>CM029398.1:44720986-47286819 GCA_017139565.1 Luffa aegyptiaca
AATAGGGACCAGGTCCACAGGGTCAAAACATAAGAGTGTCCAAGATTTATCAACTTCATTATGTATCACACCAGCCACATATACCTTTGTAAGTGTTTGAGAAGATGGAGTCATTGTCAGATTTATCAACTTCATTATGTATCACACCAGCTACATATACCTTTGTAAGTGTTTGAGAAGATGGAGTCACTGTTGTTTCTCGCACCTCCACAAGAAGGTTGTATTTTGACCTTGCTTCATCCAACTTCCGAATCTCATATTTTAGCACGTGCGAGAACCACCTGTCTACCCCTAGCAGCTTGTAAGTATACTCCTCCACTGCAAAACGTCCCATTGCTTGCACATATGAGTCACTAGAGGCAAGCTGAATAGCACTCATCGTAAATCTTGATTGACAGTTTGAAGCTAAGGAAACTTTGTATTGGTGGTTTGCAATCAATTCAGAGCGGTAGTTCTACATTTATAGAGTTGTGTTGAACCCTAGAAGTAGATACCAAGGAATTTAATTTGTGGACCTAAGAGTTCAATACTAGTTTTTGATATTATGGAATCTTGCTAGGTGCGAATCTCATTAAAAAAAAATGCCAATAAGATTTACATTCCTAATTAAAAGATAGCTTTGAATTGAAAATTATATCCTTTGTAACATCTAATTTATATTTGAAAATTTTTATTAATTCCATTTCTATTTCCAAAAAAAAAAAAATTAAAGTAACATAACTTCCAATTAGTTTAATATCACCAATTCTGCTTACAAAAATTTAATCCACTTTAGAGCTCTTGATTTTAGAGCACAACTAACCAAAATTAGCACCCACACTATACTAGCTATTTGAAATTTGAGAATAAATAAATTCAAATATAGAGTATACACTTGAAATTAAAAAGGCACAAAATTAAACCACCATGTAGCATTTGTGAGATTAAGGTAGTAGACATGAAAATGTAAGGGTCTATATCTAGTTTTATAGATATAGGTTTGTAAACACTGTTAAATTTGGTTTATTTTATGGAACTAAATTAACCATCTATGTTCATAAACTAAAGGGTTAAAAATTAAGAAAGGTCTGAAGCTAGTTAATTACCTTGAGGAAGTTGACGGATGGGTAAGGATTAAAGAAATTTACAATACTAAATTAGAAGCTTTCTGTGGTTGGAGAGGTTTATGCTAATGTTATGAATTTGATAGTTGAATTTCTGCTACTATCCTAGTTTCAAGTTCAACAATCCCTTAATCTTGAGAGTACCATTCTCCAAGCAAAATATGATAATGCGTAAAGAGTTATTTGTCTTATAGAAGGGTATAAAAATAATAATGTCATTTTAGAACCCAATTCTCGATCCAATCAATTTGACCAAAAATTACCTTAGCTTCCCACTACTTTATAAACCACTCTCTAGTGAGATTTTAAATTCTCTAAAAATAATATATTGTCAAACATCATTGTTTTAAAGGAGAGTGATTGTTGGACAGTAACCAGAGCCCCACATCGACCGGATAAGAAGTAAATCCCTGAAATATAAGTACTCGTAAGAACAACTACCTTCCTTGATATGGGTCTATTTTAAATGAAATCAAATATATAGTTTTCAAAGATGAGAACTTTGAAAGATAAAGAGGGTCGAGGAGTTGGCCCATGTAACTAAAACTATAGCCTCAATAGTTCACAATTAATTTTTGTGCCCATTATCTTTTGGCTGCACCATAATGCGATGATTTTTTTCCTTGTTATGAGCTGCCACTACATATCTTCCCAACTCTTGCACAACTATGTTGTAGAGATGTCCTCCATCGATAACCAAAAAACATAGATTGTGCTATCGTTTTTTGCTAGAACGTGTTGAAAGACCTCATTCATGTTCTTGGGCAAATAGGTCAAAGAAACTTTCTAACGACAGTAGTTTGTCTTGATCGAGTAGGAGGGGTATATGAATAAACCGATACCACATTCAAATGAAATGGATCTTGAGGGTATGAAAGTATGGTCAATATAAGCTTAAAAGAATTGATATTAACTACCAATACCAATAAGATGTACCCTCCATTTTCGGTAGCTCAATCATAGGAACTCAAAAGTTAAGCGTGTTTGACTTTGTCAAGTCCTATGTTAGGCATCCTCTTAGAAATTTTTCTAGGAAGCATATGAATGAAAACGACGCATGCTAAAAGGAACCGTGTGTTGATCTATGGGGACAGTCTTCACTCTTAAAAGTCATTTAAAAACGAGTATGGTGACGTGATCTCAAGAAATTACAACTTTATTCTTCTTTTAGTTCAATGTAGGAATAGAGATTAAACATGTAGCCTCTAAAACAAATTTATAATGCCTTAAATTGGTTGAGTTATGCTTAAGTTGGCTAGTAAACTTGTTGAATCTAAGTTGGCTAGTAAACTTGTGATTGAACCTTAGAAATCAATCTAATCGTGAATATCATTAACAAAGAGGGCAATAGTGTTATGTTGACACGTATTACCTCCCAGGCTTACCGCGTGTATCGCACAAACAAACAGCACATGCAAAATGGAAATACTCTTTCAGTTCAATCAAATGTAGCAGACGAAATCTCACCAAATCTCTCGAGGTAGAAGACGAAGACTTAGCCACACAGAGATCAAATTACTCAAAAGAAAGGTAAGAGAAAAGCGACACAGAATGTAAAGTGGTTCGGCAACTCTAGGCCTACGTCCACTGTGAAGGAAGAAGTTCTTATTATTCTCAGAATTACAGAGCACAAAACAGGTACAAGAAACTCTCACTGAAAATAAGCTTTTCCACCCCACTCTCTAATCTCAAAACTTCAATTTATACTACTGAGATTTTTAAATCTGTTATGACAGGGAGTTAGAGGGGATTAAACTTATTGATAGCAACTGCCAGGGCAAGGTAAGTTGTCCTTTCAATCTCCAACTTTGCGTACAATAAGTTTCGAACAGACCTTCTTCCTTCCTGAATTATTTTTCTACCCTTTCTCTAGTAGATGAAATCCCACCATTTCGAGACATCTGTGGAATTTCAATTGCGGCAGCGGTTTTGTAAGAATATCAGAGGCATTATCTGAGGTATGCACCTTCACAACTTCTATTTCACCTTTTTCTATTTCCTCTCTGATGAAATGATATTTAACATCAATGTGTTTAGTTCTGTTGTGAAATTGGGGATTCTTACTTAGATGAATTGTGCTTTGATTATCGCATAGTATCCTGACTGTAGGTTGTTTAATGCCATAGTCTAGCAGTAAACCTTTGAGCCATATGCCTTCTTTTATAGCCTCAGATAAGGCTATGAATTCAGCTTCAGTTGTTGAAAGAGCTACAACTGGCTGAAGTGTAGCCTTCCAACTGAGTAAATTTTGCCCAATTAAGAAGAAATATCCAGTTAACGATCTTCTTCTATCCAAATCTCCTGCAAAATCTGAGTCCACAAAGCCATATACTTCATGTTCAGCTAAAATATTCTTTCTGTACTGTAATGCTGCTTGAGTGGTACCTTTTAGATACCTTAGGATCCATTTAACGGCTTCCCAATGCCTCTTGCCTGGATTAGACATGTATCTACTTACCAGACTTGTTGCATAGGACAAATCAGGCCGTGTGGAGATCATTAGGTACATCAAACTCCCTACTGCTTGGGAGTATGGTATTTTAGCCATATAGGCTTTGTGTTCTTCATCATCATCCTTAGGTGAGTTAGCTGCTGAGAGTTTGAAATGGTGAGCCAATGGAGTGGAAACAGGCTTAGCTTCTGTCAGTTTGAACCTTTTAAGAATTTTCTCACAGTAGGTTGACTGACTGATCTGAAGCAATGATTCATTTCTGTTTCTTCTAATTTCCACTCCTAAAATTTTGTTTGACTCACCCAAATCTTTCATGTCAAACTCTTTCTTCAATAGGGCTTTAACTCTATTTAAATCTTCCTTTGTTTTTCCTGCCAACAACATGTCATCGACATAAAGTAATAGAAAGACATTATTACTATAGGATTTAGAGTTTATAGACACACAACTGTCAAATGTGCTTCTTTTGAACCCTATTCTTAGGATGAAGTCATCAAACCTCTTGTGCCAGCACCTAGGGGACTGTTTTAACCCATATATGCTCTTATTTAGTAAGCAATATAGGTCTTCCTGTCCCTTTTTTGTGTATCCCTTAGGCTGATTCATGTAGATAGTTTCTGATAAGTACCCATGTAAGAATGCTGTTTTTACATCCAGCTGGTCTAATTCCAAATTGTCTTGAACAACAAGTGAAAACAGCATCCGAATGGAGGTTAATTTGACTACTGGTGAGAATATTTCTGTGTAGTCAATCCCCTCCTTTTGAGTGTACCCCTTGGCTACTAACCGTGCTTTGTATCTAGGTTTCATTTCTCCAGATACTCCTTCTTTCACTTTATATATCCACTTTGTGGCAATTGGTTTGTAGCCTTTGGGAAGAGGTTTAAGAGTCCAAGTCTGATTCTCTTCTAAGGACTTCATTTCATCGTTCATTGCCTCTATCCACTGTCTACTGTTTGGCCCACTTATTGCTTCTTCAAATGTACTTGGTTCTTCATCATTCAATGATTCAGCTACATTTAAGGCCATGGAAATGCACTCAGCCTCACTGAATCTAGCTGGAGGTACAATTGTCCTTCTCTGTCTATCCCTTGCTAGGGAATAATTCTGAAGGTCGATGACTTCTTCTTGTGTTTCTGAGATTTCATCATCTTCTTGTGACTCTACTTCTTCGTGTGTCACACTTGTTTCTGTTCGAGAAGTTGAGGGCAGAGTATTTAACTCCACCTCAAAATCAGTGTCAGTCTCTTTGTCATTAAGTTTTTCTGTTTGACTCTGCAACATAAACATCTCTTATTCTCTGAACAATACATCTCGACTGTTAATACATTTTCTTTCGACTGGATGCCAGAGTCTAAATCCCTTTACACCCTCAGTAAAGCCAAGGAACATACATCTTACTGCCCTAGCCTTTAGTTTTCCTTGGTTTTGATGAACATACCCAACACAACCAAAAATCTTTAAGTGTTGCAAATTAGGAGGCTTCCCAAACCATTTTTCTTCGGGGGTCATTAAGTTTATGGATGTGTGTGGGCATCTATTTAAGGTATAGACAGTATATGAGGTAGCTTCTGCCCAATACTTTTCCGGGAGCATAGCATCAGCCAACTGACATCTAACCCTCTCCATAATGGTCCTATTTAACCTCTCAGCAACTCCATTTTGTTGTGGGGTGTATCTAACTGTTCTATGCCTCAAAATTCCATGGGTTTTACAGAAATCATCAAATGTTTCATTACAAAATTCTAACCCGTTGTCTGTTCTTAGGCATTTAAGGTTCTTTCCGGTTTGCTTTTCTACTAGGGCCTTCCACTCTTTAAATTTCTCAAACACTTGGTCTTTCGTTTTTAAGAAAAAGACCCAACATTTCCTTGAAAAGTCATCTAAAAAGGTTAGAAAATACCTGGAATTACTCAGAGAGTTTGTGGAGGCTGGTCCCCAAAGATCTGAATGTACATACTCCAAAATTCCTTTGGATGTATGTTGTGCTTTGGAAAAGCTCTGTCTCTTTGCCTTCCCAACAATGCAGTGTTCACAGAAGCTGAGGTCTTCTCCTGTCCCTGAAGGAAGGATTTTCTGTTTGGCCAAGACTTGAAGACCCTTCATGCTGATATGTGACAACCTTTTGTGCCATAAATCACTCTCAGTCAAGTTCTTCTTTGTGACCACAAGGGCTGTATGTACCATTTCCACATCTTTTACAACATACAAACCATTTATTTTTTCCCCAATCAGCACAACCTTAGAGTCCTTTCTGATCTCGATAGTGCCTCCATAACCTCCATACGTACAGCCGATTGAATCAAGCATTCCTAAGGATATGAGGTTTCTCTTCAAGTTTGGGACATGCCTCACATTCCTTAGTAATTTGACTGATCCATCCTTTAGTCTTAAAGAGACTGAGCCAATTCCAACTACTCTACATGTGTGATTATTTCCCATGTAGACAATGCCTCCATCCCATTCTTTGTAGGAACTGAACCAGCCTTTAGTTGGTGTCATATGAAAGGAGCATCCCGAATCTATGACCCAGTCATGTCTCTTGGATTGCTCAGTTTGCTCATCTTTTTTATCTGATGTTGCAAGTGCATCAGAATATGTGATGGAGTTTTCTCCCACGGCAGCTTCTGGCTGTTTATTTTTCTTGGAACGCTGGTATTGGTTCTTTCTTTTCAAAGAGTAGCAATCTCTTTTAATATGACCCTCCTTGTGGCAGTAATTGCACTTAACCTTGGTTTTCCCTTTGTCATCAGCTTGAGTTTTCCCTTCTTTGTTTCTGCCCTTTCTTTTGACAAACAACCCCTCACTTGTTTCTTTCTTTAAGGACAGTAGTTCTAATTCCTTGGTCCTGATGGCTGAAACTATAGCATCTGTGGTGATGTTTTCTCTCCCATATTTGAGAGCATTCTTCACTTCCTTGTAGGACTCGGGTAAGGAATTTAAGAGAACGAAAGCTTCATTCTCATCACCAATTTTTTCTCCAAGGTTCTTGAATTCAGAGGTCATTCTTTTGAATTCATCAAGGTTCTCCGTCAATGATTTTCCAGCATCCATCTTAAAAGTAAAAAACTTTTCTCGCATATACATCTTGTTGTGGGCACTCTTGGTTTCATAAAGATTGTTTAGCTTTTGCCAAATCTTTAAAGGGGATTCTTCATCGATGACTTGCCTTAATACACTGTTGCTTAGGTTCAAAATTATAGTCCCATAAGCTGTAGTGTTCATATTTTCTTTGTCATCTTCTGTCATAGTCGTGGGAAGCTTGTCTGGATCTGTTAAGGCGTGTAACGCCTTCTGCTGGCCCAAGATTGCTTTGATCTTGGCCTTCCACAAGTCAAAATCTCCCTTCCCGTCAAATTTCTCTATATCATACCTTGCTAACGTCATTCTTGTCTTCAAGATTCAGATTCTTGATTGATTTCCCTTAGCTCTGATACCACTGTTATGTTGACACGTATTACCTCCCAAGCTTACCGCGTGTATCGCACAAACAAACAGCACATGCAAAATGGAAATACTCTTTCAGTTCAATCAAATGTAGCAGACGAAATCTCACCAAATCTCTCGAGGTAGAAGACGAAGACTTAGCCACACAGAGATCAAATTACTCAAAAGAAAGGTAAGAGAAAAGCGACATAGAATGTAAAGTGGTTCGGCAACTCTAGGCCTACGTCCACTGTGAAGGAAGAAGTTCTTATTATTCTCAGAATTACAGAGCACAAAACAGGTACAAGAAACTCTCACTGAAAATAAGCTTTTCCACCCCACTCTCTAATCTCAAAACTTCAATTTATACTACTGAGATTTTTAAATCTGTTATGACAGGTAGTTAGAGGGGATTAAACTTATTGATAGCAACTGCCAGGGCAAGGTAAGTTGTCCTTTCAAATAGGAACTTTTTGGCTTAATGTTAGTCAAGTGCCCATAACCTAGATTTGAATCTCATGGTATACATGCAAAATTAAAAATGATATATATATACTTAACTATAAAATTTTCTTTTCAAGTAAAAGTGATCTCTGTGTGTTAAATTATAAATTTTAATCCTTTTTTTTTCTTTGTGTAAGTCTTTATCTTTATAATTTGAACATTTGTTATATGTAACTACTAACAGTTTCTTAATTTAAAAAAAATAATAATAAATTTTGTCCCTAACCTTTAAATTATGATTACTTTTAGTCTTTACATCTATATCTATATACTATATTAAAAGGTAGGATTCCTGAAAAACATTTTTAGACCAAAATACCCCTCTAAATTTTAGATAATTACATAATTAGTTTTCAAATTCTAGAATCAAAATTCGTAATCTATATCTATATCTATATATATACTATATTAATTGTTTTAATTAGAAAAAAAAATAAAATACTATATTAAAAGGTAGGATCCCTGAAAAACATTTTTAGACAAGAATACTCTTCTAAATTTCAGATAATTACATAATTAGTTTTAAAATTCTAGAATCAAATTTCGTAATCTATATTTATATCTAAATATATACTATATTAATTGTTTTAATTAGAAAAAAAAATAAAAGATAAAAAAAATCAAATTTCGTAATTGTTTTAATTAAAAAAATAAATAAATATAAGTTTTTAAATTAAAAAAAGAAAAGATAAAAAAATAATTATTTTATAAATAAATAAATTTCATAATTTTTTAATTCATTAATTAGAAAAAGAAAAAATAGAAAAAAAATCAAATTTTGTAACTTTTTAATTAATTAATTAAAATAAGATTAAAAAAATAAATTTCATAACCGTTTTAATTAAAAAAATAAATAAATTTCTTAATTTTTATAATTAATTAATTAGAAAAAGAAAAAATAGAAAAAAATAGGATTTTGTATTTTTTATTAAAAAAGAAAATAAAAAAAATAATTATTTTAATTAATGAATATAAATAAATTTCGTAATTTTTTTAATTCATTAATTAGAACAAGAAAAAATATTAAAAAAATCAAATTTTTTAATTTTTTAATTAATTAATCAAAATAAGATTAAAAAAATAAATTTCATAACCGTTTTAATTAAAAAATAAATAAATTTCTTAATTTTTTAAATTAATTAATTAGAAAAAGAAAAAATAGAAAAAAAAATCAGATTTTGTAATTTTGTAATTAATTAATTAAAATAAGATTAAAAAAATAAATTTCATAACCGTTTTAATTAAAAATAAATAAATTTCGTTTTTTAATTAATTAATTAGAAAAAGAAAAAGTAGAAAAAAAAATCAGATTTTGTAGTTTTTTAATTAATTAAATAAAATAAGATTAAAAAAATAAATATCATAACCGTTTTAATTATAAAAAAAAGGAAAGAAATAAAGAAAAAAATTTTAATTGACAAAATCTAATATTTTTTTTTTCAAATATGAAATTTAATAACCTAGAATAAGATCTTTCCCTCTATAAATATTTCACGTTCTCCCATTGGTTTTCACATCGATGAAACTTCACAAACATGGTGAAACTCTTGCAACTTCTTCGTCTAGAGCTGTTGGTATTTACCTCCCATACTCAAATACCTCTATATTTGAATTTTCCTGCTAAATCTCTTATTTCTCACACTTTAATTTTGTTATATGATTTTATATTCAAAATATCCTAATGTATATCTTTTTAATTTTTAAACATAAATGTATTTTTTTTAGATTTGCCATTTTTTTGCAGCACCTCGAACCGTTAATGTCTAATCACCTCTATTGTTTCTTTATTGAATTAGTTACATCATTATTGACTATCGATCTTCATCACCTCCTTGCTTAATCCACGGACAAGTTTTAGATACTGGACATCTAGGTAATATCAGACTCTCCACTTTTTGAAGCTAAGACAATCTACTGTCGAATTTAAGTACGCTATACTTTTTATATTGCATTTGCATGGTTAAATCAAATTTTGTAATTAAAATTGGTGGAGAATGAGTGATCAAGGTTAGGGACGAAGTGTTGTAGGGAAGTATGAGAAAGAGTATTGTGAGATTTCAACGGTGAATATAAACATAGAAAATAAAAGATAAAAAATCTTATAAAAATAAAAAAAATCTTATTATGTTTGTTTTTGTTAAAAAGATAAGAAAATCAAATTTTCTAATTGTTTTAATTAAAAAAGAGAAGATAAAAAAAGAAAAATTACTCAAATTTTTGTAATTGTTTTAATTAAAATAAGAAAAGATTAAAAAAAATCAAATTTCGTATTAGGCTTTTTTTTATTAAAAAAAAAAAAGAAAAGATTAAAAAAAAAATCAAATTTCCTAATTTTTTTAATTAAAAAAAAGAAAAGAAAAAAAAAAGAAAACTTCCAGATTTCATAATTGTTTTAATTAAAAAAAGAAAAAGATAAAAAAATTCAAATTTCGTATTCCGTTTTTTTATTAAAAAAAAAAGATAAAGAACTAAAAAAAATCAAATTTCGTATTGTATTTATTTTTATTTAAAAAAAGAAAAAGGTAAAAAAAATAAATAAACAAACAAACAACAAAGTTTCCTAATTGTTTCAATTAAAAAAAGATAAGATAAAAAAAAGGGAAAATTTCGTAATTTTCAAAATCTAATTTTTTTTTTTACATTATGAAATATGAAATTTAATAACCTAGAAAAATATTATGGTCTATAGATTTTATCGATTTGTAGATTTGATCCAAAATCTAATCAACTTTGAATTTGAATCTCAATTCCTTTTATAAATTGTTCACCTATCCTCCTCCCATTGGTTTTCACAAGAAAGACTATTCATCTCCTCCATTGTTGGTTTCAGGTAGCTCTCTCAATTATAATTATAATATTTTTGTTTAATTTTATCAATTTAATTGAAAGAATGTCATTCTCAAATATTATATGTTATAGACTGACTATAATTTCTTTATTTCTTTTTCCCCTCAAATTTTATTTTTCAGGTCTAAAATTAGTTATCTCTTCCAATTGTTCATTTGTATTTTATGTATTTTTTTATTTTTATTTTTTTGTTATAATCGGTAATCGTAGAAAATATAAGTATGGTGGAGTGTAAAAACCTACAATAATTTTTTTTCCTAGCAAAGTATCAACTATGTGTCAATATTTTCTAAAATATTTTTTGTTAGTTTGATTAAGCACCAATAATGAAACAGATGCTTCAACAAAACTATCTCAATCATAGGTATCAATCCCTCTTATAAGTATTCTCAATTTACTTTATTTAATATTGTTATGTGTTGTTATTCTAAAAGTTTATGCAAGGTGCGTAGAACTCTTTTAATTTTTATATAAATTTTAATATTATCACTCTAATGTGATCAATTGTTATTTCTCACTTCATTTGACCATAAAAATAGGAGGTAAGACTACTATCTTCATTTTTTTAGACTAGAATATCTTTTAAATTTTAGTTAATTACGTATATCAATAAAAATCTGTAATTTAATAAAATTTAAAAAAATATATATGTGATTTGATTCAAAATCATATCAAATTAGAATTCGAATCTAAATTTCCTCTCTAAATTGTCCATCTTCTGCAATTAGTTTTTCCATCTAAAACTATGCATCTCTTTCAGTTGTTCGTTTCCTCTTGAAATTATCCCTACATGAATTAAAATTTAGAGACTAAATTATCCCTACGTGAATTAAAATTAAAACTATGCAATTGGTTTTTAAACATTTTTAAAATATAACTTAGTAATTAGAAATTTAATTTTTTCTTTTTTTAAAGGATAAGTTTTGAATTAAAATTCTATTAAATTTATCACTACACCATGATACATTGATATCAATATTTTTTATACACTAGAAAGAAATCTTTTTGTTATAGATTCTTCATGGTTTTCTTCAAATTACATTTTTAAAAAATAATTTAGTAATTAGAAAATTAATTTTTTTAAATATCAATTTTGAATTAAAATTTTATTGAAATTATCACTACACTATGATATCAATATTTTTTTTATGTACTAAGAAGAATTCTTTTTGTTTTAGATTCATCATGGTTGTTTTAAAATTACATTTAAAAAAATAGTCTGGTAATTAGAAAGTCGATTTTCTATTTTTTTTAAAGATCAATTTGGATTAAATTTTTATTAAAACTATCACTATACCATGATATCAAGCTTTGTTGTGTACTTGGAAGATTTTTTTTGGCTTTCAATTCTTCACAATTGTTTTTAAATTACATTTTTAAAAAAAAAATTTAGTAACTACAAAATCGATTTATTTTTTTTTTTAAAAAAAAAGATATATTTCAATTAAAATTTTACTGAAATTATCACTACACCATAATATCAAGTCTTTTTGTGTATTGGAAAAAATTCTTTTGGTTTTGGATTCTTCACGATTGTTTTTAAATTACATTCTTAGGAAATAATTTTGTAATTAGAAGATTGATTTTTTTTGTTTTATTTATTTTTTTATTTTTAAGATCAATTTCAATTAAAATTTGATTGAAATTATCACTACACAATGATTCTTAAATTACTTTTTATATGGTTATTTTTAAATTACATTTTAGAAAAATAGTTTTGTAAGTTTAAAATCGTTATTTTAAATATATATCAACTTCTATTAAAACTCTCTTCAAAATATTCCTACATGATTTTCAAATGTTTTTTTTACAGAAAATATTAATAGATATTTGTTATTATAATATTTTTGTCTTTAATTTTATTTTTTTCCTTTTTACCACTATTTTAGTTTGAATATATTGGTCACTATTTGAATTTGAATTTTGTCAATTTAATTAGTTGGTGATTCTCGAATATCATATTATAATTCACAAGCTACAAATTTTTTGATATAATATTTTTTAATAGTCATTGATTTAAATTTATTAATATAAAAACAAAACTTCATGTGTTGTAAACTAATCAAAAAAAATTTGTGTACTAGGAAGAAATTCTTCACAATTGTTTTTAAATTACATTTTAAAAAATGTTTTTGTAATTAGAAAATCAATTTTTTTAAAAGATAAACTTCAATTAAATTTGTATTGTAATTATCACTAAATAATGGTATCACACATTTTGTGTAGTGGGAAGAATTCTTTTTGTTTTGGATTATTCATGGTTGTTTTTAAATTATCACTACGTTGATTTTTTTTTTTTTATTGAAATTATCACTACACCATGATTATCAAATAACTTTATATAGTTGTTTTTAAATTACATTTTTAAAATTAAAATCGATTTTCTTTTTTTAAAAAAATATCAACTTTTATTAACACTCTCTTGAAATTATCTTAGCTTGAATTTCAATTATTTTTTAAGAAAGTATTAATAAATATATTTTTATTCTAATGATTTTGTTCTTAATTTTATTTTTCCTTCTTGCTTACCACTATTTTAGTTTGAATATAGTGAACCAAGTTTGAATTTAAATTTGAATTTTGTCAATTTAATTAGACGTTGATTTTTGAATATCATATTTAAATTAACAAGCCACAAATTTTTTGATATAATATTTTTGAATAGTGAGCCAGATTTGAATTTAAATTTAAACTCATTTTACTTCAAATATATTTTACTAAAATTATTACACGTGCAACGCACGTGGTAAAAACCTAGTACCACTTAAATATATCTTTCACGAGGCTTTTTTAGATAAAATTCAGATGAGGTGATATGATTAAATCAATTGGACAAATTACAAACTAATGGTCAAATGAGGGAGACTAACAAAATTTGAGCAATAATAGTTAGTAAAAATAGACCACAAAGTGGTTTTAGACTGTTGGATACACATTTAACCTATAAAGGAACGTGTTAATTTATGCTTAAATTTCTTTTAACTTTTCATTAATTATGAAACTTTAATTAAGGCGTTAAACTTGAGTGTGAATTAATATCGCCTAATTATCCTTAAATAAAGATAAAACCATCGTTAACATTATTATATTAGAAAATATTATATAAAAGATGTTTAGCTTAAAAAAGTTAGGAGGAAAGATTGTATTTCTTTGTGCAGTAAAAAAAAAAAAAAAAAAAAAAAAAAAAAAAAAAAAAAAAAAAACTCATAATAAATAAACCATTGTTGTCAAATTAATACTTTCAATCTCACATGTGATGGAAAGAATTTTGGAAATAAATTATAGATATATTCTAACTTATCAATTTAAGCTTTTGACTTTAATGTGGTCCAATTATCCTAAGAGAATTTGCAGTGGTAGCAAATTGGACCAAATTAATAGCAAATATAGCACAATGTAAAAAAAATTTGCAAATATAGCAAAATCTATCCAAGTATATTACTGATAGACACTGATAGACTCTGGTTAATTAGAATCTATCTAATAGACTTTGATTATCAGAGTTTATCAGCGATAGACTCTGATTAATCAAAATCTATCAGTCTACTAATAAACTCCGATTATTCAGAGTCTATTAGTGTCTATCGCTGATAATCTCTAGTTAATCAAAATCTACCGGTGACTATCATTGATAGACACTGAAACTTTGAATAATCAGAGTCTATCAGTGATAGACACGGATAGAATCTGACAACGGTTTTTGCAACTGTGCTATATTTGCTATTAATTTGGTCCAATTTTCCATCTATGCAACTGTCCCTTATCCTAAGATAAGATAAAATAGTTGTTGACATTATATTAGAAAAGATTATATATAAATTATGTTCGGCATAAAATAGATAGTATGAAAGATTGTATATCAATTTACACTTTGAGGTTAAATTAATGTGGTCCAATTATCTTAAGATTAAGATAAAACGATGGTTGACATTATATTTAGAAAGTTAAAGATTAATATAAAAGATGTTTACCATAAAAAAAGGTTAGGATGAAAGATTGTTTATCTTTATCTAGTAAAAGAAAAAGTAACAATAAAACCCTTGTTGTGAAATTAATATTTTCAATTCCCCACATGATAGAAATAATTTTGGAATACATTGAAAGTAATAAATTATAGATAAATTCTAACTTATCAATTTAAGCTTTTAACTTTAATGAGTATTGACTCAATAAGAATAAACATGAAGATTTTTAGCACACTATATAAAAGACTATAGAGCACTTTGGTCCACCTAGAAAATTAATAGACAACTAATATACATATTTTTCATATAAAATTACGAGTATGTCTACCATTGAAATCCACAACTCATTTATATTCCAAAAAAAAAAAAAAAAAAATCCACAACTCATTCAAGAGAGAATCTAATAAATAAGCTATGTTTATATCTCAATAAATCAGTTGAATTCAATCGTAGGGTTGTATTGGCCAACAAGAGCATAGTTCAACTTGCATAAAGTTTATATCCTCAACTAAAAAGTCAGAGGTTCAAATCTCACACCTCACATGTTATAAAAAAAAAACAAAAAACAAAAAAAAAACGGTGGGATTGAATGGGTCGTATATGGAATTTTTGCATGAAGTAATTGGAATCTCATTTATGGAAAAGTAAAAAAGAAGAAAAAAAAAGAATACTAATCGTACTCTCCACTTGTTAATATTAAAGTTAAAGGTAAGCATGGCTTAACAGCAGTTGGAATATGTATAATAATTGACTAAGAGGTCGGAGGTTTGAATCTCACCATCTTTAAATGTTGTTGGTTGAATTAAAAAAAAAAAATTAAAAGAATTGTCACTAGAATATTTGGCCAAATTCTAGAGTTTGGTGTGACTTTTAAAGTGAGAAAAATTGAGATATATTTTAATAATACTACTTTTACTATAAATGTAATTGTTGATATATAAGCTACAAGGGTCACCCCACTCATTGTCAATTGGTTTTGAGATGGAACCCCATGTTATCTAATATGGTATCAGAGTCCATAAAACCCAAACGGGTATTCGGTCAGACCCAAGAATGGTGAACCCAAAGAGGCACCATCTTGAGGGGGCATGTTGAGGATCTCACATTGAAAAGATTAGTGGAGACCTCACAATTTATAAGCTACAAGGGTCACCCACTCAATGCCAATTGGTTTTGAGATGGAACCTCATGTTATCTAATATGGTATCAGGATCCCACATTGAAAAGATTGGTGGAGACCTCCCAATACATAAGATGTATGGGTTACTCCTCTCATTGTCAATTGGTTTTGAGATGGAAGCCCATGTAATTTAATAGTAATTACATAAATACGCCTTCTATAGCCTAGTTTAAAAAATGTCCAGATGCTACAAAATTTTCAAAATTGACTTGTATGAACTTGGTAAAAACTTAATTTTTTCAAAATTGTCTGAGCTTGTCATTCCTCCCAAAACTTCCCAAAACCATTTAGTCCCCTAGCTCACTTTTTCAAATAAATCCCTAAAATCACTCGCAATTTTGTACAAAATGGCTCTCCATTTTTTTTCGCCAAAATCGCTCTTCATCTTTTCCCAAAATCTCTTATACACACGACGATTATTCTATGTCATTCAAGGGACGCACAAGATTTTTTTTTTCTTTTTCCGACGAACAATTATCTTTTTTTTTTTTTTTGACAATTTGGAGTGGGAGGATTTGAACCTCAGACCTCGTGATTATCAGTACAACTTTATGCCAGTTGAGCCATGCTCTTGTTGGCTTCGACGAACAACTATCAAAATCAAATATAGGAGATAAAATATATATGGAGGTTATTTCAAAGAAACGATTATTTAGGTATATTTGAGGTTTATTTAATATTTCAAATATATATGTAAAGTCCGAACATTTCGATGTGTTGATCTCTTGTATTTAAGTCCAAGGTTAATTTAATTGTAGCATGACTTGTACTTTGAGAATTAAATAAATATCTTGTCATCTGAATGTTTTTCTCTTGGGAATTTAGCGTTATTCAAAAATAAAATCTCTCACTAAAATCCGTTGGTTTTGGTCTGCATTGGTTGAGAAGTTTAAGCATCAAAATTCAAAGTTTACGCTAAATAATGGGTGTTGGTTGAGGGATTGCTATTCATGGGTTTTTGTGAAATAAGAAAAAGAATTAATAAGGAAAAAGGATTAAAGAAAAGGAAGAAAAAGCCATAAACCTCTTCTCATCTCTCCATCTCTTTCTCTCATACGTGTGTGACCTCCCAGCCGAGAGCTTCAGTCACGCCGCCGCCTTCCCCAACTGCCGCCGTCGCCCTAGTTTGTCGTGCCGCCGCTGTCTAGGCTGAGCCATGGAGTTGCCTCTCTCTCTCCGCCATCTCCCTCCCTCCGCGATCTCTCTCTCCGCAACCATCTTTTCCTCTCGTGTCGTGCAGCTGTCAACCCTTGCTGGAGATCAAAGACCCAGTCATGAGTCGCTCGTACAGGTCTTCACGCGACTCTGTCTCCCCTTTTCGTTTTGTCCGTGCTGCCTCTCTCTCTGTCCTCGCGTTTTCGGCCAAAGAAGTTCGTGGGTAAGTCCCTCTTCTCACGATCTAGTTGATTTAAGGCTCGATTTAACTCTCTTCACTCTCGTTCAGTCGGTTCTGTGCGCAACCAGCAGTTTGGACCCCGTATTCCTTGCAAATTCATCTCTGCTCAACGCTGTTCAGCCTTAAACGTGGGCGTTTCAGCACCATTTGGCGATTCTGGTAAGCTTTAGTGATGACCCACGCTCATTTGGTTTTTAAATAAAAATACTCATTCATTTGAGTGCTGGAATTTAAGCTTTGATGTTGAAATTCTGATCTGCAGCGCCATCTAGGAAGCGTTCGGCCTCGATTATCTCTGGTTTGGTGAGGTTTCAGCTTCCTTGGGTGTTTTTGGGCAACCCTTGTAAGTCTAGCTTGACCCATTGTGTATTCGCTTCAAATCTCGGTTACCCAAGCCATAACGACTTCCAAATTATAGGTTTTGGTCATTTGCAGCCACTGTACAACACTTAATCGAGTCCATTTGGTGCTGGTCGGTAAGCTTCTATGCTCGAAAACCTTTGGTAATTGTCGTGGTTGGCTTTAATGCAGTTTCTAACCCTTGGGTTCCATTTAGTGTCAGCTTCGTGTAATTTCGGAATCCGGACAGCACCCATTTAAGGAGTTTCAGTGTGTTAGGTTGTTCCAGCAAGGTCCAGCCCTATTTGGGTGAGTTTTAGTTCCTTGTTGTTCGTTTTAGCTTCCCGTAGGTGTTTGGAAGGTTGTTGAGCTATTCCCTAGTCACTAGGAGCCCTTGGTTGTGTTTGTAGGTTCGCTTTAGAGCTTGCTCCTATATTTTCCAGAAGCGTTGGTATTTAAAAGTGCTTTGTAAGTAGTTTCTACTTGCTGGATTTTGGTTAATTGTGTGAAGCATGATGTTTGTTTTTATGTTTTGTTTTTGTACTTGTGAAAAGCATGTTCTGTCGTATTTAAATATATCTAAACGACTATTTAGGTATATTTGAGGTTTATTTAATATTTCAAATATATATATGAAGTACCTTTCAAATAATCGAAGAAGCTCCAGTTTGTGGGTAGTCACACAGTCGATCGTCCGTTGCAAGGAAGAGCAAGTGTCACGAGTAGTTGCATAGCCAACGAAGACTAAAAGTTTTGGTAAATAGTAGGGTTGTTTGTGGTTGTTTAGTTTACATTTAATAATAGGAGGGATTTTTTCTTTTTTTTTTGTACAATCGAAAGAGATATATGCTAAACTACTTTTTATATCTTTTTATTTTTAAGTAAATGTGTTATATGCCCAAGCAATCGTCTTCCCTAATTAAACTATGATCTAATTTAATGTTTGCCTTTTTTTTTTTTTTAAGAAAAGGCCATAAAAACCATATAAAACAGAAGAAGCCTATTCAGAGATCTGTCAATATGTAGAAAAGAAATAGAATTACGAGTCTTGGATAGATGGAGGGATAATACCAGCTTAATTCATGGTTCCACTCAAAGAAGTTTCAACTTTCAAGTCCGTTGAGATGTTGAATACCCTTAATTAAGACACTCCCAATTGGAAAATTGCTTCCACCACACCCATTCACTACAACAAATTTGACCTTTAATGACCGTCAAAAAAATCACGCATGGAAACAATGACGGACGGAGAAACTGGAATTGAATTGTTGAATTAAACAAAGCTAGGCAAGTTAAACTAGATTTTAAATTAAGAAGAAAAAAAATGAAGATAAAACAACATTCATTTAAACGCACAAGATTAGACATATACGGTCTTTATTTTATTCTCAAATTATTATTATTGTAAGATAAAGATAATGCAACATATGCATCATTACAATAGAGATAAGATAGCTTCCCTCATCAGATTCGAGGTCGGGATTATAGGGTCAAGGCCCTAAGAACGTATGGGAAGACCTTCAAAAGATAAGAGTTTCCAGGATCGATCACATTGCTTATCGAGCACAGTAGCCATAAAGAGGTCGATTTTTTTTTGCATGTCTGGAACTACTATTGTAACGCCCGTAATTTGGGATAAATTTCAAAATTTCCTAAGTTGGAATTAATTTGGAATTTGGAGGGAAATTTTCAAAAGAAAAATTAAAGATTTGAAAATTAGTGGAGAAATAGGAGTTATCTTGTGTTTCCTTAAAGGAAAAGGATGAAAAGGACATTTTTGTAAATGTTTTGAAGTTGGAGCGAAACCCTAAGCCATCTCCTTTTTATTTAAGCTGCACACAACCCAGGGGAAGATTAGTTTTTTTAGCTCCAATTTCCTCTTCTCCAAGTGACTACAGCAGCCGCCCAAGCCTTCTTCTTTTTCTTTTGGGTTGTTTCTTCTTCTCCAAGTCGTGAACCATCCTCAACAGCCAGCCTCCCTTCTTCTCCCTTATTGTTCGGCGACGGCGCAACCCTATCCGGCAACAACACGCGACGACGACGGTCGGAGCAGAGCAGTCCGGCGGTAATCTCCACGACGTGCGCAGGCGGTCCGGCAGCAAGATTCCAGCACGTTCCAGCGGCTGCAGGCAGCGACTTTCGGCGAGCAGCGACGTTTTGGGAGTTTGGCGACGTGGGTCTCGGCTTTTGGTTGTTTTTCCGGCGAGGATAGAGCTTGGCGTCGGCTTGAGCGTGGGTTTAAATTTCCAGCAGCTGTAGGCGTCGTCTAATCGAGATTTTTAGTCGATTCCAACATTGGGAAGGTTAGTTTAAAGTCTTGTTTGTTGTTTGTGATAATTAGATTAAATACCCATTCAGTTTTGGGATTTTTGCAGCGAGTTCCCCTCCGAATATTAGTGTTTTGTGCAGTGGGTCTTTGAATTCCTTCGATTTCAAGTGAGATCGGGCATGGGTAAGTGATTTTTTTAAAGCAAATTTTGGGTTTATTATTCCTCATAATGAAATACCCATGTTGTTTTGGGTCTTGATTGTATTATAGGCACCCATAGAGTTTAGAGCTTGGATTGTCGAAAATTAAGTTGATTTAGAACTTGGGCGACAAGTGTCGACTTCGTTTATATTGATCAGTCCGTGATCGTGATCGACATTGCAAGAGTTAAATTGGAGTTTAAATTAAGGAGTTAAAAGCCAAGGTAAGTGAGCTTACTATTGAACCTTTTAATTGGGTGCACGTGTTTGATTTTCTAAAATTCTCGTGCTTATGTGTTATCCTTGAAATTTATTTTATTTAATAAAAGCATGAGAATTGTATGAAAGTTTATTACCTTTTATTTGAGTATGCGTTTATGAAAATTATTGAAAGCATGAAATTCATTATCATCGCTTGCATTTGTTAACGTGTAAAATAGTTGAGCTGGTGGTCTCTTTTAAATTCCGTTAAAGGAATAAGTTTAAATTAGTGTACATGAAATTGATGTACGTTCGGAGATGCTTACACAGGGCTTAGGGACATGAAAGTGATGTACCTAAGTCAAGGTTTGTGAAATTGACGACCTCGAGGTTTCGTGAAATTGACGGCCTCCGTAGGAGACATATGAAATTGATGTGTCTAGAATATCATGAAAGTGATGCATATTCTCTCTCATTAGAAATACACATGAAATTGATGTGTCTAGGATATGCATGAAATTGATGTATATCCTAAGTTTAAAATAAAGTTTAGAGCCACCAAAATTATATTCGTTGTTGACTTTTAAAATGTTTTTAAAGCGTGACCCAACCTCAATAGTAGGGTCACTTACTGAGTATTTAAAATACTCATTCTTTTCAAAAATATTTTTTTTTTTCAGGTAAAGGCAAGGGCAGATGAAAGGCGATTGATGAGAATCCGATAGACAGCCATGGGAAGACCTGAGTTCATATTTTATTTTCTTCCGCGTTAAGAACATTATTGTTTTACTTTGTTTGAATTGTAAATTTGTTTTAAGAAAATTTCTAGAGGCCTTGTACATTTATCTTTTAGAAATTATTTTAGCATATTTAAAGCCTTTGAAATTAGGGATCCCGAATAAAAGTTTTGTTTTAAAGTTTTTACTTAAATTAGAGTTTATATTTCGAAATATTTTTATTTAAAGAGGCCTCCAAAGCATGCATTGTCGTAACGGTCCCTTTAAGGCTTATTAAGAAGTCGGGTCGTTACAACTATGGTTATTTCCACTTCCACCACAAGGCGAAATTTTTTTCCTTCGGCCGCCAGTTGAGTCTCACCCCTCACCACACGAATGAACTTCCAGTTTGCCCCTACTAGATGGTGTACATGTTCCATCCATCTCTTGCACGTATGGGTCATCGATATTCTTAATCGGCTCCCAATCACCAAGTTTGTGATTGTTGTTGTTGAGCAGGATATCATTTTGTCCAGGGGCGACTACCACAAAATCCATCGAAATTTTGGTAGATATGGTTCAAAGAAAACTCTATATTATATTAGTGGTTTGCTTTCAATCTAGAGTAGTACTTCTGTATTTATAGAGTTGTTGTTGCACTCTATAAAATGAATATTAGGGAATTTATTAATTTTCCGCGGACCTAAGAGTTCGATGGTAGAACTTGATACTATGGAATCTCGATATGCAAACAAGATAAAAAGAGAGAGTCATGGCCTACAAGATAGCTTCAAATCCAATTCCAAAGGATAAAAATAGAGAGTTCTGGCCTGAAAGTTGTAGACATGATAAAACATCAAAGGATCTATATCCTTATTCTTACATAAATGGATTAGAAAAATGGTAGTTAAATGTTTTCTTTTTTCAATTTTTTGGAACTAATTAACCATCGTCTAGGTTCATCAACTCGAGAGTATTTAGTGAAATAAAATCAAAAGGGATATGTGCTAAAGTACTCTCATTTTTTTAAGTAAATATATGGCTAAGAAATCATTTTTCCATACTTAAACTATCTTAACTCCAAAGTTGATAGCATTGTTGTTTTTTTTTTTTTTTCCTTCATAATTTTGGAGTAATGTAAGATAGAGTTATTGCACCTTTAGCCTTTTTTTTTTTTTTTTTTTAACACACAACGGCTAGGATCCTTCATGTGTTATAAAAATCAAAATGCAGACGATCGATTTTTTAAATCTTTATTATTGAGCTTCTTTTCATGTATATCTTCTTCCTTATATATGAAATAGTGGATTTTGTTCAAATAATATGTTTAATATATACATGATAAGTATAACTATTTCTGATTTGGTTTTTTTATTCCCATCTTCAAATTAAATAGTTTGCACATGTAGCATATTTATCCAAAAATAATGGACAGTCATTTAAGTTAAAAATATATTATAAAATTTAGTTTCTAAAAGTTTATTTCACCCAATATTTTAAATCCAAAAATATTTTAAATATAATTCGATGAAATTTTTACAAGAATACGTATAAAAAAGAGATTTTAGTAGAATAACTAGGAAAGTATAATATATAGAAACCTAAATGTATTGTATGGTCTTGTGGTAGCTAGCCAGACAAGCAATATTATAGAAAATAAGGGTCTCTAAGTGTTTAAAAAAAATATTTTTAAGTGCAAAAAAATGTTTTAAAACACTTAAAAAGTAATTTCAAATAGGTATTAAAGATTTGGTATGAATACAAACTAATGGAATAATAAGTATTTAATTTTGATATGTCAATTTATCAATTTTTATTAATACTTCGACTTTTCTTAATCAAATTAGATATTTAAGGGTTAATCTTATCGGAGAATAAAGTATTAAATGATTAGAAGTAGTAGTCGAGATTTTTAGCAAAAGAAAATTACAAAGAAAGATTACAAAAAATTTGATCCGCCAGAAAATTTAACGCAACCTGCTAATCAAGACAATATCACATGGAAATTTAATTATATATGACAATTTTCAGTAGGAGTGTATATAAATTCACTTGTAGTAGTGAGAATCTTATTAAATGACAAAAAGAAAAAAAAAAAAAAAAGTAGAAAGAGAATAATGCACTTCCTCTTTTTTCTTTTTTGAGAACAGAAGAGAATACACTATTAAAAAATGGAAATGGAAAGGATGTATCAATAGGAATATTCCATTAAATAAAGAAAAAGTAGAAAAGATAAATAGGAATATTCATGAAATGAAAATTCCACTTATTCCCACTGTCATGTTGACTAGGTTCTCTCAAACCAGGTCTTCGTGGTACTGGAAATTTGTAGAACGTCCAACAAGTGGAAATCAATATTGATTTGAGAGGAAATAGTGGTATTTCAAGGGTTTGAACATCTCCCTGCTCTAATATCATGTTAAACCACCAATATTTAAATTCATAGGTTATGATAAATTTAATTATATCACTACTTTAACAAATGTAAATTAAAAAAGGGTAAAATACTTTTTTGATTCCTCATGTTTCAGGTCAGTTTCCAATAGGTCTCTAAGTTTCAAAATTGAGCAATCAAGTCCCTACTATTTTGAAAATAGTTCTATTGAGTCCTATTGTACCGTTAATTTTTTTAACGGTGATGACGTGACAGTTAACGGAGGCTAAAGTGGCTAGTTTAAAAAATAAAATAACATTTTTAAAATTAAAATAAATAACTAAAACAATAATTTAAAAAAAAAATACTATCTCTTCCCCCTCATCTCCTCCAACCTTTCTTCCTCTCCTTCAACCGTCCTCTGGTGAGCCGCCTCCATCTCTTGCCGTTGTCGGCAACGGCCACCACCTCTGCCACCATCTTCTCAACCCGAAAGAAAAACTCACTCTCACCATCTTCTTCCTCAACAAACCCTCTCCTCCATATTCAATCTGAACAAAATCCACCATCCCCATCTTCTTCTTCCTTAACAAGCCCACCGAACTTCTTTTTCAATAAACCTTAACCAACCATTTCTTTCTTCCCCACCGCCCAACAAACTCACCATCTTCTTCTTCCCCACTGCCCAACATCTTCTCCTTCTTCAATCTGAAAAATACTCACCCCTCCCTATCTTTTTCTTCCTCAACAAACCCACTACCCCCCATTTTCTTCTTCTTCTTCAATCTGAACAAAAACTCCCCACCCCCCATTTCTTCTTTTGCAAAATTTCAAAATCCACCCTCCCCAATTTCTTCTTCCACACTGATAACTTGCAAAAAGCAAGTTATTAGTCCTTTTAACTTAGGCTAAAACAAGGCCAAAAGAAACAAAGATGCGTTACTTCAGCGCATAAATAAAGGAAAATGTGATAAGTTTATGCGGCGAGCTATATTCATGTATGCGGTGAGAAATTATAAAATGTAGGGCGCTAACGCAAACTAATTCAGTTGTTTATCAAGTTTCTTCTCAGCGCAGGCACACATCCCAAGATGATCAAGAGACAGATAAGATAATGAAAAGACAAGCGCTGACACAACTGATACAGATAACGCAAGTGGGCGAAAAAATGGCTGAAAAGTTGAGCAAGTTGCCTAATGATGATTAACACAAGTTGCTAATTACTTGGAGAAGTCATCTTCCTTCACCTATAAATAGAAGCCACATACTCGAAGGGAAGGGCATCGATTGATTCATAATTCATTCTTTGGATCGAGAGAGAAGAAGGAAGATCAACAGAGAAATCACAGAGAGAGTTGTGATTAAGAGCAAACTTGTGCTTGTAATGTTTTATTTTATAATGTCTTGTTTTGCTTGCATGAGCTAAATTCTTCTTCAAGCCCTAGCACTAGTACCTCATGCGGTGATAAGTATATCTTGTAAGCGCATATTTTGAGTTAAATGAAACATTTATTGCTTTCTACTTAGTTGCGATACTATTTTCATTACTAACTCCCGCTTGGCCAGCCGGATGCGGTAGCAGCATGCTAAATCCCTAATAGGTAATGTATGCGGACATCTCTAAGTAGAGCAAGTTAGCGCATGTCATGTAGTCTTGGTAGCATTAAAACACTACCGCCGTTGTGACTAACGCAGTCCCTTGTAAGTTTTAGAGAACTACACCTAACACATGAACTAGCCAAATAATCAATTGATAGTTTAATTTGTGTCAAACGCATAAGGAGTACCGGAAGGGAAACTTATGAATTTTTCTCACTTAGGCATTAATGGATCAATTACTTAAAGTATGCGCTACAAGGTTCTTGTAGACACATGAGGTTGCGATCGCAACAGCCTTGATCTTATTTTCCTTACAAATTTTCCTTTTACTCTCATCGCATGATTTTGTTTTATGCAAATATTTACTTTTCAAATATATCAAATCCTTTGTTTACTCTTTTAAAATAGTATCATACGTTTTGAGTTTAGATCAGCAAATATTGTTGAAAACTTTGTGAATATCTCTTTCCTGTGGACTCGACCCTGGACTTACCAAGTACTACTTGATTTTGTCAATTTATACTTGGATTGACTATTATATACAACTATATTTCTGAATAGACTGACAAGCAAGCAATCACACACCATTTCAATTTTGTAATTGAAAGAAAAAAAAAACAAAAACAAATCCATACAAAGAGGAGCTTATCCTTGCTTCGATTCAGAAGCTCGCCAGAGGTAGGAGGTTAGTTCGCTGACGATGGAAAAAAAAATAAAAAAATAACCTGAAACATGAAGAACCAAAAAAGTATTTTACCCGTAAAAAAAATGAGGTATACATTGATGGAAAAAAAATTGTAGACTCTTAAAGTATGCTTAGAGTTTTATTTCGTGCACAATATGATTATTCATGAGTGTTTTACGAAAACCAAATAGAGAATTAAAGCAGCAGATCACCAATTCAATTGTCAATCAGAGTTCAAAGGTATGAAGCTTGTTACCTTGAGGAAGTTGACTAAAGTAGAAGCTTTCTGTGATTGGAGGTTTATGCTACTGTTATGAATTTGGTAGTTGAATGTCTGCTACTATCCTAGTTTTAAGTTCAACAAACCCTTAATCTTGAGAGTACCATTCTCCAAGCAAAATATGATAATGCATAAAGAGTTGTTTGTCTTATAGAAGGGTATAAAAATAATAATGTCATTTTGGAACCCAATTCTCAATCCAATCAATTTGACCAAAAATTACCTTCCACTACTTCTTTATAAACCACTCTAGTGAGATTTTAAAATTTTTAAAAATAATATATTGCCAAACATCATTGTTTTAGAGGGGAGTGATTGTTGGACAGTAACCAGTGTCCCACATCGATCAGACAAGAAGTAGATCCCTGAAAATATAAGTAAGAACAATTACCTCCCTTGATATGGGTCTATTGAAAGGAAATCAAATATAGGTCATTTGATAACCATTTCGTTTTCTGTTTTCTGTTTTTGTTTTTCATTTTTGAAAAACAAGATTGTTTGATAACCATTTATGTTTTTTGTTTTCTGTTTTTTAAAAACGTTTTTAAAATTATAAGCAAATTTCAAAACAAAAAAAAAAGTTTTTAAAAACAGATTTCTATTTTTCAAAACTCATTTTTCTTCGCTTTCTTTTTTCTCTTTTACCTATCTCTCTTCAACAAATTCCATTTTCTTTTTTTTTTCTCTTTATAAAATTTCTTTTTCTCTCTCTAAAAATCACATTTTCTCTCTTTAAAATTCTCTCTCAAAACTTATTTATTTCTAAAAATTTATCGATAGCTTTTGATCACTCCCTAATTAAACATACTCTAACTTTTCTTTTGAAAAAAAAAAATCTCCTAGAATTTTCTCTTGCTACAACTTTTCTTTATTTTTCTGATTTATCGTCACTTATTTAACATATCTTTTACTCTTAACCTTACTATCTCTTTAAAATCTCTCTTTTTATTTATTTTTCTATCTAAAATTTATCTTTTCTACTCTAAACTTTTTTATTTTTTTCTCTAACTAATATCTTTTATGGAGTCTAACCAATATCCTCTCTCTAAACATTTTCTTTCACGTCTCCAAATTTTCTATTTAACTTTTCTCTCGAAAATATTTATATCTGAGTCTCTAAATTTTTGTTTCAATGTCTCTACATATTGTTCTCTCCCTAAAACATCTTTTCATCTCTCTAATTTTTTAAAAAATTAAAACCAAAAATAGTTTTAAAACAAGTTTGGTTTTCTGTTTTTTAAAAACAGAAAACAAAAAACAGTTTTCAAACATATATGGTTTTTGTTTTTCAAAAACCAAAAACCAAAAAAAAAAACAAAAAAACAAAAACAAAAACGTATGATACACTCCTACTGATCTAAACAAAAAACTGAAATGGTTACCAAACGGCCTAGTTTTCAAAGATGAGAATGAAAGATAAAGGGTTGAGGAGTTGGCCCATGTAACTAAAACTATAGCCTCAAAGTTCACAATTAATTTTGTGCCATTATTATCTTTTGGCTGCACCATAATGCGATGATTTTTTCCTTGTTATCAGTTGCCACTACATATCTTCCCAACTCTTGCACAACTATGTTGTAGAGATATATCCTCGATTGATAACCAAAAAAACATAGATTATGCTATTGTTTTTTTGCTTGAACTTGTTGAAAGACCTCATTTATGTTCTTGGAACTACCAATACCAATAAGGTGTACCCTTCCTTTTCGGTGGCTCAATTATAGGAACTCAAAAGTTAAGTGTGTTTGACTTTGTCAAGCCCTATGTTAGGCGTCCTCTTGAAAATTATATTTTTCTAGGAAGCATGTAAGTGAAGACAGAGCATGCTAAAAGGAACCGTGTTGATCTATGGGGACAATCTTTTCTCTAAAGTCGTTTGGTAACCATTTGGTTTTTTGTTTTTGGTTTTTGAAAATTAAGCTTGTTTTCTTTAAATTTTTTCACCATGGTTTTCATTTTTGTTAAAGACACACTTGAATTCCTAACCAAATTCTAAAAACAAAAACAAGTTTTTTAAAACTATTTTTTTTTAGTTGAGGAACTTCATCATGGACCTAAGAGTTTCCTAAACAAGGCTTTAAAACAATTAATTAGACGGCGCTTCCATCTCAAAACCAATTGACAATGAGTGGAGTAGCCCATCTATCTTATGAATTGAGAGGTCTCCACTAATCTTTTCAATGTGAGATCCTCAACATGCCCCCTCAAGATGGTGCCTCTTTGGGTTTACCATTCTTGGATCAGATCCCAATTTTTTTTCTTGGACCGAATACTCGTTTGGGTTTAATGGGCTCTGATACCATATTAGATTACATGGAGTTCACGCCAATTAGTTTTGAGATGGAACCCCATGTAATCTAATACATTTATATATACTCTACTTTAAAATATTTCATACAATATTTACGAGAAAAATATTAGCATAAATATAAACAAGCACCTGATCTATAAAAGGTATTTGTTTGGATGAGTCGATTAAATATTCATTAATTCTTAATAAGAAAAATTATCCACCGACCAATTTTAAAGTTTTTTTTTTTTCATTTCATTATAAATATTTTAGAATAAATTATAATTATTTAGAAAGCATTTCTAAAATGGCAAAATAGTATTCTTTCTTAATTGGTTGTGTTCATGAAATTTGGGCAAGTTAGCTATGTTTTTAACGAAGAGGAAAAAAAATAAAGAGAAACAACCACAACTTAGTACAAGATTAAACATATAGATACTCTTTATTTTATTCTCACGTTATACATGGTAGATAAAGATAATGCAACTTAGGCATCATCTAAAGTAGATAAGATAGCTTCCCTCATCAAACTAGTAAGGGACTGCCACAGGGCAATAGGAACTCAGGTCCACAGGGTCAAAACAGAAGAGTGTCCAAGATTTATCAACTTCATTATGTATCACACCAGCCACATATACCTTTGTAAGTGTTTGAGAAGATGGAGTCACTATCGTTTCTCGCACCTCCACAAGAAGGATGTATTTTGACCTTGCTTCATCCAACTTCTTAATCACATATTTTAGCACGCGCGAGAACCACATGTCTACCCCTAGCTTCTTGTAGTTTTGCTCCTCCACGGCAAAACGTCCCATTGCTTGCACATATGAGTCACTAGAGGCAAGCTGAACAAAACTCATCGTAAATCTTGATTGATAGTTTGAAGGTAAGGAAACTTTGTATTGGTGGTTTGCAATTAATCCAGAATGGTAGTTCTACATTTATAGAGTTGTGTGTTGAACCCTAGAAAGGGATATCAAAGAATTTAATTTGTTGACTTAAGAGTCGTTCAATAGTAGAACTTGATATTATGGAATCTTGCTATGTGTGAATGTCATCAAAAGAAAGTGCTTTCATGACTAATTAAAAGATAGCTCCGAATCCAATTCATTTAGTTGGGAGCATTATTTTGTTATCTTAATTCAAAATTATCCTTGGAAACATGTAGTTTATCTCATGTGTATTTGTGCATTGTAGCATATCACTTCCCATGAGTTTAACATCACCATAATTTTGCTTAAAAAAATCAATGCACTTTAGAGGGAAAAACTCATCAAAAGAAACCACACTAATATTAGCTATTTTCCGTTTGAGAATAAATAAATGCAATGTAGTATATAGACTCGAAAAAAACACAAAACCACCATGGAGCATTTGAGATAAAGTGGGTAGACATGAAAATTTGAGCTGCCTCTATATATGTAGTTAGTTTTGTACATAAACGTTTGAAAACATAGTTAAATTTCCATATAATTTTCATTGGAAAAAAAATTTAAGAGTTATTAGAGTATCTTTGTAAGTAAATCTGATTTATGCTCCAGCTATCTTCTCCCATAATATTAAACTATATCTTATTTCAAGTTGATAGAGTCATTTTTGTTCTTTTTTATTTCGGAGAGAGATGATTTTTTTTCACTTATACCTTGTCTTTTTTCTTTTTCACACTCACGGCTAGCAGGGAATTCTTCATATGTTTGGAATAAAAATCAAATTGAACATGATTTTTCAGATTTTTTTTCTTTTTTTTAATTTTCCTCCATTCATGTATCTTTTTCCTTAAAAGGGGTGGATTTGTTTAAAGGAATTTTGATCTCAAATTTTAATGATCACAACAACCATATCCCAATTCAAATTGTCAACACATCTCTCTTAATATAATCTTGAAAATATCATCCTCCAAGCAAACTATGATGCATAAAGAGTTATTCGCCTTATAGAAGGTTGTAAAAATAATAATGTCATTTTAATTAGAACAAAATTCTTGGTCCTATCACTTGTCTAAACATTACACCTTTTTCCCACTACTTCTTTATATAAATCACTTTCAAGTGAGATGTTAAATTTTCTAAATATAATATATTGCCAAACATCATTATCAATGAGTTTCTTTGTTATATTATCTACGTTTTACTAATGTTTTCAAAATCTAACCCCAGTTCTTTAAAACAAAAAAAAAAATAGTCTTTAAAAATTTGTTTTTGTTTTTATTCTAAAAAAAATGTTAATATTTCAAAAAATCTCTCTTAAAATCTATCTTTAACTTTCATATCTTTCCGTCGAAGTGAGCATTGTTCAACGGTAATTGACATGTACTCTCAAACAAAAGGTCGAGAGGTCAGAGGTTTGAATCTTCCCACCTCCCATTGTTTTTTTTTTTTTTTTTTCTTTTTCACAATTGTTTTGGCGGTGGGTTCATTCACACCTCCACAATTCCTCCACGACCGTGGGAATTTTTTCGGCAATGTTTATACTGTATTTTTCTTTTTATAATTTGTTGGCAATTTTTTTGGCAATATAATATACCTTGTTTATATTCAAGTTAATAAATATATAGGATTTATAAAAATAAGAGTTATTTCTAATTTGGTACAATATGTTTGACATTTGTTTTTTAGATTAATAAATTTATATTGCTTATAAAAAAGTTAATTAATGTGGCCTAATTATCCGATTAAGATAAAATTAACCATTGTTAACATTATTTTAGAAAAGATTATATATAAAAGACGTTTAGCATTTTAAAAAAAAAAAATTAGTATGAAAGGTTGTATATCTTTGTCTAGTAAAAAAATAATAATTATAATAAACAACTGTTGACAAATTAATACTTTCAATCCCATCAAAAGAATTGTGGAACACAGTGAAAGAAATAAATCATATAAATATTATTCTAACCTATCAATTTAAGTATTTTACTTTAATGTGGTCTAATTATTCTAAAGATTAAGGTAAAAGGATTTTTGATGTTATATTAGAAAAGGTTATGTATAAAAGATGTTCAACATAAAAAAAATTAAAATGGTATGAAAGATTTGTATATCAATTTATGCTTGAGTTTAAATGAATGTAGCCTAACTATATTGTAAGATTAAAATAAAATGATTGTTGACAATATATTAGAAAAATATATAAATGATGTTTAGCATTAAAAAAAAAAATCAGTATGAAAGATGGTATATTTTTGTCTACTTATAAAAAAAAATTAAACCCCTTGTTATTAAATTAATGCTTTCAATCCCACATGTAATAGAAAGGATATTGGAATACTTTCAATATATGCCACATGTGATAGAAAGAATATTGGAATACTTTCCATCCGACGTGTGATTCAAAATTAATAATTTCAATCCCACACGTGTGATGGAAAGGTGATTGAAATTAATACTTTCAATCTCACATGTGTGATGGAAAGGATATCGGAGTGCATTATGTAAAGAAATAAACTATAGATATATTCTAACTTATCAATTTAAGCTTTTAAATTTTTAGTTAGTATTGACTCGATAAGGATAAACACAAAGATTTAATTTTTAACAGAAAGAATACTAGGTATATATAAAAGTGTACCAATCCAATTTTATATATTTGGAATACTTAGGGAGATTATACTATATGCAATGACAAAAGAACACTTGGAAGCAATTAAAATTGGACAATAGAGTTATGAAACTCAAATCAACATTCGATCTTGTTTATTAATAAAAGAGACTTCGTCTTTGAGTTTGGAATCCCAACAGAACTTTAAAAGATCAAAACACTGTGGAAGAAATTTCAAACATTTATTCTCAGAAGTGTAATTGAAGCAATCTAAAGAATAATGAATGTTAAATAGTTCAAATAAAACACAATGAATTAGTAAAAGCCTAAGAACGACGACACAAACCTAGAAAGTTCTAGGTCCATCCGAAAATCTGGTCTAACACTATCTCCATGGCCTTGTTAGAACGAACACCTTCGCCACGCACCTCATAGTTCATGTACCATTTGAAAAGAAAGAAATTGTAGGTCATGTACTATTTATAAAGAAAGAAACGGTACCGAACCTATCACAAAACGGTAGTGACTATGGCGCATATGTGAGTCTGTTCTAGGAGATGGATTCCCCCTTTTTAAATATACTAGGTTTTTACCACGTGTGTTGCACATGTAATAATTTTAGTAAAATATTATAAAGTAAAATGAATTTTAAACTAATTATGATTAGTTCTATACATTTTTATATTTGTTTTTTTTTTTATATACTTCAATTATGATTTTTTTTTCCTAATCGGACTAAGAATTATGAAATTTATTGTTAGACATAAAAATCGATTGGAGAACAATGCACAATTTATGAAGGAAAATTAGAATTAAATTCTAATTTGATATTATTTGAAATCAAATTACATATTCAAGCATTCCTATAATTGAAATAACAATTTTCATTTCTATGAAGACAACATTATTAGATTCCAAATAGTGGTTGCAAAATAAGACTTGGCTAAGATGAAACACAACGTCTTACCTAGAACATGTCGTTTCAAAAGTCGAGAGCTCATTCACATATATAAGACAATCTATCAAATGATATCATATTTAGAGTTATTAGCTCAGGTCGCATTTAGAGAGAAATAAGATTATCTTATTATCATTGTTTTGAACTTTAAAAGGGTACTTTTTTAGAAATTGAAAATGATCATATTATTTAAATAAATAGATAAATAAATAATCTATAATAAATTTAAATTGACAAAATTAAAATTCAAATTATGTGCAATATGTTCAAATCAAATTAGGGGCAAGCAAGAAAAAACATAAATTAAAATTAAAAATAAATAGAATATCAAATATCTGTAAATATTTGAGAGTCATGGTGAGTGATGATATCAATAAAGTTTAATGATTTTTTTTTAAAGAAAATAATCGATTTTAAAATTACCAAGTTGTTTTTTTAAAAGTTAATTTGAAAACAATCCTATATAAAGTCATTTGAGAATTATTGTGTAGTGATTATTTCAATAAAATTTAAATGGAAATTTATTTTTTAAAAAAAGAAAAAGAAAAGGAAAATTTCCATTAAAATTATTAAATTATTTTTAAAAAAATGTAATTTAAAAACAACCGTGAATAATTCAAAACCAAAAGAAGTATTCTTAGTGTACAAAAAATCTTAATTAATTCCCAACACATGGAAGTTTTTCTTTTTTATTAATAAATTAAAATAAACAGCTATTAAAAAAATATTATATTCGAAAACTGGTAGCTTGTTCATCATAATATATTATTCCAAAAAGATTAAATTAAAAATAACAACAATAGAATAGCAAATATATGTAAATATGTAAATATTTGAAAAGCATCATGTACTGATAATTTCGATAGAATTTTAATTTAAATTGATTTAAAGAAAATCAATTTTCTAATTACTAAATTATTTTTTTAAAAATGTAATTTAAAAACAACCCTGAAGAATTCAAAATCAAAAGAGTTCTTTATAGTACAAAAAAAAAATCTTAATTAATTTCCAATACATGAAGTTTTGTTCTTATATTGATAAATTTAAATAAACGGCTATTAAAAAAATATTATAATCGAAAACTGGATTAATCATAATATAATATTCGAGAAAAAAAATAAAAAAAGTAAAGATAACAACAATAAGATAGCAAATATCTGTAAATATTTTAAAATCATGGTGTAGTGATAATTTGATAGTTTCAATAAATTTTAAATTGAAATTCATCTTTTTTAAAAAAAAAAAAAAAAAAAAAAAAAAGAAAGAAAAACAGTTTTCTAATTACTAAATAATTTTTAAAAATTGTAATTAAAAAATCGTGAAGAATCCAAAACCAAAAGAAATCTTCTAAGTACACAAAATATGTTATTAATTCATAACACATAAGTTTTGTTTTTATATTAATAAATTTAAATCAATAACTATTAAAAAATATAATAATATAATATTTGAGAATCACTGTCTAATTAAATGGACAAAATTCAAATTCAAATTATGTCAACTATATTCAAACTAAACTAGTGGTAAATGGCTTTTCAAAAAAAATTAGTGGTAAATGAATTGATTTAGACCCTTCATATGAAACACACAAATTATAATTTTGGAGACAACGAAATTAAATTAAGAAAAAAGAAAAGAAAAGAAAAGAAAGACATACTTGAAATGCAGATGAATAATTGGAGAAGATAACTAATTTTAGATATGAAAACTACAAAAAAAAAAAAGGAAAAAAGGAAATTAAATAGCGTAAAAAATTCCCAAAAGAATCCGAATATTGTTAACTATAATATATAATATCATATTCGAGAATGACATTCTCATTAAATTGAGGCAAAATTAAACAAAAATAACATCACAATAAATATATGTAAATATTTTCTTAAAAAATATTTGAGAATCGCATAGGAATAATTTCAAGAGAGGTACCTGAGAACAATTGGAAGAAATTGGAAGAGATAGAGTAATTTTAGACCTGAAAAATAAAGTTGGAGGGGAAAAAGAAATTAAAGTCAATCTATAACATAAAATATCTGAGAATGACTTTCTTCTAATTAAATTGATAAAATTAAACAAAAATATTATAATTATAATTCAAGAGAGGTACCTGAAACCAACCATGGAGAGGATGAATACTTTTTTATGTGAAAACTAATGGGGAAAGGTGAACAATTTATAGAGGGAATTTAGATTCAAATTCTAATTTGATTAGATTTTGGATAGAGTGTATAGATCATAAGATAAAAAATATAAACCATAATATTATTCTAAGTTATCAAACCAAAATTGATAATAAAAGATAACAAAATCAAAAAGTGGAAATCAAATTTCGTTATTGTTTTAATTTTAAAAAAAAAATTACCCTATTTGTAATTAAAAAAAAAAAAAAAAAACACAATTCGGGTTAACTATCATACGTTGTTTTTTTTTTCCTTATTTTTCCTTATTTTTTTATAGAAAAATATTTTTTCAAAATTTCATATTGGTTTTTTAAATTTTGTAGCGATTACAGTTTTTTTTTAAATTTTTTTAATCATTTATCATAGATTTATTAAAACCACTACGTTTGTTTTTTTTTTTTCTTATTTTATTTTTTTTATAGGAAAAGATTTTTTCAAGATTGCATATTCGTTTTTTAATTATTTTTTTTACGGTTTACAGACTTTTAAATTTTTGTTTCTTTTATTTTTTTAATTAAAATAATTAGATTTTAAACTAAAGTAATTATCTTAAATTTAAAGGGGTATTTTAGTCTAAAAATGTTTTTCACGGATCTTTGCTTTTTAATATATTATAGATTATAGATTATAGATATTTTTTATTTGGGAAAAATACACTTTTGGTCCCTGAGGTTTGGGTTAAGTTACACTTTGGTCCCCGAGTTTTCAAACTTAACAAAAATACCCCTGAGGTTTGAGATGAGGAGCAATTTGGTCTCTGCCGTCCATTTTTCTGTTAAACCCTAATGGTAAGCTAACGTGGCACTATTATTTTAATTAAAAAAATGAATTTTTAATTTTTAAAAATAAAAATATATAAAAATATTAAAAATATTATTATTTTATTATTATTTTTTTAAATTCTTTCTCTCTCTTTCTTCTCCATCTTCTTTCTCCCTCCATTTTCTTCCTTCTCCATCCCATCTTCTTCAGCTCCGGTGGCCGGCAGCCGCCGGCTGTCGGCGAACGGCGGCGGCCACCAGATTTTTTTTTTCTTCTTTCTTCCTCTCTTCTTCCCTTCTTCTTCTTTCTCTTCCTTTCTTCTGTTTTTTTTTTTAAAAAAGAAAAAGAAGGGAGTTTCGGGGAGGAGGAGGACTCCCCGATTCCAACGCCGAATACTCCCTTCCGGTGGAATGAGCTGGTGGAACGAAATCTTAAGCGAAATACACATATTCGTTTCAGCCCACCGAGACCCCAAAAAACAGTGTCAAAACGCAGGCTGAATCGATACCCACAACCCCGGCGACTTAACGACGAACCACGCCGGCAAGAGGAAGTCTATGAAACCAACGACGCACTCTAGCGACCTCTGAACCGAGGCCCCCACGCGGGAGAAGAGATAGTCTCTGAAACCGAGACCCAAATCGGCGCGAAAAAACAGACCCACGACGACTGAAGACAAGACCCACGCTGCTCTACACCGAGACCCAGATCCGAGAAGCGACAATAGATTGTCTCTGAGATGAGCGTGAAGCAACCCGAATGATACCCACACGAAAACGGCCAAGAAACGATGACCGGCGGCTACGTTTTTCTCCCCCTCTGTTCTGCGAATATTTTTTTCCTTTTTTTCTGTGTTCAATCATGAAGGTTGGCCCTAATTGAAGATGATGGTAAGTTTACCATTCTACCCCTCAGACTGAAACGAGAGTCCCTCTCCCTCGCCGGCGCCGGAGTCCCTCTCCCTCTTCTTTATTAAAAAAAATGAAGAGAAGAGAGAGGAAAAGAAAGAGATTTAAAAAAAAAAAAAAAAAAAAAAAAAAAAAAAAAAAAAAAAACTCGCCGGCGGCCGGCCGGCAAACGGCGGCAGCCGCTGGTCGCTGGAGATGAAGAAGAAGAAGTTGGGAAGAAGTTGGAGAAGAAGTGGGGAAGAGGAAGAAAGAGAGAGAGGGATAAAGAATTAAAAAATAATAATAATAATATTTTATTATTTTAATATTTTTGTATTTAAAAAAAAATAAAAAATAACTTTTTTATTAAAATAATATTGCCACGTCAGCCGCCGTTAGGATTTAACAGAAAAATAGACGGCAGGGACCAAATTGCTCCTTATCTCAAACCTCAGGGGTAATTTTGTTGAGTTTGAAAACTCAGGGACCAAAGTGTAACTTAACCCAAACCTCAGGGACCAAAAGTGTATTTTTCCCTTTTATTTTCATGTTTAGTTTTAATTTTAATTTTGCATTTCTGTTTTTTTAAACTTAAATGATGGAAGAATGATTACCCATAATATTTGATTTATTATTTTCTAAACCTTATCATTAGAAAATAATGACACTACAATTGTATTACTCTTTTAAAAACGTAATTATATATTCTCCCAAAAAAAAAAAACGTAATTATATATTTTCATTTTACTATTATTTTTTTTTTTTAGAAACCTAATTTTATGCATTTTATGGTTTTTTTTAATTTAGAATTTTTTTAAAAAAAAAACACATTAACATTAGAAAAAAAAAATATCTATATGCAGGCTTTGTTTTTTGAAAAATATATTAATTTTTTTTTTCTTTAGATGTGGGTTCATTCCAGATCGGGTTCGTTCCAACTGAATTCAAAGGGGAAACCCCTTCGTTGTTTATCTTTTTTTTAAAAAATAAAAAATAAAAAAAAAAAAACCACTGACTGTCGGCGAGAGAGATGGCGAGAGGGAAGGAGGTGGTGAGGGAGAGAGAAAGAAAAAAGAAAAAAAAAAAGAAAAAAAACTGGAGGGAAGGGGGTCGGCGGCTCGCGGCGCACGAAGGAGAGAGGAAGAGAGAGGGAGAGGGAGGAAGAACTCCCTCCTCCCGTCGCCGACGCGTAAGAGAGGAGGATGACGGAGGAAGAAGTAACTTGTTCAAGTTTCTAGACTCAGAAACAAACAAGTGAATAAACTCACAGCCAGCTGAAACGATGGCGTTTTCAATCTCTGGACGCCAGAATGGACAGATGGTCGTGCTGCGAGAAAGTTGGCCTGAAAAAGGGCCGGTGGACGATAGAGGAAGACAACCGCTTGAAAAAGTACATTCTCACCAATGGCGACGGGAGGAGCCTCCCTCTCCCTCTTTTTTATTAAAAAAAAAGGAAAAAAATAAAAGGTAGATAAAGGGGAAGAAAAAAAAAGGTCTTCACCGACGGTGAGCGACTGGTTTGATGGTGTGGCTGGTGTGGTGGTTGAAGAAAGAAGGCTTTGGTGGTGGTTGAAGAAGATGAGAAAGAGAGAATAAATAAAATTAAAATATAATATTTATATTATTTTAATATATTTTTATTTTAAAAAATTTTAAATTATTTTTTAAAAATAAAAAAATGTTGTCACGTCAACAATCCATTACTTGTTAACGAAAAATTGGATGGATGGACTAAATTGAAACGAAATCCAAACCTCATGGGCTAAATTGTGAGTTTGAAAAAAAATTAATCAAGAGGTTGGAAATTCAAATCTCCCCCAAAGCATCGCGTCTCATGTTAAGATTCCCGACATTTAGTGTAGAATGCATTTTTGTGGTGAATCCGTGGATCGTACTAACATCAACAAAAAATTCATCCGTTTTCTTTCTTTTCTTTTTTTCTTTTGAGTTCATCAACATTTGGGGATGTGGGAGTTTTGAACCTCTGACCTCTTGGTCAAAGGTAAATGTCAGTTACTGCTGAGCTATATTCGCTTTTGACTAAAAAGCCTTTATTTTCCCTAAATTCTTCGTTTTTTATTTCATTTTAAATACAATTATAAAGTTTCTTTATACTATTTAATGGAACTAAAAAACCTTGAGGGATGAAAGATTAAGAGTTATTTAGTGTAAAAACAATGAAAAGGAGATATGTGCTAAAATACTTTCGTCTGTGATATATGCTTAAGCAATATCTTCCATAATTATAACTATCCGATTTTAAGTTGGTAGCGGTATTATTATTATTATTCAACATTTTGCAATAAAATAGAGTTATGTGTATCTATACTCTGTCTCTCCCTCTTCTTTTATATATACTCTACTTAAAAATATTTCATACAACATTTACAAGAAAAATATTAGCATAAATATAAACAGGCAGTTGATGTATATAAAAGGTATTTGTTTGGATCAGTGGATTAAATATTTATTAATTCTCAATAAGGGAAATTATCCACCCACGAATTTTTTTTTTCATTTCATTATAAATATTTTAGAATAAATTATAATTATTTAGAAAGCATTTCTAAAATGGCAAAATAGTACTCTTTCGTTTTTAAGTTCATTCATAATTGGTTGTGTTCATGAAATTTGGGCAAGTTAGCTAAGTTTTTAACGAAGAGGGAAAAAATAAAGAGAAACAACCGCAACTTAGTACAAGATTAAACATATAGATACTCTTTACTTTATTCTCACGTTATACATGGTAGATAAAGATAATGCAACTTAGGCATCATCTAAAGTAGATAAGATAGCTTCCCTCATCAAACTAGTAAAGGACTGCCACAGGGCAATAGGGACCCAGGTCCACAGGGTCAAAACATAAGAGTGTCCAAGATTTATCAACTTCATTATGTATCACACCAGCCACATATACCTTTGTAAGTGTTTAAGAAGATGGAGTCACTGTCGTTTCTTGCAACTCCACAAGAAGGTTGTATTTTGACCTTGCTTCATCCAACTTCCGAATCTCATACTTTAGCACGCGCGAGAACCACCTGTCTACCCCTACCTTCTTGTAAGTATACTCCTCCACTGCAAAACGTCCCATTGCTTGCACATATGAGTCACTAGAGGCAAGCTGAATAGCACTCATCGTAAATCTTGATTGATAGTTTGAAGCTAAGGAAACTTTGTATTGGTGGTTTGCAATCAATCCAGAGCAGTAGTTCTACATTTATAGAGTTGTGTTGAACCCTAGAAGTAGATATCAAGGAATTTAATTTGTGGACCTAAGAGTTCAATACTAGTTTTTGATATTATGGAATCTTGCTAGGTGCGAATCTCATTAAAAAAAAATGCCAATAAGATTTACATTCCTAATTAAAAGATAGCTTTGAATTGAAAATTATATCGTTTGTAACATCTAATTTATATTTGAAAAATTTTATTAATTCCATTTCTATTTCCAAAAAAAAAAAAAAAATAAAGTAACATAACTTCCAATTAGTTTAATATCACCAATTCTGCTTACAAAAATTTAATCCACTTTAGAGCTCTTGATTTTAGAGCACAACTAACCAAAATTAGCACCCACACTATACTAGCTATTTGAAATTTGAGAATAAATAAATTCAAATATAGAGTATACACTTGAAATTAAAAAAGCACAAAATTAAACCACCATGTAGCATTTGTGAGATTAAGGTAGTAGACATGAAAATGTAAGGGTCTATATCTAGTTTTATAGATATAGGTTTGTAAACACTGTTAAATTTGGTTTATTTTATGGAATAACTAAATTAACCATCTAGTGAAATAAAATTGAAATTGATGGAGATATATGCTAAAAAGTGCTTTAATCTTTGGAAGTAAATGTGATATATGCTCAAGCAACTTCTTCCATAATATTAAACTATCTAATTTCAAGTTGATAGGGTTTTTTTTTTTTTAAATTTTAGAGAGGGATTTTTGTTACTTCTTCCATAATATGTTTAACCTCATATTTTAATGATCACGAAAACCAAATAGAGAATTAAAGCAGCAGATCACCAATTCAAATCGTCAATCAGAGTTCAAAGGTCTGAAGCTTGTTACATTGAGGAAGTTGACGGATGGGTAAGGATTAAAGAATAAATTTACAACAGTAAATTAGAAGCTTTCTATGGTTGGAGGTTTATGCTACTGTTATGAATTTAATAATTGAATTCCTGCTACTATCCTAGTTTCAAGTTCAACAATCCCTTAATCTTGAGAGTACCATTCTCCAAGCAAAATATGATAATGCGTAAAGAGTTATTTGTCTTATAGAAGGGTATAAAAATAATAACGTCATTTTGGAACCCAATCCAATCAATTTGACCAAAAATTACCTTCCTACTACTTCTTTATAAACCAACCTAGTGAGATTTTAAATTTTCTAAAAATAATATATTGTCTAACATCATTGTTTTAAAGGGGAGTGATTGTTGGACAGAACCAGAGTCACACATCGACCGGACAAAAAGTAGATCCGTGAAATATAAGTAAGAACAATTATCTCCCTTGATATGGGTCAATTTAAATAAAATCAAATATATAGTTTTCAAAGATGAGAGCTTTGAAAGATAAGAGGCTCGAGGAGTTGGCCCATGTAACTAAAACTATAGCCTCAAAGTTCACTATTAATTTTGTGCCTATTATCTTTTGGCTGCACCATAATGCAATGATTTTTTTCCTTGTTATGAGCTGCCACTACATATCTTCCCAACTCTTGCTGAACTATGTTGTAGAGATGTCCTCCATCGATAACCAAAAAAACATAGATTGTGCTATCGTTTTTTGCTAGAACTTGTTGAAAGACCTCATTCATGTTCTTGGGCAAATAGGTCAAAGAAACTTTCTAACGGTAGTAGTTTGTCTTGATCGAGTAGGAGGGATATATGAATAAACCGATACCACATCCAAATTAAATGGATCTTGAGGATATGAAAGTATGGTCAATATAAGCTTAAAAGAATTGATAGTAACTACCAATACCAATAAGATGTACCCTCCCTTTTCGGTGGCTCAATCATAGGAACTCAAAAGTTAAGTGTGTTTGACTTTGTCAAGTCGTATGCTAGGCGTCCTCTTAGAAATTTTTCTAGGAAGCATGTGAGTGAAAACGGCGCATGCTAAAAGGAACCGTGTTGATCTATGGGGACAGTCGATCTTCAGTCTTAAAAGTCATTTAAAGACGAGTATGGTGACGTGATCTCAAGACATTACAACTTTACTCTTCTTTTTAGTTCAATGTAGGAATAGAGATTAAACATGTAGCCTCTAAAACAAATTTATAATGCCTTAAATTGGTTGAGTTATGCTTAAGTTGGCCAGTAAACTTGTTGAATCTAAGTTGGCTAGTAAACTTGTGATTGCCTTAGAAATCAATCTAATCGTGAATATCATTAACAAAGAGGGCAATAGAAACTTTTTGGCTTAATGTTAGTCAAGTGCCCATAACCTAGATTTGAATCTCATGGTATACATGCAAAATTAAAAATGATATATACTTAACTATAAATTTTCTTTTCAAGTAAAAGTGATTTCTGTAGGTTAAATTATAAATTTTAATCCTTTTTTTTTCTTTGTGTAAGTTTTTATCTTTATAATTTGAACATTTGTTATATGTAACTACTAACAGTTTCTTAATTTAAAAAAATAATAATAAATTTTGTCCCTAACCTTTAAATTATGATTACTTTTAGTCTTTACATACCACTTAAATATATCTTTCACAAGGCTTTTTTTAGATAAAATTTAGATGAGGTGATATGATTAAATCAATTGGACAAATTACAAACTAATGGTCACATGAGGGAGACTAACAAAATTTGAGCAATAATAGTTAGTAAAAATAGACCACAAAGTGGTTTTAGACTGTTGGATACACATTTAACCTATAAAGGAACGTGTTAATTTATGCTTAAATTTCTTTTAACTTTTCATTAATTATGAAACTTTAATTAAGGCGTTAAACTTGAGTGTGAATTAATATCGCCTAATTATCCTTAAATAAAGATAAAACCATCGTTAACATTATTATATTAGAAAATATTATATAAAAGATGTTTAGCTTAAAAAAGTTAGGAGGAAAGATTGTATTTCTTTGTGCAGTAAAAAAAAAAAAAACTCATAATAAATAAACCATTGTTGTCAAATTAATACTTTCAATCTCACATGTGATGGAAAGAATTTTGGAAATAAATTATAGATATATTCTAACTTATCAATTTAAGCTTTTGACTTTAATGTGGTCCAATTATCCTAAGAGAATTTGCAGTGGGTAGCAAATTGGACCAAATTAATAGCAAATATAGCACAATGTAAAAAAAATTGCAAATATAGCAAAATCTATCCGAGTACATTACTGATAGACACTGATAGACTCTGGTTAATTAGAATCTATCTGATAGACTTTGATTATCAGAGTTTATCAGCGATAGACTCTGATTAATCAAAATCTATCAGTCTACTGATAAACTCCGATTATTCAGAGTCTATCAGTGTCTATCGCTGATAATCTCTAGTTAATCAAAATCTATCGGTGACTATCATTGATAGACACTGATATACTTTGAATAATCAGAGTCTATCAGTGATAGACACGGATAGAATCTGACAACGGCTTTTTGGTCTTGTACAATTAATTTTGCTATATTTGCAATTAGTTTGCAACTGTGCTATATTTGCTATTAATTTGGTCCAATTTGCCATCTATGCAACTGTCCCTTATCCTAAGATAAGATAAAACAGTTGTTGACATTATATTAGAAAAGATTATATATAAATTATGTTCGGCATAAAATAGATAGTATGAAAGATTGTATATCAATTTACACTTTGAGTGTAAATTAATGTGGTCCAATTATTTTAAGATTAAGATAAAACGATGGTTGACATTATATTTAGAAAATTAAAGATTAATATAAAAGATGTTTACCATAAAAAAAAGTTAGGATGAAAGATTGTTTATCTTTATCTAGTAAAAGAAAAGGTAACAATAAAACCCTTGTTGTGAAATTAATATTTTCAATTCCCCACATGATAGAAATAATTTTGGAATACATTGAAAGTAATAAATTATAGATAAATTCTAACTTATCAATTTAAGCTTTTAACTTTAATGAATATTGACTCAATAAAGATAAACATGAAGATTTTTAGCACACTATATAAAAGACTATAGAGCGCTTTGGTCCACCTAGAAAATTAATAGACAACTAATATACATATTTTTCATATAAAATTACGAGTATGTCTACCATTGAAATCCACAACTCATTTATATTCCAAAAAAAAAAAAAAATCCACAACTCATTCAAGAGAGAATCTAATAAAGTAAGCTATGTTTATATCTCAATAAATCAGTTGAGTTCAATCGTAGGGTTGTATTGGCCAACAAGAGCATAGTTCAACTTGCATAAAGTTATATCCTCAACTAAAATGTTAGAGGTTCAAATCTCACACCTCACATGTTATAAAAAAAAACAAAAAAAACTGTGGGATCGAATGGGTCGTATGTGGAATTTTTGCATGAAGTAATTGGAATCTCATTTATGGAAAAGTAAAAAAGAAGAAAAAAAAGAATACTAATCCTACTCTCCACTTGTTAATATTAAAGTTAAAGGTAAGCATGGCTTAACAGCAGTTGGAATATGTATAATAATTGACTAAGAGGTCGGAGGTTTGAATCTCACCATCTTTAAATGTTGTTGGTTGAATTAAAAAAAAAATTAAAAGAATTGTCACTAGAATATTTGGCCAAATTCTAGAGTCTGGTGTGACTTTTAAAGTGAGAAAAATTGAGATATATTTTAATAATACTACTTTTACTATAGATGTAATTGTTGATATATAAGCTACAAGGGTCACCCCACTCATTGCCAATTGGTTTTGAGATGGAACCCCATGTTATCTAATATGGTATCAGAGCCCATAAAACTCAAACGGGTATTCGGTCCGACCCAAGAATGGTGAACCCAAAGAGGCACTATCTTGAGGGGGCATGTTGAGGATCCCACATTGAAAAGATTAGTGGAGACCTCACAATTTATAAGCTACAAGGGTCACCCACTTATTGCCAATTGGTTTTGAGATGGAACCCCATGTTATCTAATATGGTATCAGGATCCCACATTGAAAAGATTGGTGGAGACCTCCCAATACATAAGATGTATGGGTTACTCCTCTCATTGCCAATTGGTTTTGAGATGGAACCCCATGTAATCTAATAGTAATTACATAAATACGCCTTCTATAGCCTAGTTTAAAAAATGTCCGGATGCTACAAAATTGACTTGTATGAACTTGGTAAAAACTCAATTTTTTCAAAATTGTATGAGCTTGTCATTCCTCCCAAAACTTCCCAAAACCATTTAGTCCCCTAGCTCACTTTTTCAAATAAATCCCTAAAATCACTCGCAATTTTGTACAAAATAGCTCTCCATTTTTTTTTCGCCAAAATCGCTCTTCATCTTTTCCCAAAATCTCTCATACACACGACGATTATTCTGTGTCATTCAAGGGACGCACAAGATTTTTTTTTCTTTTTCCGACGAACAACTATCTTTTTTTTTTTTTTTGACAATTTGGAGTGGGGGGATTTGTAAAGAAAATTTCACTCAATACAGATCAAGAAAATGCTAATTTTATTCTCTCGTTTCTCAAAAGATACTTTACAGAATACACATGAAAGTTTTAAATAGGCACCAGAAAGACTGAATAGAGTCCCATAGCTTTCAGTAAGTACACAAGGAAAGTAAGAGCTATAAGGAAACAAGAAAAACAATAAATAAAATATTGCAAAGCTTGCAACGGTAACAAGTTATCATCCAAGGAAAGTATAAATAATGGTATATATTCTGCTGTTCTGTTTGTTTGAAAAAAGGAATCAATAATGCTTTTGCAGGCCTTCCTTGTACGAAAGTCATAAAGTCACAATGACTAAATCTTGACCATCCAATGGCTCATGAGAGTGGAGGGTTGTGATTACCTATGAGCAAAATGTGATCCATGATGAGTGAATTTGAGATTTTGACAGGTTTGTAGATGGTAAATTTTGGAATTGTTGACCAATGGGTTGATTTGCATTAATTGATTAATTTCTTGTTGCTATGTGTGGCGTGATTGGATCTTCAACGTGGCATGAGTGGTTTAGCTGTTTATCAATTTGAACCTCAGACCTCGTGATTATCAGTACAACTTTATGCCAGTTGAGCCATGCTTTTGTTGGCTCCGACGAACAACTATCAAAATCAAATATAGGAGATAAAATATATATGGAGGTTATTTCAAAGAAACGATTATTTAGGTATATTTGAGGTTTATTTAATATTTCAAATATATATGTAACGTCCGAACATTTCGATGTGTTGATCTCTTGTATTTAAGTCCAAGGTTAATTTAATTGTAGCATGGCTTGTACTTTGAGAATTAAATAAATATCTTGTCGTCTGAATGTTTTTCTCTTGGGAATTTAGCGTTATTCAAAAATAAAATCTCTCACTAAAATCCGTTGGTTTTGGTCTGCGTTGGTTGAGAAGCTTAAGCATCAAAATTCAAAGTTTACGCTAAATAATGGGTGTTGGTTGAGGGATTGCTATTCTTGGGTTTTTGTGAAATAAGAAAAATAATTAATAAGGAAAAAGGATTAAAGAAAAGGAAGAAAAAGCCCTAAAGCTCTTCTCATCTCTCCATCTCTTTCTCTCATACGCGTGTGACCCCCCAGCCGAGAGCTTCAGCCGCGCCGCCGCCTTCCCCAGCCGCCGTCGTCGCCCGAGTTCGTCGTGCCGCCGCTGTCTAGGCCGAGCCATGGAGTTGCCTCTCTCTCTCTCTGCGATCTCCCTCCCTCCGCGACCATCTCTTCCTCTCGTGTCGTGTCGCTGTCAACCCTTGCCGGAGATCAAAGACCCAGTCGTGAGTCGCTCGTACAGGTCTTCACGCAGCTCTGTCTCCCCTTTTCGTTTTGTTCGCGCTGCCTCTCTCTGTCCTCGCGTTTTCGGCCAAAGAAGTTCGTGGGTAAGTCCCTCTTCTCACGATCTAGTTGATTTAAGGCTCGATTTAACTCTCTTCACTCTCGTTCAGTCGGTTCTGTGCGCAACCAGCAGTTTGGACCCCGTATTCCTTGCAAATTCGTCTCTGCTCAGCGTTGTTCAGCCTTAAACGTGGGCATTTCAGCACCATTTGGCGATTCTGGTAAGCTTTAGTGATGACCCACGCTCATTTGGTTTTTAAATAAAAATACTCATTCATTTGAGTGCTGGAATTTAAGCTTTGATGTTGAAATTCTGATCTGCAGCGCCGTCTAGGAAGCGTTCGGCCTCGATTATCTCTGGTTTGGTGAGGTTTCAGCCTTCCTTGGGTGTTTTTGGGCAACCCCTGTAAGTCTAGCTTGACCCATTGTGTATTCGCTTCAAATCTCGGTTACCCAAGCCATAACGACTTCCAAATTACAGGTTTGGGCCATTTGCAGCCACTGTACATCACTTAATCGAGTCTGTTTGGTGTTAGGTTGTTCCAGCAAGGTTCAACCCCTGTTTGGGTGAGTTTTAGTTCCTTGTTGTTCGTTTTAGCTTCCCGTAGGTGTTTGGAAGGTTGTTGAGCTATTCCCTAATCACTAGGAGCCCTTGGTTGTGTTTGTAGGTTCGCTTAGAGTTTGCTCCTATATTTTCCAGCAGCGTTGGTATTTAAAAGTGCTTTGTAAGTAGTTTCTTCTTGCTGGATTTTGGTTGATTGTGTGAAGCATGATGTTTGTTTTTATGTTTTGTTTTTGTACTTGTGAAAAGCATGTTCTGTCGTATTTAAATATACCTAAACGACTATTTAGGTATATTTGAGGTTTATTTAATATTATTGATGGTCAAATTTCGCTCAGGAATTTACCCCTCGCTTCACGTGACGGTCAACAGTGAATTTGTAGATGAGCGGGAAAAACGTGACCTGCAAGACGAGCAAACGCTGCACACCGGTGTGGTGTAGACCACACACACTCCGATGCTTAAGTTAGCCTTGGCCGGAAAACACGTAGAATGTATTTAGGGTGTAGTTTTTGGCATACCTGAATGCGTGTGCGGTCTCCCTTTTTATAGATTTCCTCTTAGGGTTTTCGTCGATGTCGGACTTCAAATGATCTCCGGGCCTTTGGCCCTGGTCATCCTCGGAAATGGGCCAAGGCCGACCTCATCCTCCTAGGGTTTTTAAGAATCCGGAGGTGTTTCGGGACGAACCAGGCCAAACCGGGGCGGTCATAGACATCAGGGACCGAAGGGAGGTGGCCAAGCCCGGCCCGCGCCCGCGGGCCGACCATTACGCTCGGCCTCGGCCCTAGGTCGGCTTTTTGGTCCCACCTCTGCCCAACTGTCCTCGTCAGCTCCTTGTGCGTCAGTGTGGTCCAAAATTACCTATAACAAATATTTCAAATATATATATGAAGTTCCTTTCAAATAATCGAAGAAGCTCCAGTTGTGGGTAGTCACACAGTCGATCTCGTTGCTAGGAAGAGCAAGTGTCACGAGTAGTTGCATAGCCAACGAAGAATAAAAGTTTTGGTAAATAGTAGGGTTGTTTGGGGTTGTTTAGTTTACATTTAATAATAGGAGGGATTTTTTTTTTTTTTTTTTTTGTACAATCGAAAGAGATATATGCTAAACTACTTTTTATATCTTTTTATTTTTAAGTAAATGTGATATATGCCCAAGCAATCGTCTTCCCTAATTAAACTATGATCTAATTTAAAGTTTGCTTTTTTTTTTCTTTTTTTTTTTCTTTTTTTTTTAAGAAAAGGCCATAAAAACCATATAAAACAGAAGAAGCCTATTCAAAGATCTGTCAATATGTAGAAAAGAAATAGAATTACAAGCCTTGGATAGATGGAGGGATAATACCAGTTTAATTACTTCATGGTTCCACTCAAAGAAGTTTCAACTTTCAAGTCTCCCAATTGGAAAATAGCTTCCACCACACCCATTCACCACAACAAATTTGACCTTTAATGACAGTAAAAAAAAACCACGCATGGAAACAATGACGGACGGAGAAAAAAACGCACTGGAATTGAATTGTTTGAATTAAACAAAGCTAGGCAAGTTAAACTAGATTTTAAATTAAGAAGAAAAAAAAATGAAGATAAAACAACATTCATTTAAACGCACAAGATTAGACATAAACGGTCTTTATTTTATTCTCAAATTATTATTATTATAAGATAAAGATAATGCAACATATGCATCATTACAATAGATAAGATAGCTTCCCTCATCAGACTCGAGGTCGGGATTATAGGGTCAAGGCCCTAACAACGTATGGGAAGACTTTCAAAAGATAAGAGTTTCCAGGATCGATCACATTGCTTATCGAGCACAGTAGCCATAAAGAACTCAATTTTTTTTGGCATGTCTGGAACTACTATGGTTATTTCCACTTCCACCACAAGGCGAAATTTTTTTCCTTCAGCCACCAGTTGAGTCTCACCCCTCACCACACGAATGAACTTCCAGTTTGCCCCTACTAGATGGTGTACATGTTCCATCACGGCAAACCTTCCCATCTCTTGCACGTATGGGTCATCGATATTCTTAATCGGCTCCCAATCACCAAGTTTGTGATTGTTGTTGTTGAGCAGGATATCATTTTGTCCAGGGGCGACTACCACAAAATCCATCGAAACTTTGGTAGATATGGTTCAAAGAAAACTCTATATTATATTAGTGGTTGGCTTTCAATCTAGAGTAGTACTTCGGTCTTTATAGAGTTGCTGTTGCACTCTATAAAATGAATATTAGGGAATTTTAATTTTCCGTGGACCTTAGAGTTCGATGGTAGAACTTGATACCATGGAATCTCGATATGCAAACAAGATAAAAAGAGAGAGTCATGGCCTACAAGATAGCTTCAAATCCAATTCCAAAGGATAAAAAGAGAGAGTCGTGGCCTGAAGGTTGTAGACATGATAAAACTACAAAGGATCTATGTCCTTATTCTTACATATATGGATTACAAGAAAATTTTATTTCATAGGTCAATTTATCAAATTTTGATTCTTCAACTTTTCATAATGAAATTAGATATTTAAGGTTAATCTTGAGAATTAGTCAATGCAATTGGGGAATTAAGTATTAAATGATTAGAAGTAGTAGTCGAGATTTTTAGCAAAAGAAAATTAGAAAGAAATATTACAAAAATTTTGATCCACCAGAAAATTTAACGCAACCTGCTAATCAAGACAATATCACATGGAAATTTAATTATATGACGATTTTCAGTAGAAGTGTATAGAAATTTTCTTGGAGGGGTGAGAATCTTATTAAATGACAAAAGAAAAAAAGAAAGTAGAAAGAGAATAATGCACTTCCTTTTTTTTTTTACTTTTTTGGGAACAAAAGAGAATATTAAAAAATGAAAATGGAAAAGATGTACCAATAGGAATATCCATTAAATAAAGAAAAAGTAGAAAAGATAAATAGGAATATTCATGAAATGAAAATTCCACTTATCCCCACTATCATGTTGATAAGGTTCTCTCAAACCAGGTCTTTGTAGTATTGGAAATTCGTAGAACATCCAACAAGTGGAAATCAATATTGATTCGAGAGGAAATGATGGTATTTCAAGGGTTTGAACATCTCCTACTCTGATATCATGTTAAACCACCCATATTTAAATTCATAGGTTATGGTAAATTTATTTATATCACTACTTTGAAAAATGTAAATAAAAAAATTGAGGTCTACATTGATGGCAAAAAAAAATCGCAAAATGTAGACTTTTAGAGTATGCTTAGAGTTTTATTTCATGCATTATGATTATTCATGATTTCTTTTCATGAGTGTGTAATTTTCCTATGTTGTCACCTATGGTTTTCCTAGAATTTTGGAGCAATTGCATGTATAACAATTCCACACAAATTTATTAGTAAATATCTAATAAAATATAAAAAGATTTGCATATATGGCATGATTTCAAGTTTAGTAAAAAAACTGTTGTCATAAAGTCAACTAACATATTACCAAAGCAAGCATAGTTCAACGATAATTGACATGTATCATTGACCAAGAGGTCAGAGGTTCGAATCCCCTTCCCTCAAATTTTTTTGAACTCAAAAAAAAAAAAGTCAACTAACATATCTCAACCACATCAATCTATTAGACATCTATCAATAACGATTGACGATGTAAAAATACTATAACTAATAATAAATGTTTATCAATGACATATAATAAAAATGAGTGATATACAAACATTAAAGAGAGAGAGAAAGAAGAAGAAGAAAATTAAAGTGTTTAAACAGGTGTGCAAAGATTTTAAAAAAAAAAAAATCATATTTATTTATTATTATTTTTTTTCCGACCAATTTTTCCGTACTATATTGAGTCCTTTAACAATAACTAGTCAAAAGGCGCGTGCAATGCACGTGGTTGAAAATCTTTAGAACATAAAAAAAAAATTATGCATGAAATTATGTGTGAATAATATGTAGACAACTCAAAAATTATCTCAAAACTTTATTGTAATACGATCCAATGTTTTCTTTACAAAGAACAAACAATTCTAATTCTCTCTCTCTTTTGAAACCATTGATTTTTTTAATAAAAGAAGTTCTCCTACCACTTTGACATTTTGATAGGAAAAAATACACAATGTATATTGAAAATTATGTTTATTTCTTTTTATACATGGATTGCACCTATATGAATGAATACATTGATTCGATGTGTTATCTCCATTCGAATAGTCATGTTCCATCAGCATAAATTGCACATATTCGACTTAAAAGTTTAATTTTTAAATATATTTGTAAAGTCAAAATTTGAAGAACCACCTTGATCATTTTTCTAACATCTCTCTACGGACACCTAAACTCAAAAAGTCGCATCTCAAAGATTGAAGAACTCACCTCTATTGGACAATTTTCTCTCAACGGACACTTCAACTCAAAAGACACCTAAACTCGAAGAGTCGCATCCCAAAGATTGAAGAACCACCTCTATTGGATAAATTTCTCTCAACGGACACCTCAACTCAAAGAGTTGTGTCTCTCTGATAGAAATCATATTCAACAGAACATGAACTCCAAACTCATCCCTACACCTTGGCCAACAACCAACACCTCAACAATGGTGTAATGACAACCCAAATTGCTCTGTCATTCCAAGGTAATGACAGCTAACATGAAATTGAAGCTGAAATATTGTGAATACTGTATCATTAATCTCCAGCCAAAAATCAACTTCAAATTATCATCAAATCTACGCCCGAAATCAGCTTGAAATCATGCTTTTCCTCTTTTAGTATTTGACTCTTTAGCCAACTGTACGTTAAAGGACTTTCCTTTAACTTTCCCTATTTCCTTTTATTTAATTTCTCTATGTGCAGTATTTTAAAGGGAATGATTCTTGTATAATGAAGTAAGCCATTCTTTGAATTATCGTGAATAGTAGAGCAGATTGTGTAAACATTTCCTCTTACAATTTTTCTAATATTTCCTTTACCATGAACAAATAGTGAAGGGAAAAATAGGAATTGAAAAAAAAAATTGTAAAGGCAAAATTGGAATGTAGATTCTCCCCTCTTAGCCCCTTTTATATATTTATATATAGTATAGATATTCTCATATAGGTAAATGCTTGTTCACATTTTTATTTTTATTTTTAACGATCTTTAGTTTCTAATATTTACAAAACACTTTCAAAAAGTACTGAATAACCTAAATAATTACTTTATATCCCTGTTAGGTTAGGACATTAGTTTGGAAAAATTTTAATGTGTAAAAATTTTAGAGGGAAAATATGATTAGTATCCAGGGTTAAAATGCCGATGTCGACAAAAATGTTGAGGCCTCAATTTTATGAAAAGGTCATTGAAAATTTATTTTAAAAAAGTTTAAAAAAAATATTTAAATTAATAAATAAATGTTTTACATTTTTAAAATAACTTAAAATACTTATTATAAATATTATATCCACATTGTTACATTTTGTTGTTATTTTGTTTGTATTTTATCGATTTTTTTATGTTATAGTAGAAATTTTGATTCAAGGTCCTAATATCGATGTCAAACCCATGGACACGGAAATGGTCGACATGTCAACAGAAATTTAATACATTGTTTGGATCACAGAGTCCAAAAGTAGTTTTATTAAACAAATTAATCTACAAAAAGTGAGTGTTCGTTGATTTCATTAGAACTCTATTAATCTGAAAACATAACATAGAATCCAAATTGCATATCAAACCAACTGTAACCTATTTATTTAGTCTAAAGTGCACTACCAAAAAAAAAATCTAATTATCTAAGGGTTGCTAGCAAATTCTCTATTCTTCTATTTATTACTTTGACTATGAACTTCCCTAGATTTTGCAAGGGCGGCTTCATAAGAACTTTTGTCTAATTTAAAACGTTTGATTTAATTTTTCATATTCACATACGTGTGATGATGTTGCTATAAATAGTACCAATAATTATTTTATTATTTAATTTTTCATATTCACATACGTGTGATGAGGTCAGAAATTCGAATCCTCACACCCCAAATAATGTTCTCGACCTCAAAAAAAAAAAACAAAAAAATTAAAGGAAATGAAGGAAGATAAACCACTCACTTAAACATAAGATTAGACATAAGTAGTCTTTATTTATTATTGATAGATAAAGATGATGCTACATATGCATAATCCAAAGTATAGATATATAAGATAACTTGTCTTTCATCAAACTCTAGGCTTTGAGAAATTCAAAGGATAAGAGTTTCCAGGATTTATCGCATTCCAACACAGTAGCCACACATAAGTTAATAGAAATCGGCGGCGGCGGCATAATTGGAATTACCACATCTTCTTTCACCTCTATCGTAAGGCAGTATTTTTTTCCTTCTGCCACCTTCAAAGTCTCGCCACTCAGCACACGATCGAACGTCAACCTTACGAGTATCCCAGACAATTGTGAATTCTTAACATGCTCCATCACTGCAAACCTTCCCATCTCTTGCACATATGGGTCATTGATATTCTTTATCGGTTCCCAATGTTCACAAGGCTTGTGATTGTGGACCAACACATCATTTTGTCCCGAGTTGGCTACCACAAAATCCATCTTAATATCTTTTTTTTTTATAGCTAGTTCGAAGAAAACTTTATAGTAATAGTGGTTTGCTCCCGATCTGGAGTAGTAGCTAGTTCGACGTATTTATAGGGTTGAGGTACGTTATTGAACCCGAGAAATCGATATAGAGGAATTTGATTCGTGGACCTGAAAGTTCGATAATAGAACTTCCCGATCAAAAGTGAAGGGTGGAAAGATTAATTCTCCGTGACTTAGAAGATACCTTCGAATCCAATTCAATTTAATTGGGACCATTATTTTGTTGTCTTAATCGACAAATACATCCTACGTATCTAATTTAACTTGTAGTTTAGGCAACGTAACCATAACCATGACTTTCAATTGATTTGACATTACAAATAATTCTACTTACAAAAAATTAAGAGCTCTTGATTTTGTGGCACAACTCAACAAAAGTAGCTACAATGTAGATGATACACTCAAATCTAACAAAACTACCATGTAGCTAGCATTTGAGATTATTGAGTCGATAGATTTTTTTTTTTTTTTTTTTTTTTTGCATGCACTGGCGGGATATCCATACATGCAATGAGAATTCCACTCCCAACTCCTTTGCATGCACTAGCGGATCCAGGATTTTATGTTAGAGCGGCACAAGTTCATATAAATGTAACTTTAGAAGCACTAATACAATATTTTAATTATATAATATCGATTAGGTTAAATTACAAGTTTAGTCCCTGAAATTTCGAGTTTTTGTACTCTATGGTCCCTAAACTAAAAAATGTGTCTAATATGGAATCTTTAAACTTTCAATTTTGTGTTTGATAGGTGAGGCTTATTTTACATTTTTCAAAATTCACAGATTTACTAAATACAAAATTGAAAAAGTTTATAGTTTCATTAGACATAAAATTCGATTATGAATGTTTAGAATTTAAATTGATACAATAATTAGTTTGAAGTTTTAATTGACCTCAAAGTTTAAGGGTAGAATTAGACATAAAACTCATTTCATATTCTTTTTAGGTTAAAATATCATTTTGATCATTGTACTTTGGAACTATTTCTATTTTATTCTCAATAATTCCAAATGTCTAAATATGATCCTGGTACTTTTAATAATCTTAACATTAATCAATGGTTAACTTTTTCAAAACAAATTTAGTCTCTATTAGCTTTTGTTTTATAAATTTTGAAAACATATTAACAATGGTGTCTTGTCTTAAGTGAAAATTATGATTATTAGCTAACACAGTTCTATAAAAAGTAACTTCAAATTAATAATGACTAATCTAAAGATTTATTGAAATTACATAGGCTAAATTTGAATATATGAAAGTATATGAACTAAAATAGAATGAGTCAAAGTACAAAGATCAAACAATAAATCTTTTCAAAAAAAAAAAAAATCAAACAATAAAAAGCTTAAACAAAAACATAAAAATATACTTTTAAAAAGTTTAAATTATTTCGTTGGAAAAATCAATATATGTTATTAACGAAAATCAAAAACTCAAAATCACATTTGCCTTGAAAAAAAAAAACAAAACAAAACAAAAAACTATTCAAAAAAGAAAATAAAAAAAAACGGGAAAAATGGAATTGGACCAGACAGAGGGGGCACATACATGCGAACGAATATAGATACCACTTAGCCAAAGGTAAAATTTTAAAATCGAGGCAGAAAAAAAATAGAGAATTTGCAGTGGGTGACAAATTGGACCAAATTAATAGCAAATATAGCACAATGTAAAAAAAAATTGCAAATATAGCAAAATCTATCAGAGTATATTACTGATAGACACTGTTAGACTCTAGTTAATTAGAATCTATCTGATAGACTTCGATTATTAGAGTTTACCAGCAATAGGCTCTGATTAATCAGAATCTGTCAGTCTACTGATAGACTCTGATTATTCAGAGTCTATCAGTGTCTATCGCTGATAAACTCTGGTTAATCAAAATCTATCCGTGACTATCATTGATAGACTTTGATTAATCAAAATCTATCAATAGATTTTGATTAATCGAAGTCTATCAGCGATAGACACTGATATACTTGAATAATCAAATTCTATCAGTGATAGACATGGATAGAATCTGACAACAGCTTTTTGGTCTTGTACAATTAATTTTGCTATATTTGCAATTAATTTGCAACTGTGTTATATTTGCTATTAATTTGGTCCAATTTATCATCTATGCAACTGCCCAAATATATATATATATATATATATATATATATATATATATATATATATATATATTATTTTAAGTTGAGGGGCACCCCATCCGCCCTTGTTTGCATGTGTTTACAAATTTAAAATTCTTCCAAATTAAACCAAAGCATCAAAATATTTAACGTAATCCAAATTTATGACCCACTTTAAATTTCTAGGTTAAATTATTTAAAATACCTCTAAACTAAGAGTTGTTTCAATTGTACACCACACTTTGGAAAGTTTCATTTTAATCCCTTATAGTTTGAAGTTTGTTTTAAAATGAACCTCGAAGACTTTTTCCATCAAATTCGTGGACGAAAAGTGACGTGTTTATAAGTGTTTATATATATATTTCCATGTATGTGTTCAAATCTATTTACATAAACAACAATACATGTACAAACACGTCATCTTCTATTCATGAATTTAACCACAAAAGCCTTTAAGAGTTATTTTGAAATAAACTTCAAATTTCAAAGGTTCAAATGAGACTTTTAAAATTTTTGTGGGCATAATTGAAACTGGTCGTATAGTTTAGGGATATTTTTAATAATTTAACCAATTTCTACCATGTGACTTTTAAAGTTAAAAAAAATAACAAAAATAAAAACACCAAGGTTAGGGTTTTATTTCACACACAATTATTATTCGTGGAATTCTTTTCATATGAGTTTTCAAACTCTAATGTTCTTCTACTTATCTTTATATATTCATCATTTCCAAACTAATGACCTTTTTTTAAACTCCAAACTAATTATCTAAACCATGATCGAAATGTCGATGTCAACGAAAATATTGAGGAGGAATATTCGAACCACAGACCTCGTGGTTATTAATACAACTTTATATGTCAATTGAGTTATGCTCTTCTTCGCCATCCAGGTTAATGTTGTGATCTTGATATTTAGTTTCAACTTTTTATTATAAAATAATTATTTGAAATTTTACCTGAGTCAAATTCTACATATTATATTTTGTTTTTCTAAATTATTATAAAGTATTTTTAAACCTACAAAAAGTTCTCCCTCAAAAGTTAACTAAAAAATGACAAAATTTTCTAATTATCCAAGGGTTGCTAGCAAAAATTCTCTATTCTATTCATTACTTTGACCATGAACTTTCCTAGATTTTGTAAGGGCGGCTTTGTCATATTCACATACACATGTGATGATGTTGCTATAAATAGTATCAAATTATTTTTAAGTTGATTAAGTCTAGGCAAGTTAGGAAAGGTCAAAGTGAGCATAGCTCAGCAGTAATTGACATGTATCCTCGACCAAAGAGAAAACACTCACTCAAACATAAAATTAGACATAAACAGTCTTTATTTATTCTCGCATTATTACTAATTAATAGATAAAGATTATGCAACATATGCATAACCCAAAGTAGATATCTAAAGTAGATATAAGATATCTTCCCTTTCATCAAACTCAGGCATTATTGGGGGGATTAAGGTAAGGTCGGTCGAGATTTTTTTTAAAAGATAAGAGTTTCCAGGATTTATCACATTGGTTATCCAGCACAATAGCCACACATAACTTAATAGAACATGGTGGTGGGAAAATTTGAACTTCTGCAGTTTCTTTCACCTCCACCACAAGACTGTATTTTTTTCCTTCCATCACTTGCATAGTCTCACCGCTCAGCACACGAATGAATGTGATCCCAACCCCACACAAATGTTGAGTATGCTCCATCACTACGACAAACCTTCCCATCTCTTGCACGTATGAGTCATTGATATTCTTGATTGGTTTCCAATGATCACAAGGTTTGTGATTGTGGAGCATGCATCACATCATTTTGTCCAAGGTTGGCTACCACAAAATCCATCTTAATTTTTTTTTTATAGCTAGTTCGAAGAAATTTTTATAGTAATAGTGGTTTGCTCCTGATCTGGAGTAGTAGCTAATTCGACGTATTTATAGGGTTGAGGTACGTTATTGAACCCAAGAAATCGATATAGAGGAATTTGATTCGTGGACCTAAAAGTTCAATAATAGAACTCCCCGATCAAAATTGAAGGCTGGAAAGATTTTTCGTGACTTAGAAGATAGCTTTGAATCCAATTCAATTCGGTTGGAATCACCATTATTGGGTTGTCTTAGTCGACAATTACATCCTACATGGTCTCTAATTTAGTTGGTAGTTTAGGCAACGTAACCATAACTTTGAGTTGATTTGACATCTCTACTGATTCTACATTCAAAAAATTAAGAGTTGGCTACAAATGTAGATGATACACTCGAATCTAACAAAACTACCATGTAGCTAGCGTGTGAGATTATTGAGTTGATAGATCTAATGGTACTCTCCAAGAATAATCTATGTAATTAAATTTTTACACATAGAGATTAAAATACGTAATTAAATGTTGTTTATTATTTTATAGAACTAATTGACCATCTAGGCTCATCAGCCAAATGATTTCCCATAGAATTTTTTTAGAGAGAAAAGATATGAGTTATTTAGCGAAATAAAATCGAAACATATAGGGCCCGTTTGGTAACGTTCTTATTTCTTGTTTCCGTTTCTTCATTTTTAATAAAGAAAAATAGAATTTCATGACCCTAACACCTATACATTCAATAATAATAAACCTATATTCTTATTTATGTTTGGAAAAAATTGGAAACAAGAACAAAAAAGGAGAAACTAGTTGTAGTTGTTCCCAAAAGTTCTATACAAATTTTGGGAGTGTTTCTAAAAAATGAGAAACAAGAAACATACATAGTTATTAAATGCTTAGATTTCTTAATAAAATTGGAAACAAGAAACAAGAAACGAGAACGTTACCAAACGGACCCATATATGCTAGAGTACTTCTATCTTTTTAAGTAAATGTGATAAATGCTTAACAATCCTCTTCCATAATTAAACTGTCTAATTTCAAGTCATGTAGCGTTAAATAAATAAATAACCATTCAATAACCATTTGGCGGTTAGGTTTTGGTTTTTGAAAATTATGCTTGTTTTCTTTTAATTTCCTTATTATGGTTTTCATCTTTACTAATGAAACATTTGAATTCTTTACTAAATTCTAAAAACAAAAACAAATTCTTGAAAACTACTTTTTTTTTTTTTTTTAGTTTTCAAAACTTGATTTAGTTTTTGAAAACATGTGAAGAAGGTAAATAATAAAACAAAGAAACTTAGGAGTGAAAGTAGTGTTTATTACAAACTTAATTTTTAAAAACCAAATGGTTATTATACTCTCCGTACATCCTTTTGTTCACAATTTTTACTTTTCATGTATACTTAATACTTTCCCTAACATATATTTTTAATTATCCATTCACAGCTCAACAGCAACAGTGTTAGTAGGATAAAATCTCTCCCTCTACTTTTATAATGCTATATTCTCTATAAATAAATAAATACTTCAAACAAACCTATTTTTAATTATACACATGCAAATTCTCAATGATTAAGCTGTAAAAGAGAGGAAACATAAGCTCTATATTCTACAAAAAAAAAAAAAAAAAAAAAAAAAAAAAAAAAAAAATATGTTTAGACATCCAACTCATTATTAAGAAGTGTTTTGATGTTTAAGCTTTGTTTATATATACATATATATATATATAACCAAAAATTTTAGCATAAAAAAGTTAGAAACAAATATTATAAAGCTTTGTTTTAATTCAACGAGAAAATTAAAACACAACGCGAATAAAGACAATAACAAACAATGCAAATTATAGGACTTTTAGTGGAAACGTGTAGAAATTTACTCGGCGTGAAAATCTCATTAATTGAAAGTAGAAAAAAAAAAGTAGAAACAAAATGACTATCAAAAAGAAAAGTAGAACAAATGTATAAAGAATATGCATCAAATGAGAAAAAGTAGAAAAGATGTATAAAGAATATCCATGAAATGAGACTTCCACCGCCCCACTTTTTTACATAGTTCAATGGTAATTGACATGTATCATCGACCAAGAAGGTCAGAAATTCGAATACTCCCACCCCAAATAATGTTGTTGAACTCAAAAAAAAACAAGAAAAAGAAATGAAGCAGGAAGATACAAAACACTCACTTAAACATAAGATTAGACATAAGTAGTCTTTATTTATTATTGATAGATAAAGATGATGCTACATATGCATAATCCAAAGTATAGATACATAAGATAACTTGTCTTTCATCAAACTCTAGGCTTTGAGAAATTCAAAGGATAAGAGTTTCCAGGATTTATCACATTGGTTATCCAGCAGAATAGCCACACATAACTTAATAGAACATGGTGGGGGGAAAATTGGAAGCACTGCAGTTTCTGTCACCTCCACCACAAGACTGTATTTTTTTCCTTCCATCACCTGCATGGTCTCACCGCTCAGCACACGATTAAACGTGATCCCAACCCCACACAAATGTTGAGTATGCTCCATCACTGCAAACCTTCCCATCTCTTGCACATATGGGTCATTGATATTCTTTATCGGTTCCCAATGTTCACAAGGCTTGTGATTGTGGACCAACACATCATTTTGTCCAGGGCTGGCTACCACAAAATCCATTTTTTTTTTATAGCTAGTTCGAAGAAAACTTTATAGTAATAGTGGTTTGCTCCCGATGATCTGGAGTAGTAGCTAGTTCGACATACTTATAGGGTTTAGGTATGTTATTGAACCCGAGAAATCGATATAAGGGAATTTGATTCGTGGATCTGAAAGTTCGATAATAGAACTTCCCGATCAAAGTTGAACGGTGGAAAGATTTTTCGTGACTTAGAAGATAGCTTTGGAATCCAATTCAATTTAGTTGGGACCATTATTGGGTTGTCTTGATCGACAATTACATCTTACATGGTATCTAATTTAGACCCTGTTTGATAACCATTTGGTTTTTGGTTTTTGAAAATTAAGCTTACAAACATTGCATATACTTACAAGTTTCTTTGTTTTGTTATCTACATCCTTCACATGGTTTTCAAAAATCAAGTCAAATTTTGAAAACTAGAAAAAATAGCTTTCAAAAACTTGTTTTTGTTTTTGTTATCTAATTTGGTTTTTGAAAATTCCAACAACAAGGATGAAAACCATTGTAAGGAGATTGGATGAAAACAAGCATAATTTTCAAAAACCAAAAACCAAAAACCAAATGGTTATCAAACGGGGCCTTAGTTTGTAGTTTAGGCAACGTAACCATGACTTCCGGTCAATAACCATTTGGTTGGTTAGATTTTGGTTTTTGAAAATTATGTTGTTTTCTTCTAATTTCCTTACTATGGTTTTCATCTCTATTAATGCAACATTTGAATTCTTTACTAAATTCTAAAAACAAAAATAAGTTCTTAAAAACCACTTTTTTTAGTTTTAGTTTTCAAAACTTGACTTAGTTTTTAAAAACAAAGGAAGAATGTGGATAATAAAACAAAGAAACTTAGGAGTGAAAGTAGAGTTTATTATAAACTTAATTTTCAAAAACCAAACGGTTATTATACTCTCCCTACATCCTTTTGTTCACAATTTTTACTTTTCATGCATGTAAAATTGATACTTTCCCTAACATATGTTTTTAATTATCCATTGTTCATAGTTCAACAGTAACACAGTCAGTAGGATGAAATTTCTCCCTCTACTTTTGTAATGCTATATTCTCTATAAATAAATAAATACATCAAACAAACCTCTTTTTATACACATGCAAATTCTCAATGGTTAAGCTGTAAAAGAGAGGAAACAATATAAGCTCTATATTCTACAAAAAAGAAATATGTTTAGACATCCAACTCATTAATAAGAAGTGTACATTTTGATGTTTAAGCTTTGTTTATTATATATGTGTGTGTGACCAAAATTTTTAGCGAAAAAAAGTTAGAAAGAAATATTATAAAGGTTTGTTTTAATTCAGCAAGAAAATTAAAACACAGTGCGAATAAAGACAATAAAAAATAAATGCAAATTCTAGGACTTTTAGTGGAAACGTGTAGAAATTTACTTGGAATGAGAATCTCATTAATTGGAAGAAAAAAAAAAAGACTATCAAAAAGAAAAGTAGAAAAGATGTATAAAGAATATGCATGAAATGAGACTTCCACCTCCCCACTCCTTTGCATATGTTTACAAATTAAAATTCTTTCAAACTAAAGCATCACAATATTTTATGACCCACTTTAAATTTTTAGATTAAATTGTTAAAAATATCTTTAAGGGTTGGTTTCAATTATCTCCTGAACTTTAGAAATTTTCATTTTCTCCCTAGTAGTTTGAAGTTTTTGTCTCAAAATAACCCTAGAAGATTTTTCTGTCAAATTTTTGAATGAAAAATGACGTGTTTGCATGTGTCTTTATTTTTTTTCCATATATTTGTTCAAATTTATTCATATAAGCAACAATATATATGCAAACACGTCATTTTTCATTCTTGTATTTTACGGCAAAAATTAGTCATTTTGAAACAAACTTCAAATTTCAAGGGTTAAAAAATGAAACTTTTAAAAGTTTAAGGGTATGATTAAAACCAACCCTACCGTTCATAAGTATTTTTAATAATTTAACCAGTTGTTAGGTTGTGACTTTCAAAGTGAAAAATAAAAGTAAAAACACCTAGGTTAGGATTTTAGTTCACACGCAATTATCATCCATGGATTCTTTTCACGAGAGTTTTTAAACTCTAATGTTCTTCATAGTTTTTTTTTTTTTTTTTTTTGGAAAGATGTTCTTCATAGTTTTTATATTTATCTTTTATTCATCATTTCCAAACTAATGACCTTTTCTTTAAATTAAAAATTAAAAAAATAATAATAATTAAAAAAATATATATAAATAAATAATTTTAAAAAAAAAAAAAAAACCTTTTTCAATCTAATGACCTAACACAAGGAAAGAAAAAATGATATAGCACCGTGAAAACTCAAAAAGAAAAAAGAAAATCTTCAATACACAAATGTTTATAATTACTTTTAGATGAGTGTATTTGTTTCCTATCGAGAAGATACAAATGTGTTAAATCACTTGCCAACATAAGCATAACTCAACTGGTATAAATTATACTAATGATCCAGAGTTCTATGGTTTAAATCCCCACCTCCACATATTATTAAAAACAAAAAAAAATTGTTAAATCACCCTGGAATCTAAAAGCTTGGCAATTTTAATTATACCAATGCTTGTGAGCGCATATATGGTTAGTCAGGTAGATTTATTTAGACATGCAACATTATGGAGAATAATGTTTAGCATAAATGTAAACTAATACCATTATCATTATAAGAAGCATTTTGATGTTTAAGCTGAGATGTTAAATCTTTTTTCATATAATCTAGAGCATCAAATTAAATTCAATCAAAGGGTTAAGCATCAAGTAATTAGAGAGGAAAAAAAAAACAATCGAGATTTTCAGCATTAAAAAAACTAGAAAGAAAGATATATAAAGCTGTCTTGTGAAAAATCTATAAATGCCATCAAATGGAAGTGTACAGAAATTTACATGAAATGAGAATCTCATTTATGAAAGGGAAAAATAAGATAGAAAAGATGTGTAGGAATATCCTGAAATGAGATCCACTGCCCTAGTCATATACATGTTTACAAGATTCTCCTTCCTATCAAAGACTCCCAAACCCGAGCATCAAAATAGTCGTTGACTCAAATTGAACATAACTCAGTGGTATTTAGCATGTAGACCAAGAAGTTAGAGGCTCGAATCACCCCTCCTAAAAATATTGTTGAACTTAGGAAAAAAAAACAAAAATATACTTGTTGATATGTGATCAATAGGGATATAAAGAAGAAAAGATGCTTTGCACCATTTAAATCATGTACGTAGAACATAATATCATTGCTTTATATTTCATTTCTCTCAAGATCCGTTCATCAAATATACATCAAGTTGCAATGCAATTCTACCTGAGAGTAGACAGAAGAATTAGGTGAAAGGAAGGTACCTCGAATAAATAACACAGAGGTTTATAATGACTTTAAAGTGAATGTATTTGTTTCACTCTTCGGATCACTTGCTTAAACTTTGTTGATGGTTCTTCATACAAGATTGCAGGGTCATCAAACTCCGATGCCATGCTCGGCTCGCCAAGAAATGCACGGAACGAGTCTGCCACTGAATACGAAAGAGAATCGAGGTTGTAACCTCCTTCCAGAAAAAATACACATCGACCCTCGCATAAATCCTTGGCCAGTTGCTTAATATGGGATGCGAGCATGTAGTATGTTCCTGTCGTGAATTGCAGACTGGCTAATGGATCCAATACATGAGCATCATACCTGAAGAAATAAGTCCCAAGATAGTCAGACTAGAACATAATTACTAATTAGCAAATATGGTTTCCCAAATCATCATATTAATCAAACACTCAAAACGTGATTATGAGAATATATGCTTAAGCATGATTAAGGATGTGATCTAGATTAACTTCCCAAGTGATTTGGGAGGCTAAAAGGATTTTTTTAGAAATTGAGAGTGTTCGGTAACGAATAAATTTTTTTTTTTTTTTGTTTGATATCCGTTAGTGTCCAGACCCAGGACAACAACCTTAATCTCACGGGACAACCGCCTGACCCTACTACATCTAGTTATTGGGAAACACGTAGGATATTAAATCCTAGGTAGGTGGTCATGATGGATTAAACAAAAAAATAAACAAATAAATATTACTTTTTAAATAATTGAATTGATTTAGAATCATTTTTTTAAAGTTTTTATTCAAAAAGTGATTTTAGGGTGGTGAACCAACTTATGATAATTTATCACTTTTAGATACAACCAAACAACGTATTTAAATTTACACAAAAAGGTCGATTGATGCTTCAAGCATATTTAGCTAGAGGTAGAGGGAACTCACCCAGCAGAGACGAGAATGATATCAGGCTTAAATCTTTGAGCACAGGGTACAATAACTTCGTCAAACACCATTTTCATGGCATAATCACCAGAGCCTCCTGGTAGAGGAATATTCAGAGTCGTTCCTTCCCCATCTCCACGACCCACTTCGTCAATTTTACCAGTTCCAGGGTAACTTCCATCCTGAACCAGAAGGGATTAAATTACCAATGGGAAGATTGGTTTTTCCAGTAATGTCACCAAGTAAACGAACAAGGGCAAAGTCCAGGAAACCTGAAGTCTATGCAGTTACCAACCGTAGTGCATTACAGGTTTACAGTTAATTTCTCCTGTCTGGGTTTTTCATGCGTCTTTCAGATAATCACATGAAAGAATGAAATATTTATCACATTATGCTTACTTGGTGAGTTGAAAGGAAGAATATATCAGAATCGTCATAGAATGCATCGCTTGTTCCATTCCCATGGTGAGCATCAAAATCTATAATAAAGACACGCTTCAATCCATGCACACGTTGAGCATAACGAGCTGCAATAGCTACATTCCCAAAAACACAGAATCCCATTGGTCCCTTGGGTACTGCATGATGTCCTGGAGGTCTTATCAATGCAAAACCAATTGGCGGATTCTTGTAGGTTTTTGATGCTTCGACCTGAAACCAAGTACATATAGGAATATTAAACTTTAAATACTTGCCTGTATGCAAAGGATTGGACAGCAAGGAATTAAAATCTAATGTTTCAACACTCAAAATAAGAAAGCTCAAAATTTCTCCTCACAAATTGGTCGTTTGGCTAAATATATGGTATAACATACAAAAATTATCATTAAGAAGTGACTAACGTGCTGGGTTGAGACATCACCACTGAATCAACTAAAGAAATTCCTGCTCCAGCTGCAACTAGTGATTCGTTAAATGTCTGCATTGCCAACAGTGTCAAAATATGGTCATGCTAATGGTATGGCTCCAAATATAAACATTAATACTAAATTATCATGTGACATATTACATACAAAAGACCCTTGCATGTGTGACGTGTGCGCGTGATCAGAGATCAAGCTGCTATGGTTAGGAATAAGGAGTCTTGATAGATAGTTTTTGTGGGTGAAAGGTTTTCACAATGGTATCAATGGGGGAGGACACTACTAATTTATAGTTAGAGTGACCTCAAGGACATGCGATTATTTTTTGTCCATTGGGAGAAGAAAGAAAATATAAGCCAAGTTTGAGGAGGGATTATGCTCTTAGGTGATGAAGTTCAGGAGAGTGGGGAGTTGATAACTCCCTAGTTGAGGACAACAAAACCCCACATATATCAGATTGTATGATGTCCACTTTGGACATAAGCTCTCATGACCTTAAGTTTGGTTTCACCCAACGGGGATACGAGATAATTGTCCTCACTTGTATACCATAGCATGGATCTTTCCTCTCTAGCCATTGTGACACTTTGTTTGCACTCCTAACAATCCTCCCCTTGAACAAAGTACCAATTGAGTCACTCCTCAAATAGTCATTCACATGTCCTGGCTCCCTCCTTTATACAATATGGGACTTTGTTTGCACTCCCTACATGAGTATAACAACTTCACATACCAAGAAGATAAACGGTCATATAAAGGAGATGTGTTAACCAATGGTTGATCCTGCCAAAGTGAGCATAGCTCAATGGTAATTGAGTTGTACCCTCGACCAAGAGGTCTCAGGTTTGAATCCCTACAAACAAATGAGGGTGGATCCTACCTAGTCTCTTTTCCTGCAAATTAGTCAAGGAGCTTCAGCTAAACTCAGAAGTGCCGAGTAACTATGGCAGTGGGTAACACTATTAAGAAAACTAGAACAAACGAGGCAATGAATGTAAGGTTGGATCAGCTACCAGTAATAGAGGTTTTCTTTGTCCACATCCACAGCAGATGCTGGATACATTTTGCTAAAACGTACTCACCAGGAGTCTCTAAAAACAAAATTTTGATCTCATAATTGCAGGCTGGAAATGATTGACATATTCCAACTGGCTTCAGAGGGACGGAGAGTGGAAATAATTTAGAGTTTTTTCTTTGTTTTGGCAAAAAGTTAAAAAGATTCTCTATTGAAGAATGTTCCCTTAGTATTCATCGTTATTATTTAGTAGATTCCTTCGGATGGAAGGGAGCAGCTATAGTCCTTGGTCTTTTATAGTCCTTGGTCTTTTATATACAAGATGAGCCGTCATTTCAGATCTTTAGTAGCTACGGTCCTGGACTTATAGGGTCCTGACTTAATACATCATAATTTAGCTTAGAGTTCATGATGGAAGGGATAGGCTTTTGGAAGGACGGTTGAGTAGAGGATCCTGACGTGACTCCATACTGACCTTCGTAAGCATAAAAATAAAATGCTAACTTTCGGTTAGCCCCATTTAGACGACCAGTAAACAATAGGTCTGCGAAATATGGAAAAAGAAGCAAAAAAAAAAAAAAAAAAAAACTGCAGAGACAAACTGTGGCAGTGGCATATGTCGGTCCAGAGCCTTCAATAAAAATAAGTCCATCTTGAGAAGCCCTATCCATAGCCTGTAAATATACAGAAAAAAATACTATAACAATAAGACCTCTAAGGAAGACGTTGCCACATGGGCAAATCAAAATAATAAAGAAACGGAAGAATAACTTAGAATCACTTTTTTCTTTAGCAAAATCAAAATAATTTGAGCATCCACTCTCTAAAAAATTCTCAATCCAAGGAGCGGAAAAGTTCTGCATAAAAAATGGGGCACGACTATTTGACTGTAAAAATATTTAAGGGGTAGAAAACGACTTCTAGTCTAACTAAAAATCTCAAAACGTTGGACTTCTCACTCAAAAGAAATTTTCAATAATTTATTCCCTCCTAAACCACCTCCATTATATTGTGTACTCATGAATGATAAGATTGTTATCAATAAAGTAGATTTTGATAATCCAAACACCCATGCATGGTGATAAGAATGTCGGAACGTTTGCATTTCTGTTCTGAAAATGATTTCAAAATAAAACAAAATTACTTTTGACATCAACTTCAGCAATATAATGGCTCAAAACTTGGAATTATTAGACAACCAAGAGGCTACCTTCTCAAGGCCTGTGACGTATGATTTTGAATGAACACTCACAATGTCATCAATTGAAGCAGGTTTGTAATTTTGAAGTTCAATGACATTTGAGCCTTGAAACTGCAATATGTTATAAAAGGAAAAAAAAAAAAATAAACAAATCAACCGACGATAAAAGAAATGCATTACCAAAAAAGCAAGAGAGGAAACAGAGTCAACATTAGGTGTATATAGATCACCCATGATTTATGAAAGGAAGATTGAGCTTAAAGAGGGTTCTTGATGCAGCAGATTCAATAAAATCACGTTGATGGTCAAGAATGAGAAGGAATTCATACTGAACAAGGGGAACACTCCCAATTTAAGAGAAACCCCTTTAAAATACTTCTATTTCAATAATGTTCAAAAATATTCCTATTGCAAAAACAAAGAGGCTATTTATAGCCTTACAAGAAAAACTGATTAATTCTAAAATACTAATTAGAAAATTCTTTTAAAAATTATAAACTAATTAACCCATTAATGAAATGACTAATATTAACTAAATCAAACTAAACTACCATACTATTATCAGCTTTTCTTTTTAAGGAAAATGAGCTAAAGTAAGTGTGTTAGACTACATTTGGCTACTTTTGCTCGCACCAAATGAGTGAACTTCACCCTATGAAGATGTATATCCGACATGCAAAAAGAAGCGTTCAATTTAAAAATATATATTTATATAATGAATGAGAACAAAAGAGCAGAGCAGTTTTATTAGCAAGAGAATGTGTTGGACATTCTCAAGACCATTTAGACAAGAGAGTGAGAAAACCTCATCATACCAGTCACAAGAGAGGAGAGTGATAGAGTAAGGGAAAAATAGAGACCACTCTAATAGTGAATCAAATGTGCAAGAGAGAAAGCTAGTTCAAGATAGAGACGCCGAGAGTTAGAACTGTGGGACTAAGTGTGATCTGTTGGCTTCAGAATCTGCTTCCAGTGTTTTACAATTTCTAGCTTACAACAGTTCAAAAAATCACTCAGAATCAGGTGATGTCATTTTAAATTGACTAAGATTTGATTTTACAATATATTTTTACATAAGAAATGACGTTTCTCATTTATGGTTGTATTACCTTAGGTGTGAGTTCCATATTTTCAAGAGCATTCGCTATTGCAGGAACCCTGAGATGAGATTCTGGATGAGATTCCTGTTACAGAAAATTTAAGGAATAAATCAGTGCAACAGTTAAGAAAATTAACATGAGGGAAAAAGCAGAAAGATCCTTGATGGTCCAGCAAGTTCCTATTCAACTTTACAAGATTAGAAAAGATAGAATTTTCATTTCACGGAAATACAATGCTTGTATTCCAATCGAGTTAAGTTTCCTTCTTCATGGCTTTGAGAGACTGTTGTATCTGACAAAATATTACGATCAATTCCAACTGTAGATCTCTAATTTCAAGACTCAGAGTGATTCCTTGGCCAGATTGTAAACATCATCAGCCTTCTGCATGAGTCAACTGCTTGAACTATAGATTCTTCCAACAAAAAAAATATAGAATTCAAAATTCACTTGACACGCAATACTTGATGAAAAACGAGGCAGAAGTGATCATTCCTAAGCATTAATGAACTCCCAAGAAACCATGAATATTGAATAAATACAAAAATCACCGTGAACATTACTTCTTTGCGAGAGATATTGATAATACATTGTCTTAGAGTACCTGATTATGACCCGTGGCAGCAGCTACAGAATAAATAATTTTCACATTATCATAGAGCACCAATGGACTGTCACTTGAACTAGTCGAACAAAGTACAGCCACTCTATTAACTTCCGAACGGTATTGTGTTTTTCTTCTTGGTTCAATTCGTGGACATCCCTTCCGCAAATATGTTGTGTTCAAGGAAGCCCAACTAAGAAACTGCCGAATCCCTAAACGAGGCCGAACCACGCAAAAGAAATTTCCTGTTCAATTTACAATTCTCTTCCTAAACGATTATCCAAATCATCAAACAAAGCTGTAAAGAAGGCTCCCCACTGAAATTTCAGCCCCAAAAACATCGTAATTTCAGTAATCGATAGCAGCCGCACCTTCGTATACAAATAACGAATACTAAAACTGGGAACACTCGAGTAAAATCAATTCGAGACGATGCAATGAAAGGTACACAAGAACCCAGATAGATAAAATCAATGCGACCCCTAAATATAAACTTGAAATCAAATACAATCCAGAACGAGTAAGACATTAAGAAAAATAAAGCAGCAATATGAGTTTAAGCTAGATAGAGAGAGAGAGACCTGCATAAGATGATGGAGATTGTTGCAGAATCCGAAATTCCATTAGGAGAGATTTCAGTAACCGAAATGAACAGTCGATCCAGTGCGCGCCAAATATCAGGCGAGGCGGTAAGGTGGAGCCGCCGGGACTTTGCAGCCTGCAACGTGGCGTGGTTGAAACCGACGATTTATTAACGAGATAGCCTTCAAATTCATTGATTTTTTACTTTTTTTTTATTTTTTGTTTTTTCCTATTAGATTCCAATACTTCAAAAATGTTCTAACAATGAGATATTTTAATCTTTATTTCTACATTCGTAGAACTAAAAGGAAACTAATAATGTTGTAAAAAGAAAAAAAAAAAAACTTAATTTTGTCACATATCTTAGCATAATATTCACTTTGAATATATCTGGTTTAAATCGTAAAATTTTGTCGTGAGTATACCGTTAGTCAGCATACATCTAGCTTATAATATTTGGCCAAGTTTTAAATCAACGGTAATTAACATGTATCCTTAATCAATAAATTAGATTTTTGAATTCTCAACCTCCAAATGTTGTTGGAAAATAAAAAATTGTCTAAACATGAATATGACAACGTGTGATTATTGTATAGCCTATAGTTTAAATCATAAAGTTTTGTCTCAAATGTACTGTTGGTTTAATACATCTGATGTGAATATGAGAACATGTTATTGTCTTAAGATAATTATTGTCTTATTCAAAAAAAAAAATTAAATTTTTCAAAAAAAAAAAAGATAATTATTGTCACCTTTATGTTGACATGTCCATCAAGATGAACATTCCTCTAGTAAACTTAGCTACTCAAAAAATAAAATAATGTGTACCTTTTACACCATATAGTAGTGTTGAGACATTTATGTTGAAGTCACAGTTTCACCAAAACTTGCTAACAGTTATTTTTCAATGTTTGTTTTCTTTTTAACAACATGTGGAGGTAGGAATTCAAACTTTCACTCTTTTTAGTCGATAATGTATATATTTACCAATCAAACTATTTTTTTTTTTTTTTTTTGATAATATGTGGGAAGGGAGATTTGAACCACAGACCTCGTGGTTATCAATACGACTTTATGTCAATTGAGCTATGCTCTTGTTGACAATTACCAATGAAACTATGTTCTAATGGACTCTTCTTGATAAATACTTAAATAGTTGACAATATTATTCGTGCTAATTTATAAAGTCAATAGAACATTATCAGCATCTCCGTGAACCATTGGCAACTAGTTAATAAATTTCCCTCTACTAGACCCTTATTCCAAATTTGTTGGCACTTTTACCACCACTCCACCAAATTGGTCCACTTAAAATACCAACTTGACTCTTAAATCTTCTTTAATTGGCAATACAATCAACATTGTCACAAGAGCATTCAAAATACCAACTTGACCATAACTTTCCTTTCACAATAATCAATCTCGTGTCAATTTGTACCCTTTTTTTAAACAATACGTGGGTGGGAGATTTGAACATCTAACCTCTTAATCAAGAGTACATATGTATGTTATATCAGTTGAACTATCCTCTTGTTGGCACTCAATTGGCACGTTACTCTCTCTTTGTTTTGTATGATAATAGTTTTTTTTTTGTTTTTGTTAAATTATACAAAATACCCCTACTTTGAGATATGTTTCAATTATGTCCCTAGACTTTAGGAGTTTCGTTTTTACCTTTGAACTTTGAAATCTTTTCCAAAAAATGCACTTGACTTTGAAATTGTTCCCAAAAATATTATTTTGTTAAAATGATTGATGAAAATTGACGTGGCAACTAAGATGTAAAAATTAGAAGACTTACGTGTTATTATTTACAACTATATATAAGATTAAGATCGTTGTTATCATTTATTTCATCTTAAAAGATATCGTTAAAATCATTTACATAATTAATTTTTACACATTAGCTCTCATGCCAATTTACATGAATGATGTTGTAAATGATGTCACTTGTCCTCCAATTTTGACGAGGATATGTTTGGAACAAATCTCAAAGTACATAAAAATGAAACATAATTGAAACCTACCTAAAATTCAAGAATATTTTATATAATTTATATTGTTTTCCTTTTAGTTCAATAAAAGCATCGGCGGAGATTTGAATTTCTTTTTATCAAAATTATAATGTCTAAAAAAAATTGAGTTATACTTAATTAAGTATTTAGCTTACCGTTTGGAAAAGTGATGAATGATTAATTGATTCAAATTTAAAATAGATTTAAAATTTATCCAACATTAAATTTAAAAGGGGAGTAAAATCCAAATCTTTTTTTATTTGAATCAAAATTCAATATCAAATAAGGATTTCATTTTACACAGCCTTTTATTTTGAATTTAGACTCATCTAAAATTAAAATAGGATAATTGTAATGGGTGGCAACATGAGGGTAAATAATGGCAAATATAACAATTTTTAAAATATATTTGCAAATATGACAAAATTTTTTAATTAATTTTTTATATTCCTAAATTGCCCCTGCCCCTGATTGGCGAGCGCATCTACTTCTTCCTCGTCAGTTTTTTTTTTTTTTTTTTTTTTTTTTTTTTTTTTTTTTTATATTGATAGAAATCTCCTATCACTGATAGAAATCTCCTATCACTGCTAGAATAAAGTTTCTATCACTGATAAATTCTATCAGTGGTAGAAACATTTTCTATCAGTGATAGAAAGTTTCTATCAGTGATAGAAGATTTCTATCACTGATAGAAACTTTTTCTATCACTGATAGAATCTATCAGTGATAGAAAAACTGATTGGCCCGCGCATCTTCTTCTTCCTCGTCAATTTTATATATATATATATATTGATAGAAATCTTCTATGATAGAAAGTCTTTATATCTTCTATCAGTAATAGAAAAATGATAGAAATCTTCTATGATAGAAAGTCTTTCTATCACTGATAGATTCTATCAGTGGTAGAAAAATTTTCTATTAGTGATAGAAAGTTTCTATCACTGATAGAATAAAGTTTCTATCACTGATATTTCTATCACTGATAGATTATATCAGTGGTAGAAACATTTTCTATCAGTAATAGAAAGTTTCTATCACTAATAGAATAAAGTTTCTATCAGTGATAGGAGATTTCTATCACTGATAGAAACTTTTTTCTATCATTGATAGAATCTATCAGTGATAGAAAAACTGATTGGCGCGCACATCTTCTTCTTCCTCGTCAATTTTTATATATATATTGATAGAAATCTTCTATGATAGAAAGTCTTTCTATCACTGATAGATTCTATCAGTGGTAGAAAAATTTTCTATCAATGATAGAAAGTTTCTATCATAGAAAAGCTTTCTATCAGTGATAGAAAATATCAATGATAGAAACTTCTATCACTGATAGAATTCTATCACTGATAGAAAAATTTTCTATCAGTGATAGAAAGTTTTCTATCAGTGATGGGCATTTTAGTAATTTTACTTTTCTGATGGTGAGATTTTGCCATTTTTGCAAATATTTCTGCGGACTGCTATTTTTGCAATTAGTTTGGGCCATTTTGCTACTTTTACAACCGGCCCATTAAAATATTTAAAGTTGGTCTAAGTCTAACGTTTACATTTTGCAAAGATTTCTATACCTTTCTGAAAGTAAATCCAAAGTTTCTCATAAACAACGATTTCAGAGAGAAAAAAAAAATCAATTTTATAAACGAGTCGTGAAGAACATGAACATCTTCACTTGGATAAATTCCAATGCTTCCTTTTTTTCTCGAAACGGATATTTATTTATAAATGCCAACGTGCTGGTACTTACGATGGCTTCTTATCCAATTGGCAGTGGAGTCTGAAATCAGATAAGAATTTCTAAATCTGTCCTCACAATGCAACAAACTCGCCAAAGTCCCTTTCTCTTTCCTTTATTTATATTCAATGAACCCCAACAAATTCATATTTTCTGCTCCGAACAAAACCATCAATCTGAAGCTTTCTCCCTCCAGCAATGGCTTTTCATGTGAGAAAAGCAACGAAGATCATCCCCCATTTTAGAAACGGGATGGGTTTCTTGGGTTCGCTTGAAATGGGGTTTTTGAACTCTTATTCAACCCATCTTCGTAAAACTCCATTTGCAGGTCAGAAGATCGGAAGTGGAGTTTTGGGTTTCGAAGATTTGCCTACCCATTTGTCTGCTCGGCGTTTCGAATCGATTAAAGTGGAAAAACGATTGGATTCTGTCAATGATGATCGTGACAATCAGGTAGAATACATTCTGATGCGGTCAACTTTGATTCTGTCTTCCAATTTCATATTTCATATTCTGTATTTTTATAATCCCGATTCAGTTTTAGATTCTTGTTGCTCTTGTCATGCGTCAAATCGCTTATGATTGTTTAATCTGTTTCTGCACATTGTGTTCTTGTGGAGACTGTTACACCTTGAACTGTATTTTTCTTTATCAGAATAGTCAACCCTCTCCCCCTTATTCTATGTCATAAATGATTTGGGGTTTCTGTTTCCTCTCTCTCTCTCTCTCTCTCTCTCTCCCCCCCCCCCCCCCCCCCTCTCCCTAAATTATTCTTCACTCTCTTCCACTTTATCTTGTTGAGATGAATGATTGATTGATGGTGAAAAGTGTTGTTAGTCAGAGAGAAAATTAGCTCTGAGGGAAAAAAGGTCCATATGCAACTTGTAATTTGTTGATAGTTTGATGGGTTTTTTAGTAAAATAAAGGCTATTTTTGCTTAAGTTTGTCAGGTCAGCTTATTCCTTAATCTTATATGGTATATTCCATTTGTGTAGTCTGGAAAGGAGAAAATGCATGCCAAAAGAGAGTGAAAAAGGAGTTTACTTTTGGTATTCCCTGAAACCATGTATTCTGGAAAAGATGCAATTTTAAATTTTATCATCAAGTATTATTTATGCTCAAATTCAATGGATAAAGTTCTGAGGTCAAAGTGCCAATTCAAACAGAGATTCCTCTCAAAGTTTTACCTTAAATCTCTCTGTTCCCCTCATCATTTGTGTACAAGTTCATGATATTCAATGGCATCTTCTGAAAAAAAAAACTTGCATTTCTTGTACTAGGTCTTGGACTTTCCAGGAGGAAAGGTTAAATTTACTCCTCAAATGAGCTTCATCCCTGATCGCGACAAGGAGCGGATACCCTGCTTTCGTGTTCTTGATGACAATGGCCAGCCTAGTATGTACAGTAATTTTACACAGGTAGTTTTATGCTGAACATGTCCTATGCTGCCTCTCTTTCTCTCTTGTCCCAACTTCAACTGCTACAATAGGCATTTTATGAACTTGATAGTACCTTTCATTTAGGTGAGCAAGGAAGTTGCTGTGAAGATGTACAATGACATGGTTACTCTTCAAACAATGGACACTATCTTCTATGAAGCGCAAAGGCAAGGAAGAATTTCCTTCTATGTGACCTCCATTGGAGAAGAAGCAATCAACATTGCTTCTGCAGCAGCACTGTCGTTGGATGACCTCATTGTCCCGCAGGTTAAAACTTCATATCTCCTCCTTATCATCCTCCTTAGTAATATGAAATACCTTCACATCCTCACACACGAACGAAGTCGAATGCACAACATGCTCCCAAGGGCAGCCTTGGTGCCGGTGGTAAGGGCTTGAGATGCTCGGGAAAGTTTCTCGAGGTCCTAGGTTCAAGCTTCCAAGTGCAAAGAACATTATTTGCTTACACTAACATCTTGTCTAGTCTAATTAGGTCATATATATCATATTAGTGAGAGATTGATAATTCTTAGTCTAATTCTTCCATGCCATACAGTACAGGGAGGCAGGAGTACTTATATGGCGCGGTTTCACTCTGAAAGAATTTGCAAGCCAGTGCTTTGGAAACAAGCATGATTATTGTAAAGGGAGGCAGATGCCTGTTCATTATGGATCTAAGAGACACAATTACCTTACTGTAGCATCAACAATCGCGTAAGATTTGAGCTCACTATGTCAACTTCTAAGTAGATCTTCCAACACTTCCAATCTTATTGCTCATATTTTACTTTTTTTTCTTCTAGTTCCCAAATCCCTCATGCTGTTGGTGCTGCATATTCAATGAAGATGGAAAAGAGAGATGCTTGTGCAGTCACTTATTTTGGTGATGGAGGAACAAGTGAGGTAAGAATACTAAAAAATCTGGCTGTGTTGGAATTTGTTGCATCTAACAATACCTCTGTAGATTTTTTAGGGGATAAGTGATTCAAATAGAAATTCACATCTATTAAATTTGGTTGAGACTATAGAGTCATATTGTAGTAGTTTTATTTGCTTATGACTGTGGACTCTTCCATGTTGTAAGGTTGATTTTTTCTGATGTTTTTTTACCATGTTACATTAGGGAGATTTCCACGCTGCTTTGAATTTTGCAGCAGTTTTGGAGGTGCCTGTTATTTTCATTTGCCGGAACAATGGATGGGCGATCAGTACTCCTATTTCAGACCAGTTTCGAAGTATCTCATTCTTCTCAGTATTTGCAGTTGTAAAGAATGTAATATGAAGTCTAGATTTTAGAGTGTTTTATCGATTTTCAGGTGATGGGGTGGTTGTGAAAGGTCGAGCTTATGGAGTTCGCAGTATACGTGTAGATGGCAATGATGCTCTTGCTGTATATAATACAGTTCGAGCTGCTCGAGAAATGGCAATTCAAGAACAAAGACCAATCTTAATTGAGGTAATAAGGTTCACTATCTCTATCTTTTGAAATGGATAAGTTTGACGATCTGATGCTTATTGTTTCATTAACAGGCTCTCACGTATAGAGTTGGACACCACACGACATCAGACGATTCGACCAGGTATCGTCCAGTTGAGGAAATGGAGTGGTGGAGGGTTGCAAAGGACCCTGTCTCTAGATTTAGGAAATGGATTGAAAGCAATGGTTGGTGGAGTAATGAGGCAGAAGCTGAGCTTAGAAGTAGCCTAAGAAAACAGGTAAATTTTGTGTCTAGAATAAGGTCTTTCCAGAGCATCAACTAAACAACATCCTTGCCATATCAAATTTTGAGCTGAAAAAAGAAAGCATAGTTTTCAACTCAAAATTATCATTTGCTGTTCTATTAGTCTTTTTCACCAGAAAAACCCCAACCTTTATATGTTTGGGAGGTTCAAAATTAAGAACTAGGTACTTAGATTGGTCTTGAACATGATCATCCTTGGGTCCTTTTGCCACTTTCTAGTAATTTCTTTGCCTTTTTAAAAAAAAGTAAAAACATATTTTTGAAAGTTCCTTTTTTAAGTTTTTAAACTGATTTTTATAAACACTTTTACCAAGTAGATTACATAACTAAGAAATTGTGAGTTAACAAACATATCTTTAAGAAATAAGAATGAATTAGTTATCGAACGAGTCTTTAGTACGTTTCTAATTCACCATATTTTTCGGTTCCAACAGTTGTTAGAGGAAATCCAGTTGGCAGAGAAAACTGAGAAGCCCCCTGTGGCAGATGCTTTCACAGATGTGTATGATGCTCCTCCCTCCAACCTCCAAGAGCAAGAGGGATGGTTAAGAAAAACAATCAAATCATACCCACAAGATTACCCATCTAATTTTCCTCTCTAATCTGTCATTAGGTTTTGGAACACTCTGTCTTAAAGTAGACTTGCTTTCACCAACCTGTGGGTTAAAGCAGTCAGAGATAGATGAGAGTGGTGGCAGTGTTTATGAATAAAGGACAGAAGGCATCCTGATCAAATAAAGTTTTCCTTCTATGAGTAGAATGTCATATCAAATTTCTAAAATAAATTGTCAGACAAAGCTTTAAAGAACTGATTTTGATTTGAGTTCAGTTGCAACATTAAAAATCTTTTCAATATGAAGAGAAGTGAAGATTGATGAAACACTGATATTGCATCTGCCAACAGTCAATCTAAAGAAATTTTAGACAGTTCATATAAAAGCCATTTGCCAATAATTTAAACAGTAAAAGTTGTATATTCTTTTATGCCATGAATATATATATATATATATATATATATATATATATATATTTTTTTTTTTTTAAATATGCCATGAATGTTCAAATATGCTAACATGCAAAGATTTAATTGTTAGAAAACTTTGTGGAATTTTAGTATCCAAAACTCTCTGATGTTATACTTTAGTCTACTAATATGATCATAAAGAGGGCATAACCTAAAAACAGAAGCTTTATTCCTAATTCTAAATTTGTTCAGTTGAAGTTCAAAAACGGCCAACTTTGATAAAGACTGATAGTTTCAATTGAGGGAAGAGTTGAGAAGGAGGAAGAGAAGGATTGAAAACTCAAAACAATATGAACAGAATCAAGTGTAAAAAAATCACAAGGTTGAAGAAGCTGTCTGCTGAAGTGCTTCTTGAACTGCCTTGAGGAGTGATGGCATCAGTCTCTGGTTCGTAACAATGATACCCTCGTGCAGATCCAAGTATCTTCCTCTTGAGAAATCCAGTGCATTCCCGGCTGCATCCGTAGCCACTCCACCAGCTTCTGTAAAAAATTCAACAACAAAATGTCATAACAAAGCAAAATACCATCTGAACATAATAGAACTGCAGTAGAAAGATAAATTAATGCAATGTTGTTTTTTCCTCAGTTTCATATTAATAGTTCATTGGGCTTTTGAATCATACTAACATTTGAATCCAAGCTAAATGGAAATGTTGAAAATATATCAAATGATTAAGTTTACCCCAACTTAACAATTAAGCTTTCAAATGTAGCAATGAATGATTCAACAACTCTGAAGTGTAATAGTGATTCAATAACAAATTTTGACTTCACCTGTAACAACAATGCATCCAGCAGCGTGATCCCAAATCTTTTCACGGTATCCTTTGTGAGGAAAACGAAGGTATATGGCTCCATCTCCTCGGGAAAGGGCGCCATATTTTGCTTGACTGTCGATTCTAACAGGTGGCGCTTTAACACCTAGTTTCTGTTTGGTAACTAATCATCTCAGCACACCACCTAGAATAAATCTTTCAAGGAATAGAACACAAGCAGTAGAGATCAAAAGTGGACCGAGAATGGCATACTTGTGCAATGGAGCTAGTAAGGTCGTGCATAGTGTGAGCTGCTTCATATGATTCAAAGAAGGAAGCTTCTTCCGGATTTTCAGTAGCACTGACACTCACCTAAAGTGAAACAAAATGCCTTATATATTATTTCAATTGCTTTTTCCAACTCAAGAAAGAACTTCATTGGAGTACAAACCTTTGTTAATGTAGAACCAGTTAGCGACTGCATATATGTTCCTGCACCAATTGTAGAAAAGAAAAGGCAACCGACGTCTCCAAGCGGAGAATGCTGACTTTTGCTACTAATTGGTTCCAAGGGAAGATTTGGACAGGCCAGGACACCCAACACTACTTTCCCATCATCGAGCAATGCCAATGAAATAGCATATTGGTCCCCTCTTAGAAATCTAAGACACAGAGACACATGCACATGATATAGACAGATAAACCTTAGATCAATATGAAGTATAAGTGGTGAGTAAAATATTAATGGAAGTCAAAAAGAAACATTCAAGAAATATGACTAATTGGATTAAATCAAATCCACCTCATATATTTAACACCCAAATAAATCCCATCATCCTATAAAAGTTAATCACATGTAAAGAAACTTACTCAAAGGTGTCAACCTCAAACCCCCTTCTTTAAATTCCAAAAACTTCTAAATGAAAACTACCAGATCCTTTGAAGTTACAAGATTTTTTTTCAACTCCACTTTTACGGACGCAAAATGATAGAGCGAGAATTCTGATTTGCTTACTTACCCCTTGGTGCCATCTATTGGATCCAAAACCCAGTGTCGACCAGTAGGACCTCCTTCAGATTTCCCATTGTCAATAGCCCTAAGCACATCTTCTGCCGTTAAGGTTGAAGCATTATATGATCCCTCACTGGAAATTGTTTCGTTTACAAGTTTTGTAATACGCTGTAATGTTTCCTGGCCACTCTCCTTTCGAAGATCTCCTGCATCCTAGAGACCCCAGACTTCAATATTATTTTGCTGAACTAAGTAAAAAAAGACAAAAATCAGATTCTACATACAATATAATACAAACTGCACACTGACCTCCTCAGCTACCAATGAAAAAGGTTCAGAAGGGAGTTCCTTTTCCAGTACAAAACTAACCAGCGCCTGTGAACCTGGAAATAGAAGAGCAATAGAAAGAGTATGTCCAGTCAACCTCTGACCTGTTAAGATAGTTCTTTAAGCTGCAACGAGGTACTAGCTGAAATTATTTATCTTATTCTTGAGGCTAGTGCAAGTGTTGGGAAGGCATTTACCTTTCTTAATAAAAGCAATAAGGATCATAAGAAGTGAAGATAGCAGAAGATAAATTCATAATAATAATAATTTATAACTTACTATTTGTACATTCAAACTTTTTGATGAATTTTCATTACTTCATGATTTTCTCCACATATCCATCACATCAATATTTCATAAATTTGGGAGCCTGACATTTCCTTCTATGTTGAGATTTATCTCCTTAGTTACACAACATACATTTCATGGAAACTCAAACAACTATGGAAGTTTGCTTGAAGATGTTATACACAACAAAATATTGAAGCTACTCGTTGATCACTATCAGACACAAGTAGCAGCCATCTAGATTCCAAAACAAACGTGAGATTACGTAATTGGATCAAAATAAAGGCCCCAGCTAATATTGCAATGAGGAATTTTGATATGTATGAAACTCAAGATAGAGAAACTAATAGTATTCCACAAGATTTGGAACACGATATTCCATTAAACTTGTGAGTCAAAAGAACCACATCGGGATATCAAATATCCTATGATTTTCTAATGCCAAATATTGTCGACTCAGTTTGGACAAGAATCATGATACATAGATTGACCTGGAGAACCATAAGTGTACTGTTTTTTTTCTTTGAGAAGGCCATAAGTGTATTGTTAAACAAAAAAGAAGAAGAAACGAGATATATTACCATATTCTAAGCAATAACATGATCGAACGACCACAGACAAGCTGACTCATTGTCTTGGAAAAGGTAACAACAAAATACGCAACGAAACTGAGTGACAGAAGTTTTACAAACCATAATCAGCTACTGTCACTGGGCTTCTATCTGATTTCGATTGAACATCAGATTGCAACAATGCCTTCTGCACTTTCTGCGACCAGAAACAGCAGATAAAATCAGCTCAAGAAGCGATATAAAGTTACAGAAATCTCGAAGAGCCATAAGATTGCAAAACAAAATTATCAATCGTCGGAATCGTAAACAAGAAAAACCCTGGTCAAAAAAGATCATCATTGTCTCAAACAGAGAAGAAAAGAGGATATGGAAATGTACGACGAATTGAGAACTTGGGTTTAGGTCAAACAAGGATTACAGGAAAAGGGTTCAAGTCAAAACATCACATCACACTCTGAATTGCATTCAATTCATCAATGAAGGCACCCATTTTCGCTAACCTTTAGAGAATTCCACAGATTTCACACAAAATAAGAAACGAATTGGAAAGAAAGAATTGCCTGGCAGAGACGAGCGGCGAGAGAGGCCGCTTTCTTCGCAGCTGCGAGCTCCTTCTCATAAGACATTGAACAAACCGTTAACGCAACTGGGGAATACGAGGGGAAGGATCTTCTGGTGAAGAAAAGAGAGGTGGAAGGTCTTGAAGTAATGGAATTCTGAACTTTGGGTACAGATTTCAACAAATTTATAGCCATCTCCTTCTCTATTTCTCTCTCTCTCCGCCCTTTTCTTTTGGTAATTTTATGACAAATTTATAAGTGGATGCATCACGTTCTTCCCAAATTCATGATCTTGTTGATTCTTAGCTATTTGAATTCACACAACGTTTTGTTACTAATTGACATTTGCAGTTGGAATGTTGGAGACTCGAAAATTGGATGTCTTGTTGTATTTTGTTTGATTCAAAATCTTTTATTTTTGAGTTCAATCATTACAAGAGTTAGAGATGGAATTATAAGCCATTCGAAATTATAATAAGTCATAGATGTCTTATCTATTGAATTATGTTCATATTAGCAATAAAAATACCTTTAAACTATGGGATAAATTTCAATTATACACTTTCTCAAAATTTATGAAGAAAAAAAAAATCAATTATACCCCTGAATAAAACCTTAAACCAAACGGCCCCTAAAGGTTAAATTGAAACTTGGGAAAAATACACTTTTAGTCCTTGAGGTTTGGGTTAGGTTACAGTTTGGTCCTGAGTTTTCAAACTCAACATTTTCACCCCTAAGGTTTGCATTTCGTTACACTATTGGTCCCTCCATCCATTTTTCGGTTTAAAACTAATGGTTTGCTGACGTGACACTATTTTTTTTATTAAAAAAATTATTTTTGAATTTTTTAAAATAAAAATGGTCAAAATGCGCTTTTGGTCCCCGAGGTTTGGAGTTGATGTCTATTTGGTCCTTGAGGTTTCAAAAGATACACTTTAGTCCTCCAGGTTTGTAAAATCATTCTAAATGGTCCCTGACTTAACTTTGACTTAACGGAATGCTGACTGGACCGTTATTTGCTGACGTGAATATGATGACAAGGCTACTTCATTTGCTTACTAAGCAAATAAATTAAAAAATAAAAATAAAAACTAAACTATTAAAAAAAGTTACAAAATAAAATTGTTTTAAGCAAATAAGATGTAAATAAAAAATCGTTTAACCCTAGCCCTAATCTCTCGATGGTCTTCTCCCACAATCGATTATTTGGAGTAGCAGGCGACGCCCCCATCCACCATTGCAGCCTGCCGGTGATGCCCAGACGTGGTAAAAAACTATTGTTTTGAAATTTTAGGACAATGGCCTTCGCTGAGTTTTCAAAATTTTGAAATATATATATTGTTTTTGTGTTGTTGATTTGGTGTAGGTTTTGGGAGAGATGGTGGGCAGTTTTTTTGTTGATGATTTGCGTCAGTGGGGTGGCGGCGAGCGGGCAGCTGATGGGCTGTCAGGTGGGTCTATTGGACTACGCCGGCGGCGGCGACTTCACGGTCGCCGTTTTGACGTTCTGCTTTGCTCCGATTTCCAGTGCTCATTTCAATCCTGCCATCACTCTTGCCTCTGCCATTTTTGGTCACTTTCCATGGTGGATGGGGCGTCGCCTGCTACTCCAAATGATTGTGGGAGAAGACCATCCGAGAGATTAGAGCTAGGGTTAAACGATTTTTTATTTACATCTTATTTGTTTAAAACAATTTAAATTTGTAACTTTTTTTAATAGTTTAGTTTTTTATTTTTATTTTTTAATTTATTTGCCTAGTAAGCAAATGAAGTAGCTTTGTCATCATATCCACGTCCGAAAATAACGGTCCAGTCAGCATTCCGTTAAGTCAAAGTTAAGTCAGGGACCATTTAGAATGATTTTACAAACCTGGAGGACTAAAGTGTGTCTTTTGAAACCTCGGGGACCAAATAGACATCAACTCCAAACCTCGGGGACCAAAAGCGCATTTTGCCCAATAAAAATAATAATAAATATTATTATTTTAATATATTTTATTATTTATTATTTATTTTTCTTCATATTTTCTTCTCATCGTGTCTTCTTCTTCTCCAACAAGCACACCTCCATTTTTCTTTTTCAAGCACACCGGTCGACGACGGTGGCCGACTGCCGTCGGTGACTTTTTTTTCCTATTTCTTCTTCTTTCTTTCTCTCTCCTTCACCATCTCCTTCTCTCTCACCGTCCCTCTCGCCGGAAAACTCCCCACACACACCGGAAAGAAAGATCTCGCCACCCACTCCACACACGCCCAAATCTCGCTGGAAATCGAGGACTGAACGTCCCTCATGCCTAGATTTCTTTCTCTCCCTCACTGTCCCTCTCTCTCCAGTCCACGCCGCCCAGATCGGAGACCCAGTCACGCTCAAAATCGAAGACCCAGAAATCGGTTTCAAATCCTCACGCCCAGTCACGCTCAATTTCGTGCCTCCTCGGTTTCATATCTCAAACACCCTCCTCGGTTTCAAATCCTCACGCCCAGAAATCGAACACCCTCCTTGGTTTCAGACCCTCACGCCCAGAAATCGAACACCCTCCTCGGTTTCAGACCCTCACGCTCAGAAATTGAACACCCTCCTCGGTTTCAGACGGTGAGAGAGAGACAACGAAGATCATTATGAATCGAGAGATGCGGTCTTCAACATGTTGCTACCAGATCTGGTCTATTTTTAAAATATAAAACAGAAAGAAAAGAAAAATGATGAAGGAAGGAGGAAGGAAGGAGAGGAAAAAAAAATGTCGGCTGTCGGCGGTCGCCGGCGGACGGGGTTGAAGAAGAAGAACGACTGCCGAAGTTGATGAAGAAGAAGGAGAATAAGTGGAAGAGAGAAAGATTAAAATAGTGTCACGTCAGCAAACCGTTAGTTTTAAACGAAAAAATGGATGGAGGGACCAATAGTGTAAGGAAATGCAAACCTCAGGGGTGAAAATGTTGAGTTTGAAAACTCGTGGACCAAACTGTAACCTAACTCAAACCTCAGGGACTAAAAGTGTATTTTTCCCTTGAAACTTTTGAAACTTCAAGGGTAAAATTGAAACTTACCTACTAGGGGTATTTTAATAATTTAACCCTGTTTTTGTTTTTTTCTCCTTTTGAGATTATACTTGGACAGTTTCTTTATGAAAATGTATGTATAGCCAACGAAATGTTGGGTTTTATGCCCTAAAACTCGTAGATAGTGAATGTAACTGTTGACCGGATATTAATGAAATAATGTTGATATATTTTTCCATTAATTGTTATTAGTTATTTTATATTTGTCTTTGCCTAATAATAACCCTAATCCAATAAACTAGACATCCAAGGTTGTAATATGAGTCTTGAACTATATGTAGCGACATATGAGATCATTGTTCAAGAAACAGCCTAAAGGGTCTATAGTATAGGGATAAGACTGGGTGCCTTATCCTGGTGACACTATGGATACGGCCCACTTTGTATTTGATACAAACGCTGCGATCCAACGCGTTCGTGTAGGAGACATGCGAGTGGGGGTATCCTATGCAATGAGTTTGCATAAGACCGGACCGCGAAATAGTAACCACTGGTTATAACACCGTTAACTAGTTGGTTTTCTATTTCACTAGGACGACCTAGACAACTTAGTCTTAATCCTGAGTTGATTATGGACTCCTGCTCATGAGAGATTGTCCTTTGATTTGTATGGGTGAGAGTGGCCAATACGCCGACTCAATAAGCCTACCACTTTGGGGACAAGACCGAATGGGGAGCTGGGAACATAATCGTACAAGATGGAATTCACTCCTTCCCGACTTTAGGGAAGCAGATGAGTGTTCCCTTAAGTGGTTACTCCGAGTCTTGAACAAAGGGCCCTACCCTCTCAATGGCACGAGAGGGTTTTCTGTTTGATGGTTGGACCACAAACAGGTTGTTCATTAGAGGAGAATTGGTACTTAAGGAAATAGAGGTAACCCAGGGGTAAAACGGTAATTTGACCCAGCTGGTGTTACGGACACTCGTGAAGGACTAACTAGTCGATATTGGTCTATATCCGTGGACACAGAAAATATGTCTGCAGTGAGAAGAGTGCAACTGTGAGTCTATAGTGGAATGAACACACAGTTAACGAATATTGATTAATGTGATTAATGAGTTTGACCAATTAATCTCACATCGTTGGAGCTTCTGATCTGCAGGTCCATTAGGTCCCACTGGTAGCTCATAAAGTAATTTGAGGCAACTAAGTAATAAATGTAAATTGAAAATGTTCAATTTACTAAGGGAAACAAATATAATATATATTATTATGAGAGAAATTAATATTTGAAGAAATTCAAATATAAATTTATGGAAGTTTGAAAGAGTTCAAATAATGAATTAATTAATTTAAGGCCTAAAATGTGTTTGGGCAAATTAATTAATTCTAGGCCGGGAATTAAATATGTGATATTTAATTGGTGGTTAATTAATTAGAGAATTAATTAACCGGGAATTAATCAATTATGGAAATAATTAATCACTTAAGGAAGTGATTAATCATTTATGGAAATGATCTAATCACTTATGGAAGTAATTAGTCATTTGTGGAAAAGATTAATCAATTATGGAATTGATTGATCATGATTGATTAATTAAGGAATAAGATTGAATCAATTTTGGAAAAGATTGATTTAATTGAATATTTTATTCATGGCCTCTCTTCTATAAATAGAACACTAGACCTAATTGGTCATGACACTTGACACTTTGCTCTTGCTCTTAGACTCTCAAGACAAGACCTAGAATTCTCTCTAGCCTCCCTCTTAGAGAAAGACTCCCACAAGTCTTTTGCCTCCTAGACCTAGAGTCATACCGGTGTAACCTCTGTGGTTATTGTGTCATTCAAGAAGAATTTTCCAGCGATCACAAGACAAAGGAGGCTGCTGCGTTTTGTTCGTTGGAGTATCGTTGGCACGAACGGTCAAGTCTACAACGGAGGTTTGTAACGGTTCTTCCCCTTTTCTTTAGAAAAGCATAAAAATAAATTTAGATTTATTTTTAAGCATGTTTAAAGCTGATTTTCCAGCAACTTTAAAGAGTGTTTAAAGTTTGTTTGAGTTTTCGTAACGGTATTTTAATGTTAATTAATATACGGCGTAAGGTCCAATCGATGCGCTTCCGCTGCGTGGGGACTTTTATTCCCTTCACGAAAGACCACATCTAAAATTATTAGATTATGGAGTAGAGTTCTATTCAACCCGCTCTAATGTTATATAATGTTTTTTTTTTTACAATTAATGTTATATAATGTTTAAACAAGTGAAAAATACCAATTTTAGATGATTATATTATTTTAAGAAAAAAGTATTTAATACACTAAAATGTTTTAATTAAATTGCATACTCAATCACCATCCTTCAATGGAGTTTCAAATTTGTTTATCATGAGTACTATCCTTCAATCCCGAATTTCCAAGTAGAATTTAATAATCTTGAGTTAATTTTGAGTTTTACTAATTTTTGTATTGAGATTTTTGTGTTATAGGTGATTTTGGACCACCCTGGAATTCATGGACTAAACAGGACAGCGTGGCACCAACCCAAAAGCATGACCAGGAAGCGGACCCTAGAGGAGGATGAGCAGAAGTTGGCCCAATCCCATGCTCGACCCACTATGTGGGCCAAGTCTCCTCCCCTCCGCTTGATTCCTGGTGCCCTTGGACGCCCCGGTTCCACCTGGTTCAGCCCGAATCGTCTCCGAAAGCCTAAAAACCTTGAGACAGGAAAATGTATTTAAACCCTTTTTCGTCACTGAAGAAGGGATCCCGAATTCTAATCTCTGAACTTTACTTCTCCTCTTGCTCTCTTGCTCTCCTCCTTCAGCTTTATGACTTAAGTATCGGAGGCGATGTGACAAGCACCACACCGGTGTGCAGGTTTCTCTGTCTTGCAGGCCACGTCTTCCTCCCTCTCAAACAAATTCACTGTTGGTGTCACGTGAATATCAAGTGAGTTCTGTCTGTCCAGATTTTGGCATCAACAGTTTGTACAATTTTTTTCGAGGTCTATTTGATTTAATGGATTCTCTTATTAAAGGAATTGAAAGAAAATATTGAATTTTTTTATTCAATTTTGGGCACTTTGTAATAATCTGTTGCTTATTTGGAAAAAGGAAATGGTGTGGAAGGAAGGTTTCAAGTTTTATTTGAGGTTTTGTCTTATTAAGTTTTTTTTTTTTTTTTTTTTTTTTTTTTTTTTTTTTTTTTTTTTTTTTTTAAGGAAACCCTATAAAGGAAAATGAATGTATTTTTTTGTTTAAAAAAAGAAAATGTTGAATTTCTTTGACTAAATTATAAAAAAAAATATCCTTGAACTATGAAGTTTGTTTCAAGAATGCCCATAAACTTTAAAAAGTTTCAAAAATACCTCTAACCTTTAAAAAATGTTTCAAAAATACCCTTGTCATTAAATTTTTTATGGAAATCGTTAAAGTTTCAATTTCATTAATACTCTTGAACTTGACTAGATTTTCGTGTTGCTTTTATTTCGTTCTTGAAATTCTACAAGTGTGTTGATTCCATTTTGTTGGTAGTATTTTCAATATTATTTTCTCACCAACCACTACCTATTAGCTTTCTCTGTATTCATTTTATGAAAAATAAATGAAACTATTATTGTATGGTGGTTCTAACATTTTGTAAATATTAATAAAAACAAAATCATTTATAAAATATTTGATTAATTCATCTAGTAAATTGGACCAAACCTACAATCTTATAAACATTTTTTCTTCTTATGACTAACATACACAAATAAGAGAAAGCAAAAAGGAAAGATTTTTTAAAAGAGAAAACTCGATTTCAAACTTGGTGTTGCACACAACCTTTATAAGCAAAGGTTTGCATTAATTTTCATGGGGAGGAATTTACGGTGAAGGGAGGAAAAAAGAAGAAGCATTTTCCAATAAAGGTATTTGAAATTGAAACTTTAACGGTTTCATCCAAAATTTAACGACAATGATATTAAATGGAGTTTAAGAAAAAAGTATTTAATACACTAAAATGTTTTAATTAAATTGCATACTCAATCACCATCCTTCAATGGAGTTTCAAATTTGTTTATCATGAGTACTATCCTTCAATCCCGAATTTCCAAGTAGAATTTAATAATCTTGAGTTAATTTTGAGTTTTACTAATTTTTGTATTGAGATTTTTGTGTTATAGGTGATTTTGGACCACCCTGGAATTCATGGACTAAACAGGACAGCGTGGCACCAACCCAAAAGCATGACCAGGAAGCGGACCCTAGAGGAGGATGAGCAGAAGTTGGCCCAATCCCATGCTCGACCCACTATGTGGGCCAAGTCTCCTCCCCTCCGCTTGATTCCTGGTGCCCTTGGACGCCCCGGTTCCACCTGGTTCAGCCCGAATCGTCTCCGAAAGCCTAAAAACCTTGAGACAGGAAAATGTATTTAAACCCTTTTTCGTCACTGAAGAAGGGATCCCGAATTCTAATCTCTGAACTTTACTTCTCCTCTTGCTCTCTTGCTCTCCTCCTTCAGCTTTATGACTTAAGTATCGGAGGCGATGTGACAAGCACCACACCGGTGTGCAGGTTTCTCTGTCTTGCAGGCCACGTCTTCCTCCCTCTCAAACAAATTCACTGTTGGTGTCACGTGAATATCAAGTGAGTTCTGTCTGTCCAGATTTTGGCATCAACAGTTTGTACAATTTTTTTCGAGGTCTATTTGATTTAATGGATTCTCTTATTAAAGGAATTGAAAGAAAATATTGAATTTTTTTATTCAATTTTGGGCACTTTGTAATAATCTGTTGCTTATTTGGAAAAAGGAAATGGTGTGGAAGGAAGGTTTCAAGTTTTATTTGAGGTTTTGTCTTATTAAGTTTTTTTTTTTTTTTTTTTTTTTTTTTTTTTTTTTTTTTTTTTTTTTTTTAAAGGAAACCCTATAAAGGAAAATGAATGTATTTTTTTGTTTAAAAAAAGAAAATGTTGAATTTCTTTGACTAAATTATAAAAAAAAATATCCTTGAACTATGAAGTTTGTTTCAAGAATGCCCATAAACTTTAAAAAGTTTCAAAAATACCTCTAACCTTTAAAAAATGTTTCAAAAATACCCTTGTCATTAAATTTTTTATGGAAATCGTTAAAGTTTCAATTTCATTAATACTCTTGAACTTGACTAGATTTTCGTGTTGCTTTTATTTCGTTCTTGAAATTCTACAAGTGTGTTGATTCCATTTTGTTGGTAGTATTTTCAATATTATTTTCTCACCAACCACTACCTATTAGCTTTCTCTGTATTCATTTTATGAAAAATAAATGAAACTATTATTGTATGGTGGTTCTAACATTTTGTAAATATTAATAAAAACAAAATCATTTATAAAATATTTGATTAATTCATCTAGTAAATTGGACCAAACCTACAATCTTATAAACATTTTTTCTTCTTATGACTAACATACACAAATAAGAGAAAGCAAAAAGGAAAGATTTTTTAAAAGAGAAAACTCGATTTCAAACTTGGTGTTGCACACAACCTTTATAAGCAAAGGTTTGCATTAATTTTCATGGGGAGGAATTTACGGTGAAGGGAGGAAAAAAAAAAAGAAGCATTTTCCAATAAAGGTATTTGAAATTGAAACTTTAACGGTTTCATCCAAAATTTAACGACAATGATATTTTTGAAACATTTTTTAAAGTTCAGTGGTATTTTTAAAACTTCTAAAACAAACCTCGTAGTTGAGTGATATTTTTTATAATTTAGTTTAGCGAATTTATTTTCATCTCCTCCATTCTATTCTTGCCGTGGAACCCAAATCACTCTTTGGCATCCCCTCTCCGGCGTGCAGGGCCTCGACGGCAATCAACCAGCAGCTGGCGGCGCGAGCAGAGTATTCCGACAGCCACGAACTCGCGACGGCCAGTGGGTTTCCCCCTTCTCGCCAATCTCTCTCCCTCAGCCCGTTTTTCTCTCCGGCGGGTGCAGCAGCCCGCGGCGGCGTTCCTCCCTCCGACGGTTTCGCACGACCAGCAAGCGGTGTGTTTTTCCGGCAGTTCAGAACGCGGCAACAGTATCTATTCAAGCTGTTCGACAATCCAACGGCTATAAGTTTCGAATCCCGACGTTTTGGAGCGAATTCGACCTTGGGTAAGTAGGATTGAAAGCTTTTTATGCTGATTTTAGCATTTGATTGAATACCCACTATTATTTGAAACCCGTACAGCAGGCGTGTTTGGTCATTTTTTGAGCGATTCCAGCAGTGGGTAAGAAAATTTAAGTCCACTTTGAATTGATTAAAGTGTTTAAAGGAATACCCATTGACGTTGGTTCCTTGTTTCAAGATGCCCATAGCTTTTAGAGGCCGGATTATCGAAATTTGAGTGAATTAGAATCTCGACCAGCAAACATAAAATCTGTTTTGGGTGAGTTTTCTTCCCTAATTTAGCTTCATTGTCAAATATATTGGTAAAGGAGTTTGGCATATTAATTTATTTAATTTTGGAAACCTTTGGACCGTAGAACCAAAACCATTTATCTGTGGTCAAGGTTGACTTGTTGCTGGAATAAATAGGCGTCGTAAATCAAGAATTTATAAGTCAAGGTAAGTGACTTTACTATTGGAATGCTTAGCCTAAGTTGGGAATTGTGTGCTAATAGGATAGACGTTGTATGAAATTTTTATGAATGTAATGCGCTTTGATGAATGTATGAAGAATTTTTGTGGGACCTCATGCATATGTATGTTTCATGAAATTTTAAGAACCATGTTCATGACAATTAACCTTAGAGAAAATTGATGTACATCCAAAGGAACCTGAGGTAACTATAGGCGAGATTCGACCCTACTAATTAGGTGCCGACTGACTATTAGATGGGGCGCATTCTCTAAAGGATGCCTACTTACCTCTTAGTTGGAAGAGGAACAGATGATGGATAATTGTCCATGTTAAGACCTTAGAGGAAACTTATATTTAAGAGGAAAAAGAAATAAGTCCCACTATTTTACTTAAGTGGACCTAAGTGAACCCACCCGATATTCCAAGTTTGTTGGAGAGCCATGGGAGACTAGGACCATGAAAGCATTTCATTATACCTTCCGCTTAGAGAACTCGTTTTGAGTCATTTTACTATTTTACCTAAAACTCGATTGGAGAACTGTAGAGGCCAGGTATGTTTTCTTCCGATTTTATCTTTTTGCATTATATTGTTTTAATTTAGGATCCCAAATAAAGGAGTCTTTTGAGACTTTAAAATCTTGCTGTTTTTTATGACTTAAATTGTAATAAATTTTGAGGCCTCCATAGCATACATGTGGTAGTGACCTTAGAGAAGTCGGGTCGTTATATGCAATGTAGTGTGTACATTCGTAAATAATCAGTCATTTGTGACTGCTTATGATTATACAAATGTTGAGTTACATTCTTCCATGCACTGGATTTTGCAGATTGCTAGGAATTGGAGTTTGATAGCTACAGTTTGATGGCTATTGTGGAATCGATACTTGATCTTCAGATACAAGATCCGCCTGAGGAAGAGTTCTATTCTGCTGATCTGACTTGGACCAAGTTTGGCACTGTTGAGCACCATGATGAAGTAGCTTTGATTCCTTATGCCCGAGTAGATGCATTTATAATCGGTGAATGTACTAATATAGAGTGCCCGACACGGTTTCATATTGAGAGGGGACGAAAACGATCAAGGGGAAGCTTGAAAGAGTTCAAGGATGACGAATACTTGGAATATCGACAGTAAGTGAGCAATTCTTATATTTCTTATTTCTCCTATTTATCCTTAAGAGATACAACCTGACAGCTGGGATTCCTCTTGGGTATAGTTGTTAGGGATTTTCGCCTCTTTCATACTTTTTTCATAGTTTAAATATAAAGTTTCTGGTTTCTTAATTTTAAAAAGATGAGTGCAGATTTGTATCTTAGTTGGAGATAGGAGGATGCTAATATGAAGATGGTGTATCTATTTCTCAGTGAAATGTATTATCTATCCATCTTTACTGATATCACAAACTACTTACAGCATTATTTCAGTACTGCATGAAGCATGTTTTAGTTGAAAAAAAGATTAGCAAATTAAGGACTTATTTTTTATTTAGTCTATCTTGAGTTTCTGTCATTGAAAAACAAAAAGAAGAAGGCTTGTCCTACAAAATGACCCTTAAATTGGTTTCCCTCATTATTTTTTCCTATAAATTCTTTAATTTCTTACACTGACACCCTGGCCCTTTTATGCATGTGTGAAGATATTGGTGCTCATTTGGTCCTGAAAATTACGGGGAAGGTGGAAGTATTTTACCTAGTAGGAGATATAGGCTTAACACTCGTAATCGTGCTGCTAGACCTCAATCAATGCGAGGTTGCACCTGCCATTTTGTTGTGAAGCGGTTGTATGCTCGTCCATCTCTGGCACTTATAATATATAATGAGAGGCGTCATGTGAACAAATCTGGCTTTGTTTGCCATGGGCCATTTGACAGAGATGCCATTGGCCCTGGTGCCAAAAAGATCCCATATATTTGTAATGAGATCCAACAACAAACAATGTCAATGATTTATCTGGGAATTCCTGAAGCAAATATTGTAGAGAAACATCTTGAGGGTCTTCAGCGATACTGTGGTTCAAATGCAAAAGCCAACAGTCTTGCTTCCCAGTATGTTCACAAACTTGGGATGATCATCAAACGGTCCACCCATGAATTGGATCTGGATGATCAAGCTAGTATTCGCATGTGGGTTGAGCGCAATAAAAAATCCATATTTTTTTATCAGGATACTTCAGAAGAAAATCCGTTCATTCTTGGGATTCAAACAGAATGGCAATTGCAACAGATGATTCGGTTTGGTCATCGTAGTCTCATTGCTGTTGATTCGACATTTGGCATAAAGAGGCTTAAGGTACTCGAATATGTCTTACTGTTTACTAAAATTTGTGGATGTCAATCACTTCTGGTTTTAGTTAAAAATTAGAGATGCTTGGTTTTCCTTGTGTGTGCAGTATCCCCTGTGTACACTTCTTGTGTTTGATTCTAGACAGCATGCGCTCCCTGTTGCATGGGTCATCACTCGCAGCTTTGCAAAATTAGATGTCTCCAAATGGATGAAAGCCCTACTTGATCGTGCTCATTCTGTAGAGCCTGGATGGAAAGTTAGTGGGTTTTTAATTGATGATGCAGCCACGGAGATTGATCCTATCATGTAGGGTGGCCAATCTTGCTCTGTTTTCTCCTCCTCTTCATTTCTTTTTTCTTTCTTTTCCTTCCCCAATACTGTGTAGCTTGAGCATGGTTTTCATTAACATTGATTCATTTTTCAGGGACATATTCTGTTGTCCTGTGCTTTTTTCTCTTTGGCGCATTCGTAGATCATGGCTAAAAAATGTTGTTAGGAAATGCAGTAGCATTGAAGTTCAGAGGGAAATATTCAAACGACTGGGAAAATTAGTGTACAGCATTTGGGACGGAGTTGATACTTCGGTTGTCTTGGAAGAGCTCACCCGAGATTTTGTTGACCAGACTGATTTCATGGAATATTTCAAGGGTTGTTGGGTGCCAAAGATTGGTTAGATTTCTTCTATTTCAATCTTTCTCTGCCCTCCAGTGAAAAATAACTAGAGTGCTATATATTTTAATAATCGAGGGGATGGCGCATGCTAAAACTTATATGAACTTGGCCTTAAATTTTCCCTTTGTTAATATTTTTCTACTGCTACAGAGATGTGGCTTTCAGCGATGAGGGCTCTTCCACTTGCGAGCCAAGAGGCATCTGGTGCTATCGAGGCCTATCACGTGAAACTGAAGGCAAAGCTGTTTGATGACTCTCATCTTGGTGCTTTCCAGAGGGTGGATTGGTTGGTTCACAAGTTGACCACTGAATTGCATTCAACCTACTGGCTAGATCGCTATGCTGATGAAAGTGATTCATTTCAAAATGTCAAGGAGGAGTATATTTCTTCTACTTCTTGGCACCGTGCACTGCAAATTCCAGATTCTTCAGTTACCTTGGATGATGAGAATCACCTTTTTTCCAAAGTTTTGAGCCAAAAGGACAGCAGTGTTTCACATGTAGTTTGGAATCCAGGGTCAGAATTCTCATTTTGTGATTGTTCTTGGTCAATGCAAGGAAATCTTTGCAAGCATGTGATCAAGGTGAATATGATATGTGAAAATTGCCCAAGTTACAAACCTTCCATGTCTTTTCAATCATTTGAGGAGATATTGATGAATATGTGGAAGCTACCAATGGATGATTCTGTTGCCTTGGATGTGTCAATGGCTTGGACCCATCAGATTCTGGATGAAATTCAGAAACTAGTTGAATTGAATTCTTCAAATGATATTAGCTCTGTGGTAAATAAGCTTCCCTTGAAATGGGCTTCTGGGAAGGGAAGAACCAGTTTTAGGAAACCATCATCAACCATGGCTTTCCCATCGGAGCCCAATACTGTCAAAAAGGTCATGCCAAAGAAGAACCGGAAAAGGAAAAGATTGTCAAGAATAAGATAAATTGCCCAGATTGTTCGCTATTTTATTTCCATATGGATTTGGACTTTGAACATTGAGCTCTTTTCAATACTTTGATTTCAATTCATATGATTGCATAAGATCTGCTGGCTTATGGAGTAACTTAAGATTGAAGTATGCTCATTAACAAGCACAGCCAAGAATAAGATTAACTGGACATTGCCTTCGTTATGGCGTGTATATGTCCACATGGAGACGCAGCTCGAGTCTTGTCGTTGAGGTTAGACTTCTGGCTTGTCCTAAGCATTCACAATTCTGTTTGGCCTTCTGCACTGCATTATCTATGTCTCATCTTTTCCAGGCCCTTTAGATACACTTCTATTTACGAGTTGATGCTCCCGAATTTTGCAGGAATGTGTACATAGAAAACATTGTTAATATGATCATTTCAGATACATGTATAATCTAGGTAGCTAGAGTGTGGAGTAAAATTGTTTAGTTGGCAGTTTTACCATGGTGATTTTAGGTATCCACTTCAGAAACTGTAACACTGATTTTACAGTGGCTGATTGCCCAGTGTTTTGCCATCATGTATTGAAGGGAACGCAGATCATGTACAAATTAGATTGCTGTACTTTACATTCAATCCGATAGCTGAGAAAATAAAGTTTTTTTTTTTTTGGTTGAAATAAAACTTCATTAAACCGCCAACTACCCAAAAGCCCTTGAAAAACCAGAGGGATTACACGAAAAAAAACTCAAAAGAACCAGTAGAACCAGGGGCTACAAAAGGATGCCCATTTTCCCGCAAGAGGGGAAACGCCTAGCCAAGAACAAAACGAAGATTACAAGCATTTCTCGCTACACAGTGGGCTACTGTGTTCATGGATCTACGACAATGGCGAAACTCCACCGCAATCAGCCGCGAAGCTTGGCTGATGATAGCATCCGTGATGACTTTCAATTCCGACAGATCCTCGGCTTCTCCCCTCAACACTCTTATGATTTCCAGAGCATCGAATTCGATTTCAAGGGGGATTCGCCGTTGGATACAGGTATTTGCAATTTCCTTCATACCTTCTAGGATAATTTTAGCTTCCAAGGATTTTATAGGCCCATATCTATTAATTCTCTTTGAGCTGCTGCAAATCAGGGATCCATTCGAGTCATGCACCACCCACCCGATTCCTCCACAGCTTTCTTTCGCTGAGAAAATAAAGTTAAAAGTTGCTAGCCGTGAAGTTTGATTGATTCTGTAGCTTATTTGAAGTTGTTCATTCTTTTTGGTCTATGATAATCTGTCTGCATTGTCATCATTGTTCATAGTGTTTACTTTTTCTAGCTGTGGCTTGAAGAATATGGTTGAATCTGAGGAAATAGAATTGAATAATCTACTTGATGTTTTCCTTGTAGCATAAAGTTCGATTGAATAATTTGCTGCAGCAAAATGGCAATGAATGATGAAAGTTATCTGTGCCAATATATTTGATAATTTTATTGTGTACTTAATTGAACATTTTAATCTTTTAGTTTTAATTTCATAAAATTAGCTTCAATAATGGGTTAAATCAATATTTTTTTTTTAAAAAAATAATTTTTATGAAGGTTAAATCAATACCCTTCAATGTTTCTTTCGTGCATGTTTGAGAGTGATTTTAAAATGGCTAAAATCACTTTTGTGATATTCGAAATCACCTCAAAACTAGGGATGTCCATTAGCCCCGCGGGGTCGGGGCCCCGTGGGGACCCACTCCTAATGGGGCGGGGAATCCCCGTTTAAGCGGGGAATGGGGGAAAAAATTCCCCGCGAGCTAAACGGGGACGGGGAATGTATTCCCCATCCCCGTTCCCCGCTCCCCGCCCCGCTCACTTTTTTTTTTAATTATTAGTATTATTGTTATTATTATTTCTCACTATATATAAATTTAAAGTTTTATTGTTAATGATTTAGAAAATTGGATTGATTTAAATTATATAGTTTAAAAATTTAAATTATATGTATAGATAATTAGATAGTTTGATATGAAATATTATTTTGTTTATAATAGGAGATTTAAGAATTTTTTTCTTTACAAAGAGATTTTTTAAAGAAATTTACTATCTAAATGAAGAATTTATGTGAATAATTAACTGTCTAATAGAAAATTAATGAACATTTTTCATGCAAAATTAACTATTTTGAAAATTTATCAAAAGAATATTTTATTTAATGAAGACAAAAAAAAAAAAAAAAAAAATTAAATGGGGAATAATTCCCCGCGGGGAATCCCCACCCCATTCCCCGCGAAATTTAACGGGGAATTTCGCGGGGATGGGGATTGAAATGGGAGGCGGGGATGGGGACGAGGAAGCCATCCCCGTCCCCGCCCCGCCCCGTGGACATCCCTACTCAAAACATACCTCTAATTATTCAAAATCAATTTCATGTTTGATTTTACACTTTCAAATGTGACTTTCATATCGTTAAAATTGATTTTGAATTATCACAGACATGTTTCGGAGTGATTTTAAATATGACAAAAGTGATTTTAATCATTTCAACTATGGTATTGATTTATAATATAACCAATCAATATTGAAAACATATTGTTAAGTTTTATTTAATTCTATTTTTTCAAAAAAAAAAAAGTTTTATTTAATTCTAATAATCATTTTATATGAAGTAAATGTTTTCGAATTTACCAATCACAAGCACAACAAGATTCTATTTAGATTCTTCATAAATATTTTCAAATTTACCCATCACAATAAGATTCTATTTATATTCTTCTAATCTCCTCAACTTATAATTTGTTTGCAAAGATTTAATTAAATTATAAGGATTATGTTGGTAGGTATAAAAATTAACAAAAACTAATATGGAATTGAATTCAAACAAAGTTAGATTTTAATGATTAGTTTATTAATTTTGAGACAAGTAACTTTTAATTTGGTGCCTATAATTTGAACACCTCAATTTAGTTTCCGTAGTTTCAAAAGTTTCAATTTGATTCCTATAAAATAGTTAGGTCTTACAAATTATCTTTATCGTTACAACTTACCATTTTTTTTAATTCTTTTTTTATCATAGAATGAGGATTTGAACTTCTAACATCTTGATTTGAAAATACACGCTTTACACCAATTTAGTTATCTTTATGTTGGCCCAACTTACAAGTTATTATTGTATTGAAAAATGGCATTCTTTATTTACATGGCGATTATTTTCTATTTTGACTAAACATATTGATTAACTAATCTTAAAGTTTAGAATTGAGTAGAAAACAAATGAAAACGAATAGATTTTTTCATGAATAAAAAATGATTTATAGATGATTTATGAGGTTTAACCAAACCATAATGACTAAATAGAAATTTCTAAGACGCAAAAACGAAATTCAAACTATGTCTCCAGGAACGGAGAAATTATCAGTTGCTCTCGGTACGATGAGGCTGATAGTTTTGTATCGGAATTAGGTTGAAACTTTCGAATCACGAAAACGAAATTGAAACTTAAGTAGACGTAGAGGGCTAAATTGGTAATTTACTCCATTTTATTACAACCAATCTCAACTAAAATTCAAGGCTAAATTATAAAAAATACCCCTAAACTATGGGGTTTGTTTCAAAAATGCCCCTGAACTTTGAAAAGTTTCAAAAATACCCCTGAACTTTGAAAAATGTTTCAAAAATACCCCTACCATTAATTTTTGGATGGAAATCGTTAGAATTTACGGTGAGAGGAAAAAAGAAGAAGCAATTTTCAATGAGGGTATTTTTTAAACTTTTTTGAAAGTTCAAGGGTATTTTTGAAACTGAAACTTTAACGGTTTTCATCTAAAAATTAACTGCAAGGGTATTTTTGAAACGTTTTTCAAAGTTCAGGGGTATTTTTTAAACTTTTTAAAGTTCAGGGGCATTTTTGAAACAAGAGGAATTTGACAAAAATGACCCCTTCCACTTTTTGGTTTTTAATTTTGACCCCCTCAGTTTTTAATTGGTTTTTTAGGATATTTTAATTTTTAATTGAATGTGAAATTACGAATCTGCCCCTGAAGAAATTAAAAACTCTTTATCTTCCCAAACCAACGGCATTTCCCTCTCTTTTGTTCTGTTGCTTTCTCTGGTCTTCTCCTCCACTTCAGCTTCCATTTTCAAGCGATTTCTTGCGTGCATTTGGTGTAAGAACAACTTAGGACCGCGATTTCTAGCTGTAAGGTATGTTTTTTCGGTTTATTTTACTGTTTTCTAGGGTTTAGAAGCGTTTGATGTAGTCTAGGATCGTTTGCCCAAATTTCGTGTAGTTTAGCATGAGTTTATTGAACAAAACGTGTTTTCGGTGCTTACTGACTGTGTTGTGATGTAAAACGGAGCAGATTTTCGTATGGGTTGGTTGGGTTTTTGAGTTGCAGTCGAAGCATCCCGGTCGGGATGCATACGAGGGGACCGGGAAAATGGGCCGGGAAGCGATATTTCGAAAACCCTAAACCTCGTCCTCAGCCGGTCGGTTCGGCCGGAAATCCCGAGAGTTCGGGCGGGCGACCCGAACGAGACGGACCGAACCGGACCGAGAATATTTATTTTTTAAAAAAATTTTAAATTTAAATTTTTTAAAATTTTTTTTTTGGAACTTATTATTCTAGACCGTAAAGAAGTTACTTCATAAATTTTTTTTTTACTTTTTTATTTTTTTTTGAAATTATTGATTGTTGTTTGTCATTAGGGTTCACTATCATGGCATTGGTACCAAAGATTGCACCAGCTGACTACTTTCCTGCTGCTTTGACATGTTGTTCACATCTAGGGAAAACCGTTAAAAATATTAAGGATAAATTAACTGATACCCAGTTAGGAATGTTTAGGCAGACTTGTTTTGGACATTTCTTAGATACGTCCTTGATGTTTAATGGACAGCTTATTCATTATTTTCTTTTGAGAGAAGTGAAAGAGCCTAGGATTGATGTTATTAGCTTTGAGATTCTGGGGGAGAAAGTTTCATTTGGTCGGAGGGAATTTGACCTTATCACTGGAATTAGGCATAGGACCCAACATGTTAGGGGTAATATTTATTTTTTAAAAAAATTTTAAATTTAAATTTTTTTTAATTTTTTTTTGGAACTTATTATTCTGGACCGTAAAGAAGTTACTTCATAAATTTTTTTTTACTTTTTTTTTTTTTTTTGAAATTATTGATTGTTGTTTGTCATTAGGGTTCACTATCATGGCATTGGTACCAAAGATTGCACCCGCTGACTACTTTCCTGCTGCTTTGACATGTTGTTCACATCTAGGGAAAACCGTTAAAAATATTAAGGATAAATTAACTGATACCCAGTTAGGAATGTTTAGGCAGACTTGTTTTGGACATTTCTTAGATACGTCCTTGATGTTTAATGGACAGCTTATTCATTATTTTCTTTTGAGAGAAGTGAAAGAGCCTAGGATTGATGTTATTAGCTTTGAGATTCTGAGGGAGAAAGTTTCATTTGGTCGGAGGGAATTTGACCTTATCACTGGAATTAGGCATAGGACCCAACATGTTAGGGGTAATGTATCTAGTACTAGACTGAGAAGACTATACCTTGACGATAGCATCAACATGAAAGGGTTTGAACTAGATAGATTATTCCCTACCATTAATTTTGAGAGCGACGAGGATGCTGTGAAGATGGCCATATTTTATTTCATTGAGTTGGCTATGATGGGGAGGGAGAGAAAGCAGCAGATGGACACTAGCCTGTTCGGCATTATTGATGATTGGCAAAGGTTTTGTAATGAGGATTGGAGTAAGCTAATTTTTGATAAGACCATAAAGGGACTTAAGAAGGCAGTAGGTGGGAAGGCAGTGTCCTATAAAGAGAGGACGGATGGCAAACAGGAAACGTACAGTCTGTATGGTTATATTGACACATTCCCACACAATCCTGCACGCAGAAAATACCAACATGCATCTGTATATTCAACGTATATTCCAAAACAACATTCGATACATTGATAGGTACATTATATAAAATTACATAATGAAAAAAACTGAAAACTATTCAGTGTTGAGTGGTTGGCGGCATGTTTTCCTGTTATGACCTCTTCCTCCACAGCGAGTACATTTGTGAACTTGTCTAACCTCTCCCGTGGATGGTATCCTCAAGGTTTGTCGTCGACCAACTCTTGGAACCCTCTTCGGCGGCAAAACTTCGAAATCCACAAAATTTTCGGATGTTTTCCACTCCGACACGTGACCTAGTGGATATACGGGTTCTGCGTACGCAGCTAGGACTGCTTCAACGCGGTAGCATGGAGAACAAAGATCCAAGTAGGAATGCTTCCGGTATATGCAGGCTGCGATTGCATGAGAGCACGGAAGTTGGAAGCAGTCAAATTCACGACAAGTACACGTCCTCCTGTGGATGTTGATGCGACCACCCAAGTGTCCATCGTCGACTTGGAATTCGTACCTGTCAATTGGCTTAACCACGTGCCTTCTCGCATTATGCTCCGCTGCTAGAACAATTTCTTCACCATATTTTGATATTGGTGCATCCCATTTCGCTGCATTGGTACGACGGTCGTAGTAAGTGGCTTGCAACCATCCCCTAATGTGATCAAGAAGGCCCGTTATTGGTAACTCTCTCGCATCTTTCAGGAGGGAGTTAAAACTTTCCGCAATATTCGTGGTCATTTGATTGTATCTCATCCCACACTGATAAGCACGTGACCAATGTTCAAGTCCGACTTCTTCCAAGTATTTTTGGACACGTATTGGAATTTGACTCCAAAATTCCTGAAACTCTGTATCACGAAATGCCTTCGCTGCTTTAAGGTAGAGTGGAATAAAGCCGTGATCCTTGAACTTTGTTTTCAAGTTTTCTTGTAGATGGTGGATACAGTAAACGTGGGCTGCATCAGGAAACACAGTCTGTACTGCCTTCAATATGCTCTTGTGTCTGTCAGACACAATCACTAGGGGATTAAGTTGACCAATAGCACGCTCGATTTGCCGGAAAAAGTAGGTCCACGATTCATCGGTTTCCCCCCTCCCAATGCCAAACCCTACGGGGTATATTTGGTTGTTTCCATCAATGCCTACTGCAGTTAGGAGCTTTCCACTGAACTTTCCCCTCATGTGGGTCCCATCTACAACCAAAATCGGACGAATAGAGTTCAAGAACCCTCTAATCGTGGACCCAATTGCCATGATCACGTGCTTGAAGTAACCACCCTCTTCCACTTCCAAGTCGAAAAATGAACCAGGATTTTCAATTTTCAACGCTTCTCCAAACCGTGGTAACTGTCTGTACGACTCTTCAGGCGAGCCTCTGGCAAGGACCAAGGCATGTTCTCTAGCCCTCCATGCCTTGTCATAACTCAGATTCACCCCGAACTTTTGTCGGATATCACTTATGATGTCCTTTGGTCTGTAGGAACGACCAACCTCCAAAAATTTTGTCTTCACAATATTGCCAACAACCCAACTTTTGGCCTGCCTATGGTCATGGGTTAGCATCAAGTGTTTGCACGTGTGAATGTTAGAATACTTTGTAACTGTAAGGACATCGCAGCCTTTCAGGACCGTAGCTCAGACCCTCCATTTACATTCCTCAACAACACACCGAACCTTGAATATTTTCTTATTAGACTTTTTAACCCTAAATTCAAAGTTCTCTCTCATCCCTAAAACAGACAGTCTCATTTGCAAGTCCTTCTTAGACAAGAATATATCTCCCACTTCTATATCCTTGTAATTAGAGTACTGACCTGGCATTACTGCTGAATTAGATGCACGAGTTGTCGTAGAAGGGCCAGGAGTATCGACATTTTGTGCAGTTCCAAATACCTCCTGATGAACCCCGATGTTCTCCTCCATTTCCTGGGCAGTTACATCAACTTCGTACAGATCTTCCTCACCACTCGCATGTGCTCCATCTGTATATGTCTCCGGCTCCTCTTCTCCGTAATCTCCCCAATCCTGAAAATCACTGTCCGGGTTAACATCATCTCCATACTCTCCCCAGTCATGGAAATCATTCTACGGGGTAACGTAGTCAACATCATCCCCAAGGTTATATGCCCCCTCGTCGTCACGTATTGGACTCAGTGACATTGGCTCATTATAAATGGGTGTAAATGGCATGTGTGTGGAAACGGAGGGGATGTGTTGCTCTTGCTCTTCTTTGTATGGGAAGGATGTGGAGGTCGAGGGATTGTGATGAACTTCATTGTGTGGAAAGGGTGTGGCTCGGGATGGTGTTTCTTGACTCATGTAATGTGGAATATATGGTGGGACAGACGTGTAATGGTATGGTTGATGATTTGGATCCATATATGAAAAGTACTGCACTCCCATATATGGGGTATTTGGTACAGTATATGGAATGAGATATGGACGAAACCCTTGGTTACTGGACAGGGAGGATGGTTTCGGCACGGTGGATACATAAAGGGGACTTGCAGACACTAACTCCCAAGTCAAAAAACTATGCAAATCTACATCATTCCTAATCACAAAAGCAGGAGATTTAGACCTCAGTTCAAGCAGACACCTCAAAACAATGTCATTATCATTCAGACTTATACTACTTATTTCATACACCTGACCTAAGAACTCGTTATAAGAAATTCCCACATCCACGTCTAAGGCCCTCACCTCTCCACCATCGTACTCCTTTTCACTCTCCTTCCACACACCACCAAAACATACCCAAACACGAGGCATTTGCACAAATACAAAAGAATATTTACAAATTAACCACGGGAAATTCATAAACATTAAAAAAATAATAATAACAAACAAAAAAACAAAAAAATAACCCTCATCTCAGTCCAATCTCGGTGACGGCTCGGTCGGGAAAAACATGGTTCGGTCGGGAAAATACCGGTTCGGCCGGTCTTCAATATGTATTAATCCCAGCCGGAAATATTGGTGGTTCGGCCGGGATTTTCAAGATGTCTGGCCGAGATTGGACCGGGTTCGACACAGTTTTAACGAAAAAAAACCATTTCAACCACATTCTAATGGATTTTTTGAAACAAAAACGATAGAATAATGACAAGCAACGTACCTTGGTTGAAAAATGAACACTTGTTGTGGATCAAATGCACTTTAGTGAACACGTTGTTGTGGATTCAAGAGAGAAGATGAGGAGTTGGGTGATTGTAGGATGATTTTTTTTTCAAAATGGGTTTAATGGATGGTTAAGAGTAATGGATGGTAATTATGATATGGGAAGTTGGTGAAAGTGGGTGTAAGGTTGATGAAATAATTAATTTTAGTGGGTTTTAATTAATTGAGGGTATAAAAGTAATTTACCATGCATGCTTACATCATATTCATCATCAAGGGGGTCAAAAAAACTTTTTTCTTAGAAGGGGGTCAAAATTTCAAACCAAAAACTTCAAGGAGTCATTTTTGTCATTACCCCTTGAAACAAATCCCATAATTCTGGGATATTTTTTATAATTTAGCCAAAATTCAATTTGCTTCAACGGGCCCCCATCATGAGATGAACTGGAATTTGTAGCACACGTTCAGATTTCAAAGTGGGTCCAAAATCCAAGCTCGCCACACACATTTCCATGTCCAGAAACCCTAATCACAGCCATGGATTGCCAATTGGGAGTGAGGAAATCTCACCTTATCCACACTCTCACCACAATCCCTTATCCGATTCCATCTCACTCATCGCTCTTTTATCAGATTCCCTCCTAATCCCATTTCCCCATTAACAATTTTCCGCCATTAATTCTCTTTCGAGCTTTCGAACTAACATTTTGTCCTAAGGTTGCAGCAACCAATGGCGACCATGAATTCCAGCGTTTTGGCCTGCAACTACGCCATTTCAGGCGCTGGATCGGCCGAGCTTAACTCCAAACTCAGCGCCGTGCCTTCTGTCGCATCGCCTGGGGTTTCTGGTTACAAGTTGCCTGCCATTAGGGCTCAACAGGCTAGGGTTCCTGAAGCCAAGAATGAAGGAAGGAGAACTGCGCTTCTTTTCCTTGGTGCTTCCCTCTTTGCTGCGGCTGCGGCTGCCTCCAACTCTTCTGCTAATGCTGGAGTCATTGAAGAGTACCTTGAGAAGAGTAAAGCTAACAAGGTAGCTACTCTTTGCTAACCAGAATATTCATGAGAGTTCATACTGCATATACTTTCAAATACTCTGTTTCGATTCTCTGACTTTGTACCAAAATGTATTTGGTTCTTGTTGTTGCTAAATTTTCATAGTATATGAAACAAAAGATGTTATATGGTACATGTATTTTAAGCTAGAAGTATCTGTTGGGTATGTATTTTATGTTCAATGTTACGTTGAATTTGTATCGAAGTTCAGGGACTAAGATAGAATGTTTCGAAGTATAAAGATCGAAGTAGAGGGACCAAAATAGGATTGAGATGAAAAATCTACCATGTTTCTAAGCCTGTTCTTGCAACAGGAATTGAATGACAAGAAGAGATTGGCAACAAGTGGAGCAAACTTTGCAAGGGCATACACTGTTGAGTTTGGATCATGCAAGTTCCCAGAGAACTTCACAGGGTGCCAAGATCTTGCAAAGCAAAAGGTTTGAACATTGTTTAGTTGCAATCACTTTTGGGTTTGAAATGTTGACAATATGTGATGGGTTTTTGCTGAGTACTAAGTTAGTTCTCTGTTCTGTTTTTGATGGATGCAGAAAGTTCCATTTATCTCTGATGATTTGGAATTGGAGTGTGAAGGGAAGGACAAGTACAAGTGTGGTTCCAATGTCTTCTGGAAATGGTGAAGAGAAAGGGAACAATTTGAAGTCTCTGTATCCCTTACCACCATTAGTCACTCTTCCCTTGTATCTAATTTTCAACTCTTAAAAGAAGTGTGAAATTTCATTATGTCTTTTTGGGGACATGGGTTCCAATTCCATTGCTTTCTTTCTTCTCTTTGAGATCAAAAGAAGCCAAAGGAGAAAGTAGAAACCTTAGAAATCTATTGCACTATCATTTGTGAAAGTTCTTCATCAATAGACATCATTCATGCATTTAATCTTAAGGGAATTGCCTTCAGAAAGAGTGCACAAAAACTCAGGGAATTGTTATTACTCATGAAATGATTCTTTGTAATTTCATGTTGGAGGTAAAACCAACTTCCATTAAGAAAATAAATGGTAAGAAAGGAAGAAAAGTAAATTAATTAATAGTTATTTGAACATATTTTTCATTTGATATTTGAACTAAAAAGATAGAAAATTGTTTAGTGCAACACTTTTGAAGAGTTGCTCATTCTCTCAGGAACCACCTTAGAAATGTGAGCATATAATCAATAAATCAAGTAAATAGCATGTTAGTTTTTGTAAATAATAATCAAATATTACCTAACATTCTATAACAATATAACATGATCATATTAGATAAACATATTCATCATTTTATCGTTTCAATGTTTTATATTATTAAAAAAAGATAAAATATATCAAATGAGTTTGTTTGAAGTGGATAACATTATACTTGAAAGAAAATTTACTACAAATATTATTTAAAAATAGAATTACAAAAAAATTGGCGCAAATCACCTTAGGATGGGAGAATATAGTATAAGAATCCTATAAACCAAGCAATTGACAACATTTGAAAATTTTATTTAAGAAGGCAAATATAATTATTTACTCCAAATTGAATGCCAACAGGTAGGAACCTAAGATGATCTTGAGCAAAGAATAGTAATTGTATTTTTTTTTTTTTTAAGTTCCAACATAATATATCTTTTAACAATTGTTTCACTATATTTTCTAGAAGATTTTTGTTTTATGATTGTGCGTTGGCTTCTTTACTTGTCATGCCTCAAAATGTACTCTCACGAGTACTGCTAATAGTTATCCTCCCTAATTTGAGTTTTATGTTTGTTAAGTTATCGTTTATCTTTTGCTTTTAAGCCTACAATACATTTTTTTTAGAATGCTTTCAAAATTTTCTCCAATCATTTTTTTCCTAAAATGTAGGTCGAGGTTGCGATATAGACCTATTGTGCCATTAGCTATGTCATTTTAGATGAAGAGAAAATATTGCATATTCGTCCCATGAGCTTTATCAAAATAATTCTAACACTCTACACACTTGTAAAATGTGAGGTAGATAGAATGAAATTCAAACCTTCAACTTTTTTTTTTTTTTTTTTAAACTTCAAACCTTCAACTTCTTTATACACATAGATAGTATTTTAATAAATTATTTTTTACTACAATAATAAAGGACAATACTTGACTACATAAGTAAAATGTTAACAACTATGAGAGATAAAAAAAATCTCATTTTCTACCTATCTCTTTCTTAGTTTTCAAGATTTTAATGAGATATGTGGAGAGATTACTACTTACCATTATGCCGCCAAGTATTGTTAATAATTTAATAAGTTGACAATCCAATCATATTTCAAAACAAATCATAGTTTTTTTTTTTTTAAAAAAAAAAAAGAAAACAAATCATAGTTGCATTATTAGTTAATGGCGCGCAAGCAACTGTTTGTAGTTGCCTCTTAACAATTTTCTGTTTCCTCGCGAGTTGGAAATGGGTTGATTAATCAAGAACTAATGTCAATTTCTTCTCTTTTAATTTCAAAGCATGGATTTTTCTTCGCACGGATTTTCCCACAACAATCCCTCTCAAAAATTTACGCAGCGGCAGCGGCTTTTTTGTATTGTCGATATGTGGTTTATCTTTATCATTTTAGCGTTATCTCTGTTCAACGACTCAATCGAGTGAGGGCTATTTCTATAGCTCACAGACTCATCTCTCTCTCTCTCTGCCCTTTCTTCCGCCATGGCTTTCTCTGCAACTCTTTTTAACAACTCTTTCTCATGCCTCAATCAGTTCCCCCAAAGTTTTAGAAGAAACCCACTTCGTTTTCGCCCCATTCGAGCCGTGAAATCCACTGAACCGGAGAACAAGGTATCGGAGACGAAAACCCAGGAGCCTCCCAATGCTGAACCTTCAACTTCAAGCTCCTCCGCCGCCGCCGCTCCCAAGGTTCCCAAGAAGCCCGTCTATTCGAGTGAGTTTCTTTTTGCTATTTTGCTCTCGTCTTGCCTGAATTTGACGATTCTATTTAGATTTGTTGATTTTGTTTTAATATGCTTTCTGTAGTGAAGAAGGGTCAGATTGTGAGAGTTGATAAAGAGAAGTATCTTAATAGCGTTAATGTAAGTGGTTTTCTGGATTTTTTCTTTTTTTGGGTGGTAATGAGTTATCTTTTTACAAGTTTATAAATTAACCAAAAAATTATTAATTCAGTGCAATAATACCCAAGCAAGGAGAAAGCTTCTTCGTAATTTGCTTCATTGCTTGTTATTTTTGTTTTTGTAATCCTCATATCTCCAATTCAGATATATGCCCCCTGTGTCTGACTATGGCATAGCCAAATCCAGTAAAAGAAGTTGAAGAGATATTTTTCAATGGTTTCGTGGCATGAGGGAAGGGAGAAGGAAAAGAAGGAAACAGAGGAACAACCCCCTCCTCAATTGATGAACTTTAACCATTAATGAACAATACAAGAAATTACGAAGATGCTTCTAGTTTGGGATCCTATTCATCCAGAGGAAGTAAGAAGGGTGTGGACTATGAAAGATATTCTTCCTAACTGGCTCAGTGAGCTGTGTTTGAGTTATGCTTCTCCTATCGGCACTGAGAAACTCAAACAGTTCTACTTTTCCTCTTTGAAGCAAGACTGAAACAGTGTGGCTACGACAGGTTAATATTAGAATGATAGGCAACAGGTCGAGATAGTACTCAAGTATGAACAATAAAGAGTAACTCAACTGTGTCCAAGGCAATTTCATAACAATCGTAGGCATGTGCAGATTCCATCGATTTCTGTAGGATTCAGTTAGACCTCCAATTGTAGAAGAATTTGAAAGAAAGGGTAAAAGGGGAATGCCACCCGCAAGAGTTAGCTTGCTAGGCTGCGTGTGTACCTTATATAGTAAGGAGTAAGTAAGTTTTATCGTTCATGTCCTTGCTGTGAGTATCATAGTGATGGAGAGTTTTTCTCTCGAGCTAGGTAACTTAGAGGTTGTATTGTACTGCTAACTTACCTGTGAATATTTCAAGTTAATACAAAAAGATACCTATAAGTTGAGAGCATGTAGAAATGATGGAGCATGACACAAAGGAATTTGGAGGATCGGATGGAATTGATGGAAAGGGTAACCAGAGATATGATCTAGTTTCTAAAAGACGGTCTGTATTTCTTTGATGAATGTGGCATTGGGAAACTGAGAATAGTTTAATTGATGACTTTGTTTCAATCTCTTCAATTGACCATCATATAACTTGGAATCCTTGACCCTTCTTTCTTTTGAGCGAGTGTTATATCTTCAAGGTGTTGCATCAAATGACTTTGTTTCATCAGCTTGTGTTCCAAAGTGTTGCATCAGTCCTGTGATGACCAAATCTTTGTGTTTCAGTTATTATAGTGAAGATTGAGACGAAAGGAAACTGTCTGATAAATTGGAAGGTAAGATTGTGTCAAGTCATCATGTCCCTCAACAATTTGAGGTATACTTGGATCATGACATCGTTTTCTATGGAAGGATGTATTAGAAGAAGAAAGCTATTGTCTTGTTTCATCTTTCTCTATCTTGGTAGACCAAGGTATAAAGAAAGAGATTGGAAGTCTAAAAATGGAGGAAAAAAAGATTATTAGAGTTAAGTCGATCAAGAGAACCCTATTTAGGGAGTGCAATAGTGAACCTGGGATTAGGGTCCAAGGCTTGATTTGGAGTCACATGGTGTAATAAAAAAGTGATCTTATTCAGAAATCAATGTCTTACTCCATAGCTGTTCGGAAATAAAACAAGGTAACAATAGTCTAATAAAAGACATCTATCTGGTCAGAATTTTTGCAGAAGTTGTTTTCTCTTCCTGTGTATTGATATGCCTTGAATCTGTTATCTGGCACACCAAATAACCAAGCACGGGATGCAATATATAAACCCTGTTACTCTTATTTGTCCTATTCTCTGTATTTGTACTCTATTACTCCTCACGATAACAAACTATTCTCTCCCTCTGTCTGTGGTCGTAGCTTACACACCGTTAGTGAACCACGTAAATCTATGTATTGGTTCTTCTCACTTCTTTATTCTTTTACTTGTCGATTTGTTTTTTTGTCATAACAAGTTGGAGAACAACCAGGTTTTTGCTAATTAATATTAAAAAATCTTCATCACCATCGAATTTTAAAACACAAACATAATGCTAGTTTGAAGGAGTGAAATCTATACTGTGCTTCTCATTTCTCCAATTGATTAGACGTACACACTTTTCCTATTGTTATTGGACTGATGACGAACAATTCTTTTTTTGTTCTTTACCATTAGTATCTATCCGTTGGACATCCACCTTATTACAAGGGCTTGGATTACATTTATGAAGACCGTGGTGAGGTCAGTTTACACCGATTTCGTTCAAACCTGTTAAAATATATCAGAGACTGCTGATGAGTAATCTTTTGGTGTCAAACTTTCTTTCTTCAGGTATTGGATATTCGCATTTTTGAAACAGGAGAATATGCACTTGTGAGTAACTTTCATTTGGATTCCATGTATATGCTTGATGCTTTGGCTTTTCTTTTCATTTGCTATAAGATTTATTGGACGCCCACCATGTGACAAGTTCTTTCATTTCTACTATATATTTAATGGGGTCAATTTCAAGTTCTTCCTTTACTACTATTACTTATCAAAATAGTCAGAGAAAAAGGAAAATTAGCTCTAGTAAAATGAATGTTTCCCCTGGTTGCAAATGCATTAGTATGCTGCATTTTTACTCAAAATTCTTGGGCAGATTGCATGGGTTGGTATTCCAACTGCACCAGCTTGGCTGCCTACAGACATGCTTATAAAGGTATTTATTTAAAGCTTTTCTCGATATCTCGCACATCCTGTGGTCGTCAACTTGTAACTCAACAAGTTTACAATAAGCAAGATCATATATTTAAACATTAGAATCATGGATAGTTGGAGAAAACTTAGCAATATAGGTTAATTCTAACATAACAGTTACCTTTCATCAGTTCATCTCAACTAAGAAAACTAGTGATCGTTAAATGAATTTCCTAGAGTAGCATCAAGGATGCAGAAATAGCATTAACCTCCTTCTCAAAGCAGGCTATCAATGAAGATAGAGAAAGATAGCTATAGAAAGTAATTGAAAATTTTTACCATTCACCACTTTAGTCAGTTTTCTTCTTCTTTTAATGATTCGATGGGTTGTGAGAATGAGAAAACTTGGTGCTCTTAGAAGATTTTTTTTTTTTTTTTTAAAGAAACAAGAATTTCATTGATCAAATGAAATCACTAGGGGAAAAAAAGGCCTGTCCGAAGTTAAAAGAATTCCAATGGGCAAACAAAGTAGAAAGGCCATGATTAGGGAGGTTTCACCTATCCGAAGATCAATTCCATCTGACAACAAAGTTTTTCCTTTTCCTTTCTTCTTGCTTCTTTTTCGAGTTCGAGACAGCAAGGTTTTAAATTATTAAGGTCCCGTTTGATAACTATTTGGTTTTTTAGTTTTGGTTTTTGGTTTTTAAGCTTATAAACACCACTTCCAACTCTTAAGTTTCTTTGGCTTTTCACCTACCTTCTTTCCATGTTTTCAAAAACTTGTTTTTGTTTTTAGAATTTGGTTAGGAATTCAAGTGTGTCTTTAACAAAAATGAAAACCATGGTGAGGAAATTTAAAGAAAACAAGCCTAATTTTCAAAAACCAAAAACCAAAAACCAAATGGTTGGATTTGGTAGCTGTCTCTAAAACATCCCACCCTTGCCACCACTGGGTTACCTATTGTTTCTTTCTTTTTCTTGAGAAATGGGCAGGTCTCTATGCAGAATTACTACCACTGTTAACCATTTCTTGCATTTAGTTTTGATAACTTTTCTCTTTCTGGCAGTCGGAGAAACTCAACTACGAAAGACTCTAATCACAGCTTTGAATCTACGATGCTCAGTTGATGGTTTATAGTTTTACACCTTTCCATGTCTCTGTAAAGATGTGTAATTATTTCAATGCTCCTTTGATAATTCATCACAGACCTTTTGCAACCTTGGTGGTGCTTCTGTTGATATTCAACATCAAATTGTGTATCATAACAAAAGGAAAAAAAGTGCTTTTATGAAGAATAATAATGTAAGTAAGAAGGGTTGGAAGAAGCTTACAGAATGTCTTAGTTTGAATGCCTGATCTAAGTTAATGATGGCAGGTAATAAACTAAAACTGATTATTTTACATATACAGACGACCTTCCCTTTACAAGGACCAAAAAAATATTGTTATAACTTACAAGATTTCTCTAAGCAAAGACATCATATCCCCAGTTTTTAGACAGTTCTATCCCACCATCGTCCATCAAGTACCCTTCTTTCAAACGCTGATACACGAATGACTCGATCTCTCTTCACACTAAACTTCCAGAATTTCCATTAGAAAGCCTCAATGCTCATACATACTTCTGATACACAATGGATAAAATTATTCCTGGGGATGTGAGGAGGATATTTTTCCTTCTTTTTTCATGAAAAGTGTGTCAAAGAGGTCTTCGTGGTGATCCACCAGGAGTCTGCACTTTCAATAGCGATGAATCTCGTGAAGGGTCGAGGGTGAACAATCCGTTCGGTCTCGTGTTATATGTGTATTCATTCAAATTGTAACCACTTTGACCCAACCCCATATAAGACGTGTGAGGTGGAGAAAGATAACAGCTCTGGTGTGCGGGGCCATATGACCGTAATGGACTCGAGCATGGAGAGACGGGCAAGGATGTGATTAATCTTGCATTTCCCCTGCACATAAAGCATGCATCAATCTCAAAGTGAGTGCATAGTCTCAGGCCAGGAGGAGATTGTAAAGGAGAGGATATTTAGTACCTAGGACTCCTCGGAGCTCTGGAAGAGATTATTGGGTTGGTCACATAATCTCCATCACATATGCTTATACTTTTTCTGTTTGGATGCCGATCTAACAATGGCTGCATATGAATTTGCAAAGATTTCAACTTCATGGTCAACTTTTGAATGTAAACAGATGAACTACAATCCAAGAGGTCCTCCAAATCCAAGTGGTTCTATTTTTTTTTTCTTTTAATAAAGAAATAATTTTATCTTGGCTTTGTGATTTCTAAATAAGCAAAGCAATGTTCGAAAGGCTTACCGGAGTCTGGCTTCCATCAAAGCTAAAGGGAAATGCATCCATGGAAAAGTTGACATCAGATGCTCTTGGTGTTACTGCATCTTGAACGAAAGGATGATCCAGTAGTTCTGCAGCAGAGGGGCGTGCAGATGGATCCCGTTGCAAGCATAATTGCACAAAATGTTTAGCATCATTGGAGAGATGGTCTGGAATTTCAGGAATGTCTTTACTATTCCCAATTTTGAAAATGGCAGCCACCTGTAAATTCCAAGATATTAGATAAATTTGGCTCCAGAGAACTTAACATTAGGAGTTAATGAAAAATCTGAGAGCAAAATTCAAGAATGATGCCGCACCCCTTCGTATTTGTTCCAAGGCGGTTTAGATGTTGCCATTTCCAGAACCGTACACCCTAAACTCCAAATATCTACAGCAATACTGTAGCCATTTGTATTCATCACAACCTGAGATTCCACAACAAGAAACTACTATTAAGGATGGATACCAGTGTCGGTGTACAAGTAAAAGAAAAAGTTCAATACAAGATTGAAGAATGTGGAGGAACATTTGTTTTCATAAACTAGATGACAAAACTATGTGAATTCCCACGTTTCTTTCTTCCTTTTCATTTATTCTTCTTTTAGCACTCGCTTTTCTTTTTGTCTGTTATCTAAAGCAGGAGTGGAAGGAAGGGGTAGAAAGTACCTCAGGGGCCATCCAATAGGGACTACCTTTGAAAGAAAGCATCGAAGTACAATTCGTTATCTGATTCCAACAAAAAAAAAAAGAAATTCTAAATCAATCAAACTGTAAAAGTATTTTGACATCAGAAATTCATATCCAAAAATAAATATTTGAATTTACTTGTTTTAACAATGTGGATAAGTTAGAACAAGAAAAAAATAGCAACACTTTTTAAGTCTTTTTGGAGGAGAAACGTTAATTTACATACATGTTTTGCCATGCCAAAGTCAACCAACTTGACCTCGCCATTTGGATCCACTAAGATGTTTGCCCCTTTGATGTCCCTGCCATGAGAGGTATATTCCATTTATGTCCAAAAGTAAAAGAGAAAGTCCCCTTTATTTTACATAAGGACCCACAAACATGAAAATAAGATCCATGAACATTATTTACGGCCAAATACCTGTGCACTGTATTTCTCCCATGCAGATAAGCAAGCCCAGAAAGAATCTTTCGGGTATAATTTCTTATAACAGGTTCCTTGAAGGCACCATATTCCTGAAGCAACTTGTGAATTGAACCACCGGAGACGTATTCTAAGTACACCGAGAGCGATTCTTCACCCTGATAGACGGAATTTATCACATAAGATTGAATTGTATCTAAAAACTAGTATTACGATCTGATTCAGAAGTTCTGTTCACATGCAAATTTGTGTGCAGTATTATTCGATAGTAGCCTTTGACAGAGTATAGAAGTACTTACCATTTCACTACCATAGTACCGGACGATGTTTGGATGCGACAACTGACTGAGCACAGTTATCTCCTGTTAGACAAGAGTAATTGGTTAGAAATACAACCAAGTATCAATATAGTAGAAACTAAAATGTACAGCTTGGAACCCTTAACTTTCAAATCACAATAGATAGTGAAAAGCGGATATAACAAACAAACATACACCAATGTGCTCAAACTGGAGAATAAGAATTACCTGGTTCAATTGCTTGAGACATTCCTTTGATGTCGAGTCATCACTAATAACCCTGACCTCCTTAATTGCACACATTTGGCCACTTACACTGCAATAAATTCAAGAAAATGGATTAGAGAAGTAATATCACAGAGAAATGTGGTGCTATCTCATTAACTTCATATTTCAGCAAGTGCTCCTTTGATATGCTAAGAATGAGGTCAACTCCTAAGTAGTTCATTTTATCTACTAAAGCAAGACTGGAACCAAGAGTGTACAACATCATTTTTGACACTGAGTATCTTGGCCGATCATTTTCAATCCATCTATTACAACGAGAACATGAAAATATCTTAATCAAAATCACCATTACCTGTTAAATCCAAGGTAAACATGCCCAAATGTTCCTCTTCCTAGAAGTTTTCCTTTCTTCCACTTAGATTGCGTGGTCAAGGAAGAAGGGCTGGTGGGAGAACTTGGAGGAGGAGGAAGCGGCAGCTTATGACATCGACCCTTACCATCATCTAGCTTGCCTGTAGGAGACTCTAGACTCATGCCACAGAACCGTGGGTTGAGAGGCGATGTAGGACTGGTGGGTCCTCTTGATCCTGGACCTGGACTTCTTGGCCTGGTCTCTATTCTGGTATCGGCATATCCTCTGAATAAAATTTCAAACATATGGACTAAAATTACCAAAAGTATTTCGAGGCAAAGCTGAAAGTTATTCTTTGAGTAGCCATTACTTCTACTCTCTCACCGATAGGACTATGAACGTCTTCTAAAAAACAAACTGTAAATTCTTTTCGTTCCAGTTGAGAGAAACCTTATGAAGCAGTCACGAGTTGATTTGAAAATGGAAGCATGAATCAGAATTAGCTACAACTTAGAAACAACGTCAAGCTGAAACCCAGCTTTTCGTAACAAGTTTAAAACAAAAACTACTTAATATTATCAGCCATTAAAATCCTCCATTTCACCAAGAACTTAACAGTGAGAATAGACTGCTAAGCACACGGAACTAAACAAAGAAACAGAACAAAGTTAGCGGTACAAAGATATCAAAACATAGGTATAACCACACGGCTCAGTTTCGGAAATCAAAACGAGGAGCAAGTCAAGAGATATTAAGATCCCAACAGGGCCAAATAGATTCCAAAACTGGTTGTATTTTATTTAAAATTCTCAGGATAATATCCCATCTTCTTCAGCAGAAGATTACAGAAACAGGGGAGTTAAGTCCTTGAGGTTCACGAAAGGATCTCAAGTCAAACAATCGGGAACCAGTAGATGATAATTCATCTCCAGCCTAAAACCTAAAACCATCCACAAACTCCGAATTCCCAAAACCCCAATATCAGAACACGAAATCACTACACAAACAAGCACCGATCGGTGTCAGAAACCTTCCAAATAAGAAACCCACCTGTAACCTCCAAATTGAAGCTGTTCGTGAGAAGATGGATGATCATCCGAAGAGCCACAAGAGCTAACACTGGAAACCGAAGCCGACCCAGATCCAATCCCGACTCCTTGATCAATCCCAAGGGCGGAAGTATTAGGACGAGGAAGAGGATGACTCTTATCCCCACTATCGGAGTCAAAACCAGAAAACCCAGAAGAGCCGCCACGATCAGCACCCCCAGAAGAGCCGAGATCCCTGCTGGACCTCGGGGAACTGCGAGAGAAAATCACAGCAGAGACCTCATCGAAGCTCCTGGGCTTATCGGTGGGCTTCTTAGGCTCACTTTTGGGGGAAGAAGACTTGGAGGAGCTGAGAAAGGTAGTGGGGTGATTGTGATGCTCCTTGTTTTTACTGAATTTTCTTACCCACCAAGCAGGCATGGTAGAAAGGAGAGAAATGAGCAAACCCCAGAAGGAATCAGAGAGAAGAAATTAATAAGAGACGGATTGGAACTGAAGAAAGGGGTGTGAATGGAATTGAATAGAGTGAAATCGGAGGGGGGGTTCGAGGAAACTCAGAGAGAAAAGGGGAGAGTATGACATGTACAAAGAGAGGAAGACAAATGGAAGAAGGAAGAGGAGGAAATTGAAACAGAAACTGAGAGAGAAGGAGAGAAAGGAAGCAAGAAAAAGGGGATTGGAGTGAAATGGAGAGGAGGGACGGCAGGCGGTGGTTGGATAAAGTGGGGGAAATGACGTGGCAACTTCATGAGAATTTGAGAAGCTTTTTTTTTTTTTTTTTTTTTTTTTTTTTGAGAAGAATTTGAGAAGCTTTTTAGAGAGAGAAAGAAGGGGAGAGAGAGAGCGAGAGAGCGTGTGAGAAAGTTGATTTCTTTGGGATGATCTGTGAAAAACGGTGTTTTTCTGAATTGATTTGCGTGTAGAGCCAGTTGGGTGTTGGCTGTTGGCTTGGCTTTGGCACCGAGTGAGAACCTTCTTCTTGTTTCTTTCTCCTTTCTTTCTCTCTCTAACTTTTTGCTCCTTGTTTTTCTCTCTCTTTCACACGCAGACGAAACACGCAGCAAATCTTTTTTTTTTTTTTTCTGTTTTTTATTTTCTTTTTCTGAAAATTGCACTTAGAAAGTAAGCTAACTTTTAATCTACGTTTCAACAAAGAAAAGCCACCTTCTTATCCATCAAATTTTGGTTAAATTATATATATATATTTTGACAACATGTAAGTAGGGATGTTCATGGGCGGGGTGGAGACGAGGATGTTTACTCGTCCCGCGAAATTGGTCATCAGTGCAATTTTATGTCAGTTGAGCTATGCTCTTGTTGGCATCAGGACGAGGATTCTCCGCATGAAATTATCCTTTGTTTTTTTTAAATGTCAATCAAATAGCAATTCTTTTTAAAAGATTTTATGTTTAATTAGTGAGTAATTTTTATTTAACCAAAATAATTTCTAAAATATCATACTGAAAACAATAATAATATTTCATGGAGATTCCCCGTATGGACACCCATACATGTGAGATGAGGGTTTGAACCACATACCTCTTGATCATTAGTACAAGCTTTATTCCCATTGAGCTACGCTTATGTGGGCGGTTAAATTATAAATTTGATATTTATAGTTTGGTTTGGTTTTCGATATAAGTTTTAATTTAATCGTTAAAATTTAGGTTTAGTCTTGAGTTGAGTTTCTATGGTTTAAAAGGTTTTAGTTTGAACTTCGTTTAATAGCATTTTGGTTTTTGGTCTTTAGTTTTTGAGATTTATACTTGTTTTCTTGTGATTTTTTTGTCATGGTTTTCACATTTCTTAAGAAAACATTTGAATTTTTAGTTAAATTCCAAAAATGAAAACGAGTTGGTTTTTTAAAACATTGGTAAGGACTAGATAACAAAATAAAGAAACTCAAAGGTGGAAGTAGTGTTTATAAACTAATTTTCATAAACAAAAAAAATCAAATTATTATCAAACGAAGTGTTAGTTTTCTTGACTTAATTAAATCCAATTGAGCTATGTTGTTGGTAACTTGGTGTTAGTGTGTTTAGCTGCTTGTATAAGGGTTTAGATATGGGTGAAATGTAGTGGATAATGGGTGAATTTTTGTTGTGGATGAAAAAAGAATTGGCGAGGATCATTTGTGAGGTTTAACTAAATTACAGGAACTAAATGGAAATTTTTTAAATTATAAGGACTAAACTAAAATTAAGTAAATCTAAATTGAAGTTTTTAAAACTATAGTGAACAAATTGAAACTAAGACGAAACTATGAGGACTAAATTAAAATCAAGATGAAATTATTTGTAATTTAACATACAACTATCTATTTATTATCTTTTTACCCTTTTTTTTTTGTACTCTTAAAAGAAAATAATGTTGAAGGTGAAATATTTGTCATATAGATAATGTAACTATATTGTCATATTGTTGATGTACTCAAAAAAAAAAAAAAAAAAACTATATTGTCATATTTAAAAGGGATTTTCTTTTTAACCGTGTGAATCTGTAAGACACATACATATATGTGTATTGCATATAATATTTAACTTTTTTTTTATTAACCAATCGAATTTTATTTAGGTTGACACATTGTATAAAAAAACTTATTATTATCCTTTGAGAGAGTAAACCAAGTGTATATATTAAGTTTCTAATCAAATTATGATTTATTTAAAGTAAGATGATGGTACGTGTATATCTCATCTTTCACTCCTAATAATATTTATTATCATATATATATATATATATATATATATATATATATATATATATATATTTATTGCACTATAATTAAGTAATAGGGTTTTAAAATTATTTTTTCCCGTACGTTTCTTTGGAGTAACAATGAAAATTAAACATGTTTTGTTTTGGCTTGATATTATTTTATATTGACTCCAAATGGGAATAAGTCAATTAACTCAAACAAATCTTATCAAATGAATACCTCTTCAATGTTAATTTAAAAAAAAAAAATTATAAACAAACTAAAAAATTTACACAAACTTGCCGACAAAATTTCCAAAACATAGTTACAAAAAACCTGCCCAAAATCAATCACGAAAATACCTTAATCTAACAACAAAATCAAATAGAAAAAGAAAAAAACTAAATTCAATACTTAAATACCAAACCTTATATACCCAACCAAAAAACAAAAAAAAACAAAACAAAACAAAAATCTCTCACCCAACCAGTAGGAATACTCATAACTAGCTAAAAAATATACCCTTAAAAAATGTTAAAATATCACAATTTATTTAAGTTTAAACTTCAATTTAATGAAATCAAATTTGAAAAGTCAATTGAGTACACCAACAAAAAGATTTTTTTTTTTAAATCATTTTAAGGTTAAATTACAAGTCTTGCTCATAAACTGTATCTAAACTTTAAACAATGTCAATAGGTTAATAAATTTTCAACGTGCTGCCTAAGTTCTTAAACTTTTAATATCAATGTCTACTAAATTCTTGAATCATATAAAAACGTGTCTCAAAAGACCTATTAAACATTTTTTAAAATTAGAAGTATATTGGATACAATATTGGATACATACAACTATCAAATTTAAAATTAAAAATTGTAATTTAATATTATTTAAAATAAGAAGAAAGAAGAAGAAAAAAAAAAAAAAAGAAGAAGAAGAAAACAGCGGGGAGAACGGAACAAACCCTGACAGGGTTGACTTAAGGGAATGCGTTGGACTCGGGACAAAGGATTCCGTCCCAAAGTCTTTTTCTTTTTTCCTTTTTTTTTAAAAAACAAAATTAATTTTTTAATAGAAAAACTGTTTAAAAAATTTATTGGGAGTGAACCGAAAATTGACGCTAAATTACGTGGTCAATGTACGGAAATCCCACGTCAATAAATATTCAGATGGGAATTGGAATCCCTTTCCTCAGATTCATTTCAAGTTTCAACACAATACCCAAACAAATACATCCCTCTCTATTTCCAACCATCAACAAAACTCTAATTCATATATTTAAATAACTAAAAATATATAGTTCAAGAAAAATTAAATTAGATATTCAAAAAAAAAAAAATTCTTGTTATTTTAAAGTGAAAATTCATGTTTTTATGATTTACTTAAAAAAAATTAAGTTTTAATTTCATCAATATTTTGTTAGTTGAGTGTTTATCATTTTAGGGATTTTGTGGTTATTAGTTTTGAAACAATACTGTGAGTTTAGATGTCATATTATATGCTGATTGGACTTAATTATTAATTGATGTGTATGTAATTTTCTGATTTTTCTTTTTAAGATGATGTTAATTTCATCGTTATTAAAAGGATTTAATATAGACATGATACATTGTATTAAGTCAATAGGTGTCTGTCTTTGCTTCCACATGATCATATTTAAAAAAAACCTAAATTGAGTGGCATACTTGTATGTCATCAAGTTCTTAACCTAACTAAGTTATAATTCACGATCCTACTATTAGTTAAACAATTAATAGAATTATTCAAGTTGATCCTTCCACAACTACGTTATTCTTGAAAGCAAGTATCAAATAGTATTCATATTTCATATATTTAATTAGTACCTCTCTCATCATGATTATCCATCTACTTGGACCCTATAAATTCATTATTTACTCCAAATCTCAATTATATGCACATGTCGTCACTCTAAGGAGTAAGGACACATTCTTGTTATCATTTTACGAATCCAATTTACTAATATCCTAACTTACTATATTTGACGGGACTCCTAATATTATTCAAAGAATTGAGAGAATTGTCTAAGTTGATCATTTCATACTTAGCTTATATTATTCTCAAGAGCAAATAGTGAATATTATTGCATCTCACATTCTCAACGCATTCCATCACGATTAACTATATCTATTTGACCCCTTGTCAAAAAAAAAAAAAAAAAAAAAAACTATATCTATTTGACCCTATAAAATTATCTCCTTTAAATCTCTATTATGCACATGTCATTACTCTAACGACACTCTTGCTATCATTTTGTGACTTATTCAGTCGGTTTTGCACTAATACTTTGTCCCTTTGTATAGGATCATGCATCAAGTAAGATGTAATAGTCGATCTTTTTTAATAGTATAAAAGAAACGTTATACAAACATCTTTTTTATTAAGTAGTTCAACATGGAAAGTAGAAATTCAAGCCTATGACCTCTTGGTCGAGGTTATATGTCTTAACCAGTTAAGCTATGTTCACAGCTGACATACAAATACACATATCTAGACATCTAAAATACTCAATTAAATGTCACACATGAAATTTATAGGTAAAGAACATGGGCAATGTCATTTTCATGAACACTCCCCACCTATCTTTTTAGCATCTTCATAATTGTTAAGGTGGACCACCAAAACTCATGAACCAAAATTTGACACCATACTATTTTACATTTATGTCCGACAATTCTCATGACCATCTATCCTTTATCCATCGCCCACAAAAAATATCCATAACGAAAGTTAATTACGAAGGGAGCGGGTGTGAATTATAAATATCCATAACGAAAATTACGAAGGGAGCGAGAGTGTAAATTATTATAAATATCCATAACGAAAAATTGCAAAGGGGGCGAGGGTGTAAATTGGTTGTGTAGTTTACTAAACTCACATTCGATGTTTGATTATAAAAGATATGCTTAACTTTGATCCATGTCGTGCATATAATTGTTTTCTAATGATATTTTTAACAAAAATAAATAAATAAATAAATAATGTTGAAAGCTTAATTGTTACACCCAATTATATACTATCAATAACAATAATTCAAATGCTAAAGTATACATGCCTTAATCAACAAGTATTTAGCTTAAAAGTTTTAATAAATAAATAAAAGAGCTAGATGGCTTTTTAGATCTAATATTTAAAATAATAATGATAATATCAAATCTTATAAAAAGTAATAAATAATTTAAAGGGCCTCATGAAAATTGACTTTTTGACATGCAAAAGTTGTATAGTTGTTGTATTTTAAAAGCATGTTGACAAAATGGGCAGTAAACCTAAACATTCTGCCATCGAATTAAATGTCAACGGAATTATTCATATTGAAATCTCCTAAATCATAAGGATAGATTAATATTTTACATATAAATCCAATTGCTTTTCCTCTTTTTTCTAAAAAGTAATAAAAGAAAAATTTTCGTTTCCCCTTTACATTAAAAATAAAAATAATCATATTGATATTGGTGGGACACAAAAATAAAAATAAAAATAACTTTTTAACCTATTATTTGAGATTGATTTGATAACAATTATCGCTCTATTATTAACCATTTCTTTATTTTTTTAATCCATTTTTTAATTTGTTTTTAGAATTTTAATTTCATTTCAAAAACTGCAAATTTAGTTTCATGCTTGGAAGCATTTATTTTTAGCGTTATGTTAGTTAAATTATGTGTTATTATTATTTTTTAACAAGAAATTATGTGTTATTTATCAGTGGAGGAATTAGTAATATTATGGTTAAAAATCACTCTTAGTCCTTAAACTTTCATGAAAGTAACAATTTGGTCCCTGAATTTTGATTTGTAACGATTTAGTCCCTGCACTTTCAATTTTGTAACAATTTAGTCCCTATACTTTCAAATTTGTAACAATTTAATCCTTGTTGCAAAAAAAAATCATCAAAATTAAATGTTGATTTTTATAATTTAATGATTAAAATTTGTAGCTTATTAACATATTGGGTCCCAAATTAGTTTATTAATCTATCTATATAAGAAATTTCATTAAATCTTTACATTAATTTTTCACGATAGAGACTAAATCGTTACAAATTTGAAAGTATAGGGACTAAATTGTTACAAAATTAAAAGTATAGGGACTAAACCATTACAAAATTGAAAGTACAAGAACTAAATCGTTACAAATCAAAGATCAGAGACTAAATTGTTACTTTCACGAAAGTTTAGGGACCAAAAATGATTTTTAATCTAATATTATCTTTTGGTATCTCAAAGAAAGAAAAAAGAAAAAAAAAATCAAGGAGACTGTTGAAAGGATTGATTTGTGGCTTGACCTACAAAAGTTGACACTTTTAGAAACAAATTCTCTCTAACTTTTTTTTTTTTTTTTTTTGAAAATAATTCTCTCTATCTTTCTTTCTGAATAGAAAAAGAAAAAAAAAACAAAATTTCCATAATCAACTGCGTTAATCTGCGATTAAATTTCTCCACGCTGGAATTCAACTTAAAATTGAAGCAAAATATTTTTGTCTAATTAAAAAGAAAAAAAAATCAAATTAATTAGGGCCCGTTTGGTAACGTTCTCGTTTCTTGTTTCTTGTTTCTAATTTTATTAAGAAATCTAAGCATTTAATAACTATGTATATTTCTTGTTTCTCATTTTTTAGAAACACTCCCAAAATTTGTATAGAACTTTTGGGAACAACTAAAACTAGTTTCTCTTTTTTTGTTCTTGTTTCCAATTTTTTTCAAACATAAATAAGAATATAGGTTTATTATTATTGAATGTATAGGTGTTAGGGTCATGCAATTCTATTTTTTTTTATTAAAAATGAAGAAACGGAAACAAGAAACGAGAACGTTACCAAACGGGCCCTTAGCGTCCAATTCCACATGATTAGCTTATATTTTCAGTTTGTTAATTTCATCATTATCTCATAGAAATTCAAGTGAAATCATTTAACTTTCTTTTTAAAAAGTTTAATAATTTAATTTGATTTTACACAACTTATATCAAATTGTTTGGGTCAAATAAAAATCCAATCTTCCTAGTTATTTGTGATTACTCTTGAAAATGATTATACAAAAAAGTTAATAGCATCTTTGTTGCACTCTAAAGCAACCAATTAGTCTAGTTATTTATTTATATATTTATTTGTTTGCTTTTCAATAAAAAAATATATTTTAAAACTCAAACTAAATGCATGTGACCACATCTCCATATTATTAAAGCAAAATATCACATTATGGATCTAATTTTAAATATATGTAAATAATTTGTCATATTGTAATTTTGTTACTCTCTTCACATCATCTTTTTCACTTTTTAATTCATAAAATCAACCTTATCTGAATTTTGTCAATAGAAGTATATAGTTAACAAATAAAAGAACTATTTTTAAATTTTAAAAATAAATAAGGTGATTTTACTTTTATGATTTTCAAATTTTAACTAGACATAAGAAAAACCCTACTCTTTTCAAAAAAGAAAAAAAATATATATATATATATATATATATGTGTATTTTTTTCTTTTGTTTTTTACAATACGTGGGAATGGAAAAATTCAAACCACAAGCTTTTTGGTTTTTGGGTTGGATCTGTGATCTAGTTGATTCTGACCGTGTTTTTTCTGCCCATGTGGCATAATAATATTTATTTTCTTAAAAAAAAAACTTTTTAATTATTAATATAAGTTTTATGTCAGATGAATTGCAAAATAAAGCAAGTTGTTCATAAATAAAAGTGATCCATAAGAATTAAGAACTAAAAAGAAAAAGAAAAGAAAAGAAAAAGATCCCAAAAGTAGTTTTGGAAAGTTTAGAATATGATTGATTTGATTTTGTAGACATCCCACTTTTTATTTTTTATTTTTTTAAAAAATAACAATAATAAAAAAAAGATATGAAAAAAAAAGTATATATTAAAAAGAAAAGAGTGTGGTGGATGGAAATAAATATAATAATTAAAATATTGTTGGGTTGTGGAAGCAGCCGCGTTTGAATGAGTCAGAATTACAGAGGAGACCTGATTGGGGACTCGGTCTGACCCTATTCCAAGACCTAGTCTTACACGTGGCCTTTTTGTTTTTTTTTTTTTTTTAAATGCCAGATATTATTTCAAAAGTAAATAAATAAAACTTTGGAAGTTTTCTTTGGGACGAGACTTGAAAGAGAAACCTAGTAAATGATGGGCCATTATTATTAATATTAGTGATATTCATGCATACATGCATCCATACATACATATGTTAAATTATAATTCTAATCTCTATACTTTAGTTATCGTTTAAATTTTATCTTATATATTCTTTTGAAAGTTTCATTATCGTATCTATGCTTTAATTAAAACTTATAGTATGTCTCTATTATTATAGAGCGTATCGAATATTCAATGTGACAAGTTATTTGTAGATTTGACAAATGAACTCGATGATATGACATTTTGTTTTAAATGATATAGCGATTTGAATCTCGTTGAAAAGCATTATTTTGATTGAAAAGTGAAAATGAGTGTTGGGACTAATTTTGTTTTTAGTACCCTCAATTGTTTTCTAGTTAGATTTACGTGACTTATGTTAAAATGTGTTTGAGTTTTGTTGTTTGAATGATGATAAGTATTATTTATATGTTAGAATCTTTTATGTGGTGAATTGTCATAACTTAACTCATTTTTCAATTATATTTTAAATCAAATTCCAAAAGGAATTTAACTTTTGAAACCCTTTACTTTAGGAATATTTGGGTATAATTTAAATGTATTTTATGTTGAATAGTTTTTTAGAACAATTTTGTAAAACAATATTCAATGATAGAATATATTTACACTATTCAATTTGAAACTTGTTACTTTAAGTTATTTTATTTTCCCCTGTTTTTAAGAACACTTAATATTTTTCTCTTATGAGTACAACTTCTCTATTTTTTTTTTTTAAAAAATTGTTTTAGAACATTGAGAACAAATTTTAAACATAATTCCTAAATAGCAGGGGTTTTTTTTTATTATTATTATTTTTATTATATTTTTTAAGGAGTCTTTTTGTTTTTTACAATATGTAGGGGTGGAGGATTGAACCACAGACCTTGTGGTTATTAACCAAAATTTTATGTCAGTTGAGCAAAGCTCTTGTTTGCTATTTTTTAAGGAGTCCTAAATAGCAGTTAGCACCTTGGTATCTCATGCCTAAATCATGGGTTATTTTATTTAATAACTAATCTTTTTGTTTACCTATTGTAACAGCCTTTTCGATCAATTATTGATTCATTTCATGGATTTTTTTTTTAAAAAAAAATCATAATTTTTATTTTGGCCTGTATGGTTTTCAATTATTATAAATTGATTTTTTTTTTGAGAAAATATTATAAATTTATTGTCAACTTATACTTAAATTTTAAATTTAAAGTAAAAGTAGTTGAATCGTACGAGGTTACGATTCTGAAATTGAAGATAAAAAGTTGACAAACATGGTCTAGTTTTGAAATATAGTCAAAATATATGAGCTAAAGGAATAATAATAATAATAATAATAATAATAATAATAACAATAAAATAAATTAGACTCAAATGATTTTACAACAATATTCAAATATTGTGTGCTCATTGTTTGTGTGTTTGGTTTAACTTTTCAAGTGTTTAATTTTGAAAATAAATCATTTTGAAAAAATTTCTAGTGTTTGGCAACCACTAAAAATGACTTATTAGAAAATGAGATTGATAAATAAACCATTTTGAGATAAACACTTCAAACCAACTTTTTTAAAAAAAGTTTTAAGTATACAATAACATGAGCATAAAAACACATATGAGGAAATGCAACCAAACATGTGGGTGTTTAAATTCTAAACAATTTTTATACAAAATGTTTTTTAAAAAATGTATTCTTGAAAAACATTTAAATCAAAATGTATTCCAAACGGACCCTTAGTGATTTTTCCTATTTAAAAACGATTTTGACTTTTAGAAAAAAAAAATTGTCAAAATCAAAAACCGCTTCTTAAAAACTATTTTCTTTTTTTGTTTTTATAATTTAGATTGAATTTCCAAAATATTTTTAAAATGACCTTCCATGATAAATAGTTTTTTTTTTTTTTTTTTTTTTTGAATAAACCATGATAAAGAGTTGATGAGAAAATAAGCGCCTTTTTTATTTAAAAAAGAATATAAAACTAAGAATAAAATGATCATCACCAAATCCTTAAGAAAATTATAACATAATTCTTCTTTTAGAATAGTGCGATATAAATAAAAACTAGAATTAAATTTTAATGGATAATTAGAACCTTAAATATAAGTCTATTGAGAAGTTTTTTTTAGACAAATTGAGAACTAAAACAATATTTTAGATTGTAATTAGAATATTACAATATAAATAAGGGAGAGAAAATTTGAATCTACAAAAGTAATTTAACAACTAGAATTAAATTCTTTAAAAAAAAAAAAAAAAAAAAAAAAAACTAGAAGTAAAATGTAATGGACAACTCGAACCTTAATTTTTTTTTTTTTTTTTTTATGAGTACATCAACCTGGAACCTTAAATATGGGTCAATTGAGAACTAAATTAACATTTTAATTTTAAATATATAATGCAAACACAACAATAAATATATAACCATAGGTTTTTTTTTTTGAAAAAATATAACCATAGGTTTTTATATATTAAAAATAAAATTGAGGATATTATTATAAAATCATTTTATTGATTAAAAACTCAAAGCGTGAGATGGAACCTATTATTGAGTTAAAAATTGAAAGGGAGAAATGGTGGGACCCACTGGCATAGAAGAATAAAGGAAGGAATATGTTTGGGGTCATGAAATTGAAAATTATCCAATCTATGGATTTTATTTTCTAAAATGCTTATTATATACATTTAGATAAACCTAATTACAATTACAAATATAGCATTTTTTTTAAGTAGTTATGAATATGATATTTTCGCCAAAGCGAGATTAGCTCAGCGGTAATTGGCATATATCATCGACCAAGAGATCAGATGTTCGAATCCCTCACCCCAAAATGTTAATGTACTAAAAAAGAAAAAAATATGAATATGATATTTTCCACAACATATTAATAATTTCTCATCTTGATTAAACTATTAAATGCAACAATTGATGTGTCAATCTAAACATAATTTAGTAGATAGAATATATGTTACATCTTGCCAATCTGAACATAATTCAACTGGTTAAGGTTTATACTCTCGACTAAAGTTGTAAATATCGATAATTTCATGGAGATAACGATAAAATGTTAATGTCGAAGGATACTTCTAAAAAAACTTACAAAAGTAAAAATGATAAAAAATAAATAAATTAACAAATATGCATTTCACATTTTTTTAAATAAGTTAAAAAATTCTTATTATTAATAATATGTATGCATTAGCGACTTTTGTTGATATTTTTGTCATTTTTCTAAGATATAATGGAAATGTCGATGTCAATCCAAGCATAACTGATTGGAAAAGACACCAATTACCATTTCAAATGTTGATAGTTCGATCTCCCCACTCCTGCAATTGTTGAACTAAAAATCAAATAGAAATATTGATTCCTATCTTATGTCTAATCAAGAGGTCAAAAGTTTGAATCCCTAAATTTGCGATTACCCGTCCTATCGATCGGTGGGTCCCGCCGCAAGCATGAGGAAGAAAAGAAGTTTTGTGTTTAGTATTTTGGTTTTTGGTGGATTAGGTTGTGGGGCAAATTTTGATAAATTGAGAGCACAAGGTGTGAACACACGGCCGCCACCTCCAAATTCCCTTTTCCATCTTTTCATTATTATTATTAATAATTATTATTAAAATCAACAAAAACAAAAGGTCGGTAGGATTTCCAATCTTCTAAAAAGCTAACAAAACTTGCTTTTATATCCATCGTGTCTTTGGTTTCATACATTGATCCACCTCTGTTACATAAATTACAAACTAAAATTATCATTTCTTTTTGGAGTTTATATATATAATCAACATCTATGTCATCATCTTGCATATTTATTGGCAAAGTTCTCCTAATTAAAGAAAAAGTCAAGGTATCAAAAGCGTTCGATAAGGTTAAAGTTGATGTCGTTCCAATGGAGGAATTGGAAATCTTTATACTAGATTTAATGGAAGACTTAGTTCTAAAGTGGTCGTAGAAATGCACTACTTTGCTTTATCTGATTTTTAATACGGAAATATTTTTATTTTGTAATGTTCTAAAGGGTTCGGGTTTTTAAAAGAAAACTCTTGATACATCGTATAACTCATAAGAACGAAGTGTAATTATTGTGAAAATATTCCTAATAAGTTTTTACCTAAATGAGAGAATGAAGCTCAAATAAATGGCTAATACTAAAATGCACTTGAGAAAAACTAGTAACTTGATAAAGTACTATCAAACAAAACTAAACAATTTGAAAAATTTGGAACTTTAAAATGTCATCGAGTAATGTTCTTGGTCATAGGTTTGCTTAACGAATATGAGAGAGTTGGCTTCTACAAACTCTAACAAAAATCTTTCTTTACAGAAAATATCAGAGAATGAATGAATCTTTCAAGGCATAGATTGTATAGAGTGTTGGTCACTGCAAGATAGAAAGTTCAAACTTATGTTGCTTGGAGTTTTTAGTGTTTCTTGATAGTAATAAAAGAATTCTACAAGGAGTTTATACTATGAAATCTAAATGATGTACGCTAATTTGAGTATAGCTTAACTAGTTAAGGTATAAAGTTTATACCTCGACCAATAGATTCAAATTTCTCACCCCGCATGTTGTCAAAAACTAGTTAAGGTATTATATCTCTAACCATGAAGTCAGATATTCAAATCTCCACCCCCACATAATAAATTTATATATACATATATATAAATCTTCTACCTTGGGATTTTTTTTTTCTTTTTTGGGTAGTTGTTATTCATTTGCATGCTAAAGGCCACTTGGAATATTTGTAACCTCTTTTGGTAGATATGGAGATCCTCATTTAACTCTCAACTTTTTTTTGGTTGATCTGTTCTTTCAGCAAAGTGTCTCTTTCACATGAAAACAAATCCTTTCAATCCAAAAACTTGCCAACAGATCCATTAAGAGTTCCTCTCTTTTAGACCCTTTCAGCTGTGATAGATCCAACTCTGTTATGTGTAATTACAGAAAGAAATCTGGTTGCTCTAGTGTATATTATGAAAATCTACACTGACAATTTCATTAGCCCTTCTCTTTTCATGACATAATTTCCACAATGTGAGTAACATACAAGTGGGAAATCAATACAATCTTCTCTTAAATTATAAAGCTGTCTGTTGCTCTAAAAGCTGTTACAACAATCCTATTGTTAACTTTCAAGTGTACACACAACTGCTTCACTACCTAGATTCAATGGAGTAGGTCTCAGAACCTCTAAGGAACGAACGACGCCACCATATTTGGAACGACTTGCTAAGATTCGGGCACTCGGTACCACGCTTCGAGAAGAACCTACACCAGTCCATAAATAGCAAATGTTGTTGCTTCATAGGCAGAGTAAGCAGTGCTTGACCCATGGCTTCCTCCAGCATTTTCATATCCAGTCCTTTTTTGCAGCGCTGTAGCCAACCAAAGTCTAATAACATCGGACCAAACCACGCCTGCAGTAGTCCTGACCTTGATTCTGAACGACAATTCAATTTTCTTGTCCCCATTGCAATGAATAAGTTAGCTGAGACCCGACTGAGCTCGTATCTGACCATTGGTGAAGTGTTCTCATGCATCTTAATCAGTTCTTTCTGATCTGCCCATATGTTAACAAATTCTTCAGCCATTTGCCAATCAAGTAAAATTTCAAGCAGCCAGTTGATGTTATCCACCTCCGTTGCAATTTGTTCGATTAATGGCTTCTCAGTTATATTCTTTACGCATCTTTCGGGGCAGACAGCATCTGAAGATCCCTTCAAAATGCTGACTAATGAAGCTAGACAAGTATGGAAAACTGCATAAAGATCCTCTTTACTGAGGTCGAGATGATCTTTCTCATAGACTGAGCTTTTGCACAGAAGACCCTTGACTAAAGACTTCAGTTCATTTCTTGCATTGGAATTAGTACAAGTGGAAATAGACCACACAAGCTGTCTGGCTAAACTTTGCTGCGAAGTTACCGAGTTGAGCAATCGTAGTCTAGCCATGACATCTCTACTTGTTGCATCATCAAACTTCACTTTGATAAACAGATTCCTTAGTTTCTCTTCTTCCTCCTCTGTCCAAGGCACAGCCTCTAAATACTTTAAACATGAAGCAACACACCTCGTGAACATGATACCTGCAGATACCTAATTGATAAAAGATATTCCTTGTTAGTGCTGAACTTCACTGATGGAACATCAATAAGCTTGATCTAGACAATGGCTACTTCAATAAGAGATGAGATAATAGCTTTAGTACAGTTAGCAATTTCTTAAAAACTTGATGAGGTGTCCATAATGTGTGAGATAGGGAAAACTTATTGATTAGATCTCAAATATTTTAAGATAAGCATTGTTAAAGCCCAAAAAGGAAATTCACATCCAATGTAGTTACAAAAAACCTCTCCAATTGGATATAAGAGTGTTGAGACTCTAGTTGCAAAAGGGAGAAACATGTTTACACCAATAGAAGTTATATACAAGCAAAACCAAAATTAGCACAATAAATGTTCACGATCTCCACCAGAAGATTGGTTGAATTTCCAAATACTAAAGATATTTTCAAATCATACGTTTAAATGCAATATTGTTGGCATGCACATATTTACCATCTAGGCGCAACAGTGCAATTTTTATTGGTCTGATGGGTTGCTCTCTCGACAGCAAAGGTCAGAGGTAAAAGATATTCTATTCATCTCAGTAGTCATGGATAAAGGCAATTGGATACAATTAAGTATGCATGGGGTCCTTTGCTTAGGAAACTAATTATCAAATATCCCATAAGTTTTCTAACTACTTATTTGGTACTATCAGGTGGTATTTTGAAACTAGGTCATGCGTATTTCCCAGTTTCAAACCTTAGGAACATTGAAAGATCAAAGAACTCGGGCTACGAGGAACAAAAAATAAAAAGGAAGTTTGTCTGCAGAACGTTCAAAATTTCACAACCAATAATTTCACCTCAACATAATTGAACATTTGCATTACAAGAATTTTTTTAAAGAAATTTCCAAGAAAGGATGGGGCCAGTAAAAGGCCCTTTCAGAAGATCAAGGTTTAAACATGATTCACTTTAAAGCCTTGATTTTTGTTGATTAGTTATAGTCGTAGCCTCTTTACTACTTTAAGTATTTGGTATCTATACTTTATTTATTTCATTTGGTAAATGTATCAATTTAGTTCCCAAAATTAAGTATCTAATTAAACTATAACTAGAAACTAATGTGAAACATGTGGCTTCACCAAAACTAATGTGAAGTATCATGGTGACACTTCAGCTTTCCATACATATGTAGATGTAATCATATGACATAAAAAGGTGCTACATCAGCCTATGAAGCATTGACACATTAAGTTGGGTAATGTGTATGCGTTCAGCACATATTGGACAATCTGACTTTCCAGCACTTGCTGGACGTGTACTAGGTGCTTGTTAAGCGCAATCGACATGTGTTAAACAATATTGAAAATGCATCAAATAGCTGTTGGAGTCAAACATCTATGTTTAAAACAATATACACGTGTTCCAAACTCGTGAACATATGTCAACCATGGCTACACAGTTGAACTGAAGTGTTCAAATTTTTACCATTATTTAAAAAAATATAAATAAACAAATAAAAATAAAATAAAATAAACAGTGAATGTCAAAAGATCTATATGAGAAAAACAATAAATTTTGGTCTCGCCTAATTAGGTGGGATACTGTTATGAAGATTAGCGAGGAGTGTGTGCTTAAGAATTCAGCTCTCTTGACGAAATGGCCATGGCATTCCCCTCTCAAGTATGATTGTGTTCTTGTGGCATAAGGTCATTGTGAATACCTATGGGCGTCATTCAACCGGTGAGATTCATCTCTCTTTCTTTGAGGATTGAAGATTCTCGTATTTTGATCCTCAAGAGTTTTCAAGTGTGTCTACTTGCAGTTTTTTTCTTCAGTTGATTGTTCCTTCAGTTTTGTCAAATTCCTCCGCATTCTCCTTAAATCTTTGAAACATTAAGGCTTTTGTTTGATAACACCATTTTGATTTTTGTTTTCTGTTTTTGAAAATTATGCTTGTGTCCTCACAATTATTCGGTAAGCTTTACATTTACACTTACCTTAATAACACACTGTTTTCAAAAAGGTAGATAATAGAGAAAGAAAACTACCGGGGAAGTAAGCTTAAATTTCAAAAACAGAAAATTGTTCTTTAGAAGTAGTTTGCATCAGTTCTGGAGATGTTTCACTATGCTAGTCTAAAATTGTTTTCCAGAGAATTTTTAGCCTTGTGGTCAAATGTTGGACGAGGTACTATTTCTTAAGCCCTTCGAAGATAGAGGTAAGACTCCTTGGAAGGAAATTTGTTTGACTACTTCGTAGAACATATAGCTCGAGAGGAATAGAAGAACATTTAGGGGGATATAGCAAGGTCTTGGAAAGAGGCCTGAGCACCGGTTGGTTTCTTTTTACCAAGTTTGCTTTGTTGTAAAGTTTTTTTTTTTTTTCATGAAATAGTAATAATTAAAAAAAAAAATTAGACCAAATTTGTTTCTTCTAAGGATATAAATGGCAAATGCATATGCATTACTGCCTTTAACTTCCATTTTTGTAAGATATTAAATCATTTAAGAGAAATATATATATATATATATAATATTATTAAAATGTCGCCTTCCATGTGTCCTAGTTTATTAGAAATAACATGTCACTATGTCCCTGTCAGATCTAGTTATTATCTTGTTTTTATGTCAGTACTTCTTTGAGGTCAAATTCCACATAATGTCATTTCCACTTTCAGCAATTATTTAACTAGATAGATGTTTAGAAATAAATTGATATTGATACATTTATAAAGTACAAGACTAAAACAAATAAAGCTATGATTACCAAAACATGAGCAAAGTATAAGAACAAGACCCGCAAACCTTCTTTGTTCTCCTTCAAACATAAACAACAGTAACATATATAATCGGTAAAAAGAGGGAGAGCCAAATGAGATGAGCGTTCGGTTCTGGAACAGAGATTCTTTGAATGAATAATGAACTAACGAACAACAAAAATATCTTTATTTTCTCATAAAGTATTTGGCAGCATAGTTACCTTTATTAGAAAACAAAGGTTAAGAATCAAGGATCCAGAATTATGATTTAGACTACACCTGATTAAATATGGTTTAATGGAGGCCTACTAGCCATTCCAGGAGCAGATATCCATAACTCAGTTTCTTATCAAGGCCCAAGAATTCGATTTTTTTTAATATGTAACAGTTGCATTGATTGAATGAAATATACAACAAAAGAAGAACCCTCAGTAAGGAAGTTACAGAAAGGTCTTCAAGCTGGTGCAAGAAATAGAAATATAGTATCTAAAGGGGCTAACTCTTGTAACAAGTGGCCACAACATGACTAACAAACATGTTTAAGTTTTTTACATAATTGAAGACCATGTAAAATAATAAAAGTAATTACATGGTCACTTAACAACATGATTGAAAAAACATAGTTTCACACAACCAAAGTACTCCTCTACACTACAACTCGGACCCTCTTATATACAAGAAAGCTCGTGCCATGCTAATAAACTCTAGGAACAGTCTTATAACAGTTTGAAGAAACTGATACAATCGGTTAACTAAAGTGTTTCTTCATGAAAGAATTTATTCCCATGAATAACTAACTCTAGGAACAGTCTTATAACAGTTTGAAGAAACAGATGCCTGAAGCAAAAGGACATTAGAACCATTGAACAGCTCAATTGGGTTTTTTCGTTACAATGTAATTTCACAGGAAACCAAATAGTCCAGCCGTATAAAATTTGATGGTCAAAATACATGGGGGAGAGGAAGTTTTTCATGAATATCCTTAGTAGATTCTTGCCAGTATCCCAACCTTGGGGTTCAAACAGAACCAGCTGACAAGAAAAACAAATACATATGATTTGTTTGAGGCTTATTTCCTAAATTCTTTCCGATGAATAGTTCTTTAAGACAAATTCACGCTATAAGAACACACTATTGACCCCCAAAGTCACAACCCCCACCCAGGCTTATTTTTAACGAAGCACACACAGAGCAACAAATTTGCAATCAAATTATAAACCAAAAAGAAAAAGAACAAAACCAATGAGATCAATCCTGTTTCTCTACGAAGTACATTAAGCACTAACCTCAAGTATGTCGATAGCCCGATAGACGCCGATCTTCGAGAGTCGTTTTGAAATATCATCCTCAAACATAAGCTCAATGGTCTCCCTAAACACCCCCAAGTTATCCACCTCGGGAACTTCTATTCTACACAGCTTTGAACGCGAAGGACTACTATTCGATGCTAAATCCTTCTTATGTTTCACAATCAGCTCAGAGAAAATCTCTGAATTAGCACACAATGCCTCTGAATTCAACTCCAACACCATGCACCCACCCTTCTTTCCCCTCAAATTCAATCTCACATCAAACACATCCTTCTTGTCACACCCAGTAATCGAACCAGAGCGCGACAAGCTTGCTGGAGGATCCCGATACTTTTCCTTCGGAGCCCGAAAGCTCTCAACCCGCGGTTGGACGATCGAATCGACAACTGCAGAGTTCTCAGTGCCCATTTCTTGAGCTAAACTTTCAACATTCTGGTCCGAATCAATTGGCGAAACTCTCCCGGGAGACAAGATCCTTCGAGGTCCAATCCGACCGACCAAACCCAGCCCGGATTTGGAGCTCTGAGGCAAATTGGGAATCGAGAAACTCGGTTTCGCCACATTCTCAGACTTATTACGAGGGGTTCTAGACCGAGAAACCACAAAGTTATCGGGACTGGAAGGCGGCACTGCAAATGAACAACACCAAGATCTCCGACGAGAACGAGGCTCCCAAACGGAACCGCTTTTCCTCCGGGAAGAATCCTCCATGGAAGCAGGCGGATCGGCGGGCAAAACCCAAATGGAAAATGCAGAGAAAAGAAGAAAAAGAAAGAGAAATCGAGGGAGAGAGAGAAGAATAATAAAAGGGTGTGTAGAGTACTGAGTACTGAAAGAGAGATGGGAAAAACTAGACGGTAAGAGGAAATGGGTTGGCCCCTTTTGCCCTTTTGTTTTCGTTATGCTTATGAAAGCTTGGGGAATCGCGAAGTTTGGAGCTTAGTTCGGTATGTTAGTTTAATGGCGGATTACAGACGGAGGAATTGATAAACCAAAAAGAAAACAAAGCCCATCTGTCTGCTTAGAACACAATTTGCTAAAAGAGAAAAGAAAATTCATTTCCATGGGAATCGCCTTGAGGTTTCGATCTTCTCGGATTCCCAAGAAAAATGCTTTTTTTTTTTTTTACGAACAATGATTAAAAAAAGAGAAAAGGAAAAGGCAAAGTTGAAGGAACTCTCACGGGTACGCAATGTCTCTGCTCTGTTAATCTGTATGATTTCAATTATTTGAGCCGCACTTCCTTCCTTCTCAATAATTTGTGTCTTTGGATATTCAAATCCTCAAAAGGTTATTGTTTTTTTTTTTTTTTTTTTTCTTTGTAAGTATTTGTTGTTCACACTTCATAGGATGATAACTGATAAACAACTTTTCAATTTTTTCAAAAAAAAATTGGGTTTAAATGATTTGGTATACAATATAACGGTTTTAGAAATTAATCTGGATTTTCTTTTTTTCTTTTTGAATTCAACCACATTTTTAGTTGAGGATTCAAACATTTTACCTTTTGGTCGAAGGCAACATGTCAATTACAGTAACCTCACTTTGGCTAATAAAATTAATATGGATTAATTTTGACTAAATTGTTATTATATTATCAGATTATATTTAATGAAATAAAAGTAACCATAAATCTACTCGATTTAATTGATTTTATGTATTTAAGTACCTTAAAGTAAAATGGTTCTTTCAACTGTTTTTTTTTTTTTTTTTACAACATATGGAGATGAAGAATCAAACCACCAATCTTTTCATCAAAATATAATTTCTTAACCATATGCTTTGAACGGTTATGCTCAATAGCTTTTTTTTTTTTGAAAAATTATGCTCAATAGCTTAGACATATGTAACTAGATGATTATAAATTTTGGTGTAACATGCTAAGAAAAATGTCAATTTCATTGTAATTCCTTTTTATTTCTTTCTTGAAAAAAAGGATGGAATATATTAGTCAATGTAAAAGGCTAGAAATAAATACAAGTTATTCAGAAGAGGGAAAAAGTCATGTCCTATGTAATGTGGATTTAATAATGACCTAAACACAATTCAATTAGTTACTAATAACCTTAAGTTAGAAGTTCCACCTTTCATTTGAACTAAAAATTGACTGTTTTTTTTTTATTGGTGATCAGAAGAAAAAAAATGTTTTATACAAAAAAAAAAAGTTACTAACTTGGTATATATTGAAAACTTAATGAATTGCAAATTAAACAATAATCAAATAACAAATTAATAAAATAGATGCTAATAAGACAAGCATTCTAAGATGTCTTAATATGTATGAAACTTGGGCATTGAAAATGTCCACACAAAGAATTTGGGAATCTACATTTCTTTTCTTTTTTGGAACAAGAATCTACATTTCTAAAGGTTATTTATTAGAGAAAGGCATCAGTATTAACCATATTCCTTTCTAGTATTATTCTTGAATTCAAGGTGGCTTTATCACAATTTTGAAATTTTAAAGTATATTTAATTGTTTTCTAACCATTTTGAGAGAAAAAAAAATATAATAGTAGGTAATTGAGTCCAAAAAAGAACTTTTCAAAAATATTTTACCAAAAAAAAAAAAAAAAAACTCTTTCAAGGTTCACCCAGAGGGCAAGAGCACTGACTCTTATTATTTATTTAGAACTTTTTTTTTTTTTTGTAAGGAAATAAATTTCAAATAAATCAATAAAAAAAAGGATCATTTCATTACACCATTAAATACAGTATGAAAAAATATATTTTTCTAATAGAATATTAAATTTTTTTATTGCAATTGAAACGTGAAAGGTTTATAACAACATAAAAACTTATAACTTTGACTAAGAGATTAAAGGTTCAAATCTCCACCCCACATGTAAAAAAAAAAAAAAGTAAAAGTGAAAGGTTTGAAATGATTGTAGTTAAGAAAAGCTTTACTGGGATCTTAACTAGAAATAAAAAAATAATAAATAAATAAAAATTTGCAAAATTATCCTTTTAATTACAATCGGAAATGAAAAAATCAACTAGCAATGAAATCAAATTAGTGATCGACTTTAAAATCTTGTAAAATCCAAACATTTCAATCCAGAACAAAGGAACTTGTTATAATAATAATGACTTAAAATTACTTGAAATCTAATAACGATAATAAACATTTTTTCTTGATCTTTAACCTTCTTAAAAACACTTACAAGAGCTGAAAGTCTTTGAATCCACCTAGATGTTTTTCAAGAATGCATTTTTTTTTTTGAACATTTTGTATAAAAACTGTTTAGAATTCAAACACTTATATGTTTGGTTACATTTACTCATAAGTGTTTTTATACACAAGCTATTATATATTTAAAACCTCTTTTTTATAAAATTGTTTTCAAGTGCTTCTCTCAAAATAATTTATTTCTCAATCTTTTTTACCCCCGTTTGATAACCATTTGGTTTTTGGTTTTTGAAAATTAAGCTTAAAAACACTACATGCACCTACAAATTTCTTTGTTTTGTTATCTATTTCATTCCATGTTTTCAAAAACCAAGTCAAATTTTGAAAACTAGAAAAAATAGTTTTCAAAAACTTATTTTTGTTTTTAAAATTTAGCTAGGAACTCAAGTGTGTCTTTAACAAGGATGAAAACCATTGTAAGGAGATAAAAGCAAGCATAATTTTCAAAAACCAAATGGTTATCAAACAGGATCTTAATAAGTCATTTTTAGTAATTGTCAAACACTATAATTTTTTTCAAAATGATTTTTTTCCAAAATTAAACACTTGAAAAGTTTAACCAAACATACACATATAATAAGATTCTAACCAAAGAGTCTAAATCACATACATTGATGTAAACCCATCGCTAACCTGACAAAAAAACAAAACAAAAAACAAAAAAACAAAAACAATGAAAGAGCAAATTCAGCACAATACCCAAAAAAAAAATCCAATTCAACACGAAAAATCAAAAGAACAGTATTAACAATAATACTAAAAAATTAAAATAAAAACAAAAAAAACAAAAAACAAGCTGTCCAAAACACTTACCAGACATCCCTTAGCAAGTTTCATTCAATGAAGGAGAACAAAACTTTTACTTACCTGTAGTGCAGTAGCTGTGATCATCCCCTGTCTAATAAGAAAATCTGCCACCACAATCACTATTATTTTCAGTCTATTCATTTGATAAATAAAGGATCCAGCATACATGTGAGAGAGAGACCCTAACTTAATCTCTCAACACAATAAAAATTATTCACAGACTGCCACAGAAAGCCCCTGCACAGCAAAGTTCTTCACACTAAATAATCTTAAGTTACTTGACCAGCAATTAAGGCTAAAAAGTAACGACACGATCGCCTACGAGGTTCTTAGTTACCCGGAAACCTACATCAAGATATTGTACTGTAGGGTGCATTTACACATTCATTTTCAGATCAGATTGTCATTGCATCAGTGCAAATGGCATTGAATTGATAAAACCAAAGTTCCTCTTCAAAGGGCTTTACGGAATACCTCAAGGGGGGTTCCAAGCATGATCCGACCAGGGAGCTTTATAGCCATTGCTTACATCCCTGATCCCTCCATTTGAGTTGGGAGGAATATTTTCCTGAAATGTTCACATGTTCAAATTAAGTAAAAGAAGTTGTAGAATAAAGAGTAAAGTGAGTTATTTATTAGTTTCAAAAGTTTCACCGACTTGCCGAATCGAGAATGATTACGTACCTGCAGCCAGACAGACTGGCTGAAAGCAGACGTGTCTACAACAGGGTATCCAAGATCAGTAGGGCGGCATATTTGTTCATTGGAATTGTGCAGAGAGGGATAGTGACCATAAGGAATGTGCTGATTGGCAGCTCCAAAAGAACTAAATGGGAAACTTGGCTGCTCGATAACACTAGAACGCTTGTATGCAGCATTCAAGTTTGAGATTTGCAAGTCCTGGTCATTTACGACATCAAAAGAACTTAATGGAGTCTCAAGATCATTCAGCTCAAAGAATGACATTGGGTCTGAACTAAGCATTTCTTCGTAAATCAAAGACATTTGTTCTGAACTAAAGATCATTTCATTGCCAGTGATATAAGCATTCCCATCTCCATTCAATGCATCAGACCTACCGCCTATATCTCCTAAACCTTCGTAAATAGTATCATCTTGATTTGTATTATTTGAAGCAGCAACATTAGCCTGTAAACCACAAGACGTGTTTAAGATCATATCCCTCAAGAGTAAAATCTCATCAATAATAGATTGAAATCCAAATCACACCATGAACGCAAAAGATCAGAACATTAAAAGTACTATTGTCTTTTTAATCAGAAAACCTGCTTTCATCAAGATAAAATGAAGGGGGGGGGGAAACCATCATGGGCTTTCAGATTCCATTGAAAAAGACAAATAGGTTTTCACACCACACGTACAGCTACCATTTCAAAGAACCAGAAAATTAGGTTTTTTGCTTAATAGAAGGATTTGTTCAAAGCACTATCAAGATAGCAAACTAAATATATGATAGAAGTCAATGTGGCATCTTTAAGACTAAAAGAAGAAGATGATATTAATAATGATAAAACTACAACTCCACCTAGAATACAAATTACCAAAATATGAACACATAAGAACTAAGCATTCCTTGACCAAAATAAATTAACCAATTCTTGTCCTTTCTCCAGGATCAAGCGTCTGATCTTTTGCCTTTGCATCAACATTCATGTTTATTTCATTCAAAACTTCGAAATGACTTAATTAAGAAATGGTTGGTTGGCATTGGAGTAAACCAAGAATTTAGGGAAAGTGGGGGTTGAAGTACTTTCATTTCTTTCCAAACAAATTCTAATTACTCCCATTGCAAATCAGGAATCGTCAACTGAAAACCAAGTGATCCTCTCTTCAGAAAACAAATTTGTGGAAAATGGAAGGGAATAGTATCCTTTGGGCTCCAATTATTGAAAAATAGGATACAAGCATGGCATCGAGCTTCCTTTCCTATTAGCCAAAATAGGCAAGAATGGCATTGTGATGATTCCAATTCAAATGGTGTTCTACAAGGATTCTATCCCTTATTCTAAATGGTACCCACATGACCCTTACAAGACTTCAAAATTTCAACTCAAGCCTATTTCTAAATTTTTTTTAGGCTTCACGTTGTTGATATAGAGGTTGATGAAGTAAAGGAAATTGTTTGTAACACAACAAATCACTGGCCTCAACTCTCCTGATGAATTAAAAGACAAGTTTGAATTCACACATGGATCTATGGAAGAGCCAATGAGACATATAAAGTTTTTTATACCATGTCTGGTGCCTTTAACTCAAGAGACATGCCAACTTCCTCATTTAGGCACCTTTTATGTCTAAAAAGGTTCCTCCACACCAATGAAGTTGAATCATTAGGAGCCTCAGAATTTCATATCATTTGCCCATCATTTGATCCTTCAAGAGGCAAGGAGAAAAGAGATCCTCATGTCTATGAGCCCTCTTCATGTAGTCATAGTTGAGGACATTCTGGAAATCGCTTCAAGGGTTGGCGTGGTTTCCTTTGAGCATCGCTCTAGATCGTGTATCAGAGTGGCTCACCTTCTTGTGCAATCTGACTTGGGAGAATTTTCTTATTTTTGTATCCCTTCATCTCCCAGTTTGGGGGATGATTCGTTGTTTTGGGATACTATTTTGCTGGTCAGTATTTCCTCGACATTAAAGAGGATTCTGATGGTAGTTGTCATCTTCTGGCTTGAGTTTAATGAAATCTTCTATTTTAAAAAAAAAAAAAGAAATTGTACTCCAAGGCAAGATAAAGGGAAGCAAGACGCACTCAATAAAATAATAAAAGAACATTATCTTGAAAAAAAGTAACATTCAATATTTAAAATGTGGAAACCTTAGCAAAATCTTTTAATGTCAAAATAAAAACTAACTTAAATAATTAAGAAATTGGAAAGATAATCTTTTTTTTTTGAAAAATAGTGCCTAAATTAAAGATAAAACAAGTAGACAACACATACTTGTTTCTAAACACTTGTAATATAAACACATACTATAAACACTTGTATAAACGCTATACTATAAACCCTCTTCTCTAAAATTATGAAAAAATAATTAAAAGACAACACAACTTAACACATAGGTAATATGAGAGAGTTAGAGCAGTTTCTTTCAATTCTTTTGACTCTTCCTCGCCTTCTTATTCTACTGTTTCTTCTATTATTTCTCTTGGATTGATTCTTCTTCTTAATCAAAGAATCAAGGTATTTAGGAGAAGAGTCAAATAATTAAGGAAGAAGAATCGGAAGAAGTTTTCCCTTTGTGAGGGGAGATGAGCAGTTGGATCACCATGAACATCATTCATGGCAACTGAAAGGCACAAATGGCAACATCAATAAGCAACCTGCGGGTAGACTTAAAATTGCCTCGTTAATTCCAGATGGCAGCATCGAAGAAGACCAAGGTTTCTTCACAGTAGTTTCTAGTACGTCATTGGCATGACTTACCTCCCAATGGTTAAGTTGATCAAAGCTTTCTACCTCCTTTCCTAAGAACTTTTCCCAAAAGAACTTTGTTTCAATAACTAAATATCCAGTACCTAACCCTTGTTCAATTTTAGATTCAGAAACCATTAACCAATTAACTACTCCATCATCCATTCCTTCCAAGCATCACCCTTTTCAAGAGAACTTGCAATCTCATAAGCACCTTGCACCATAGATTTATGCAAGCATCAAGAGCATTAAGGTCTATTACATGTTTTCTTTAATATCTATGAAGGTTGACGAGTCAGTTTGCATGTATCTTAACTAATCTCATAGGACAATCATCTAACCCTACAAGGCTACAACATTAGGTAGAGAAGGAAACTTGAAAGATTCTAAATCTTCGGTAGGTAGTCATCACAGTTTGTACTCATTCCCTCTATGATCCTTTACTTTTTCACTAGCCCAGATGACCACTATGCCAACTCAAGGCGGTTTAAGGTCTGCTACTTTAAGGCAATCGTGTTCATTTAATTGCCAAGAATTTGAATGCACACTACCAATATCTGTCTTCTTTTTCTTTCTTTTTTTTCTTTCTTTTTTTTTTTTATAGGAAACAGAATTATTTCATTGCTGTGGTGAAATATACCAAAGATCCCATCATGCTGTAGTTACAAAAAGCTAGTCCAGTGAGTAATGAGACTAGATAAACTATAATTACAAAAAGGTTTGTTTCAACTTGCTCCAAGATAAGGCTAAAAAGGAAATAGATTCTATAAAAGATGAAGTAAATAGATTATGTCTACTATTGTTCAGTAAATGTCAAATTTCTAGACGAGGAGGATAATTGTTAAAAAAAGATAAAAAACTTCATGACACCAAGGAAAAAATTTGAATAATTCGGTCTTCAGAATCAAATTAAGAAAGTAAAGAAATGCTAAAGCAGCTAAGTGCACCTGAAATCCATCACCATCATTCAAATTTGAGTTTCCATCTTCACGAAAAAGTTCTTCCATTGTAATTCCATCATCAACATCATCTAGATTCTGAGGTATCTCCACTGGAGCAATACTCTCGGAAGCAATCTGAGGAATCTCCTTCGAATTAGATGGCAAATTTTCAGAAATACAGGATGCAGACGAGCAACCAAAAATGTTACTCGGTGTTGTAAAGGTGTCTGGAGCAAATGAATTTGGTGGCTCTTTACTAGGTAGCACTGACGGACCGGAAGAAATATCAACCTCTTCTGAACCATCATCATCCGAATCATAATCTTCCTCTTTAAATGGTGCTCCATACTGGGCACCATTCTTTGGGCCTCGACCATTCTTCTCAAAAATTACGCAGAGAACATATGCATCCTGCCATACAAAACATGATTACATTGGTATCAGAGATATCACTTCCATTAATCAGCTTTGCAAAATTGTCATTTTAAATTTTTCGGTAGTGTAAGTTTAATTGCGGGAGAAGGGATGGGAACCATAAAGAGTACAGAGTTGAAAGAGATTAATTATCTAGTTTTTTACGCATCATTTTTCACAGATGTTTTACATACTCCTGGCAACAATTGCAGTTATAAGAAGTGACTAAGTAAGAAATATGTACCGCAAGCTCAAGGTTTAGACCACAACATCAACTCGGCAACTACCACATGAAGTAAATTTCAAGGTTATGGAATCACAGTCCTAATGATTACCTGAACAACATTTTTTAAAGACTTTTCTTCAATCCTGTACTCGTGCAAGACCCAATTAGTTGGAACCGCTTCTGATGCTTTACCTTTAAAAAATGTCAAACTCTTTCTGTATCCAACGACTTCATTCTTGTAATATATGGACAAATCCCTTCCAGTACTTTTCCAAAACCCAAATTCTGTGGCACGTTCAACTCGAGTCCCTCGTCCATACTTCCTTTTTATCGGACAAAAGAAGTACCATTTCAGATCTCCACTTTTCCAACACGATTTATCTGAAAAATAAACAAGCGTTAAATTTTCCATAAGAAGCATATAGTGGGAGATTATTAGCAACAAACAAATATAACGAAGATAAGATAAGATAACAGATAAAAATGAGCAAGTACCTGGAAGGTCCCATGGCTCATATTTGTATATGTCTAACTCAGAAATGACTTCCGTATCAAGCTTCTTCCGCATTAGTCTCCTCTTTAGATAGAACATTACCAACTCAACATGAGTTGGCTGAAACCGAAACCCAGGAGGCTGTGATCTCCTCTTCATGGTAATTCTAGAAACTTCAGTACTACGTATATATTGTGAAGCTCGTATAAACAACTTCCCCCGAGCAGGATGGAAAAAAAAGTCGCAATTTTCTCGTATCTCAATCGACTTGAACCGAAGAGCTCTCAAAACGAATGTTTTAAAAAGAAGAAATACATCCAAGTGTTGAATCCAATTCTCAAATAGCTTCGTAAAACCCCCACCGAGAAAAAGAAGGGGGGAAAGGAGAGAACAAAAAAATTAGACGTCAAGTCCAGTGACGAAACAAGATCTTCCACGAGCACCAGAATCTCCCCCGATTCATGAAACAAAAATCAAATGGTCTAGACGAATTCTTCCTCTGGAGTTCAAAAGACATTGGTATGCTAGGAAAGCCCTGTTTTGAAGAGCATTAGACGCAGCGATGATATATCAGGCAACGTTACTTAATGAAAAAAATAACATTTCTTCACCAAATAAATCTAAAATTCAAGGGAGTGTAATTCAGCCAAAACGACTTACAAATCACTATACGACAGTTTCCACAGCAGATGAGACAAAACCAAACAACAAACCTTTCGAAAACAGAGCAATCAAAACAACCCAAAAACGCACTTACTAAACATCGAACTAAAAGCTGCAGAATCAAAACAAAACAATCCAACACTGATCAAAAGAGTATTGACTATTAAGAAAATGCAGAGAGCAATCCACAGAAACCCTCGTTTCTGAACTAAGTAGAAAGCAACCAACGAGGTCAACTCAAGAAGAGAAGCAACGAAACCCGAAGAATCCCCATAGACGATCATAAACACCAAGCATCAGGTCATCGCCATGGAAAAGGGCGTAAAAGAGATCAGCATATTTAGAGAAAAAGACCGTAGAAACCGTACCGGATTGGCGAGGAAGAGAACGGGGGAGAAACGGAGATGGCGAGCGAAAGCCGCCACGAACGGATGAGAAGGGAAGATGGAGATGGAGGTGGAGAAGGGGAGAAAGTAATATAGAAAGACTTCAGCGGAGTGATGGTGGCTTCTCCAGAAAGGAGTGTGCGACGCGTGAAGAAATGTATGCGTCTTTCCCCCCCCCCCCCCAATATTTTGTAGGGAAAAAATCAATTTTACCCCTAACTTGGTGTTGTATCAATTTTAATTTTACACTTTCAATTTCATCAAATTGAACTTAAACTTAATAAATTATATCAATTTGAACCTCAAATTTGCATAAATGTTGCAATGTAGACCTTTGGTCAACTTTTCATTTGAATTGCTATTAAAACATGTAATTGACAATTTTTTTTTCCTTTTTTTAATTCACATTGCACCTGAGTTAGTGTTTTGTAAGAAATCAAATATCCGAGACTATTCTTCTCATTATTATCAAAAAAAGAATCACAAAGTTATTGGCAACAAAAAAAATCGAGCAAATATGAGAAATAAAAAACTGGAAATTTATTTATTTTCATTTCCTACCTTTGTACATTATTCTAATTAGCAAGAAAAAAAAACGTAAAAGAAGAAAAAAAAATCCCACAAAGTTCTTAGCAACGATAAAAAAAACTAACAAATATTTGAAGACAAAAAACCTCCAAAGTTTCTTTGTTTTCGTAATATTAAACAACAGAGAAAAAACTCTCACAATTAAAGTTCTCAACAACAAGAAAAAATCATCTAAAATCTCCTCCAATATTTTATTTATAAGAAACCAATTCACGTGCAATGTTAATTAAAAAAGAAGAAGAATTAATCAATTACGTATGGTGGTTCACGATCGGATAAGTTTGAAGTTCAATTTGATGAAATTGAAAGTTCAGGGTTAAAATTGATACAACTTGTTGAGTTTAGGGTTTAATTTGATGAAATTGAAAGTTTATGATTAAAATTGATACAACCTCCAAAGTTTAGGATTAAAAATGAGTTTTTCCCCTATTTTGTAAGGTTTTTCTTTTATTTTATTTTTTTTTTCAAAGAAGATTTTGTAAGCCTTTCTGGTGTTTAAATCATTTCCTGAGTTTTATGTTAGGTTTCATTTTGGTTCCTAAATTTAAAATTTTGACATTAATAAAAATGGTTAGGTGGACCATATCAGCAATCCGTAAAAGAAATCCAAACCACTCAAATCCTATTTTTTCCAAAATTAAATAAATAAAACTTTTTTTCTTATGGTAAAATAAGAAATGGGAAGTTAGTTTAGTTAGTGTTTTTTTAATGCTAAAGGTATATTTCTTTATTTATTTTTTAAATGAATGCTAAAGGTATATTTCAGTCTCAATATTTAAGTATTTTTTTTAAATTTAGTGTATGTTGTTTAATAATCCTTGATTTCTGTTAGTACAACAATTGCGAGATGGAGATCGAATAGTGGACATATGGGATGTTAGACTATGTTTTATCCATCAAGTTATGTTCAGATTGGCAAGAATCCTTTATTTCATTTATTATGTTTTAACATTTTCTCAATTTGATCATTTATGTAGTTGATGTGTGAATACGATTCATGGCAAAACTTACGCAGCATAATATAGTGTACTAGGAGAAATGAGCTCATTTGAGAAGAAACATCCTTTTAACTAAAAAAACATCTTCTAATGAAAACAATGTCAATTTTTTTACTCCTAAGTGGGTTTAATTTATTATTTAATTGCCTACCATATCGATAAATTTATTGTCGCATAAATTACTATCAATTACTTTTAACATTGATTAAAAAACGTTACAACAAAAGGAGTTAAATTGAGACTTTTAAGTAATCTATATAATCATTATAGACTAACATGTATTTTCGGGCATATATAATTCCGGACATCTGAAAATTCCGACTATCTTGATTACCAAAAAACAAACGGCCCCTTATAGTATTTTAAAAAAATATTTATAAATTTGTTTGAAGCAATTTAAAAAGAAAAAAAAGTTTTAAGAAGTAAAATTATCAAGTTTTTGGTTTTATATGTTTTATTGGAATTTTTTTATTTGTTATTCATATATAATTATTAATTATATTCAAAAGTATAATTTGATTTAATATGTTTATTAGGTACTCATCATCTTCAAGGTCGGAAGCTTAAATCCTCATACCAACCTTCATTCTACTAAAAATATATAAATATATTTATTTTAAATTAACTCATAGAAGAAATAGGTAAAAATAATAAATCTAAAAAGACAAGCATTTTAAAATATTGGTTAACAAATTAACTTCTATAAACCATATCCAAACAACCACACTATATATATCATTTAGTCCTAATCCTAAAAGCTTAGAAGATTAAGTTACATTTTTAGTTTTTGTGCTTCAATGTCAATTTCTTTTTTTCCTTTTTTACTTTAAGAATGTCACATTTACATCCTAGAAAATGAAAATTCATAGGAATACATTTGAATTATGTTTAAATTTATAACTTCTCTCTCCATCTCCCTCTCTATGCAATGATAATTAAAGTTTGTAAAGTTTGTAAATATATACAGACTATATTAAAATTAGATTTTTTTTATCGACATTGAAATTAAAATTAGAGCTTAGAAGTTGAAAACATTCAACTTAACGTGAATATATACCATTCTTGAATTTTATTCATCTAAATAGTTTAAATGTGGATAAAACTTTTTATGGATTTATAAGATAATACAAAAAAATTATCCTTATTTTAATTTCAAAAATACTAATCATATTAAAATTGTTGAAGTTCTTTCCTACCACTCCATCACTCATAAAAACCACTTGACTTAATAGTTACATTTAAAACTCAAGTACTATTGATTTAATTTTTTTTTTGTTTTTTTAAAAAATCCATCCATCTAAGTATATCTGAGTATGTCTCATTTAATGAAAGACTAACTGCCATTTCAAAGAAATAGAAATGGATTAATAACGAAATGATTTGTTCCAACCGTTCTCAAGATAGCAAACAAAATATATGATAGGAGTCTATATGGCATCTTCAAGACTAGAAAAAGATGTCGATGATGTTTTTTTTATAGGAAACAAAAAACCATTTTCGTGATGTGGTGAAATGTATACCATGTATCCCATCAACGAGTAATTACAAGAAGTACATCCAATGAGTAGTGAGAGTAGACAAGTTGTAGTTACAAAAAGGAGTACAAATTTACTCCAAAATGAAGGATGATGATGATGACAATGGTCATGAAAATAATAATTATGCTAAACCTAGGACTCCATCTACGATATAAATTACCAAAATACGATATATAATAACTAAGCATTCCTTACCAAAATAATTGGTACCAGGTCCAAATGGGAGAATAAGGATTTAGGGAAAGTGAGGGTTGAATAATGTTCTTCGATATTCCTACTTTTGTCCGGGTTCATGCTATTGATGTAGAGGTTGATGAAGTAAAGGAGATCACTTGTAGCAAAATAAATCGCTGGCCTCGATTCTCCTTTAGTATTCGAAGATAAGTTTAAATTGACATAAGAAAGAACCAATGACACATCTAAAGTTTTTGTTATACGTTTAGTGCCTTTAACTCAATAGACATACCTACTCCTCTTCTAGACACCTTTCATGTCTAAAAAAGTTTATCTACACCAACGAGGTGGAACATGAGGAGCCTCATAAGAAAAGGATTTCCTTTCATTTGCCCATCATTTGGTCCTTCAAAGAGGCAAGGAGAAAAGAGATCCTTATGTCTATGAGCCCTCTTCATCTAGTAATGGTTTCTATGTTTGAATAGTATCTTCAAAACATAAACTGTATCCCAACACGACAAAAAGGGAAGCGCGCATAATGAACAAATATCACTCATAAAATTATGTGTAAACAAATTTATACCCAATATTTTTTAAAAAAATGATAACATGAACAATTAATGTGCAAATAAAAATGAATCTAAATTAAGAAAATTCCTAGACAACACATACTATAAACACTTGTGCTAGTAGTATGAGGAATACTGCCATGCATGTGACTACCACTTCTTTTGAGTGTTTCTAGAATATGAGCAAATAATTAGAAGAAAACACAACTTAACACAGAAAATATGAGACCGTTAGAGCAACTACTTCCATTCTTTGCTAAAGCGAGCTTAGCTCAGTGGTAATTGACATGTACCCTCGACCATTTGGTCAAAGGTTCGAATCCCCCCACCCACAAATGTTGATGTACTCAAAAAAAAAAAAAAAAAAAACTACTTCCATTCTTTCAATTCTTCTTCGCCTTCTAATTCTACCACATTTTGGAGAACTAAAAAAAATCAAAGAATTAAAGAATTAAAAGAAGAATAAAAATTTGAAGAATCAGAAGAAACTTTTCCCTTTGTGAGGGAAAATGAGCGCCTGGATCAAAATGAACATCGTTCATGGCAACTAAAAGCCACAAATGGCACCATCAATAAGCAACCTGCAGGTAGACTTTAATGTATAAAAAAGTCCAATCCATATTTATATATAAACTTGTACGGTAGGGTGGGTGCATTTACACATTCATTTTCAGATCAGATTGCCATTGCCACAGTGCAAATGGCATTGAATTGATAAAAACAAACGTTCTCTTCAAAGGTTTTATGGAATACCTTGTGGGTTGTTCCAATCATGATCCGACCAGGGAGCTTTATAGACATCACATCCTTCGTTTGAGTTGGGATGTATATTTCCCTGTAACATTAACATATTCAAATTAAGTAAAAAGAAACTATAAATTAAAGAATAAAGGGTGTTATTTCCAAGTTTAAAATGTTTCACTGATTTGCCAAATCCAGAACTATGTACCTGCGGCCAGGCGGACTGGCTGGAAGCAGGCATGTGTGCACCAGGGTATCTAGGATCAGTGGGGTGTCCTGGATCCTTGGCAGCTCCAAAAGAAGTAAATGGTAAACACGACTGTCCAATAACACTATAACAATTGTATGTAGCATTGAAGTTCAACATTCGCATATCCTCGTAAGTAGGAGTCAATGGAGCATCAAGATCATTCAGCTCCATGTATGACATTGGGTCTAAACTAACGATTCCTCTGTTAATTGGAAACGTTTGTTCAGATCTATATTTCACTTCATGGCCATCTCCATTCAATGCACCAGACCAACCACCTATATCTTCTAAACCTTCATAAATAGCATCATTTTGATCTGTATTATTTGAAGCAGCAACAGTCTGTAAACCACAAGACATGTTCTATAGTTAGGTGATATCCCTCAAGACTAAAACATCATCAATAACAGATTGAAATTCAAGTCACCAGGAATGCAAAAGATCATAACAATAAATTGCAAAAACAGGCTGTGATCTAAATGGCTGTCTTTTTAATAAAAACAACCTGTGCTTTCATTAAGATGGAATGAAAGAAGCCAGAGCACAACAAAAAAAAAAAAAAAAAAAAAAGAACCCAACAAAAAACTGCCAAGGCCCAAGACTAACCATACAAAAAAGGATCGCATCCAAAAACACAAGGCCTAAAGGATAATTGCAAATAAAAGCTTAGATAAATGGGATTGTCATCTCATAGCTTCAAATATTGCAATTCTAAAAAGATCATCACGGGCTTTCAGATTCCATTGAAAAAGATAAATGGGGTTCACACCACCATGTAGAGCTGCCATTTCAAAGAAATAGAAATATAGGTTTTTTTGCTTTATAATGGAAAGATTTGTTCAGAGCATTCTCAGGCTAGCAAACTAAAATATATAATAGAAGTCTATGTGCCATCTTCGAGACTAAAAAAAGATGACGATGATGATTTTTTTTTATAAGACAGAAACCATTTCATTGATATGGTGAAATGTATACAAAATATCCTATCAACAAGTAATTACAAATTTGCGAGGTACTGTCGATGAGTAATGAGACTGGCAAGCCGTAGTTACAAAAGGGAGGAGCAAATTTACTCCAAGATAAAGGATGATGATGATGATAGTAATAGTGGTAGTAATAATAATAATAATCAAACTACAACTACATCTAGGATATAATTTAGCAAAATGTGAACATAGGAACTAAGCATTCCTTGACCAAAACAAATATACCCATGCTAGTCCTTTCTCCAGGAGTCAAGGTCTAACACTTGTATTTTACTTTTTGGTTAAATCGTCCAAAGTGCTAGACATATATTATCCAAAAGCCACCAGAATTTGACCACCCATTTCTTGATTTTCTCTAAGGCTTCATGATCAGTGATCAATAAAGGGATTTAAGTGTGTTCATGAATAATTTTCCACCTCCATTGGTTGTGATCCAAATTTGAAAGTGGATTTTCTAGCTTTTAACCCCATCCTTGTGCTGTAAAGTTACATTCTTAAAGTTTCTTTCTTGTTTCTTGAAAAGAGAATGCTCTGAAAGGTTCCCTCTTAAAGTTTCTTTCTTGTTTCTAGAAAAGAGAATGCTTTGAAAGGTTCCCTCTTGTAAATAAATGTGGGTTGTTGAATAACGAGCATAGCTCACGAAGTCCTCCTTGAGAACGACAGCAATAAGAGTTTTCCCATCTTCCACCGATGGCAGCCAATGTTGGCCCAAACAAGTGCTCGGATACCATAGCTCTCTAAAGCTCCTTCATTTTTTCACTAGCCCCAGTGATCACTAGGTCAACTCTTAGAGGTCTAAGCTCTACTACTTTATAGGTAACTTCAAAATTTTTGAGTTGAACAAAGCTCTTAACCTTCATTCCTCTCTTATCATTCTAAGATGAAATTTATATTTTCCAATGAACAACAGAAAAAGTTAGTGAGGAGGGGGCAAGCAAATTGTAGTCATAAAGAAGTAAAGGAAGAGAAGAAAATATACGGTATGTTATTCAAACAAACTCTTGAGATCTTCCGAATTCAAATGCAGAGAGCAGGTGTGTGGGCAATAGAAACCAAGATAGACTACTAGAAATTAAAACTAGGAGTACAATAGAAGAAGGCATCAGTAGAGATTAAAAAAAATGTTCATTTAATTTCCAAGAAACTGAATGCAAATTTATAAACACTACCACAATGTATGTCTTCACTCTTCTATTGTCCAGTAAATGTCAGAATTTCTATATTAGTTGGACAATCGTTCAAAAAGATAAGAAACTTCATGACACCAAGAAGAAAATTATAAAAATTCATTCATCATAATCAAATCCACAAAGCAGAAAAAAGGTAAAGCAGCTAAGTGCACCTGAAATCCATCAGCATCGATCATATTCAAGTTATCTCCAGGAAATAACTCATCAAACGTAAATACATCAACATCATCTAGATTCAGAGGCATCTCCACAGGAGCAATACTCCCGGATGGAATCTGAGGAATCTCCTTCGAAGTAGATGCCAAATTTTCAGAAATACAGGATACTGATGAACAGCCAAAATTGCTACTTGGTGCTGTAGAGATGTCTGGAGCAAATGAATTCGGTAGCTCTTTACTAGGTGGCACCAACATGCCCGAGGAAAGATCAACTTCTAAAGAATCAACCTCCTCCAGACTATCATCGTCCCAATCTTCCTCTTTAAATGGTGCTCCATACTGGGCACCGTTCCTTGGGCCTGGACCATCCTTCTGAAATATTACGCAGAGAACATATGCATCCTGACATAGAAAACACAATTACATTGGTATCACAGGCAGCACTTCCGTTAATCAGCTTTTAAAACTTGTCATTTTATATTCTTCCGCAGTGGAAGTTTAATTTTGGAAGAGGAGAAAGGGATTGGAACCATAAAGAGTACAGAGTTGACAGAGATTAGTTATCTAGTTTTTAACACGTCACTTATTACAAATGGTTGACACACACCAGACGACAATAAGAAGTAACCAAATATTACATATATACTGCACGTTCGAAACGTAGACCACAACATCAACTCTGGAAGACTGAAACGACCCCATAAAACAACTAAATTTCAAGGTTGTGGAAACATAGTTCTAATGATTACCTGAACAACATTTTTTAAAGACTGATTCTTTTCTTCAATCCTGTACTCGTGCATGACCCAATCAGTTTGATCCCCTTTCGGTGCTTTACCTCTAAAAAATGTCAACGTCTTAATCTGCCCTACGTCCTCATTATTGTAAACTACAGTCCTATCCTTTCCAGTACTTTTCCAGTACCCAAATTCTGTGGCACGATTCATTCGAGCCCCACTTGCATACTTCCTTTCTCTCGGACAAAAGAAGTACCATTTCAGATCTCCACTTTTCAAACAAGATTTATCTGAAAAATAAAGTAATACAATTTCCATAAGAAGCAAATAGCGGGAGATTATTGGCAATTAGCAAATATGACCGATAGATAAAACGATGATAAGCCATAACAGATAAAAATGAGCAAGTACCTGGAAGGTCCCAGGGCGCATATTTGTATATGTCTAACTCAGAAATGACTCCCGTGGGAAGTTTCTTCTTCATTACTTTCTTCTTTAGATAGAACATTACCAACTCAACGTGAGTTGGGTGAAACCTAAACCCAGGAGGTAGTGACCTTCTCTTCATGGTAAATCTAGAGACTTCAGTACTAGGTATTTATTGTGAAGTAGCCGGATGGAAAAAAAATTCGTAATTTTCTCGTATCTCAGTCAGCTTGAAACGAAGGGCTCTCAAAACAAATGTTTTAAAAAGAAGAAATATACTCGAGTGTTGAAACCAATTCTCAAATAGCTTTGTATAACCCCCACCCACCAAGAAAAAGAAGGGGGGAAAGGAGAGGAAAAAAAATTAGACGTCAAGTCCAGTGACGAAACAAGATCTTCCACAAGCACCAGAATCTCCCCCGGTTCATCAAACAAAAATCAAATGGTCTAGACGAATTCTTCCTCTGGAGTTCAAAAGACATTGGTATGCTAGAAAATCCCTGTTTTGAAGAGCATTAGACGCAGTGATGAAATATCAGGCAACGTTACTTCAAAAAACATTTGTTCACTTAACAAAACTATCATCCAAAATTCAAGCGAGTGGTATTCATCCAAAACGATTTACAAATCACTATACAACAGTTCCCACATCAGACGAGACGAGACAAAAAAAAAAAAAAGCACAGCTTTCGAAAACAGAGCAATCAAAACAACTAAAAAACACACTGATTATACAGAAACATCGAACTAAGAGCTGCATAATCAAAACAAAGCCATCCAACACTGATCAAGAGGGTATTAAGACAATGCACAGAGTAATCCAGAGAAACCCTCGTTTCTGAACGAAGTAGAAAGCACCAACGAAGTCAACTCAAGAGCAGAAATAACGAAAACCCAGAAATCCCCATAGATCATAAACACGAAACATGGTCGCCATGTAAAAGGGGTAAAGGAGATCAGCAGATTTTGATAGAAAAACCCTAGAAACCGTACCGGATTTCTGAGGAAGAGAGCGGGGGAGAAACGGAGAAGGCGAACGAAGGCCGCCACGAACGGATGAGAAAGACAGATGGAAAAATAGCGCAAAAAGACTTAGAAGGAGGTGGATTTAGAGCTTATATAGTAGAGCGGTTCCTTGCTGGGAAAGGTGGATGATTTTTTTTTTTTTTTTTTTTTTTTAATTTAAATTTGTGTTGAGGTTTTTGTCAATTAAAAATCCAACTATCGACCATTTTCAAAAAAAAAAAAAAAAAAAAAAAAAAAAAAAAAAAAAAAAAAAAAAAATCCAACTATCGACTTTCAAAATAATAAATTTATGTTTGGATTGACATTTTTTTTTTTTTAAATAAATGGTATATTTTAGTCTTTTTAAGCGTTTTTCTTCCATATTTATGTTAAGAATTATTGATTTTCTTTTTGTTAGTTCAATAACACTCATGGGATTCAACCTTCTAATCTCTAGGTCGATGATAAATATTTTAATCGATTGAGTTATGTTTAAGTTGATAAGAATTATTGGTTTCATTTCTTATGTTTTAGCTTTTTTTAATCATTATGCCAGTTCATGTGTAATGTGGTAGAAGGTAAATTGATATGTGTAACGTCTTTGTAGAAGGGATACATGAATGAATTGGCACCACATCCTTTCGTTCAATTCAATCAATCAAACCAATCCAATTGCTCAAAAACATAATTGAACTAATACCAAAACAAAAATATAAAACTGGAAGATAAAAGGGAAGAAATAATACACCAAAGTTATAGTGGTTCGACCAAAAACAATATCTACATCCACTTTAGTCCCTTCATTAATCGGTAGCTTTCTTTACAGAGAAATATCACAACTCCCATCAGCACCCAGATACAATCGACACTTGAATCATTCAGAAGCACAACTACTCAGCAACACAGCTGCTCTCCTGCTTTCAAGACATTTCTTCCCAACCCACTCTCTCTAACAAAAACAGAGACTACAATTGCTCTATCAAAATGATCAAGGGTAAAACTCTATTTACAAGCAAATGACCACTCACACTAGGATCCACTCACATTTGAGAAGGCAATCAACATAATCAAGAGCCATGTGCAAGAATACACCTGTACAAAAATCCGTTAGAGAGTTGGTTAACAGGGAGCTGAGTTGGACACAATCCAGTTGAGAATCCAACTTGGATTACTTAGCTTCCACCTAGCAAGGCTGTAAATATTTGTCAGCACAACACATCTAATTACTATCAATACAAACAAAGTATACCTTCCTTTTTTATAGTTCAATCATAGGAACTTCGAAGTTAAGTGTATTTGGCTTAGAGCAATCATGTGTCGCGTGAGATACAAGGAAATGTTGGGGCCACCTGTCGAATCTGAATTTTAAATCCAAGACCTATTGTGTTACAACACAACAATATTTAGAGCATATACTAAAATTCAGAGGAAAAAATGAGCTCATTTAAGAAATAATAAAAAAAAAATCTAATGGAAGCAAGTTGACCGTTTTACTCTTAAATGGACTAGACTTCTCTAATTATTTATCAACTCAATAAATACCATGTCACATAAATTTACTATATATCAACCACATTTAGCACTGCTAATTTGAGTATAATTCAACGTGTTGTACTCCAGCTTCCTCCACTGTTGTCTTCCTCCACGTCTCCACTGTCGTTTTCCTCCACTGTCGTACTTTCAACTTCTCAAATTTTCTCCTAACCCTAAAACTAATTTTAGTTTTTCAGAGCGATGGATTTTCCTTTTACACGAATGGTTGCCAAGTCAGAGGACACCTCATCGACGTTAAACATTTTAACGGAAAAAAGTTTGAAGGGCAATTTTAAAACAAACTTGAAACTCCAGGGGTATAATTGAAACTTTTAAAACACCAAGGGTATAATTGAAACTTACTTCATAGTTTAGGGGTATATTTAATAATTTAACCAAATATTTTTAAAAGGTCCTCAACATTAATTAATTTCGTAATTGTTTTATTATTTTTAATGTTGATGTGGAAAATAAAATAATAAATAAAACAAGCATTTGCATCTCTCCTATTCCTCTATTCTCTCTCCTCTCTTTCCTCTCCCTCACCCTCCTCTGGCCATAGGCCACCGACAACCGAGCGACGGTTTGTAGGAGTTTTGCCAGTCAGTTGTCGGGGACGGAGCTCCATCGACCAGTAACCCACTAGAGGTTTGTCAGATGGTCATTGGTCGGTCGATCACCAGGGGATCGTCAACAATTCGAGGAGGAGTTGCCAATGGCCATAGTAAGAGAGGAGGAGAGGGGAAGAGGAGAGAGAGTTGAGTTTTTATTATTTATTATTGAAATTATAGTTAGTTATTATTTTAATTGTTTCTTTTTTTTCTTCAACGTCAACATTTAACATATTTTAAAAAATTAATGTTAGAAACTTTTTAAATCTATTTCTCAAAACTCAGGTACTAAAAACATATAGTTTACAACTTTAGTGACCAAAGGTGTCGGAATCTTGGAAGGACATCAACTAACATTGTTGAAACTGAATGATGATAGATAAAAATATGACATTAAAATTTTTTTGGAGGTCAGAATATTTTCTAAATGTAGCAACTAACATTGCAATATTTAGAAAAGATATCATTGTTGATGAGCTAATTTCTTTTATATGTGTTGTAACAAATTCCAGAATCGCAAAGCCAAACCACAAACTCGAAACGAAACGAAACAAAATAAAGAGAAAGGGAAGAGAGAAATCAAACACATCGGATTATAGTGGTTCCACCGTTAGGTGTACATCCACTGTAGGAATCAGAGAGGAGAGATCTTTTCATTACCATGCGAAGAACAAATCGAGGGAGAAGTCGCCGATTACAAGCTCTCAAAAACAAGCCCACAAAACCCTAAATCACTCCTGCTGAAGCAATCGTGAAAGTGATGCTTATATAGCCAAAATACAGCTAGCCAAAATTACATAAATGCCCCCAATGATACAAATATTTACTTCAGAAAAATTACTGCAGTAAATGGCCAAATAAGGAGCAGTAGATGTAAATCACCATCAACAAATCGCCCTCTTGAAGAACATCTTCTGCAACAAAGAAAAGACCACCATCCCTGATTCACAAGTCACCAAAATTCATAATGCCATCAGCCATACTCGAGCTTCAGAAGCTCACAAAGATATTCAAACCTGTCTCCAGAAAGAACTTTAGTTAATAAATCAGCTGGGTTGTGTGATGTGTTTATTTTACACAAAACAAGCTTTCTTCCTTCAAGTGCTTCCCGAACATAATGAAAACGCACATCAATGTGCTTAGTTCTATCATGGAAGCTCGGATTTTTCGATAAAGCAAGCGCACTCTGACTATCACAGAATATCTTAACAGAATAAGAGGAAGAACACATTTCATTAATCAAACCTTTCAACCACATAGATTCTTTTACCGAATCAGCTAGAGCAATATACTCTGCTTCGGTAGATGATAATGCAACCACCGATTGAAGCGTCGATCTCCAGCTTATAATATTTCCAAACAAGGTAAAAACATAACCCAAAAGTGATCGCCTCTTATCTAAGTCTGCAGCATAGTCAGAATCCACATAACTAACAATATAATCATCAAAATTCTCAAGTTTCGTGTACAACAAACCTTTACCAACCGATCCTTTAACATATCTAAGCACCCATTTAGATGCTTCCCGATGAGTTTTCCCCGGTTTACTCATATATCGACTAATCATGCTCAAAGAATAAGCCAAATCAGGACGACAACAAATCATACCATACATAAGGCTCCCTACTAAATTAGCATATGGAATAGTACTCATTTCCTCAATTTCTTCATTAGTAGTAGGAGACTGTGAAGCAAAAAGTTTGAAGTGTTGTGCCAAAGGAGTTTTAACCGGTTTACAACTCTCCATATGAAATCTTTTCACAACTTTATTCAAATAATCAGTTTGACAAACAAACAACTGACCCATAGATCTATCTCTATGAATTTCCATTCCAAGTATTTTCTTGGCAAATCCCAAATCCTTCATTTCAAATTTTGTACTTAATTGAGATTTCAAAAGACAAATTTCTTGAACACTATTTGAGGCAATCAGTATATCATCCACATATAAGAGTAGCAGTACAAACACTTTTTCATTCACTGTTCTCTTATAAACACAAGAATCAAAATTGCTTTTCACAAACCCATTAGAAACAATGAAAGCATCAAAACACTTATTCCATTGTCTAGATGATTGCTTCAAACCATATATGGATTTTTTTAAATGACAAACAAAATCCTGTTTACCAACAATTTCAAAACCAGGGGGCTGTTTCATGTAAATATCCTCATCCAAAGTTCCATACAAGAATGCAGTAGTAACATCCATTTGCTCTAATTCTAAATCAAATTGAGTTACCATAGATAAGAGGATGCGAATGGATGAGTGACGAACAACAGGTGAAAAAACCTCGTTGTAATCAATCCCCTCCTCTTGTGTGAAACCTTTGGCTACCAATCTAGCCTTAAACCGAGGCTTATCATTAATGGCAATTCCTGGTTTTATTTTGAAGATCCATTTACAATCAACAATCTTCTTATTAGTTGGCTTTTTAACAAGTGTCCAAGTCTTATTTTTGTGAAGAGATTCCATCTCTTGATCCATGGCTGTTATCCAATTTTTTGATTCTTTAGAACTCACAGCTTGCTTATAAGTATTTGGTTCACAAAACATAGTATCTTCAAAACAATTTAGGGCATAACCAACAAATTCAGCTTCATCAAATCTAGAAGGAGGTCTTATAACTCTTCTTGATCTATCTCTTGTGAGTTGGTAATTTTGAAGTTGATTTTGTTCATTAGTGTTCACAATTTGGTCGCCCTCTAAAACTGGATCTTCCTCTAATTCTTGAGAACTTAAAGACAAGTCAGGAGCATTATTTGGGGGTTCAATTACTGAATGTTGAGGCTGATTATTACCCAAAACAGATTCTGGAGATTGCAATTCAATTTCAAAAGGCTTGCTGTCTTTTTCTTCAATTTTATTAGCTGTTTGAGATTCATTCCAGACCATTTTTTCTTCATTAAAAGTAACATCTCTGCTAATAAAAACTTTACTATCTCCAGATTCAAGAGACCAAAGTTTATATCCCTTAACCCCTTGAGGATATCCTATAAACATACAACGTTTGGCTCTTGACTCTAATTTTCCTTGTTTTACATGTGCATAGGCTGCACATCCAAAAATTCTCAAGTGTTCAAGTTTTGGTGGGTGTCCAGACCAAGCTTCTTGAGGTGTTTTAAATTTTAAAGCAGTAGACGGACTTCTATTAATCAAATACACAGCTGTACTTACTGCCTCACCCCAAAAAACTTTAGGAAGATTAGCATTGGATAACAAACATCTAACCTTTTCAAGAATGGTTCTATTGAACCTTTCAGCTAACCCATTTTGCTGTGGGGTTCCAGGAACGGTAAGATGTCTAGTTATTCCATTTTCTTTACACAATTTATCAAAATCAGCATTCAAATATTCCAAACCATTATCGGTTCTAAGCTTTTTAATCTTCCTACCAGTTTGATTTTCAATCATGACCTTCCATTCAACAAATTTTGCATAGGTTTCATCTTTGGTCTTTAACATATACACCCACAATTTTCTTGAATAGTCATCAATTAATGAGAGGAAGTATTTAGCCCCTCCATGAGTTCTCACTCTAGAGGGTCCCCACAAATCAGAATGTATGTAATCCAGTTTCCCTTCGGTTTTAAAAACTGATTTTCCAAAACTCTGTCTAGTCGACTTTCCCATGACACAATGTTCACAAAATTTTATTTGCTGAGGTTTCTGTTTTCCAATCAAACCTTGTTTAAACAAATAATCAACACCACGTTGACTCATATGACCTAGCCTATTATGCCATAGTTGAGCAAGTTTATCTTCCATATTCAAAACAATATTAGACTCCCCAGTAGGTATATTCCCTTGAAGGACATACAAACCATCTTGAAGAATACCCTGAAGCTTAACTGAAGAATCTTTATATACTGTTAAACTGCCATTTTTAGACACATAACTAAATCCAGCCTTATCCAAGGTTCCTAGTGATATCAAATTTCTTCTAAGGCCAGGAACATATCTAACAGAGGTTAACAATTTGACTGACCCATCAATCATGGTAAGTTTGACAGATCCAATACCTTTTATTTCACATTGTTGGTTATTACCCATCACAACTTTGCCTCCTTCCATATCTTCCAATTCAACAAAATGATGTTTGTAGGGAGACATATGGAAGGTGCAACCAGAGTCTAATATCCACTCATCGGTATGATTAGTATTACCTACCATTAAAACCTCTGCAGACTCATACCCTTCACCCACATTAACAGCCATTTTATTCTGATTATTCTTTCTTATGGGTAATTTTCCTTTCTTTCTCAAAATTGGGCAATCATATTTTATGTGTCCTTCCGTTCGGCAGTAGTTACAAGTGGGCTTATCATTCTGATTTTGATTAGTCTTCTGAGAAGGTTTATTTTGCTTACTCGAACTAGGCTTACTGTTATGATTCTTATGCTGTTTATTCTTAACAAACAAGGCTTCGGTGTCTTTCTTCTCTGATTTTAATTCCAATTCTTTGGATCGAAGTGAGTTCAAAACAATATCCAGTGTTAAAGTGTCTCTTCCATATCTAATAGCACACTTAATCTCTTTATATCTTTCAGGCAAAGAGTTTAGAAGGATTACAGCTTGATTTTCAGTGTCTAATTTCTCTCCAGAATTTACTAAATCAGCACAAATTCGATTAAAATCATCTATATTCTCCTCTAGGTTCTTAGACGGATCCATCTTAAAACTGAACAGTCTTTCTTTGAGATAGATTTTATTAGTGAGTGATTTCGACATATAAAACTCATCCAATTTCTTCCACAGATCAGCCACATTATCAACATCATTCAGACGTCTCAACACAGCATCAGACAGATACAATATCACCGTACTAAAAGCTATCTCAGACATCTCAGCTTTTTCATCATCAGTCATGGTTGCGGGGTACTTACTTGGATCTAAGGCCTTAGCGACCTTCTGCTGAACGAGAAGAGCTTTCATCTTCTTCTTCCATAAACTGAAGTCCCCCTTTCCGTCGAAGCGTTCCAACTCAAAACGGGCAGCCATTGATAAATTGGTCCGAAATCTGGCTGTATATCAGAAACCCCTCAACCGATCGGAGAATAAATGCAAAAAACAAAGAGAGCAGAAAAATCGATTAGTGAAACGCACTAATAAGACCGATTCACCTCAAAACAAGCTCAAAACTAGAATCCTTCCATTCAAAACAGCTCTGATACCAATTGTTGTAACAAATTCCAGAATCGCAAAGCCAAACCACAAACTCGAAACGAAACGAAACAAAACAAAATAAAGAGAAAGGGAAGAGAGAAATCAAACACATCGGATTATAGTGGTTCCACCGTTAGGTGTACATCCACGGTAGGAATCAGAGAGGAGAGATCTTTTCATTACCATGCGAAGAACAAATCGAGGGAGAAGTCGCCGATTACAAGCTCTCAAAAACAAGCCCACAAAACCCTAAATCACTCCTGCTGAAGCAATCGTGAAAGTGATGCTTATATAGCCAAAATACAGCCAGCCAAAATTACATAAATGCCCCCAATGATACAAATATTTACTTCAGAAAAATTACTGCAGTAAATGGCCAAATAAGGAGCAGTAGATGTAAATCACCATCAACAATATGTATATACGTATGCCCACTTCTTGGTCGGGCACAATTTTGGGTTTTGACCACCAACTTACTCGGCAAGATATACAAACATGTCATATTTGTACTAAAAAAAAACGTCACATTTATTCAAGTTCTCACCCAATTAAAAAGAAAAAAAGAAAAATATCTTTTTAGTCATTGAGTTTTGAGGAATAAGTACATTTGGTCAATGAGTTTTCAAAATAAACATTTTTAGTTCATGAGTTTTGAGAAATAAATTTAAAAGGTTTCTAAGTTTTCAAAATGGACATCGTTAGTCATTGAGTTTTGAGAAATAGGTTTAAAAGATTCCTCATATTATTTTTTCAATTTTTTAAATTAATGTTTTTTTTATTATCTTTTAATATTGAATGGTTTTTTAAATTAAAAGGTATTAATTGAATTTTAAAAAAAAATCATATGAGGGACGTTTTAAACTTATTTCTCAAAACTCAGGGATTAAAAATGTTTATTTTGAAAACTTAAGGATCTTTTAAACTTATTTCTCAAAACTCAAGGACAAAAAATGTCTATTTTGAAAATTCATGGACCAAATGCACCTATTTTCCAAAACTCAATGATTAAAAAGGTATTTTTCCTAAAAAAAATTCAATGACCCATACGCCTAGTATGCAACATAGATTGTATTTTATATTGAAAATTCTAAAAACAAACTGTTTATGTTTTTTTTTTTTTTTAATAATTTAGGCTCCGTTTGATAATCATTTGGGCCCCGTTTGATAACCATTTGGTTTTTGGTTTTTTGTTTTTGAAAATTAAGCTTGTTTTCTTCCAAATTTCTTACCATTGTTTTCATTTTTGTCAAGGACACATTTGAATTCCTAGCCAAATTCTAAAAACAAAAACAAGTTTTTGGAAACTACTTTTTTTAGTTTTCAAAACTTGAGTTGGTTTTTGAAAACATGGGAAGAAGGTAGAGAACAAAACAAAGAAACTTATTAGTGGAAATAGTGTTTATAGGCTAAATTTTCAAAAACCAAAAACCAAAAACAAAATGGTTATCAAACGAGGCCTTGGTTTTTGGTTTTTTGTTTTTGAAAATTAAGCTTGTTTTCTCCCAAATTTCTTACCATTGTTTTCATCATTGTCAATGACACATTTGAATTCCTAGCCAAATTCAAAAAACAAAAACAAGTTTTTGGAAACTACTTTTTTTAGTTTTCAAAACTTGAGTTGGTTTTTGAAAACATGGGAAGATGGTAGAGAACAAAACAAATAAACTTATTAGTGGAAGTAGTGTTTATAGACTTAATTTTAAAAAACCAAAAACCAAAAACAAAATGATTATCAAACGGGGCCTTAAGTATCCGATTTTAAATTTGAAATTTTAGAATGCAAAATTACATTAAAATAAATAAATAAGTAAAAACTTTGATAATTACATTAAACACTATGCTTCGTTTTTTAAATAATAAATAAACAAATTTTATAATGCAAATTATTAAGGGCCGGTTGCAAATATAGCAAACCGGCCCAAAATATTTGCAGATTTAGCGGCCCGCGAAAATTTTTGCAAAAATGGCAAAATTTTAAGTTCTGAAATGTGTATTTACTAAAATGTCCTTTCTATCTGATAGAAAGTTTTTCTATCACTGATAGAATCTATCAGTGATAGAAAGAGATTCTATCTGATAGAAAGACTTTCTATCTGATAGAAAGTCTTTCTATCAGTGATAGAAACTTTCTATCAATGATAGAAGCTTTCTATCACTAATAGAGATAGATTCTATCAGTTAGAAAGACTTTCTATCAGTGTTTGGTAGGTGTTTGCTTTCTATCATTTCTATCACTTCTATCCTATTAATCCTATTTGTGTTCTTTTCTATAAGGTGTTTGGTTGTTGTTGTTTGGTAGGTGTTTGGTTGGTGTTGTTTTGTTTCTGATATTTTATATCATTGATAGAAAGTTTTTCTATCACTGATAGAATCTATCAGTGATAGAAAGAGATTCTATCTGATAGAAAGTCTTTCTATCACTAATAGAGATAGATTCTATCTGATAGAAAGTCTTTCTATCAGATAGAATCTCTTTCTATCAGTGATAGAAAGTATTTCTATCACTAATAGAGATAGATTCTATCCTTCTATCCTATTTTTGATTGTTATATCCTATTTCTATCTGATAGAAAGTTTTTCTAAAGTTTTTCTATCTATGATAGAAAGACTTTCTATCACTGATAGAATCTATCAGTGATAGAAAAACTTTCTATCACAAATAGAAAGTCTTTCTATCACCGATAGAAAACTTCTATCAGTGATAGAAAAAAGTGATAGAAAGTTTTTTCTATCACTGATAGAATCTATCTGTGATAGAAAGTTTTTCTATCTCTATAAGTTTTCTATCAGTGATAGAAATCTTCTATCACTAATAGAATTTATCAGTGATAGAAAGACTTTCTATCATAGAAGATTTCTATCAATATATATATAAAAATTGACGAGGAAGAAGAAGATGCGCGCCAATCAGTTTTTCTATCACTGATAGATTCTATAAGTGATAGAAAAAGTTTCTATCAGTGATAGAAATCTTCTATCACTGATAGAAATATCAGTGATAGAAACTTTATTCTATCAGTGATAGAAACTTTATTCTATCAGTGATAGAAACTTTCTATCACTGATAGAAAATTTTTCTACCACTGATAGAATCTATCAGTGATAGAAAGACTTTCTATCATAGAAGATTTCTATCAATATATATATATATATAATTGACGAGGAAGAAGAAGATGCACGCGCCAATCAGTTTTTCTATCAGTTATAGAAAAAGTTTCTATCACTAAATCTTCTATCAGTGATAGAAAGTTTTTCTATCAGTGATAGAAATCTTCTATCACTAATAGAAAGCTTTTCTATCAGTGATAGAAACTTTATTCTATTAGTGATAGAAACTGATAGAAAATATTTCTACCACTGATAGAATCTATCAGTGATAGAAACTTTAGAAACTTTATAGAAACTTTCTATCACTGATAGAAAATTTTTCTACCACTGATAGAATCTATCAGTGATAGAAGATTTCTATCAATTAAAAAAAAAAAACTGACGAGAAAGAAGAAATGCGCGCGCCAATGCAGGGGCAATTCAGGAATATAAAAAATTAATTCAAAAATTTTGCCATATTTGCAAATATTTTTAAAAATTGCTATATTTGCCATTATTTACCCTCATGTTGCCACCCATTACAATTATCCAATTATTAATTGATAATAGTTAAGATTCCACCTAATATTTAGTTTGTAATTACACTTTCTGTAAATATATTATATATTATTAAACACGTTCTCAATAAATTTTAAAATTAGAATCCAAGTTTTGAGTCTAGTATGTCAAATCATGGAATATAACTTTGTTTTTACATCATGTTTTCATATCATTAACTAAATGCATCCGTATTCTTTTAAACATCGCATCGACCATTCGACTACAACTATTCCATTTTACCTTTATCACTGCAGTTTTAATATTTTCGACGTAAAAGTGAGACGCTAAATATAATAGGAAAGAATCAAGATATTGAAAATCGATAAATAATAGAATCGTCTCTCTTATTTGTCTGTGCATTTTCCTTCAAAGCAAAAAAATACGCACAATAATTTTCAACACTTATTCATCACTTTATCTTCAGGCTAACATTTTTAGGACCCTTTTACAATTCAATAAGACCTGATGCATTAGATAGGTGCATTGTGCAAGATACCAACTACTATAAAAACTAACTCGAGTGCTTGGAGTTAACAAATATTTAGCTTAAAGATTTTCCCTTAGCACTTCATAACAAAATATAAAAATGACTCAAACTTTGAAGATTGAGGGAGTTATTACACATAATCATGCAAAATAAGAATTTTAAGCAAGATTAAGTCATGTATGAAAAATATAATTACAATTTAGCACTCACAATTCAAATAATGAAAAGAAGAAATTGAAGTTGAAAATCATACTCTCTAACCTTAAGTTTAACTTCTACCACCATTTTTACTTGCTTCTCACCCCCAAAAAAGGTAGGATATGTTAAAAAGACAAGAATGTGCTCCTTAGCAGAATGCTTTAAAATAATAAGTTGAATATATCTAATTGCAAAGGGGTAGGAAAATTAGAAATGAACAACTCCCACAGGGATTGGTCTTTGAAGAGGCTCAGTAACCAAGCAGCCAATCACTGAAAGCCTGCCTATCTCATAGAAATTTAATATGATGCTCAAAACAATTCAAGCATAAAGATAAATCTAACAGATTTATCTGCCTATTCAAGGCTATGAGTATGCTAACAAGACAAGTCAACCAAACTAAAAGATTTATAAGAATGGAAGATCTAGTACAAGGTTCAGAAAACATTTAGCAACACGAAACACCTGCACAATGCATAAATAAGTACAGTGTAAAAGTTACTCTCCACCTCAAGTCTTTGCACTCCAAGAAATATCAAGCATTTATGCTATTGGCATCATGATTGGATGATCTGCTTTCATAGATTGCTAAAAATAGGACATTGCTTCCAATATGACAAGGGATTAGTGTTGAACACAATAAACATATAAGGAGGATAATCGATAAATAACAGCTGAGATCAAGCCACTGAAACTCATCATATATGATTTGATCAAATTAGAGAATTTTCCAGTGTGAGAAACTGGAATTTGCACAAGAAACAGACACTGACGCACTGAACAAATTTTTTTCTACCACAACCTCTTTGGTACAACAAGTGTTGAGAGGATCAGATGAGTTGGAAAGCACAGATGGGATCAAAACAAAACATCTCAAAAATGGAAACAAGATAAAAATAAACCTTTATATAATGCAAGAGATTTTCGTTTTCACCAACATGTGCTAGCACTAATGCCTGGTTGCTTTGCGTTAAGTACCCCGATGTTTAGTTGCAATCATAATATCATTAAGCACGGACGGGACTGGCAGCAACGGCAAGTTGGGTCTGTCTTCTCCATTGAAAACTGGAATTATTATATACAGGGTATGCTTTTATGGTATGGGACGGGAGGCTGAATCTGCTCTCCCAGCAAGCAGCCAAGTCATGCACTAAATCAAATGAGAAAATTGAAAATGAATACTGCTCCAGCCGTTGATCAGCCAGCAGTACTTTCTATTGGCTTATAAAATCACTGATTCACCCCGCTTCTGCAGAAAAAACAGGCCATGCAGCAATAGCAAAGAATCTATTTTGACATCCAGGGAAACTTTGAAGCCACCCCAACAGAAACAAACTAGCCTTAAGCTGGCTAGTTGATTGGAGATGTAATCTCAATCAAAATGGTTCACAAGGCTGGCAGTCTCAAATGGTAAAACAAGAAACCAGAACCACCGTGGAAATCTAACCTCATAATATTCCATTCAAAACTCTCTGATAATAATCATACTGCCGGGTCCGCCATGCATCTAAGCTGCTACTGATAAGTGAAAGCACTAAAGATACACATTGCTGCGTGAGAAAAAGTTTCACAGTTAGTAACTTATCAATGCAACATCCCCAGTACAAGAACGACAATTAAATTAAATAGGAACCTCTTCAGTCAAACTGAGGTGAAATCGTTTTCTAAGGTTCTGAATTGTTCGTGGGCCACCTTTAAAGCATGGAAATCCAGAGTCCTGATTCCAATTTGGAGAAAACAAATGAGTTAACAAAGAATCATGTAAGAAAAACATTCTCATACTCCTGCCCTGATTATATATTTGCATCTTACGGTCCAATGATTGTCGATATTGTCTGTTAGAATAATGAATCGTTATCTATGGGGAGATATCAATATGCTCTAGCCCATTACTTGAAGATTTTATATGGTGGTCATAAGATCCCATCTTGATTTTCTTATATGGATAAGAACTAGCACTCTCGTGCTTCACTTGTTAAAAGCATTTGATTCTTCAAAGTCATCCGTCTGAGGGCCTATTATTTGATAACATTAGGTTTCTTGTTTTCAATTATTTGATAACAAGTGCAAAGTCTTTTCCTTTTATATCCATGAGTATCCAAGTCAGCTTACATACACCTAGATTTTTCTCCCAAGACAACCATTTAACCCTACTACATTTGGTTGCCAAGGTAACTCATAGGATATTAAATCCTAGGTAGGCCAACATAGCTTAAACTTCTTCCCTCTAAGCCCTCTATTATTTACATGACCCTTCTTGCAAAGTTATTTTTTTTGGAATCAATGAGTGTCCGGGTCAACTTGACGCACCTCGACTAATCTCATGGGACAACCGCTTGACCCTACTACATTAGATTGCAAGAAACATGTAGGATATTAAATCCTAGGTAGGTGGTCGTCATCGATAAGTGCAAGGTCTTTTTAAACAACTTTATAAGATAAAAAAAGATACTAGAAAACCTAAAAGTATTAACTTAAAAAACAATTTCAAAAACCACGCCTGAATAACACTACAGTTTGTATTTCAATTTTCTAAAATATCGGTAATGTATCTTACTTTTGTTTTTGTCTAATAAATAACATATAAAGCATCATATTTTTCAAGGAAAAAAAAATCTTATAAATGAATCGTCATTTCTTAATGTTGGAATACAAGAGAAGAAGGAACATAAAATTTATAATTATCCAATACATTTATGTTTCTTTTTTATGTAAAAAGAGAGTACAAGAAACACAAGAATGGATATCAAGGGCATTCCTGTTGTATTTCAACAAATATGAAACAAGAAATAAAAACTAATCAAGAAAAGAAAAACTAACAGTATTATCCAATGTGACCACAATTTCTTGGCAAGGGAGAGCAGAATTCTAGATTACCTCCACAACATAGAAAGATTCAGAAGATTGTACAATTCAATAATTTAACAAAATAAGTATTTGACTGAAGCGTCAGTTCAGAGTGGAGATAAATATTGGGTATAAGTGGAAAAAAAAAAAAGCAATTCTACCTGCAACATCTCAACAAGAAGAATAACACGCTCTGCATGTTTACGGCATGTAAGAAATCCTTGAATGCATAAAACCTGATTTCAAGGGCAAAAGCAATAAATTAGCCCAGTTTATGCATGGTAAGAAGATGTGAAGAAAATCAAGGTCCCAAGAGAAAAGGAGGGTTTATAATTACTTTAAAATAATCAAAAAACTCGCTTGGAACTCCTTCAGCATCAGAATCCATGACCTAGCATTGATATTCCAATCATTTGACAATTAAAAAACAAAAATTGGAATAATCACAGAATGTCAAATAATCAAAAAGAAAAAAAATGGAAAGACAAAATATAGGCTGTCAGCCAAGAATGTCTCATCATATAATACTGAACACACCTCAAGAAGCTCCCGGGTTAACTTGAAAGGAGCACTCTCAAAATTTACCCCGCCCGGTGAGTTAGAGAGCATGAAGCCAAAGTCAATATGTATTATATGACCCTCTTCATCCAATAGCAAATTTCCATTGTGCCGATCTTTCACCTAGTAAATACAGTAGCAAAAACCAATAAGAGGACTAACAAAGCCAATTTATTATTCCATTTTGTCTTTTTTAATGAGGAACAGGAAGTAACGTCATTGAATGGGAACATTATGTCAAAGTGGGCAAAAGCCTTTTTTTAAATATATATATATATATATATATATATGAGAAAGCGGGCAAAAGCTATAAAGGAAAGAGAACACGTTGGCTATCTAACACAGCCAAACACTCAAGCATATAACATGGGGAGCTACTACCCTAATTGTTTACAATGACAAGAAGAATATCACCAAGATCCTCAGCGGTAGAATTCCACAACAAACCAAAAAATCAAATTCTAGGCTTAGGATGGAATTTAAAATGTGAAGCAGGGGATTCTTGGAACAAAAAATGTCCCGATAGAAACCAAACTGAAAAGAAAAAAAAAATGAAAAAAATAAATAAATAAGAAGCAATTTTCAACATGCGAAGGACAGAAGTAGCAAACTTTTCAAGCAATAGAAAAAACAGTTGTTGTATGTGTTAGAAACTAATATGATGTCTCCTTTATGTTTCCAATAAAGTTAAATAAAAAAAGAAAAGAAAAAGAGGTCTCCCTTCGGCTGGGTGAATTGAAGCCACAGTTAATAAATATTCTCGAAGAAGGCATCTACATCTACTCAAAGGATTCTTTGGACAAACTCAAAAGCAAAGTAATCTTAATGCACAAATTTAAATTTCTAGCGCGGAACTCTTGACATCAATTAGAAAAAACGGGCAAGCGATCTAGTTGTGAGAAAAAACTGAAGGAATGGAGTTTCTATTGCTAAACAAACGATGCAGAGGATAATATCGACAAGAGTTAAACAATAGTTTGATCACAACTACAATAAATACAGTACTAATGTTTCACCCTTTAGCAATTATAGTTCGAACCTCTTGTATCCAATTGGACTTTTATTCCTTTTTTGTAAATTTAAAAAAAAAACCTTATTTCTTTGATTTTGGAAAACCTAAATCAATAAAATGTCCCAAAGCTTTTGAAAATCAAATGCAAGCACAAACATAGACATAGTTCTTGTTTCTTATCTACAGAGAAAACAATGGGGAAAACATTAGAAGACACCAAGACAGCAGAATAAAATCAATTGCTTAAAAATAATTTCATTGAATGTAAATGCAACCTTATTTCTTTCTCCCTCAGCCCTTAATGCACAATTTAATCATCGTACACTTTCCAATAACAAATTTTCTCGCCACTTTGATACAAGTAACAATTAAAAATCATAGAAGCATGAACTCTAATCTAGTCACTAGCTAATAATGAAATAATCGAAATGAAAGTATATAAAACAATCAATATTTGAGTCGTCCTCTTCTTTTCAAATGTTTGTGATGATTCAGCAAAATACTGGGTTGAAACAACCAAGTTGCAATACTAGAATCAGTAAATTAAAATCTTACAATATGTTGAAAAGTATAATACCTGCAGAAGGTAGCAGACGAGGGAATATCCAGCCATACTTTCCACAAAATTTCTCTGTTCAGAGTTCAAACAAGAATGATATAATCACAACAGCAGTGAAAAAATAAGAAGGGAATATCAGGTACGCTGAGTCTTTACCAATAAAATATTTTATGTATTGTTTTGAACTTCAAATATGTTGGCTAATAGAATTTGGATAAAATGCAACAAGAAAACATCCCCATGCGCATCTGGCAGTATTATATCAGATATTCATTCACAATTCTAGCAGTAAATGGGAAAGCCTCAAATAGAGGATAAATGCATGCATGCATGCATATATACATACATACATACATACATAAATGCATGCATGCATATATATATATATATATGTATGTTGTATGTATATATAGATGTTAGGATATCTCATTCCAAAAGGAAAGCCAAGGTTCTTCAGATTGTTGGGACCATACTCTTTTGAAGAAAGGACTTAGTTGGAAAGAGGCTGACATTATTAAAAGATAATAAGCATTTCGGTAGAAAGGCTCCCTTTTGCTCACTCCCACCTGGATAGTGCACTCTTTGTAAGCAAAAAAATCAGTCACAAGGTAGCATTTTCCTCACGATGCTCTGCATGCAGATTTAGGACTTCCATCATTTCGACCTTCTAATGGCAAACCGCTCTCCTTCACAATATTAACAAGCTCATTCGTTCTACATTGGTTGGTAGGTCACTCTTTTAGGAATGAAAATAAAGTTCTTTGGCTTCAAAATTTCACCAAGCGTTCTTTTAGGCATATATGATTTGTAAGGAATGGGAGACTTTTCAACATTTACAGTTTCAGACACTTTTTAGCCTATAGGAAAAGAAGACGATTTCATAATCCCCTTTGGGTTGGGACTTGTCTCACTCTCCTATCATCTAAGATATTGTTTCTTACCCCAAAAAAAGAGCACCAAGGAGCCCTGTAATGGAAAGATAGTACATTGGAAGGCTAGACCAAATATAAGGAATAAGAGTGAGTCAACAATCTTTGAAGATAAAAAATAATCTTCCACTTACCCAATCTAATGAGGATTTTATTTTTATCTAGAACAGAATCCCTAAAAGAAGAGCTTCTAGGCTTCCCTCCAAACAGCAGTACCAAGTAACTTTGAAAATCTCTCCCTCATTCATGTTGATACCGGCCACAACAGATTTAGACAAGTTAACATTCAAATCTGAGGCCAACTCAAAGGTCCTGATTGAGTTGAAAAAATTGCCCATTTATGTATCATCCAGCAACAAATTGTAAATAGAAATGTAGAATTTGATCCTTCCCAGTTTTTGAACCTTCAATACAACCATCCTCTATACCCCAGAGAATTTAAAATTTCAAAAAATTGAAAAGAAGAAAAACTAGTCTAGAAGAACTGTTGTTATAAAAATAATTTTTTTTTAAGAAAAAGGTACCTGGGCAAGTTTAAAACTTGGAGAGTTTTCTTCATATTTGGCAACAAAGAAGTCACGCAAACTAGTGATGCCAGGATATCTACTTTTGATAGAATGAAGTGAAGCCTGTAAGAGAGACAATGGTGATCTGCATTGCTTTTCTTTTCTTTTTCATTGTCAAATTAAATTAAAAAAATAGTATAAGTTTCTACCGTATCTGGAATTGTTTCAATAAGAGCTGTGTAAGAAGAAGTAACTAATACTTCATAGGGTCGTAACCAGAGAGGAAGACCAGCTTCTTGAAATATATCTGGCGTCACAAGCAATATGAAAAACGAAGATGTCAAATCAAAATAATTCACAGTAACGCTCAAGAAATTTAATGTATTAATTAACTTTCTTTTGGCTGAGAAAAGAGAATAGACCTCAATATTCAAATGAGCAAAACTAAATAGTATTCAATATTAATACCAACAATAAACACTGAAGCTTGTTCTCATGCTGGTTGGAATTAATAAAAAAATGGGAATAATTACAAATGACATTTTTCAAAGATGACCATCAAGACATAAAAAAACGTGAGGGCCCCCATCTTTCCCTTATCAACATGAGAGGAAGGAAGTAGAATGTAGATTGTTGGACATAAATAAGAGACATATCAATGCTTTCATGTAAAATGTCAGCTTTTGTCCTCAATCATAATTGAGTTTAGTAATGTTCAATTTTATATAATGCTGACAAATTTGGGTTTTAGTTTTTAGCACCTTTGGTTGGAATGTCATCACCCCATCAGAGCTACTAGGTTGGCTTGGTTTGCTACTAACAGAACATCCTTTCTCTGTGGCTCCGTATCATTAGGCCGGTTTTTATGGAAGATTTCGAATGAAAGAAACTCCAGGATCTTCCCACATAGGAAAATTCTCCACAAAAAATCCTTGAAGCATCTCTCTTTATGGCTTTTTATTGGTGTAAAAATTTAGCTCCTTTCAACAACTACAATTTAATTTCCAATTGGACAAGTATTTTGTAATCTCTTTGGATGGATTCTCAATTTTGTATCATTTCATTTAACCAATGGAATTGTTTCCTATCCAAATATATATATATATATATATATATACACACACACATATATATATAATGCTGTCAAATTGAAATATTTTTATAATCCTTAATTTTTCTTTTCTTATTAGGGTTTGATGCTTTATCCTCTTTGCCTCAGGAAATTTCTTCTGATTTTGAGATGAATAAATGTTTTAATCTTCAATATGAGACCTTGAAACAAGCTGCCAAAATGCGTACCAATACAAATAAATGTTTAATCTTTTATTGAACATAAATGCATCTAGTGGAAAGAGAAGTTTGTGTCAATTCTATTTTAATTCGACGATCTTCCAACCCACTTGATTTTCATTTTCATTCTAAAGACCACCTTGTGATTTCGAGGGCCATGATTTTGCTAATCTTCTTTTGTTACAAGGAATTTTCCGTTCACAAATCCCAATGATGTTTTAAAGTTGATTCTCAAGCCTTTAAACGTCTTTTCTATGGTATAAGTTTCTTTTTTCCTATTAAGTGTCTCACCCTAGTTCTCATCTATCCTTTCTTCACCTTGATTTGAAAGGCCAAAATCTTAGTTGGTTTCTTTGGAAAGGTCAAACACTATGCACTTTATCCAAAGATGTCCATGACTTTAGGCCTCCAGTGGTGTGTGTTGTGTAAGAGGTCTCTGGAGGATCTTGATCATGTACTCTGGACTCTGGAGAGGCTACCATACAGTGAGACTAGAGAGTGGAGTTAGTTTGGCTTCTTCCAGACACTTCAAGGACATGATGAAGGAGCTTGGTAATCCCTCTTTTAGTAATAGGCTTCAGACTTCAGATATTTTGGCAAGTAGTGTTCTCTCCTATTTTGTAGGATTTATGGTTCGAAAAAATAGTACAATTTTTAGGGAAGCTGAGAAATTCTAGGAGGTCTCAAATGAAGGTTTAGAATGTGGCTATCCTAAAAGTTGTCCAATACTTCCCATCTTAAGCTTTTTATAGCTTTATGAAACAAGGAAAATAGAGCCAATCAATTAACAAATTAAAAAAACTAAAATGAACTATCAATCTAAAACTTATTAAGTAACTAAATTAAACTATTTCTCCTATTAATTCCCCGCATTGATCTTCTTTCAATATCAAAGTTTAGCGCTAGATGTCTTGTTCCCTTAGGTTTTAGCCAAGGGATCGTACAGGAAACCCTGAAAATGGCCATACCATAAAAATGTGAAATAAGTTGCACAGCAAGATGCTCCTGTCTGCAATCATCTCCACTCTTCACAATGACCTATGAAAAGGAAAAGAGAATACACAATGGCAAACCTGAATATCCATAGACTAATTGGAGCTCCAAAAAAATAGTGAGTAATAGAAGATCGGCACAGGAATACCGTGCTTAGTTCCATATTGATATGTCATCAACTTGAAGGAAATCAATCATAATAGTTAATACTCATTATGCATGACAATGTATGTAACAAAAAGTGCATGATGTAGCAAATTATATTAAATATTTCCTGGTTGCATTCACCCTATGATAGCTACTTAACCAACACAATGAGGACCGATCCATATTCCAGAGTTCCCATGACAAGAATCAGGAAAAAGATCTCATTGACTAAAAAGAAAGGGGTAGTAGGTGTGTGAGAACATCCCCCCCCCCCCCCCACACACACCTGAATCTGATTCTTCTCACATTTCCCTCTAATAATTAGCCGATCATCTTCTTATTTGCAAGTACAACTTATTCCCTAGCCCGTACATTCTTTTTCTGCACTCACTTTGACTATTCTACCCTCCCTAACTGCATCTCTTTTAGTCGTAAAAACGCTCAAAGTTCACTCATTGCTAGAGAGTGACCATTGCTAGAGAGTTCTCCATTTCATACAAGCTTGTCAAGCATGGTAGGCAGTATTGGTGTCACCCACTCTTCAAGGTTCATTCCTCTCAAGTGAAATCAGAGTCAACTTCTTGACTGCCAAGTTTCGTTATATTTTTTCAAGAAACTTGGATGTTGATTAGATTCTGTTTTTAGTTTTGCCCAATTTTCTATGCTTTAGATGGAGGCTGGAGCAATTTAGCTTTTGGAAGCTACTGTTACTGTAAAAATATATTCTACTTGTTTCAACTAAAAAAATGACCATTGCTAAAGAGAGCCTATCCACTATTCAAAATCATGTGCCCTCTTGAGATAATGAAGTCCATGGCTACATCTATCACGGGCAATCGATTTCAAAAGTATCAAGATTAATGTGATTTAAATACAGACAGAGAGAAATAAGTGTTGAATAAAAAAAGATCAGAGAAAACCTAAACAGAACTTACAGAACGCAAGTCCCAACCAGATAACTTTCCAAATTCTGAAGCTTTACGTATCCTTTCTTTCTTAACTGACCAAAGTTCTCCAGATAAAGCATCACTGGCCTTGGGTGTGCTGCCATTTGCCTATTTTAAAAAATAGATTTTAAGCTCTAGACTACCAAAATTGCATGATAGAGAAAAATATATCCATTTTTTCAGTATTCACCCTTGGCTGTGCATCTGATGAATCCTGACCAGCCCCTTTTAGAGGGAGTCCAGGAGGTGCCTCTCCTTTTGCTGCAGCAGCCTGCGCAAAAGCAGCAGCAACTTGATTGGAGGTATACAATTAAAGAGGATGACAAACAAATAATCAAGGAAAGAGTCATCTAATGCCATCCTAATTATACCAAACATTTTATCCTCCAATTTGATTACGCATTATGATTCAAGATACGCATCTCATGTAGAATATCACACTAGATTGTAGTTAAAAATCTAGAACGTAGGTGAAATTGCACGGTAATCCACATAAACTTTATATAGCGGAAATAAGTAACTGACAAAGCATTAAACATATCAAATTGGTAGGATGAGATCAATTTAAAAGGTCACATTGATCGCCATAAACATTCATCATGGGAAGCAATGTGTACCCGCAAATTCAAGCAATGAACTTATTTATACTTGACGAACAAACTCCCATAGATCCAACAAGCAAATTACAAAATAATGTACGAAATTGTTTTAAATCTCTAGAGCATTACAGTAAACAATAGATTAGTACAGTGAAGGCAAAAATGATTTCTAAATCAGTTTTACTTCATTCTTACACAAGGGACAAAAACTTCATAAATTAAGATAGTGAAAAACATTCAATCCAACATGGTGTGAGTGAGGATTTTCTCACTCTCACGTGGCCTTATTCATAGTTCATGGGGGGTTGACAATAGCCATCTCGAAGTGCTCAATCAAAGGGACATGAAAAGAAAGATATAAGAAAGTAGTATAAATTAGGACTGATGAAAGGTTTAGGCAAAGTAGAGTGCATCTGTCAGAGAAGGATCTATGGTTCCGTCTTCTTTCTCCCTCCAATGTGTTTCACAGCAAGGGTTTTTTGATAGCTTTAAAAGTTTAACAAGCGTCCCTAAAGGTTCCTCTTACCGTCCACCACATACATACACACGCAAAACTGAAGGGGGAACTCATTAGATGACAAAAATACACACAAAGTAAACATCATTTTAAAGAAAGTTATCATATGGGATGTTATCAGAAATCTCTAAGCAACTGGTGATAATGATGATGATGATTGGTGTGCGCATGCGTAATGCTATTTGCAAATGCAAAATCCCACCTTTACTTCTTCTATAGCTACTGTACTTGGGACCCGGCGATGTTCCCTACGTCGTGGTGCTCCAGGTACTTCAATGTCTTGCATTCTAGTTCCAGGATTGGCTGTGAGCACAACTCTCACCCACTCTAAGTCGCTGCTCGGAGCTGCTCCTGAACCATGAGCAACATCTGCTGTACCTTGTTGACTTGATACAATTTCAGCAGGGTCTGAACCAGTTATTTCAGTGTCCTTTGACTCATTCGGCAGTTGCTTCTCTACAGAAAGTTGCAAACTTACAAATTTCACTTTTGCATCTGACTTATGTGACATTGCTTGATCAATTGCTTGAGCAGTAGAACTGGACATTCGATCAGTACTATTCCGGTACGCCTCCTGAGTTGTCCACAATGGATAAGCCCAAGGAGGTGGCTTCGGTAACAGTGCATCTCCATTTGCTAAAGGAATTCCTCCTCTAGATAACTTTTGAGCACTGGAGGCATCCTTTACGTTGCTAAAACAAGTTGATAAAAAACAAAAATAAGATAAAGAGATAGAGCCGCCAAAATCTTGAATAACATATTCTAATGACTTGGACGGGTTGGCAATTATGACTCTAATTGCCATCAAAGTAAATAAGCCTGCTGGAACTTACTTTGGAACTTCACTTTTCAGTACTTCAACACATATTAAGTAAGGTGCTTTTTCCCTAGAGTTGAGAAGCACAGCTTCATCTTCGGGAATATGGACAACACGATACATCCCCCTTCCCATAGGAAAGGAAACACCTGAAAATACAAACAATATCTAACTAATCAAAAAGTGCAACTTTCAGAACAAGTTCCTTGCAGTATTAGCATTGCACATATACTAGAATACGTAGAGAAATCACTCATCAATATGCAAATAGAAATGTGAACTCGTGTAAAAGGAAGGCAAGGAGATGATATCCTTCTCCTAACACTAAGCAAGGAGATTACAGAAAGGAGACCTAATCACGACTAACTCCTAGCTTTTCTTTTGTAGAAAAAACTCCTTTTATTTGTTAGGGCAGCAGCTTCAAAGTTCTCTCCTGCTTATTGAAAAGTCGAGAAAGCACAAAAATCATACACAATGATATTCAAGATGAAGCTGAGGATTGTAGAACATCCTAAAAAAAGAACCAAAGAATACAAGGCTCTACATTCACCTTTAGTGTTTCTTTGCATCAAAGAAATGATAAGAGAGTTCCAGTGGAATTTTTTCAAATAACTTTTGATTTTCCTTAATCCATTGGCTTTTGAGGATTGTAGAACATCCCAAGAAAAAAAAATTATTTTCCTTATTCACCAACCAAACAAGACCTCAAGGAGCCTAGGGTTGACGTCAATTTTTTTTAATAGAAAACCAAACATTCATTAGATAATCACACAACTTTTTTGTTTTAGACACCTAAAGGAAGACATTAAAGCACACCATTCCCAAGAACTCTCGACCCTCCAAAGATCCTCTAAAATTTCTCCAATTTCTCTCAGACCAGATATTCCACAAAATAGACAAAAATAAAACCACTCCATAGAACACTGTTCTTATTCTGGAAGGGATTTTTTTTTTTTTTTTTTTTGGGGGGGGGGGGGTAAGAAACCAAACTCTCATTGAACAAATGAAATAATACAAGGGCATATAAAGTGCTGATATCTCTAGGACAGCACCAGATCAAACTTGCAGCAGAAAAAAGAGCAACAGGAGCAAGCAAATACACAATTACAGACTTGCATACAAACTTATTTCCAACTGTGCATGTGAAAGAACTACGTCACAACAGCACAAATGTTTGCAAATTGCAACCACATTTCCAAATCTAGAGACAAATTTATTCATGGTTTTGAAGATTTCAAGAAGAGATTTTATTTTACAGTCCTTCTGAAAACTGCAGTTTAGAAATTAAATAGAAAATTGAGACCTAAAAGAATGGCATTATTTTCATTTTTCTATTAAAACTTCCAGACCGTTTTGAATATATTAGCATTACATGCTACTTGCACTAGAAAACAAAATGCTTCTTAATTAGCATCATATAAATACCTTATAAATAAGATCATACCTCCATTATTTTGAGCCTCAGCTACTTTTAAATTTATTTCTGCAAGAGACTTTAAACAGAATGACAGAGATGTATGAACTATTTCAGTAAGGAACTCAAGAAAAAATGTAAGAACATAAAAGTTTAACTGGCAGAAAAATTATAAACAACCTCCCGAAGTGCACTTTTGCGGTCTTCAATTGGAAATACATCCACTAAACCATATGATGTCTCACATAAAGAGTGAACGAATTCCAATGACTCATGATAAGCTCCTTTTCTGAATTGAGCTGCAGTACTATTTGGAAGTGGAGGCTTCACATTTGACTTTTCATTTTGCTGCCTTGGGGACCCCGGATGCTTCTAGAAAGTTATGAGCATATAATTCAGACGAGGGTGCCAAAAAGTTGTGGCAGAGAGTCAGGCAACTGATGCAGTGTAAACCTAAGGTGTTCAAATATTGCACTATTCTGTCCCCTTAATCCTCTATCTTAAGGGAATGTTTGGCAGCATTTTTTTTTTCTTTTGAATTCCTCTTGGTTTTATTAGCCTAAGTTCCTCCATAATTACTTTGTCTGTTCTATTATTGCCAATTTGGAGTCTTTTTGAAACTCCCAGGTGATATCACCTTATTATAATTTCATCATCAAAAAATATTGTTTCTAGTAATAGACAAATGAATATAATTCTTTCTTTCTGGAAAATGAATTAAAGCCAGTAGTAAATGTACCTCATTGTGCTTCTTTGATCCAAAAAGCTCTGAGTCTTCAATTGAACGCTCGCGATCTCGAAACAACTTGCGAAAAAAATTTTCCGTACCTCGACTACTTTCAGGCAGGCTATCTATGTTACTATTTTCATTTAATTCAATACTTTTTGCCTCCTCGGGATGCACACGAAACAATCTGCGAAACAATGAAAAATCTGAAGGCTCTTCTTCCTCCCCATTCCCATTGGCATCTTCAACCTTATCAGTTATATCATTTTTGTCCTCAAATTTATCCCTAAAAAGTTTGCGAAAAAACCCTTCCTTTTCATCATCTTCCCTGGATTTAGAACATTTTTCTTCAGAGTTTGTATCATCTTCATTTCTATCATTCCCATCTCGCTTATCTTCAAACTTATCCTTGAAAAGCTTCCGAAAAAATCCTTCCTTTTCATCGTCCTCCGTGGACTTGGAAGCTATTTTATCCACAGAGTCATTCTTGCCATCACGAAACAACCTCTTGAAAAAACCGTCTGAGCTTGAAGTCACATCCTCATCTTCTCCTCTACTGTCCCTGAGAAACCTCTTGAAAAAACTCTCTCTTTCAGAGTCATCGTCATCTTTTTCTGATGACTTCCTGAAGAGCAAAGTATCCCGAATCTTAGAACCTGAGTCATCATCATTTCTACTGTCCCTTAAAAGCCTCTTGAAGAACCCATCCTTTTCAGTTTCATCAGCATCTTTATCTGCCGACTTCCTAAACAAAAATGCATCTCTAACTTTTGGGCTTGGGATAAATTTCTTAAAAATATTGTTCTCATCAGGTGATAATTGACTAGCATCTTCTTGCCAATTGTTCCCTGATGAAGGTGAGAATGACATGGACCTCCGGTCAGGCGGAGAAGACATAAGGGACAAAAACTGTTGTTTTGATGATAATAATTTATTCAAAACCTGGTTCTTGCTCCCAGGGCTCATCGTCTCTCCTAAGGGTCGCACAAGAGGCGGCCATTCACCCATCAAGGTCGCTGCAATCTGACACTTCTCCTGAATCCTACTTATCCCATCAGTATCATCAGAGTCATCAAGCTCAGCAGCTAAAAGCCAATGTACCTTCAAAGCTATCTGAAGCGACTTCGAGCACATATCAATTACAAATTTATCCAATGAAGGACTAGGTTTATGCACCATCATATAGCATATCTGAAACAAATAGCTCTCCAAACCCGATAGAGGCAGCGTATACATTCTGTTGCAGAGATAATCACGCACCCCCGAGTGTTCATGCTTGTAGAGATAGCTAACAGCAATCCACTCACAGAAAAAAGCCGAGTCAAAGAATCGAATGAGCCAACCACTCTCGCCATTCTCGCTCGTCGTTGTAGCCCTGGAGGCGATCTCTCGAGGTGACTCGTAAGAGTCACCACGAGCGAGTCCCAGAAACCTCACCATTCTCACTCGATCATTATAAACCCACACAAAAACTCACACAGAACCAGAAACCCCAAAATTCAGATCACCGCCACAAGCAAACTACCCATCCATCACAAATCCTACTCAAACCTCCACAAACAACCCAATTTCCAAAAACCGACTGAGTTCAGACTCCAGAATCACTAAATTCCAACGCCCACACTGAATCACATTCGCCGACCAGAATCCCAATTCCCAAATTTCATTAAAAAAAGAAAAACAATAATAATAATAATCAACAGGGAAGCGATTCCCTGAACCCCTCAGACGGGAAACGAACGCAAAATGGAAACAAACAGCGACCGAGGAATGCAAGTAAGTTGGTGGCGGAGAAGCAATCAGAAGGGGAAAAAAGGAGAGACGCGAATGGGAAACCACACACCTTGAGCAGGAAGTGAAATCGAATTGCTTGGAAAGAGAAATTGGCGAAATGGCGCGAAGAAAAAGAGAGGTTGATCGTGTGGATCTTGAAATCGCGCGGTGAAATTGAGCAGCGGCGGTGAAGGTAAAGTGCTGGAGGTGGTGTTGGGCAGTAGTGCAGAGATGGTGGTGAAGGTGGTGGTGGTCGTCGAAGTTGTTGGAGAGAGAGAGAAAGGTCGAAGGTGAGAGACAGACAGAACGTAAGTAATAATTAAATTTCAATTTTTTAAATTTAAATTAATTAATAATAAAATTGATTTATTTTGATTTTGAATTTAATTACTGTGCACGAAGCTAACCTAGTGGGGTGGGAAAATGGGGAAGCGTTTTTTTTGTTTCGAATCCTTGGATCCAAAGCTTCCATTTCCATGCCAGTTGCCTTTTGGATTTTTGTGAATTCTCATTTATTGATAAGATTAAGCGTCGGTTTTGAATACATTTTAATTTAAATGTTTTTCAATAATGCATTTGTTAAAAAAAAAATTGTTTAAAATTTAAACATTCATATGTTTGGTTGCATTTCCCTACAAGTGTTTTTATACACAAGTTATTGTATACTTAAAAAGTCTTTTAAAAAAAGTTGATTTCAAGTGTTTCTCTCAAAATGGTTTATTTATCAATCTCATTTTCTAATAAGTCATTTTTAGTGGTTGTCAAACACTATAAATTTTTTCAAAATTATTTTTTTTAAATTAAACACTTGAAAAGTTAAACCAAACACACACTAAATCATACCAAATGTTCCTAATTTCGATTTTTTTTTTTTGGTCAAATTACGAATTTTGTCTTTTTTAACTTTCATGGTTGTGCATTCTTTGAATTACTTGGTTTTGGAAGATTATAAATTGGCTAAATTACAAATTTACTCTTCTACTTTGTTTGTGTCTATTTGGTTCGTGAACTTTGAAAAGTGTCTAATGAATATCAAAACGTTGAATTTTGTGTCAAATGGGTTTTTAAGGTAAATGTGATATGTATTGACTAATTAAATCACACTCAAGTTAACACATGAAACCAGATTATTGTATTGACTTGTTTTTTTAATTCAACTATATTTTGGGGTGGGAGATTCGAACATTTAACCTCTTGCTTAATGATACAAGACAATTACCACTGAATTATGCTTAGTTTGACTTATTGTATAGATATTGACATATTTAAAATGACTTCATGAAGAAGTTGAGTGACACGTACGAGACGTATCTTCTTTTTTGAAAAAAAAAAGTATTAGAATAACTTTTTAGTTCAGGTCACTTTATCCCCAATCTCTCATTTATGCGTGACAACATTAAGAAGAAAAATGTTAGAGCACCAGCATCTAATGAGTTGGATTAAAAATGAAGAAGACATTTACAATATCTATGTAATAGAAACCATCATACATACATACATTTTTTTTCAATTACACCAAGTGAGTCTTATGAACCTTATTTGTGCAACATGACTCTAAATTTAAATAATTGAGACCCGAATCTAATTAATATTGTTATGGTTTCATTATCTAACATCTTACTTTTTTTTTCCCTAAGTCAACATTATGTAATAGAGCCAAGAGCATAACTTAACTGACATAAAGTTTGTACTAATGACCTTAAGGTTTGTGGTTCGAATCCTCCACCCCCACATGATGTAGTAGTAATAATAATAATAATAAATAAATAAATAAATTGATGTAATAAATCACAACATGTTTGTCAAGTCAAACATATCGTGGATAAGACACAAATTACCATCCCAAAAGTTAATGGTTCAACCCCACCCTACCATTTTTGAACCGGAAAATAAAATATTAAAAAATATTTTACCAAAATAAAAGCTTCAATGAATAGGTTCGGCATGTTTATGTGTAATATTTCATGTTTTTAAAACCATAAAAACGAAAACAAATAAGATATCAACTAGATGTCCTAAGATTCACATACATTTGACAATACAAAATAATAACTTTGGACTAACTTTGAATTAAACAACAATTCTAAAGGACCAAAAAATTAAAATATGATCAGATCAAGCACAAGATGAAGAATATTGCAAACAGCTACATATATTAAATCGATAAAATAATAAAGGAAAGGTTCTTTGCTGCTAGTCAGTATCTTCTGAATTCTGATACATAATAATGTATACAATAGCTATAAATTATGAGAAATAGAAGCCCAAGGGGCCAAGAACAAAAATGGTGAAATCAGGTACAACTTCAGTAGCTTGCTTGATTTCTGAGATAGCTGACAAAGATCCTCAAGTTAGCGACCAAGTTGATCTGAGAACAGAATACTGACTCCTAAAAGCAACATTTAAGGACTTTCTAACGATCCGACCCACGTGAAAGCAGGATCGAGAATGCTAAGAATACCCGTAAAGCTCTGCTGCATCTTTAGGTAATTTCAGAGCTGTCGTTTAGATTTACATATACACTCAGGGTACGGGTTTTCGTAGAACGATTCTTCGGTCCTGAATCGCGCTCGACCCTTTATTCCAGGTTGAGGACCTCTTCTTTTTCTCGGCCCCCCTTGTCTGTGACAATTTTTAATGTAAATTAAATGTTCTTCTGCTCTTTAACAACCAGCTACATAAAATGACTCTTAATCATTTTGGACTTTGGTGCCTGGCTTTATTTTGCAAGATGTGGAAGAAGCACTTGTGAAGACAAGTAAGTAGGAACATTAGATAAGTTTAAACAAACTTTACCTGTTCTTATGCAACTGCTGCACATGATCTGATAGAGAGGACCCTTCTCTTAGCTGTCCCTCTTCTAGCTTATCAAAAATTTCAACAAGCCCCTTCCTGCAAATGATAAACAGAGTGAATTGATCGTGGGATAGGAAGGGAAAACAAAACAGTCTTAAGAAACTTCTATCGACATCTATCACGTTAAGATAAAACAGCCATCAACATCTATCATGAATATTGGATATTTAAAATCATTTCAATCATGCTAGAAAATGTGCAAAAAATTTCATTGTTATCCCAGGAATGTCATATATTCCGAGCAGCAGGTCGGCTCATGATGAAAATCTTTCCTTAAGAAATCTCACTGGGGCAATCAGACTCGAATGATGAAACAGGCATCACAAAGCTTCCCCTCAAATGGAAGTTTGTTCGATTGAGTATTTGTTTTTCTCAAGTCAATGGACTTATGATAAAGTATTCGTAAAAGAGGCACAGCAGATGCGCTATAATTGGTAGACTGTCACTCAACCATCTGAAACTGTTAACTTCGCTTCAAGTCAAAGCCTACTTCACTCTTAGCATTTGCTTTATTAAGGTCATTGCAAGCAGATCCTTCAAAGAGTTTTAAGAACATACTAACGCTCTGAAAGAAAGTCATTTTATGTTATAACCCTTAGCAGTTACTTGCAATTGAAGAAAAGTATTAAAAACAGTCACGATTTCCATGGAACTAAATCATGTAAAATGAAGTGTGAAGACATGGGACTTGGGAGTAAACATTCTGCAGGTATAACTAATTCACTGACGTACTTAGATTTAGTGAACATCATCATACATATGGCTAAACCTGTCACAGAATACTCCAGAGGAAACTTCTCTGGGCCTAGCAGCTTTCACTAATTATTACCTATCTGGAGTGATCGTCTTGCGGTGGCCTAGATATCTACGGTGGCCCTCTACGGCTCTTGCCATGTTCCCCGAGTATGTTGGGATAAAAACATCACTCTCAATTGAAATAATATAATCAAGTGCTGCACTCTGTGAAGCATGATTGATGAATGGCTTCAATTCTTCCTCTGTTGCAAGTGTTTCCTGTTAGGAGACCACAATTAGCTATAATTTCACCAAATTAGTGGATTGGCATAATAATACCACTTCTCATCGAGGTTATAAGAAATTACAGTCCACTAACTTTGGTAACAATATTTGGAAACCGAGAAGAAAGCTCAGAAAGTCGAGTATCACCACCATAGATTTCCCCAGCTGCAATGTAGATTAATGTTGATGGAAGATATCCAAGAGCCTGGAGGAATATTCCCACTTCCTTGGGAGTAAGTGGACAAAGGCCTTCTATTCTCTGTTCCGTTGAGTTTATGTTTTTGATCTTCCAATGAGGAGTTTTCTCCCTAGAAAAGAATAACAACATTTAGCAACATAGAAAGGATGAAGACTGAAAGAATTTCCACATACTTTATTTTTAGAGCATTCAGACATACTGGCACACATAATATTCACCTCATTACTTTTAGCTCTTCAGCTTCAAGGTTAGTCAAACCATAAGTACAACCCGTGAAGGATAGCATGTCTTTTTCATATCTCAAATGAAGGGCAATATATCTTCCTCCACGCAATCTAAGCCGCTCGACCAGCTTCTGTGGTGTCACCGTCATGCATGCTCAGAACCTAATTTAGCAGGAAGCCCCATAGGAGACCTCTTAAATTTATAGATACTGGAATAGAAGTTAATTTGACGTTCATTATTCCCCCCCCCCCCCCCCCCCCCCCCCAATATCAAATACAATTCTAAATGACATTTTGCAAGGATTTTTAATCCCTTTCCAGAATAATGCTATTTTTTATGTGCATTTCTGAAAAATTTCACCTACACCAATTCAAGTATTCAAATATCTCCAGCATGTTCGATGCTTGAAATTTGGATAAAGGCATTAAATTATCAGTGAAGCAGGTACTAGAAGTATTTTAAAATCAGCAAGAATCCAAACCTTTCCAAAGTTCTCAATTGGTGGAGCAAAATGAAGGGCTTCATACATTGCACGGCATCTGAGTCTCTGGATATCTAGGGGCAGATCATTATTCGCCAATCGAGAATCAGATTTTGCAACATGAATGACCTATAGAAATATACTCAATGAGACAGCTGCATATTCTTCCGAGAAATTATTAAACAGCCAATGAAGAGAAAAAAATCAGAAATCAAACAGATGAAGCCCTTTCAGTTGAACAATTCAAGATATAACAAGAAAATAATACAAGAAGAGTGTACATATAAAATAAATATCTGGGAACTATAATTGTAATTCAAATTAGATGTTCCAGACTGTCAAGCTACAAGAAAGGTCCTACAGAACTTCAGAATGATACTACAGACTAAGAAGTTTTGTTCAAAGAGGTCCTTCAGACTAAATTCCCGTTTTTTTCATTTTGCGGTTGAATCTCTTTACCACCACTGTGCATCCTAACTAAGGATAGTGATCAACATTAAGAAAATGGAGGAATCAACTGAAAAACAGATTACTAATGAAGCAGAAAATTCCTCATTTTAACTTCAAACCCACTGAAACAGTCAAAATACCTGATAGTCTTTCCATAACCGTGTCATCTCTTCATAGTAACCAAAGCCAGACCATGAAGTGAAATGCTTACGAGCACGAGGAATAGACTCCAATTCCTTGGGGAGCTCCTTGATTATCTTAATGTCACTTTGTAAGGTTTTGATAAAGTGAAGTTCATCAAAAATATCTGAAAATATACTGTAAAATGTATTACTTAGAGGGGTTAAATTAAAAACAGAAACAACAACCAACTGATCCACAAATTGACATGAAAACATATAACTAAGTACCTTGTATCATGCCAAAATGAACGTTTATCCAATTGAGGAATAACAAGGGTCCCATTCATGATGCGTGCCACAGCCACCATGTCAGAAATCTATTTATTTTAAAAAATAATAGAAAAGAAATTATTCAAACGAAGTTCTTATCAACAAATTGGTATATCATAATTTATTTCTTGGACAGTAGATAAACCAAAATAAGTGGTCTTACGTGAAAGTTTAAAAACATCACTAAGGATGGTGCTTTGGGGGCAGGGTAGTGATATTTCCCCAATTATCAATATGTACAGCAGAAAAAGGGTAAAGGGATAGTACTGTCGCCAAGTAAGCAGTATGATATAAGTATGGGCTCCATTGTAACTAATTTAGTTAGCAGGCAGGAAGAGGAACGAACGTAGTTAGCATATAGGGTAATTGATGTAAGAGGGGGAGAGGTACTTTTTTGGTCGGCTAGATTGAAGTTGGAAGAGATGGGGAAATCTCTGAATTTCTCCCAAATTTGTACTTCCCGAAACTCTCTTAAAGTAAGTGAATTCTAATAAATAAATATTAAATTAATCAAAAAAATAAAAACCTTAGGTCATGGAAAGGTATGGGCTATGCTTTTCTTTTATTTTATTCTCTTTTCTTGATCGCCAACATGGGGCTCCTTTTTTTGTAATTCTATTGCAACATTATGTTGGTTGGGCATGTGTTTTTTTCTTTATTGTGGTTCTCTTGTGTACTTCCACTCGTCTTAACAAAAGTTGGTTTAGTGTCAAAAAGAATATGTACAAAATGAAGAATATGAAGCCTTAGAGTTGCTGCAACTTAAACAATTTATAATCCAAACCCAAGTACACAAGTAATCAGAATTAACTTCATTGTTTAGCATCAAAATGTTTGTAATCAACTTAGCTTTACACACAAGTAACAGAGTCAGCAACTTACACCAGCTCGCATTTGATTTAGTCCTCCATTACTTCTCACTGTGATGTAATGATCTGACGTTTGGGCAGCTGGCACAGTAACAAGAATTAGAGTAAAGGGTCTTATTATCTTCTCTTGTGTGTGTAAGTGCACAGGAAACATAAAAATGATGATGGATCCGTGGTTTGTGTGCAGGCATACACTATGAACTTTCATTAAGTAATATAAAAAATAAACTGCAGCTAAGACCCATGAAGATCGTCAAAGTTACTGCAAGTTTGCATTGGACTAAAAATGTAGTGCTTTGCACAATGTTAAAGAGAATCGGCACAAAAATCCACTAGATAATTTTTTGAACAAGAAACAATTCATTGATAATCTACTAGATAATCAAGATCTTAAATCTCTTCCTTCAAACTTCAACAACAAATGAGATCACGACCACTATTTGAACATGCTTGCTCTTCAAAACTGAAGGAAGCAAGGGACAATATTACCTTCATATCTAGATGTAGGCTTGACACAGGGATGGAACCCGTAACTCGATGGAGCATCCCATAGGTGATCGACTGATGTCTTCATAAGAAAAGGCAAAATCAATTTAGTCAATACCCTTTTGGATTAGAAGATACTTTCCTTCTTCATTAAATTTTGAAAAAATAAATAAAGACGCTCATGATAAAAAGGAGCTAGCTCCAGAGCAATTACTATACACAACAATTTAGCAGTAGGCACAGTTTTTTAGACTAGAGCATTTGTTATTCGCCCTTTGAATGATATTTAATCTTGGAAGATTACTTCTTCGGCCTCAATACGCATCTTTGAGGTTTTATATAAAGAAAGAAAATTTTCCAATTCCTCGGTACTGCTCTTATTTAGAGTTAGCTCTCAGAATCTATGCATTACATTTGATGAGTCCCTTGATCACTTTTTCAAACAAGAAATCACAAATGAAAATTTACCACAGAACAGAGTTTGCACACGAGTTGTAATAGACATTCGTCTAGCTTGGCATTACTCTTGCGTGTCATTAATTTTGTTTACTAAGTCGTCTTGTTTTCCAAATGTAATATTCCTTCCCTTCCTTTCACAACGAAGTGACAGAGTTATCTATAATTAATAAATGGTGTAATAAAAATGGCAAAGAAAGTCAAAACGAACCAACCATCTTCCATTAAGATATATAAAAGTACAAAAGAAGGCCACAAAAACAAAAACCAAGCCCAGCAAATACAAGGACTACAAAAAACAAAAATTATGAGGAAGAATGAAAACTGGAAACAAACATATGACGACAATAGACAAAACAAACAGCCTAGGAAACATAAGAGAAATGTTCCCCTTTCCTAAATTTCCATAGGATGGTCTCCACAGTCAGAAAAAGTTGCAGCTTATGCAACCAATTAACATATATTATGTTTAATTTTGTAAAAGATGGTTTTTCATACTTAATCCAACGTTTTCACAATTCACATTTGAATCACTTCTCGTAACTTCGCATACATGTGGTTCAATTCCAAATTAGCAGATCCCAGTTAGCTGCCATGTCGGAAATAAATGGCCAATCATGGAAATGTAGACACGAAAGCAAAAACTAAAGTGCGAAACAAAAATTATTACACGAGAAAAAATAAAATTACGACGACAGTAAGGCGAAGAAGACATCATACCAGCTGAGATTTGGATTGAGATTGAGATTCCTCTGCCTCTGAAAACAATGGTTTCTGCTCATCTTCAAGTATGTTTCTGGTGCAGAACAGGAACACGAAGATGGAAGATGCAAAAACGAAGATCAAGCAGAAGGTAAAAGCAAAAGGGGATGATTTTCGTAGAAGAAATCTGGAGGTTGACGGGGTCCTGTGTTGGGCAAAGCTTCGATTCACCATTTCAGCTACAGATCTTAATCATCTCTGTGTTCTCAATTGTTCTGCAACAATTTTTGGCGTGTGGAGCAATGTGGCGCAAAGAATTATTAGCTCGTTCCTACTGAAGAATTCTCCGAGTCAGCATAAGATAAATACCAGCAACTGGGCTCGATGCTCCTTCCCAAATACTTTCCGAAGTGAATTGTCGGAAGTTAAAAGTTTTTCTTTTTTTAATATCAGATGAATATATATTTTTTTTTTTTGAGAGATCAGATGAATATATATATATATACACAGAGAGAGAGAGAGTTCAGATGAGATTTAAAAATTAAATAAATAAATAAATATATATATATATATATAGTTCAGAGGAAAATAAACTTTAATTCTCGTTTTTTTTTTCTTGGAAAACAACTTTGATTCTCGATTTAGTTTAAATAATTGGGTTTGATAATGAAGTGTTGAGATGGAAAAATGACGAGTAGCAAAATGCTCTCAATTAACAAAATAGTAATATAATAATTATTGTTATTAAAAAAACGAATAATATACCAACAAAAGCAATTGATTCTTCTTTTTCAAAAAAAAAAAAAAAAAAAAAAAGCAATTGATTCTTACCGTTGTCAAAAATAAAAATTCTTACCGTTGTCAAAAATAAAAATTTTGATTCTTACCAAAAAAAAAAAAAAAAACAACTTTCGTAGGTTGTTCCTTTATTTTTAAAAATCATTTTTTGTTATAAAATAGAAACAGAATAATGAAGGTTTTTTTTTTTTTTTTTTTTTTTGAAGATGAATAATGAAGGTTGAGACACGAGAGTTATGATGTTAGATGTTAGAGATGTCGATAAGTATATGTAATTTTGAGGAGTTATAGACATTTAATTATAATATTTGACCATCTTAAAACAAATCATAATTTTTGTAATTTTTTATTTAATCTAATCTCTAAATTTTTTTAATGAGATATGTTTTTTTTAGTTCAACAAATTCGAACCTTGTACCTCTTAATCGAAGGTATATGGTTATCAATACAACTATATGTCAGTTGAGCTATGCTTTGTTGACTAATGTAGAATTATATTCAATTGACGTGTGTATATATATATATATATATATATTTTTAAATAAAATTTTATAAATATTAGAGTGAGCTTTAAAAAAAAAAATCCGAAAACAATATTTGCAACATTCATAATATTCTATTGTATTGTTAGAAGTAAGCTCGTTCCATACGCTTGAAAATTGGTATGATTCTTTTTTTCAAATTATCAAAATAGTACTTAAACCTATCCAAAAAACAGTGTATTTATTTCCTGCGAATTAGTGATTTATTAAAGTTTTTTTTTTCTTTTTTTTAATAATAAAAACACCTACATGGCACTTGCTCGTTAATTTTCGAGTAATAACATCTGTACAAAGGTAAGATAGTTTGGATTAGCTAATAATTAAACTTTTTTTTTGTTCCTTTTTCAATAAAGCTTATGAATTATACTATCAATAATACATTCTTTATTTCAATGCATACATTGTATAATATTATCAGCTAATCCAGACTATTTCAATGCATACATTGTAAAATACATTTTATCTTATCTATACTTGTACTAATGACGAAGAGGTTGGAGGTTCGAATCTCCACTCTCAAATATTGTTGAACAGAAAAAAGAAAAAACTACCTATGATATCAATATTTATGAACTGAAATAATACTAATCCTGAAATGTTAAAAATTAAAATATGGTAGATTTTTTAATAAATAGAATATAATATTAATTTTATTTAATTATATGACAACATCAACATAGCTCATGGCATGTTTCTACTAAGTTTGGATATTCAAATTTCCATATACGTCTGTAAATATAAAAACATTATTGATTTTATTTATTTATTTTTTTTTAAATATTGAATTTCATGAAATTAGGGTATTGATTTTATTAAATTATATGAAATTAAAATTAATAAAGTCATGCACATTTTCTCTACGAATCACTAAAAACACACACAAAAACCTCAGATATAACTCCATTCTGTATAGCCACCGGTCTTCTGTTTCCTCACAAAAGTGAGAAGCCGATAGGAAGACAACCAGATAGAAGAGTAGAAGCCATTCCCAAATGCTGGAATCATGACGTTCATGGCTTCAAACGCACTTAATTTTATCCAATTATCGCATCCCGTTCTTCCTACCACTACATCTCTCGGTCGAATTCAGCTAGTTTCATCCTGTTCTTCATCGTGTAGCAATCACGATTCAGCCACCAAAACTCGCTCCAGAAACCGTATTTTTACTTTCCAGAAGTTGCGGCAGCTCAGAGTTTTCGCTCCGAAAGCTTCCAGTTCGGATACAGACGCGGTGGTAGCCTCCACAAATGTAGAGGAAGACGTCGAGTCTGCTCAGCTATTCGAGGTTCTCTCTCATTTCTGCTTTTAATTTCGGATTGTTGTTAAAAAATAAGATATGACGACCTCAAGACTAATTTAATTTTGGCGTGTATATTGCTGAATGTGGAAGAGGCTGATATGTTAGTTGAGGTTGAACACGAGAGAAGTGTTCTCCAGTTCCTGAAATTGAAACTTATGTTTGTCGAAAAGGCATCATCATTTCTAATGAGAATAAATGGATCAGTCATATGTTTGACTGTCAGCGATTCAGCGCGTATCTGCACATTTATCATCAGTGACAGTCAATACTGATTTGATTCTCTAACTTTTTTATTTTTACAATCTCATGTAAGCGAGTCTTGCGTTTTTCAGAAATTAAAGGATGCTGAGAGACAACGGATAAATAAGTTGGAAGTACTTCAGAGGAAGGCGAATTTGCAATTAGAGAGGCAGCTCGTAATGGCTTCTAGTTGGAGTAGGGCCTTATTGACCATGCGTGGAAAATTAAGGGGAACTGAGTGGGATCCTGAGAACTCGCACAAAATTAATTTTAGTGATTTCTGGACACTGCTTAATTCGGGCAATGTCCAGTTCATTGAGTACTCAAATTATGGTCAAACAATGTCAGGTAGTCACAGTATATTCTCTTTATATTTTAGAACGCATGCACATTTTTCTTATTTTTAAGTTTATATAAAAACAAGAAAAAGAAAAGAAACTCCAATTAGAAAAACTGGAAGAGACACAATAATTACAAAATTTTTGGTGCCCAAGACATTTTGTTGTAAATTAGCTCTTTAAGACATTCTTGTTGTTATAGCCTCTAACAATTGATTTTCAGTTATGTATTTGAGCAGTTTTCTTTCTGCGATCTCTGTAGTAGGGTATAATAGTTTCTGATAGTGTTCTTTTTTGGAGTTTGTTATTTTCTGATAGTTGATTGTTATACTGGTGCAGTTATTTTACCATACTACAAGGATGGAACAGAAAGAAATGCAAAGAATGAAATCATTTTCCGGCGTCATGTGATTGATCGTATGCCAATTGATTGTTGGAACGATGTCTGGAAGAAGTTGCATCAACAAATAGTAAACGTTGATGTAATTAATGTGGATGCAGTCCCTGCAGAAGTCTATTCATCTGTTGCAACTGCAGTTGTTTGGTCTATGCGGCTAGCACTCTCTGTTGCATTGTATCTTTGGATTGATAACTTGATGAGACCAATATATGCAAGGTTGATACCCTGTGATTTAGGAGTTCCTAGAAAAATAACTAGACTACCACTCAAGCGCCGTGCACTTGGATCTTTAGGGAAGAGTCGGTAAGTAGACATCCTTGATCAATTTTTTGAATATTTCCTGTCTGCTTAATGTAAATTTTGTCCAGTTGGTTGATAATTCTGCTAAAGCTTTACAAGAGATTGTGATTCTCTAATTTGCTTTAGTAGCCTCCTATTTTTCTCATACAGAATTTCCACAAAAGTAGTTTTGTGCTTTTGGGCTGTTGTTCAATACTTTCATCTCTTTTATTGTTACATATTTATGGAGTAATGATTATTTTTTGTGCCATTCCTGGAATTTGGAATCTAATATTTAATGGCCTTTCACCAGGGCAAAATTTATATCAGCAGAAGAAACTACTGGTATCACTTTCAGTGATTTTGCTGGACAGGAGTATATAAAGAGGGAGTTGCAAGAGATTGTACGAATTTTGAAAAATGATGAAGAGTTCCAAGACAAGGGTATCTATTGCCCAAAAGGAGTACTACTCCATGGGCCTCCTGGAACTGGTAAGACGCTACTAGCTAAAGCTATTGCTGGTGAAGCTGGACTTCCATTCTTTGCTGCAAATGGAACAGATTTTGTAGAGGTGAGGTTTGTTGCTCATCCCACTTGAAAGTGAAGGGGGTTTACAGAAAAGACTCAAATGAGCAAAGAATGGAAGAGGCACTAAAATTAAAAAAATTGGAGTGAAGAGTACACCTCGAGAAGGCCAGTCATCTTGTTTGTCAAATACCACACTTCCTTTCCAGATTTGATTATTTGAATAAGCATTTTATTTAAAAATCAAAGATACTATGGCAGTATAAATATTGCATTTTGAGCCCAAATGAAAAACACTTATTCTGCGCAAGTCTCACTTATTCTATTTCGTGGTGCTCATTTTTTTTTGTGTACAGCATCTGACATCCATCCAGTCACAACTCTTTCTGGAATGAACTGAGTAAAATGGTTAATTATAAAATCTCGTGTTGTTGCAACATGAATAAAAACCATTATTTAAATGTAGATTACTTTACTGATGAAAGGTAATGGATTCAGAAACGTTAGCAATTTGTTATTTGTTTCCCCAGATGTTTGTGGGAGTGGCAGCATCCCGTGTGAAGGATCTTTTTGCAAGTGCCAGATCATATGCACCTTCCATTATCTTTATTGATGAGATAGATGCCATTGGTAGCAAACGTGGTGGACCTGATATCGGTGGAGTAAGGAATACAAACCTTTTTCTTCATTCCATTTCTAAATAATGGTTCACCTAAAAATTTTCCACCTGCATTTTTATTTGGTTTTCAATTTTTTTCCATATCCTTCTGTGATGATTACATGGAATTGCTTCATTTTATATGATATACTCTCATTTCTCAGCTGCAAACAATTCTTGATACTCCGTTTCTATGTCTCTCTCTCGGGTTGGTGTAGATTTCCATAAACCAAGAAAGATAATATCTTCTTTTGTAAGATTTATAATAGATGCGACCACATCACATGCTGGCTTCTTAATCGGTAATCTAGTCCTGTAGGTTTCACATTGAGTACAAAGTTTACTGGAAGCAGGCAGTGGATGACCTCCTTGGTTATTTCTTTATTGTTCATCATCGATTTAATATATCTGTCATTTTTAATAACAGTTCATACAATCTGTGTTTGACAATTAAAAATGATTACTATTGAATCTGTATGCTGATTTTGTAGCTTCAAATGCATGTATAGAAATGAAGATACTGTAAAGCGGCTTTGCTATGGAACTCTGCTCTTCTCTTATCATGCTTGTATTTGAATACCTTTGCTTGCAATATAGATTTAATAGAATGTGCAATACAGGGTGGAGCGGAAAGGGAACAAGGCCTACTTCAAATATTGACCGAGATGGATGGATTCAAGGTTTCTACTGCACAGGTGTGTAGAGAAAGTAAACTCATTAGTATAGTATCATAACTGGAAATCTTCCCAATTTTTAGCCACAGATTCTCTGCTATATATGTCCATATTTTAGAATATGGGTTGCTTCCTTTCTAATTTTCTATGATTTACTACTTTGGAATTTGCTTAATATTCATTATTCAAATGTCCATATAAGGGGAACAGGAATAGTTGTTTGGAGAGTACGAGAGATGGGAGATTCTGCTGGTTATAGACTGTGGTGGTAAAATTGAGGAGGAAGTCTTTATTTTGGGAGTTGTTAATGATGGAAGATGTTGCATTGTTGTAGAGAAAATTCACTTTCAGAGTTTCAAAGTTTTCTTTATATCATGGAAATATTAACTTTCTCCTTGATTAGATCAAGATTGCACGACTTCCCTCATAACAAAAAAATCACCCAATTAAGATTTTTTGCAACGGTTTCTCATCTTTTCTTAAAATTAAAGAATTTCTGATTGATAGGTTAAATCTGGGTTTTTCAGGTGCTAGTTATTGGTGCTACAAATAGACTTGATATTCTTGATCCTGCTCTGTTGAGAAAGGGCCGTTTCGATAAAATTATAAGGGTTGGTTTGCCATCTAAAGATGGAAGACTGGCCATATTGAAGGTATTTCAGTTGGTTTGCTATTAAAGAGTCAGAAAACTCTTTAAAAGTTGTGATTTCTTATAGTTATTAAAATCTGCATGTAATGTACAATGCAGGTACATGCTAGAAATAAATTTTTTCGTTCTGAGGAGATTAAGGACGCTCTACTTCAAGAAATTGCTGAGCTAACTGAAGATTTCACAGGGGCAGAATTGCAAAATATACTGTACTAAGATGAAAATCTTTAAGCTATGATCATAATTCAACAAATTTTTTGACGTGCACTTTATATTTCAAAGGAGAGAACTTATTTATTTGTTTTCAAATGTGGACAGAAATGAAGCTGGGATTTTGACTGCTAGAAAGGATCTGGACTATATTGGACGTGAAGAGTTGCTTGAAGCATTAAAAAGGGTTAGTTCGTGTTTGCCTGCTTCCCCTCCCTCCATTTTTTAGGAGCTTAGATATAGCCCGTTTCCTGGACACATTGCACTATGTTTTGTTAAGTTGCTGTATTATCAACAATTCTCTACTTGGTCGATGGTTTGCAGCAAAAGGGTACCTTTGAAACTGGTCAAGAAGATAGCACTGAAATTCCTGAAGAGTTGAAACTAAGATTGGCATATAGGGAAGCAGCTGTTGCTATTTTGGCTTGCTATTTTCCAGATGCCTACCGCCCATTCGTTGAGGTAGTGTTGTCATCGTGTTTCAAGGATTTTGTAATATTTCCTTGGTAAAAAAGCATGTTAACTAGCTTTCATACTTATCCTTGCAGACAGATATAAAATCAATCCGCAGTCAGCCCAATATGCGTTATGCTGAAACTCCAGGGAGAGTGTTCTCAAGAAAAATAGATTATGTCAATTCCATTGTGCGTGCATGTGCTCGTAAGTTATATTAGATGCTTGTGCTTCACTTATATAATTTTCCATTGGTAATTTACAATTGGGAGTTGCTATGTGTGGTGAAATGGAATTCTTATTGTACCAATTGTATTGAAAAAAAAAAAAACTCCTTTTCTTACTCCTTTCTTAGCTTCTCATTGCATGACAGAGGAATTTTGGGAATTAACCTATCACTAATTTCTTTGCTTTTCACAGCATGATTAGGAGGTCAGCAATAAAAGGGTTTTAGCAATTTTCTGGTTGAAAGTGTATTAGAACATAGCTCTGAGGAGGCTCTAATTTTGTTTAGTCTTCACTTCACAGAGGTTCAATGATTTATTAGATTAATTCAACTTAGTACTACATACTTGTTACCCATTGATTAGTTAGTTCAGATTCATCCGTAATAAATAATACTTTAAAATTTATATCAAATAGCCGATTAATCTAATTTAATACTGAAATAAATAATAAAAGTTAATACTAAATATTAGAGTAAAAGATTGGGGTGGATTCCTAATCTTTGGAAGACGTGGGTTATAGAGATTTGTAATACAGCTAGAATGACGCTAAGTAGCTTAACTATATGAAATACAAACCATCTTTTATCGGAGCTATCAAATGCCTGCCAAAGATGCGAACTAAACTTGGTATTTAGTTTCCGTGGATTGAAATAATCAAAAGCGCTAAAGTAGGTTATAGAAACTCACCCCAACTAAATGCGGGAGAACCACTTATTTAGTGTCTAGTTAAAATATCATTCTACTCTATATAGCTTATCAATTCAATATTATAGTCTTCGGAATATGAATTGTTTTACTGTTTTCTTGGTTTTGGGGTTTTTCTTCTTTTTTTTTTTTTTTTTTTTTTTTTTTTTTTTTTTTTTTTTAAATAATAAATGGAAGCGATGGCTTAAGTTAAAACCTAGACTTGAGGATAAGGTGTCAGGTATGAAGAGTCATGAATTTAATGGCTTTGCCTTTTTTGGTTCAGCTTGACAGTTCCCCACTCACACTTCATTCTTACATTGTCTATTAAATGTTGATAATTCCTTTTAAAAATGCCAAATTAAAACCAATTTTGCTTCCATAGTAATCTCTTGGATGTTGACATTTACTCGTTAAAATTGTGTTAGAATTACTAATTTATTCACTGGTTTTATGTAAATTATTAATACTTGCTCACTGGATTTCTCACAGCACGGGTAATTGAGGAGGAAATGTTTGGGGTTGATAACTTGTGTTGGATCTCGTCAAAGGCTACGTTAGAAGCTTCAAAGTTGGCAGAATTTTTGATTCTACAGACAGGGATGACAGCTTTTGGTAAAGCATACTACAGGAGTCATGGTGATCTTGTTCCAAATGTTTGTCTGCGTTGAAGCTTGATACTCTTGAAGTCTTTATGACAGTTATTTTCTAAATAATGAAATATTTCAATAACTCAGTTAATTTGGATAATTTCTACAGCTTGCATCCAAACTTGAAGCACTTCGTGAGGAATACTTGCGTTATGCTGTGGAAAAATGTGTTTCCATTTTGAGAGAATACCATTCCGCTGTAGAGACAATCACAGGTCATATTGATTTATGTAATTCTTTAGTCTAATTTATGCAACAATGGTTGACTATTGAATGATCTTCATAGTAGTTATGTTTTTTTTTTTTTTTTTTTCGAGATATCATAGTAGTTTTGCTTAAATATTGAGATGTGACTAGAAATTGATGAAGTTGATTTCTGTTAAGTAATGAATCAGTATCATCTAAGTTCCATCACTTATTGAACATAAAACTTTTGTACTATGCAGATATTTTACTTGAAAAGGGAGAGATTAGAGCTGAGGAAATTTGGCACATATATGAAAAGGCTCCTCGATTTCCACAGGTGGGTTTTCTCCGACTTCACAAAAATGTATTGCCATTATTGGGAAATTGTCATAGCTTGTTTACTCTCGCATGGTCGTTGTTAGTTTTGTCTCTTTCAGTTAATTTGGTATCATTTATTAATGGCACATTTTAAAAAGGGGAAATCCTTCCTCAGGCGTGCCTGAAGTCTTATAATCATCTCTTTTAAAGCTGGCTTGACTAAGAAATCAATGCCTGAAACTCCTAGTAACCATCCTCAAAATCCAGGGAGTCGTACTTTTAGGGGTTCAAAATATTCTCTGTTTGACACAAGATTGTTTATTCCCTCCATCAAGGTCTACTTAAGATATTTCCTCGTCTTCTCGCTGGTCTCAGCTATAAATTCATGTTTTGATTTTTGGTTATGGCAATTTGTCACCTATGGTTGAATTCTTTTGATAGATGACTTCATTCTCCGCACCTAAAATATTTATCTATGGCAGGTCTAGCACGAGGGCTCCTTTTTTGTTTGTTTTTGTTTTGGGCTTTGGTTACTGAATTTTCTTGGATGTCCTCTCATCTGTAGGCTTTGCTACTGTATTATCATCTTCCCTAAACATATCAGGAAACTATCTACAAATGAGACCAGAGATAAAAAATTTTGACCTTGTAAGGACTCCTTGTGACTTGAATTAGGGAAGTTGTCCAACATTTTCATAAGAATATTTGCTACGTGAAATTTTATCACTAGAAGGGACCAACATCAATCTTGACGAGAAGCAACAATAACAATTTTAAATAGGAAACATCAAGAAAGAAATTTCATGAAATCGATGATCATTGAAGCTTTCTCTTTCCTTTTCTTTTTCCTACATGAAAATTTCCAATTTTATCTGGCATGAGTAGGACGTAGATGGGTAGAAGAAGTGTTGATAAAAGATCATGGTAAGCCATGAATGTTGAAACAAAGGGAAAATATAGTCTCATACTCACATTTTCATAAAAAAGAATTTCGGTGCAATCACCAAGAACCAGTTTCAAGCAATGGAATACTCGAGAGATATTCCTGATTACCCAGCTTAATATAAATATCAGAAATGTATTTTCAACGTTAACAATGTGCAGTGTCTTGAGTCTTGTAACTTTCGATGATACTTAGAGATGTATGGATAACTTGTAGGGGAACTTTTACTGCCATTTTCCCAACGAAGCTACAGTCTAAGAAACTAATTAATATCTCTGGTCTTTTAGTCTTAGTTGCTCCTTATAACCATATGTTGGAATTTAATAAATTGGAGCCTACAAACTAAAGTCTTTCATTTTGTTTTATTTTTAAAAGAAGAAACAGGGATTTCACTGATAGAATGAAATATACAAAAAGGAAGGAGAGGGCCTTCCGACCACTTAAGGTGGATCACAAAAGCGTACCGACTAAAGTCTTTCAAATTAGCTAGGCAATTTGACATTGTAAACTAGATTAGTAATTTCTAAGCTGAATTTTAGGTAACTAAAGTATTTATAACTGTTCTCAAAGACTTTATGTGGAAATATTAGATGAAACATGAATACCCCAGATTATAAGGATTGACCAATGTAGTTTTGAATATTCAATAATTTCACTTGTGAATGTTCGGATATTCTGTGTCTTCAAACTATTAGGTCTGTTGGTGCCTTGACTTAGTTTCTTGTCCCTGACCGTTTTCATTTTTTAATCTAAAGAATGAGAGTAAAGTATTTTTTTTGTTGCACCTTATCAGCCTGCTGTACGGCCAGTTGATGAACATGGAGCTCTGATATATGCTGGACGATGGGGAATTTATGGAGCTACACTGCCTGGAAGGGTTACATTTGCACCTGGAAATGTTGGATTTACAACTTTTGGTGCGCCTCGACCTATGGAGGTACACAACCATCTATAGTGCTCATACTCAATCCATAATGTCAAAGTACTGAAAATTTGATCTTTCCTCTGTGATTTGAACCCTGTGCAGACACAGGTTGTTAATGACGAAACTTGGAAACTAATTGATGATATCTGGGAAAAAAGGGTTCAGGAAATCAGAGCCGAAGCTTCAGCAGAGGTTGAAGAAGATAAAGAGAAGCCGCAACTTCTGATGGCCAGTCATTTCATTTGAATGTAATAATAAATTCCTTCATCTGTTAGCTCTCTCACTCAATGTTTTTACTCATGCACCCATTTAAGCCTTTTCTCTTCATATTAATTGAAAACAGATATTGTATTGATAATGAAAAGTATATACATCACTACAAATATGTAGAGGGACGAGAAAACCTCAAAAGAAAGAAACTGAAATTAGAAGAGTTTGTCCTAGTAGAGTAGATTAGGAGTCATGCTAAACTCTTAGGGGCTGTTTGGGGTGCTGAATTGGTTATAATATCTGGTGGTTATAATAATCTGTGTTTGGGGTGCAGATTATTATAATCTGGGATAAAATAATCTGTGTTTGGGGTGCAGATTATTTTAGTCTGGGATAAAATAATCTGCAAAATAATCTGTGTTTGGGATGCAGATTATTTTAGTCTGGGATAAAATAGTCTGTGTTTGGAGTGCTGATCTGTTTTAACATGGGGTTCTGAATCAAATGTTCAAACTGATTGTTTTCTTTTTCTTAGTTTTTTTTAGATATACGATTCACTTTGATTTAGGGTTATGTTTTTTTTTTTTACAAAACAAAAAAGTTTAGGATTTGGTATAGAAAAATCATATTAGTTAACATTTAGTATTGCCAAAATAAAAATTGTAAATGTTTAGTTCTAAAATCATATTAGTTTTTTTTTTTTTTTTTTTTTTTTTTAATCAATAAAATCATTTGAAATAAACTTGAGTGTGGTAAATACAATTTCGTTTGAATGTTCTTTTTTTTTTTTAAGTTGGTTGACCTTCGATGTTGTCAACGACTTTTCCGGCAACCTTCGATGTTTTAATTTTTTAATTTTTTTTTATTTTTATTTTCATTTTTTATATTTATCAAATGAAAATGAGAAGAAATATGAAAAAAAGGAAAAAAAAATCGGTGGCCGGAAAAGTCGTCGGCGACCGTCGGAAAAGTCGTCGGAAACTTCGCCGGCCGCCGGCGATCGCCGGAAAAGTCGTCGGCGACCGTCGGAAAAGTCGCCGGCCGACGGCGGCCGGCGGTCGTTGGAAAAGTCAAGGAGTCGCATGGAAGAAGAGAGGAGAGAGTTATTGTAGAAAATGGATAGAATAATCGGGTGGGTTGAATGATGGTTACTGTAGAAAATGGATAAAATAATTGGGGGTAAAAATAACCCACCTCACCATTTATTTTTGTTGATGCCCCAAACACTGAATAGGTTATAATAAAGGGGGTTATTATAACCTATTCAGTGCCCCAAACACCCCCTTAGTACTTTACATTTTTTGACCAATAAAAAGTATTAGAAGAAAAAAGAACCTCATCCAGAACAGCTTGTCATTCATCATTTATTCCTCAAAGACATACTTGCTTGTTCTAGCTATATGACCTAATTAAGTGTAGAACTGTTAATATTAATTCTTCACATGCAATGTTACGAAAAGTATTCCAACAAAATAGTGAGTGTAAATCTTCTGGAATTACCCAGCAAACATTAAATTGAGATAGTAACTTACTCCATTGGTGAAACAGTAGCGTAGCCCATGTCAACCTTATTCTGGTCTTGTCTTTGTGCATTCTCTCTGTTATACTTGTATCAGCGGCAACTCTCTAAATTTTCAACATGGAGGAAATAGCTTGCTCAATTATTTGATTGGGAGGACAAAGGAAGGAAAAACAAAGAAACTCTTATTTCTAATATGAATTTTGCAATGACCCCACAAAAACAGATACTTTCCCTGAAGAAATTGACCTGCCTTTTATGTCTCTATCTCTCATTCCTCTCTGTGGTTGTATATGTAGAATTTATCACAGGGTTTTAGACTTTATTATCATGTCATCTTTTTCATTCAGAGTTCAGTGGCACACTTTTAATAACTTTTCCCTTGATGCTTTCAACTTGAATGCGGGGAAGCAATTTTGATGGGTTCTGTTTACTCTTGCAGATCATAGTGGGATCATAAATGTTTGCAGTAAATGCCAGATTCCTGGACGTCCGGAAAATTGCATCCTTGATGTCTATGTAAGTTGGCGACTTTGTGGGTGCTTACGTTTCACTGCAGGTGATGAAGGCTTGGAAAATTGCACCTTTGAGAACTATTTGAGCTGGAGACTTCGTGGATTCTTAAATTCCAGTAAAGATGACGCAATAATTTTGTTTTAGGCTGTGAGAAGTTGCTGAAGTTAAGTAGCTCATGCAGATTTTAACTGAATTGCTGGAACTGTCTTTCAGCCTGAGTTAGCATCACTGAGAAGAGGTATTTATTTGTAGCAGTCCCTGTAAATTGTACCGTTCATCGGGTCATATAAAATTTTATTTGGTTTAAATCAACGTTTTTCTTGAGTTTTGTTCACTAGGTTTTGTACACACCACATCATAATTGATATTTATCAATGAGAAATATTTTCTTCCTTTCATTTATACTTAGTGGCATTGTTCAAGAATTCTATAGTTGAGGACGCTGTCAACTTGGAAGGAGGGAATTGTGATAACTGGAGAAGCGGGCTAATAAATATAGAAGAAAGAATTCATTAGTGCATTGTTTATTTGTTGGTTATCGTTATTCAACTACCATGCTAAGCAAGATTACAACGCAACTAAAATGTGGTATATTTCTAGATTCTGAAGTATAATAGAGAGGATTCAATGTCCTCGTGAAGCTTTCTCTCAGGAGGGAACTTAGGGAGGAGATTGGCAATTTTTCTGGCAGATTCTAAATATGATTTATGCTTGCATACTATGGCTGCTAACTTAGCTTCTGCGTTGGCACCCTGTTTTTCCAATGCTAAGATGTTACTATTGCTGTAATTCTCCTTCCTGAGTAGGTCGGCGAGCTCCTTTTTCTTCAGTGTCCAGCTGCCAGTTCTCAAATTGAAGGCATACAAAGGAAGGAATCTTTGTCCATAATCAGCTATGAATTCTAAAGCCTTTAAAATGAACTCAAACTCCTCATTTGGCATGTAGTAGGGAAAGCTTACTCTTGTCCATCCAGGTTTTATTCCAGCATAGCCCTGTTAAATTGTTAAATATTAAATTCAAAGATAGGGGACAAAGCTCACTGTTTCATGTATTCAAAATTGGACCAAACTGACTATACCTTAGCAATGGCTGATCTGTAGGCATGCGAGCATGTTTCATCAATGTTGAGCAGTCTGTGACCGTAGGGACCGGCACAACTGCATCCCCCACGAGCCTGGATGCCGAACAGATCGCTTAGGAGCGCTGCAACAAAAGGACCATGAAGAGGTTTTGCTCTCATACACCCCGTCTCTCCCCACATGTAAAGCTTTTCAACCTTTTCTCTGCTGATAGGTTTACATAATCTATCTGTGATACAGTTGAGCGACGAATTCGTCGAAGAGTAAATGATAAAAGATAATATGGCTTGTCGCTTAGAGGACGTGCTCCCTAAAATGCATATGCTTCTATTTGGGAGAAGTCTCTTCAAAGCCCTTTCCACATACTGCTGCTCTTGCTTCTCTATCTCCTGGTAGCTGATGTATTCTTTTATCCAAAAAGCCAAAGCTGCTCTTATTATTCCTATAATCTGTGGCGTTCCACCATTTTCCCTCTCCTCTATGTCTTCATAATACAGTGTGTCCTGCAGAAAATTTTCCATGAGCAAAGAAACCGACATCAAAATATGCCATACTTTCAGTTTCGATCAACCAGAATCCGTTCAAAACACAACTCAAATTTGGTGAGTTTAGCATTTACCTTTTCACTGAAGCCATTGACATAGTTCACAGTGCCACCCCCACAAGTTGATGGAGCAGATGATTTCAACTTATAGAGACTTTTGTTCATCAAAAGTATTCCAGGTGATCCAGGCCCTCCAAGAAACTTATGTGTACTTAGAAAAATTGCATCATACCCGTCGATTTCCCCCGATTGCATATCAATTTGCACATAAGGACCACTGCACCACAAACAAACAGATTCAGTAACCATTCTTAGTTGATGCTCTGATTCAAGTTAATGCGTGAAATTCAGGTACCTTGCAGCAAAATCAAAGCAAACATAGCCTCCATATTGATGAAGAAGTGTAGCAATAGCTCTTGTATCTGAATAAATTCCTGTGACATTACTACAAGCTGAGAAAGATCCCAAAATTGGCCTATTTCCAGCTTTCTTATATGCCTCAAGTTGGGATCTGAGCATCTCAATGTCTAAAAGTCCATTCTCATCCATTCCAATCTCCACCACTTCGGCCAAGCTCTGCCGCCATGAGAGGAGGTTGGAGTGATGTTCATAAGGTCCAACAAAAACAACCCACCTTTCTTCTTCCTTCAGAGTCTCTATTACCCTTTCTCTCAATATGGATGGCACTGCAATGCCCATCACCTCTTGCAGTCTTTTAATGGCGGATGTTGTGCCTTGTCCACAGAACAGAAGCGCTTCTTCTTCTCCGCCTCCCAAGCACTTCTTGATGTATGTGGTCGCATCGTTCACCATCTTTGTTGTATGGTGGCCTACGTAGCTGTCGCATGTGTGCGTGTTGCCTGCAGATGTGTATATGGTAAGTTTTACGTTCTTGGTAGGTTGTTCTGTTTGATAATAATTTTGTTTTTTATTTTAAAGAAAATGAGTTTTGTTATCTACAATCTTGGTTTTGTAATTTAATGGTTTGTTTTCAAAATCTTAGTAAAAAACAAAAAAAAAAAAAAAAAAAATTGTTAAAATCCTGACTTTTTTCTTTTCCACCTTCAAGTGTTATTTTCTTTAGAGTATAAAACAAAACATATTGTTTTGTTTTACCTATTTTATCATTTAAAAGAGAAACATAGCTAAGAAGAATTAGAAGAAGAGGTGCCACATTGATTTTGATTTCTGTAATTGTCAAAAATTTGAAGAAAATCGCTCACTTCAAATATGATCTATTGACAAACATCATATCATAAAATTCTTTCTAGTTTATATATATATATATATATGAGTTCATCATCGTGAACAATGTTATTTGTATATGTCTATGTTCTTTTATATTCCCTTATATATTTAAAGAAATGTTCTCTTTTACATCTCCACATACATTTCAAAATTTTCCATTTATCTTTATCCCAAAAAAAGAAAAAATCTTTTTCTATATCGGTGCATTATATACGTAGAATCAGATTACAAGGACATAATACAGAGTCTGCATGGTAACCAACCCTTCAAAGTTCGAATATATAATTTAAAAGCTAAATAGAGAGAGATAGAGAAATAACCATAAAATGGAAGAACGTTTCTGAGGATGAAATCTTCAATATAACGAAGAGAACGACCAGAAGCCGTGTGATCAGCATAACACAATCTTCTTTCTCCAAATGGAGAATCAAACTCTGCGTCTCCACCTATAATCTGCGAGCGCAACCAAACAAGCCTTTGCTCCGCTGTGCCCGACAACGGAACACCGTCCATCTCCACCGTCTGGAACGACCTCGATCGGCCGCAAACTGCATAATTCCCGATGCCGGGATCGACATCACTCGATGTTTCTGCATCTTCTTCTCCGACGGCCTCTGCATACACTCTGTCACTTCTGTAAGTTTCTCCGGCGAACTTCTCACCGACATTGAGAGCTTTTTTCCACATGGGGTTTTCCACCTTCAACTCCATAGCTTTTGCTTTAGAAGGAAACAATGAAGTTTTATAAATAAGTGAACTTGTGGACGGTGAACAAGGTTTTCAAAAGGTTGGAAAGTTTGAATTTCCGGTGGGTTTATACATTTTCGGCCGTTTGGTTGGATACCAAATATAACAAGTCTTGGATAATAAGAGGATTTTTTTTTTCTTTTCTTTTTCGTTCAACAATATGTAAGTTGGAATTCAAACCTAAGACATTTTGATCGAAGTTATAATGTTTTAATTAATTGAATTATATTTAGATTAAAAAAATTGTATTTGTATTCGTATTTAGTACGGTATGAAAATGTATATTTACAGGTTAACTTAAGTATAATTCAACTAGTTAAAATATTGTATCCTCATCAAAAAATTGTACAATCAAATCTCTAACCCCACATGTTGAACTCAAATAAAAAAAAAAAAAAGGTTAAAATACCATTTTGATCCCTATATTTTGAGTTTTGTTTCATTTTAGTCCAAGTATTTTCAAGTGTCCAATTTTAGTCCCTATACTTTTAATAAAACTTAAAATTGGTCACTACTATAAGTTTGAAGTTAATTATTATAAAAATTGTTTAAATAATAACAATAATTTTCTTAAAAAGAAAGACATAATGTGAACATATTTCTAAAATTTATAGAAGAAAGATTAATATAAACTATTATTTTTTAAAGAAAGTTTACAAACAAACTCACTATAGGAACCAATTATAAGCTTTATTAAAAGTACATAGACTAAAATTGAACATTTGAAACTACAGGCACTAAAATGGAACAAAATCCAAAATGTATAGACAAAATGGTATTTTAACAAAAAGAAAGAAGTATATCTATGTGTTTGTTTTGTGGAAATAGTTCTAGAAGCTATATCATTTAAAAAAAAAAAAAATATCTAGGAAGGTATATAATTATAAAGTATTAACCAATGCACTAATCAAAATTTGTTATAAGAAATGAATGTTAATTAATCGATTCTTGATAATTTCATGGATGATGCTAATAAAAAAATTATAATTATTTACTAAAAGGTAATACTTTTATGAAATTATTTAATTAAATAGGTTTAATTAGTTAATTATTTTAATGAATAATCATTTGGAGTAGTTTTGATAAACAACTAATTTAATATATTTTATTAATAAAAATTAATTAAATATATACATTAAAATCAACCCCACTTGATGTTTATTAATCTATTACATTGAAAAAATTGTACTAAAAAACATTGAAATAATTGATTATGTTAATATCAAAACATTATTATGAATATTAAAAATAAATTATTTAAATATATGTTTTAAATTAATCTTAATTTGCTTTATCCATTTTAAAATCAATTTAAACATGTTTGAAAAAAATCAATTTTTTTGACAAAGAAATAAAATTAAATGATATAAATAAATATGAAAAAAAATACATAAAAAAAGAAGAATTAAGAAGAGAGAGACATAAATCCTTAAGCACGAAGAAAACCCACACATTTATGAGAAAATAAAATGTACCTCACGATATTTTTATTTTTAAAGTTATTTTTTTTCAAATAAATTTAAGGTTAAAAATCAGTTATGATCCATGAACTTTCATGAAAGTAACAATTTGGTCCATGAACTTTGATTTGTAACGATTTGTACTTTCAATTTTGCAACAATTTAGTCCCAAAACTTTAATAAGTAATAATTTAGTTCCTGTACTTTCAAATGTATAACAATTTAGTTTTTGTACTTTCAAACTTGTAACAATTTAATCCTTGTCGAAAAAAAAAATCAAAATTAAATGTCAATTTTTATTATTTAATGATTAAAATTTGTAGCTTATAAACATATTGGATTCCAAATTAGTTTATTGATCTATCTATGTAAGAAATTTCATTAAATCTTTATATTAATTTTCACAATAGGGACTAAAATCGTTATAAATTTGAAAGTACATAGACTAAATTATTACTTATTAAAATTTAGGAACTAAATTGTTACAAAATTGAAAGTATAGGAATTGATTCAAGGACTAAATTGTTGCTTATATGAAAGTTTAGCTACCAAAAGTGATTTTTTTTTTTTTTTTTTAAAAAAAACCAAAAGTGATTTTTGACCTAAGTTTAATTAGTTCCATATTAATATCAATACTACTTGATTTGAATTCTCATATTTATAATTGTGATGTGTTATTAAATATATATATATATTTTTTTGAAATCGAATGTGTTATTAAAATTTAAAATAAAAGAAATTAAGGCCAACTGGCACCTTTTATTTTGGCAGGGAAAAAATCAGGCGGCGACGTTGATGAAAAGCTAAATACAGGCAGAACAGAACATTGGAAATGCCAGAATAAGAAATGGGTCCAAGTTTGCAAATGGAAATTTGTTTAACAAAACAATTTTAAAATAAAATAATAATAATAATTAAAAAAAAAAAAAAAAAAGAAGTGGGAAATTTGGAAAATTGGATCTTCCTTTCCATTATTATCATCATTATCTTCTTATTCTTCTTCTCTTCCCACAGCAACACGGTTGCTTGGTTTCTTTTTTATTTTTTTATTTTTATTTTTTAAATGAAAAACAATTTTCTCTAATCAGCTTTGACCATTCAACATTTGACCAATATCTTTGCAGGCTACAACGTGCGCCTTCACTTTTACAACTTCAAAATTGAAATTCTGTGGCTCTTCCTTTAATGGATAACCAAATAATCCACTTTTAACCCGACTGCATACTGATATGTAGGGATCTCTTTTTATACCACGGTTAAAATGTTGACAAACATGAGAGATAAAAGAATTTTCTCATTTTTTACTTTTTTTTTCTTAGTTGTCAAGATTTTAACAGATATCCCTACATACCAGTATACGGTCATTCATAAATTTTAAGAGGTGTGCATTGGATGTTTGCCGTTTGAATTTTGTATTAAGAGTTTGGATCTTGAATTTTCAATCTTGTGTCTAATAAATCTTTGATTATTTATATGAGATAATTTTTAAAGTTTAAGAATTATTATTGGATACAAAATGGAAAGTTATGAGAGAAAGCTTTTGAATTTTTTCAATAATTTCTTTAGAGGTTTATTAGACATGAAACTTGTAATTTTGTTGAACTAAAAAAAACCAGACTTGTTTTAAAGAAATTGGACTAATTAGGGTCTAACTTTGAGAATTAATTTTTTCTTGGTTCTTAAAGAAAAAATGATTAACATTTTTCTAGCAGGATGATGCATGTCATTTGGTTTATGTGGGTTTTTTTTTTTTAATAAATAAAGTTTTATATTATTATAATTTATTTGACTTTTATTATGAAGCAGATGAATGATTAGGATTGTTAGAATTTCTTTGTTTTGTTTGAGTCAACTCTTTCTTATTTGCTTTGCTTAATAGTTATATTATGCAAATTGATTTTGAAAACTATATAATTACATTCAAACTGTGGAAGCTAGAATGTTGCTTTTCTTGAAATTCTAAATCAAATTGAATCTATTTTTATATTTGAAAAATTAAAATGTGTATCTTCTTTATCCTCTCTCTCTCTCTTTATTATTTGGATTGATTGAATTGAAAAAAAAAAAAAAATCAAAACTTTTGACAAATTCAAGACATTCAATAGGCTGGTTTTTCCATTCTAGAATTCCTGATTATGTTCTCAAAACCTGAGTTTTTTTTTTATTTATTTTTTATTTTTTAGAGGCTTCACCCATTGTTTATTAAGGTGTTTCATTGAAGTCATTTAAAGAAGAAATGGAAAGTTTTGGTTTATAAAGGTACAAAAGGAAGTGAAAAGATATTAAAAAAAAAAAAAAAAACTCTTATTTTCTTCATTTGTTCCTCTTCTCTAACCCTTAATTTCTTCTTTCTGTCATATATAATTGTTATTCAGAAATCAGAACTAAATTTTTCTGAGTTTTATTTATTTATTTTTGTTGTTGTTTTTCTTTCACAGATCTCTGTTTTAATTGCCTTTTCTTCTCTCATGCTTTTGCTTTGGACATATACACTTTGTGACTGCTCTCAACAAAACAAGGTAAAAACAAAAGAGAAAAAAAAAAAAGAAAGAAAGAGCTTTAATTTTGTGTATCTTATATATAGAAATAAATTTAGAAAATAACAATATTATGATTGCACAGGCATGTTGTTTTATTTTTCCTTAAAAAAAAAAAAAAAAAAAAAAAAAAAAAAAAAAAAAAAAAAAAAAAAACCTGAGAAAAACTTGAGTGTAAAGATTGTATATATTTACCTGGAAAGGAGTTTTTGTTTCCTTTGAAATGGGATCTCTTACTCTTAGATAGCTTTATGCCCATTTTGTTATATTTTTTGGAACAATTCTTCAAATAATCTCTATTCTCTACTTTGGAAAATTTTTCTTTTTGGTCCATTCTCCAAGAGAATTGGATGAGTATTTATAACAAAATGTTGGGAACTAAAAGAGATTAGGTCTAAAGATCTTTTGGACAATGATGAGGTGAGGAGCTCTCCAAGTTTGACAAAGATTTTTGGATTTTAAAACTATGGTGGGCAATTTGAATAATAAATTCTTTTTAATGTTATTTTATGATTTTGGACACATTTCTTAATCATCTAGCTATATAGAGGCTTTGAAAAAAGAGTATTATTTTGGTTCCTTAGAAATGATTGGAGTGGAGGTGGGAGCAGCCACATTGTGGCTGTTGTTTTACATTATTTGATACACATGAGAAAACATTGCACATCGTATATAGATTTAGATCTCGAACCTAAATTCAACGGTTATTAGAATAGTTATATTATGGCGGTCTCCTTTAAAATTTTTTCGAAGTTTTACTGTTGGGGTCCTAAACAGACGAAATTTGTATTGAATTGTGATTTAGATAAGGAGGCTACGAAAATTGAGGGTTTTTTTTCCTTGAGAAATTATTGTGGGAGACGATATCATCCACGATATGTGGTTGGTTTTATATCTATCTGACTTATAAGAGAAAAATAGCACATGTTCTGAATTTGTATCTAATGGTTATTAGGCGTACACATATCTTGAATATAAGTCTAACGATTATTGTTAGGGTCAGGGATAACGCGCTACGTTATATTGTGGCCGCCTCATTCAATAATTTTTCATCTTTTTATTGTTTGGGGTCCTTAAATTATGGTTTAATTTTATACTCTATTATTTTGATAGGTTTCTCCAGCTGCTAGATTTCAATCAACTTAGGCCCCGTTTTATAACCATTTCAATTTTTGGTTTTTTAAAAACAAAAACCATATATGTTTGATAACTGTTTTTTAAAAACAGAAAACCAAACTTGTTTGATAACTGTTTTTGGTTTTCAGTTTTTAAAAAATTAGAGAGATGAAAAGATGTTTTTAGAGAGAGAAAGATGTGTAGAGACATTGAAACAAAAATTTAGAGACACAAATATAATATTTTCGAGAGAAAAGTTAAACATAGAAAAGTTAGAGACGTGAAAAAAATGTTTAGAGAGAGAATATTAGTTAGACTCCATAAAAGATATTAGTTATAGAAGAAAAGAAAAAAAGTTAGGGTAGAAGAGATAAATTTTAGATAGAAAAATTAAGTAAAAATAGAAATTTTAGAGAGATAGCAAAGTTAAGAGTAAAAGATATGCTAGAAAAAATAACGATAAATTAGAAAAATAAAGAAAAGGTGTAGCGAGAGAAAATTTTGGGAGATTTTTTTTTCAAAAGAAAATGTAGAATATGTTTATTAGGAATAGAAAAGTTATATATGGATAAATTTTTAGAAATAGATGAGTTATAGAGGAAAAAAAGTTTTGAGAGAAAAAATTTTAGAGAGAGAAAAAGAAATTTTGTTAAGAGAAAAATGTTTTAGAGAGAGAAAAAATATAAAAAAGAATTTTTCAGAAAGAAATAGGTAAAAGAGGAAAGAATAATAAGCATTAGAAGAAAAATGAGTTTTTGAAAAACAGAAATCTGTTTTTAAAAACTACTTTTTTTGGTTTTTGAAATTTGCTTATAATTTCAAAAACGTTTTTAAAAAACAGAAAACCAAAAACAGAAATGGTTATCAAACAATCCTGTTTTTAAAAAATGAAAAACAAAAACAGAAAACAGAAAACGAAATGGTTATCAAACGGTCCCTTAGCTTCTAGATCCTATTTTTCTAATTTATTGTTATTTCTTTAGCATATCTTTTATTCTTAACCTTACTATCTCTCTAAATTTTCTCTTTTTATTTAATTTTTTTTATCTAAAATTTATCGCTTTTGCTCTACCCTTTTTTTTTTCTATTTTTTGTCTAACTAATATCTTTTCTTGAGTCTAACTAATATTCTCTCTCTAAACATTTTCTTTCACCTCTCTAAATTTTTTATGTTTAACTTTGTCTTTTCAAAAAAAAAAAAAAAAAATTCTCTCGAAAACATTTATATTTGTGTCTCTAAATTTTTGTTGCAACGTCTCTACACATTTTTCTCTCTCTAAAACAACTTTTCATCTTTCTAATTTTTATAAAACTGAAAACCAAAAACAGTTATCAAACAATGTTGGTTTTCTGTTTTTTAAAAACAGAAAACAAAAAACAGTTATCAAACACATATGGTTTTTGTTTTTAAAAAACATAAAATCAAAAACAAAAAAACAAAAAACAGAAAAACCAAAAACCAAAAATTGAAATGGTTATCAAACGGAGCCTTAATTGTGTGTTTATGATAGATTTATCTAATCGATATTAATTTATCTGAGTTTAATGAGTTTTTTTCCCCACATAAAGTAAATATTAATTATAAGATTCATATAAAATAATTTTCAAGGATAATATCGGTCTATGCTTTTTTAACTAAAAGTCCATAAAAAAAAATTATTAATTTTTCAAAAATTACCAAGAATATAAGAACGCACATAATACTAGTTTTTACCAACTCTAAGTCCTATGCAGGATTAATCATAAAAATTAATTCTAATAAATTGAAAATGTGTTTTAGGGAAGTCAATTTCAATGTTCTAATTATCCTTAATTTCAATCAATTTCTAGCTTCTATTTAAACAAAAAAATCTAAGATAGAAAAATTAGGGTGTTTGGCAAGTTTATTTGATTGTTTTTAATTTTGTGCTTAAGATACATTTATTTTATTAATATTAAGTAAATCATCTGATCAGTTTAATGAGTTTTTTTAGCCACACAAGTAATTAAAAAGTATAGAGTTATTTTTAAAATTGCATTCTATATATTTAATATTATAAAATTAATTTAAAAAAAAATAAATCAATTAGTTGCCATGTAATAAATTAAATAATTTATTAAAGAGTGTATTTATTATTTCTGACCAATCAGAGAGAAGCTGGTCGGCTTCTTAGGCCTTTTTCTTTAATTGCCACCGAAACTAATAAATAAAAACGTTATCTCATTTGGTCATGTCAACCTCCAACCTCTTACTAAAGAGGGAAATAAAAAAAAAAAAAACTTTTAATTTTAATATATACGGATTATAATATTCGTAAAATATGATAGGAGATACAAAAAGATCTTGTAACGGAAGTTAGGAATTGCTATTTTTCTTTTATAACATGTTGGAGGGAGAGATTCGAATCACAAACTTCTCGATCATTAGTACAAGTTTTATACCAGTTGAGATATGTTCATGTTGGTAATTAGGAATTGACATTGATAATGCTCTAAAAAAATTAGGGTTTTAAGAATGAAATATGTTTACTTATTGAAAAGAGATTTCTTTGTGATTCAACGATGAACAGTAAAAGTTAGAGAGAATAGCTCAACTAGCATAGATTTTATACTCTCGATCAAGAAGTTAGAGATTTAAATCTCTCACCTCATATGTTGTCAAAAAAAAAAAAATAAATAAAAGACGACAATGAACGGTAAAAAAACCTTTTCTACTATCTTTATATATGAATATATAAACAAACGTGTGGATGCTTAATTTCTGGATAGAAAACTAAAGATAAAAAAAGTAAAAAAAAGGAAGAGAATTTCTTTTAGGATTTTCGATCACTTGGTATATGGAGAAGGAGAAATTTCTAGGCTTTTCAAAAAAAAAAAAAAAAAAAAGAGAAATTTTTAGGTACTTCCAATGCAATGAGACTGGTAGTTTTGCACGGTTGGATGTAAGAGAGAGAAATGACAAAAATACCTCGATTTTGTATCCAATGATTATATTAAGAGATAGACAAATTTAAAGATTTACATCTGACGTACGTTTTTTAAAAAATGACTTCATTGCACAGGAGATACCTAATAATTTTCCATGGAGAAGAGTTTAGTTTAACCCAAAAAAGTTGTTTTTGTTTTTGTTTTTGTTTTTTTGTTTTTTTTTGTTTTTTGTTTTTTTTTTTTTTTTGAGGAAAAACCCAAAAACGTTGTTATATCTTGCCATGTATCTCTATCTCCTTGATTTGTTTTTTTTTTTGGTTTTTTTTAATTCTTTTTTAGCGTGTTCTAACTTTTATCTCTTTGAGTTTTATTTATTTATTTCATTATTCTTTTTCAGTCTCCATAAGTTTATTTTTAATTTATTTTTAAATTTTTTAGCTTGTTCTAACTTCTATCTCTCCTTTTGATTTTTTTTAGCGTTCTAACTTGTATTTCCTTGAGTTCTATTGAACCTTTAATGGATAAGATTTCATGATCATATCACCCATTGTAAATATAAATATATGCACCAACAACAAAAGTTTATATAAAAATACACATGATTGAGATCAACAAGGGTGCAAATAAGTTACCCCTTATATTTTCCTAAATGTTTTAAGGAGAAAATCACAAATATATCACGGTCCAGTCTCATACAAATCTTATAACACATATGATAGTTCCACTCACATGTTATTGTATGAATGACTAAGATACACACTAGACTTATATAAATTAATTGTGTTATGATTAAGATATATAAAGTCTTCCATCCTATCTATATACTATAAATTATTTAAGTTAATCTCAATAAATTAATTTTCTTTCTAGGCTAAAAAACGAGTCTAGTTTAGCGGTAATTGACATGTGCATGTGAGTGGAGCTATCATATGTGAGTGGAACAATTGTTGAGGGCACATGTCAATTACCGCTAAACTAGACTCGTTTTTGCATCGAGCAGGATCTTAATAATTATATTTTTTTTGTTTGAGTTCCTTTAATATTTGAGTATTTGTTGCTTCAGTGTATATAGAATATCTCAATTCTGGAATTGTTGCATATCTATTTTTTTTCTCCATTTTGAAAATCGAACTCTGTTGTTACGTTGCATATCAATAATTCATATTAAACATCTTATTAAAACACCTTTTGATTTTTATTATAAACTAAAAAAGAGGCACTAATTGAATATTAATTAATGTGTGAATTGCCAACAAGAGCATAGCTCTGACATAAAGATGTATTGATAACCACGAGATCTGTGGTTCAAATCTCCCCACTCCATATTGTCAAAAAAATTAATAATAAAAAAATAATTAATGTGTGAATTTGATCGAATATCTATTTATTGCTTTAGTGCATATATGGTTATTTTATGGGGAAAGTCTATACCTTGACTTTCAAAGCACATAGGATCTTGATATTGATTTTTCAGCTTATTCAAATAAAATTAATGTTACTAAATTTAAAAACTAAACCCACACACAGCCATAGACTAAATTAACCACATATTATTCTCACTATTAAATCATTAAACATGAGTTTAATGAGTTTTTTTTTTTCCACATACATAATTAAAAATACACGATTAATTTTTTAAAATGAGATATTGAGAAACTTATTAGATCGAATATGTTTTTTTTAATCAATTCAAACAGTAGATAAAGATATCTAATACACGTACCTTCTCTGAAGTTGAAGGTTTGATCTCCCCTATCTCAATTTTTTTTAACTTAAAAAAAAAAAAACAATTCCTTATCTTTCATTTTTTTTTTTCTTTTTTCTTTTCTTTAGGGGTGGTTTAACTTTTATTGGAAGTTATTAATATGTTTGATATTAATGGAGGCCTCTTTTATTAGTTTATAGTTGGTCCCCTAAGCCACTTGTAGAAGTGGCATATGCATATGGTATGGTCTCAATCTATTCATAGAACTATTATTATTTCTTTTTGATATATAGAGATCTATAGTTAGCAATCAATAACATTAATATTTTCGTCCCTCATTGCATTAATAGTGGCCGTAGTATGAAGATTCGATCAATTTTAGAAGTGGTGAGCAAAATGTTGACACTCTCAAACGTACACGTATGTACTTTGATATTTACACTCTCAAACGTATATGAAATTGAAAATCTGAGTATAGTTCAACTATAGTTAAGACATAAGTCCTCGATCAAATGATAGAGATTAGAAGTTTGAATCTCTCATCTTACATTCTGCTCAACTAAAAAAAAGAGTTTGACCATTCAAAATCAATGATGGTTAGATATGTGCATTCTTAAATATTTTATAATCAACATATCAATGTTTCAAGCTTTGGTATTTTCCTGATGAAAATGCTATATGTTGACGGATTCTAAACTTTCGATGTCGTGTTTTGTTAGGTAGAGAGTACTTTAGAGTTTATAGGATACGATATTATTGTTCCTTTTTCTTTTTTTGAAACCATCTTTGGAAAAAGATAGAATTATATTTTGTAATATTATGAATAATGAATGTTTATATTTTTTCGAAAAATAGAAAGGGATGATAAATCTAAGAAGCCAGAGAAAAGGGCATAAAATGCCATTTTTAAAAACTGCAAGATCTTGCAACTTGTTGGAATAACTCCCAAACATAACACGTGAACAGTACAGAGTCTACATTCTCAAGCTAAGCTACACATATAAATATAAAGTGAAAACTTAAATTTATTTATTTATTTTTAATAGAAAATAGAGATATCTCAATCATCGACGTGACGTAAATATTACGTTGATTTTTAATAACATTATTTTCAACTAAAATTTTATGATTTTGAAAATTTGAACCACACTTATAAAGTATTTAATAACGTCGATCGAATAAAGTATAAATGAATGGTTAGGACGTGGAAACTAATTAAATTATTGAATGGTTGAATATAATGTGTGAAAAGGAATTCATCCTTTTTGGATATTTTGTGTATGACAGCAAGAAGCCAACACACCCAAATCAATATGGTATATCATTGACTTTGTGACCTCACAAAAGAACAGTTAGAGGCATTATATATAATTTTGCTTTTTGATTACATTATTATTTGGCTTTTAAATTAAGATACTTAGATTTTATTATGAACTACTTAATTTTTTTTTTTTTAATAATGTATGTTTTCATTATGAGTGATAATATTTTAAATGTATGAAGTTGTTGGCAATTTTCTCTATTATTTATTTTTTCTAATGTTTTGTTTCAAACAGGAAATGAACTGAAGATTCATTTTTTAATTGAATTCTTTAGTAAACTAGTCCAAGGAGACCTAATAAAGTGTACATCAACATTTGGGGGTGGGGGGATTCGAACCTCTGACCTCATGGTCGAGGGTACATGTCAATTACCGCTGAGCTAAGCTCGCTTTGGCTAATAAAGTCGGTCTAATTAAGCTAAGGCTTATTGTAAAATAAATATATAGTTGTTCATTGTTGAGTGTTATACATATACTTTGGAGTAGTGTATTCAACCTGAAAAGGTTATGTTTCCATTACAATTGTTTTGTGTTTGAATTGACTCAATTAAACACATCAATTTGCCCAAATTTTAAATGGTATCAATTAATTTGGCTCGAAATCTAAATGCAATATGTCATTAGTTTATCGAGGTCAACTAAGATATGTTTTTTTAGTTCAACAATGGTGGGGTGGGGATCAAATCATCGATTTTTGGCATAGTAATTGGTGCTTTATCCAGTGAACTACGCTTGAATTAGTAAACCATACATGATGCTCTTGAAATGACTTAAATTAATTGGAACGGAGCCACTACAAAGAAGTTTCGGGAGTCATGAAGGAAACCTCAAGCTCATATTGGGTCATGGGTTGGAGAATGGAAATTGAATTCTATGAGACCTAATTTACTGTTGTTCCTTAGTAGCTCAGTGGTAGAGCAATTGACTGTTAACTGATCATTGGTAGTAGGTTTGAATCATACTTGGGGAGATTTGATTCATTCCGAATTAAAGAATATTTCGCTTTTTCACCGTTAAGAGTAAGGTAAATCTGTTAACTTGTGTCTTTGTTTCTATTGCATTCTCATACTTACATTAGCACAATGAATAAGACACACCAATAATCATCTTTAAGGCCAATTGTTTGATTTCCTATATTTACCATTGTCGAACTAAAAAATATATATATACCATATACACAATTAATATGTTACCTTATGGAAGGGAAGAGAGATCAAAATTATTATAATGATAAAAGTTTCGTCAATTGATTAATTTTGATTTATAAACTTTCAAAATGTAAGAATAGTTTTCAACTTCTAAACTTGTTTCATTTTGGTCCATGAACTTTCAAGATGTTTATATATCAAAATGAAATTTTTGAATGGTACTTACTTTTATATTTCTTTGTGATTTTGAATATGTGTGAACTAATGTTGTTGTTGCGAGTATTTAAACCATCTAGTTAAAGGTGAGTCTTAGATAAACAAATATTAAATGGTTAAGGACTATAAAATAAACATAATAAAAATTTAGAGATTTGGAGTGGTTACATTTTAAAAAAAATCATGGATCAAAATGAACAAACAAGTTCAAAAACCAAAATGAAATTTAAACCAATTATATACATCTAATGCGTTAATTAGTTGAACATCTCATATGCATCTTTATCATTTTTCATATGTAATAAGTAGAGATTATATATGGAATGAACACAAACACACGCTAAAGTAGTTAAGACCAATAGAAATGTTAAACATAAACGTAGCTCAATGATTAAAAACGCATGTACTGCATCTATTGTTTTCTCAGAGATTAAAAGTTCAAATCTCTTCGCCCATTGTATGTACTGAAAAGAACCCATTATATAAATGATGCTAAACACTTAAAAGTTCAAAACTTGAAAGGATTTAGATACAAACACAAAGAAAAGCACTTTTACCCTCACAGTCCAATAAGCACACAGAAGCCATTGATGATAGCCCTTTTCAAAGTTGAAACTTAGGTGCATGCATGCAATAATTGGCAATCAAAAGCACTTTTACCCTCACACACACACACTGTCAAAATAAAGACAAATCCATTTCAGAAATCATGGAGGCCAAAATGTACAGAAATCAAACAAACAATGCTACAAAAACCCTTCAAAAAATGGCATTTTGTATTTGTCGATTGCCACTTTATAGGCTTTGGCCCGTGACTCTCCCTGTCTTCTTCCCCAAACAAAACCCACTCACCCCTATAATTCTAGGCAATTTTCCCAATGCAAATTCACTTCCAAAATATGTAATTTTTTATTTTTTATGCCTTAATTATTTTAATAATCTCTCATTAATCAAAAGGGTAATATGAATTATATATTTTTCTGAGAGTCAAACATGTTATTATTAAATGGGGTTTGAGAGAATCGAATCATTCTTGCTTCAAAATCTGATTTTGAATCATTTCTTTTTTATCTTTATCTTCTTGCTTTATGTAAAGTATTTATATTCTTGATGAATGTTATTAAATAATTGTTGACAAAAGCTGTTTGGATGTGGTGAGTAAAAAGAATTTTTTCAGACTGAAACTGAGTTGTCTTTAAACAACTAGATTCTCCCCATCTCCTTAATATATATCAGCTTTTCCCTCATCATCACATCTTCACATTCTTCACAGTACATCTTCCATTCTTAAATTTTATCTCTCTCTCTCTCCTAGTTACTTGTTGATACAATTCTCTCTCAAGAGTTCCTTGAGAGTGCTTTATGTTAATTCATTTTTCTTCCCCAACCATTCACATTTCGAATGCGAAGAAATCCGTAAGTTTCTTACTACTCTGAATGTCTATTTAGAGTACGTTTTGTAATTTTTCTCTCATATATCCAACTGTATAAAATTATTATCACATTACCGTAGCTCAGGTCGATCGGTAATTTCTCTCCCTATCATTGGAAGGGAAAAAAGATATTTTTTTCTAGAGATCAGTAGCATCTTCTTCTTCATTGTGTCCTATCTCTATCTCTCTCCACCATTCAAAAGGGAAGAAAAAAAAGGTTCCTTGAGAGTGCCTTATTCATTATCCTCTCTCTCTACCATTGTAAAGGGGAAAAAAGAGAAAAAAGAAAAAGAAAAACTCTCCTTGTGAGCTAATCTAAGATAGGTATCAAGATCTTCCTTTTCTCTCTACTCTCTCTACCATTTAGATCCAAAAAAAAGAGTTCCCTCTTCTTCATCTCTCTCTCTCTCTCTCTCTCTCTCTCTCGCATTTGAAAAAAAGAACAAATTTTTGAGCAAATTCTCAAATGGGTGTAAAGATTTTCCTCATATCTCTCCTTTACCTCACAATCCCAACAACCTTTCTTCACCAAACCACAAAATTTGCAGCCGCCGACCAAACCCTTATCCAAAAAACATGCAGAAACACTCTTTACTACAACCTCTGCATGTCGTCTCTCAAGTCAGACCCCACCAGCCTCACCGCCGACACCAAGGGCCTCGCCGCCATCATGGCCTCCATCGGCGCCGCCAACGCCACTGCCACCTCCACCTACCTCTCCTCCCAGCTCCCCACCTCCGCCGGCGCCGGCGCCAACAACAACAACAGAACAAAACTCATACGACAATGCTCCGAAAAGTACGCGTTTGCAGCGGAAGCCCTTCGAGCCTCTCTCAAAGACTTGGCCGATGAGACCTACGACTACGCGTATTTGCATGTCTCCGCGGCGGCGGACTATGCGAATGTCTGCCGTGATGGGTTTAAAGGGTTCCCGGCGGTGGCTTATCCGGCGAAGCTTGGCCGGAGAGAAGAAGGGCTGAAGCGGATTTGCAGAGTGGTTTTGGGGATTGTGGATCTTCTTGGTTGGTGAAAATGGTGGTGATGATTGCTGTCTTGTCTCTCTCTGGTTACCTGATCATAATTGAATTGGGTTTTTGTTTTTGCTTTTGCTTTTTGTAATAATTTTGTTCTTCTTTTTAGATCAAGTTGTTGATGTGTTCTATGAAGGGATTTGATGACTTTATCTGTTGAATTTACATTTAATTTTTGCTTCTTCTAGATTGAAATGTTTGGAGAACTAGCTAATATGTTGGAGTAATTAACTTTTTATGTTTTTAGTTTAATTAATTTAATAGTGGATTTTGTGTTTGTATTTTGAATTTTATGTTTTTATTTAATTATTATTATTATTATTTTTTGTTAATGTTTTTTTTTTTTTTTTTTAGTACATCAACATTTGCGAGTGGGGAGATTCGAACCTCTGACCTCATGGTCGAGGGTACATGCCAATTACGCTGAGCTAGACTCGCTTTGGCTATTTTTTGTTAATGTTAGTGATGAGAGATGTATGTGATATAGCTTACCTGAGTAGCTTTAGTATAGTTCAATTGATTGATGTATGACAACCATCCGTCAGAATTTATATTCCCACGTATTATTGAAATTAAAAGAAAAATGTATATTTTAATATTATTTTTATCATATAGGTTTTAGTTCTGATAAATTAATTATTGATGATGACTTAAAAGTTAATTTTTTCTTGAAAAAAAAAAGAATAAGTTTAGTGATTAGTGAATAAAGTGATGGTTGTTGTCGTGGTCTCTCACCCTAATCATAGTTGAAAATGGTTTTTGTTTTGTTTATTGTTTTTTTTTTCCTAACGAATTTGTTTGTCTTTTAGATGAAATGTTGATGTTTTTGAAGGGATTTAAAGACTCTATGTACTTCTAGATTAATTGATTCTATTTTAATTAGACTCCGTTTGGTAACCCTTTGATTTTTGGTTTTTGTTTTTTGAAAATTATGTTTGTTTTTTCTCAATTTTCTTACCATGATTTGCATATTTGTTTGGATACATTTGAATTATTTATAGTCAAATTCCAAAAACAAAAACAAGTTTTTTAAAACTATTTTTTTTTAGTTTTAAAAAATTTGCTTGGTTTTTGGAAACATGGGAAGGAGGTATTAAAAAAACAAAGAAACTTGAAAGCAGGAGTAGTGTTTAATAAGCTTATTTTTCAAAAACCAAAAACTAAAAACCAAATGGTTATTAAATGGGACCTCAATTTTTTCAATTTTAAGAAGTTTAAATTATGTTCTTGGATTTTGGGTTATAAGAGTTAACATCATTCATTGGAATTGATGTGAGATAGACTTATATTAGATAAGTTTTAATTTGGTTAAAACCTTATATCCTTACTAGAAGGGCCGGTTCATATATATGATCCAATCTCTATCCCACCATATTGTTGAACTAAAAAAAGAAAAAAGAAAACTAAATAGACATCTTATGTCAATACTTTGAGAATAATAGTATGAAAGGGATATAAATGGTTTATTTTTAAACGTTAGGGATTAGATACAATACTCAACATTTAATAACTTAATATATTTTTTTAACACTATACATGAAAATAACAATACAAAGATCTAACCTCAAAATTTTATGCTTTGACACCACACTTCTTGTATGTTTAAGTTTAAATATCAATTTGAACTTATCAAATCCACATGGACCCATAAATATAAGATAAAATATCAACCTGGACATAGCTTAATTGATAAGGGCTTGTATCATCGATCAAGAAAAATATTTAAATCTCCCTTTCTATGTTGTTGAATTTTTTTTTTTTAAAAAAAAAATATAGTGAGCGCATAAATTCAAGTGACATAAAATTTGTACTAATGACGAAGAGGTCTGTGGTTCAAATCCTCCCCTTGTCAAAAAAAAAAAAAATAAAATAAAATAAAAAAAATAAAATAAAATATAAGATAAAATAAGGAAATATAATATTGCAAGAAAATCTTCTATTTAGATTTAAAACTTTTCAATTATTAGGGTAAAGTAAACTTGATCTTCAATATACTCCAACATTAATATGGACTGTGGTTCCCACAGTTTAATTTGGCAGCCATAGATTCCTCCTTGAAAATAAAAATAAAAGAGACAGCCATAGATTAGATAATGGGTTTAACGAAGTAATTAATTAAATAATATAATTGTTTATTTTTTTAAAGAATAATATAATTGTTATTGGAGTTATGTTATCAAAAAGCAAACATTAGCACATTGATTTTGAAAATGGTCCTCCCATTATGTTACAAAGCGTTTCTACTTTTTCTTTAGGGTCAATATTTGATATTTAATTGACATACATATCTAATATTTTCCTCCATGTATGAATGCGTGTTTGAAGGGAAAAAAAAAAAATTGGACAAATATTTTCTTGGAAAAGAGGGAAAGAAAAGAGTAATGATGTGTTGCCAACAAGAGTGTGGTTCAATTGGCATAAAACTCGTATCCTTACCAAGAGTTGAGAGGTTCAATCCCCCGTCCCTACATGTTGTTAAAAAAAATAAAAAAAAAAAGTATTGATGTGTTTTGATATTGTAAAAAAAAAATGATGTGCTTCGAGGATGTTTTTTTTAATACGTTAAGACCATGTGAAGACATTGATAATCATTGATAACATTAAATTTGAGGGGAAAAAATGCCTTCACATTATGAAGGAGCTCATATTTATTTATTTTTAGTTGGATAAAAACATATTAATAAGGCTCATTTATTTGTCAAATATATGATAATAACAATTCAATAGGAAATGATCACACATAAGAAAGTAGGCAGGAGATAAAGTTAGTCAACATAAGCATAACTCAGTTAAGATATCTTTACTCCTAAGACGTTATAGGTTTAAATTCTTTCATCACATATACGATGTAATGTTATATTCTTAAAAATAAAAAATTAAATTAAATTAAAAAAAATCAATTGAGAATATTATTGATTTTTTTTTAATGTGGATTGTGAGATGAGAAAACTTACCTTTTCTTGTAAAATCCTAGGATCAAAATTGAAAATTCTTAATACAAATTCTATACATAACCAAAGCTTTGTCCAAAGTTATGAAAATATTTTTTTAAAAAAAAAAAGTTATGAAAATATTTAAAGAAATTTATTGAGTGTAATTTTTTAATAAAATCGTGACGAAAAAAAATAATACCAAAAATGATTACTTTTTAAAAGTACAAGGACAAAAAATTGAAGTTTTAAAAATTAAAAGGACTAAAATAGACAAAAGCTGAAAGTACCAAAATGATTTAAACTAAATTTCTTATAATTAAATGTGTCTATATATATATTATATATTTATGTTGTATCCACCTAATTTTGAATTATAAGCTATGTTTTTTTTTTTTTTTTTTGAGAAGGAGAATTATAAGCTATGTTGAGCATTGAGTTATTGTAGTTTGTAGCTGCAAGTCATGCCAAGTTGTAAGTTATTGTCAATGGGTCATGTGGGTTCATGTGATGGGTTGGGTCACAATGTCCAAATTGACCTTTGTGACAACCCAACCCAACCTAACTAATCATTTGGTCCAAAACACTTGACCTACAACATAGTACATATATAAATATCCTCATTATCATGTCAAGTCAAACTCTTTTTCCTGTCAATTTGCAAGTTGACTTAACAACTTTAGACACAATACACAATCTAATTGAATTGAGGTCACAATTTCATCTTAGTTGAAAAATGACATACTCACACCATAACCCTACTGGTCTCCATTCCCATCTCAATCAATCAAGATATATTCCTACTAAGATTGATAGATATTGTCTGAGATATATATATATAGAATAGAAATGAAAAATAAAACTTTACTTTAGTAAATTTCATTGGGGAGGAAGGTAAATTTTCAAATACTAAGTAGGAATACCCTTTTGTAGAGTCCACTAATATTAAAAATATATATATATATTTATAAAGGAAAAATCATAGTGTGAAGTACAAGAAATTTTTCGAGTGGTTACCAATTTAAAGTACACACAAGAAAAATTCTTCAAATATCATTAAAATCCTCATAAGAATAATCAGCAGGAAAATAAGATCAAAGATGATACACCAATCATTTAAAAAAATTATCATTTCGACTACATTGGTGACCAACATTTGATCAAGCACCGCAACAAAATGCTTTTAAGAACTCAGCAAAATCTGTCAGGGTGAAGAGAATATACAGTTGGTAATCTACTTCTCATGGATCAATAGCCATGGGTGTAATGCGTCTTTTGGCTGCCTTGCTGCTAACAGAGTCGCTTGAAGAGCTTATAGATGTCTGTTTACTTACCTTCTTTTCCATTTCATGTCCTTTGCTGTCAGCTACAACAAGATTGTCTCCACTAGAAGCTTTTTCAATCACCATGCTGTCTGGCTTTTCAACGCTTTTGTTTTCTTCATGTTTCACCTCTGCTTCTGTTTTCCTATTTTGATCGTCCTTTACAGTCACCACATCTGTTGAACTTGTATTCTGATTGGTCGTCGTGCATGTTCTATCGTCTATATCGATTGGAAACAAACTGTGAGGAAAGGATTAACGAAATACAAACAACTATTTCGAGAGAACATGACAGGAAGGGAGATTGGTGACCTGATAGAATGATTGGTGATCCCAGTTCATCATTTTCGAATTCCACCAAAGTGCAGTAACCATCTTGTGAAGATAGTGCTAAATAATGAGCATCTGCCGACCTTTTAAGAACAAGCAATTCAGAAACGAGAAAATGAGCGACTGCAGTAGAAAGAAAGTGCAAAAAAGTAGCCAGGAGAGGAGCAGAAAATTTACCACGCGACATCTGTTATGGCAGCATAGTGAAGACCAGCCATGATTGCTAGTGGCACAACACTTTCAGTGTCATAGATGTACAGAGAATTTAAAGTCACTATGGCAAAAATGAGTCGATGTGGAAGTTTAAAGAACCCAGCTGCACAATTCATGATATAAAAATTGAAGTTACCATTTTCCCAACCAATGAAACTGTTAGTAAAAATAGTAACCATCATCTAAGCACCTGAATTTAATCCTCTAAGACTGAAGAGTTTTGGACAAAAGCAAACTGCTACAACCGGCTTGCTGGCACCAGGGAGCTGAATAGCAGGCCTGATCAGAAAGATGGTGGTATAAATTCAAAAGGAATCGTTCTTCTGTTTGAATATTTCCAAGTATATCGCTATGTTCTGTAATGTAATTTGATATCGCTATAACAAAAGTCGAACTACCAGTACAAAAAAGATGCTGGATATCACCATCATTATTGCTTCATCATGATTACCATTATTATCAAACAAGTAATAACAAAGAATTGAGTCTTGCCTCGAAAGATCCTTCCTAGAAAATATATAGGCTGTATTAACTGGTTCAGATGCTGGCGATATTTTACAAATGCCTGAAAAGAGAAGGGCAGCTAATCAACAAAAGTTGGCAGAGAAAAAATACGATTGTGGACTGTGGAGTAACGGGAGGTTGTAGGAAGGAAGAGAGAAAATGATACTTCCCTAATATGATGTATACAGTTAAAAATAATATTAAAAGAACATTTTATTCAGTCGCCAGAAGTAGCTTGTATTGTAGCTCTGATAAAATTAAGATCCAGTAAACAAAATTGGAGACTTTATTCTGCATGCACATGATAAACGCTGAAAATGAAATATTTGGAGAGATTTTTCGTTGAAATAAGATAGAAACGCTGAAAATGAAATAGATAACATGAAAAAACCAGAATGAAGAATGAGAAATAAGCACATTGCCAGAGTTGATTCATATGAGACCACAATTCAATTATAAAACAAGTTCCACTCCAAATTTTACCAAATCAACTGAAGTCATACCTTCAAAAGTTTGCCTAAAAAAAAATTAAGATGAAAATAAAAGACCACGAGCACAAAAAAACCCAACTGTTCTACTCTTCCCTTTAGACTTGCCAGGGGAAAGTCCAACAGTGTTCCACATTTTAACTGGAAACCTTATAGATACCTAATGCATAGAGAACTTTACTCCACAAAAAAGAGACGGAACAGTGAAGCACAAAGTGCCCAAGTCCATCAACCCAGCATGTGGCCTAGTGGGACCAACCAAAGACCTAATTATGAATGATCCATTTAATCCCTTAGCAATACTAACACTGGCAGATCAACTAAAGGTAGTTCGTGAGAACCATACCACATTCTTGATGGGAGACCTAACTACATCTCTAGGATGAATGAATGATCCACTACAAGCAATAGAATTATCAATCAAGTTAATAAAGAAATATAATATGATAAATGCACCAAGCCTGCCCCAAACAATGAGAAAGGTCCATCAAGTCAGAATGAAAATTTTCTTAATCACTGTGGATAGGTCGTAAATAGCATTCAACATCTCCCCAACTATTACCTGCAGGCACGAGTAAAAAAGATCCATCAGGTGACCAGGCCAACCTACGGAAGAAAGACGGCAACGTCTCGTCATGAAAGAGATGGTTTCTGGCAGACTGCAATGTTGAGCATAGATGACACTGTCAATACAAGTAATATCAACATACCAACTGCTTGAACAACTACAACACTCTCAACATCTTTTACCTTAGAGTCATCAACTGAAACATGTTCTGCCTTAGTAATGACATGCTGACAAACATAATTCATTTTCTCACTGCTTTTTACTTTGGTTGGGGGTTTATAGGCATAGATTCTGCAACTTCTGTCTGAACTCAGAGAAGCAGCATACTTTCCCAGTGGGTCCAAAGCCACACCTTGAACATAGTGCAAATGGGCATCTAAAATCTGATGGACAGATCCTTAAGAACATAGAGAAGAACAACCAAAGCTAAATGGTAAATAAAACAAATAAGTTGAATTCTAAAAATGGATATCTTTTTTTGTTTTTTGTGTGTTTTTTTGTTCAACCTTTGCTTACATCCCATATGATGCAAGAATTATCTACGGATCCAGATATCAAATATGCACCATCATGAGACCACTGCAGGTCAAGCACATCCTTGCGGTGAAATCTAGCCATTATACATAATATAGCAATTAGTGGAAGTTCATGCAAGATAACAATGACTAGGAAATGTACCTAGAATTACAACTTAAATATGCTCTACTGGGTGCATTATATATATATATGAGTGTTGAGCCAACTTGCATCTACCTCTACTGATCTCACAAGACAACTATCTAACCCTACTATATTTAGTTGACAAGAAAACTTATATGATATTAAATCTAGGTAAATGACCATCCAGCCATTCCCTCAAAGCTCTTTACTATTCATATTGACTTTTATTGACCACTAGAAATTTTGAACTTGAACTTCATGGTTTCTTAACAAGTTAAAATGAATAATAATATTAATAATAATAATAAAGCCTTACGATAATGTCTTTAGGACCTTCCAAGTCTGGCCACTTTCCAAATGGTGTAATTTCCATATGATAAGCTCACCTCCTGTAAGAAATGAAAACTAAGATATAAGGGCATAAATCTCCAAGGACTTAGTAACTGGCTCAAACATGTACTGGAAACAAACATCTGCAATTAGCGGAAGTACTACCATCAGCACCAGAGGCAAGCTGTTCGCCTGCAAAAATAAAATAAAATAAAATAATGGGCATTAGCTTCTAACTCTAAAGGTAACGTGCCAGAAATAAGAAACTTTACGAGCAAAAAAAAAAAAAAAAAGAGGAAGGGAATGCTAATGGATGGTATTACAAAATATATCAGTTCACACATTATCAACTCTTTCGTACTAGAAAGTCTTGTTGTAAAAGCACCAAATTGACCCAAAAACCTTTAACGTAAAATACCAAACTAACATATTTAAAAAGGTGACATACTCCTTTTAGATTTAAAAAATTGTGGGCATTACAATTTTGGAAGACGTAGGAATCAAAGTGTGGCGGATATTCAAGGGCACAAGGCACTTTCATCAAAATCAGAAATTTTTTTCCCGCCATGCCTTTAGTTTGGAAAGACAAGACTGATAAAAATAAAAATAATAAAAAAAAAAAAAAAAAAGGGTAAGTAATGCTGCTAGACTAAGAAGCACAGACACTTAAGTTTGGCTAGCGTGTCCGTGTCCGACACGTGTCGGACACTTGGACACTCCGACACTTGTTGGACACGTATCAGACACTTGTTAGTACAATTGATATGTGACAAACACTAGTAGTAGGTTCATTTGAAACTCTTGTTAAGTATACTAAATAGACACAATGCTTAAATGACAAAAATAATAAATTTTAAGAGTAAAATACATTAAATTCATTTTTTCAAGCATACAAATGCACGAACTTATTGATTTTGAATTTCCTTCTTGTATAAAAGCAATATATCATATATTTTTCTAAACGTGTTCATGCCATGTCCGTGTCCTGGATTTTAAAAAAATGACGTGTCGCCGTGTCCGTGTCGTGTCGTATCCGCGTCTCGTGTCCGTATCCGTGCTTCTTAGCTGCCAGAATCCCTCTTGTGGGTTATTTGGATTGAAAGAAACAATAGGATTGTTATTGACAGATACATGGACTTCTATAATTATACGAAGATTGTACAATACTCAGCCTCTAGTTGAAGTATTTTACACAAATATTTTCATAACTACACCACCAACTATCTTTGGGCAGTCCATAGAGTAGCCTGAAACCTGACCATATCAAAACTCCTGGCAATGGCATCTTGAAAAACACAACTAAGAATGTTAAAACATCTTTAAAATATCCTTACTTCCCCTACCAGACAATAACTTCTCACAAAAAAATCAGTAAAATTAACACCCATTCCCTGTAGAGGATATAAGAAACTGTAGAGGATACAATATATATATATATATATCTTTATTTGAATATTTGGTCCTGGCATCGTTGATCATCCAAAGCATTCAAATTGATCATATTCAGTATGTTCATCCAAGGAGAAGTAACTTTCTGAATCAATGAGGTCCTGGAATCCTTAATCGGCCAAATTCATCCAAGGCATTCAAATTGGTTATGTGTTCAAGGACTTGAAATGTCTTCTACATTAGGCTGATGGTTTACCAAGGGGGATAAACTTTTTGAAGCACTGATGTTACCAAAAAATGCAGATCCTAAATTGTCGGTGAAACAAAATTGTAGCTTAATATTGATACAAAATATTGAAATCAACCAAAGAAATTACTAGAATTAACAGAAATTTCACTAAGTGTACTCAGATTCATAACACTAAACATAATGTTGAGGGACCCAGATACGTTTTACATACCAGAAGGTGAGAAGCGAAGGCTATTAACAGCAGAACCATGATAAGAAAGGCTGTTTTGATAGGTAGCCCCGGGGACTTTCTTCTGTCCTTCCCCTGAATTTAACAACCAAAGCTGGTAGAATCGAGGGTAACAGTTAGCCTATTGCTATACATCCAACCAACCACTCAAATCTAAATACTCAGAACGTGCCCTTGGCATCCTAAGTTGGAAACAACTGAAAATTGAAGTTGGCTAACCTAATTTCATCATAAACAAAAATCAGAATCGAAGAGGCAAACTGAATGCAGACCTTGATATCGAAATCGGCTCCGCCGGTTGCGAGGAGACCCGAAAGCGGATGGAAATCTAGGGTGAGCACTGGTTTTGAGTCGTGCCAGTTGATCTGAAGCGTCCCACCCTTCATTTCTTCGTCCTGCTCCGAATTTCGGACAACGAAGTGAGTAATCGCAGGAGAAATTTTAGGGTTCTGAGTGGAGAAAGAAAGAGGAACTGTGAGCTGATGAAATTTGGCGCCCTTTTCAATGGGGGGAGTCGAAATGTGATGATCGCGCCCAATTTGGCGCCTTTTTGGAAAGCCTTAGTTCGAATTAAACAGTAAAGTGAAGATAAGTGGTCTAATTTTCGCTATTATTTTTTCTTTTTAGTACAATAACATTTTGGGTGGGAGATTCAGACCTCTAACATCTTGGTGAATTATGCTCGCTTTGTCGGCTATTAAAATTTTACACTATTGCATTATGAGAGAGAAATTTGATTTTTTTTTTTTTTTAATATATGATACTAACAGTGATAAGAGTGACAACTACGTCGTAGAAGTCACAAATTTTATCGGTTTTTTTTTTTTTTTAGCATGAGTACAAATTCTATCGGTTTATTCTTGAAAAGAATTAATATAAGTACAAGGAGTAAAATCAATACTATCCAATAATTAATTTTTTTAGAGTTTTTTGCAAGTAAAAATTCTTATAGTTGGATATTATTATTTCTCAAGTGTTGATTTAGTGATATAGAAGAATGGACTAGTGATAAAATTTAAAAGTATATTGGAAGATATTAATTATTCACATTGGTGTAAAGATCATTATTATTTTAAAGCCAACAAGAGCATAAGTCAACTAACATAAAGTTTGTATCTTCGACCAAGAGATCAGGTTCGAATCTCCCACCACACATGTTGTAAAAAAAATCATTATTAATTATTTTGAAAGTTTTACACTACAAGAAAATGATGCTCTACAATATACTTTTTATTCAAGTTTGCACACAACATTCTCCAACATACCAAAATTCATTCAAGATTGTTCAATAGGGCATCACCAATATGTATTGATTTCCCATTTCCAACCTTACATAAATGATTTAACATATATGCATGTCAAACTTCCATGTGGAGAGGCCAACAAGAGCTTAGCTCAACTGGCATAAAGTTGTACTGATAACCACAAGGTCTGTGGTTCGAATCTCCATTCCCACATATTGTCAAAAAAAAAAAAAAAAAAAAAAAACTTCCATGTGGAGAGAGATAATTGTGGAACGTTAATATGATTTTGGTAGGTATATAGAGCTATTATAAACCACTCTCAATTCTACTAACAATATAATCCTAATAAGTTATAAAATTGATTGTAAGAGTGGGGTTGATCACTCAATCTATTTCACTTTCAAGTTCTTATACTAATTTATATATATATGTATATAGTGATAGACATGAATTTCAAAAACATCAAAATATAACAACGTAGCAACAAGCAAAAAGCATAACATATACCTGTCATTCATAAAATAGCCGCAATGGCACAATAAATGTTGCAATTCCATAAAACCAACTTAATTGACCAACAACTTAAACAAGCACCACCCTCTGAAGAAAGATATACTTTTTTTTTTTTTTTAATTCAACAATGTGTTGTTTGGGGTGAGAATTCTAACCTCTAATCTTTTAGATACATATCTTAATCAGTTGAGCTATGTTCAAATTGACATAATTATTTATGCTATGGTGGAATATAAATTTCTAACACAGTTATAACATCTTAATTATAAAGACCGATGGGTTTTTTGATAGAGTGACTTCTCAAAATAAGAGGTTTGAAATGAGATATTTGGATCCAAACGAGATTTGACCTAGGTTTTAAACCTAAGTTTCCCTAACTCTTAGTAAACTTTTTTTTAATATTTTTTCTCCTCTCTCACTTTCTCCTCACTTTGCTCTCCCCTCTCTCTCGCTCTGCGATTTCTTCTCCTTCTCACATCCACCGTCAAGGAGGGCGCCGTCGACCAAGCTCCAATAACTACAACTCTTTGGCTATGTCATTATATATAGTAAAGACTACAACTCCTTCCAAGCTCCAATAACTAAAACTAGGAAAATTAAAAAATAAAAACCATGAAAATAGAGAGCTCAAGCCAATATTATATTATTGCACATTCTCTTTAGGGTTCACATGTATGTGGTTGCTTCTTCCATTGATATATATCTGTTCTTCAATGGACATTGATTTACTAGATACCCTTGATCGTAAGAGTTTTTTAGTCTATAAACACAAGCCAAACGTTGATTCTTTATGTGAATATAATTTACCTATGTATAAACTATAATTCAACTAATCAAGGAGTATACTTCAGTTCAATATTTTATCTCGACTACCCTTTAGAATATATTTGGATGGAGAGAAACGACAAAATTTGTTCCAAAGCCATCTCTGGGAGGATATTATCGCACAGACTACCATTTGGTGTACTAAATCAAAACTTTTAGTCAATTATGACTTTTTCAATATAGCTCTAAATTGACATGCTTATATATAATTATACTCCCTCCTCTCTGGTATATGTTTCTCACATACATAAGTATCATCTTTTTTATTTAAAAAAAAAAAAATAAGCTTACTTTAGTATACTCCGACTCTTACCACCATGACCAAAGATAACTTATATCTTGTGAATCTACAATGTGTACTTTAATCTCTTGTTAAGAACGAGGACACTCCACAGATCTCCACAACGATATAATACTGTCCATTTTGAGCATAAACTCTCATGGCTTTGCTTTTGGTTCCACCCAAAAGACCTCAAACCAATGGAGATACTTGTCCACCTTTATATATACCCATGGTCTTCCTCTTGTCTAGCCAATGTGGGACTTTGGTCGCATTCTCCCACAATCTTCCCCTCGAACAAAATACCACCAAGCCTCCCCCTCAAATCGTCATTTTTATTCGTCCAACACTCCTGTACCAAGGAGTTTTTATAGAGTCTACCAACAGATCTCCAACATGACTACGTTTTGATCAAACTCAAATTCTTTGTTCGACACCCGAGGATTTTAACGAAACGACTACGTCAAGGTTAGTAAGGGACGAGGACACGACACAAATCTCCACAATGGTATGATATTGTCCACTTTGGGCATAAGCCCTCATGGTTTTGTTTTTTGTTCACCCCAAAGTCATGAGGGCTTATGCCCGAAGTGGACGATATCATACCATTGTGGAGATTTGTGTCGTGTCCTCGTCCCTTACAAATCGTAACACACCTACAAAACCTACCTTCGATATGGTATTGCTTAATTTTACAAATATATTATGGTCACTCTATTTTGATACTTTTTGATAACGTAGATTCGAAAGCTAAAATTATATCGTTTATAGCATCTCTAATATTGAACAAAACTTTTTTTTTTTTTGAGTTCAACAACATGTTGGGAATGGAAGAATTTGAATCTTTCTGACATTTTAATAGAAGATATAAACCTTAACCAGTTCAACCAATCAAAACACTTAGAGTAATTGCGGTGGGTGGCAAATTAATTATCTATAATAGCAAATTTAGCACCAAGTAAAAAGAATTGCAAATATGACAAAAAAAAAAATTAGAATATTCCCATTTTATCCTTCTCTTTCTCTCCCTTCCCATTGATTTTTTTTTTTTTTTTTTTTTTTTTGCATTTATGAGCCTTTCTTCCCTCATTTCTTGTGTATACGATTTCTTCTTCTTCTTCTTTTTTTTTTTTTTTTTTGCTTTCTTTTTCTTTTTCTTTTTTTTTTGTGCATTTATGATCAGCTGTTATGATTTTTTTTTCTTTTTTTTCTTTTTTTATAATGAGCTATTATGATTTCTTTTTTTCCCTCTGTTTTTCGAACCACAGACCTTGTGGTTATCCGTACAACTTTATGCCAATTGAGCTAAGCTCTTGTTGGCCTTCTTTTTAATTCAAGAATGTCAAGAATACAAAAATAGCAATCTTGGTGAGTGTTTGTATAGGTATATCAAAGTATATCACTGATATACTCCGGTTAATCGTAGTCTATCACTGACTATCATTGGTCAAAGTCTATCAGGGCTATAATTGATAGATAATGAAATACAAAGAATACAAGAATAGCAATTTTATGGTGGTGGTCACGGAGCTTGTGTGCTAGTCTTTAAAAATTATATTGTTGATTGAGAGTCGCTTGTTCGTAATGGTTATTTTTGGATTTTATGTTCTAATTACCACAGGAGACTTAAATTTTTTGTTCAATTTATGACTGTAGTATAATAATTTTGGATGAGTTTCTAATTACCGAGATGATTGCAATGCAAAGTACTTTACTGATAGATTTCAATTAAATTGATTTCTATCAATAACAATCATTGGTAGACTTCAATTAATTGATAATTAACTGATTTCTATCCGAGATAGAAACTGATAGACTTCAATTAACTGATTTCTATCCTCGATAGAAAATGATAGATTTGAATTAAACTAATTTCCATCAGTGATACAAGTCAATAGACTTTAATTAAATTGATTTCTGATAGAAACTGATAAACTTCAATTAAATTGGTTTTTATCATTGATAGAAACTAATAGTCTTGAATTAAATTGATTTCTATCAATGACAGGAACTGATAACCTTTAATTAAACGGTTTTCTATTAGTGATTATCACTGATAGACTTAAATTAAACTGATGGATAGAAACTGATAGCCTTGAATTAAACTGAACTAATAGCCTTGAATTAAATTGCACTGATAGGCTTGAATTAAACACGATAAAAACTTATAGATTATGATCATCAAAGTCTATCAGTGATACACACTGATAGACTTCGATTAATCAAAGTATATCAGTGCCTATCCGATTAATTGAAACTTATCATCAAAGTTTGTCAGTATTTATCATTGATAGACTCCAATTAATCGAAGTCTATCAGTGACTATCAATAATAGGGACTGATAGACTACTGGAGATACTAAGGGTATTTTCGTAATTTAACGTATTTTTTGCTATTTCCGCAAATAATTTTATTTTTTTGCTATTTTTGCAATTCTTTTGCCGGTTTTTGCTATCTGCGCAAAGCCCCCAAAAACTTAAGATATACATCCAACAACTTCTTAACCTCCCACCCATTTTTGTTAACCCAACTAAAAAAAAAGTAAATATGGTTGACAAATAAAACAGTGACATAAAACAATACATTTATTCTTATTCTTTTTGACACATCTTCAAACTTCACTTTCTAAATCTCTCTCTTCATTGTATGTTATGAGATCACACAGACACATGGTCTGTAGACAGAGACAAAGAAGAAATTGATGAGAGAGAAATAAAAATAAAAATAAAAAAACTTTTTTTTTAAAAAAAAAAGAGTTATAATGATATTGAAGAGGACCTCACGTCAGTGTTAATTCCAGGAAGGAGAGTCGGCCAAACAAACTTTCCTGCCAAATTTCAACACTCCAAATGATTCTTCCCATTTTTATATATATTTTTATTTATGCTCCTACGTAACCTTAGCTAACACTAATCATTAAAAAACTCCCTTAAGTCAACAATATCTTTAATAAACAATTTCTTTTTTCTACTTATTATTTTTCATGCGATTTTGAATAATCCAAAAATAATATCAATGAGTCCCCACGTTTTGAATTAATCAAATTATACCACGTGATTAAGAAATACCCAAAAGTTCTTGCTTGTTGTTATGTGTTCAAAAGTTTAATTTAATAATGGGTTATGTTGATTTAATTGGGTTTGTGAAGCCAATTACTAGTTTAAAAAAAATTCAAATGGATGGGATATACTAAAATTAATTGCTTAGTGTTTTTTTTTTCAAGGTACAATTACAAGCATATTGATTTAACCACTACTCTAACTAATTAGTAATTGATCATTACCAATCGCCATATACTTAATTAATTACAGATCAATTAATTAAGTTATTAAATATTAATTCTCACCATCCTGATGGTGTAATGGCGGGAGTGGTCTCCATGGAAGTGGACGAGGAGGTTGAACCATTAGCCTTGTGGAATGTAAATGGCCACCCTCCAGCGGCGGCGCCACCGCCAGTGCTCGGCTGTTGCGCCGGCTGACTCGACTGCAGCAACCGGATTTGTCGCTTCAAGAACTTGACATAGCGAATGGCTTCATCTAGCATTGAAGCTGTGTCCATCTTTGTTCCTCCGGGCACAAGCCTCTGAAGAATTCTGATCTTCTCGCTGATCCTCTCTCGTCGGAGACGGGCGGCGATGCTTTGCGGGTCGTCGCTAATTCGAACATTCCGTCGCTTGGGCTTTCGGATGGTTGAAGGGTCGATGTCCACTGGCTGCATCGCAGCGATCTTGTACATCATCTCCTTCATGGCACCTAGCTCTTCTTCCGGCTCCTCTTGATCATCACCTGCCCCAGAACTCGGAGTACCTGTAAAAGATATAAATAAATGATTAAATATACTCTAACTTATCGACTTATAAAATTTCTTTTGTTTGTGTTCAAACTCCTGTAATGTCATTTATATATACCGTAGCTGATCAGCAAGTGGGTGGAGGAGGTGGGAAACTCTTGATGAGGATCGGAGGGTTGAAAAGGCAACACCGACGACCAAATGGAATCGAGCTCGTGGACGTGGTGATGATGATGAAGGATATCGTGATCGTCCATGGCGGAGTGTTGGAGATGAGAAGAGGAGTTTGGGAGGTGATGGGGCTCCATGGAGGAGGGTGATGGGGGATGGAGAAGAAAATAAAAACTAGGGTATGGGGTTGGAGATGAAATATTTGAAGAAAGTAATGGGAGCTGAGGTTGTGAAAAGAAGACTATTGTATTGATTCTATTAAAGGTCATGAAGAATGAGGGTTTGTTGATGAAGTGGTGAAAGAGAAAATGGGGATTGGTAGTGTTGTGCTTGAGAGAAAGGGAATGAAAAAATGGAAAGATGTTTGGATGGGCAAAGAAGAAAAAGGAGTGATCTAGGGTTAACATTATTTTCTTTCTGTTTTTGGAAGATTTTTCCCCAAGGAATTGCCCCTAGTAATCAAAGCCCTTACAAGGGTTTGCCTTATTCTTTCATCTTCTGCAACCCCATCTGCTTTGCTTTCTTTTGTCATCTCCTTTTAAAGTATCAAGGAAGTATTGTACAAAAAAATATATATTTTTTAAACTTATAATCACAAATTATGTATATGAGAATCATAGATTCTTGTCAAACAAAGAGATAAATCAATATGTTGAAAAGGGTTTTTAGTTTTAGATTCAAATTTCATAATAGTATTATGAGAAAATGGATTTGAAAAAAGTTTACGTAGCGTTTGAAGAGATGATCAATAGTTATTCCCATTGCAGAAGACAATGTGCATTAATCAACTCTCGCGTGAAAGAAACTATTTGATACAGTAACAACATTCACGTACGGTTATAAAAGTGGGGAAGATGCAACTTTGAGAACTACCTAATCATTGAATGAGAGCTTCTAAGTAGTTCATCTCCGTTGGTTTCATTAATGTTACATTTAATAAAAGTGGTCCCCAATAAAATTATTCCATCCGATAAAGATCTCGTAATCTCATCAAAGTAAGCAAAAAGCGGCTACTTACTCATTTCCGAACACATCGATCCCTCCAAACGAACAAACCATTCGATCGATGTGATTTGAAGCACAAAAAATTCATCATTTTTCCCTCATTAATTTCACATTGTTCCTTGAAGAGATGTCAAAATAAAAATGATTTTGATGAAGGGTTGTTTTTATGGTCCCAAAAACCAAGGCAAAAAATTGAAGTGGAATTGCATCAGCCTCCGTGGAGGGGCATGTTTTCTTATGTCATTCTTATGTGTTTGTACGGCACTTTGATGGGTACTTTTTTTTTTTTTTTTTTTTGGGCTTAATTACACATTTTAATTTTTTTTTTAAAGATGTACAAACTTTGCGCATGCCCTAATGCAATCATTCTAGGGTTTTCAGAACCCCCATTTTTAGGCATGCTAGGGTTTTTTATTTTCATTCTCCTCAAACACACAATAATACTTCTTATACTACATTAAAGACTAACAATTAAATTTGTATGGGTTAGGGTTATACTTTTTGTAGTGACATGAATTCTTCATTAGCTTCCAAAAGTCTACTTGTTGGATTAGGTTTGACTATTTTCGTTATGCTTTTGAGCTCTCTTTTCTTATTGATTAGGGCTTGTGTTTTGTACTTGAACAATATGGGATTTGTTTTCGATTTGGTTATTGTGAAAGTTTTAATAATATCTTAAGAATGTGAGACGCTATACTTGATCAAATTGTATTCTAAATAAAAGTTATCTAGACGTTTTAATACCAATAATGCATGTGAATTTTTTACTTTTTAATATACTTGTTTATAAATTTTTAGATATAAAGTTTTTAAACATCAATATTTTTTTTTTTAATGAAACTAGGACGAATTTTTTAAAAAAAATTACTGATCACTAATTTGAAGACATTAATGAAACTTAATTATACAAAGCTTGAAAGCAAGTTTACGATTCAAAGGGCGAAAATTAATTACATTGTAACCTATTTATGATGATACGTGTGAAATTTACAAACAACCTAGCTAATCATATATATCTGCTCTTGTTTTTGTCATTAATATGTAATTTCTAAACATAATTATATATGATAGGAACACCAGATACATAAAGGTAAATAAATTAGACGACGGATCAAATCGATCTTGACAACCATATCATAAACCGAGATCAAACCAATCAATCAACTATCCCTATCCACATATTCGTTTATTGTATGTAAGGCCGGTTTGAAATGACTTTTTAAGTATTTAAAAAAATAAACCTTTTAAGTGAAAAAAAAAATGTTTCTAAGCACTTAGAACAAGTCCGTCATCAACTATACTCACTATTTGTGTAAAAAGAGGAGAAAAACATGCCTTAGAGTCGCAACTTTTTAGAACATGATCATTTGACATCGTAGATTACACAGTATAATCACAATCGAATCAAACGCTCGCTCGATTGCTATCAATTAAATTATCTTCGTCCATGAGAAACCCTAGAATTGGAGTTAGAGATTGAAAACAGAAGCTTGGCCATTAATTTATTTGTTGCTCTCAAGCATGTGTGGTTGTATATTGTAGAAGGCAGCAAGAACACTTTAGGCTAAGGACCATCAAATGTTGGAGTACTCAACATAAATGGAGGCCATAAAGGATATGCTAATTTAGTTTTTTCTGTACACTATCAGTTCACAATCTCTGTTAGAACAGAAAAATGTTAATAATAATTAATAAATTACCTAACTTTGGTGAAGGTTTTTGGTTCATTCAGCAGCTTTCCACCCACCCAAGAAAAACAAATTAAAAGTTTTTTTTTTTTTGAAGAATAAATTAAAAGTTTGTGCAACTAAAATTTGATAGATGAACATGCAATGTGTTGCTCAATGCTTCAAAATCTATAATATATAATATCTTCTCATCCCATTTAAGTTTTTCTTTCCACCTATATATGTGTGTGTATATATATGGTGAAAGTGGAAATAATTAGGAGTCTGGTTGATGGGTCAAATTTGTTTTCTATTTAGTGTGTGTTTTTGGTTCGTTTAATAACCATTTAGATCTGGTTTGATAACAATTTTGTTTTTAGTTTTTAGTTTTTGAAATTTAAGTTGGTTCAATTAAAGTCATATTTTGTTGAAGAAAAATTTAAATTTTTAGTCAAATTTCAAAAAATAGAAACAAGTTTTTAAAAACTTTTTTTTTTTTTTAATTTTCAAAACTTGATTTAGTTTTTAAAAATATTGGTAGAAAGTAGATATCAAAATAATGAGACTAAGAGGAGGAAGTAGTGTTTTATAAATTTAATTTAAAAAAAAAAACAAATGGTTATCAAACGAGACTTTAATTAGTTTTTAGTTTTTGGTTTTTTTAAATTAATACTTATAAACAGTCTCTTTGCTTTATTATCTACTTTTTACGAATGTTTTCAAAATTCAAGACCATTTTTTAAACTGAAAAAAGGTAGTGTTTAATTAAAAGTTTGTTTTTTATTTTTGAAATTTGGCTAAGAACTCAAATCTTTCTAGAAGAAAAGATGAAAAACTATTAGTAAAAGATGTCTACTTTTTTATGAATGTTTTCAAAATCTAAGTAAAATTTTTGGAATTTGAAATAATACGAAATCTTTTTAATGATTAATATTTACCTAACAAATATTTTAGAATTATTCATCATTGAAATAATCACAATTTAAAAGAATAAAATAAGCTAGTAAAACTTTGTAGAGAGAGAGAGCACATTAATAAGAGAAATTATTTATATGTATAGAAATAGATTAGTAAGAGAAAGTGTGTAACAAGAGACATATATGGATCGTAAAAGAGATGACATGTAGAAGTGAATGAGAAAAAATGCATAGAAAGAGAAGTTAATGAGAAAAACTAAAGTAAGAATGTGTATATTATGAGCCGATCAAACATCTATCAACTGCTTATTTGAAAAACACTCCCAAACTGTCAAAGCGAGCTTAACTCGGCAGTAGTTGACATGTACTTTCGACCATGAGGTCAGAGCTTCGAATCCCTCCACTCCAAATGTTGATGTACTAAAAAAAAAAAAATCCCAAACTAAGTACTTCCCGCTTTTCTAAAAAGTACTTCCAAACTATAACTAAAACTAAGCATAAATGTATTTGATGTAGGAAAGTATGCCTAACCATTTCAAAGCTCAAAACCACTTCCACAAATTTTCTTAGTGGCTGAATGAATGTGGTTTTAGAAAAAGTAGCTTTTGGAATGAGAAATTTGAGCCTATGGACCAAAAAGAAATTAAGAGGAAAAAGGGAAGGGTAAGCTTTTATGGGTTTGGAAAGGAAAAAAATAACATTTTACGAGAAGGATTGGTTTGGATCAGAAAACCATGCATTTTCATTCATTAATCATTAATTTCCATTTCATATTAAAAAAAAATAATAATAAATAAATGTGTTTTAAAATCCAATTTCCATCCACTGCCCCTCCTCATAATCTGGACTCTGACTAACACTTCCTTAGACTCTACCCTTCACAACTTTGCCATTTCTGCAAAAGTGATCCTTAAACTTGTTGGCCCTTAAATTAGCCCTTTCACAAACTCATTCATTTCTTTTTCTCCCCTTTTCCTTCTCCTTTTTTGAAATTCTTTTGTTCAATTATTTGTTTGATATATCTTTGTGATTTTAGCTCTATCTGATTTGGTGCTTATGATTTAAAATTTTTAAAGAGTATAATACGGTTTTGGTCGTACATTGAGATTTGAGTTTGGTGTATCTGTAGTCTTTAAGATTTTAATAGGGACATTTCAGTTCTCGAGGTTTGAAAAATAGTTCTAAATGGTCTCTCTCTCATTTCTCCACCTTCCTCATCTGATCTCTTTCTCTCTTCTACTCTGATAGACCTTCTCATTGTTGCCCTATGTGGTTTCTATTTGTTCCATGTGTCATTCTAAATTATTTGAAATGAAGAAGTATGCTGGTTTATTTGTTCCTAGTTGTATGAAATGGAAGCAATCGTTTATTCTCATCAATTTGAAATGAATGCAATTGTCTGTTCCAAATTTGGAATGTTAAGCAAATTAAATTGCGTCCATTCCTACATAATCTAGAATGAACAGTTGTTGTTTGTTCCAAACAATTTGAAAACATACGAAATGAATTATGACGATGGATAGTGATGCAACGACAAGTGTCAGACAACGATAAGAGCACCAACGAGTAACAGGTGTCCTCAGGAGAATAAGGGAAAATGAGGGAGGAAGAAGGAGAATGGAGAAATGAGAGAGAGGATGAAGATGTCACGATAGTAGTCAAATCAACAAAACTTGAATTAACATGTTAACCGCTATGTTAGAATTCTTTTAGGTCAAATGAAGTTAATGACCATTTAAAACTACTTTCAAACCTCAAGGTCCAAAATATATTGTCCATTTTTAAATTTATTTCCTATGGTTTTAAGAGCTTTAGTTTAGTTATTGCGATTTCGCTAAATTTCACCTATCAATTTCATCATTGTCACATTGAATACATTAAGTAACAAATGAAGGAGAAAATGGCGATAAAAAAAAACAATTTAAGAACCGTTTATAAGGTTGGACCAAACCCCAAACTTCCATCTAACTTGTAAAGTTCAAATCAAAACCAAGACTACTGAACCAAATTGGTAAATCTCTTTTTCTCCACGAAGGAATTTAATCATTTTTTTTTTCTCATTTATACGTGAAAGTAGATAATCAATAATAAAATTGAATCCCAAGTTCTTCCTTCGATAATCAAGCATCGTCTAGAGTTTGTTTGATAACGAAATTTCATTTTCTTGCCCATAAACAAGTTTATTTTTATAATAGAAAACAAAATCAACAATTCACCCTTATTAAAGTTTCATTGTTATGAACTATATTCTAAATTCAGAAGTTCAAATGTCTATAATTGAAACACGAACATAAAAGAAAAATCTTTCCTTAAACACGAGAACTAAAGAGTTAATTTGCCCGAAATATGATTACTGAACATCATTGTCTGTATAAAAGGCGAACCGGGTCAGTTTGACCCTAATTAATAATAACAATAATAAAAAAATATATATTTATTAAAAGGAAAAAAAAGAAAAGAAAAAAAAAAAGCTGCTGGCCCTTGGTCAAGAATGCTGGTCCTGGAAAAGTGATAGCCATTCATTCAACAATAAAATATGAAGAATGCACAAACCAAAAGCAACAAATTTCCATATATCTAATTTGCAGAAAGGCTGGAGAAAGGTGTACCTAACACTGCTACTAGGAGATACATTACACTACATTAGTAAGACATGATAAACATCATTCAGAAGGCTGCAGCATTCTAACAAATTAGTACATGGGATTTTTTAAAAAATTACATAAGAATGTATTTCAACAACCTCGCCTTCTCAAGTCGTCTTCTGAACTCTGTCCACGTATGCCTGACAAGGAAACGAGAGACGTTGAAGAAACGTATTATACAGAACAGAGAGGAAGAAAAATTGATTATTCTCAATTGAAAAGATCAGCAACATTACTCTTAAGAGGTTGGACCAAATACTACTTTACTTAGAATGAATACACAACAAAAGAGCAAGAACCATGAATGCAGTGGAACCATGGAAGTAGTTTCTTCTAAATCTATAACTTTCACATGGATCTTACAAAGGCCTAATACAGCTCTCACGAAATGTTTGATCTTTCTTTTTACAAAAATCTCATTGCCATCTTCAAATATGGTGCATCCGGAAAATGTGACTGGAACTTTATTATGAATCGACTAGAACGATAACTAAATATCATCCAAGGTACGTGCTAACTACCGTAACAGTCACAACCCTAAATCTCCTACTGCTTTGTGACTTGTGTTAGGCGAGCCATGCCAAGTCACAATTTTCAAGTTTTTTTTTCCCTGTTAACAGACAGCACAAGTTCCATTTGCCAGTAAAGTTCTACATGAGCCTCTAATGGATTTTATACTGCAAATTTAGATATAACATCAGCTGATGTAAGAAGGTGCACTAAATCCAGTCAGTCAAAATGCCTCAATATATCCTATTTCACTGAGTAACGCTAGATCCTACTGTTCAGATTTAAGAAAGCTCAAACATCGCACTAAATCTCCTACTGCTTTGTGACTTTTGTTAGGCCATCGATTTGCGGATGGCACGTAGGGTTAAGCTTCAATTCTAGCCCAAGATTTTGTGCAGTAATTTCCATGATAGCAGAAAATTTTACTGTCGCTCATAATAGTCTCAAGCAGCATCGCTCGTCTTGCAACAAGGATAAAGGGTGCCATTTTTGCTATACATCAACAATAATAAATGTTGCTCTGTGAACACATTGAGAATTATCTTTTTTTTTTCTTGACAACCTGAAAAACATTACTCGATGCATTAGCAAGACTCTTTGTATTTTTATTATCAGCATTAGTATTACTATCATTGATAGAAAACTGAACAACCAAGACAACTAAACAACCTAAGGGGCAAAAAGGAAAAGGGGCTCTTTCCTGAGGGAGGGATCCAACAAAGAACCTTCAATTTGAGTAATCACAAAAACAAACTAGGGTTTGAAACTCTTTGAGCAAATGTCTTCATGGAGAAAACCAGACCTTTTGATGAATGAAAGCCGTCTTGGGTGCATCCGTTGGTATTATTTTGAGAATTCAAGTACCTTGACCTCTATTAACTGCTTAGAAGTATAAATACAAATATCCCGCCAAGCAAATAATGCTCCCAACATTTTAAAGCCCTAGTAAGCATTGTTTGTTGGTTATTCAACTTTTTGGACATGCTCCACTGAGTTTCACTAAGTTTCTCACTGTAATATTCAATAGATATCATCTTTCAAGAGAGATATATTCCTCCAATCCTTATCCAGGGGAGTCCACTACAAATGTGAAAAGCTTGTCAAACTGTGCTCGAGGGAGCATGGTTGCAGAATTTAGCTTCTGTTTAATCGTACCAGAGCTTTGTTCTTGTAGCTCACCACAATAGAATGCTGCGAGATCATAAAGCTCTGTACTTCTTTACCTTTTGAAGGGTTAGACCAGTCTAGTATTGATCCAACTTTATTTTCACCAATCTTTAAAAAAAATAATGCAGTCAAATTGTGATTTGAAATGTGAATCATTTTTTTAACCTGATGTGTATTGCATTGTGTATTGGAATGGAACAGGAATTGTAAGATTTATTTCATTTATCTATAATTATAAGTAAATTATATTTTATATACTCACATTAAATAATTGACTTGTAGCAATCAATCATATGAATGTAAAATATACTTTAAGAAACATCAAAACATAACATGTACTTATTTCCCAAGTGGTGCACCAACATTCACTACCTAAGAAATACCAAAAAGAAAGGTTCTCATTGCAAATAATTAGCCTAATTCTTAAACCAAATTTGTCTGTTATTTTATTTCAAAAATCCAAGCTTGCAGCCCACTTTAACCAATTACACTGCTTTCTAATCCTCAGACTTTCATATGTTGCAAGGAAAACTTGACAGCGGGAAGCGCACTTATAAAAAACAACCACCTACATTTAGGTTTTAGGTAATTCTTTCTTTTGCTCCCTCCCCTTCCACATGTTACTGGCTTCTTCACTCTTCGTTTTTTTTTTTTTAATCCACGAGTGTTTAGATCATCTTACACGCACCTCAACTATTCTCACAGAACAATCGTCCAACCCACATTTGTTTGCCAAGATAGCTCATAGAATATTAAGTCCTAGATAGGTGGTTATTATGACTTATAGACATTCTCTCTAAGCTCTTCAATATTACATGGCCCTTATTGACCGGTGACCACTAGGCCAACCAAGAGTGGTTTTTTAATTTCTAATATTTACATAAACGAACCCTATCTTGATCACTTGATGGGTTACAAATTTATGAAATCAAACTACTATTGGTCACACTAATAGCATATTGGATCCTAAGGTACTAGTTTTCGTAAATTACTCCAAAGATTTGAAAATCGATAAACCAAACAATTCTCAGGCCAACTCAAATATCCCAATGCCCGTTGGATCCACCACCTATGAGAATCATTGGCTTGATGCAACCCAAGCAATTGATTGAATCTAAGATGCCCATTAACTAACCCATGAATACCCTTCACTAGTCCGAGCTCATGTATCATTTTGTCTCTACACTCGTGACACACATGATTTTTCTTTTTAAATGAAAAAACCAATTTTCATTTGAACAAGTGTAAATACAAAGAGAGGGCCACACAAAAAAGACCAAATAGAAGTGGAGAACACAAACAACTGAAAAGAAAGGGCCACAGCTTTAGGTAAGAAAATACGAATGAATAATCTAAAAAATATTTAAATTAAATGCCCAAAGGGAGGCATTAAAAGGCGCCAAACGCACACTACTTCTTACAACCTATCTAACACAATGAATGTTCTCTTTCAAACCATATAAACCACAAAACAGTAAAGAAGCAAACTTGCTGGCACACAACCTTTCCTCCAAAATGGAAGATCAATATGCAACTTTTTCCATTCATCCTCAGAAGGCTCAACCTCTATAATAAGCTAAAGATAAGTAAAAAAACTTTAATGTGGCCAAACTATAAGAGCAAAAGGGCTCTACTTTTCTCTTGCGTAAGACCCACCAATTTCAAAATCTAAATCAAGATCAAAAGTGGAGGTTCTCCACAAAATGTCTAAAGTGCTAATCCTTCCCAAGGCTACTGGCCATGCAAAAAAATGAATCTTCTTCGAGATTTTAGATTGTAAGCTTCTACAAAGTCAAAAGAATAATGAAACCTTACTCACCCTTTTCATTACATGCACTTGTGCCGATTCTTTTGGATGTCTACACTCACAGCTTTCAATTGACACCTAGCGTTCCCAGGAGATATGATCACACTACTTGAATTAGTCTTATTGGTTACCCTTCTAACAAAGAAAAGGAAGTCTCATGGAAATGTTTCATCAAAGCCTTTCTTTGGCTTGTATGGTTGGAGCACAATGATTGCATTTTCTTTTTTATCGGAAACATAAACCATTTCATCGATGTATGAAATAGATACAAAAGGAAGACCTATCGATAGTAATTACAAAAGACATCTCCACTGTGATAAAAGGGAAGATAAACTATAATTACAAAATGGGGGGAGTGACTACTCCAGTATAAGGCAAGATAAGACGTAGATTCAATGAAAGCACATGTGTTTTGAGACTTATCGGAAAAGATTCGAGCATTTTTTTCCAGCCATAAATTCTAGAAAAAAGCGTACAAAAAATTGTGCCAAAGAAATTTCTTTTCCTTCTTGAATGGATGCCCAAGAAGAGATAGGATGTCACCCGGTCTCGCAGTATGAAATCAAAAGCTTGCTGGAGGAAGACCTAAAAGGCTGATGCATAAGCACAGTTTCTGAAAAGATGGACCTGAGATTCATGGTCCTTATAACACAAGCAGCAGCAGCTAAGCAATCCAAGGATTTTTTCGCTGAATAAGGTATGTTGTGTTGATACAAGCATGGCTAAGCTCCCATATAAAAAATTTGACCTTTTACGGCATAGGACCTTTCCATAACTGGCTGTAGAAATCAGAGAGAAGTTTGCAGAGGAGGCCAACATTTTAGGAAGAGTTTCAGTGGAGAAAGCTAAATTTTTTCCTAGCTGCCAAATCCATATATCTTCCTCATCTTTAAAGGAAAATGATGAGAGACGGTGAGATAAGATGGCCCATTCTAGAGTTTCTGCCCCATTTAGACTTCTTCTCAGATGTAGATTCCAAGCCCCATCAATTGGATTCCAAAAATCAGCAATGTGAGTCTCCTTTTTTAAAGAGAGATGATATAAAGAAGGATATTTAGACTGAAGATTGGTCGTACCAAGCCAAACATCCTCCCAGAACAATGTCTTGTCACCCTTTCCGACTTCGAAGTCCATGTTGTTGTAAATCAAATGTTGCATCTTGTAAATGAATTTCCATGAACAATAATTGCATTTTCGAGGATAAAGCCACCGATTTTGATGATTTAGATTTTTTTAACATTTATCTTATATCGCTCTCTCTTGATGTAAATTTTCTCCTCTTTAGATCTTATAATCTCACTTCTCTTATAGTCCATTGAAAGTGTTCTTAGTAATTTCTTTGGCACATAGTTTGCCTTCTTTTGTAATTTCATCTTATAAATGAAAGGAAGGAATCAGTTCCTCATATAAATAAAATTTAAGAAAAAAAAAATGTCTAGGAAGGGACCAAAGATAAAATCAAACGAAGATTACTAATAAAAAAAAGTTTGATGCCTTAAGAGACCACCAACGAAGGCCCCTACAAACTGGAAATGGAATGACCATAATAAGTACAAGAGGGAGACTGACTCAAAAGAATATCAAAAGAGGGTAGCACACTCTCACAAACAAATAACCGAGGAGATCGGAGAGTTTTTGGAAAGGGTTATAGAGTAAATAAGCAAAACAATGCTGATGAAGAGCATGTTTGAAGGTAATGATCCTCCCAGAACCAAGCTCTACTGCCGTAGTTAAAGCAACAAAAAAAAATTACTACAAGAACATGAGAGGTCTTTAGAAGGAATAACAAAATATTAAAAAAGAAAAAGAAAAAAAAAAACCGTTAGTACTATAACAGTAAGATGAAATTGTTGAACATAAACTACCATGTTCCAACAGCACCACAAACTACCGTGCCAGGCCTGTTGTGCTATCTGTGCTATTTCGTGGAGAGTGTGGCTTAAGAGAAATAGTAGAACTTTTAGAAGGGTGGAGAGGTCTTTTGAAGAGGTTTCGTAGGGGTGAGATTTAATGCTTCTTTATGGGCATCCGTTTGTTAGATTTTTTTGTAATTATTAGCTTAGTATTTGTTAGGAACCCAAACACTGAAAATACAAAATAGTAATATATTGCAATATCAAGAGAAACTACAATATACCAAATAGCCTTTCGAGAGGGCTATCTCTCTCCCAAGAGTCCCACAATGGACACTACTACTAAAATTCTCCACACCCCTCTAAGACCCCATAACTTTCCTATTTATAACCAAGACTCCTTAACTAATTACTAATGACCCTTAATACCATTCCCCATATATATCATACTAGTACCCTCACGGTATTATTCTTCTACATTGGAACCCGATCTTGTAGGTAATTGAGGCTCTCTAGTGGGCTTGTTTTTTGTATGCCATTGTAGATTGTACAAGAAAGGAATTGTATTCAAACAAATGCAACAGTCATTTCTATCAAGTCTAAAAGAGTTAAAGAACATAAACTGGATAATTTGAGAGGAGATACTGGCACTCCTACTTTCATTGCCGCCCATCCAAGGGCAAAAAGTCAAGATAATACATACACTAATGTAATCAGAAAAACGGTGGGCTGATTACTTCCAACCATTGCTTATAGAATATTCATTTTTACGTTTATGTTGATATGGAAATTTAAAAAAAAATCAAATTATAGTTATCATATCACGATTAGAACATTTAGAGGACTTCATTGCAGTAACTAAGAAAAAATATGATAAACCAAACAAAATAGTCAATTTTCCAGTGGAAAGTATAAAATAGGGGGAAAAACAATAGAAAGAGAACTCAATGGAAAATAAATTTGTAGTTACCTGAACAAGTTTGGTGAGCTTTGATTTTGAAAATGAAAGATAGTGATCAATTTTCTCCTGCGTTTGAGGAATATGACCCCCCTGCAAGGAACCTGTCACTTTGTCCACCACTTTCTTGACTATAGTTTTATAAACATCTTTGCTGAAATTACCTTCCTTCCATGTAGGTTTTAGAAGTTCCTTGACAAACTCCACAAGTGCAAATTTAAAAGCACGAATTCCCTTAGCATCCTTACCTTTCTTCTTGTCATGGACTTCATCATTTCCATTCGCATTTTCTGTCATATCATTCTCTTGAGAATCCTCATTTGCCCCCGGGTCAGTCTTGTTCTCATTATCCCCATCACCATTCTTCTCTTTAATAGCCTCACCATCACCACCTGGCTTTGCAAGATTTATTACATCACTCTCATGAATAGTTTCTTTTGCAGAGATACCAATCTTGTCACAAGGATCAGATGATTTAGGCAAATTTGGTATCTCTACTTCATCCTTCACATCTGTAGCACTCTTCTGTCTGGCGGAATTCAGTAAACAGTCTGAAGGTGTTTTAGTGACTTCAAGCTTCTTCATCTCTAAGTTATTGCAGATGGTAGAATCATGTTGCTTCGAGCTTTCAATTACAGGACCTGTCTTCACCGATGCCCCCAAAGCACCGATTGATGCATCAGAATAAGGGAAGGAAGGTGTTTCTGACACATTATGCGTATTAAGGGAGGCATATAATTGAGGCAATGGTTGCACATTTCCAAAATATTGTGCGAGAGAAACTGAAAGGTTAGTTAATTGGGTAATTTGTTCGCTGGTTACTATGTTCGTCGGAGTGATGGTTGTTCCAGAATTAATTCCAGGCATGCTTCCATCCTCCTCTTGTGTTTTGACTCTGAAATTTCCATCTGCAACTTTCGGATTCATTACAGCTCCGCCTGGATGGTCAGTGTGATACGCCATTCTTTGTCCAAGGACAATGTTACCAGAAGGGTTGCCTTCAGCATGTGAAGCAATATTTTTGTCAATTGTAATCTTATCGTTGAATGCTGATGCAATAGGAACATCTTTTGTCAAATTATGGTTCTGCCGAAAATGAGTATTATCAACTGTTATAGGCTCTATGGCAATGTCTTGCTTCTTAGCCAAAGCCTCTTGAACTATCGCATGGCTGAGAGTGGCTAAAGCAATGGAAGTTTGAGAGCCAGAATCTTGCATAATGTTGCAATCTCCTTTCACCACATGATTCGATGGTTGCACAGGGTAGTGCCAATCAGGAGACATCTCCATATCATCACTTGGCCACTTTCTGTGACCTCTAGGATCAGAAGTGCCTATGTTACCAGCGTCCTCTGCCTTGCCCAGAATGGTATCATTCTTGTTGCTCTGCACTGCCTTGATACTAACAGCTTGGTCCCACTGAATTTTGTTCTCATTATTCAAACCATGACCCCATTTTTGTTCCGAAGACCATGTATATCTTGGTTCTTGACTAGCAATTTGTTCGTTTTTGTCCTCTCTCAACTGAGTGAAATCAGAACCACTAGCCAATTCACTTGATTTTGAGCCATCCCACAACCGTTCCCTACCATCTGAACATTGGACCTGTTCCCATCTATCAGTGCTTGACTTCCTCTCTGGACTTGCACGTGGCTGGCTATGATGAGAATACTTGCAATTTTTTCCATTACGACAAGTTCCAGCAGCAAAAAATTTACAGATAACAAGACTGCTACTGCAAGGTTCACGCTCACCACGTGAGAAGTATGTTTCTTTATTCCTATCATTTTCCCTGTCTCTACTAATGTCAATTGGAGAACCTCGTGATGGTTCGTGAAATGCACTATCGTGAGGATACTTACAAGATGCTCCCCTATGACACCTTCCCTTCACAAAGTCGGTACAAAGAGCAGCTGATCTTCCACTCCTGGAATAGTCCCTAAAATCATGGGGAGTTGATCTTAAGGATCGGCCCCCCTTCCTGTTCCTACTTTCCCAGCTATCATCCAGATTTTGATTGTCTTGGTGAAGAAATTGACAACCATTACCTCTCCTGCATCTGCCAGAAGCAAAATCTCTGCACAATTGAGTTGAAACACGTGATCTGTTTCTGTTTCTATCATGAAATCCTGAGTCCCGCTTAAAACTATGAGGAGGACTTCTACTTCTACTCCGGCTTCTACTCCAACTCCGGCTTCTACTCCTACCCCTGAAACACAATAAAAACAAGCAAGTTTAATCAAGAATGAAATTGCAATAGATCATCCCTTGGTAAAGAACTAACCAATCCTAATAAAAATACATAAATCCAGATAAGCTCATTTAAATGAACAACATGGATCACACAAGCATGGAAATTCAGGATCAAACTTTAGAGATTTGAATAACTGACATCGTGCTCTAAGCGGAAACTGCAACTTCAGCAACAAAATTTGAGATTGAATACTTTTGTGATGAGGAAGTTAATATAAGCTTTTAAAGCTAGTACCAGTGTATCAAACCTCACTGACCTGCTCCAATCATTTCTATCAGACAGGTTAGAGCTATGTCTTCTCCATCCATCTAGACCAGGAGACATTCTTGTGCCGTAGCTTTTGTCAGCATCCCATTCAGCAGCGCCTTCCATATTTTTATTATAGCCTTTACTACTGTAATCCTCCTTATGTGAAGCTCTAGTTCCAGGTAAAGGTTCCTTTGACAGCAATTCCCAGACTTGCTTAGATTTTGAAACGGTATTGGTGGTCTCCATACCAGACCACTTGGAACCATCATCACTTGCAAGTTCAGGAGAAATCCAACCAGATCGTGATTCTTTTCCAGGCCAACTATGGTCTTGCACAATGTCCGTTTCAAAATGAGATACTTCTCTCAAATCCCACTTTGACGAGCGTTTTCTGCCACTTCCACTCATAACTCTAACAATTTTCTCCTAAATACAGTAAAATCTGAAGGCAGGATGAAAATAAGTTAATTTTAATGACGAGTTCTACCCACTTTGTAGTCAAGTTCATGTTATTCATATAGATTGAATTGGTTGATACTCAGCAAAGAATAGATTCTGACCACATTACCCTATTGAAATTACCTAAACTCAGTGTTCTTTAAAGCTCAAGGTGCACTAGCCTTTCAAGACTTAGGCACTCGCCGGAAAAAGAAGCGTGGATTTTTTTTTATGAGACGCTCTATATATAAATTAAAAATTACATAAAGATGAGAAAGCGTGGTTGGAGTGAGAATATGAAAAAATAACAGAAGAAAAAAATCTAAGAGTTAGTTTTTTTTTAATTAATAAAGAAAAACCCCTAAACAAAAGGGTTTGTGTGTTTAGAGTTAGTAACTATTATTTTTTTCTTAATTAGTAAAGAAGAAAACCCCTAAATGCAAGGACTTGTGCATTTAGGATTAGTAAATTTTTGCTTTTTTTTTTTTTAATTAATGAAGTCCTAAGGTGCAAGCCCAATGCCTTAGGGGTTCACATGCCTTCTTATGCGCGTCTCGCCTTTTCAAGGTGAGTCCCCAGACCTATGCCCAAGACTTCGGGGCTCCTTTCAAAACATTGCCTAAAGTCATTCAAAGGTATTTCATGACCTCATTAGGACTCGTCTAACACATTAACACTGAACGGATGAAATTCCCCCAATTACTGAGAGAAGAAAAACCCAAAACGTAATCAAATGGGCTAGTCAGAATATGGGAAGAAAAAAAACACATACACACACTTCATTACCCAAGCTTTTTGGCTTTAGCGTGAATTTTCTCACTTGTAATCAGTTATATATTAATGGAGTAGCTCTGTATCTTCCCTCAGTTTTGATGTTACATAATTAACATATAACTAATATTTCATAAAATAACCAAATTTCCTGCCACTAATTACTCCACCCCTACCTACCATACTTCAAAAAATGCTAGATGCACTTCGCTCAAAAGTGATCAAAAGAAGCTTGTAGGAGTAACATCAAGGAAAAATTATCTGCAGTACCAGCGTAAGCTGGAGAACAACTACTCGTGATCATTGTAAAAAGTTTAGCAAGATATATGATACAACCCCATCATGATGGGAAGAGAAAACCCAGAGATATAAAAGCAATCTGACAAAGTAACTATTCCAACAGCACATCATAAAACGTGACATTCCATGTCAAACAAGTCAGATCACCATCTCTAAAAGGATAGAATGTCGGTCTTTGGAGATGTCATCGATATCACACACAAAACAGTCAGGCAAGCACACGAAAAGGAGCATAGCAAGTCATCACACTGTCACCTAAAGTTGCCATAAACACAAGTCTCCATACACTCAATCAAAGACCATACGCAATGTTGATGAAACTAGACCCAACAACCTTTCCATATACGCACGATTGAAGTCATGCCATTTGAAAATAAAAATAAAAAATAAAAAATAAAAAAATAAGCATAGTTGTCCATGGATTTTCAAGTTTCACATTATTTTCCATGCCAAACAAAGAACTCCTATACATCACATTGTTTGATGCTGCAAAGATATCCAACTCCACAGGACCACAAACCTATGCAGCCCAAAGACTTGAATTTCACAAGAAAATGGTTATTAGTGTTCATCAAATTCGCACACAAATACAAAAGAAAAAGGGAAAACAGAAAAGTCACGGTTCATGTTGATGTGGAATTTGACAGCAACTACTACCAGTAGTTTACATCTGACATTTGTCAAATGCCAAAGCAAATCTCTTTCCAAAAATTATTCCATAGGGAAGTAATTCTAATGGAAATTACTTTTGATAAACTAAGTAGAGTATCCACTATCCACCTCTTCACAGGTTAACAATCCCAAAATCCTCCCTAAGTTTTTTTTTTTTTTTACAAGGAACAAGAGACTTCCATTAAGAAAGAAACAGATCCGGGATTTTAGGTGTTGGATAGACCTTCAAAAGGATTCTCCTCCAGGTTCTTTATTAGTATGTTGTGTAGCCCACATTCCCTCCCCTCCCCAGTCTTTTCCTCACTAAGAAAGGTAAGTATCTCAAAGAAGATCAAATTATTTGCATAGCGAGTCTTTCCTGGGGTGTTAACACTATGGATCACATTCAGAGACACTCTTCCACTGCTCTGAGGCCACAGTGGTGTATTCTCTACAAAATGGCGTATGAGGATCTAGGCTATTTGCTGTTGCACGACCAATTTTCTTGCTTGATTTCGGATACCATATTTGAGGTTTTTGGGGTCATCTTGGCTCGCAAAAGAGATTATTGTTAGATGGAGGAGGCGTTGCTTCATCCTTCCTTAAGGGAGAAGGAGAACACTCTTTGGAGAGCCTTTTTTTTTACAATTATTTGGGGTGTTTGGTTGGAGAGAAATAATAGGATCTTCAGAGAAACTAAGAGGCATTGGAAGAAGTATGGTCCTTGGCTAGATTCAATGCCTCCCTTTGGACATTTCTGTCCAAGGATTTTTTTAATTATTCGTTAGGTCATATTATATAACACAAGAGTTTTTTCTTGGCTTAGTTTGGCTCCTTTGAGGCAGGTTTTTTCCGTAAGCCAATTTTTTTAATGACTAGCTTGCCAGTCTCCTTTGTATTTTTTCATTTACTTCTCCATAAAAGTTGGTTTCTCAATTGAAAAAAAATAGAACAAACCAATTAAAGCCAAGGAGACAAAGCGTCTCCATGCCTTAAGAAAGATCAAACAAAATACCCACAATCAAGGTTTATCAAAGAAAACTTGTAATAACAAAATTCTTTGCAAACAACTTAGTAGAGGCTTTAACCTCAACAATTTCAAAAAGTCAACAAAAGCCTATTCCTATCTCTAAAAGTTTTTTTTTGTTCCTTTTGTTCCAAGATACCAGAGGAAAGCTCTTGAAGCATTAGCCACCAAGTTTTTTAAAAGATACATTTTTTTAAATCCATGAGTGTCCGGACTAGCTTGCCCGCACCTAGACTAATCTCGCGAGACAATCACCTTATCCTACCACATTTGATTGCCAAGGAAACATGTAGGATATTTAATGATAGGTAGGTGGCTAGCATGGATTGAACTCATTCCATCTAAACCCTTTATTTCTCCATGGCCCTTGTTGAACATTGGACTAAGCTAACTCATGATGGTTCCGACCGAAGAGAATTTCATGCAACCAAGTATTTATATCTTTAGGACGCCACCAAAAAATACCAAAAATATAACAAAGTAAGTTCCACCATTTTCTTCTTAAAAAAAAGTTCCACCATTTTAATTTAATGATAACGAATAAAATGATAGGTCATGGATTCATCGTTTAAAAAGCATAAAGGGCAAGCACAAAATAAAGCCATGAAAGGGTTTACCCTTTCAGATCATATCAACCGATGTCTTAAGACGTTTGTTTTTCCTAATGAAAAGGCAAACTTTCATTAAGTACTTTTTAAACAATCATCTAACCACATTTAAGTCACATTCAAGGCATCTATCATGACAAAGATTAGAAAGGTCCCCATTTTCCTTCCAAAAGGAGGGAAGTTGTCCTTGAAGCATTGTGAAAAGAAAGCTTTCATTGAGATCAAATGAAATAATACAAGGGGAATAAAAAAATCCAACCCCCAAAAGGAGTTTAACTAACCTAAAAAGGAGCTCCAAAATTGAGAAAAGAATTCATATTTGAGGAGACTACTCCTCCTAATTGAGCCACCCAAAATTGTCTCTAACACTTCTAGGTTTTCTTCAAAACCTTCCCATAAAGAAGTTGCATTAACTATACTAGTGTCTAGTTGAGGGTCCTACGAACATCTTTAGAAATCATTTCTCCCTCTTCTATGCAAATAGCCCCTTTCATTCTACCACTTTTCCAGCGAGGTTGGAGCAAGAAAAATCGTTACTCGAGGGTCATCTTCTTGAGTACATTTTTAAAAGCCAAAGCTCATGTGATCCCTTGATTCAATTCATTCCTTCTTAAAAGTATTTATTGTTGGAAAAAAGAAAAGAAAGACTTTTTTTTCTCCTAAGCCCATTATAATTTAGAAGTCTCGTGAGAGATCAACCTATCTTTCTAGAAACATAAAAACGTGGACTAACATTATAAGAAAGACATGGCCAACTGGAGCATAGCTCAAGATTCAATGCATCTCAAACTCTCTCTGAGCAGTTGTAAATTCGAATCTCCACCTCAAGTGTTGTGATATTCTAAAAAGATATCTTAGGAAAGGCATGCTTTTTAAGTATCATTTGCAAACTTTTGGCAAAGTGAACTAAAGAGTGATCATTAGTATTTACAAGAAGACCTTCATTGTCTTTTGTTTGTTGTTTCAGAGGTGGAAAACAAGTGCAATGGATAACTTTGAACATAGGGCTCCTCCAAAAATCTAGAATGCCATTTCCAACTAAAAATTGGTCCTTTTTTGTTGCAAAAGAGGCACTTTTCATTGATTTAAAAGAAAGTTAGATATAGAGTCAGAATCTCTCTCCGTAAGGACTTTAAAAAAAAAACAAAAACAAAAACGAAATAAGAGTAAAATGTTGATTACAAAGAATTAAAGATAGAACTACATTGAAAGCAATAATAAACAACCCACCAATCCCTTTCCATCTCTTGATTTCCTTTTCGATCATGGGCCCATATATATGCTTTTACCATATTCATCCAAAGGACTTTAGCTTTCCCTTCAAGGTTGTTGCCAAGAAAAGTCATGTTATTTTCGTCCAATGCCCAAGAGAAGTTCGAGTAATGAAATAGCCCATCCACCCTTTCATAGCATTGGAGCATTTAAGTAGCACATGAATACTTGCATAAAAGGCACCCACTTGCTTTAGCCACAGGTTCAAGATTTTTTTTTTTTTGGTAGTTTTCAACAATATTCAACCATTCTAACACTTCTAACAACACATTCAAGGCAAACCTCCTAGCTATCTCTACATCCCTACCTCCTGAGCGTTCATTTAGGGACTTTATCCAGTGATTAAGGTTATTTCCCTATTGACGATGAAGTTTATGTTTATCCCCCATCCTCCCACTAGCCAACCTTTTTTTTTTTTATAAGAGACCATGCTTTCATTAAGAAAATAATGAAAGAATACACAAGGCATACAAAAAACAAGTCCAACCAAAAGCACCTGCCAAACTACAGGAACGAGTCCCAATCCAAAAGAATAAGACCAAGCTGATAATTACTACAGAGCTTCGAAACCAAAGCCCACAAAGACGTATTAAATCTAATACTCTCCCACAGCTCACTCGTGGAAATCTCCACCCCTCTAAAAATTCTATTGTTCCTCTCAAGCCAAATACCCCACAAGATAGAAAAAAAAAACAGGTCTGCCAAAGGACTCTCCCTCTGTCACGAAAAGGGGATGCCAAAGAACCTCCACCCCTCTCACTAGCCAACCTCAACCATTGGAAGTAGGCCTTGCTCTTTGATGTAGCTCCCAACTCACACTATAGTAGAGATTCCAAGAAGATCCTTGAGTATGAGCAAAACGTGAGTTCATTGATTTTGTATCTTGCACGATAATAGAGAGACAACTAATAGAACACCATATAACATAACTTTTTGGTCCTCTCCCTTTCCAAATGGCAAGCGAAACATGCTCAATCAAAATAGTTTAACAATTCTAGCCAAACACACCATTTCATTTTTTTTTTCTATTTGGAAGAGAGAACATGATTTACAAGCTAGAACAAGTATCTAAATTCTATCATCTCAACCTCATTTAGATTCCTTGTTGAATTTCCACACTATTCAATATCTTCTTCCCAGCTGATTTTCCTCCCACATTTCTTTCCCAGCCATGTCATGTAGCTCAATATAGGATAAAAGTTAGAAATCCACCAAAGAAGTTGATTGTCATTCCATTTATCCCTCCAAAACCATATCTTTTCCACCCTTAAACTTCAATTAAGTAGATTTTCTAAAATTAGCAAGTTTAGAGATGTTCCACGATCTGCTACTATGGTGGTTGTCACCATTTCTCATTTTAGTGAATCATCCTGCAAGCTCATTGTTTCTCATTCTACAAGCTCACCGTTTCTCGTTTTAGTGAATCACCCTACAAGCTCTCTTATGAATACTACTATTTTTCTTCATAACTCATTTTGTTCATGCGGAAAAGTGGCCCATTCATCCATTAACCTTTTTTTCATTTTGTTGTATTGATGTACAAGATGTTTCACAAATGCCAAGCTTTGACCTAACAAGACACCTCTTGTGGTATTTGATTTAGATAATCTTATATTAAAACGTTCAAATACCCCGAGAAGCCTCACAACCATTTGCATTTTCCCCCAAAATAAACAGGAAAGGAAGCCTCTTCCAACTCACTGGGCGGTGGCAACCACACTCCATTTAAGTTCCTTCCCATATTGAAATTTGAAAGATAGCAAGTTATGGAACAATAGTCACAACTAGTACTAGCATAAGGGATGGATCACGTAGGATGCCATGACAAAGCCACTTAAAGGTCACAAAGTAGATAGGATTTACAGATTGAGTAAATTACATTTTTATTAAGGGTACAATTGCAATGCTCGAAGTGGACAACATCCATAAGGATAGACCGGTTAAACTATTACTCTTGGAAACCCTTTAAACATGTTACTCTTGGAAACCCTTTGAACATGTACTCTTCAACGACTAATAAATTATGAGGTCAAATTTTCAATTAAAACATCTTCCCCTTCACCATGTAATTTATCCACACTTCTGAGCAAAATATAGGAGTTCACAAGCACTTCGTCCATGATTCATTCTCCTTGTGTTTGATGAACTATAGTTTTCTCATAAAATCCTTCAAAACAAGCTTGAATATAAAAATTGACTTAGTTCCATGAATTTGTGTTAATGCCCAATTGCTCTTGCAGTGGAACAGAAAGCCATTGCCATAAGTTATTATTGAACACCCTTGCTAATCTTTCCATCAACCGACCACGTGAAGATACTGCAGAAAATTATATTTTGACATTAGCACACTCTACGTGATACATTAACTAAAGAAGAGGTCATCTATCAAGGTACCTAATACGTTGGGGTCTAATCAATTAACTTTGGCAGGAAAAAGAACCTAAGACTTAAGCAAGAGGAAAATTAATAAATATACAACCAGTAACTAAATTATTTAAGATTCATCCTAAAGTTTTAATACGTAATATAAATCACAATGATAATCTAGTTTACAACTTATGCCAGAAAATCAATCATAAAAATTTTAATTACTTAGACCTGCCATACAATATTCTAAGAGAAATATAAATAGAACACCACAGTCTGTGGAGTTAAAAATACTGATGAATCTTTTTCTTTTTTTTTTTCCTGGGGGGGTAGGTTTAAAGGATATAATTTCATTAATGAATCTTCAGTAGTCAGAATTTATGATGATTACAATTTTAAAAAATGAAAACAAAAGGTTTCAAATAGGCAAGAAAGAAAAACTAAAAAGGGGAAAAGAAATGTGCGGACCCATAGAAACTACTCCACAAAACCCTACAACAGGATCACAAGGATTAACGTGCAAAAGAGCACGTGAACAATACACACTACAGTCCTACGTCAATCAGTTGTTATTCAAATAGGTTCATCCCAATCTTGAAATTCCATCCAATTGTCCAAGAACTTTTCATGATCAGAACCACATGATGAGTGTACTATTACATAAAGTCTTGACTCTTAACATTTAAGGCTTAGTCTACAAAAGTACAACTTACAAGCATTCCTCCAAACTATATATTCCAATGAATATCACTTAGAAAACCTATTCCAACGACTACTATAAATAAATAGGGCATGAGCATTCCACTCTATTGCCTATGCCAACACCAAAGAAAGGGGATCCATTGCAACTCTGATAAACACTAATGATCAGCACACGACTAACCTTTTTTTATGAAATATGTACCTACGAGATGTGCTTATAAGCAGTTTTCCTTTAATTTCCAATCATTTGAATAAATCCTTCCACAAGCTAAGCATGAGGACTTTCACTTGTAAACATGGACAGGGGGGCCAAAAAGTCATGGGTGCCCTGCCATCTTTCTAAAGCAACAAGCAAGAAACTTGCCTTCAACGATAACAAAAAAGGGGGCAATATCCAATATTTTGAGCCCCCTAATAGAATATCATGGTCGCATCTGGAGTGGTAGCCAGAGCACTCTGTCTCAATCTCCTCCAGAGATCGGATGAATTTGAGAGCCATACTAGAAGAGACATGACTTTCAAGTTACGACAATTCAACTGCAAGTGTAACAACGGTGGGAGGGTCATCAGGCAGTACACGTGGTTAAATTCCACGGAAAAAATCATAAGTTCACTTAACTTTTTCTTTCTCAAGAAAAATCACTTTTTACAATCGATTAAACTATAAAAGTTCTATCAACTCCCTAGTACAGCATTCTTTCTGGACATCAAACGTCCGTCTTCAACTCAGCAACTGTTCAATCTATCAACCTAACTTCGCCTAAAATCCAGTCAAACTAGAGCTGTAAGTGTAATCAAATCCTAAGGAAAGATCAGCTCCGTTTCTCAAAAAGCTATCTCTCATTTAAAATACTTAAAACCCAATTCCAAGTCAAAAGATACCCATAAGCACAAACAATCTCGAGCACAAAAGAAAACCACACTAGCGAAAAGCAAAAAAGAACACAAAGAAAAAAAAAACGCGTTATTGTTTGCGTTGGGGGCATGGGGAGTAATAATGAAGGTCCAAACTTTGAAGTCGAAGAACCTCGCAGCACATACAGTCCCACAGAAAACAAGAAAGAGATCAAGACCCAGATATGAAAACACACATAGAACATAATTGCAAAAGATTAAGGGAAGAGGGAAACATGGAACTCACATGAAAGAAGAGAGCTTCGGCAGAAAGAGGCGATGGTGTAACCCTAGAAAATGATTGAAGGAGAATACAGGAGCGAAGTAAGCTAAATCTTCAGAGCGGATATTTTGGGCATCTTGTTTGCAGAGTGAGTGGGAGGAAGGTGAAGAGTGAGGAAGTAGCTATGGCGAAAAAGGGTTCAAAGACTTTGGGGGCGAGAAGAGAACACAGTTTTCTTTTCGCGATAAATTTTCCTTTTTTTTTTTTTTCTTTTAGTATTTTCTTCAATTTTTGATCTAATTCTTGAGAACTTCATGGGGTCTATTTCTTTCTCTTTTTATTTTTCCTTTTCCCCCCAAATTAAGGTGTCTTTTTTTAATTCTTTTGGAATTCAAATTGTGTTTATTTAAGGTTCCATAACCATTTGATTTTTTGTAAAATTGAGTTTATAAACATTACCTTCGTCTATAATTTCTTTGTTTTTTTATTTCATTTTTTCCATGTTTTAAGAAACCAACTCAATAACCATTTCATTTTCTGTTTTTGGTTTTTGGAAATCAAGCTTATTTTCTCTCAATTTTTTTACCTTGTTTTCATTTTTGTTAAGGACACGTTTGAGATTTTAACCAAATTAAAAACAAAATAAATAAACTTTATATTTTTTTTGTCTCAAAATTTGGCTTGATTTTTGAAAACGGACAAAATGATGTAGATAACAAACAAATAAACTTGTGAGTAGAAGTAGTGCTTATAAACTTAATTTTCAAAAACCAAAAACTAAAAACGAAATAGTTATCAAGGTCCTAGTTTTCAAAAGCATTTGTTTTTTGGAATTTGACTAGGAACTCAAATGTATGTTTATTAGAGATGAGAATCATAGTAAGTAAATTAGGAGAAAACAAACTTGATTTTCAAAAACCAAAGACAAAAAATCAATTGGTTGTCACACAGGTCCTTAGTGTTTCTTTTTTCTTTCATTCCCCCAATGTGGGTTGGTTTTTTTTTTTTTTTTTTTTTTGTTGGGTTTAATCACATAAGTAGTTTTTGGGAAAAGAAAATTTTGGTCCACCAAATTTAGGATCGAGGTCATTTAGTAAGGTTTCAAGAGGAACATTGTAGATAATGAGGTTTGAAAAATTATTGTAAGTTGTCATAACTTCATTTGATCGTCTAATTTGTTCAATTAAATATGCATTTTAAAATGTGAGAGGTTTGAATTTCAACCTTCACATGTTGAATTGACTCACACATCAAACTAAAAAAAATCAAATTATGTAAAATCAAAGGATAATTTAGAGACGTCATAAACAACTATCGAAAATTTAGAGATCCACCCAACACTTTTCGAAGTTTTAAGAATTACTTTCCCAAGTTGTAAGAATGAATCATTTAAAGTTCAAGAACTAAAATGTATATTTTGAAAAAAAAAAAAAATTATCCTTTTCGTTCCCATCATATGAACTAGAACACTGTGGCCAAATTTGAAGTGATCTCAATCACCCTCAAAAGGCACCATCTTCTTCAAATCAACTAAACCCCCCTAAACCCACTTCAAATACAGTATAAAATAGAGAAAAAATTGATTCACTTCAGAATTCCCACCCATTTCCGTTTGCACAAAAGCAAGAACACGATGAGATTTCACAACCCCATCAACCAGACCCTTCAAAAATGGTGGAAAGATTTTCAAACAGAGAGAGCCGCAGCTTTGATAGCCGGCGGCGTTGGCGCATAGAACTCATCATCAGTCCAATTCGTCTCGCCCCAATGCCTCAACATTCCCTTCCAAGAACACACATTGTCAATGCATCTCTTCAGCCTCTTGTCCTTAACTTTGATCCTCCAATGGCCGTCACTGTAATTCCCAATCTCCGCTTGGATTCTGTCCCATTCCAGTTGGGCCTTCTGCTTCGATCTCAACAGGCAAAATTGCTGCAAGAGCTCAGGCATTTGGTCGTGGACATTCCACCATCGTTGATGTGCAACATCACTTGCAAATTCCTGCATTATGTCCACATTCCAGTTGCAGTCATAGTCTCTGAAGCACAGCCATGGCTTTGTTCCCAAATAATGAAGGACATAAATAATTGGTGGGTCTGCCCCAAATAGCCTTGTTTTCATTTGCTTTGTTTCTTCATCATCTCCCATCCAGAAGTCTTTCAAGAAGTTCATGTGTTTTGGAATTCTATGCCACCATGTGAATACTTCGTTTAAGTATCCTTGGTCTCCTCCATTGTAGGACTCGAATTCGTTTATGTGATCCATTAGGAGTTGGAATGTGCAATTTGATGGCTCTATGAGCATTACCCCTGAGTTGAAGAGGGTGCCATTGTTTCCTGTTGCTGAGATCTCTGGCATTCCGAATAAGAAGTCGATGTTTCGGAAGATTAGAAGGTCGGCGTCGATGAAGATGATCTTGTCATAGTCTGTTAGCTGCCATAGCCTGAACTTGCTGTAGTTCCACTCGTTGTATGCATCTTTCTCTGCTTTTGGATTCCTGATCCTTTGGATTATCCTTATTTTCCACCCTGCTGCCTCTAGGCCACTCTTGTGATAGGAACTGATTGTCTCGTCGACGAGGATCACGAGGTCCCGAGTCGACCCTGACATTCGAATGCTTTGCGCTGCTGCAATCGCTCCGCAGACATAAACGTGAGCTGAATGGAGAATTGTTGCATATGCTTCTCGGAGTACATTTCCTGAGTAAGCAACCTCTGTTTTGCAAGATAACTTATTAGTAGATGAGTTAAGTAAAGCTTTTGAGTAAATTTAATCTTTTTGATACATTCTAGACGAGATCTTTATCGACAAACTAGCTTACTAGGAGGAGAAAGAAATGTCATACTTAGTTTAGCTCAAGTTTAGTTCAATTCTACTTGAGTTAAAAGTTTCCTTGTCTCATAAACAGAACTGTCTTTCATCATATGAAAGATTTTCATAGGAAGTCTTTTGTAAAAGGATGAGTTTGTAGTGCCATTGTTATCATGTTTGTGGAGCAAAGTTCTGTAATAGGACTGACCTTTGCCCTTCAGGGGAAGTGCAAGTTCACAAGAACCTACTGGGAGCTGGAGCTTTTCTCTGATCATGCTCAAGTTTGGTCGGTACAGCCACGCATTTCCTCGACGTGCAACGAGATCCTTGCACGTAAACAGGTTCGGTATTGGGAAGCAGTTTGTGATGAAAAGCAAATGGACAGGATAGTTTCCTTTAGCAGAGGCTGCAACACTAGCAGCTGCCAGCTGCAAGTGCAGCCTAGCCACATCTCTAGACCAATTACCCTCATTTCTACAAGGAAGCTTAACGGCGATCAGATCAAGCCGTTTCCCCGGCGCTCTTAGCTTCGGCAAAGACGGGCATATGGGAACTTCAGCTTCTTCTTCCTCATCAATCCATTCAGGGTATAAGGAATCCCATGTCACATCTTCCTCAGCATAGTCCAGATGCAACACAGTGTGTTCTGCATCAGGATTGAGCTCCTTCCAATTGATGACTTCACTCTTGTTGAAGTTCAAAAGCCCAATACCTTGATACTCCTTTTTATCACCCAACTTTTCAAGGACTTCAACAACATCTTCCCAGACAACGTCGAGACGAGATACATACCGAAGATCCGGCCCGCCCCATATCCATCTATTCACAAACTTTGGCCTGCAAAATAAGCAAGTTTAGCCTCTTTTGGATATAGAAACTGCAGAATTAACAACAGAAAGAAAACAAAGCATACCCAGAAGCTGTGTTTGATATATGGTTGTTCACCTCTGGAGAGTACAAAAGTGTAACAAAAGTGCCAGAAACAGCAAACAGAAGAACAAGTTTCAAAAGAGGAAGCTTGCATCTTGAAAGTCTTTCATGGGTTGATAAGTTGAAGGGCTTTTCCAGATCCTTCACTTTGCTTCTTTGCAATTTTCTTTTGGAATATGCCATCACAGAGAAATATAGTTTTGATGTCAGAGTATTTAAAGGCTAAAGAACAAGAAGAGAAAACTCAGAGAAAAGTGATTCTGTTGAAGATTGAAGATGGAAGAAAAGTTGGTTTCTGAGCAAAAACAGATCTGAAACCATGAAGATGAGAAGATAAAACCAACATTTGTGCACACCTACAGTGAGATGTAAGGGATGAAAAATCCAAGAAAATATGGAATAAATTCATACAACTTGTTTTACTCATACAAAAATTTAAATATCTTAAGTGAGTTTACAAATCCTTATCATGATTATTTCAAAAATTTTAATATGTCTTAGTCATCTTTAAACTTTTAACGACACTTTCAATATTAGTTCACCTGTCATATAGATGTCAAACTTTTGAGTATGAAAATGTCAATGGAAATCTATACATGTGAATGTACTACAGGAACAAATGAAGGTTACTTTGGAGCTTTCAATATCATAGCAGAACTCAAATAATCACACCATAGAACTTATGGCTTGTAGCTTTTTAGTTTTCATTACTTATTCTTGGAAAGGCTCTCAAGTTTTGAGCTTTGAAGCTACACAAACCATAGATGATAGGCTCATACCCACTGGATTATGATTGTTAGACCACAACTGGCTATCAAATGAAGCAAATCAATCCTTTACAAACAGTACTTTGAAGTGAAAGAAAAAACTTACATTGATGCAGGTAATCTATGTCTGGTCTCAAGTGGGAAGGTGCCCATTGCTCTTCTCTATACACAAAAACTGGCTCTAAAGCATTTGATCTACAAACAAAATACAAAAACTCAAATGGAATCAATATCCCAAGTGAAAGAAGAAAAGGGTCAGAAGCCAAAGCAGAAGCAAATACCAGACAATATATAGAGAGTTGGAGAAAGAAAACAAGTGGTCAAAACTCAAAACTCCAATGGGAGAGAAGATGATGTACAATAATTAGAATTAAAGAAACAGTAGTTAGAGAAGTGGTTGAGGTTGTTGTTAAGCAAAAGTTGTCAATCAACTCAGTGATGACTTGAAGCATAGAGAAGGAAAAGAAATGAACTAGAAAAAGCAACATGGCTCAACACTTCATTTATGGGTCAAAAGCCAAAAAATCTAACACATGAAACTAAAAAAGTGTTGTGACTTGAAAATCCATAGAACATAGAAAGAGAGAGTACCTGAAGAAAGTTGGAGTTTCAAGTCAGCTGCATAGAGGGCAATGGATGAAGAGTGAGTTTAAGGACAAAGGCAATGCAGCTGAGTGAATATAGATAATAGACCTGTCAAGTTACTTGTACTTGAATATTCATTCTTATACTTTAAAATTTTCATATCATTTCTCATTTGATTTGGCTCTGTCACCAACTTTTTTTTTTCTTTTTCGCAATTTCATAAAAAGTTATTTGGAAGAAATAACCAAGCATCCCAAAAAGTTTGTGTAGATTTCAAAATACCCATTTGCTTGCTCTTGCTTTTCTGTACTTTTAGCTGCTCTGTTTCTTTAAATTTGGAAGGGAATACATATGTATATATGTATATATATATGTATATGTATATGTATATAATTGCCTTAATTGTTGGAAATAGTTGTTAGATTAGGTAAAATGGAGCACAGATTCATTGGGTTTGAGTGATTAAGGGATTAAAGATGCATATATTTCATCTAATTAACCCAATTAAGACAATCTATTGATCTCTATTTTCTTTATATCTATCTCAAAAACCAAGACTAAGTTATTGCAAATTTTTCCTTTTGGTTCCCTCTTCCCCTAAATTTCTTCAAAATGAAATCTCTCTCTCTCTAGAAGTAAGTATTTTGAAATGGGGATTGGAGTTTGATAAATGTGAGGGTATTTTTGGGAATTAGATTTCCCTTCATTTTCAATTTTCTAACTTTGATTATTATGTTTGCTGTTGACCAAAATAAGTTGGCATATAACTTCAAGAATGGGATGGATACTTCAGCACCTAATTTAATTTTTATTTTTCACAGATGAAAAATAATTGGAAAAAAGTGACAAAATACCCACATATAAAAATAAAATTTGAATTATAAATTATTTCTTATAGAAAAAGTAATGCTGACGATGATTGGATGATATAAGGTTTAAGGGCTCTTTCACCACCTAACTCACAGCATTAGTAATGATAAATTCAGTCAAGATCTCAATAAAAATGTTTTAATCCTGAACAATGATCTACGAACAAATTGCTCAAAAAAAAAAAAAAAAAAAAACTCATAATCCAATTTTATGTGTCACGACTGCATACTTTTATTATTTTACCATTTTTGAGATCATTTTTCTAGTTTCCATTTATGATCTTATAGTATAAAGTGTGATATAGGGGTTATCGATATGATTATCAAACGATAAGAACGTTAGGTAGAGATAAAGACTTTAAAATTCCATTAGATAACAATTTTGGCTTTATTTCTATATTTTTGTTTAAAAAAATGAAGTTTTTTTTTTTTGAAAAATAATCAATATTTACTCTAAAATTTTCATCGAATTGCTCCTCAAACTTAGATAAGTGTTGCAATCTTAATCTTAAAAGTTTAAAAAATATCGTAATTCTTACTCTTTAATAAGTCTTTGTTCGAAAAAATGTTAAATACCGTATACCGTATTCCCTTATGTTTTCAATGAGTTATAAAACATAGTTATGATACAAAATTGATAAGATTTCGGGGGAAAATAACATTAGATTTTTCATTAAAATTAGTGGACGGATTAATAGAAATTGAACATGGGATGAATTTGGTTTTTTTTTTTTTTTATATAATTTTAATTCGGAATATATATATATATATATATATATATATATATATATATATATATATATATATAAGAAAATTATATTAATGAGGACTAAGATGCAAAAAGGCAAGAGACAGAGTAGAGTTGACAGGTGGGAGTTGCAAAGGTTGTTTGTGATGAACGTCATGCATGGTGACGGTGGTGGGAGGGGTTTGTTTGCACCTATCGCTACGTATCACTTAATTTTCTATATATTTTTTTTCCATTTATTAGATTTTTTTAATAAAAATTTTGGCAAAAAAAAAAAATAAATAAATAAATAAAGGCAATTTAAAAGAAGAAGAAAAATGGAATTCGTGAAGATTGAATTGAAAGCAAAGCAACGGAAAGGCAGAGTTTGGAGACTGTTCTGTGAGAGCCAGAGCTTTGCTTCCCCGTTTCATTGTTCTTTTCCATCAACGCTTTGGTATCTTCAATTCCTGTATAAATAATATCATAAAAACTTATCCAATTCCAACTCTAGATACTTCATTATAAGTTCGTAAGCAAAAAAAAAAAAAAAAAAAAAAAAAACTTTATTTAAAAACTTGATGTGCAAAAAGTAACTGCTGAAGTTCGTATTAAAAACCTGTTAACTTCACACTCTGTATTTCTGATGAACATTTTAAAGGAAAAAAAGCATTTTATAGAAATGGACAGGTGCATTAATTTTAAAGGAATTCTCACTAAAAACACTCACATGTCCAGAATTCACACTATAGGGGGAAGGATTAGATATAGATGCATTAATTTTAAAGGAATATAAGTGAAGCAAGTTCAGAAAAAAGGAAAAAGAAAACAAATCTGACCCCCTTTCCTTTTCTCCAGTGAGCCAACAGTCTCCAATTTGCCTTCAAAGCAAGCAAGGTGAATTGGATGCCACACATGTGAGAACTTGACACATTGACCTAATAATAAAACTGCATGCATGTAGAGACATGAGGGCGTGAGGGGGGGCCTCTGGGTCATACCTGGTTCACAATAGTTGAGTATTTGAAGCCATGTCCAAGCCATGTTGTTGCTGCAAAGCAATTGCTGGTTATCGACAAGACGACAAAATCTAAATCTGCAACTCCAACAGATGCACAATCCACCATCAACCTTGGTTCTCACCTATATTCAACCAAAATCACCTAAAGCATATTATTTGAATAAGGTGAAATGAGAGGGACTTGGCCTTTATCTGTTTAAGGTCCGATGTCATGTTATAGAGATAAAGCAGTGTATGGAATTATAAAGAAATGGGAAACTCTGAAAGCTGAAAAGTACTCTTTCTTTGAGGGGAAGCTTTAATGGAACAAAAGATAATATTTGTAAAGCAGTGCTTATGCTTGTTTGGTTTTACATCTGAAGTTTGTAAAATAAATTGGATGGGGTGGCTAGTTTGAAAAAAAGCCTTCTTATTGAACATAAAAGTATCAGATTTCGGAGTCAGATTTGATCTCTTTGGGGGGTGCGAACTGCTTGCTAAGCCGTGATCTTGTCCAGGGATCCAATGGAGCCTTCTGAGGTGGTTGAGGATTTGGGGGCTTTGACTGTCTGAGCTCATTTTCTCTATCAATAAATCTGTACCAATAGCATATAGAAATTGCAAATTAATAAAATCGATTCAACGTTCATGAAGAGTGGGCCATCAAATAGGTTAATGATTTTTTTCTTCCCCCCACCCAAATCAATCAATCAGTATCCGCAACACAAATAGACAATTAACTATTGTAGCAGCAGTATTTAATTATTATTGTTTCTTATGGGAGAAAGAGAAATACATCAACTATTGATTAGTTATTAGTGTTGAATTACTAGAGAAATATAGCAGCTGTCGTTGGTAAGCACTTACTCTATATAAGCCATTGGTGCAGCATCACCAACACGTATACGAGTCCGAAGAAGTCTTGTATATCCACCAGCTCTATCTCTGTTGAACATAATAGCTGTCCAATTTAATACGTACAAATGAAATCATGAACTAAAGGTTAACAGATTTGAGATTCACTTGTATCGATAAGCCAGTTCTGTGAATAGTTTGTGAAGGACATCATCGCCTCTTACAAATGCAGCAGCACGCCTTGCAGCACAAAGAGAACCCTAGATCGAAAAAAAATTGAAATAAGTCACAACATGCTTATCCTTAAAGTTTTTTTATTTCCTTATTTTTTATTTTTTTTAATTTTTATTTTTAAATATAAGAGCTTATCTCTTATGAATTAGAAAGCAAATAGTGAAACAAAGATAGCTTCATAAATTTCTTTTATACTAACTCTATTAATGCAATGGTTGATTACGTTGGTTTTCTTCTAGATTCCAGTACGTTAGGATCTGAGGTAAATGACAAAGTGAACTTGGTGCAAACAAGAACAAGAAGAAGCGAAACCAACTATATGCACCCTTGTGTAATTCAAAGGCACTACATTTTTAAATTCAAACGTAACAGGATGTTTCTGAAATTGCTATGCCAGTTTAATTTCAACAACATCCAACGAACTTCAAACCACTTCTCCTTGATCCTATGACAAATTTACCTTCTGAAGGTCTTTCTTTTATGTTTTGATATTCACTAATTCTTTTCCGGTTTTCATCTTTTCAGAATTACTTATACTGACATAAGAAGCATGTGAAATAAAGGAGTCATCCTCGGCCCAAATTTCAGTGGTCTAACCTATTAATTGAACATGCCTCTTTCATATTTGGCTTAGTTTCCAATGTGGGTTGCAGGCGAAATCCAATTTCCCTCCTTTACCCACAAACATATTTATCAAGCCATGCCTAATACCATCTTTTGCTTCCTGCACTAGAATTGAATAGCAAAAGTTGACCTCCCTGCCTTGTCCTTTTTCTCTCCCTCGAAGTTTTACTACTAGTTACTCATTTTAGACCAGCTAAATCTTGAACCAAATGCATTAGTTCTTTACGAATTAGACATCCATCTACAAATTTAATATAGCAAGACCAAGCACTACATATATTATCTAATCAACAAAAAATCCAACTAATATAAAAATTTGAAGGCAGAACACCCTCCCTAAAGAGAAAAAGAAAACGTTTTCAGAAGGGAAACAAAAAGTTCACGTTATACATACCTCTTTTCCAAATTGAACCATGTTATCAGCAAGCCGGCGAATTTCTTTAGCCTACATACAGGGTGGAATAAAAAGGCAGTAATACGTTCAGAATATAATCATAAAATTCATAATCGTGTTAATGTTATAAATCCAAAACATCTACTTGAATTGATCTCAAGGAATGATACATATCCTTACAGTAAGCTGGGTCTCAAAATTTGAAAGAACAAAAAATAAAGTAAAATAACCAAGTGGCAAGAGACAACATATATCAAACCAACAAAACTGCAAATTCAGATAACCACAAAAATCAAAATCTAAGCTCAATTTAAACAATAAAAAAGACATCAAAAGTGCTTAAACTCCAGACATATCGTGATTTACAATGCAGCAAACCTTCAATTACTGTTAGAAAAATTTAGAAATCATTGTGATACATCATTTAGAAAAGAAAATTCCAGTTAAATCGAACATCGGGATCCCAAAATGACAAAAAAGAAAGTCATTGGCGTTGAAATAAAGCATGGGCATACCTTTGCAACAGTAGTCTCGATGCGCTCGTGCTTCACCAACTGAGAAACCATTGTTCTGCCAAAAGAAGGGACGAGATGTTCAAAATTTGGGACATAAAACGTAAATGATTAGTAGCTGAAAGAAATGGGCAACCTGAGCATAGACATCCGGTGACCTGTAGGTCGACCTAGCTTTCTGAACTTCGTCATTCTGAATGGCGGATGGATCGCAAAGACTGAGCTCGAAGATGAAAAACCCTTAAGTTTGGTTTCGGGGTTTTTGTTGGAACGAAGAAGACGAAGCCGAAAGTGCAGTGGAGGCAGCGACTGGGCTTCGACCTTGGCCCAAGCAAAAAATGCGGACATAATCAACCTAATTTTGGTTTAAAAAATACTAATAATAAATAAAAATTCTAATGGTTATATACTTATATTACAAAGTTTTTTTTTTTGTCAAAAAATAAATTACAAAGTTGGTCTCTATTTGGTTCCTAAATTTAATGAAGGTCTAATAACTGTCCGGACTTTCAATTTTGTGGTTAATAGGTCCCTAAACTTTAAAAATGTCTTATACGTCTCTGAATTTTCAAATTTGTGTCTAATAAGTTCTTGACGTATTTGAATTTTTTTTAAAATAATTTTATCTATTAAATACAAAATTGAACTTTATGTCTAATAGAACCCTAAATTTTCAATTTCATGTCTAATAGGTTTTCGACTCATTCGACATTTTAAAAAATTTATAGACCTAAAACATAAGTTGAAAGGTTAAAGACCTATTTTGCACTTTTTAAAAATTCAAATACAAAATAGACACAAACCTAAAATTTAGGCCCCGTTTGATAACCATTTGGTTTTTGGTTTTTGGTTTTTGAAAATTATGCTTGTTTTCTCTCAATTTTCCTACCATGGTTTTCATCTTTGGCAAGGGCACATTTGAATTCCAAGCCAAATTCCAAAAACAAAAACAAGTTTTTGAAAACTACTTTTTTTAGTTTTCAAAAATTGGTTTGGTTTTTGAAAACATGGAAAGAATGTATTAGGAAAACAAAGAAATTTGTAGGTGAAAGTAGTGTTTATAGGCTTAATTTTCAAAAACCAAAAACCAAAAACCAAATGGTTATCAAACGGGGCCTTAGGATTAAACTTGTAATTTAACTAATTCTAATAAAATAAGTAACAAAATCTTCTCTTTAACAAAACATAAGTAACCAATTCAAAACAACCATTTCTGTAATTTCACTTACTCCAGCATGTTGAATATAATATCAATTTAGCACTTGGAAGTTAAAAATTTTAGTTTTTGAACTATAAATTATAAATTATAGTTTAAATATACCAAAAAGTCTCTAATTCTTAATTTTCTTCCTAAAATTTTAAAATTCTCAAATTTACCCATCATCTATTAAAAAAAGAATCAATTAGATTATTCGATAAAAAAGATTATTTAAATTTTTAAATAGTTGAATTATGTTCAAAATGATATAAAAAGAGTTGACGTATCATTTAATTAAAATGTTGAGACTCGTACACATGAGATATTTGAATATGTCATTTTGTTAACGAGTAGGTCAGATTTTGTTGATTGATGGGTTAGATTTTATTTGCAAAAAACAAAAACAAAATTGCTCCCAAAAAACATTTGAGCTTTGACAGCTAGTGAATGTGCAATTGTTCCCAAAAAATCTGAAGTTCATTCAACATTCAATGAAGAGTTCAATAGGGGTCTGCTTTCACTGGGCTTATTTACAGAATAAATCTTCTCATAAGATCATAAAATTCAAAATTTGAAAGTTTCAAAACAGATATCAATATGAAAAGGTATACAGACAGCTCTAAATCTCCTATCAAGTTCCTAATAATGAGCTCTTACAGAATGGATCATACAAGCATCATCTTCATGTACTTGCTACCATTGAGTTCCATGTTCCTCCGATCAACGTCCCAACTCTCTCGCCCTTTATGGCTTTCGAGATGTTATCCGGTTTGGTTAGATTGAAGACGACGACTGCAAGAGCAAGCAAATAATCATTAGTTCAGTTTATTCTGAGCAAATGTCAACAGCTTGCATTGCCTTCTGTTGTTATTCAGCTATCTTGAAGAACAGTGATCTATAAAGAGACATACAAAACATACCAGGAATGTTATTTTCCTGGCATAGAGTAATGGCAGTCATGTCCATCACCGAAAGGTCCTTCGAAGTCACCTCCTGGTACGTAAGAGTCTCGAGCAGCCGTGCATTTGGGTTTTGCCTTGGATCGTCATCATAAACCCCATCAACGTTTGTTGCTTTCAGAAGAACTTCGGCGTTAACTGGATAGACAGTTTGAAGGTCAGAGCTATAAAGATAATTGGTTGCCAAACACCAAACAAGTTTCCGCAAATATTTTAAGGTAAAAACTTTGAGGATTTGACTCACTTTCTGCACAACGGAGGGCTGCTGCAGTATCTGTAGTGAAAAAGGGATTGCCTGTACCAGCTGCAAAGATCACAACTCTTCCTTTTTCCAAGTGCCTCACAGCCCTACGTCGAATGTATGGCTCTGCAACCTCTGACATGCGAAACGCAGTCTGCACTCGTGTAGGAATGCCTATACTCTCCATTGTGGCTTGAAGGAATATAGCATTCATGACTGTTGCCAACATCCTGAAGTATAGAGCTGAAAATTTCAAAACTTGTAAAGTAAAATTGTCCACCATCATAATACTAGAGATTACAAGCCAACTATCTAGTGGTGATTGTTTCTAGGAATGTAGCTCCAAGGCTGCTTCTTCTCTGTACCATAGAAAAGTTTGAGGAAAACTTGGGTGGAATATGTTTTCTTTTTTGCGTGAATAACAAGTATGATATCCTTTCATGTATTCAACATAATTGAGATATATTCCCATTCCATCTTCCTTTTTGTGAATTTTCACGTGGCTTGTATGCAGATATGTGCAACATCAAAATGTGGTAGGTAGCAAATGATCTGCCGAAGTCTAGAAATATGTAGTACAGAGGAAATTACCCAATGTAATCAGCGGATGAACGGTCCAAACCGCTACATCCAGCCCACGAGGATCCACGGAAAATGTTGCCCCCACCAACTACTATAGCAACCTGAAACAAAACACTATCCATGATGGTTGTACATTCTGATTTAGGAAAAAGAATTGGCTTCAGAACTCCATTACTCTAAAACAAGACAATAGATTCATTGATATTCATTGGCCTACTCTACAAACGTCAGGTGTGCGCAAGTGAAGAATCAGAATTTCCAAAGCTGTTTACTCAGTTCTTTCGAGAGTCAAGGAAAAAAGTTTGTCAAGAACAAGTCATATTCTATCAATGGGTTTGTATTTCTCCACAAAAGTAAACAGATTATTGCTACTACAGCATTGGGATTCAATTGAACATATGCATGGAATCATAAGGAAAAAGATATTGTAAACATATAGAGGTCGGGCTACCTCAATGCCCAGACGGGTTACAGCAGCAACCTCCCTCGCAATTGCCATGGTAACCTGCAGTCAAAAAGTAGCTCAAAAGTAAGGTGTCAAAAATCATAAAAAGAAGTACACAGAATACATGAACACACTATCATCCTTCAAACACCAACCTTTGGATCAATATTCTGCAATCGATCACCAGCAAGTGCTTCGCCACTTACTTTAAGTAATACTCTTCGCCATTTATATGATGGCATGGACATGGAAGCTTCATTTAATGTCATCCCATTAGGAGCTATAGACGATAGCTGATGCTTCATGCTAAAGAAAAAAAAAAGAAAAAGAAAAAACACCAAATCTTTTTAACAAGAGCATGAGAAGCATGAGCCATCACCCATCAGAAACAGAGAATTCATTCAGAGAAGGCCACAGCCAACAAAAAAAAAACAATGAGAAGCATAGGTCATCACAAAGTACAAATCGTTTCACAATCATAGTAAATCACCTTCATTCCTAAGAAGATCAAATGAAAAGCCTTGTCCGAAGTCAATTAGAAGGACAATCCAACGGTAGCTTAAGAACAATGAGTCAGCTTTGAATGCTAACTGACCATACCAACTCAATGGCAGGGTATGCCCAATATGGTAAGGGAGACAAATTAAAATTTGTGCTATCATCCACTTCTTTAAACAAAAAGCACAGTTTCAGTTTTAATCCTTATCATTTCTTTCACAACAAACCATGTACATATATTCATTATTCATAGAGGAAATGAGTTTCTACTTCAGAAGTTTCACAAACATATTGTTACATTTGCAGTGTTGTTTAAAATCTCAAGTCCAGAACTAGAAAAATAAGTTTCATGTACAGTTACACAGCTATCCTGGAGACAGACAATCTCATTCAACAAAGTATTGTGTTTTAAATTTCTAAAGATAGAAGACGAGAAATAAGAATATCCAATCGAACCCCAAAGTAGTTTATTTAGTTGAGAAGAACAAAGATAATGCCTTTCCATCCTTGAAGTAATCGTCTCTCCACCACCCTAGGTAATTCCAACAGTCACAGAAAATAACAACAAAAGAAAAAAACAATCTCCAAAACAATGGGAAAACGTCTTATCCTTCACTAACACGACCAATAACAACCGAAAAAATCTTCGCCAATCATTCTATTTCACGCCAACAAAACTATTAAGCAAAAACTACCACACCCAAAAAGTTCATCAAAAACCCAAACAAATCAACACACGAGATCGAACCATTTTCCAAACACAAATTACATTCACTTATACAAGATTTCAATCCATAACTCCGGGTCCATAATTCCAAAGCAATCAACAGCGAAAAATTCAAAACCACAATAAAAGACGAGACTAAAGAAAAACAGGGGCAGCCATATCCATACCTCCCGTTCAAAGGGTCAGAGTTGGAACCCATTTCGCGAGCAGAACAGCAAACAACGAGCGACCCATTTGAGCTGGGAGTGTCAATCTTCAAACCATGGCAATGGAGCTTGAAGGGACTAAGAGATTGCAACGAAAACGACGAGGAAGAATAAGAAGCAGAACTGGACATGGTGTCGAAAGACAAACAGGGAATGAGGGACGAGGGAATTGCCATGAAGGAAACGAACAATCGAAGAATGATTGTCACTCCCACAACGCCGTCTTTCCCGGCTGCCGATTGGCGAGAGGGTTTAGGGTTCTATCTCAGAAACCCAGCTCGCTATTGCGGACAAGGATTAAATCAAGAGGGGAGTTGGGAGCTTGTGTGCTTTGTTTGTAGTGATTATTGTCTCTGAGAAATGGATAACATCATTTTCTTGAAGGAAATATCTGGCTCGCGCTTTTGTTTACATTGAAGATACTCGTAGAGGAGAACTGCGCTCGCGATGTGGCCACGTTTCACCTTGTTTTTTTGAATGTTCCCCGAGAATCAATGGATGTTTGACAGTTTGAGGTGTGTTAATTGGGAAACTTAAAATATAATTTAAATTTGTCTAAATTATAAAAAATGCCCGGATTTGTTTCAAAAATGTCCCTGAACTTTGAAAAGTTTCAAAAATACTCCTGAACTTTGAAAAATGTTTCAAAAATATCCTTGCCGTTAATTTTTTTTTTTATGAAAATCGTTAAAGTTTCAGTTTAAAAAATACCCTTCAACTTTCAAAAAAAAATTTAGAAAATACCCTTATTGAAAAATGATTCTTCTTTTTTCCTCCTCCCACCGTAAATTCTAACGGTTCCATCCAAAAATTAATGACAAGGGTATTTTTGAAACATTTTTCAAAGTTCAGGGGCATTTTTTAAACAAACCCCATAGTTCAGGGGTATTTTTTTTTTTTTTTAATAATTTAGCCTTTAAATTTTAAATAGCTAATTTTGGTCTCTATAATTTAAATATTTGGAGGGTAAAATTTTGGTTTTATAGTTGACATTTGAGATTTTAAAGCTAATATCTTTCTTGTCCATATTTTAAATTAATTTCTATTTGATTTTTGAAGTTTGAATGTTTGATGATTGAGATTCAAGTTTAATTTCTAATTGGTTCATGTAGTTTGAAATTGGTTTCCAATTGATTCTTGAGTTTGGAAAAAAAAAAGTTCAAACTAATTTAAATGTCAATATAGTATAGTCAACCCTTTTTAATTTTCATGTCATTATTAGGTTGTTTCAACTAGTTGTCAGCTCTGCTAGGAGACCATTTAGAAACTAATTTCAAACTTGAGATAACAAACCAAAAATCAAATTAAAAAATGAGGGGCAAAAGAAGATGACTAAATAGAAGCAAAATTTAAACATTTATGATCAAAAGTATTCGTTTTAACCAAAATTGTATTTGTACAACAACCTGAATGTAATTTAGTTGTTAGTAAAGAATGGAAATGAAATTGATCACCTTTTTTGCCTTTATTTGGAATGAGAATGAGATTACAAAATTTGGAGTGGGTCCCACAATTTCATTATAATTAGAGATTTAGATAAACACCATTAGTCATAATCTAAGTTGTGTGTCCTATAGTTTTGATTACATTTGTTTCATGCCAACAAGAGCTTAGCTTAATTGGCATAAAGTTTTGAATTTGAATAGGATTCAAATCAAACACTCACATCTTTGGTTAGATCTAAACCATCTCATGCCGACACGAGCATAGCTCAACTAGCATAAGGTTATACTAATGAACACGAGGTCTGTGGTTCAATCCCCCACCCCCACATGTTGTCAAAAAAAAAAAAAAAAATCATCTCACACTCAATTAAAAAGAAAGAAAAGTTATTTAACTTATCCTTTCTATATTTTAGCATTCATGATCTTCCCTCTCAATTGTTGATCCATAAATGTTTTTGTTCCATTGTCAAGTGGTTCGACTTTTGGTATGTCTAGGGTTAGGTTGGAAAACTTGTATGACATTTGATTTAATGTTAATTGATTTGATTGAATTATATATGATTGGATTGATGAATGTTTTCCATGTTGTGTCATGTGTAAAAAATCATATTTACATCATGAGACCTTATGCCATGTATATTATCATGAATATTCTTAGAACATATTCTATGAAAAGAGAGTACTCCTAGTCTCCTTAGCATGTTGATGTACATAATAAAGGGTGTTAAGATACATGGTTAATTAGTTAAAGATACATGGTGATACTTGGTCAATTAGTTAAGATACATGGTTAATTAGTTATTTCTTTGTTATTTTTATTGTTGTAACCGCTTATCCTTTGACTATTTATTGAGCATCACTCTGTATGTCAAATCAAGCAAGGTTTATATTTACTCTCAAGGTTCTAATATGGTATCAAGAGACTAATTTTTTTTTTCTTAAAGCCTTCAAGGGTTCCTCCCTGCTTCTTTTCAAGATCCTTCCATGGCTGATGATTCTTCTTCCACAACTCAGCCAACGAATCGATCTGTCATTGAACAATATGAGAATCCGTATTTTTTACATCACTTAGACGGAACCAATCTTTTTCTCGTCTCAGACCTTCTCACCGAATCCAACTATACTTCCTGGTGCAATGCCATGATCATTGGCCTAACAGTGAAGAACAAATTAGGGTTCGTCGATGGCACTATCACTCAACCTGACAGCGAACTGAAGCGGTCTTGGATCATCTGCAACGGTGTGGTAACAGCCTGGATACTGAATTCCCACTCAAAGGAGATTGCAGCTAGCGTGAATTTTGCAGAAACAGCCCGAGACATCTGGCTTGACCTCCAACAACGGTACCAAAGGAAGAATCGTCCCCGCATTTTTCAGCTCCGACGAGAGATTTCGAATCTTATCCAAGATCAAGATTCTGTCACCACATACTTTGCCAAGCTCAAGACGCTGTGGAACGAGCTTTCTTCTTACCGTCCCATCTGCAACTGTGGAAAATTTACCTGCGATGGCGTCAAGAAGCTCGTCGAATATTTTCAGACTGAATATGTCATGGCTATCCTCATGGGCCTAAACGACTCCTTCAGTCAAATCAGGACTCAGCTACTTCTTATGGAACCAGAACCGTCCATTCAACGAGCTTTTTCTCTAATCGCTCAAGAAGTCGAACAGAGGACCTCTGTTGGTACGACTTCCTCATCCTCTGTTGCCAACAATACAGTAAATTCGCCGGCTGCTCTTCTTGTCAAGACGTCTCCTTAGAATCGTAGTCAACCAAACACGAACAAGAAGAAGGAACGGTCATACTGTACACACTGCAACATTCAAGGCCACACTATAGATCGCTGTTATAAAATTCACGGATATCCACCAGGATATCGAAACCAGAAACCTAATTCTTCGAAGACAGAAGCCCCTCGTCCTTCGTCTTCTCCTGATTCACTATCGTCTCTAACACCAGAACAGTGCCAGGGACTATTGGCTGTTCTCCAAAGCCATCTCACCAAAGTCTCCACTTCCACTGATACTTCACCGTCTACCCATGTGGCAGGTATTTGCTCTATTCCTCATGAATCTTCAATCACATCTTGGGTCATTGATTCTGGAGCATCCACACACATATGTTATTTGAAAGATTTGTTTACTCACTTGAAGCCAGTTTCAAACAAATCAGTCACCTTGCCAAACAAAACTCAGATTAAGGTAGACTTTATTGGAGACGTTCAGCTTAACAGTGACATAGTGCTGCGAAATGTGATGTTTATACCATCGTTCTCCTTTAATTTGATATCCATAAGTGCATTAACGTCTGGTCAGCATCTTGTTATCAATTTTGTTGAGAATTCGTGTTTTATTCAGGACAAGTTCTCCTTGAAGACGATTGGGAAGGCTGATCATTGGCAAGGACTTTACCTGTTGAAAGTTAACTCTCATAAGGACTTTACTGTTTTGAATAATTCTTTCTGTAACAGTGTAACATGGCATGATAGGCTTGGCCACCCATCCCCAAAACATCTAGATGCTTTAAGTACTCTGTTGCACTCTAGAAATGTTAAATCTATTTCTAAAGATTCTTGTCTCATTTGTCCTCTTGCCAAACAACGAAGATTGCCTTTTCATCCCAAAAATCACTTGTCTGATAAAGCTTTTGATTTACTGCACTGTGACATCTGGGGACCTTATAAAACACCCACACATGCTGGCTTTCGTTACTTCCTTACTCTAGTAGATGATCATACTCGATATACTTGGGTGTTCCTCATGAAACAAAAATCAGAAGTATTACATATCATCCCACGGTTTTTTAAGTTGGTTGAAACTCAGTATTCTGCTTCGATCAAGCAGTTTATATCAGACAACGCCCCTGAACTCACTTTTACAGATTTTTTTGCTTCAAAAGGAGTAGTTCATCAGTATTCATGTGTGGCTAGACCTGAACAGAACTCCGTTGTAGAGAGTAAACATCAGCACTTGTTGAATGTCACCCGTGCACTTTTGTTTCAGTCCAGAGTTCCTGTTCATTTTTGGGGGGAATGTGTTCTTACGGCATGCTACCTAATTAACAGAGTTCCATCTCCTCTCTTAAAATGGGATACCCCATTCCATCGCCTACACCTGAAGCATGCGGATTACTCTCAGTTAAAGGTATTTGGTTGCCTTTGTTTTGTCTCCACATTGCAACATAACCGCTCTAAGCTCCAACCCAGGGCTCTTTCTGCTGTCTTTCTTGGATATCCTCCAGGAATCAAGGGGTTTCGGTTGTACGATATTCAGTCTAAGAGGATATTTGTCTCCAGAGATGTGACATTCCATGAACACATTTTCCCTTTCCATACAGTCACTCACCAAGTAGCTGCATCAAGTTCATTCCCTGACTTAGTCCTTCCGATGCCTTTTAACTACTCAGGCATACATACTATCGGGCGAGTTGGTTCTGCCACTATTGATGTTACTGCCTCTAGCAGTAATACCTCTTCTCAGTCCACAGATGCTGCCGTTATTACTGAATTAGAACATCAACTTGTTGATACTGCTGCTATTGATGTTCTTCCTACAGATACTACCGTCATAAATGATCCCACTGAAAATGTTGCGCCTATTCCTGATGCTATGGTTCCTTTTACCAACATCAGTAATTCCAACGTGCCAGTTGATAATGCAAATGAACCTCGGCGCTCCATTCGACACTCCAAAATGCCCTCATACCTCAGAGACTATCATTGCAGTCTCTTACTGTCTACTGATATGCCCAAAACCACGCATCCACATTCTTTGGATACTTGCCTATCATATGATAAACTCTCTCCTAAGTACAAACATTTTGTTCTTAGTGTTTCCACTCATTATGAACCAACCTTTTATCACCAAGTCGTACCATTCCCTCATTGGCGTAAAGCAATGAGTGCAGAACTACATGCCATGGAAACTAACCGAACATGGACCGTTCTCCCTCTTCCTAAAGGGCATCATTCCATTGGTTGTAAATGGATCTACAAAGTGAAACTCAAATCCGATGGGTCCATTGAGTGCTATAAAGCTCGTTTGGTGACAAAAGGGTACACTCAGCAAGAAGGGATAGATTATATAGAGACTTTTTCCCCTGTTGCCAAGTTAGTTACCGTGAAGATTCTCCTATCCATTGTTGTCTCTCTCAAATGGTCATTGGTCCAACTTGATGTCAATAACGCTTTCCTTCATGGAGAGCTCAATGAGGAAGTATACATGGATGTTCCTCTCGGATACAAACACGGAGTCCAGTGCCCTGACAATGTAAAGCTAGTGTGCAAGCTTCACAAGTCCATTTATGGACTCAAACAGGCGTCTCGCCAATGGTTTGACAAGTTCACAGCCGCTCTCTTGACACTTGGCTTTCGTCAATCCAAAAGTGACTATTCACTTTTCACTAGAGGATATGGAGCCTCTTTTATCGCACTCCTTGTCTTCGATACTTTCTCGGTCTTGAACTGGCAAGATCTTCCAAAGGGATCCACTTATCTCAACGCAATTATACTCTACAATTGCTAGAAGATACTGGTTTCCTAGCATCTAAACCATGTAATCTTCCCATGGATCCAAATGCTAAACTAAGAGAGGACCAAGGAGATTTGTTAAAAGACCCCACTGTCTACAGGCGGCTCATAGGACGTCTGCTGTATCTCTCCATTTCCAGACCAGATATTACGTTCTCTGTCCACAAGTTAAGCCAGTTTGTTGCTCGACCAAAGACTTCTCATTTATCCGCTGTTCATCATCTTCTTAGATTTTTGAAAGGTTCACCTGGTCAAGGCATTTTTCTACCAGTTTCTTCAAGTTTTCAGTTGAAAGCTTTCACTGATGCAGATTGGGCTTCATGCCTTGACACCCGGAAGTCCACCACTGGCTTCTGCATCTTTCTGGGCGATTCCTTGGTGTCTTGGAAGTCGAAGAAACAACACACAGTATCACGGTCTTCTGTTGAATCCGAGTATAGGGCTTTGGCTGCAACCACTAGTGAACTAGTGTGGCTCCTTCAATTGATCAAGGAACTGCAAGTACCTTCTCCGTCTCCTGCATTGATATTCTGTGACAATCAGTCTGCCATTCACATTGCATCGAACCCGGTTTTTCACGAACGTACAAAACATGTTGAGCTCGATTGCCATTTTGTCCGGGATAGAATCATCAAAGGAGAGGTCAAACTACTGCCAATACGTTCAGAATTACAGCTTGCTGATGCATTTACTAAGGCTCTTCCTTTCCCTGCGTTCTCTAGTTTGATTTCCAAGATGGGAGTTGTTAATCTAGTAGGCCCATCTTGAGGGGGGAGTGTTAAGATACATGGTTAATTAGTTAAAGATACATTGTGATACTTGGTCAATTAGTTAAGATACATGGTTAATTAGTTATTTCTTTGTTATTTTTATTGTTGTAACCGCTTATCCTTTGGCTATTTATTGAGCCTCACTCTATATGTCAAATCAAGCAAGGTTTATATTTACTCTCAAGGTTCTAATAAAGGGCTTTGTGGGGAGATCTTGCACCATAGACTTCTGTTGGGGTTTGATATTACATAAAATTTGCTTACGTTCCACCAAGAGTTGACATGTGTTTACAAGTACATCTTATCAAAATAGAGGTGCTTTAATTTGTCAGGTAGGGTTCGACTCTGCTGGGAACCAGCTATCATCGGTTAGAATTTGAGTCTCACGTGAAACCTAACTAACATTTCAATGGAGATGACAACCAAGTTTTGAGATGGATTAATTGCTCACCTTAGTCAAGTTAGAACAACGTTAACAAGTTTTAAGTCTCACATGTTTTAGTTTTATAATGTCATAAATCATATTATGTATGTACATATATCTCATGGTTTTTAAATGTTGATTAGTTTTGCATGTTTTCTTATATTGTTTATCAAAAGTTATTTTATATATCAATTTATTTTATTTTATGTTTTTATAATTAATGGATCCCGAGTAAAGCTTTTTTAATTATTTTTATAAATTATGTTACTAAAATCTATTTGCTCTACATTTTTATCTCATTGCTTTTAAGTGTCATTAGCATGCAATAACATCTCTAAGTAGTCCAAATCCAAAAACTCGGATCATTATAGTGATATTAGAGCAAAGTTAGAGAATATTAGCAATATTCGTTTGTTTAGTTCAAAATTTGAGGACATCACAATATTAATTTGATCACACAGTTTAATTAAATATGCTTTTTGCCATGGACTATAAGTTTTTTAATATTTGAAATTTTGATTTTTTTTTCAAAGGCATTTTCAGCCAAATCAAATAAAACCTAGCTCATAATTACAAAAGGTGATGTAAATTACGTCCACAAACTTATTAATTACTAGGAAAATATCTCCAATCCTAACATTTTTTAGAAAAATTATTGACGGTATGACATGGTATGTGATATATTTAACTCACATATTCAAATAAAAATACATAAACATTTTTAAAGCATGTATCTAATTCGTGGTAAATAGAAAATATACTCATGGAGATTTAAGAACTTTGTAACTATAGTTTTTTTTTTTTTTTCATACCATAGTTGAAAAGGTCATGAAATGTACAAATCTCTTTTAGACACATTGATCAACGTTCAACAATTGCAGGCTAAGGAATCGAACAAAAAATATATATATATAAGTTCATGAGTTTGAGGACATTAGAATTTCAAAGGTTAAATTGGAAGTAAATTTATAATTTAAAAAAAAAAGTTATTGAACATTTAATTTTTACATATTTCAAGACTAAGAAGTTCATATCCCATACTTATTATTATGAACAAATGTACAACTTTTCTTCCAAGTGTTTAACATTACAATCTTTTTAACTCATCAAGTGGTTAGAATTGTTTTATTTTGTTAGTACATAGCAGCATATGCATATTAGAGTTTGAAAGCAATAAAATTAGCATTCTTGACCATGAAGCAAGAATGAAGAAAAGCACCAAAATGACCAAAAATCTGCTAATTAGTGTATTCCATTTACAGTGGCAGTAATATTCACAAACACTAAACAAGAAAAAAATGGTGGCCTACCTCTTTAGATTTACAAGCTCTCAAAACATACATTTTTAGAATAAATAAACAAATAGAAAGGCTTTCCCTCTATAGCAACTAGTTGGAAGATACAAACAGGAGAAAGAATCAACCACATGAAATGTCATGTTTTCTCATTTTCTGAAGCCTTTTTTTTTTTGCTTTTGGAAGCTCAGGGAAGTGAGCTATCAAGCACAGCTTCAAATGAATTCCTAAAGCCTGATGGGCAATCCATAGTTGTGGAATGTCTTTATAGTTCCATCTAACCCAGCCACGACGATCACAAGGCCCCATGTTTCGGGTGGAGGTACGTGGTCGTGGGCGTCGCTCTGACCATTTAGTTTCTTTTGATGATAATCTTGGTGTTGCAGGTTGCCATATTCATCATCTGCAACTGGTAAATCCCAGAGAGGAAGTCTCTCTTCTGGCCATGTTGCAGATCTCCGGAACAGATTATCGGCAGAGAACCAATTACCAATGGAAAAACGCTCCGTATCTCTTGTCCAAGAAGCAGCCCTTTGGTAATCCTGTCTCTGTGAAAACTGCGGTTGGCTGTTGTTGAAGCACTTTGATTCGGTTCCAACGCCAGGCCATGGTATAGCAACAGACACACCATCAGAAAAGAAATGCTCACATGACTGTTGAGATTTCGTTTCTTTCGTCAATGGGAGGCCAAGACTATCGTAGTTCCACATATATACACGAGAGTCCTCTCCGGCAGATACTATATGTTTCCCATTTTTCGTAAAGGAAGCAGACGTCTGACTCCCCGACTTCGGTAGACCTACATTTGAAAACCAGAAGGTAAGCATCCAAACCTTAAAGATTCATTGAACTACACAAATCAGCTAAAATCCCTGGCCTTCATTTTAATGCTAATAACAGCTCAATGTACAGCTATCAAGAGAGAGAAACACAACTTCCCATCAATAGATCTTTTATAAGTCAAGTGCAGGTGCAATGGACATCTCTGTTTTATATTTAAATATGGGTTTCATGGCCATCAATCACTATTTATGAATAATTCAAATGAATAAACACAAGAATAGAGAGAAAGTCAATGCAGACCCCCCACTACCTTGCAAATTTGAAACTCATTTGGTAATTTTAGAGATTTTTGAGTAATTAACCATTCAACTATAAACCAATAGCTGCAATGTTAACATCATATGAAATCATTTTTTTTATAATGCTTCCTATCAGAAACTTTACTCCTTTTAGACGAGGGCCAGAGATTGTTATTGGTAGATTAGCCAGTAAAATGAATTCTGAAAAGCAATAAGAGGGCAATCGAACCAGATTCATACCTTTGTATTTGTTGACGATTTCGGTTCCTTCGAATATGCGTACTTTAGAGTCTTCCGAAGTTATCATCACTCTTTGAGAGTTTTCCCGGCAAAACTGCAAAGAATGGCGTTGAAGTTGAGGCAATGGTATTTAAGATAATAGAATTTCAAGCAGAGGAACTATCAAAGTTCTGAGTAAAACCTGAATGCCAGTGATCCTTTTGCCCGAGGCTTTTTTTTTACCTTGAACGTTGATCTGTGCATCCAGATAAAGATAATCACCTACAAAGCCATACAAATCTAAATCAGGAAAAGAGTTGAAGGGCAACATCTATATAAAATGTCAAATACGAGGGATGCACCACGGTTTGTACCTGATGTTTCGTAGAAACGACAAGTGCCGGTTATAGAACCAACAGCAAACCCCTGCTCACATAGAAGAACAAAGTATGATCAGAACACTGCATATAGCATATGTTATGGACCATATTAACGGTCCAAGACATATAGATTCATTTTGTGAGAGTTCACAATTCATACCTTGCCATCTGGTCGATAAGATAAAGCGGTAATTACATCTCGGGCATCAGCCCAATCAACTACCCGCCGCTTCGACACACTCCAAATTCGGATTTTGCCATCAATTGAGCCACTGACGAAGTAGTTTTCATCCAATGGATTGAATTGGATACAAGTCACTGGTCCCAATAAAGAAAGTATTACAATTTAGAAAAGAGAATGGAGCAAGTAAGGAATTAAATGGATGCAGGATTTTAAAACTCACCATAGTTTTTGTGGTGGAAAACATGGAGACATTGATCAGAACCTACTTGCCACAAGCGCACGGTTTTATCCTTTGAGGATGAAAGAAGACACTGCAGCAAGAGGTTCTAGTTAGCTTTGTTTCTTCGACAGTTTTAAAATAAACGAACAGTTGGCACTGATGACTTACGTTTGAATTGGACCAAGCTACGTCCAAGACATCACTGGAATGTCCATAGAACTCTTGCACTGGCGACTCATCAATCTGAAAAACCTTTTCAGGAATGACAACAGTGGCAAATCTCAATGGTTTGCTGCTGAAAGTAGACTTTCCTTCTCTTAGTTTGTTGTTATAATTGTCGTCATTTGCTAAAAACTCACTGGAGGCATTTGCAGATGTCACACGCCAAATGCGCACAACTCCATCTTCGCCTCCGCTTGCCAAATATTTCCCATCTGGACTAAACTTCATCGTCCAAACCAAGCCCTTGTGTGCACAAATCTGCTGTCTCATATATAATGCACTAAATTCTGAGCACCTCTTTTTGTTTTGGTACACCTTCACTCTGCAACTTTTGGATTTTGCTGGATTCAATTTCGATTCCTCAGAGAACTCTCTACTCATTCGTCTCGACGCCTTGTTCTTAAAGGATCTCCACCAAGTCAATATTTTCTTTCTACCCACATCAACATCCCGGCAACCTTCAACATTAGCTTCACTTTGGCACTGTTGAAAGCTGGAGTTGGAAACAGAAACTGATTGACTGGTTGCCTCGCCAAATTCAATATTTGACATCTCATTTTGGCATACTTCCAAATCATTGTCCTCCACATTACAACTAGGTGCATAGTCAGAGCTTGAAACAGCTCCACTGCACTCTGTAAGTCTCTCCAATTCCATCCTCTCTGATGAATCACTAGATTCAATCTCTGAATCCTGTGCACCAATCCTCGAAGAAACAAATTCAACCAAACCAACTTCTTGAAGAAAACGCTCTCTTCTCTTCTTAATGCTCTGAGGCTCACTCATCCATATTTCATATCCCAACTTGCTGGAATCCACTTCTTCTGCTACCAAGGACTCCTCTAATGGCAAGCAATCTTCTGAGTCGAAGAAAACATCTGTGTCTCCATCAGAGCTCAGCATGTCTTGTTCCAGGAGAAATATTCCACATCAAAGGCCAAACACTTAACAATTCTACACAAGAGAGCAAAGGAAAGAACTCAGCAACTTCTTTAATATGCACGTAATCCAATTATCACGGCCCGAGTTTCACTCAATAATAATATACTAAACACTGAACATGGTCTACAGGCAATGAGTCGGCAGAAATATAAAATACAGATAATTCCAAGTACAAAAGACCAACTCAGCTACCAACCTCAGGAATGTACCAATGACGCTGGTTTTTGCATGTTCTAAAAATTTTAATGCAATTACTAACCACACGACTTTGGATTAAAGAAAGAAAAATAGACCCAAAAGAAAAGGAAGTGATGGGAATAATCAAATACAAGAAACACAGCCCAAGGCAGCAAGGTTCGAAGGCTATACCTCGAGATCACCGCAAAGCAACAGCAAAATTCAACACAATGTCACCGACCCGGCTAAGATTATGGCTAATGCAACTTCTCAAGAGTCAAACCCCACGCCTTTGAGCAAAGTATAAAACAAGCCCAAAAGAAACTCATCCAAGTGCTTTGTATCGAGCTCAAGTCCAATGGAGGAGGAGGAAGATCGGCCTCAACATAAATAAGAGAAAATGGCGGGGGAAGGAAAAAAAAGAAATTGGTGTAAAAGCAAAACAGATGTCAGTTGTTGTAGCCAAGAGTAAAAGGGCCTCGAGATCTGTGTTTGAAATGGTAAGCGCACGAGCGACAACAAGAGCGGCGCGGTTCGATAAACAGGAGCCTGTGGCTGTTGTTGAGCCTCTGCAGCCACTCTGTGTTTGCCTACTTATCTGCAAAGCGCACCAATCTATGTGAGCAACCAATAAAAATGGGTTTCAGACATAAATTCATTCTAATGAAGGAAATTAAATCAAATTACGTCAAGTTAGAGAAACCCCATTTGAGCTATATGTACAGAAAGTACACGACAGCCCAAATGAAGGGTTGAGAATAAGGATCGTGAGGTTTCTCAGAAATGATGCCGATTTGGTGGAGCTAATTCAATGGGAAACCTAACTCACTCATCCACATTTCAGCCAAACCCAGATGGGAAAATTACAAGAAAACGCTCAAATAAAGCCAAAGCCCCAAAGCCCAGTAGAGAAGAGAATAAAGAGAGATTCAAGCGATTAAATTATCAAAAGGTGAAACACAAAAACAGTTGGGTTCAGCTCAGCATCAATATAATAGCCTTTTTGAGTGCTTCGAAAAGAAGCATTTAATGGACAAATTACAGCAATATAAAGAGGAAATGGTGAAAAGGAAGCAGACAGGCGGTCTGAGAAAGCTCCCTCTGCTGCAGCCACAAACCCCATCTACTAATTGCCCTAAACCATCTAGGCACAGCGAGAAAACAAACACAAAACACTCGTTTATGGCTAAATCATACTCTAATGAATAAGAAGAACCCATTAGCTGGAAAGCTGCGACCTAATTTACCTAAACCAAACACTCGGGACTTGGCCTTTCCCTTTTAACTCCACAACGCCCCTCAATCAATTCGCCTGTTGATATGCCTTGAATCTGATATGAAGCGCTCCGAACGACCCAGTACGGGGGTCTCGCTGCCCGGTCAGCGAGTCGGGGTCCAGGGGCGAAGCGCCCGGTGGGGGTTCGGGGGCAACGCCCCCTAAGCTAAATTATGTATAGGGATTAGATGTGATATTTCCGTTTTGGGCTTTTATTTTGGGCCTATTATGTTAGGGTTAAGAGTGGTGCCATATATAAACCCTCTTAACCTATTCTTTGCCCTAATCTCTCTGTATTCTGAATACTCCTCACATAATAAGATCGTTCTCTCCCTCTGCCCGTGGACGTAGCTAACACACTGTTAGTGAACCACGTATATCTGTGTGTTGTTTCTCTTCGCCCTTTCGTTCTTGTTACGTTGTTACTGTTTTCGTCATAACATCGCCTTTCTACATGTCTCTCTCAGCTGCCATTCTTTTATCAGCTCTGATATAAATTCATCGGGGTTCGTGCAGCAGGCTACAACAGCTAAATGTTTTGTTCAATTACACATAAATTTAGATGCAATGGGCTAGGCAAGCCATAGACTCTCGTTTCTGGTTTCTGGGTTTGTTTTGGGGCTCTTGTTGGCAGAGATTTATAAGAACATTGGATTCTGGGTTTTCTCTTATTGGTTCATATATTTGCTTGCATCCTTATAGTATATAAACCTCAATCGAAAAGGGTCTCTCCCCTTTCCCATTTCTATGATACAGAGCTCGAATTAGTACCAGATTTTCTCAGACCCGATCCATCTTTCCCTCTTCTACCAAACAGAGAAATCTCAGACAATAATGAAAACTAGCTATTCCTTTCTAAAAATGTCGCAAGCCCAAAAGGGTCGTTCCCTTTTCGATCAGATTTTGAGAATACGAATCAGATTTAAAAGAAGAAACTCACGAGACAACAGATCCAAACAAAACAGAGAGAAGAACAAGAAGAACAAGAAGAAGAATCACCATATCCTCAGCCCTCTCATCTTCCTGTATGAACTTCACACGGTTCTGGATTCATAGAGAGAGGATATGGAAGAACCCAAGCTGAGTGTACCGCGTCCATTTCTCAAAAGAGAGCACCAGAAATAGGGAAAAAAAATAAAGAACAATTGAGATTAAAATATTCACTATGGAGCAGTGAGATAAGATGAAATGGGTGTTTTCTTTTTCCTTTTTCCCTTTTTCTTCTCTCTGTTTTTGACACTTAACCTTTCTTCCGAAGCTTCCAAATTCTAGTGGCACTCACGATGATCCGTACCCACCGCTCCTCCTGTCCTCACAAGAAAGAAAAACCCAGAACCAAATCTCCAAATCCCCAATTTCCCATGACAAATTTCTCATCTGATTTCCAATCCATTCAACTTTTTTCCTTTGATTAATCCAACCAAAACCCATTTTAATTGAACCCCATTATAGATAAAAAGTTAAATATGCCTCAAAGAAGAAAGACAACAATCCATTGTTGGAATTAATTCTGTCCAGGTAATAAAAAGAAAAAAAAAAAAAAGAATAATCATAGCGTTGTGTTTGATTACTTGTAAAAAAGATAAAAGAATCAATTTTTTTTCTTTTTTTTTTTGGAGTTCAGATAAAGAATCGATTTTGGTGCAAATGACGAACATTTCATTGAACCCACTATTCTATTTTTCTCCTTAATTTATTTTTCCAACTCCCAATAGGGCCTCATAATTGAACATGTAAGAGAAAAATATTAATTAAATGAAACTTCAGGGGTAATACTCAAATTCAGCATAAATATTGTGGTGGCTATTATTAAAAGATAGTGAAAATTTGTAGGTCTACCTAGTGGGGGTCAAAAATTAGAATTTTCAAGATCCTAATAATATAATATATGAATGGTCTATATAGAGATAAAGACAAGGGAAAAGAGCTAAAAATATTATTCTCCATAGAAAGTTAGAAGAAAACTCAAAACCCCATAATTTAATTTTTTTTAAAAGGAATAAGTAGGAGGAGAAAAAAAAAAGTTGTTTCTTTTTTGGTTATTTATTTATTATTATTTGGTTCTTATCCCAAAGAGGATCCCATAATTGTGCAATTTGATTGGTTGGTTAGAGATTATTTTATGAATTTTAAGGACAAAGTTTATAAAAAAAAAAATGTTGCTTTAAAATTATGCAGCATCATTCTGTCTCAATTATTAGAATCATATGTTTGGAAACAGCATCCCCAATCACAAGTTCAGATTTTCCCCACTCTCATTTTTTTTTTTTCCTCTCTCTTTCATTTTCCATTTCACTGTTCATCTCAATAATGTATTTTCTTTCTGACCCCAAAAAAAAAGTTTGTAAATTTAGTGGGAGAAATGAAAGTGTGGTATGTTTTGGGCATTACTTTTTTCTTTTTCCTTTCATTTTCTCAAAAAACAAACAGCCCATAATGGAGGACAGTCACAAAACAACCCAATTCAAAAACATTGCATACAATAACAACCCATCAAAAATAAATAAATAATAAGCTAAAACATAAATGTAACACATATTCTAAAATGGAAAAATTCAAACTTTAGATATCTAACGTCAATCGAAACATAGCTTAACTGGTCAAAACATATATATTTTCGATATGAAGATTCGAATCTCTACTTTGACAACGGATGAAACCGGTAGAGAGAGAAAATGAAAATATTACATAGGAGAGAGAGAGGGACTAACTGGTTGTGTGAAGATATATAACAATGGCAGAATTTGGCTTCAAGGGGCAAACTGCAAATTGCCAAAATGGTCTTCTATGTGGAAGGTTAGAGAGAGAAAGAGAGAGGAGAGAGAGAGAGGAATTGAGGATGAGTTTAGAGAGGAAGGTGAAGTATTTATATGTTGAATGATAAAAAAATAATAATAATAATAATAATAAGAGGGGAAAAAGGAGGAGAGAGAAAGAGAGGAGAGAGAGAGGGAATGGATGGGACCCTTTTTGTTGCATATCTTCGCTCAATCTTCCCTCGATTTCCTCTCTCATTCCAAGCCAAAACTCCCCACGCTCATTAATTATTGTTTTTCTTTTTCTTCTTCTATATGATGAAAATAAAATATTTTCTTTCATTTTTACTCTCTCAATTCTCAAACAAGTAACGATCGTGGACCGATAAGAACATAACTCAACTGATATGATACACGCTCTCATCGACCAAAAGGTCAAAAGTTCAAATCTCTTACCCTACGTGTTATAAACAAAAAATAAGCGTGGGGAGTAATAAAACATAATAATGAAATAAATAGACGAATAAATAACGTGTGATAAACAATTTAATTAAAAAGGAAACATGCAAACTAATAAAAATCAATGCAGATATGCATAATTGATAACATTTTCATCGCTATGTCGTATGTTCTTGTTGTCACAGCTACCTAAGAAAATGTGGGGAGGGTTACAAAATACTTCATAATTAGTCTCGTCAACGAGGCAAATATGCATATACACACAATATGATTTGTGACTTCATAAAACATGTGGGACCTAAAACTTGTTAACTTAATCATAAGCTAGCCAAAATGAACAATTAACTTTGTCCAAAAACTTGGTTGCCAACTCTATTGAGATGCTAGGAAAGTTTCATGCAAAAAAACAAACTCCAACTAATGATAGTTGGTATCCATTTAGTAGAGTCGAACCTCATCCAACAAAACAATCCTCTTTCGATACGATGTACATGATCATGGTTTGTCAACTCCATTCGCATTTGCGAGACCAAACAAACCCCATCAGATGATAGTTGGTACTTAGTCAGTAGTGCAAGGCCTCACCCACTAACATTGTTCTTGCTCGTTAAGAGAGTGTGAGTACCTAAAGGGAGGGAAAAAAAATCTAATCTAGAAATGATTGAGGCATAACATAAATGGTTTATGTGCCAACATAAACATAGTTCAACTAACATAAATCTTATAATAATGACCCAGAGGTCTGTGATTCAAATCTCTCACTCCACATGTTGTTAAAAAAAAAACATAAATGGTTTATGTTAATAAAAAAAAATGGTTTATTTATAGGGACTTACTCAAATTTACATCATTTCGAACATTTTTAATAGGATTTTCTATTTATTTCCCTTTCTTTTTTAATAGATAATGCAATTATCTTTTAAACTAAATCTCAAATTCTTTATTTAATTTTTAAACTATTATTTTAATTAATAACATGTTCTTATTATCGATTAAAAAGAAAATCAATTGACCAAAGTGAGCATAACTCAACGATAATTGACATGTATTCTTGACCAAGAGGTCAAAGGTTTGAATCTCCCATCCTAAATGTTGAAGTACTCAAAAAAATATAAATATAAAAATAAAAAAAAAGGGTGTTTTACAAAATCATTACTTGTTACTTATTGTCGACTATATGGAATGTGAGTTTGAAAATGCAAAACATTTAAAATTGAAGTATTTTTTCGAAAAAAGTTTATTAATTTAAATAATATGAATAATGCTTAATATTTTTTATTAAATTAATAAAAATTATTTTATAGGTATATCATATATAACCAAACAAATTTTGAGATGAAGTATGTGGTTGGGAAATTTACTCTCAAATCTCAATATTTGAAAAATTAATTCATGAAAGAATTTTCCCTTGTCCCGATCGAAAAAGGTTTTTTTTTTTTTTTTTTTTTTTTTTTTTTTTTTTTTTTTTTTTTTTTTTTTTTCTCTTCTTCTTCTTCTTCTTCTTCTTCTTCTTCTTCTTCTTCTTCTTCTTCTTTGCCTCGAGTGGGACCTTGCAAAATATTTTATGATAATTTTTCTTCTTCTTCTTCTTCTTCTTCTTCTTCTTCTTCTTCTTCTTCTTCTTCTTTGCCTCGAGTGGGACCTTGCAAAATATTTTATGATAATTTCCATATTATGTACTTCTTCTTCTTCTTCTTCTTCTTCTTTGCCTCGAGTGGGACCTTGCAAAATATTTTATGATAATTTCCATATTATGTAGACATGCATCAATTTTGACGTGGATAAATTTAATATTTTTATTAAAAATGGTATTGAGACTCAATACAAAGCAAATTTTATCCATGCTAAAGTTTTGAGTGGAAATAGAATAATTAATAGAATAAGGACCAAAATAAAACATGCATGAAGGGTTAGGGACTAAAGTATAATTTAAATCGCAAATTCAATTGTTGTTTCTTTTTGTCGTAAAAAAAAATGTTTCCATCAATATACTGTTATTATTGTGACATTTTATGGGACCTGACTCATTTCTCCCACTTTTCATTTTCACCAATAAATAAAAAGACATGAAGATTTGGACAGCCACCTTGATGTTCAAGATTTTTTCTTTTTTCTTTTTTACTTTTAATAAAATCTAGTATGTTCGAAAATAAAATAAAAGAATAGCCATGCCAATTGCCAAAATCATTTTCTATTTTTGTCAAAATTAAAAATGATCATTATCTATTTTTTTTATTTACCAAAAAAAAAAAAAAAACTGTCCATACATCTACCATGCTGCTAACTATTCAAATATTGAAAAATAATTGATGGGTTTTCTAAAAAAATAATAATAATAAATTCAAACAATATAATACTTTTAACCTAGATTGAGAAAATCTCAATTTTTTTTTAGTACATCAACATTTGGAGATGAGGGATTCAAACTTCTGACCTCTTAGTTGAGAATACATGTCAATTACCGTTGAGCTAAGTTTGCTTTGGCTGAGAAAATCTCAATTTCTCATCACCAAAAGGAATAAAATTATATTATTATTGTGAACTTGTCATTAATGGATGAGAGAACATATATATGTAACATTTTCATTCTAAGCTTATATAGTTTAGTAGTTAAGGGTATTTTTACCCATAATCCAAGTATAGCGCTCAATTAGTTAAGACATATATCTTTGATCAATATTTAAAAAAACAAAAATATCTTTGATCAAAAGGTTAGAGGTTCGAATCCTCCACTCCACATGTTTTGTTGGACTCAAAAAAATAAAATAAAAGCATTTCAATCTCTCTTAAAAGGCTATAGGCTTAGATTTTCACGTTGAGTTTCAGTTATGGTATATATTTTAGAAAACTAAATATATAGTTTTTTTTTTTTTTTGAAATAAAGTAAACATATAGTATTAATAATACCTTTGATGATTAATCAGTAATAAAATGAAGGTAAAGAAGAAGAAAAAAAATGAACTAGTACATGTTTAGCACAATATATTGATTAAGAATATTAATCAATTGAAACACTTGGGCATGGTCATCCTTATTAATTGTAATGCCATGTTTGGTTGTTAATAATTAATTTTAAAAACCAAAGTTCCCCACTTTCACATGCCTTCTTGTTTGTATCTCTTCAACACCCACTTGACTTGCTCTCTCAATCCTTTGACTTAGGGATTTTGCACTTTCTGCCAAATCCCACACAAACCCCAACATTTAATTTATTAATTTTATTTTTTTTAATTAAAAAAAAAAACCATATTGAAAAAGCCTTTGGTGTCCATTTTTCAACCAAATAGTTTTTTAATTTCTATTTGGTTTGGGATGCTTCACTGGCAATCTTTTGTTGTTGGATCTCACTCATCCATAAGTTTGATTGTTTTCCCTTTTCTCTTGGTTTTAATTAATATTTTGGAGATTACAAAGATTTGTATGGTTCATTAATCAACATTTTTGAGAGATTAAACAGCCAAAGCATATAATAAAATGATAGGGGAAAGAGAGAGAGAACATGTGCTCTCATATATTTAGCCTACCTAATTGATGATCTTCTCTAAAAAAAACACCTGACAAAATCATACCCACCTGAAAATTTTCAATAATTTAGGAAATTTTTTGAAGAGCAATGATCTTGAAGAATCATTGATATTATTAATTAAATACCCCTTTGATAACTTTCTCGTTTTCCCCTTTTTCTCCTATCTGTTTTCTTTGTCTTATTTCTTGTTTTTTTTTCTCGTGTTTTATTAATGTATTCGATATGTATTTCTCCTCCTTTTAATAATTAAAAGAAGGAGCAATCATACACAAATCCTTTTAATTGTTATTTTACTATAAAAGAAAAAAAAACGTTTATTGTTCATTTATTCGAAAATTTATGTCAAAATAAAATAATGTAAGTCCTGTAGAAGCAATTTGGAATGAAGAAGAAGATCATAGAACAAAAATAACAGCTTTATTGATATTTTAAAGAGAGAAAAAATAGAAAGCACAAAACAAAGATTTTTGTTTGGAAATGGTTTTAAAAAAATATCAAGAAAAGACTAGCAAGTATCACTATCAATCTAGAGACATTTATATTCCAAAATTTAAAATAAATAATTTAAACTGAGAAAACAGGAAAATTGTTTTATTTATTTATTTTGAAGGAAAAATAATAATGTTATTCAATGGATCATAAAATTGCCAATGTTGTTTTATTGAATTTAACTTCCATTATTTTAAATTTATATTTGATATTTATTTCTGAATTGTTCCATGCATAAATGATAAACAAAACAATTCAATAATGTAATTTCAATATAAGTTCATGACGTAATCAATTTTTTATTTGAGTTCCGACATAAGTAATTATTTTCTTTACAATTGTCTAATGACAAATTCATAGGTTTATAATCGCAAGTAATGCTATAGGTAATTTTGGACCACTCTAATGTACAAGGAGCTGACGAGGACAACCCGACACGAGTTCAGAAACAGGACCGAAAGATGGACTCTGGAGGCGAAACGGGCCAAAAGGTCGGGCCAAGGTTGGAGGGATCGGGCCTTGGCCCGACCCCTGCTCGGCCTCTGCCTTCCGTCTCTGTTTGGTCCTAGGAACCCCGATTCCGCGTGATTCAATCCTAGATCGCCTCCGAACGCTTGAAAACCCTAGAGCATGAGCAAGTATTTAAACCCTTAGAAAGGATCCCGAACTCTATTCTCTTGCTCTCCTCCTTCCGTTTTCTGACTTAAGCATCGGAGGCGGTGTGGCAAGCACCACACCGGTGTGCACCACATATTCCCCCCTCACAAACAAATTTACCGTTGGCGGCACATGAAGGTCAGGTGAGTTCTGCCTGTCCAGATTTTTCCATCAACAAGTAATATTAGTAAAATTTTTAAATTCAGAAAAATCCATATTATCAACAATATAGAAAAGAACAATCGATATATATGTATCATAAATTATCATTTTTTTAATCAATAAATTGTCATGTTAAGAAAGGAACAAATAATTAAATCATTATCCATCTAATCAATGATTTTGTAGTTTTTCTTTTTTATACACAACTATCATTTAGTGATTTGTATTGAGTTCTCTCTAAAAACAAAACAAAAAAAAGAGTGATTCGATTGAATTTGACCTTGTAATCAAATTTTAAACGCCATGGTTAGGATGTCATGTTAAATAATAATATATTTTTCAAGTTTCTAAATCAAGGCCCACTTGATTTTTATGAAGTGATAGAAATGATGTTTTTAAAAAAAATAATAAAAAATTAAAACTGCGATAATAATATATTTTTGGTTTTTTCCTTTCAAGTTTATGTCAATCAATATCTCACTTTAGCTTAATTCTTATATATATATTTTTTAGGTTAAAAATCACTTTTGGTCCCTAAATTTTTATGAAAGTAACAATTTGGTCCCCAACTTTGATTTGTAACGATTTAGTCCCTGTACTTTCAATTTTGTAACAATTTAGTCCTCGAACTTTAATAAATAATAATTTAGTCCCTATACTTTCAAATTTGTAACAATTTAATCCCGATACTTTTAAATTTGTAACAATTTAATATTTGCCTCAAAAAAAAAAAACCATCAAAATTAAATGTTGATTTTTTATTATTTAATGATTAAACTTTGTAGCTTATAAGCATATTGGGTCACAAATTAGTTTAATAATCTATCTATGTAAGAAATTTCATCAAATCTTTACATTAATTTTTCATGATAGGGACTAAATCGTTACAAATTTGAAAGTACAAGGATTAAATTGTTACAAAATTGAAAGTATAGGGACTAAATTATTACAAAATTGAAAGTATAGGGACTAAATCGTTACAAATCAAAGTTTAGGGACTAAATTGTTACTTTCATGAAAGTTTAGGGACCAAAAGTAGTTATTTTTAACCTATTTTTTTTTTAAAAGATTTTTAACCTATTTTTTAATACTATATTTTAATTTCAAAACTTTGTATACAAAACTTTGTTTGATTTTTGTTCTTTTATTTCTCCCTTACTTAAATTACACCGAAAGAAATATATAGAGGGACAAAAATCATATTCCTGAAAAAAAAATAATAATAATAAAAAATCATAAAGATAACATATTGCATATTATAGAAAATAAATGCGAAATGAGAATTGAGTCTTTAGATTAATTCATTTTGATAACTATTTTATTTTATTTTGTCTACTTTGAGCTTTCCAAAATAAATTCGTTAGGTATGTAATAGTTTCTCTTTACGTCGCATTCAAAATTTAAGGAAAAATTATCATAAAATTATCTAACCTTTTTTCTTTTAATGAAAAATCTTATTACGACCTCAAATTAATTATAAGAATAACTCTATGAGATTTTTTTTTTTCTTGAGCAATAAATTTGTAGTCGTGCTAATCTGGAAATTAATCTTCCATGCAAATAATAAATGAAATTGATTGAACATGACCCAATTATTGGTCTCGATCAAAATAAAATCTCTACGTGATATGTCATTTTAAAATTCAACTCTTTGATTATTATAGTCAAAAAAATGTTGACATTGACCTCTCACTCTCACTCCTTTAATCTCTCTCTATTTTTGAATCAACAATAGTTGAGTAAAAAGGTTGAAGCTTTGGTCAAATAGACTCATAAATTGGTTTCACATTGGTTGATATATCCCCCTTGTTAAAATATTTGGTTGCGTAGCTTTGTATAACACACCGTTGTGCAACCAAGAATTTTCTTAAAAGGAATATATATCAGTCATTAAAATCTTAACAATAAAGAGAGAAACGTAGAAAATGATTTTTTTAAAAATTTCTCTTAATTGTCAATATTTTAATGGTAGTGTGTAGGGAATATATCCACACACTAATATGCAGTCAAATATAATAATTCCCTTTATATAATAACCCCATTATCTAACATTTTCTTGCACTTGAATTAAAAAAGAAAGTTTCTAACACCCTCGAACCAGTTGGCGAGGTTGGCTTTGAGTGAGGAAGGTCTCAAGGACCTGGATCAAGGCTGTCCCTTAGTGTATGGAGGATTTGGTTTTCTCTGATTTTATCATTCTGTAATGTTGCTCTTTGTGCGTTCTCTGGGTTTTGGAATGAAAGGTTGATATTCTGTTGATTAAAAAAAAAAAACTTTTTTAAATACAAGATTTGATTAAAATAAATAAATATACATCATCGATAAACCCAAAAGTCAAATTTTTAAACAGAATTGTGACAATATCCAGAGAACTAATCATAACCAATCCTTTAACTTAAAAAAAAAAAAAAAAATTTAAAAAAACCCTAAAATTTAGCCTTTTCTATTTTAATGTCGTTTAAAACCGAACCAACCGACCGACACTAGCTATAAGTATAACCCTAATATAGATGAGTTTGATCTTTTACTCAAATTTTTTAATTTGGGGTTTGCCCTTTTTACCTCATAAAGTGCATATAAATATATTTAGACCTAGCTACTTCTTTTCCTCTCTAAACAAAGGGAAGGGAGACAAGTAGTTTCCTCTTGCCTTAGATTAGATGGCTATGCCTCAAATCAAAAGCATAAATATCCATAATGAATTCCAAAGCCAAACCTCTCTTCTCCAACAAAATAATAACCCTATGCCATTCAAACCAAATCCCTTTGTAACCCAACAGCTCCGACACTACTACTTTGAAAAGAGACCCATATGCCCAATAACAATAATTGTTATTATACCCAAAACAATAATACTGTTTTCTTTTCTTCAAAAAAAAAAAAAAAAAAAAAAAAAATCAATTACGTAAAAGAAATAAAATCCCAATTTCCAAGAAAGAGAAAACACACTATGGGGTTTATTTATTTATTTAAAAAAAAATTTAAAACGTGTGGATGTATAATTAGTAGTTGAATTGATTTTAGAAGACAAAAACAAAACAATTTAGGGTTTTGCAAACTCAGCACACAAAACAGTAGGTTTGGTTTTCATGTCAACTAGCCATTCTTCCCTTTAAAAAGCCTTCAAACACTCTTCTTTTTTGCTTCTCTATCACGCGGTTTTCCCTCCTCATCTGTCCCTATCTCCAACTCTCCCCTTTGCCAAGAAATTTCTCTTCTTTCCTTTTCGTTTTCGTTCGGTTCGGCTCGAACTGTCCAATTCGATTCTTTATACATACGTCGATCTTACCTCATCTGGTTTCAAATCTGATATCAAATTCAATGTATGTGAACTAAGTCACAAATTTGTGTGTTGGATGTATATGATTGCTCAAAAACTTAGAGAAACCCTAATGAGATAATAGTTGAAAAGTATATAAATACGTTGAAAAGGAACCATCGTGAAACTTGAGTGAGCTAGTAATGTAGGATGTAGGTCTTTTTTGTTTTTAAGGGAAATAGGGTTTGTAGATATACTATTTGGTGGGAATAATTTTTTTATTTTTTTTTCATGATTAAAAATGAATGAAATTGTCACGTGGGAGATCTTTTTGTGAAGCATGTGAAGACAAATTGAAGACTCTAATTGTGTTTGATATATTTACTCATGTCATGTTTATGTATATCTTGATATATATATTTCTCCATGTTGGTTTATTGTTCATAGAATTTGTTCTTTGATATATCACAAAACCGTGTCACTTGCATTGATTCGATTTGTATTTTCAATTATGTAGATTGGAGATCGTAGAAGATTATGGGTGTGTTTGTTTTAACTTTTCAAATGTTTAATTTTGAAAAAAATTATAGTGTTTGGCAACTACTAAAACTGACTTATGAAAAAAGAAGGTTGAGAAATAAATTATTTTGAGAGAAATACTTGAAAGTAAATTTTTTAAAAAGAGCTTTAAGTATATAATAACTTGTGTATAAAAACACTTGTGAGGAAATGTAGCCAAATATATGAGTGTTTAAATTCTAAACAATTTTTATACAAAATGTTTTGAAAAAAAAAATACATTCTTGAAAAACACTTAAACTAAAATATATTCCATACATGCTTATTAATGATAACATTGCATTTAAGAATATTTGATAGCAAAGCAAGCTATATATATATTTGGTAGCAAAAATAATGAAAAATGGATGAAATAAGAAATGAAAAGAAAATTAATATACACAAATATTTTTTTCATGAAAAAAAAACTTTACATTTGTCAATGTAAATATACGGTAATGGCTAAGACGACATCACTAACTTTTCATATGAGTGGAATGTTCTAATTTTCTTTCTACTGTTATAACATTATATTAAAAAGTAATAAAAATAAAACTTTGCAACTAATGAATTAGCTTTATAATTATCAATTTAAACATATGTCAATTGTGAAGACACATCAATAATAACTCTTTATATGGGTCAAATGTTTTAATTCTCTCTTTCTCTACCTTTACAACAATATATTAAAAAAGTTGCAATCAAATGAAATATTTAAAAATAATAACAATAATAAAAAGTTATCAAAGAAACTCTTTTTTTTTTTTTTTTTTTTTTAAAAAATTTGTGTATTTATTATCTTTCTTTTAGTAATATTTAATTATTTCTGTCGAAAGAGATACAACTCTTCCTCAATATAATGCACCAACTTTGGTGGATGGTGAATGTACGGTTGAGGTACAGGTACAAGTACAAGTAGAGTATTAAATATTTATGACAATGAAGATTAAAAGGACAATGAAAATAGTTAAAAAAAAAAAAGACAATGAAAATTCTTTTAAAAAAGAATAAAAAAAGGACAATGAAAATTATTTTTTATTATTTATTTTAATGCAAATAAACCCTATTATTGGATATCGATCTTTTTGTTTTAGATAACCTAAGTAACTGATTTGTAGTTTCAAAAAAATAAAAATAAATAAATAAATAAATAAAATAACTGATTTGTTTTATAGTTTCCTATTTAGTACTTTTTAGTATTTGTGAAATATGTGTATTGTGTTCAATCTTATTAGTCAAATTGAACTCCTAGTTACATTATATCAACACTCAACTAGATTTAATCTGTCAAAGTGAGCATAGCTCAGCGGTAATTAGTATGTACCTTCGACTAAAAATACACAAGGATATAATTAAATTTTAGGGGATAACCAATTACTTCTCTGTCTATACTCGACAAGGTGTTGATGTATCAATTTTTACCCTGAATTTTCATCTCCATCAAATTGCACTTTGAACTTTGATAAGTGTTGTAAAATATACCTTAAATTGTAAAGTGTTGCAACTCTTCCTCTTTAATGGATTATTGTTCAAAAATCATTGGAAAAAAAAAATCCTCACTTGTACATTTAGTAAATTATAAAAACACATATCGGTACAAAATTGATAGGACTTCGTAGAAAGATGACACAAGAGTTGTTTTTTCTTTCTTTTTATTTTTTTTTTTAATTTGTGAGTTTTGAGAGATTTGTTCGTCAATTTTGTGTATCAATCAAACTTAATCTTATGCCATGCTCAATTTTATTGTTGATATTTGTAAGTTTTGAAAATTTTTTATTTGCTTTTAATTGAAATTAACGATGAATTTAGTGAAAAAATGAATAAAGGGTAAGAACTGCAACATTCGTTTAAGTCTATAGGATTCAAATTAATGAGGTTGAAAGCATATAGTGTAAATTGATACATCATGCTAAGTTTAATTAGGGAATAAATTAATTTTTTTTTACAACGGGTTCAGTATAAGTCTCTACTCCCACGTAGATTGAACCAAAAAAATATTTTTTTTTTCGTTTTCTTTTGTAGATTTATCATAAATTAACTTATTAAGTAAAAATATTTCTAAGAAATGTAATTTAACATTAGTTCATTTATTAAAAAAAAAACACAATTAACATTTTAGGTAATGGACGAATAAATAATTCAAATAATATTTCTCAAGGATAATTCTCACACACCAAACATCATATTTCCAAACTCTTACATTTTCCACCCACCAAAAATTTCCTAAATCGGAATACAATATATAAACATGACATTAACTCAAATTATGAATGAAAATGAGGGACAATATGAATATACGAAAATTGAAAGGAAATATTATGAATATGTATAGAAAATTGATGAAAATTAGGAAAAAATAAATTAAAAAAAAAAGCAAAAGCAAAATAGAAATAATGTAATATGGACATTTTTAAACGTGCAAGGTGAGACGGCGTGATGGCCGGATCTTGTTCTGTTTGAGAGTACCATCATCAACGATGATGTGAAAACTATAGTTAAGACTCTGACTATTTTTTTTTTTTTTAAGTTTTTAATTCTTGATATTTTCAAGAATAAATTACATTTTTGGTCCTTATTTTTTATTTTTTTTTAGCACATCAACATTTGGAGTGGGAGTTTCGAACCTTTGATTTCATGATCGATGGTACATGCCAATTACGCTGAGCTAAGCTCACTTTGGCTGATCCTTAAAATTTTAAAGTGATACCAATTGTGTATTTTAAAAAAAAAATAAAATAAATTCTCAAGGCCTGTCAAAAGCATTTTAATTTTGACTTTTTTATTGGTTTAAGAAAAAGGTTTTGTTTTTTACAAAGTTGTTTTTGTTTTTATAATTTGGATCAAAATTCAAATTGTTAAAAAAAATACCAAAAGAATGGTGAGAAAACAAATATAATTTTAAAAAACATACAACTAAAAAGCACAATTGTTATTGAATAGGGTCTAACCTATTAAGATTATGTGTATTTAATTTTTACATTTTAAGAAATTTCTAACATATATCTATGAACTTTTAAATTTGTGTCTAATAGATCATTGTTATTGATTAATTTAACACTTACCTTAATACGTGTGACTTGAAAAAATAATGTAACAATTATTAAAATAGTCATCTTTTACAAAAGTTTCAAGTACTAAAATATATATTTTAAAAGTTTAAGAACTAAAATGAACGTTCTAAAAGTTCAAGAATCATAATAAAACAAACTAAAATGTTTACGCTGCCTGGTAATGTAATATTCCCGTATATTGTTTTTTATTTTCTGTTTCACGTTTCTTATTTCTCGTTAGCTCTATTTTAATAAAGAAAAACAAAATTTCATTTGGTAACATATTTTTGTTTATTGTTTTTTATTATTATTAAAAAGTAAAATATAAACAAGTTTGATAATTGTTTATTGTTTCTTGTCTCTAAAATTTTAAATTAAAATGTAAAAATTTCATATGAATATTAAAAAAAACATATTTGAATTCTTAGCAGATTCTAAAAACAAAAATAAGCTTTTGAAAACTATTTTTTTTTAGAATTTAGAATTTAAATTGATTTTTAAAAATACGAGAATAAGATAGATAAAAAGAAAACATAGATATAAAAAGAGTCATTAAATTTAATTTTAAAAAAAGAAATAATTATTAAAGATAAACAAAGAAAAAAAGAAAAAAGGTTGTGACGTTTGAGTTGGTGGATGGTGCGCTGACTTGGTAGAGAGTAGAGAAGACGTTGTATCAGTTTTCGGTGCTGCTGACTGTGAGCTGAATCACGTTTTTTTTTTCTCCTCAAATTATATTTTTAGAAATTATTATTATTATTTCAATAAATAAATATATATAAAATATATATATATATCTATAATATATTATAAGACATGACACCAACGATGGGGAGTGAAACAAGAGACAGTTTGAAGATCCTTGTCAAATATGATGACATCTTCCCCCTCCACAAAATATTTCTTTTCAATCCTTTCATTCATCAAATATTACTTTCTTCATAATAATTTTCTTTTTACTTGCATATATAATTTCCTCATTACTATGTATATAATGATTTTTTTGGGGTATAATTTTACTATTTTATCAACTTTATCTTCTACGTATGAGTTTCTTTTTTGTTTTCCGTTAAATTATTAAATTATGTTTTCTTTAATTCAACAAATAGAAAGACAACAACATTTGAAGATGGGGATTCGAACTTCTGACCTCCTGGTCGAGAGTATATACCAATTAACGCGTTGAGCTAGACTCACATTTGAATGTCTCATATCTTGGTCAAAGATATATGTTTAAACCAATTAAACTACGTTCAGACTGACAACTACAAAAGAAGTTATTGATGTTGAACAAGTAGATACGCTCATGTTGGTAGACATTATCTTTTTTTTTTAAAAAATAAGTAGACATCATCTTTACCGCAAGCATTAAACGTAAGACTTGATGAAAATTTGAAAACTAAAATAAGAAGCGGGAGAAATGTTGAAAAGACCCTAATAAAACTTCTAAAGAATTAGTTTCAAAAGAAAAAAGAAAAAAAACTTATAAAGAATTTAAAAAACTAAAAATATTTAAGACAAGTTTAGGGATTAAAACATCTTAAATCATATTGGTATTTTTCTTCATAATAATAAAAATATTATTTTTCTTCATAATAATAAAAATATTATTTTTTTTATTTTATTTTTGCTCTTTTAGAGCCCACCACCCCCATCAGCCTATTGTCTCTTTGCCCCTACGATCCCATAGTTAAAAAGTTCCTCCTATTTTTCACTACATTATAATTTATTCCACATCATCATAACATATCAATGATAATAATATACCTCATTTTCTCTTGAAATTGATATAACACCAATAATATTTTATTCTTTATATTAGTTCCATTCAAGAAAAATTCTAATTTTAATTTTTCTTATGATACGTCAAGTTGTATGTAAACATTTATTTAAATAATTAAAAAATGCTTTAATATTTATTTTGCCATGGGTACGATTCACATAATAATAATTTATTGTCGTCAATTTGTAAATCACTTTAAATTAGGTATGGACAGTCTAGATTTATATGTATCTGTATAATAAAAAATTTTAGGGCCCTTGATGGAAATTGCTCTTATTTATTCAAATATAATCTATTTAGATAGTTTTTTTTTTTTTTAAAAGACTATTTAGATAGTTTTTAATTTTATACCAATCTTTGAGTTTTTATATTTATTTTATTTTAGCACTTCTACTTTTAAACAAGAACGGAAGAATCTACATTTTTTGAATGGTTTATTTTTCATTACCTAAATTTTGCATTTTAATATATATATATACCATGCTCATGTGTTGGCTTTTGGGAGATTTTTGCTCCTTAATTTTTATATTGCATTTAATAAGGTTTTTAGACACATTTTTTTCATTACTTAAATATCAAATTTAATACATGTGATTTAAAAGATAAGTCCATGGGATATCACTTTTTTTTTTAGATGTTGTTTAGATCTAATCTTGTTCTAATTTTGAAAAGTATACGATAACCTACAAACTCTAGAAGATGTCAACTAATTATAATCGACAATGAGGAGTGACCGTGAATCTTGGACGGTGACTACTATAGTTGTAAAGTGCAATAGCAAGAAGATACATATAACCCACATGTTTATGATATAGTAAATATTTTCAACATATGTTTAAGAAATCAAACTCGTATAGAAATATTCAAACAAAATGTTAGAATTATTACCACCAAAATCAACTTATTTAGAAAAGGGAATACTTTCTTATTGGATTATTACATGTGGGGTTGGGAGAATTCGAATTACAAATCTTTTAGTCATTAGTACACGTTTTATGTCCAATTGAACTAGGCTCATGTTGACAATTCCTAAAGTTTTAAAAAACATCTATTTATACTCAATATTTATAGATGAAGAACACTGAAGGATATGAATAATTCAAATATTCTTCAACAGAAATGAAACAAAACATAAAGGAGTGAATTACTCCTTAATGATTGGAATGTGATTCAAGAAATTCTTTGAATCTATCAGTTATCTTTCAATTACAAAACACTATCATTCATTCAAAGTAAGTAATCCAACCACATGATTGCCATATCATTCAAATGACACATTATCTTGAGGCACAAATTCATTAAATTTGTGGTTTCAATTTAACTAATTTTGATTGGCAAACCTTTTTTTTAAAAAAAAAGAAAAATCCAAATATTTTGCCCCCAAATCATAAAATTCAATTGTAATTTTCTTTTCCACTTCATACACAAATCGGAATTAAATTTACCCAATAAACCATCACTTTACTCCACGTCCAAATTTTATTCAATTTTGAGATCTCTAAATCTTTTATGTAATTCTTCATTCGATATTTATTTTTTTAAAAATTTTAAAATTTATCCCAAATGTATTAAAAAATTTCAATCAAATCATTCGTAATTTTTCAAAATAAGAAGTTACTAACATATTTAGATCCACAAACAAGCTACTAAGACATGACATTTAGAAGAAATATATAAATTTTGTCGATGAGTGAGTTGAATTTTATTGATACATGATTAAGTTTTGTGTATCAAATAACATTTGAGTGACATGTTCACTTGTTTATATATATATATATATCAATAAAACAATAATTTAATTATATATCAATCTTGTGCTAATGAATTTAGACCTCTTCAAAATTTATCATTGAAGGTGAGAATGAAGATTTTAGGAAAAATAAGAATAATTTAAAAAATCAAGTACCATTTAATACATCTAGCATTCAAATTTCAAACAAGTACAAGGTGGATAACGAACAATAATTAAAAAGTTAGTTTGGATATGATATTTAATATTATTGTGGTCTTGAATAGAATTGAAAAAAGAGAAAAAAAAAAAGAAAAAAGAAAAAAAGAAAATGAAGATTGATGTAAAATAGGGTTATGTTTTGTTTGACCTGGGAAATTATAATTAATTTTGCGTACGGACGATGGTGTCGTTGAAGAGTCGGTTGCAGTAAATGACATGGCCGACATCGTCGACGTCAACTCAACGACATGACGTTTTTGGAAGTCTTTTTCAACCAAATCATGCCATTTCATTTTCTACCACTAATTAGATTCACTACTTTTTTTTCGCTCGATGCAGATTCGACATTTTAAGCTTTGAAGTTTTGATGTGAATTGCAATGTAATTTAGTAGATTAGATGCTTATGTATTGTTTTAGGTTGGAGATTTGATCTTTTATCCTCGTATTTGTTAAATTCGAAGAATAAATAAGTTTCAAGATCTGATTAGAAGGTTTAAGAAAGATCTGATTAGAAGGTTTAAGAAGTTTGAGTTTTGTTGAGAGAGTGTGTCTAAGAGAGTAGATTTGATTTTGTTAAACTTATTTGTTTGGAAGTTTAGATTTGTGTAATTCGAGTTACAGAAATCAAACATGTATTTAGTATAGGTTATATTAGGTTTAAATCTTACTTTAGTTTCCGAACTTTTAAGTTTGTTCTATTTTGGTTCCTAAACTTTCAAAATATTCATTTTGGTTCTTAAACTTTCAAATTTGTTTTCAAAATGTCCATTTTAGTCTCGAAACTTTAAAAAAAGATACCATTTTGGTCATTGCTATATTACTTTTCTACCTTAAATCCGTTTTGCCCAAATTTATCTCTAACTTATTTGGCTTGTAATCATGCTCATATTAACATGCTAACACACATACCCAAAACTATATCTTTGATTTGTTAAAATTGAAATAAAAGTGATGATCGAAATAGTTATTGTTTGAAAGTTTAGTGACTAAAATAGACATTTTAAAAGTTCAGAGATCAAAATAGAACAAACATGAAAGTTTAGGGATTAAATTGAACATTTTAAAAGTTCAAGGACCAATATAGAATAAACTCGAAAGTTTAGGGTCTAAAATAGGATTTAAACCGTGAAATTATAAATTTGATTTCTAATAATTTTCAAGATTGTATTTATATATTTTAGTTGTTGTAACTGAAAAAAGTTTACAATAAGTTTTAAGCTTTTGAGATTAGTTGTTTCTTATTTAGTTACCCATTCTTAAAAAATTCAAATAGGTCCATAAACGTTCAATTACTTGAGAGTTGAACTGATAGAGTGAATTGCAATAATGTCTAATATAAGTAAAATTGAAAGTTGATGAAGAATTTATAGAAATTCTTTAAAGCATGAAGACTAGATAGGAATAACCTTTGAAAGACAATAATGTTTGTGGGCCTCTTTCTAAAAATTGGTTTTTGAAAGTTGTGATCCAAAGAGCCCTAAATCTAAAATCACAAATCCACAAGTATTCAGCCCTTCTCAAATTACATATAGGGGAACCGTGGTAAATGGCTAGTAAAAAAAACCGCTTTTGGTTTATGGCTAGAGTAGTTTAGTATTTAGGGGAATGACTGCCATGATTTTAGGAATTGCCAACTGATCTATTTTTTTAGTTAATTAGTCGGTCATTTAACCTAAATATTCATTAAAATTTTCAATAAACAAAATATAATAAACGGAAATATAGTTTGGAGTATGGAAATTTAAATGCAAGATGAGGTTCATAAATATATGGAAGTAAAAAAGTTTGAATATGAAAAGTTGACAGTTTATTTTCTAAAACAATAAAAGGTATTTTCTTTAGCTACAATTATTACAAGTTCAAATGAATTAGATTTTTTTTTTTTTTTTTTTTAAAATAGAATTTATTCCATCTCAAAGAAACTCAACACGTTATATGACACATCCAGAAGATATGAGAGACATGTTTCAAATCCATATTTTAAATCTTAGACTTTAGATGTTACAATGTCACTTTGATGAACTCGTATGATAGTGTATGCCTATCGATTATTTTGAGGAATCTACATGTATATGTATACGCATCTTTGTTATTATTGGTTTTCTTTTTGTTCTTTTGTAATTAGTGTATCATGGTCAATATTTGTTGCATGCTTTGAATTTTTCAATAGATTCAATTTTATAAGAAATATAGCATATTTATTAAATTATAATATTATTTGCAATATTCTTATTATTCATACAAACGAAAGATTCGAACTTTTAACCTCTTAGTCAATGATATATATTTTAACCAGTTCAACTATACATAGGTTGGTCATGTTCTCTTTCCTCTCTATCTCAAATGCTTAACTAAATTAATGTATGCAAACCAAGAGGTTAGAGGTTCGAATCCTACAACTCATCAAATATTGATGAACTAAAAAAAAAACAAAATTAGTGTATGCAAACCAAATTAAAGTCACTATTTAAAAAAAAAAAAATGCAAGTTGCAACAAACATGAAATGACCTAGAGGACAATCTTGGTTTGGTTGTCTTCTTTATGGGAAATTGTCAAAAATAGGACAAAATGATGGGGGATAAAGGGATTTAGGATGATTTTTATTTGTATAGAGTAGTAGGACTTTTGAGGGTATGAAATTACCATGTTGCCCTTCTTTGTTGCTTGAGGAACAAAATGTAAGTAGTTTGCTTTTTTTTTTTAGGTATTTGATTATGAATATTTGATTGTTATTTTGTTTGTCTTTGAAGGAAAAAAAAAAACGGAATGCAAAGTTTGACTCCAGTTCGTGTTTTAGTTCGTTTTGGTGATTGTTGTTTTTTTTTCTCGCAATATTACGTTGCGAGAATTGTTTTTCTCGCAATCTCGCTGGGAGAATTTTTTTTCTCGCAATCTTGGGAGAATTTTTTTTCTCGCAATCTCGCTGTGAGAAATTTTTTTCTCGCAATCCTAGGAGATATTTTTTTCTCGGAATCTCGCTGGGAGATTTTTTTCTCGCAATCTCGCTGGGAGAAATTTTTTTCTCGTAATCTTGCTGGGAGATTTTTTTTTCTCGCCATTTAATATAACAATAACAATTATTCAAGTTTCACAAACATCTCGACATTTAGGAATAATCCCCTGTAATTTTATTCCTCATCACTAATCCCTGTAGAGTAAGAATCGCCACAAACATCTCGACACTTAATATAACATATATTTAAGTTTCACGTTATTTGGAGTATCGGTAGCTCAAATTATTTCTTTAAAAAAAAAAAGCACGACTTAAAATGACTTGCTGCCTTGTTTCTCGCAATTACACGTTTCAAGACCAAAAAAAAAATGTGATCTCCTGATTCCTCATCTCAAATCCCTGTAGAGTAAGCATCGCCACAAACATTTGAATGAAATTCATCTTGACTAAAAAAAAATATTAAGTCAAATTCTTGACCATTTTTTTCCTCGTCATTTCTTATAGTAGTAGCTTAAAATTATTTTTCAAAAAGTGCAGTAACTTAAAATGATTCGCTGTTTTTTTTTTCTCGCAAGAAAAGTTGCAGCATCTTAAAATATGTAATTTTTTCATCATCTGATATCCCTATGTAGATTAAGCATCATCACCAAACATCCTGACATTTAATATAGCATATATTTACTTCAATTACAATCCAGTCTTTTAATACATTGGGATATTCCCATAATTGGAATTCCAATTGCTTGCTAAAAAACGAGTATTGTACAATATTACTGGCACTAACTTGCGCGCACTGGCATGAACAAATACTACCAAGAGACTTCAGTACCAACAAGAGATAGTACATCACTACAATGACATATTTCCTCGATGGATAGTACATCTCTTTCTTATTCTGTCGCTCGATTTTCAAAGATGTCTGCATGAGAAAGTTGATTCATTCAACAAAATGGTCGAAAGCAAACTAAATTTTTGTGTGTGATTTCCTTACTTACACCAACACCTTTCAACAAGCCGCCTTCATATATTTTCTTTGTTTCTCATCCCTTACTCCACCAAAACGAACTAAAACACGAACCTGGGTCATCTTCCAATTACCACAAAATTTTTAATTCCTAAACAAAAAAAAAAAATAAATAAATAAACAAATTATGTGACCATGCGAGACATTTTATTAACCATAATTTGAGACTTTTGCATTTCAATTTTTTATCTCACAATGTCACATACTTACAACCCTATGCAAGAAAGAGCATAAACAAACTAATAACCAAACATTCTTAGTCAATAGATGTTACTCTCAAGAAACTAAAAAAAAACGTTCTTAGATGCCCCTTCACCTCACTAATCCTAAATGCTTTTTTCATCCCTTGTGAGGATTGAGGAGCAATAGATGTTTGCTTCAATGACGTGGAATATAATAAATCATATTAGTTGAAAAACATGAATCTAGATGGAATTGGAGTAAAAAGGATATGTTATAGAGTGTGGTATAATAACTAGTCCCATCGAATATGTGTTACTCTTGCTTGTTATGCTTTGGTCAAAGAACAGTGTTATAATGAAACCCCAAATGCATAAACACTAAATAATTTATTTGGTTAAAGTATGGGGAATTGGGTAGAAAAATATAACGGCCCCTGTGATAAAAATGTAGAAAAAATTATAGAGTGAAATTGGAAGTTTACATACAAAAGGGAAGTAATAAAAAAGCATTATGAACCAGCAATGAACCTGAGAATTAGATTCCACGGACTCGAAAAGAAAGCTTGGAGCATCCCAATCATTTTCCTTGACTATACAACGATATGCTAGAATTGGGTCGTGTTGATCGGCAAAGATGCATCGAGAAAGCGGGACCAACTTTCCGTGTTTTGATGCTTCAACAAACTCTGCTACATCAATGCCTAAAGAAAAACAAGAAACTTGGATGAGAATTTTTCAGATGAATGAAATGATACTCTTACAGAGATGATGTAAGAACGGCTTCTCCTTCGTTGTATCATGAATTCTAGTAACAAAGCATCAAGTTTGTTATACCCACACATTCTATAAGAACCTAAAGAAAAAGAAATGTTCGACAACATTTACATCAAAAACCAGATTCAAACATGATTTCCTATTCCTCATTAAAACCAACCTTGAAAAACCAAACGGCCAACAAGTAGCTTCATTTTTAATCATTTTTTATAAAGACTGCAACCAAGGCCAACTATCTTTAGATTCATTTTTAATCATACAAGCTTCTAACTAGAACCCTACAGATGACATCATTTATTCAGTCTTGATTTACTACTACTGTTCACATGAGATGGTTTATAAAGTGAATTCAATCTCAAGACATCTCTTGGAAGAGGTGACCTTTGACACCAGCCTTACTAGAGGAGATGGTTTATAAAGTGAATTCAATCTCAAGACATCTCTTGGAAGAGGTGACCTTTGACACCAGCCTTACTAGAGGAGTTACAAAGAGACTCTCCATTCGAAAAAAATAGAATTAATACCACAAGTACAAATAATTTTTTCAGGGAAATTCAAGACAAAGAACCAAAGACTAACAATTCCATATTTAAAACCAACCTAACATTCTTCTTCACAAAAAATTTTCCTATTCATTTCTAGCCAAAGTTTCCATAGAAAAGCTCCTAACAGAAACACCATCTCCCAACCGAGAACATTAAATTGCTCCTTCCAACAATTAGAAGCATCACGCATCTTTTCTTTTTTTGGTTGCTAAGTTTGCCACGCACGACCAATTTAACAAGTGGACTGTCATAACAGTTCTCTCACCCCCTCATCCAAAATCAAACTAAAACATCTGCATTGTAGTGGTTAAATTTCGAACAGACATTTCTCTTTTGCAGCTAAGAACACAAATCCGCATGGAAATACCAAAGGAAACACATTCAAAAAGGCTAAATATCGATTCATTTACCTCAAGAAATGCCTTCAAAACCCACAAAAACGTCAACATTAGCAGTCCATTGACAGAAAAAACCCACCTGAGAAAAACAATTACTCATACACAATTATTGTTGGAAGGAGCAATTCAATGTTCGCCGTCAGCTCGTCGTTCTAGCCGTGAATATGTTGCTTCCCCTTCGTTGTGGTTGCTGCCGCCGTCGTCTTCTGGTCGCTGACGCCTGCTCCTTCGTTCGGTTCCTTGTCTGCGTGCATGAAGGGAGAAGCGTGAAGGAGCTTGAGATGTAAAAGTGAATTAGGGTGGTCACTTGATCGTCGTGCCTTGGTCGCCGTCGCCGTCGCCCCCTCGCCATTGCTCCGTTGCTCACTTGTCTGCGTTCGTGAAGAAGGGAGAAATCTTGGATTCGTGCGTGAAGATGGGTGGTTGGAGAAAATCATCGATGAGAGGAGAAGAAAGTGAATTAGGGTTAAACATTGGGCATTTTTACTAAGGGTAATTTCGTAATTTCACTATCCTAAAAATCCCATTTCTCTTCCAATTCAAAATCAGTCCCATTTCTCTTTAGTGCCATCTTTTTTGTCCTATTTTTGACAATTACCCCTTCTTTATAGTACATTTTTTCAACTTAAGAGAGAAAAACTAGTCAACATGAGCTTAGCTCATTGATAATTGATATCTAATCTTTTCCTTGAGATCGGAGGTTCAAATACCGAAAAAGAGGGAAAAAAAACTAACCCTCCATCCTTCTTCACTCTAACTAGGCGTTTGGATAATGGTGTAAAATTGGGCTTATAAAAGTTGGGCCCAATGAATCAATACCTGAGGACTACCCAGGTTATGAGTATATAAGAGAGCTAGGCAATGGGCTTGGATGTGCCAACTTCTCCTCTGAATCATGAACCATTTTCGAGTTTGCGAAACTCTTTAAGGGAAAAATCATTTTTTGTTCCCGAATTTTGAGGAATAGGTGTGTTTGGTCTCTGAAATTTCAAAATAAACCTTTTTTTAGTCCTTGAATTTTGAGAAATAGGGTTAAAATATGCCTAAGTTTTAAAAATTGACCTTTTTAGTCCTTAGTTTTGAGAAATAGGTTTAAAAGGTCATTCGTGTTATTTTTTCAACTTTGTTTAAATTAATATATTTATTATTATTATTTTTAATATTGAATGGTTTTTTAAATTAAAAAATATTAAAAAGTATTAATTTAGAAATTTTGAAAAAATAGCATGAGGGGCCTTTTAAGTCCATTTCTAAAAAATCAGGGACTAAAGAAGTCCATTTTCAAAACTTAGGGACCTTTTAAACTAATTTCTCAAAACTCAAAGACTAAAAAGGTTTGTTTTGAAAACTCAGAATCAAATGTACCTATTTCTCAAAACTCAGGGACCAAAAATGTATTTTTCCCACTCTTTATATATAACTCTCCTTTAAAATTTTTTTTTAAATCAATGTTGCAAATGTTTTTTTTTTTTTTTTTATAGAAAAATACACTTTTTGGTCATTGACGTTTATGTTAGGTTTCATTTTGGTTCATGAGATTAGAATTTCTTTTCATTCTGGTCCCTCCATCCAATTTTCCGTTAATTATTAATGGATTGCTAACGTGACACTATTTTTTTAATTAAAAAATTGTTTTAAAAATTTTTAAAATAAAAGAATATTAAATTAATTTAAATATTATTATTATTATTTTTACTTTTTCATTCCTCGTCCTCATCCTTCCTTTTCATTTCTCTCTCCAAACCAACCACATTATTAATTTTTTATTTACTTTTTCACAACAACAGAACTTAAAATAAAGGACAAAAAATGGTCGGATTGCCAACACTTTGGCACCTCGATTTGGAAGTTTGAGACGACAGTCCCAACTAGAACTACTGTCCTAATGTGTTGGTATGGTGTACATGGAGTTCATCTATTCTATATCTTTGGTTTGTATTTTTTACTTGTCTTTCAGAATTTTGTATTCACTTTAAAAGTTTAACATTTTTTAATTTTAGGTTTATATAGAGACATGGTGCATTGATATTTCTTTGTAAGTTGTAGAAGTTTCAAGCTATAATTTTTTTTTTTTCCCTTTTTTGAGTTGTAGAGACGACGATTCCAACTTTTAACTTTTTAATTAAGCATATATTATTTATTTTTATTTTTATTTTGAAAAAAGCATATATTATCTTAACAACTATCATCACGTGGGCTCAAATAATCAAATGTTAATTCGTGGTTAAAAATGAATGTGCCAAAAAGGCTAAAAGTAAAAAAGAAAAGACTTTTGAAAATGAAGATCGTCAACAAACAACCACTTATTTAAAGCTACTGGTCCTACTCCCATCCCATTGGAATCAAATGTGTTGCATGTGTTCCAACTTCCAATATTTCGGGTGTGTTTGGTTTAACTTTTCAAGTGTTTAATTTTGAAAATAAATCATTTTGAAAAAATTTCTAGTGTTTGGTAACCACTAAAAATGACTTATTAGAAAATGAGATTGATAAATAAACCATTTTGAGATAAACACTTTAAACCAACTTTTTAAAAAAAAACTTCTTAAGTAAACAATAACTTGTGTATAAAAATATTTGTGAGAAAATACAACCAAACATATGAGTGTTTAAATTCTAAACAATTTTTATACAAAATGTTTTTAAAAAAATGCATTCTTGAAAAACATTTAAATTAAAATGTATTCCAAACGGACCCTTCATTTCATATTTTCTCAAAAGTTTTTTTTTTTCTTTTTTAATCACCTAAAACTAATTATGGTTTTTCTTTTGTGTCCCATTTTTTTCCTGTTGAGGATCCCACATTGAAAAGATAACTGGAGACCATACAATTTATAAGATACATGAGTTACTCCATTCATTGCCAATTAATTTTATGATGGAACCCTATGTTATCTAATATTTCCCTCTCTATCCCTCGCTGTTTTTCTTACATGTCTAATTTTTATTATGTATCATTTGTGGGTGGAGAGAAGTGCTTGCCAATATTTGAATAATATTCCATCAACACTCATTTCAAATCAAGCTCAAATATAATTAATTTAGTATTGAACAACATATGTGAATTTGAGGGATGAATGAAGGGATAACAAAGATGGATATAATATTTAATACTTACCTATATTTAAATAACGACATTCCTTTTGTACTTATATTTGAAACTGAGTCCAAATGTGACTCATAGTATTAAACAACATATGTTTGAATGTTTCCAATGCTTTATTCATCTTAGAGGCTATACATAGACTTACAATTCAAACGTGTGAAATGATTTAGAAAAAAATCACAAATGAAATTTGAAATATATATATTACTATTAAGTGGAGATCAGATAGGAGTTAAAGATCGAAAAGAAGATAGACAAATGGAAAAATATCTCCAAAATTGTATACCTAGATGATGTGGACATATGTTATTATTTGAGGTTTCGCCGATGTCTATAATGACTAAAATCATGTCGTTTGATGTAAATAAGAAAACATGTAGTTATAGACAATGAATTTGTTCAAAATAAATCCCATGTTTTCATGCTGTTTAATGTCTACTTGATGTATGCCAAAAATCCAACAAATAAGAATTCCTATTTGAGGAATAAATTTACATCATAGTAGTAGTAATTAAGTTGGACCGAATCTACAATGATTGGTTTTATTTATTTAATAGAACAAAAAATTGACAAGTTCTAAGAATTTAATGAAATTAATGCAAAAGATAAGAAATAAGTTAATATGGATAAAGATCCAGCCAAAAGTGTATAGTTTTATAGTGATTTTAGAGATTGATTATTATTGTTTTAAAGATTATAAGGTGGTAGAGAGAAAATCTTAACATAATTTTGCATATAGAAGACGTGATCTTCGAATTCTTGGCTTTCATAGTAAATTTCTGAAAAAAAAAAAAGATTTGTTTAATAGTCGAAGAATCAAACCACACATTTATGATTGGTGTGTGTGGTCATTAGTGGTGATCTAAAATTTTATGTGAGGGGGTTATATAGAAATAATTTTAGTCTATGTTTCAAAAAAATAATAACAATTAATTTTAGTCTATGCTTAAAATTGGTCCTTACCGTAAATTGAAGTTAGTTTTTATCAAAATTTGTTAAATAATAATTTTTATACAATAAGAGACCCAATGTGAACATATTTCTGAAATTTATAGAAAAAATACCAATAGAGACCAATTGTTTTAGAAAAATTAACAATAAACTCACTATAGAGACCAATTTTTTTTTTTTTTTTGAATCACTATAGAGACCAATTTTAAACTTTATTGAAAGTACTTGGATTAAAATTGAACATTTCAAAGTACAATGACAAAATTGAAACAAAACCCAAAGTACAATAACCAAAATGATATTTTAATTTAAACACATTGATATATGTTAATATCATTTCGTATATTTTGATATCTAATCTGTTGAATTATAAATTTAGTCATTAAGTTTTCAAGATTATACTCAATAAATCACTGACTTCAAAAAGTTTCTACTAAGTCCCTGAACTTTCACTTTTCTATCTAATAGGTTTCTGAATTTTCAATTTTGTATCTAATAGAACTTTGAACTAAAAGAAACAGACATGTTATTATATTATTAGGTCATAGATCTATCTAGACATTGAATATTGAAAACTTCGAAACCTACTAGATATAAAACTGAAAGTTTAAAGGCCAATTGCATGTTTTTAAAAAAAAAAAAAAAATTCAAAAGTCTATTACTAAAATTTAAAAATATTTTTATTGTTTCATCTTTATTTGACTCGAAAAAGAAAAATAAAATTGAAAAAAGAACTACAATGACATATGTTTGTTATTATTTTATACTTATAAATACAAAAATTAAAATTAAAATTTAAACTATTATAAACCTATGAAAAAAAAAAAAAAACTAAGGAAAGCAAGAAAGAAAAAAGAAAACTAAAAAACAAAAAGATGAGAGAAAAAAATGTTTAAAGAATACGGAAAAATAAACGAAAAAAAGGAAAAAAAGGGGGGAAAAAAAAACAAAAACAAGAAACGGAAAAGAAAAGAAAAAAAAAATGTTAAACGAAAAGAAGAAAAAATGTAAAACGAAAAGGAAAAAGAAAACCAATGGTTTACTTGGCACACTGGATCTTGAATTCGAGAGTGAGAAGAATCCAGTAGGGACTCACCTTTACATGATACTTCATTTCAATTGATAATATAAATATAAAATATTGAGAAGTTGATGGGGGCTCTAGCCCCCGGGTCCATGGCACCTCCACCGTTGGTGTGTGTGGTCATTAGTGGCCATTAGTGATTGGTGTGTGTGGTCATCAGTGGCAGATCTAAAATTTTATTAGGTTATTAGGTCATAGATTTATTAGACATTAAATATTGAAAACTTTGAAACTTACTGGATATAAAACTGAAAGTTAAAGGTCAATTGCATGTTTTTTTTTTCTTTTTAAATTCAAAAGTCGGGACCCATAGCACCTCCACCGTTGATGGTCATAGTAGGATATGATCATAGATTTGATAACAATTTAGAGAAATCGACATTTTTATTGTATCATCATAAAATCAATAAGTATAACAAAAATATCAATAAAATATTACTCATGTGTGTATATGATAAGGAATTTTAATTTATTTCAAAATGCTTATACGTCAATTGAATGTTTTTTTATAATTTTTTATTTTTAATATTTTTCTAAAAGTATTATTTCAACAATACTTTCACGAGACTTTTGACATGTTTTTTTTTTTTTTAGAAGACTTTTGACATGTTAGTGGATATCAATGAATTAGAATGACACATTTTGTCTTTATTCAAGGAAAAAGTTTCTTTTCTATTCTTTTGAGGATGAAAAAGATAGATGTTATCAATTTTACGAAAATTTATCCTTTTTTTTCCCTTTTTTTACTAAAAGTGGAAATTTATCTTTTGAACCGGTGTAATAATAAACATGTCATGTGCAAAATTACATTGATAACAAGGGTCAAGTGCCAACAAGAGCTTAGTTCAACTGACATAATTTTGAACCTATAATCACAAGGTTTGTGGTTCGAATTCCCCTCCTCACATATGACAAAAAAAAAAAAAAAAAAAAAGGATAACAAGGGTCAAGTGTGTAATTATGCAAAATTGGTCCACGGTAACATTACATATATACTTTTAATTATTCATATCATCAAAATTGATTATGAATTATTTAAAGCATGTTTAGGAGCGACTTTAAATATGATAAAAGTGATTTTAACCACTTTCAAAATCACTTCCAAATCACTTCCAAATATACAGTAAAGATCAAATGTACAATTTTGTGAAAATTTCGAAAATGGCTTATATATAGATTGGTCAGTTTTTTTTGAGAAAGTAATATTAATAGGGATTAAAGTGTAAAACATTGTAAAAGTTTCAAGACGATCTAGAGTTTGGTGAGTAATTGATAATGAGATATTATTAAATGCGTAACTTTGTATAAAAATTAGTATTATTATTTAATCAATTGATAGCCTTCGCTAGTATTCCTTCTATAAATTTTAGTATTATGTTCACATATACTGTTTTTTTTTTTTTAATTATTATTATTATTATTTGACCAATTTCAATAAAAGTTAACTTTAAACTTACGATAAGAATCAATTTTAAGCTTTATTGAAAGTACAAGAACTAAAATTGAATATTTAAAAATATAGATATTAAAATAGAATAAAATCTAAAATATAAAGACCAAAAAGATATTTTAACTAAAGTTGACATAAATACTAAAAATATAGATCAACTTAAAGTTAACCATTCTTGCACTTGCAGTACATTAAGGGGCCGTTTGGCCCACTGTGTTGGTTATAATAGTGGGGGCTATTATAACCAACCCAATGTTTGGGGCACCAACAAAAATAAGGGGTGGAGTTGGTTATTTTTCCCCTCCGTGTTGCTACAGTAACACTATTCAACCCACCCCAATTATTCTATCCATTCTCTACACTAACTCTTTTCTCTCTTCTTCCATGTGACTCATTGACTTTCCTACCGACAACCGGCCGACGACTTTTCCAGCGACCGGCATCGACTTTCCGATCACTTTTCCGGCGATCACCGACGATTTTTTTTTTTTTTTTTTTTTTTTAATATTCTCTTCTCGTTTTCATTTCGAAAAATATAAAAAACGAAAAATAAAGAAAATAAAAAAATAATAATAAAAAAAAGGTAGAAGAAATGAAAGGAAAAAAGAGGAGAAAAAAATTTCAATCGCCGAAAAATTTGTTGGTGGTCGTCGAAAAAATCGAAAAAATTATAGAGAGTTAGATACTAGGTTGTCTTTGTATAAATATGGAGTTTTATTACATAATTACTTTTGATAATGAAGTATATGAATGTTTACCTTCATCGTACCATATTTTTCATTCCAAATTATACTTATCGTATTTAAATTTACCGTGATAATAATAATTTTTTTAAAAAATACTACTCAAGCTTTTATTTCATGTGATTTCTATTTTATTTGATTCTTTTGATAATGAAGGTAAAATGAGTTTTGAATAAGTCTTTACCATTTTTATGTTGGAAATACAGAAATGAAACAAATATGGTTTTTCTATATGAAATCATAAAATTACTTATTTTGTGAAAAAAAACATGACTCTGAAACAAAGAAAATCAACCTTTATCTTAAGTTATTCTTGTTTCCTTTTAAGTTAAGGACATAATTTAACCCTATACCTATAACTTTATTATTATTATTATTTTTTACCGCTAAACTCAAACATTTTTCTTATTAATATTTGCAAAATATGGTATTTGACGTACAAAGTTGCATGAGGAAAATAAACAAAAAATTCAGGAAAAAAAATAATTAGCTTGAACCTTTGATTCAAAACCTAATGTTAAACCTATCAACATTGCAAACACAGACTATTTTAACCTATACTAAAATAATTTGCATCCCAAACACAGACTATTTTATCCCAGACTATAATAATCTGCACCCCAAACACAGACTATTTTATCCCAGACTATAATAATCTGCACCCCAAACACAGACTATTATAACCCCCAGACTATTATAATCCCCCAACTATTATAACCCCCAGCTATTATAACCAACCCAGCGCCCCAAACAGCCCCTAAAAGTATTATTGTTTCTGCAAAAATCAAACAAGTATTAGTTATATTTATCAGTTCTGTATATTTCAGTTAACTCGTGTATTTACTCAGGTGGTTAAGACTGTTATTGTACTGTACTGTATAAAAGTATTGTACAGATCATTTCAATAAGCAAGTGGAAATACACAGAGTATTATCTCTCACATTCTTGTTATTGTTTATAGTATCAGAGCCCTCTGACCAACGTCAATGGCTTCATCTTCTTCTTCTGGTCTCTTTGAAATTTTGCCAAGCTCTTCGTCCACTTCACTTCAATCCAATACATCAATTTTTCTTCTCAGTAATATTTGCAATTTGGTACCGGTGAGGCTTGATTCTTCGAATTATCTCTTTTGGAAGTTTTCAGGTCGAATCTATGCTTTGGGCACATTCTCTATTCTGACATTGTTGATGGATCCAACCCTTGTCCGGCGATGTTTTTGAAGGATGCCGATGGTAATCAACTTTCTACGGTAAATCCTGCGTACACTCAGTGGATTGCTCAAGATCGAGCACTCATCACTCTCATTAAATGCCACTCTGTCTAAATCATATAAATTGTAATAATAATATATTCTTATATAAATTAAAAATGCTGCAAAACAAACAGTGCTGTCCAAATACTACTAGATATCATATATTTCTAAAGCGAAAAGTTTTAAAGTAGATTTATTTATTATACGTAAAAAATTGGTGTTTAGTAAATCAACCAATTTTGTATTTACCACGTTTATATAATAATAATAATAATAACAACAACAACGACAAAACTTAAATAAAGGACAAGGATGTTTCAAAAAGAAAAAAAAAAATAAAATAAAGGACAAAGAAAATGGTTGTAAAGTCAAGTGGAAGGATTATGACGGGCAACATTATTGACTCTCAATGTGTGTGGAGAAAATTAACCATTTGACGATCTGTAGCAAGTTAACTTGCTAGGTCAAAATCCTCTCTGTTAAAAAATCTTGATCTAGAATAACTCACGAGTCGCCTTCCATCATCACATTAGTGTCGTTTTCTATTCCTCGCCACCTGTACTGGTATCCATTCTAAAAAAGCTCTCACGTCCTTATAGAATACTTCTCCAAACATAGGAAGGATTACTTCCTAATTTCACTTAGGTGAAGATTTCGTGAAGAAAGTACTTTTCCTTCATTATCTGTGCTAAAAGATTATCTAGCTGTGTTCAATTATCATCTAATTAACTTTGTTTTGCTAGCATAGTTTAGTTAAAGAATGTTAGGTCTTTGAACACCTCATTCCTCCCTATTCTTTTGCTAATACAAAGTTTTTTCCAAGAACTCCAATGGATTTTCCTTTTATACAAGGGACATTACCAAAATCTTGCAAATATTGAGATTATTTCTTGACAAACAACTCGTGGTACATAGGAATAGTGTCATTGCTTTAATAAGAACATCGCTTTATCCATAGAGAAAAACTTCTCTTTCCATTATTGGAGGACATTCCTCACCCTATCCTTTAAAGAATTAATTGAATGCTTGACATCTCAGCACTGCCCTAGTGTGTTGGTATGGTGTATATGGAGTTATGATTTGATGTGATCTATCATAGCTCGACTCGTATTCTTACTTACCATAAACATTGACTTATTAAAATTGATCGTTTGTCCTGACACATTCTCATAATTTTTCAGAATTTTGTATTTACTTCGAAGATGAAACATTTTCTAAATTTAGTTTTATATAGAGACGTTTTCTGCTTTGATATTTCTTTTCAATTTTAAAAAGACATTATATCTTGACATTGATAGAAATGTTGAAATTTAAAAAATGCCAATGATATTTTTGAAAATTTTTAAAGTTTAGAGATATTATTGAAACAATATTTTCTATAAATTTAGCCTCAATCTATACTATATATAAAAGTGACCGTAGGAGAGACTTTCTCTTTCCCTCTCGTTTCATTTTTAATTCGTTGGTAAATGTTTGCTAATAATAATAATTAATTAAAGTTCATTGATTATTTCAACAACAATAATTCATGAATTTGGATAGTTTGGTTCATATGGCAAAAAAAAAAAAAAAAAACTTTATTTTCCATGGAAAAAAAAAACCTTTTTTTTTTTTTTTTGAAACGAGACATTAAATTGAAACCCTTGTTTTCAATCTTTCCCTTCTCAAATTTCAATTTTGGAGGAGTGTGTGTAAAGTGACATAATTCTATAGTTTTTTTTTTTTTTTTTTTTTTTTTCCATTTTTTTTTCATATTTTTGCCAAGAGTATGCGCTACCTTTGTAGAAATCATTTAAATATGTTTCCTTTTATGTTCCAAAATCTTTATGGAAATTGTTTTCATGGCTCATTCAAAAAAGAAAATTCTATCCATTCATATGCTTAAAGTTGTATTTTCAACTTGTGTAATTAAGTTATAGTAAAAAGTTCACAAAACATGTGTAATGCACGTACTATTGAGCCCCTTCTTTGATCTTTAAATTTACAAACATGTCATTTGCTATTAATTATTAATAATTGACTAATGAATTAAACATTTTTATTTTTTTTAATAAATTAATTATTTGAATTTTAAGAGTGAAACTCCTAACTAATTAATTAAAAATGTAATTAAATTTTAATTGATTAATTAGTTTTTGTTGATTTTTTATTTTTAAATGAATGATATAGTGTATGAAAATTTTCATTTAATTTTATGAAAAAAAATATATAACATTTGATATAGTGTATTAAATTAATTATTTGGAATGTTTTAAATTTAAAAGTGAGGAGGATGTCCATTCTTTCCTTTCTTATTATTTTTTAAAAAACTTTCCTTTCTTATTTCAAAATTAAAATTAAAAAAAAGTATATCATTGACAATTAAATATGTTTAGTAAATTAATTAATTCATTATCAACCATATGGAACATGAAAATGTTTTTTTTTTTTTTTTTAACAACATAGGTAGGGGTGGGGGGATTGAACCTCTAACCTCTTGGTCGAGATACAAATTTTATGTCAGTTGAGTCATGTTCTTGTTGGCTATGGAACATGAGAAGTTAGAAAGCAAAAGACTTTATCTTTAATTATTTTTTTTTTCTAAATGAAAGGAAGATAATACGATAAGATATGAAAAGTTTTGCCTTCATTTACTAAAAAAAATATAATAACAATAATTCAATGATTACTATAACTAATTGACATAAACTATATATCATATTAATTGATTCACATCTATATTTAAAAGTCATTTGAATCGTGATAAATAAATTATCTAACATAAAATAAAATTTTCATTTACAATATATAAAAAACTAATTTTATCACTTACTTTCTTTTAATGAGTATAATATAATAAATATTATTTTATTTTAGAATGAATAAATGAAAAAAAAAATATTGACATTTGACATTTCAAGACTTTTTTTTTTTTTTTTTTTGAAAAGACATTTGAAGACTATTTTCATGGGACAGTGATTATTAATGCACTAGCTGGACACATTTTGTCTTTATTGAGGTGGAAAAAAGAAAAAATATAAAAGAATTTTTTCCACTTGAATAAAGACAAAGTGCATCAACTTTTCCATTGTCGGGATCATGAAAAGATAATGTTATCAAATTTTACGAAATTTCAAATTTTCAAACGGTAAAATATCTACGACATGTGCAGCACGTTGATATTAACAAGGGTCAAATGTGTAATTATGCAAAATTGGTCCACAATGACCTGACCTGTCTTTTTCAGTACTTTTTGAATTATCAATAAGGATGAAATGTATAACTTTATGGAAAATTTCAAAATGCTATATATAGTTTTAGTTTGGTCTGTTGTTTGAGAAAGTAATATTTAATAGGGACTTATTTCAAAATAATAATAATAATAATAATAATAATAATAATTGTTATAGGTAATTTTGGACCACCATATGCAAGGACCTGACAAGGACAACCGGGCGGAGATAGGACCAGGAAGCGACCCAGAGGAAGACCAGCCAACGGGCCGGGCCAAAATGGCCCGACCCATATGGCCGAGGCCGACCACTCCGCCCGCTTGCACGGGCCGAGTTCGTTTGCCTCCGCTCTGTCCCTACTATCCCTAGCCGCCCCGGTCCAGCCTGGTTCGTCCCGAAACGCCTCCGAATCCCTAAAAACCCTAGGAGCATGAGCAGGTATTTATACCCCTCTTCGCCATTGAAGAAGGGACCCAAACTCTCGACTCTCTCCTCTTACTTTCTAGCTCTCCCTTCCGTTTTTTGACTTAAGCATCGGAGGCGGTGTGGCTAGCACCACACCGATGTGCAGGTTTTCAGTTTTGCAGGCCACGTCTTCCCCCGCTCTCAAACAAATTCACTGTCGATTATCACGTGGAGCGAAGGTAATATACCTAGCGAAATTTGATCATCAACAATAATAATAATAGGGACTAAAAGTGTAACTTAGTAAATAGTCTCAAAGTCAATTGATAATGTGATATTACTGCGTAACTTTGCATAAGTTTCAAAATAGTTTCGTCTCATCTTTTCAGAAATCGTATAATTAGAAATCGATAGTTAACTTTGCAAATGGTTTCAAAATTATTAAAGAGTTTGATTCGTTATTTGCAAACAGATGAGATATGGCTAGGGACCAATAGTGTGTAACCTTTCAACAAGTCTCAAAGTTACACAGGGATTTGGTACGTTGGTTGTGTACTATGACTAAATGTAAAACTTTACAAAAATTCTTAAATAATTTAGAAGTTAGTCTATTATTTGAGGATGTAAAAATACTATCAGGCACTCTGAATCTCTATAACAATCTCAGGAGTGAATAAGATTTAATTTAAGTTTTATAAAGACTTTTTCTAATGTGTGGTGAAATTAATTAAATTAACACTTTTTTTTTACAAACAGTGATTTATAAATAAATATTTGCTAAAATCAAACAAGTAAATTTCACCTCAATCAGAAATTAACAACAAAAATTTCAAACACCTTTTTTACTTTAAAGATCAAGATTGGTAATACATATGAAACATTAAATTCTACCAACCTAAATAATCAAATATGAGCCGTTAATTTCAACACAATATTATTCTACCAATAATGTTCATAAACAATGACAAAAAATTAATTGTTAAAACTAAAAAGTGGTAATTAATATTGAGGGCAAATTATAGTTAGTCGTTTAGTGCAAAAAATTAATTACAAAAATAAAACAGGAAAAAAGATAAAGAAATGATCCAATCCAACCTTCTCTATTCCCCAAATATCACTAGATGTTTTTTTTTTTTTTTTTTTTTCACTTTTTGGCTCATAGCTCAACTGCTATGACAATCAAACCATTACAATATATTTTTTTTCATGGATTTAAGAGCATCCTACAAAGATTGAAACAGAGAGAGGTTAAAAAAAAAAAAAAAAAAAAAAAAAAAAAAAAAAAAAAAAAAAAAAAAAAAACTTTCTTAAAAGAGTAGATATGAAAATTTGACACTCACAAATTAGTAACAAAAATTCTTACCCATAAAAGTCTTCAAAAAAAAAAAAAAAAGAAAAAAAATGAAAGCTCAAAGTGGCTAAAAATGGTGGAAAGGCTGAAAAAAAAGAATCTTACTTTTGCACAATTTTTTATGTTTTATAAAAGGAAAAAGTAGTGATGTTCATTTCTCTCATTAGGACACGGCCCCGTGGGAACCCATCCTTAATGCGGCAACTAATCCTGTTTAAGCAGAAAATAGGGATATTAAAAAAAAAAAAAAGCAAAAAATAGGGGAGAGAGTGGAACAAAAAAAAAAAAAAAAACAAAAAACAAAGTCTCCACGAGTTAAACTGAAAAATGCTTCAAATGAACGGTAGGAATCAATCCTAAATTTTATTTAATGTAGAAAGACTAAAATTAGACATTTGGAAGTAAATAGACTAAAATTGAATGAAACCCAAAATGGTCAAAAATGGTATTTTAACCTATTATTTTGCTTTTATTAAGAGATTAGAGAAATTTCTCTTTAAATAGGGATTCTCCGTGATAATTTAACAATTTAAATGAAAATCTTCAATGCGACATTAACTATGTAATTAATTTATTTTCAAACTAATTAAGTTAATTTAATTGATTTTTAAAAAAATAAACGAAGAAAAATTTCCTATGGAGAACTATATCCTGCAAATTCCCTATGAAGAACACCGTTCGATCCTCACAAAATTTAACGGAGAAATTTTACGAGGTTGAGGAATTAAATGGAGGTCATCCCCGTCCCCTCCTCATGTACGATCCTAGGAGGAAGAAGAATAACAGAGCCCTTGCCCACATGTCATGATCGCATTGAATGCAAAAACCTGAAATTTATGGATAAAATACATTTTTGGTCTTTGAGGTTTGTGGTTGGTATCCATTTGGTCCCTAAAGTTTTACAAGAGACACATTTAGTCCTTTTTTTTTTTTAGTTTAACAACATTTAGAGATGAGGGATTCAAAGATCTGATCTCTTAGTTAATGGTACATGTCAATTACTGCTAAGCTATGCTCAATTTGGCAAGACACATTCAGTCCTTAAGGTTTGAAAAAATGTCAAAAAGGATCCCGGAGAGGAGAGAGAAAGTATGGGCAAAAATTTTGATTGTATTAAATATTAAATACATGGCAAGAGTAGTTTTGTAGTTTAGCAAAATGGACACTTACCATCCATTTTGATCACCAATATTATTGAATATCTTGAACTAAAAAAACCTTGAATTTAAAGTTTAGGATAATAAATGTCTATATTTGGATACACAAGATAATTAATATCATAAAAAAATTTAACCTAACAAGTGCTCTCCGAACCAAGCTGATAGTTTAATAGATTTTGTTTATAGAGAAAGATTCACATGGAAAGCATGTGATTATTTTTCATGCAAAGTTATGTGGATGCCTTTCATCTAAGAGACAATTTGATTCAATAATATGTATAATAATAAAAAAAAATTAGCTAATCAAGTTGTATCTTCATGTAGGATTTAAATAATTGTTGAGGATCATACAATGAAAAGATAGGTGGAGACCTCACAATTTATAAGATACATTGGCCAACAAGAGTTTAGTTCAATTGGCATAAAGCTGTACTAATAACCACAAAGTCTGTGGTTCGAATCTCCCTCCCCACATATTGTAAAAAAAAAAAAAAAAAAAATTAAAAGATACATTGGTTACTCTATTCAGTGCCAATTGGTTTTGATATGAAACCCCATGTTATCTAATATGATGTCAGAGTCCATGAAACTCAAACTGAAAATACATGGAACAATTGGTTTTGAGATGAAATCTCATATTATCTAATAATAACGAAGAATGAAATTGATTTGAATATGTTTTAGAATAGGATCCATATACACATCAAAAATATATGGAAAAGAAAGAAGCTAAAAGATGTTAATTTTACCTTTACCTTTAAAACAAAATAAACAAATAAGGTTATTACTTGTTATTTTTTTTAAAAGAATATATATATAATTTTAAAGGTATAGTGGTAAAAATAGTTATTTTCTTTTCATTTTTTTCTAAACATCCAAAGAAGAAATTTTACTTTTTACTAATTTAAATTCTATTAAAATTTATTGAGTTTTAAATAAAATCAAGAATTTCAAATAATTTTTATCTTTTTAAACTAGGAATTTAAAATCATTTCTTAATTCTATTTTCGGATGCTAAACAAAGCATTAAAGAAAGTCTCTTTCGTGGTAAACTTACTGTTTTTTTTTTTTTTTTTGAGAAATCTCTTTCGTGGTAAACACTCCAGTTATATGGTGGAGGAGGGAAAAAAAAAAAAACTCATTCTGTTTTCCATTGATTGCAATTTTTTTTTCTTCCAGATAGTGTCTATGCTATGACTAATTGTTTTTTTGTTTCTGTTTTTTTCTTTTTTTAAATGATTCTTTTTTTGTTTTTGTTAATCATTGAATATTTTGCTTGTCAAATACTAATTAATTACTGGTATGATAGGACGGGAAAAATTGACACAATATAAAATAGGAAAAATAGACCTGTTGTATGTTTTTCTTTCCTTTTTTGTAATTCAACAATTGAAGGATTCAAATCTATAACTTTTTTGGTCATTAACACATGTTTTATGTTAGTTGAACTATACCTTTGTTAGCCTTCGGATAAGAATTTAGATTGGGCCTATATGAAATTATTAGAAAAAAAAAAAACCCTGAGTTGTGAGTGGAAAAAGTGAAATCAAGCAACAACCTTTCTATACATTTATATATGACTAAATAGTTGATAAAATAAGGTTTAAAAAAAACTTAGAAGATTAAATTACAGGTTTAGTCTCTTCCATTTCAAATTTGTATCTAAAAAGTTTCTAAATTTTAAAAAGTGTCTAATCAGTTTTTTAAGTTAAAAAATGTCTAATAAGTTCGTGACATATTCAAAATTTTAAAAAATTAACTGATTTGTTAGATATAAAATTGAACTATATGTCTAAAAGGAATCTAAACTTTTAATTTTGTGGCTAATAAGTATATGAATTTTAAAAAATGTCAAATAAGTCAAGGACGTATAAGACACAAAATTGAAAATCTTTAAGGATTTATTGAATACAAAATTGAAAGTTTAAGGAACAATTAAACACACCTTTTAAATTTTAGAGATTTATTGAACAAAATTGAAAGTTCAATGACCTATTAGATTCATTTTAAAGTTTAGGGATCATATATAGACACAAATATGAAAGTTCAAGAACTAAACTTGTAATTTAACGATTAAATTATACAAACTACCATGGAGTATGTTTCAATTATAACCCTAAACATTGAAAAGTTCCATTTTTACTTTTTCTTTTTTTACAACATGTGAGGTGGAGATTTGAACCTTGATCTTTTGGTTCATGATACAAGTTTTATGTCAGTTAAACTATGCTCTTGTTGGCAGTTCATCAATTTTTACCCTTGAACTTTGAAATTTGTTTAAAAAAAATACCCTTGAACTTAGAATTGTTTTTTAAAAAAATCTCTCTTTCGTTAAAATAAATGATGAAAACTAATATGGCAACCCATGTGTACAAATTAGAAGACGTGCGTGATATCATTTACAACTATATAAAAAGAATAGGAACATTGTTACCATTTATTTCATTTCAAAATATATCGTTAAAATCATTTATATAATCAAATTTTCACATTGACTACCACCTTAATTTATATGAATGATATCGTAAATGATGTTACATATGTGAAGATATGTTGTCATATTTTTTTTTTTTTTTTTTGAGTTCATATGTCTTCTAATTCTACATATATATTAGCCCTCATGTTAATTTTCATCTTATTTCAACGAAAAAAATCTCTGATAACACATTATTTGAAATAAATTTTAAAGTTCAAAAGTGAAAATGGAACGCACAGAATTGAAGAACATCGTGGAAGCCATAGCTGCAGTTTCTCAAGACCTTGATTTTGTGGAATTCCGACACTGTGAAAGGGATTCCAACACAATAGCCGACTGTGTGGCTCAAAGAGCTATTTTTTGGCATTTTTCTGCTGGTTTGAGTTGTTTCCCTGCGCGGAAGACGAATTGGGTTTTTTGGGTGCCTTTCTTCCCATCTAGGATTAAATGAGGGCAGTTGTACCCCTTAGCTTTCTTTAATGAATTCCGTTTTTTATTAAAAAAAAAAAAAAAGTGAAAATGGAACTTTTCAAGATTTGGAGGCATAATTATATATATATTTTTGGGTAGATTTTTTTTTTTTTTGACAATAAGTGGGGAGAGAGATTTGAACCAAAATCGTCGTAGTTATCGATACAACTTTATATCAATTGAGCAAGCTCTTGTTGACATTTTTTGGATGGAATTTAACCAATTAAAAGTTAGAAAAACAAGATTAAGGAATTAATTGTTTAAACCCACCACATGTTAAAAAAAAAAAAAAAAAGGGTTTAAGGCTACCACTTATCCCAATGACTCGTACTATCATAGTACATACATTGCAGAGCCTCTCTGACAAGGTATCACAATAGAAAGATTCGAAATCTAAGAGGGCCCCTCAAATGCGTCCAATGATATTTTTATTTTTTATTTTTTAATTAAAAAAAACTATTATTGTTAATAAAGTTTTAAAATATTTATCTTAGTCACACTTAGCTTTAAAAAAAAAAAACCAAATTAATCATATATTTATATATATGAAAATAAACTTCACATTAAATAGAAAAATCAAAGCTAGGTACACAATAAATCCTCATTAATAGCATAGGATAACCAAATTGGTAAAATAGGGTTCCAACAAGAAAAAAAGGCATCTTCAAGGGAGGAAGATGGGGCCTACTAAAAAAAATCCAAAACGAAATTAACGGACAAATCTGTGGGGCGATTTGCAATGGGAGGGAAAACGACGACACGAGCAAGCTTGTGAGCCACCAAGTTACACGCACTCTGGCATTTGGAGAAGACTATAACTCCCACTTGGTGGTCAAAATCAACCACCTCATCTAGGATATTCGTAGTTTCAAATAAATCTTCACTGTCATGGTTGATAAATTTGATAACTCCAGCAGCATCCGATTCCACCATGATTGACAGAAGGAAGTAGATTTTGTCTTTGAAAATTAGGTAAGCTTTCAGCCCTTCCACAATCGCTCGAGATTTTAAGTCTTTAAATATACCATTCATGCTTGATTTTCATATACTCAACACTGATTAGTGACCCAATGGAGTCACGAATGATCCATCTGATTCCCCTAGCACTATGCTTTGAGCACTAGGAGACATCTGTGTTCAACTTCCAAGACGACTCCCATCCGTGACTGAATTGGTTTTCCAAAGTGCTCTTCCTCTGGTTTGTCTCTTTTTCCCTAAGTTGTTCGTTTAAGCTTCTGTCGATGAGTTTGAGAATGTTGCTTCTGTCTGGTAGAGTTGCTTTATTTCTCTCCTCATTTAATAAAAGCTCGGCCATAACACTCCAAAGGTCCTTAGGATCTCTAATCCCTCCGCCCCCTACCACCAAGCAATTCAAGTTAGGGAAGTAATCCAACCAAACTGGTTTAGCGAACTTACACTTCCAAATCACATGTGAAGTTGTTTCTTCCTTGCATCTACTAAAAACATAGGTTGGGTTAGCAACAATTCCACGATTTAACAGGTTTGCTTTGGAGGGAATTATATTGTTGACTACTTTCCACACACATATCTTTGCTCTAGGGATCATAATGTTTAGATTCCAAACAGTTTTCCAGAGAGATTTAAGATTTGAAATGATTGGAAGAAGATGCATCACTTACCGATTTTATATTTGAGACAAGGTGATAAGCCCTCTTAATAGAAAATGTGCCCTTTGAGACTGGTTGGCAAGACTTGCTGGTACTTCTGATTGTATTTTTATTGAAGGTCAGGATCATCCCAATGAGAGGGATTCTGGGCGTGTTTTTTGGTCCCCTGATCTTCCACCGTGGTTTTTCCCTCCTAGTTTAGAGAGGCAAACTGTTTTGGTAGTTGAGCTCTTTTATTGAAATTTATTATTAAAAAAAAGAAAATGTGCCCTTTGAGTCACACGCCTCAAAGAATCTCATCTTTCGAAGTGTTCCTTTCTTGGGGTTTTTTTTAAGTATCCTTGGCATCATGGTTTAGAACCTTCTCTTGAATGAGATCCTCATTCCAAGAACCATCCTCTTTAGGGCTTATTACCATTTTTCCTTTCAATTCTTCTGGAATGACAAAAAGCAAAGCTTATTACCTCGAGGTTTATCAATCCAAGGATTGCAGACAATAACTACGTGCTTCTTATTCCCCACTTTATTTCCATCTATATTTATGACTAAAAAAATCTCTATTATTTTGTCACGTAATACTGACTTACTTAATACTTACTTTAAGCCTATGTTAGTTTAGATATATGCTTGTATAAAGCACATAATGCCATGTTTATCCATTTGTTAAAAACAAAAATTGAAATTAAGAGTCACATAGTTATTATTATTGTTTTTAATAGTTTTCGGAAGACCTCTCCGACGTGAAAATCATCACCGATGAAATCAACAAGATCGCCTCCAAATTGTTTGCTGTCGATTTTCACCACTGCAGTCGTCTTTTGAACACAGTGGCACACTATGTTGCCAAGGAAGCCATGTGTAACACCCCAGGCCCAGGATTCGGAATCCGAATTCGGCACCTGATGGCCCCAGCATTCCCCTGCGACCTGGCCACGCCACCATACTTGTCTGATACTACTTCTAAAATTGAAGACTGTCCCCACAAACCAACACGGGGTCCTTTTAGCATGCTTTGTCCTCACTCACATGCTTCTTAGGAAAATTCCTAGGAGGTCACCCAACATAGAACTTCTCCAAGCCAAGCACGCTTAACTTCAAAGTTCCTATGATTGAGCCACCGAAAGCGAAGGTGCACCTTGTTGGTATAGGTAGTATCTATCAATTCTTTTAAGCTTATCTTGACCATACTTTCATGTCCTCAGGATCCCTCTCATTCGAATGTGGTCTCGGTTCATTCATGTACCCCTCCTAACTCGGGTGTTACACCATGACTTTTGATTTCGATTTTGATTATGAAGGGATGCATAATGGGTCTCCTTCGTGGGAAAATGAACGAGTTTTTTGGGCTCTTTATTTCCCCTTGTGGATTTTCCCTCGCATTTATGAGGGTGGGTGTATCGTTTCTTTAGTTTTAATGCTCATTGTTTTTAATAGTTAATAAATTAAAATAGAAGTTTTTAATGTTCAAGAAACAAAACTAAAAGTTGCCTACCTAAGTAGACTCAATTGGTCAATTAAGACATATATCATCGACCAGTCAAATATTTGAATCTCCCACCACACATGTAGTTGAACTTTAAAAAAAAAAAAAAAAAAAAAAATTCAGACTAAAATGAAATAATTTTGAAAACCCAATGTCCAAAAATGAGATTTAAACTTTTTTTTTTTTAATATGTGAACTAATAAATATATACCAACCCATCAAAAAGTTATCATTTAACCTAAAATTTAGCTCCAAACTCTTATTTTAAGTTGATAGGTAAATAAATGGTAGAACCAGAAGATATTAAAATGAGAGAATTTTCCATATGAAAAACGTTCAAATCTTGTCGTTTATTTCAACAACAATAACATGCACATAGTACTACTCCTTGTCGGCCCTTTGCAAAAGAGGTATACGTCCACCACAAATATTTTTTTAGCAAACAGAAAATATAGGAAAAAAGTTTATTTCAAAAAAAAAAAGAAGAAAAGAAAAGAAAAGAAAAGAAAAGAAAATATAGGAAAAAAAGTATATTTCAAAAAAAAGAAGAAGAAAATAAAATATAGGAAAAGTATTCAAAAGGGTAAGAGATTACATTAATTACAAGATATTTTAAAGTTAGGTAGAAAATAAAAAGAAAATTTTCTATATAGATAATAGAAATATATATTTTGTGGTTGATACAATAGGTGTCCTTACCTTATCATTCACTCTTTAAGTCTTAGTACGACGACCACAAAACATTTACACTATACCATTATTTATGAAATTACAAATTTCAAACAGTAAAAAGTGAATGGAAGGAATAAGTTCGTTTAAAAAAAAAACAAAAAAAAAAAGGAATAAGTATGAGTAATTTGGCTAGAAAGTATTTTTATTCCTAAACTTTCCTAAAATTAACGATTAATCCCTAAACTTTATTTTGTATCAATTTAGTCTTTAAACTTTTAAATTTGTACCTAACAATTTAATCACTGAACTTTAGTATGCAATATAATCCAGTCTCCTACACTTTCAAATTTGTAACAATTTAATCCAAACCCTGAAAAAAATCATTAGAATTAAATGCCAAATTCCCATTAAACTCCTAATTAGTTTATTAATGTAAGATCTAGATTAAGGGTCCATTTGGAATACATTTTAATTTAAATGTTTTTCAAGAATGCAATTTTTAAAAAACATTTTATATACAAATTGTTTAGAATTTAAACACTCATATGTTTGGATTCATTTCCTCACAAATGTTTCTCTACACAATTTATTGTTTACTTAAGAAGTCTTTTTTAAAAAGTTGGTTTCAAGTGTTTCTCTCTCAATCTGGTTTATTTATTAATCTCATTTTCTAATAAGTCATTTTTAATAGTTGCCAAACACTAGATTTTTTTTTTAAAAATGATTTATTTTCAAAATTAAACACTTCAAAAAGTTAAACCAAACACACCCTAAATCATTATTAACTTGAAAGTATAAAGCTTAAATTAGTACTGCCACGCAAGTGCTTTAACCCTAAACTTTTTTCCTATATAAACCCAAGAGGCCAAATCAACTTAGTCTAAGCCACCTTAACCTAGAAGCTTGATTTTTTTTTTTGGGTGATAATCGAGAGTGGGCATGGAGGAAAAGTGGTTGATTTTGAAATGGCTTTGGGTTCCTCTTCTGCTTTTCCTCCTCCTCCTTCCAGCTGCTTCCGCTGAAGAAATTTTGTCATTCTCCTCTAACAGCTTCTTCAATAACCGCAAAATCTCCCCATCCCGAAGTGCTTCTTCTGAAGAAGCCACTTATGCCGTCATTTTCGACGCCGGTAGCTCCGGCAGCCGCGTTCATGTGTTCCATTTCAACTCCGATCTGGAGCTCCTTTACATTGGTGCAAACATCGATGTCACTAAAAAGGTAAATAATAATAATAACTATAATTAGTTTAATTAGTTTTTGAGTTTTCAATAATAATATGTTGTTTAATTTGTTTGGTTTGTTGTAGGTTAAACCAGGGCTGAGTTCGTACTCCGACGACCCACAGAAGGGGGCGGATTCTCTGCTTCCTCTCCTAAATTTAGCTGAAACATCTGTGCCCTCAGAGTTTCAACCCTCCACACCCATTGTTCTCGGGGTTAGTGGGAATTCTTTTATTTTTAGGCTGTGTTTTTGCATGCTTCTTTATTCTAAGTGGTTTTTTTAAAAGCTCGTAGAAAGTGATTTTTTTTGCTTCAAGAGAAGAGAGAAAGCAGATAGATGGCGGGTGTGGGCAGCCGTGCTGGTGAAGTTCGTCCGAGGAGAAAAAAAAAAAAAAAAAACTTAGCGGTATTCTGACATGTATAGATCTTCTTGCACACTCTGTTAAAATCTTGACAACTAAGAGAGAAGAAACGAGAAATTTATTTCATCTCTCTTATTTGTTGACATTTTAGTGATTACGTGTAAGAATATCTCTACACACCGATATGCAAGTTCACTTTTAAAAAGAAAAAGAAAAGAGAAGAGATGGAAAAAAAAAAGGAGAGATAATTGTTGAATCAGAAACTAACTCTCATATAATATTTCGATTAGTTAAACCAAGGTCAACTGAGTTCACAAACCCGAACTCAACAGAAAAAGAAAATAAAAATAAAATAATAAAAAGAAGAGTTTATGGACCCATTGAAGTCAAGTTTTTGTTACTTAAAAGTGTGGTTTTAAAAATTCTAAAAATAAATATAAAAAAATTATGATGGAAGCATTTAACTAATTTTCTTTTTTAAAAAATCTTTCATTTAAAAATGCTTTCTTTTCACAAAGGCATGGTTAAATTAAAATTTTAGATCTTCAACTTTCAATGTTGTGGTTATTTTATCTTTGAATTTTAAAAAATTTTGAATAGGCCCCTGCTTCTAAAAATGTGTTTATTTGGGGTTCCTCTGCTTTTAAAATTGAAGGGTATGGAACTTATGAGAAACTTTTTATTTGGGTTTTCTTGTACTTTTAAAATTTTTTATTCTAAGTTAGTGTTTTTTTTTTTTTTTTTTTTTTTTTTCAACAAAAGAAAGGAGTAGTTTAAAATACAATGGATTGAGGTACTTGTGTAAATGCAGGCAACTGCAGGGTTGAGACTGTTGGATGCAGATAAAGCTGAGAAAATTCTAGAAGCGGTAAGAAATTAAGAGCATTCTCTATGATAAGGGTCTTGAATTTAATTATGATTACCGTTGAAAAAAATGTTTAATGAAAGATTAATTTTAATGTTTGATTTCACATTTGATATAGTTAAAAGTACTTTAGAGGGATTAATGTATGTTTAAAAGAAATTTTCACATCATCAAAGACATTATATTATTTGAGAAAAAAAAAAGGTTATAGAGAGTAGAAAAAAATAAATATTTAAGAGAGCAGAAATAAATTTGGGCAAGAGAAAAATCTGAAAAAGAAAAAGGTTAAAATAGAGGGGACAAAATTCTAGACTTAAAAAAGTTAGAAAAAGAGGAACAAGTATTAGAAGGGAGTGGGAAAAGAAATGAGAGAAAAAAATTTAGTTAGAAAAAGTAATAAAACAATCTTTTTGACAAAAAAAAAAAAAAAAAAAAAAAAAAGGAAAAAAAAAAGAAGTCACTTTAAAATGATTTTAAGATGGTGATGTTGTTATCAGGTTAGGGAACTTTTTAAGACGAAAAGCACATTCAAGTACCGAGCTGATGAGGTTACTATTATTAGTGGTAATCAGGAGGGCTCCTACATGTGGGTATGTTCATTTCATTACATTACAATTACAATCTCTTATCATTTTTTATGAAAATTTATTTACAATATGATTGCTTCTTAAAAACTTTTATTCAATATAGGTAGATTTTGAATTTCATCTACTCCCTAATAATTGTTTTCGATACAAATTTGTATACCATTTTAAAATTTTCATATACATTTAAGGGTATAGAATATCTTTTTTTTTTTTTTTTTTTTTTTTTTTTTTTTTATAATAAAAAAAGGGTATACAATATCATTTTCAACTCAAAAAATTTCTTCATTGATCCTCCTCTAATGGAATGGAAATAGTATTGAAAAAAATTATAAAAATAATATGCGAAACAACATAACACTATATCTTTTTCCTCATGGTTTTTCTTCCTTTTTTTTTTCTTAAAAAAAGAAAAGTAGAAATTTGCCAAATACATTTTCTACATAAAAGTGTTGAAATTTTCCCAACACAGTTCTAAAGACAAAACTGTTTATAAACTTAATCACAAACGGGAATCTATCAAGATATTTGTTGTCTTAACAATTGGTCTAATCCAAAGATCCAATGGAACAAAATGATCTACTAATTAGAACATATGTCGTATTAATTAGTAGAAAATCTATCCACCCGCAAAAAGATTTAAAGAAAAAGAAAAAAAAAAAAAAAAGAAATGAATCCAACCAAAGTAGTAAAGCAAGCTCATCAATCTGTACAAAAGAAAGGTTTTTATATATGATCTAACTTAAAAGTTGATTTGATTGTGATTTTAAATATAGGTTAAATCTATCCAATCATCTTTTTAATCTTAATCTTTTTTTCACTTAAACCACTCTAGAAGAAATTATGTCAAATTTCTCAATAAGAAATAATATGTGATCAATAATTTACGGTTCTATTAGCATATTTGAAATAAATGATTTTGTTCATGGATGGTTTAGTTTTCTTCTAGGAGGTTCGAGTATCATGTACCCATCAACATTATTCAAATGGTATGAGAAAGTGTACATATATGTTAATGGAACAAATAATTTAATGTTACATCCATTTTTCTTTTACCACATTTTAACAATTTTTTTTTAAGAGATTTTAATTGAGAATTTTTAATTAACATTGGGATTGTAATGAAAAATGGGTCTAATCCAAATATCCAATCAAATGATCCACTGACTAAGATATATGTCATCTACTAAGTGGTTAAAAATTGAAATATCTATATTTTCAAAAAAAAAAAAAAAAGAAATATCTATGTCCACTTCTTCTGAACTCCAAAGAAAAAAAAGAATCCAAAGTAATAAATCTAGCTCATGGGTCCCATGAAATGAAATTTTTTAGGTGTGTCCCAACTAATTTAAAAGTTGATTTGATTGCCATTTCAAATATAGGTTAAATCTATCCAATAATCTTGTTAAAAAAAAAAAAAATCTATCAAATAATCTTTAATATTTTAAATTATTTTTTAATTAAGTCCATAAGAAATTATGTCAAATTTGTTAATAAAATTAAGGTTAAATTATAAAATTTCCCTGGAATTAGTTTCAATTATATACTCAAAATTTAGAAAGTTTCATTTTAAGACCTAAACTTTGAAGTTTGTTTTTAAAAAGACCCTTAAAAGCTTTTTCCATTAAATTCATAGATGAAAAATAACGTGTTTGTATGTGTCTTTATTATTAGGTTTGTTTTTTTACATATATGTTCAAATATGTTCACATAAGTTACAACACATACAAACACATCATTTTTGTTGTCGATGAATTTAACGAAAAAATGCCTTCAATGGTCATTTTGAAACAAACTTCAAGGATTAAAATAAAACTTTTCAAAGTTTGGGTGTTTAATTAAAACCAATCTCATAACTTAGGGGCACTTTTAATAATTTAACCTAAAAATAATATGTGATCATTAAATTATGGTTTTATTAACATATTTGAAATAAATAGATTTTGTTTATGGACTAGTTAGCTTTTATTGATGGGATAGTGGAGTATCATGTGCCAATCAACATTATTCGAATGATAAGATAGAGTGCACATATATGTAAATGAAACAATAATTTAATGATACATCAACTCCTTGTTAACATCGAATCTCTCCATCCTCAAATGTTGATGTACTCAAAAAAAAAAAAAAAAAAAAAAAAAAAAAAAAAAAAAACTCGTTAACACATTTTAACAACTTTTTTATGAGGTTCTATTTGAGATTTGTAATTAAAATTTGAATGGTAATATGACTGTTTAAAATATGTTAATGATGCAGTAACTTTTTGTTGATACATTTTAACCTTTTTTTTTAGTTCACTAAGAGTGGGAGATTTCAAACTTCTAACTTCTTTTTGAAAGAGTATGTATTTTAACCAATTAAGCAATGTTCTGGTTGAAAACATTTTAGACCTTGTTTGATAAATATTTGATTTTTTGTTTTTTGTTTTTGAAAATTAAGTTTTAATAGTATTATTCCATCTATAAGGTTCTTCTTCTTCTTCTTCTTTTTTTTCTTTTTTTTTTTTGACAATATAGGAGTGGGGGATTCGAACCACAGACCTCATGGTTATCAGTACATCTTTATGCCAGTTGAGCTTTGCTCTTGTTGGCATTCTTTTCTTTCTTTTACCTTCTTCTCATGGTCTAAAAACCCAATTAAGTTCTGAAAAAAAAAAAATAGTTTTCTAAAACTGGTTTTGTTTTTGAAATTTGGCTAAGAATTCATATATGTCTTTAGCAAAGATGAAACTCATTGTAAGGAAAATGAGAGAAAACAAATATAATTTTCAAAAATAAAAAACCAAATGGATATCAAAAATGAAATCTTAACAATCTATTTTTGGGAGGACCTAATCCAGAATGTTTAATACATAATGGATAAAATTAAAAGATGAAGAACCGAATAAAAAATTACCTAAAAAACTAAACTAAATACTATTTAGTATATTTAGCCCTATATTAGATAGAAAAAATTAATGTTTGTGTGGAAAAAATTTTGGGCATGGTTTTTCAGGCAACAATAAACTATTTGTTGAAGAATTTGGGGCAGCAATACTCAAAGACAGTGGGAGTGGTGGATCTTGGTGGTGCCTCTGTTCAAATGGCTTATGCTATCTCTGAAGATGCTGCTGCAAATGCTCCTAATTCTCCACAAAATGAGGATGGATATATTCAACAATTTTATTTCAAGGGAACCAAATATTCTCTCTATGTTCACAGGTTTGATAATAATAAATAAATAAAACAAAAAAAATTTAAGATTAATGAGTAACATTTCAAGTTCTCTCTTTCATTCTAACTTCTTATTCAATTTTGTGTAGTTATTTGCCTTATGGTGCACTAGCAGTCAGAGCTGAGATTTTGCAAGTAACCAAAAATTCATCCAACCCATGCATCTTAGCTGGTTTTCAAGGTATTTTTATTATTCACATTTTGTTTGAAATTTGTTTTTTCTAATCTTAATTAAAAATTTCAACTCTCTGGTTCTTATTGTTTTTTTTTTTTTAAGAGTTAATTTAGTTCTTCATATTTTAATATTTTTCAATTATATGTACACATTCCTTTGATGATAGGTTCATGTGAAACTTATTTTGAAGTCAATTTTGACATTCATCCATTAGGAAGAGTAAAGGTGAAAAAACTTAAAACGTAAGGGATAACCAACCTGAAACTAACTTAATCAAGTCATTATACGTTTGTCTTAAAGGGTTTTTTTTTCTTCCTTCCTTTGAGTTTAAACGAACATGTAGGGTTTGAAGAATCCAAACCCTATGATCTCCTGATTAACTAGCTAGTTGAATTATGTTCGTATTGGTCTTTGGTATTTGATTATCAAGTCGAGTGTTGTGTATTTGATGGTAGGTACATACAAGTACAATGGAAAAGAATACAAAGCGTCAGCTTCTCCATTTGGGGCAAACTTGAAAGGGTGTGTGAGAGTGATTAAGGAGGCTATGAAAGTGAACAAACCCTGTAATTACAGCGGTTGCAGTTTCAACGGAATTTGGAACGGCGGCGGCGGCCAAGGCTTCGACAATCTCTACTTTGCTTCCTCCTTCTACGAAACTTCAGCCAAGGTCATAAAAAATATAATCCCAAACCCTCTACCTCAAATAATTATTTTTCATGAAAATTATATATCCTAACCCTAATTAACTTGCTTTGCTAAATATGAATATATGATTAATAGTGGGTTTTGAAATTACTTTTTTTTTTTTTTTTTGAAAAATAGATTTTTCTATGAGTAGAGTGCGTTTGAAAAATTTCATGATTTGAAGTTTTTTTAGTATAGTTTGTTGAGTGATTTTTAGATAATCAAAAGTTGCTTTTAAAATAATCTTCATAAATAAAAAGTGTGAAGAAACCTTTTGAGAGATGATTTATCCAAAAATAACTTTCAAGTTATTAATAGAAAACCCTCCCACTATGTTGTAAGAAAAAAGAATGTATTTCTAATTAATAAAATCACTTTTGAATATAGTCAAATAAAAGAAATTACTTAATGTTTAGCAAAATAAGAAACATTGCTAGCAAATATTTCTACTTCTAAAAAAACATATAGAAATAGGAATATCAGTGGATTAACAACTCCATATATGTTTTTATAGACCGGTATCATCGACTCGAACAAAATGGTGGATAAGGCACGAGCAGCTGATTTCTTGAGAGTGGCAAAGCGGGCTTGCTCAACCAAATATGAGGATGCAAAAGCAGCGTTCCCCGATTATTGGGAGGAAAGCTTGCCATACGTGTGCATGGATATTCTCTACGAGTATTCTCTCATTGTTTATGGCTTTGGTACGTTTCATCCTCATTTTTCTCTTTAAAATTATGATTCAAATTTTAACAAAAGAGTTTCAAGTTATAAAGGATTCATGTTTGAATCAATTTTTTCAAATACGTGCAAATTAAAGGGATAAATTACATATCAAGCTGGGACGGTATATGTATGATTGATTTGATCTAGAAATGCTATATATTATAATCCTATTTCAGTTTTCAAAAAAAGAACACAAGATCTTTTTTTTTTTTTTTTTGAAGACAAGAAAAAAAAATCTTAGTACATAAGCTTTGAGAGTTAGTGTCCTATAAGAGGTGTATAAACTTTAAAAAGTGTTTTATAGAACCATATATAGGGTGTGTTTGATTTAACTTTTCAAGTGTTTAATTTTGAAAAAAAAAATCATTTTGAAAAAATGTCTAGTGTTTGGCAACCATTCAAAATGAATTATTAGAAAATGAGATTGAGAAATAAACCATTTTGAGAGAAACACTTGAAACCAACTTCTTTAAAAAAAGAGTTTTTAAGTATACAATAACTTGTGTATAAAAACACTTATGAGGAAATGTAACCAAACATATAAGTGTTTAAATTCTAAACAATTTTTATACAAAATGTTTTTTAAAAAAGGCGTTCTTGAAAAACATTTAAATTAAAATACATTCCAAACAAACCCATAAACTTTCCATAGGCTGATAGGTCCCTAAATTTTAATTGATAGATTGATTATAACTATGTCTTTAACTATAAAAATATTCTCATAAATAAGAGATTTATTAAACATATAATTGAATTTTCAAGAACCTATTAGATATAAGATGTTCAAAGACATATTAGAGAATTTTTAAAGTTTAAAGATATATTTAATTGAACATTGAAATTTGATGAACATACTAGATATTTTGAGATTTAATTCTTTTTTTTGAAGACAAAAGTTTGGAGATGAATCCTCAAAGTTGAAGGACCAAACTTGTAATTTAACGTTTTCCTTTTAAATAAATAAGTTTTTATAATCAAATCATTTATATCACAAAATGTTCACGACTTGACAATCGTACTGCTCCAACTATGTTTTTCTTTTAACCAGGTTGAAAATGTTGGACATTTTAATTCAATGAAATAAATTACATATCTACTTTAAAGACAATAATTTTAAAATTTTGGTAAACATGAGAATATTAAACTCCTTTTTGGGTGTAATTTTTCAGGTATTAGCCCCTATAAGAAGATATCATTGGTGAGTCAATTGGAGTATCATGGTTCTTCTGTTGATGTTGCATGGCCCTTGGGCAATGCCCTAGCTGTTGTCTCAAAACATGATGAAGCTCTATTTCTCACTACCTAAAACTCAATCCACTTTAAACATTTGAATCACCATGTGTTGGTTCTTCATGTGTTTATCCTTATGCTTTTTTAGTTTGAAGTATGTGTGAAATAGCATCATATGTAATCCTTGATCTTTGGAAAGAACTACCTATGATGACCTAAATTATAAATAAGCGTGTTTTTACTACACATGTAAAAGTCTCGTCTCATGTGTATTAGTCGTGAAGTACTGACATGAGGCGTTCGAAAACATGTAGAGTGGAGGAGACTTGAACTTTTGATCTTTTGGTTGATGGACATGTCTTAATCAGTTGAATTATATGCTTTAGATTGACGCTTTCACATAAAGTTGATGATGATAAAATTCAATTGAGTAGTCCATTAGTTAGACATTGATCTTCAAGATCAATTCTTTTTAGAGGGGTTCCTATCTTTGCATATATAGAAGGCATATTTTGTCCATATGAGAAAAACGTTTCTAATATTTGAGTGTTTTTAGTCTTTATAATTTAAAAGTTTCAATTTAGTCTACTTATATTTTAACAAATTTTTAATTAACACACACAATAAGGAAGTACAATAGTTGTTGTTTTGTAAATAATAAATAACATAGGATATATATATTATGGTGTACTTGCTCAATGAAAATAGGCCATCTTTCCTTGTTTGATTTACTCCGAAGTGTTACCCTTAGATGCACAAATATAATAAGGAAGTACAATTACTTGCCCCTTCATGCTCTAGTATTTATTTCACATACTATATCAATATAAACTTGTTGTTACTCCCCTAACCTTTATGTTAAAAATATATATATATACTCTTTACCGTTAAGTTTTGGATGAAAAACGTTGAAGTTTCATTAATACCTCTGACCTTTAAAAAATTACAAAAATATCTTTATTGGAAAACATTTTTTTTTTCTTTGTCCTCCTTGAGTTTTACCTCCATAAAAATTAATGAGAAACTTTGCTTATTTACCATGTATTCATAGACCAAAAACTTTTCGTATTTGTAATATATGAAGGTCATTTGACATCCATTTCATGTAAAAATTAACTCTATCGCCTTTGTTTTACTCATCTCTTTAGAGTTGTAAAATATGTTCCACATAATAGTTTTAATTTATCAAAGGGCAAAACTTAGAATAATTATACTTTAAAGAAATTGTGTAATTAAAAGGGTCCTCCTCTTCTGTTTTAAGAAATATATATATATATATATATATATATATATATATATATATATATATATATATATATATATCATCTTCCTCTCTTACTACTATTATGTTTTAGTTCATGTTATTATTATTAATATTTACGAAATTATATAGTTTTTTTTTGTATGTTTATTATTTATTAATTTAAAGTATAATACAAAATTAAAATGTCATTTTCAGTCTAGAACAAAATAAAATATCATTCTATAGTTTGCAACATTATTTTTCTATAATAATAATGACAATATATATATTTTTAAATTGGAATATTAAATTAGTTTTTTTTAATGAATTATTTCATATAAGCTTAAAGTTCATGAAGTTTTACCAAAAAAAAAAAAAAAAAACAAACAAATTAGACCTGAAAAAATTAATTTAGATAAACAAAAATTTAAATACAACCATTTGAGAAGTTGATAAAAGGATGCAAATATGAAAACTTTTGCTTCAATATTATAGATGAATTATAAAATTAAGATTCTTGCTAAGGTATTTCATTAACTCTAATTTTAATTAAAGCAAACAAAACCTAAAATAAAAGCACTAATATATATTTTATTAATATAAAAAATCTAATTTGGTTAGAAAATTGAAAATTATAAGAGAATATATAAAATTGAATAAATGAAAGGAATGTAAACCATACATCATATTAATTCTTGATTAATGTGATTCTCATGTTCTATATTTAAAAGTTATTTGAATCAAAATAAATATGATGTATTTATTTTATAGTTTGCAACATTATTTTTCTATAATAATAATGACAATATCTATATTTTTAAATTGGAATATTAAATTAGTTTTTTTTAATGAATTATTTCATATAAGCTTAAAGTTCATGAAGTTTTACATTTATTTATTTTTATTTTATGTTTTTATTTTTTTACACAAGAATAGGCATACGTCACCCAAAGAATAAGATCCAAAACTAAGCAAAAATAGCCCATTGGACTCCCCTATCGCAGCTCGTTGTCATCATATTCACCATCAAGACTTTTGATATAGTTTGCAAGAAAAAAATATGGACATTTTTTATTAATATTATAATTTTAAAAACTTATTATTGAAATATAGTTAGTTTGGAACTTATTATTTAAATATTGCAGTTTTAGAGACGACCTTGAAATACGTGTCCACATAAGCTGACATGACAATAATTTTTTTTAAAAAAAAAAAACAAAATTCGCATAGGTCGTCTCTTCAAGAGACGACCTCTGCACATTTATTCAACAGTGGTACTTCTGGCAAGGTGGTGAATGTGGGACCTTTCATCCTCCCCTTCCTAGGTTCAAATACCAGTGGTGCACTCTTTTTGATTTTTTTCTTTCTTTTTTCGTTTTTTTTTTCTTTTCGATTTTTTTTCTTTTTTTTTTCGTTTTCTTTTTTCGTTTCTAGTTTTTTATTTTTAAAAATATCAGTAGTTTTTTATTTTCTTTTTTCTTGTTACATTTTTTTTTTTAATTTGAAGTTTTTTTTTTTTTTTTTTAAATGAAATTTGAAGTTTGAAATATACTTAAAAATAAAAAAATGTTATACTATTTTCTTTATATTTTTATTTTGAATTATAAAATTATTACAACCAACTTTTAAATTTAGCTAATTGAGATAAAAGAAAAATAAAAATGAGAAATATGACAGATAAATCAAATTGTTGTTATCTTTATACCAATAAATTAATTTAATATATAAAATACACATTTTGAAATTTGAAGTTTGAAATATACTTAAAAATAAAAAAATGTTATACTATTTTCTTTATATTTTTATTTTGAATTATAAAATTATTACAACCAACTTTTAAATTTAGCTAATTGAGATAAAAGAAAAATAAAAATGAGAAATATAACAGATAAATCAAATTGTTGTTATCTTTATACCAATAAATTAATTTAATATATAAAATACACATTTTCTTTTTTCACTCTTCATTGAAATCATTGTTATTGATATAAAAATAAAAACAATTTGATTTATTTGTCATATTTCTCATTTTTATTTTTCTTTTATCTCAATTAGCTAAATTTAAAAGTTTGTTATAATAATTTTATAATTCAAAATAAAAATATAAAGAAAATGGTATAAAATTTTTTATTTTTAAGTATATTTCAAACTTCAAATTTCATTTTTCAAAAAAAAAAAACTTCAAATTTAAGAAAAAAAAAAAGTGAAACAAGAAAAAAGAAAATAAAAAACTACTGATATTTTAAAAATAAAAAACTAAAAACGAAAAAAAAAACGAAAAAAGAAAGAAAACGAAAAAAATAAAAAAGATTGCAGCCGCTGGAATTCGAACCTGTGAAGGGAAGGAAGAACAGTCCCCCGTTCACCACTTTGCCAGAAGTACGTTTATTGAATAAATGTGCAGAGGTCGTCTCTTGAAGAGACAACCTATGCGAATTTTGTTTTTTTTTTTTTGTTTTTAAATTTATTGTCATGTCAGCAACACGTTTTTCAAGGTCGTCTCTTCAAGAGACGACTTTTGACCAAAAATTTACAATTGCAATATTTAAATAATAAGTTTCAAACTAACTATATTTTAATAATAAGTTTTAAAAATTACAATATTAATAAAAAATGTCAAAAAAATATCATTCTATAGTTTGCAAGAAAAAATAAAATAAAATAAAACTTCCATGTGCAATATATAAAAAACTAATTTTATTACATGCTTCCTTTTTTAATGAATACAATAAAAATTATTTTACTTTCATGTGCAATATATAAGCATACAATATAAGAATCACATGGAAAGCGTGTGATTAATTTTCATGCAAAGTTATGCAGATCATGTCTTTCATCTGGGAAGCAATTTGATTAAATTATATGTATAATAATAAAGCTAATCAAGTTGTATCTTCAATAATGAATAAGATAAGGAATTGATCTGAATATGTTTATTTTAAACAATTTGTTTCTTATCTCCACAGTGTGACAAAGTCCTTTATAATATTAATAGATCTGAACAGGTTTGATTTAATTAAGATATGAGTCAAGATCCTAATGGAAAAATCCTAAACATGCGCTGGTTTGTGAAATGCTCCCTTGCTTACTGATATATATATATATATATATTAAGCAAATAAAAGAGGGAAAAAAAATACATATAACTGAATGAGCTAGCGGTGATGGACCGCTCAGGCTGTTGGATATTTTAAAGTTCACGAACCTATTAGACACAAAAATGAAGTTGAAGTATCTACGGAATATTTTTTAAAGTTTAAGGAACTATTAGAGATAAAATTCAAAGTTCAAGGACCTATTTGATACTTTTTAAAGTTCATGGACTAAACTTGTAATTTTTTTTTTTGGACAACAACTAAACTCATAATTGAACCATATAAATATAGACAAAAAAATATATGAAAAAAAAAAGAAGCTAAAGATGTTAATTTTATGTTTTCCGCCTTTGAAATAAAATAAATAAAAAGGTTCTTACTTTTTTTTATTTTTTTTTATTTTTAATAATTATATATAATTTTAAGGGTATAGTGGTAAAATAGTTCTTTTCTTTTCATTTCTTTTATACATCCAAACAAGAATTTTTACTTTTTTATCAATTTGAATTCTATTAAAATTTATCAGGTTCCAAATAAAACTAATAATTTCAATTTGTTTCTATTGTTTTAAAATTATTTCCTTCTAATTGTGGATGGCCAAACAAAGCACTACAGAAAATGTCTCCTTCAAGGTAAACGCTCAAGTGATAGGGAAGAAAAATGAGGAAAGAAAAACAGAGAGAAAAACTCATTTTTCCAGAAATAAGTTTCGATGACTAATTGTTTTTTTGTTTCTGTTAATCATTGAATATTTTGCTTGTCAAATACTAATTAATTACATTGTTTGCTATTTAAAAAAAACATTAATTACATTATTTGCATCCACTTGTATGATAGGACAAATGTTTTTTTTGACGACAACATATGGAGTGGAGGATTTGAACAACAAATCTTATGGTCATTAGTACAAAACTTTATTTCAGTTAAACTATGTTCATTGGCGAATGGATGAAAAAGTTGGACACAATATAAAATAGGAAAATTCACCTCCTATATGAATTTAGACTTGCTTACCATACGAAATTAGAAAAACCTAAGGTGCTTGAGTGGAAAAATTGGAGTCAAGCAAGAATGCCTTTTTATATGCTTTATATATGGTTAATGACTCGTTTGTAATACCTTTTAATTTAGTGTTTTTCAAGAATGATTTTTTTTTTCTTAAACATTTTTTTTAAAAATGGTTTAGATTTAAAAACTCTTTTTAAAAAATTTGTTTTCAAATGTTTCTCTTAAAATTCTTTATTTCTCAATCTCATTTTTTAATAAGTCATTTTTAGTGGTTGTCAAAAACTAGATTTTTTTTTCAAAATTAAACACTTGAAAAGCCAAACCAAACACACCCTAAGTAGTTGATAAAATAAAGTTTAAAAATTTAAAAAGATTAAATTACAGGTTTAGTCTAACTTTCAATTTTGTGCTTAAAAGGTTCTTGAATATTAAATTTATCTAATAGGTTTTTGAACTTTAAAAATGTTTCATAGGTTTTTGACATATTCAAAATTTTAAAAAATTAACCAATTTGTTAGATATAAAATTGAACTATATATGTCTAAAAGGAATCTAAACTTTTAATTTTGTGTCGAATAGATGGGTGAATTTTAAAAAATGTCGAATAATTAGTCAATGACGTATGAGACACAAAATTGAAAATTCAAGAACTACACTTGTAATTTAACAATTAAATTATACAAAATACCCATGAACTTTGAAGTAGGTATCAATTACGTAGACATTGAAAAGTTCCAAAATACCCATGAACTTTGAAATTTGTTCCAAAAAATACCCTTTGAGCTTTGAAATTGTTTTAAAAAAATATCTGTTCCGTTAAAATAAATGATAAAAGTTGATGTGACAATTGGTGTGTACAAATTAGAAGGTATACGTGATATTGTTAACAACTATATAGAAGAATAGGATCGTTACCATTTATTTCATCTCAAAAGTTATTGCTAAAAACATTTACATAATCAATTTTTTACACATTAGTTGTCACCTTAATTTATATGAATGATATTGTAAATGATGTCACATATGTTGCGGTGTATCTTCCAATTTTTACCATTTAGCCATCGCCTCAATTTTATATTATTTCAACAAGAAAACTCCTCAAATGTATTATTTGAAACAAATTTCAAAGTTCAAAGATCAACATGAAAATTTTCAAGATTTAGAGACATAATTAAAATCTATTCCGAGATTCAAAAAGTATTTTGTAGAATTTAACTAATTCAAAGTTAAAAACAAGATATTAAGGAATTAAATTGTTTAAGCCTACCACTTATCCCATTGACTCGTACTATATATTATCTTTCACTCTCACATGAACAAAAACCTGTTAGACATATTTTGAAAATCCAAATTCCAAAAATGAGATTTAAATCCAATTTATTTTAAAATATATGAACTGATAAAATACATACAAGCCCATCAAAAAGTTATCATTTAACCTAAAATTTAGCTCCAAACTCTTATTTTAAGTTCAAAGGTAAAGAAACAACGCTAAAGTGAGCATAGTTCAGCGATAATTGACATATACTCTATATAAGAAGTTAGAGGTTTGAACAATAGTACTACTCCTAGTTATGCCAATAAGAGTTATCTAAATTTTATTTTGTAACAATTTAAGCTTTGAACTTCTGAATTTGTAATTAACAATTTAGTCCATGAACTTTAGTATATAATATTTCAATCCTTTATACTTTTAAATTTGTAATAATTTAATTAATCTACAGAGTGAAAGATTCTACCAGAATCAAATGTTGATTTTATTATTTAACGATTTATACTTCGTAGCATATAAACATATTGAGTCTCCTAGTTAGTTTATTGATCAATCTATGATAGAAAATCTTGTTAAATCTTTACAATAATTTTCACAACATGACTAAGGTCTATTTGGAATACATTTTAGTTTAAAGCATTTTTTCAAAACTGTATTTTCTTTAAACACTTTGTATAAAATTGTTTAAAATTTAAACACTCATATTTGGTCACATTTCCTCATAAGTGTTTCTATACACAAGTTATTATATACTTAAAAATTCTTTTTAAAAAATTTGCTTTCAAGTGTTTCTCTCAAAATGGTTTATTTCTCAATCTCATTTTTTAATAAGTCATTTTTAGTGGTTGTCAAACACTAATTTTTTTTTTCAAAACGTTTTTTTTTTCAAAATTAAACACTTGAAAAGTTAAACCAAACATACCTTAAATCATTACAAACTTGAAAGTATATAGACTAATGATTCGTTTGGATTACCTTTTAGTTTAAATGTTTTTCAACTTTCAAGAATGCATTTTCTTAAACATTTTGCATAAAAATTGTTTAGAACTCATATGTTTAATTACACTTTCCATAAATGTTTTAATACATAAGTTATTATATATTTAAAAACTCTTTTTTTTTCAAAATTTGCTTTTAAGTGTTTCAAAAAAATTAAACACTTGAGAGTTAAACTAAATACACCCTTAAATTATTGTTAGTGCCATGAAAGTTGATGAACAAAAAATGATTTTTAACCTAAAAATGTTTCCTATATAAACCCAAGGCCAGATCAACTTACTCTAAGCCACCTTAACCTAGAAGCTTTGAGTTTTTTTTTTTTTTTTTTTGGGTGATAATCGAGAGTGGCATGGAGGAAAAGTGGTTGATTTTGAAATGGCTTTGGCTTCCTCTTCTGCTTTTCCTCCTCCTTCTCCCAGCTGCTTCCGCTGAAGAAATTTTGTCATTCTCCTCTAGCAGCATCTTCAATAACCGCAAAATCTCCCCATCCCGAAGTGCTTCTTCTGAAGAAGCCACTTATGCCGTCATTTTCGACGCCGGTAGCTCCGGCAGCCGCGTTCATGTGTTCCATTTCAACTCCGATTTGGAGCTGCTTTACATTGGTGCAGACATTGAAGTCTCTCAAAAGGTATGTATATAATTATTAGAAGTCAAGTATTATTACTACGAAAGCATAGCTCAACTGCAAGTTTTTGAGTTTTCAATAATAATAATAATATGTTATGTTGTTTGATTTGTAGATTAAAGGAGGGCTGAGTGACTACCCCGACGACCCACAGAAGGCGGCGGATTCTCTGGTTTCTCTCCTCGATTTAGCGGAAAAGAAAGTGCCCTCCGAGTTTCATTCCACCACACCCATTCGTCTCGGGGTTAGTGGGGATAATTTTACTGTGTGTTTTACATGATACATATATATATATATATATTATATATTTTACTGAAAGTGGTTTTTTCTAAAGTTGGTAGAAAGTGGAGAAGGAGATGGATGAAAAAAGAATAGAAAGAAAAGAGTAGAGAAGGGAGAGAAAAAAAGAAGATAACTAACTCGTCACATTCTAAGTTTTAAAAAACTAATATAAAATTAATTAATATAATTTGTTCGAGTTCATCGACGTGAACTAAATAAAAAAAGGAAAAGATTGCATACTGGTACGTAGGAATCTCCCTACATACCACCATAAAAATGTTAGACAAGTAGAAGAGAAAAAAAAAATTCTCATTTTCAAAAAAGTTTTCTCATTTTCTATCTTTCTCTTTCTTAGTTGTCAGAATTTTAATAGAAGATCTGCAGTCAAGTTTTGTTCATAAAAAAACAGAAAAAATGAGTCCATTGAAGTCATAAAAGTGTATTTTGTCCTAAAGCTTTTGCTATTTAAAAGTGGTTTGAAATATTCTAAAAGTAAATATACAAAAAAACCTATGCTTGAAGCATCAAGCTAATTTTCTTTAAAAAAGTTCTTTCATTTAAAAATGTTTTTTTTTTTTTTTCTTGAAATGTATGCTAGACACCCATTTAATAGGGTTAAATTAAAAGTTTAGACTTAAACTTTTAGGCCCCGTTGGATAACCATTTGGTTTTTAAAAATTATACTTGTTTTCTCCTAAAATTCCCTACCATGGCTTTCATTCTAGTTAAGATTGCATTTGAATTCCTAGCCAAATTTTAAAAACAAAAACAAGTTTTTGAAAACCATTTTTTTTGTTTCCAAAATTGAACTTGGTTTTTGAAAACAAGGTAGAAGATTGATACTAAAACCAAGAAACTTATAGGTGGAAGTATGTGTGTATAAGCTTAATTTTCAAAAACTAAAAAACCAAAAACCAAATGGTTATCAAACGAGACCTTAATCATTTTCAAAAAATTTGAATAAACCCCTTAAATTAAAGATTGTGTTTATTGTACTCTCCAAAGGTCATGGAGTTCATTAGAAACTCTTTATATTACATGCACCGGATATAAATACAAGTTCAAAACTTGTAAAGATTCATTTAGATTTTTTTTTTTCTTTTTTTAAAGTTATTAAGGCTCTCTCCTCATTTGGATTTAAACCATCACTCCATCTAAAAATTTGAACTAATAGATAACATTATATTTAATTATTATTATTTTCATATTTTTAACTGCGAAAGAAAGGAGTATAAAATACAATGGATTGAGGTACTTGTGTAAATGCAGGCAACTGCAGGGTTGAGACTGTTGGATGCAGATAAAGCTAAGAGAATTCTGCAAGCGGTAAGAAATTAAGATATTATTAAATAAAGGTCTTGGATTTAATTATAATTACTTTTGAAGAAAATGTTTAATAAGATTTTTTTTTAATGTTTGATTTTACATTTGATATGATTAAGAGTACATGAGAATGACTGATGTATGTTTTAAAATAAATTTTCATATCATCAAATTATTAAAAAGAGAACATTCTATTCGAGAAAAAAAAGTTAAGACAGTAAAAGACAAAAATTTCCAAGGGAAAAAAAGAAGCTAAATAGAGAGGAATAATAAAATTTTGGAGAAAGAAGTTAGAAAAAGATGTAGAGAGAGTGAAAAATTGTAGAGAGAACAATAAAGTCATAGAAAGATAAAAAAAAATAAAAAAAAAATAAACTTTAGGACAAGAAAATTAGATAGAAAAAAACGTTAGAGAAAGAAATATGAAAGATTTGAAAGGAAAAATAGATAGAGAGAGACCAAAAACTTAAAAGAGAGAAAAAGTGGTGAGAATTCTAGAAAGAGATTAAGAAGTCGAGGTGACAAAAGGAATTAGATACGAGTTAAAGTAAATATAGTTCAATTATAATTGACAGGTACTCTTGATCAAGAGGTTCTAATTTCCCATCTTCAAATATTGTTGAACTAAATAAATTAAAGAAGAAAAAAATAGTTATAAAAGTGGTAAAACAATCTTCTAGACAAAAAAAAGAAAGAAAGAAAAAATGTTTTAGATCGTCAAAAACAAGTCATAGAGTAAAAGAAAATTTTTGGAGAGAAAATAAAATACAGAAAAAAATTGAGAAACCAGTAGTTTTAGAGAGAGATTGAGAGAAATTGAGAGGTTTTAGAGGGAGAAAATTCAGAGAGAGGAAGTGTTGTAAAAACAAAAAGACAGAGGAAGGAGAAATATTGATAAATGAAGTTGGGGAGGGATTTGAACAAATTTTCGAGAGAGAATTTTTTTAGAAAAAAAAAATAGGACAGAAACGGAGTGAAATATATAAAAATATTTTTGAAATTAAAAATAATAACCATTTTAAAAATAAATTCTATATCCATCTACTAAAAAATCATCTCAAATTAGTTTACTAGATATCACTTTAAATTCTTTGGAAAAAAAATCACATTAAAGTGATTTTAAGATGGTGATGTTGTTTTCAGGTTAGAAAACTTTTTAAAATGAAAAGCACATTCAACTACCGAGCTGATGGAGTTACTATTCTTACTGGTAATCAAGAGGGTTCCTACATGTGGGTATGTTCATTATATCACAATTACAATCTCTCTTATCGTTTTTTATGTGAAAGTTTATTTATAATATGGCTGTCTCTCAAAAACCAAATATTCAATATAGGAAAATTTTGAAATTTATCTCCTACCTAATAATTATCGGATACAAATTTGAAAACATGTTTTCTAATTTCTCTTATGCATATATATTCAATTGTATAGAATATCATTTTTTTTTTTTTTTTAGTAAAAGGGTGTAGAATATCATTTTGCCACTTCAAGGACCCACCCTTAATGGAGTGGAAATAATATTGGCAAAAAATTATAAAAATAATATGCGAAACAACATTAACACTATATTTTTTTCTAATGGTTTTTCTTCCTTTTTTTTCCCCCAAAAATAATGTAGAAATCTACCAAATACATTTTCTACACAAAAGATTATATTATATTTTTAAAGACAAAACTGTTTATAAACTTAATCACAATCACAAGCCCGAATGTATATATCAAGACATTTGTTGAATAAGATTATAAAAAGAAAACAAAAAAAGACTAGTGCAACTAAGCTTCCTATTTAGAAAACTATAGCTTTATTTTCTTTTTTCTTCTTCAAAACCCATTTTGTAAATAAAATTTAAAAACAATTATTATCTTAAAAATGGGTCTAATCCAAAGATCCAATGTAATAGAATGATCTATCTCAAAAAAAAAAAAAAAAAAAAAAGAGTAATAGAATGATCTACTAGTTAAAACATGTCTTCGATTAAGTGGTAGATTCAAATTTAAAACCATCCCGAAAAAAAAAATCCCAAAGTAATAAATCAAGCTCGTGTGTCTAACCAAAAAGAATCCAATTAAAAAAAAAAAGTTGATTTGATTGTGATTTAAAGTATAGGTTAAATAATTTATCAAATAATCGTCCTTAATCTTACATTTTTTTTTTTATTTCTTTCCAATAATTAAACCACTCCCTAAGAAATTATGTCAATACATTATGGACAAAATTATAAGATTAAGAAACCAAGTTAAAATCACCTTAAAATATTAAGGAATATTTAGCCCTAAATTTGGGGTATGGTTTTTCAGGCAACAATAAACTATTTGTTGGGGAATTTGGGGAAGAAATATTCAAAGACAGTTGGAGCAGTGGACCTTGGTGGTGCCTCTATTCAAATGGCTTATGCTCTCTCTGAAGAAGCTGCAGCAAAGGCTCCTCATTCTCCACAAAATGAGGATGGATATATTCAACAATTTTATTTCAAGGGAACCAAATATTTTCTCTATGTTCACAGGTTTTTTTTCCGTCTCTCTCTCACTCTCTCTCTTAATTACTTCTTTTTTTTTTTTTTTTTTTTTTTTTTTGAGTACATCAACATTTGGGGTGAGTGATTCGAACCTCTGACCTCTTGGTCGAGGGTACCGCTGAGCTAAGCTCGATCGCTTTGGCCTCTCTCTTAATTACTACTGATTAAAGAACATTAATGTTAATGATAATTTCTTAATTAAAAAAAGCATAACATTTAAGATTAATAATGAGTAACATTTCAATTATTAGTTCTCTCTTTCATTCTAACTTTTTGTTCGATTTTGTGTAGTTATTTGCATTATGGTGCAAAAGCAGCCAGAGCTGAGATTTTGAAAGTAACCAAAAATTCATCCAACCCATGCATCTTAGCTGGTTATCAAGGTATGTTAATATTCACTTTTTTTTTAAAAAAAAAATCGAGTGTTTTTTTTTCACTCTCTAGTTACTCACGTTTTAACATTTTTCAATTATGCATTCTCTATTGATGAATGTTAAACTCAACTTATGATCATAAGCTTACCTGATATGACACTTATTAGACTTGTCAGAAATTTTTGGTCATGTTTGATAACCATTTGGTTTTTGAAAATTATGTTTGTTTTCTCTTATTTTTTCTTACTATGGATTTCATCTTTGTTATGGACACATTTGAATTTCTAGCAAAATTCCAAAAACAAAAACAAATTTTTAAAAACTATATATTTTTTTTTTCAGTTTTAAAAAATTGGCTTGGTTTTTGAAAACATGGAAAGAGGGTAGATGAAAAAACAAAAAAACTTATAGGTGAGAGTAGTGTTTATAAGCTTAATTTTCAAAAACAAAAAATCAAATGGTTATCAAACGAGACCTTAGATACAGAGATTACCCTAATCTATCTCTTAGATGATCTCATTCTTCTCGTAAATTTCTACTAACTTACCAACTATCTAATATGTTCATGTGAAACTTATTCCAAAGTCAATTTTAACATCTATCAATCAGGTAGGGTAAATTGAAAGAATTAGCTAAAACATAAAACTAAAGATAGCCAACTTGAGCATTAATCAATCAAAGTTACCATACACATACATCTGTTCTAAAGGGCTCTTCTCCTCTTCCTCCCGAAGTTTAGAGAGATTTAAACTTCTCATTTCTAAGTTGAGAGTATATATGTCTTAACCAACGACTGTGAGTGTGATGTAGTTGATGTATGTGTGGGTGTAGGTATATACAAATACCATGGAAAAGAATACAAAGCGTCAGCATCTCCATTAGGGCCAAGCTTGAGAGGGTGTGAGAGAGTGATTATGAAGGCTATGAAAGTGAACAAACCCTGTAATTACAGCGGTTGCAGTTTCAACGGAATTTGGAACGGCGGCGGCGGCGAAGGCTTCTATAATCTCTATTTTGCTTCCAACTTCTACGGCGTTCCGGCAAAGGTCACAAAAGATATAATCCAAACATCTATTTTAATTTTCATGAAAATCCTAACCCTAACTTGCTTTGAGAAATATGAATTTATGATTAATAGTACGTTTGGAATAATTTTTGAAAAAATACTTTTTAAATAAAATCGAATTTTTTTAGCATAGCAGCTGTGAAAATTTTCATAATTTAAAAGTGTGTTTAGGTATAGTTTATCGAGTGATTTTTAGATGATTAAAAGTGACTTTTAGAAAAGTCTTAACAAATAAAAAATGCTGTGTCACCAACCAATTCTGTTATTTTAAACACTTCTGAAGAAAAATGTAAGATATAAAAATATTTTTATTGAATATATATGTATATATCAAAGATCTTTTTGGTAATTTTCCATCTTTTCATAATTTCATCTTTGTATTCTTTTTTTTTTAAACTATATGTTTGTCAATTGTTTCCTTTTCTGGCGCTGCTTTCTTTTTTATAGCTATTTGTAGTTTATTTTTCTCGTAAATTTTAAATTAAAAAGAGAAATAAATGTTTTACATGAAAAGTATTTTTTTAAAAAAAAAAAAAATAATAGACACTTTTATTTTACGACTAAAGTAATAGAAACTAATATGTTATATTTATCATAAATTTTTTTATTTTTTATTTTTTATTTTTTTTATTTTTTTGTAAATAATACTTTTGTTTAGGTTTTTAAAAAAACTATAAACCAGATTTTAACGTTTCCAAAATTTATGAGAATCTTTCTTCAAAAAAGAGAAACGTCTACCAAATATTTTATATTTCTAAAAAAAATAACATAAATATAGGAATGTCAGTGGATTAACAAACTCCATATATGTTTATATAGACTGGTATCATTGACTCCAACAAAAAGGTGGGCAAGGCACGAGCATCTGATTTTATGAAAGTGGCAGAGCGGGCTTGCTTAACCAAATATGAAGATGCAAAAGCAACCTTCCCCAATTATTCTAAGAAATACGTGCAATACGTGTGCTTGGATATTCTCTACCAGTATTCCCTCATTGTTCATGGCTTTGGTACGTTTCATCCTCATTTTTCTCTTCGAAATTATGATGAAATTTTAACAAAAGAGTTTGAAGTTATAAAGGACGAATCATGTTTGAATCAATTTTTTTCAAATACGTACAAAGGGATAAATTACATATCAAGCTGGGACTGTATATGTAAGATTGATTTGATCTAGAAAATGCTATATATTATAATCATATTTCAGTTTTCAAAAAAAGAAAAAAAAAAAAAACTTAGTACATAAACTTTGAGAGTCGTGTGTCTAATAAGAGTCATATAAACTTTAAAAAGTGTAATATGTTGAAAGGTCTGAGTAGTTTTTAAACTTTAAAAATATTCTCATAATTTAAAGATTTATTAAATATAAAATTGAAAGTTCAGGAATCTATTAGATACTATATTGCAAGTTCAAAGACATTATTAGAGTTTTTTTTTTAAAGTCCAAGCCCTATTTGATAGCCAACAAGAGTTTAGCTCAACTGACATAAAATTGTACTGATAACCACAAGGTCTGTGGTTCGAATCCTCCTCCCCAAATATTGTCAAAAAAAAAAAAAAAAAAAACCCTGTTTAATAACCATTTTGATTTTTTATTTTCTTACAATGACTTTCATATTTGTTAAGGACACATTTGAATGTCTAGTCAAATTCCAAAAACAAAAACAAGTTTTTGAAAACTACTTTTGTTTTCAAAATTTGACTTGATTTTTGAAAACATTGAAAGAAGGTAGATAACAATACAAAAAAATTTATAGGTGGAAGTAGTATTTACAAACTTAATTTTCAAACGGGGCTTTTATTTTTATGAACATATTAGACACTTTAAGATTAAATATTTTTTTTTTCCAAGAGACAAAAGTTTGGAGACTTATTGTGCAGAAGCCTCAAAGCTCAAGCAACCAAACTTTTAATTTAACATTTTCTATTTAAATAAATAAGTTTTTATAATCAAATCATTTATGTTACAAAACGTTCACGACTTGATAATCATAGGACCCGTTTGATAACGTTCTCGTTTCCTGTTTCTCGTTTTTCGTTTCTTGTTTCCTGTTTCTTGTTTCTTGTTTTTTAAGAACTAGAAACAGAAACATGTTTGATAACTATTTCTGTCCCTTGTTTCTCTGAAAAAAGAAACAGAAACACAAATGTGTTTGATAACCAGTTCTTGTTTCTTGTTTTTTTAGTTAAAATAAAATTTAGTACATATAATATAAAAATATATTAATTTTCAACGATTATTTTTTTTATTTCTCCTTCTTCTTCCTCATCACTACCATCATTGTTACCGATCACCCGCCGTCGTTGATCATCGGCCATCACTACCGACCTCCGACCACTGGCGAATGCTGAAAGTTAGCGACGAGTGCTGGAAAAGTCGTCGGCGGGTGGCGGCGGTCGTCGAAAATAAGAAAAAAAGGAAAAAGTTTCGGTCGACAACGATAGTGGTGGCCGGTAGTCGGAGGTCGACGGTGGCATCTGGTAGTCAGAGGTTGACTGTAGCAGCTGGTCGACAGAGGTCGGTGGCGGTCAGTCGGCGAAGGTCGATCAGAAGAAGTCGACGATGATCGCTAGTCAGAGGTTGACGGTAGCGGCTGGTCGGCGACGCCCGGTAGTCGGAGGTTGACGGTGGCAGTCGGCCGGTAGTCAGAGGTCGACGGTGGAGGTTGGTCGGTGGCGGCCGATAGTCGAAGGTCGACGGTGGCGATCGATCGACATATGTCGCTCAGCGAAGATCGACGACGCCCGGTAGTCAAAGGTCGAAGGTAGTAAAAGGTCGACGGTAGTGGCTGGTCGGCGATGCCCGGTAGTCTGAGGTCGACGATAGTGGTCAGTCGGCGGAGGCTGGTCAACAGGGGTCGACGGCGCCCAGTAGTCGGAGGTCAACGATGGTGGTTGGTCGATGGCGACAGGTAGTCGGAGGTCGACGGTAGCGGTCGGTCGGCAGAGGCTTGTCAGCGGGGTCGGCGGAGGCCGGTTATCGTAGATCGACGGTAGCGGTCGGTTGGCGAAGGTCAACGTTGGCCGATAGTCGGAGGTCGACGGTGGCATCTGGTAGTCAGAGGTTGACTATAGCAGCTGGTCGACAGAGATCGGTGGCGGTCAGTCGGCGAAGGTCGATCAGCGGAGATCAGCGATGATCAATACTCAGAGGTCGACGGTAGTGGCTGGTCGGCGATGCCCGGTAGTCTGAGGTTAACGGTAGCGGTCAGTCGGCGGAGGCTGGTCAACAGGGGTCGACGGCGCCCAGTAGTCGGAGGTCGACGATTGTGGTTGGTAGATGGGGCCAGGTAGTCGGAAGTCGACGGTAGTGGTCGGTCGGCGGAGGTCGGTTGTCGTAGGCCGACGGTGGCGGTCGGTTGGCGAAGGTCAGCGTTAGCAGATAGTCGAAGGTCGACGACAGCGGCCGGTCGGCGGTGGTTAGTCGAAGGTAATCAGAGGTCGGCGGCGCCCGGTAGTATGAGGTCGACGGTGGCGGTCGTTTGGCGGAGGTCGGCGGCGGCCAGTAGTCGGAGGTCGATGATGGTGGTTGGTCGACGGCGCCAGGTAGTCGGAGGTCGACGATAGCGGTTGGTCAGTGGAGGCTAGTCAGCGGGGGTCGGTGGAGGCCGGTTATCGTAAGTAGTCGTGGCGTTCGATTGGCGGAGGTCAGCATTGGCCGGTAGTCGGAGGTCGACGACGGCGGTCGGTCGGTGGTGGTTGGTTGACGATAGTCAGAGGTTGGCAACGCCCGGTAGGCAGAGGTCGACGGTGGCGGTCGTTTGGTGGAGGTCGGCGGTTGCCGGTAGTGGCTGGTCGGCAGCACCTGGTAGTCTGAGATCGACGGTAGCGGTCAGTCGGCGGAGGCTGGTCAGTGGGGGTCGACGGCGGCCGGTAGTCGGAGGTCGACGATGGTGGTTGGTCGAGGACGCCAGGTAGTTGGAGTTCGACGGTAGCGGTCGGTCGGCAGAGGCTGGTCAGCGGAGGTCGGCAGAGGCCGGTTATCGTAGGTCGATGGTGGCTGTCGGTTGGCGATGGTCAGCGTTGGCCGATAGTCTGAGGTCGACCACGGTGGCCGATCGGTGGAGGTTGGCGGCAACCGGAAGTCGGAGGTCGACGGTGGCGGTTGATCGGCGGAGGTCGGCGACGGCGGCCAATCGGTGGAGGTCGGTGGCATGCGGTAGTCGGAGGTAGACGACGGTACCGGTCGGTGGAGGTCGGCTGCAACCGGTAGTCGGAGGTCGAACGGTGGCGGCCGATCGGAGGAGGTCAGCGGTTGGAGGTCGGCGGCAGGCGGTAGTCGGAGGTAAACGGTGGTCGGTAGTAGAAGGTCGGCGACGACGGCCGGTCGGTGGAGGTCGGCGACAGGCGGTAGTCGGATGTAGATGGTGACCAGTAGTCGGAGGTCGACGACGACGACCGGTCGATGTAGGTCAGCGACAGTCGGTAGTCGGAGGTCGACAGTGGCAGTTGGTCGGTGGAGGTCGGCGGTGGCCGGTAGTCGAAGGTTGGCGACGACGGTCGGTTAGTGGGTGTCGACGGCAGCCGGTAGTTGCTGGTCGACGGTGGCGGTCGGTCGGCGGAGGTTGGTGGTGGCAGCCAGTCGACGGGGGCGACGATCATCGGAAAAGTCATCGAAAGAATTTTCAAAAAAAGTGTGGGAAAAGTCGTTGCCGCTAGTCGGTCAGCGGAGGTCTTCAACGACGGGCGGTTGATGGAGGTCGACGACAGCGATAGTCGAAGGTCGATGGTGGCTGTCGGTCGGAAAAAAAAAAAGATGGATCTAGGAATGGAAGAGAGAGATGGATACATGCATGAAAGAAAAAAAAAAACAGAAACAGAAACAGAATTTGAGAAACAACTTTTTGTAGTTTCTCAAATTTTGCCCATTTTCTAGAAACGTTTCTAGAAATTTAGAAACAAGAAACAAGGATGAGTTATCAAACATGTTTGTTTCTTAAAAATGAGAAACAGGAACAAGAAACAGGAAACGGGAACGTTATCAAACGAGCCCATAGTGTCCAACTTTGTTGTTTTTAACCAAGTTTAAAATTTCATAGTCAACAAGAGTATAACTCAACTGGCATAAAGTTTGTATTATAGTGATCAAGAGGTCTGTGGTTCGAATCCTCCCACAACCACAAATTGTAAAAAAAAAAAAAAAAACTTAAAATTTCATATTTTTTAATTCAATGAAATAAATTACATAGCTACTTTAAGGACAATCATTTAAAATTTTGGTTACCATGATACTATTAAATTCCTTTTTGGGTGTATTTTTCTTCAGGTATTAACCCCAATAAGAAGATATCATTGGTGAGTCAATTGGAGTATCATGGTTCTTCTGTTGATGTTGCATGGCCCTTGGGCAATGCCCTAGCTGTTGTCTCAAAACATGATGAAGCTCTATTTCTCACTACCTAAAACTCAATCCACTCTAAACATTTGAATCACCATGTGTTGGTTCTTCATGTGTTTATCCTTATGCTTTTTTAGTTTGAAGTATGTGTGAAAGAGCTTCATATGTAATCCTTGATCTTGGAAAGAACTACTACGATGACCTAGATTATAAATAAGCGTGTTTTTATTACACATGTCACAAGTCTCATGTGTATTGTTCGTAAATTAATTTATTGACATGGGAGACTCTTTAGTTAGAGATGACCTTCATCATTATTTTTATTTTTATTGAGTTTGAAAATATGTGGAGTGGAGAGACTTGAATCTCTTATCTTTTAATTGATGATATATATATCTTAACTTTAATTCAATTGTACTTAAGTCGGTGCTTTCATAAGTTGTTGATGTGAAATTTCAATTAAGTATTCATTACTTTTCATATTCTATCTAGTTGTATTTCTAATCATAATTTCTTTGATCACTATTAGTCTTGTCATTTTTTGGAACGAATATAGGAAGCACAATTACTCCCCTTCATGTTCTAGTATTTCTTTCATACTAATATCAATCTAAATTTGATGTTAATTTTTTATTTTATTTTCTAAAAATATTTTAGCCACTTCAAAACAATAGAATTCTAAATATATCTAAGACACCAAAAATAAGCACAAATAATAAAAGTTTTAACATCTCAACAAATATTAAAGTGCAATAACCCACACCAATCCTACAATGGACGCTTTGAAACTTTATAATAAAACGGAGGAGGATTCAATTTAAAGAAGAAAAAAAAAAAATCACCTTTCCTCTTCACCTTTGTTGATTCTCTCAAATTCCAAAAATATACATAAATCGAGTCCCTTGAGCCTACTGTAGCTCCGCCTCTGCCTGCACTCCGTCAACAGATCTTGTCAAAAACTCACATTCTTCCATGGTGTTTTGTTCTAGTTTTCTTTTTCTTTTTCTTTTTTTTTTTTAATAAGGTACAAAAATTATTACTATATTTACCTTTCTTTAGTTCAAGGGTTATCGACAAGAATGACCATTTTTTAAAGGGTGTTCTGAAAAAATGATAAAACTCTTTACTTTTTTGGATAAATGACTAAATCAATTTTATGAATTGATAAATACGAATTATCAAGTTACAGAAATTCTCTTTCTAAAAAAATATATAATCGAAGATCTAAAATTATAGGATAGTTAAATCAAATAAAACAAAATCATTTAAAACTTCCTTAAGGGGTAATTATCTATAAAAAAAATCGTAAATACAAAATCAAATCAAATCAATGATTTAGATCAAATAAGAACAATTCCGTTTACAAATCCCTCAAATAAAAGGGTCATTATCTATTCAAAAAAAAAAATCGTAAATACAAAATAATATAAAAAGTGTCTAATTTGCTGCTGACTAGAAATAATATTTTCATGCTTCTCAAAAAAAAAAAAAAAAAAAAAAGAAATAATATTTTCATGTGCATACTCATAATCTGTAATTGTAAATAATGGGGTAAGTGTTTCTTCAGATGATAAGTTTAAATTGGAATTTGTAAAATGTAAGCTTTTATATATACTAGTTTAAAAACACGTGCGATGCACGTTAAATTTCATTTTTTAATTGAAAATTAGAAAAAAAAAAAGAAAAAAGAAAAAAAGATGGTGCCTAGAAGTCTAAAACTATATATTATCTTGTTCTATGTTCATTTACAATAATGAATATGAAATACTTTGCACGTGATTTGAAATCTTTGGAATATATTTTTTAGGGTGAAAGTTAACTATTGAATAAATATATTTTTCATCTAGTTCAAATAGTAAATATTTGACATTAAACGATAATGTAAGAGGTAGAAAAAATAATAAAAGATATATAATTAAAATAAAAATACATATAATAGTTGTAAACTAAATTTGATAAAACATAAAAAGTGGCATCATAAAGATATAGTTTATTATCTCATAGGTAATTCATCAGTGTGCTTCGAGATTGTATTTTGGAGAAAAAGAAAGAAAGAAATATATTTCATAAGAATTATATAAGTTGATTTTTTTAAAAAAAAAAAACTAAAGTATTTAATAAAGTATAACCTCTTTGAAAATAACATTTTTTTTGTATGTTTGGATGACAAATTTTGATCTTCGAGTGATTCGATAAGAATTTTTGTACTGATATTGAAAAAAGTTGCTAATGTGAAATTACATATTTAGGAATATATTTTCTAATAGTCAGAACAATTTGTCCTTGTGTTTTGTTTAACGTCATCGCACAACATAATATAACAGAAAATTGTTTCCTTTCGAACTTGAATGGATATCATTTTGTGCCATTAGGTGGACTTAATTAATGGAAATCATGATATCAAAATGTGTTTCCCCGTTCTCCCGTTACTACTTCGACAATTTAAATATAGTTCCTATACCTTTTCTTGAAGAACTTTCTCCAAATAGGTACATATAAATTACATATGACTTTAAAGGAATGGTACAAAGATTGCAAGGAAAAAGTTATAAATTTAAGAAAAAAGAAAAAATAAACAAAGTAATTGCATAATAATTAGACTGTTAATATATTGATACCAAAAAAAATTTATTAGTGATTTTTTTTAAAAAAAAAAAGAATAATTTTTTTAGTAAAAAGAAAAAAGAATATGTTATATGCATGTTAATGAATGTGACAACTCAAATTTAATATACTAAGTGATTTTTTTTTTTTTAATTTATAACAATATACTAAGTGGAACTTGTGAGGACATTTGTGCAATAATTATTAAAAATGAGAATATTTGAATGTTATTCAAATCATATATTTCAATCAAAATGAGTTTAAATTTTAATGAATATGGTACTTATTTTCATAAAATGATTTTTTTGTTATTCTTTAAAATTTTAAAATATGTTTCATTTATAATATTTTAAGTAAAATGAAGCGAGACATTCAACAAATTTTTAAAAAAGATAATATGCTCACTTAAAAAGAAATAGGGAATCTCACTTTATTACTAATAGAGAATGAATTTAAAAGTTTGGTAAAAAACCACATTCTTACATATTTTTTTTTTCTGAGTTCCACATTCTTACAATTATGTACTTTTAAAAGAGTAATTTTTACAATTATATAAGTTTATGACTTAATTTTTAAAACTAAAAATTTAGGATAGCAATGGTAACAATCGCTATATTTTATTGGTGCTTTATGCTTTTTTTTTTTTTTGTTTTATATAGATTTTGATACAAAAAATCTAGGGAAAAATACACTTTTGGTCCCTAAGGTTTGGGTTAGGTTTCATTTTGGTCCCTGAGTTTTCAAACTCAACATTTTAGTCCCTAAGGTTTGGATTTTGTTTCATTTTGGTCCCTCTATCCATTTTTCCGTTAGATTTTAACAGATTGTTGATGTGGCACCTATTTTTTATTTAAAAAAATATTTTTTTTTATTTTAAAATAAAATAATATAAATTAATTAAAAAATATTATTTCTTCTTCTCTCTTGTTCTTCTTCTTCTCCACCTTCATCTTCTTCTTCATCACTCCCACCACCACCACCTGCCGGACCGCCGCCGGACCTCCGCCGCCTATTTTTCTCCTCTTTTTTTTCTTCTTCCTTCTACTCCCCTTTTTCTTCTTCTTCCCTCTTCCTTCCTTCCCTTTCTTTTTTCACTTTTTTTTTTAAAACACAGAGCCCAGATCTGGAAAGCTCGAGTCGAACACGTCGTTCCGGTTAACTATTAAAAAAAAAAACAATGCCCTGCTCACGCCGTTCCTATTTGAAACGAAAGGAAAATTTCGAGATCTACCACGTTTCAGATCTCATGCCGTTCACAGCCCCTTCGTTTCAGATCTCATGCCCCGCTCACGCCGTTCACGGCCCCTCGTTTCAGATCTCATGCCCTGCTCACGCCGTTCACATCCCCTCGTTTCAGATCTACCACGACGAAGACGTCCATGGAGATGAAGTTTTTCGGGGAGAAAAGTCCGAGATCTACCACGTCTCGCTCGCCGGAGAAATTTCGGTTCATTTCCGAGATCTAAAGCGTCAGATTGACCAGATGTTCCAGATCTAGTGTTCGGGCGTGCGACTGGAACGAGCTTTCCAGATCTGGGCGTTCTGTTTTTTTTTTTTTAAAAAGAAAATGAAAGAAGAAAGGGAATGAACAAGAGGGAAAAAAAAGAAAAAAAGGGAGAAGAAGGAAGAAAAAAAAAGGAGAAAAAGTGGAGGCGGCGGCGGCGACGGCAGTGGCCCAGCGGCGGCCGGCAGGTGGTGATGGTGGTAGCAATGAAGAAGATAAGGTGAAGAAGGAGAAGAATAAGAGAGAGAAAAGAAATAATAATTTTTTAATTAAAAATAATATTTTTTAATTAATTTATATCATATTATTTTAAAATTTTAAAAAATTATTTTTTAAATAAAAAAATAGGTGTCACATCAGCAATCTGTTAAAATCTAACAGAAAAATAGATGGAGGGACCAAAATGAAACAAAATCCAAACCTCAGGGACTAAAATGTCGAGTTTGAAAACTCAGGGACCAAAATGAAACCTAACCCAAACCTCAGGGACTAAAAGTGTATTTTTCCCAAAAATCTATATAGATCAAAATAGTGATGAAATTAGAGTCGAAAAATATGTAGAAAACTCAAAAGTTATATGAATTTTATATAATAAAGTTTTTTCCTTATGTAAATGGTTAATATGCTTTTTGGAAAGGCATGACTAATGATCCATTTTTATTGTAAGATATATTTTTAATTTTAATCTTCGAATAGATGCATCTGATGTGTAACTAACTCTGCCTGAATAGTCGCGTCTCATCAGCAAAGATTGAAGGACACTTTAACTCGAGTTGTATCTCTTTAACAAATATAAAAGGGTAAAATGGACATTTATTAAAATTATAAGGGCAAAAGAGGAAAACAAAGATTCTCCTCCTTAAGCCCCTTTTATATATAGTAATATATATATATATATATATATATATATATATATATATATATTTTGCCAACAAGAGCTTAGCTCAATTGACATAAAGTTGTATTGATAACCACAAAGTTTGTGGTTCGAATCCCCCTCCCCACATATTGTCAAAATATATATATTTCTTTTTTGAAATAATGACATTGCAAAGCAACTCTTACAAAATATTGAATTAGGTCGTCAACGAGAACATAAGTCAGGATGTGTTTGGTTTAACTTTTTCAAGTGTTTAATTTTGTAAAAACACTCATTTTGAAAAAAAAATTCTAGTGCTTGGCAACTACTAAAAATGACTTATTAAAAAATGAGATTGAGAAAAATCAACCATTCTGAGAGAAACACTTTGAAATAAAATTTTTTAAAAAGAGTTTTTAGGTATATAATAACTTGTGGATAAAAACACTTGTAAGAAAATGTAACCAAACATATGAGTGTTTAAATTCTAAACAATTTTTATACAAAATGTTTTTTTAAAAAAGGCATTCTTGAAAAACACTTAAATTAAAAAGTATTTCAAACGGACCATCAATTGATTTGTTGGCATAAAATTTGTACTCTCAACCAAGAACACAGAGGATGAGGGATAATTTCCCAAAATTGCAAAGCAACAACTAAAAAAAATTGAATTAAGCCGCCGGCAAGAACATAGCTCAATTGTCTTGTTGACATAAAATTTGTACTCTCAACCAAGAGCACAAAGATTCATATCCCTCACCCCTCACATGTTGCAAAAAAAAAAAAAAAAATTACATGTTCAATCTAAGTTTGTTTTCCAGGGAGGTTTATTTAAAATTTTGGACATTGGGAGAGACTATGCTTAGAAGCAAGGGTTAAGGGTTTAGGACTTAGAAGAAGGTATGAAAGCGTATAAATCAAAGGATCACCCTAGAAACTCACCATTAATTGTTGAAGTAGATGCCCTCGAGGTTGTGAAAGCTCTGAATCATGAAATCCCAGACATCTCAGACACCAAAGTGATATTTAACGAGGTGGAAGATCTTTCGGCTGAGGCAGGAGTCATCTCTTTCGCTAAATGCCATAGGGCGGGCAACCGAATTGCGCACTCACTCGCGCGAGCAGCTACTGGTTACATGTCGATGCCTCCCCTGTCGTCCGTCGAAGTTGACAACATCGCCCACAGTTTTGGGTCATCTGATTTTGGTCTTCCTTCCGGCAGTTGTTGTAACTAACTTTTCCCTTTCGTAATAAAGTATTCAGTTTCAAATATATATATATATCAAAATGTCCATCTAGTGGATATTTCTAGAAAAATATCTAAAACAAAAAATTCAAAAAAAATATTTACATTAATAAATAAATGTTTTACATTTTTAAAATAAGTTAATTTTTATACTTCTTATAAATATTATCTTCACATTAGTTACATTTTTTTGTTATTTTACTTATATTTTATTGATTTTTTTACGATATAACAGAAATGTTGATTCACCCCTCATGTCGATGTCGAATCCATAGACATGTGAAAATTTCGATAAAAATGTCGACAAAAATTTAATACATTGGTTAGAAGGACAAATATATCTCATATAAAAATATATAAACCTTACCAGAATCATGAATGAGCATATTTAAAATTTAGATTCTTTTAAGTCATTTATCAAAATTTAGTATTTAATTTAGCCTAGTTAACCCTTAAAAACACAATGAATGATAATATAATATAATATAATAGTATATTTTGATGGCCTAGCCTTTCGGCCCTTTCCAATGGACCAACTCTTTTATAAGCCTACTGAACTGATCTGTTGGACTTGGCCTCAACCCATGATCCAAAATCCAAGCCGTTCAAACTTTTTAAACTTCAACTAAAATAAGCTTCAATTTCTATTAAGTTTTATTAAAATAAGTTTTATATATTTTTTTTCAAAATATTTATTCTCTACAAAGAATATAAAACAAACGTTCAATGAGTCATTATATTTTGGGTGTGTTTGGTTTATCTTTTCAAGTGTTTAATTTTGAAAAAAAAAATTCTACTGTTTGACAACCACAAAAAATGACTTATTAGAAAATGAGATTGATAAATAAACAGTGAAACACTTGAAACCAACTTTTTTAAAAAGGGGAATTGCAATGGGTAGAAAAAAATATTAGGATATTTGCAAATTTAACTATGATTTATTAGGTTTGCAAATATAGCAAAATTTTAAAAATCTGATTTCCTTTTTTTTATTATTCCAATTTTACCCTTGTTGGTATATCAATAGGTATATTACTAGTATATCTGATATATTTTATATTTATTGATATACGAAATATAAAGTATACCAAATTTGATATACTCGAATGAATACAATGATATACCTAATATACTAATGATATATCTAATATATACTTGATTTGATAAACATAATATTTGATATACCAATGATATACTTGATATGTTACTTTCTTTACTTATATTTGTTATATTTTCTTTTCTCTTTATTGAATTATGTTGTATTATTTACATATTTTAAATGAAATGTTTGTCTTTTATAAAATAAATGTTTGTCTTCTATACCTGTTATGAAAGTTGATACACCGTTGATATACCTCATTTTTTTTACTAGTCAAATAATTAATAAATATACCTGATTATGAATAGCTAAATACATCAATGATAAACTTGTTATGAAAAAAAAATCATTGATATATACACATTCAACCGAGAGGTTAGATGTTTAAATCCTCTCCCACACATATTGTCCCAAAATAAAGCTAATATATCTAATTCTTTATTGATGAAGTATATCAAAAATATCTAAACTAATGAAAGCTCATGTGTAAAGTATATTATATTCACGAAATATACATCTGATATACTATATATTTAGTATATGAATTGATTGATATACCAAATATCTAATACATTATATTCACGAAATATACATCTGATATACTATATATTTACTAGATATTTGGTATATCAGTGGACGACGAGCTGAGGTTATTTTAGTCTTTTTGCGTTATTGTCTGGGCTGGGCCAAACGTTTTTTGCTATATCTGCAAACCCAATAAATCAAAGACACGCCTGCAATTATTGATTTTTTTTTTCTATTGATGCAAATGCCCCTTTTAAAAAAGACTTTTTAAGTATACAATAACTTGTGTATACACTAATCAGGAAATGCAACCAAACATATGAGTGTTTAAATTCTAAATAATTTTTATATAAAATGTTTTTAAAAAAATGCATTCTTGAAAAACATTTAAATTAAAATGTATTCCAATTGGCAATGAGTGGAGCAACTCATGTATCTTATATATTGTGAGTTCTCCTATTATCTTTTCAATGTGGGATCCTCAACAAGCCCCTTAAGATGGTGTCTCTTTGGGTTAATCATTCTGGATGGGATCCCATTTTTTTTCTTGGACCGTATATCCATTTGGGTTTCATGAGCTATGATATCATAATAGATTACATGAGTTTCATCTCAAAACCAATTGGTAATGAGTGGAGTAACTCATGTATCTCATATATTGTGAGTTCTCCACTTATCTTTCCAAAGTGGGATCCTCAACAAAATCTATTGAGCTTTTGGATAAAAATGATGAAGGTAAATGAGAATGCTTTGTCTAACTTTTTAAGCAATGTTTTTTTTCGACAACATGTGGGGTGAGAGAATTTGAACCACAGATCTCTTGGTTATTGATAAAAACTTTATACTAGTTGAACTAAGCTCATGTTGTCTTTTAAGCAATATTGTTAAAACTATATACAATTATTCTAAACATAATGACATTGTTTTGATTGTATTTTGTTTTATTTAAAATAAAATTTTGTTTTAGTCTCTAAAGTTGGAGATTCTTTTTCTTTTTTTCAATTTTATCTCCATCATTTAAAAAGTTTTAACTTGATGCCTTATATGTATTAAGATTTTTATTCTTCCTGCTAGTAATAAGAATAGGTTAGAAATTCTGTTGATTTTTTCAAAAAAATTTGGAAGATAAATTAGAAACTTTAATATCTTCTTAATTGAGTTTCATTTCTAAATTTCTACCAACGCGTCAATTATTATATCATGTAAGTTTATTATTAATCAATTTTAATATTCAACAACAAAAATGATATGATTGGAATAGTTAAAACAGAAAAGACCATATTGAAGCTTTTTAAATCATAGTAACCAAATTGAAAAAAATACACAAAAATTAAGGATTAAGACATATATATTTGCATTTGATTTATTTTCTTTGAGAAACCTCTATTCCTATTTTATAAAAACCAATGATATATTTTTCTGATATATTTTATTATGATTGAAATAGTTAAAACATAAAAGACCAAATTGAAACTTTTAAATTACTAAATTAAGGATTAAGACATATACGCATTTGATTTATTTTCTTTGAGAAATCTATTCCGATTTTATAAAACTAATGATATATTTGTCTAATATTCTCATATATCGACGGTTTTTAAGCATTTGAAAAAGAAAAGATTATGAAATTTGAAGAATTCACGAGAAGACGAATAATTAGAAGGAACAAAAAAAATAGACAGAAATGCTCTCGTTGAGAGTCGAACTCAAGACCTCCCGCTTACTAAACGGGTGCTCTAACCAACTGAGCTACGAGAGCTGATGCTTACAAGATTCCTTAAAATTTAACAAGACTTTTTCCATAAAACCAGATTTTGCATTGAACCTTTCTTTAAAAAATTAATAATAAAAAATATTAGAGTCTTTTTGTTGGGAAATAAATATTAGAGTTTATTTTGAGGATTTCGAGAAAGTTTCCTTTTTCAAATGCATGATGACCTTAGTAATGCTTTTCAAATTTATCTTTAGTCAGTAATTATTATACGCTAGAAAAAAGGAAAAAAAAAAACTTTACCCAAGTTTAATGATTTGAGTTTATTTTGTTTTAATTCTTGTCATTAAAATTTTAAAATTAATTAATAGAAAAATAACATAGTACATTTATTCTCTTATCAGATTAAGTAGTTGGCTTGTTTATTTAAAAAAAAAAAAAGTAGTTGGCTTGTTTGTATATGTCAACTCATTCTAACTCAATTAGTTAAAGCATACATTATCAACTATAAGATTAGAGGTTTGAATCTTCTCATCCCACATGTTGTTGAACACTAAAAAAAAGTGTATTGTCTATATATATCGAGTTCATATGAAGGTGACAATTTTAATTTATAATTTTTTTTAATCAAGGATATGATGTTTCAACCAATTTAGCTATATTCAGATTGACAGATATTATATGTATACAAACAAATATTTGTTGCGACTAGATATATAGTAGGTCAACTTTTAAATTTCAAAAACAAATTTCAATTTAAATTAAATAAACCAATAAAAAAAATCAACAACAAAAACAAAACAATTATTCATACAACACGAAAAGTCTAAAACGTTTAAACAAATTAAACCATTCAAAAGTTGAAAAGAGAGATTAAAGTAAAGCATTTGAAACTCAAATCCAAAACACAACAATATAGTTATCATTCATCAATGCACGAGGATCATCACATGTGGATGGCAACTAACTAGAGCTCACACTCGTGTGTCACATTGGGTGTCTCAAATTCAAAATATATAATTATACGTTTGAAAAATACAGAAACAAACAAAGACAAAGACACAACACAACACGTAGAATGAATCATATCAGATATTATTACGAAAGGCTTTACGCATTTATCGACTAAAAGAATCGATTCTTCGAAATAATATACAAAATTGGGGGTGATGTGAAGGGATGGATGATTGGATCAGCCCCACACGCACAGATGCAAGGGGGGCCATTGGCTTTGGCTTTGGCTTTGAACAAATTTTTGGTTGAGGCATTTCATCGAACACCTTGAGGTCACGTGAGATTGGACCAGCTTTTGTTCCCTTTTGTACATTGTGTAGTAATTGAATTTGAAGAACTTCAACTTTTTTTTTTTTTTTTTTTTTTTTTTTTTTTGGGGGTTTGTATCATTATTATAACTTGACCAACTTGGCCAAAGGCATCATGGTGTTTGGACCAACACAACAAAACAAATCAAATTAGCACATCCCCACTTTTTTAAACATCAAAAACCCACATTCCCATGTAATGCAAATAAAAGGAGAGAAAAAAGGCTAAGTGGGTGACCCATTTTCTTTCTCTTAGTGCTTGGGGGAACCATCACCTTCCATTTAATAATGTTGCATGTTCAACCCAAAAAAAAAAAAATAAATAAATAATAAATCAACTTTTTTCATAAAGATAAGTGAGGAAAAGAAGTACTTATAAAAGTGGGATCGGTAAATTTCAAGAATAAAATAATCAATGATATAGTGGTAAACAAAATGATACATATTAAAAAAAAAAAAGATACATGAATTATAACTGACACCGTAGGAAATAAGAGGAATCTTGAAGAGTTAATATGAGCATAGCTCAACTGACATAAAGTTTGTATAAATGATTGAGAGGTCTGTGTTCGAATCTCTCACCCCACATGTTGCTAAGGAAAAAAAAAAGAAGAATCTTGAGGATATTATAAGAATAGTTAAGAAAGATTTAAAAAAATTTACTGTTGTTACTGAAGTAAATTCTCTAATTTTTTAGCCTATTCACTGAAGCTCCAAAATTATGTTATAAATCATATCTTAAAAAGATGAGTTAATTTTCTTTCCTCCCTTCTCCAAATGTATTCCAGTCACTTAAAATTGTTCATTTGATTTTTTCAAGTAAATTACAAAAGATTAAATTATAAGTTTAGTGTTTAACAGCTATGTATGTTCTCTTTATTATTTTTTTTTTTGACTTGGTTGAAATTTGAAATAATATATTAGTTTAATCAACATATGGGAGAGAAGATCTTATCCTTCCTTTTTCTTAAGATTGTGAATTAAAGAATGAATTACAAATGTATAAATGAGAGTAAGGCTAAGCACTTTGAAGGGTCTAACTTCATTTCAAATCTTTCAATAAAATTATATAAATTGTGGGATATTGTAGAGAATGGAATGGTCAAAGCAGTAGATTTTGCTTTCCACCATTAACACATATAATATATATATTTTTATAAACACACTTCTTTTCTTGAGATGAAGATTCCAATCTTTTTTCTTCTTTCCCTTTTTTTGTTCTTTACTTTGTGGCTATCAAACAAATTAACAAAAAATTGATAGAGAAAGGTTTTGTGTTTACAGTCAGCAAAGCAACAAACCATTTCTCTCTCTCTAGTAATGCTTTTGGTACATTAACCCTCAATTAATTAAATCAGACCCATTTCTGGAAATAACCATTTTAAGCTAAAGTTTTTGTTTGATAATTATATTGAAGGGCTCATATTGGACCAAAATTCTTTCCCCCTCTTGGTGACATAAAAGGCTCACACGCATCGGTATAAGACATTGAATTCATATAAGATGATCAACATGTTAATCACGTCCAAATCGAGGTATCTTTCCATGGAATATGATGCAAGAGGAAGCGTATCAGCTTTGAAGAGTCATTTCAAGATGACTTGGATGTTCAGATAATAAGTTACAAATGATATATCTTGAGAGGTTGGTTTGACCATAAATTATCATACCAAACAAAAGGGTAAAGAGTGTCCTACCATAATTAATAGGGTAAATTAAATGTAGAGAAGACTAGAATCTAGAGGGGTAGTTTTTTTTTTTTTTTCTTTTTAATAATATTATATACACTTAGAATTTTAGAACAAGAATTTCTATGCCTAGTTGATGCTCCTAAGAAGGAGGAGGGTATAAGATGAGCTTCTTTTGAAGAGGAAAAGGAGGCAACAAGTATACTAGTAGTTAGACTTTATTTTCACAAAAGAGACAAACATGGTCCACAAAAATTGTTCTTATTTTGAGAGAACACCATAACAAAGTGAAGAGTGATTTTAGAGGTTTAATGGTGTGATTGATATGTATAATAATTTTAAAAAAAATTCTAATCATGCCATTGATGTTTTAAAATCATTGACAACTATAATAATAATATTGTTATTAAGAAAAGGTTATTAATTGAAAGGGCATGCATTTCAAAGGGAGGGGAAAAAAACCCACTAAAAGAGCTAAAGTGAGATTGACATCCACTATGGAGTAGATCTTTTGTCACTAAACTTGAAGTTGAAAGTTCATATATATATGGATGAAGGAATAGCATGAAAAATTGAACAAGATTCCAAACATTTTATATTTGGGACCAAAGGGGAAGAGGGAATTGGGAATCCACTAAGCTTGCATCACTCCAACACTCAAATCTATTTTAGGCAGAAATTTGTTTGGTTTGATCCCTATCATTCTCAATAGGATGCTTGATTGGACTCCCTATACCATGGGATAATGGAAAGCATTTTCATTTTAAGATTGAAATTTTAACTTTATTCAAACATGCTACTATTCATGCAAAATTCCCAAATCAAAAGATTTTCTTTTAAGGTTTCCCCCCCCCCCCCCCCTTCAAATATTTTTCCTTAAAAAATGGACTTTATTAGAGATTAAATATTTTAAGGGTCTTCTCTTTTTTATAAATATTATTTTGTTTGATCTTTATAAAAATTTAGTGTATATATATGTATTTGTTTTTAAATTTGATTGCTAAAATTATATTTGAAAATTTGGTATCCACATGGGTTGTCAACATATAATTTGAAAAGGAAAAAGAATGAAAAGAAGAAATATATTCAATAAAAAAGAAAAAAAAAAAAGGAAGCAATATCACCACAATAAAGAAAAACAAACAATAAATTTAAAGGTATTTTTTTGAATATGGCGAGGAGGGGAAAGTGTTGCATTCAAGAGAGTGAGAAGCTCCCATCACACTCAACTATGTTTCTTTGCACACCCACCACTTTCAAGTGGATACACAATGTAACTTTCTTTCATCCAATTGCCTCTCTCTCTTCTATTTTAGTCTAGTTTATTTTTATTTTTGAAATTATTTTTTAACAAAAAAAAAATTGAAAAGTGTTATAATAATAAAACGTAAAAAAGGAAAACTCAAGAAAATTTGTTGAATATATTAATATAATGTTGTTAGTCTATATCTTAATATCAGTACTGTGTCAATTCACAAATTTCTATATATATGTTAACAATAGGAACTAAGGAGACCAATAATGAACCAAGTACATATTTGAAAAACTATTTGATTTGATTTGTTTTGTTTTGTTTTTATAAATTAATGTTCTATGGCTTTCATGGATTACACATATCATGGACATGTAGACATCTCTTATGTCATTGTCTCTTTCTCTCATGTTGGAGAGAGCATTTTCTATTGATTTAGGAGAGAGAATACATTTTATTTAGATTTGGAGAGAGAAAAAGAGCCCCTTTCTTCTTCAACTATTCTTGTATGAGCAAAAAATTAAAAAAAAATCACCAAATCAGCTTAATGTTTATATATTTAACATTGTGTCAATTCACAATTCTATGTTAGATAATTTATATGTTAATGGTAGAAACCAATGAAATAATTGAGACAAATACATATTTCAGAACCAATATAATTAATTTTATTTTGTTGTGTTTTTCTTTATAATTAAATTTATGATTATTTTTTTTGTTTACTTCAACATATTGGGTGGAAGTTCAAACTTCTAATATACCTATGATAAGGACATCTCTTTTGCTCATATAAGAGAGAATGTTTTTCTATTTATTTAAGAGGGAAGGTCTTTTCTTTAGAATTGAGAAAGAGAAATATCTCTCTTTCTTTATTTTAAAAAGAGATGTTTATGTATCACCAATCTATTCAAACTATTGTGTATTTAACTAAAGAACTCATTTAGCTAAGAGAAGCACATAAACATAGAAAGATCATATTTAATATACATAAATATATTTTATATCTTATTATAGGTAGAGAATATAGTAATCTATCACTAGATTAAGTACGTATTATCTTTATTAATGTTTGATTTGATCTTCACCCACATTAATTGAATTTAAAAAAATGGATGATTTATTTATGTTAAGAAGTTGTTAATGTTGAGGTAATTAGAATGTCTAGGATTGGCATCTAATTCGCCTCCTCTAATATTTCAAATTTGAAAGTATAGACAGTAAAATTTTGTCACTCTATAAAAATTTCTAGCTTTGCCATGATTAGAGCTTCTACTTTTCACTACATTTTGAAGGTTCTTTGGTTTTGAGAAAATTTAAAATAGAAAAAGAAGTGTCGGAAAATAATTATGTACTTTTTAAAATTAGCTCTAAGTGTTAAAAAAAATATTTGTTAAATTATAAGTTTGGTCCTTCACTTTTCAAGTTGTGCTTATTTAGATAGTATGTCTTAAAAAGTATATGATGAAATTTTGAACTTCTAGGATTGTGTTTATTTAGTCTTATTTTAAAGTTTTAAAATTTCAAGTGTCTCTATATAAGTGTCTTTCCATTTAACATTTACACCATCAAACACATAAATCTACTAGAAATTAGCTCTCCTTAATCGATCTTTAAATAACATAATTGGCATACTGACAACCTGAATGTAGCATAACTAGTTAAGGTATATACCCTATAACTAAAAGGTTAAAACTTCAAAATTTTCACTCAACATATTGTTGGACTCAAAAAAATAAAAAATAAAAATGTTGATATACCTTTTCGAGTTTAACACCATGTAAAGTTGGAAGGTTTAAATAGACACGATGTCCACTAAACTTAGTAATTTAATAAAAATTTATTTTTTTTAGTTGAACAATATTTGAGAAGAAAGGAATAAAAATTTATTTTTTTTAGTTGAACAATATTTGAGAAGAAAGGAATTTCAACCTTTAATCTCTTGATCGAAGTGACAGCTGAATTCGGTTAACTTTAGCGATTAAAATATATTAATACATACGATATAGTGCGGGGGAGCGGAGGTTTTAATGATTGGAACGGCACATGCAACCATATTTGACCAAATCTTTCAATTTTTAGTTTTCTATTGACATCCTTCTTCATTACTAATTTCTTTTTTACGTTATGTTTCCAATTAAACAAAAGTTTCCATTTTTTATGTTTGAAAATTCAAAACTATTTTTTTTTATTCTGATACCATTATCAAAATCAAATGAGAATATAAAATTGTTTAGAAAGTAACCAATAACTCACACAAAAACAAATAAAATATTCAGGAAAAAAAATACTTTCAAAATAATTTCTGTAAACACAATAGTTTTATTATCCAAATTTTAATTTTAAAACCCAATCTAGAAGAATACTCTACTTCTTAGATACCAAAGTTGAGCTATCAATCAAACCTGAGAAAGTCTTTTAAGTACAAAATTCTATCCATATTTCAATGGTAATAGAAAAAAAAAAGTATTTAATATCTTACCATACATTAATATAATTCATAATTTAGTGGTTGAGAAGTAAATTCCCCTTTTCACATTTATTAAAAAAAAGAAAATAGTACCTAATTATGTAATTTTAAAATTAGAAATTTGTTCTTATGATTTAATAATAAATATAAGGTTCATTAAAATGACTCTTGAAAACTTTTTTTTTTGTTAAATTCATGGACGAAAAATGACGTGTTTGCAATTTTTTGTTTTTGAGTTCATCAACTTTTGGGGTGGGAGATTCGAACCTTTGACTTTCTATCGAGGGTACATGTCAATTACCGTTGAATTATGCTCGCTTTGACATGTTTGCATATTTATTGTTGCTCATATGAATAGATTTGAATACATACCTAAAAAAAAAAATATAAAAAAAAATGATAAAAACACATAAACACATAACATCAGTCTTTTTAATAAATTTAATGAAAAATGTCTAATTGTTTTGAAACAGATTTAAAATAAAACCTTGAAAAGTTAAGTGTAATTCAAAGGAAAAAACTTATGGTATGTGGGGATACATATACCATTAAAATGTCAATAATTAAGAGATAAAAAAAAACATTCTCATTTTCTCCTTCGGTTATGTAGGAAGATCACTACATTCGGGTATGTAGCCATTTTGTTATAATTGTTCTAATTCAAACCTATGCAAGGTATTTTTGAAAATTGAACAGTTAAGGCCCCGTTTGATAACCATTTGGTTTTTTGTTTTTGGTTTTTGAAAATTAGGCTTGTTTTCTTTCAATTTCCTTACCATGGTTTTCATTTTTGTTAAAGACACACTTGAATTCCTAATCAAATTCTAAAAACAAAAACAAGTTTTTGGAAACTACTTTTTTTAGTTTTAAAAAATTGGTTTGGTTTTTGAAAACATGGAAAGAAGATAAGTGAAAAGCCAAAGAAACTTAGAGTTGGAAATGATGTTTATAAGCTTAAAAACCAAAAACAAAAAACCAATGGTTATCAAACGGGGCCTAAAATAATAAGGCAAACAAATTTGAAGTGAATCCTACAGGAAAATGCAAGGACAGAAATTGAAAATCGAATCATTTTGTTTGTATTCACTGACAAAATTTCTTTGATTTACAGAACAGAGAAAGAAAAGGAAAACCTCTCCCCAGATCTCCATAATAACTTACAGAGAGAAATCGAAATGGAAATGGTTTGGTTGAGAATGGAAGAAGAAGAAGAAGAAGAAGAAGAAGGCGTATCGGTTTCAACAGGGCATGATATGCGTAGTTTTCGTATCGTAACTCGATAGGCACGATTTCGAATTGATCCGAAAAATCTTCAACAAATCTCTCGCCATCTGCCTCACCGCCGGCGAGCAATTGCTCTGCATTAACAGCAAAATCTTCGTCAATCCGTTCGCCTTCGTCAACGCCTCCGCCGCCTTCTCGTCTCGAAACAGATAGCACACGCTCCACAGCGTCGTCACCGCGTGCTCCGTCGCCGTGTTCGACACCTTCAGCACCTTCTGTACTATCGCCGCCACGCACACCGAGTCCTCTCCGATCTCCGTCCTTCCTTCTCTCACCGTCGATGCCGTCTCCAGCACTTTCAGCACCTTCTCCGTCATCGATACGCTCCAACTCGAGTTCGCTTCCGAGAGGAGCTTCGTTACCGATTTTATCACTCCCAGTTGGACTAATTTGATTTTTATCCGTTTCGGCATTGATATTGAAATTAGGCATGATAGAACCGATTCGATTAGGGTAGAATCGTTCTCTGAGTTGATTAATTTCAGTAATTCCTTCATCAATCCGTCCGTTTCCGCGATTACAATCTTCGCTTCAGCGTCGATTGCGAGATGCTCTAACAAATTAGCCGAACAGATTTTCAATTCGACGGTTCCTTTTCGCAGAATTAAAAGCAGAGACGAAATACAATTACGATCGCTCTTCAACATCCACTTCACAAACCGTTCCTTATCCTCTATTTCACTCCGAATCAAATGCAACAACCTCACCGTCTGCTCGACCAAAACGCCGCCATCGACATTGCCAAGAAGATCGACAAGAACCGGCACGAAACCGTCGATTCCACAGAGAAGCCTCCGATTCTCCACCGATTCGGCGGCGAACGAGACAAGCCGCGGCAACGAATCGGCGCGAGATTGATCGACCTCCATGCGGTTGACGAGGACAAGAACTTGATCGGATGAGAGAGCCGAGTCGGAAACAGGGGAGGAATCGGGCGAGTGGACTCGGTGACGAAGGGAATCGGACCAAATCTGAATGAGACGGTGGAGATTGTGGTTAGGAACAAACTCCTTGGTGTGAAGGACCTGCATGGTAGCCGGACAAGTATTGTTTCCATTGTCGAGCCACTTCTGAATACTTGAACGATCGTAAGTCACTCCGGTGCACAAACTTACAGGGGATTTCATCACGTCAAGCGAGATCGGACACCTGAAATCGCTCGGAATTGTAATACACAAGTCATCTCTCACCATCTTCCGTCAACTGACCCCCGCCGCACCACCACCGCAACCGCCGGTGAAAATAATTTGAGAGAGAGAGAAAAAAAACGAATCGTCGGATCGGACGAGAGAGAGAGAGAGAGAGAAAGAAAGAAAGAGTGAGAGTCGCAGGCGGAGAACAGAGGTGGGTTTGGGTTTAAAGGAAGAGAGAGAAAGAGTCAAAGGTACTGTGACGTCAGCTTTTAAAAAAATTTCTTTTTTTTTTTTTAAAAAATATTCGAGGTTTGGTCCTCGGTCAATGAAGAGGATGTGTTTTTAATTTGATGTGGTTAAGGTGGAATCAGGGCCGTCGAAATGAACGGAGGAGATTGAAGGAGAAGAAGGGGGGGTACACGTGGGATAGGGGGGGGGACCACCCAGCAAGGAGGAGGTTTTTCTGCCCGATTGTATACGGCGGGGACCACCGTAAGGTTCTGTTGGTCGGTCCGATTACCTCATCTCGCTTTTTCTTTACTTTAATCTCACGGCGTATAAATTAAATAAGTATCATTTTTTTAAAAAAATATTAGTTAAATAAATATATATTCTTTGAAACGAGGGTTAAAAGGGGCCGCTTCCACTTCTGTCTCCCTCTACTCCAACCTCTCAATTTTTTTTTTTTTTTTATAAAGAAAATATTTGAACTTTAATTATTTATTATTAAAAAAAAAAAGTAAAAATAATTGAGTTTTGTATCGAAGGGAGTAGGAGAATTGTATATTTATTTAATTTAGAAAAGCTTAATTGTCTTTATTTGCTTTATTAAGCCAATGTCTGGAGAAAAAATTAAAAAAAAAAAAAAAAGGATGGAGTTTTGACCAAACAGCTATTGGATTGAGATTATTCAAAGGTTCTTTTCTTTTCTTTTCTTTTCTGAAAATAAAATGAAATAAAATAAAATACTGTCTTGGTATTCGGATTTCGGACACTTCCATTCAATGAATGTATTCAATTTCAACCATATTTGTTAGGTTTTCAATTTCAATATTTCAAAAGTACCCAAGAAAATCTCTACTTCTTTCTTTAATTTATAACTTATAAATTTGCCCTTTGACATTTTACAATTGCATTTACAGCCCTTAAACTTTTAAATATTTATAATAAGCTTAATTTAAAATTTATGTGGCAAACTGATTTGGAGTTGTTGATGCCAAAATTTGGCCAAGCGACTCACCTGACTTTCACATGACATCAACGGTGAATTTATTTGAAGGAGAAAGACGTGACCTGCAAAATAAGAGAAAACTGAGCACCAGTATGGTGCTTGCTTAAGTCAGTTGGGAGATCGTAAGCAAGTAAGTAAAATAATGATATAGAGAAAGAAAATAGATACCAAGTTCCGTCCCCCTAGGGTTAGACTCTTCTATTTATAGTTGAAATTAGGGTTCTCCCCTTCCTTTTAGGAGAGGGAATAGCCCTAGAGATTAATTCGGGCCCAATGGGCTTCCGTGGGCTTGTTTCTTCTCTGAGCTCTTATCATTCTAACTTTCTTAGAGCTAGGTCCAAATTTACCTATAACATGAGTAATTGTAAAACTAGTCAAGTTCAAACTAAAATATTTATTATTATGTACAAAACTAAAGAAGATCTCTCATTATGTACATCTTTTCAGAGAATGGAAAGGGAAAAAAAATATATATATATGATTGACACATGAAACAATAAAATTAACAGTGACTTTTTCTTTACCAAAATAAGTTGTGATTATTCAATGACTTGACAGCATTATATATTTTTTTATTACTTTTTTTTTCTTTTTCACATTGGGTAGGGTAATTTTCTTTTAAATATATTATTCATAAGGAATATTATTGGTAGATGGTTGGGTTGGGTGGGAGAGGTTGGTTTCTAGAAAACCTAATTATTGGAGAAATATGAAGAAATAAATAAATATAATGAAGTTGGTAATAATTATAACCCACCCCTTTCTACATAGATCTCTTTCATGAAAATTCGTCCATTCAACAAATAATATGAGTTTTTAGGTTTTTCCTAGTTTTCAAAGTCATATGCATGTTCATGAGTTAATATGATTATCACATACTTCTTTACAATTAATTTGGGTTTTTCTTTATAATGTAAATGATGCCATGAAAATACACTTTAAAAGTAATGAAATATATCATATTTGCCAATATAAGAGTATAACTCAAGTGACATAACATGTGTGCTTATGACCAAGAGGTTATAGGTTCGGATCCCTACCCCAAATAATGTTGTTGAACTAATATATATATATATTTTGACAACATGTGGGGGTGGGAGATTCGAACCACATACCTCTTGGTCATTAGTTAAACTTTATGCTAATTAAGCTAAGTTCGTCATGTTGGCTAAACTAATATATATATATGATGAATACATATATATTCAATAGTTTTTAAGATACAATAAAACTTTTTTTTTTGTATTATGATTTTTTTAATGAATATAATTCAACAACATGTGAGGTGGTAGTTTAAATCTCAAACTTTTTGATCAAGAATAATGTCTTAATTGGATTTTTTTTACAACAACGGGGTGGAAGGGTTTTGATCCTTTGAATACAAACTTTATGCCAATTGAACTATGCTCTTGTTTGTTGGGAGTGCAACCAAAAGTTCCACATTGGTTAAGATAAGAAGAAGATCATGGGTATATAACGGAGGACTAGTATATATCTCCATTGGTTTGAGGCCTGTTGGGGTGATCCAAAAGCAAAACCACGAGGGCTTATGTCTAATGTTGGAGGTGCGTCCAAAGTCCCACATTGGCTAGATAAGGGGAGGATCATAGATTTATAAGGGAGAACAAGTATCTCCATTGGTATGAGGCCTTTTGGGGTGAACCAAAAGCAAAAATGTGTAGTGTCCTATAATCCCTTACATCCAAAGTGAACAATATCATACCATTATGGAGATAACATGAGTTTAAGACTAAGCAAAAGAGTTAACAAACAAAACGGTAGATCATGAGCTTAATAGATTATGTTTGATAAGAGTCTTAGGTCACACCTAAGACCTAGAATAGGAACACGTTTGAGAAAAACAAGTAATATGTTCCAAAGGCTTGATAAAAGCATACACAAGCTCGATATTCCAAAGATCAGCATGTGTGCTCCTCAAATGAGAGGTGATTATAAGCTTAAAGGTCCACCAAGACTCATGAGCTCATGTCAAGAAGAATCGCAAACTTACACCTTAGGAAATGGTAAAAGATTTCAAAGTCCCACCAAAATGAGCTCACCCTAATTGTCGTATTCTCCCTCATCCTTACAACGTGGATTGGAGCTACTCAACATTATAATTTCAACAACTCTATATATCCCTTTATATATCTTTACTAAATTACCATCAACCACCCAAAATCATTCCTCACCAACTCTTTAAGGGACATCTACATGTCCTTACACACGTGAAAATACTTCACACTCCACATCTACCCACAATGCACACCATCAAATGTGCTACTAAAGCAATCATATTCCTTCCCCTCCTTCCATAATTTTATAACTTTCGACACGTGCCAAAAAAAAAAAAAAAAACTTTTTCCACTTTCTGTACCTAACTCCACCAACGTATAACTACTCCAGCTCTGTTCTAACTCAAGTAAACCCTAGAAACGACGGTATCGCTCTAATGCTTGACTGTTCTCTCCTGCATACATATATTCTCTAGTCTTCTTCCACGTTAGGCAAAAGGAAACATATCCCAATAATCATTCATATACAAAACATTAAAGAAAACACATATCGAAACACCAAATTCATAATAATTTCCAAGTGCGCGTGTGAAATCACAAAAACAAAAAGTGGAATTGAAAAGATGTGTTTGGAGGGATGAAATTATGATGTGTGTGAGGAATCATTACAAGTTTGAAGGCAAACAGAAGAATGATGGCACCGAAAGCATCTTCATCCTTATAGGAAAGCATAATTCTCTCTTCTAAGGGAACACTTGTTTTATTTCCTTCAAAATTTTGTCACTCATGAGAAAAAGCTACAAAAATATAAAGAAAGTTTCTTTTTTCACTGTTTTTTTCTCCCCTTTTTTTCTTTTTTTTGGGTGTCACTCAAACAAATTAAAGGTAGAAGAATTGTGGTTTTTGAGACACTCAAATGTGGTATTTGCTTTGGCTTTTATGATGATGATGATTATCCTTAACTTGCAATTATGAAGCTTCAAACACCATGCATGACTAATGGAATTAATGGCTTCTCTTTTTCTCTTTTGAATCAAAAGGTGAAAGTTTTTCAAAAACCAACACGAGTGGTTTTGTATCCGATTCAATTTCATCCCCTTTTCCAATCGAGTTCTTTCTTTGACGATCATCATTTCTTTCCATTTGTTTAAAGTAGAGCAAATAAAATTAAAAGAGAAAAAAAGTATATAATCTTAAAGTTTGTTCATTTTACAATTTTTTAAAACCATCCAAAAAGTACAAAAATGAAATATATATATAGACTCAACCATGGATAAAAGGGGTATTAGTCAAAAGAAAGGATTAAAGCTAAATAAAGTATATATATACACACTTAAAACAACAAAACTATCATCTAGTCTCATTCAATTAATTCTATATGCAGTCATGACTCTCTTGGTCAATCTAAGTATAATTTATTAGTATCTTCTTTTATAAATTAAAGGTTATAGGTTTGAACTCGAAGCGTCATTAATTTTTTGTGATGTAATATTCTTTTAAAAGAAAAGTCACAACTCTCGAAAGAGATAAATGAAACTCAACAAATATTAGATGCGGATTTATCTTCTCAATTTTTTTTTGGAAAAGGATACTTTATTGAAAACCGTATGTAAGTAGCATACGGGGAGGAGCTACATAAAAGCTTCCCAATTCAAAGCTATAGAGGATACATCATAATTCGAAAAAAGCTTTGAAGAGGAGGACCAGTAAGCGGCGGAGGCGATAATCTGATCACGAATATGAGCCATTGAATTGGAGCAGTTGCTGAAAATTCGAGCATTAAGCTCCTGCCAAATGGACCAAACAGTAGAAGCGAAGAGAGCTTCGAAGAGAATGGATTTTTTAGAAGAGCCCTTACTCGAGAAAGCTTCTTCACAGAGACCATTTGCCTGAAAGTTCAGCGGGAGATGAATACCCACCTTCGAATAAAGCTGATTCCAGAATTTAGAGATAAAAGCGCAGTGAATGAATATGTGGTCTAGGGTCTCCGACTTATTGTGGCAGAATACGCAGCAGCTCGGGCTTAAAGCCATGTTGATGAAAATTGATTGCAATCTTTCTGTTGTATTGATCTTCCGGTGCATGATAGACCAAATAAAAAATTTAACCTTCCTGGGAATAACAACGCTCCAGAGATTGATAAGGGCCTTGGGATTCATAGAAACAGGTGGAGGTTGATCTTCGGACCAAAAGAATAATCGAGCAGATGCAATGGAAAAAACTCCGTCGGAGTGGTGATTCCATCTCAACAGATCTGGGCCCCTTGCATGCGAAGGCCTAGGAAGGGCAGCCGAAAAATCTATCCAAGCTGAAGCTTCTCTGGCCAACAGCGACCTTGTCGGAAAGAAATTCCATAAAAAGTTGGAATGGTCCCAGGCTTCTGCCACCTTTAAGGAGATGGCATCAGAAAGGGCATAAAAGTGCGGGATAGATAAGTGCAAAGGCCCCGAATTAGACCATTTATCGAGCCAGAAGCGAATTTTGCTGCCATCCCTAAGCTCCCAAGAGGAATTATCTATAAATTTTTTACCATGCTTAGCGATCGAGAGCCAAGGGGACTTTGAGCTAGAGAATTTGGCTCGGGAAGGAAAAGCCTCCAAGTTCTGAGGAGAAAAATTTGCCAAGATAAGACGCTTCCACAGCGCATTGCCTTTTTGGAAAAACCTCCAAATCCATTTGAATTGGAGAGTGTTGTTGGAAACCCTAGTCTTAAAAATACCAAGACCACCAGAGTCGAAAGAGGCAGCCACCTTGTTCCAATTTACCAAATGAAGGCTCTCTTTAGCACGGTTGCCCGACCAGAGGAGATCTTTAATGATCTTATCAATCTTCTTACATACGGATTGGGGAGCTTTGAAGACTGAAAGCATATAGTTCGGGATGGTACTAAGAGTAGCTTTGACAAGGGTTAGCCTACCACCTTTGAATCGCCAACTGTCTAGCTTGCAATCTAACTTCTCCACAACCGGATACCAAAAGGAAGCTTTAGAGGGTTTATCTCCAAGAGGAGCTCCCAGATAAGAAATAGGAAGCGGCAGATAGGGGCATCCCCATTTGGAAGCTACTTGGGAAGCTCTGGAGCCCTCGATGTTGACACTGGAGAGAGAAGATTTGTTGAAGTTTATATTGAGGCCAGACGACTGCTCGAAAGATTTAATAACATAAAAAAGATTATCTAGCATGGAATCATCATCCCTGACGAACAAAAGAATGTCATCGGCGAATAAAAGATGCGAGACTGAGCACGAAGAGATATTACAGCCTTCGAACAACCCTTTCCTCTCTGCCGCTTGAATCATGCGGCTGAGGTAGTCCATGGCGAGAACAAAAATAAAGGGAGATATAGGGTCTCCTTGACGAATACCACGCTCAGCTTGGATTTTTCCTCTCGACCTCCCACTAAGAATAACGGAGTAGGAGACTGAAGATATACAGGCCTTGATCCACTTGCGCCAAGTGTTCGGATAACCCTTGAAGAAAAGAATACTGTTAATGAAATCCCAGTTGATCTTATCAAAAGCTTTTTCAATGTCAAGCTTTATGATATAACCTTTGGTCTTAGAACAGGTCCAAAAATCAACAACCTCGTTTGCCACAAGAATAGCATCTGTGATTTGTCGACCATTGACAAAAGCAAACTGATTCTTCGCAATTGTTGAGGGAAGAGTGCTCTTAATTCTTTCGGCTAAAGACTTAGCAAGGAGGCGGTAGAGGACCGTGGTTAAGCTAATTGGCCTATAATCTGAAAGCCTGAAGGAGTGGGCTCGTTTAGGGATCAAAGCGACATACGTCTCATTGACATTTCGGTTAATAATGCCCTTATCAAAGAAATCATGAAATATCTCCATAATAGAAGGCTTGAGAGAGACCCGCGAACTTTTGAAGAATTCGACCGTGAAACCATCCGGACCCGGCGATTTGTTGCGCCCCAAGGATTTTAGGTTCTGAAAAACTTCTTTCTCTGAAAAAGGCCTGACTAAGGCAGAAGCCTGAGATGATGAAATAGGATGCCACTCGAGATTGGAAACCATCCAACCACCAGAATTGTTATCTCTGTAAATGTTAGAAAAATAATCGATAACCTCTTTCTCAAGTTGATAGTCTTTGACTAGACTAACACCCTCAGAGGAAACCAACTCCGAGATAAAATTCCTTCTCTTACGAGCTGAACAAATTTTGTGGAAGAAAGAGGTATTTTCATCTCCTTGTTTAACCCAGAGGATTTTGTAGCGCTGCCTCAATTAAATGTTTAATACGACAAAATCAAAGTTAAATTCGCTCCGACAAAAAGTATAAAGAAATAAAAAAAAGAATTTGTTTCTAAAACCACATCAATGAAAAAGATTTGATGTGCATCATTTTAGATTTAAAAAGAAAAATGCTCCCCCTAGAAGTATGATATCAGCTAACTAAATTTGAACCAATAGTTTTCTTAAGCATTACTTAAAAATGATACCTTTTATCTTCATTATAGCAACGCATCCTTCCCAAATAAGGCGAAGGAATTTACAAATTTACCTTCTAAAATGAAACCTATATTTATTTTTATTTGTTTATTATTATTATAATTAGGACAACGAAGCAAAAGTGAAGAAGGAAGAGCAAGACAAAGATCACAATTTTCCCCGGTTAGTCTTAGATTAAGAAAATTGTACGAAAATTTTTAGATTTTCATGTTTTCTAATCACTATTTTACCCTATTCCTAAATTTTCATAATTGAGAGCTTATGTATATCAAAAGTTTTAACTTCATCCCTGGGACAACAAATGTCTTTATTGAACGTGTTAATCTGAGCACAGTTCATAGATTAAAAAAAAAAAAATTACCATCCCAAGATCGATGGTTTGTTATCTCACTCTCATAATTATTGAACTAAAAAAAATGTCTTTAATAGAATACCCTATGGTATAACACTAATTATTTTGGACCTAATCCTACGTCTTTTTGCTTTTGATTTTACCTAAATAACATCGTATCGATGTGAATATTGTTCTTATTTATACACCAAGAAATTTTCTCCATTTCTAGTAAACGTGAGATTGTGTTGTTATTTCCACTACTTTTTGAAGGAAAAAGAAAATTGGAGAAGAAGAAAAATTTAAGAAAGGAAAATGGAGGGTGGAAAAATTAGAAGTAAAGTGGGGGGAATTGGAAGTCAAAGGTACGTAGAGTGGGCGTGAAAAGGACGCGAGTGGTGTAAAATTCAACGATTAAGATTGCCAACCAATTGACCAAAAAAAAATACCTAACTCTTAACATTCATTATTCAATTTCCATTTCTCCATTTTGGTTTATTGCCACTCACCAATTTCTCACCATTTTTAAACTTTAATGTTTGACTCATTGAGAATCCATTATCATCATCTTCAAACTTCAAACCCTTGGTTTTCTTTCGTTCTCCCTTTCGTCATGAGTAGATTCTTACGTTCAAACCACAAGAACCAATGGAATCGATCTGGTTTTCTCGATTTGACCATGGAATTGACTAGAATAATCTTATCTTGTTGAGATATTGTGTCTAGAGAGATTTGATTCATAAAACCCACCACTTTAAAAAAAAATGTTTGACTCGAGGTTTTATCAAGCTTGTAGTTTTTTCTTTTTATAACTGAGCTTATGATTTGTAAAAGCCAATATATTGTATAACAAATAAATTTTATAAGTCCAAGTCAATGTATAGATTCATATTCAAGAGACAGTGAGTATTCTATGTCTTTTTATCTTTTTAGATACTCACACAGGTAAGTTTTTGAAAAATTACGGTTTATTAATATACAATAAAAATGTAAAATAAAAAAGTATAAAAAATAATAAAGATATCTACACAATCTAATAAGTCAAAATGAAATTTAGATTTAGGATCCAATCATAAGCTTTTTGAAATATACATTGATTCATATGTCTAGAATAACATTATAATATAAATATATATTCATATAATGATCACAAGATCTAATCAATTTGATCTTCTAAAAAAATAATAAATAATAAAAAAGAAAGAAAGTAAAAGATGTCGGTAGTAAATGGGTGGGAAGAAAAAAAAAATGGAAGAAAAGAAAGAAAAAGAAAACCCTAACCAAACCAAACCAAACCCACCATCTCCATTATCCTATTCCCCTCCAATTAAATCTAATTTATTTTCTTCATTTTTTATTTTTTTTTTGAAAAAATTATTTTCTTCATTTTTGACTTAACGCGGAGATAGTAGAGTTTGAAATTTTGACTAATTCTTTTTTTTAATATTTCCGTGTTAGACCCAAGAACTGAAATTTCAATTATTGATGGAAAAAAATAATTAAAATATGGAGAGAGAAGAGAGAAGAATTTGTTTATTTATTTATTTTAGAAAAAAGAGAGAGATTCAATTATTGATTAAAAAAAAAATAAAGATAGAGGGTTGGGGGAATATGAAATTTATTTATTTATTTATTTATTTTGAAAAGTGGAATATGCAATGTATTAATTGTTACATGTATTAGGGATATAGGATATGATTGAAATGTATCTTCTAAGTCACTGTGAATTATTAAATCTTGTTTAGTGGGGATTGTATTTTTTTTTCTTCTTCTTTTTACTTTATAATATTAGATTTTAAATAAAAAAGAGAAGTTGGCTACGTATTATTTCATTACTTTGGCTTTGCCAATTTTGCTACAATTTTGTTTTAATAACACATTTTTCTCGTTATTAGGATAGGTTTTTAAACCTCAATGTACCATCTTAACTTTTGATATTCAAATAAAATAAGATGAAAAAAAAAATTGTCAAACCGATCCGTGATAATATTATTAAATAAAAACTATTCGTTATATTTTATGAACCATCTTGACTGTTCATTTAATTTAATTTACCGAAAGTGTCTACTAGTCAAAATTAAATATTTTTTCAATTGGAATTGATTGGCAAATTTTCTATTGATCACGTGTGTGGATGGAGATTTACCCGCAACTTTTTAAGAAAAGTAGAAATGCTTTATTCTTTTTTCGTATTTTTAGTTGGAGGTCCGAGATTTGAACCTCTAACTCGTGGAATCTTTATATCAGTTTTTTTTTTTTAACAACATGTGGGGGTGGGGATTGAACCTTCGACCTCTTGGTTGGAATACAAACTTTATGTCAATTGAGTCATGCTCTTGTTGGCAAAGCTTTATGTCAGTTAGTTAAGCAATATATAATTCTTCATTTCTTTTCTACACAATATATATATATTTAGTTTTTTTTTTTTTAGTACATCAAAATTTGGGATAGGGGGATTCGAACCTCTGACCTCATGGTCAAGGGTACATGCCAATTACCGCTGAGCTAAGCTCGCTTTGGTCAATATATATATTTAGTTGACATGACTATAGTTAGAGATATAATTCTTCATTTCTTCTATTGATAATCTACCTAAGATTTGAATAAAAATAAAATCAACCTTAATTTTTTTTTAAAAAAAATTATTAAGATAAAATATATAACCTTCAATCAAGAGGTCAGAAATTTGGATCTTTCCACCCCAAATGTCGTTGAACTATAAATAAATAAAGTATATAAGATTCTACTTTCACATGTATTTATAGACATTAAATTGCACAAAGCGAATTTAAGGTAGAAAAGTAACCTAGCAAGTACCAAGATGGTTATTTTAAAAGAGTTTAGAGACTAAAATAGGCATTTCGAAAGTTCGGAGACTAAAATAAAACAAACTTGAAAATTTAAGGATCAAAATAGACATTTTAAAAGTTTAGAGACCAAAATAGAACAAACTTAAAAGAGATTTAAACCAAACAAAATTAATTGAAAGAAAAGATGTGGTCATATTTCAGTAAAAAAAGATGTGGTCATATTTCAGTAAAAAAAGATGTGGTCATATTGTAATAAAATGAATTTGAGGGGGTAAAAGTGCAAGGTTCCAAGTTTTAAATGAACTTCATATTTGCCTAGAAGTTTGTACAAAATTGGGCCTAATTAGGTAATGGGCCCCTCTATAATGTAGAGCATTATTATAGTCTGGGCTTTTTAAATTGCATTAAATTAAATCAGAAATCATTGTCACTGTGCTACCAACTTAATTATACACTGGTTTTTGGAAAATATCATCCATCTCATCTTTTTCCATCATTTAAACCATTTTTGCGTATGCTAATAAACTAACTATAAATACAACATTAATTATAAAAGTAGAATATAGTAAAAATAAACAAACGAATCAATATTTAATCCAAATTTTGGTCAATTAGCGAGCTATCAAGTCAATCAATAACTAATAGTTTCTCTTTCTTCTCAAAAAAAAAAAAAGAAAAGAAAAAAAAAAACTAATAGTTTCTCTTTAAAAATATGGTGTACTTTTTCTAAGTCTTTGAATTCCATTTTGATTTCATTTGGGCAAATTTCACTTTATTTCTCTATTAGGAAAAATGTCCAAATTAGTATTTGATTAGATGGACTCATTAATGAAACGAGAGTGTTCGAGTGCATTCAAAATGCCAACGAACATGTACGTAGTTTAAGGTTGGGAGTGATGTGGCTAACCACGATGAAAAGTGGCTACAATGTGTTCCAAAGATGGATGACAACAACTTACTATGAGACGAAATTTGATTAATTAGGGTTTAACAACGTAACAGTTATAATACACGATCAAGTTAAAGAGTCTCAACACAACCATATAGGTTAGCAAATTTTAGCCGTTATTAGTTACTATGGTTGTTTGAGTAACATGTTGTCCCAGTTACAATATCATGACAACACGAAACAATATGATCTGGATCAGATGAAAAAGTGCAAGCGTTCCTTTATCGAAATTGATTTATCTCAAATTGAGTGCAATCGGGGAGTACCTTTTCCAGGATCGACCTCATCACACGAGTGGTACGTACGTATCAATTGTTTATATAATTGCAGCCTTTGTTAGTCATTCCTCAACACAATCACTCCCTCTTTTCTTCGTCAAATTTTGTCTTACTCAACAAGAACGACTTTTTACCAACCCACAAAGAGTTGTGAGGAGTTGGACCATGTACTAAAAACGAAATATGCATGTACGAAAGTGACTCAACCAACTGCCATTATTAACACGGGAACGGAGATAGAATTTAAAACCTTTTGTATTGTAATTAGTTTGAAGACAAAGTCACAAAAAGTATATATATCCAAATCAAAACTAAATACTCAGATGAAAAAGGTATAGAAAAAGTTTTGTTCTTGTTGTAGAGAAGGTGGAGAGTTGTTTGGGATTATTGGCATACTTTGAGTTGGAGTTCAGAGTCAAAAGCTGATGAAAAGGGAATAGAAGCCTTTGCCCTTTTGCCTTTTGCCCTTAAGCTAAGGGATCCTTTGCCCTTAACTCAGACTGCAATTTTCCATTTCCTTTTCTGTCAATTTTCATCATTACTCTTAACAACTATGGATCCAAATCCCTACCTACTGCCACTTAACTTCTCTCTCTTTCTCTCTTTTCTCTATTTTACTTGCATTGTAATTTGGAATTTTGTACCATGTTTTTTCATTAAATGAAAACAAAGAATGGTTTTGGTTTGGATAAATGTTAATTTTGTTTTAGTTAGTCACAAGCTATATCAAATCAAGAGAACATTGTTAGATATATAGATTAGTTATACAACTTCTTAAAAAAAAAAAAAAAAAAAAAAAAAAAAATCCATCCTTCTCAAGAGAAAAATAACTTCCTAATTTGGGATTGAATTTGATTAATTATAATTGGGATTTTAAATTTTCATATGTTTATGAATTTGATATTGATACATGAGGGATGAATTGACATTTTTATTATATCATAGAAAAATCAACAGAGATATAATGGAAATGCAAACAAAACAACACCAATATGGACTTAATATTCATAATAAAAAAATAAAATTGGAGAAATGCTTATTTGTTAATTTAAATATCTTTTATATGAATTATTTTTTAAATTTATAATTTTTTTCAAAAGTATTTATCATTTTATTGACCTTTTATTGATATTTTCTTAAACATTTTCATAAAATTGAAATCTTGACATTTTTATTCATATCAACATTTAAAACCTTGATTATGATCTGGTTATCGACGTTTATTTTCTTGAAAGTCTATCTAAAAAAACTGTTATAGGCAATTTTGGACCACCCGATGCACAAGGAGCTGACGAGGACGTCTGGGCGAAAATAGGGCTAGGAGACCGAGCCCGAGGAAGAACCGACCAAAGGGCCGGGCCAACTTGGCCCGACCCAAATGGTCGGCCTCGGCCTTAGGCCGAGGCCGACCATTCGGCCCGCTTGCGCGGGCCGAGCTCGGTCACCTCCTCTCGGTCCCTGATGCCTCTAGCCGCCCCGTTTTCGCCTGGTTGGTCCCGAAACGCCTCCGGATTCCTAAAAACCCTAGGAGCACGAGCAGGTATTTATACCCCTCTTCGCCACTGAAGAAGGGGACCCGAACTCAATTCTCGACTCTCTTCTCTTGCTCTCTAGCTCACCCTTCCGTTTTCTGACTTAAGCATCGGAGGCGGTGTGGCTAGCACCACACCGGTGTGCAGGTTTTTCTCTTTTGCAGGCCACGTCTTCCCCCTCATCTACAAATTTACCGTTGGTGGCACGTGAAGGTCAGGTGAGTTTCCTCTGACCAAAATCGACCATCAACAAAAACTATATCCAAATAATCAACTTTAAGGATGACAACAGGTGTTTTATCTCTTGACAGTATTTCCTAGTCTTGTATTTTCATTTATTGTTTTATATTGTTTATTTAAAAGCACATCTATGTTTCATTTTCTACTAAATACATTGTCTAATTTTTCATATAAAGAGATTCTTAAAAGGAATCAGATTAAAAAAAAAAAAAAAAAACTTCTAAGTATTGTTTTTTTATAATTATGTTCAACGTAATTAGTGATTAAAAAAATAGCTTTTAGTATTGCTTTTATGTTGATTTTAGTTGAATGGATGAGTGGACAAATCAGATTCATCACGTGAGTTTTTTTTTTTTTTTTTTTTTTTTTTTTGAAAAATCACGTGAGAGCATAGTTGGGGATGACAATGTTGAACATTGCATACACTTGCAAAAACAAGAGGTGTTGGACACTTTTTTTGTAACGCTTACCAAAGCACCCTGATAATAAAAAAATATGTAGTCTCTTGGGATTTAAGAAAGGCTAAATACAATAAATAGCATATACTTTAATTTAATATTTCTCCTCAGATATATATTTAAAAATTGAAAGAGGTCAATTCAAACATAGTTCAGGACCTCAGGTGATAAAGTTATCCATTACCATCACAAAAGTCGATAGTTCAATCCTCCCTCTTCAATTGCTTAACTAAAAAAAAAAAAAAAACCAAAATTAGAAAGATGTGATAATTACCACGATCTACCTTACTAGGACACTAGATGTAACATGTATTAAATTGACGTGGTGTGACAGTACTCTACAAGTTGCATTTTCACGCTGTAATAGGTTACATTTTAGTGTTGAACCTTGCACAAGATGGACGACTAATTAATCGATGCTTGATACATGATTTTGTCAAACCTCATGCCCTAATATTAGACCTCTCAAATTTGTTTTAGGTACCTAAGCTAGATGATTTTGTCTCAACTAAAGAGCAGCCACTAAGTACCTTACTCACTTATGCTAGGTAATTTCCTAGTTTTACCTAAGTATGATTATCAAGTATTTGGACTCATCCAAAATAGGTAACTTCCTAATCTTAATTACCTATTTATTATGCAATCAGGTACTAGACTCACCTAAGTTAGACAACCTTTTAATATCACCTTGGTTCAGCTACTAAGTACGACCTAAACTCACCAAAACAAAGAAGAGTTTTATGGACTTGGTCGAGCAACCAGACACCAACAATAATTCATATGGGTCAAATCTAAATAGATTCACAATTAGAAGCTAGATATTAGGCTAGACTATAGATGCATGCTCAGTTCACTTTCAATCCACGTTGGCGTCCTCATGATTATTTCATTGGTGCATCAAGGTAGTAACCCACTTGGATATATATAGTTAAGATGACTAGAAATGGTGATACAAGATCAAAAAAATATTGTGTTATAGTATAGTCGCTATCCACATTAACTATGTTTCCTTTAAAAAATTTGACCCCTAACAACATATATTTTCCAAAGTGCTTCCAAAGCTAAGTGCTTTTCATTTTCCATCCATACATATTTATGCATTATTGACTTAATTTCTCTCTGACATCCCCCTCTATGCAAAATTGCTCAATAATATATTTTTCCACAACAACAAAATGGTTCCAATAAAAGCCATGAAATGTTGTTATCCATCATGAATCATAAAATGGAGAGGGAGAGAGCCAGAAAATCTGGCCCCCACATATTTTCACACACACATTTTTTCTTTAAAATTTTCATGAAAAAGCTAAAAAGTAAAAGAAAAAAAAATAATAATAATAAATCATATGACACGACACTTCATGTTCTATGTTTTTTATATTTTTTTTAAAAAAAAAAAAAAAAGAAATGAACTTTTACCCAAAAAGAAAAGAGAGGATAAAAAAGAAATGTAGTATCACATCCATGGGACAAGAATGGAAAAAAGCTAAGTGAGAGTTTCTGAAATTCAATTGAAAGTCAGTCAAAGGGTTTGTTGTTTTATTATGAGGCTGTGTGTGACGTCCATTTGGGTGCCCACTTTTCTTTTCTCCTAATTTCTCTCTTTAATTCGGTCCCGCATTTCGTCGAACAGATGGCGCGCACTCTCTTCCATCTAATTTGCCTCATCCCCATTCCTTTATTGGATCCCACCTCTCAATAATTTCTATCTATATTTTCATATACTTAAAAGCATCGGGATGGATGTTGAAGACCAATCGATATTTTTATTATGTCGTAGAGATGTTGATGAAATGTGAAAGTTTTACAAAGTGGGTTGAGTTACTTGAATCTTGTCTCCAACTTCTAAGGTTTTGTCTCATAAATTTACATATCAAGGACATATTGACTTTCAATTCATGTCGATTTGGTCTCTATATTTTGAAAGGTTTCTGCTTGGTTTATGAGCTTTCAGTTTTGTGTCTAATAGATCTCGTCACTTTACTCTTTTGGTTCGCGATAACACCACAAAATACTTAAACTTGTCTGAAACCAACTTGTCAAGTTATCTTTAAATAATACTATAAGTATATATTATTGTAAATGTTGAGTAGTGATCATAAAGTTCGCTTAACGATTTATTAGATACAAAATTGAAAATTTAAAGACCTGTTACAGATTTTTAAAGTTTTATGGACTAGATCAGCATAACATTTATAGTTTAGAGGCCTGTTAAAAATTAAAAACTTTTACGTGTACAATGACTATGAAGTTCAAACTTTTAATTTAATTTAACCAACAAAATATTACTAATATATGGACATAAATACAAACTATTAGAAAAAGTTAAGTTACTACTTAAAAGGTGTGCCATACTTATTTACTTTAGATACTTTTTATGAACTCTTTGACATGCATTTACGACTTTCTTAAGAATAATATCCATCGATGTTAATATCTCTCAATCCGCATTTCTATAAAATTGAAAGTGTTGGATATATTTGCATTCATATTTGAATTATTGGTAGCACCCAAATATAAAGATTGTGAATGGAAAATTGACAAAGGTCCTATGGCCTTCCCATGTTGTTGTCAATTAGGCCAAACAGCATGAGGGCATCTTATTTCTTTCATATATTCAAATATGGAGAACTTTGGGTCCACTCTCTAATGAAACTATGGAAGAGGAAAGAGGAATTGACACTCCATTAATTCATTTCTTCTTGATTTTGATGCAAAATCAAATCCTATAAAATAAAGTTTTCAAGTTTTTTTCATTTTCATTTTGAACAATAGTTAGGTGGTACATCATCCATCAGTAATAATTCAAGTTGTCAAAGTTAAAGTTGATTCAAGGATTTTTGTTTCACACCAATTGTCTTTAAAACAATTCTTCAAAAAATGTGTTTTTATGAATAACTATGATTGATCATAGCTTTAAAAGTCTTCTCAAGAAAAAAAAAAAAAAAAAGCATAGCTTTAAAAGTTAGTATTATTGAAAATATTTAAAATATTGTATTTGGTAGCTTAAGCATAATTTAACTGCCAACATGGCTCAACTGGCATAAGACTGTACTAATGATCGAAAGGTCTGTGATTCGAATCCCCCACCACCACATGTTGTATCCTTGGACAAAAGGTTAGAGGTTCGAATTGTCAACCTCATATGTAGTAGTTGAACTTATAAAAATTAAAATTTTATTATATTGTACAGGCAATCCAAAGCATAGCTCGGTGAATAAAGTACATATTACTTTTCTTGAAGTCAAATGTTCAATCTCCTACCTCCAATAAGTCTATGAATTTTCAATTCTGTGTCAGCTAGATCTTTGACCTATTCAAAATTTTATAACATTCATAGATACAAAAATGAAAGTTTAGAGTCTTATTAGATATAAAATTCAATTTTAAATTTAATAGATAAATTAATTTTGAATTTTTTTAATATATCAAGAACCTATTACACACTTCTTGAAAATTCAAATACCTATAAACATTTTTTAAAGTTCAAGGATTATCTATTAGATATTTTTAAAAAAATTTATAGATCTTTATTAAAAGTTCAGGTACTAAATTTATAATTTAACCCAAAAAGAAATTTGTGTTTCGTCTCATCCACCGATTTCTCGATCAAAGCACTATTACCTAACCTACCTAAGACGTGAAAATAATAATAATAAGTGCAAGAGATCTAACATTCTCTATTACATTATCGATGCATGAACCAAACATATCGAGATATATATAGATCATGTGACCAAGTCCTCAACCACTAATTGAACATATGGTACGTACCTTTAAGTTGACCAACTTGGTGGTTGTTCTATAAAGTCATTATCTTCACTCAAAATTTTCAATTTTTACATGAAAAATTAAAATTTGGTAAATTCAACTGTCTTTTCCATTCGAGAATAAGGGATGTTACAATTAATATATAAAATTAGCTTCTACTACAACACTTTGTACATTATCTTTATATTGATTTCTAGGTCAACCACTTATTTATTTTTTGTGTCTTGTCAAACATGTATACACCATTACTTTGATCATCATATCTTAACTACTCTAATAATTAGATTTTCTCCTCTTTATTGTAGCTTTAATTTGTAGATGATACAATTTTTTCTTTCTTTCTTTTTTCACTTTTAGTAAACACCCAATCAAAACATTGTATGACAAAAATTAATGCAGCATTAGAGAACATTTGTAAAAGATCATCAAGACAATGAGATGTTCATAAGCCATGTTGAAAAAGTAATTAGAATTTTTCTTTGGTTTGAATCAAATTGTTGTTTGTTAGTGTAAAATCACTTTTGTCATGTTTGAAACCACCCCAAAACATACTTTTAATTATTTAAAATCAATTTCATGTTTGATTTTACACTTTTAAACGTGAGTTTCATATAGTCAAAATTGATTTTGAATTATTAAAAACGAGTTTTGGAGTGATTTTGAATATGATAAAAGTGATTTTACTTTTTTAAAAATCACTCCCAAATATGGGAGTAGAAATAGGAGAGAATATATTAAAGAAAGAATACTAGAAACATTATAATTCGAGCAATAAAATTTTTTAATTTCTAAACCATTTGAGAAACCAAAGGAGGACTATGGTGGATTCAATTTAGATCTTTTGACACATATATATATGGAAGGAAAAACAAACTCTAATGAAAAAGATGGACAATATAAAGACTTGTGTATAAAAAATCATCCTTAAGATTGCATCTTTTCTTAACCAAATTAGTGGGGTTTAGAGTTTACAAAATCACATATTTTCTCAAAATATATGTCATGTTATTTTTGTTTAAAAAAGAAAAATCCTTGTTAATCTCCCTCCTTGATAACTAATTATATATATGTCCAACATGGACCTTGTTATGGATCATGGGCCACATAGTCATATTGAGCTCAATTAATCAATTAATTAACATTTAACCAAAATTAATGAGAGTTAGACAATATTATGTTCATGGATATAATCATTATATTTAATGGATTCTTCACAAGTGATTCAAAATTATAGCCAACAAGAGCATAGCTCAACTGGCATATAGTTTGTACTGATAACCACGAGATCTGTGGTTCAAATCCCCCCAACCCATATTGACAAAAAAAAAAAAAAAAAAAAAAAAAAGTGATTCAAAATTATATTATATTGAAATAACTCTTTCTCATCCATATAATTTTTTTTTTTTGGTTAAAATGCCTATTTTGGCCGGGGACTTTGGGATTTTATTTCATTTTAGTCATTGTATTTTCAAATATTCAATTTTAGTCCTTGTTCTTTCTGTATTTTCAATAAAGCTTAAAATTTGTTCCTAAAATGAGTTCACTGTGTTAATCTTTCTTTAAAAAAAAAAAAATAGTTTCTATTAGTTTTCCTTCTATAAATTTTAGAAATTAAATATGTTCACATTGTGTCTTGTTTTGTAGGGAAATTATCATCATTATTTAATCAATTTCGATAAACATTCACTTTGAACTTATGGGTAGTGATCAATTTTAAGTTTTATTGAGGAATAAAGACTAAAATTGGATATTTGAAAGTACAATGACTAAAATGGAACAAAACTCAAAAGTACAAGGACCAAAATGTATTTTTTTTAATCAATTTTTTTTTATTATTCATTAATAAGTTTATCATTTTTTTTTAGTACATCAACATTCGGGGTGGGGGATTCGAAACTCTGACCTTATATGCCAAGTACCGCTGAGCTATGCTCACTTTGACATTTAATTTGTTCTCTAACAAGTAACAAACTATAGTTCTTAATCCGATCATGAAGCAAGTCTCTCTTCAGCCATTGATGAAATTTTTTTTTAATCATATTACTATTCCTTTTTTTTTTAAAAAAAAAAAACAACCACATTTACTTTGCATAAATGGAAAAAAGCAAATTCCTAACCTATGCTATATGACATTGTGTTGCTAATTTCTCATGCAACTTACCCTATGTATTCAAAATGAGAGACACTTCGCATAGGTACGTTCTTGTCACTCTCATGCATGTCCAATTATAAACAATATCTTAAGTCGTATTTTGTTACCAAATTGATCTAATAATACGCTTTATGATTTATTAATTCATTCTCTTGATTTCATCACATGGGCTAAACACAATATCTTATGTCAAAATTAATGGAGTTCAATGACTTAGACACACAAAATTATTAACAAAATGTTCTAATTCAATCATAAGATCCTAGACTCTATAGAGAGAGAGAGAGAGAGAGCCCAAAACCACAAAACCCATAAACCAAATCACAGAGACACTTATATTATATTAATTAACCCACTAAACAGTTAAATTGAAAAGATTAAAAACCTAATTAATTGATTAACTAATTAATTAAATAAAATCCCAATGGCGCTGGTGGGGTCTGAATCTGATGAGGTTGAGTGGCAGTGGGGTTTTCTTATTGAAGAAAAGGAAAGTGAAAAACAGTGAATAATTGATTTTTTTTTTTTTTTTTTGAAAGATGAAAAGGAGAATTATTTATTTATAAGAATTGTGTATTGATATTATGTATATGTAGATTTTGGGTCAGTGGTTGTTGGGTAGAGTGGATTTTGTTCACTCGCTGTTGGCTTTCATTTTTTTGACAGACCCTTAAATTAGGGGACTGTCCCATTATTTTCCCTTAAGAGAGAGAGAGAGGGGAAAAAAGTGAAAAAAGGTGAAAGTGTAGGGAAAAAGTTGGCAATATTTTTGGGAGAGAAGGGTCTTATTATACCAAACCAACAGTGCCACTTCCCCTTCGTCGCCCATTAATGTTCTGTGGGACCAAACGCTCACCTAACCCTACATAAACATCACATAACAAAACCTTCCCTTTTCTCTCTCTTTCTCTTCATTTTTTTAGATTTGTTTCATTTTAATGTATGCGCTTGTCATAAAAATTAGAGTTAATCTTCATGCTCATGTTTTCGAACATATTGTAATGTGATTTTTTCCATAAGGTATTAAAGGAGCTCCAAATACAGAGCTCTAATACTATGTTAATTCACTATTAGACCTAAAAGTGTAGGTCACGATAAATTTAATTATATCAATGATTTAACAAACTTTTGCTAAAAATAATCAATCCTTGTAATTCTTGTTTTCTAGATATTTGGGAAACGTATAACGTACATTTGCATTTTTTTTTTTTAATGAAAATCATTATTATTATAAAAATTAACAACAATGAGGACTAATTTTAAAATTGGTTAAAATATCATTTTGGTCTTTGTATTTTGAGGTTTGTTTCATTTTTAAGTCTCCCTGCCTTTAGATGTCTAATTTTAGTCCATGTACTTTAAAACTTAAAATTGGTCTCGGTTGTAAGTTTAAAGTTAATTTTTACCGAAATTTGTTAAATAATAATAATAATTTCTATGCAAGGAAAGATAAACATATTTCTAAAACTTAAGAAATGCTAATAAAGACTATTTTTTTTTTAGAAATGATTATAATAAATTCATTGTAGGGACCAATTTTAAGCTCCATTGAAAGTTGAGAGACTAAATTTGGAGATTTGAAAGAAACAACGACTAAAATGGAAAAAAAAATTCTCAAAGTAGAGGGACCAAAATGATATTTTAACATTTAAAATAGATTGAAAGTATAGAGATTAAATTTGAACATTTGTTATTAAATAGACCATAATGAAACAAGTCTCAAAGTACCGAAATCAAATTGATATTTGAATCAATAAATAAAAAAAAAAAAAGAAAAGAGAAAAGGGGTTTGTATAAAAATGAAATAGGTAGCCAGAGTTACCCAAAAGACCCATTCAAAAAGGCTTTGTTTGAAACCCCTTTTCAACTTTCTGCTCCCAACATTACTTGTGTGCAGGCAGAAGCATCTGATTTGTTTAAAGTCATCATCTTCTTTACCCTCTTCTCTTCTCTCTTTCTCTCTCATTCCCTTTTAAGTTTTTTATTTTTGCCTTCCAATATCTCCATAACACAAACAAAAACAATCCAATTTCACATTCTATATTCTTCCAAAACCAAAACCAAAACTTGTCTTTGATCTCTTCCTGTTCTTATTTATGATGATGACCATGTTTGTTTGTAGAACAAGAACATCAACGAAGCAGCACCTAATTGTTCGGATGTTGTTCTTGTTAATGCTATTCTTCTTCATTTCCTGCAACAATGCTTCTTCCCCTTCCACAACACAGCCCTTCAACTTCAAGCCAAAGCCTCATTTTTATGGCCATTTCTTTGGCTTCTTCCCCAGAAGAATACCCATTCCAGCCTCTGGCCCTTCCAGAAAACACAACGATATTGGCTTAAGAAGCTGGAGATCGCCATGAAGATCATTCCATTTCTTTTTTTTTTTTTCTTTTTTTTTCTTCTTCACAGTCAAAGGTGATCGATCATCTCCTTCAATTACCTTTTTTTTTTCTTTTGGGGACAAAAATTTGAGATGGGTTGATTTTGTACATCGGATTGTTTCATGGGTTAGTCTAAAAATTTCTTTTTTTTTTTTTTTCTTTTTTGTTGTTTAAAATGTTTCACAACAATGTTAGCTTTTTGATATATCTCAGATATATATGTATATGTAATGGATGTTTATTAATCTCTCTCTGTTTTTTATTTTATGTACTTTTGCACTTTTATTTAATCTGACAGTTTCATTTCTCGAGTGCTTCCATTGTTAACAATCAACATCTTTAGTGAGCTTTCTGAGATCGTTCTTCTTTCATTCTTATTTTTTCTGTTTGTCAGAAGAGAAAAAGTTCAGAACAGAAAATACAAGGCCTACCCACAAAAGCAAAGTTTACTTTTTTTTTTTCTTTTTTTTTTTTTCCGGTTGGAGAAAAAAATAATGTCTTTGTTCTCGTTAATATATTACGTTATATAAGTTTTATTTTTTTTTAAGTGTAGGAAATTAATGGGTTTGCTTTTTTTAAGGAGAAGAATTATAATTTGACACACGTTTTGAGGTTTTTTTTTTTTTTTTGGTTGGATTTTGGTTTCCTCCTAGGAATGGAAATGTTTGTAATCTACTTAGTATTTTCATGTGTATAGATTAATGATTTGGGAATATATATAGTGATTAAAGGAGGATTGATTTAATGAGCTTAATAGTGAAGTAATAATGATTGGTTTCTAATATTGGAATCATTATCATCAAATTTAATTTGTCTTCAAATCTAACAAAATCATTGATGGTAGATTTTAGCCACAAAGGTGTCCTTTTATTTTGATAAATCTAGAAATTAGGGGAAGTTGTTTAAAATATTTTATTCAATTCCAACTTCCAAAATGGAGGGCTTATTTTAAAAGTTTGGCCTTAGCTTTTATGTTCTTTGCAAACTTGTTTTAAGAAATTTGATTGAATAATTAGTAAATATTAATGCGGACTATTTACAAACTCATAAGTTCAAATTTTCAATATACTTTTGATAATTTTTCATGAATGAAGATTCCTATGATTTATTCTCATAGATTTTCTTATATTAACATACGGAATACACATGTTAGTTGCAAACTAATTGAAGTACTTAACATTTGGTACAATTTTATTGTAAATTATTAATTAAATTAATGTTTCAAATATCATTGTTGAACTAAAAAAGAATATATATCATTTATGCCAAAACTTAATCAAACTATGGACTAGAAAAAAATAATAATAATAAAGTGTGACCAAACTTTTCAATTATTTGTGTGTATCCATTGTATATGGATAATGAAAAAGGAAAGAGAGAAGAAGAAGAAATAAGAAGAAATTTGCTTTGCTCAATTGTTGAGACATGTTGACAGCCTAAAAGGAAAGAAAAAAATACAATGGTTTTGGTTTTGGTTATAATTTTATGGTAACATAACATTGGATTCCATTATATTACAAGGAAAAAAAAAAAGTTTTGAAATTTCCAAAAAAAAAAAAGTTTTTAGAAAAGTAGAGTATTTGATGGGTACAAATGGGGTATGATCAGCCATAATTCTCATTTGCCACCCTATAATGTCTCCCTTTTTTTTAAAAAAAAAAAAAATCTTCAATTATTTCAATTTAATACTCTATTAATAAGAATTAGTTGGATTTATGGTACATTGAATAAAATTTTATTTTTCATTTATAAAAATAAATTTCTTACGTGTTCAACAAATACATCTTCATGAATGTATTGAAAAAAATTAAATAAATAATCAAAATTTCATGAGCATTTTAATGTTTAGTCAAATAAAAGCATTAAATTTGTCAATAGAAATTATTCACATATCTGTCAGAGAGTATAGTAATTTGAACATCAGGGGTGTGTGGTCACAGGCTAAAAATGTAGACTTTGTAGTCCTCAATTTTACATTTAAAGGTCTTTTCAACAAAAAAAAAAATAATTACTTTTATAGGGTATTTGGTTTGAGTCAACATCATATCCCTTATCTTGATTTTAATTATAAATTAAATTCATTAGCTAGATAATTGAATATTTTTTTTAAATTTAATTAAAAATTATTAAGAAAATTAATGAATTGTTTGACCAAGACTGTACTCAAGAGGGGCAATGGTTCCCCCACTTCCCTGTTTCATGGCAAAAGGAAAGTATATGTTACACATAAAGAAAGAGAATCTAAATTTTTATACTATTTTTGGGCTACCAAATACAGAGGATTTAATTCCATCTCCTTTTTTGACTATCCTTTTAGACCATGTTATTAAATAATGTTGAGTAATTAAAATATCATTGAAGTTTATATTATAGCAAATAGACCCCACACTTGAATTATCATTATTATTATTATTTTTTATATATGGAATATCCATGGGTTTTGATAATAAATGTTAAAAAAGTAGAATTAATTATAAAGAGTCATGTACTTGAATGATTCAATAATTTTTAATTAATGTTTGATTTTTTATTTCACTTCCTTTGTAAAATAGAAAAGAGAAACTCACACCTTCAAACTCAGAGTGTGGATAGTTTAGTGGTAATTGACATGTACTTTCAACCAAGAGATTAGATGTTCGAATAATTCAACTTACTTTTTTTTCATAGGAGTGTAGACTGAGTCGGTCATAAAGTTCTTTATTTTTTCAAAGAAATCAAGATGGTGAATATTGAATAAGAAAAAAAAAACTTGCTAACAAAAGCCAAATGATTGCCCCTTATTAGTAGTTTTTAGTGGCTAAAATTGAGCAAAAAAAAGATTGGCATTTATTTTAGATTTCCTTCACATAATTTGGGGAGAGGATGTAGGTTTCCCTCTAGGTGATAAGGAATCCACAAAAGGAAATGCAACTTTATAAACCCTTTGTCGTGTTGAAATTGTCTTCTGTTCTTTTGGCTAAGATGAATATAATGGCCCCAAAACTTAGTCTCTTTTCATCAATCTTTCTCAAACTTTAAAATTGATGTTATATGTTTTGTGGAAAATAATATTTGTGTTCATCCACATTATCCTATGAGATGACAAATTCCAATTAATTGAAAAGCCTTTTTCTTTTAAGAAATATTATAACCCGTTGAATCAAATTGAAGTCTGGAAGATCTCGATCTTGCTCCTACCATTATATTTGCACATCTTAATATTATCACTAAACTATTAGGAAATGACAGATTCGAACCTCTAACTCTTAGTCAAAGGTACATGTCAATTACCGCTGAACTATGCTTACTTTGATTTACAATTTAGGTGCCTAAGTTTTTTGTTCATATTCTCAACTATTTTCAAGACTACTTAATTCACAACATTTATTGGTGCATTAGCTAAAGAAGTTTTTTTTTGCTCCACTCAAACATGTTTTACATATATAAAAAAACAAACTCTATGGAAACTTAAGTTTTGATATTCTAAAGAGTAGTGAGTTCACAATACTTTAGAAAATAATTTCAAATACTTAAAACTAATCATTAAAAAACATATCACATGTTAAAAATAATAATATTAACTTGAAACAACATAAATCATTTACGGCTCCATAAATATTTAGTATGCTTTCTCAAGGGGGAAAGGGCGTCAGAAATTATTGCAATAATTTCTGAACTTTCGTGCGCATGTTGAAATGAAATTTATAGGGAAAAAGAAAAAAGATCAAATGAGAGTGAAATTATTTTTATGTCTATTTATTATAAAGTGTATAAATGTGTACAATAATAATAGAAGAAAGATTTGAAATACAGATGCAAAAAATATTATTGTAATGATTTGAATACACGTCCACTTCACCTAAAGAAATTACTTTTACAAAAGGGAAAGCTTAATTAATTAATTGCTTCCATTTCTCTTCACTTTTTCTTTTGTCAAACTTCTTAAGCGTGCTTGTGTACATATATATTCATCAATCCATAGCTAATTATTACTGATTAAGAAAGCTTAACAAGATAATCATATATTAAGTTGTACAAACAAAAGGATTAATGCATCATTACTTAACTTATTCCCTCTTTTTTTAACCCTACTTTCGTTTAGTCTTTCTCTCTCTTTCGGAAGTTGCACCGATTTTTTTTTTTTCTCTTTTTGTAGAGGTAAGTTAGACATTGATTTGAACATAATTCAATTAGTCAAGATTTTAGTAATGTGACTAAAATAGAGGGAGAAAGACATGTATATCTCTTCGTCCTCGTCCCGTGCCATGAAATTTAGGTCTTTTTTGAGATATCACTTGGGCACCTTTGTGTAAGCTAAGGAGATTGTGTTATTGTAGCCCCCACACAATAACAATTTTTAATCTAGCTAGGTGTGCAATATTTTATTTGTGCAATCGTTTGAGAGAGCTTTAATATATAAAAAAGTTTTAGGTCAAAACGATCCTGGTTCAGTGGTAATTGATATGTATCGATGTCAGAGGTTTGAATATCTCACCCCAAATGTTGTTGAACTAAAAAAAGAGAGAGTTTTAGAAAAAAAAAATTATTGATTCCTAAAAATGGTAAAGACATACCTAGCTTTTTTTACAATGTGTTTTTTATTATTTATCTCGTTTTAATCGTTATATATTTTTACAGTAAAATTGACATAATCTTGAGGGGATGAAACAGGTATATATATTTTTGGTATAATTTATTTTCTTTCTTGCCTCATTCTTTTAGCTTTTGTTATCATCATTTATTGGCTCCATGTAGAAAGGAGTTTAGGATCCTTCCAACTTTCAAGTTCTCAACACCTCTCCCTTTCACCAAGTTGGAAGATAAAGAATATAGAGGCAAATGAGCAATTGTTAAATCAATCCTAAAAAACAGAGAAAATAAGTGCTAATCAAAGAAAAAGATAAGTCTTTGTCAAACAACAAAGGGAAAAAAAAAAACATTAAAAAAAACCCAACAAAAAGAGAAAGAAGAAAGAAACACTAAATTGATAGAGCTCAAAAACAAAAACATCAAAGAAGCTGTGGATCACATGATCTCAAGGTCTTGACAAAAAACCCTAATTAGAGATTATTATTATTATTATTATTATTATTATTTTTTGACAACATGTGAGAGTGGGGGAGTCGAACCACATATCTCTTGCTCACTAGTCTAAATTTTATGTCAGTTGAACTATGCTCGTATCCGCAAAAACCCTAATTAGATAGATCCTTAAAATTTCTTCAAATTTGTTCCCACGTCTTAGGATCTTGCAAATTTTAGTTCATTTTGAAACGATCTTGGTGATGGCTGATTGCTTCTTTCTTTTGTACTCAACAAAGTCAGTAGCATAGAGTTTTTTTTTTTTTTTTTTTTCCTCTCTCCCTCTTTCTACTTTGGTTTTAAATTATGCTTTTCAATCTAAGAAAACAGTAGTTTCCATAAACAAAAAAAGTAGAAGCCTTCTTGTCAAGGCAATCTCTCTACCCTTTCCCCTCTTATGCTTGAATTATATTATCAATACAAAGACAAAGACACTAAAACCAAACCACTCTTTTACAAATTGCATTTATACAAGAAGTCAACTTAAATAGGCTGTCAGTGACTCAGTTCTTTGAATATTTGTTTAAGAATAGTTTACCCTTTAAAGTCAATCTATAATTATGAAGTTGGAGAATTGATCTCTCTAGAAGAGAAAACAAGAAAAAAAACAATGAGAAAACCCTTGTTTTTTTAGTACCAAAAAAAAAAAAAAAAAAAAACCCTTATTTGTTGTTTGAATTCTTTTGTTATTGCATATACCATCATATTTGTGTTACCAAAGTTAAAAAGACATATTTTTTGGTTTTTCCCTACCTTGGAAACCTTTAGTGCTACCTTTTGGGTGTGGGAATTGTCAAGAAAGTACTCCTTAGTTTATAACCTATACTATATGTTGACACTTCTTCAAAGAATTATATTCAACTTTATAGCCTTCTACGTTTTCTTTTTTAGTATTCCATAAAAAATGTCTAATAAATTTTGTTGAAAAAAATATATTCTCATTTAATTAACTTTTCAGACTGCATAAATTAAAATAGAGAAGGGTGCTTCACAAAAACTTATTCTTCATTAAAATATTTTAAATATAAACACAAGAGAAATGCATCGTCCAAATTTCATTATGTCCCATTGACATTTCCATGTATAAAAGATCTAAGGTAAACGAAAAGCAACCCTAAAAATGTAAAAGCTTCTCCATCAATACTAGAAAGTACTAAGTTAACCAATGTCGTCAACATAGAATTAGAAGCATGTGATAAAAGGTATCAAGTCAGGTATTATGGTAATGGATCTTTTGATTGTGGGAGTTAATTGAAGACAACAAAATCTTTGGAATCAAATAATGAATTCTCATTCATTTTGGTGCATAGAAATATAAAGGAGGATAATCATGGCCACCAAAATCCAGTTAATTAGTAGTCATCACTATACAAACCATATTGTATCAGCTTACTCAAAAAATTGTGCTCATTGCTCAACAGTAACAGAAAGTTCTCAAACCCCTTTTTTGAATGATTGCTAAAAATTCTAAATAACACAAAAAAGTCATCAAAGTCAATTGATCATGCTTCATTTTTTGCATCACAAAGTTTCTTTTTGCTATGTTTAATCCTTCTACGTATCATCATCATCATCTCGTGTGATTCGTATGAAATTATACAAATACATATAATTCTACGACAATACACAGTGCTACTAAAACAAAAGTCATACATGATTATTTTGAACATTATGATGCACATATAATATTATTTTCCTTCCATTTCAAGCTAGTGGCTAAACATATCAAATCAAACAAAATCAATCAAATTAGTGTTTTCTTCATTGGGTAATTTTTTAGAATTTATAACTTTTTTTCTCACTTTGCCTACAAATCGATGGTCCAAACTAAGTACCACTCTACTCACAATTTAGCGTTAAATTAGTCTACATTAATGTCATATAACTACTACAATTTTGACATTTCATGACACACCTAGACAAACCAAATAGAGGGAAGGAAAGGTGAAAAAAAAAAGTGTCACAACTGATTGGAGGTGTATTTAGTGATATATCAATTCTTCTCCACAATGTACCCTACTTATTAATGGTGTAAACCATAAAAATAAAATAATAAAAATAAGGCACATTGATGAACTTAAAACTTTTAAAAAGTATATATGGAAATAAGGACACAAACATATAAAATATGGAGATGAAATATATAACTTATTGATACATTGTACATATATACAATTAGTTTTCTAAAACTGTTTTTTTTTTTTTTTTTTTTTTTTTTTTTTTTTTTTTTTTAAGAATTAAAAAGAAAGAAAATCCAAATTGAAGTGATATTCATTACACGTGCTAAGGAATGTGGAGGGAAGCATCATTTACCACACGAACCTAGAAGATATATAAATAAAGGCAATTATAAAAAATTAAAAATTGGTAAAGTAAGCAAAAGTTTAGGGCAAGAGGTTCCTGAAGAAGGGACAGCTCTATTCAATTAAATCAGGAAAAGGAATTCCACTGCATTTTGTTGAGAAGCATGCCAACAACTCTCCCCTTTCCCATTATTAATTTATTATTATTATTCCCTCCAAAATACAAATATATATATATATATATATATATATATATATATATATTATTCATTTCAATGGAGGATTACATACACAACCATTGCACCTTAAACCCACTTTTCAATTCATTAAACAAATTTAGATTTCTTTAATGCCATATCCATTATGAGATTAATTGGAACATCTTCTTTTAAATTTTATCATAACACCAAAATCAATTCTGCCCAACTCTGGATATTACGTACATTCATCTCCAGAGTCAATAAAGAAATGCAATAAATTCGTATTCAAAATGTGCATTTAATTTGAATAATAAAAAGGTTAGAACATATTTCTAATCGTGCATTTCCTCTCACCTTTTTCGTTTTTAATTTAATAATTATTTAATCCTGTAGCGAAAAAAAATTAATAAATGTCTTTTTTTTTAGTTTAACATTTAAGGGGTGGATTCAAAGATCTAATTTGTAGGTCGAGAATATAATGTCTTAATCAGTAGAAATAAATAAGCCTCTTGTAAGAAATATCTTTGAACGATTTCATTTTCTTTCAAACGTCCTTTTTTTTCTGACATATTTTGTTGACAACAATAGAGGTTGCTCCCTATTTCTTAATGTAAAAAACTTAAGTCATATTTGCTAACCATTTGATTTTGGGTTTTTGGTTTTTGAAAATTAAGTTTATGAACACTACTTTTACCTATGAGTTTAAGTCCAATTTTCAAAAACCAAATAGAGTATTGAAAATTAGATTTCTAAGTAAAATTAGAAAAACTAACCAATTAAGAAAGATAAAACTATAGGAACTAAAAGTTTTGTTTTAACATTAAAAAACTTTCCTCCACATTCTTTAAGTCGGTCCACCCGTGAGCTGGGTTCATCAAAGTAAATTTAGGCTGCCCAAAGAAAAGATGTTTAGTTACCATCACATGTTGCAAGGCGCAAGGCAGGTATGCAGTTGAATGAGATTAAACCATCCCCTTACCTAGCAGAAAAGCATATACTTTTAAACACAAATCGACACACTTGGTTTGGTTAATAAAGGGTAAGGAAGCGGATAAAACCCTTTATTTCGTAAAGAATATTACATTTTAAGTACATAAGGTGAGAACTCGAGCATATAAACTCTCAGAAGAAGTAGAGATATACCTTAACCATTGTACTATGATCGAGTTGTCGACAAAACCCAACTTCAAGAAACTTGAAACATGATAGGATGTTGGAGATGTTAATCAAGTTTATTGCAATTATGGTTAGTCTGTTATATACAAATTTCACCTATAATACACAATGCTAAACAGTTGATACAAGCAAATAATTTGTGTATGGCAGTAGATGGTTATTAGCAAGATGAAGTAGAAATGTGATGTACTGAGCACTGACCTCTTCTATCCTTGCCATCTTCCCGCACAGTATTCAAAAAGGATTCTGATATAACAGATCTCAGCAGCATTAGATTAATCCCTCTTGCAGCAGGGTCTCACACAACACTTCGTCCCCTTTACAAATAGATGTACTATGTTGTCCTTAATATGCCTTTGGGCCCAACCAGTTCTCCAAGTTGACCATGCACCAAACATTGTTTCAGTCTCTTGGGCGGAAAAACCATTATTGCTAAGATCCAGTAATTGCAATGTCTTTGCCATCCCAATGGCAGTTGAAAGTGCTAACATAAACTGGCAATCAAGAGATGCAGATTTCCTTTCACATGAACTTGCACAGCTATCATCAATCCCAGATGCTGCAGCTTCTCTAATTGGTTCTTCACTATCAGCAACTTCAAGCTGATTGTATTCAGTGTTTACCTCCTCTAAATTCTCTTGAGCAGGGTCCAACTCCTTGATTGAACATGTTAGGCCATGAGGTTTGGATATATCATGGCACGGTTGTACAAGTTCTTTACTTTCTTTCTCTGTTATGTTATGTTTATCAAGATCAACGTTATCAGCAAGATCAAGCTCTTCAAGACAGTGGTTACCTGGTACAAGAATCGACATTAATGACAAAAAGTTGGCCATTCTGGGCCTTGAGTTAAAACTTTGTTATAATGTTACAACCTGCTACGGCCTGAACGATTTGAACAACTCCAGCTAGGCCAAGCTGACACTTGTTGAGAACCAAAACTTTGATGCCACATTGAGGATTAGCTATTAGTGACAATACTGCATTACAACCCTGTGGTCACGCTGAATGATCAGGATTTTGAATACCGAAAGCACCACTCAGGATAGTTTCAAACTTTACAACGTCACATGCAACTGAACAATAACCATGCACAAATTCCATGACAGAACATAATCAAAATGAAGTCTGCTAATTGACCTATTTATTAGTCATATTTGCTTCATTGTGAGAAAATAAGGTTCCATCTTAGCAGATCCGAAAAACGTCTGATACGTACCTAATTAAGAACACAGCCCAAATTAACTATCTTATCTTATGGACTCGTGTAATCTCAGTGCAATCTCACTCACGAGTTAAGAGTTGATAGCCTATTCAATGGGGCTCTCTCTCTCTCCTAAAAGCAACTTCGAAAGTGCTGACCACAACGCACTTCCTACATATCAAGCACATTTCCCTGACTTAACTATTCAGACTTCCCTTTTTAGCCCTCCTCGTGAATGATAGGTGAAAGTGTACATGGTGGATAATCCAACAGATTAACATGATAAGAAGTTAAAATGACCTAGTTAACAAAATAATAATAATAATAAATGGGGGCATAAAATGTTATTAAGAATAACTTGTATTGTTTTGAGAAAATCACTAAACGACCATGGCCAATATGAGATGAATAGAGAATTAGGTAATCTTAACGAACCTCTTGCATGATGGCATTCCCAGCAAGGTTCAGCACATGAATGCGCTGAATAAGAGAAATGCAACCACCAAACTTAATAAGGTACTTGGATGTTAGTCCACAATAAGCTAAGTCAAGTTTCACAAGCTCTTCACTTCCGTTAAATGACTCAGTTATACCTAATGCAGCATCCTGCGAAGTTTAGTAAAATCAAGGGAAGTTCCGAGAATTAAAGATGAGGAAAATCAAGGTCATAGAATTCACCCACATCTCCAATACCAGTGCCCCCAAGCATTAGTCCAGACAAACCCAAGGCTTTAACAAGCTGGATAAGGCCTTCAATAACAGGCTTGGTCAACTTCAAACCACCTAGACCAAGACTTGTAAATCTACAAAATCAGCAGGTCTTTTATTACAATTTTTCTAGGAGTTTTTAACTTTTAAAACTGTACAAAGAAAAGTAGAACTATAATTATGTTCATCCAACCTATTCAGTGCTGCGAGCTTAATAAATAAACTACTGAGGGCATTTCCAGAGATTGAGTTGTTGTATCCTGTCAAAGAATGTTTGAAAAACTTTACCACTAAACATAAAGAGGAAGATATCAGGATTTCCAATGTTTTTCTAATTCATGCAAAAAAGAAAATAAAAAAGGTAACCTATATACAGCTTTTCGAGGGATGCTCCAACTTCCAATGCATCGGCAACCTTCTGAATTGTTCTAGATGTGATGGAACATCGTTCAACATTCAAGCTCCAAAGACCTAGGAAAATTAAAGAATCAAGCTACATCTGAAAAATAAATCAAAGTACCAAGGATATTGACATTCAACTAGAACCTCAGTGCAAATTATTAGAACTCAAATTTAATATACCTGAAATCAAGATGTATCCATGATTTTAAAATACGAAAAGAGAAATTAAATAAATAATTTGAAGAGACACACCACCCAAATTTCATATATGGTTCAAATGACCCAAACTAATATTAAAATCACATCTAAATCTGCAATGCATTACCTTTGCAATTTTTTAAGATGGTTGAAAGGTATGATCCGCAAGCATCAGTAAGACGATTTCCAGACATGTTAAGCACTTCCAATCGATCGAATAGAATAGGGCATTCACAAATCTGAATATTTGGAGGATTAGTAAAAGAGAATTAATAATTTTTTTGTAATGAAAAACCACTTTCACTAAGAAGAATGAAAAAAACATAGCAGAGCTACACAAGAACACAGGCCAAGGCAAACAAAGGAGATTACAAAAAGAATTTGAGAATCAACATTAAAGAAACGCCCAAGAAATGCTAAAAAGCCAAAAGCCCTAAAGGAGGCATTAAGTGTACCACCCTCCAAACCTCCTTTGAAGGCCCTTCTACCAAGAAAAAGAACTCTTTTGTTTCTTTCTAATTGATACTCCAAATAATAGCAAAAGAACCTAATGTAGCCTAAGCTCTCTCAAAGAACTCACAAAGGAAATCTTTATTCACAATCTAAACTGTTTTAAATCATATCTAATACAAAACCTAAAGCCTCGATTTATAAAAGAATTAACAAGTAACAAAAAGAACTAAAACAATTACACTAAAACAGATAACTACTAATTCACTACATACGATTCCCTCCCTCCTAAAAAATACCCATCATTGTTAAAAGCAACAAAGACAAGCCTGTTAAATGCTCATTGGATAAAAGTGAAGAATAACTACAGTGATGGAAAAGAAGGGAGCGTTTACTCCTAGTGACAACCAAAAAAACTATAGCATCAAAAGAACTTTCAAAAGGGAGTTCCTTATATTTTAAGATTCTTCAATTCCTTCTTTGCCATATACTCCAAAACAACCGCGTAACAAAATTCATCCAAAGAAGCTTCTTTCCTTTTCTAAAAGTTTTAAATTCATCAAATTACCAAAAAAACAAGTTTAAACTATTAATCCATTTGAAATTTAACCTTTTAATTAGTTTATAACATAAATCCTCATAAAATATTAGTTTGATTGACAAAGTATAACATGTGTTGAGGATCCCACGTTGAAAAGAAAAGTGAAGACCTCACAATTTATAAGATACATGGGTTACTCCACTCATTGCCAATTGGTTTTGAGATAGAACCTCATGTTATCTAATATGGTATCAGAACCCATAAAACCCAAACGGGTATTTGGTCCATGAAAAAAAATGGGATCCGATCCAAGAATGGGGAACCCAAAGAGGCACCATCTTGAGGAGATATGTTGAGGATCCCACATTGAAAAGATAATTGGAAACCTCACAATTTATAAGATACATGGGTTACTCTACTCATTGCTAATTGGTTTTGAGATGGAACCCCATGTTATCTAATAATATGAACTATTATTAGCATTACAGAAATTTGAAACGAGAATCTCTAGTTCTAATAACACATGAATTACAACAAGTTAGGGTAAACTCAATAATTCAGCTTATTTGTGAAAATATCATTAGCCGCTCATCACGGTACAGCCACTTCCAGTCTATTGCAATACAGAAATAGTCTTGCTGTACAGCATTTATCCAATCCCAAATATCCACTTTGTTACCACGTCTCTTTTTGCAAACAATACAAGAGAACTCTGTAATTCATATTCAGATGTTTCTAGAAACAAAAATATTTCTTCATAAAAGAATTTTAGCAATCCTTTAAGATGTAAACGTCTTGCATGAAGAGTCAAAGAAAACTTAAATTTAGATGTTTAGAAGAACATGTGAAACCTGGAATAAAGCAGTTGGACCAAATCGATTGCAGTGTAAATCTAATGTTAAGTCATGTGTCTGGCTTGACTGCTTGAAGACCTGCTGAATTTTCTCCATCGTTCCATTTCCTGCAGCACGGGAGTTATAAGAAAGCAAACAGTGCTACTACACCTAATACTAATAATATAGTTTGCGTGTCCTGTTCAGTTCCAATTTTGTATAGATCTTTTGTCAAGCTTTCACGTGAAATACTCTACTCTCAGAGATTTCAATGGTCTAACAGATTCCTCATATCTTTTTTTTTTTTTTTTGAGAAACAGATTCCTCATATCTTAAATTTTAAAAAATGCAAGAAAATTTTGAAATGATCTCTAATACTCCAGAAATAAGCATTTCCTTTTAAGATAAAAAGTTACCACTACTTCAGGAAGAGTACTTTCAACCATAAAAGAATCAACTTACCTAAGAAATTGTGAGAAAGGTCTAAGATGGCAAAAGTTTTCTGGATGTGCAGGGCATTTAACAATGGACTTATGGATATGTCTTGCAGATCACAATCAGACACTGCAATCTCGTCATCTGAAGCCTAGAATACACAAGATAAATGGCAATCAAATCATTGTAATCCAGCTTGAAGACAGACAATGCAATCATTCTTGCAAGAATTTGTCCCATTCAAAATGAGGGTAGAAGTAGATCAACTAAACACCAAAGGCATACCTCCAGATTGTACAGTTTCTTCAGCAACTTCATGTTCGGTGTCTCAGATAACTCCTTGCAGTAGTCAATGTAAAGTTTTATCAAGGGTTTTGAAACCCATCCTGCCAAAGCATAAAATGATGTTTTTCATTAATTTGGTTCTATAAGCAAATAACCCTTGTGACCAACAACAACAATAATAATGGGCTAAGCTGTTATTGTTGCTGCTGCTGCTGCTATTTATTTGACATTGAGAATTGAAGTCTCGTGACACTGTTTTAGCTAGGGAATCAAGAAAGTAATGACAGCATTAATTCTACATTAGGCATACTTTGAGATTGATAACGCTTCTTTGAAGTAATCCTGGTACACACAGATGACAGAACTATAGTCTATGGTTATTTCAATGATTGATAAACAGCTCAGGAGGAAAAAAAAAAGAGCAAAAACTGGTGATATTGGCTTTAGTTTTTTTTTTTTTTTTTTTTGATATCCGTGAGTGTCCGGGTCAGCTTACACGCACCTCGACTAATCTCACGGGACAACCACCTGACCCTACTACATTTGGTTGACAAGGAAACTCGTAGGATATTAAATCCTAGGTAGGTGGCCAGTGCCACCATGGATTGAACCCATTCCCTCTAAGCCTTTTAATTTTTCTATGGCCCTTAATGACCAATAGGGCTGCTTTAGTTCAATTAATAGCCTCAATATTGACAATTACTCAGCTAAAAGCTGAGATAGAGACCTGGTTTCTCACATACAACCACGGGAAAACTCCCAAATTCTAACACGATCTCAAATGATGAAACAATAATAAAAAGTATCTTTTTCCTGGCATCCATGATGTGGAATGGCATATTGATGGACAATATCGGATGAGACCACACACCATACATATCATAATAAAACCATATAGAAAAAAATGAAATCATGAAAATAAGGTTTTAGTGAAACATACCATTGACAACAGCTTCAAACAAAAGATTTCTCTCATGGTCATACGTTTTCAAAAATTCAAGGGTCTCCAGGATTCTCCCATCACAGCTTATATGTTGAATCACAGGTAGCAGACCTAATAAGGCATGCAAGAGCAAAATATTAGAAACCATTTAGTCGAAGGTATCACACATATCCATGAAAATAAAATGTTTAAAAATGAGAGTAGGAAACAAAATTGATTATGCTACTTTGATTTTCATTGATGTTTCTTCACATTGACTTTTTACTCAACCAGAAGCTCAAATCAACCTTCATGAGATGTTTCTTTAATCAACCTTCAACCTCCAAATCATGTAGGGCTATGGTGGAGGTCGTATATCATCCACCCTTTCAAGACATAGGATAGCCCTCTAGTGTACTAATTCTGTGCGGTCTTGTAAAATATTTGGCTTGGGGAATTAAGGGGTCTTTAGAGATGTGGAGAGTTCATCGTGAAGGTTTGGTCTTGGCAAGGTTCAAAGTCCCCCTTTGGGTCTCTATTACTAAGAAATTTAGTGATTATCCTTTTCTCTCATTCTTTGACCTGGAACCCTTGTAATTGTGAGTAAGCTAGCCTTTTATTTTCTTGGCTCCTTTTTTCCTGGCTTTCCTTTTTTGTATTGCCTTTGTGCATTCTTTCATTTTTCTCAATAAAGTGGGTTATTTTATCAAACAGTGCAGGAAAATTTGAGAGGTGCATTATAATAAATAAAGATATCAGTGAGCATCAATTAGATTAGAGTCAATCTATCCCCTTAGAAAAGCTTTATTCTACGTCAGCAATTTTGTTATCACCTTTTTCCACCCGGAAGTTCCAAGGTATAGGATCTTTGGATTCCCTTCAATAGGAAGACCAAAGTCATGGCCTACAATAAAAGCGACATCTAAAGGACTGGCCGAGAACTCTATTATCATCACTAGTGGCAGCAATTTTTGGTACGCTGCTTTAGAAAAATTTACTCCCAAACTTAACATAAATTCAGAGATAGAATCATATTACCCCAAGAAGAACCTAGGGCCTCTAACACTCCTCATTTCATACTTGATACCACCACTCCTCATTTCATACCACGTGTTGTTTATAAACTTTTAACCAAACCCATAAGAACACTTTCACATTTAGTTTTATGAAGAATAATGATGTCTGGATAACCGAAACTAATCAATCACTAACTATGCTCCTTTAATCCATACGCCTGATCCTTCAAGTTCCAGGAAAGGGCCAACATCAAATATCAAACACAACCTCAATTTCATCTAAGGCATGCTTTCAATAATTAATAGACCACTCTAGATTTCTCAACTCTCTAAACCACTTCAAGACCTATTGCCTCACTAGCTGCTCCGCCCTCCAAATTTCCTCCACTTGGAATGAAAGACATTTTCAAGGATAACAATGCCTAAGCCAAGCCTACCTACAAACTCATTTAGAGTAGCCCATTCCTAAGCTAGGCGCTCATGACAGTCCACCTAAAGAGTTAATCTGAGAAAAAACAGCAGGAGAAAATTTGAAACCAACTTCCACGTGGAGGGGTCTCGAGTTGGTGTCTACACTTGAAGCATTTGCACCTGTCCTAAGACATGATTTAATAGATCAATAACATTTAGCCCCATAAATTTAATTATTTCATATTTTTAGCTAGGTCATCCATCCTCTGTACCCATAATTACCTAAGGTAATTTTGGATTTCAGGGATCTATGGCCCCTCCAAATATAAGGAAAGGCCTCAGTTTTGGCAAGAATTATACAATCTCTCCCATCTATGCTTCGATTTTTGGGTACTTGTTGGTGATTTTAATGTTTCTCGTTGGTCTCATGAAAAATCCAATGGGAAAGTCACTCGAAGCATAAAACGTTTCAACCAATTTATTAATGACTCTGAGCTCATCGACCTCCCTCTATCCAATGGATTATTTACATGGACCGACAACCGTACTCCTCCCACTATGACTCTCATTGACAGATTTTTGGCCACTAACGGGATCTTAGAGAAATTTGACAGTGCTGGTGTTAAAAGACTGGATAGACCGACGTCAGATCATTTTCCCCTGATTTTATCGATGGGCAGCTCCAAATGGGGACCCACACCGTTTCGGTTTGAAAATATGTGGTTACAGCATATATCCTTCCTTCCTTTAGTTGATTATGGGTGGAAGAACACTCCCCTTAGAGGATGGGTCGGCCATGGTTTTATCAATAAATTAAAGGGACTGAAAGATAGGATAAAAATCTAGAATAAAGAGGTTTTTGGATCTATCACCACACAAAGCAACCGTCTGTTCATCATCGACAACTTGGAGGAATCCAGACCCATCCCACTGGCTCAACACACTCAAAGGAAATTAATGAAAATTGAGCTCTTGTCCTTAGCAGCTAAAGAAGAACAGAGATGGCGGCAAAAATGTAAGAAGAAATGGATTGAAGAGGGAGATATAAATTCTAGTTTTTTCCATCGTTTGTTGGCTACAAAAAAAAGGAAAAACACCATCTTGGAGATTATTTCCACACAAGGAAGTAGCCTTATTAAAGAAGAAGATATTGTTAGTGAATTCCTAGCATTTTATTCTCAACTTTATGCTAGGAAAGATGACTTGGACGGCTTCCCCACTGATATTGACTAGAGCCCTATTGATAGTAGTGTAGCGACAGAGATTGAAACAGAATTCACCGAGTCTGAGGTTTGGAAGGCTATTAATCTTCTCGGCAATGATAAATCCCCGGGGCCCGACGGCTTCACATCAGAATTCTTTAAAAAGTGTTGGAACATCCTCAAAGATGACATTATGAGAGTGTTCCAGAACTTTTTTAAGAACGGGATTATAAATGCCAATGTCAATGAAACTTATATTTGTCTGATCCCTAAAAAGCTTGAAGCTCGTTCAGTGGCTGATTTTCGCCCCATTAGTCTCACTACATGCCTTTACAAAATCATTGTGAGGGTTCTATCAGAACGTCTCAAGAAAGTTCTCCCCCACACTGTCACCGAATATCAGAATGCCTTTGTTAAGGGTAGACAGATTCTTGATGCCTCCTTTATGGCTAATGAACTTATCGATGAATGGAGAAGGAAGAACCGTAAAGGTGTGGTCCTTAAATTAGACATTGAAAAAGCCTTTGATAAGGTTGATTGGGGTTTCCTAGAAAATATTCTCTCAATTAAAGGTTTTGGGACAAAATGGAGATCATGGATTAGAGGTTGCATCTCATCAACAAATTTCTCTATTATTATAAATGGGCGGCCTCGCGGCAAAATCAAAGTTACTCGGGGTCTTTGCCAAGGTGACCCTCTTTCACCTTTCCTCTTTATTTTGATTATGGACAGTCTTAGTCATATGTTATCCAAAGCTGAAATGGAAGGTAAAATTAAGGGCTTTCATGTGGGTGGTGGTGACATTTGTATTAATCACATTCAGTTTGCAGATGACACTATCCTTTTTTCTGATTTTGAAGATGAGTCATCCCTTCAGTGTTTGCTAACAGTGATAGACGCCTTTGAAAATATAACGGGTCATAATATCAATCTTCATAAATCAGAAATCATTGGGATAAATGTGGGGCATGATACCATCCAGGATCTTGCTAAAAATTACGGCTGCAAAATAGGAACTTAGCCCAACTCTTATTTAGGGCTCCCCTTAAATGGGTCTCCCAGGACCTTATCTTTTTGGAATCCTATTATTGAAAAGATCGAAAAAAGGCTCTCGGTATGGGGATCATCATTTATTTCGAAGGGAGGGAGACACACTCTCATCCAAGCCACATTATCAAACCTCCTCACATATTTTATGTCACTGTTTAATATGCCTAGTAAGGTTGCAAACAGATTGGAAAGATTATTCAGGAATTTCCTTTGGAAAGATGGGCAGCATCTTGTTAGGTGGAGTACCATTATTTGCCCTTTGAAGCTAGGTGGCCTTGGTTTGCTTTCTATGAGAGACAAAAACAGGGCGCTCCTTGCTAAATGGATTTGGAGATTCAACCACGAAAAGGCAGCATTATGGCGAAAACTTATTAATGGAAAATACGGATCCTCCACATATTTGAATTGGGCATCTCTTGCCAAAACCAAAGGCCCATGGAAAGCCATCGTCAAGCATCAAGATCTTGTGATCAGTAGAATTTGTCATCAAGTAGGGGATGGAGAATCAACTCGTTTTTGGCATGACCCTTGGGCATCTAACCCTCCTCTTTTCGCTAAATTTCCTCTATTGTATAGGCTGTCTCGATGCAAAAATTCCATGGTGAAAGATGTGTGGAACAAAAATGACTCTTTTTGGGACCTTCAGTTGGTTAGGAACTTGAAAGACGACGAAGCTGCTGAATGGACTGAGTTAAGTTTCATCCTTGAACCCATGGTCCTCTCACAAGCTGCTGATTTGTGGAAATGGCCTCTTAGCACAAACGGCCACTTCTCCACAAAGTCTTTGATGGCCGATATGGGAGACTTATCCTCCCATTTGGAGACTCAACTAGTTCGGGTTATTTGGAAAGATACATACCCAAAGAAGATCAAATTCTTTCTTTGGGAAGTGACTCATAGGGCTATTAGTACGAAAGACAATTTACAGAGACGCATGCCTACATTGGCCTTATCTCCAAGCTGGTGTTCTTTATGCAAGCAAGATGATGAAACCCTTGATCACTTATTCATCCATTGTCCATTTGCATGGGGTTTTTGGACTAAAATTCTTTCAACTTTTGGGTGGAATTTGGCTTTTACAGGAGACATCAACAGCACTCTTCATTCCATCTTGTTGGGCCACCCTTTTAAGGATATTAAAGCGGTTTTATGGACACACATTATAAGAGCTTTTTTCTGGGTCTTATGGAAGGAAAGGAATCATAGAGTCTTCAACGATAAAGAGCTTCCCTTCATAGAGTTTTTCGACATTGTCATTTTCAATGTTATTTCTTGGTGTAAATCATCTAGTATCTTTGATTCATACTCTTATGTTTCCCTTTTATCAAATTGGGAAAGCCTTTTGTAATCATCATGGATTATTCATCCTTTTTGTAAATTTCATACATCAATGAAATTGTTTCTTATCAAAAATAATTACCTAAGGTAACGAGCAGGAAAAAGATAAGTATTTAGTAAATACCTTCTGATCTCTTTTCAAAGGGAAGTTGCAGATAGTACATGCATGCTAGTTCTTCCTTTGCAGATTCAATGCTCAGCTTCCCAAATAAGGCAAACTCTACGTGTAGCAGCTCATTATCAATTTTGAACGTAATACATTGCTGCAATTAAAACATATCTCAGGTCAGAAGCTTATGACAACAGTAACCAATAAATTAAAATAATTTGGCCTAAGTGTAAGCCATTCACACAAGAAATATCTCAAGCTAGAATTTCAAAGAACACTCACACCATGCTCAGAAGGATTCAACTTGGTAGCATTATATTTATGCAACAGATTTTCAGAGATGTCAACTTCAAATTTTGAACCACTAGCAGCAGAATCAGAAGGAAATATTTCATCGGCATTTTGGGTTCCAAAAGTTTTGTCATTTTGAGTAGTGATGATTCGACTCTTGTGTTTATATGAACCAGTGCTTTCTTCAATGTCTTCGCAAGACCTGTTTGCATGTTTGCTGGTTGTTGCTGAACCCTCCTACCAAACCAAATATTAAACACGGACAAAGTTATCGACACACGAACATGATAATTTTCCAAGAACTGGTTCAAGATATACCTTAATTTCAGCTGCAGTATTTCCTGAGTATTGTTTATTCTTGTCTGAAATCAAGGAAGAAACACAACCAACATTCAGTCAATGGTTGTGAAAGTCTACAGTTCAAACAAGTCAAGGAGTAAAAACTAACTGTCATTAGAAGTTGCAGAATTCTCTCCCTGCCATAAATGAGGCCTCGATTGTGAGAAATCCATCATCTCATTCTCACCTTCATCATCAGAAAGAATCACACGAACACGTTTACGACCAACAGATGTTTGTTGGCTACCAGTTGATTTAGACAAACTTTTAGGTGAAAGTTCAGGAGGCTTAGCAGAAGCATTGCATTTATCCATGTCAATTGATTTAATTTTAGGTGACCTTTCATGCCGCTTGAGGGGTGAAGTCAAAGTAACAGCATCATTTAGCTCTTCTAAATCAGCTACAGATTTTGAAGAATTAAATCTGCTGTTACAAAATTTTCTAGTTTCTGACAAGCAGCACTCATCAGATGCACTATCTGACAGAACTTCGTTTGCTTCTGTATCAGTTTCAGAGCAGCAATCCTCTGCAACATCTTTTGTTTCATTGCCACTTCTCTTGATCTCCTTCAATTGGTCAATCTGAGATTGTAACCGCCTGCAAAATAGAATTCTTCTTTGAAGACATCATCTTCACTATTTTTTCATGTGGGGCCATAACACAAACAAGCTGAACAAGTCATCATGATTCATGACTTTAAAAGATATGATCGAGCTCTACAACTTCCAAAATTATTTTCTAATCACAAAATCAGAAAATCCCAAAAATATAAAAATGATCATGTAGTCACTTCACATATAGTAATTACCTAGCTTCTTCTACATTATCAAATCGCATCATGTGGCTATAATGCATATTCTCCAGTGCTGAAAGCTGGACGGAAGGAAGTTTAGCCTCAACAGCAATCCTACAATATAGGAAACCAAATAAGCATCAAACTATCTCTCAAATGCAAGGACATAAAAGATGAGTCATCGGTGTTTATCAAAATGCTTGAATCATTGATTATGGAAAAAATAGCTTTTGCTCTTTCCATCTTTTGATGCAAGTGCAAATTTAATGGTAACTAATAACAAAGCAAGCCAACCTTATTCGCAATTGCTTAAAGAAGTATCATTGTGGTAATTTACAAGTTATCAAAACGTAAAAGCACCCATTATCACTTCAATTTTTTTTTTATAAGCACCCATTATCACATCAATTTTTCTTTTATAAGCACCCATTATCACATCAATTTTTTTTTCTAAGCACCCATTATCACATCAATTTTCAAATTTAAAAAAACCACATGAAAGGATAGGAAAACAAAATGGGAACATAGAATGCACAAAACATCTACAGAAGTTTAGGAGATCACTTCTCAAGTATATTGATCAATGAGCATCGGAAGTGTAACTTTACAAAATAGCCCAATACAAACTCTTATCAATTTTATGACTTAAGAAGTAAAGCCAAGTGCGTCTCAGAACAAGCAACCCAAAAGGAAAGACCCGAAGGTTTTATGTAATGATAATAAGGTGCAAACAAAAATACATCAAAGTGAAGCTAATTAAGAATTTCTCAGGATGCATCATTTATGAATTGATTGCAGTATTAGGAAATTGGAGTTTATGTGCTCCCACAAAAGCAAAGTCTAAATTCTGGGAAATTATTGCTCTTCAATTGGAACAACTATGGTATCAACTACTAAACTTTTAGTATTTTAAACTCAAAAACCACACTTCAGTTTCAGGTAAGGCTTTACGAAAATGAATTTCACATTTTAGATTATGCTATGGTTGACTGGAGGAAAGCTCTTTTGAGGGAGGGTGCATTAAACTTTCATGTGCTCTCCGAAGTAGAAGATGTGGAAAAAGCAGGAAATCCTAAAGAATGCAGTCAATACCTGTAACTCTCCTCAAATGCATCTAGTGCTTCTGTCCACTTACCATCACAGTCGTAAACATCACCGATGTTAATCTTGGCCAGTGCTTGTCCCTAAAATCAATATGAACAACAGTGAGAGCATAGCAACAAACCAGAATAGCACTATCATCACTTATGAAAAAAATTCAACTCACTGAACCCGAGTCCTGAGGTCGGTTAAAAATTCTTTTGCTTCAAAAGATATTTATATACACATATAGACACATGTAATGAATATATAAAGTTCATCTTCAGTCTTTCAAATAATATCTTGAAGAGGCAGTTTAATTTTAACGGCAGTTGTATAGGAAAGAAAAATACCAAACAAATATTACATACAAAACATATGGAACCAAGATTACCTCTAAATTACCAATAGACTTGTATACTTCCCAGCTCTTGACATACCATTTAACAGATTTTGTGAATTTTCTTAGTTTTTGATATGATTCTCCAATAGCCAGATAAGAATCACTCAGCTTTTCCTTGTCGCAAAGTTCACTTGCTACTCTTTTCTTCCTTTTTGCAAATTCAAGATGCTAAAAAACAGTAAAATATTAATAAACAACAATGATAATAAAAAGGAAAATTTTTATACCACCACTATAGCATATAATCCCAACCTAAACTCATATGCACAAGAAGCCTCCTAAAGAACATGCAAGAAAAACTCATATATAAAGGAATATTTTAGGAAAAAAAATTATACGAAAAGAAAGAGGCTTCATAGGCAGAAATAATTGCAGCCAAAGGCCAAAGGAACAGAATACCCCAACCAACAAAAACTACGTGAAACATTTTTCATTATTCTTCGACTTCTGAAAGAAAGAGACTTTCACTCCTTATATGAAAGAAACTTGCTTCAAAAATTCCCATTGACTTAGGCTGCTGCAGAAAAAGGTTTCTTGCTCAAAAGTTTAGTGCAACATAAGATGACATTGGAAATGTATTGCTTTCACCTGCTTCCATGCACATATTATACTTGATTTTTCAATTAAGCAATCAAGGGAGGCATTTTGCTGCAATAGACATTTGCGCTCCCGAGGTGTGCCTCTAGCAGGGGCCATTTCTCTCATTAGCTTCTTAAGATTCTGCTCTTCTTTTCTTAGTTCAACCATCACTTGCATAGCTTCTTTAACAGTGTTGATATTCTGATCAATTTGCCTTGCCAAAGCATCCTCGTCTTCCATTGATTTTGCTAAATGAAGGGCCTTCCGATAGCAATGAATAGCTTCATCATACTTTTGAACCCTGTAATGCAACTCACCAAGATTAATGTATCCTTTAGCCTCTCCTTGGCAATGCCCAATGTTCTTACAGATTATAATGTCCTTCTCGATATGCTTCTTAGCTTGATCCCACATTCTTAGTTCCATGTAAACACTTCCAAGGTTGTGATGGAGCCTGCTACGACCATCATCATCCTCATTCACCTCTTCTTCCTCACAAATCTCTAGTCCTTTTGTTAAAATCTTTTTGGCCTCTTCCAAATTATCAAGATCCATTTCAAGCATTCCCAAATTATTATGAGCATCAATATATTCCTTGAGGAAAGAACATCCACTTTTTGGTGGGTGATCTTTCAGAAACTTCGCAAGTTCCATGGCAGCCTTGAAATACTTTTTGGCATTTCGGACTGAAAAATGGTCATCGTCAGATTTCAAAAGCAGTTCATGGTAAGTACGACCCAGTTGAGTGTTGGCTCTTTGCTGTTCCACGAGGTCATTAGCTTGTTTGGCTAACTCTAAATGTTTCTTCTGCAATTAGATGTGGAAAAACCGCAATAAACAATAAAAATCTAGGAAACAAAAATGTTAAATACAAATTTCTCCGAGCCAACATGATACATTATTGAGAATCAGAGATTAATAACAGCACTTAATTCGGTTTATATTCCACGAGAATAAGAAGAAGAAATTCAGAGTAGAGGAGACATGTGGGATTGGCAATGCTTTACTAACAGAACACTAGAAAATAAAAGAACTATCGGTTTACAAATGATTCAACAGGACTTCTAAATTTGAACATGAGTCAACTGAACCAGTACAGCTACCATAATACTAGGAGATGAAACTTCAAGAACTCTAAAGCAGGAGACGAAATCCGAACTATATCATTGTTTCTTTTATTATTATTATTTTTTTTTTTTTTTTTTTTTTTGAACAAGAAACAAGCCGAACTATATCATTGTTGTTAATTTCAAAGTCTACGGTTTTACAGAATCCAAACAATTCATTGCAAATGATCTTAAACTGTCCCTTCCAGGGAAGAAATGACTGCTAGAAAAATAAAACGAGTAAATCATATCCACATCCAACAACTTTATTTGCATATTATCTATTTGGCAAGCATCGAGAACTACAAAATATTGCCTTTTTCCCGCTCCTCACAGTGCCCCAGAGAACAAACATTCTAGGTAACAGCTCTGGCACATCAACAACAACCTAAAAGAAGGACGAATGAGAAATCTTTTCAAAATAAGAGTCTCATGTTTCCATCATAATTCCATTTTACAATCGTACTTTTTTCAGACCAAACCTAATTTTCAACTCCCAACATTCCTCAGCCCATTTACAGATCCACAGTCAAAGTCTCACCTGATAAATTAGAGCATCTTTGAAGTGCTCGAGCCTAAGATAGACCTCGCCCAGTGACTGGCACGTTGCCAGCATATGCTTCTGGGGTAAGTACTTAACCGAGACATCGTAATCAATCCGAAACCACTTGAGGGCTTTCACGTACTCTCCTCTGTTCTTCAAGATATTGCCGATTACATTGGCCCATCTAGCCTCCTCGTGCCGGTTCCCCTCATCCTTAGCATTCCGATAGGATCGTTTCGCCGCTTCAAATTGTACGGCGTCTCGGGTCATTCCGGTGACCGGAGTTCCGATGTACGTCGGCGATTGTATTTGTCCCTCTGGATTGGAATGGAAATAGCGGCTTGCGCAAGCCTGAAAGTTGCAGAGGATTTTAGGATTCCCTCTTGGAGATTGTGAGTGAAAGAGATGATCTTCCCGCCAAAATATTTTATTTCTGCTTTTATTCTTCAAATTTTAGGCTCCTCTTGGTGCCAAATTTGATGTATAATGTGTCGGTTTTTTCTTTTTTCTTTTTTCTTTTGAATTAAACAAAAATGGAAAAATAACCATTTAACCCTAAATTTTGGATTTTAATCGCCGAAATAATAATTGTATGATTTAAAACCTAAAATAAGTAAATCAATTTACACTTTTGGGATTTAAATCAATTTTCGTGCATGTTTGATTCTAAAAATCAATTCCAAATCACTTGAATAGAATTAATTATTCTTTCAAACTCAGACTAAAGTAGTGAGAAAATTTATCACATAATTCATAATAAAATAGTAGAGAAAAATAAAAGAAGATAAAAAATATGAAAAAGTAATATTATTTTTTGCGATATTATATTAATTTATACATTTAAATAAGTTTCTAACACGTGTGAACGTTTTTAAAATAAAACCTTAGTAAATGATCTGTTTTTTTTTTTTTACATCACAATTACCTCTAAGCTATACTCGCTTTGGCGTAAATGATCTGTTTTTGTATCAATATAATTATTGTTCAATTATCATAAAGCTTGTTGATGTCAAAATCCGAACAAGGAGAACTCACCTGACCCTCACGTGCCACCGACAGTGAATTTATTTGAAGGTAAAGACGTGGCCTGCAAAACAAGGGGAACCTGCACATCGGTGTGGTGCTTGCCACACTGCCAACGATGCTTAAGTCAGTAATCGGAAGGAATATGAGCAAAACTAGAGAGCTAGAGGAAGAGAAGAGAGAGTTTTCCGCCCCCCATCTTCAGTGATGAAGAGGGGTTTTCATACTTGCTCATGCTCCTAGGGTTTTTAGGAATTCGGAGGCGATTCGGGCTGAACCGAGTGGAATCGAGGCAGCCGGGGGCACCAGGGACTGAACGGAGGCGGAATAGCTGGGGGGCCGAATGGTCGGCCTCGGCATGAGGCCGAGCTGGGGGTCGGGCCAAAAGCTTGATCCCTTCGACTTTGGCCCGACCCTTTGGCCTATTATTCTTTCGGGTTCTGTTTCCTGACTGTCTCCTTGGACTAGTATTGTGCTGTCCTCATCAATTTCTTGCATATCGGAGTGGTCCAAAATTACCTATAACAAAGCTTATACTAATAATCAAAATGTTTGTGATTCAAATGTCCTACCCTACCAACAAGAACATAGGTCAACTGACATAAAATTGTATTGATGACAACCAGATCTGTGATTCGAATCTCCCACCCCACATATTGTAAAGAAAAAAAAATTGTTTATTTTTGTTTTCTTAAAGTAAAGTTAAAACAAAAGTAGGGGCAAACATCGAAAGACTTTTTTTTTTTAATTAAAAAAAATGAACTCCCAAACTTAAAAAATTTGATTTAAAAATTATGACATTAAACCCGAATTCCCGAACCCAAAACCCCGAAGAGCTGTAGCTGTAGCTGTAGCAATGTTGGCGAAGTGGAGCAGAGTCACCCGCCATCTCTGGAGGATTGGATTGGAAAGCAACTTGAAATATAGTACAGATCTCCATGTTTGTCATCATCGGAGTTACGCCAAAGTCGCAGCCGCTGTTGCGCCCAATATCGGTCATTCGGAAAAGGGTGTGTCCGGCGGGCATGTGGTGTGTATTTCTGTCATTAATTTTAAGCTCCGCGAGAGAGTTCTGATGTTTGTTTTTCCTTAATTGAATTTTTGGGTTACTGTTAGTTTCTGTATTGGACGACGATTTGATCATTATTCGGGCAATTTAAGCTAATTTTGTTGGTTGAAGAAGTTGTTTTCCTTCTATTTTCACCATGAAATCAGTGTTCTTTTTCCTTGATAGTTTTTTGAACTTTAGTTTTGGCAAACCAAGCCTTTTATTACTCTGTGAACGATGGTAATGTCTGGTGGTTTGAAGTGCTGATTTCAACTTATTTTTCTCTATTCAACACCCGGGATCTTCTAAACATGTATCTTTGTACTGACTTTCTGTTTGTTAGAGAACAATGCAATAGTAAGCGGTATATATTCATTTCTTTGTTAGTCACGTTTACATGATTCTAATGGTTTTCTTGTTTTTGCAAATCTAATATATTATCTCCCCCTCCTTCAAAGGCTATCTATTATTTTTTAGTCCCTTGTCAGCAATATGGTTGTAGTTTCTTCACGTATGAAATTAATATTAGTTTTTCTCAAGCATCTCAATCTGAAATGGAGTGTCGCACGGATTCATGTGCCTAACTTGCATAGCTAATTGATACAGCTTGGTTAACCTGCGACTGAAAATGAAATGATTGATTGTAAACAGGTGCATTTGGATAAATTGTTTTTGTCCAAGCCTTGTTCTCTAGCTTTGGCAAAGGATTCACCATTGAGAATGGACGATCCACAATATGAGGGCATTAAGCGTCTTTTTCTCAGGATGATGTTGTTTTATAGTAAACAAAGCAAGCATATTCGAGCGGCAAATGTAATATACAGACGAATTGTTTCGCAAGTTGACAAACCAGTCATATATGATGGTAATCGTTTCTCCCTCCCTTAGCTCTATACCCCTCCCTCAGTTTGGAGGCTTGTGAACAAATATTATCTTATTCATGATTTGCTTGGGACTTTTCAATTAATTATGGTAAAGAATTAGTACAAGACCTCAAGATTCAAAAGGAATGCACTATTAATCATACAGTGGCAAGAAGCTAACTGTCAATATCATGCAATCCATTGAATTATGACCGCCACCAAACACGTAGCAGTTGAAGACACTTCATAGGAGAAGCTGGACAATGGACTAATTTTTGCACTCTTCATGTCCACTTGCAACCAATTAGCTGATTCGTGATACCCTAACCAAAGAACTAAGTGCCTCAACTTTCCAGGACAATTTTAGCAAGCTAGGAATGGAAAGCCAAGTCTTAGATAGGTGGAGTATTCAAATATTCTGCATATAATAGCTGGGTGTTGACCCACAATAAACAGAAATGTTTTCCATATGTTTGTTTTTCATCTAACTATATATAGCCTAGTTCAAGTATCTGTATAGTTGTATTGTATGCCTAAATTAAAATTATTAGCATACTTGTGACTATTTTTCTGTTCACAGCTAGCAACAATAGCTTGAAATTTGCGTGACATTCTTGTTCTTCTCAATGTGCAGTGTTCAATTTGGAGAAAACATTTAAAACAACATTTTCTCTACTTGTCCTTCACATGTGGCTTTGCCTGCGACGCTTGAAAGAAGAAGGAAAGGAAGGTGTTGAACGTGGGCAATACGTGTATGAAATCTACAATCATGATGTGGAGCTAAGAGTGTCTAAAGCTGGGGTTTGTAACCAACACTCACATTTTAATCCATGATTTTCCTTGAAATTTAAATTCATTAAAATTATAATGCTTCTATTAGATATATTATGTCTATATGTGTATGGCACGCACCCTTGGTAATGCATTAATCTAGGTTTTTCTAAGATGTCTATAATCAAAGGTTAAAAAGATCATCATCTTAAAAGTGTGTGAAATCTACAATCATGATGTGGAGCTAAGAGTGTCTAAAGCTGGGGTTTGTAACCAACACTCACATTTTAATCCATGATTTTCCTTGAAATTTAATTTCATTAAAATTATAATGCTTCTATTGGATATATTATGTCTATATGTGTATGGCACGCACCCTTGGTAATGCATTAATCTAGGTTTTTCTAAGATGTCTATAATCAAAGGTTAAAAAAATCATCATCTTAAAAGACTAAGATGGTCATTGTTAAATAAATTGTACTTACATATGTATCGGGCAAGAAACATTTTGTAATGAGGAGTAAGGCATTGCTTATCCCACAATTTCAGTGTCTTAACATTTTCCTGTTAGATACCCAAGTAGCTGTACAATGAGTTAGTTTGTTACTTCTGTGAGAGAGTTCCCAGAGAAATAGCTGTACAAATTAAAGATAAATTCACTGCCATAGATTACAAAGGAAGAAGCCAACATATGATGAAGGATGAGGTCCTGCCACCATTGATGAACGAATGGCTTCATTATTCATGGGTAGAATTTCACAAAGGACCAACATTTGAAACTGTAGGATCCTCCGTAGTCTTGGAGGAACTCATAGGAAGTAGAAGATTGGGCCAGCATTGGATGGAGATGTTTGGGCAATTGAGTATTGTGGGGGAAGTTTCAGCTGGTGGTTGGGCAAAACACAACTGGATTTGTTTAGAGAGGGCCGCCAGAAGGGTGGTTGATATGCAACTAGCTTTTATATTTGTTAGCTCAGCTGTGGATTTTGATAGAATTGGATGGAGAGGATAGTGAAGAGATGAAGCAGATTTTAATGAGGACTAGGGGCTTAGCTCATAGGGAGGAAACTAGGGAGTTCCTTGATATAGCTGAGTTCTATTTTTCTACTTGTATTTCCATTATTTTATTAAAATTATTTTTTTAATATTTATTCAATGTTATTTGTTGTGTTTGGTTTTCCTGTTCTATCAATTATTTACTTTCCAAGATGATGGCACTTATTGAGATCCTGTCTAGTTTGATCTTCAGATTTTCCTTCTTAGGCAATAAAAACTGAGTTGTATAGTTTTCTCGATACGTTATTTGAATTGAGATTATTTGTAAAACAACATTGAGATCTGTAGGAATTGAACTTTGTTAGTATCGTAAATTTGCATTGCAGACTGATTACGTCAGTGACTTACGCATACCACATAAATACATGCTACCATGAAATAGGCTTTTCATATGAGGATCTATGTTACTGGCAGGTCAATTTGCTTTTGACTCGTTGGATGAAAGACTTAGAAAAAATCTTTTATGGAAATATTGTTGCTTATGATTCTGCCATGCTTCCAGAAGCTGGACAAGATGAGCTGCAGAATGTAATATGGAAGTAAGGCTTTTTTCACCTTTTCATAGTTGTAACCTTTGAAGTTTTACGCAATATCATATTTTTAATGCAATTTTAGCGTTCTAGGTTTTTGATGTGAAATGTTTTAAATTTTAGACTGTTGTCTGGATGTCTTCCCTCGCTTCCCTTGCTTGAAACATTGAGTCACCCCAAACCTCTCGATTCCGTCACCCTCACCTATCACTTGAAACGTTGAGTCACCTGAAACCTCTCACTTGAACCTTTCACCACTGAATATTCTTCTGTCTTTAAAGCTCAGAAATGGTGGGTTCAATGCTCCATTCCCTCTTCCGTAGATATTTATCTTCATTCTATTCTACCTCTTACCGTCTTAAATCCCATAGTATCCCCCGGTGACCAAGCCTCATCCCAAATCTTCTCTTGCACGTCTTCTCAATAGCCACCACTGCACCTAATAGTGTAATTGACCCAAGTGACGGCAAAACAACACAGCGCGGCGTGGATACTCTGCACCAGAGGTTTCATTGTAGAACCCTTCTTAATTCTACAAGAGGTTCCCCCTCTTCAAAGGAAGGCATCTTTTCATTCTCTATAAAGGTTTCATGGTAGAACCCTTCACTTCACTCGCAATGGAATGGGCATTCGCCACCTCTCCCATCAGAGTTTGGAAGAGGAGAATAATTTATCCATCAAGAACACTTCGTAAAAGTTCACAAAACTTAATCCAAATCCCCCCTAAACTGAATATAATTACTATGATTTTGCATCTTCTTTGAATAAATTATTTTTAGTTGTTTTCATGTCTGACAATTATCCTTGAATTTCTCTGTACTCTTCTTTCCAGCATTTAATCGTCATATTTTACAGGAATATATATTCTGAAGATGGATCACCAATGCCAAATGATGCTGCTGCATTACGAGCTGTGCAGGTAAGTTTTCTGGCCGCCATGATTAATTCCGCATGATGTGAACTCAATTCTAAGGAAACACCAATGTTTGGGATTATCTCCATCTCAAGAGTGTATATTTGGTGTCAAAGACACTATCTGCTTATAACTGATACATCATATTGTTTACATTGACGGATGCATAGTTGTCAGATAAACTCTTTAGATGATCCAATGACTTGTTCTTTAATCTAAACACAGGCAATGGCTAGGTATACTCGCCGTGAAGTTAGTTGCTTGTCCTTGACAGGTAAATTGTAATTTTATTCTGTATACACACATGCACTCACATGCACATATATACTCTATACCTGCTCAATGGTTTTGATGAATACGATACTTAGTTTTGCCTCGTAAAGATAGCTTGTTCCATAGATAACCTCTTTTCCTAGAAAGAATGCAAAGTTGGCCTAGCCGACTTTTTATAGCTTTAGCTCTAGAGAATCTGTTTGGTTCAGAATTTATGGATGATTGAATATTGAAAAGCGCGAAGTTTATAATACCCTGTACTTCACTCTTGGCCAATTTCCATAGTATTTTGCTTTTGGATCGTGTCTTCCATGTTCATGCTTAAAAAAAAAAAAAGAATGATGGGTAAATTTGTTCAACTTCAAATGCAGTAGGGCAATTAATCTACATCTTTGTTCATAGCCCTGGGGCCGTGTCCCAATCTCTCCTATTAGTGAAATCAGAGGGACTAGTTCTTATTGATCCACAATTCTTTTGTACCTCATTTTCTTCTCTTGAATCTCAATACATCATGATGGGACCGTGCATCAAAGAAGAAAATCTCCAAAAATCCTCAAAGGAATGTTTACTACGAATCAAAATGTAAGCCAATAACGAAAGATTAACCCTCTTTTTATAGGGGACTAATGGGTTAACCTACGACCTACTAGCTAGGTAAACAACAAAGCACTATCTAAAACAATTAACCATTCAAATGAAAATTACAAAATAGTTACTAAATATGCAGTCATCATATCATCTATTTATCCATTTCGTCTTGGCTCTGGAAGTTCTGGTATTCTGGTATTTTATACATGAATCTGGTAAATGCTTAACCTGTAAGTTTCATGTAATTTCTGACTTACAAATTCTGCATTTGAACTGACAGACAAAGAAGCAATTTTTTCTGGGAACTTCATGTTCACTTCATTGGAAACTGGCAAGCCAAGCTCCAAGGATGGAAGATGATAATGCTGAATAGTATTGGTTGTGTTCTACCTTCCAAAGGAAAAGTAAGAAGAAGACAATTCTATCAAGTAATTTACCTAATAAATAGCAATAGAATTATTAGAGAAGGTTTTACTCTGACCCACTTATTGAATCCAATTTATTCATAGTTTCAGTAAAAGTGAGGTGCTTTTACTAAATTTCTTCTACCCTTGTTCACTTGCTTGATTTAGTTTTACTTTTGGGATCTCAGAAGCTTTGTATGATTGGATGTTGTACAAGTACAATTGATAAATTTATATAAAAAATCACATAGTATTTGTCATTTCCTTCCATTTAAAAATTGTTGTTAAAATATCAACTTTACCTCTCTTTTTCTATTTTCAGTTAGGATCTCAACGTGGGAAACAAAGTAAATGGAAGACTGATAACCAAAATGAAATGTTTTGGGCGAGTTAACTTGCTATGGTTAAATATGAATATAGAATGAACTAAGTTGCTATCATTTGTGTTTCTCTTTATTAATTATTATATACCCTGAAAAATGGCATCAAATTTCTGCCGTTGGATGTCTCTTTCAAAAAGGAAAAAATAATGATAATAATATTAATAAATAGATGAAGTAGTAATTCCATCAACTTGGTATCTGAAAAAAAAAAACAAACAAACAAACTTTTGCAGGCCATTTAAATAAGGTGAAGACTAGTGTATATGTTGAGAAATCTGTAGACAAATCCTAAAGATCCTAGTGAAAATTTAATCACATGATGATTTTTAAGAAGATAATGAATATTCAAAAGAAAACTTTTTTTTTTTTTTTTTTATGGCGCAAGGATATGCTATCTTCTATCTATCAAAGAGGACCATAATATAGTCGAGACCCAAAAGGAAAAAGAAGAGGAGTTATGAGTTAAAACGAAAAATAAGTTAGAGCAGATAGATGAGAAAGAGAAAGAGTTTTGCAAGAAAGACCAAAGCTGCTTTTAGTGTACGTTATAAAAATAGAAAATCAAAACCAACCGTCACCAAATAAGGTCTTAAATGTGACCTATCTTGAAAATACAAGATAAGATCAACAGTACATAGTATAGTAAGAAGACGTGGAAACATTTATATTGGCATAGAAAAAGATGATGAAGTGAAGAATAAAACTACAAAGCTATTTCATTAAACTAAAAAGAATATTATAACATGTCACGACGGTGACATATCAAGAACTCCAGTTACAACCAATAAAAAAAAACCACCATCTCTAACCTCTAGATATGAACAAGAATCAGAAGTCTGCAAATCAAAATTGAAATCTTCTGCTTTCAACTAACTCAAGTCAACCAAAGACCAGCAATTGTTATCATTCATAACACAAGCATAGAAAATCAAAGGTAAAAAAACACCAAAACTTTGACATCAATAAGCGAAGAAACCTAGAAACATAGGCCCAACACAACAAAGTGTAAATTGTCATTTGTCTAATGTCCCTCATATTTTTCTCCAAGAGAAACAGTTTAATTACATCATGTTTTTGTCTTAAAATCGTAATAGAATAAGGTTATTGTGGTGGGTCCATGCTCCCAAGAAAAAAAGTTCCATTTTGTTTGTTCATTATCGAAAATTCTTCTGTTTTAGACGGCAACTGAAGTGATGGAAGAACAATGTCTATTGGAGTATTGAATATAATGATGTTTATGCAACATTAATAATTATTAAACTACCTTTTCTTTATTCTTTTTAATTAAGATTAATTGAATATTGAATTGGTCCAAATTTTGATGTACTTACACACATAATTCCTTCTTCCACTAACATAGGTTGAGAAAAATGGACTTTTAATCTAAAGGGACTTATTCGTATTGTTATTATGGCACTGGGTTAATTTATCATCACTCCTCCCACTATCTTCTTTAAAATTATGATTCATTAAATTTCAGTCAAGTAAAATGAAGAAATGGCAAAACCTGAACATAACTCAACTGGTTAAGATATATACTCTTTAACTAAGAGATTATAGGTTCGAATCTCCCCATCCCGACATGCTGTTGAACTTAAAAGAAAATGAAAGTGAAGTAATGAGAAACAATTTCATTGGTGAATATTAAGCTAACAAAACAATGCTTTCATATATTATATACACATACAATAATAATATTGAAAGAAAGAATCAAATGATTGTATTTGTTCAATAACTCTTCAATCTAGTTCATCTTTTTGCTCAACTTTTCACCCTTGGAACCCAAATTGTAGCTGTACACAAAGGCCTTGACTTCCAACACAAACTTAGACTGCACTTCTCATGCTGAACCCAAAAATCTCCTCTAAACAGACTGATCAGATACTTAGCTTGAGAGCAATTGAAAGAACTGAAAGGAATTCTCTTGTAGCCTTTCAAGTGATCAAAGGCATTTTTCCACAAGTTCCTCACATTCTTATCACAAGGGAATTGGCTGACAGAGTCCAAAATTCTTGTCCCCAAAAACTCCTCCATCACCTGTTTGAACCCATTTTCATAGACTCCAGAAAAGCATCTCACAAGTGAGTCTGAAAGAGCAGAGAAATGGTGGAAAGCCTCAAAGAAAAACTCCACAAAGGACATGGGTTGAGCTTTAGAGACCTTAAAAAGCTCTTCTTCAACTAGAACTACACATTTAGGGGACATTTTTGAAATCCCACTTAAGAAAGTTTCAAGCTTTGATAAGTTTCTATGGCTTAAAATGTGATGCAAAATGCCACTGCAATTGGCAATGACTGTCTGACCCATCACTTGAATTTGCTCAAAGTTCTCTTCTTTTTCAATTCCCATCTGATCAAACATGAAGGGGAAGTTCATTGATTTGGCAAATTCACTCAGCCTTCTCCCTGTTTGCTCAATCTTTCTCTCATTTTCACTGTCCTGTACAATGGCTGTCAGCCTCAACAAGCAAACTTCTTTCTTAGCTGCAAGATCTGCCATCAATGGTGGCCATTGAATCCCTTCCATGATGTCAAAGTCTATGACATGAATCAGTTTTTCTCCTTCTGATGCTTCAAGAATTGCTTGGTTGGCTGTGAAATGAGCAAACTTTATGTAAGGAGAAAGCTGCTGCAGCATCTGAAAGGCTGACATGGAGTTATTACTCTTTATTTGATCTTGATCTGCCATTTCATGAGCTGAAATATTGTATTCAAGAGCCTTGTAATGCAGCCCTTGAGTGAAAAACCAAGCCAATTGGTTGAATGATGATGAACCCATATCACATAAAAGCAAATTCTTGAGCTTTTCAATCAAATTTGAAACAAGTGGCTGATTTTGTGCTTCAACAGCCTCAGCTGCTGCTAGTAACAGATCTGTTAAGCTCTCTTCTTCCATTAGCTCTGCTTGAATTCCCTTGAAAAGATTATTGGAGTTTTCCTCTTCCTCTTCTTCTTCTACTGATCTTGAATTTCCCATTAATGAAATGTTTTGATGATCCATGGTGGTTGTGAGGAAATCTTCAGGGGTGTAGTAAATGATTGGATCAAATTGATCCAATGCTTCTTCTAACATCTCCACTTGAAGCAAATTTTGATCAGCATATTCCAAAAAGCTTCCATCTTGGAGGGAATTTTGAGAAGAGTTTTCTGAGAGAGAAGAGCAAGAATTTGCCTGGCTGCATTCAACAAATCCATGGCTTTGTTGGAAAAAAGTGTAGTTTGTGAGGAACTCAATGGGTTCAAGTTCCATTGTATTCATAAAGCTGTTAACTTTATGAATGAGAAATATATTGAAAGGGCTAAGACACAAATTTGTATGTGTGTGTATATATATATGAGTGTTATTTTGTGAAGGTGGAAGCTCAATATGAGAGAGAAGGAATGTGCTTATGATGACCACATAAGCAACCCAATATATAAAGTCTTATTAATTTAAATCTAAGAGAAAAATATTAAGAAATAATTGATATAATTAAGAACCCAAGTGTTTTATTTATTATTGTTGATTAAAATATTATGAAAGATTCCAACCCTTTTATTTTATTGATTTGAAAACTGTGGATGGTGGAATCTCTAGTGAATCATTGCAAAATAAAAAGAATGTTTGAGAGGTTCAATAAACATTAGTGTGGTGTTTGTTGGAGTAATTCAAAATAGTGTAGAGGAAAAGTGTGTAACTTATATATAAATATAAACTCATATCCTGAGAAAAAAGATGTTTCACTATTTCCTATTTTTTCTTTTTCAAATCCAATTTGAGATAAAGATTCTTTGGGTTGGAATTGTTATCGCTTTTAAAATAATGGTTGTCAAATGTGTTTTTAGAAAAATCTGTGGAAATAATATGAAGTGCATGTTTGGGAGTGATTTTGAAATGTTTAAAATCACTTTTGTCATGTTCGAAATCACTCCGAAACATGTCTTTAATTATTCAAAATCAATTTTATGTTTGATTTTACACTTTAAGACGTGATTTTCATACCATCAAAATTAATTTTGAATTATTAAAGACATGTTTCGGAGTGATTTTGAATATAACAAAAGTGATTTTGACAATTTTAAAATCACTCTCAAACATGCACGAAGTAAAGTAAGTGTTTGGTAAATTTCTTAAACGTGGAAAAGTAAGATAAAATAAGAATTTTTAAACCTTTTGAAGTGAATCTCAAAAGCTAGGTTAACTAGATTTTATAAATCAACGTGATTGAAAAAGTGATTTTCTTTAAATTAATTTATAACCAATTTTATCAAACAATTACAATTTTTTCTTGCAAAATCAACTCCAAAAGCAACCTGCACACATATGGTTGATCAATAAAGTAAGGCGTGTCGAGTAAAGACATGTCATGTGAAATTATTAGAGATGTTGGTTCAATGGTGAATTTTCATATATCGTATGGAGGGATAATGAAATATGCCAAAAATAAAGGTTATATAGCCTAGAATAAGATATGATTCTCAACGTTCAATCTAACCATATATATGTGACAATATACAAATTTCACAGTTACTTCTTCTATTACAAAGAGTTTTTTTTTTTTTTTTTTTTTTTTTTTTTTTTTTTTTTTTTTTTTTTTTTTTTTTTTTTTTTTTTTTTTTTGTAGGTAGTTGTTCACATGGGAGAGAGGTACTCTTAATCTCAAAACATCTCCAATCTCAAAAACTCTTCCAGCCATCTTTGAAATTATTTGCACATGAAAACTTCTTAACCCATCTCTGGCACATTAAAGGAGATCTAAATCAAAGTTAGGTTTAGATAGTCAAAATAAATTTTTTATTATTTTTTGAAATATAATAAATACGAAATGAGGGTTCAAACTTTCAATTGAATCCACAACTAGATTGACAAAAATAATTATTACTCAAATTAAAGAACTCACAAATTTTAGATTCTTACCATTATATATAGTTGTAGTATAAGATGATCACCAAAAAAGAAACTAGAAAAATGGTAAATGACACATGTTGGACAACTGAAAAAAAGGAGGACAAAAAGTTTAGGAAAATGAAATAAAACATACCCTTGAAAGTAAGAGTAAGAAAACCTTAGATTGTCAAAAGAAGAAGAAGAAAAAAAAAAAAAAAAAAAAAAAAACTGTGTATAAGACAACCTCAATTATATGTTGTAAATATTCCCTCGAAATAGATGATTGGCTCTCACACATGTTTTATTCCTTTTTTATTAAAAAGAAATAATTATTATCTTTGCTTTTCAAAAAAAAAAAAACCATGTGTTCTTGGTGTACGTAGAAATAACTTAGTTTAGTTTGGCTAATTTTCCAACATTATATATATATACATATATGAATTTGGATCTTTTTCTTTTAATTTGTGTGGTAATAATTAAAATGTTTGCATCAGTTTTCATATAATTGTTGGTTCATTACTATATGATATTTTTATTTAATAATTTCAACCAAAATTGGCTTCTTTTAATTTAATTTACTTTACCCGAAGCAGAAGAACAAAGAACATGAGATTTTATACTTTGTTTTCAATACTTTTTAAAAAGAGAAAACAATACCGTGTCAGACATAATGGAAGATTATTTTTAATTAAACTTATACCATTTAATTATACATGGATCATATTAGGACCAATGGGAATATGCCCTCCATCACCTTTTCTTTTTAACAAATAATTAATTTTAAAGTGCAAATCAAACAAAATCAAGAGCTTAAAAAATAAAGCCAAATAGGAGTATTGCCAAAAAAAAAAAAAAAAAAAAAAAAAAATCTAATCCTAGTTCAATTGATGTTTAGGCATATCCTCTCAACAACCAAGAGGTTTAAGGTTCGAATTTCTTATCCTCCTCGTCTTGTTAAACTAAAATAAAAAACAAACAAATAAAACCTTCATATATTAAGCATCATAACTGAAGTTAAAGGTATGGATGTACAAGTATTTTTTAGTTGAATGAAGTTGCATAACTCTTCTAATTAATGTTTTCATTGTGTTGAACGTTCATATTTATGTGTTTTAATTTATTCTTAAAATTTTGAAATATCTGTCTTAGCTCTTCCAAGTTTAGATATGTTTTGTTTTAGTTTCTAAAGGTTGAATAACGAAATAATAGTTTGTTGGTTTACATTACACAACATTTATCAATCTTTTAATTTATTTTGCATTCTTTCATGTTAAATTAGAATGGGTATAGCCAAGACTTCAAAAGAAACAAAAGAGGGGAATTTTCTTTCTCTTTCAATGAAAACAAGATAGAAATGGACAAATCACTTATAAACGTGTCCTAAAGATATAGTCTTAAATTAATGGGGTTTTGGAGAAGAAACCTTGGGATCTTTAGGATATTCCTTTGCTTCGTTTTCCTTTTTGGGTTTGGCAATATACTCTCATTCTTCATCAATTGCATCATTTTGTACTAACTCCAATTTCCCTCTTTAATTTGTGCATCTAATTAAGATTAGTACATATCAATCACCTTTAATTAATAACAATATCATCCAAAAGTAGTCAAGTAAATATATTTATATATCCTTTAGTTCTAGGCTACTAGCATTTAATCTTAAAAAATGATATATGGTTAATATGACATGATACATTATCTTTGGCCTTACCTTTTAAACAAGGACAAGAATAGACATAGTTTAAAAAAAAAAAAAAATAGACATCATAATGACAGAAATTACAAATCGTAATCTATTTAAAAATAGGTTAAATTACGAGTTTAGTCTTTGAACTTTTAAGTCTATGTTTAAAAGGTCTCTAAACGTTCAAATTTGTGATTAAAAAGTGTCGGAACTTTAAAAAGTATTAAGTCCATTTCGATTTTGTGTCTAATAGGTTTTTGAACTTTAAAATTGTTTAATTGGGTCCTGAAACTTTCAATTTTTATTTATTTTTTTTTTGTCTAATAGTCCTTGACATAATCAGAGTTTTTAAAAAATTAATTGATTATCTATTGGAATTAAATTTGAATTTTATGTTTAATAGAGAGCCCTACAAAATTTCAATTTTGTGTATAGTAGTTTCATGAATTTTAAAAATTTTGAATAAGTCAAAGACCCTATTAGACACAAAGTTAAAATTTCAGATACTATTAAACACAAAAATCGAAAGTTTAAGAACCTAGTAAATATTTTTTTAAGTTTAGAGACCAAATAGGTACAAGCCTGAAAGCTTACCAACTAAACTTGTAATTTAAGATTAAATTAAAATTATATCAACTCTTAAAGTTTTATATTTTAAAACTTCAAAGAAATGACACATTAATTATGAAAAAGCTCAATTCACTATTATCTATCTATCATACTATATCATTATATGTTTGGATGTCTTTCTCTAGATGCATCTACCAAATATATAACACATGACACATCATGTAATTATATGATGATCCATATTGATAAGTTTGAAGTCATTTGTTAAAATAAACTTAATCATAAACAAACCAATAATTAAAGTATATTTTACCCTAACAACCAAATAGAAATCCAATTATTGAATGTATATTTGTTGTAATTATATTGAGGGTGGAATAAGAGTCCCTAAAACATGATTAAGAAAACAAAACCCTAGACAGCAGAGCCCCTCCAACCTTTTGAGTTTTGTAATTGCTTTTTTTTTTTTTTTTTGAAACTGAGTTTTGTAATTGTTTATATTTGGCATCTTATGGACTTTAATTAACATGAATGTCGTAGGCAATGATGTATTAAAAATTATAAGTAAAAACCAGAAGAGAGAGTAAGATTGATGCATATTTAATTTATATATGTCCAACATTATTTTTAATTTTCAAATAATCATCTTATGCTTGTATTAAAGTGAACTGTACTAAAAAAAAGTGAATTGAAATTTATATAATAGCGCATAATATATCAAATGATATTATCAATAAACACTTCTGTCCCTATAAAACTTTGTAAATAACTTAATTAGTCCCTAAACTTTAGTATGTAATAATCAAGTCTCTGTTATAAAAAAAATTATTATACTTTAATGAAATTTCTTACGTATGAAAATCGATAAATTGATTAGGAACCAAATATGTTTATAAACTACAAAGGCTATGTCTTAGCTAACAAAAGTCTACCTTAGTTTTTATAAGATTTTTCATCGTAGAGCTTAAATTGTTATAAATTTGAAATTATACAGACTTAAATTTTTTCATGCTAAAGTTTATGGACAAAATTGTTACAAATTTGAAAATATATAGACTAAATCGTGATAAACTAAAGTTCAAATTGAATTATTCCTTCCATGAAAGTTTAAGGACTAAGAGTGTTTTTTTAACCTTAAATATTCATTTCGTGAGTCGTATAAATTAAATTATTATTATTATTATTATTTGAATACATCAATATTTGGGATAGGGGGGTTCGAACGGCCTCTGACCTCTTGGTCGATAGAAATTAAATTATTATTCTATATATCATACTTAAGAGTAAAACTCCCTAAACATTATAGTTGAGGGCTTTCTAAAATTGCTTCATTAGAATTTTCAAAATCACTATATTTATTATTTATATGATATAATCCAACACTATGAAAAATTTTGAAAAGCATTTTAATAGATATTAAAACTTTCTTTTATTCGTCCAAAATTTATTTTATTCCAAACTCATCTTAAATAATAGTTGAATTATAAAAATCTAATTAATATAAACATCTTTATATTACATATAAATTTATCTTAAAAAATCAAAACCTACAATTTCTTTTTTCCAATATTTTTTGGAAGTTTAATAGAGTTAGTTAGAAGAAGAGAGAATATATTTGGAATGTACTATATTAAAACAACTTGGTTGGTAAGAAAGCCCAAGTATACCACCAACCAGACACAACTTGAAGGCTACATCACAGCCACAAGCACAACTTGAATATTGTTAATAATTTTTTTTTTTTTAGTACTCTAAAATAAAATATTGTTAATAATTAATCTTCACAATTAAAATAAACATATTATTATTTCTAATTTCATAAATCACATCCTACTCTTAAGTTTCCAATATGATGCCAAAACAATCATTATCCCCTATAATAAGCTAAGTCCCATTCTTTATAATAGTTTTGTTTTAATTAAATCCTCTAATCTTAATTAAAGTTAAGTTAAAATTTCTAACTATATACTTTTTGATGATTTGTAATCTAGTATGTAGTTTAAAACAAAATTATGTCATCAACTAAATTTTCTTTAATATTGTGTGATCCATAACTAACGTTTGATTTAGCTAAAGTTGTGTGTTGTTTTAGAAAAATAAAATCATGTGATTATGTTTTTACAAATGACGGTTGTCTTTTTCAAGTATTTCCTCGGTTTTAATTCACGAACACATGAATTTAAGCCTAACTTGATCATGGATCACAATATTAAAGAAAAAAACATAATATTAAAGAAGCTTCGGGAATTACAAATTCATGTTGTTTTAGGTTTAAATTCATGCTCGTTGATTAAGTCAATCTGATTTTTTTTTTAATTCACGAACATGAATTTAAGCCTAACTTGATTGGTAAAAAAAAAATTCCTATGATCAAAACCCTTTTCAATTTTTTCTCTTTCGTGTTTCATTTTCTCTTTTCTCAATTTATTAGTGCCTTCTCTACCTTGCCCTTTAAAAGAAAAACAAAATACATTGAAAATAATGGGTGATAATTAATTTTGTAGGGTTTAAAGGATTCATTTTTAAGTTTGAATTTCCAAACCTTCCAATTTTTTCTTTTTAAATAAAAAATAGTAACCACTTGTCTCATTGTACGTATGCGTTAGGCATAAATAAAAAATAAAAAAATAAAAAATAAAAAAATAAAAATAAAAATTTTAAAAGTTAGTTTGAAAGCTTTCCAAAGCTCTTGGTGCTTTAGTGGTGTTGTCTCCATCTAATGATGTAATAATTAAACGAATAATTCTAATTTTCGTAGTATATGCCATTATAAATCACATAAGCCCTCCAATTTAAGAATCTATTATTATTTTTAATTGCACCTTTACATCACACGTCAGCCCACACATTCTAATTTATGCAACTATTTATTTAATAAACATATAGAACAGAGGGGACCTATATAATTCAAAACCAAACTAAGGCTTTTTTCCAAGGTGACGTTTGGTTTTTAAGGAAAATAAATATATATTGAGGAATGTCACATTACAATTCAGTCCTATTTGACATTATTTTAGACCTCTAATCTAATTAAGATCGTTAATATATATTATTAACATGTTTGATAAGTATGATCTCATAGATACTTATCTCGTAAGTACTTTCTTACATATTCTTAATTAAAAAGTAATTTGAGTGATTCCTTAGAAGAAAAACATCGTTACATGTGTAAATTCTGTGTCCTTTTTGACCAATATGTGAGGAACTTATTTACCAATCATTTAATTTGATCATATGTTCGTCTCTATAATTTCAATTATGGTTTTGATTTTCATCCTAGACATAAAGATCCAATATGATATGCGTTTTGTATCATGATAAGTTGTCAATTTATAACTATTACTCTAAATATTATACCTACCAAGTGCATATTGATCATTTAATTTTCCAGAATGTCTTAATGATAATTTTTTTCTTTACAAACATGTAAGGATGGAGGATTCGAACCACAAACCTCTTGGTCATGAGTACAAATTTTATACCAGTCGAGCTATGCTCATGTTGACATCTTAATAATAATTGGTATGGTCAAGGGTTTATCTTGTGGGATGTAATTTGTGTATTTACTTTGTTTACTAATTAATTGATATAATTCCTTTCACACACAAAGGGAGAGAGAGAAAGATCCAAACTCTAAGAATATAATGGATCGAGATGAGCTTATATGGAACCCTTTTCTTAAAGAGTGCTTATTTCTAATTAGAGAGACTCTAATAATTGAGTCAACTTAATTGACTAACCGGACCAACACGAATATAGTTCAACTAACATAAGACTTGTGCTAATGATCGAAAGGTCTGTGGTTCGAATTTCTCCACCCCACATGTTGTCAAAAAGGAAAAAGAAAACTTAAATTAACTAACCGAACGAAAAAATTCTTTCAAAATGCTCGAAAAGAATATTATTTCTTCCATATATGATATGAAATCCTAGAGGTGTATAAGAACTTTTCCACTTAATGACTAGCCATGAGAAAAATCATAAGAGTAACCTTAGTCTAATTAGAATCCTCAAGTTTTTCTTAAAAAAAAAAAAAAAAAAAAAAAAATCCTCAACTTTTTTAAGGGAAAAAATAATTCATTTCATATTTAATTAATTATTTGAATTTTGTTTTTTTTTTTTTAAAAAAAAAACACCCTTCTCCCTCTAGCCCAACATATATGGTTTAGGGTTGATACAATTCAGCCAAGCATAGCTCAGCGGTAATTTGCATATATCCTCGATCAAGAAGTTAAAGGTTCGAATCCTCCACCCCAAATGTTTGATTTACTAAAAAGAAAAAAGGTTAATACAATTCGAAGTTGAAAAGAGAGGAAAAAAACCTCTTTGAGTGATTGCTTCAAAAATGAGATATATGTCCACAAGTGAGCGTGCAATATCTCAACTTCTCTTCTCCTTTTGTTTTGTTGTAAATTCTTTATTTTTAAATCAAAATTTATATCTTTTCAAAAAAAAAAAAATCAAAATTTATATAGATTGTAGAGGACATATAAGATCGTAGTTCATCATACATAAATCCATGTATAAATTTTGATGCATCTCTCAAGCGTGTTTTACCTTCTTTCTTTTGCTTTTATTATAACTAGTGTTTATCACATCTATGAAAGAAAAATTGAAAATATTTGTACTAAAGTTAACCTTCAATCATGATATTGCATCACATGTGATACTTTGAAGATCATTCCATCAACTAATATATATATATATTTGAAGAATAAATATATTCTATTTCTCATATATATTTTTAAGCAAAGTAATTTGTCCCATCCACTGTACTTCATCAGGTTTTAAAATGCCAAAGTTTGTTATTATACATTCTGATTAAAACGTTGAATATATTACAATTAATTATCTTCCAATGGTGACAATCCACTAAAAAAATCATCTCAATTCTACTTAGGAGTCAACTTTTGATTAATTTGAATGGCGTGTGGCCTTTTCATATTCATTTGCCATCAAGATCTATTTGTATACTATTTTTAAATCTATAAAATAGAAATTTCAATAGAGATTCTCATCAAACTTTGCATCACGGTTTGTATTTCAATAATTCTCTCTTTCTACAATTTAATAGTTTTTTCAATTTAAAAAATTAACAAAATTTAAGAAAAAGATTAATGAATTCAATATAGGAGTGACATCACGATAATTTTGATAATATTTAAAGGTCTAATTGATCAAATAAAAAATTTGAATACTGCATTATAATTACCTTTTTATTTTCTCTAAATAAATACAATCAAAATTTATCCACAATGAGTTGTTGCAAATCATTAAAATATATTAGTAGCAAAAGGAAGGATTCTCTCTATTTAAAAAAAAAAAAAATTAAAATTTAAAAAAAGGATTATCTCAAGGGGTGAACTTTGCTAAAAAAGAAGGCCAAGTACAGAATAGAATCCACCAGAAGCTGTCTAGATAAAGAAATCATTAATGAAATATTTATTTCTTTGATAAAATTGGAATTTAATTTTTTCTAAAATTGAAATTAAAAAAAAAATGTGGCAAACATGAAGCTGCATACATGAACCAGCACATAAACAGTTCTGATGAGCACAAAATAATAAACTGATTAAATTAGCTTAGATTTTCCAGTGGGCAACAGAATAAACAGTTCAACTAGTTAGCAAGTTTGCATTTATATTATTTACAGAGTTGATAGTTGTAACTTGTAACTGTAAGTTCCCTCAGAGGGTCATATGATCATTACTGCATAGACTTGATGCTCAATCTCCCCAAATATATAAATATGTACATGAAGAAAAATGGAAGCCAACCAACCAATGTACTCTTGAGCTCCAGAACCTGCAACTTGGAATGAGGAATTACTGTACATGTATTCATAGGATTCAGATATTCACATAGATCGTATCGTACCGACTTCACGAGATAATAAGGTTCCTACTGCAGACAATATTTGATTATGTGTGAGTCTTGCCAGCTTGCCTGAGCAACAAATTTTTCATCTCTCTATAGCTCTGTAGTTCTTCCAATGCATCAGCTGTAGTTTTGGGCATGAAAAGACCAGAGGCTGTGATACTTGAGGAAGCAGCATAGCGACCCTTTGAAGCCAATGTCTCGGATGTCTGATTTCCCTGTTGGATGTTTCTGCTTGGGGAATCAGGTGTAGAGGGTCGTAAAAGATCGGTGGTTGAATTGGTGAAATCTTGGCGAAGTGGCGGAGCTTTTTGCAGCATACGTACTAGGGCGCCAACAGCAGCATCTTGAGATTTACGAATTGGGAAAAATCCCCCGGGTTCCAGCATCTCGCAAAGATTTCCTTTTTGGTCGTACGAGTCAGGTCTAGGAGAGATTTAAAACACAGATTCAATAAAGCAAGTTAATAGAGATATAAAACAATTTGGAATGCATACATTATAGACATTTCACTGGATATGATGCATACTTCATATCGGTTTAGGAAACTATGTCCATGCTACAACACGTTTAACAGTCATGCATGCTCACTTCTTCAAGCTCCAAAAAAACCGTTAATTCCTCAAGGAAGCACCCAATTCTCTAGTGGCAAGAAGGATCTATAATACTTGACTCATAAGCCAACTTTCCCTGATTCAATTAGCCTCCTTGCCTCTAGAGACACAATCTCATATTTGGGGCAACCAAATGGTCCCTCGGAACCAAATGGAGAGCATGGAATTTTGCTAGCTCGAGAGTCTTTCTGAAATGCTGATTCAGGAGGAAAAGGTGGGGAGAACTGGCTTTGAGCGAGTTCAAATAGGGGATTGAGCGAGTTTGATCTATTCAACAATGATTAGTTTAAATTGCTTTAGACTTGCACACAAACTTGGTTTGTCCATGAAGATCCTATCCCACAACTCTAGATAGGGTCGAAAGCAAATGGCCCTGGTCAAGAGATATCTTTCTTGCTCTTAGCACGGAAAGGAATACAATTAGAGAGGGTGGAGAGAAATCTCATGAGAAGTATTTAAAGCTCAAGACATGTAATCCTACCATGGAGCCATGCGGTAGGCCAAGAGGCATTCTGATAACTCAAGACGAGTTTGAATATCAAGTTCAAGTAGTAGTGGCTGATGCCTCCACTCCTATGGAAAATATACAGCCTAGGTCTGACTGGTAGTTCTGAGATATTTATAGCCCTCATTATCATTAAAGGAATGTATTTTGCTTTGACTTGTTTGGAAGAAGTTATGGTGCTTCTGGGAGACTTTAATATCAGTAATTCAGCCAGGGAAAGTGCGGTCGATCAGTGGCTGGGAATTACAAATTGCTGTAATAAATCAATGAAGAATAATTTCCTAATTTATTTTCCTCTTAGAAGCAAGGAGTAAGGACATAGACATAGATATTAAATAGAAGCGCCAAAGTGAGCATAGCTCAGTGGTAATTGACATGTATCCTCAATCTAAAGGTTAGAGATTCAAATCGCACACCCCCAAATGTTATTGAACTTAAATATATATATATACATGAAATGGATACATCCATTCAACATTTTCAAGAAAAACCGGGAATGAACAACAAAAATACATTCAATATAATTTACGTATGAAAATTCTATTTGTATACTTTTACACGTTTCAGTGCTTTTAATATGATGTAAAATTAAATATTACATATTCTCATTGTATGAACTGTCGTAACTATACATATTTTCCTTTTTGAAGAGGAAATGAGTCATTAATGCTGAAAAAGGTAGAAAAGATAATAGAAACCAAGCCTACAATAGTAGACTATGGAAGAAGAAAGCAGCGAAAAACAGAAGCTAACTACACATATTGTCATTGTAATATTCAGTTTCAAGCAGATTTTTAATATCTTTAGGTAAACTACATTTTTCAAGAACAAATACAGTCAAATCTCCCCATACAATATTCAGATTACACTTTTCAAGGACAAATACAGTCAAATATCCCCATAAAACAAACAACAATTTTTTAAAAAAAACTGTTCATCTCATAGATCATTTCACACCTTCTCACACTACCATGAAGAGCAATTCTACCCTGTCCAAGGTCCACCACTTTTCAGTTTCTAATGATTAGTTTACCCTCATTTTAAGTAAGCTAGGGTCTCCAAGTTCATTCGCACTGCTGTGTGAACGTCATTGAATCATATTAGAGGTGGGTGTATTCATATAGGTACCATACAGCCAACAATTGTATTAAAAGTCCTCGGAAGTCATTTCAACTCTTTCAGATTATGGACTGTTTCTTACTCTTTCCAAGATAGTGATGGTAGTTCCACATGTTCCTAGAAGAGTTCTTGGAGTGCTGAGGGATTCTCTCACGTAGCGGTAGACTTCGTTCTCTTTATGTCTTAAAAGAAGATGGTCAATGTTGGTTTCTGTATTTTATATTTTTTCCTTAATTAGAGTTATTTGTTGTAATTATATTGTATTTATTTGTGTATCTTTTCCTTTTTTGTAATTAGGTCTTTCTCTCCTTCTTAAGTAAGGCCATATCGTACCTAGAAATTACCATTCAGATTATTGAATAAGAAATTACCTTTTGCACAGTCAAGCATTAGACGGACTATCATTTGATAGGAAGTAGATGAATAGAGATTCAAGGAATTCTGATTTTCTCCTTGTATCACTTATCAGTCCACAAATTGAAGATTTTGGGAACCAGAGGCGCAAAAAACAAAAACAAAGACAAAACATACAAAAACAATTCACAGTAGTTGATAATAAAAATAAGGAAATAAATAAAGAGGAAGACCACTTAACAAACTACAACCAGAAAATAAAATAAAATGTCAATCTAGGAGGCCATTTCCCTGGTCTCTAAACAGCCAAAATTCCAAAGAAATCTAAATCTTTTATATGAGATCTCTTGATCGTATATTGAATAGTGTCCAAGGAATGATTAGTTGTCTTTGGTGAAGCTAATGCAGGAGACGGTCATCCTCATCACCTCGTTTCCCAAAGAACTTTTGCATGCAGCCTCAGGAACAGACAAATGTTTACCTTCAAAGTTCAACCTATCTCTGGGCTTGTTTGGAATGACTTTCCAAGTACTTGAAAAGTTATTCCAAACAAGCCCATGGTAAGCCTCCAAATTGATCAAGGATTTCTTTCTGTGAACACTCCCTCCAATAATAAAACTAAACTCTGAACTTTCTCCCCGTACTCCAATGGGGAGGAATCTTTGATGGAAGGTTTGCACAAAATATTTTCGGACAGACAGAAGAAAGTTAAGGAGAAACATGATTCTATTATATAATTTCTCTTCTTAGGATGTTTTTTTTTATAGGAAACAAAGACCATTCATTGATATGATGAAATGGATAACAAAAGGGTCCTATAGGATGTTAACTACAAGGAATCATGCTTGATGAATACAAGTGCAAGAGAAAGAAGGGTTGGGTCGTCAAGCTTGATGTCGAGAAGGTTAATGACATGGTGGATTGAGATTTTCTCTTGAAAGTCTTGCATAGAAAAGGCTTTGAGCTGAGATGGATCTCGTGGATAAAACTTAGAAAGCTGCATATCTAATACTTCTCCCACTTATGTGAATGGCAGGCTGAGATGGCTCATTCAGGTTTTTAAAGGTCTTTATGCAAATGGACCCCTCGGCCCACTCCCTTTTTGGCATTGTTGCTGATGTGTTTAGCTTGCTAGCAGATAAAGGCTTTGAGCATGGCTGCCTTCAAGGTTTTGTTGTGGGTAGTAATTCCATTCGCATAAACCACCTTCAATTTGCTAAAGAAACTAAAGCTAAATAATCTTTGAGCAACGATTATTTAGGTTGACTGGAAGAGTACTTCCCTGCCTATTTTGCAAAGTGGGCCTGGGAGTTACAAGGAATTATGCTGCTATTCCACTTTTCTAACTCTTTTGATTGAAGAGCCTTTTGTAATCTTCCTTAACTTGGGTGTATATTGATTCTCCAGTTATGGATGGAAATAGGAAATAATTAAGCCACAAATTTTTAATCACATCAACTAGTATTTGAAGTAATGTTGAGTTCAGAATGGTGCCAAGGGATTTAACGAGGGGGCTTGAATAGTAAAAGACTGAAGTTGAAAATCATATTTGGCTGAGGTATTACACAAGGAACAAATTGATTAGAACTATAAGATGAAGCCTAAATGTTTGTGGATTGGAAAAGCAATACAAGCCGCCTTCATAGAAACCAATAGTAAAAAGACCAAGAAATGGATCAATAAAATTATCGATGACTATAACTCTTGCATGTCAAATGAGGATGGTATGGTTGGGAAATTATCCACGATACGAAAAGCTACTCTGAACAGTTAAAGTTCTCTTAAGTGAGAAAGGTTCAGGTTCAATTGGGGTCCTATTTCTAGAGAAGTGGCAGTAGTTAGACCTTTTTGACTAGGCTGAAATTGGGATGGTGATCTTAGATTGTGACGCAAATAAATACCAGGTTCTATGGCCTCTAAATTCTTGGGGTCTAGTTAAGGATACGATGCATTTGGATATTATTTTATTGAACCAAGAATATTCTTAGTCTATCTTTGGTCAGCTTTGTATCATAAGCTGATTCTACTGAATACAGTTAGCTGTTTATTTTCCAACTGCCTAAACTCACTACTTCCAATGGCAACGAACAGTAGCTAGCTAGCTACCAAATCTAACTGAATAACAAACAAACATTTAAAGGTGACGTGACCACATACAAAGGAACTTAAACTGATTAATCTTCCTATACCAGCTCCTCTTCGAGAAATAGGTTCATTTTTCAGCTAGGTAAATGGTATAAACCATGATACACTTAGTAGTTATCAATTTTTCAGTATTGAAGGTTCTGCTAATGTTGGGATCCATAGGAAGATCAACAATATTCTTTGAATATGCTTTTTGTGAACAAAATAAAACTTCTTTCTAGCTAAGCAACATAAATAGCATCTAAGCTAATATAAATTCCATAGGAGGCTTACGCACTTGAACCAACATGAGTTTAGATTCTCTCTCCAAACTCCAAACAAGTTCCTCAGACTATTTAGCACTAGCAGCATTTTCCTCGTGATTAATCTCCACTGAATGAAGTGCCCTCACTAACTCCAGCCTTGAGAATACAAAGAACTTATGCAGTCCCTCACTTTTGGCTGTCTCTAAAACAAACAAAAAGCACTAACGCACAGTTTTTGATAGCTCCAAGATGGGTTAGGTTCCAAGTAATTTGAAGAATCCATCTATGCACAGACAGCTCTTCAGTATCCCTTAAACAGAAGTTTGATGGCATCATATACATAGGCAAAGAAAATAATTCCCAATTACAAGAATCCTCCAAAACAAAAATGTTTCTTGGACAACAACTATTACTAGACAATACCATATTCTTGGTAGCTCATCCTACAGTGTTAAAAGTTTAGACGTACTCTTGAAACCTCACCATTTTCAAATGAGTATTAAACTTTTTTTTTAAAATATCCATGAGTGTTCAGGTTAGCTTGTACACATCTCAACTAATCTTACAGGACAACCGTCTTACTATAGTATATTTGGTTGCCAAAAAACACGTAGGATATTAAATCCTGGAACTCATTCACCAAAACTATCCTCTATAGTTAAGGTATGAAATTTTGGTTGTCCCTTTCCTCTATCAAAAAACCAGTGAGTCAACATATCCTTGTCTTTTGTATTCTCCCATCTCCTCCATTCCAGTTCTCTTTATACATGAAAAATTCTTGATAGCTTTAATTCCCAGAGGTCTAGACAATCTCATGACCGAGGGTGATGGCCTTTTTGTCATCTTTTCCTAGTGGTACAAACGCAAAAGAACCTCAAGAAGTATGCTTTCTCTGACTTCATAAGCCGTTTGAGCAAGAACTTTTTTCCCTTTCCTCTAGATTTACCAACTACCTAGAGTTCATTGGAGCATTTTAAAATCTACCCCAACTTTCAACCCATTGAGCTATTTTGACCTAATCCATATGCCTTCCCTTTCTCACTTCACAGCTGCCATCTTTCCACACAATTGATGCCACCACATTTTGAACTTTAACCAAGTCCTTACTAGTTGTTGTCCATCCTCCCTATGAATTTTCAAGTATGCATTGGCTATATCCACAAGCTTCCCTCCCACACCAACTTGACATTTGAATTTCCATTCTAGGCCTGAAATGCCCTAAAACTACCGTGCTCCATCCCACTATTCTTAGAATCAAATCTCCCTTGTTCAAATCCTTGAGATCCTACATATGTCTTGCTTAATACCATCCAAACCACAATGAAATCACATTGGCTAGCATGGGATGTGATACAAACTAGAATCAAGGAGAGAAATCTCCACGAACTATTAAGTTTACACCAGCGAGTTCTAGCTTCTTCAAACCCAATGTCCATATCCTTCCCAACTTGTCACGTTCTTGTGCTCATCTGCCTTGGACTCACAAATATTAACCAGCAGCAAGTTTTGCTTCATATATTTTGATTCCTTCTTGTTTTCATGCTTGTTTTTCTTCCAGGATATGCATTAATAAGTACGGATATCTTTTGGTTACTATTGCTCATTACTACTAGTTTCTAAAGCTTTTCCAAATTGTCTTTGTAAGTTTGATTTTCATCGAGTTCATCAGTGCCAAGACATTCGTCTTTCCTTCTATACTATACATCTCTAATAGTCCTTGCTCAATTTTGGATCCTTTCCAGAGGATGATGTCATGGTACTAATGTGATAGGAACTTGAAATTGAAGTAGAGAGTCCAGAAATTATTGACTATTTTTGGATTACTGTTGAAAGGAAAAGAAAAAGGTCAGTAGCCTTCAAGAAGGCTGCCTTGCTACCACAATTCTCCACCCAAAAATTTGCTGATTCCTGGCCTACCAAACTCACTTATTTTAACCAATAGTCTTTACAAACTCCTAACAATCTCTCGAAGCAACAACTCAACTCTAACAAATACTGATATGGCAGGGCTCAGTTGGAGGAGCTGCTTTCGAATCCTCTCTTTAGAGAGAAGGTCAAACTTTTGTGGCAAGCTAGTTTCTTTGCAATTCTGTATAATAGAATTTTTAGGGAGGATGTTAGGAAGTTATGAGCTTGGTCTTGTTCTTTTGGGGTGGAGTTCTTTTCTATAGTTAGGGTCGGACTCCTTTTTGACGGGGCTTGTTTTTTGCATATCCTTGTATATTCTTTCATTTCTCTCAATGAAAGCACAATTTCTTACCCCCCCCCCCCCAAAAAAAAAAAAAAGATCATAATAAATACTACCTTAACCATATAGCTATCCCTATTATGCTAATCTAGAAACATAGCACTCAAATTTGTACCTGGTCTTGTGACATTAGTCTTTCACCTAAACAGATACAAGACCAAACAATTTTGGTGGAAAATGTGAAACACCAATTATCTAACGGGTTTCACACTCAAAACTAAATGGGTATTGCTTTGAAATCTCTTGGTTATGTCCTAAGTAGAAAGGGGTATTTTGATCTGTACAATTCATCCCTCCATAGCATTATAGGCTTTCTCAACTTATAACTACAGTGGAAATATAAAGAGTATAAGAAATAATCAGAGAGTAACTTGGTCTACTAAACCAAATTAACTAGTGCTCAAAGTAGAAAACTTATGGTAGACAATATTTCTTATATTGTAGCCACTTAAATTTCTACCTTCAACAAATAATGATCTCAAACATCAGGGAAATAAATTCAATCACAACATGTCTGCAAATTTAGTTATTATCATCACAGAAAGAGAAAGAATGTATGCAGTCATTTCCAACATTACCTGCTGCCTCTATCTGTCATCTCATCCTCATCCACATCAAAGGGGCAAGGAAACTCTGGATCATCTAAATCATCTGGAAAAGATCTACTGGAGCTTCTTGAAATTGGTGAGTTATTGGATGATACCCTCCAGCCTGAAATTCTTCTGGTTTCATCTCTTCCAAGAGAAGATGACTAAAGAAAATAAAAATAAATCAAGACATTGAACTTAACACATTCAGAAAGGGAAATGATGATAACCAGAAATATACCTTTCCAATTGCTGAGCCGGCCTGCAATGGACCAATATCTCTATTAATTCTAGAAATACCTGGTCCAGAAGCTTTAAGAGGAGGGGATGGAGGCAAATTTGGTTTGCTTGACAATGCAGAGGAGTGTGGAAGCTTAGCTATAGGTGCACTCGGAGGAGCACTTTCGGATTGCAATAGACCATTTGGCAATCGCCTTACAGGAATGCCAATGGGTGGTGACAGTGAGGGTGAGGGGGAAAAGACAGGGGAAGGATAATATTCATCATAATTCATATTATCTTTATGTCCCATAACCATTTCAGGCGGCTGTGAAGGTAAGCTTGAAGGAGGCAAACGACGAAAGGCTGGATTTGAAATTGAAGCATGAGACTCTGAATGTGTTGGTGAAGGTGAAAAGGAGATTGAAGGGGGGGAGGGTCTAAAGCGGTCATAACTCCAACTATGTCGTCTTGAGAATGGCAACGACGATGGAGATCCATGAGATGGCGCTATTGTCACAGGGAGCGTCGGAAACCTTCTTAATGGATCTGCCAATGGGCTCCCAACATATTCAGGAATAACTTGAGTAGACATAGGAGTTGATGGTTCAGAGCTTATATCAGAGAGGGATGAGCGGTATAACACTGAAAGGCAGAGTCTACCACAAGAAGTGTCCACGGGAGTGAACACAAAACGCTGCATTTCAGCCTCTTCTCTCCGAGTGAAAGGCTCAGCAAAAGAAGACACACGATGAGCAAGAGTAAAGGGGTGAATTTGACCAGACGAACTGATGTCTTGAAAAACCTTATACGCAGGTAAAAGCCTCACAAAGGCATACAAGGACCTCAAGAGTAAAATGGTTTTTTTGTATGTGTGTGCAGTACTATTACTGGACCTTCTGCTACCTGAATTACTATCCCGATTCTTCCTACTTTCATAACGCACCATCCATCTCTCTACAACCTTCTCAGTCTTAGTCTGACATCCAAACTCCTCCTTATCCGAATTGAAAGAGAAGGGATATTTCTCTTTCAGAGACAAGTTCCTAACAAGATCTTTTCTAGGAGAAGCATTGACTGACTCTACACCAAATTGCCTCTGCACCAAAATAACATCTACCACCATGGGTTCGTGATAGCTCGGACGCCAGAGATCAATATTCTCTAACGTAGCAGAGCATTCACGAAGGGCCAAATTGAACCACTTATCCCTCGGCCTCATACTGGAGGAGGAGGAGGAGGAAGAAGATGGGGAAGACAGAACTTGCTCACCACTGAAATTACGCGATGAAATACAAGCCGACCTCGATTCAAGTATAATTTGTAGCGTTTTAGGAAAGAATTCAGTTAGAATTTGCTCCACTTTTGCAGTCTCGGAATGAGTATTGTGAGAAGAAGCCATATCAACAAACAAAAATCTAAAATTGAGACAGACCCTTTTACCGGAAAATCGAATTGGAGCGTTTCCGACCCCCAGTTGACGGCAATTCACTGCAACAGAAGAAAGATCGTGGATGTGGGGAAGATCAAATGAGTAAAGAAAGAAACCCCGTATGAGAAAAAATGAAAAAGAAGAAAAAAGTGGCGAAATTCGAATTAGCGGAAAAGGGAAAAGCAACAAAGGAGAACAAAAGAAGAGGAAAAAGATTGAATGAAGGGTAGCGTATGTATGTATATGAAGATGTGATGACAAACTAAAATTTTTAAAGTCGAAGCTTGAAACTGAAAGAAAGCAATTCAATTCGACAGAGAAAGAGAGACCAGGCGGATTTGGACTATCTGTATTTTGAATGCCACCCTTGTTTTTTCCTTCGCAAAACAATTTTATGTTCAAGATGTAATTACTTCGTAATCAATCATGGAGTCTTCTTCTTTAATGACGTCTTTTTTAAAAAAAAAAAAAAAAAAATCTTCGTTTAATGACTTTTTTCATGAAAAATGATTAAACTAGGTCAAAATGGATGTGAGCTTCAATATGAACACTTTTTTTTTTTTTTTTTTGAAAAAACTTCAATATGAACACTTTAGTCCTTATGATTTACAAAATGATTCTATATGATGCCTAATTAACTTAATCTAACAAGAAAATGATTGGATTTTTTTATTTGTTGATGTGAACTATTGATGTGAATGATAAGAAATTTATGAAAAAATCTCTCATCGGAAGGAAGTATCAAATGATTGGTAAGATCGAACACAACAATTAGGAATCTTTTGGAAGAAGTATGGAGTTCCAAAGAGGTTACGGCAACTAATATGTGTGCTTCGTGACCATTGGAGAGGAAGAGAGCTTTGGAGATTAATTTAACCCTATCATTTAATTATTTTTTTTTCCCCATCATGTACCATGTAGTTAAAAAAAATTACATGAGGCTTCACATTAACAAACAACAATTAAATTATTTTTCTATTAGCTTAATATAAAAAATAATTTTGCAGACTTCAAAGATCAAACCGGTATTAACCTAAATTCTAGAGACCAAAATGACATTTTGCCTAAAAATCTATCATCATTTTAAAAGTTGAATGTTTGATTTTCTCCTCACAATCATTCATCTCTATATATAGATACATACACACACGAGAGAGAAGTATTCTATGAGATCCTACATATTTTCTCTACCATACTATCGGATCTCATAGAATACTTCTCTTCTAGAATACTTATAAATAAATAAATATTATATATATAATTTTGGGACATTTCTGATTTCATTTGGTTGGCCCAACCCAATGTTAAAGGTGAACAATTTTACGGGCCTCTTCTCCAGTTTAGCCACGCGACAATGCATGCTCAGCCCATTTCAATGCTTGGGCCTGGGCCTTCAAATGCAACCCATTTGGGCCCATGAAAGATCTGTTTTAGGATCATTTTATTTTCTAAAATATTTGTAAAAATGTATTTCTATAAAAGTGTTTATAAATATAGCGTTAAAAAAATCAATTATAAATATAGTACCCTCTTTTCGTAAAAATAAAATAAAATAAAATAAAATTCATGGATTCATTCTAATAATGATGATCACTATGTTTGTATTTCATGTGATAGCTTTTAATTGATATAAATAGATGATTAACCTAGATATTGATTAAACTATGATCATTGTTATAGGTAATTTTGGACCACCATGATATACAAGGAGCTGACGAGGACAACCGGGCGGAGATAGGATTAGGAAACGACCCAGAGGAAGACCAGACCAACTGGTCGGGCCAACGGTCGACCTCAGCCTTGGGCCGAGGCCGAGTTTGTTTGCCTCCGCTTGGTCCCTGCTACCTCTAGCCGCCCCGATTCTGCCTGGTTCGTCCCGAAACGCCTCCGAATTCCTAAAAATCCTAGGAGCATGAGCAAGTATTTATACCCCTCTTCGCCACTGAAGAGGGGATCCAAACTCTATTCTCGAACTCTCCTCTTGCTCTTACTTTCTTGCTTCCCATCGTTCTGCTTGCTGACTTAAGCATCGGAGGCGGTGTGGCTAGCACCACACAGGTGTGCAGGTTCCCTGTCTTGCAGGCCACATCTTCCCCCCTCTCAAACAAATTTACCGTTGGTGGCACGTGAACGTCAGGTGAGTTCCTCCCGACCAAATTTGACCATCAACAATCATGTTAATCCGAAGTCAGTTCAATAAATAAAACATTTATTACTATTCTAAAGGTTGTTCAATTTTCACTCCCACAATATTGAATTCATAAAGTACTTGAAGAGGAAACGTTTACCTATATTTCCCTTTCAAAAGTGCTTATACTATAAATGTTTCACTCAATTTTTTTTTTTCAAAAGACATGTCAAATGCATACTTAGTTATGAAACTTAGTAAGTTGCTTTAAGTTACAACCAACTATATAATATATAAAAAAAAGTAACATTAGAATAATTTCCACTCTCCAAATCTGAAAATATATAACACCGAATTATGATAGACTATTTAAACTTTCTTCTTCGTCCTTTACTTCAATAATGAAAATATTGGATTGATGAAGAATGCAAAGATTCTTTAAAAAAAAAGACAAACAAACAAAGAAAAAGAAAAAAATTAAAGGTGTTACTTGAATATAAAGGACGGACTAAAATTATCAACCTTTTTCTTTTGTGTTGGATGGGAATGTTAGGTTTCTTTGTAATTGACCTATATGTGATTCGTTTGTCTTTGGATGTTGTCAAGTCTTTTCTTAAGCTTTCATTGCCTCTTTTTTCTCTTTTTATTGTTTAAGCCTTCAAAGGTATATGTCAATGTGTAAAAATTTACTAGAGACCGATAAAATTCATTGTCAATAATCTTCATTTCGAAGTAGCATGGGTCGATAATAGGGAAAAAAAACTCTAAGTATGTGAGAAATATTTCTTGCCCTCAACCCTAATCTTCAAACATTTTAAAAAAAAAAATTATTATTACATATAGTTGGTGGGGTCTCCTCAAAATTTTAAGAAGATATTTTAATAAGAAGCAAGACTCTTTTCATTTTTTCTAAAGTGAGTTTGAGAAGACCTTTCGAAAAAGATGAAAAGTGGTTTGCTTTTATTTTAAAAGCTCTTCTAAAAAATTTCATAATTTCTAGTTAAATAATAAAAAATGATTTTGATAATTCCAAAAATATTCTAAAACATTTAAATTGGTTTTACATAGCTATTTAATACATGTTTGGGAGTGATTTTGAAATGTTTAAAATCACTTTTGTCATGTTCGAAATTACTCCGAAACATACATTTAATTATTCAAAATCAATTTTATGTTTGATTTTACACTTTAAAACGTGATTTTCATACCATCAAAATTAATTTTGAATTATTAAAGACATGTTTCGGAGTGATTTTGAATATGACAAAAGTGATTTTGACCATTTTAAAATCACTCTCAAACATGCACTTAGTGTTTAAAGAAGAAGTGCTTTAATTTAAAGTTTTTTTTTTTTTTTTTGTTCCAAAAGTTGTCCTAAACGCATCTTAAATTAAATTGTGGATGGAAAATAATTATTTCAATTAACAAGTAATAGAAATATTAAATCTGCAACAAAAATATGTCATATATGCAATTTCGTTATGTTTATTTGTGTATTCAATTAAAATTTATAATGAAAACAATAATTAAATATAAAATTAAAAAATGGTCGAACTTTTTTTGGAATTCATTCCTTAAACTTGGATTCCACAATCCAATTCATTGAACGGGGGGATGCGCATGTATAAACAGAATTAAAATATTCGTTGATACATCGATATATTTATAAATCAGGAAGGTTTGACTTGACACATTAAGAAATAATCAATATCTCCAATGTTTTTTATAAATACCTATAATTAAATATAAAGAATACCATCAATTAGTCACAAATATGAATATAATTATTAATAACTAGTTTATCTTTAACTTATTTTAGAAGTGAAAAGAACTTAGGTATTAATTTAAATAATTTATATAATTTTTAAATTTATAGGAATATATTTTGATATCAATATTTTATCCACATATTTGTCAAATTGAAATGTCAATATCAATAGCAACATTGATATTTTTGAGGTAAGTTTTTTTTTTTTTTTTTTTGTTAATATGTGGGGAAGGGGGTTTGAACCACAGACCTCGTGGTTGTCAATATGACTTCATGCCAGTTGAGCTATGCTCTTTTTGAGGTAAGTTATGATATAAAATTTAGGGAAAAATATACTTTTAGTCTGAGGTTTGGGTTAGGTTTCATTTTGGTCCCTGAGTTTTCAAACTCAACAATTTAGCTCCTGAGGTTTGATTTTAGTTTCATTTTGGTCCCTCCATCCATTTTTCCTTTAAAAACTAAGGGACGGATGACGTGACACTGTTTTTTATTTTAAAAATAAATTTTTAATTAAAAAAGTATTTTTTAAAAAATTTTTTAATTAAAAATATGTTAAAATAATAAAAACATTATTATTTTTAATTATTTTTATTTCTTTTTATTCATTCTCTGTTTTCCTCCATCTTCTTCTTCTACTACTTCTTCTTCAATCAACACCTTCAACCCATGGCCGACGACTGCCGGCTGGCGACCACCGAGGAGGGAGGTTATTATTATTATTTTTTAAAAAAAAGGGTTGGAGAAGAAGGGAAAAGAGAAGGAGAAGGAAAAAAAAATCATCGGCGAGCGATGGTCGCCGGCCACCGGACATGGGTTGAAGGTGTTGATTGAAGAGAAGAAGTAGTAGAAGAGGAAGGAGGAAGAAGAGAGAGAATGAATAAAAAGAAATAAAAATAATTAAAAATAATATATTTTTATTATTTTAATATATTTTAAATTAAAAAAAATTTAAAAAAAAAACTAATTTCTTTAAATAAAAAAATAGTGCCACGTCATCCATCCGTTAGTTTTTAACGGAAAAATGGATGGAGGGACCAAAATAAAACTAAACCAAACCTCAGGGGCTAAATTGTTGAGTTTGAAAACTCAGGAACCAAAATGAAACCTAACTCAAACCTCGTAGACTAAAAGTGTATTTTTCCCTAAAATTTAACACATAAATTTCAACAAGCTACAAATTTTCAATGAACAAGTCATAAATACATGTACATTAATTTAGCATAACAAGGTTAATGAAATATGTGGACTATATATTCTTATCCTTTTTTTTTTAATGTCCCATGACCAAATTAACAAACTTTACTATAGTCCTTTGTCAAAAAAACAAACTTTACTATAGTCCCACCATTTTAATAATAAAAAAAAAATATCACCACTTATAATTTAAAGTACCCTTTTCCACCTTAAACCTATACCATCTAATAACAAAAAAAAAAAAAAAAAGATAATAAACTCTTCTTTATGATATACGATTTTGAGTCTTCCAACAATTACATTCAGATAGATTCACATGATTTATCATTTATTTCAAGTATCTTCTACTTTATTGCAAAGTACCAATTTGATTTTTAAAAAACAACAAGCTTTCGTTTTCATTACCCAAAAAGATCTAATAGATAACATTGCTTTAGTTTGAGTATAATGCCCATTTTCCTGTGTCTACATTGATCTATCGCTTTAATATGATAATATCAAATCCAAGCTTAAAAGATCCTATATCATTTTATTATTATTTCTTTTGAATCACTTTTTAATAAAGCTTTTTAACAAGTTTTCCCAACCTCCTATTGCAAGACATGTTACATCTTATTATAATTCCCTAAGATATGACTCCCTTCAATGGTGACAAGAGGTTTGGTTTTATTTAATTAAAATTGGAATGTGGTGTTGGTGAGGTGTTAGAGGAAAAATAAGGTGTAAAAAAAACTATAGATTTCATTTTATTTTATTTTATTTTTTTTATTTTTTTTTTTATTTTTTTGTGTGTGTAAAAACCATAGATTACATCTATTTAATTTGAATAAATTGGATACCAAGAGGATCTTTAATTTAAAATTTCATTTCGATTGGTTTGTTTATTCCGAGTTTTCTTATAATATATATAATATTCTAAATGTAGGGTAGGAATTTTGGACATTCGATCCATAAAAAAGGTTATTAAATATCCTAACCAGTTAAACTAGTTTAAGTTTTTTTTTTTTTTTTTTTTTTTCTTTTTTTTTTTGAGAAAAGTTAAACTAGTTTAAGTTGTATTTATAATTAAACAAGCAAAACTATATGAAAAAAAATATAGAGAAGAACTTATTTGATATGTAGGTAATTTAAATTTAAAATCAATTTTACAAGTTATCTACTTTCTTAATTTTTTTTTTTTTGAAAAAGTTATCTACTTTCTTAATTAAAATAACGCTAAGGTTTGATATATTCAAATGGAAGAATAATTATCACATAAGATTTAAAAGAAAGAAGTTCACAATAGGATTTCTTTTTTAATATAAAAGAAAGCATAAATAAAGTTTGCCAAAATTATTCTTCAAAAGTTATCTTGACAAAACAAATTTTCGTAAAGTACATTCAAACAAATCTCTTAGATTTTGTTGCATATTTAAATTTTTGGAGAAACCCCTAGTTTTAGATCGGATTTCAGAGAACTTTTTCTAGCATTTTCATAAAACCATTTAAAGCAAAGTGGTTTTTATTGTTTCGATTTTTAATTTAAAAGTAATGTTTTTTTTTTTTGAAACTGTTTAAACCGGAACACTTAGATGGGACATAACTCAACCGTAATTGACATATACTTTGATCAGGTTTGAGCTTCGAATCCTCTACCCTCCATTATTGTTGAATTAAAAAAATCATAATAATAATTCTGGAACAATTCCCTCAAAATCTAAATAAATTTATATAAATAGATCCGTAAATTAAATTTGAAAGAAAAAACTAATTTGAGTCTTGAATATCTTCTTCAACCATGCCTCTCAAACTTTATCAGTCAATTCTCACCAATTTTTTTTTAACTCTTACAAATTTTACAGTTTTACGTAGGCATTAAAAAAAATCGTATTAACTTCATCTCCATTTGATAATCATTTGGTTTATGGTTTTTGAAAATTATACGGGCTTGTTTTCTCACATTTTCTTTACAATTATTTTCTTCTTTCTTATGAAAATCTTTGTATTCTTAACCCAAATTAAAAAAAAAAAATGAAAACTTAGTTTTGTTTTTGAAAACATTAGTAAAATGTAAATAACAAAATAAAGAAACTCATGGATACAAGTAGCGTTTATAAGTTTAATTTTCAAAAACCAAAAACCATAATTTCAAATTAAGTTGTTATCCACTCTCAAGTACTAATTATTAAATTAATTTCAACCCAAAAATGTTGGATTTTTAAAAGAAAGGAACTTATTTATTTATTTATGAAAGAAAAGGATTTTAAGAAATTATTTATATGTTAGATAGTTGGATACTGCTGTAGCACTCTTTTATCCCTCAAATTAAGTATCGTTGTCAATCAGAAAATTAATTTCAATATCATAAACAGTGTGCTTTTTAAAAATCAATGAGTTAAAAGAAAGCATATAAAATAAAAAGATCAAGCCTTTAGGCATTTGAGCTGTTCATTTAAAGGGTGGTTGCAATTGGGAACCCACTAGAATCAAATCTTTAATTGGGAATCATCCATGTTGATTAAGACACTATTAACATCACAATATTCATAATCTTAACTTCCTACACCCATTATCTCTCTACCTTACCAATAATTTAACTACTTATCCATTCTAATCAAAGTTGGCAAATATCTTTGGTTACATTATTACGATATTATTGTTTTTTCTTTTAGTCATGCAACAACAAGGGAAGGTGGAAGATTCAAACCCTGACTTTTTGGATGATGATATATGTTTTAACTGGTTGAGCTATGTTTAGGTTGATATCATTGTTTTTGTTATATTGAAGAGATGTCAACGTTATTTATGAGGATGAAGACTAGTAAAGTTTTTTTTTTTTTTCTTTTTTTGCAACAAAAATAAGTGAAGATTCTTAACTTAATTGTGGACAAAGATATTTTTTTTTTTCAGTTGAATTTTGGAGATTAGAAAGAATATGGAGAATATGTTCCTCACCTCGCTCCCATTCATGAATCTTCCATTGTTTTTATTATATATATATCTAAGATACTCTTATAATATTCATTATTTAAACTAATAAATAATATAAAAATTAACTTCTTCTAATTTTTAACTAAAAAGGTACGTTTTATATATTAATTAATAGAGAAATTAGTTTTTAATTATAAAATAATAATAATAATAATTGTTGATGTCAAAATTTGGGTAGGGAAAACTCACATGACCTTCACGTGACACCAACGGTAAATTTGTATTAGGGGGATGATGTGACCTGCAAAACAAGGTAAATCTGCACATCGATGTAATGCTTGTCACACCGCCTCCGATGCTTAAGTCAACAAGAAGTAAGATGAGAAAGTAAGAGAGCAAGAGTAGGAGTAGAGTCAGAGAGTAGAGTTCGGGATCCCTCCTTCAGGGTTGAAGAAGAGTTTTTATACCTTTCTCCTGTTTTAGGGTTTTCCAGGCATTTGGAGGCAGATTCGAGTTGAACCAGGTGGAACCGAGGTGACCTAGGGGCTCTAGGAGCCGTGCGGAGGAGGAAAGGCTTGGCCCACAGCCCACGAGGTTGGGCCAAGCCTAGCCCAACCCCTTTGACTCGTTTCTCCTTTGGGGTCCGCCTGCTGATCGTGTCTTCGGGTCGGTGTTGCGCAGTCCTACTTAGTTCTTAAATTCCAGAGTGGTCTAGAATTATCTATAACAATAAATAAATGAGGAATTTTCTGTGTGGAAATTTCAAAACATACCTGGATTATTCTCCAAGCCAAAGGATAAGGATTAAAAGTCTCCAATAGGATGGTAATAGAGAGGACATTTACAACCTTGCCCAGCTTTGATGCCATCTCTACCTATTGCAAATTAAAGATGGATATACAACAAGACAAGTTGGAGTCTCAAAGATGCTTTCGTTGTTTCTGACTTTGCACAAAAATTTAATCCCTATATTTACCCTATTTTTCAATTTTAAGGAATCCGAGTGAGTTTAAAGTTAGATTCTCTACATAAGTTGAAAAATACATTCTCAACCTTCATCACTAAATTAAATCAAAGAAAAAAGCTGGTTGGCCCACATTAAATTAGATCATCTCGATTTCAAAGTAAGTGAGTAGAAATTAAGCTATTTTAGGTTGGATTCGCCAAATATAAATAGTAGTTATAGTTAAGTTATATAAAGAAAAAGAAGAAAGCTTAATTAGAAAATGAGTTCATAATGAGGTGCGAGGTACTAAAATACAAAAGAAAAAAAAAATTAAAGAAAAAAGACCATTCGTACAACTTAGTGGGCAAGCGTGCAAATAATTCCATCGTTGATTGGGGCCAAAACTTGCCCTTCCATCACTCTAATCCTATTCCTTAGATTCTTTATGGATTCACTTGTACAATATTGCATTATTTCAAATGATTTTAATGTTTTCCTACTAATTCTCAATTTGATAAAAGGAATACTTTTTTTAAAATGATCTAAAGTTTTTTTTTTTAAATTTTCTTTTTTGATCAAATTATCGAAAGTGATAAAAATAATAAAGTTAAAATATAGGTTTAGTCCACAAACTTTCAAGTTTGTGTGTAATTGGTCGGAAACTTTAAAAAGTATTCAATAGGTCTCAAAACTTTTAGTTTTGTGTCTAATAAGTTTCTGAACTTTAAAAATGTCTAATGAGTTCTTGAATTTTCAATTTTTTTTTGTCTAATAAATGTCTTGACATATTCAACATTTTTTTAAATTAACAAATCTATTAGACACAATATGATATTAAGCTTTCGATTTTGTATCTAATAAATCTCTGGATTTTACAAATGTCAAACGAGTTCTTGAATTTTTGTTTTCTGTCTAATAGATGCTTGACATATTCAACATTTCTTAAAATTAACAAATATATTAGACATAATATCACATTAAACTTTCAATTTTGTGTCCAATCAGTCCATGAATTAAAAAAAATGTTGAGCAGATCAATGAGCTATTAGACACAAAATTGAAAGTTAGAGACTTATTAGACACAAAATTGAAACTTTAGATATTTATTAGACATCTTATTAGACACAAAATTAAATGTTTAAGGACCTATCAAACACTTTTTAAATTTTAAGAATTTATTAGACTCAAACTTGAAAGTTGAGTGATTAAATTTATAATTTAACAAAATGTAAGAAGTAGTCTCAATTAACTATGGGGATCATTTTGGTTTTTAAACATTAAACAAATTGTATAAAATTTAGTGTAAAAGACGTTTATAAAATGAATCTCACCCACAAAATGGGATTTCTCTAATCGTTTATGAAAAAAAGAAAAGAAAAAAATAATTTAAAATAAAATAAAAGACGCATTATTGATGACTATAAAATATAGGAACGACAAATTGTAAAAAAGAAAAACTTTTGGCTTTATACCTACATGAATATTGAACACCAAGCTGTTTAGAAAAATACAAAATAATTACAATCTACTAGATGGTCAAAAACAAATTACTTAAATGAATAGATAAATACAAAAAAATGTGGAATAGACATCCACATCCAATAAGTTAAAATGGTTTTTTTTTTTTTGTTAGTACATCAACATTTGGAGGTGGAGGAATTCGAACCTTTGATCTCATGGTTGAGGGTATATGTCAATTACCACTAAGCTAAACTCGCTTTGGCCAATAAGTTAAAATGGTTGGTATCTACCTCTCATCAAATATATTGACCTAAAACTATTAAACCACGTCACTTCATTCAAATTTTATCTAATAGAGTCTCATATGACATTCTATCGATCTGTTATTATTGACGATGTTGAAAGTGATGTGCTCGAGAGTAAACTGATAGATGAGACTTCGAGAAGAGGCTATATAATTCTTTGTTCGAGGAGAGAATTGAGGAGATTACGATCAAATTTTTACCCTAAACTTAAAAATGGGATTGTTTTACACAAATGGATGGGTTTCTTTTTTAAAAATTCATAGTGAAGAAAACTTTTTAAAAAAAAAGTAAAAGAAAACCCAAACCAAAAAAAACTCAGCAACTAAAGTTAAAACCTTAATAATAACAAAAAAAAAACACGACACTCCATTATTAAAAAAGAAACGCCACCTCAGCTTTTCTTCATTCCCCACAATCCACTAATTTTCCTTTTTGCTCTATAAATTCCCAAATTCCATTTTCAAAAAGACCAAATTACAATTCCAAAACTCCATCCTTGAAACTTCAACACACAAACCCAAATGTCTAGAAGGTTCCTCCTTCACTTCGCCACCGCCGCTAGTCCGTCGGAGCCGCCGCAGCCCCGTCCTGGGTTCGGGAGCTTCGACATGAACGTTGTAATGGTCCTTTCCGTTCTCCTCTGCGCTCTGGTTTGCTCTCTGGGTCTCAACGCGATCCTAAAATGCGCCTTGCGGTGCTCCACTCTACTGGCTTCCATGTCGGGCCATGGCGGCGGGAGTTTGGTGGTGCACCCGAAAGGTGTTCGACGAAATGTCTTAAAGAAATTCCCGACGGTGGAGTTCTCGAAAGAGGCCAACAAACTGCGGGGAATCGATGGGGAGTGCGTGATTTGCTTGGCGGAGTTCGAGGCTGGGGATCGGGTTCGTGTTTTGCCCAACTGCTTCCATGGCTTCCATGTTCATTGCATCGATAAGTGGCTTAGTTCCCACACTTCCTGCCCCAAGTGCCGCAATTGCCTCACTGACACTTGCAGGAAGGTCGACTACGGTTGTGGGGAGGCGACGGCGGTGGCGGAGAGTTCGTCCTCTGTTGGGCCGCCGCAGCCGGCGGAGGAGGTGGTGGTGAATGTTGTTATTGCTCCGGTGGAACGGGAAGGTTTGGTGTGCAACTATAGGGAAAGTAGTAGATGAGAATGAAGTGGGGCTGTGGGGTTGTGCCTTTTTTTTGTTGATTGATAGAGCATTTTGGCTGCTTTTGCTTTTGCTTACAAGTAAGCACTTTTTTTTTTTTTTTTTTTTTTTTTTTTGATTAGGTGGCAAGCAAAGCCTACTTAAGACAAGATTAGTGTACTTATTCAAATGTAAATATCTTTCATTTTCCACTCTCTCTTTTCCCTTCCCTCTAATCAAATAAAGAGGTTTTTGTACTAATTTAGAAGGTTTACTCTCTTGAGTTTTAACTTTGTCACCCCTTTTTCAAAAAAAAAAAAAAAAAAAAACCTTGTTACCTCATTTTTAGATTATTCTATTTCGGTTTCTGACGATGGAATGTTCTATTTTAGTTCCTAAATTTGTGTATTTTAAAGTTATTATTTTGATCTTCATGGATGATGAGGGTGGAGCAAAAACTTTTGATAAGTAGGGAGTAAGGTTTTATATTTTGATTTTTTCTGTGTATGATCTTTCAATTTTGAAAATTAAGGTGAGATAAAATTAGAGTGAATTTTAAAAAATATTATTGTTTTTATATAACTTTTTGATTCCTGTTAATGTATTTTGTTTTTAACGAATGGATATAAAAGAACTTTTTTCGTTGATTCTTTCCCTCGTTCCTTTTACCTTGGGATACCTCACTTGCAATGATACACATTATTTTCAATCTTGTAATGATGATACACATAACACCAACTCCATCTTGAGAAGAAAAAACAAAAAAAAAAAAAACAAACTTATTGCAACTAAATCAAAAACTAACCGCCACTATCTTGGAACAAATTCATGGGAGAGGCTATTTTTGCTCTAAGCCCTCCAAGCCTTTCCTTGGATTTCATAAGTAGTTAGTGTTTAAAGGACTAAAGTAAATATTTTGAAATGAAACTTCTAGACTAAAATTGTTATTTTAGACTTTGGAGTACTCTTCTTCTTCTTCAAATTAAGTAATTTATTTTGGTTTTTAAACATGTACAAAATTAGTCCACAAAAGTATGAATATACATGGTGATGAATAAGATAAGAAGAATATTAACTAATGATCAGGTAACTTATTTTGATTTTTGTCATAACAATATCATTTGAAAGTAACGTAGAGTTTATGAAATAAAATGATATATCACTTAATAAAGCATCGGATTTGAAAGTTGTGACGAGAAGTATGAAAAAATCAATCAGATCAATCAGTTGGGAAAAAAGGGGTGAGTAATAATAATATTGATATATGTTGTTAAAGTAGATAGACACTTGGAACAATCTCTCCTTTTGTAGCTAGCTAGCAGCCTCTGGATTCAATTATTGAAAACTTTTATGCATGAGTGACTGTTTTTGGGTCCAGCAGGATCCAGGGTGTGACTGAATTTAAACTATGGCAAATCATGTTTCCATTTCTCAAGTTGTGCAACATATACTTTTTTATTTTTTATTTTTAAAAAGGAAGTTGTGCAAAATATCAACAAGTAACTCATTTATTATATGGAATTATAATGTTATTATATATCTTGGGTGAATGATACGTTTTTACTTTCGTATTTATTTAGTCTCTAAATTTTTAAAATGTACAATTGTTAACTATGAATTTTGTACGATGTCTTCTCATTTAATCATGGTTGTTACTCGTTTCAAAAAATATTTTACAACTTGCAATGTCCTAACTGATAGTATTCATTTAATTTTTAGTCCATAAGAGAACTTTCACAACTTAAATAAGTTTAGTTTTGTGAAGCTTAGAATGTTTCTAAATCTATATGATCTGAACTAAAATATAATGATATGAAAGAATAAGTTATATAAACTTGAATTGGTGTGATTTATGCTTTAATTTTATGATTTTGTAAAACACTATATGTTATATAGGGAGAGTTTCATTAGGATTGAATTTATATAACGTGTATTTATGGAGAGTTTCACACACATTTATTATTTATTTTTCTAAAAAAGGAGAATTTTATTAAAATTGAATTGACACTCTTAGAGGTCTATGGTTCGAATTTCCACCCTTCATTAAAAAGAAACAGTAAAAACATCACACATCAACATTAAATACTCATTAGATTAACATAATTATCTGTTTAAAAAAAAAAATTAACATCATCATCATTGAAATTAATCCAAGTACGTTGTCAAAAGAAAAAAAAGGGAAAAATACACTTTTAGTCCTTGAGGTTTGGGTTAAGTTACACTTTGATCCCTGAGTTTTCAAACTCAACAAAATTACCCCCGAGGTTTGAGATAAGGAGCAATTTGGTCCCTGTCATCCATTTTTCTGTTAAATCTAACGGACTGCTAACGTGGCACGATTATTTTAATTAAAAAATTAATTTTTAATTTTTTTAAATAAAAATATATTAAAATAATAAAAATATTATTATTTTATTATTTATTTTTATTCTTTTTCCCCCTTCTCATTCTTCTTTCTTCTTCGACTTTTCTTCTTCCCTTTTTCTTCAGACGGCGACCACTTGGCCGCTGGCAAATATATATATATATATATATATTTTTTTTTTTTTCTTTCCTTCCCTCATTTTTTCTTCTTCTTCACGGTACCTCCCTCCCTTTCGTTCGCCGAGAATCGAAGGAGGTGTGGCAACCATTTTCCGATGAGTTGAATCGACTGCAACGATTTTCCGGACCTCGGATTCGCGATCGACTGCAATTGAGATAGGTGTGGCAACGATTTTCCAGCGAGAATCGAAGGAGGGAGGTCCCTCCCTCCCTTTCGTTCGCCGTTTCTTCTCGCACGTGAATTTTCCGCCGCCCGCGAGCAAACCCCCTCGCTGGAAGGACTGAAGTTCCAGATCTGAAGTTTCCGGCGAACTGAAGTTCCAGATTTGAACGATTCCAGACCAGATCTGTTCGCGTGGATGCCAGTTCGCGTAGATCTGGAACGATTCGGCTGGGATGCTCGCGTGGGTTTGTCCCCTTCATTTTCCCCCCGTCGGACCTCGGATTCGCAAGCGTTGCAAGTGGGCCGCGGCGGATTCGCGTGTGAGAAGAAACGGCGAACAAGAGGGGGTCTGACGGTGCACGCGAAGAAGAGAGGGAGAAAGGAGAAGATTGAAGAAGATGAAGAGAAGGGAAAAAAAAAAAAAGAAAAGGTCGCCGGCGAACGACGGTTGCCGACGGCCAGATGCCTGCGCCGACGACAAGTGACTGGTTGGTTGGTGTTGGTGTAGTGAAGAGGAAGAAGAAGAAGTAAAATATAAAAATAATAATATTTTGATTATTTAATATATTTTTATTTTTAAAAATTAAAAAGTAATTTTTTAAATTAAAATAATAGTGCCACGCCAGCAAACTGTTAGGATTTAACAAAAAATTGGACGGAGGGACCAAAAGTGTAACGAAATCCAAACCTCAGGGGTAATTTTGTTGAGTTTGAAAACTCAGGGACCAAAGTATAACTTAACCCAAACCTCAGGGACCAAAAGTGTATTTTTCTTAATCCAAGTACTTGTCAAGGTGAACATAGTTTAGTGATAACTAACATGTATCTTGGATAAATAGATTTAGAGATTCAAATCCCCTAATTCTAAATGTTGTTAAACTAAAATAACCAAGTACTTGAACAAAGTGAATCTTTAGAAGTACAATAGACACAAAACTAACTCAAAATATAAAAATTGATTGAAAAAAAAAGATGGTCCATGAACTTTAAAATTTTATAATAATTTAGGTTCCTTATTGTGAAAATTGATGTTAAGATTGGATAGGATTTTTTACATATATATAGATAAAACTAATTAGGGATCAAATTTATTTAAACATTACAAAGATTAAAGTGTCACATAATGAAAATTAACACTTGATTTTGATGAGAGTTTTAACAATATAGGGACTAAAACTTAATTATAAATTTTTAAGTAGAGAGACTAAATTATTATATTAAAAATTTTTAATTTTTAGGAACTAAATTGTTATAAAATAGACACTAAATCTTTACTAACTAAGGCCCCATTTGATAACCATTTGATTTTTCGTTTTTTGTTTTTGAAAATTAGGCTTGTTTTCTTCAAATTTCCTCACCATGATTTTCATTTTTGTTAAAGACATACTTGAATTCCTAACCAAATTCTAAAAACAAAAACAAGTTTTTGAAAACTACTTTTTTTAGTTTTTAAAAATTGGCTTGGTTTTTGAAAACATGGAAAGAAAGTAGGTGAAAAACCAAAGAAACTTAGAGTTGGAAGTGGTGTTTATAAACTTAAAAACCAAAACACAAAAAATCAAGTGGTTATCAAACGGAACCTAAAGTTCAGGAATTAAATTGTTACTAGATCAAAACCGTTTTTATCCACAAAGATATAACTAATTTAACTCAAATTCCACAACAAAAGCTAAACCCTAAACCCATACGCCATTCGTACATATTCTTCATAATCATATAACTTTTACTTTCATTTACATATTTAATTGTCACAATGTTGAGATATGATATTATAATATATAAATAGAAAATATTGATTTCATTGTTCAAAAAAAAAAAAAAAAAGAAAATATTGATTTCATTTATGAAATAAGCACTAACCCATTGGCAATAACACATCAAGAATAATTACGGATCAATAATGGATAACATATGCTTAATTAACTTACCTTAGTTTGAGTTTTTTTTTTTTTTTTTTTTTTTTTTTGAAAAAAAAGAGGAGTTTTGATGAAAACTCTCGTTTATAAACATGCACTTTCAAATAGTGCATCTCCTCGAAGTATGGTTTAGTGTTGTTAGAAGTGCTTTTAAAGTTTTCAAAACTACTTTTGATTGTCTAACCAAACATCATGAGAAGTTTGAAAAATTGCACTTTTAGTTTTTCAAAAACCATGTCAAGTTCATCCTTAATGTTTTCGTCTAGAATTCGAACCCGTCCCATCAGAAGAAAATTGGGAAAAGGGGAATGCCCTTTTATGAGGGAAAAAATGGAAGGCATAAGAGGAATGGAAATGGAAGCTGAGGGTGAAAAGCAAAACATAAATTGTACTAAAAAGAGAGAATTTGGATGATAGAGTTCACATGTTGTGTCTGTTAGAGGACATATAAAATCACATACACACCAACCCCAATATAGGCAAAGGCCATGGCTCTCCAAATATATAATGCTCTAATTGAGAGTGATAAGTCCCATGACTTTGTACCATGTGCACATGTTCCTTTTATCTCGTTGTCTTTGTGGAATACGTCGTTGGTGATGTTCAAATGTGACCTCGACTCAATTGTCACCATCTTCATTTCTTTAATGTCTTTCTAGAATTCACTTTTCTCATATTCTTTTAGAATTCAATAAGTTGTTTATAACTCATTTGGTAATGTTTTCATTTTTAGTTTATATTTTCTTATTCGTACTTTTTTTAAAAAGAAAAGAAAAGAAAAATGATCATTCCTTTCTTAAAATGCATACCATAACTATTTCTTTTTTCTCTGATTTTAAATTTTGAAAAAAATAATGTTTTACATGAAAATGATTTTTTTTGTTTAAAAAATGAAATATTAAAAGTCATTATTTTATATCAATTTTTTTTTTAAATATTTATTATGGATTTTGTAAGTTGTAACTCAAAAAATGACCTCCATATTGAAAAACCCTCGGCCGCCGGGAAATAATAGGGTATAGTATTATAATTTGATCTATGAATAAAAATTATTGAGAAAATTAAAAATAAACAGGTGTAACGTGATAGAGGAATTTTATCCATAAACATCTTGAAATATAAAATTAAAACTAATTAATTATTAAGTTTATTTAATTTAAACATAATATAAAATTTTCATTCTTAAAACTGGGCTAAAATACTATTTTGTCCTTGTACTCTTTTTTTTTTTTTTTAGAAATTTTGTACCTGTACTTTGTAACTTGTTCTATTTTAGTCTACATATATATACTTTTCATAAATCTTAATAAATCTTAAAACACATTTACTTCGTGCCTTTTTTAAAAAAAAATAAAAATTACCAAGTTCAATAAAAATTAACTTCGAACTAACAATACATGCTAATTTTAAGTTTTACTAAAAGTACAAAGAAAAGTTGAAATTACAGGACTAAAATGAAATGAAACTTAAAGTATTGAGATCACAATGGTATTTTAATCTAAAATTTAAAAAACATAAATCCCACATTTATTTTGAATTAAAAATAATACCAAGTTGCAAGTTGTGCTTGATTGTGAGTTTATGTTGAATCTCTAAGTCATATATATTGAAGTATGAATCGTACCAAATTATACGTCAAAATTGGTGGTTGTATTTCAAATTGATTCAACAACATGTTGTAATTGATCTTAATATTATTATTATTTTTCTGAAACATTATTGTAATTCTTATTTGACCCAACACATCATCACTATTCACTAGCATATATTATATATATTATATGATGTAGGACTTGGGTCAGACCCATTTTCTTTTGTTGGTTTGTGGGTTTACAAAAGGACCCATAAACAAAAACACCTCTCATTATCATCCATTGCCATCACTTAGATGTTGATATATCCAATTTCAAGTATTTACAAAGAATTTTAAGACTATGGTTTTATTTTTTAAACTATTGCATATATGTATTTTATTATAATATTTAAGATTCAAGTGAAGTGGCTGTCAGGAAGGGATTCAAATTTATAAAGTCTGAAGGATGTTACTAATATTTTAATTGATTGAACTATATACTCAGGTTGGACATGATTAAGAAATCTATATCAATATAATATTAATCATATAATGTAAACAACCAATTCATGGGTGATAATTGTTGCCAAACTATATTCAACTAAATAGTTTCAATAATTTATAGGTTAAAATAGTTGCTGAAAAAAGTATGGTTGAACTGACATAAAACTTGTACTCTCGATCAGGAGGTCGGGGTTCACATCCTTCTTACTAGTTTGATAAAAAAAAGGGGCAACTAGATAAATGGCCATTTTTAATTCAGCATTTTGAAAAATGGCCATATGTTTTTTTCATTTGAAAAATGGCCAATTTCTATTTTTAGTAGGTTTTTTTTACAACGAATCGGACGAAAATACCCCTGAGCGAAATCTAAATCTAACTAACAGATAAATTCAAATACAACGTAAATCCAGTGAACTATAAATTCAAATACAGGAGAAAATCTAGGGTTTACATTTAATTTAACAGTCCTTTGAAAATCAATAAAATTCAAATTTAACAAACATAACAAATAAATAGCTTAACTGTAATAATAAATTAATAATAGGGAGATAGTTGTAGAATTAAAAATATATATATATATATATATATATATATATGTTAAATTTTACCTTAAAAATAGCATGAATCAAGGGAGACGGTTGATTGATAACAAAAATCAACCAAAATAGCATGAATCAAGGGAGATAGTTGTAGAGTTAAAAAAAAAAGGTTAACTTTGTGTGTATTTAAATTACTAAATTCATTTACACACAATTAACCAAAGTGTATTTAGTAAACTTGCAGATAATTTCAATCATCTTGAAAAATGGGAAAAAATCATTACTCACAAATGTTACTAGAACAATAAAAAATATTCAAGTTTATAAAAAGAAAAATTATGCAAATATAGTGTATTCAATAAACAAATTATGCAAATGCAGTGTATATAAATTAACTAACCTACTAGACAACATGCAAATAATTTCAGTAAGGTAACATCAAATCATCTACTCATTATTTCCTTTAAGCTTAATTCGAAAATTGGTATTTAGTATTCACCTTGTTCTTTAAAAAAATTTTGAAACCCTTGAGATTCTTCCCATTTTCTTCCGTTTGTGCGATCTTTCCCATTTTCATCTTCTGCCTCCAACCATCACAAACGAAATTCTTGAGAAACCTCCGATCTTCTTTTGGGCACCTTTCGATTCAAATCTTCTTTCAAAAGCTTTCATTTGGAAACCATTGAAGACCTTGAAAAAATTGAAAAATACTGTGTTGAAAAATAGGATACAAGGAGGAAAATAATGATAGATAAATACAAAATACAGTATTTAACATATACCTATGTTTCAAGATTGATAACCCTTTCAATAATGGGAAGTAGTGAAGACATGCAAGTCGTTGAACAAGACTATGATTTCTGGGTTGTTAGAACGATGAAGATGATTGGATAATAAAGATATCAATTTGGATAGTGAAGATGCATGATTTGAGGATTAAAAATAGTAAATCTTAATACATGTTTATTTGTAGGGATTTAAAAGATAAATCCATAATTTGAAAAATATAATGAAGACAAACCAACTAGATTTTGTAAATCAAGGAAGGGAATGATTTTATATATATATATATATATATAAAAGTTTAATTCAACGAAATCAGGGGTGAGAGAGTATAATGAGAAGAAAAATTCGTTAGGAAATAGGTTAAAAAAACCGTTTAGTCATTTTTCATTAAAAAAATCTGTTTGGCCATTTTTAAAAAATACAGTGTATTTGTGGCCATTTATAAGAATGGATCAGTTCCTTGATTTATGGAATTAGAGGTTACAGATTTATTTTTTTAAAAAATAATCAGATACGGCTGCACAAATATAGGAGAGACGTGGAGGATGACTGAAGGGTAAAAATGGTAGTTTGTATCACACGAAAATAGGTTAAAAAATTCGGTTTGGCCATTTTTCATTAAAAAATCCGGTTTGACCATTTTTCAAAAGTACCCTGTAATTTTTTGCCATTTCTAAGGATTTCCCTAAAAAAAACTTAGGTTAAAAAAATGTTGGAGATTGTTGGGTTCCTAGAGTGAGTAGAAATGTGGTATAAAAAGACTCTAGAATTCCTGTGCAAGTATACACAGTCTGCAGCAAGTAATAAGTATTTGTCAATCCAAGGTCTGAACTAGCTTCCACTCTATCTATTTTGTATGAATGTTTTAATGGTTTCCAGGTAATAAAAATGATTGGGTTTTATAAGAATTATGCTGAAGCAAAGTAAATGACAGAACAACAAGTAAACAAATAGGCAGACAGATTAGAGGCAGGCGCTGGTTAGGTTTAGTAATTGCTTAAAAAGATGCTCTAGCAATATTATTGATCATGCAACTCTCGCAGTATTATTAGCGGATTCCTCCCAGAACTCCGAATCTTTTGGAATGTGTTTCAACCCCAATGAAGTGCGACCGATCAAGCACTAGGCAACTGGCTATCCCTAGCTCAGTCACTGGCGTTCACCAATACACAATGATCATAGTGTGGATAATTGCCACACACTCTCTAAATCATCCCTGAAACTAGAGAGAGGTATTCACACCGGCTGGCCAAGCGGGCATAAAATAGAAACAAGCACAACAATTAACCAAGATGCAATAATCAATAAATATTATTAGAGTTTAAGCACGGCAACTACATATTCCTTAACCAACGCCTAAAGCTACTTAGTTCATAATAGGCATAGAAACATGAATTACAATCTGAGTAGGCATGTCCATTATCACAAGATAATAAAGAAAATAATAATCTCCTTAATCAGCTTGCGGATGATGGTGTTCTTGATAATCTCCAATCTCTCTATACTATTCGGCTTCCAAGGGAAGTTGGAATCCATTTGACTTGGGCGACTATCTCCTTTTATAGAGGTGATAGGAGGCTTGAATTAGGTCAACTTGGACACGTGTAGGGCTCTCCTTACTCCTTTATCCCGAAAATAACTCAACAGAAGTCGGTTTACTAAATTGGATAACGAGTTGTGACGTGGCAGTTTTGCCTCCGGGTTTGCTCCAGCATAAAATCTGCTCCCTCAAGTCGCCCAGCAACAGATTCTGCACAAAATGATTTCCAAAGCTTCCATTCTTCCAGATGGGTTAAAACATGTAATATCTATCCACAACCAATCCTAATAAGCACAAAGGACACACAAAACCCTATATAAATGAGGCCTAAATAACTACCTTTTGGGCAGTTATGAGAGATCCAATTTTGTGTTTGTCATTATGGGCCTCCAATTTAGTCCATATATGTAAGCCCAATCTTTCATGTCCTTTGCTGGTCAACCTCACAAATATCGATATATTTTTTTTTTTTTTTTTTTTGAAGCAGACAAATATCGATATATTTGTTGCTGATTTACATATTTAAAATATAAAACTAGAAAACTAGCATATCTTATAATTCGCAAAGTATAATAAATTAGACGTCATCTAGATAAAAAAATCTATTTTTTTTTTCCTTAAAACCTGAATAATACTCAACTTGTCTACGTGAACATAATTTAATAGATAAACCATTTATTAGTTTCTTTAGAGTTGAATGTCTAAATTTCTATCTCACATCCATATAACTAAAAAAACCCTTAAAACTTCATCATTAGTGTTAATTAATGGCGAGTTTGAAAAAACTTTTAGAAGAATATTTTTTTTTTTTTTTTTTTTTTTTGGAAATAAGAATAAAAAATGCTTTCAGGCTATTAAAAACGCCTTTCAAATATTTCATAGATTTTGGTTAGATTATCAAAATTGAACTTCAAAAAGAGAAAAAAACAGAGTTAGAAAATCAAAATGGGTTCTGAAAATTCTAAAATGCACATGTGCTTATCAGATATATACCTTTTTTTTTTTTAAATACTTATCGGATACATACTTTTACTTTAAAAAGTTTTTTTTTAATGTCATTTCAAACTCACCTCTACCATATGCAAAATTGAGTTTCGACATTTTTCATTTTAAAATTTAATATGAATTTGCTCATCCAAAAAAAAATATACGAATTACTTTAATTATTACAACAAATCTTAATTTTAACCTGACCATCGATAATTTACATATTAAAAAACTAATCATATTTTAAATAATAAACAAAAAGGAACTCAATTCAGAGTTTAAAACTCTCACTCCCAAGATTTGTTTTGAACATATAACACTACATAACATGAAGAAAAAAAAAATCAAACTTTCAACTTATTTAATGTCTTAATCAATTAAATCATATCCAGGTTAGGAATATGATTCTCACACATCGAAGCACTAAATTCACAATGACATTCATTCCTATGTAAATTAAAACTGATTGAGGCACCTTTTCATTTCCAACCATCACAATTAATTTTCGAACTTCTAATTTTGGTGCCCATACATTTAAAGAAAACAATAGATCACAATAAAAAGTAATAATTGAATAAATATTTTATGTGTTGAGTATAGTTCCATTAAATTGCATTTGCATTATATTGCATGACCCACTTTGAACCACAATTTTGAGAAACTCTCACCATCACCAAATCCCAATGACAAACAAAGTTGAAGTTGTCAAAGGGTGGGTCCTAAAATGAGCAGCCACAACCTTCAAATATACATTCAATTTTATGGGCCATTCTCCTGATTGCTTCACCACTACTCTTTTTCTCAATTTCCAATCCTTTTTTTTCCTTCATTCTAAATTTCTAATAGTGACTTTGATAACTACTCTACCAATACATGAATGCATTACAATTTCTAGTATTTTTTTTAAAAATAAAAGTATTGTTTATTAGGTTTATTTATGGATCCTAATGAATATCCAATCTTGGATAAATGTTTCGAATAAAATAGTATCATGTGTGACGTGTTCTCAACCACAAATAACAATATAAGCTAAAAAAAAATACTTCTTTTTTTATTTGGTTCAAACTTTTATTTCTTTTTTTAGTTCAACAATATGTGGAGAAGAGGATTCGAACTTCTAACCTGTTAGTCAAAGATATGGATGTTTTAACTAGTCGAACTATGCTCAGTTTTTTTTCCTGGTTGATTGAGATATTACACTAGATCTTAACAATAATGTTGAGTGGGGAGTACTGTTTAGTAAATATATAAGACCCCGTTTGATAGTCATTTGGTTTTTGAAAATTAAGCTTCGAAACACTATTCCTACCTCCTCTTTCTCCTTCTCCTCCTTTTTTTTCTTTTTTTTTTTTTTTTCTTTTTTTTTGGTGAAAAGACACTACTCCTACCTATATGTTCATTTGTTTTGTTATCTACTTTTCAAAATCCAAGCCCATATTTGAAAAACAAAAAGTAGTTTCTTAGAACTTGTTTTTGTTTTTGAAATTTGGGTTAGAATTCAAATGTTTCTCTAAGAAATGGAAACCGTTATAAAGAAATTGTGAGAGAAAACTAATACAATTTCCAAAAATCAAATGGTTATCAAACGTGACTTTATATATTGGAAAAAGGAAACTTAAAAATTTAAATGAAATGAGGAAGATGATATCAAAATAATAATATGAAAATTAGAAAAAGATGGTGAATATATATATTTAATTGAAAATGAAAGTCTATAAAGTTGAAATTGATTTGATGAGGTGTAAATTGAAATTGAGGTAAGAAGCATGAATAATGGTGAGATGGAGATTTTTGAGTTGTAAAGAGGGGTGTAGTTGGGTCCTTGAAGCCTACAACAATACATTATTCATTATTAAGCTTAACCTAACAAAACACACAGACACTCACACTACCAAACTCACATAAAGTAATCTTTGCTTCTAATTCACTTCTACCTTGCCTCCTTCATGTTACACCCCCACTCTTCAACTCATTTCTAATTATTTAATTCTTTTTATTTTCATTCATTTTCATATATATATATATATATATATATATATATATTCCTCAAAGTAAAAAGAAGAATTTGACTGTTAATCATCAATTAATTTAGACTTTTTCTAGCATATTCTTTTAGGGAGTAAATAACCTCTTTTGTTTCGCAGAGTTAAAATAGTTTTTTTAGCTCAACGATATGAAGATGGAGATTCAAACCTCTGACCTCTTGACTTACGGTATATATGTTTGAACCAAATTATTTTTGGTTGGCAAACTAATCATTTTCAGCCACAACCTCTTTTTCCATGTATTTTCTTTCAACATTTCACTGCTCTTAATTTTTTTTCTTAAGATTTTTTCTTGGATACCCAAAAGCTAGAACGGTCAGGAAAGATAAGTATAATGAACGTAATTGAATAACTTTTTTGCTCTATTGCTTATGTACACTTTTGTACCGTTAGTTCTATCCCAAATTTTAACATCTCAAAAAGGTTGTACATGGTCTAGTGGGCTAATTCATAATGAGATTGGATGTGATAGTTATGCTAGGTTGATGGTTTATGATGCATTCCATTGTCTTTGGCTTGAGTTGTGTTGCAATGTGCTAAGTCCATCTTTTTACAAGCTTAATTGCAATCTCTTATTAGTGTGAGTATTTGGCTTAAAAAGGTAGTATCAATTGCATGAGTATGATAAATAGCATAATTCTCATCATGTTGCTTGTGAGCTGGCTCAACTTTGATAAATATGAAAATTTATCCACTTGTAGATTTTTTTAGTGATCAAGGAGGTTAAATAGTGAGTGATTTTTCTATACTTTTAGGAATTTTCTTTAGACCCTATTTCATTTTATCTTATCATGTTATACATGAGTCACTTTTTTGTTTTTCGACTCATTGTAGATTAAAAGACGTAGATCAATGCTTTGTTTTCTACTATTGTAGGTACTTGTGTTGTGTCATGACAATGAATCTCTCAATGCACATAGACAACATTTATGATAAATGGTCTCTAGATTATATAGAAGTTAGAATTGTTTTTCCAACAGTGTACCATTTTTTTTCAAACTTAAACTATAAATATGATTTTTTTTCCAATTATTCTCTAAAAGTTGAAGATTTGAATCCTCAATCCTATGTCGAATTCAAAAAGAAAAAAAAAACACGGCCCAATTCAGCGCTTTAGCCCTTCAACCCTTTCTTATCCTTCTTCTCTCTTTGCCCTATTATTTTTAAGTCACATCTCAAACTATATTTTATAACTAAAAAAAAAAAAGATCAAACTTATGACTTAAGAGAGATAAACTCTACCTACTTCAACTATATTTTAGTTGACTTCTAAATAGCTTCTTGAGATTTGAACTAAAATTACATAAAATTCATAATATCTAAAATCACAAGGCAAAATCCAATAAAATAATACATAAAGACCATAGTAATGGTTTGCCACTAAGAGAGCAACTTTGTTTTGAATAAAAGAATAAAATAGTGAAATTTCAAAATTCTTATAAAGTGTTTGACAAAAGTGTAAATCCCTCCCTCTACATATTATATATTGGAAATAATGTGTGGCATATGTATGTGTCTCAAAATATACACATTTCAGTTCATCTCAAACTTTTGTGTGTTATGATAATGATTTAAGCAGATCTATTTCCAGAAGAAAAAAAGAAAAAAAAAAAAAAAAAGAAAGAAAGATTGTAATAAGAATTATAACAATAATAATAAAGTCAGTCCAACCAAACTGCCCAACAATTTCCACTGACAGTTTATATTGGAAGACATTGAGCACATGTTTGCACATGCAATCTTAAAAGCAACCATCAAATATTTTAAGTCTCACAAAAATAACTTTGCAACCTCCTCAAGAAAAAAAAAAAAAAAGTTAAATGCTTTTGTAATATTCCTTTGGAAGATTGAAGAAAAATGGGAATATGGTCCACTCCTCCCAATTTGGGAATTATTCTTCACATTATATGTGTCTTTTTATTTTTCATTCAACTTTGTAATGTTTAATTTCAATTTGTTAATTTTTTTTTGAATATTATCAAAATATTTTTTGATTTTTTATAATTTTTTTAAACGCTTCCAATGTAATTATCCGAATATAATCTCATATCAATTAGAAGTGGGAGAGGAAGATCTTTGATATATAATTTAAGATAATATCTAATCTATATTGATATAGACTTAAACGACTCTTTTTATAAAAGTTTTATATTATTTATTTCATAATCTTCTAATTCTACGATCTGACAAAAAATTATGTCTGCACACATTTTTGCCATCAACGTTTGACTTGATTACGGAAGTCACTTGGACAAACACTACTATAATATAAGTTTCATCTTCTCTTGACATTTTTTTCCCACTTTATAACTTGTCAGATAATTAAAATGCGGCAATTTTCAACATGCATAATAATGTATTTTAACACTTTTATATATCCAATACAATTTAAAGTATCTATTCTCTCCTATCTCATTCTTGTACTACTTGTGATTGGAAATTCAAGTGTCTTGATTTCTCCATTCATCTTTTAAACGAGAGTTCTCCTCTCTCCCAAGTTGCATTATAATAGAGAAAACAAGAGAATCGTCATCGGTTCAAGTGGGAATATATGTACTCCATTGGAATTCTACCAGAAGGAAGTTTTATAAGCATTTTGTTTTTATATACTACTTTTTTAAAGAAAAAAACTATTATGTTTAACCAACAATGTCTATGGTTTAGGTAAATTTGTAAACAGAAATATTACATTTTTATTTTATCACAATCAACTATTTTTATTTTATTTTAATTTGAAATTTAACTAGGATTTAATATATATATATGTATGAAGAAAACTATTCATTAGTATTATACATACTTATTATTTAAAAAAAAAAAATAAAATAAAATTGTCATGGTTAAATCACCCTAAACTGAAAATGTGTAAGTGTGAAGTAAGTTTAATTATTTTATATATTCTCGATACTACTCTTTTTTGTTAAGTGAGTTTAAGTATTAATTTCAATTGATGAAATCATCAACATGTAACTATTAATATATGAAAAGGATTAACGACATTGTTGTAGATAATCTTATTGAATTGAGATTCAAATCAGTCATTTTCATTTCTTTCCAAGATATTTTATAGAAAAGGGATTGTGTATGTTACTGTTAATGAAGGAACACATCGCCAATGAAAATTAAATAGTCATCACATTGGACTTAAATGGAAAGGTAAGTGCTTGATTGTCCCTTGGTTGCAAAACTTCCTTAAGTTGGGTAGTTTTGTTGAACCCATTCTTCGTGTTTAAGTTTGTCCCCAAGCTTCACTCTTTTAGCATATTTTTGTACAATAGTTTGGTGTGTGTCCTTGTCCCTGTCTCCAATTTGTGATCTATCAACTTACTAATAAGTGATTTTATTAACTTTAGAGCCTCTATCTCTTAAAGCTCTATCTATGACTTTCAGTTCCTCTCCTGTTTTTTGGTCGATGAGGAATCTTTATATGGTATGGTGTCAAACAAATTAAAAGAACAAAAGAATTTAAGTTCTTTCTTAGGACTTCTTAACTTTAACGATACTATGTTGAATTACTACTATGATAATGATTTTTGTTTTTAATTTCTAAAAACTACATTTGTCTATCCATAATTTCCGTATTTTGTTTTTCACACTCATAAACATCAAAAAAGAATAACCTTGTATCATCGTACCATTTGTCTAAACAAGAAGAAAATGGAAGAAGTTCAATATTGACATATTTTATTTCAAAGCCAAAAGATAAGTTTTGTATTATTATATATATATATATATATATATATATATATATATATATATTTCCAAGCGCAAAAAGAAAAAAAAAAAAGAAATAAAGTAAATGAATAATAGACCATCTTTTTGAGATCAATACATCTTGTTTTTCAAATAAATGAGGTACATAATAATGGTTTATTATTATTATTTTTTTGAAGGACATAATAGTGGTTTATTCCCCAATTGTAAATAATGCATATTTTCTACTGCTTAACTCTTTGATCAGTTTTTTCAAAAAAAAAAAAAAAAAAAAAAAAAACTCTTTGATCAGTATTTCAAAATAAATAAATAAATAAAACACTCTTTTATCAGTGCCTATAGTGTAAATGAAAATTTTATAATCATGTTATCTCCATTTTTTTAAAAAATATTTTCAATAGTTAAATTTTGACAACATAATTCAACAAATAAGGTATATATTTTTTGAGATTAAAAATTGGTTAAAAATCACTTTTAGTCCCTAAACTTTCATGAAAGTAATAATTTGGTCCTTGAACGCGATTTAGTCCATGAATTTCAATAAGTAACAATTTAGTCCATGTACTTCAAATTTGTAACGATTTAGTCCCTATCGTAAAAATTAATGTAAAGATTTAATGAAATTTCGTACATAGAAAGATAAATAAACTAACTTGGAACCCAATATGTTTATAAAGCTACAAGGTTTAATAATTTAAGTAATAAAAATTGACATATAATTTTGATGATTTTTTTTTGCGAAAAGGATTACATTATTACAAATTTGTAAATACAAGGACTAAATTGTTACAAATTTGAAAGTACAAGGACTAAATTGATACTTATTAAAGTTTAGAGACTAAATTGTTACAAAATTGAAAGTACAAGGACTAAATCGTTACAAATCAAAGTTCAGGAATCAAATTGTTACTTCTATGAAAGTTTCAAGGACTAAAAGTGATTTTTAACCTTAAAAATTTGATCTTTACCTCTACATTTTTTGAACCCAAAAAAAAAAAATTCTCACCGAATTTATTTTCTTGATTAAACAAGATTGTACTTTTTTTTTTTTGCTTTTCTGGAAATATGGATATTTATTTTTATATTGAACAGTGCGAAACACGCCACGAGAGCTGAATGAAAGCGAAACACAGAAAAAACAAACAGAATTCTGCAAACTTCTTTCTGCATTCAATTTTGAAATTTGAAATTTTGGAGTCCCAATTCCAAACCAAGCATTCTTATTCTTACAAAAAATAATAAAAACATAAGGCTAGAACACAAAGCCAAGCCAAGCCAAGCCAAGCCAAGCCAAGCCAAGCCGAGGTCGACTCAGCTGGGCTGAAGCCGAGAACTGAGGAGCCAAAAAGAAAAGATCCGACGGTGGAGATTTAATAAAAGTGAGAGAAGGCGAAGGATGGGGTTGGGAAAGGCTGTCAGCCAGGTCACCCTATCTTTTCTCGTGGTGGAAATGATTCCTTCAATTCCCTCTCCAAATTAATTCCTCATTTCGTCCGAATTTGCATTTGCATTTGCATTTGCATTTCCCCCCTATCTCTCTCTCTCTCTCTCTCTCTCTCTCTATTTATAAACCCCATCTCCCCTGATTCCTCTTCCTCTTATTCTCGTCTTTCATCACCTAGGTCGACTCACACTACTCAGCCACACCTTCTTCTTTGGAGGTTGGCTTCTTCTCTCTCTTTATTCCCAGGTTCGTTTCATCTCTTTCTCTCTACCTTGCATTCTTCCTTTTACTTCACTGTTTTCACTCTGCTGTCGTTTGCTTCTGTCTCTTGCTGTGAACTTCGCATCTGGGGTTTTTGCTTTTTTGGAAATTATGCTGATTTCGCCTCTTTTTTCTCTCCTTTGGTGATTTGGTTCCTTTTGCGCTCATGGGGTTTGTGAATTGTTGCCGATCTTTGTGTTTGTTTTGGAATTCTGTATTCGATCGGTGGGGATCCGGGGTTTCTGTCCGAGTGATGAACCTGGATTCTTTCTGCTTCTTGGCTGATCTGAAAATTTCGACTTGGGTTTTGACTGTTTGTGGGTTCTGAAACTGAGATCTGGGATTTGGAGATGTGTTGCTTTTGATTTCTGCATGCAATTCTGTAATCTCTCGTAGCTGGGGGGCTTTCTGGTGATTAGTCTATGTCTTTCTTCATTTATTGTTTGTTCAGTCGATGGAGGAACTATTTTGGTCTCTTGGTTTCTGATCTGTTTTTTTATGCTTCTTTATTTTGTTGGTCTAGTTCATGTTACGGATGTAGTTGCTTTGTTCTCCGCGTTTATGTTATCCTATCTCTTAGATCAGTTTGAGTAGCTTCTCGATCTGAAAATGGATATGATTACAGTTCATTGTCAGCTTGTGTTCCTGCCTTGTGAAAAATTCGGACTTTAATCCTTTTCATTTATAAGATCTTCTTTAAGATATTTGATTACTGGTCTGATTTCTCATGTCTTGACTCTTTTTTTATATTTTAAAGTAGTATATCGAATCCTGTATTACTTTCTGAGTTTAGAAGATCAATTACATGAAGTGAAATTGAATTTATAGATTTGTAAATGCATGTTTTAAGATGCCTGAGAATCTGAGACAAGAATATTAGATTGCTATATGTGGTTTATTTATTCATTTTTTATTTTTACAATGCTTTGTGCAGTTTTTGAAAAAGATGGCAGACGCCGAGGATATTCAGCCACTTGTTTGCGACAATGGAACTGGAATGGTGAAGGTCAGTTCATTGGTTCCTCTAGCCTGTATACTTGTGTCTGCCTGGCTGTGTCTTTTTTTTTTTTCCAAGGATTTTCAGTTCTTTTCATAAATAATGGTATAAATGATCTTTATCTTCTAATTGAATGTAATGCTTTATGGTGCAGGCTGGTTTTGCTGGTGATGATGCTCCCAGGGCAGTTTTCCCCAGTATTGTTGGTCGTCCCCGACATACCGGTGTCATGGTTGGGATGGGCCAAAAAGATGCCTATGTTGGGGATGAAGCTCAGTCTAAAAGAGGTATCCTTACCTTGAAATATCCCATTGAACATGGTATAGTCAGTAACTGGGATGACATGGAAAAGATTTGGCATCACACTTTCTACAATGAGCTTCGTGTTGCTCCCGAAGAGCATCCTGTGCTTCTGACTGAGGCTCCACTCAACCCAAAGGCTAACAGAGAAAAGATGACTCAAATCATGTTTGAGACATTCAATGTGCCTGCCATGTACGTTGCCATCCAGGCCGTTCTGTCTCTCTATGCTAGTGGACGTACAACTGGTATGTATGTGTATTCTATTTCAATGAACATGATGTAATTTTGAACTTCTATAATTTGGTACTGACAAAGAACCTACTTTGAACAGGTATCGTGCTGGATTCTGGTGATGGTGTGAGTCACACTGTTCCCATCTATGAGGGTTATGCGCTCCCTCATGCAATTCTCCGTTTGGACCTTGCTGGTCGTGACCTCACTGATGCTCTAATGAAGATCCTCACTGAAAGAGGTTACATGTTCACCACTACTGCAGAACGGGAAATTGTCCGTGACATGAAGGAGAAGCTGGCATATGTTGCTCTTGACTACGAACAAGAACTCGAGACTGCAAAGAGCAGTTCTTCTATTGAGAAGAACTATGAACTTCCTGATGGACAAGTCATCACCATTGGAGCTGAGAGATTCCGTTGCCCAGAAGTTCTATTCCAGCCATCTCTCATTGGTATGGAAGCTGCAGGAATCCACGAAACTACCTACAACTCCATCATGAAGTGTGATGTGGATATCAGAAAGGACCTTTACGGAAACATCGTCCTCAGTGGTGGTTCAACCATGTTCCCTGGCATTGCTGACAGGATGAGCAAGGAAATCACAGCCCTCGCTCCCAGCAGCATGAAGATCAAGGTTGTTGCGCCACCAGAAAGGAAATACAGTGTCTGGATTGGAGGATCTATCCTTGCATCTCTAAGCACCTTCCAGCAGGTAAATCTTTGAGTTGCTGGAAGCACATTTAGTTCCAATAGTACTTTATTGTAACTTGAATGAGACTGACACATGGGTTTTATGTTGTATTCACAGATGTGGATCTCAAAGGGTGAATATGACGAATCGGGCCCATCGATTGTCCACAGGAAGTGCTTCTGAGGTGGTGAATTTCTTTGATGATGATGATGGTGAGTTATTTCCCTTTAGTTGGCTTTTTTGTGTCATGTAATGTTGAACTGAGATTGGTTGGCGTCAAAGGAAGTGTCAAGGAAAGGGGGGTCTGTCTATTGAATTGAAGGGACTGTGTTAAATTTGTTGTATCTGAAAGCATTTCATCCACTATGACTATGATTCTCCATTCATACGGTGGCCTGTTGGAAGCTCACAATTGCTGGTGACCCTCCAGATTTCGGGCAAAAAAAAGATTCTGTTCTGTTCTGTCATCTGTGGTTCAACCATATCTTTTTACTAGGGATATTTGTAGCAGAAGAGTGATTGTGATGCTTTTTCTAAATATATATTTTTTCTTTCAATTTTCTTTTTTTGAAGGTTTTCCCTGAGAACATTAATGTTAATATTTATTGTATGCGAAATGTTAGTGTCAGTTTTGGGTCATAAACTTGCTATGGGATTTAAATCTTAATACTGCGTTTTGAGCTTACCAGAAGTCTCTCAAGATTTCTTGCCCTTGCCTGCTACTGGCTAGTGAACCATTGTGAAAATTATTACGTTCATTGCAGTTAGATTCATATTTTGCCCATGAGGAGATACAATTGTCTTTCTGTTTTGGTGGATTTTTTTCTAATAAAAAAACTGAATATCCTCTATTTTGTTTTCAAATTTTATAGAGATTAAAATTTCTATTATGGTAGGAGGAACGCTTAAATTAACAAAATTTATAATTTCAAATTCTGAGAAGGGATGGTGTGTTTTCATTCCATCAGAGACATTGGTTGGAAAAAGAGAAGGAGAAACGAGAAAGGGAAAGAGAAGGGAATAATATAAAAATTGACACCTCGATTAAAAATTGCCATGTGAGTATGCCACATCGTTTTTCCTAATTTAGGGATCATTCAAAATATTTTCCAACTTCGTGGACTAAAATGTCCGTAATTGACATGTACTTTTGACCATGAGGTCAGAGGTTCAAATTCCCCATCCCAAATGTTGATGTACTTACCAAAAAAAAAAAAAAAAAAAAATCCTAACTCCAAATTTGAGAGAATAAATATCTGACGTTGGTGTTCCAAATTTGGATGCACACACTCCAGATCTTAAACGGCATAACAATGTTCTACATGCTCAGTTGATTGATTACATGTAACATATTGGACTGTGTGAAAAACTTGTAAATATTTGTTCTATTTAGTATGCATATGCAATAAAAATATCCCTAAACCCAATTCATTGTGAATGAGGTGTGTATGGTCTAGTTTGGGACCTTGAAAATCAATAGTTGTGCAATTTCAACATGAGGCCCCAGAAATCTAACGTCCAAGATGAAGCTTGCTCATGATGAAGACAAAGATTGGACGCCCATGACTTGTAACAACAAAGGAAGAACACAAAGTTTGTCATTTTCAAATTGATCAAACAATGGTTTCGTTGTTGTCATTTGTTGTCGACATTCCTCTTGATTTTTAATTTTGATCTTGATTTTTTTACTTTAAAAGTTTTTTTTTTGTTTGATTGAATATTGGTTGTTTAGAATTGAATTTGAGACTTATTTCAGAGTCTCTTTGGAATACCTTTTCGTTTAAATGTTTTTTTAAATGTCTTTCAAGAATGCATTTTTTAAACATTTTTTTATAAAAATTGTTTAGAATTTAAACACTGATATGTTTGGTTACATTGTCTTATAAGTGTTTTTGTATAAAATATTTTATTTTTTTTTTTGAGAAATTTTATACAATAGTTATTACATACTTAAAAACTCTTTTTTAAAAATTTGCTTTCAAGTGTTCTTCAAAATGATTTATTTCTCAATCTTCATTTTTTAATAAGTCATATTTAGTGGTTGCTAGGCACTAGATTTTTTTTTTTTTTCAAAATTAAATAAACCAAACATACCCTTAGTTACTCCATAGGATTTTCTTAGTTGGGTTGCTAAGGGTATTTTGGAATCCTAATTAATATTTGAATATATTGTTTGACCATTTATCCGATAAAAATGTTGCTTGGATATATTTCAAAACGCACAATTAAATTTCAGTCATTTATCTAGTTGCCATAAAAAAAATAATAAAACAATTTTTAAAAAAACTATGAAACAGAGAGTTTATCCTCTATTTCCTTTCTTTTTCTTTTTATTGTTCTTTGAAGCTTTATCTGCCATTTCTAAGGATGTTTTTTCGGCTATTAAAGTTAATGAAAAACTATAAAACAGAGAGTTCATATATACATGGATATATTTCAAAACACACGATTAAATTTGGAAATTTTACTTAGTTGTCCCAAAAAAAAAAAAAAAAAAAAAAAAACTATGAAACAGACGGGTAAAATGCTCTTTCAGCTATTAGAAAAAAAAAAAAAAAAAGTTCATATGTATGTCTATCTGTCTCGTAGTTTTTAAATTTAATAACTAACTTTTGAAACAAAGTATATTACTGTTGGATAAATTTATCATTTTCAATATATTTTATAATTCAAATAATTAACGTCATTACAACTTTTCGATTTAAATTAATTTATAAAATTAAAAGTAAATAATTGTTTGTTATTTAAGACGATAATGAATTATATTAAAATATGTGTTTAATTATGTTCATTTACTTAATTTTTTAAAACTTTTGATTCTAATATACTTTCAATTTGTAATATCTTTCTTAATTTCATATTCATTCTAAATTAATCTAACACAAGATAAATAAATAATATAATTGTTATTTTGTGTGTGTATATATATACATGTTGATGGTAAAATCTGGACAGGAAGAACTCACCTGACCTTCACGTGCCACCAACGGTAAATTTGTTTGAGAGGGGGGAAGATGTGACCTGCAAGACAGAAAAACCTTCACACCGGTGTGGTGCTTGCCACACCACCTCTGATGCAAGTCAGAAAGCAAAAGGAGGAGAGCAAGAGAGCAAGAGGAGAGAGTAGAGAATAGAGTTCGAGATCTCTTCTTCAGTCACGAAGAAAGGTTTAAATACTTGTTCCTACTCAAGGGTTTCTAGGCGTTCGGAGGCAATCCAGGACTGAACCGAGTGGAACCGGGGCGGCCAGGGACAGTAGGGACCGAACAGAGGCGAAGGCAGAGGTCGACCATATGGGTTGGGCCAAGGCCTGGTCCCTCTGACCTTGGCCCGACCTTTTGGCTCGTTTCGCCTCCGGAGTCCATTTTCTGGTCCTATTTTTGGGCTCGTGTCGGGTTGTTCTCGTCAGCTCCTTGTACATTGGAGTGGTCCAAAATTACCTATAACAATACATATCATTGAATTAAAAATATAGGATTTAATTTAATTTTTTTTAGAACTATAAAGCTATAGGATTCACGTCCATCACACGTGTATCACCAACAAAATATATATGGAATCAATTTGCAGCTACAAAATCATGAAATGTGTAAGCAATTCAAATATTTCTTTTTTTTCTTTCTTTTCTTTCTTTATTTCCTTAAAAATATATGGATGGAAAATTTGAACTAAAGATTTCTTGGTTATTAGTACACGCCAATTAAGCTAGACTGTTTTGAAATAGAAGGCATTCTTTTTAAAGCATCTTCTTTTATTTTAAAAAAACTTTGACCAAATTTAAAATGCTGATTTTATTTAATTACTTTTTTTTTTAAATTACAAAGTGGTGAAATAAAAAAAAAAAAAAAACATATATATGTTCTCACTTAAAATCAACAACATTTTTTTTTTTGCAGGGCGTGCACCGAGCAGATTCAAATAATATAGTTTGGGACCAAATTTTAATATTTTAGAACCAACGATATCATTTTGTTATATAACGTGATCAATTCTACTTGGAGATTTTTTAGAAATGATTTTCAAACTTCATACACCAATTAAATATCAAATTCAAACTTTTAAAACCAAATAGAAACTAAACTCAAATATTATGTATCAAAACTGTTAGTTTCTAAAATTGAGTAACCAAATAGAAACTCAGTTTAAATTTCAAGAACTAAAAGTGTATTTTATATATAAAAAAAAACGACAGACAAAAATAACAGTTTAGAAAACGGAAAGTCCTTAAAAAAAAGAAAAGTCTAATAATTAGAATACGTAAGTAGAGTATGTTAGAACAAAAGATTCGAGGAAAAATAATTAATAATATAATTTAAGTTATTCAATTATTTATAAATATTTTTTTTAAAAAAAAAAATATAATTAAGATTGGGATAAAAAAAGTCAACGGTATTTATTATGAATAAGAATGTGCGAGATTTGTAACTAGTTAAAGGAAAAGCAAAATAGGGGAATATATGAATGAAAAGTAAATTGAAACCATGCAAGGAATATAGTCAGACATCAACAAAGCTTGCGCTCGGTTTAAGGACCGTTTGATTTAAGATTTTTCATATGCTTGGAATAAAGAATACTCGTAAATAACATGTCAGGGAATAACATAATTAACTAGGAATCAAAGATGTCTTTTTTTTTTTTTTTCTTTACAATATGGAAGTGGGGGGATTTGAATCACAGACCTCGTGGTTATCAATACAACTTTATGCGAGTTGAGTTATGCTCTTGTTGGCGAATCAAAGATGTCTTTGGTTGTACTTGGAAACGTAAAATATATATATCACACCACACAGATATTGAGGAGAAGGGAAAGGGAAATGAAATTTAGTTGTTTGGTTTGATGAGAATGGATTCAAAGAAGCCTTATTTTGCTGCAGTTCTCATTCAAATCACTTATGCTGGAATGAGTCTTTTGTCAAATGCAGCCTTTTCTTCTGGTATGAATACTTATGTTTTCCTTTTCTATAGGCAAGCTGTTGGAACTATCTTTTTACTGCCTCTCACCATATTTCTCAAAAGGTAACTATTTAATTAATTAATTAATTACTCCACACTTTCATTATTATTTTGCCTTTAATTTCTTGATTATAAAAGTTTAACTTGTCCCAATTGTTTAATTTCTCTCTTTCTTCTACCTGTTTTAACTCTCTCATTTTCATGGATTGTAGAAATGAAGTAACGTGTTGGACCTTTTCAAGATTTTCGTGCTGGCCTTTCTTGGGTTTGTATAATTATATTTGTATTTGGGAAAAAAAAAAAAATCGATTTTAACCCTGAACTTGACAGGTTGTATCAATTTATACTTTAAACATTCAAATATAATCAAATGCATCTTTAACTTTGATAAGTACTTATTGCAATCTTTACCTTCGAATAAGAGTTGCAACTTTTACCTTCTAATAGATTTAGATTTAGAAAATCATTAAAAACGACATTCTTTTGTGCGTTTTATGAATTTAATGAAACATATATCAAGTACAAAATTGACGGGAACTTTAGAGAAATGATATATGGAAGTTGGATTTTTATTAAAATTTGTGAGTTTTTTGACAGATTTGTTCAACGGTCAATCTTGTAAGTCTTGATTTTTGTTAGTTTTGGGGAGATTTTTTTTTTTGTTACTTTTTATTAATTAAAAATTGTGGGTGAATTTAGTGAAAATTGAACAAAGGGTTATAAAACCTGAAACATTTGTCTAAGATTCAAATTGATGGAATTGAAAGTTTACAATAAAATTTAATGCACCAAGCCAAGTTTACAGTATAAATTGATTTATTCCATATGCATTATTATTCTCTTGAATTGGTTCTACCAATCATTTCTATGAGGTATGTGTACAGGTACACGCTGGCTTTTAATGCTTATGGATTAGGCGTTTATTATACATCAGCAACTTTAGGTGCTGCAGCGTCCAACTGTCTTCCTGTCACCACATTCTTCTTTTCTCTTATTCTAAGGTTCTACTCTACATTTCTTCTTCTAATTTCTAAAAAGTGTATTACATTTGAGAGGAAAAAAATTAGGGGGTAAACCAAATAAAAATTTAAGAGAGAAAAATAGAGAGCTAAAGAAACACGTTTTGGAGAGAAAAATCTTAGAGATAGGAGGGACAAATTTTAAAGTGTGACAAAAAAATAAGGAGAGAAACTTTTAATCAAAAGAGGGAAAATTTATAGATAGAGAAATGAAGGGAGAGAGATATACAAAATTTTTAGAGCGGTTTGTTTTGTTATAATGTAAAATGTTGAGACATCTTGAGATGTCCAATGCCCACATGAGAGGCATCTAAGAAGATTTTGATGCTCTCCCTAACACGTGAGTTTCTAAGATTCCTATGTTGAGGGAATCAACTATGGATGTTTTTGTCCTTTGTTTTTCTTTGACGTATATTTTCTTTATTTCTCAATTTTTTAATTTTATAATTAAAATAATTTAGTGTATTCATTCACTAATAAACAATTCTATGAAATTAGCTATATTTTATAGGTTCATTTACATATAAACATAAACTCCATTTAATTTGTAAAATATATAGTTGAATTTATTTTCAATTGAAATCAAAAGTGATATTTATTTATTTATTTTACTTTTCCAACAATGAACATCCAATATTTTTTTAATAAAAAAAATATCACAAATCAATACTATTTCTCTCAATACTTTCTCTATTTTGACAATTTATAAATATGATCGACTAAAAAAACTATCAATTATATAATTTTTTTTTTAAAAAAATAAGTTCAAGTATTTCAAGTTAAAATTAAAATTAAAATTTAATTATATATATATATATATATATATATATATATATATATCTCAAAACAATATGAATTTGCCAAAGAGAACATAGCTCAGCGGTAATTGACATGTACCCTCGCAAATCCCCCCACCCGCAAATGTTGATGTACTAAAAAAACAATATAAATTGATTTGTTTCACAAAATAACATATAAAATTAATATGAATTGAATTGGTAACAGTAAAATGTTAAATTATTAAAGTAAAAAAGTGTTATATAAATTTAAATTATATTAAATTAATATATAGATGATTTGAAGATAGGAACGGGTATTGTTGGAATAATGTATAAAAATCTTGCAAATCAAACATGGTTATCTAAATATTCCTTAACATTTCTACAAATTTTTCTACAAAACAAACATGATTATCAAAAGGTACCAGACATTTATATTTTCAGACATATATAACTTCAGACATCTCAAAATTTTGGCTATCTAGATTACCAAAAAAAAAACAAATGGTCCCTTGGGAGAGAAAAACTTTAAAGAGAGAAGAAAGTTCAAGAGAGCGTAACAAAAATTATTAGATAAAAAAAGTTAGCAAAAGAGAGTACACAATAAGAGAGAAATAAAGTTAGCAGAGGACACAAAAGTTATAGAGAGAGAAAAATTTTGAGAGAGGATAAATTTTTTTTAGAGATAAACAAGTTAGTAGATTAAAAAAAAACATTGGATAGAGAAAAAGACTCAGAAAAAGGATAAAAATTATAGAGATAATAAAGTTAAAAATAGGGAATATAAAAATTTTAGAGAGAGTAAGAAAATTTAGTGATAAATAATAATTTAAAATAATAGTAATTTTAAAATCAAAATCTAACACTCACTCAACGAAAATCACCTAGGAATCACCTCCCAAGTGATTGACCGATGTTTCTTCCAAAATCACTTATCTACCATTATCAAACATCACCATTTTAAAAAATAGAAGTGATTTTGAACACGACAAAACTGATTTTTTCATTTCAAAATCACTCCTGTAGGAGCTCTTTAGTCAACCACTTTTCGAAAAATCAACTCTCACTAGTTCTTTTTTTAATATTTTAAAATCAATTTGATTTTTTTTCTTAAAAGTGAGTTTTATTTGTTACCCTAAATATTACTAAGTTTAGAAAAAAAAAAAATACTTTTAATCATCCGTGTTTTACTAGTTTTTTTTTCCTCTGACCTTTTGGTCGAGGTATATGCCAATTACCGCTAAACTATGTTTTTTTTTTTTTACACTCTAAATTTTTTTAATAATCTCAAAAGACATCCCAAATGCATCCTAAGTCGAGAATTTTTTTTTTTGCTGGACAACATATGGGGTGGATGACCCCTTGGTTGAGGATACAAGCGTTATGTCAGCTGAACTATACTCTTGTTTGGCTAAGTCAAGAATATTTTGTTTGCTCATATTATATGTTGATAGGATGGAGAAAGTAAACATAAGGAAAGCAAGTGGAATAGCAAAGGTTGGAGGAATAGTGTTGTGCATTGAAGGTGTTGCAGTGCTTGCATTTTACAAAGGCCCTTATATGAAGCCACTCTTCAATTTTCACCTTTTCGAAACCCACCAATCTAATCTTCCTTCGCACACAAGATGGATAATTGGCTGTTTTCTGCTCCTCGTTACTTGCATTATATGGGGTTTGTGGCATGTCCTTCAGGTAGCTAGTGAAATTATATATCATCAATTATATTATAAAGTAGTTTATTATCAAACTGCAACGAACTTCTTCTGTTTGTCACTCTACCTATATATTTTCAGGCTATGGTTCTGAAGAGTACTTGCCCATCTCCACTTGTGTTAATTAACGTGTGGACAAACCTTTTCAAGCACCATTCAATCATTTCTTGTGGCCATTGCTGTGGAAAGAAACCCTTCTCAATGGAAGTTGGGTTGGAACATTTGTCTTATTGCTATTCTTTATTGCGTATGAATCTCTCTCATTCTCTATTGCTTTTTTTTTTTTTTTTTTTTTGGTTGAAGCCTAAAGCTTTATCTGCAGGGAACTTTTGTAATTTGCATTGCCAACTCTTTGTCAAGTTGGGTTATCAAAAAGAAGGGTCCAGTTTTCCAAGCTGTTACCACACCCTTGAATCTCATTTTTACACTAATTGGTTCAGAATTCCTTTTAAATAATGGAGTTAGCTTGGGAAGGTAAATAGGAAAAGATGGATTTGATTAATGATTTGAACTTCTTTTTAAATATAATTTAATTGTTTTTTTTGTTGTTAATTGTGTTGAACAGTATAATAGGTGCCATGTTGCTGGTTTTGAGCCTTTACAGTGTTTTATGGGGGAAAAGGAAGGAAATGATCAGTTGTGGTGATACAACAGAAAATAAGAGTGATTCTGTTCCACCAGAAAATTAAAGGAAATAATTGTACAACACATCTGAACCAAACATTATTCATTTGTAACTCCATGGAAACTGACCACTCACTCTAATTGATATTATTTAATTTCTAGCTTAAGTTTTTGCCCTCAGCGCTTGTTGCTAGTCCATGTAAAATGAAATGATTGAATATTAAGCTCTCTCTTTGGGATTCACATCCTAAATTCTTAAGTGGATAACAGTGTCATATAGTTGGTTTTGAGTCTTCTTTGTTTAGGTTGCTCAGATTGGGAACTGAAATTCAGGTTGGTCCAAAAAATATCCATAATCCATCCCAACCCAACCTATATACATCCTTAATTCTTAAATTGATGATAGTGTCATATTGTTGGTTTTGAGCCTTCTTTATTCCGGTTGCTCAGGTTGGGAACTGAAATTCAGGTTGGTTCAAAAAATATCCATAATCCAACCCAACCCATATAGATCGAAAAAATTAATTGCATGCAAAAAAAAAAAAAAAAAAAAAAGTTTCATTTTTCAGTCGTTTTTTGTTGTTGATTTTTGAAAAGTAAGATGGTTCGGTAACTAATACTTTTTTTTTCTTGTTTTTTTTAAAATTATTAGTAAATTTAAAATATATATAGTTTTTCCAACATATTTTTATTTTTCATTTTTTTTTTCTTATGCTCAAATTGTTTTTTCTCTGATCAATTTGTCTCCAACAAATTTCTCTCTAAAACTTTTTCCCCTCAAAATTTGCGCTTTGAAAATTCTATCTCTAGATAATTTCTCTCCCAAAGTTTTACCTCTGTATAACTTTTATATATATCTCTCTGTAACTTTCATTTATCTTTTTCTTCAAGTATATTATCTCTTACTTTCCTCCTAGATTCTTTATTTATTCAAATTTTGATTTTTTATTTCACAGTTGTATTTATAATTTTAAGATTTTATATCTATCTAAATATGAAGTAATGCATACGATTTTCGGTTTGATCATTTTTCAACCTTAGTCAATCTTTGCTGATTTTTAGCATTCTCCACATGCAAGGAGCCAAAAGATAATCAAAGAGTTAGAAGGTCGGAGAAGATCTAGAAGCAAAAGACCAATACAAGGAGATCAGCAAATTAGGAGGCCAATCTAAAAAGATCATCTAAGTCAAAAGTTGATTCAAGATCAGAAGATGAACAAATCCAAGGATTAAAGTTTACATACTTGAGAGAATAAAGAATCAAATAATATATATTAGAGACAAACTTCCAAATTCAATAAAACTATATTTAGTTAATTTACAAATTATAATTTGTCTAGAAATCTCGTGTGTGAACCTATATCACAAGTTCACCAAACCTCTTTTCTCTAAGATTCGTCTCTCCTACAGTATTTTATTTATTATTATTATTTGTTATTTTTAAGTCTCCTTTAAAAAAAAATTAAGTCTCCTTAAGATCGTTTTTAAAATATATATAACCTTTGCAGAAAAGAAAAAAAAAAAAAAAAAAGGAAGAGAAAATATCGTTTTCAAATCTTCTAAAGATGCCTTGTTTATGAACTTTATCTTGGTATTCTGTTTGTCACATTTTATTCCATATATTTGAAAGATTGTTTTTTTAAAAAAATTAAATTAATGTTATGATATACAGTATTGTCAAGCACATCTTATTCGGTGTGCTCAAAATATGATTCTTGCAAAGATATGTTAGTGCATGATTTGGTCAGATATAAGAAATTCGTAGTTTTTAGTCTCCTAGTCCCACCCTACTTTTTTTTCTTTAAAAAAAAAAAACTTTTAAAGTGGTGAAATACAATAATAGGTCACAACAAAATTACATTTTTTCGGATTGCTCGTAACAACACAAACACAATAAGACTTAGTCTAAGATTGCTATAGGCTGATATATAAAGTAAATTGGTGTTGGGTAAGTTTTTTAAAGATGAAAAAATAAATTAATTTTTTTTAGTAAATTAATATTAAATTGTTCATGTTTTTTTTTTTTGGAGAAGATATTAAATTGTTCATGCTTAACACAAATAACAAAAGTAGACAAAATATTTCAATACTGCAAGATGTTATATGTTGATATTTGATTTTAAATTTTTTATGATAATAATTGATTTAAATTTTATATGTGTTGATGGTCAAATTTCGCTCAGGAATTTACCCCTCGCCTCACGTGACGGTCAACAGTGAATTTGTAGATGAGCGGGAAAAACGTGACCTGCAAGATAAGTAAACGCTGCACACCGGTGTGGTGTAGACCACACACACTCCGATGCTTAAGTTAGCCTTGGCCGGAAAGCACGTAGAATGTATTTAGGGTTGGATTTTTGCATACCTGAATGCGTGTGCGGTCTCCCTTTTTATAGATTTCCTCCTAGGGTTTTCGTCGATGACGGACTTCAAATGATCTCTGGGCCTTTGGCCCTGGTCAGCCTCGGAAATGGGCCGAGGTCGACCTCATCCTCTTAGGGTTTTTAAGAATCCGGAGGTGTTTCGGGACGAACCAGGCAAAACCGGGGCAGTCATAGACATTAGGGACCGAAGGGAGGTGGCCAAGCCTGGCCCGCGCCCGCGGGCCGAATGGTCGGCCTCGGCTATATGTCGAGGCCGACCATATGGGTCGGGCCAGATTGGCCCGACCCTTTGGTCCGGTCTTCCTCTGGGTCGGCTTTTTGGTCCCACCTCTGCCCAACTGTCCTTGTCAGCTCCTGCGTTAGTGTGGTCCAAAATTACCTATAACAATATGATTTAAACTAAAATATTGTGTTTAAGTCTATATATTTTTATATTTTGATGAGAAAAAATTGTTATAAAAATCATATTAAAAATATTATTTCAATTTAAATGAAAAAAAGTAAGAAAAATGAATTATATTGAATTAAAATAAGAAAATAGAAGCTATAAATGAAATTTAAAATAAAATTGGTTAAATTATAAGTTTAGTCCCTAAACTTTCAACTTTGTGTCTATTTAGTCCCTGAATTTTAAAAAGTATAAAATAGGTCTAAACTTTAAAAAATGTCTAGTAGATTTCTAAACTTTCAATTTTGTGTTCAACAATAGGTCCTTCAACCTTCAATTCGATGTCTAATAGGTCCTTAACTTATCCAACATTTTTTTAAAAAAAAGAATCACTGACCTAATAAACACAAAATCAAAAGTGTAAAATCCTATTAGACATAAAATTTAATTTTATATGTATCTAAAAGATTAGTTGATTTTGAAAATTTTTGAATAATGTCGACCTATTAGACATAACATTAAGAGTTTATGGACTTATTTGACACTTTTTAAAGTTCAAGGACCAAATAGATACAAATTTGAAAGTTTAGGAGCTAAAGTTTGCAGTTTAACCAATAAAATTTGATGTCTAATGGTGATCACATCTCAACAATGTGGAATAATAATGGGAGGATAAATAGTTAGTTAGCAAATCCACCAGATTTTTAGGAAAAAGCTAATTTGAAAATTAGCTACTATTGTTAGACTTTGCAAAACCAATGTAATTGAAAATGTGTTTTCATTAAAAAATATTTTATAAGTAGTTGTACCACACACTAAAAATGGTTAAAACATTTTATAATCATTTTTATGACGTTGGAAATCTATGCCAAAAGCATCCTAACAACAAAATTGGCGAAGTCACTTTTATCATTATTAAAGAAAAAATTATAAGATACATACCTTTGATGTCTCAACTTTGCCCCTCAAAATTTTCTTATATTCCCATTTTTTCTCCATACAATTTACTAGTGAAGAGCTGTAATATACAAACTTAACCATATCATTAATTTCAAATTTTAATTCGGTTTTACAACATTTTGATCCCCATATTTTTTTGAGGTTTACTTTCCATATCTGTTCCTGTTAAATTTTTGGCGTCCCATTTCATATCAATGGGAGCTATAATAATTGTTTTGAAAAGAGAAAAGTTTGAGAAATTTGTTTTGTTCTTCTGCTAGCTTTCAAGTCATGGAGAAATTGCTCCTCCATTTATGAACTTATGTAAACTCATCAAAATGCCTCCTTTGATCTGTCCATCGTTGGTTAATTAGCGACAACAGAGATGATTGATGAGGGTAGAAGACAATCGACACCAGTAAGTGTAAGTGATCATGAAAGAAAATAAATAAGAAAAAGAGAGGAAGGGGGAATGAAAGGGCTTGGACTATTATATTTTTCAGATATTAAAAAAAAAAAAACTATGAAACAAAGAGTTTATCCTCCATTTCTTTTTTTTTTTTTTTTTTTTTTTGAAGCTTTATATGCCATTTCTAAGGATGTTTTTTCAGCTATTGAAAAAAATTATATAAAACAGAAGAGAGTATATATATATATATATATATATGTTTAAAAATAATTTAATCTTTTTTTAAAACCTTAAATTAAAATGTTAAGATTTCATATGCATTATAAAAGAAAAATAATGTAATCTCATAGTTGAGCGGTATTTTTCTTTAGACTTTTTGAAGATAGAAAACTCGATTTCAAACTCTGTTTTCATCTAGTGTTGTGTTGCACATAATCGTTATAAGCAAAGTTTTGCATTAATTTTCATAGAGGAAGAATTTGTAAGGAGGGAAAAAAAAAAGAAAGCGTTTTCCAATAACGATATTTTTGATTTTTTTTTAAAGGTCGAAGGTATTGATGAAATTGAAACTTTAACGTCTTTCATCCAAAACTTAACAGTTACATGGATATTTTTGAACATTTTTAAAAGTTCAAGGGTATTTTTTAAACTAACCTCATAATTTAGGGGTATTTTTATAATTTAGCCTATATATAAAGGTATAAACACCATTGGAACCAATACAATATATATGGAATCAATTCACCACTAGAAAATCATGAAATGTAAGCAATCCGAATCTGGGTTCTTTAATGAAAACAGAAGGCCTTCTTTTTAAGGCATCTTCTTTCATTTAAAAAAACTTTGACCAAATTTAAGGCGGTGAAATTATTAATGTATGTATGTATTATTTGTTATCATTTAAAATCAACAACATTAAACTTCTCGGTAGGGCAGACCAAATTAAATAAAATAGTCTTTTTTTTTTAGGACATCAACATTTGGGGTAGGGTAATTCGAACCTCTGACCTCATGGTCGAGGGTACATGCCAATTACCGCTGAGCTAAGTTCGCTTTGGCAATTAAATAAAATAGTCTGAGGTACCAAATTTTGACAATGTTTTGGAGCCAATAACGTGTCGTTTGTTATATCAGCATGATCAATTCTATTTAGAGACTTTTTAGAAACAATTTCAAACTTGCACCAATTAAAAATCAAATTCAAACTTTGAGGACTAAATAAAAACTAAATTAAAATATTAGAGAATAAAATTGTCAGTTTCTAAAATACTAGGACCAAATAGAAACTAAAGTTTAAACATTCTCATGGACTAAAAATATATATATAAAAAATAATAGTTTAGAGAATGAAGAGTCCAATATAAATAATCCATAAGTTATTTATTAGAATATGTTAGAATTCCAAAAAAAAAAATAATAATTTAATTTATAATTTAGTTGGTTCATAATTCTTATTAATTATAGTTAGCGAATATATATAATATAATTTTAGTCATTCAATTATTTATAAATAAAAAAATTAAAAATTTGGGACACCTTATATCTGTCCATCTTCGTCTAGGAAGTTAGAGGATTTTTTTCTTCATAATTTCTTCATTTTTTTTTTTAGTTAAAAAGATATTGTGTTCATAAATCTTTAATGGTGAGTTCTACCGCTAACATAACACATAAATAAAAAAAAAAAATCAATTCTCTCAAAAAAAAAAATTAAAATAAAAAATATATATTTTGACAACATATCTCTCCATATATATTTTGAATTTATACCATCCTCCAAATCTTTAGAATTTCAAATTTAAATGTAGGTAATAGAGTTTTTTTATCCTAGGTTAATTTTAAATTTATTTTTATATTTAATTCCTAATATTCACCAAGAGATTAATCAAGATTGACAAATGTCTTCTGTCTATCCGATATACATTTGAATTAGTCGATTTCACCATCAACCATTAATTGAGTCCATCATCATCAATTGAATATAGTTTATATCAGGTCTGTTTTACATATGATCTAATAACACATTTTTCCAATTAAACCACCTTGATCCTTTTTTTCCTAGATGTCTTTTCAAGGTGTAGCCATACTGTACTATGGGAGGTGGGTAAAAGAAATCCAAAATAAATCAAGAGAAACAAAAAAGAGAAATGAAGATTATCGAGAATAAACCAACATGAGTATAGCTCGACTGACATAAAACTTGAATTAATGACTAAGAAGTGATTTGTGGTTCGAATCCCCGCACTCCACATGGTTTCAAAAAAAAAAAAAAAAAGATTATTGGGAATAAAATCGAGTAAAAGCATGGTTGGTTCCAATCAAGACTTTTTCAGATGTGTGTGGTCGAAAATAGAGAGAGAAATTAGAGGAGAATTTATATGCCTCAAAACATTCAAAAAAGACTTTAGGGGATGCTAGTTAGTTGACGCTTTATCATAAATTATCCTTGACATTTAAAACATGGCAAGAAAATTATGATTAAATTTGACACTTTTTAAATGTCAAATTCTAAGTTATCGTGTAAAAATCCGAAAACCTCCGTCAACCTCCGCCTTTTTTATTTTTTCTTGACATTTTTTGGTAGGAAATGCTAGCTTTATCATAAAAATGTCAAGTAATTAAAAGTTGTAAATGTCAAGTAATATAGAATTTGTAGTAGTGGCATGTCTGTGTCATTGTATTTACATCTATCAGTCGAATATAAGGTATTTTTGCAAGGCTCAATGTTACTATTTGATGAGATTGAAATAGTGACAGTGGCAGCGGTAGGGTTTTACCCCTCCTCAACTTTTACCCAAATTAGATTAATATTATAGATGAAAAACACCAATTTAATTAATATCAAAATATGTGATTGGATATCAACATATATCAATGTGTTCAAAATATCATTTTTGGTTCTTGTACTTTTGGGTTTTGTTCCATTTTAGGCATTATACTTTCAAATGTCCAATTTTAGTCCATATATATTTTCAATAAAGCTTAAAACTATTTAAAGTTAGTACATGTTTTTGGTGTCGTTTAATCTCAATTCGTGATTTTCTAGATTTCTAGATTTTTTTATCGATAATATGTTTTGTTTTAATTTTTGTTTTGTTTGATACTGATTTCCTTTAAGGGAAAAAGATACTTTTGGTCCCTAAGGTTTGGGTTAGGTTTCATTTTGGTCCCTGAGTTTTCAAACTCGATAATTTAGTCCCTGAGGTTTAGATTTTGTTTCATTTTGGTCCCTCCATCCACTTTTCCATTAACTCTTGGTGAGGTGACACTTATTTTTTATTAAAAAATGTTTTTTTTTTTTATTTTAAAATATATATATTTTAAAATTTGTATTTCCCTCTCTTTTCTTCTTCTTCTCAACTACCATCATCTTCTTCTTCTCAACCACCACCACCACCAAGGTCACTGTTGCCGTCGGCGACAATTTTTTTTTCTTTCTCTCTTTTCTTCTCTTTTCTTTCTCTTTCTCTACATTTTTTTTAATCGTCGACGTCGGCAGACACTGATGAAGAAGAAGGTGCTAGAGAAGAAGAAGGAGGAGGGGGAGAGAAAGAAATAAAAATAAAAAATAATTATATTTTATTATTTTAATATATTTATATTTTTAAAAAATTCAAAAATAATCTTTTTTTAATAAAAAAAATAGTGTCACGTCAGCAAACCGTTAGTTTTTAACAGAAAAATGGATGGAGGGACTAAAATGAAACTAAAACCAAACCTCAAGGGCCAAATTGTTGAGTTTGAAAACTCAGGGACCAAAATGAAACCTAACCCAAACCTGAGGGACTAAAAGTGTATTTTTCCCTTCCTTTATTTAAGGCTAAATTGGTTTGATTTTATTTGAACTTTAGATTTGACATATAACTACTCTATAATTCCTAGACTTCGTTTAAACAGGTTGTTAGAGGGTATTTTTGTCACTTGGTAATTAATTTTTAATAAATAAAAAAGGGTAAAATACCCTTTTGGTCCCTCATGTTTCGGGTTCGTTTCCAATAGGTCCCTAGGTTTCAAAATCGAACAATCAAGTCCCCACTGTTTCGAAAATAGTTCAATTTAGTCCCTCTACCGTTAATTTTTTTAACGGTGCTGACGTGGCAAACGTTTAATAATAAAATAATAATTTTTAAAATTAAAATAATAATATATTAATATAATAATAAAAAATAATAATAATAATAATAAAACTTTCTCTCTCTCTCCCTTACACGAAAACCCTTTCCCTCTCTTCCCCTTCTCGCCGGCGATAATCCCTCACCGTCGCTGCCGATGACCTCCACCGCTGCTGCCGATGACCTCCGCCGCCGCTGCCGATGACCCCCGTCGCCGCCCTTCTTTTTCTTCTTCTTCTTCACTCAAACAAACCCACTTCTTCTTCACCCAAAGAAACCCCCAAACATCTCAAAACCACCGCCGCAATAATCACCGTCGATGGCCACCGCCGCATCCTTACACGAAAACCCTTCCCCTCCCTTCTCCTTCTCGCCGGCGATAGCCCACCGCCGACGCTGCCGATGACCCGCAGCCGCCACCCTTCTTTTTCTTCTTCTTCAAAACCCTAAACTATACCCACCCCCACCTACCCCCTTCCTTTTCTTCTTCTTCTTCAAAACCAAATTCACCCCATCACCCCTTATTTTTCTTCTTCTTTTTCCCAATCGTAACCACCTCTTTTATTTTCTTCTTCAAAACCGAATCCATCATCCTATCCTCTCCTTCTCTCTCTCCAAAACAATACCCACCCTTATATTCTTCTTCCTCTTCAAAACGACAACCCACCCCACCCCCTTCTTCTTCAAATCTAAACCCCAAAAAAACAGATCCAACCACCCACCCCCTTTTTCTTCAAAAACCCAGCCCTCCATGCCCTTTTTCTTCTTCAAATCTAAACCCAAAAAACAAAATTTCATAACCCACCCCACTTGAAAATCGGAAAACAATAAAAATTCAGAAGAAGAAGAAGCCGGTGGAAGAAGAAGATGTAGAAGCCGCCGCACACCACCATCATCGTTGGCAAGGGAAAGGAGGGGGAAAGAAGGGGGAAAGGAAAGGGAATGGAGGCTTCGGGTCTGGGGAGGGAGGAGAAAGAGATTCTTTTTCTTTTTCTTTTTTGAATAATAATAATAATAATAATATTATTACTTTATATTAATATATTATTATTTTAATTTTAAAAATTATTATTTTATTATTAAACGTTTGCCACGTCAGCACCGTTAAAAAAATTAACGGTGGAGGGACTAAATTGAACTATTTTCGAAACAGTGGGGACTTGATTGTTCGATTTTGAAACCTAGGGACCTATTGGAAACGAACCCGAAACATGAGGGACCAAAAGGGTATTTTACCCAATAAAAAAATATTTAATCATTTATTCAATAAATAAACTGATTGGCCATTTTTCAAAACACGCATTTAAATTTGGCGGTTCTTCTCGTTAACTCCATGATTAATTAACACTAAGAATAGAAATGAAAATAAGCTTATTTGGTGAAAATATTTTGTCTTACCAATTCATAAATTAGTTTAAGGATTAAAAAAAGTATAGTCAACATGAACTTAAACTCAATTGGTAAAGACATTGTCAATCTAAGCATACCTTAACTTAGTTATGACATTTACTCTCGACTAAGAGGTGAAGTTCAAATCTCTTCATCCTAGTTCATGTTGTTGAACTTAAAAAAAAGAGTTAAAACATTATATAAACGTTTTAAAGGTAATATCTTCAAATTCCCACTCATTGAACTAATAAAGGAAAGGACAAATAATGATATTAAAATAAAACGTACTACAAAAATAATTAAAACAAAAAGAAAATGGTTCACAATTACAAATTTAGTTGTCAATGTGAGCATATAGCTCAACTGGTATAAAGTATGTGTTCAATAAATCTTTGAACTTTAAACAATTCAAGAATCCATTAGATATTTTAAAATTTAGAGATTAAACTTGTAATTAAAGTCTATTGAATCAGCCAACATGAGCATAGCTCAATTGGCATAAAGTTGTACTAAGGACTAAGAGGTCTGTGGTTCGGATCTCCACTCCACATGTTGTAAATAAAAAAATAAAAAAAAAACCTTCAACCAGCAAGAAAAATATGAAGTGGAAACAAAAATTGAGTGAAAAAGTTATTGTGCAAAAATCATAACTCAATATGTCAACGCTTTAATGAGATTAACCCTACCTTCTTCGTCGTTTATTATTGCAATAACAATCCACTAACTGTAGAAATTCAATGGAACTCAAGAAAAAAGAAATTATATAAATTCAATTCAATGGACCAATTAACTAACAATATACATATGAAGCCGTGAAGCCAACAAAGAACATAGTTTAACTGGCATAAATCTTAGAGAGATGACAATACCGGAAATCTCCGGTTTGACCAGATATGGAAGTTAAACTGAGGATCCCCAATCGGGGGACGTGGAGGAGACGAGTTGAATAATTTTTTTTTATTAATTTCTTAAAAATATATATTATAATGTTTAATATTTTAAAATTTAATTATTTAAATGGATAATCAATTACAATACCAACGTTAATATAAAAGTATATATAATTTTAATATATTTCTTAATTTTTAATTAATTTCTATTAAAAAAGAATGAAAAAACGAAGATTTTTTTCCTCGTGGACTCGATCCCTGAACGGGGATTCCTTGACTCAGACTCCAATACTCCAAAACAGAGAATGAGGCAGGGACGAGATGCAAAATCTCTCTGGGGACAACTGATGGGGTGTGCATCCCCAACCCTGTCCTGTTCTGTTGTCATCCCTGAAAACTTGTACTCTTGACGAAGAGGTAAGAAGTTCGTAAAAAAAAGGGAGAAAGAAAACATTTAGTGCAAAAAATAATAATATTCGATAGACCAATTTTGTATAAAAGAGGAACATCATATATTAAGACTTCCTTAGGTCAACTATTTAAAATACGTAGGTTCCAATCTCAATCTCGCATTAGAATTATAATATTATAGAAAGGGAAAAGAAAGCATCTTAATATTGATTTTTTTTTAAGAAAGTAAAAACTAAAATGAGCAAAAAAAAAAAAAAAACAAAAAACAAAAAAAGGAAAAGAAAGAAAAAGAAGAATCCCGAAACATATTATATATAATCTCTGTTTATTTTTTTTTATACCATCTCTGTTTATTTGTTTGTTGTACTTAAACAACACATAAAGAGCATAGGGAGAGGAAAATTAGTTGCTAATTTTCATGAGAATAATGGAAGTAAAGAAGCCTCTCATTGTTGCCATGTTTGTCCAAATTACTTATGCTGGGATGAGTATGTTGGCAAAAGCTGCCTTTGCTTCAGGTATGAACAGTTATATTTTCATTTTCTACAGACAAGCCATTGGAACTCTCCTCATAATCCCTCCTACCATCATCTTCAAAAGGTATTTCTAATTAACTCCGCTTCCTTTCATAACTATTTTGTTTTTTGTTTTTAGTTTTGTAGACGTAGATTTGTTTTATTTTCATAACTAAAAGAGTATGCATATCATTTTATTTTTATTATTTTGTTTTATGGATGGTAGAAAAGAAGTGGCATGTTTATCACTTGGGGAGATGTTCAAGATTTTCATGCTGGCCTTACTAGGGTTTGTAAAATTAATTTTAAGCTTTTTTATTCTCTTGAATTGGGATTTTTTTTTTTTGAATAAGCTTTACTAATTAATTGTTTATGTAAACAAAAAGTGCAGGAGGACGTTGGTTTTGCTTACTTATGGGTTAGGTGTTAATTATACATCTGCAATTTTGGGTGCTGCAACATTTAACTCTTTTCCTGTCACAACATTCTTATTTGCTGTTATTTTGAGGTAATACACACATTCTTCTCCTATAATTAAAGCAACATAATTGATACTCATATGTTGATAGGAATTGTTAATAAAAATTGATCACTTATAAAGTTGGATCAACCTAATTCACAGCCTTTTAGTACTTTGGTTTGGGTTTAAATAACATATACCATAATTTGGATTGGTAACTCAAAATTTGAATTTCGTTCACTTTTTTACTCCAATTATTTATTACAAAATTTCATCACAAATATGAGGGTGGCCTTTCAAACCTATGGCTTTTAGAAAAAAATAAAATAAAATTTTTAACTAAACAAATTATCCAATGAGGCCGTCATCTTTCTAAAACTATCGGATGTATTTATTACACTTACACCAATCATTTCTTAAAAAAAAAATAAGTAGGAAAGATTTTTTTTTTCTTTTTGAGTTCAACAATATTTGGGGTGAGAAGTTTCGAATCTGTGACCTTTTGGTCGAAGGTACATGTCAATTACTGTTGAACTATGCTCACTTTGGTAATTAAAGTAGAGAATATATTTGTTCTAAAAAAAACAGTGGAGAATATTTATTATAAACCTAAGTTTATTTCAACGAGTAAAGACATATCCTTAAAAGTTTGAATCGTTGAACACTTGGGGCAAAAAAAAAAAGTAGAAAATATTTATTGCTCCAAAAAAGAAGTGGAGAATATTTTTGTTGAGTTAATTAAAGCTCCTGTTATGTGGGGGACAGGATGGAGAAAGTAAAGGTGAGGAAAGCAAGTGGAATGGCAAAAATTGGAGGGCTAATGCTGTGCATTGCAGGTGTTTCAATACTTGCATTTTACAAAGGACCTTACCTGAAACCACTTTTCAATTATCACCTTTTAGAAACCCACCAACATTCTCATGCTTCTCCTCACAAAAGATGGGTTCTTGGTTGCTTTCTGCTCCTCGTGTGTTCCATTTCTGCAGGCCTGTGGTATGTCCTTCAGGTAATGGAGGGAGATTTCAGCTTCTGTTTGATAATGTTCTCGTTTCTAGATAATGTTTTCGTTTCTTATTTCTTCTTTCTAAAGAGAGAAAATATATTTGCATTTGATTTAGTAACAATTTATGATTCATTAGTGTTCTTTTCTTTTCTTTTCTTTTTTTTTTTTTAGTACATGGAACTAAAAAAAACTTTATGATATATTTAATTAATTGAATATTTATTATGCACTTTATAAGCAAATGATAGTACAATAATGGGTTTTTTTTTGTGTTAAAAAAACTAAAAACAAAACAAAATAAAATAATATTTTTCTTTTGTTGTTTCCAAAAATTCAAATATAATTTTTCTAATGTTTCCAGAGAGAGAGAGAAGAATTGTTAAAAACAAAGGCTAACATTTATTAAGAAACTTGAAAAAGAAAAAGAAAATATAAAAGGAAAAAAAAGAATGTTACCAAAAGATTTTTTTTTCTTTTTTGTGAAAAGAAAAAAAAAGTTGTGTTTTATAACCATTTTTTCTTAACTGACAATTGAAAAATTACGATTCAGCCCATAAGTTTAGTAATAAGTTATTGTAAATTGACAAAAATAACATTATAGAGATTTAAACTAAATTATCTTGTTCATACACCATGTTAAATCACCAATTAATTTAAATGTCTAAGGTGATGAGTTACAGTCTTAAAAAAAAAAAGTAAAAAAAAGTGATGAATTACCGTAAATTTAATTATATCAATACTTTTAACCCTCTTCATTTAGAAATCTCAAGCTCAATACCAAGAGTCTGAGTCTGATTTTATTTTATTTATTTATTTTCATTTATTATTATATTATTATTATTATTATTTATAAAGAAGTGTTTAAGTCTAAATTGTGGTGATATCTGTTGGTTTTTTGGTATCTCAAATGTTATAATAGGAAGAAAAAAAGATAAAAAAAATCAAGGTTTTACATGAAAAATAAGTTCTTATAAATCAAACATTAAAAACTCTTATAGTGTATGTAATTTAATTGGTAGTATTTATTATGCATTTTATAAATAAAAAATGATAAGATACTGCTTTCATTTGAATTTTTTTTTTTTTAAAAAAAAAAAAACTAGAAACAGAGAACAAATTTAAATAATTTACCCTCTATAGTTATTTGTTAAATAAAAGTGCAATGAACTTCTGGTTTGCCATTGTTAATCATATTTATATTTTTAGGCCTTGTTTATGAAGACCTGCCCATCTCCACTTGTTTTAACTTGTGGACAAACATTGTCAAGCACCATTCAGTTATTTGTTGTGGCCATTGCAGTCGAAAGAAGCCCTTCTCAATGGAAGTTGGGTTGGAACATTCGCCTCATTGCTGTTCTTTACTGCGTATGGATATCTGATCTCTTTCCATTTTTATTGTTAATCCCATTGATTACGGACCGTTCTCGTTTTTCGTTTCTTGTTACTTGTTTCACTGATGCAGAAATGCGTCCAGAGATAGATTTTCTTGTAGTGTATGTTAACTAACTTATGAACAATCCTGGTAGGGAATTCTTGTGGTCTGCTTAGGCAACTATTTGTCATGTTGGGTCATCAAGAAGAAGGGTCCTGTTTTTCTAGCTTCTACAACTCCAATGAATCTCGTTGCTACTCTCATTGGTTCACAATTTCTTTTAAGTGACGGAATGAACATGGGAAGGTAAAGGGTTTTGCTTGTTTCGTTTCATATAAATCTAAATACACCTTCTATCTCGACATAGAAAACTTCGGTTTATAGATTGTGTTATTTTTGTATTTTTGTTTAAGTCTCCCTGAATCTTTCAATTGAGGGGATTTATCTTACACAAGATTGAAAATTTAGGAACCTATACAATTTATAAACTAATTTGGTAAATTGATCTTTTTATACATGTAATTATGTTATGTTTTTGTTTGGGTTGAACAGTTTAATAGGTGCTATAGTGCTGGTTTTGAGCCTTTACAGTTTTCTATGGGGGAAAAGCAAGGAAAGGGACAGTGGGAATACAGAAAATAATAGCGAACCAGTTCTACCAGAAAAGGAAATTGCAGACGATTCACATGATCTGAACCAACCTTCCGTATCCAAGTGTTGAATGTTAAAAGTTAAATATGTACTTAATTATATAGTTATATTACTAAACATCTACACGAATTAATGGTTTTCATGTATTAAAATTTTAAGATATATTAATTATGGATACATATATGCATAGATTCATAGGATTGAAGTTATAATGGGATATAAATTCGAAGCAAATGTGTGGCAAAACAATTGTGGTTTGATAGGGAGTAGTGTGAACCAAGTCTGTAGCTTTTTGAAGAGTTTTCAATATATAAATGAATTAGTTGTTGTAAAAAAAAAGTTTTTTTTTTAAATAAATATATTATTTTTACAACGTGGGGTGAGGGATTTATACCATGGACCTCTTGGTCGCTAGTACAAGTTTTATGTCAGTTGAGTCGTCGTGTCCATATTGACAAATAAATCTTGTCTTGGTTGATTGAAGTTTAATTAACTCCATGCAACAACGAGAACTAGACATGTCTTTGGGATATATATAACCCTTGCCTTGGCAATAACTTAGATTCTATGGTATCTTCTTCTCGCAAATAGATCTATAAATACAAAGATAGAATTCCAAGGATCCAACAATCTTGATTTTAAAGCAAGACCGATTGACAAGAGTTACACATAAAAGGAGGGAACTGATTATAATTTTCTCACCAATTTTTAAACAAACTTCAATCCAAATGCTTCTTTTTCCTCTTTCCACTATCCCTCTCTCTTGACAAAATTATTCAATGAAATGACTACAATATGATTGTCCACTAAAACTGTTAGATGTAGATTTTAATATTTGTTTGTTCTATAATAACATTTGATACATAAAATCAAGGTACTTTTACAATTATCTCTTACATCTAACAGTACAAAATTACCAGTCTCATTGGGACATACTTCATCAATAATTTCTCCCCTCCCTCCTGCGTCTCTTTTACGAAAGATAATTTTAGATAATTCAAGAAGAAAAAATGACAGAATATCAAATATGTGGCAAATATTGGTTTCTAGTCGGTCTGTATTTCAAAGGATTCCCAAATTAATAAATTTAGTAATCAAAAACTAATAATAATAATTTTAATGAACATCATATTTGAACAAAGGATGACATACGACATGTATTGAACTACATGTGTACATATGTATATATTGAAGGAAACTTTTCTAAAGGATATGTCAGAGAGCTTAAAGGAAACTTTAAGTTTAGTCTAACAAAAAAGAAAAAAAAAATTAGAAAAGTGTTATTGTTATAAATGTGGAAGCTACAAAATAAATGTGGTTACTACGACGAGTGAACACTACAAACAGAAGATGATTATAACCATTAAAGGTGGACATTCTAATGAAGTGAAACGCAAAAACCACCAAATTTAGGTATTGGACTACATCACAAACATCATATATAAGGAAATACAATTTTCACCAATAACTTGGGGGCATCTTTGTCCCCTCATACTTTAAATTCAAACAAAGATTCGAGTAGAGTTCAAATTCAACTCTTAAATTAAAAATCCAATATTGATGAAATTTGAATTCTCTACACTAAAACAAGATTTGATGAGAGAATTGATATCAAGATTACACTAAATTTTCTTTTGATTAAGGATATAAAATATTTCATCAAATTTTATATTTTGATTAATAATTGACATAAATAGGACGTGAAATAAGAAAATGAATCAAACTTTTGAATTCAATTATTCATATTTTGATTAATTTGACTCATTAAAAAAAATCAAATTATGAACAAATATAATGTATTTTGATTTCAAATTATTTATTTTTCAAAATTCATCCAGGGATACTTGTGTGTAAGTCTTAATAAGGGAGCCAAAGCGAGCATAGATCAGTGGTAGTTGACATGTACTCTCGACCAAGAGGTTAGAGGTTCGAATCCCCCCATCCCCAAATGTTGAAAAATGGGCCAATCAAAATTTAACAAGTGTATCTAAATTAAATTAAAAGAAATTTAAAAAAAAAATCTAATTAAATAATCCCACACAATATATTTTTGAAATTGCAGGACATGACATAACTTGATCCAATATAATCAAATTGCACCATGTCTATGTGATGACATGTGTTATCCAATAAAAAATTATCCCACAAAGAGAGAAAGTTTAGAAATAAGCAATAGGTCAGAAGACCAAAGAAAATCAAAGAGCTAGAAGGTAAGAAGAAGATCAAGAAGTCAGAGGCCAATCGGATGAATCCCACAAAATATATTTTCAGTCATTTGAGTTGATTCAATCAAATTGCATTAGGACATGACATAACTTGATCCAGTATAATCAAATTGCACCATGTCTATGTGATGACATGTGTTATCCAATAAAAAATTGTCCCACGTGCCATTAAATTCAAAAGAAGAGAGAAAGTTAGAAATAAACAATAAGCCAGAAGACAAGTCTACTGTTTCCGGTATAAACCTGACGGAACAAAGGACTACTGATATTGCTCGCTTTTGGGGTTGTTGCTCTCATTCTCTGCCAATTGCTTATCTTGGCGTCCCTTTAGGTGGCATTCCAAAAAATACTCAGTTTTGGGAGCCCATGATTGAGAAGATTCAGAGACGAATTCACAATTGGTGGTTTGTTTCTCTTTCCAAGGGAGGTCGTCTTACTCTTATTCAATCGGTTCTTAACAATATGCCTCTATACGTTCTCTCTGTGTTCAAAGCGCCGGTTTCTATATGCAACAGAATCGAACAAATCCTTCGTAAATTTCTTTGGGATGGAAATTCTCATTCAGGGTCCTCAAATTTAGTGAGATGGGAAATTGTCTCCTCCCCAAAGGCAGAAGGCGGTTTGGGCATTCATAAAATCAAAAGCACTAATGAAGCTCTCCTCCTTAAATGGATATGGCGTTTTTTCACCGAGGACAAATCTCTTTGGAGGAAATTCATAAGTGCTAAATATTCCAGCTCTCATCACAAGAGTTTTCCCTCTAGCAGCAGATTTTCTAGCTCCAGATCTCCGTGGTTTGCTATTTCAAAGCTTCAGTTTCCTTTCTTCGCAAATTTCAGATGGGAGGTGCGCAACGGTAAATCCATTCTCTTTTGGCATGATAACTGGTCTGTTCTTGGTCCTTTGAAATATGTTAATGATCGCCTCTATCAGTTATCTTCAAACAAAAGTCTCACAGTTGAGGAAGCTTGGTCGAATTTGGATAGAGAGTGGAATTTTAGTCCTCGTCGGCCTCTTTTTGATAGAAAGGTTCAAGTTGGAATGAGATGACTAGTCTTTTACCCATTCCGGATTCTTTTCGTGGTTCTGATGTTCATCGTTGGCTTGCCTCTGAAGACGGTTCCTTCTCCACAAAAGCTGCTCGATCCATCCTTTTGGTTGCTCCTTCTAGACCTTTTTATAGCCCTGGAGAAACAATTCTCGAGAACCTTTGGAAAGCTGATATCCCTAAAAAAATAAAGGTTTTCATTTGGTCCCTTTTTCATAGAAGTGTCAACACGACTGACAGGCTTCAGAAAATTTTTCGAGGCTCGTACTTCAACCCTTCCATCTGCCTCCTTTGTAGAATGAGTTCCGAAAGTATCGATCATCTACTCATTCATTGCTGCTGTGTGTCCTTTCTTCGAAATAAGATTTACCAAGCTTTGGGTGTTCTTTCTGCTCCTCCGGCAACGATTCAATCCCTTTGCGAAGATTTGCTAGCTTTTAAAGCTTCATCACAAAGACAAATTCTTCTCAGGAATATTTCTATTGCCTCCCTTTGGATTGTGTGGAATGAACGCAACAATCGTATTTTTCAGGATAAGGTTCGCAGCGGGATTCAACTTTGGGAGGATGTCATTTCTCTTGCCTCTCTTTGGACTACAAAATCAAAAGCTTTCTCTGATTATTCTGCTTCTATTATTGCTTTAAACTGGGAATCATTTTTGTAGCTCCTTTTCGTATGTTCCTTACATACGATCTCAATAAATGTTTCCGTTCTCTAAAAAAAAAAAAAACAATAAGCCAGAAGATCAGAGAGCTAGAAGGTAAGAAGAAGATGAAAAAGTCAAAGGCCAATTTGAGAAGATCAACAAGCTTAGAGGCCAATTTAAGGAGATCAATAAATTATAGCTAAGGTTGATTCAAGAAGATCAACAAGTCCAAAGATTAAAGTTTACATGTTGGAGAAGGAAGAGGAAGAATCAAACTATAGATATTTTTAAGAGAAAATCAAATGATATATATATTAGAATAATTGGTACAAACTCCAAAGGGCGCAATAAAATTGTATTTAGTTCCAAAATTAAATTTGTCTAGGAATCTGGTGTGAACATGTATCACAAGTTCACCAACTTCTTCTGTTCTCCAAGATTCGTCTCCTTAATGATATTCTTTTTTGAAGAAAAAAGAAAAGTCTCCTTAAGATAGTTCTTTAAACCTTTTTTTTTTTTTTGAGATATTGTTCTTTAAACCTTTTAACAATTGGCTTGTTTATGAATTTCTTTATATTGGTCAAATCTGTTTGGCACATTTTATTCCGTATATTTCATTTTTTTTATTAAATTAATGTTATGACATACCTTGTGTAAAGCATCTTATTCAATGTGCTCAAAATATGATTCTTGCAAAAATATTTTTTTTTGCAGGATTTTGGTCACACATAAGAAATTATGTTACTTTCTAGTTTCCCTTTCAATTAAAACATGAATCATTGTTATGCGTTAAAAAAAACACATGAAGCATCGTCAACTCGTTAAAGCATATAGATCAAAAGATACATCATACATGTGGTTGAATTAAAAAAAAAAAAAAACTTTAATTTAGAGTGGTGAGGCACAATAATATATAGGTCATTTAAAATCAACCTACCAAATTACATTTTGTTTGATTTCTCTCACATAACAACACACGGACAACACAAGCATAGCATGCATAAAACTTGTACTTAGGACTAAGAAGTCTGTGATTTAAATACCGATCCCACATGTTGTAAGAAAAAAAAAGGAACTGGCAACAAAATTGACAAAGTCACTTTTAATTATTATTAAATTACACAAATTCACCACTAGAAAAGTCATGAAATGAAAGCAATCCGAAAAATCTGGGCTCTTCAAATGAAAACAGAAGGCATTCTTTAATTTTTAAAGCATCTTCTTTTATTTATATATTTTTTTTAAAAAAGACCAAAATTGTAGTGGTGAAATAATTAATTGAACTTCTGTTATCATTTAAAAACAACAATATTAAACTTCTCAGGTTTCTGTTGTCTTGTGTACACGTGATTAATTGATACTTAAAAAAAAAAAAAAAACTACGAATAGTAATGAAAGTGAGGTCTTCTCAAAAAAAAAAAAAAAATGAAAGTGAGGTCAATTATTTGATGAAATAATTTATCTTACCAAGTCATAAATTAGTTTGACCACATGAAAGATGATATTAAAAATATCCAACATGAACATAAACTCAATTGGTTAAGATGATATTAAAAATATCCAACATGAACATAAATTCAATTAGTTAAGATGATGTTGTCAACTTGAACATTGTTCAACTTGGTTAAAGATGTGTAACCTCGGTTAAAAAATTAAAAGCTCGGATCTCTCAAAAAATAAATAAATAAAATTTAAAACATTGTATATACATTTTAAAAGTAAGGAAAAATATAAAAAAAAATAATAATTAAAATCAAAAGAAAATCTATTGAATCAGTTTTTTTTTTTTTTTTTTTTTTTTTGGGAATCAGTTCAACCAAGAGGATAAATATGAGGTGGAAACAAAAATTCAGTGAAAAGGTTATTGTGCAAAAATCATTTTTTGAAACAAAAATTGGAAGGCATTCTTTTAATTACCTTTGTATGTTTCTCACCTGCAAAAATCATGAGATTAACCGTACCCTATCTTCTTCTTCTTTATTGATTAATAATTATCATTATTAATATTTAATTTTAAAAGAATAACCTCTTATCTTAGGCTCCATTTGGTTCTAGATTCTTGGGTTTTGAAAATTAAGCTTATAAACACTATTTCCATTTATGAGTTTCATTGTTTTATTATTTACCTAGCTCCTTCCCATATTTTAAAAAACCAAGTCAAATCTTAAAAACTTAAAAAAAGAGTTTTCAAAATCTTGTTTTTATTTTTTGAATTTGGCTAAGAACTCAAATGTTTCTTTAATTAGTAAAGATAAAAATTATTGTAAGAAAATGAAGAGAAAACAAAAAACAAAAAATCAAATGGTTATTGACCGGAGTCTTATGTAGGACAAATTATTAGGTGCTTCCGATGTTACACCGTTGGATGTATATCTTCAAATTTGTCTGCCCCTAGTAACCGTTGGATACAAAATCAAGGTATTTTAAAATTTCTCTCTCTTACATCCAACGGTGTAAAATTACCCGGAGCATTACACTAGTAGCACCTAATAATTTCTCGTGATGTAATTACCAAAAATCAATGGACCAATTACTAAAAACATACATATGAGGCAGAGAAATCAAGAGAACAGAAATTTCAGTGCAAAAATTATAGTGCAATAGACAAATTTTGTATAAATCTAATCATCATATTAAGACTTCCCTAAATCAACTATTTAAAAAATTTATGTGAGTCGTAGGTTTCAATCTCGATCTCGCGTTAGAATTATTAATATTCTTCTATAAAAGAAAAAAAAAAAAGCATCAAACCAATCCTTGGAAATTCAACCGATCGATCAATCTCCACTAACATGTGATGCAGAAAATTCCCCACTTTTACAAAGAATAATTGTTCATAATACTGCGGAAAAAGACAAAAAAAAAAAAAAAAAAAAATCCCAAAACACATTATATAGTCTTTGTTTATTTGTTTGTTGTACTTAATTAACATCATCACATAATTAAGGAGTAGCATATTCTAAGGGAGAGGGAACTTAGTTGGTGGTTTAATTTCATGAGAATGGAATTAAAGAAGCCTCTTATTGCTGCCTTTATTGTCCAAATTGTTAATGCTGGGATGAGTATGTTGGCAAAAGCTGCCTTTGCTTCTGGTATGAACAGTTATATTTTCATTTTTTACAGGCAAGCTATTGGAACTCTCTTCATAATCCCTCCTACAATCATTTACAAGAGGTAATTCTAATTATTTCGACATCATTCGTTAAGGGATAACGATTTCATTTTTAGTTTTTTGTTTTCAAAATTTATGTTTGTTTCTTCTTTACTATATTGATTGTAAAATTGAATTGTTAGTCAAATTTCAAAACAAAAACATGTTTTAAAATTTTTAGAAGTTGACTTGGTTTAGTGTTTATAAGCTTAATTGTCAAAAATAAAAAATCAAATGGTTATCCAATAGAGTCTTACTATTTTGTTTTTGGTTTTTGATTATGTGAAAGCTAATTAAAAAGAAAAGTTTTTTTTTTTGGAAGGTGAACTACAAGAGGAAACAAATGGTGAATTATCAATAGAGAATGAAACAAAGTGACATGTTTAACACTTATATATTTAATTTTTCCTTTTAGTTATTTATTATTATTATTATTTTTATGGATGGTAGGAAAGAAGTAGCATGTTTATCACTTGGGGAGATGTTCAAGATTTTCATGCTGGCCTTACTGGGGTTTGTACAATTAATTTTCAGCATTTTTATTCTCTTGAATTGGGATTTTTTTTTTTTTTTTGAATAAGCTTTACTAATTATGTTTATGAATATAAAAAGTGCAGGAGGACATTGGTTTTGATTCCTTACGGGCTAGGTGTTGATTAGACATCTGCAATTTTGGGTGCTGCAACATTTAACTCTTTTCCTGTCACAACATTCTTATTTGCTGTTATTTTGAGGTAATACACACATTCTTCTCCTATAATTAAAGCAACATAATTGATATTCATATGTTGATATAGGAATTGTTCATAAAAACTGATCACTCATAAAGTTGGATCAACCAGCTAATTATTCACAGCCTTCTAACTTTGGGTTGGGTTTAAAAACCATAAACCATATATATCCAAGTCGGAATGGTAATTTAAAGTTTGAATTTCATTTTCAGAATTTACTCCAATCAATTCCTTTTTATTTCTCTTTTAATTTTTTTTAATCAATCTATAACTTCTAAGAAAAATAGAAAGTAGAAATGTTTCAGCGATGGTTTTATGCTCATTGGTTACTCAAATAGCTTCTTCATTGGTTACTCCAATAGCTTTTTTGCTCATTGGTTTCTATAACTTCTAAGAAAAATAGAAAGTAGAAATGTTTCAGCGATGGTTTTATGCTCATTGGCTACTCCAATAGCTCCTTCATTGGTTACTCCACTAGCTTTTATGCTCATTGGTTTCTATAACTTCTAAGAAAAATAGAAAGTAGAAATGTTTCAGCGCTCCAATAACTCTTTGAACTGGAAAGCCTTTTTGTAATCTTCTCGTATGTTCCTTACATACGGTTTTCCTAATTAATGGTATCTCGTTTCAAAAAAAAAAAAAAAATAGCTCATTGGTTTCTATAACTTCTAAGAAAAATAGAAAGTAGAAATGTTTCAGCGCTCCAATAACTCTTTGAATTGGAAAGCCTTTTTGTAATCTTCTCGTATGTTCCTTACATACGGTTTTCCTAATTAATGGTATCTCGTTTCAAAAAAAACGGTTTTCCTAATTAATGGTATCTCGTTTCAAAAAAAAAAAAAAAATAGCTCATTGGTTTCTATAACTTCTAAGAAAAATAGAAAGTAGAAATGTTTCAGCGCTTCAATTAGAAAAATAGAAAGTAGAAATGTTTCAGCGCTTCAATAGCTTCTTCTTCTTCTTCTTCTTCTTCTTCTTCTTCTTCTTCTTCTTCTTCTTCTTCTTCTTCTTCTGGCCAAGCACTCACTTGACCTTCACGTGACACCAACAGTAAACTTGTTGAATACGGGGAAGACGTGACCTGCAAATATGGAACAAACACTGCACACCGGTGTGGTACTTGTCACACACACTCCGATGCTTAAGTCAGTGATTAGAGGGAAAACGACAAAACAATAAGAGGTATCATAAAATAATGGCGTTAGGAATCAAGTTTTCGAACCCCTTACCTGGGTTCCCAGGGAAACCTTTATACCTCACCCTAGATTAGGGTTTTCCTTCATTCTCCTCCTCCTTCACGGACCCCCACTCCCCGGATGAAGCTTTCTCGGGCCTAGGAGGATCCTCCATCGTGGATTGAGCAGCAATCGGACTTTGAAGCTTGGGGCCGAGGTCGACCACCTCCTCTAGGCCTCGGTCCAGTGCCGAGGCCGAGGAGAGTGTTGGGCCATACTTCTCGAAATTGGCCTTCCTCTTCCTTCGTGGGCCGGCTTAGGATGGGCCCAAATCCGCTTTCTTCTAGAATTCTGATTACACCAAAATTACTCCTAACACTCACTTTGACCTCTAATATTTTCTTTTAAAATAAATAGTTGGTTTGAAAATGGATGATAGCAAAGAAAAAAGTTGAGTAGGAGAGCACGAACTTTATCCCATTCGACCAGTATATTGTCCGCATCAATCAATCTCAAACCATGTTTCATTTTCCCTTGGAGAGGATGCCCTCCATCATCTTCCACTTGTAGAAATAATTTATTTTTTAATTAGAAAAAGAGAAAAAAAATGTAAAATCACATTATTACAATCGTACCTTTAATTTTCAATTTCAACAATAAACTTGTAATCAAGTGGTGAATATTTAACTTGAAAAGAAAAAGTGGCGAATATTTGTTATATCTAAAAAAAAGTGGAGAATATATATTTGTTACCATCTAAGGCTTAGTTTCTAAGTAAATTAGCGTTTGGTAAATTTTAATTTTATAGATGGAAAGGCAGATTGAGGTGTTTGGTAAATTAATATTTTAAATTGTTGCAGCTTAACTATATTTTTTTAATAAATAAATTTAATGTTGATATTTAATTTCAAAATTTTATAAGATAATTTCAAAATTATTATAGGATAATTATTTTTTTTAAAACATATAAGATAATTATTTTAAATTTCATATGATTTAAAATATAATGTTATGTTTAATACAATTTTTTTTATATATATTTTGCTAAGAAATATAATTTGCTACTTGTATTGAATATAAGATAATTTCAATTGAGTATATAAGATAATAGAATAAAGAATATTTGACTTCAATTTTTTCAAAAAAAAAAAAAAAAAAAGAATGACATGAATCATGTCTCAACAACGTGTAGATTTGGAGATAAATAGTTAGTTATAAATTAGATTTTTATGGAAGCTAGATTGAAAAGCTAAAATTATTAGATTTTGCAAACCAACGTAATTGAAAAAATACTTTTATAAAAATTAATTTATAATATGTTTTACCAAATGATAAAAGCGGTTAATTTTTTATTTTTTTTTTGTAATCACTTCAAGCTCATCCAAAATCAATGCCAAACGCACCCTAAATCAATTAGTTATAGCATCCGTTGTCTTATCTTCTCTTGTATATGTCTTTTGCATACCTATTTTGTTTTCTCCGGCCGTAATGAAATATCTTTTGTCCAAAAAAAAAAATCAATTAGTTAAGACATATATTCTCAACGTTTGAATTTCCACTCCCACATATCGCTAGAGGAAAAAAAAAGGAAGAGAATACTTTTTGTTGAGTTAATTAAGGGCTCGTTTGGAATACCTTCTAGTTGAAGCGTTTATCAAGAATGCATTTTCTTTTAAACATTTTGTATAAAAGTTGTTTAGAATTTAACACACTCATATGTATGGTTACATTTACTCATAAATGTTTTTATATACAAGTTACTATATACTTACAAACTCTTTTTAAAAAATTTGATTTTAAGTGTTTTTCTTAAAATGATTTATTTCTCAATCTCATTTTTTAATAAGTCATTTTTAGTGGTCGCCAAACATTAGAATTTTTTTCAAAATTAAACACTTCAAAGGTTAAACCAAATACACCCTAACCCGCCAAAGCGAGTTTAGCTCAGCGGTAGTAATTGGCATGTACCCTCGACTAAGAAGTCAGAGGTTCAAATCTCCCCACCCCAAATGTTGATATACTAAAAAAAAAAAAAAAAAAAAAAAAAAACACTCTAACCCATTAAAGCTCCTACGTGTTGTTGGAACAGGATGGAGAAAGTAAATGTAAGAAAAGCAAGTGGAATGGCAAAAGTTGGAGGGCTAATGCTGTGCATTGCAGGTGTTTCAATACTTGCATTTTACAAAGGCCCTTACTTGAAACCACTCTTCAATTATCACCTTTTTGAAACCCACCAACATTCCCATGCTTCTCCTCCTAAACCAAAAAGATGGGTTCTTGGTTGTTTTATGCTCCTCATTTGTTCTACTTTTGCGGGCTTGTGGTATGTCCTTCAGGTAACACAGGAACACCTTCACTTCACTTCAAAAACGTTCTCTTTTTCGCTCCTTTTTCAAGTGCTTATTTGATAACATTCTCAAGTAAATAATAGTACAATAATGATTTAAAAAAAAAAATACTAGAAATATAAATAAAAATAAGGACTAATTTTTGTTGTTTCCAAAAAAAAATAATACATAAATAAAAATTGTTGCCAAAATACTTATCTTTATAAGAAACTAGAAAAAAAAAAAAAAAAAGACACACGCACACATGAAATGAGAAGCATGATCAAACGCCTGCTTATTTTTTTTTCTTTTTCAAAAGAAAAACAAAAGTGCGTTTGGTAATTGTTTATCATTTTTTTTTTTTAATTTTGATAACAAGAAACCTTTATTCGGTAATATATATTTTGTTTTTTGTTATCTCAATTTTTCAATAAAGAAAAAAATCAAGGTCTTATATGAAAAGTAAGTTTCTAAAAATATAACAATCAAAATTATTATAATGTATTTAATTTACAAATATTTATTATGTATCGTGAAAAACATGATAAAATATTGCTTTGATCAACTTAAAAAAAACATATTAAATTAATTTCCCCTCTGTTGGGGTATGTTTGGTTTAACTTTTTAAGTATTTAATTTAAAAAAAAAAAAAAATCTTGTGTTTGACAACCACTGAAAATGACTTATAAATGAGATGGAGACAAACTATTTTGAGAGAAACACTTGAAAACAAATTTTTTTAAAAAGATTTTTTAAGTACATAATAACTTGTATATAAAAACATTACGAGGAAATATAACCAAATATATGAGTGTTTAAATTCTCTAAAAAAATTTTATACAAAATGTTTTTTAGAAAAATGCATTATTGAAAAACATTATTTAAACAAAAATGTATTCCAAACGACATTTAGGATGTGTTTGTTTTAACTTTTCAAGTGTTTAATTTTGAAAAAAAAAAATCACTTCGAAAAAATTTCTAGTGTTTGGCAACCACAAAAAAAATGACTTATTAGAAAATGAGATTGATAAAAGAAGCACTTGAAACCAACTTTTTTTAAAAAAATTCTTTTAAGTATACGATAACTTGTGTATAAAAACACCTATGAAGAAATGCAACCAAACATATGAGTGTTTAAATTTTAAATAATATTTTTATACAAAATGTTTTTTAAAAAATGCATTCTTGAAAAACATTTAAATTAAAATCTATTTCAAACGGACCCTTATGGGTGTGTTTGATTTAACTTTTCAACTTTCAAGTGTTTAATTTTGAAAAAAAAAATCATTTTGAAAAAATTTCTAATGTTTGGCAACCACTAAAAATGACTTATTAGAAAATGAGATTGATAAATAAACCATTTTGAGATAAACACTTGAAACCAACTTTTTTTAAAAGATTTTTTAAGTATACAATAGCTTGTGTATAAAAACACTTGTGAGAAAATGCAACCAAACATATGAGTGTTTAAATTCTAAACAATTTTTATACAAGATGTTTTTCAAAAAATGCATCCTTGAAAAACATTTAGGGCTTGTTTAGAATACATTTTAATTTAAATGTTTTTCAAGAATACATTTTTTAAAAAACATTTGGTAAAAAATTGTTTAAAATTTAAACATTCATATGTTTGGTTGCATTTCCTCATAGATGTTTTTATACCCAAGTTATTGTATACTAAAGACTCTTTCTTAAAAAAGTTGGTTTCAAGTGTTTCTCTCAAAATTGTTTATTTACCAATCTCATTTTCTAATAAGTCATTTTTAATGGTTGCCAAATACTAGAAATTTTTTTAAAATGGTTTTTTTTTTCAAAATTAAACAATTCAAAAGTTAATCCAAACATACCCTTCTTTTTTATTTATTATTGTTAATTATATTTATACTTTCAGGCTATAATTATGAAGACTTGCCCATCTCCACTTGTGTTAACTTGTGGACAGACATTGTCAAGCACCATTCAGTTATTTGTTGTGGCCATTGCTGTCGAAAGAAGCCCTTCTCAATGGAAGTTGGGTTGGAACATTCGCCTCATTGCTGTTCTTTACTGCGTATGAATATTATCTCTCTTTGCATTTTCATCGTTAATCTCTCATTCAATCTGTGTGTTAAATTTTGTGCAAAAACCTTGCAGGGAATTCTTGTGGTCTGCTTAGGCAACTATTTGTCATGTTGGGTCATCAAGAAGAAGGGTCCTGTTTTTCTAGCTGCTACAACTCCAGTCAGTCTCCTTGTTACTCTCATTGGTTCACAATTTCTCTTAAGTGATGGAATGAACATGGGAAGGTAAACCCTTTGCTTGTTTCCTTTCATATAAATATATAAATACATCTTCTCTTTTAAACACTTAAAAACCTCGCTTTAAAGATGATGTTTTTCTATTTATAGGTTCATAATATTTTAATTTAGTGACTAAAAAGGTCATGAAAGACTTATTCAACACACAAAATTCAAAGTTCAGAAGCATATTAGATAGCGTTAAAGTTTAGGAATTTATTTTAGTTAAAATTGAAAGTTTAGGGCCCGTTTGGTAACGTTCTCATTTCTTGTTTCTTGTTTCCAATTTTATTAAGAAATCTAAGCAATTAATAACTATGTATGTTTCTTGTTTCCAATTTTTTCCAAACATAAATAAGAATATAGGTTTATTATTATTGAATGTATAGGTGTTAGGGTCATGAAATTCTATTTTTCTTTATTAAAAATGAAGAAACGGAAACAAGAAACGACAACGTTACCAAACGGGCCCTTAGAAACCTATTTTTATACTTTTTAAACTTGTAAATTAACCTTTATGCGTATATAATTTATGCTGTGCTTTTGTTTGTGTTGAACAGTATAATAGGTATTGTAGTGCTGGTTTTGAGCCTTTACAGTGTTCTATGGGGGAAAAGTAAGGAGAAGGATTGTGGGAATACAGAAAATAACAGCGAACCAGTTCCACCAGAAAAGGAAATTGCAGATTCTTCACATGATCTGAACCAAACTTCCATCATTTCCAAATTTTGAATGTTAAAAATTAAATATGTACTTAATTATATATAGTTACATTAGTAAACATCTACATAATTATTAATGATTTAATAATGTATATTCATGTTTTAAAACTTCTAAGATAAATTAATTATCACAGTTACATGTATGCATAGATTCATAGGATTGAAGTTATTTATAATGGGATATAAATTTTTCTATAAGTGAATTAGTTTTTCTGACATAAATCTTGTTTGATTATTTCGTTGGAGTGTTCTCCACACACTCCCAATATTGAAATGGTTGAGACCAATAAACAAAAACATATATATCTGATTTCACACAGTCAGTCAGTTAGTTAGAGGATATAAATGTTTAAACCCTCAAACTTAGGATGTGACATGTTGACAGTCAATTCCAACTAGTTATGAAATTTACTGTCAAAACTAACATGAACTAGATCATTAACTTTAAAACATTGAAATCCTGGTTAGCACAAATTTTCTTTTGAAAAATCATAAAAATTTTGACAGAGTTTCCTCTAAAAACGGAATAAAACAAGTCATACCTAAAAGGGAAAATATATAAACACTCCAAAATCATTCCATCTTCATCAGTATACAAATTTTTTTGATAAAATTATAAACATATTAAATAATTTAAAAGAAATCCTCCTAAGAACTTATGAATACTTTTGCAAATAATTAGTTGCTTGCATTAAATGTTTAAACTAACTTGGTTAAGGTTTTGTGAGCCAACCTGAAACCTAGCTCAATTTGGTTAAGATATGTAGTCTCAATGAAGAGGGTCAAAGGTTTGAATCTCAAAAAAAAAAAAAAAAAAAAAAACTCAAGGCATTATATATATATTTTAAACGTCAATAATGATATTAAAATGCAAAAGTAATAAAAAATAATCAAAACCAAAAGAAATTCTATTGAATCACTTCAAGCAAGAGGAAAATATGAAGTGGAAACAAAAATTCAATGGAAAAGTTATTGTGCAAAAATCATCATCAATAGGCCAACTTTAATGAAATTAACCTTATCTTCTTCAATTCTTTATTATTATTATTATTATTTTTGACAATATGTGGAAAAGGAGATTCAAACCACAGACCTTGTAGTTATCTGTACAGCTTTATGCCAGTTGAGCTAACCTCTTATTGGCTTTATTATTATTTAGTTTGAAAAGAAGAAAACTTATCATGGTACTTACCTTTTTCCAAGGAAAAGATAGATTGCAATAACAAATCCACTAACTACAGAAATTTAACGGACCAATTACTAACCATATACATGAGACAGTGAAATCAAGAGAACAATCATTCCATGCACCAAAAAAAAAAAACACAATAGAAGATTATTTTTGCAAAAACAACCATCTTATATTGACTTATCTGGGTCAACCATTCAAAATATTATGGGGTGTTTGGCCTACTAGAGTTCAAGATCATGAATCCTGAAGTTGTGAACACCATCACATTTCTTGACATTGATTTGTGAAACCCAATATCGTTGAAGCCTATGTCTGGGGTGTAAGATTGAGGCTTAGTTTGGAGTTGCTGTAGCTCCTAAAATAATTGATGTTTTAGCCGTGTTTTTAAGAAAATCAGCTGTATTACAAAATAAATTAGTGTTTGGTAAATTTTAGCTTTATAGATGAAAAAGCAAAGTTGAGGTGTTTGGTAAATTAATATTCTACATTATTGCAGCTTAACTATATTTTTTCAATAAATAAATTTAATGTTGATATTTAATTTCAAAATTTTAAAAGATAATTTTAAAATTATTTTAAGATAATTATTTTTTTTTGAAACATATAAGATAATTGTTTTAAATTTGATATGATTTAAAATATAATCTTATGTTTAACTTAGGAGGTTTTTATATTTTGCTAAGAAATATAATTTGCTACTTGTATTGGAAAAAATATTATTTCAATTTAAATAAAAATAAAAACAAATAATTTCAAATGAGTATAAAATAATAAAATAAAAATATGTTAAATTAAAAAAAAACGATTCACATGAATCAAGTCTAAACAATGTATAGAGAAATAAATAGTTAGTTACATATTAGATTTTTAGGGAAGCTAAACGAAAAAGCTACAATTATTGGATTTTGCAAATGAACGTGGTTGAAAAAGTACTTTTCTAAAAATTAATTTATAATCTGTTTTACCAAATGCTAAAAACAGTTAAGATTTTTTTAATCACTCCAACTGCCTCCAAAACTAATGTCAAACGCACCCTGAGTTAGACTGGGTTCTAAATGTAGGGGTTGGATTAGGCTGAGTTTGGTTAGGTTTTTTTTTTCTTTTTTTTTTTTAAATTTCTTTTTTTTAATCTCTAATTCTTATGATCTGGTTTACCGAGTTTGAGCTACATAGCAATATTTTAATTATCTCACTTTGTATTATGAAATTGTTTCAACAATGTTCAAATTATTTTAAGTTGGAATATAAAAATAATCAGTTCGAAATAAGAAATATATATATTTTTGGTGTAGGTAATTTGAAAATTAAATACTTACTTTACTATAGCTAATTTAAAATTAAATATTATTCATTTTATTCTAATAAATTATAGATAAAATATTATTTATTTTCGTTACTTTGAATATTATTAATTTGAAAATATAAACAAAAAACAATTATTTTTTTTTAATTTTAATACATTAACTTAAAATTAAATGTATTCTAGAAATATTTATACAAATATATATTGTCTAAAGATTAAAATACCATTCTGGTTGTCTAAAGGTCAAAATACCATTTTGTGGTCCTATAATTTGGATTTTAATCCAATTTAGTCTCTATACTTTCAATAAACTTTAAAATTGGTCCTTACAGTAATTGTAAAGTTAATTTTTATCGAAATTTATAGAAGGAAGTCTGATAAACACAAGTTAGGAGAAAATTTGAGAGACAAAGTGGAATCAGTAAATTTTGATAAAATGGAAAGAAAAATTATGGGTCCCAGAAGGAGAAAACATGGGTTTAAAGTGGATCTAGGATGAGTTTGGATTATGCTAATTTATGGGTTTGGATTTGTGGCTCAACTCTTTGTCCCAAATGGGCTGGTCTTCAAGCTCCATGCCCTCTTTCGATTGACCATCTCTGTGCCCAAGCCTTCGCGTATAAAGCTAAATCCCAAAGAGATATCCTTTGTCGAAATTTCTTTGTCGCTTATACTTGGTCTATTTGGAAGGAGAGGAACGCTAGAGTCTTTCAGGGAACCTCTTGCTCTATCTATCAGATCTGGGATGACTCCATCTCTCTTGCTGCCCTTTGGTCCTCTAACTCCAAGGTCTTTTCTTGTTATGATGCTGCGTCCATTGCTATTAATTGAAATGCCTTTTTGTAATCTTGCTGCTGCAAGTTTGGGATGACTCCATCTCTCTTGCTGCCCTTTGGTCCTCTAACTCCAAGGTCTTTTCTTGTTATGATGCTGCGTCCATTGCTATTAATTGAAATGCCTTTTTGTAATCTTGCTGCTGCAAGTTTGTATGTGCCTTACATACGCTTTCAGTAAAGTATCCAATTTCTAAAAAAAAACTCTTTGTCCCAAATGGAATCCAAACCCATCCAAATCCAAACCTAAGGCCAAAATTCCCCTATGAATAGTAAGTTTGAATCTCTATCCCGCATTAGAATTCTAATATTCTAGAAAAAAATATATATTTTTTAAAGTTGATTTTGTTGAAAGAAAGTAGAAGTTAAAAAGAGCAATCCACTATCCATAGAAAATTCAACCGATCAGTCAGCAACAACATGTGATGCAGAAAATTTCCCCACTTTTACGAAAAAAAATGGTACATCATGTTGGGATAAAAAGACAAAAAAGAAAAAAAAGAAATCCCAAAACACAAAATATATATAAACTTCAACCACACATAGAGCATAAGGGAGAGGGAAATTTGGTTGCTTTTCAAGGGTTTAATTTCATGAGAATGGAATCAAAGAAGTGCCTCATTGCTGCCATGATTGTCCAAATTACTTATGCTGGGATGAGTATGTTGGCAAAAGCTGCCTTTGCTTCAGGTATGAACAGTTATATTTTCATTTTCTACAGGCAAGCCATTGGAACTCTCCTCATAATCCCTCCTACCATCATTTTCAAAAGGTATTTCTAATTAATTCCGCTTTCTTCCATAACTATTTTGTTTTTTGTTTTTTTGTTTTTAGTTTTGTTATCGTAGATTTTGTTAAGAAGAGCTAAAAAGAGATAATTATTTTTTAGAAGGTAAACTAAAAGAGTATACATATTATTTTTTTTATGGATGGTAGAAAAGAAGTGGCGAGTTTATCACTTGGGGATATGTTCAAGATTTTCATGCTGGCCTTACTGGGGTTTGTACAATTAATTTTAAGCATTTTTGTTCTCTTGAATTGGGATTTTTTTTTTTTTTTTTTTGAGTAAGCTTTACTAATTGTTTATGTATACAAAAAGTGCAGGAGGACGTTGGTTTTGATTGCTTATGGGTTAGGTGTTGATTATACATCTGCGATTTTGGGTGCTGCAGCATTTAACTGTCTTCCTGCCACCACATTCTTTTTTGCTGTTATTCTAAGGTAACAATACACACATTCCTTTCCTATAAATAAAATTAAAAAACAATTAAAATTCATACAGTCAGTAGGTATGACACCGGAGTAGTGAGGTACATGGATGAACTAACACCATGAAAGAAGAGAAAGAAAGAAGAGAAAAGAGAGAAAAAAAAAAAAAGAAAGAAAAGAAGAATGAAATCCTGGAAAGAACTCAATAAGAGGGGGAAAGAGAAGAGTAAAGTCGAAAAGAGAGAGAAAAAAGAAAAATATAATTTTTATTTTTCAAAAACGTCATGATTGCTTTTTTAGAGTGGGAAAAGACTGTTGCACCAGAGAAATTATTAGGTGCTCTTGGTTCGATGTTCCGAGTAGTTTTACACCGTTGGATGTAAGAGAGAGAAATAGTAAAAGTATCTCGATTTTTTTTCCAACGGTTACTAGGGGCAGACAAATTTGAAGATATATATTCAACGGTGTAAAACTACCCGGAGCATTGCACCAGGAACACCTAATAATTTTTCGTTGATGACATCTACTTTTATTATTATTATTATTATTATTATTATTATTATTGAGATTCAAGTCGATTGTTAGATTGGTTTTTTCTGTTTTTAGTGAATTGATCCAATTTTGAATACCCATAAACAATAACTTATTTTTAATTAGAAAAAGAGAAAAAAAAACCCCCACTTTATTACAATAATACCTTTTAAATTGTTTGATTGGACAATATTCGTCACAATTAAATAAATTTAGAATGTGTCATCAAGTGAAGACTATTTATCTGAACATAGCTCGATCGATTAAGGTATTATAACATCGATCAAAATATCAGAAATTCGAAATCCTATCCCACATATTGTTAAACTAAAAGAACGTGCAAAATATTTGTGGACTCAATTAACCCATTAAAGAATATATTGGGGACAGGATGGAGAAAGTAAAGGTGAGGAAAGCAAGTGGAATGGCAAAAGTTGGAGGGCTAATGCTGTGCATTGCTGGTGTTTCAATACTTGCATTTTACAAAGGCCCTTACTTGAAACCACTCTTCAATTATCACCTTTTTGAAACCCACCATCACTCTCATGCTTCTCCTCACAACAGATGGGTTCTTGGTTGCTTTATGCTCCTCATTTCTTCCACTTCTGCGGGCTTGTGGTATGTCCTTCAGGTAATCAAGGGAGAGCTTGCTTCTTAATTATGTTCTCGTTTAGGCCCGTTCAATAACGTTCTCGTTTTTTGTTTGATCTTTTTATAAAATAGAAAATAGAAATTTTTGTTTGGTATTTGTTTCTCGTTTCTTGTTCTTTCTTTTTTATTGAAAAATAGATGTAAATTTACGTGTAAATTGATTTTTAATAAAATAAAACATTTATTGTCAAAAAAAAAAAAACATTAAAAAATTTTAGGTTATATTTAATTATTGGAATATTTATTCTCCATTTGACAAGTAAACAATGGTAACAACTTTTCAAAAAAAAAAAAAAAAAAGTAAACAATAGGTAACAAGAATGAGTTTTTTTTTTCTATATTCGAGAAACTAGAAAAGAAAGAAAAAAAAAAAAGAAAACAAGAAACTAGTTTATGTTGTTTCCAAGATTTGAATATAATTTTGGAAATTTCCAAAAAAAAAAAAAAAAACGATAAACAACAAAAAAAAAACGAGAATAGTTGAAAAAACGCTTATGTTTATAAGAAGCTAGGGAGAGAGAAAAAAAAACACGAAATGATAAACAAAAATGTTATCAAACCAAGAGTACGTTTGGAATATATTTTAATTTAAATGTTTTTCAAGAATGCATTTTCTTTTAAACATTTTGTATAAAAATTGTTTAGAATTTAAATACTCATATCCTTGGTTACATTTTCTCATAAGTGTTTTTATACACAAGTATTATATACTTAAAAAATCTTTTTAAAACATTTGTTTTCGAGTGTTTCTCTCAATTTTCAATCTCATTTTTTAATAAGCCATTTTGAGTGGTTGTCAAATACTAGAATATTTTTCAAAATGATTTTCTTTTTCAAAATTAAAACTTGAAAAGTTAAACCAAATATACCCTAACTCTTTCATTTTTTTTTTTGTTGTGTTTGATAAGCATATCTCTCTCTCTTCTTTTTTTTTTTTTTTTTTTTTTTTTAATAAACAACAAGAAATATGTATTTGGTAATATCTTTTGTTTCTTTTTATCTCAAATTTTAAATAAAGTAAAAAAAAAACAAAAAAGTCTAGGTTTCAACTATAATATAATATTTAATTTACTAATATTTATTTTTTTAAAAAAAAAAAAACCTAGAAACAGAGAGAACAAATTTGATTAATTTACCCTTATTAGTTATTTCTCTTGAAACCACAATGAACTTGTAGTTTGGCATTGTTAATTATACATATATTTTCAGGCTATAATTATGAAGAGAACTTGCCCATCTCCACTTGTTTTAACTTGTGGACAAACCTTATCAAGCACCATTCAGCTATTTGTTGTGGCCATTGCTGTCGAAAGAAGCCCTTCTCAATGGAAGTTGGGTTGGAACATTCGCCTCATTGCTGTTCTTTACTGCGTATGGATATCTCTCTTTGCATTTCTATTGTTTATCTCATTAATTAAATATCTGTGTGTTAATAATTTTGTGGACAAACCTTGTAGGGAATTATTGTGATCTGCTTAGGCAACTATTTGGCATGTTGGGTCATCAAGAAGAAAGGTCCTGTTTTTCTAGCTGCTACAACTCCAATGAATCTCGTTTTTACTCTCATTGGTTCACAATTTCTTTTGAGTGATGGAATGAACATGGGAAGGTAAAGGCTTTTCTTTGTTCGTTTCTCGTATATATAAATTTAAATATACACCTTTTCTCTCAAGAACTTAGATTTATAGATTATGTTTTTGTATTTTGTGTCTAAAAAGTAAGGAAGGACGACCTATTCAATACAGTTTAAAGGCCTACTAAACAATTTTACGGTTTAGAGATTTATCTAATGTAAAATTAAAAATTTAGGAATCTATTTAGATGCATTTTAAAGTTTAGAGACTCCTTAGATACGATTTTAGAAGTTCATGAACTAAACTTATATATTAATCTTTATATGCGTGTAACTAGCTATGTTGTGTTTTTGTTTGTGTTGACTGTTGAGCAGTATAATAGGTGGTATATTGCTGGTTTTGAGCCTTTACAGCGTTTTGTGGGGAAAAACCAAGGAAATAGATTGTGGAGATACAGAAAATAACAGGGAACCAGTTCCACTAGAAAAGGAAATTGCAGATTCACATGATATGAAAGAAGCTTCTTCTATTTCCAAGTGTTGAATGTTGAAAATTAAACTTGTATTTACTACTAGCTAATTATGTACTCATGTATTTAGATTTTTAAAATGAATTAATTATCGATATGAATGTTTGTATAGATGCATATATAGGATGGAAGTCATTATATGATCACTCTAGATTTTTCCATACGAGTCCCATAAATATATAGGATTCTGTTTGGTGTGTTTAAAAGCAAGTGTATGGAAAAGAAAACAAAGTTTAATAGAAAAGTAGGACGAACCAAGTTTAATTCCTAGCTTCTTGAAGAGAGATTTCATTATAAGTGAATTGTTCCTTTTCAAATAAAGTCTTGTTTAATTTTTTCTCTGTGAGCGTCTATCTTATGCTTCCAACATTGAAATGATTTTAATCAGATTTCACCAAGCTTTGGATTTTTTTTTTTTTTTCTTTCTGTTTTTCAATCAGATTTCACCTGTCCAATAGTAGTATTAAGGTCCCCAAAGTTTGAGGAGAATTTTTGAATTGTTTTAATTCATTTAAAATGGTTTATTAACTTTCACCTAGGCATAACTCCATTGATTAAAACATTATATACTAAACGGACGAAGAGATTCATATTCTATCCCTGCCTACCTGTTGAACTCAAAAACGAAAGGAAAAAAAAATTATTGGTCTCTTGTAGTGCAACGGGGACAACATGGTTGTACAAATCGTAGTTATGATATTACATTCGTAAATTAAATTTGGTAATAAGGTACATTTGTTGAATTACAATCCAACCATATTAAACTTTAGTTTCTAAATTATGGACTGAAGGCCATTGAAAGTTAAGGGTTGTTTGTTATTTAGTTTACTCTCTCTACAACTCTATTAGTTACTTATCTGGTATATTTTCAGTTGTATTCTGTTTATTCTTGTATTCTCAGTATGCCTGTATTAAGGCTATTGATTTTGATCACAATTATCAATGAATTCTTAATATCTTTGTGGTGATCAAGATTCTGTATCTCTTGAGTTTCTTCACTGGCCTTAAAAGTTGAGAACATAGCCTTGGGATCTTGCAAAAAAAAGAACATATATATATATTTCCATCCATAGTCCCTCGCTCCCGAGGCTTCAAATTTCTCATCGATAGCATATTAAATTATTGCTAGATTCAAAGGGTATACTATCAAAGGTAATTGCCAAAGCGAGCATAGCTTAACGGTAATTGACATATATCGGTCTCGATCAAAAGGTCAGAGGTTCAAATCTCCCCACTTGAATTCAAAAAAAAAAATGATAATTATTTAAATTTAACAATCAAGATATTATCCATACTCATATTTGTGTTCAAGTATGTAAATGAATTTGAAGTCCATGTGAAAAATTTTAGTACCAACATAAGTTATTTATATTGAATGCTCTGAACAATCAATTTAAACATAGTTCAACTAATATTATATACCTTCTATCTCACATCATGTTGTTGAACTAAAAGGGAAAGGGGGGCTGGAGCATTTATTTTTTCTTATAAATTAACAAGACACGTGATAATTAATAGCGATTTAATTTAGAGAGTAGCTGGAAACAACCACACTCTAAAGTTAGATAACAGATAGCTTTGGTATGCATGTTTAATAATTTCTCTCTCCTTTTGACAACAAGCACTTTTAACGTTAAATTAGATTAGGTTGTGGTTGGAGTTGCACTTCGTCAAGTTAATTAATTAATAGCAATGCGTAACCTTTTGCTAATTAATTAATATTAATGCATAACTTAATCTATGTTATGGATCAAAAGCATATATATAACTAACCCTTTCTATTTGTAGCCAAAGCAAGCTTAGCTCAACTGACATAACATTGTACTGATAACCACAAGATTTGTGGTTCGAATCCCCCTCCCCACATATTGTCAAAAAAAAGCGAGCATAGCTTAGCAATAACTGGCATATATGAATGGCTTAAATGAGGAATAAAAATTCTAAATGGTTTCATAAAAAAGTCTCGGAAAACTAATGAGATATCAGGAATTTTAGTGAAGACCAAATTAATAGGGCTTTGGATGGTTAGAAATATATTAGAAATGACATGGTTGCTTTAAAAATTGATCTAAGCAAAGCTTACAATTGTGTTGAATGGATTTTCCTAAAAAAGATTATGATTAAGTTGGGTTTTGATATTAGTTGGGTGGACCTCATAATTAGTTGCATCTCCTCGGCTAGCTTTTCTATTCTCATTAACTGGGAACAAAAGGGTAAGTTTGGTGCTAGTAGGGGATTACGTCAAGGAGATCCTTTATCTCCATATTTGTTTCTTTTAGTAGCTGAGGGGTTGTCCTTTTTAATTTCTAAAGCAAATACCAAGGGTAGTTTAAAGGGCATTAGGTGTTCAAATGGTCCTTTGATATCCCACTTATTGTTTGCAGACAATAGTTTGATTTTTTGTAGAACCAATGAAAGGGAATTGGTTAGTCTAAAAAATCTGTTAAAGTTTTACGGAGAAGCTTCAGGTGAGTGTATTAATTTTTCCAAATCAACCATTGTTTTCTCTAAAAAGGTAAACAAAGACAGAAGGTTCTTCCTTAGTGATGTTTTGGGGGTAAAAGAAGTTGAAAGCCTAGGTAAATACCTAGGAGTTCCTTCAGAATTCTTTAAAAGCAAAAGCAAAGACTTAGACTATATCCTAGATAAAATTTGGAATTTGGTTCAAGGGTGGAAAAGCTCATTTTTTTCAATGGCTGGTAAAGAAGTATTAATTAAAAGTATTGGTCAAGCCATTCCTACTTATGTGATGAGTATTTTTAAATTTCCTAAAAGGATTTGTGAGGAAATAACCAAGAGCTTTGCTAGATTTTGGTGGGGCTCTAACAATAGGAAGAAGAAGATTCATTGGTGTAAGTGGAAAAAGATGTGTTATCCTAAAAGCCTCGAGGGATTGAACTTTAGAGATGTGGGGGTTTTAACCAAGCTCTTATTGCAAAACAAGTATGGAGATTGCTTATTAATCCTGAATCCTTAGCCTCTCGGTTTTTAAAAGAAATTTATTATAGGGATACTGACATATTAAAAGCTGAATTGGGGAAAAGCCCTTCCTACTTATGGAGAAGCCTAATATGGGGTCGTGATCTTTTGACTAAAGGCATTCGGTATAAAATAGGAAAGGGAGACTCGGTTTATATGTTTAAAGACCCTTAGATTCCTAGAGAATCTCTGTTTAAGCCAGTGTGCACAAATCCGGAAGATATAAATGCCAAAGTGGCTGATTTTATTTCTCTTTCTGGGGGTTGGGATACTGAAAAACTTAAAGGCTCGGTGCTTGACATGGATTTAGGCATTATTCAAAATATCCCTATTAATACAAACTTGATGGATCAACCAATTTGGCACTACAATAAAGTTGGTAGGTATTCAGTTAAGAGCGGGTATAAGTTGTTCATGAATTCCTTAATCTAGCTTGAATCATATGGAAAAGGTTTGAAATAACATTTGGAAAATGTGTATTCCAAATAAAATTAGGCTTTTTTTTTGTTGGAAAGCTTTGAATAACTTCATTCCTACAAACTTGAATCTAAAAAACAGGGGAATTGATTCTTCTATTTACTGTCCAATTTGTTTTAAATATCCTGAATCCATTGATCATATATATAGTCTTTTTACATGTGAACGAGCAATGGAGATCTGGAAAAATATGTAACAAAGTGTTCATGGAGGTGAATTTTAACAATAGCCTTGCTGACCGGTGGTTGAAGATCAATGCGTCATGTTCATCACATGAGCTGGAGCTGGTAGCAGTCACGATTTGGGCGATCTGGAATGACAGAAATAGGATAATCCATAATGAGAGTCTTCCCCCGGTGGAGGTTAAATGCCCGATGGATTGCTGATTACTTGAGAAGCTATAGAGAAGCAAATTCAAAAGTAGAAAAAGCAAAATACCTCCATGAATCGATCAAATCGTCATTCATCGAATTTGAGCTGACGGTCTCCCCTTGAAGGTTTTTGGAAACTGAACACATATGCTTCTTGTGCTTCACTCCCCTCTTCGACCGGCCTCGGATCTTTTTTTTTTTTTTTGAAAGAAAATACCTCTTTATTTACGCCACATGGGCAGAATGAAAAAGGTCCAATTGGACCTCAGTACATAACCAACTAGGGAAATGACCCACCCAAGTTGAATTACTTCCTACAGATCTGGCAAACTTTGCCACCACGTCAGCCACTTTATTACAACACCTAGGAACAAAGGAAAAATCTATTTTTAAAAAACTTGGAATTAAATCTCATATTCTTGCCACTTCAACTTCCACTTCGTCCCAAACCACTGAAGCTTTATTGATAAAATTAATTGCCATCAAATTATCAGATTCCACTTTCAGCTGTTTGCATCCCATCGACAAAGCATCCTTCATGCCTTCGTAAATTGCTTTCACCTCTGCCCTCAGAGGATCCATTGAGAAATCGAAAAATAAAGCTGAGGCAATCATCACTGCACCATCCTTGTTCCTACAAATCATCCCCAGACCCGTTGAAGAAGAGGATGGAACGCATGCAGCATCAGTATTAAGCTTCCAAAATTCCTCAGCAGGAGACGACCAGGAGGAAGGGCTTGAATTAGAGATACGAGTACGATTAGCTGCTTGATTCAGACTATTCCTTGTATTAGCCTTCTTAAAAGAGTCAATATAATTCCGAATCCATCTGCTTTTGATTGAAACAGGGGAAATAGCTTCACCATGCACCAACTTGTTCCTATCGCTCCAGATCGCCCAACAAGTAACGGCCACCAGCTCCAACTCTTCCTGTGTAAGTTCCGAATCGATCTTGCACCATCGATCAATGAAGCTACCGAAAAAATCCTCCTCCAAAAAAACATTATTAAAGGTCAGATTCCAAATTTCTTTAGCTCTAATACAACTAAATAGACAATGATCTGTATTTTCTATATGGGATTCACACATAGGGCACAAGTTTGAAATATTAACACCTCGATTCTGGAGATTGAAATTATTAGGAAGAGATTCTTTTAGGGCTTTCCAACAAAAGTGTTTAATTTTAGTGGGAACCTTTAATTTCCAAATGTTGTTCCAAATTCTTGTCATAGGGGAAGAACTAGCTGATATACCGTCAATCTTAATTTTTTGAAAAAGATTATAACCACTTTTCACTGAATATCTTCCTGTTTTGTCGTAATGCCAACTGATTTTATCATTCAGATTCTTATTAAGTGGAATACTTCTAATTAGATCATAATCAATCTCCATGACAGCACATTTTAGTTTTTCCAAATTCCAATCACCAGATGGGGTAGTAAAATCTGATACCTTAGTGTTAAACATAGAACTATCAATACAAGTAGGCTTAAATGTAAATTCCTTGGGAATCCAGGGATCTTTAAACATGTTAATACTCTCCCCATTCCCAACTATATATCTCAAGCCTTTGCATAATAAATCTCTACCCCATAATAAACTTTTCCAAAGGAAAGAAGGATGTCTACCCCCGACTGCTTCTAAGATATTAGAATTTGGAAAATATAAGCTTTTAAGGAATCTAGACACTAAGGAGCTAGGATTTGTAAGGACCCTCCAAACTTGTTTAGCTATTAGAGCTTGATTAAAACCTTCGATATCTCTAAAATTCAGCCCACCTAAACTTTTTGGAAGACAAAGGGTCTCCCATTTAAACCAATGAAGCTTTTTTTTATTAGGGCTAGATCCCCACCAAAACCTAGCAAAACTTTTTGTTATATTATCACAAAGGCTCTTAGGGAACCTAAAAACACTCATGGCAAAAGAGGGAATGGCTTGGCCTATACTCTTAATTAGAACTTCTTTCCATGCTGTTGAGAAAAAAGTTTTTTTCCATCCTTGAACTGAATTCCAAACTTTGTCTAATATGTAACTAAAATCCCTAGATTTGTTCCTAGATAATACCGAAGGTATTCCAAGGTATTTACCAAAGTTGCTAACATTTCTAACCCCTATTATAGAACTAAGGTGATCCTTCCTATTGTTATTTATCCTGGAAGAAAATAATACTGCAGACTTCGAGAAATTTATTGATTCTCCTGAGGCAATTTCATATATTTGTAGTAATCTCTTAACTTCCAGCAGTTCTCTATCTTTAGCCTTGCAAAAAATCAAACTATCGTCTGCAAAAAGAAGGTGATTTATTATAGGACCATTAGAAACAGACAAACCGGTTAGACTGCCTTTGGTGGTTGCCAAATTAATTAAATGGGAAAGGCCCTCTGTAATAAGTAAGAAAAGATAGGGGGAAAGAGGATCCCCTTGCCGAAGCCCCCTACCCGAATTAAAGCTACCTGTTTTCTCTCCATTTAATAAGATAGAAAAGTTAGCCGACGAGATGCAACCCATTATTAAATCAACCCATCTAGAATTGAAACCTAATCTCAACATTATAGCTTTAAGATAAGACCATTCTACGCGATCATATGCTTTACTAAGGTCGAGTTTAAGGGCTACCATATTTCCACAGTTAAATCTACTGTTTCTAATAGCGTTTATACACTCATGTCCTATTATAATATTATCTGTTATAAGTTTGCCTTCGATGAAAGCTGATTGAGAATCTGAGATAATCTCCTTAAGGACACTTTTTAGCCTATTAGCAATAGTTTTTGTTATTATTTTGTAATTAACATTACAAAGGCTAATTGGCCTAAAATCCCCCACTTCCTTAGGGCTGGCTACTTTGGGAATTAGAACTATATTTGTGTTATTCCAGCCTTAGATACTGCCCTGACCATTAAGTATTTCTAAGCATTCTGTTATAGTTTTTTCACCTACTATGTGCCAATACTTTTGGTAAAAAATTGCTGGGTAGCCGTCGGGTCCCGGGGCTTTGGTAGGAAACATTTGGTTAATTGCCCTTTCTATTTCAGCTTTTGAAAATGGGGCCAGAAGCTTATTGTTCATAGTTTGGGTTACTTTAGGCATTATTCCATCTAAGGCTAGGTTAATATCAGTTTGTTCTGGGTTAGAGGATCTGAAAAGATTTTCAAAGTATGAGATAAAAGTTTCTTGAATTTTTGGGAGGTCTTCTGTCCATACACCATTAAGATCATAGATTCCAGAAATTTCATTGGTTTTTTTCCTAATGGAGGCCTTTTTATGGAACCATCTAGAATTCTTATCCCCCCATTTTAACCAATTTTCCCTAGACCTTTGTTTCCAATATATCTCTTCTTCCTCTAACAAATTATCCAGTTCAAATTCTATGCTATGAATTATATCAAAATTGGTATTGGAGAGATTATTGTAAGCAATTTTAAGGTCCCTTTTGCAATCAGCTATCCTTTTTTTCCTAAAAGAGTTAATTTCTTTACCCCATTTAGAAAATGCATAACAGCAGTTCTGTAAATTTCCAGACAAAGAAGCAAAAGGAAAATCATTACCTTTCCATGTACCATTATTAACAATTAGGTCCTCGCATTCATCATAGGTCGTCCAAAGCTCTTCAAATTTGAAAGGGTAGTCCTTTCTACTGATAGTTTTAGGTTTTCTTCTCTACATACATATCTCAATGGGTTTATGATCAGAAAACATCCAGTCCAAATTACTAGCTTTTATGAAATTAAACAGGGAGTCGAATTCTGAATTACATAGGAATCGGTCTAATCTTTCTTTAATAAGCATTCCTCTTCTGTTTCCTTGCCAAGTAAAAATATCTCCCTTTGTTTTAATATCTTTCAGCTTGCAATCATCTATACAGTGTCTGAAATCCTCAATGAGACTTCTATCTCTCAAAGGACCCCCTGATTTTTCTTCATGACTCAAAATTTCATTCCAATCTCCTCCTAAGAGCCATGGAGAATCTTCTGAACCTTTCAAGTTTCGAATCAGATTCCAAGTCAGTATCTTTTGGCCTTGATCTGGGAATCCATAAACTCCTGTAAACCTCCACTTAAGATCTTTCCAAGATAAATCACAATCAATGTGGTTGTTAGAAGAAGAGCGAGTAGAGACCGACACTTCCTCTGTCCACAATAAGCATAAGCCACCTTTAGTTCCATTACTTCTGACCGTTAAACAACCCTCAAATCTACAAGTGTTCTTAATTCTCATGGTTACCTTTTCATCACTCTTCGTTTCACACAGGAACAACACTTGGGGGCACCTTGATACAACAAGGTTTTTAACTGCACGGAATGCTCTCGGGTTCCCCAAACCCCGAGCATTCCAACTTAGGATTTTCATAATTCTTGGCAGGGCTGATTTCCAGCCACTGCCAAATTTTGAGAAGCATCACCAATCACCAACCTTTCATCCTCCACAACTCTTGATTTTTTGTTCTGTCTTCCCTCAATACCAATGCCTTTCCTTTTCCTTGAGCCCGAATCGTCCATAAAAGAGCTTTCCTCATTTTGAAATCTTTCCCTTCTTTTCCAGGATCTTTTTTTCTTGGTTTGGCCCTCCTTTTCTACCTGATCAGAATCCTTCTCAGTAGAAATATTATCATTGTCCTCCAACCGTGATTCATCTTCCAACATTTGTAACACATCCCAATTGCTTTCCTCCATGTTGTAATTTGTAGTTGCTCCCTTATTTGTGTTCGTATAGCTAATATCTTCTCTGCCATTTCTGTCCCATTCCTCCATATCATCAGCAACCGGGCTGATTTGATTGAGATCCACATTTAGACCATCATTATTGATAGTATTTTCCTCAGGAATTAAGCTCCCATTATGGTTTTGATTCTCTGGCACCTTATCCTTGCTTCTTGGGGAGTCTGAATTCTTTGTCTTGCCGTTATAGCCCTGAAATTTCATCCACATCCCAAACTCCAAATCTTCTTTATTAATTTCTGCTGCATTCTCTCTTTCCGAGCACTCCTTCACTACATGACCAATTTTGCCGCAAAAGAAACAAAATTCAGGAATCCTTTCGTATCTAATTGTCACCCAACAGGACTCACTTGATTCTTCTGTCTTGACCATGAATCCTCTACGAAGGGGTTTGGAGATATCTAGTCGGACGCGGATTCGAATACTGTTTCCCAGTTGCGCATAATTTTTGTTCTTATCCTGTTCCAAAAATTCTCCAAGGCCATTTCCAATCTTCTTGGCTACTTTATCAGTACGAAAACAGATCGGTAAATTGATTATCCTAAGCCAAAAATCAACGTGCTTGAAATCAAGGTCCATGGTTCTTTGGTTGGTGTTCGGGATTTCAAGAACCAGAAGACATCGATCGAAGAACCAAGGTCCATTTTTTATTATCCAATTTCTGTCTTCACTGCTTTCAAAAATAAAAAGGTAGATGTTATTTCCAATTATATCTATGTTGAAGTCATTTCTTGTTTTCCAGGCTCCCATCATGGAATTCTTCAAGGCATTCTTGGATATGAATTTGTTTGAGAGTAGCTTGCCAACCAGGGATTGACCAGCTTGATCTCCTATCTCCTTCTTTTCGTCTGCTTCTAAGGTAAAGATCCCATCTTTTTCATTGTCCGACAGTTTGAACTTTTTCCATTCATTGATCAGTTCGTCCATTCCTACTCTTCACCCCTTTCTATCAGACAAGCCTACTGCTGTAGCAAACGCAGTAATCACTGTCGTTTTGAAGCTCTCCTTCGCTAATTCTTCCTCTCAGACTCCTCAACAACTATATCACTCACAGCAATCACGGCTGAAAAAAACGCCTCACCTTCACAGAGGATAACTCCAAGAACCTTCACAGAGGTCTTGAACCTTAGCTGTACTTAGCACAGAAATTCTTGTAGAACTACAAGGCCGCAACCGGCCTCGGATCTATCATTAGGGATTCGGGAGGTATAAATCGTGGAGCTGCGGGAATTTCCTTAGATGCTGAATATTCAGCTCCTATTGCTAAGTTGATGGCAATAGCTGAGGGAGCATGTCTGGCTGCTGAGTTGGGTTGTGAAAGATTAATAGTGGAGTCTGATTGTTTGACAACATCAACTTGATCCTAAAGAATATAGAATATTTGGATGAAGTGGAAGCTGTTTTAAACCGTATCTGGGCCTTATCATCATCATTCAGAGAAATTAAGTTTCAATATATGTCGAGATCTTGTAATGATATTGCAGATTATATTGCTAAGAGAGCTAGTATTGCTTAAAGTTAACGAGTCTTGGGTTGATAATGCCCCAAGCTGGCTTGTAATGTTGGTCGAGTCTGATCGTTCTTCTAATTGCCCTTGAAGCGTTATAATATTTTCCTTTCTAAAAAAAACACTTTACAAATAAAGTCCAATTAGTGGCTTTTAATTTGTAGTAGGGGTTCTTCAAAAAAAAAAAAAAAAAAAAAAATTGCAGTAGGGATCTGAACTTGGATTTTTATTCATAGTTTTTATTATTTTTTATTTTTTTTATTCTTTTACAACATGTGGGATGGGTGATTTGAACTCTGACCTCTTCGTCGAAGGATACAAGTTTTATACCAGTTGAGCTATACAACTTTTAGGATCCGAACTTGATTTTTATTCATAGTTATTAGGGATATAAACTCTTAAGATTCCACTTGAAAAAATAACAGAAAATTTAACATCATATTCAACAATCTTGAAACACATGGATAAGTTATAATATGTTAAATGATCTTTAAATTTGCTTTGGAGCATTTTGTTTCTTCATTCAATTGATGTCTTTTCCCTTAATAACCAGATCTCTTTAGGATGACAAATAAAGAGAAAAAAATCTCTTCCCACTAAAGACATGTCTTTTCCCTTAAAGTAAAAAGTTGTGCCAGTTAAAACTAAAAAAAATAAAAAGAAAAATAAAAAGAAAAAAAAAAGACCTTTGATCATAATATGTATAGATTCTCCATTAGCTCACATTTCACAAAACAAATTATAAAAATGCGTTGAAAGAATATCCTATGTGTAAAGCACAATAACGAAACCCTTCCCACTAAAGATATGTCTTGAATTTTTTAATGAAGCACTTACAAATGGGATGGAGATGAAAAAGATTTTGCTTAATAGAATAATATGAATTTTCAAAAAGAGTACTCCAACATAGTAAGTGGATTCTAAATGGGAAGGCAGATGCTTTTTTATAATTAATTTGCCTATTTTATTGAATGGTGAAGGTTTGATGGTTGGTTTTACTTAAAAGCACAAACAGCTGAAGGAAGAGGGAAATTAGTGTTGTTGTTGAGCTTGATCAGAATGGACTCAAAGCCTTATTTTGCTGCTATCTTCTGCCAAATCAGTTATGCTGGGATGAATCTGTTGTCAAAGGCTGCCTTTGCTTCTGGTATGAATAGTTATATTTTCGTTTTCTACAGGCAAGCTGCTGGAACTCTCTTCTTACTGCCTCTCACTATATTCTTCAAAAGGTAATTAACTAATTTAAGCCTTATTTGATAACTATTTTATTTTGAGTTTCTTGTTTATAAGAAATAAGCTTTGTTTCTTAAAAATCAATTTATACATCTAAACTATGGGTTGTATCAATTAAAACTCCAAAACTAATAATTGTATCGATTTAAATCCTTAACTTTCATAAATGAATTAAATTAGACCATCTATCGATGATTTATAGCTATTTTCACTTGATTCTTCCATTTAAGATTGTCTCAAAATCACCTAAATACAATTATTCTTTTTCCAAAATCCTACCAAACTAGAAAGAAAAAATTATCACGTAAACAGTCGTCCAGGCTTGGTCACTGCAACCCCCTTTGTGAGGAGAGGCACCCCTCATCCCAAAGTTTTTTTTTTTTTTTTTTTTGGAAAAAGGATAATACTATTAAGCCGTATGTGAGAAACATACAAAAGAGATATTACAAAAAGGTCTTCCAATTAAGAGAAATGGAAGACGCATCATAGCTGGAAAAAAGATGAGAAGATGAAGACCAGAAAACAGTAAACGCTAAAATATCCTCCCAAAGCTGAGCTAAAGGACACTCCTTGTCGTTGAAAATACGGTTGTTTCTTTCTATCCAGATGAACCACAAAGAGGCGACCAAAATATTCTGAAATAGAATATCTTTTTGAGACTTAAGCTTAGTGGCGAGAAACTCGACACAGAACGATTGAATCTAATTTGGTCTTGAAAAGAGAAGACCTCTGGCGCCGAACAGATTGTTCCAGATGAAACTAGCAGCTTCCCAATGAAGAAAAATATGGTCCAAAGTTTCCGAATGATTTTTACATAAAGTGCATCTGTTTGGACTCAAAGCTGTGAGCTTGAATTTTCTTTGGAGCATATCTGTCGTGTTGAGCTTCCTGTGAAGAATAGTCCAAAGGAAAAATTTGCACTTTCTAGGAAAACTAGCTTTCCACAGATTGGACAACACTATTTCCGGAATTTGATCGAGCGAGCCACTCAAGCTGTCCAAAGTTACAAGGCTATTTTGTCGAGTTCCTTAAGAGAGAGTTGTCTCGCATCCCTAGGTATTCTCTACCTACCCACTTGTGTCGGTTTCAGGTACATGTATCATTTTGTTGAAGGCCGTTCAAGTTTTTTCTTGGGAGTATGGTATGGGTTACTTCAACAACATATAGCACCTGGCACTTAAACATTGGCTCAAGGTGTTTTCTGTATCCTTTCTTACCCTAAAAAAACAGGGACACCTTGCGTTCTTGAACCGATAACCATCTTTCGACTAACCTAGTCTCTTTCGTCCCTCGGGCCAACAAGGGGTAGTACAAGAATATTCACATATTGTCCATCGATTACGCCTTTTTGGCCTAATCTTAGGCCCTGAATCACCCTCGGGACGAATCTTGCGGAGGAACCCTTAGGTTTTTGGAGGTCCCATTGAACTCTTACTAATTAGAATAATTTATTCATATAAATGACAAAATGGATTTTTTCGATGTTTCAAAAAACATCATTTATTTTTGGTTCTGAATTGCTTCAAAAAAATTGATTTAGATCATCCTCTTTCGCGATAGTATTGGTCGGTACTTTGAAAGTGGAAAAAAAAAAAAAAAGAGAGAATCACTCAATTCCCTCTCTCTAGATGACACAATCACAATATAACAATAATATATTTCTATCGATCAGATATCACAACCTAAATACAATTATATTTTTCCAAAATCCTACCAAAGTAGAAAGAAAAATTATCACGTAATTCTTTCTACATTAGAAGAGAAAACTAGAAGAGAACAAAAAGATTAAAAGAAAACCGCTTATATTAATCAAAAACCGCTACTATCTATTTGATTATAATATTTGTTCTCTCTAATTTATGTTAATTCTTGCATTTAAAAAAGTCTTATACACCTATGAAGTTATATAATTAAAAAATAATAATAATAATAAAAATAAAAAATAAAAATCTGTATTGATTCACCCATAAAAGTTTAGGATTTTTATTAATACAGTTATCAATTTGGGGTTCCCAAAAGTTTAAGTTTATGGGTATAAATTGATTTTTTTTCCAAAAGAATTAATACATACAAAATTTCTAGCAAATTGATTTTATTGTTTGTTCCTCTCCCGTTAGCAAGCTTTTAATTCTCGTTTTTCCTTGGACTGTAGAAAAGAAGTAGCATGTTTATCATTAGGCGAGGTGTGCAAGATTTTCATGCTGGCCAGTTTTGGGTTTGTACAATTATAAGTACTTTTATTCTCAGAATTTGAGATTTTTCATGTATTGTTTTACCAATCATTTCTATATGTAAAAAGTGCAGGCATACACTTGCTTTGAATACTTATGGATTAGGCGTTGATTATACATCTGCAACTTTGGGTGCTGCAGCCTTTAATTGTTTCCCTGTCACCACATTCTTCTTTGCTCTTATTTTAAGGTTCTAATCTAATACATAATCTTCCCCTAAACTGTAAACAATTAAAAAGTATATCTTGATGAACTCAAAAAAAAAAAAAAAAAAAATATATCTTAATATAAAAGTTTTTTTTTTTTTTTTTTTTTTCTAACAAGAACTGATAACTCATAAAGCTAGACCGATTAACCTATATGGGTTGCTAAGATTTGGTCGTAATTATTGTCCTAAAATGAGCTTTAATCGAATCTAATAACCAACTTTCTTTTTTTTTGAAAAAATCTAAGGTTTGGGTTAAGTTACACTTTGGTCTGAGTTTTAAAACTCAACAAAATTACCCTGAGGTTTGGATTTCGTTACACTTTTGGTCTCTCCGTCTCAAAATTTCTGTTAAACCCTAACAGTTGCTAACCTGACACTATTATTTTAATAAAAAAATTACTTTTTATTTTTTTTAAAATAAAATTATATTAAAATAATAAAAATATTATTATTTTATTATTATTTTTTATTCTTTCTCTCTCTCTTATTCTTTTCTTCCTTAACCATCTTCTTCTATTCTTCTTCACTTCTTCTTTAGCATATCGTCGGCGGTCGGCCGCCATTGGACTTTTTTTTATTCTTCTTATTTCTTCCCTTCTCTTTTCCTCTTCTTCTTTTTCTCATTTTCTCCAACCTTTCTTTCTTTCTTTTTCTTTTTTTAACTTGGCTTCCGACGAAACCAAGGAGGGACTCCCTCCTCGATTTCGCCGGAAAATCGGAGGGAGGGACCTCCCCCCTCGATTTTCCGGCAAGAAATTGAGGGAGTCACAATAATACATTATAATAATAAGAAAATAAAATAATAATAATATATTATAATAATAAGAAAATAAAAAATGTTTCAAAAAAATAAGAAAATAAAATAATAATATTTTTTTTATTTTAATATAATTTTATTTAAAATAATTAAAAAGTAATTTTTTTTATTAAAATAATTGTGCCACGTCAACAAACTATTAGAGTTTAACAGAAAATTTGACGGAGGGACCAAAAGTGTAACGAAATCCAAACCTGAGGGTTAATTTTGTTGAGTTTTAAAATTCAGGGACCAAAGTGTAACTTAACCTAAACCTCAGGGACCAAAAGTGTATATTTCCCTTTTTTTTTTTTTTAATTGGAATAAGGTAATCTCTTTATTTTGTAATAATTCAAGAAAGTGTTTATAGAAAGATTGATTTTATTTAAAGAGCAGTTTTCTTTCAAAAAAGTCATCCTAAATGCACCCTAAGCCAAAAATACGTAGTTTACTTAAACCATCATCGCTCCTAAATGTTAGCAGAATGGAGAAAGTAAACATAAGGAAAGCAAGTGGAATAGCAAAGGTTGGAGGAATAATGCTGTGCATTGCAGGTGTCGCAGTGCTTGCATTTTATAAAGGCCCTTATACGAAGCCACTCTTCAATTTTCACCTTTTTCAAACCCACCAATCTCACCTTTCTTCCCACAAAAGATGGATTCTTGGTTGTCTTTTGCTCCTCGTTGCTTGCATTTCTTGGGGTTTGTGGTTTGTCCTTCAGGTAATGAATTACCATTAATTATAAGCAGTTTATTATCCAACAGCAAAACTTCTCTCTTTGTCACTGTTATATAAACATATATATATATGTGTGTGTGTGTATGTATGTATTTTCAGGCTTTGGTTCTGAAGAGTACTTGCCCATCTCCACTTGTGTTAACGTGTGGACAAACCTTTTCAAGCACCATTCAATCATTTCTTGTGGCCATTGCTGTGGAAAGAAACCCTTCTCAATGGAAGTTGGGTTGGAACATTTGTCTTATTGCTATTCTTTATTGCGTATGAATCTCTCTCATTCTCTATTGCTTTTTTTTTTTTTTTTTTTTGGTTGAAGCCTAAAGCTTTATCTGCAGGGAACTTTTGTAATTTGCATTGCCAACTCTTTGTCAAGTTGGGTTATCAAAAAGAAGGGTCCAGTTTTCCAAGCTGTTACCACACCCTTGAATCTCATTTTTACACTAATTGGTTCAGAATTCCTTTTAAATAATGGAGTTAGCTTGGGAAGGTAAATAGGAAAAGATGGATTTGATTAATGATTTGAACTTCTTTTTAAATATAATTTAATTGTTTTTTTTGTTGTTAATTGTGTTGAACAGTATAATAGGTGCCATGTTGCTGGTTTTGAGCCTTTACAGTGTTTTATGGGGGAAAAGGAAGGAAATGATCAGTTGTGGTGATACAATAGAAAATAAGAGTGATTCTGCTCAACCAGAAAAGGAAATTGTAGAACACATCTGAATCAAACATTCATGTCTAAGCCATGGAACTGACCACTCACTCTAATTGATATTCAATTTCTAGCTTAAGTTTTTGCGTTTTCTTAAGCCTCAGCTTGTTGTTAATTACTTCTCAAAAAAAAAAAAAAAGCTTGTTGTTAATTAATACATGCAAAATTAAATGATTGAATAAGCTATCTCTTTGGGATTCACATCCTAAATTCTTAAGTTGTCGATAACAGTGTCATATTGTTGGTTTTGAGCCTTATTACAATGCTTTGTGAACAAGAAGAAAAAAAAAAGGAACGAGTTATTGTGGCAGAATACAAAAAGTACAAATGATGAATTTACACTGGAAAATGAAATTTAAATTACATCTGAATGGTTTGGTTGTCAATAAATATCTTATTTAAAAAAAAAAAAAAGCTATAAAGAATACAGAACTTCTCTTTGTGAGGACATGTCCTTTGATTCGCATGGATGAGAGTGACTCTTGCAGCCGATTCAATAAACCTACCATTTTGAATGCCTCCTAAATGAGATGAGTAGTTCCCTTAGAGGAGCAATAATACTTAAGGTATATGAGATGTAATTACAGGGGTAAAACGAACTTTTGACCTAACTGTAATATTACGAACAACTGGTGAAATTTTGACTTACATGTAATAGTTATATCCACGGACACAACGAACTTGTCCTATTAAGATTGCAACTCCAGGTCTATAGTGGAGTGATATGACGTTAATGAATTGAAATTAATTGATTAAAGAGTTTAATTAATGAAGTTTGTATCACTAAAACTCATAATGTGTATGTCCTCTTACTAGCTCACCAGAACATTGAAAGAATCATTTGAAATGTTAAAATTGATATTTAATATATTTGATATACTAAATATAAAGATGAAAATATAATCATTGTATTTGATATAATGTATTAGATACATTAAATGAAAATATATATGTGAAATTTGAATAAGATTTATATAGTTTAAATATATATTAATTAGGATTTTTCAAAAAAATATATATTAATTAGGAGATTTCATGAGATTTGAATACGTTTCAAATAAGTAAAATATATATTTTTAATATATTAAATATTAAAATATATTATTTAAGTTTTACAAATATTCTACCCAATTCCTATAAATATAACCTTGTGTTGAATAACTAAAAACACACCTTACCTCCTAAGAGAATAATTTAGCATTCTCACCCAAATGTTCCTCCCAATCAAAGTTTCTTTTGTTCCAGTCATAGCAAGGAACTTTTTTTAGAAGTCTTTGGAGATTTGATTCATTAGAACAAAATAATACAAAAGAATATATTTATGTCACATCAGTCTAAAAATAATTTTAAAAAAAATTCCACCGCTAAAACTTTCACCGACGTGCATGGCTTTATCGCTGCATCCGTCGTTGTTTCTGCGTAGTCGTAAGTATTTGCGACGTCTACTGTAGACGTTGCTGAAAGTGATCTTCAGTGACGTCTACACGTCGGTGTAAGCGATAAGTAGGGACGTGGGAACACGTCGCTGAACATAGGTTTCAACGACATCTACCTTGTTGTCGGTGAAGAAGGTTTTCAGTGACGCTGTCAACACGTTACTAAAAATTAATATTCAGTGACGCAGTCCGTATGTCACAGAAAATGAGTTTTAGTGACGTGGACGACGTTGCTAAAGCACTCAAACTTGTAAAAAATCAGATATTTTGCAACAGCTGTGTATGTCGGTAAAAGTAATATTACACGTCACTAAAAACTCAATGCTAGTTTTTTTTTTTGGGTATGTTTTCCATGTTGTTATGGGAACGCATCGTACTATGATCGTTTACCGACATTATATAAAACGTCGCTAAAAATTGTTTATGATTTAAAAAATAAATAGTTAATTCAATAAGTAAACCTATAAATAAAATAATATTACCATCTTCGAACTAATTAACAATTCTACAATTAATCAAATAGAAATGTAATATGTCAATTTAAAGTGAAACTGCACTACTTCATATATTAACCATAATCAAGAAACATGTCTAGAATCTAATACAAATTGATCATTTTCTAAAATGATCTCAAGTCTAGATGAAGTTTGTTTAACAAAATGATTCACATCACATCAAAATGACTAAAAAAGTTCACAAACAAAAAAACAAACCTACATTCTTCACATTTCCATACAAAAAAGGGAGTGCCTTGTCAGACCATTCATGCATCAAAACTGAAAAATAAAAAGAAATAAAATATATAAGCATGAGATTAAATAATTGAATTAGAGACGATATAACTCAAATCAAAATAAACAACTCATCAAAAACTATGAAACTAAACTTACAACAACAAGAACTTTCAAACTTATATTATATCATCAAAACCTTTTAATTAAACAACTAATGAAAAATAACAAACATGAACACCACTACACTTATGAGAAATAATGAACACAAACTTAACAACATAAGAAATCATCTCTATTCAAAGAATTGAATCAAAACAATGATGCAAAAGTTATAAGAACTTAATGAAACTAAACTTATCAACATCACAACAAGTAGACTAGTTAAAATACTTAAGTCCAAATAGGTATCAACTTTCCTAAACACAACAACTAAATGGAAAATAAGTGAAACTAAACTTTCAAAAACACAATAACTCGTTAAAGGAACTAAGTGCAACAACTCCAACTTAGAAACTCAACTTTGCAAATGGAACAACTTAGAAACAGGTAAACTCGTTAAAAGAACTTTCAAAAACACAACTCCAACTTAGAAACTAAACTTTGCAAATGGAACAACTCAACTTAACAACTCAACAAAAATAAACTCCCTAAACACTTATCCCAAATATCATGAAGACCATTTGCAATGAAACAACTAAACTTGACAACACCATGACAACTAAGCATATCAACGAAAACAAGTCAACTCGTTAAAAGAACTAAGTGCAACAGGGTATTGACCCCTCCCCTCTTGATTTGGTAAAACATATTCACGCATAGATCTCAGCTCATTGTTGTTTAAAAAATTGGAAAGCATCCAACTTCCATATCTAATTCCAAAACAAAACAAAAAAAAACCAAACAGAGAGACAAGTGAACTAAAGACCAACCTGAACTAGTCTAAAATTGATCTTGCTACTACACGTACTATGCCTGCTTGTAGAGACACAATCAACCATCTTCTTGGCTTTAAAAGGGCATCATCTGATGTAAATAAGAATGACAAGATTCCCCTTTTAGATTAGATATCAAATGCCACGTTGAAACACTACAAATTCAAGCGTATAAAGAAAAGAACAACCAAAAAAACCAAACAGAGAGACAGAAATACAGAGAGAAACTTTTTCCACACCTCAATATGTTAAGACTTTAGATGTTTTTTTCCCTTCAGTCAAACTTCAATCCTTTCATTGGAGGATGAGTGGATGATGGATACAAACTGAACAAAACAAGAAAAGGCCATTAAACAAATGATTTTAAGCCATAGTTTTTAGCAAATCAAGAAAATGTGCACATCAACTTCATGAGGGAAAGAAAAATAAAAGGCAATAACAGGTCATCAAAAATAACTAAATTAAGGTACATCTATAAGGATTGAACTCAAGACTCATTCAAAAGTGATCTAAAATAATTAGAAGAACAAAAAAAAAAGATACAAGAACAACCATGATTGAACAACATTGGAGACAACATAAAGACGACGTTAATTGCAATATACTAGTCTCTCTACTTAACAAAAAAGAAGAAGAAGATAAATTAAGCAATCTTTGAAGGAGAACAAAAGCTAAAACAATTAGCATCATCCAATTCACACTTGAGCTAGAAAACAACAGGGGTAAAAAAACAAGAAGTATCTTTCTTTTTTATTTATTTTTTTTTAGTTCCTAAACTTTCTTTAACTACTCCTAGCAATTGCTGCAAACTTGTAAGACTTCAAGTGTAAGTTTTCAAGAGGGAAAGAAAAATAAAAGGCAAGAACAGATCATCAAAAATAACTAAATTAAGGTACATCCATAAGGATTGAACTCAGAACTCATTCAAAAAGTGACCTAAAACAATTAGAAGAACAAAAAAAAGATACAAGAACAATCATGTTCATGATTGAACAACATTGGAGACAACATAAAGACGACGTTAATTGCAATATACTAATCTCTCTACTTAACAAAAAAGAAGAAGAAGATAAATTAAGCAAACTTCGAAGGAGAACAAAAGCTAAAACAATTAGCATCATCCAGTTCACACTTGAGCTAGAAAACAACAAGGTAAAAAAAACAAGAAGTATCTTTCTTTTTCTTTTTTTTTGAGTTCTTAAACTTTCTTTAACTACTCCTAGTAATTGTTGCAAACTTGTAAGACTTCAAGCATGATGTCAAAGTTTATCCAACCCTATGTAGGCCAAAGTCTTTTTCCTAACTTTTGGAGCTTGTACAGTTATACCCTTTATTTGAAGTACTTAAACAAGGGTTTTGTAACTTCTCTACTTCATTGACAACTTGGTAAGATTTACTTACACAAGGGTTTTGTAACTTCTCAAGTGCGATTAAGCAAACCTTCAGGCAAAAGGAAAAAAACAAAAAAAACAAAGATATAAAGCAACCTACAGGCATTAGGGAGAAATAAAGTTAATGAATAATTAGAAATGTTTTAGTTTCACTCCTTAAGTAACATACCAAGATGGATGAAGCTAAAGAATTGAAATTACAAAAACTAAATTGTTACCAACTAACATCTAAGACAATAAAAAAAAAATAGAAAAACCACACATAAAACATTCTTATGCAATTAATTAGTGTAAGAAAAGAAGAATAAATCTCATCCCTCCAATTTTGATCAAATGCAGAAATGAAGGAGCAATAGCCCAAAAATCAATTGCAGACAATGAAGGAAAAATTGGGCATGAGAAATATGTAAATTATCTGTCTTAATAGCAATTTCCCTAATTGCTAGAAATTAGTATCTCCTTTAGGTATTTTGATTTTTTCTTTATTACATGGCTTTCTTTGAGGATTGACAAATGCCTTTAGAAAGACCTTTCCTTATTGATTCCTTGGGGCTGAACTTCTATTTCAGCAGAATATTGTATGCTCTGTGATTCATGCTTTTGGAGACTAATATAGTAGTCTAAAAGAGCTCTCATCTTGATCTTGTGGCTTCCGATTACTGTGTGTAAATCTCATCTATTTCGTTTATGGTATCAGAGCGTTGGAAAAGAGTATAGCCTTCCATAGCAGTTCACATAAACCTCCACCGGTAGCTCTCTGAATTCTTCAAAAAAATTATACATGGAGAAACAAGAATCTGCCCTCACTATTCAGTCCTTCCATCAATGTGCAAGCTTGATCTCCATCAAATTGAATGCCACAAATTACCTATTGTGGAAATCACAAGTATTGCCCTTGATTAGGACTCTGGGATTGGAGCACCATCTCACTACAGAAGCTCCAAAAATCAGCAGTAGCAAAGAAGAAAAGGCAGAAACCGACCTCCAAGTGAGCATATGGACCAACAATGATGGCCTCTTGACGTCTTGGTTGCTGGGAATCATTGCTGAAGATGTGCTCGCTCTACTCGAAGGTACGGATAATGCAAAACAGGTATGGACATCTCTTGAAGATCTTTTGTTAACCATGACAAAAGAGAATGAAATTCACCTAAATGAAGCTTTACTCACTTTGAAAAAGGGGAGTCTATCTTTGGATGAATACATTCGAAAATTCAAGAGTCTTTGTGATAAATTAGCTACTATTAAGAAACCAATAGATGATGTAACAAGAGTGTTTCATGTAGCTAGAGGCTTAGGGAGTAAATATAAGGAGTTTAGAACCGCCATGCTATCCAAACCCCCTTATCCCTCTTATAATCAATTCATACTTGCATTAAAAGCGTATGACCAGCTCGTCATGACTAGTGAAGAAGAAGAAGAAAAGCTCAACCAAGTAAACATACATCAAGCCTTTTACGCCAATAGAGGAAGAGGCAAAGGGAGAGGAAGATCTTCCTCTTCAAGAGGAAGAGGCTTCTATCACAGCAAGCAATCTAAAGATCAAGGCAACTTCTCTCCCCAAAACTTCAACAAATCTCTAAACAACAATAGCAATCCCACAGATGTGAACCATGACAAGAAGATCACATGTCAAATATGTGGAAAGAACAACCACACGGCCTTAGAGTGTTGGAATCGATTTGACCATGCCTACCAAAGCGAGGAGATCCCTGAAGCATTAGCTGCCCTTACTCTCAATGAAGTCAATGATGCCAATATCTATGCCGACTCAGGGGCAACATCACATATTGTGAATGATCCAGGTAAACTATCCTCCAAACACACTTATAATGGCAATGAAAAATTATTTGTTGGAAATGGTCAAGGTCTAAATATCTCTCATGTTGGTAACACTTGTCTAAACACCAAAAAAGGTCAAATCTTGTTGAAAATGTACTAATAACGGCAATGAAAAATTATTTGTTGGAAATGGTCAAGGTCTAAATATCTCTCATGTTGGTAACACTTGTCTAAACACCAAAAAAGGTCAAATCTTGTTGAAAAATGTACTAATAGTGCCTGATATGACAAAAAATTTGCTATCCATCAGCAAACTTACCAAAGATAACCAATGTTGTGTCTCTTTTTTCGCTGACAAATTTGTTATTAAGGACCAACAGGGACAAGTGCTAGCTGAAGGGCGGGAAAACAAAGGGTTGTATCGTCTAGGAAACCTCCACAACAACCAAACTGCCTTGGTCGCTACTGCTGCCAATTCCAAAAACGCTGCTGCCGCCTCTTTTAGTTTTGATTTGTCTGCTGCTGTCCCTTCTTTTTCTACTAATAATAAAGCCACCAGTACCTTGTGGCATAAGAGGATGGGTCACCTAAATGACCATTTTTTAAAAATTCTTGCTAATAAACAACTCATAGTTGTGTCAAATTGGAAGAAAGAACACAAAATATGTGTTAGAAAAACGTGGAAGACAAGTATGAGTGGAGATGATTTTTCATTCAACTAAGCATGCCTTTATATAGGCTTACAAAAGTAACCATGGAATACCAATGGTTCAAACTTTTAAATGTCATAAAATGCTCCCATAACTCACCTAACTCCCAAAACTCAAAAGTCACTATTGGTTACAAGAAACCAAAAGCCAAAAGTCACAAAAACCAAAAGTCACACTAAATGCCACAAATAAAGTTTAATAATGAAAACTTTTCATTTTCTCAACACCCCCCCTTAAACTTGATTTGTCACACCAAGTAAACTCCTCATTTTGATAAAAGTTTCCAACTTGAGGGGCTTTGTGAAAATGTCTGCCGCTTGGTCTTGTGACTTGATATATTTGAGTGTTCCACTTCTTTATTCGCAACGCAATCCCGAATGTAGTGAAATCGGGTATCAATGTGCTTGCTCCTCCCATGAAATACCGGATTTTTGGCTAAGGCAATGGCCGATTTGACATCCATTTGATGTATTTTCCAATGATTATGAGCTGCCAAAGCAATAATCAAACGAATAGTTTCAAGACGAACAACGGGGGCAAATACCTCATCATAGTCGATGCCATGTCGTTGACTATACCCTTTCACCACTAGTCTCGCCTTGTGTCTTTCAACATCGCCATTGGCCTTTCTCTTTGTCTTGTATAACCACTTCACTCCGATTGGTTTGTGCCCTTTTGGAAGGTTGGTCAACTCCCACGTGTCATTTTTCTCTATCGCTCGAATTTCTTCATCCATTGCATCCTTCCATTTCTTGCTTGCAATGGCTTCTTGGAAACTAATAGGCTCACAATCACCAAAAAGACAATAGAGAGTTATGTCATTTTGATTTTCATTTACCTCATTAAGTTCCTGTAGACTTCGGGTTCCTCTTGGACCAATTTCATTCTCATAATCACTGGATGAACCTTCAGATGACGATCGATCGGTCAAATGGGATGGCACTGGACTAGGCAAAACTTCACCCATTTCATCTCTGGTTGGCTCATTTTCATCATCTTCTTCAAAATATGGAAGGAAATCATACTCCTCCTCCTGTGTATTCCAATCCCAAGATGCTTGTTCATCAAAAACAACATCACGACTAATAATTACCTTCCCATTGAAAGGATTGTAAAGGCGATAACCCTTTGAACTTGCATCATAGCCAATGAAGATGAGTTTCTCGCTTCGATCATCGAGCTTGGTCCTTTTTTCTTCCGACACATGAGCATATGCAATACTCCCAAATACCTTGAAGTGACCAATTCCGGGCTTTCTTCCATTCCAAGCTTCTTGAGGCGTCTTGTCAAGCACACTTTTGGTTGGTGCTCGATTTGTCAAATAGACCGCACAAGCTACGGCCTCCGCCCAAAATTCCCTTGGCATTTTCTTTGTCTTTAGCATGCTTCTTGCCATATTCAAGATTGTCCGATTCTTCCTCTCCACCACGCCATTTTGTTGTGGTGTCCTTGGCACTGTTAACGGACGTCGGATGCCTTTTTCATCACAAAACTGTTTGAACTCATTTGATGTGAATTCACCACCTCGATCAGTTCTCATGGCTTTGATTGTAAGATTGCTTTCATTCTCCACACGTGCCTTAAATCTCTTGAAGATTTCAAATATTTCCGATTTTTCCTTCAAAAAGTACACCCATGTTTTTCTAGAAAAATCATCAATAAACAGAAGGAAGTATTTACTTTTACCATGAGACTCCGGTTTGATCATACCACACACATCAGCATGGATGAGTTTTAGAGGCTTCTTGGCTCTTGTCATAGACTCCTTCGGAAAACTACTTCGATGATGTTTGCCAAGTAGACATCCTTCACACACTTGGTTCGGCTTGTGAATATGCGGTAAACCCCGCACCATCTGCTTCTTCGACAAGTCTTCTAGACTTCCAAAATTGAGGTGTCCGAACCGTAGATGCCATAACCAGGAGAGATCCTCATAACACGTCTTCAAGCATTTTGGAACATCATTACATATATTCAAAGGAAACATTCGGTTTTTTGTCATGGAAACTTTAGCAATAAGTCTCTCATGATTATCCCTCAAATACAAACAATTGTTTTTCATTTGAACTTCAAAACCTTTCTCTAACAATTGTCCTACACTCAATATATTATTTTTTATACTGGGAATGTAATAAACACTTGTAATATATTGATTTTCTCCATTTTTTAACCGAATGAGAATTTTACCTATTCCTTTGATGGCGGCCAAAGAATTGTCTCCAAAGGCAATATTACCTTTCTCCATCTCGTTCAACTCTGCAAACATCTCGCGTTTTCCACACATGTGGTTTGAGGCTCCGGTGTCAAGATACCACATACTATCTTGACTATCTTCTTCTCCCTTTGAAACCATAAATAAAGTTCCATTCTCCTCTGCATAATTAGATTGCCCTTGATGGGCTTTGGATGTGTTGGCGGTTGACTGATCCTGATGCTTCCGATCACTCGATTCTGATTGAGATGAGTAACACTCATTTGCATAATGACCATACTTATTACAATTATAACATTTTACCTGAGATTTATCTCTCCCAGATCTTTCACCACGTCTTCCACGACCTCGACCTCCTCTTCCTCTTGAGGAATCACTCGAATTTTGAGAAACGTCGGTGTTGGTTTCACCTCTTCCACCACGGCCTCGACCACCACGACCTCTTCCACGTCCACGACTATTCTCCTCCTTGAGTTTGAGTTGGAGAAGTTGTTCAACGGTCTTTGTTTGCTCCATCCTCCTTTTCTTTTTCTCCTCATAGGCTTGCAATGAGCCTATAAATTGTTCAATCGTCATAATCTCGAGATCCTGTGTCTCCTCAATTGTCGTGGCAATAATCTCGAACTTTGTATTTAGGCTCCGTAGAACCTTTTCCATGACACGAACATCGGCGATTTCTTCACCGTTTCGTCTCAATTGGTTGACGACGGTCATTACTCTTGTGTGATATTCCGCTATCACCTCCGTCTCCTTCATTTGTAAAGATTCAAACTCACCACGTAAAGTTTGCAACCGTACCTTTTTCACACGATCGGCTCCTCTATGAGTCGATTGGAGCTTGTCCCATGCCGCCTTTGACGTCTCGGCATTGGCAATGGTCTCAAACGTGTCTTCGTCCACCGATTGGTACAAGATATAGAGGGCCTTCTTGTCCTTCTTTCTTGTCTCCTTTAACGCATCTCTTTGCGCTTGATCGGCTCCAGCTTCCGCCTCTTGGAAACCAATCTCCACGATCTCCCACACATCTTGTGCTCCTAGTAACGCTTTTATCTTGATGCTCCAATTGTCATAGTTGAGCTTGGAAAGCATCGGTAGTTGAAGCGAACCCATCCCACCGTTGGCCATTTCTCTCAATTTTTTGCTACTCGCTCTGATACCACTTTGTTAGAAAAACGTGGAAGACAAGTATGAGTGGAGATGATTTTTCATTCAACTAAGCATGCCTTTATATAGGCTTACAAAAGTAACCATGGAATACCAATGGTTCAAACTTTTAAATGTCATAAAATGCTCCCATAACTCACCTAACTCCCAAAACTCAAAAGTCACTATTGGTTACAAGAAACCAAAAGCCAAAAGTCACAAAAACCAAAAGTCACACTAAATGCCACAAATAAAGTTTAATAATGAAAACTTTTCATTTTCTCAACAATATGCACTAGTTGTCAACTTGGAAAGAGTTGTAAGCTACCTTTTACTTCTAATGAGAATCATGCTTTGAACCCTTTGGATAAAATACATTGTGACTTGTGGGGGCCTGCCCCTATTGCCTCGTGCCAATACTTCAAGTATTATGTAAGTTTCATAGATGATTACTCTAGATTTGTGTGGTTGTATCCTTTAAGGAAAAAATCTGATTTTTTATCTACCCTTATCAAATTTCAACTACTTGTAGAAAATCAACTTGAAAGGAAAATCAAAGTTTTCCAAAGTGATGGTGGTGGTGAGTTTAAGTCTAATGCCTTCAAAAATCTCCTAGAAACAAAAGGTATACATTACCAATTTACTTGTCCTTACACACCCCAACAAAATGGAGTGGTTGAAAGAAAACATAGACATGTTGTAGAAACGGGCCTATCTCTTATGTTTCAATCTCACATGCCTCTCAAATATTGGGTAGATGCCTTTCTTACTGCTGTTTTTCTTATAAATCGAATGCCCACAAAGGCATTGAGCTTAGACTCACCATTTCAAAAACTTTATAGCAAACAACCAACCTATTCTAACATTAGAGTGTTTGGGTGTAGATGTTTTCCTTACCTTAAGAATCTCCCCAACAACAACAAATTCTCCAAAAGAACCTACCCTTGCATATTTGTCGGCTATAGCTTAGAACACAAAGGATATCGTTGTCTTAATCCAACAAACAATCACATTTATATCTCTAGACATGTTGTTTTTGATGAATATTGTTTTCTTTTTGAAAAACACATCTCTAACGGCACCAACCAGCGTGCCACTACTCTTGAAGTTTCTGATTTTGTAGGTATTCTAGAGAGTGATCGAAGCTTCACAAGGAGGCAGCATATTGAAGAGTCTGTTGCAACCAGTAGTCAAAATGCTCAAGAAATGTTGCAGCAAAAATATATTGGTGGTGATGTAGCTGTAGGTGGAAATGAAACCACACTTGAGCCCACTAAAGATGCTACACACAATCAAATAGAGGAGTTAAATCTTGATGATATCCCTCAAATCAAAAATCCAGTGGAGGAAAACACACAAATGAACCACCAAAACGACATTGATTGTGGTGATGTAGCTGAAACTGAAGACAACAATTACACAGAAGTGAACTTCAGATTGTCAAATACTGAAGATCCCACTTCTCCAAGTGTTGAAATGTCATTCAAAGGAAATGAAGCAACCGCCACTAATTCTGAGAGAGACTATACTGAGACCACAGAAGAAAATATTGCAAGCAAACCAAACACTATCACCGCACAAGACAAAAATAATTCAGATTTGCAACTCCCTCTCTCACACACTACTTCTCCATTGAATGCAATTAATCTCTCCTCTCTTCCAGACATTAGTAAATACTTACATGTTGAAATGCCTTTGTCTCCTACAGGAACACCAACCACAAATGAAGCAGCAAGTAAACATCACATGGTCACTAGGCATAAATTAGCACTAAATCCCTCTCTTGACCCAAGACTCTCTCAAGAAATCAACAACATAAGGAGAGGAAAACAACACCACTCCTATGTCGCTGAACATCTTGACACCGAGCCAAAAAATTATAAAGTAGCCTTAAATCAACCACACTAGAAAAGAGCAATGGAAGAAGAAATGAAAGCTGTGGTAGAAAATCAAACATGGGAATTGGTACCTAGACCATCTGATTGCAATATTGTTGGGTCTAAGTGGATATTCAAGACCAAGTACAAAGAAAATGGCACCGTGGATCGCTATAAAGCTCGTTTAGTGGCCCAAGGATACAGTCAAATAGAAGGACTGGATTATGAGGAGACATACAGCCCTGTAGTAAAACCTACTACAATCAGGTTAATTCTTTCCATTACCACTTGTGCAAACTGGCCATTGAGGCAACTAGATGTCAAAAATGCTTTTCTACATGGGAATTTGAAGGAACAAGTTTATATGGAACAACCACCAGGTTTTATCCACTCATCTCTATCTAACCATGTGTGCAAACTTCAAAAATCTATATATGGTTTGAAACAAGCTCCACGAGCCTGGTTTGATAGACTTGCTAATCATCTTTTACCATATTGGTTTCACATGCAGTACTTCTGACCCTTCTTTATTTATATTAAAAGACAAGTCTGTTTTAATGATTATGCTAATATACGTTGATGATATCATACTTAGAGGAAACAATGCCTCTCACATCCAACAACTCATACACATCCTAAGTAAGGAGTTTGCTTTGAAGGACTTGGGCTCTTTACACTACTTCCTGGGGATAGAAGTAAAATCAACACACAAGGGCATCACTTTATCTCAAGGGAAATATGCAAGAGATCTCCTTGCAAAATCCAATATGTCAGGAGCTTCAACTATTAACACACCCATGGCCACTTCAACTCAAGAATTACCAACTGATGCTCAACCCACAGATGCCAAGCATTACAGAAGTATTGTTGGCTCTTTACAATACCTTACCCTAACTTGACCTGAAATCGTTCAAGCTGTGAATAAAGTCTGCCAACAACTTTTGAACCCCACCGTCAAGGACTATAAAGCCGTGAAGAGGATACTCCGCTATGTCCAGGGAACAATTGACTATGGTATAACCCTTTATAAACACAGTTCTACTAATTTATATGGTTTCTGTGATGCAGATTGGGGTGGATGTCAACTCACAAGGCGCAGCACCACTGGATTTTGTATTTTCCTTGGATCAAATTGCATTTCTTGGTCATCAAAGAAGCAACTCACAGTTGCTCGCTCCAGCTCTGAAGCAGAATATCGAGCCATGGCCAGTGCCACAGCTGAATTAACATGGATCAGTTTCCTTCTTCGTGACATTGGCATCCCTCTTTACAACACTCCACAACTTTATTGTGACAACATAAGTGCCCTCTACATGTCCATAAATCCAGTCTTCCATGCTAGAACGAAGCACATTGAAATGGACTACCATTTCATTCGAGAAAAGGTAGCCCTTGGAACGCTTATCACCAAATACATTCCCTCCAAACAACAACTAGCCGATATATTCACAAAGCCCCTCACAAAGGCTGTCTTTAAGGGACTGCGAGACAAACTTGGCGTTCGTTCTACCACTACCTTCAATTTGAGAAATGATGTAAGAAAAGAAGAATAAATCTCATCCATCCAATTTTGATCAAATGCAGAAATGAAGGAGCAATAGCCCAAAAATCAATTGCAGACAATGAAGGAAAAATTGGGCCATGATTTATGCTAATCAAAAGCTTGAACCTTTGACAGATTCTCACAAATATGTAAATTATCTTTGTCTTAATAGCAATTTCCCTAATTTCTAGAAATTAGTATCTCCTTTAGGTATTTTGATTTTTTCTTTATTACATGGCTTTCTTTGAGGATTGACAAATGCCTTTAGAAAGACCTTTCCTTATTGATTCCTTGGGGCTGAACTTCTATTTCAGCAAAATATTGTATGCTCTGTGATTCATGCTTTTGGAGACTAATATAGTAGTCTAAAAGAGCTCTCATCTTGATCTTGTGACTTCCGATTACTGTGTGTAAATCTCATCTATTTCGTTTAATTAGTATATCAAAGCTTACTTGTGATAGATCATTTAACCTGATTGTACTTCCTTGCTAATGTAATTAAAGATGGCTCTCCATAATACCACCATGAAGCCTAAGCACCAAGTGATGAGTTGATCCTAAGAAAGAATACAAAAACAACGACAATAAAAAAAAATTGAACTGTCAGAGGTAATCCTAGGTGCCAAGTTCCTCATTTCAAATGCTAACAGTCCTTTGAGTCTTAAGTTCATTGAGATGTTTTTAAGGTTCAGAGATGAAAGGTTACAAATAAATAAAGTTAAACATTATAAATAAATAAAGTTAAATAGATAAATAGTGAGTTATTGAAAAGGGACAAAACCTCCTTGTACAGATGAGTAGCAGAAGTAATTGGTGAAGAAAATTACAACGAAGAGCAATGGGTGGAGAAGCTAGATTGAAGGATATACTATAAAAGGCTAGCTACTTGAGATCTTTCACATACTGCTGCCATGGAAATCTGTAGCAGTGACTTGAGTGTCTTGGTTCCCAGCTTGCTTGTAATGCCTGCTCAGTTTACAAACAAACATCGAACATAATGCATAAAAAATGCACAAGCTTTACTAAAATCATTCAGAAAAAGTTTCAAGTGTGATTATTTATGGCTTTTGAGTCTAGAACTGCCTTGTAACCTTTGTAAATTTGGTCTGAGCAACTCTCTTTGTTTTCATCGATCTCATCATAAAAAAAATACTCATTAACGTAGGCTGCAAGTGTTATTATTTATTGGGAGTATCCGTTACTTACAATCACAGGACAAAATAGAGAAGGATAATGTGATGATACTGAAGATTAAGGGTCCGTTTGGAATACATTTTAATTTAAATGTTTTTCAAGAATGCATTTTTTAAAAACCATTTTGTATAAAAATTGTTTAGAATTTAAACACTCATATGTTTGGTTGCATTCCCTCATAGGTGTTTTTATACACAAGTTATTGTATACTAAACACTCTTCTTAAAAAAGTTGGTTTCAAGTGTTTCTTTCAAAAAGGTTTATTTATCAATCTCATTTTCTAATAAGTCATTTTTAGTGGTTGCCAAACACTATAAATTTTTTTAAAATATTTTTTTTTTCAAAATTAAACACTTGAAAAGTTAAACCAAACACACCCTAAGTGTTTATTTGTTGGTACCTTCAATCGTAATGAAGATGAAGTGTTTATTTTTTGGTACCTTCAATGGATTTGGCAAGGCCTTCAAACTTGAGGACTGTTGAAGTTCTTGTGGCATTTAGACCGATAAAACCTAACAATCTGCAGAAAAATCATTTTAGGAACATGGGGTTCACCCAACAAGAACATTTATCTATTTCTACAGACTAATACTACAGACTAATATGCATTGTAAACAATGAATCATGAACAAGCTGAGATAGAACATGATGGTATCTCTAGTCAATCCGTAAGCATTAGACGAGATTGGAAGCTAAAACTAAAAGTAAAATTTATGGTGAGCAAATACAAGCAACAAGTAGAACAAGCCAAGCCATGCAAAACATGAAAAGTTCACAACCTTCATGAAAAGAAAAAAAACTTTTGAGTTCATTCCTGTTCATCGATATGTTATTGATTGTGAGTTAAAGGATCATACAGGTCGAAAGATTGTTAGCTTCAATATTTTATTCATTGTGAGTTCATTCCTATTCTTGTCCATGATGACTTAGAATAAGAACTTTAAAAGAATTTTGAGACTTATGCGTTGAGGTTTGCTCTAAGGCTAGCCTCTAACTTTTAGCCTTGAGAGACTTAGGCTTTTTTCTGAATCCAACTAAACTAGCTAAAAGAATTGAGTGCAAGGACACTCCCTAAACACAATACAACAACTCAAGCTTTTTCCTAATTTCTAAGGTGATCTATCAATTCGTAATTTCTTTTACACACGACACACCAACTTGGAGAAAAAGATAAGTACAAATTCTTCATTTGAATTTTATCTTGGATGTTAAGACCTCTTAAACATTTGAATTTTATCTTGGATGGAGAGATGGGCATCATACACCAATCGAGAGAGCTCAAGAAAGAGAATTACAACGGCGAGAGAAGGGACTTCCGGCTTGAACGGAGAACGAGAGGGCTCGAGAGAGAATATTCCAGCAGCGAGCTTCAAGAAAAGAACGCTCACTTTGGCGAGCTATGACCTGAGACGCTCGAAAAGAACGCTCATTATGTTTTCTCTCAATTTCCTTACCATGGTTTTCATCCTTGTGAAGGACACATTTAGATTCCTAAGGAAATTCCAAAAACAAAAACAAGTCTTTGAAAACTTTTTTTTTTTCAAAATTTGACTTGGTTTTTTTAAAACATAGGAACGATATAGATAACAAAACAAAAAAACTTGTGGGTGGAAATAATATTTAGGGAAAAATACACTTTTGGTATCTGAGGTTTGGGTTAGGTTTCATTTTTGTTCTTGAGTTTTCAAACTCGACATTTTAGCCCTGAGGTTTGGATTTCGTTACACTCGGTCCTTCAGTCAATTTTTTCGTTAAACACTAATAGATTGCTGACGTAGCATTAGTTTTTTATTTAATTTTTTTTTATTTTTAAAAATAAAATAATATATTAAATACTTTTTAATTATTTTCTTTTTTTTTCTTTTTTTCTTCTTTCATCTTCTTCCTATCTTCTTCTTCTTCCTATCTTCTTCTTCTCCACCATTTTCTCAAACCCTAATCTCAACTCTCCGACAACCACCACCGTTGCCAACCCTTCACGTGATTCTGGCAGTCCTTCACGCCACCTCCGGCAGCCACCACCGATTCCGACGGTCCTTCACATGAGCTGCGATTTCTCCAGGTTCGTAGTGTTGAGGATCCCACATTGAAAAGATAAGTGGAGACCTCACAATTTATAATATACATGAGTTACTCCACTTATTGTCAATTGGTTTTGAGATGGAACCCCATGTTATCTAATATGATATCAGAGTCCATTAAACCCAAACGGGTATTCGGTCCAAGAAAAAAAAATATTGGAATCCGATCTGAAAATGGTGAACCCAAAGAGGCACCATGTTGAGGAGCAATTGGTTTTCAATTGGTTTTCTAATACGTAGGCTGTAGTGGCTGGCGAGTTGGCAATTTAGATGAGCGAGACCAGCTTGAAACAGAACGAAGAAGGACATTTCCCCTTCGATTCCGGCTTAGGGGAAACAAAATTCCTCCCTGTTTCACTACTTCGAGCATCCTTCTTAAGGTCTCTTGGCCGGAGTTTCTGTAGTCGGGATGAAGCTTTCTCTCATGAATCCGTAAGTCCAAAAGTAAAAAGGAGCGTGTGATTGCTAAGCCTCTGCTAGTGAGAAATTTCGGCCAGAAATCCATTTTGGAAAATCCCACGAAATTTCTTGGGTTCTGTTGGAGTTGAGCCAAATAGGTAAGAAGTTTCGCAAGTTTTCGGTATGGATTTTGCTTGCACGGATGAAATTGTTGAAGAAATTGATAGTTTTATCCAAAATGATACTTTTATTTGAAGAAAACAAATAAGAAAAAGTGGACAAATGCCACAAAGTGACAAATAATGAACCATGTTTTCCATTCCCTGTTTGTGTTAATGTAGAGGCAAAAAGTTTGAACCGGCCGCTCGCTGCCGGCGAGCGACGGTCACCGGCGGTCGGTGGCAGCCGACAGCAACAGTAAGTTGGGTGGGGTGGTGGTTATGGTGTGAAGAAGAAGAGGGGGAAAGAAATAGGAAAGAATTAAACATATTATCAAATAATCATATTTCTATTATTTTAATATATTTATATTTTAAAAAATAAAAAATATTTTTTGAATAAAAAAAATGTCACATCATCAATCAGTTAGTATTTAACGGAAAAATGGATGAATGGACCAAAATGAAACGAAATCCAAACTTTAGGGGTTAAATTGTTGAGTTTGAAAACTCAGGGACCAAAATGAAACCTAACCCAAACCTCAGGGGCCAAAAGTGTATTTTTCCCGAGTATTTATAAACTTAATTTTCAAAAACCAAAAACAAAAAATGAAATGGTTATCAAACGGAGCCTAAAATGTCGAGTTTGAAAACACTCATAAATCTAAATGGAAAACTCATACATGGACTCAAATGTACTTTTTTCTAAAAGAAATAAGGTTTTATTACAAATTTAGTCCCTGAACTTTCAATGTTATATCAATTAGGTCCTTGAACTTTAAAAAGCTTCTAATAGGTCACTGAACTTTCAATTTTGTTTCTAATAGGTCTCTGAATTTTAAAAATGTCTAATAGGTCCATGAACTTTTAATTTTGTGTCTGATAGGTCTCTGATATATTTGACATTTTTAAAAATCAACCAATCTACTATATATAAATTGAATGTTATGTCTATTGAGACTCTAAACTTCCAATTTTGTATCTAGTGGGCTTGAATTTTTAAAAAATGTTGAATAGGTTAATGACTCATTAGACACAAAATTAAAAGTTGAAGGACTTACCAGACACAAAAGTGAAAGTTTAAGGTCCTATTGGATACTTTTTAAAGTCCAGAGATCTATTAGAAACAAAATTAAAAGTTCGAGAACCTATTTCAAACTTTTTAAAATTCAAGGACTAAATTGACACAATCTCGAAAGTTTAGGGACTAAACATGTCATTTAACCAAGAAATTATGATGGCACAACACATTCTAAAAAGGTCTAGTAAAATAAAAATGATGAATCAATTCCACATCGTCTTTTTTAAGGGAATCAATTTCACTTTCACTTGAAAAGGAAATTGCAAGTGTGATCGTTCTTTATCGTTAGCTACTTGGGGTTCATAACCAAAATTCTTATTCATACGTACATGAAGTGAAATATGAAGGAAAAAAAGTCCAAACTTATACGTTTTAATTTTTAGGTTTAAATCATCTCTTTATCCAAAGAATTTTTATGCTTACATTACTTTGGTTCCTTAAAATTCGAATATGTTAGAAGAATGCGAATTTCAACCTTCAATCTCCCAAAGAAATCACTTCAAAAAAAAAAAAAAAAAATCTCCAAATAAGTAAAAAGATAAACATGTCTTTATTGACAATGTCACTTTTAACTTTTTTTTTTTAGTTCAACAAAGAAGTATTTAACTATTTAAAAAATATTTTTTTTTTTTTACTTTTTCTAGTTTAACACTTTTAACTATTTACCATAAAATGAAATGAGAATAACATAGCCCCATTTGATAACCATTTGGTTTTTGGTTTTTGGTTTTTGAAAATTAAGCTTAAAAACACTACATGCACCTACAAGTTTCTTTATTTTTCTATCTACCTCATTCGCATGTTTTCAAAAACCAAGTCAAATTTTGAAAACTAGAAAAAATAGTTTTCAAAAACTTGTTTTTTGTTTTTGGAATTTGGCTAGGAACTCAAGTGTGTCTTTAATAGGGATGAAAACCATAGTAAGGAAATTAGATGAAAACAAGCATAATTTTCAAAAACCAAAAACTAAAAACCAAATGGTTATCAAATGGGGTCATAATTATTCGCTGAAAAAAAAAAAAAAGAAAGATAATCAAAATCCTATATATATGTAAATGTGTTGAAAAGGACATCCTATGTGCCAAGCATAATGGCGTAACCCTTTCCGCTAAAATATGTCTTTAATTTACGACCAACCACTTACAAAGTTTCACTTTAATTATTTCAAAAAAAAAAAAAGTTTCACTTTAATTTGATGGGATTTAGCATCTATTGTTTGGTTTTGAGAAAAAGTATCTTGATGTAAATATCTAAGTATTTTTTAACAAAATTAATTCAACGGTTCATTCTTTTCATCTATCTACAAAATTTCTCAAAGCACTTTTGTTTATAAAAAATAATAATAAAATTAAAATTAAAAACGTTTTCAACCCGTAAAAACACTTTTAACAACTTTTTAGGGTATGTTTTGTTAAAAGTTTTAAATTTTGAAAAAAAAAAATCATTTTGAAAAAAAATTCTAGTGTTTGACAACTACTAAGAATGACTTATTAAAAAAATGAGATTAAGAAATAAATCATTTTAAGAGAAACACTTGGAAGTAAAAATTTTTAAAAGAGTTTTTAAGTACATAATAACTAATAATTTGTGTATAAAAACACTCGAGAAAATGTAACCAAACATATGAGTGTTTAAATTCTAAACAATTTTTATTAAAAAAAGGTTTTTAAAAAAAACACTTAAATTAAAAGATATTCCAAACGGATCCTAAAAAACCAATTTTTTTGAAAATTAGTTTTAGTACTTATCAGGAAGAAAAGCTGAGTTAGCTTAATTATATAGCATTTCAACAACACTGACTCAAATGCTTTAGGGGTTGTTTAGAGCACTGTAATGGAATCTGGATTCCTGGGAATCTAATTCCCATGGAAATCATTTTCTGGAATTTGGATTCCAAGGAATGTTGATGGTTATGTTTGGTGCGCTGTATTTGGTCTGAAATTAATCTGATGCATGTGTTTGGAGTGCAGGGTCGAAATTGGACTGGAATCGTGTTAGCTTTTTTTTTTTTTTTTTTTTTTAGAGTTGTTTCTGAAGTTTAGTGGGTTTATTCTACATAAAAATGCTTACACACTTCTTTAGCCAATTTTTTCAAGTTTCTTTAGCCCGAAAGGACAGAGTTGTCTCTTCGAGAGACGTATTACTCTATTCAAATTATTTTTCGTTCGCTCTTTCTTTTTTCTTTTTCTTTTTTTAATTCTTTTAACTTTTCTTATTAATCCTTAAATTGGACTCTAAACTTATATAAATGTTTTGGTTTAATTTTCATCCATTCATCTATTAGTTTAAATAAGTTTCACTAATAAACAAATTAACCATTCAATAACTTTGTCAAAATTCAGAAATTTCAACAAATAATTTAGCTTTAATGTCTTCTTTATCTAAAATATTTTATCAAACTGATGTCACATGTGTTTATAATTCATTTAATGTATAAGAGATTTTTTTTTTGTTAAATACCTAATGTTTCTTTCATTTATATGTACGTTGTGTACCAAATGTAATTAAAAAAATAAACAAAAAATAAAATCTATAATGGATAGCAAAATTAGTTTACTTGGCCGTTTATAACTTTATGTGGATATTTTATTTCATTTCGTTTTTACTTATGTGCTAACATATTAGGTCTCTTACTGTACTAAAAAAAAATAAAAAAAAAATTAGGTCTCTTACTAATAGATTAATAAACATTTATTGATGAGACGATGTATTAGTAATAAATGTCTATATATTAGGTTTCATCCTTGCTCGTCGACCATGAATACTAATTTTTTATAGAAAATTTAACAATAAACTCATTATAGGGAGAAATTTTAAGCTTTATGGAGAGTACAACAACTAAAATTAGAATTGTCAAAAAAAAAAAAAACAACTAAAATTAGACATTTGAAAATATAGGGACTAAAATGAAACAAACCCAAAAATATAGGGATCAAGATGATATTTTAACCATCATCTAAAATATACTTTCCTTAACTTAAAATTATAAAATTTTATATATAATCTACTCTTGTTAATTTTTTTTTAAAATATTCAACTATTGTTAATTAAATATAGATTAATGAAGAAATAAATTATAAGAAAATGGAGAGAATAATGGTGGGTCCCATCAAAATTATAAAGGAAAATAGAGAGAGAAATAGTGGGACCCACCAAAATTATAAGAAAAATAGAAAAATAAATAGTGGGTCCCACCAACTTTATAAAAAAGTGTTGGAATGGATTGGAATCTTGCTTCCATTCCAAGAATTCACATTGGAATCAAAAAGGGAAATTGTACTAAATAGCTAAGAAAAAAAAGTCTTCTTGTTTTTTGGCTACGGCAGTTTATAATTTGCAGGACTGGCTATCGCATTTTCAGGAACCGTTTTCCATATTTTTTTTTGACATTTCTACCCCTAGTATATACGGCTACAGACAAACGCCGTTAACAAATTTTTTTTTTCCATACAGTTTCGACTCCCCATTTTTCGGGGTGGATGAATCCCGATTTATAGGGAGTTCAGTTGGTGGTCTGTTTTCAACGGTATAAAAAGATCTACCTATTTTTTAGGCTTAGGTTTTAGCGTTTCCAATGGTAAAAAAAGATTTTATCCTCCACATTTTGCCCCTCGTTTAAATGTCATAGATTATTTTTTATTTGTTGCATATCACGATCAAATTACCAGTTGTAATTTTACAATTAGAAGTTGTTCTCAATCCAACATGATGGCGGTACAATCGGTGACGATTTTGTTTGGTGGTGTGTCTGGAACGCGGACGGTCTTTACAGTGAGTTCAAGTTCGGAACTGGTATATACAGGGGGTGTTGTGTAGTTGCTGACGTTCTGGGGGTCGATACTCGTATATACAGCGTGGGGACAGGCGTAGGCCCATCCTGTGGGGAGAGAAATTTCGATTTCATCGACACGGATGGTATTGACACTGCATTAGACAATGCTACTGTATCGGAGGGGTGCACATTTGCTTGCAAAGACCACGAGGGGTAAATACATAATGTTTTACACAAACCAGAGAGTAAATACAGAGATTTACCTCCGCGGGCTTAGTCCTTTTCGGTCTATCTTTTGTCTTTTTCGCTGTATTTTTCTTTTTGCCGCTAGCTGGGCCAGCCTTCTCCTTTTCGGCCATTGACAGAAGAACGTTAATCAGAATTTACATTTTTTACGCTATATCTAGAATGGGGGGTAATAAACAGTACATACATCACTCGGATCCGACTTATCTTCATCAGTTTTCTGAGTTCTCTCTTTGACTTTTGGTTTTTTGGTTGCAAAGAAAAAATGAAATCCCTAAAATTAGGGGATTATGTATATGGTTGTTGCAAATATAAGGGAAATGAAGTCGTTATCTACATTCGGTCCCTTAGTTTAAAAAATTTGGTGACAGTCGTCATCGAGAAGAAGACTCAATGGAGCGTGCGGGTTGCGTAGAAGGCTTGTCGGCATGGCAAGAGAGGCTCGTCGGCGCGGTGTGGGAGGTAGGTAGCGCGATACACTGGTGTGGGAAGAAGGTTCTTCACGAGAATGCAGCAGACGAGGTGGGGAATGGAGGTTTTCTTAGGGTTTGGTTCTTAAAATGCGAGGTGTGGAAGATGAAGAGCAACGGGCGTGGGGAGGAAATGCATGGAGGCAGGTTGGCTGGAGGGTTTGTGTTGATTTGATTTGTCATAATTGCAGCATTAAGCTATTTTTTTTTTAGTTGTTACCAATTTGGGGCATTTTTAACGCATTTGCAGGGGTATATCTTCTGATTGAGGGAGCTGATTTTCGAATTGACGCATTTGCAGAGTATTTCTTCTACTGGAGGAGGTTGAATTTTGCATTTTTCCCCCTAATAAAAGTATTGATTCTTGTGTGTTGTCTGTGTGTTTTTTGCAAATGTATGGATAATGTCAGGATTTTCCAGAAAACAGTTCTTCAGTAGTAAGAAGATGCTACATCTAGATTTTCAAATTTCAAATTAGGTTGGTTGTTTAGATTTTTGAATTTCAAGCTTAACTTTTTTTTCAAAATAGGTTGGTTGTTTGGATTTTTGAATTTCAAGCTTCCTAAAATTTCTCTAACTTTTTTAGGGGTATTTTCTCCCTCATAAACTCTGATTTTAATTTTAAATGTTAGGAACAGTTTGTTGGGGGGCATTTTTGTCTTCTACAAATAGAGATTTATTAATTATAAAATGTTTAGCCATTTATTTAATTTCTAAACTTGTGTAGCCATTTTTCAAGCCAATTATTTATTTTTAGCCACTTTTGTTGTTGTCCCAATCAAAAAAGTGATTTCATTCTAACTCAAATCTGGCCCAACAATCAAAAAGTACAAGACGGTCCTCATCAATAACTGAAGACAAGCTTTAATTCCTCAAAAAAAAAATCCGGCCCAACGAACATTGGAATCACATTCCAATCCAATCCATTCCATTCCAATCCTTTGTCAATTTAATTTTGTTGGCTTTACTTAAAAGACCATATACTGACACACATACATAGCAGAACGGAAAGGGAAATGAAATTTAGTTGTTTGGTTTGATGAGATCAATGGATTCAAAGAAGCCGTATTTTGCTGCAGTTCTCTCTCAAATCACTTATGCTGGAATGAGTCTGTTGTCAAAAGCTGCCTTTTCTTCTGGTATGAATACTTATGTTTTCCTTTTCTATAGGCAAGCTGTTGGGACTTTCTTCTTACTGCCTCTCACCATATTTCTCAAAAGGTAACTATTTAATTTATTAATTACAAAACACTTTCATTGTTATTTATAATATTATAAAAGTTTAACTTGTCCCAATTGTTTAATTCTCTCTTTCTTTTCCCTGTTTTAACTCTCCCATTTTCATGGATTGTAGAAATGAAGTAACGTGTTTATCTCTACGGGACCTATTCAAGATTTTCATGTTGGCCTTTCTTGGGTTTGTATAATTATATATGTATTTAGGAAAAAATCGATTTTTACTCCTAAACTTGACAAGTTGTATCGATTTATACTTTAAACATTCAAATGTAATCAAATGCATCTTTAACTTTGATAAGTACGTATTGCAATCTTTATCTTTGAATAAGAGCGGTAACTTTTACCTTCTAATAGATTTAGATATGGAAAATCATTAAAACAACATTCCTATGCTCGTTTAATGAATTTACCAAACATATATCAAAATACAAAATTGATAGACCTTTAGAGAAAAATGGTTCGAAAGTTGGATTTTCATGGAAATTGGTGTGTTTTTCGACAGATTTGTTCAATGATCAAATCTTGTGGGTTTGATCGAACTGCAAATCTTGATTTTTTTTTTTTTTTTTATTAAAATTAATTGAGGAATTTAGTGAAAATTGAACAAAGGGTAAACCTGAAACATTTCGTCCAAGGTTCAAATGGATAAAAAATTGAAAGTTCATGGTAAAAATTAACACATCAGGCCCATGTTTAGGGTACAAATTGATTTTTTCCCCGTATATTTATTATTCTCTTGAATTAGAGATGTTTGTAAGGACTAGTTTTACCAATCATTTCTAAGAGGTGTGTACAGGTACACGCTGGGTTTGAATGCTTATGGGTTAGGCGTTTATTATACATCTGCAACTTTAGGTGGTGCAGCGTTCAACTGTCTTCCTGTCGCCACATTCTTCTTTGCTCTTATTCTAAGGTTCTACTCTACCATTTTCTTCTAATTAGAACAAACAATTCTAAACCATAATTAAGTAGACTGTTCAAAAAGCCAAAATATGAAATGTATAATGTTTGATTGATTACACATTTATATAAGTAGTCGATTGGTTGGACTACACACCCATCGTCTAATGATTGATTTGATTAAGCCGCAAAAGCGAACTTAGCTTAGCGATAATTGGCATGTACCCTCGACCATGACGTCAGAGGTTCGAATCCCCCCACCCCCAAACGTTGATGTACTCAAAAAAAAAAAAAAAAAAAGAGAAAAGCCAACAAGAGCATAGCCTAACTGGCATAAAGTTGAACCGATAACCACGAGGTCTTTGGTTCAAATCTCCCACCTCATATTGTCAAAAAAAAAAAAAATAGAGAAAATTCCTAGACTTTTTAATTAAGCCATTAATATTAATGGTCCTACATATATATTGACAGGATGGAGAAAGTAAACGTAAGGAAAGCAAGTGGAATAGCAAAGGTTGGAGGAATAACACTGTGCATTACAGGTGTCGCAGTGCTTGCATTTTATAAAGGCCCTTATATGAAGCCACTCTTCAATTTTCACCTTTTTCAAACACACCAATCTCATCTTTCTTCCCACAAAAAATGGATAATTGGTTGTTTTTTGCTCCTCGTTGCTTGCATTTTATGGGGTTTGTGGTTTGTCCTTATGGTAATTAATTCGTTTAACCCTTCAATCCTTACTTAGTTTCTCAGACCCGTTTGATGACCATTTGGAGTTTTTGATTTTTTAAAACTTAAGCTTATAAACATTACCTTCTACCTATAAGTTTCTTTGTTTTATTATCTACAACCTTCTTTTCATGTTTTCAAGTTTTGAAAACTAAAGCAAAAGTTGTTTACAAGTTTGGTTATCAAATGGAGATTTATTTATTATATATCAAACTACAACCTCTTTTTGCCATCGTTATATTTATCATTTCAGGTTTTCGTTATAAAGAATTGTCCATCTACACTTGTGTTAACGTGTGGACAAACCTTGTCAAGCACCATTCAATCATTTGTTGTGGCCATTGCAATAGAAAGAAACCCTTCTCAATGGAAATTGGGTTGGAATATTCGTCTCATTTCTATCCTTTATTGTGTATGATATCTTCTATCTCTCAACCTTCTTATCGTGTGTTTGACATGTCTTTTAAAGTGCTTATAGATGATTAGAAGTTTTAAAAAAAAAGGTTGGGTAAAATACCCTTTTGGTCCCTCATGTTTCAGGTTCGTTTCCAATAGGTCTCTAGGTTTTAAAATCGAACAATCAGGTCCTTACTGTTTTGGAAATGGTTCTATTGGGTCCCTCCAACGTTAATTTTTTAACAGTTGCTGATGTGGCACGTTAAAATAATAAAATATTTATTTTTTTAAAATGAAAATAATAAAATAATAAAAATTAACAAAAATAAAAATAAAAAAGAAAAACTCTCTTCTCTCCCCACACGAACCCTCTTCCCTTTCTTTCTCCCTCATTTCCCTTGCCACCACCGCCATTGCCTTCGCCGTTGTTAACCCCCTCAGATCTGACGCCGACGACCCAACTCCTCAACTCGCTCGCCCTTTCTTCTTCTTTTTTTTAAACAAAAGACCCTTCCTCCCCAGATCTGACGCCGACGACGCTAACCTCCGAATTCGCACACCCTCTTCTTCTTCTTCTTTTCTTCAAACAAAAATCACTTCCCCTTCTCCAACGTCGATTGAGGTTACTGTGTGTGTGTTTTGTTTTTCTCAGATCTGAAATTTTTGTGAAGAGGGGAGTTATTTATTTTTTCTTTTTCCGATTGAAGTGAGGAAAGGGATTTGGGGAAGAAGATGGGGAGATGGAGTGTATGGTGAAGGGGATGCGCGTGTGGATTTAGGAAGAAGAGGGGTTTGGGTTTGGGAGGAGAGTGTGAAGATGAAGTGTATGGAGAAGGGGATGCGCGTGTGGATTTGGGAAGAAGAGGGGTCTGGGGTTTGGGTTTGGGAGGAGGGTTTGTACCAGATTGAAAAATGAGGGGAGGGGGGTGAGGGAAGAAGAAGATGAGAGGGTGGGGGGTGAGTTTTTGTTTGAAGGAAAAAAATGATGGGTTGCCTTTTTGTTTGAAGAAGAAGAAGGCAAAGGCGGCGGCGGCAAGAGCAAGGGCGGTGGCGGCAGGCGATGACAACGGCAAGGGCGGCGGCTGCAAGAAGCGACGGCGACGGCTAGGTTTCAAGAAAAGAGAAGGTGAGGGAGAGAAGATGGTGGTTTCGGGGTGGGGGAGAAAGAGGAGAGAGAGAAGGATTTCTTTTTTTTTTAATTATTTTATTATTTAATTTTAATTTTATTATTTTTAACTGCCACGTCACCACCGTTAATTGCCATGTCAGCACTGTTAAAAAAATTAACGGTAGAGGGACTTAATAGAAGCATTTTCGAAACAGTAGGGATCTGATTGTTAGATTTTGAAACCTAAAGACCTATTGGAAACAAACCTGAAACATGAGGGACCAAAAAGGTATTTTACCCAAAAAGGTTTAAAGAGCGATTTTGCTTATTTAAAAACAATTATTGCAATACATAAAACTTACTTCTTTTTTTTTTTTTTTTTTTTTTTTTGAATACGCATAAAACTTACTTGCAGGGAACTTTTGTAATCTGCATTGGGAACTTTTTGACAAATTGGGTGATAAAAAAGAAGGGTCCAGTTTTCCAAGCTGTTACCACGCCCTTGAATCTCATTTTTACACTAATTGGTTCAGAATTTCTTTTAAATGATGGAGTCAGCTCGGGAAGGTAAAAAGAAAACGATGGATTTCATTAACATTTTGAAACATTTTCTTTTTATATATATATAATTCTTTTTAATTTATTATTATTATTATTATTTGGTTTTGTTGAATACAGTATAATAGGTGTCATGTTGCTGGTTTTGAGCCTCTATAGCGTTCTGTGGGGGAAAAGCAAGGAAATGAATTGTGGTAATATAGAAAATAATAATCAATCAGTTACTTCAGAAAAAGAAATTGCAGATCACATCTGAACCAAGCTTAAGCTTTCATTTCTTTCCTCTTAATTTCTTTTTGCGTTCTTATAAACCTTAGTTTGTCATTTAGAGTGGTGTTGTTAATTCATCTTGAAGTGTAGTGAGAGAAGATTCAAGCTCTAGATTGATCATGTAATCGGAATCCATTGAGGAAAATAATCCATTATATTATATTTCTTTGATATATATTATATTTCTTTAAGGAACAAATTCACAGCCTAAATTCTTTTGGTTAATGTGTATGTAAAGTATTGGAAGAGTGAAAAGAAATGCTTCGGAGGAGATTGATGAGTTTTGATCTGTTCAAATTTGTTCCTTAAAAGTTATGATTTAAAACCTTATATAATTCATATGTAAATTGCATACAATGGAATGAGAAGCGCTGCAAAGGCGACCTTCTGTCGAAGGTAAGGATAAATATATTGTGCACCAATGATGCAAAAGGTTTTTTTACAATTAAATCTACGAAACATCATCTTTCTGGTGAAGTCAATCATCCACCCTCATTAACTAATGGTAAATTTTGGTTGACATTGTTCCCAAAGAAGTGCAAAATTTTTATATGGACTCTACAGCTTAGAGACTTGAACACAGCTGAGAAAGTACAACTTCGTTGCCCTTCCATTTGTCTTAGCCCAAATTGATGTGTGCTCCGTAAAAAAAAAACTCAGAAACAATGGATCATGTTATCATTCATTGTCCTTTTGCAGCTAGTCTTTGGCATAATACATTTTGAGAAATTCAAGTGTCCCCTCTTACCAGTAAGATAGGTTCCTTTAACTAGTGTGCATAACATCTTGTGGTCCAATATTTTTGGTTTGATTCTCTGGAATATCTAGCTAGAACGCAACAACAGGATTATTTTAATGACAATTCCAAGACCTCTTCTTTCCTTTGAGAAGACATCATCATCACTGCTGCTTCTTGGAGCTCCAAATCCAAGTTCTTTTGTAATTATAATACTTCAACTATAGCTTTAAATTGGAGGGCGTTCCTCTAGCCTCTCCCTTTAATTTGTATGTTTCTTACATACCCATCATTGAAGCATATTTTTTTCAAAAAAAAAAAAAAAAGTAAATTGCATAAAAAAGCCGATACAAAAATTAATGGGAAATTTACCCAGCTAAACTCTTTTTCTATATTATTTATAGAATATATTCCACCAAGTGAAAGTGACGGTGCTTTAAGGAAGCTTTACCAATATGAATCACATGCTTAAGTACGAGATTAAAGTAGTCAATGACTACTTTTTTTTTTTACATGTGGGGTTGGAGAATTTGAAACACAGACCTTTTGGTCGTTAGTACAACTAGTATATGCCAATTGAGCTATGCAACAGTAGCCAGTGACTTGGTACCATCAAATCTGTCCTATAAATAAAGGAGAATTGAATATATAGTTAATGAATAGAAAGATCAGATTTCAAAAAATTCAAAGAATTTCAAATCAAATCAAATCAAATCTACCCTCTCTCAAATATGGTGTTTGATAAATATTTATATAATTAAATTTATCATAATCCAGTTAAGTTTTTTTTTTTTGGCTCATGGATGATTTAACAAGTTTACCATATAACAAAACAAATTCAAAATCTTGTAACCACCCACCATAAAAAATCTAAAATTTCTTCTAAAGAAAATGGAGAAAAATTTATCAGTATATTTCAATTTTCACTTTTTTTTTTGTTATAAAATAACTCATTAGATTTTTTTTTTTTTTTTTTTTTGAAAAAACCCAATTTTTCTATCATTGATGGGATAACATTCTTTAAATTTTTTTCATTGATATAACAATAAACAAATCACTAAACTTCCAGTAATGGATAGATTAACCATTACTAAGGTTTGGTAATTTGATAACCATTTGGTTTTTAAAAATTTAAGTTTATTGAGCACTACTTCCACTTTTTTTTTTCTCTCTCGTTCTATCTTCTTCTCATGTTTTCAAAAGCTCTAAGTTTTGGAAACTAAAAAAAATAGTTTTCAAAAAGTTGTTTTTGTTTTTTGGAATTTGGCTAATAATTCAGATGTTTCATTAATAAAGATGAAAACCATTGTAAGGAAATGGAGAGAAAACAAACCAAATTTTCAAAAAATAAAAACCAAATGGTTATCAAATGAGGCTAAATAACTTTATAGAATAACATTTCCTAAATCTCTTTCATCGGTAGAAAGATGTGCACTGTATAAATCTCTAAACTTCTGCAATTGATATAATAACAATAACTAAGGCCCCGTTTGGGGTTGATTTTGAAGACGAGTAAAAAGTGATTGTAGATCAATTTTAACCGTTTTTTGTGTTTGGTTAAACTGATTCTTTAATAATCTAGAGAAAATCAATTTTTGAATCACGTCGGTTTGCAAAAACTGTTGAGAGTAGCTTTAGGATTTAGATTTTAGGAAAATCTGGTGTAACTAACCAATATTTAAAATTCTTTTTTTATCCTTCCATCTTTTAGGTTTTCAAATATTATTATTCACCATTTATCTTATCTTATCTCATTTCATTCTTTTTATTTTTAAATTTAATTGGTTGCTTCTAATTTATTTTTCTTACTTTTTTTTGTATTTAAACTAAAATTAGATTTCGTTTGACACAATTTTTTTCTATAATTGATATTTTTTTTTTATCAATTTACTTAAAGTAAACAAAATATAATTTATAAAATAAATGATATAAATTTACCTAATTATCTTAGGAAAGTTTTCAATGTAAATATTAATGCAATCTCATGTTAAATTGAAATATGTCTATTTGGATTATTATACCTATTTCACACCAATTTAATATTAATTTAACAAACACTTAACTTGACTTTCCATGTTTAAATCTGAAATTTACCAAACACTAATTTATTCTTATGGAAGCTGATTTTCTTAAAAGCACAGCTGACAACAATTATTTTAAAAGCTACAACAACCTCAAACTAAGCCTAAATCTCTATCCTTCGTAGAACCACACATTGAACCTATTTTTTTTTTTTTTAAAACAGTTAACAAAAAGAAGAAAAAAAAACATTTTCTACCACAAGAAGACTGACTTACAAAAAAATTATTGTAACAAAAAGGAAAGAAAATTGTCCTTTAACAAAAAGAAAGAAAACAATCCAACAATCAAACAATTACGTATAAAAAAATGGAGATAAACAAAGAAAAAAAAGGGAAAAATACACTTTTGGTCCCTGAGCTTTGGGTTAAGTTATACTTTGGTCCCTGAGTTTTCAAACTTAACAAAATTACCTTGAGGTTTGAGATAAGGAGCAATTTGATCCCTGCCATCCATTTTGTCGTTAAATCCTAACGGACTGCTGACGTGACATTATTATTTTAATTAAAAAATTAATTTTTAATTTTTTAAAATAAAAACATATTAAAATAATAAAAATATTATTATTTTTTTTTTTAATTCTTTCTCTCTCTCTTATTTCCCTTCTTCATCTTCTCCTTCTTCTTCTTCACCCCAACAACCAACCTGCCACCGGCAGCCGCCGGCGACGGCGGCAAAATATTTTTTCTTCTTTCTCTCACCCTCACCATCTCTTTCTCTCACCGTCTCTCTCTTTCTCTCACTGCCGACTCACTATAACAGACCAAAGAAAAAAAATAAGGGAGATTTGTTTTTTGAGACTCACTATAACAAACCAAAGAAAAAAAAAAAGGAGATTTGTTTTTTTGATACTCACTGACCAAAGAAAAAAAAAAGGGAGATTTGTTTTTTTACCCAAGAGGGAGAAAAGAGGGGTTTTCACGCACTTCTTCGATCTCTCTATCCCAATTTCAAGAACCCTCTTCTTCTTCAATCTCTCTGTCTCACCAGCTTCCTTTCTCTCTCATCCCTCACACACACTCTCTCACTCGAGTCTGTCTCTCTCTCCAAAATCCGCCGCCTCCATGAGTCCAAACGCATGTCGCCGTCGTCATTCGTGAGCCGCCGCTGGTCAGTCCCCATCTTCCCGATATCTCTCTCTCTCATCCCTTGCGCTATCTCTCTCTCGCTCCCTCTCGTCTCTGTCTGCGTCGCAAGCTACAACGACCACCGCTGCACCCAGTCGCCGTCGTCGAGCCAGATCCGGCCGCCGTTGCCTCAAAATCCAGTCGTCGCCGCCGCTTCAAAATCAGATCTGAAACAAAGGGGCCTTCGTTTCAGTTATTCAATTTTTTTAAAATGAACAGCGACAACGCGAAGATACCCATGCCAGTGAAGCGAGAATCATGGCTCCGTTTCGAAAAAAAAAGTCGCCGGTCGTCGGCCGTCACCGCCGACGAACGACGATCAAGACGGCCGGTGACTGGGCTATGGAAGAAGAGGGTTTGAAGATGAAGAAGAATAGTTGTGGAGAAGAAGAAGAAAAAGAAGAAATAGAAAAGAAATAATAAAAAAATAATATTTTAATTAATTTATTATTATTTTATTTTAAAAAATTAAAAAATATTTTTTTAATAAAAAAAATAGTACCACGTCAGCAAATCGTTAGTTTTTAACGGAAAATTGGACGGAGGGACCAAAAGTGTAACGAAATCCAAACCTCTGCTACTCGGACTAAAAGTGTATTAAAAAAAAAAAAACGAGGAAGACAAAGTAAAAACTCACCTCAGAGAAGAACATATAAGAAATATGAATTCATCTAAATTTAAATATATAATTAAAATGTAGTTGTTGAGCCACATAAGCCACCCACTAGCCCTTATGTAAAACGACCATTCCCCCAAAATATAGATCAATTAGTTATATTTTCTTTATTAATTGTGAAATTTCTTCAATCTTTGGAATTTGAAAAAATAAGGGGAAATCTGAAATAGACGACAGATATAGAAGGCAAAAATGATAACTTGATTTAGGGAAGGCATGCATATTTGAATTTGATATGCTACAAAAGCTTAATCCTGTAATTTGTTTTTCAAAATCAATTTTCTTTGTTAAATGTTCAAAAAAAAAAAAAAAAAAAGAATAATGATAATGACTAAAAAATTATAATTTAAGGTTATATATAAGTTTAGTTTCTAAATTGTCGCAGTTAAATTTAATAGGCCTCTCAACTTTTAAAAAGTGTCTATTAGGCTCTGGAGATATTGAAAATTCAACGTCTATCAACATTTTTAAACCTCAATCATCTATTATTTTTCAAAAAAAAAAAAAAAAACCTCAATCATCTATTTAGGTATAAAATTGAAAATTAAAGGACTTATTAGATTTTCTTAAAATTCATAGATTTATTAGACATCGACTAAATTTGTTTTATTTAACCTTTGTTTTAAATTTAGAACTAAAGCACAACAAAATTTGAGAGTTCAACGACAAAGTAGAAGGGTATATGAAACATTTATGTGTGTCGTCTAAAACAAAACAAGCATGAATATTTAAGAATTAAAATAGGATTTTTATATTACTTCATTCATGAAAAATATGTAAGGCACATACAAAGAGAGGTTTGTATATGAGAGCATATAGAGATGTTATAATTATAAAATATAAAGTGGATTTAGAGGACCAGGAAGATGTTGGATTAATAATCATATCTTCCCATTACATCTTGAAAGATACATCTATTATACTCCAGCTTGGAAATTAAACCATTGAAAATGTTCTAAGAGTCAAAATAAGATTTAAGTACTTCTCTATTGTGTTTAAAATTTGATAAAACATGTTTTCCTTACTCCTCATAATATTGCACAATTGTTGAGTATATGAGAAAAAAGTTAAATCATATGAAATATCCCTGTTGATGGTCGATTTTGGTTAGAGGAAACTCACCTGACCTTCACGTGCCACCAACGGTAAATTTGTAGATGAGGGGGAAGACGTGGCCTGCAAAAGAGAAAACCTACACACCGGTGTGGTGCTAGCCACACCGCCTCCGATGCTTAAGTCAGAAAACGGAAGGGAGAGCTAGAGAGCAAGAGAAGAGAGTCGAGAATTGAGTTCGGGTCCCCTTCTTCAGTGGCGAAGAGGGGTATAAATACCTGCTCGTGCTCCTAGGGTTTTTAGGAATTCGGAGGCGTTTCAGGACGAACCAGGCGGAACCGGGGCGGCTTAAGGCTGCAGGGACCGAGCGGAGTCGGTGGGACTCGGCCCGCGCAAGCGGGCCGAGCAGGGGGTCGGGCAAGGCGCCCGACCCCTTCGGTCTTGACCCGTCCCGCTTGCCGGTTTTGCCTCTGGGATCCATCTCTCAGCCCTATTTCTGCCCGGTTGTCCTCGTCAGCTCCTTGTGCGTCGGGTGGTCCAAAATTGCCTATAACAATCCCTAAACTTTAGGATAAGTTTCAATTATGTCCCTAATTAAACTTTGAAAAGTTTCAATTTTACTTTTAACTTTGAAATTTGTTCCAAAAGTTATATTTTGGAGTTTTTTTTTTTTTTTTTCTTTCGTCATTAAAATAAGATGAAAATTGACTTGATGGTTAATATGTAAAAATAGAAGGCATATGTGACATCACAAACAACATCATTAACATAAATTGACGTGACAACTGATTCCTAAAAATTTAATATGTAAATTATTTTAACAATATCTTTTGAAATAAAGTAAATGGAAATCACGATCTTAATCTTTAATATAGTTATAAATGATATTAGGTCTTCAGCTATCACATTAATTTTCGTCCTATATTTTAATAGATCAAAATATATATAACTTTATCAATCTTCAAAATTAAAAATGAAACTTTAAAAAGTTTAGAGACATAACTGAAACTTATCGCAAAGTTCACGGATATTTGGTATAATTTAACTTAAAAAAATATATAGAGTGAGAGAGGGTGGATTTTCCCCTCATCCACTGTCTTCACCAATCAACACGTATGTGCAATCCTACTATTACAATTCAATGGATACATTAAAGTAGCCAAAGCGAACATAGCTCAGCGATGATTGACATGTACCCCTCAACCAAGAGGTCTAAGGTTCGAATTAATCTCCTCATCCCCAAATGTTGATGTACTCAAAAAAAAAAAAAAAAAACATTATTAATAGAGAAATTTTGGTAGATAGACCGTTTTGTAAACATATTTTCACATATGTCCAAAATTTTCGATATTTACAATATTAGATTTTCGGATATATTTTCTTACTTTTATACCCTTGTTCTTATCATTTATTCTAAAATAATATTAAAAATGATAATAATATATTCCATAAATAGCCAACCGAATATGCTTCATTTTAGGAATGTTAGTTTTCACCAAATCCCCTAAATTAAGGAATGTTCCCATAATCGTGGTTTACTCTCCTTCATTCTCCGTCTGTCCTTCGTTTTGGTTTTATTTCCGGCCTCTTCCCATTTATTTTATTCTTTTTTCCGACAGCATTTTCTCTCACTTTCTGTTGCCCATTGTCGGCGGTTTTCATATTTTTTTTCCCTCCTCTGTTTCTGTGGTTTCGGACTGCATACAGCAGTTCATAGGAACTTTGCTTGTTCGTGGTATTTTTTTTAGTTTTTACGTTTCGTTTTCCCGTCGTTTGAACATGGGTACGTTTTCAGTTTTTATATTTTATATATTCCAAGGGACATATCGTTTTAGTCAATGTAAGTTTCGTATACAGTACACATTATAAACACGTTTTTATATGACTACGTTTTAAGTTTTTATATTTTATATATTAAGAGGGATATATCGTTTTAGTCAATGTAAGTTTCGTATATATTTCGTACACATTATAAACATTTTTTTTATGGCTACATTTTCAATTTTAATATTTAATATATTCCAAGGGATATCTCATTTCAGTCAATATAATAATTAAAAAAAAAAAGTAAATAAGGAAAAGTTTCCTTCCAAATATGATTTTCAAGGATGGATTTTTTTTTTTTAAAAAAAAAATCTCTCTCTCCTCATAACCGAACCTCAAAAAAGGAAACTCTCCAACTTTTACCCAAAAAGAAATCGTGCGTGATGATTTTTTTTTTAAATAATTCCTCCTCACCTCAAAAAAAGGAAAACATATCTTCTCCTAATCGTGAAAATCACAATGCATACATGAACGAGATTATTTTCTATATAAAATATAGAATAATTATATAGTACAGGGTTTATAATATATATATATATATATATATATATATATATGAACTGGTATATATATGTACCGGCCGTTATACAGTATATTTCTATTCATTATTAACTATCCCTAAATATATATATAATATATTTAGAAATGATATAAATATAAACTATCACTCAATTGATCGTAGAATGTAATAATTCTCCAAATAATAAATATATAGCATGCATTATAATATATAATCAATATACATAATCTATTATATATTATATATTCATCATTGTGTATTCAATTCATAAGTAAAACGCCAAAATGATAAATCTCAAAAAAAAAAAAAAAAAAAAAAGCCAAAATGATAAATATATATCAGACTGTATATTGTATCATAAATATATACTTATAATTATATTATATAAACCTTATTATTTTTTTATAAGTAATAAATCGTGGGTTTTTTTTTTTCGTTCACTCTCTCACGCCAAAAATCATGGGTTTTTTCCCCGATTGCACGCGCTTTCCTTTTCCGTTCACTCTCTCTCACCCACGGTCTCAAAAATGCAATTTGAAAGGAAACAGTTTGTTTCCTTTTTTGGTTTTATTATTATTTTTTTTAAATAGTCAGTAGTGTAGATGAGGGCTGAATCGTAAAAGGACCATGATTTTTATGAATAAAATTTGAGTCATTATGCCTTTCATGTAAAAAATGGGAAACTTGGACATTTATGAAATATAGGATCCATATTTGGGTTATCTATGTACTTTTCCCTTATTAATACCTTGAAAAAATAGCTTTTATGGACCTTATCATTTCCAAAAGCTCGCTGATCAAGAGCTTTTATCTATTCTTCTTCTTCCTTCTTTCTTTTTCACATCTACTCTCTGCAATAAATATAAGATAAGGTTAACAATAATTTCTCTCTCGTAAATATATTACGTCTTTAATTAGATTTATTATAATCTTGACTTTGATATAGTTTAGAAAAATCACGGGATTCAAATTTTTATATGTTCAGAATAAAGATATGTGTTGCCAAAGTGAACATAGATCTATGTACTAGATTAGAGGTTTGAGTCTCCAATTCCAAATATGATTGAACTAAAAAAGAAAATAAAACTATGTATGTGTTTATCTATTAACTCATGCTCGAATTTACATACATTTAGAAAATTTGAGGATAAGTTGAAAATTACAACATCATCAACTCAAAATAATAATAATAAAATAAGAAACATCTAAATTGTTAATTGCGAACAAAAACATAGCTCAACTTATATAAGTGTGTGCTTATGACCAAAAGGTCATGAGTACAAATCTCCCACCCTAGGTGCCCAAATGTTGTTCAACTCAAAAAAGAAAAAAATTAAGAAAAAGAAAATCTGCAATAAGCTTAATTACTCACTCTCAAACATATGGTTGGAATTGCAGTTTGGCCAAGCCACCATTTAATTACAATTATATGGTATGCACTTTCAATGACACTCAAATAGACACGACGAAATATGGAAGGGGCATGTATAAATCTGATGTGCAATTTGCTTACCGCAAGTGTACGGGTCAAGTAATAATATAGTGTTTTCGTGTAAAACGAGTGTCGTCCTCTGGATTGGTTTTCTAGCAAATTAAGTACCGTGAATAATCTTGTTCAATTTTATTTAGGGAGCAAAACTCAATGATAAAAGATAAATCTAAAGACAAAAAGCATAAAATAAAGGTGGAGACTCAAATGGAAAGACTCTTAGGGAATTGATTTCATTGTTGAGATTGAGGATAAATTAATGGGATGAATTTAGCATGCAATTATTCAACCAAGTCTAGGAACCTTTTATCACAACTATCTCTCCCGAGCATAATTGATTCTCATGCATGCAACCAACTTGATATCCCTATCTAAGTTCATTAACATGCAAGGCTTTGGGTTTAGTTCTTCAAGCAACTTCTAAAGTTATTCCAAATCCCGTCACAAACTTAGAATTTCTACTTTAGTCATGCAATTAAATAAAGTAAGTCTTAGGCCAAATCCCCTCTCCCGAGCAAGATTCAACACTCAAATCATTCAACTAGTGATCAAGTAATTAAAAGCATTTAACCATAATTGCATAGGTAAAATATATGCATATTCATACCACAAATCAATCCAACAACCTAAAACAACTACATCAATCCCTAAGACAAACAACTAGCAATTCATAGTCTTTAAACTACAAACACTAATTGAAAGAAAAGCCATAAAAACTACAAGAGTTAAAGGGAAAGAGAAAGGAAAACTCGAATTCGCCGACACCGCACGTCCCCGTCACGATCTCCACGTCTTCTCGCTTGATTCCCGCTCATTGGCCTTGCCTTTAGCTCCCACAAAAGGTCTCTAGTCGAAATTAGGGCTAAAATCTCACCACTTGGACTCCCCTTGGCCGTAGCATGAAAAGAAGATTAAATAGGAAATCTGTCGATAGCGTCGAGACGCTATGGTCACAGCGTCGCGACGCTATGACCTTTGCCGCCTGAATCAGAAAAGGAAAGGCAGCGTCGAGACGCTCCAAGAGCAGCGTCCCGACGCTGGCCTACGGATGGCTCTCTTTTGACTTCTTCTTGGTTGAATCTTTTTCGTTCTTTAGCCAATTTTCATGTCTTGAACACGTATTTAGCTCCAATTTCTCGATTTAACTCTGAAATATGATTCCTACAAAAAGAACATAAAAAATGCATAATTTTGGCCAATTAAATATAAAAGACTAGCTTAATTAATTAGGGACACATAGCTAGCTATGCTCGCTATCAAATACCCCCAAACTTAAGCTTTTGCTAGTCCTCGAGCAAACTACAAATCAACATTATGGTAGAAGAATGGATGCAACAATCATGACTCAGTCCTCCAGGCTCAAAAGTCAATAGTCAAGCAAGCAAGAGACATGCACATAAGGACCAATGAGGGAGACAAATTAAAATTTTTCCAAAATTAACTTGCACAAGCGAGATCTAACTCAACGAGACCAGACTCTACTAGCCCGGGATTGGATTATTAAACTCTCAACTCATCTTCCCTCTACACTGGCACTAAGGATTCACTAACGAGTCAATGGAACAAATTAGTTTGTTTTCCTCCATACTTAGGTGCTTATAAGTGAAAATTAAATCAAGCATTTATATGTGGCACTAGCTTTCACACACCTATTGCAGGGACCCTTAACCTGAGTTTTCTCTGGTTGGCCTAACTGATCACAACAGGGGTAGCTCTTTTTGCCTAAACTTTATTAATCATTGCATCGCGCGCATAAGTCATGACTTTCTTTCTTTTTCAAATTGTAACAACAAGAATGATTTTTTCTTTATGAGCATAATAAGCATATATTCTTTTCTTTCCTCCTAAGCAAGATCAAACATGCTAATTTGCAAAAAATTAACTCTTTAGCTCTACCCTACACCTATCGAGGTGACAACAAGCATATGAACCCAATAATTCGCTCCTAAGCATTCAAATCCAAATCTAGCCAAGACAAATACTCTACTCATGCAAGACATCTCCGAGAAAAAGTTTAAAAAATCTCCCTTTTTGGGCACTCATGCTTACAACTCATCGAAAGCTTAAAGATTGACAAGAAAGCCTATCCTAGGAAATCATAGTCATGCAAAAATAACATCCAGAAAACAACCATATGCTCAATTCAAAGAAAGCTCAAAACTATAGCCCGAACTCAGATGCTCAAGGGCTCCACAAACATGATAATCCACCCCCAAACTTAAAGCATGCATTGTCCTCAATGTATAAAGAAAATAAAGCATAATCAATCATGAGAACAATAAAAGAGTAGGAGGAGTGAACGATACTGCCCTGGAATGATGACCTTTTCATGATTGCTTGGCAAAGACAAGAGCACGAGAACTTCTACAAAACAAAAACAACAAGACATAAAAAACAATAACAAAGTAACTTGGGTTGCCTCCCATAAGCGCTTGTTTATCGTCTTTAGCTCGACGTGCTCGTGCAGTCTGTCAAGGCACATAAAAATTCTCGTATTTCTTTGGACCCTTCTTTCTTGAATCAATAAAACTCACTATTGCTAGCAAACTTACTAGCTTCTCATGGGCCCCTGAAACAGAATTATTTTTGGTATTTTTGACTAAAATAAACATAAAAAGAGAAAGATCAAAATAAAGAGACTCTGACTCTAAAACTGACTCGTGAGAATAGAAAAAGGAATAATCAAAATATTCAAAGGATGGAGAAGATAAAACAGACGAAGGCTTTTCAACTTCAAACTCTACCTCCTGAACTTCCTCTGACACTACAAGCTCATTTTCTTTTTCTTCCTCACAACCATGTTCTTGATAGGTGCTCCAACTCTCCAATTCATCCCCACTATTCATGCAACTCACTCCTAACTGCTCATCCTCATCAAGATCGAAAGAACTACGCTCATGAATGGGTGCCAATGAATCATCGGCCACATGACTCACTAGACAACTTATGGAAGTGGATCCCACCTCACTAACTTCCTGTGGAGCTTGAAGTCCTCTTATGATTTCATCAATTTTTAGACTCCTCGCTCTAGACTCCTCAATATAATTTTGAACTATGCTTTCCAAGGAAGAATTTTCATTTAAAGGGGTATAACTTGAAGATGAAAAATTGGAATATGGTGTTGAGTAAAAAGCCATTCAATTAAAGCAACAATGATAATTAGGCTTCCAATCAAACAATAACCCAACAAGAACAAATGACAAAGACTCAAACAAAAAAGGAAAGAAAAAAAAACAAAGAAAACTAAATACAAAAGGAAAACAAATAAGGAAATAAAACAAATAAGGAAAAAATCAAACAAATAAAGAAAACACTAAAATATGAATGCAACAAATAAGGAAAAAAAATGCAATCTATCTACAAAGTAAAAATACACCCTAAATTAAGACCGAACAATTTTTCCACAATATTAAATTAACTAAATGTGCCAATCCCCGGCAACGGCGCCAAAAACTTGATGTGCAATTTGCTTACCGCAAGTGTACGGGTCAAGTAATAATATAGTGTTTTCGTGTAAAACGAGTGTCGTCCTCTGGATTGGTTTTCTAGCAAATTAAGTACCGTGAATAATCTTGTCCAATTTTATTTAGGGAGCAAAACTCAATGATAAAAGATAAATCTAAAGACAAAAAGCATAAAATAAAGGTGGAGACTCAAATGGAAAGACTCTTAGGGAATTGATTTCATTGTTGAGATTGAGGATAAATTAATGGGATGAATTTAGCATGCAATTATTCAACCAAGTCTAGGAACCTTTTATCACAACTATCTCTCCCGAGCATAATTGATTCTCATGCATGCAACCAACTTGATATCCCTATCTAAGTTCATTAACATGCAAGGCTTTGGGTTTAGTTCTTCAAGCAACTTCTAAAGTTATTCCAAATCCCGTCACAAACTTAGAATTTCTACTTTAGTCATGCAATTAAATAAAGTAAGTCTTAGGCCAAATCCCCTCTCCCGAGCAAGATTCAACACTCAAATCATTCAACTAGTGATCAAGTAATTGAAAGCATTTAACCATAATTGCATAGGTAAAATATATGCATATTCATACCACAAATCAATCCAACAACCTAAAACAACTACATCAATCCCTAAGACAAACAACTAGCAATTCATAGTCTTTAAACTACAAACACTAATTGAAAGAAAAGCCATAAAAACTACAAGAGTTAAAGGGAAAGAGAAAGGAAAACTCGAATTCGCCGACACCGCACGTCCCCGTCACGATCTCCACGTCTTCTCGCTTGATTCCCGCTCATTGGCCTTGCCTTTAGCTCCCACAAAAGGTCTCTAGTCGAAATTAGGGCTAAAATCTCACCACTTGGACTCCCCTTGGCCGTAGCATGAAAAGAAGATTAAATAGGAAATCTGTCGATAGCGTCGAGACGCTATGGTCACAGCGTCGCGACGCTATGACCTTTGCCGCCTGAATCAGAAAAGGAAAGGCAGCGTCGAGACGCTCCAAGAGCAGCGTCCCGACGCTGGCCTACGGATGGCTCTCTTTTGACTTCTTCTTGGTTGAATCTTTTTCGTTCTTTAGCCAATTTTCATGTCTTGAACACGTATTTAGCTCCAATTTCTCGATTTAACTCTGAAATATGATTCCTACAAAAAGAACATAAAAAATGCATAATTTTGGCCAATTAAATATAAAAGACTAGCTTAATTAATTAGGGACACATAGCTAGCTATGCTCGCTATCAAAATCCTAATTTTATTTGTTTTGTTTGATGAGAATGGATTCAAATAAGCCTTATTTTGCTGCAATTATCTCTCAAATCATTCATGCTGGAATGAATATTTTGTTTAAAGCTGCATTTGCTTCTGGTATGAATACTTATGTTTTCATTTTCTATCGACAAGCTGTTGGAACTATCTTCTTAATTCCTCTCACCCTTTTTTTTAAAAGGTAATTGCTTGATATAATAACAATTTCCTTTTTGCTTTCTTCTCTATAAAAATTAATCAAGGTCGTTTTTTCTTTACAATTTTCCTCTTTTATGTAGTTAATTAGGCAAAATTTTGACCTTTTTTAACTATAATTTATCAAAAGTACTTTTAACAGGTACAAAGAAATTAGTGATGAAGAATCTTATTTAACCAATTGATTCTCGAAATTAGTGATGACGAATCTTATTTAACCAATTGATTCTCTCTCTTTTATTTTAACATGTTCCTAATATAATTAATCTCCTTTTTCACTGATAATATTGTAGGGAAGAAGTAATTACCTGTTTGTCAGTTGTGGAGATGTGCAAAATTTTCATGCTGTCGTGTTTAGGGTTTGTAAAGTTTAATTATCATATCTGAATTATTAGAGATTTTTTTAAGGATTAATTATTTTTACAAATCATTTTTATGTGCTGATTAAAATGGCAGGAACACGTTGACTTTGAATGCTTATGGATTAGGCATTAATTATACATCTGCAACTTTGGGTGCTGCAGCCTTTAACTGTGTTCCAGTCATCACATTCTTCTGTGCTCTTATCCTAAGGTTCTAACACTCAATCTTCTCGATTGGAAATCGCTTATTGATATGATTGTTCATAGAAGAAATTAGAAGAAGAAAAAAAATATATTCAAACGCTTAACACTTCGTTTAATAACCATTTTGTTTTTAGTTTCTGCCTTTTAAAATTTAAGCTTATGCAAACATTACTTTCATGGGTTGTTTTCTTGTTATATCACTTATTTTTTTTATAAATATTTTAAAAAATCAAGTTAAATTTTAAAAACTTAGAAAAGTAAATTTTTAAAAACTTGATTTTGTTTTAGAAATTTGGCTTATAATTCAAATGAAGTTTTAAGGAAGGTGAAATCTTAACTACAAAAAGAAAGAAAGAAAAGAAAAGAATACAAGTGTAATTTAAAAAATAAGAAAACCAAAAAACAAAATAGTTATCAAATAAGACCTTATAAAACATGATCAACCCACATACTTGACGTGGCTGGTTCAAATATAGTTCTTCTAAAATTAATTTGAAAATAATCGTACTCATGTTTATTTATGAATTTAAAAAGGTTGTTCCTTTTGTCGAGGATCCCACATTAGAAAGATAAGTGAATATCTCACAATTTATAAGATACATAAGTTACTTCACTCATTGTCAAATGGTTTTGAGATGAAACCTCATGTTATCTAATATGGTATTAGAGCCTATGAAACTCAAACTGATATTCAGTCTTCATCTTGAGGAGGCGCCATTACAATGCTCATCAAGTAGACAAAATTTGTTCAGTTTTAACCTATATATCAAACAATGTTGTCACATTTGTTAAAAATATATATATATTATTCTATGAAATTGTCACAAAGTGGCTTTCTTGTAATATTTGTTGGATGTAGATTAAAAAATCTTCATACCTCTTAATAACCACTTAATACAAATTTGAAATGCTTTTGCAACTTTTCTTTTATACATACAACATAGTGAAACTATGATCAGTCACATTGTGGCGACTTCCTCAAATAATTTATGACAGGATGGAGAAAGTAAACACAAGGAAAGCAAGTGGGATGGCTAAGGTTGGAGGAATAATGTTGTGCATTGCAGGTGTTGCAGTGCTTGCATTTTACAAAGGCCCTTATATGAAGCCACTCTTCAATTTTCACCTTTTTCAAACCCACCAATGTTTATCCCATCTTTCTTCCCACAAAAGATGGATTCTTGGTTGTTTTTTGCTCTTTGTTGCTTGCATTTTATGGGGTTTGGGGTTTGTCCTTCAGGTACACTGAATTCCCATCAATCAAATAGTCTCTATTATCAATAAATTAAAACTTCTGTTTTGTGTCATTGTTTCTTATATATTTTTCAGGCTTTGGCTCTCAAGACTTGCCCATCTCCACTTGTGTTAACGTGTGGGCTAACTTTGTCAAGTTCCATTCAGTCGTTTCTCGTGGCCATTGCATTGGAAAGAAATATTTCTCAATGGAAGCTCGGTTGGAACATTCGTCTCGTTGCTATTCTTTACTGCGTACGTGTGTATGTATATATGATCTCAGATTCAATATTTTAAAATTTTATATAAAGAATTTAAGATTATAAAGTAATTTGTCTGTCTAAATTTCTAGAATTAGAATTTGCCTCTTTTTGATGAAAATTGATGACTCTTGTCTGCTCCTATAGGGAACTCTTGTAATCTGCATTGCTAACTTTTTGTCAAGTTGGATCATAAAAAAGAAGGGTCCAGTTTTCCTAGCTGTTACTTCGCCCTTGAATCTTGTTTTCACTCTTATTGGTTCACAAGTTCTTTTAAGTGATGGAGTTAACTTGGGAAGGTAAAATATAGGAAATTATGGAATTTTATTAATTATATTATTAATTTGAACTTTTTTTATATATAACTTTTTTTTTTCCTTTGGTGTTGAACAGTATAATAGGCGCCATGTTGCAAGTTTTAAGCCTTTACAGTGTTTTGTGGGGGAAAAGGAAGGAAATTATGAGTTGTGGTAATACAGAAGACAATGGTGAATCAATCCCACCTGAAAATTAGAAAATAAATCAAATTAAGCAAATATTACCTGTGAGAAATTGTATTATTCTCTTTTATATATAGCTTTTCAACACATTAGTCATCTTTGAAGTTTGACTGAAAAAAGCAGCTTCTTTTGATTTTCACATTTGCTTCAATGGTCCTTCAGATATACATTCATATGGGATATTGAGTATTTTCTTGATCCTACTTATTACCCTTTGTGTCTTGGTGTATATCCATTCATGAATAGAGGGTTTTATAACGATGATGTAGTAATAATTAATGGACAATAATCCTTGACACCGTTCAGCATTCAGCGAGGACAAGAATTCAGAACTCCCAGCAGATGAAGAATCAGTTTGGGAGAAGAACTCTTCTGATTATTTTTGATAATTCGGTGGATAACTGTGAATCTTTGTAGCAATGATCGACGGTATGACCTTGCATGTATATTGCAGTGAGTATAAAACGGTCTTTCTTTCTTCTTTGTAGAGGTTGATGTATTTTTATTGGTGGAGCCAGAAGAATTCTTTACAAGAAGAGTAGCAGTAGCGGCAGTAGATGGAGAAGAAATAGCACGTTGTTCAACTTCTTGAACAACTAAAGAAAAAGCTTTGTTGATAGGTGGTTCGGGCTCCATTAGAAGAAGTTGAGAACAAATCTGGCTGAAAGAATCATTAAGACCCATTAGAAAAGTCATAACATGTTTAGTCTGAAAAATATGTGACCAAATCTTTGACACCTCCACAATTATAGCGATAGCAACTGCAAGAAGGCCGATATGAAATTAATTTGTTCCAAGAGTCTTCAATTTTCCATAGTACGCAGTGATAGAATTCTGGTCCTAATGCAAGTTGGATAATTCACGCCTTATTTGAAAAATCCTAGGGCGATTTTTACGCTGATGACGTTCTTGAAGATCCCGCCAGATGTCTCGAGCAGAATATGAGAAATTCACGCTAGAGGAAATCTCTTTGGAAAGAGAATTATTGCAGAGACAAGTCGTAACAACGTTGTTACAGATGGACCAAGACTTTGACAAAGTACTGGTTGGACGAGGAAGCGTGACGTCAACGAACCCAAACTTGTTCTTGACGGTAAGACGACCAATAGTCATGACTTGATTCCAAGAAGTATAATTAGTTTCTATTAGTAAATTGGAAACAAGCACAATGCTGGTGTTGTCCGAGTGATGGAGAAAGTATGGATTATCATACCTCTTGAGAACAGATTGATTGTTGTAAGCATTCGTCGAAGAAGAAGACGATTGAACAGGAACATTGTCATCATCTCCAGCAATGGTGAAAAACAAGAATGCAAGAATACTCTCAAAGAATTAAATTTTAGAAGATGATAGCGACATATTGAGTTTGAGAGTAAATAGAACCTTGCACACTTTATTGATAAGAAGCAAGAGATTAAATAACCAAAGACTTACAACAGAAAGTTAGGAAAATACCTAACTTGATATAACAAATGTAACTAAAATACAAAATATAAAATCTTAATATGGTAAAATAGTAATTTCACTCAACTAACGCAACTTGTACGTCTACCATATATGAGATTGTGTAGCTTTGAATTTACCGTGAAAATAATCTTAGGCTAATGATGAGAATTGATTAGTATAAATAACTAATTAATTGGAGGAATTCAAGTTTACAAATATGTAGGTTTATCACCTCTTCTAGTCAATCAATATTTAATTAACAAAAAAATATAATGTAATATTACGAATTTAGTAGAGTTTTTGATTAATAATATGTGAGATATGTTATAATTAAAACAAGAGAGACATATTTATCTAATTAGATGGGGACCATGGAATCCAATTGTAATCTGAATATATATGGTCCCTAACTCGTATATGATCAATGTATTAATTCTCTAGTCTCATAGAAGAAAAAAATAATAAAGAGACATGCAGACAAAGAGTAACCATATAATAAAAAATAGCATATGAGAGAAACAGTCAACATAAGAATCTTCATATGAAAGTCTCTTATGTCTAAAATGTGTTAGGATTAAATTAGAAGCAAGTTTTTATTTGGCACATAGAAAAACAAACTTAGTCAAATTAATGGCACCCTCCTCTTACACCTTGATAGAAAGTAGTTCCATAAAATTTGAATTGAGGAAGTTTCTCTTTTTCAAGAAAGTGTCCTTGAGAAGGGCATTGTAGTCCGGAAGAATAAAGCAAAAGGGCAATTGAAAACATATATTAAATAATTATTATTGAAAAAACAAAAAGAAGTCCTCAAAACTATTAATATTAAAGTTTAGATTTTCTCTTTTAATGGAGGCCAAAATTAGATTTAAATTTTAAATCTATTCTACAATGCCTCAATTCAAATGGAAAAATTTTTAGTATCTCAATACGCGGAGAAACTTTCAAATTTTTTAATCTCTTGATCAATGATATATATCTTGACTAGTTGAGTTATGTTGGTAAGTTGTTTAATCTCGTAATACTTATTATTCCTTTTGTTCATACTAAACTTTTATTTTATAATATTTTAATGTTGTTGGACTTCACATCAATCCTAACATAATGAAATTCCGCTTGATAGCTATTTGATTTTTTGTTTTGGTTTTTTAAAATTAAGCTTGAAAACATTATTTTCACCTATAAGTTTCTTGGTTTTGTTATCTATTTTCTTTCTATATTTTAAAAAACCAAGTCAAGTTTTGAAAGCTAAAAATAATAGTTTTCAAAAAATTGTTTTTGTTTTTAGAATTTAACAAAGAATTCAAATGTGTCATTAACAAACATGAAAACTATCCTAACGAAATTGGGAGAAAACATGCTTAATTTTTAAAAACCAAATGGTTATTGTCTGAGTGACCCGAGAATTACCGAAAGTAATTATTGTACCGTAATATACAAATTTTCCCCCATTTTCTTTTGGTCGTAGATGTACATATTTAATTCTCACATGGTAAGATTAATTAAAATTTGTCCACAACAAAAAGCCCCAAATTACAGAATCCTTCACGGATTCATCTAATCCCCTTGTTGTTCCCACTCTGCTCTCACTCGAAACGACACTTCCCATCCATCCATCTACCGCTAAGCTGAGCTTGAAGCTCCTCATCAATGGCGGATTTCGAAACCCACCCTCGCCAACACGCATCCATCTCCAAAGAGACAGCTCTCCAGGCTCTGAACACAATAATCCAGCTCCATTTCGAGAAGACCCTCGAGAAGAAACGGGCCATAGATCTCCAAAAGAAAGAGCTCCAGAAGCTCTTCCAGCTCTTCTTCATCTTCCTCGCCCTCGTCTTCCTCTCCCAATCTCTCTCCCCTCGCCTCGAGTGCCGCCATTGCTGGATCCCCATTGCTCTCCTCTCCGTTTCCCATCTTAGCTTCTACGTCTCCGTCGCTCAGACTCTCAGGTCCATCAATGGCTTCAAGTACCAGCGCCGTTGCCATAAACTCACTCTCGGTTTGGCCACCGAGAAGCTCAGGGAGATCAAGATGAGGACTGCCGGCGGCGGCGGCGGCGGCGGCGGAGGCTTCGATGGGGGCGTCGCCGATGAGGAATTTGAGATTCATTACCAGGAGCCGCCGGAGAGCTATTTGGGTAAGTTCAAGAGGAATTGGGCTCTGCATTTTGGATTTTTGATCTTCATCTATGGCTTCATGATTTCTTCCTCTGTTGTTCTTCTCTGTTCTTGATTTTTTTTTTTTTTTTTGGATTGGGATTGTTCATTCTTTGATATTTGGTTAATGGTTTAGCCCATTTCAATTTTCATTCCACCAATGGAATTTAATTTGTCTGCATTTTTTGTTTGTTGCCATTGCATCTAACTTGGATTAGTTTATAATTAAAATATGATTTTGGGTTTTTTTTTTTCAAAAAATTATGATAACTTTGTTTAGAAATGAAGAAAAGTTTTTTTTTTTTTTTTTTTTTTTTGAAAAATAATGTTATTACTTTTATTTAGGGGTGTTCATGGTGTGAGTGGGACTAGTAAGTAAATTTGATGGGAATTTTATTGGGAAGTCAAATTTAAACAATTACATTTCTCAAAATATTGGGAAAAGGGTTAGTCAAAATGATGGTTGGAAAAAATAGTTGATTGGAATTTCAGCCCTTTATGAAATTTGATGATGGTCAATGAACTTTATGACTTTGTGGAAGCTTTTCAGAGTAAATGGGGGGCATTTCAATCTTCCTTTTAGGTTAAATTTTCATTTTTAGCTTTTCACTTTTTATGATTGATGTATAACATGTTGTCTGTCCTTTTGATTTGTTTTTTGTTTTAATCCTTTGTATATATATATATATATAAGTATATCAATTTAGTCTTAATTAATGAGTAAAATAATCATTATAACAAATTTGCAATCACAATTTTGAAAATGTGAGGAATTGGATTAACTTATAAATTTGCAATCTTGATAAATCGATAAAATTAGATTTGATCCAACATCGTTAGAACACATTTGGATCATATGCTATCAAGATTGATTTGGCACACAATTCAACATGATAACCAAAGACACAACTTGTGACCTATTCAATTCACCTGCTACTCAAGATCCAACAATGGCTCTCAAAACTCAACACAATTTTGAAAACTGACATAACATGTCGTCCTAATGTAGACTATTCTTATGTATCTTTAATTTATGAATTAATTAAAAAGATTGTTAACTATTTTCCTAAACTTTGGACTATGCTCTTACTCAATTTCTATCTCTCTTTTTTTTTTTTTTTACTTCATTATTCAATCTCTCATCTTTAACGTAATGTGTGTGAACAGAATGACTAGTACCACATTTAATTATAAGAATACACGTAACTATAAAAAAACGTGGGTTAAAGATTTAAACCTCTAATCACTAGGAAAATAGTAAATGTCTTAATTGTTGAGCTATGCTGATGTTTATTAGAGGAATAAATCATTTATAAGCTCCACCAACTTTCAAATATTTCACGTGGACTACTCAATTCTCCTAGTATAGGTTGTAAGTTTGGATTTTGGGTAAGAAAAAATATTTTCTAGGCATTGAATAATAATAATAATATAAAAAGTATTTGGCCTTTTTTTTTTTTTGGAGGGAATATGAAGAAGAATTGCTGAGGGATTTTGTATAGAAATTAATTGAGTTTGTTGGATGAATTAATTGTTTTTGGATGAATTGATTAATTATATGATAATGGCTACCCACTATTTTAATTATAAGCAGCCCACAAACTTTGCTTCCATGCTTTTATGAGCCCAACATAACCAAATTATAAATTTATAATATAATAAATGTGTGCAAGATTTATTATTATTTTTTTTTTGTAAAATATTTTTCTTTTGCTCTTTTGAAAAGTTAGGCCGGCCTTAGATAATAGATTCGATAGTTTTTTCCATTTGGTTTTATTTACCGATTCTCCCTGCAGTTATACTGGCCAGTATTGTTGTATTTATTATTTAAATTTGAATGAAATTATCTTCTTAATTGTGAATACAGTCTTTGTTGTCAAAAAAAAAAAAAAATAAAATAAAAAATTTTGTGAATACAGTGTAAATGATTGAAGAGTTGTGAGCCTAATTAGCTTAGAAATGTTTAGGTTTGTGTCAAATAGGTCCTTAAAATTTAACAAATGCCTAGTTAGTCCTAACATTACTGGACTTTAAAACATATATGAGCTTTCATTATGAGTCTAATATGTCATTGATCTATTCAACGTTTTTAAAAAGTTACGAAAAAATTACATACAAAATAGGTTAAGAGCTGGTTAGATACAAGTTTAGAGATTTATTTGATATTTTTAAAGTTTTGAGATCTATTAGATACAAAATAAAAAATTCATGAACCTATTAGATATGTTTTAAAATTTATGAACCTATTAAATACAAAATCAAAAGTTTATTGATTTATACGAGAGATATATATATTTTTTAACTTAACAACTTATTAAATATAAATGTGAAAGAGTCAGAGCTATAGTTTTAAAAATTGGAAAAATAAATTAGAGAAAGAAACTTCAAAATCTTAAAGTTTTATATAATTTGATTTAAATTTAAGATAAATTCAGGGATTATCTCTCTTTTCCTTTTTTTTTTTTATTATTATTTTTTCCCTTCACTGTTCGCGTAGATAACATCGAAAAATTAGCAACTTAGAAATGAGAACAGTCCTGTTTTTCCCCCCTTAAAATTCACTGCACCAACAATAACAAGTCATCTAAAACCTTTTGTCACAATTATATTTTAAAATCTACACAAACTTAACAAACTAAATATTGAGGAGACTTAGAAGATAGGAGGATAATGTAAACTAATTTCGTATTCATCTTAATAATATATCTCGTTTGCTGTCAACAGGAGCTTGGTTCAACTGGCATATAGCTTGTAACCTGACCATAAGGTTAGAGCTTCGATCCCCCACTCTTACAATGTTGTCAAAAAAAAATAATAAATAATATATCTCGTTTTTAGTCATTTTGATAATGAATAAAAATGATAGATTTGTTGGTGATTGGAAAAAGGAAATTGGTATATACGAAAATTACGCATCCCAAAATAATGGTGGCAAGGCCATTTCCAATACGGCCAACCTGTAACACTACACAACACATTCAAACCCATTGCTCAAAATGGCATAATATTCCCAAAACCGCCCCTTGTTCTCCTCAACCTTCTTATTTAAACAACAAAATCAATCCTTTTTCTTTTTTTTTTTTAAAAAAATTAAACAATAAACAATGTTTGTTTAATAATCATACACAAAAACAAAAACAAATACAAACAAATCCCCCATTTACAGCCTGTGCTGCTGTGACTATACAATTCATATATTACACATACGTTCTACGCATAAATAAATAAATGTTTAAATATTTTTAAATTTTTGTGTTTATTTTATTTTGGTTTTTGGTTGTTTCAGACCCATTGTCCGAATCCCAAATTGCCGAAATCCCTCTTTATAAATCACTAACCCCATTTTCTCTCTCATTCATTTTCAGAGAGAGAGAGAGAAAAATGGGAGCTTGTGCTACTAAGCCAAAAGTTCTCAAGGCTGACTCCGCCGAGGCTCCGCCACCGGCACCGGCTCCGGAGCCTGCTCCGGAGGATGGCGGTGGACCCGCCGCCGAAACTAAAGTGGAGAATGCCGACGACGGCAAGCCCACGGAGATCGTCGATGATGACAAGGTGGATTCCAAGTCTCGTTCTCTTAGCAATCTCTTCGATGATCAGGTAATTACTAAAATCTCTTTTTATTTATCTGGGTATTTTATTCTTCGATTAATCTGCGCTTGATGATCGATGTGATTTTTTTTTTTTTTTAATTAAATCTGTTTGGATGGAGAGAAAATTTGAGAGAAATAAAAATAGAAAGGGAAAATAATTAGGGCGGTTGGAGCGTGGGAAAAATAAAGAATCTGGATGAATATCTGTCACAATGCAATGGTAGTTGTCTTTTTCCTTTCATTTCTTTTCTCTGTCAGCTGCAGTTTTCCTTTTTTCCTTTCTTTTAAATTATTTTCTTGGACATTTCTGTCGAACCAAACGGCGAAATTTACTGCCTTTTTTTTTTTCCTTTTGTGTAAAAGCTGTTTAATCATTAAAAAGAAAAAAAAAAAGAAGAAGCTATTATTGCTAAATAGTGTCTCCAAGTTCAGAGTTGGATTAAACGGCTCTAGGGACTATGTTTTATATTATAATTTTATTTTCGGACTCCTTTTTTTTTTTTTTTTGAAAAGTTTATTTTCGGACTTTATAAGTTAAGTAATAAAATAGGGTTGGTATATTATTTTTAATGTACATAGATTAATTAAAATATATCGATGTAAACTTTGAAATGTACATTGATGCAAACGTTTTTCCAAAGGGAAAAAGAATGATGTAAAGGTATTTTGTTTTCATATTCATATAAAGATCAATTATATTAAATCTTTAAAATTGATATTTAAATTAAATAAATAAATGTAAATTATTTTTGTTTTAATCCACCTAATTGCAATTTCTGAAGATAAAATTACTAAAAATACAGAAATTTCAGGAATTTGTTCTAATATATGTGATCATACTTTCTTTTCATTCATCTACTAGCTTCAAGTTTTTTTTTTTTAAAAAAATTGTTGATTTTGGAGAAAGGGTAAAAACACATAAATAAATGAGATTGAATTATTAAACATACAAATATGAAAACAAAAAAAGGTTAAATTTTTTTAAAAAAATCTCAACCATGAGGTTGGTTTCAATTATATCCCAAATTTTGAAAAGCTACATTTTAACCTTTGAAATTTAAAGTTTGTTTCAAAACGTGACCCTTGAAGGCCTTTGACGTTAAAATTCATGGACGAAAAATGATGTGTTCGTATGTATCTTTATTTTTCTTCTCTACGTATGCGTTCAAAATCTGTTTACACGAGCAACAATGCAGATGCAAATACGTCATTTTTTTTTCGTCCATATGGAGAATATGAAAAGAAATGAGCAAGGACCACAAGGGGTTGTGGGTTAGAAAACAAGAAATAAAAGATGGCATAATTTTGTTTTGTTTTGGTTTGGTTTTGCATTGTGGATGTTGGTTTCTTTCTACATTTATATATGGCTTCCCCATTGTCACGTAATCAAATTAATGCTGTCGGCCTTTTTTACAACTAATGTTTCATTCAATTTTTCCACGTTTTAATTCAATTTCCTATTATTGTTCTACTTTATACTTTATATATATTGGGTGAAAATGAGTATTGGAGGGAAAATTGGTTGGAATCGAAATGCAAGAAGAACATTATTATTTTATATTTTTCTAGGGTGTGGTCGAAAAGAAAAATGAATACAAGAAATTCTTTTGAAGGTTATTTTAAAAGGGTGAGATTTTCTATAAAACTGCAGTACTGCCCTTATTGGGCCAAAACAATATTGGTCCAAACTAGAAGGCGAGCCCAATAGGTTTTAGTGTTGTTTGAAGGCATGTTGGGCCAGCCCATCTTCTGAAAACCTTAGCATATGGTCTATGCCTAGACATAAACTTAGTTCATGGGATGAAAATTTAGGACCCGTTTGAAAAACCTTTCCGTTTAAGTGTTTTTCAAGAACACTTTTTTTTTTTTTTTTAAAAAAAAATATTTTGTATAAAAATTGTTTAGAATTTAAAACACTCATATGTTTGGCTATATTTTCTATAAGTGTTTTTATATCCAAGTTATTATTATATACTTAAAAATCATTTTTTTTAAAAAATTTGCTTTTAGGTATTTCTTTCAAAATGGTTTATTTATCAATTTTATTTTTTAATAAGTCATTTTTACTGGTTGTCACACATTAAGGCACCGTTTGATAACATTTGGTTTTTGAAAATTAAGCTTATACACACCTACTTCCACCTATAAGTTTCTTTGTTTGAGTATCAATCTTCTTCCTTTTCAAAAAGTAGTTTTTGTTTTTAGAAAATGAAAGTTATGGTAGAGAATTTAGGAAAAAACAAGCATAATTTTCAAAAAACAAATGGTTATCAAACTTAATTTTTTCAAAATTAAACTCTTGAAAAGTTGAACCAAATCCACCTTAATCCAATACTAGTTTGATTACTCCATTTTTTTTTCTTCATTTGGTTCTATTGTTAAGTTCTTTCCTAATAATCACTGAAGCCAAAAACACTCCACGAATGCTTCCTCACAAGATTATTTTTTCCAAAAAAGAACTTATAAATCACAAGATTATATATATAGATTTAAGATGAATGTAATTTGTTATAATTTGGATAATTATGATTTTGCAGAATGAAGTTAAGGACTCGAACGAAAAGGAGAAGACAGCAGCAGATCCATCGGAGAAGCAAGAGACCTCACCGGAAACCGAAAAACAAATGAACCCACCGCCGGAGGAGAAGCCTTCTGAAACGAACCCACCGGAGCCACCGCCTTCCGATTCTGTTACAGACAAGACAACCATTACCTCAGACGCCGTCGAAACCCCATCTGAAGAAAAGACCAAAACTGAACCAAACAACGAAAATGAATCAGTTGAAGAGAAGATCAATATCGAAGTTACCAATGAAAATGACCCTTCTACTGAGAAGACTGAATCATCGGAGAAACCAACTGAAACCGAGAAAAAAGTTAAGGTAATTAGCAATTAAGAAAATGTTGCTGTGTCATGTTTTTTCTTATTTTTTTTTTCTTTTTTGTTGCATTATATTTCTACAGAGAGGGGACTTTAATTTATGCATAAATCCTTAATTAATTTAGCTGAGAAATCAAGATGGGATTGTTCCATTTTCGCCCCCTTTTTTCTTGGTTATGGAAAAAATACACCTTTACTCTTTCACTACTTTAATTTGTTCTTTGTGTTTGAGATTTCACAAGATAAAGACTACTCATAGTTTTATGGTTTAGTTTGATTTTTGCTACATATATCATTGAGATATTTATGTAACCATGTTAGGTTTATCCGGGATAATTATCTTATTAGAATATTTATGAAGACATCTTTGTATGACCTGAAAGTAAATTAAATCTATGTAAGTTTAAGTTTGAAGTGGACTATATTATACCGTTGTAGAAATATGAGAGATTTGTTGTCCTGACATTGTATAATCGACCTTAATTTTTAAAATGAACCCCTATCCTTAAATTGCATGTTCTGAATCTTAAATAAATGGGTACTCAAAAAAAAATTCTTAAATAAATGGATCCATTATCCTCAAAGTACTCAAATTCGTGAAGCTCATAATTCAAACTAATTGGCTCTTTAGTTTGAGTGTGGGAGAAAGATATAAGTATCCTTTCTCCAAAATTTATCCAAAATAGTATATTCTAATTAACTCTCCTTTAATGCTCCCTTTGGCGTATGGAATTAGCAAGAAATGATTTTAAATTACAGGATTTTAAAAGATGGAAATGATTTCAAATTCTTATTTGCGTTTGGAACCAAATTGATTTGAAATCATTAAAATTAAAATCTCTTGATTGGATGCTCACAAGAAATGAAAAGAAAGTATAACATTTTACTATTATGTCCTTAAAAATTTCTAGGAAATAATTTTAATCAATTGCAAAATATTTTTATATCAAATAACAATGTTAAACACATATAACTATGAAACATACCATTAATAAAAATAAATCAACTTATTAAATTAAAATTTACAAATGTCTTCATTATAGTAAAAAATAAAATTTTAAAAAAATCACAAATATTTTTTTTCTCATTAATTTTTGAAAATAACTATTAGGAATCACAAATCAAAACAGAATAACAAACTAACAAAGTGTCTAGTTTAGAATCACAAATCAAAACACAATAACAAACTAACAAAGTGTCTAGCTTAGAATCACAAATCAAAACACAATAACAAACTAATAAGAGGAGGAGGAAGTTGAGGAGGAAGTTGAGGAGGAGAATTCTAGAATTTCACAAAAGAAGGTAGAGTGGTCACCGGATATCTAAAGATTGCATGATCCCATTGGATTCTTTTTTTCTTTTTCTTTTTTGAAACACATTAACACCGTGGATCTTGAATACTTATTCAAGATTATACAAATAGTGGAATATATTTATTTAAACTTCATATAGTATTGAATATTTTAAGTGGTTGGTTAAGATTATATAAATATATTTTAAGTATATTGAATTTATTTGTTTAGAGCTCACACAGTAATCTTTTCTGAGTACAATTCAAGAAAAAAAATGGACACAAAGAAGAAATACAAACACAACAAATAGAAGAAAAGGAAATTGAATTAGCTAATCGGACCGGTTATTGAAGAAGATCGACCCATATATGAAAACAATACTTTTTTTTTGTAATAATTTCTTATTCAATTAATGTATAAAGACATGTATACATACAAATTATGCTATTTATAAAAAGGACCAAAAAAAAAATATATTATTCCCATCCAAATCAATAAAAAGTGGCTTAAGAAGTTGAATAAGGTAACTAAAACGAAAAAAAAAAAAAGTTTAAGAAGATGAACACATAAAGGAAAAAAAAAAAAAAAACCTTACCTCTTGTATGTTTGGCTATAAAACTTTGTTGGAATAAGAGAGTCGATATGATGAGAAACTTATCGAATAAAAGAAAGGGGTCTAGGGTTACAATTGGAATTATATTTTTTAAGTTTAAAATTCTGTCAAATCCGAGCTATTTGGAACGGAAAATTTATTTAAAGAAACAAGATTTGAAATCCGTTATGATTTCAAATCTGTTGCTTTTTTGTTTCTTCCAAACACGTGAAATGATTTGAAATTCTAATTGATTTCAAATCCTCACAAATTCAGGGGTTCCAAACAGGGGATAAATGCACTCAAAACTCATGAATCAGCTCCAATCATACTCAATCTTATGAAACAAGTCAACCTGAACATAGTTCAATTTGTTAAGAAATATACTTTTAACCAAGAGGTCAAATGTTTAAATCCTCACTTTCACACATGTTAAAATATTTTTTTTTATAAAAAAACTCAACTTAGAAACAAATTCATTCATATTTCTTGGATTTTCACTCATTCTAACCCCAAAACAAATTCATTGATGCTTATTACTATACTAAAACTCAAATATGAACCCAAACTTTACCCTTGAATCCAAATAAACATCCCCTCAATGAACAATCTCAATGTCAAATCCCACTATCCTAAATAAACCTATGAAATGGACATGAACAAATTAAACACAACTCTCCCTAACTTTTAAGTGTTTGAAATGGACCGTATATTGTAGATCATTACTTTTTTTTTTTTTTTTTTTTGAGATAAAATCTAGAAAAAATATTGTCGATCATTTACTTCTAGAAAACATTTTAAAATTCAACACCCAAAATATACCTATGATCTCCTAGTCATTGACATGTGTTCAAAATATTTTTTTTAGAATATCAGTGATAGGGTGAAGAAATATAATTCATAATTGTTACAATATTAAATTAAATAGAGTGCCTAGCTAGTAGTGGGAAACACTTCATAGTGGATAAAATCCACCTTGAAAGGATATCATACAAATTTCATAGAAATGGTTGTGGTACCACTAAGCAAAAATGAGAATAATCAACTAAATTTTGGTAGGGCTAAATGGGATTGATTTTTATCAAATAATTGTACCTTGTTTGGTGGAAAAGAAAATTTTAATTAAAAAACTATTTTAATCCCACTTACTATTGCTTTTGACTAAATGTTTGCTTCTTTGTTTTTTTTTTCAACTGATAATACCATTTGTCCAAACATTTATTTTTTCTTCCTTTTGCTCCTTAATAATGTAGACTTTGCAATTATGTGATACCTCAGGGACTTCTTTTCATATTAATTATATGTTACAAGTTGTTACACTTGCAAGTATTCATTTAAATATATACTTTAAGGCATGGTAGTTGAAATGTTCATTATCATTATTTTAGAGAGTTGTAAAAATTGGAACATCCTTTAAGTATAATTTATTTATTTTCCGGATAACATATTTAATTAGCAATTATATTATTAATGGCACATCTAATATTAGCACACCCCAAAGACAAAGACAAGAAGTAATGATAAAAAGTTCAAACACACACATATATAAGGTTGGTCATATTTTAAATATCATTAATCTTTTTCTAGTATGAGGTAGGAGGATTTTGAATCGACTTCCCGACAAGGAATATATGTCAATTACTGCTAATTAAACTGTGCTCATATTATCTATTTTAATATGATCACATCTCAATACCAAACTTTTATTTTATTTGATTAAATTACAAATTTAGTCCTTAGATGTATGTCAAATAGATTCCTAAATTTTAAAAAGTTTTTAACAAATCAATGAGCTATCAATTTTGTGTCTAATAAGTCTTTGAATAATTTTAAAAAGTGTCTAGTTTGTCTCTAAATTTCGATTTTGTCTAATAAGTCATTAAACTTTCAATTTTATGTCTAGGATCTATTCAACGTTTTTTAAAATTGACGAATTGATTGAACGTAAAATTGATAGTTTAATGTTCTATTAGACAAAAGTTCACTTTTATTTCTAATAGATTTGTTAATCTAAAAAATGTTTGATAGGTAAGAAAAACCTATTAAACACAAAATCGAAAGTTTAGAGATTAATCTGACATTTTTAAAGATTCATAGACCTAAGAAACTCAAAATTAAAAGTTCAAGAGCCTAGCTAGCTAGACACAAAGCATGAAAGTTCATAGACTAAACTTGTAATTTAATCTATTTTCTTTGTTAGAATTCTCGATTCATGCAGATTCTTTTAAATATATATCTACAAAGAACTTATAGAATGTAAAATGTCTTAAAAGAAAAACCAACATATATCTATTCTTTGATGATTAAAGTTCATGAGACAAGAAGAAAAATCAATATGTGGGGGTGTTGTTATAGTGGGGTCTTAAAACTTTGAAAAGAAGGGAAAAACTTGCAGCTTGTGCAGTATAGTTAAAGTTGTCAACTTCTCTTTTTCTTCTTATAATTTATGAGAGAGAGCCAATGTGTGATGCTCAGGAAGAACAACACCAACACATCTTTTCTTTATTGCTTTCCATTATTAGTGGACACACTTTTTCTGTATACTTCAATTTTATCTTTTATAAGTTCAGGCTAATTCTTCTCTATATTAATTTTTCTTAAGAGAAGTACTTATTCCCAATAAAAATGCCTAAATATTTCTCTTGCAAGCACTTCAAATAATATATGTGTATACATATATATAGAATTTCTCAAAAGTATCAAAATTTTAAATTTCTCCTTTTTTTTTGTGTGTGTGGTTAAAAGCATTTTTAATACCTTTTAAAATTTCAACTAAATGCCACTATTTTCTTTAAAAGAAAAAACACTTTTAGTTATACATAAACATTTTAAATTACATACCAAAACAATTTCCTTTAATTGCAGGAGGAAAGACTATGTACATAAATATTTATAAAACTTAATACAATTGAATGGTGGAAGAACTTTTTTGGAAGTTGTTTGGTAGTTTCTATCTCTGATATTAAAATTAATTAAAGGTTGTTCGTGTGGGGTTTGTGATTTTGTTGTTTTGCATTTACGACACGTTAAAAAAGTCCAAAAAATTTATAGACACTTCTTTTGAACAAAAGTATGAGGAAGAAAATGAAGCTCCATATATTTAATCTTTTTCCATACAAAAATTTCTTGGCAAAGGGAAATATATGCATACTTTTTCCAAAAGGTGAGTGAGATGTGTTAAATTTTTCAAAAGATAAATAATACGATACTTTTTTTTTTTTTTTTTTCTTCAGGTGTCGAGTGGTTCATGTTAAAAGCATGTCATGTGAACGTAGCTATATCAAATATAGACAATTTGTTAAAAAGATTGTCTGTACTTCTTAAACTGAAGTTACATGGCATATTTCATAACTATTTCTTATGAAATGAAATGTTTGTTGTGAGAGAAATGTCTTATCATTTTTTTTCAAAAAAAAAAAAAAAGGAATATTTCCAATGAAGTCTCAAAGTCTTATTTAATTAATTTTTATTTCCAAGGTTAATGAAGTCTTAAAAGTCTTAAAAAAAAATGAAGTGTTAAAAGTCAATTAAGGGTTTTGGGTGCATTTTGGCCTTTACTCTAGACTTTATGAATTGTTGCAATACAATATATTCAACAAAATATATTCAACAAAATCATCATGGGTTGGTCCTAATGATCAATAAGGGCCATAGAAAAGATAAAAGGCTGAGAGGGAATGAGTTCAATCTATAGTGGCTACCTACTTAGGATATTTAATATCCTATGCGGTTGTCCCGTGAGATTAGTCGAGGTGCGCGTAAGCTGGCCTGGACACTCACGCATATAAAAAAAAAAAATCAACAATTCACTGCCAATGCTAAAAACTTTCATATATTATAGTGATCAAAAGTTGGTAGGCTAGCAAATAATATTCCCAAGACTTTTCTTTTCCCACTGATAAGCCAATGTCAATTAATTTAAATATGGGATTGATTATCATTGAATGTAGAATAATGACCTTATTTTATTAAGATTCAAAATTAAGGAAATAATAAGTCCATGGCCAACCACCCATTACTAATATGGTTTAGTGTTTAAATATAAAAGAATATAGTCTTCGTTTTCATTTTAAGTAAATCGGTGATTAAAATGGCATTAATATATGATATATTTAGAATTTTGATTTAATAGTCAATCCAGTTATTTATATTTGATCATGCATTAGTTTATTTACATCATTAACTATTGTCAATCATTGATCGATAAATATTTGAGATACCTTAGTAAGTGGTTTACTTTAAGGATCAACATTTTGATTTATCTAGGAAATAATTTGTATTAAACATGGTTAATCTTCGATTGGATTAGAGGAACTCATATCTTCCATGTTCTTAATTACTATTGCATGTCTTTCTTCAAAACATCGTAAGCCTAACATGATTTTTTTTAATAAAAAGAATACTTTATTAAGTTGTATGTGAGAAACATACCAGAGAGAATACATGAAGGCCTTCCAATTAAGGACAATATCGGAAGCACAATAATTGGAGAAAAAAACATTGGATATAAATAATCAGAGATCGAACATCCATGACCAAAATGTCCTCTCAGATGAGATGGAGAGTCTGGGACAAAAACATTGGATATAGATAATCAGAGATCGAACATCCATGGCCAAAATGTCCTCCCAGATGAGATGGCTGGAAGTGTTCGCCATAGTTGAGGGCTTAAAAGAATTTATCGAAAGAGAGGATGTCACCGGAGATAGATTCATGGCCATCGCTGGTGGTGGAATCAGACTCCTACGATGTTGTCGAAGCAATTAACAGAGAGAGATCTAACCTGTCGGAGATGCTGATGCTGGTGGAGGAAATCGAGGAGCTTTGGTCAGCTACATACATTGAAGCTTTTGTGAAATGTCCAAGATCGGCAAATTTGCTGCACAAATGGGCGCAAGTCGCAGCGTTCAACGACGATGATTTCGCGTGCTTTTTTGGGAGCTCTAAAGGCGTTTTGGGAGTAGTGCTTAGTTCTATAGGAATGTGGTTATTCCGGATTGGTTTAGGGTTTAGGATTTAGGGTCCTCTATTTTCTGTTAGTGAGTTAGGTTGTATCAAACATTTATTCCTCTTAATGATATTTTTTTCAGTTTCAATATATATATATATATATGATCATGTTACATTGAGAGTAGTGGAATTAGTTGGCAAAAAGTTGTATAACATTCACAATTACAAGAGAGATTTAATATATATAGCTTTTCTCCTAATACACAGAAGCTAAGATATATAAAATTTTTAAAATTACTTGGAGCTTATGTGATGCCCATTAGGAAATACACAAGAAGACTAATTAAGATTTTAAAGATTAATTTAAAGGAGAATTAAACACACTTCTGGTTAGTTAACTATCTATGGCTGAGGAGGTGATCTCATCTCTGCCAAGTCTTTTGCTTCAACTGGCAGAATAGCTGGTAGATTACTATCTCTATCAATGTTGAGCTCTTTGCTTTTGCCCCATAATACACTGTAAAGGCTCACCACCAACAACATTGCACCGATCAAACTGCACGTCCAAACACAACAAAAAAAGTAATATTTTAGATCATCTAAAGGTCAATACGACTCGAAATGTAATGTCATATGATATAAATGTATACATCAAACATTCTTATTCGTATTTCTTTTCCTACAAACGTCTAAGAATCAGAAGAAGTGTGTAGTTCGACAATGATGTTAAAAGTACTCGTTCTCAATTTTCCAAAACAAATTTTACTTTTTCACGTGGAAATTAACTTTAGATCTTTTTGGCTTGCAATTATTCTCATAGTAGTTCTTGCAAGAGCCATTTTTTTTTCAAAATAAAATAAAAACATTGGTCACATGCATGAACGTTCATAGAAATTTCCCAAGCCCTCTTTTTTCTTTGAAAGACTACAAAAGCCTTTCCAATATCTCTTTCTTTGTTAATGGGAATCGAATTAAAAGCTAGATCAAATTATTCTAATGTCGAGCAACAAAAAGAAAAAAAATATATATATATATTAATCAAAAGGCCAAGAAAAAAATATAAATTAAAGCTGAATAATTAGCCATTGAAGTTGAGTATTAGAGGGTTTAATAAGAAACTAAACAAACCTTCCCAAATGGATGCCCTCACCCAACAGCAATTCAGAGCCAATGATAGTGGCAATGACATTCAATGGCGTCGTCATGGCTTGAAAAACTGGACCCTTTTCTTTGATAACCCAACATTGCAAGAAATTTGAAACAACAGTGACGAGGATTCCCTGTTGTTAAGACAAGAAAAAAACGGAAACAAAAAAATTGACAAATTAGAATGAGATTCGGGGTTTAATATGATTTTGTTCTTTGCTTTCAACATTAAAAAAAAAAAAAAAAAGGCACGAAAAATGATATTATAATAAAGAATTGAAAAGCATATATAAAAAGTTTGAGTGTGTTCTTACGCAGTAAAGAACAGCAACAAGCCTAATGTTCCAACCCAACTTCCACTGAGAAGGGTTTCTTTCCATGGCAATGGCGACCACAAAAGATTGGGCTGTGCTTAGAATTGTTTGGTAACTAACGAACTCGAGTGGAGATGGATAAGTCTTGAGAAAATGAGCCTGGTTTTGTTTTTTCCCAATCAAATTATAAAATAATAAACTCAAATCAATATGTGTGGAAGCTATGAGATTTGATGTTGCTTTCAGAATTGTGGAAAGTGTTTTTTTATGAACTTTCATTGCAAATTGACAAAAAAAAAAAGTAATGTTTCTTTAATTATTTAACGATTCCCTATTAAATTGCCCCACATTTATTTCATTATCACCCAATTGTTTTGTAATTATTTATTGAAAAAAAAAGTAAGACTTTGAATTTTAAATTTTGTGTCGAACAAGTTGGTATTAGAATTTTTAAATAATATAGTCAACATATCAGGTTCTATTAAACTAATAGAATTTAACGATACTGACCTAATAGAAGGTTTTTAAAATATGAGACCAGATAAACATAACTTTGAAAGTTCCGTGTCGAAAATTTTTATGAAGTCACGACTCAAAGTTTCGAACCTGAAGAGCAAACCACAAACCCCAGGAAATGCTAGAGACAAAGAGAAGGAAACAGCCAATGATCCATGTTGTTGAAGAAGAGTGATGAGCTTTGTGGGGTTGGCTTTTGTGAAATTGGAAAAGGTGATGATTGATGAGTGGCTTCAAATATGGACCTTTGTAGAATGCAAGTGTCACCACTCCCCCAATGCAAACTATTATGCCAACAGCCTTTGCCATTCCAGCCACTGTTCTCAAGTTTACTTTCTCCATCCTTATCATTAAAGTAAGACCAAAAAAGAAAGGAAACTTTTAGATGAGTTGAAACCAACAAAATCAAGTCCCAGAATAATAACCATTCCTTTACAACATTATCATGATTATTACTTTAGCTTTCTAAGTAACAAAGATGTTGATCTTCTTATCCATCTTTAATTTTGTACCTTAACAAAACTGCAAAGAGAAATGTTGTGACAGGGAGGCAATTGAATGCAGCAGCACCCAGATTTGCAGATGTGTAATCAACAGCCACACCATAGGCATTGAATCCAATTGTCATCCTGAATTGGAAAAAGCTTCAATTTTTAAACTTCGAGAAAGATAATTCCATTTGAATATGAAAATTAATGTCCAAACAAAACATACCCAATTAACGAAATCGCAAAAATCTTCAAGAAATCCTTAAGAGAAAGTGGTCGGCTCTCTTTTCTGGCAAAGCAGAAAAAAAAAGACAGTAAGCTCAAAAGGGCTCCACAAAAAACACTAAAAAAAAACATTAAATAAAAAAATAATGATGGAATTAGCAAAGAGAATAATAATATTAATTACCTTTTTAAAAACACCATCAGAGGAAGGAAAAAAACAGCCCCAGCAGCTTGCCTGTAGAAGACAAACACAAAGCTGTTCATGCCAGAAGCAAACGCTGCTTTAGAAAGAAGACTCATTCCAGCCAGAAAAATCTGTGTCAAAATTGCAACAAAATAGGGTTTTTTCGAACCCATTTTTGGAGGAAGTTTATAAAGAAACAAGCTTTTAATTTGTTTCTTAATGCTGAAGAATTAAGCGAAAGAAAAACAAAGACAAAAACAAAGCAAAGAATTTGAGACAAGTGAGAGAAAACGATCAGCAGAAGAGAGAACTGAGGCTGTTCCTATGAGGTTTGAAACAATTTATACAAATTAAAAAAGGCAAACAAAAAACTATAACTGTTGACCATAAAAAGACAATTCATTGTTTGGGTCAAGTTCAAATGGCTTTTTTGTGGCAAACTTCCATGATATTCACGAATAAAAGGATCATAATTTGGCAATTGACCAACATGTCTGAGAATAATTAGAAAGTATTTTCATAAAAAGTTTAACCTTAATCGTACCTAATTTCTTTTAAGTATATTTTTGTTATTTTTTTTGGAGGTGCAAAATTTTTGAAATAAAAAGTAAATGTTTTGTAAAATTTTGAAATATTTAATTAATAATCGTGTGTAATAAACTTATAAGTTGGATTGTGACTAATGGGGCACATTTTTCCACTTGTAGTCTCACATTATTAGGTGTATTGATGATGTCATTTGTCTGTCGTCTTTCTTCCTTCCTTTATTTTTTTATTTTATTTTATTTTATTTTTTTTTCCTTTTAAGAAAGCCTTTTCTTTTTCCTCTTTTTCTTTTGCCTCAATTCTAAGTAAGGGGTGTGCAAGAAATTGAGAAGTGTTGGGAGAAAATGCGGAATACAAATATAATAATATTATGACGACAATCAATAATATTATAACTATCTCCCCTTCCACAGGTTAAGCCAACACAAGCCAAAAATAATAGTCACGAAAATAATAAAAGATAGGGAAAAGAAAACGACACCGAAAATATACTGGTTCGCCCCAAGCTCGGGACTACATCCAGTCTTCTGCAACTGCAGGTTCTACTAGAATTTGGGAAATTACAGGAAGCCTTCAATAACGCCACAAACCAACCCTCAATAGCCCAACAATAGCTATTGACTTCCAAGTATCACAACCCGATAGCTTGGGATCAACAAAGAAACAAAACCCTCAACCCAATCAAGAGAATCAATCTAATTCTCTCAAAACACCTCACTGCCGTCACTCAAGGAAACGAGAACTCTTTTCTCTCTCGGTCAAAAGCTTCCCAGCCGCAACACATATACATATAGTGAATTGGTGTGAAACCTAATCACAACTAACTAATGGGCCAAGCCCATTAACTTTTTTCCGTAATTTTCACACGGCAAACTGAAGGAGAATTTTGTCTCCACTATCCCAACAATTTCCCACTTGGAGACAAAACAACGATCTCGTCTGACACTGCAACAAAACTCTAAACATCTTGACAAACTCCAAGGATCTACTCCCACTACAACTGTTATCTCTGATCTTCTTGGTAAACTCCAAGGCTAAAAAATACCTGAAAAACAACAAACTCACAAAAACAGGCAACTATCAGAATATAAATGTAGCTCATCTGTGCTTGCCCCGAGGTATGGGCTAGCTACGTGGACCTGTCTCCCAGACGAAAAAGACAGACACGTATTCCCACTTCAGCTAAGTGGTATCACCTGTCATCTTCTTCCAACCCGAACAACTGTTCCTGAAGAAGATACAATCTGAGAATGGCTTGAATCCTCCATTCAAACCTCTTACCAAGCTAGAGACCTGACATTTGACCTTAGCAACTGCTCTAGCCTTCCACTTTGATGCCTCAACTCGCCTAAGCGACTTCTTCAATTCATTCGACCGTCTGACAACTGGGGATTCACGATAACCATCAACTTTCTCTCCTGGACTTCCCAATTGTTTCTGAACTGAAGGATCTTGATCGGACTGATCGAAATTGGCTATCCTTGCTGCTGGCTCAACTGTACCTCTACAACTACCATCTGCAGCTTTAACTGGCATCCACTGTCTCTCTGAACCTTTGGCAACATTCAACTGACATTTGTACAGTGTAGATTTCCTGTGACCAACTGCCACTACCTGGAATCCGAACTTGAGTTTACACTGGCGACTACCAAACTCACACACGAAACCATCATCTGCCAACTTACCAATAGAAATAAGATTCATCTTGATATTAGGCACGTACCTGACATCTCGCAGTAACAATTTACCTCCACATTCTGTCTTCAGACTAACATCTCCAATCCCTCTAGTCTTGGAGGTTCTACCATTCCCCATCCTCACTAGGCCATGATGCCCTCCTGTGAATGATGTGAACAAACTCCTATCTGAAGCTATGTGAACAGAAGTTGCATTGTCTAATATCCAATCTGATAAGTGGTTACTATACTTTGTGTCACTCTCAACACAAGCTAAGACAACCTCCTCCACTATATTTGCCTCTGGTTTTCTTTTCTGATCCTCTTTAAATTTCCTACACTGATACTTCAAGTGACCTTTCTTATGGCACTAATAACATTCTACCTCATTCCTGTTTTTCCACTTTTTCCTACTGCTACTCGGTTCATTATCTTCATCGACCTTATCTTTACCTTTAGTCATAACCAAAGCTGACCCTACTGTAGACTCTTTATTACTACCCTGCCTACGAATTTCCTCAGCTATGGCTAAATCACAAACTTCTGAAAATTTTAAAGTGTTATTTCCAGTCGAATTAGACACTGCTGTCTTCATCGTTTCCCAACTATCAGGTAAAGACGTTAACAACTGAATAGCATTCACCTCATCAGAAAATTCTATCTTAACAGATTTTAACTAATTAATGAAAGTGGTAACCTCATTAATATAGGAATTCACAGAAGCATCCTCAGACATTTGCATGTTGAAAAACTTCTTAACTAGGTAGACCTTATTATTTGCAGAGGGTTTTTCATACCTGTTTGTAAGCGCTTCCATCAATTTGACTGCAGTTGTCTCATGGGCTACTAGACTTGTCACATCCATCGACAAACACATCCTAATGGTTGCAACTGCCTCTTCATCTAGAGCTTCCCAATCTTCGTCCGTCATCCCTTTCGGTCTCCCCTTCAATGCCTTATGCACTTTCTTGCAAGTTAAATAATCCTTGACTTGCATCTTCCAATATCCAAAATTTTTCCCATCGAACTTCATGACTCCATCGAAACTTTTTGGCTCTACAAAACCCATGACTCCTGAACCAAAAGCTCTGATACCAATTGTTGGGAGAAAATGCGAAATACAAATATAATAATATTATGACGACAATCAATAATATTATAACTATCTCCCCTTCCACAGGTTAAGCCAACACAAGCCAAAAATAATAGTCACGAAAATAATAAAAGATAGGGAAAAGAAAACGACACCGAAAATATACTGGTTCGCCCCAAGCTCGGGACTACATCCAGTCTTCTGCAACTGCAGGTTCTACTAGAATTTGGGAAATTACAGGAAGCCTTCAATAACGCCACAAACCAACCCTCAATAGCCCAACAATAGCTATTGACTTCCAAGTATCACAACCCGATAGCTTGGGATCAACAAAGAAACAAAACCCTCAACCCAATCAAGAGAATCAATCTAATTCTCTCAAAACACCTCACTGCCGTCACTCAAGGAAACGAGAACTCTTTTCTCTCTCGGTCAAAAGCTTCCCAGCCGCAACACATATACATATAATGAATTGGTGTGAAACCTAATCACAACTAACTAATGGGCCAAGCCCATTAACTTTTTTCCTTAACTTTCACACGGCAAACTGAAGGAGAATTTTGTCTCCACTATCCCAACAATTTCATGTAAGGGATTACGGGACACTACACATATCTCCACATTGGGCATAACCCTCATGGCTTTGCTTTTGGTTCACTCCAAAAGGCCTCATACTAGTGGAGATAGTTGTCCTCCCTTATAAACCCATGGTCATCCCCTAACTCTTCAGAGTCTGTCAAATTCTCTGGGTTCCAACTCTCTAGGCCCCAATGCTTTACCGAGAGTCTCCTCCGGAGTATACTGTCTGCCCAGAGCTCAACAACGGATTTCCCCATGACTAGGCCCCAATGCTTTACCGAGAGTTTACTCTCCTCCGGAGTATACTGTCTGCCCAGAGCTCAACAACGGATTTCCCCATGACTACTTAGGCTCACAACTTCTTTGTTCGGTACCTGAGGATTTTATCCGACACGGCTATGTTTGGGGTATGGCTCTGATACTACATGTAAGGGATTACGGGACACTACACATATCTCCACAATCGTATGATATTGTCCACTTTGGGCATAACCCTCATGGCTTTGCTTTTGGTTCACTCCAAAAGGCCTCATAATAGTGGAGATAGCTGTCCTCCCTTATAAACCCATGGTCATCCCCTCATCTAGCCGATGTGGGACTTTGGTCGCACTCCCAACAAGAAGTGAAAAATAAATTTATGGTTCATGATAGTTAATCTTCTTCCTCTTTCTTTTGGTACTCTATTTTCTCAAAAAAATATTGCAAATAAAAATAAAAAAAAATTATAGTGTATATATATACATAATTGAGAAAAAAAAAAGTGAAGAAACAAAAAGAGAGTGAGAAAAGCCTAGCTATAAGAAAACAATGGAAAAAAGATATAAAGAGCCATTGATGTAGGAAAATGTTTGTAGAAATTAGAAAACACGTGTAGGAAAAAGAGAGTAGAGTCTAAGAAAAGAGTAGGGACTAAAGGGTGAAAAAAAAGGTGATAGAAAGGACTAAAGAGAGATTAATAAGAAGTTTGTATTGAAATGTTGAATTAGATATAAAAAAAAAAAAGGTTAAAAATCACTTTTCTAACTTTCATGAAAGTAACAATCTGGTCCCTAAACTTTGATTTGTAACGATTTAGTCTCTATTTATACTTTTAATTTTGTAACAATTTAGTCCCTGAACTTTAATAAATAGCAATTGAGTCCTTGTATTTTCAAATTTGTAACAATTTAGTACCTTTGTTTCAAATTTGAGAAAGATGATCAATTTTGAAAATTAAAATATGGATGATAAATTGAAATCAGACTGAATATATGATTGAAATTTTCTTAAAGTAGGAAAGAAAACATGAGAATTTTTGGTTTGGAGAGAACTTTATGGGCCCGTTTGGTAACGTTCTCGTTTCTTGTTTCCGTTTCTTCATTTTTAATAAAGAAAAATAGAATTTCATGACCCTAACACCTATACATTCAATAATAATAAACCTATATTCTTATTTATATGTTTGGAAAAAATTGGAAACAAGAACAAAAAAGGAGAAACTAGTTTTAGTTGTTCCCAAAAGTTCTATACAAATTTTGGGAGTGTTTCTAAAAAATGAGAAACAAGAAACATACATAGTTATTAAATGCTTAGATTTCTTAATAAAATTGGAAACAAGAAACAAGAAACGATAACGTTACCAAACGGGCCCTATATTTCTCAATCATTTACAAAATTTAGAGACTCTACATGTCCTCCTTAGGTTTGCATAATTAGAATTATTATAGAATAAAGGGAGAGAGAGCTCAGCTTATGACAGCTTAATTAAAAAAAAAAAAAAAAAAAAAAAAAAAAAAAAAAAAAAAAAAAAAAAAAAAAAAAAAAACTAAAACGATATAAAATTAGTGGGTTCCAATATTCTCAAGCTAGCCTTTGGTTGAAGTGATTTAATTTAAGATAAATTTTATTCCATATGTCGGAGAGAGTTATTAGATTAATTTAATTTACAACTTCTAAGTTTTAGGTGGAAGGTATAAATTGATCAACATGGTTCAAATTGGAGGGTTGCTTTCAAAATTTTTAGGAGTATTTAGTAGTTTTTTTAGTTTAAGTGGAGAATCTATTCGAATCAAGGTCATTAAAGACATACTCATCTCACTTTAATTTTAGTGATGAGGATGGAGATTGCATTTTCTTATTCCAAATTGACTCCAAATTTGTATATGTTCTCATCTTTTACTATAAAGTTTTAATTTAGTAATTAAATACAGCTCGTTTTTCTTTAAAAACAAAAAATTTAGTCCACATCATTCCTTTAGAAAATACTTTTTTTTAAGAACCTATAGAAAAATACTTGTTTTAATACTATTTGGGGTAAAACAAAATGCCGCTAAGCGTTTAACTAGCAAAAAATTCATATATACACCTTGTAGGGTATACCCCTAGATGGATTTTGATTGGTAAAAGATATAGTATAGAGAGAATTGTTCACGTAAGTGTATGGGTGTCGAGTTTTAATACCAATTATTAAAAAAAAAAAAAAAAGATGTCATCCTCTGAGTTCGGGGTAGAAATCTTCCTAGGGCTAAACCCTAACATTATTTAGATAAATCAATTAAAGAAAATATAGAAATTAAGACTAAAAGATAAATAAGATGGAGATATGAAAGGGTAAAAAGGTTTGGAAAGATTTTATTGCAACTGATTGGTTTACAAAATGATGCCAATTAATTTCCAATTATTCTTCCATGATTTGTAGGCAACCATTCTAATTTATGTAAACTATCATTAAATCAACACTCAATCCAAAAATTTAAGTTGATGGGTTTGAAAATTTGTGAAAGATCCAACACTAGGGACTCGATATTAATTAAGGAGGAAAGAGCAAGATCCACTTGCTTTGATATCATGTTAAATCACCCATTAATAATCCAAAAGCTTAAGCTGATGGGTCATAGTAAATTTAATTATACCAAAATAAAATGGTTGTAATCCTCCAAACAAATTTGAGAAACTCAAACTTTGTTCTTTTTCTCAATGTTGGAAATAATTCCAACATTATCACACCAATTAATGGGTAATAACTTCATGTATTTTTATCAAATATATATGTTAGGACAGAAAACGTAAATCAACGTAACAAGAATGAAAGGGCGAAGAAAGCAACATACACATTTACGTGGTTCACGAATGGTGTGTTAACTACGTCCACGGATAACGAAACTCCCGTACTTAGTCATTCGGAGCGCTTCATATCAGATTCAAGACATATCAACAATATATTTAACTTTGAAAATCAAAATTATAAATATATGTTTTAATTTCTCCTTCTTTTCCAAAAAGTTCCAAAAATTGTAGAGTGGAAAAAGAAAATTCCCATGAGGAACTTACGCTGAAATTTCCGCAGAGAATTTCCATCCTAAACCACTTCACTGTGAAATAATCAACAATAATCATTCATCAACTCAAAAGTTGTAGATGAAAGGTTATCATAAACACAAGATTTTCTACTTTGATATCATGTTAAATCTCCAATAAATTCAAAAACTTAAGCTGAGGTGCTACCATAAATTTAGTGAATTCTTTAAGATAATTTAATACTAATTGGAGAAGAGAGATGACATACCAATTGCCAAGGGTATGAAAGGATTAGAACTCATTCTCTTTAGTTACCCCGACTGGCCAACATGAACATAACTCAACTGACATAACGTTTTTACTAATGAACAAAAGGTCAGTGGTTCGAACTTCCACTCCCACATATTGTAAAAAAAAATATATATTGAATGGTCTATAACCATTTTTTTTTCTTGAAATAAAATGGTCTATAACCTTGACCACACACACAACGGTAAATTAATAACCTTCCCATATTTACCATAGCCTTTTTCTAACCTATGGTAGTTTATCCAAGCTAGTCTAGTAAGGAGAAAATATTTAAGAAAGTCATCATAATGTAGCTGACAGTTTTACACATATGAGAGAAAATTTATAAAGGCCAAAGCGAGTTTAACTCAGTGGTAATTGACATGTACTCTCGACCAAGAGGTCAGAGGTTCGAATCCTCTCACCCCAAATGTTGATGTACTAAAAAAAAAAATTATAAATTACTTCAATATTCAACAATTATTAGAGTATTAAGGGGAGGTGTGATATGTATAGTAGAGTCGACTTTTAAATTGCCCGAGTCTTGGGACATTTTTTTTTTTTATTTGTATATTTATGCAGTTTACATGTCAAATAGCTTCATTTATGTTAACCACTAATTTTGTTTTTCCTTTCTTTTTTCATTTGAAAACAGGGCAAAGATGCCAAAAAAAATTATAGCTCTATGCAGCAAAGATGCCAAAAAAAAATTATAGCTCTATGCGGAAAAATTATAGCTCTATTCGGCAAAGATGCCAAAAAAAATTATAGCTCTATGCGAAAAAATCTTAAATCATAACTCTATGTGAAAAAATCTTCTTCTTCACTACAGACCTCGTGGTTATCAATACAACTTCATGCCAATTGAGTTATGCTCTTGTTGGCATTTATTGATGGTTTGTTTTCATACTTTTCTATTGACTTGATGATTTTATTATTGTCTTTTAACTCTCCGAGTTAAATTTTTTTTAACCCTACAAATATAATGTATAGTTGATCAGATTGACAAATTAAAGGATCCTGCGAATATGCTTTCAGTTTGCCAAAACGAGCATAGCTCAGTGGTAATTGACATGTATCCTTAACCAAGAGGTCAGAGGTTCGAATCCCCCCACCTCCAAATGTTGATGTACTCAAAAAAAAAAAATGCTTTCAATTTCAACTTCGTCATGCTTTCAATATCATTTCTATGATCTTCTAAGATTTTTTTCCCCATCATTTAGTAACGTTACATGCACATATATATCATGCATGAATCTCACAACTATGCTGAGGATCCCACATTAAAAAGATAAGTGGAGACCTCCCAATTTATAAGATGTATGAGTTACTCCTTTTATTGTCAATTGATTTTGAGATAGAACCTATGTTATCTATTAAACTACAATTACGAGAAGTTAATAGTATACTTATGTGGTATACTATATAGAAATTGATAGGTGCGTTATGGAGAAAAGAAAGCCTAATTTGTAACCAGAAACTAATTAACACATTGATCAAAGAACTTGTAACTTAGTTCAACTAATTAAAACATCAATAATTTTATTTATAAGTTTAATGTTTAAACTCTTGTCCCTTGTCTATCACCACCAACAATAATATATAATGGACCTAGAATACTGTCGAAACCCAACTACACAATTTGATTGAGATATAGTTTTTATTTCAGTATGACATGTCTGACTCTTCAAAAATATTTAGTAATGTGAATTAAGCAGTCGCTTTGAGTGATTAGCTCCTTTGTCTATTAGCACCAACAATAATATAATGCATCTAAACCCAACAACACAATTTGATTAGAGATATAGTTTTGATTTCAATATGACATGTCTGACTCTTCAAAGAAAATTTAGCGATAGAAATTAAACAGTCACTTTGAGTGATTAGCTCCTTGCCTATCCCCACTAACAATAATAATGCACCTAGAATAGTGACGGAACCCAATGACACAATTTGATTGAGATCGATGTAGTTTTGATTTCAATATGACATGTCAGACTCTTCAAAAAAAATTTAGTGATGGAAATTAAGCCGTCGCTTTAGCTCCTTGCTTTTACCACCAACAATAATATAATACACCTAGAATAATAGTGTCGAAACCCAACTACACAATTTGATTGAAAGGTAGTTTTGATTTCAATATGCATGACATGTCTTACTCTTAAAAAAAAAAAAATAGCGATCGACATTAAGTTTTTGTTTTTGTTTTTTTTTTTTTTTACAAGGTATGATAAACAATTATTGGATATGCTCGTTCTTGTATTTATTTTTATTTTTTGTTTTTTAAAAATGGAAGGTCGTGAATAGAAATACAAAACAAAAATATATAATTTTGAGAGGAAAGCCATAAAAAGTGTATAAAGAATAATTGACTTCAAATTCCCTACTTATAGTTATTGAGATGTTAAAAATCGTATTTTCGTTATTTGATGAATTGATTCGGATGTAACTCAAATATATTTTATATATTAAGCCTATCTCTCCTATTCGCATCTCAAATAATTTCTAAAAGAAAAAAAAATTACATAATATCCTTGGTGATGGTGTGTCTCACGTATTTTAGTACATATGCTTCTAGAAGTGAAAAATATTTAAAATTAAAGAGAGAGTGAAGTGAAGTGGGAAAATGAAAATTTGTAACGCAATAATAGATGGAGTAGTGCGAGAAAGCCAGAAATTCCTTACCAAATAATCTCCACTCTCAAAATGGTCTCTTTTCAAAGCAACAATATTGCTTTGCTACTGTAGCCACCTATTTTTACTCGATTTATTAAATTATTTGTTAATTTAATCATTAAAATGCATAATTATGCTTGCCAATTTGGTTTGATTTTTAATTGATTGTATTCAATCTCCATTAAGTTTTTCTTTTTTAAATTTTCATATTTTGCTAAATTGTTGGAGTAAATTTAAAAAAAAAAAAAAACCCCAAAAGAGTATATTTTTTGAATTCTTGAGTTTGTTGGTGAAATGTGTTATACTTTTTGGTGTTTGCTCCCATTTTGGAATGATTTCAAATTGAAGAGAAACTAGCCAGTAAAATTTAATATACAAAAAAAGAAATGGTTAGGGTTATAAAATTCCTTCTTTCTCATCTTCAAGAAGAGATTCAACAGCCACAAAAAAACTCTAGAGAGGAATCAGCCACACATTCAACCAAAAAAAACCTAGAGGGATAGCCACACATCCAAAAGACATCCAACAACCACCAAAAAAAAAACCTAGATTCCTCACCAAAAAAAACATATTCAGCCACATACATGAGATCCAAACAGAGAAAAAAAGAGAGTCACACAGTGAGCTTTAACCCAAAAAAAGAACACAAGCCAAGCATACACAATGAAAACCAAGTAGCTTAGTTGGAGGTTGCACTTTGGTAGGGCTTTGTCCCAAGGATCCGCATCTCAAACAACTAGCCAGTTTAGTGTTAATCTCGTGCTAAAACCTCCACCAATCCTCTTCTTTTCTTTCTCGAGCGCCCTGAAAAACTATAGTTGAGTAAGGGTATTAGAAGCTCGTTTATTGTCGTTTATTGAAGAGAAAAGAGAATTTTTGTTTTCATACATTTTGTTTTATCATTTTTATTATTATATTATATTATATGCATATTGTGTGTGCCTGAGTTTTGTTTTAATTTTTTGTTTTTTTTTTTTTTTTTTTTTTTTTTTTTTTTTTTTTTTTGTGTCTGTTCACGGGTCTTCCAATGGGCGGCAACTTTGCCGCCCATTTCTCTTCTTAAATTGAGCTTTTTTTTATTTCTATTTTCAATTTTTATTTTGTTATTAATCATTTAATTGTATTATTAATATGTTTCTTTTTGGTTGCTTTTTAGTTACTTATTTGCAGTTTTAGTTTTTTTTTTATCTTTATTTACTATTTCATTCACTTATTAACATTTTTTTTATCCTATTGTATATATTTAACTGCCTTAACTTTATTATTTTTTTTTTCTCATTTGATAATTAATTTTTTTTTCTAGTATGTTTGAGTGAATTTTGTTAGTAAGACAATTTTTGTTTATTGACCATCTTTTTTTATATATACACATATATATGTATCCATCTCATGTTGTAAAATGCATCATGGTTCTAATGTTAAATCTATTTTTTCAAAAAAAAAAATGTTAAATCTATATTTCATTTTATTAAAAATATCCGACGACGGAATCTAGAAATATTTGGGAGTCTGATTTTCTAGTTTTTTCCTGAGGTGAGAAATCGATTCTTTGGGAGTCCGAGATCGATTTCAATATGTTTTCTTAAATTTTAACATAATTGAATATGCTATTAATTGTTTATTTATTGTATTAATTATCATGTCAATTTACTTGTATCATAAATTGCAATTTTGTGCTTGTACATATTAATAGTTTAATTTCAATTATCTTTTTGCAATGATTTCAATTTCTCTTTTTTTTATTCATTTTAAACTTATTTCTAAACTTATTTTCTAATCTCCTAATGTTTTACTCTCTTTGATCTTATTAAAAGATTTATAATTAAAAAATGTTGTTCCTAAAGATTTTGTAATATATTTTTTTTAATATTGGTTTTTTTTTTTTAATTAAGACCATTTTTCTTCTAAGGAAAATCCTATGATGGAATCTAGAAATATTTGGGAGTCCGATTTTCTAGAATTCTTAAGGTGAGAGATCTTAATCTTTGGGAGTCCGAGATTTTGATCCCAAGAAAAAATGAATTTAATTAAAAAATGTTTTTTTAAAAAAAAATCTTTCCCTTGAGAAATGCTATCCTATGACGGAAATAGGGAATGGTGAAATTCTCTAATGTTCTTGAGGTGAAGAATTTTAATTCTAATATAGCAAAATCAAAATGGAATTATTTCCACTTATTTTATGGGATCATTAATTCAAATATGGGAGTAATGAGGGGTAAAATAAGACATTGTTTTAAAAATATCATTTTTCCTAAATAATATCAATCTTCCAAATTATTTTCAATTCAAGATAAAATTTTGGCCACCGTTTTTTTAACGGGTGTTGTGGGGTGCTAACACCTTCCCCATACACAAATGACTCTCGAACCCAAATCTGATTTTCGCAGACCGTTTTTTTTTTATTATTATTTTTCTAAAAATGATAGTTTTATCTTATTTTGGTGTCCAATCACACCATAAAAAAGATTGGTGGCGACTCCTGTTATTTTATCCCTTTTTTAGGACGTCGGCCGCTCCGCGTCGCAAGCATGTGGCAACAGCTACTAATAATAATAATCAACAACTGAATCATGCGCATCATCGTTGTACACGTGAAAATCAGTGGCCATGACAAACCATTTTATATTATTCAAGATAACGAGCCTCCTGCAGAATTTCTATTTTTTCCACACCCTTCTTTACTTTTCATCTTATACTCTTTCTCAATGTTGCATCCTAATTTCCAACTAAACATTCAAAATTAGGATTGTTTCCAGAAGAAACATCAATCAGCCATGCTGTTACGGGTAAAAAATAACCATCAACCTCCCGATTCGAAAGGTCCAGAGTCATTGGGGCCCACGTATACGGAAAGCGACCCAAGGTAAACGGAAGAAGGGTCGGGGCCCTCCCCGGCCCCGTTTGATCTCCTCGGCCTCGGCCCAATGCCGAGGCCGACCAGAACAACAGGCCCGAACCTCGTATCGGGGCTTGTTCTAGCTGAAATCCTAAAGGGGAAAAAACTATAAAGGCGACTGAGATGGCCCTGGGAAGGGGAGGGAAAGATAGAATCTGAGCACATACAGGTATACGACCGATTAACTCCGAGACATTCTGCTATTTTTCCGGCCAGAACTAACTTAAGCATCGGAGTGCGTGTGGTCTACACCACACCAGTGTGCAGCGTTTGCTTGTTTTGCAGGTCACGTCTTCCCCGCTCTTATACAAATTCACTGTTGGTTGTCACGTGGAGTGAAGATAGATCGTCCGAGCGAAATTTGACCATCAACACATGCTTTTCGATGTCAATATATGGGCTGATGAACTTGAGTTTTGGCATCGTGGAAAAAGTGATTTCATCAATTACAAAGGGTCAGTTTGGAATACATTTTAATTTAAATTTTTTCGAGAATGCATTCTTTTAAAAAACATTTTGTATAAAAATTGTTTAGAATTTAAACACTCATATGTTTGGTTACATTTCCTCGTAAGTGTTTTTATACCAAAGTAATTGTATACTTAAAAACTCTTCTTTAAAAAAAAAAACTCTTCTTAAAAAAGTTGGTTTTAAGTGTTTCTCTCAAAATGGTTTATTTTTCAATCTTATTTTTTAATAAGTCATTTTTAGTGGTTGTCAAACACTAGAAATTTTTCCAAAATGATTTTTTTTTTTCAAAATTAAACACTTGAAAAGTTAAACCAAACACACCCAAATTTTTACAATATCCTTCCTACTTGTTGCCCTCTTTATGTTCACCTGCTCAATTCTAGGTATTTACAATTATTTTTAAGGACTCCTATTCTTAAATTCAGTATATATTATTATACATATATTACTACTGTATTTTTTATTTAGCACAATAATAACAAATAAAATATATTGGTAAATATTAAACTTCAAGTTTCATCCATACACTTTCAAAATGTCTAATAGTAAGTGTTTAATAGGTCTCTAAAATTTAAATGTTGTGCTATTTGAATTAATCTTAAGCAGGTTTAATTAATTAGAGTAGATTATTTTAATTAGGATTTATTTCATATTTTGATTTGAGTTTTTATCGTAAGTGTAGATTAATTAATCTTTTATTTATATCTTTACTAGTATAAATTGGTTATTAGGTAAAGTATATCTATCAAGTGATCTATTTGCAAGTCTATTCATTAAAGTCCTAGCAATTCTCTATTATTATTCTCTCTTATTTTTTCTCTGACACCAAGTTTCACATTTAATACATTTTTTTTTTTTTTGACAATACGTGGGGAAGGGGGAATCGAACCACAGACCTTGTGGTTACCGGTACAACTTTATGTCAGTTGAGCTAAGCTCATTTAATACATTTCTTGAACCTTTATAAAATGTGTCTAATAAGTTACTAGGCTCCGTTTGATAACCATTTGGTTTTTGGTTTTTGAAAATTATGCTTGTTTTCTCCTAAATTCCCTACCATGACTTTCATCCTTGTTAAAGATCCATTTGAATTCCTAGCCAAATTCTAAAAAGAAAAACAAGTTTTTGAAAACTACTTTTTTTTGTTTTCAAAATTGGATTTGGTTTTTGAAAACAAGGAAGAAGATTGATACTAAAACAAAGAACTTATAAGTGGAAGTAGGTGTGTATAGGCTTAATTTTCAAAAACCAAAAACTAAAAACCAAATGATTATCAAACGGGGCCTAAACTATCGATTTTTTGTCTAATAGAGTCCTTGAACATTTATTTTTTTTTCAATAGATTTTTAATTTATTATACATTTTAAAATAGAATCACACAACTGTAAATTAAATTAAGCTTCCATATTAATGTTGCATGGAAGGTTGCTTAATATGGTGGGTTTAGTTTCTTAAGCCTTTTTTTTCCCTTTTTTTCTTTTTCTCTTTTAGTACATATCTCTTTTAGCTCTTTGATAAAAAGAATTAAACATTCAAAATTAGATATATTCTGACAATATATATATACTCAATAGGTCCAGAAAAGAAGCCAATACAACAGAAGTCAATCAAAAGTTCAAAACATATATAATTTAATAGATAAAACACTAATAATTATCATTCCAAATATCGACGGTTCGATTTCTCACCTCTACAATTATTCAACTATATGTATATATTTGTATTTTCATCTTTTATATTGCTCTCTTTAATCGTCCATTGCTAATCTTTCATTTTCATCACCATACCAGAATAAATCCAACCTATCACTTACGTTATTTCGAAACTATGCTTTTCAATCATTCAAGTTATTAAAAAAAAGGGAAAAAAAAATAGCAACTTTGGTGTTTCCAATACATTTTGAACATAAATATACATGACGTTTTAGCATCAAATTAAAAAAGATATTGGTAATCTTAATTTCATGTTCCTCTCCATACCATGAATTCAACAACCTATATACACACTTAAGTTGTATGGATTGATTTTTCCTTTTAGTGGTCTCATATCGAAATGGATGATCTCACACTCATATGATTTGTAAAAATAGAAAATTTGAAGAAGATATTTAGGTGTACACCCTCAAAATCATAAATGCAAAAAAAAAAAAAAAAATGATGATTTAATTTGAGATTTTATCAATATCCTTCTCAAATTAAACATACTTTTTTTTTTTAGAAAAAGAGTAATTAAAGTGCAAATCGAGAACCATTTATCCAATTTATTTTAGAAGCCTACCGAAATTATATTTAAAATATTCAATGAAATATACTAATGATTCGATTGTTTTTAAAATGAAATAATTTAACTATTTTGATTTATTAGATATTTTAATTCATTTATTTTATTTGATCTAAGATTTTTATTTTCTCACTTTATTTCCTCTTCATATTTTTTTTTCTTATATATCTCACTTCATTTTCATTTGTTTTTCTCCATTATTATTTTTTATTTTATTTCTCATTTCAATAGTTTTTTATACTTGAAATTTCTAATATAATCTATTTGGGTATTGAGTCTTGATAACATGCTCTTTGATTTTTCTTTTTGTTTGAATGTTTAGGGATATTTATTTTCTTATTGTAAATTTGAAAATTATAGATGGATAATAATCTTTCATGTCATATATAAGAAAAAAACATTTTTAAATCTCAAATTTGGATCGAAGACCACCCACCTTGGATCTCATTGCTTTATTTAGGACCATTCATCATTTTTAAATCTTTGTTTCATTTTTTTTTTTAGTACACCAACATTTAGAGGTGGAGGATTCGAACCTCTGACCTCATGCTCAAGGGTACATGTTGTTGATGGTCAAATTTCGCTCAGGAATTTACCCCTCGCTTCACGTGACGGTCAACAGTGAATTTGTAGATGAGCGGGAAAAACGTGACCTGCAAGACGAGCAAACGCTGCACACCGGTGTGGTGTAGACCACACACACTCCGATGCTTAAGTTAGCCTTGGCCGGAAAACACGTAGAATGTATTTAGGGTGTAGTTTTTGGCATACCTAAATGCGTGTGCGGTCTCCCTTTTTATAGATTTCCTCTTAGGGTTTTCGTCGATACCGGACTTCAAATGATCTCCGGGCCTTTGGCCCTGGTCAGCCTCGGAAATGGGCCGAGGCCGACCTCATCCTCCTAGGGTTTTTAAGATCCGGAGGTGTTTCGGGACGAACCAGGCCAAACCGGGGCGGTCATAGACATTAGGGACCGAAGGGAGGTGGCCAAGCCCGGCTCGTGCCCGCGGGCCGAATGGTCGGGCCAAATTGGCCCGACCCTTTGGTCCGGTCTTCCTCTGGGTCAGCTTTTTGGTCCCACCTCTGTCCAACTGTCCTCGTCAGCTCCTTGTGCGTCAGTGTGGTCCAAAATTACCTATAACACATGTCAATTATCGTTGAGCTGTGCTTTCTTTGGCATCTTTGTTTCGTTGTTGTGCTTGTGTTTTGAACTAAAATAAATACACTCATTAAACTTTCTTCTTTATTAGAAATTACATTTGGTAGCAAAAACACATTTATTTTATGTTATTTATGGAAATGTATATTTTATTTTATTTAGTAAAAGAAATGACTGACTTCTAGTGTGTGTCCGTGTTGCCAAAGCGAGCATAGTTCCGTGGTAATTGACATGTACTCTCAACCAAGAGGTTAAAGATTTGAATTCCTCGCCCCAAATGTTGTTAAATTTAAAAAACAAAAAACAAAAAAAAAACAAAAAACAAAAAAATGTAGAGTTAATATAAAAGTTTCGAATATTTATATTCGAATAAATAAAATGGCAAGTCAAAAAGTATAAAATCACACTTTGCTAGAACAAAGCGAAAAATCTCACCATCCAAGCGGTCACTCGGTGAATAATTTGTCACTCAGTGGGAGTTAAAAATCAAAAGTTTCTCTTTTCAAGATTTCTTTACAAATTACCCTTAAAAAAAATTACAAATTTGAAAAACTTTTTTTTTAAATTTTTTTTTTTTTGATATCCGTGAGTGTTCGGGCCAGCTTACGCACCTCGCCTGACCCTACTACATTTGGTTGCCAAGGAAACTCGTAAGATATTAAATATCCTATGTAGGTGGCCACCATGGATTGAACCTCATTCCCTCTAAGCCCTTTATTTTTTCTATGGCCCTTATTGACCATTAAGGGCCTGTTTGGGCCTCCGTTTTTGGAAGCCCGTGTTTACAAAATACCTCGTTTTTGGAAGATCAGCGTTTGGGGCCCAGTTTTTGGAAAACGCTGAGTAGGGTTTCCTAAACCCCACTTCAACAGTGCAAAAGTCGCCGCTTTCATCTCGTTCACCCCGTGTTCTCTCTCCACTTTCAGCCGTGTACAGCCCCCCCACTTTCAGCCGTGTGCAGCCCGACATCCGGCCGTCTTCTTCCTCCGGCGAACAACCTATAAGTGGCGGCGTCTTGCAGCAGCGTTCGGATCTGAACCCAACAAGCGTCGGTTCGTGACCCACGCGAGCGGCGTCTTCTCCCTCTCGTTCCGACGACTTCTGCTGTGGCGGTTCGTGACCCACGCGACCCACGTGAGCAGCAGCGTTCGTGACCCACGCGAGCAACAGCTTTCGGATCTGAAACCCAACAGAGGATTTTGGTGCCGAAAAGCCCCAATGTGGCTGGCGAAGTTAAACAAAGGGTGAAATTTGGAGGCATTGAGTTTCCTAAAAATTGAACACCAGATCGGCTGAAAAGTCCCCAACGCATTCAAATTCCCTGAAAGGTAGTTGCTTGGAATTGTGAATTTCATTTTCAGGAGTTCAATCATAAAAAAATAATCAAAATGTGTATTTTCTTTTGCTGTAAATTCAGATTCGATATAAAAGATTAGTTTATAATTCAGCTACTCTGAAACCTACAGTATTCGTGTACAAATGATAATATTTTTTATGAGTTCAGTCAGGTCATTTGTCTTTGCAAATTTCATCAATGCTGATAAAATATGATTAATTGTAAAGTAATGTAAGGTCTTATTTCGTATTGAAATATTGTGGTGTGAAAATTGTGATCCCATCTCTCTTTCTATTTTCTTTAGTGATGCAAAAATCAATTCTTTTAGTTTGGATTGATTTCTATTCTTGAATGCTCTTTGTCGTTTTAGGATTTGGATTAGTTTCCGAGTGTTCAAACTAAGTTCAAGGGAGACCATGAGATAGTTATTTTCTTTTAGTAGTTGAATTTAGGATGTATTTTGGATGTTGTTATTCCATTCATTCATTGTTCAAGTGGAGTTTGTAAATAGGTAGAGTTTGTTTGGCATTGGAGTTATTAGACTTGTTTCCAAGTTGAGATGTTTTGGAAGGTTCAATAAAGTTGAATGTCTTTTCTTCTTAAGAGTTATTGCCTAAAATTGAATGCCTTTCTTTTAATTGGATTGTGGTTTCATTGACTGTGTCAGGTAACTTCTGGTTTGATTAAGAAGGGTCATTTAGTTGTCCTTTTTTTGTTTTGTGCCTGAAACCTTGTTGCCTAAATTAAGGTTTGATTAAGGTTTCTCTCTTGAGCATCAATTGATTTTGTTTAGTTCGGTTTATTGGACTTCATGGTTGTTATGCTTGAAATGAAGTAGAAAAGTTTGGCAATGTTCCCTTATGAGGTTCAAAATTTGAGGGTCATACTCATTCCTCCCTCAAGAAAATCACTTTTCTAAAGTACACCCAATGTGTTTTAAGTAAAATATATATATATAGTTTTCAACAATTTGATTAAATAAAAAAGAAAAGAAACTGGAAAAAAATTAAATAAAAACGAACTCGATTTCCCAACAGTGAGGTAATAAGAAAAATAAAAAGTAAAGTCACATATTATATTCAATTGCTCCAAAAGTTTAGTTTAATTTTTTTTTTTTAAAAAAAAACACAATAGACCAAACGTTGAGTCAATTAGAACGTAATCAATTTTCAAGTTAAATAAAGAAAACTAAAAAAAAATGTTTTCTATAGTTGAGTTAATATAAGATTCAAATGTGTGTATTTAATTTTTAAACATTGGGCTTAATTTGAAAGAAAAAAAATACCTATTGAACTTAGAGTTAATTAAAAAAAAAGAATTTAATCAATTTTAAGTTAAGATAATTAAGAATTGAAATGAGTGTAACCAATTTTAATTTATTAATTTTAGAAGAATTGTATAACATTCATAAAAAAATTAAAAAAAAAAAATCAGAAACTCAGACGGCAGAAATCAGCACCCCAAACACAGACTTCCGAAATCAGACTTTAGAAATCAGCACCCCAAACATAGACTTCCAAAACCCCCAGATTTCCCAAATCACCCTATTTCCAAAACCCCCACTTCTAAAACCCCTATCTCCAAAACCCTTCCTCCAAACACCCCTAACTTTTTTTTTTTTAATTTTAAAAGCAGAAAAAATGGATCTACCAGATAAATTTGTTCTTCACCTTCAACCTGGCGGAGGGTGGCAAAAGAAAGAAAAGGCGATGAGACGACTGGTTTCTTCTTGTTTTTTCTTTTCTTTTCTTTTTTTTTTTTCCTCCTCTTTGCAAATATAGACTTGCTAGTTATTTTTAAAAAAATGCCACTGGGTAGTGTGTGGACTGGGCCCAAACACAAGCAGATGCAGTTTCTTTAAAAACCAATATAATTATTTTCAAACTTATTATTAAAATATTTAAAACAACAATTTTTTAATAATAAGTTTCAAAATAATTATATTTCAATAAAAAAAATTTAAAAAGATATAATATTAATAAATAAAAAAATGTCCCATATATATATGTAAGAAGTTAAAATATAGTCTATAAAAATTTTCTAAAAATAAGTTAAAATATAGGGAGAATTGCAAGGCTAGCAAATTTGTTTTTATAATTGCAAACATGTCATTCATTTTTTAGGATTTCAATTATGACAAAGAAATTTAGCCCAGTCCAAAACGCAAATAGAAAAAGTCGAAAATAGCCTTCTTTTTCGCGTGTTTTACTATTATGAAGTATATCAAAAGTATATCACTGATATACTACTAATATACTTTACTATGGTATATCACTGGAATGATATTTTTAATATGAACTTTATATCAATAGTATACTAGTACTCCATATTTAATATAAAAATATACTTAAAATTAAGTATATCACTAATATACTACTGGAATAATATTTCTAATATGAAGTATATAAAAAATATATCAGTATTTCATATTCAATGTAATAAATACACCTAAAATGAAATATATCATTAATATACTACTAACATACTATATTTAAGTATATAAGTGAAATGATATTTCTAATATAAAGTATATCAGTACTTCAAATTTAGTATATCAATTAATTGTACTGTATATTTCGTATATCAGTAAATATAAAGTATATCAGATATACTACTCATATACTAGTTGATACACCAACAAGGGTAAAACTAGAATAATAAAAAAAAATGGAATTCAGATTAAAATTTTTTTGCTATATTTACAAATCTCAAAAACCAATGCTAAATTTGCAAATATCTCAACATTTTTTTTTTTTGCTACCTATTGCAATTTCCCTAAAGTTTAGGATTTTGAAAATTCTTGCTCTACCTTTATTTTTAGGTACGGTTTATATTTGTTTAACTAAATTTTCTTGCTCCCAACTTTTATAAGTGAGATATTGTAAAAAAAAAAAAAAAAAAAAAAAAAAAAAAAAAAAAAAAAAAAAAAAAAACTTTTATAAGTGAGACTACATAACGTGATTGTTCAACAATTTAAACACACTACCTTTGCATTACATTTTTTTTTATCATATTTCTATTGGTTTTTTAAAACTCATCGATTTTGTAATTGTGTTTAATTAACCATGATCTTGACTATATTTTGAGTTTTTTACTTTCTCGATATATTTTTACAAAGAAAATTGCAGTGGGTGGCAAATTGAACCAAATTAATAGCAAATATAACACCATGTAAAAAAAAAATGCAAATATAGCAAAATCTATCGGAATCTATCTGATAGACTTCGATTACCAGAGTTTATCAGCGATAGACTCTGATTAATCAGAATCTATCAATCTACTGATAGACTCCGATTATTCAGAGTCTATCAGTGTCTATCGCTGATAAACTCTAGTTAATCAAAATCTATCCGTGTCTATCAGTGTCTATCACTGATAGACTTTGATTAATCGATCGAAGTCTATCAGCGATAGACATTGATATACTTTGAATAATCAGAGTCTATCAGTGATAGACACGGATAGAATCCGACAACAACTTTTTGGTCTTGTACAATTAATTTTGCTATATTTGCAAATTAGTTTGAAACTGTGCTATATTTGCTATTAATTTGGTCCAATTTGTCATCTATACAACTACCCCTTTTTACAATAATTACTTATCACTATATCCATTTTTTTAACCCTTTTTCATTTCTTAAACCCGTATTTCATTAATGAATCAATTTCCATAACTATTTTACACGAAGGTTTGATAACAGGATAATGTAATCGATCGTACTATATAAATGTGATAACCGATAGGTGCATATTATTTCACATGGTAACCAAAATACGACATTAAAAAAAGAAAAAAAAACCCTAATTAAATTAGGAAATTTAGTTTTAGACTAATGTGGGATTAACTTCAGTACGACATGTCGACTCTTCAGGCTCTTTTTCTGGTGAAGATGGTGGGTTGTTTGGAGTAGTGACAAGCTCTTTACTTTTTCCCCACAAAACACTGTAAAGACTCATCACCAGCAAGAATGCACCAATTATACTGTCAACCAAACAATTTCAAATAATTAATATCCAAATATTATCAACACATTAAACATATTCTTGATTTTTTTTTTTTTTTAAATTTTGAGAAAGAGTAAATTAGAAAGCAAAGAATTAATTAATCTCGATTAAAAAGTCAAATTTGATGTAATATAAATATTGTTTATTACCTTCCCAAGTAAATTCCTTCGGACAACAGTAATTGGGAACCGATAATTGTTGCAATTAAATTCAAGGGCGTCGTCATGGCTTGAAAAACTGGACCCTTTTCTCTAATTACCCAACATTGGACATTATTTGCAATTCCAATGACCAAAATGCCCTGCGCCACGTGTCAAGTTAATAAATCAACTAATTTTATAAATAAACATATTAATTCAAGTTTTTGGTTTTTTCATTGGTAGATTGATGAAAAACATCACCAATAAACTATTTATTTTGAAAATTTCAATTATATCTTTAAATTTCATTAGTTTTTATAAAATTGTTGGGTACGTAAGGACAATTCAGTTGAAAAAAAATAATTAAATAGCTTCTAAATTATGGGAAAAAAGAGAGTACAAACTAACATAAAAGTGGGGTAAGAAATCATTTTAATTAGGCTGGTCAATAAAACAATATACCCAACAAATCAATTCTTTTAAAACAAAAATGTACGTTTTAAAAAAGTTCAACTAAGATCGAAAAACCCCATTTTTGAAAACAAGAAAAGAAAAACACAAAATCTTCTAATTTATTTTACCTGCATATCTTTTTTATAAAAAGTGGGATTTGGATTAAAATATTGCAATTAAATCATTGGATGGAGTATCAAAGGGGAGATTCAAGGAACAAAATCTAATAATTGAAAGCAAGAACTCCTAACTTTGAGTAAAGTTTACCAATTATTTAAAAGGAGATCAAAAGTGAAAAAGAAAAGAAAAATAAAATAAAATAAAAAGAATATTTTTTGTATGCTTACACAATAGAGTACAGCAAAGAGTCTAACATTCCAACCCAATTTCCACTCCAAAGGATCTCTTTCCATAACAATGGCAACAACAAAGGACTGAACCATACTCATCACTGTTTGCACGCACATGAACTCCATTGGGTGAGGGAACTCCTTCAAGAACCGAGCCTGCACCCAAATTTTAAAGTTTATGGACTTAATTATTTGACACAAACCCTAAAAATTCAGCGACTAATTAAACTTGTGATATAACCTGAATATACGTGGTTGGAAGAAGAAGGGATATATTTACCTGGAGAACGAACCAAATGCCCCAAGAGACACTAGTAACGAGGAGAAAGAAACATCCAATCATCCATGTCCTTTGGGAGTTAGGAGGGTGGTGAGATTGGGATTGGGAGTGGTGGAAAAGTTGGTGAGTGAAAAGTGGTTTCATGTAGGGGCCTTTGTAGAAAGCAAGAATGGCTGCACCCGCTATGCATACCATTATCCCCACCACCTTTGCTATTCCTGCTGCTTTCTTTAAGTTCACCTTCTCCATTCTGTATATACAATAATATATATATATGTATGTACAAAAATAATAGTCAGATTCATGTTATTCTTTTTGTAATTTTCAAACATGTCATATATGCTAAAGTCCTTTTTTGTTCTCAACAAATAACTTTATAAAATACTTCCCCACCTATCCAAAAAATTGACGACTGTTAATTTTTTTGGGTTAAATTACAAATTCATTTCCTGAACTTTCTAAAATTGAAAGTTTAGAAACTTATTAGACAATTTTAAAAATTTAGAGACCATGAAAAATACGGCTCGCACTCGGACTCCTTCCCTCTTACTTTTCTCACCTCTCTGGTTTTTTTTTCTAATTGGGTGATCATTGATTGATAAATTTATTGTTTAAACTTAATAAAGAATGAAAAAAAAAATCATAATTAATTGAAAATCATTTCTAAATTAAAATTACATGTCATTTTAATCTCATGTTTTTTTCTCCCTTTTTGCTGGTTTGAAACGTGGGGTTTGTTTGACTTTCTCAAATAATAAAAAGTTGAAAAAGTTAGAAAAGAGTTTTTAATAGGAAAAGAAAAGTGAACACATTTACTATATAAATTAAATTATTTCTCATAAATATTCATTACTATTATCAGTATTAAAATATGACCTTAGTAAGACGGCGAAGAAGAATGTTGTGACAGGAACGCAGTTAAAGGCTGCAGCGCCGAGAGTTGCTGACGTGTAATTGATAGCCACTCCATAAGCATCCAATGCAAGAGTAATCCTAAATATGCAAATTAATGAATTATCTTCATTTATATACCTTATTCCATCCTATCGCATTAATAATTCAAAAGTATAATAAGATTCACTGAATAAAAGGTGACAAAATAATAATAATAATAAGCAATACTATTTTTCAATTGGTGGGTGATTTGACTAAGTTGGTATACACTATACTTTTTGCATCATAGATTCTTTTCCATATCATAGAAATTTCATTAAAAATAAAAAACATTAGTACACACCCTATCAATGAAATGACGAAAATCTGGCAGAGATGCTTAAAAGACAATGGCCTCTTCTCTTTCCTGAAATACATCCAACCAAAAACGAGTTTCATTAAAACAAAATTATTGTAATCAAAATGGTAACAAATGTCTTATCGACTGAACTATAGTAAAGGAAGGAAATTTGACGTACCCTTTTAAGATCATAGTGAGAGGGACCAAGACGATGGTGCCAGCGGCCTGACGATAGAAGAGGAAGATGTAAGTGTTCATGCCGGCGGCGAAGGCGGCCTTGGACATGAGGCTCATTCCGGCGAAGGTGATTTGGATGCAAAATGCAGCAATGTAAGGTTTGTTGGAAGCCATTGCGAATGAGGAGAAGAAGAATGATAATTTGGTGTTCATTTTTGGCTGCCTTTAAATAAGGGGGAGAGGCTGCTGATTGGGGAAAAAGCTAAGGGAGCTGAATGAATAAAAATAAAAACAGAGACAAAGTATTGCACTTTATCTTTTATTTACATTATACATGAGTTCAGATGCATTTAGATCATAATGCGATGTGTGACAGCAATGGCTGGCATTTAAAGTGCTTTATAATTTATTCTACAAAAAGGATTTTGGGCAGATTTTTGTATGCCTTTCTTTCTCGCTAATGCGCAGTTTTTATATGCCAATTAGCTTCTTTTTTTTTTTTTTTTTTTCTTCTACTTATGTTCAATTTTTGGTTAAGCCACCTGTTTTCCCTACTACCCATTGTGCCTAAGATATTTATTATATATATTTAGAAGAAAAAAATCAACTTCATTTTGAGTTATTGGTGTGATTTTGAATTTTTATGATGGTAGATTATTAGTGGTTTGATTTTTCACATACTCTATTAAGTTGATCATTAAGTTGGTACCATAACTGGTTTTAAAGTGGAAAAGGCTGACTTCCTAGCTCCTTGCCATGTTCTATTTAATGTGTGTATTAAAATCCCCTTGGATTATAATAAAAAAAATTAAAAAAGAAAATCCCCTTGATTTTTTTATTATTATTATTATTTGTTATTGAACTAAACCCATGCAACAAACAAAGGGAAGAGCTTATGAAAAAAAAAAGGTTAAATTAAAAGTTTATTACTTTCTCAAGTTTGAGATTTGTGTCTGAAGGTCTTTAAATTTTCAATTTTATGTTTAATAGGTCTCAGTCTAATAGATCCCTAAGTTTTTAATTGGAAAAGTAGTGTATATAAGGAAGAGCCATCGATTCCCCCATAGGGAATTTGTCATGTCTAATAATAGATTCTTGAACTTTAAATTAAAGTTTAGGTTAAATAAATATTTTACCCAATATTCTATATTTTTATTAATTCATAGATCTATTGAACACAAAATTAGAATTTTCAGATTTCCTATCCGACATAAATTTTAATTTTATATCAAATAGATCTATTAATTATACAAAAAAAAATTGTTTGAAAATGCCAAGAACCTATTAGAAAGAAAGAAAAATTGAAAGTTCAAGGATATACTATACATTTTTAAATTTTAAGACTTTACCTTCTTAAAGTTGAAAGACTTAATGATTAGACACATTATGAAAGTTGGTTTTTCTGTTCTTGGTTTTTGGTTTTCTGTTTTTTAAAAACAAAAACCATATATGTTTGATAACTGTTTTTTGTTTTATATTTTTAAAAAACAGAAAACCAAACTTGTTTGATAACTATTTTTGGTTTTCAGTTTTTAAAAAATTAAAGAGATGAAAAGATGTTTTAGAGAGAGAAATATGTGTAGAGACATTGAAACAAAAATTAAGAGACACAAATATAAATATTTTCCAGAGAAAAGTTAAAACATAGAAAAGTTAGAGACGTGAAAGAAAATGTTTAGAGAGAGAATATTAATTAGACTCCATAAAAGATATTAGTTATAGAAAAAAGAAAAAAAGTTAGGGTAGAAGAGATAAATTTTAGATAGAAAAATTAAATAAAAAGAGAAATTTTAGAGAGATAGCAAAGTTAAAAGTAAAAGATATGCTAGAAAAAATAAAGATAAATTAGAAAAATAAAAAAAAAATGTGTAGCGAGAGAAAATTTTGGGAGATTTTTTTTCCAAAAGAAAATGTAGAATATGTTTATTAGGAATAGAAAAGTTATATATGGATAAACTTTTAGAAATAGATGAGTCATAGAGGAAAAAAAAAATTGAGAGAAAATTTTAGAGAGAGAAATAAATTTTGTAGAGAGAAAAATGTTTTAAAGAGAGAAAAAATATAAAAAATAATTTGTCGGGAAGAAAGAGGTAAAAGAGGAAAAAAAATAAGCATTAGAAGAAAAATGAGTTTTTGAAAAACTAAAATCTATTTTTAAAAACTACTTTCTTTTTTTGTTTTTGAAATTTGCTTATAATTTCAAAAACGTTTTTAAAAAACAGAAAACCAAAAAACAGAAATAGTTATCAAATAACCTTTTTTTAAAAAAAAATGAAAAACAAAAACAGAGAGAAAATAAAATAGTTATGAAATGAAAGAATTAATAAATGTAATTTAACGAGAAAAGACTTAATAAATGGAAAGAGAGTAATTATGCCTATGACTAATCTAGGTAAACGGGAAAAAGGAGTGAGAATGGGTTAGATATTTTTCCAAGCAATTACTCTTATCCAAACAAATTTCTAGTACACTATGAGTAATATACTCGCCCTATAACTTTGTTTTTATTTAGTTCATGAACTTTTAAGTTTGTATCGATTTGGTCTTTAAATTTTAAAAAGTGTATATAAGTCTTTAAACTTTCAATTTTATATCTATGATTCTAAATAATTTTAAAAAATGTCTAAGAGGTCTTTGAAGTTTTCAATTTTGTGTTTAATAGGTCCATAAATATTCAATTTATTGTCTAATATATCATTGACTTATTTTACGTTTTTTAAAATTTATGGACCTATCATACATAAAATTATAAATTTAGAGTCACATTAGACATAAAATCATTTGCACCAGTTTTGTTTTAGTCAAATCTTATTGAACTAACTAACATGAGCATAGCTCAAGTAACATGAAGTTTGTTCTAATGACAAGAGGCTTAGTGGTTCGGATCTCCCCATCTTCGCATGTCGTAAAAAAAGAATCTATTGGGCTAATGCCTCTAATTCAAAATAAAAATGATTATACAAAAAATAAACGTGTAAGTTATCTAGCAAATTACATTGGGTCACGTGTCTCACACAACCCATAAATAATTTCTTTGTTAAGTCTAGGCGTGTTGAGTATTCTCTCCTTTTTCCAATCTTGGCCTTGATTAATTACTAATTGACTATATTTAAGATAGCAATTGTATAAAGATTGGAGAGGGTAAGATTTCTAAATTTTAGACAGGAATAATTCACTAAGTAATGGACTTGAAACGAGTGGCTAGTTTGGAATGAAGATGTTCGTGAATTTGAAAGCTAGCTGATTTTTTTTAGTGGAAACCAATTGGTTGTCTGCTTAGTTTTGGACCTCACTTTTTTTTTGGGTGGATTATGCCTTATTCTTTGTATCAAAAAAAAAAAAAAAAAGGTAGTGGACTCTGAAACTTATATAGTAATAGAATAGACTCTTAGAACTTGTCTAACCTTACACTCCTTTGTAATTGTAAATAACCTTAATGTCTAATGATGTGTAATGTCAATTGGTTTACTAGAGGAGGACATCAACTAACAGTAAAGCAATCACGTGTTTCAATTGTCATTTATGCTTCATTGAAGCTGCGTAACTTTGGTTCGAAAGAAACTATATCAATTTCATGAAAAAATCAAAATATCTTCCTCTGAAATTAATGTTCTTTGTGAAAATATGTTCAATTCTTCAAATGGCACACTAAATAAAACGTAGAAGAGAACTAATAGTTCAAGCAATTTCTTTCACTTATTTTACTGATTTTCTTCTGTATTTGTTTGTAAAATTTCTCAAATCATCAGCAAAAATATCTTTATAGACTCCATAACTCTTTCAACAATTACTATCGTAACGATTTAGTCTATATATTTTCAAATTTGTAACAATTTAGTCCTTGAACTTTAATATGTAATGATTTAGTTCTTATACTTTCAATTTTGTAACAATTTAATTCCCTATTATAAAAATGTCATCAAAGTTAAATGTCGATTTTTATTATTTAACAGTTTGAAATTTTATAGTTTATGAATATATATATATTGGGTTTCTAATTAGTTTATTGATATATGTGTATAAGAAATTCCATTAAACCTTAACCATAATTTTTACAATGAGGACTAAATCGTTACAAAATTATAAACGGCAAGGACTAAATTGCTACTTAGTAATATTTAGCGACTACAAATTTGAAAGTACGTGGACTAAATCACTAAAAGCTAAATTTTATAGACTAAATTGTTATTCCCATGGATGTTTAAGAATCAACCGAGATTTTTAATCTAATAAATATGTTATCAAACACATTTTGTACAACTTTTTTTTTAAGTAGGATCCAATTTCCAAATATGTTACTAAACACATTCAAAAATATTAAAAACATGAAATTACAACTTGTTTTAAAAATTTTATTATAATCTCTGACCTCACTTCAGCAATGACTTGTCCTTTTTAGTTTTACTTACATTAGTCTATGGTCTCTCGCTTTCAAATTATAACTAAAATAATTAAACATTATGTTCTCTTTTTATTTATAATATTATATTTTGAAAAATTATTATCCATTGTGACCTAATTATTGATGAAATTTTATAAAGCTGGTTGCTCTGTTACAAATTACTTGACATAGATTGGAGTTGGGAAAATTCAACCCCAGAAGCCAGAGGTGGGGGACTCCTTCCCCATGGTATGTAGCTTTTTTTTTTTTTTTTTGGAAAATAAAACTTCATTAAAAAAAAAAAAAAAAAAAAGAAATATGTAGCTTTATTGTAATATTCTTTCTCATAGGATACACACATTAACTTTGTGCCTTATTTTCATGTCACTTTGTCTTCTTGTATTTTAGAGTATGATTGGTGTCATCTTGTTGGTTTCCAAGCTTTATATAGAGTTTTGTTTGGGAAAAGAAGGATACAAGATTATATTTTATGACAAAGAAGGAGGTATTTTTTTTCAATGGATTGATACGAATCAAAGTTAATGACATAACGAGAAGTTGTTACAAGTTGTAGCCGCTATGTAACTATTAAGTGAGTGTGAAAAAGTATTTTCAAGAATAACCTAAATTTGATGTCAAAGAAGATTTGACGTCAACATTCAAATCATCAGATGTAAATTCAAAAGTATCAAAGCATATATGTGTATACCAACATTTGATCAATGAGAGACAAATATATTATCTTTTTTTATATTATATCACAAATAAATGAAAGATAGAAATTCCAACTTATATTATTTGATCATTGATCATTTTCTTCCCAAAGTGTTTTTTTTTAGTTATTAGAGGTCTCTTTTTTGTTTTTTTGTTTTTTTAAAAATTGATTTACAAATTAATGTAACTTGGGTATATGTAAAAAGTTTTCCCTTTTAAGCTTTTTACTTTTATATATGTGTTTTTTGGAGATGAGGTCAACTATTTTAAGTTAAAAGAGTTTTGATGGGAAAGCTCACCCACATTCGGTTTGGAACATGTTTCAAAATGGAATTCCAAGTCAATTTTGCCCAACAAAAAAGACATTATATATCCCAATCAACAGTTATTTGCTAACTTTGTGCTCGGAACTTCAATGAAATAACACCTTCACTGTCGCTTTTCAAAAAAATATGATTTCATTTCTTTTCAAAAAAATATATATATAATTTCATTTGATTCATTTACTTAAATTATATATTTGATACACAATCACATTCTTCGTATTTTAACGTAGGAGCTCTCAATAAAATCAACATGGACATATAGTTTAAGGAGAAACTTTTTTTTTTCCTTAAATTGGACATTTGAATTCTCATTTCCACATTTATTGATCAAATTAATGTTTAATTATGAACCTTCTCTTTATATTAGAAATCATATTTTGTGGTTGTGACTTATTTAATCAAATTAATTTGAATTGATAGGGTATATAAAAGACCATTATTAGTTGGCTCAATTATTAAAGCTTTTTTTTTTTTTTTTTTTTTTTGAGAAGAATTATTAAAGCTTAATTGTTCAAAAGTTTACTTAAGGATTCGAATCTTCTTATCTTATACTTTTGATCATAATAAATAAACATTTATAGTTTGAGTCATGCAATAATAACATACTTTATTTAGAGACTTTTTTCAAGGGACCTTAAACATTAATGGTGATTTTATGTATTTTCTCAAAAAAAAAAAAAAAATGGTGATTTTATATATATGGAGGCTTTTTTTTTCTTTAATGTTTGAACTTTTACGTGGCCTAAATTTATTGAACTTTTCATTTGAAAATTATCAAGCTTGTTGGCCATATTATTGCTGAACTCAAAAAGAAAAAAAAAAATTGTTTTTAATTATTTTAAAAATCTTATTCAAAGTATGGAAAACAAAAAATAACATATAAACAAACTTAATTTTTAAAAAATAAGAAACAAAAATTATGAGAATCATGGAGATTCTCATCTACTAAAATAAACTAAATCAAAAGTTAGCTTTACTTTATAAAACATTTGTTGACTAGATTAGAGAGAGAGAGAGAGAGAAGCATCAATTAAAACTAAACCAAAATCAATTCAAAGTAGTTGGGCTAATGCAATTGAGAGGGGAAGGGGGGGCTCCCCCATACATGGTATATACTTGTCTTTCTTTTTCAAATGATTCCTACACCTTTCTCCCCTTTCTATTTTTTTTTTTTTTTTTTAAATGTTCAAATTCTATTTTGATTCATCTTTCATCTTTATTTCATTTTCTGTCCCAATATTATATTTTAGTCCTTCAATTTTGTATATATATATATATATAAAAGAAACTATTTTGCTTCTTGTTGTTGATTTTTTTCAGTCTACTAGGGAAGAACAAGGCTTACTTGAATTCATCCAAAATTATATTATAAATATGAAGTTCCCCTCATAATTTTTTTTTCATAGGAAATTTAAAAAATAATAATAATAAAACCCAAAAAAAAAAAAAAAAAAAAGCCAAAACACATTTATGAAGGAATAATAGGTTTTACAATGTTCAAGGCACTGAAAAAAATGAAGATAAAATGAGTGAAGTGGGTTGCATCATGACTTTACAAGTCAATTCAATGTCTAGAATTTGCTTTCCTTTCACTAATGGGTTTGATCTCATGATGTTCCAAACTTATCCCCTTTCTTCTTTCTAGTTGCTCAGTTAGATTCAAAGTAACACAGTGGGAGTGTGTGAATGTTTAATAATATTAAAAGGGTTTTTTTTGCTTCCCACTTGGCTTCTTTGTGCTTGAAATTGCTATATAGCTTTTGTGAATGGAATTCATTATTGGGGGATTGTATCCATTGAAATAGAAACACATTTATTTGTCCAAAAGAAGAAGAAAATTAAAGTTCTCACAAAGACTTCAATGGCCTCCATAATTGTTTGTCTTCTTACACTCCCTAGCTAAGCTAAGCTAAGCTATATGAAGAGAAAGTACTGAAGAAGACCCCTACACAAGACAAGGTTTTGCCTTTCTTTTTCCCCCCCTTTTACTATTCTTTATTCTTTTAAGATTGTGATATGATACTTCAATTAAAATGTCATCTCTTCTATCATGAGAGTATCTAATACATTCGAATAAACTACATAAAATGAGTGTTCTATATAACCAATCTAATGTTCGTTTAGTCCAACACTGTTGTTGAAAATGACATTAATTATAAACCCATTAGATTTGACAAGTTTTTGCATTACTAGCCGTATGTTTCTTTGACACTTGAAGGCACAGTGGATGCACGTACTTGTTAATTTGGAAAATGTTTTACTTTTTTCGTCCTGTCGAGGACGGCTAAATGAGGAAGAGGCTAATAGCATCTCAATTATACGAGGTCTTATACCTAAAGTTGACAATATCATATTATTGTGAAAATTATGGAGAGATCTATTGTCTATAGCTATAACAAGTAGTATCATAAACATGCTCCAAATTTAGACGTATTAATAAGCCTTGAAAAAGGTAGTAGGTTCTATCAAACTATTGGGAATATGCGATCATAAGGTCTCACGTTAATTAGGAAAGGAGAAGAATATAAGTATACTTAGTGATCAAAGACGTCATGATCTTCTTTGATATGAAGTTTGGAGTGAAATCAAAAGCAAACCATGAAGGTTTTTATCCATAGTGGATAATATCATACCATTTTAGAAACTATATATAGAAAATTAAAGGCCTCTTGTCTTTGATTTAATTATTTCATCTGACATATATGAAATTTATAATAAACATATAAGTTTTGAAAAACTCAAATGAGTCTAAGATAACATAATTTATTAAAGAAATAAAATAAATAATTAATTAATTAATCTAAGAAAGTCAGTTTATCAAACTCCTCCCTCACATACAAAATATTCTCACACACAGTAGTACATCAGTCACAAACAATGTATACATGTAGTTTTTATCTTATTTTGATTATCTTTACAGGAAAAAAAAACGTCTTTCTAGGGCTTGCATGTGTAAGTTAGGATATGTTTGGTTTAACTTTTTCAAGTATTTAATTTTGAAAAAAAAAAATTATTTTGAAAAATTTTTTAGGACAACCACTAAAAATGACTTATTAAAAAATGAGTTGAGAAATAAACCATTTTGAGAGAAACACTTGAAAGTAAATGTTTTAAAAAGAGTTTTTAAATATATAATAACTTGTGTATTTACATTTATGAGAAAATGTAACCAAACATATATAAGTGTTTAAATTCTAAATGATTTTTATACAAAATGTTTTTTTTAAAAAAAAACATTCTTGAAAAACATTAGGGCCCATTTGGAATGCCTTTTAATTTAAATGTTTGTCAAGAGTGCATTTTTAATTTAAGTGAAAGATAAAAATTATAGAGCGTTGGAATTGCGATCAAAGTCATACATTGGCTGAGAATGAAAGAAGATCATAGGTATATAAGTGAGAAACAACAAATCTATTGGTACGAGACTTTTTGAGTGAGACGCCAAAAACAAAACTACAAGGACTTATGCTCAAAGTGAACAATATCATGTCATTGAGGAGATATGTGAAGGGTTCGCGGTCTTGACATAGAGAAAGAAAAAAGTTAGGGAGGGAGTGCAAAATTTTGAGAGAGAGAAAAGTTGGAGAGCAAGAGAGACAAATTTTAGGGAGAGAGAAAGGTAAAAAGAAATTAGAAAAGAAGGAAAGTTAGAGAGATACATAAATTTTAGAGTGAAAAAAAGGGTTAGAAAAAAGGACATTTTTTTGGGAGAAAAAAAGTTAAGAGAAAGGGATAAAATATTTTAGAGAGAAACATATAAAGTTAGAGGGAGAAGTACTGAAAATTTTATTGAGAAAAAACATTAGAAAAGAAGAGCAAAAAATTTAGATATAGAGAAAAAGAAAGATTGACAAAAAATTTAGAGAGACAAATATCATAAACGGAGAATTTTTTTAGAAAGAAAAAAAAAATTATGGAGTGGGAGGAAAAATTTTTGAAGAGAGAAATAAAGGTTAGAAAGAAAGAAGAAAAATATTTATTCATATCATAAAATGAACCATACTTGACTGCACAATCCTGTGTAGGGATCTCTTTATACACACCATATTAAAATCTATTGACAACAAAGAGAGAAAGTAGAATCTCTGTATACACACCATGTTAAAAAATTATCTCTCCTAGTTGTCAATATTTTATTAGTAGTGTGTAAGGAAGTACGTTATGTAGTTAATTAGTATTATCTTTATAAAAATTTTAGAGATAAAAAAGGTTCGAGAGAAAAAAAATCGAGATAAATAAAGTTAGAGAGGACTGAGGAGACAAATTTTAGAAAGAAAAAGAAGTAACTTTCCTCAAAATTTCAAGGCAAAAATGGAGTGAAATAGAAGGACACAATTTTGGATTCTAAAGTAATAATCATTTTAAAAAACATTCTCTAACAATCATTCGACCAAATATCGCTAGAAACATAGTTATCACACTTTCATCGACATTTTCATTGACATTTACAAATGTCAACACGTTCGAAATTGACATGCGGGTGAATCGAGATTTCCATTATATCATAATGAAATTGGTAAAATATAAACAAAATAATAACAAAATGTAACAAATGTTGGAGATAATATTTATAATAAGTACCAACAAAAGCATAGTTCAACCTGACAAAAAATTGTACTAATGACAAAAAAGTATGTGGTTCGAATCTCCACCTCCATATTATCAAAAAAATATTAATAATAAGTATTTTTACTTATTTTAAAAATGTAAAACATTTATTTGTTAATTTAATTTTTTTGTTTTAAATATTTTTTCATAAATATTCATCAACGTCGACATTTTGTTGACATTTCCATCCACGTTCAACATTTTAACCCTAATCACCCCACAACAACAAGAGAGCCCAAACACTAATCAATTCCTCGATCAATCAACAAATGACATACAAGTTATGGATAGCAGTCACTTTTAAGTCATTTTCATTTTTTTCCACTATGAATTTTAACAATGACAACACTTCTAAATATATGTCCTTAATTTGCTGAAACTAACTTGAAATTTATCCATATATATGGATAAAATATTAAGGATTTGTTTGGTATACTTGTTAGTTCAAGCACTATCTTAAAAAAAAAAATTAAAAAAGTTTTATATATCTCACATTTTTTAAAGTGTTTAAAATAACCAAAAACAAATTGTTGCAATATTAAAAAATAATTCTATTAATTACAAATATATTTTATTTTCATACCACGCAAGTTTGGGACATTTCAGTTAATCACTTCAAAGTCATTTTCTTTGATAATCTACCTCTAAAGTATTTCTTCAAAAATATAGATTTTAAATTTATCCATTTTTTAAACGTGTTTTTTATTTATTAAGATTTTTTTTACTAAAAAAACACTTCGATTCATCTAAAATCATTTATCCGACATACTTTAAATTATTTTTTTCCAAATATGCTTATTAGAAAATTTGATTTTACCTAAAAAGTTTTCTTTCCTATAAAGTTATTCCATACAATTAATCTAATTCATTCATGTCATATGTGAATCCTGTTCTCATAAACATATGCTCATAGTGTCAAATTTTATCTTTTTTTACAAAAAAAAAAAAAAAAAAAAAAAAAAAAAAAAAAAAAAAAAATCAAAATTTAACTTGCCCATAAGTTATTATACTTTTGAAATATATTGTCACACTTTACAAATATAAGTGATGGACAAGAATATGCTAGCCCATTATTATAAAAATAAAAAAATAAAAAAAAATAAAAAAAATCAAATAAAACCATAACAGTGCCTTTTTTTTTTTTTTTTTGGACTAAAGGCCTAAATTATTTTACAATATCCTAATTAGAAATTAAAGTAAGCACATAGGAAATTATGTCGAAGCCATAACATCAATGCGTCATTCACACCAAGGAAAAGAGAAAGTATATATTTAAAAGCTAAAGATGAACTTTCACTGTCCAACAAACAAGTATAAAATAATACCACCATGTGTTTATTACTTGATTTTAATACATATGTATGCACAAAATCATTGTCGAAAACATGAACTTTGACCAAACAACTTTAATTTATTTTCTTTGTCACCACTAAATTTAAGCAAAGTTGGTAAGGTTTTAATTTTCAATCTATATAATAATTAATCTTCTAAGAATGGAAGAAGAATGGATGATATTAAAAGTTTAATAAAAGGTTTAAATCGTATTTTATTTTAGTTCTTAGATATTGCATGATGAGTTTGATTTCAAATATGGTGTCTATTTGGTTTCTTTTTTTTTTATTGTGATGTCTCCGGGGATCCCAATTTTTGTTCTTTGGACCAAATACCCGTTTGGGTTTAATGGACTCTGATACGATTAAGGTTCCATCTCAAAACCAATTGGCAATGAGTGGGGTGACCCTTCTAACATATAAATTGTGAGGTCTCAACTTTTCTTTTCAATGTGGGATCCTCAACAGTTGTATGGTTGGGTAACTTAATGTATGAAGATCAAAATCCACAAAAATATATTTATGTTGACCCAATTCAATATTCCTCAGGAGACAAGCTATAGGGTGTGTTATAGGTAATTTTGGACCACTCTGATACACAATGAGTTGACGAGGACAACCGGGCAGAAATAGGACCAGGAAACTGACCCAGAGGAAGAACAGACCAGAGGGTCGGGCCAACTTGGCCCGACCCATATGGTCGGCCTCGGCCCGCTTGCGCGGGTCGAGCTCTTCCGCCTCCGTTCGGTCCCTGGTGCCCTCGGTCGTCCCAGTTCCGCTCAGTTCAGCCCTGAATTGCCTCCGAACGCCTCGAAACAATAGAGCAGGAACAGGTATTTAAACTCCTCTTCGTCACTGGAGAAGGGATGCCGAAATTCATTCTCTGAACTCTCTACTTCTCCTCTTGCTCTTCCATCAATTTTCTGACTCAAGCATCGGAGTCGGTGTGGCAAGCACCACCCCAGTGTGAAGTGTTTGCTTGTCTTGCAGGTCACGTCTTCCCCCTCTCATACAAATTTACCGTTGGTGGCACGTGAAGGTCGGGTGAGTCTCCTGTCTGGATTTTGACATCAACAGGGTGAATTTTATTTTTTATTTTCATTTAAAATTTTGAAAATAATAAAATAAAATTTTTAAAACACTTCTTATAAAAAAAAAATGGTTCTAATTAAGATACTTGCGTAATTAGTTACATTTTGTTAAAAGTTATTTCAATCACAAATTTATTTAGTTGCACTACATTTAAAAGTAATTTTAGAGCGATTCTCGATCAGTCACTTTAGATTTACTTTTTAGATAATCAACTTTAAAGTGTTTTTTAAAGAAAAAAAAAATAAACCAATTTGATTATTTTCAAGAGGAATTTTTATTTGTTAATAAATTAAATACTCTTGTATTCAAGGGAAAAAAAAACACTTATTGATCCTTAAAAAATCAATGAGAAAGTTAATCCAAACACACTCATACGTCCTGTTTGGTAACCATTTGTTTTTTTAAAATTATGTTTGTTTTCTCTCAATTTTCTTACAACGGTTTTCATCTTTTTTAAGGAAAATTTTGAATTCTTAGCTAAATTACAAAAACAAAAATAAGTTTTTGAAAACTACTCTTTTTAGTTTTCAAAATTTGTCTTGATTTTTTAAAACATGAAAAGAAGGTATAGATAACAAAACAAAGAAATTTATGGATGAAAGTAGTGTTTATAAGTTTAATTTTAAAAACCAAATGGTTATCAAACAAGACCTTAGTTTATTCAATTTACTATGACTCGAACAAAGAAAACACCAGCTTTAATTCATATCAAATGATATCTATAGAGTACATTTCTCTTAACAAAAACAGTGGAAATGACTTTGGGTTTTTGATTTTCCAAAAGTGAATGAGTCCAATTATTTTGCTCCTTTACACATCCTTGCTTTTGCTTAATCAGAACGCTGACAGATTCTCATTCTGATGATCAAAGCAGCAACCCACTTAGGAGACACTTTATGCATTATCAATTATTATGCATATGTTTTTAAAACTTTTTTCTAATTAATGCATGAGTTGTTGGTTTTAATGTTTCATTCTCTCCTTTTAGAGTTTGGTCCTATAATTATCAGTTGTTTGTTACATATACTCTTATCTATCTGCACTAAAAGGACATTCTTAAACCACCACCATCCATTATATCCCATTCCCAACAAACTTCCCATAAACCCAAAAAGTTTTATTTGATTCAGATACATGACATTGATGAGATTGCTTCCTATCAATATATTAGGCAAATTTAAGACATCTATCCCATCAAGAAGTTGATTTTTCCTATGACTAAGTTGGAGTTCTAAAGATGAGTTTGGTTTATCTTTTAAGATTAGAAACTGAGAATGGTAAAAAACAAATGTTTTGATTATCAATTTCAAAACACATGAAACATCCATTATCAAGTTAGTTTCTTTTTAATTCAACTATATGTAAGGATGGAGATTCAAATCTCAAACATTTTTTTTATTAAAGACGTATGTTTTAACCAATTAAACTATACTCAAATTGATTCTCAAACAGGTTAACCGAATATTGGAATTATTCCAGAATAAAGTTATATACACATGTATCTCACATTAATATTGAGACCTAAACATGTGAATGGAAGCATAGTAAAAAAAGCAAAGTGTGGGTGTCAGAAAATAGCATCTCCATATTGGCAACTAGCTTAGCTTGAGCACAATGATGGAAAATACTTTTTTTTTTTTTAAGAACATGAAAATATACTTTTCTTAATTAATGGTAGTAACAAAGTAGACAATAATATTTTATACATGTTGTTAAAAAATATACTTCTTAAAAATGCATTAGGTCACAGTAAATGAACAATTGACATTAGACTAATTTGTCCAAGTTGGCCATATATTTATACACAAGTACAAGGATTATGATTTTGTAAATAAAAAATGACAACTTTTCATGATTGCTATTGCACTTGATATCAGTTACAAATATTTTTTTTCTTTATTTATTGTAACAATATTATTCCATCAAATAATTATCATCATGTTATATAATAATTAATAATGATATCTTCTAAGAAATTTCATAAAAGGAAAAGGAATCTTCATGCACTATTTAGCAAAAGTTGAAGATCTAAAGCTAATAATCATCCAAACCAAATCTCATATATTCATATAAGTCTAAAGGAAAACTCTCAACTAATTCTCAATTGTGGCGACAACTCAAGAATCGATCAGATTCATGAGATGAGATGTTCTCAAGATTTGAAAGAGAAAAAGAAAAAGAAGAAGAAAAAAAACATCAAAAAGTTTGCAATACAGATCACAACCCCAAGTTTTGTATGGTTGATAATCAAAAGTTTATAATAGAGATAATATTTTTAAAAAATAGAGTAACTGGCATCTATTTGATGGTTTTTTTTTTTAATGTTACTGAGAAAACATCGTAGAAACTTGATGTGAAATAAGCAAAAAAAAAAATTGAAAAATGAAAAAGTAATTAAAAGATGTGAAGAATTTTAAAGACTATACTTGTCGGGTGAATAACATTGTATAGATAATGGGGCAAGACGTGGATTATTTTCTAAAAAGTATATATATTGGTTACTCTAACATGAAAAAATGTGTGATGATGTAAAGATAAGGATAAATGAAAGTTGCCCAGTTTGATTTATCACAATTGTATTGTAAATACATACATCCATTATGATACACTTCGTATAAAAAAAAAAATAAATATATTGAGTAATTGCAATGGGTGGCAAATTAATTATATATAATAGCAGATTTAGCACAAGGTAAAAAGAATTGCAAATATGGCAAAAAATTAGAATACATTTTGATAATTCCAGTTTTACCCTTATTGTTATTTTAAATATAATTCTTGCAAAGTTCCTCTTCCTCCACGAAGTTTCGCTCTCATGTTTTCTTCTTCTTCTGCCGCAGATATTTGGATTGGAATCTTCTGCTCATATGATTTCTTCTATCTTGGATTTGATTTCTTCAAATGGATTTCAGATTCTGTTACGATTTCTTCTGTTGATTTTTTTTTTCCCATTTTCTGTGCATTTATGAGGTTGGAGTTTAATTATGATTTCTTCCTTTTATGTTTTAATTCAAGAATGCTAAATACCTATATATAGCATGATTTTCCTCTTGTGTGATTAATATGCTTTTTTTCCCTCTTTTGTTTTGTGCAGTTTATTAGGTTGTGCATTTTATTCTTCTTTTTTGATTTGCTTTGTTTTTTATGATGTTGAGGTTTTGTTATGATTTTTTCTTCTTCTTTTTAATTCAAGAATACAAAAATAGCAATTTTGGTGAGTGTTTGTATAGGTATATCAAAGTATATCACTGATATACTCCGGTTAATCGTAGTCTGTCACTGACTATCACTGATAGATTTCGATTAATCGAAGTCTATCACGGACTATAATTGATATATAATGAAATACAAAGAACACAAGAATAACAATTTTATGGAGGTGGTCACGGAGCTTGTGTGCTAGGCTTTAAAAATTATATTGTTGATTGAGAGTCGCTTGTTCGTAATGGTTATTTTTGGATTTTATGTTCTAATTACCACAAGAGACTTAGGCCCCGTTTGGTTCATGATTTGTTTTCGTTTTTATGTTTTTAAAAATAAAAAATACAAGGGAAACTATGAAAACGTGTTTGGTATACCTGTTTTCAAAAACAATTTTCGAAAACAACTCAAAAAATGGTCTATTTTCAAAAACGATAAAATGTTGTTTTCATTGTTTTCCAATTTTGTTTTCAAAATAATGGAAACACGAGATACAGCTTTAAAAACACAAGATACATCTTTCTTTCCATCAAACAATGTTGCATTATCTACCAACAACATTTTTTATTTTTGATATCCAAATTATCTTTGACTCTAAGGGAAAAAAAATACAAAATTAATGTTGGGTAAATAGTGTGTTTGATTGATACTGATATTTTGGTTGTTATTTTTACTTTTTACATAATTCTACTTATTTTGATATACTTCTCCAATTTACAAATCAAAAGTTTCATATAATACAACTATATGGTATATCTTTTTTTTTCCTTATAATTTCAATTCCAACAATTTTTTTTTTTTTTTTGAAGAATCAATTTCAGCATCATTGATTTATAATCTCTCTACAAATGAATAAAAGTCAAGTACAAAAATAATCATATTAAATTAACTTTTTCTAAAAAAAATTAATTTTACCAAGCACCTATTAATACTTTCGTGCATTTTCAAATTCATAACCAAACACAGTTTTCAAATTTTGAATTCAAATTTAAAGTTTTTAAATTAGAACCAAACATGTTTTTAGATATAATGGAAATAAGAAATTTGTTTTCGTTTTCTGCTGAATTCTTTATTTTCGAAAACAATTTTCAAATCACGAACCAAACGGGGCCTTAAATTTTTTGTTCAATTTATGATTGTAGTATAATAATTTTGGATGAGTTTCTAATTACCGAGATGATTGCAATGCAAAGTACTTTAATGATAGATTTCAATTAAATTGTTTTCTATCAGTAACAATCATTGGTAGACTTCAATTAATTGATAATTAACTGATTTCTATTAGGGATTGAAACTGATAGACTTGAATTAACTGATTTCTATCCTCGATAGAAAATGATAGATTTGAATTAAACTAATTTCTATTAGTGATACAAGTCAATACACTTCAATTAAATATATTTATGATAGAAACTGATAAACTTCAATTAAATTGGTTTCTATTAGTGATAGAAACTAATAGTCTTGAATTAAATCGATTTCTATCCGTGATAGAAACTGATTATCTTGAATTAAACAGTTTCCTATTAGTGATTATCACTGATAGACTTAAATTAAACTGATGGATAGAAATTGATAGCCTTGAATTAAACACGATACGAACTGATAGATTATGATTATCAGAGTCTATCAGTGATACACACTGATAGACTTCAATTAATCAAAGTTTATCAGTGTCTATCACTAATAGACTCCGATTAATTGAAGTTTATCATCAAAGTCTATCAGTATTTATTACTGATAGACTCTGATTAATCAAAGTCTATCAGTATTTATTACTGATAGACTCCGATTAATCGAAGTCTATCAGTGACTATCAATAATAGGGACTGATAGACTATTGGAGATACTAAGGGTATTTTCGTAATTTAACGTATTTTTTGCTATTTTCGCAAATAATTTTATTTTTTTGCTATTTTTTGCAATATTTTTGCCGGTTTTTGCTATTTGTGCAAATCCCCCTAATTTATTTTCTATGTATCATGACCTAAACTTCAGGTCATTGTATAGGTAGACATTCTCATTTGAATGGGCAAGTCAAACACAATTATTTTTTTTACCAAACTTTCTTCTAGAAAAAGATTATGACATAACATACTTTTTAAAACACAAGAGATATAACTTTTAAAAATGTAAGAAGGTTGAAAATGAACTGAACTACTTTAAGAACTAAAACAATAATTTAAGAAGAAAATAGAAAAAAAAAAAAAAAAAAAACTAAAGCAAGCCCACTTTGAACAGGAGCCACACATATTAAAACCTAAACAAAAAGGCAAAGGAGCTAGCAACAACAGCCAATTACCATCTCTCCTTTGGTTAGAAAATTAAAAAAAAAAAATAGAAAATGAGAGTGAAGGACTTGACTTTTCAACATGTTTAAAAATAAATTAATTAATTAAAAAAAAAAAAAAAAAAGAAAAAAAAAAAGAAAAAAACAAGAGACCACTTCCTTAAAGAAATAATATGGCTGCTAAACCACAGAGGTTTGCCCAATCTCTGTCATTCCCATGTTTTTTTTTTTTTTTTTCTTTTTGGCAATGTCAACTTTAATTTCCATATTGCCGGCTGGCCATTATATGTTAACATGGAATTTAAAAAGAAGGTAAAAGTTAGTGTTAAGCTTGGCATTGTTGATTTTTGTAAAATTGAGGATTAAAGGATTGGAGGGAAATTAAAGTTAGGGTCTTCTCTTCTAGAAAAGATCATGAGATTAGAGCTTTCTCTTGATTGGTTCCTTCAAGGTAAAATGTGGAGGCTTGTTGGAACTCTTATAGTGGAGAAAAAGCTTAATTTGGGAACTAAAAGGTATGGTTGCTAAGAAAGGAGTCAAAAAAATATATATATATGTGTTGGTAAAGTGTGTAATAATAGCTACAAGAGTTCTTATGGTTGAGGATTTATTTTTTGAATTGGGTCTATAAAGAATATAATATGGTGATCAAGTTTGATTACACAACTATTATGGATTGAAAGATCTTACATCTTCTAATCTTTCAAACGTGAGTCTGGTAATCTAGGATAATAGGATGTAGGTCGTTAGTTTTGACCTTTTTTCTTTTTCCTTTTTGATAGTTAATCGTACTTTGAATTTGTAACGTGGAATTTTTGGATGAGAGGATGGGGTTTTAAAGTCGTATCCCAAACATAGTAGTTGATATGGAATTCTCAAGTGACAAGCAAAAAATGGTGAGTCTCAAAGACATTGCCATGTATGTAGTGGAATTGTGAATAATATCCCGATCAAATTCCAAAAGTGCGGTTTAGGGTAAAACTATCTCTCTATTAATATGAGGTCTTATATGTAAAACTAAAAGCAGCGTCTGAAGAGTTTATGTCTAAAGTGATGAACGGTATCATAACTTTAATTATTTAAAAAAAAAAATATATGTTTTTCTAAGTATACTTTAGCCAAACATCCCTCTCTTTTAAGGGCAGTAGTTATTCCTAAAGAGTTTGGTAGAGAAAGTTTGTAATGCAATTTCGTGCAAGTTTTCTTAATTGAATCTCCTTTTGAAAAGAAAGAAAGAAAAAATTAGGTAACATTTAATGTTGAACCTGCAACGAAAAATTTGGAAATTGACAAAACAAAGCAATGTGAACAACATAAATTAAATAAAGCAATACGAAGGGAAACAATGTCACGAAAATTAAGGAAATTGGCAAAACCTTAATTAGTAAGTTGTCGGAAGAAATTTAGGTATAAGCTGATGGATATATAATTCTTTTTCTTTTTCTGTTGTTTCTTTTTGAACATCTGAGATGGAAAATTATAAATATTAGATTACTACAACATAAACAAAGATTTAGTGAGGGTGATATCAATTAATTTATCCTCGCGTGTAAAGAAACAAGTGAAGAAAATAATTAATCACTTTATCATAAAATAATAAAATAAAGTGAGATTTTTAAAGCAATGTGTACTTTAATATTGAAAAAGATTGAATAATTAGTGTTACAAAACTTTAATTCTTTAATTTATGTTTTCTTGTCTTTCTTAACCATGTGATATTAACATCTTTGTCAAAAAAAAAAAAAATAAAAAAATAAAAAAATATATTAAGAGTCCAAAATCGATTAATTTGGGATTTAGGGTTTAGGGTTTAAAATTAATCGACTTTGGACTCTTAAGTACGTTCCTAAACTATTTCATGGCCTTTTAACTTAATAAAATAAAATCTTTAAAGCTGTAGTCAATTAACTCTCCCAGTAATGATTCTCCATGAATGTGGTTTTTAGAAAAAAATTTCCTTTCTTTTTTGTCAAATTAATTGGCATGTATCTTCGATCAATAGGTTAGAGGTTCAAATCCTTCTATCTCAAATATAGTAGAATTCAACCAGAAAAATCTACTAACCTGTATAGATATGACATTCAGATTAGTTTCCTGTGATATGTACTTGCCTAAAATTTTAAACATTAGATTTTACGGGTCTGTTTGGTAGGCCATCCGGATTTTATATGCTTTTGAATTCTGTGATCCAAATAGTGAAAATTTTGAAAACAACTCTTTTATGTTTTTAGTGTATCCATATTTTGAATTTGAAAATTTTAAATGCAAAATTAAATTAAAAAAAGATAAAAAATTTAATAAATATAGTATTTCATGTTATAAACTCAATTCATTTTTGTGAAATTTAAATTTGTGTAATATAATGTATTATAAATTATATGATATTATAAAATAATAATTATACAAAATTTATAACATATAAAATGTTTATAAATTAATTAATAATAGTTTATATTCAACTTAATATTAAGTTGGTAACTAGTTGGAATCCAATTTCTGGTACTAATTATTATCAAACACATTTTGAACAATTTTTGAAATTGAAATCGAATTTCTGAATCTGCTACCAAACACATATTCGAAAACATGAAATACAACTTTGATTTCATTGAATCCCTTGTTTTCAAATTTCTGTTTTCAGATCACCTATCAAACGCACCCTAATTTTTATTAGATGAGTGTTCGTTGTTGTGCATGTTCATATGAGATTTTTGGGAAAATTTAATTCTTGAGAGTTGAACTTGAATTTGTATTAATTTGTATAGTGATCGTACAACCTCTAATGTATGATTCTTTAATTCGTTCTCTTGAACCGTGTACTTAACTCGAGGGTTAGAATGTTTATTCTCAAATAGATTTGTTGATCTTGTTAAATCAACTTGAAGCTTGTATTATATTGAATCAATCTTTGGTCATGGCCTGTTGATCTTTTTGGAGAATTGATCAGAATTTTGAAGTGTTATCTTTCAAAAGTCTTTTGAGTTCTCCAAGTTCTCCTTGTTCTCTAAATCTTTCAATGTGACTCCCTTGAAATGAAGGATAGTCTTTCAATCTATGAGTGTTGTGTGGGTTTGGACTTAGTTGGCTTTGGACCCAACTATTTGGATTTGTGATTTATGCCGAATTTTTGTTTAATTAATATTTGGACTTATTTGATTTTTGGTCCAATGGTAAATATGACCCAAGTGGGGAATGAGAGGATTCAAAACACAGACTTGTTGGTCATTTGTATAAGTTTTATTTCAGCTGAGCTATACTCATGTTAGTTTAACCAAACTAATCTTACTTGATCAAATGCTCATAACAAAGACACATGCATTATCTAGATTTGTCTTTTTTTCTTCAAATTTAATCTTAAACATATTTCAATTTATAATTGGTCTCAAATTTTATAATATGCAACTTTGCCATCAACTTAAAATAATAACATGACAATTCGTGATTGATCGAAATTTCTAACCGTGTGAACTAAAGCATTAAAGAATCATGCGATTAATTTTGATTTTTTTTTATAAAAAAGGAAAGATCTTGTATGTGTATCTATATACATATAAATAAAAGGATCCATTGAAAATTTTATGTTCCATCATCTATCGATTAACGATGATAAGATATTGTCAAAGCGAGCATAGCTCAGCGGTAATTGGCATGTACCCTCGACCACAAGGTTAGAGGTTCGAATCCCCCCACCCAAAATGCTGATGTACTCAAAAAAAAAAAAAAACGATGATAAGATATATGTGAAATTTTTATGATAGAAATATTTGAAATATTAAATAATTGATATATATTTAAACAAATTATTGTGCTACATTTTCATTTGTTTGGTGTCACTCCTCCTTAAACTTGGGATTGAAGTTGTTATGGTTTATTGGAAGGATTATATGAATGATTTGTGGAGTTTCTTTGAAAAATAAGCCAAGATTTATGAATAAATTTTGTATTAAATTTGAAATTTTGAATGTATTCTTCCTGAAATTGTAGTGAATATGGAAGAAAGAAAAAGATTTAGTAGGTCCTATAAATTTTACAAATTTTGAAATTCCTGATTAAACGGGTCTTTGTATAATAAGATTATAATGATAAAATATTAAATCCAAATAAATTTCTTTAGTTTGAGAGATCAAATTGAAGGAAACAAAATAGATGGAGCATAATTGAATTTTACATAATTTACATTTTTTTTTTTTTTAAATTCACTTTTGGTCCCTGAACTTTCATGAAAGTAACAATTTAGTAGGTTTTTTAGAAAAGTAGAAAAAAAAAACAAAAAAATTAGAAAAAAAAAAGGGAGTTTGAAAAATATTTAGAGATGAGGGGTGTTACGTCTGTTCAACCTACGCGACACCCTTGTTTTTCTTTTTTTTTCGTTTTTATTTCTTTGTTTATTTCTTTTTTTTTTTAATTATTATTAGTATATTAAATTTATTTTATTTAATGATTATGGCTTTTTAAAAATATTTGTTTCCATTTCATTTTCCAAATAATGAATTTAATGATTATGTTTTTTTAATAATTGATTTGTTTTTAATTTTAAAGTTTGCATTTTTTAATATATATTTATAATTTAGACGTTTTGAAGTTTGCATTTTTTTCTTGTCTATATCATTTTTTTTTAATATACTCATAATAATTTTAAAAAAAAAAAAAAAAAAAAAAAAAAAAAAAGTTTGTTGCGCCTTGAAAGGCGCAACAGTACGGAGGTGGGGTGTCGCGTAGGTTGAACAGACGCAACACCCTTCATCTCTAATTATTTTTCAAAGGCCCTTCTTTTTCTAATTCTTTTGTTTTTTTTTACTACTTTTCTAAAAAACCTCAATTTAGTCACTGAACTTTGATTTGTAACAATTTAGTCCCTGTACTTTCAATTTTGTAACAATTTAGTCCTTGAACTTTAATAAGTAACAATTTAGTCCCTATACTTTCAAATTTGTAACAATGTAGTCCCTATACTTTCAAACTTGTAACAATTTAATCTTTGTTGCAAAAAAATCAAAATTAAATGTTGATTTTTATTATTTAATGATAAAACTTTGTAGCTTATTAACATATTGGATCCCAATTTAGATTATTAATCTATCTAGGTAAGAAATTACATTAAATCTTTACATTAATTTTTCACGATAGGGAATAAATCGTTACAAATTTGAAAGTACAAGGACTAAATTGTTACTTATTAAAGTTCAGAGGCTGAATTGTTACAAAATTGAAAGTACAAGGACTAAATTGTTACAAAATTGAAAGTATGGAGACTAAATCATTACAAATCAAAGTTCATAGGCTAAATTGTTACTTTCACGGAAGTTCGGGGACCAAAAGTGATTTTTAACATTTACTTTTTTACGTGAGTAGAAATTTACCTTTTCTTTTTCCTTTTTCTTTTTTTCTTTTTCCTGTTGACTTTGACTGTACTCTTAACTTTTATTGCATCTTCGATTTTGACCACACAAATTTGACTTTAATATTTGCTGACAATCTATTTTTTTCCCAACTCAAAATATAAAAATAAAGTACATTTCAACCAAGCTTTACTACACAAAGCATCCTAATGATTCCAGATGTTTTGTTGATGCTCTTTATACAGTACAAAAATTACAAGACTCAAAAATGTACAATTTGTCCTTAATAACCATAAACCTATTTTTAAAAATAAAAACAAGTTTATTTATGACTCCCAACCATTTCTGTAACTTTCGGTCGTTTTCTCAAAGATTTTCAGTAATTTTCTCTCAAAGATTTCGTCAACATCAATGTTTGTAACAAAATATTCATAACTTAAACTGAATATTTCCATCTATAATGCCAATCAACATCAAATTAAGACTAACTACTAACCCAGCAAAGCCAAATAATTATGGCTAAATTATAAAAAATACCTCTAAACTATGGAGTTTGTTTAAAAAATGTCCCTGAACTTTAAAAAGTTTCAAAAATACCCCTGAACTTTACAAAAAGTTTCAAAAATACCCTTGCGTTAATTTAAAACCGCTAAAAATGTTTTGAAAATACCATTGCCGAAAATCTAGTCAAGCTTTTGGGATGATGTGTTGAAAGAGAAGAAAAGCTCCTAGTGTATGAATACATGAAAAATAGGTAAAGCTTCTCATTAATTTTCATGGAAGAAGAATTTATGATGAGAAAAGAAAAAAAAAAAGAGCATTTTCTTATAAGGTTATTTTTTAAAATCTTTTGAAAGTTAAGTTTCCATCCAAAAATTAACGACAATGGTATTTTTGAAACATTTTTTTAAAGTTCAGGAGTATTTTTGAAACCTTTTAAAGTTTAGAAGCATTTTTGAAACAAACCCCATAGTTCAAGGACAATTTTTATAATTGGCTGGCCAAAAACCTTTGCTAATTTCAAAGTTGAATGGATTGTAATTAATTATGTAGCTATCATAAAGAATAGCTTGTTTTATTAACACAGGTAATCCAAAAATGTCAGGTTTGTTTCTGATTTAAGTTGAGAAAGAGAGAAAAAGAGAGATTATTCTTCTGTACATTCAAAAGTTTGTTCATGTTAATAACTTTTTTTTTTTTTCTCTACTTTCATTTATCAAAGTTGGTAACTTTTTGGATTATTATCATTATTTGAAAGCAACTTGTTAACAAAATATAATAAATAGTCAACAATGACGGCTTGGCAAATTGCAGCTCCAACCAAACCCCACCCACTATCCAACCAATTCTAAACCCTCTAATATTTCACTCACAATCCCTTGAACCTCTTTTTTTTTTCATTTCCATCCTCCAAATTTTTCATATTTACATTTCTCATCCCAATTTCAACACCCAACAGCAAATAATCATCATCACCAAGTAGTAAAAGGAAAATAGTTGGCTTTAAGCTCTGAAAGCAATCTACCTGGTGTTTTGTTTGGCATTTCCATTTCTGTTTCAGTCATTTTCTTTGCTATATTGTTCTTGATATGTATTTTACTTACCTAGGGAAAAAAAAAAAAAAGTTAACCTCTTACTGTGTGTAAAAGTAAAAGTAAAGAGGTTCCCAGCCAAAATTTTCAATTAAAAAATAGTGAAGAACATCACAAGGTAAGGTTTATTTTAAGTCCAAACACTAGTGAAAATATTCAGCTTTTGCAAAAATTGATCCTTTGTCAAAGATCTTGAAGATCTTTGAACGCATCAAGTTTCTCATCTTCTGCCCCCACACCCTTGAAAAGTAAAAGCTTTTTCCATGTAGAAAACCAGCCTTCTTTATGTTAGGCCAAGCCCCATGTTCCATAATATTATATGAAGAAAATAAAGAGAAAGCACTTGCAAGCCAACAAAACCAAACCCCATCCACATTCACATCCCCCATGTGCTGGCCCCAACTCAAGTTCCTATAATAAATTTTTCCTTTTTCAGGTCAAAGATACACTAATGAACTACCCTCTCCCCTGCCCCTCAAATCATCTAAACCGGGTCTATTTGGAATGACTTTCTAAGTGCTTAAAAACACATTTTTAAACTCTTAGAAAGTCATTCCAGACATACGACCATATCAGAAGAAATCACCCTCCGCCTTCCTATTTGAGTTTTATATTCAAGTTGATCCAATTACACCCCTCATATAGACCTCTGCTAATGAGGTTTTAAGACTCAGGGCTTCCAGATGAACAATATCAGTATTAGCATTGCTTATTAAGAGGGAAATTTAGGTGAAAAAGTAGTTTTTGGTTCTCTTTAAACTTGATAGAGAAGTTAAAAATTTAATGATCAAAAGATGTAATAATAGAAAGGATGATAAACCGATTCCAGTTTCGACGAGAACGGAGACCTAATTTAGAAGATGCTGCTTTGCTGCATTGCCAAGTATCACCAGTGCCTGCCTTGAGAACCGCCGCCGCCTTTATTCTTTGAGAAGAAGGCATTCTTTGGCTTTGGTATCTCATGGATGTCCATGACTTGGATTGTTCTTTGCCTTTTAGCTTCAATAAGGGAAACAGACAAACACAGCAATTAGTATTGATTTGTTCCTAAAGAGTCAGAAACGAAATAAGAGGGAAGAAAGCTGTAGCCAAACCATTTTCAGCTTCTTTGTAATTCTCTTGAAGCCTTTTTCTAGCTGATGCAAGTTTTTGGGAATCGAAATTTGCTTCCTTCTGTTGTTCTTTCTGTCTCTGCAAATGGCCATCAATTCAATAGACATAATAAGAAAACCTTCCTAAAACAGCTATTTTGTTGAAGACAAATTTGGCAGACTGTAAGTAAGACCATGCATATCATCTGGGACCTGAGAAAATTTAGACCTACCACTCAAATTTGTCAAATTTCAACACAATTGATGCAGTTTGAGTTAAGTTTGTTATGTTTTCGGAAGCATAAGAATCGAAAGTTCAATTTTCTTCCTCCATTTTTGGCAACCAAACATAGAGTTAAAAGACTCTAATTTGGTTACCATACATTTTGAGGAGTTAAAGACGACGTTGGAGCTGGTTGTGCTGGTTTGGGCGGGGCGTCTCTTCTTGGCATAGGCTTTCCCTTTGGTTCTGGCTCTGAGTTATTTCGGTCGGACCCAGAACTTCCATCTAGAAAGACAAGAGAGAAAAAAGGAGAAACCAAATTAATCCATGGTAAATGATGGCAAATGAAACAAGAAGCTTAAGTTTGCTTGCATATGATTCGAATACGATACTCACTGTGTGGATTCGGGGAGTATGCAAAATCAGGAACCTAGACGAAAACAAAACGTTAGAAACGTAGCAGTAAAGAAACTTTTCAATCTTTTTCCATAAAGAAAACCAACATTAGAACTCATAAGATCAATGATTTCAGTTCACCTGATGATAACCATTTTGAGGAGCTTTTTGCTGGGGTGAGTCACCATCAGCTGTGTCAATGGCATTAGAAACTATTCTTAGCTAAATTTTTCAACAACAGAGTGACTAAGCTTAACCTTCTAATCATTTCTGAAAGAATTGAATTATGAAGTTAAGACTGATATTTATATTTGCTACCTATTAGTGTAGTTGTCTGCTCCCCAGGCTGATTCAACCTGACCCATTCATCTACAATATCCTTCCATTTCCTGAGGAAAAACACCATCACAAATGGGAATTATTAACACCAGTTGAGCTGATTATTCAACAACAAACATCCTCTAAAATTCACCAAGCATCAGTAATTAATTCATATATAAAATTGTTATGAACCTGACAAGATGTTTCACCAATCTACGAACATCATTAGATGAATGTTTCCTCAACCGATTCACATGCCTTCCAATATCAGTTTCCTATACAAGAACCAGAACAAGAACAATTAAGAAACAGAGAAGAAGAAGAAGAAGAAGAGGGAAGTACAGAGCCCATAAATTCAAAAGAAATACAATAACAAAGAACAAGAGAAACACCATTAACACTCACCTTAAGAGCTTGGAATGTTATATCCATGTCTGCCAAGTTTTGAAGCAGTTCAACCAAAGCATCTTCAGGCTGAAACAAGTCAAACAATCACCCAATTGATGAGTTAAGAGAAATTCACCCACAACAATCAAACAATTCTAGACAATCAGAATCAAAAGAAGAAGACCTGGTGAGGAATTTCGAGCTGCTCCTTTATTTCCAAAACCTTCTTCTGTTCATCATCAAACAAACCTCCATAAGGGTCTACTCCATCGTCGTCCCCTTCAACTACAACGAACTGCGGCGTCGACGGGGAACCTCCCTTCGCCTCAACGGAGCTCTGTTTGATTTCACAGCCATTTGAGCGACCGTCATGGTGGCGATCCGTATCGCAGTTCCGGCATCGCGACGGAGGCGAAGTCAACGCGTAAAGCCGCTCGACGATTCCGTCTCTTCGATTCTTCAATTGATTGCCGTAATCCAACGAAGCGACCTCCATAGCTGTATCGATGAAGGTCCAAACATCGACACCGGCTGTATCCAATATGGTCCGAAAATCATCTAAATCCAATAGAACCATTTTCTAAAGAGTCCGATTACAAGAATCGGCGATTGAGAAAGTTAATCTTCCCGATAAGAATCGGAAAAAAAAACGTTTCAACTTCTCGTTTTCAGTGGTGGACTCTGGAAACAAAAACGGATCTACGAAGGAAGCTTGATACTCACTTCGAGACTCTGACAAGATGAAGAAAAACGCTAGAAATTGCAGAGAAAACCCAGTGGTGGAAAAGCAAAATCGTCATAATCCATTAGGAAAATTTTCGAAAGAACCCAAACCCAAATTACGCAGAATAGATCTGATTCGATCCTCAACAAAAGTTTAACCGATCGTTTTCAGGAATCCGAACTCACAGTGGCCCTCGAAAGGAAGAAGACTCGTCAAAACGAAAACCCAAGACAAGAAGAGAAAATTAAAAACACAAAAAGCAACAAAGACAATAAATTAAAAAGAACCCAAAACAAAAACTGCGGAATATTCCTTGAGAAAACGAGGAACAGCCGAATTTGGTCCTGAAAATTTTTCCAAGGGGGCAATTTTACATTAGCTGGAACAAGAAGAAGAATGTCCCAAGATTAAAACCCAAGTCGAGAATTTTCCTTTTGCCTTTTCCTTTTCCTTTGAAACTTTCTGGGTTTAGTTAATAATAGTCTCGAGCACAATCATCATCATCACAGAATCGAAAAATTCAAATTTTTTAGAGAGCTCCACCATGAAAATGAAAGCCAAGTTTCTGAAACGACGGCCGGAAATTGATCTGAGAAAAAGAGAAAGAATTTGAGAGAATGAGAGAGAGAATATTGAAGCGTGTTGGGTTGAAATTTGTTCCTATATCCAGATAGGATTTTTCTTCCTCTCAGAGCTCTGACCGCATGAATTCTTTTTCCATTCGCATTCATTGGCGTGTGGAGCAATAAAGATGAAGAAAATCCTCTTCATAAATGGCCCAAATCCATTCTCCAATCTGCAAATCCAGGCCCATTTCTCCTGCTAATTCAGGAATTAGAAACTTCTCACCTTTTTTTCTCTTTTAGCAATTTTGTTATTTTCACCTCTTTTTTTTTTAATTTCTTTCCCCTTTGCTTTCCTTTCCTTTCCTAAATTCTTTTTCATCCTATAATCCATGCATTTTAGACTTTTTACTTACCAAATATAAGGTATATTTGTCGCTTTTCGAGAAAATGGATCGAATGTCCTGAACTAACTCGATCTAAGTGTCGTGTGATTGGATCGAGTTTATCACTTTATTATAACCAGATATGTTTAGATCCGACAATTCAAATAAAGTGGGTCAATATCGTGTCGTTATCTGACCTAACGCAAAAGATACTCTTATAAATGGAAGGCGTTTAATTTCACATTAAATAATAGTTTTAATTATATTTATCTCAATTATGTTTTTTCTTCAATATTAATTACGTTATAAATATTGATTGGGAATTCAAACTTACAACTACTCGAATGTTGAAAAATAAAAATGTCTTAATAATAATTGAACAACATATATATAATACATTTTTTTATGAGCTCAACAACATTTGGGAGTGAGAGATTCGAACCTTTAACCTCTTCTTGAGGGTATATATGTCAATTAACACTAACTATACTCACTTTGGCAATAAATAATAAAATTGAAAATGCGTCGAATTATTTTTATTTGAAAAATATATATATATATCAAAAAGAAGTTGATGGGGCCAAAGCGAGCCTAGCTCAGCGATAATTGCCATGAAAAAAAAAATTGATGGGCAACTTTTAATCATACTTCCAATCAAAGAAAGTTGTGAATGAAAGGAAGAGCATATGACATCTAGACCCCTTTTTCTTGCAGTGATAAATAAGAATCTTTTTTTCTTTTTTTTTTAATCTTTAATTGTTTGAGAAGGTGAAAGACTATTTACAAATTTACAAGGTAAAACTTTATAGTTGGATGAATATATTTAAGAAAACAAAAGGGCTAAAGTTAACCCAACCAGACATTATGAAGCAAATGTGTGTTGAATCTCTGTATAGTTTGCATGGTATTCTCTTATTTGAAGGTAGGCTCTAAGTCAAGAAAATTAAGACATATTAAAAGGCCTATACCTCTGGGAAGCTATCTAATTTAACGTTGTCCCTTAACCTATATAGGTTGTGACACAATGTTATTATCCTCTTTCAAAGTGGTACCGTATTGATTGTTTGAGCCCTTTGAAAAGGAGTCTTATATATTCTCCCACCTAAGCTATGTACGGAAGGTCCAAAGTCAATTCTAGTGAACAGTGAAGTTTCGTAATTAAGATCATTCTGTCCAAGTACACGGTAGTATGCATATTCATTGGCATGTCAACTTCACCAAGTCTCTCTTTAAGACAGTGCTCTGATCGTTTTGAATCAAAACTTATCCAACATGATTGCACTACCTTAAAATTCCCATAACTCATCAATAACTAAAATTGAGTCAATGAAGTCATTAGGCTTTGATTTAAAAGGAAAGCAATCAAACAAACAACCAAGAAATTGAAAAAACGCTTAACATGATCTTCAAGGAATCTTCAAACGTGTACTTGGTGCATAACCAAGACAAAATATAACAGTAGCCAAATTTAGAAAAACAAAAAAGGTTGACTTTTGTGTAGCATTGTATAATACAAACCCACACTGTAGTGTTGGAAACATAACCCAAATGAAAACAAAAGACAATGATGATCAAATTGGCTACACATAAGCTCTTAGAGCCAAAAAGGGGAGATGGAAAAAAAAAAAAATCAAGACTTAGGTTAAAATTGGTTGTCAAGCTTCACATTTAGACATGATGATTAGAAAACAGAATGGCCCATTACATTAATTGGGTTGAATTATTAGAGATGATTATTGAGATATGGATTGGCATTTAAAGTGGTTAAAGTGAGTGTATGGAGAGAAAGAGAGATTGAAATGAAGAGACTTGAAATTGAGAGTTTGGTGCTCAAGAGAACGTCGAGGTTGTGCGTCGAGACAAGACACACTCTGACACTCTTTCTAAACGCATGGCACGCCTTGATGTTCTATCTATCTGTTAGGGACCAAGGTAGTATGGGATGCTTTTGTCCCACATTGGAAAGACATCGGCTCCTAATGGGTATATAAGTGGTTGGTTCTCCTTCCCCAATTGCTTGACTTTTGGGGTGTGGCTTTCCAACTACTTAGATACCTAACACTATCTTGCATAAGCTTAGCTTAATTTTCTTTATCTTCCTTGTTATAAACTTATAAGTAAGGTCTCTTTCTTTCTTAATTTCCTTTATGTTTTGATTTGACATTTTAAGTATATATCCATTTAAAAATTTATCGTAAAACCATTCTAAATGTGTAAGACATTAGTGCTAATTTCTTTGAAGATGTAATAGGTTTGAATTTTCATTTCCTTATTTAAGTTGTATAGATAAACAAACGTAGGTCAATTTGAGCATAGCTCAACTAGTTAAAGTTGTATATTCTCAATCAAAAGTTAGAGATTTTTATTGTCTCCAAAGGCAGTAACATTATTGCTTAATATTTTAATTAATTAATATATTATTATTAGATTAATAAGGTAGTATTTAAGTATTATTTTTAATTTTTAACTTTTTTGACAACATATAGGGTGGGGGGATTGAAACCATGGACCTCATGATCGTTAATACAATCTTTATGCAAGTTGAGCTACACTTATGTTGGCTTTTTAATTTTAACTTTTGAGACTTTATTAGTTTTAATTAGTATTTCAAATTTTGATATTAATTTTAAATATACTAACGGTTAATTAATTTAAAGTGTTTTTTATTTTTGGAAATTTGCTACAAATTCAAGGAAACATGAAACCACACTAAAAGAAAGAGAAAACAATCTATAAAAAAAAAAACAAAAAAAAAACAAATATAAATATTAAAATTAGCAAACTAAAAATTAAACCAAATAATAACTTGGTTTTTAGTTTTTAGTTTTTAGTTCTTGAAAATACTAAACTCATAAACAATACTTCTTGTACTCAGAAGTTTCTTTGTTTTGTTATCTGAATTCTTTATATATTTAAAAAAAAAATGAAGTAAAAATTTGAAAACTAAAATAAGTCATTTTCAAAAATTTTCTTTTGTTTTCAAATTTTAGTTAAGAATTTAAATGTTCCATAACAATGACGACTTTAGAAAACAGAAAAGTTAATCCACTTTGTTTCGGTTAGGGTTGGCGCAAAACAAATTAGGGGTTCCTCCGTCGGTCAGCCGACAAGCGGTTACCGACAAAAATCTTTAGGGGCCATTTGTTTTTAAGGAATCTAGATAGTCAGAATATTCAAATGCCTAGAATTATAGATACTCGGATAATTTTAGATAATCGTGTTTTTTTTTTAGGAATAATTTATAAGAATGTCTGAGAATGTTCAGATAACTACTTTTTACATAATAATATTTATTTATAATAGATTTTAGGTGTGTTTTGAAATGTAGCATTAATATTAATTTTATAAGAAATTACATATAAATAACTAAAAGAAATCATTTTAGTAGATGCATAAGAGAAAAAAATTCACTAGATACAAAAATATTAAACAAGTATTGAAAAAGTAAAATAAAATGAATATCGTTTTTTAAATTTCAACAAAAAATAAATCGAAATATATTTTTTTTAATGTAACTATCATTTATTTTATATCTAAATGTTGAAAAAAAAAAACCCAGTTAATTACATATGGTCGTTTATTAGGATATGAATAAATTAATTTATTTATAAATAAAAATAAAAATAAAAATTATAAGATAAAGAAAAATAGAGGATAAAAACGATATTAGAAGATGTCCTTGTCTTGGAAATCTTAGAAGATATCTATCAAAATGGCATCCAAAACTTATTAAATGTCTCTCGTAAATGCATTCTAATGTCTAGATGTCTGGGAATCCTACCTTACGACGAAATAAATAAGGTAATACAGATGCTTATTTCATGGGAATCTTTAGATTACCACCAAACAAACCCCCTTTTAATGGTTTATATATGCTGGTGAATTGTTGGTGGTCCCGTAGAAATCTCGAGAAGTCCGTTAACGATACAAACAAATGTTCTTGAAACTTATGCCAACCGTTTCCCGCCGTTGTTCTCTGAAATCGACTGCCGCTCTAAGCTGTCGGTTTCCTTTTAAGCATCCATGGCCATCACACAAATATCTCTTTTCTTTTCTTTTCTTTTCTTTTTTCAAAAAAAAAAAGTCTCATGGTTTGTTTGTTTGTCTATAATTTTTTAGTGTTGTCAAATGATTTGAATAATCCTAAGTGATTTTTCAGTAGTAATTTGCGAGGTCAGAAATTCAGACACTACAAAATGTTGTTGAACTAAAAAAAATATTGTCATATTTTAATTTGTTTATTTTTAAATCAGGGATCAACACTATATTAGTAAATTTTCTAAAAAAAAAATCGGTGAGCACCCATATTTAATTACATTCATTTGAATGATTTAAAATCTTTTGTTTTTTTTTTTTTTTAAATTAAAAGCAAGATAAAATATATTTTAAATCATAAGATTTAATTCGTTCATTGAAATATCTAAGGATTTTAAATTTGAATGAATTTTTTGTTGTAACATTTTAATATTAATTTTGGAGGGGTTTTATCTTATTTAAAAGAGAAAAACGTATTTGGTGGAGAGTTTTGGTATTAACATGTGTTGGTTACTTTTGTTTTGTATTAAATTTGAAGATCTTGAAAATCCTATAAATACCTCTCACACCAAACACTTTTAACATACAACAAGAAACACAACAATTCCTATCTTCTTTTCTTTACTTTCTCATATTTCTCTCATTTGCTCTTTTAAGAGCAATTGGCCAAAAGAGGGGTGTTCTTTGTTGTGGAGCTTTGAGCTCAACCTCTTAGTGCATAGTGGTTTGAGCTACACAACGTTTCAGTTGAGTTGTTGTATCCTGGAGGGGACAGACTTGAGAATACCTGCTGCACCGGTGATTGATAAAGAATTATACACCGCAAAGGGCTTGAATCTCCTTAAAGAGAGCGAGATACCCGCGTCTCAACTTAATTGTTTACATGTCTGTTTTCTCAATATTTTCTCCATTTCCTCTGTTATTTGTAATTTCCCCCAACATTTTTAAATTAATTTATTGTTTGTTTCAATGTTACCCTTGAATTAGAAGAATGATTTCAAAACTGCCAATTCCAAACATATCTTAATAAGACAACAATTATGTGAATGATTCGATCCCTCACTCTCTAATGGTTTAACTAAAAAGATAAATAACAATTTCAAATATTGTTTTTAACTCCAAAAAAAAGGAAAATCATACTATAATAATGTTATGATATTGCATAATTTGGTTGAATTTTAAGTGATGAAATTGTTTATCATTGAACATGTATAAGTGAGTAGTTTAGCCGTAGTTAGCATGTTGAGAAGTTCCAATCGCCACCCCCAAGTTGTTGAACTTAAAAAATAAAAATAAAAAACTAATAAATCCTTGAATTTCAATTAATTTTTTGTTCAATAAATTCTTAAAAATTTTAAATTTATGTTTAATAAATTTTAGATTTTTTATCTTTGCGTCGAGTTAGTCATTAACCTATTAGCTCAACAACGATTGATATGTACTCTTAAAGGAAGGAAGGAGGAAGAAGAAGAAGAAAAGCTATTAGACATTTATTGAAATTTTAGAGTATTATTAGACAAAAAATTAAATTTTATATCTAATGAATTTAATTAATTTAAAATTTTTTTAATATACAAAAAAACCTATTAAACACAAATTCAAAAATTTTAGTATATCAAATACCAAACTGAAAGTTTGTGAACATAGATAATTGAAATTTCAAAGACTGAATTTGTAATTTATCCTTTGTTTAACCTATTCATATGGTAAACTTATAAAAAAATTACGTCAAAAATCAAAATTGATAAAAATTAAAAATAGGAAATAAGAAAAAGAACTTATTATGCATGCAAATGAAATCTTAATATACGGGCCATACGGGCCGAACTTGGTAATCCGAGGTTCACAAAGCCCATCTGGCTTTCACACGTGTCACATTGATATAGGCTGAAAGGAACAAAAGCGTGGAATGATGAAAAAAAAAACTGGCCCATGCAGGTCTCGAACCTGCGACCTTCGCGTTATTAGCACGACGCTCTAACCAACTGAGCTAATAGGCCACACGTTAACGACTGACAAATTTTTATATAATATTTTTAAATCTGTGAATCCCGTAAACCTAGTTATTGCCAATGGCATACCTTATTAGTCATTGATAATAAAAAATAAATAAATGAATGATTGTTTAAACATTGTTTTTTTAAAAAATATATATATATATTATTAATAGTACTTTTAAGTTTTATAAATACACGATTTGCTTAATAAAAAAATTCTGACATAGATGGGTCAATATTGTTTATCATTATTAATAATTGATTTTTCTCTATCTATCATTTATGTAATTATTTATCTTTTTTTAAAAAAAGTTTTTTTTTTTTTTAATCCTAAAAAAAGGTTCACTTGAATTGTTGTCTATACATATTACAAATAGATTATTTTTACGATGTATTATGATATGATTTATTTTCAGGGATCAAAAGTAATTTTTACAACTAATAACAACATTACAAGAAGACTAAATTTAAAAGTGTATTATTGGATAGCAATAATTGGCAAAAGAGATTCAAATCTTCCACTTTGTATATTGTCAAAAAAAAAAGAAAAAGCTTTGTCTTTATAAAATTGCTTTGACGAAAAAAAAGAAAAAAAGAATCTCTTATTTATGGAGTACTTTTTCCATCTATAATCTCTAAATATTAAGAGAATGATGATATATGAATTTCAAATTTTCCAAATATCCATTTTATGAGTTTAGCATATTGAATTAATATTTTATAGCAATGAGCAATCTCAAGTCAAATAAGTTTTTTTTTTTTTTTTTTTCAAGTCTTAAGTTAATTTCAAGTTTAATTATATTTCATTATTCATATTAATATATATAGAATTTTTCTTAGATTTATTTGTAATAATAAATTGGAAAAAAAACATTTTTAACCCTAAACTTTGAGGGTTGTATCAATTTTAACCCTCAACTTTCAATTTCATCAAATTAAACCCTAAACTTAACAAGTTGTATCAATTTTAACCTTAACTTTCAATTTCATTAAATTGAACCTCAAATTTATTTTAACCTCAAACTTGCATAAGTGTTACAATATATACTTTCGGTTAACTTTTCATTTCAACCACCGTATTTTTTTTTTTTTCCCTAAACCCTACTTCGCGCTTGGCCACCACTCCCTCCCATCACCAGCCACGCTGTTCCCCGCCTCGCCGCACGCCGCCGCCGCTCCTTCCCTCCCTCTCACACTCCCTCGCCTCTCCGAGAAATCAAAGTTACTTATCTCTGATGTTCTTTTTTTTCTTCTCAGAAACAGAAACTGTGGTTCAGCCTTAACCCGCGCTGTTGCATCGAAACTCGTGGAATGATTTCAAATCTCCTCCCAAATTCAGGTGTTCGAAACAGGGGGTAAAGCCAGAGAAAGAGAAATGAGTGTATCAGAATTGCCCACCAAGGAAGCTAATGTCCTCAAGGGGCATGAAGGTGGAGTTCTAGCTGCGAGGTTCAATGCCGATGGCAATTATTGCCTCAGCTGTGGCAAGGACCGCACAATTCGCCTCTGGAATCCTCACCGTGGTATTCACATTAAGACCTACAAGTCCCATGGCCGTGAAGTCCGTGACGTCCATGTCACCTCGTAATTCCTCTATCTACTTCCCCTTTGTGTAATTCGGCCATTTTTACGGCTCTTTTGCACTGCAACTAATCTCTGCTTCCCTGTTTGCTTAGAGATAACTCCAAGTTATGTTCATGCGGTGGTGATCGGCAAGTCTTCTATTGGGATGTATCTACAGGACGCGTCATTCGAAAATTTCGAGGCCATGATGGCGAGGTGAGGTTCGCTGCTTCTCCAGATATGTATTTGTTCTTTTTAATTTTATGATTTCAAATTCAATGGCATAATGAAAACTAATTGAAAAGTTCCAGTTCTTCGATTTTCTTTTATTGTAATCAAAATGCCTTTGGAAGAATTAAATTCACCTTATTTGATTTCATATCTTGTGATCTTATAATTATCTACATTACATTTTTCTATTTTAGGTGAATGCTGTGAAATTTAACGAGTATGCTTCTGTCGTAGTCTCAGCAGGCTATGATCAATCATTGCGTGCTTGGGACTGCAGATCTCATAGCACTGAGCCAATTCAGGTTTGAATTTTTACTTCTTACTTCACTCGTCAAAAAGTTTCATTTAGCTGTCTGTCTAGCCAATTTTATATCCGAGTTGCTTGTTCTTCAGATCATTGATACATTTTCAGACAGTGTAATGTCTGTTTGCTTAACAAAAAGTGAAATTATTGGAGGAAGTGTTGATGGCACTGTTCGAACATTTGATATGCGAATTGGCAGGTATGTAGTCATGTAGGGGGGAAAACTTCACAAGCATGAATATTTTAGTTGGATTGCAATTGTTATGACAATATTTCATCAGTTTCCCAATGAAGATCAATTGAAGCTTTTCTACTTCTCTTACAAACCAAAATTTCAGTCATATTGCTTTCTGATTCCCTCACAAAAGAATTTTTGTTTAATAATTTGGTTGTGTGCAATCTTTTTGTCCCCACTCCCTTTCATGTATGATTTTAGTTTATTTCCTGTCCGAAAAAGAACTAAGTTGATCTTGAATAAAAGTTATTAAACTATGCAAAAATAAGAAGCCCTAGCATTCGCTAATGACACTCTTTCTTTCCTTTTTCTACAAATAGAGAAATATCAGATAACTTGGGGCAGCCTGTAAATTGTATTTCCATGTCCAATGACGCCAATTGCATATTAGCTAGTTGCTTAGATTGTACTCTCCGTCTATTGGACAGGTATGTCTTACTTCTATAATAATTTAACATGGTTATTTGCATTTGTTTATTAATTTTTAAAACTCTTAAACCAGTTTTTTTTTCCTGTGTCATAAGGTCTTCTGGCGAGCTATTACAAGAATATAAGGGCCATACTTGTAAGGTTAGCATGATCTAAATCTTGGCAATGTCACATGCTAGTTTAATTCGGTTTGTTTAACAATCAAATTTCTTACAATAATGGGCTTGTCTTCATTATTTTTTTCGTGTAAATTTGTATTCTATTTGTGCTCTTTAAAGGTATTTTTTTCTATGCACACATTCATCATCATCTTTAATTTTCTTTTTGAAATTTATAGACACCTTCAATTAATTTTTAATCTTAACTTTCATACCTTAAGTCAGTACATCTCTGGTATTCTCACTACAGTCTTACAAGTTGGATTGCTGCCTTACCAATACTGATGCATATGTAACTGGCGGATCTGAGGATGGATTCATTTATTTCTGGGATTTAGTAGATGCATCTGTTGTCTCCAAGTTTCGAGCTCATTCCTCTGTTGTAAGTCTTTATTCCTTCACCTTCTCAGTTTTATGTGATCCAAGTTAATGCATTATTGTAGTGAATTTCTCTCTCTCAGGTATTTTTGGTGTTTATGATAAAATGCTTAGATTCAAAAGACGCATATTCCTTGCATAGTTGTCATTCTAAACTTTTTATCTGAGCTTTAACGTTGTTCTGATAGGCATTAGATTAACTTTATAATGTATTGCAGTGTGATTCGACATTGAAACAGCTTTCTTTTTTTGCATAAATTATAGGTAGTAGATATTTACGCCACATACCCTGCAAATCTCACAAACTGAAACTTGTGCACAATTGTGTTTAGCTCCAACTATGTCTGTTACCACCACCGACTATGCCTGTTACCACCATCAACAATGCATGTGTATGTCATATGAATCCTACTTGCTCCATGTGGATAGTGTAAATTGTTCAGTCATCAACTATGTCTTGTTTGCTAGGTTATGTGATATCTTTTTAGGGACACCCCAAATTTTAGGGATGGGTATAACAGAAAAATTGTCATCGGGCCAAAATCACGAACAAGTTTTCTCCTCGGTACTGACACCATGATCTCCCAATCAACCTGCCATCTGCGCATTGAAGAGGCTGGATAAAATTTGACTTGAATGCACCAATACAAGCACCTGACAAGATTGAAAACACTCGGTAGAAGACTTGACTTTGGATCAATTGAAGACATCACCACATAAACTCTCTGTCCCTGCATAGTTAAGTGCATAGTATGTTTGGTCAAGGTTAAGCCATTATATTTGCAAGTTATAGAAAAGTCCCCTACAAACATCCTAAGGAAGAGTTTAAAAATCTCAGTCATCACAGCTTAGAATGTGGAGGGAGCATCGGTTAAGCCCAAAGGTACCACCATGAACTTGTACCTTGTGTATGTAGAATGCTGTCTTGAAAACATCCTCTAGCTCAACCCAGATTTAGATATCTTAGACTTCAACCAGCTTCGAGTAAACAGGGGTTCTGCTTAGTCATCAAGCAATTTGTCTGAGTCTTTGACAGAGATCAAAAACTTGTATGGAATGATTTCCTTGTTGAGTGTACTATAATGTGTATATAATTACCGGCTTTATCATTTTTTTCTTTTTTTTGGATGAGAAGAATGGGTGTGGAAATTGAGCTCCTGCTTAGTTGAATTGATTCCACTGTCATCTCTCCTACCAGGCATTCAGTTTCATTCTTCCACTCCCGTGAGAAATGTTGATGGGGCCTAACATTAACGAGGTGGTGCCCCTTCCTTTTTTTTTTACTTTAACAAGAACGAATGTTACTTTCTTCAACAGTATGCATAATTTTATTTGTGATCAATCTTGAAAAAGTTAAGGAAGAGGATTGTTTTATTGGAAAGAAAGTTCGCCAATCAGATGAGTTATTAGTGGAGTCTAAGGTCGTTGCTTTAGCTTGTTGACACTTAAAAAGACCTCGTGCTAGCGCCCTCGAACTTAAAAGTTCTTCAGATTGTCACCACATGAAGACCGTTTTGTTTGGATTTAGAGGATCACAAATAAAAGAGGTAACTTTGCAGAAGTAATAAAGATTCAAAGTGAACAATATTATTCCTTCAACCAAACCCAATATACTTGGCTTCTTTACCTAAACCAACTTCAGTCTAGTCCGCCAACATAAGCATAGCTTAGATGCTCGACGGCTAAGGCATGTACTCCTCTTTAGGTTGAAGGTTCAAATTCCCCCTCTCACACTTGTGTACCAACAAAAACACCATTTCAATTTGCGAGCTAAACACCACCTTGGATGTTGGAATAAGTTAGTGGAAAGAGGTGATTGTGATCGCTGGGAGGTGTTTGCATGATGAATTTCTTCAACTTCAGTGCCAAAAAAAGAAAAGAAAATGAAAATGAAAAAAGACTTAATATTAACCCTTATCGACTGGATAAAGCATTTCTTAAAATGTCTTGGCTCAATTATTAGTTAAAAATGAAAGGTGGCCAACCAACCGAGGGGTGTTTCTCTCGAAAGTAAAAATTGTTGGATGAAAAGCTGCGTGGCAAAATGAATGTTCCCTCACATGGAGGATGAATTAGATTTCGTAGATTCCTTTGAGTCAATAGAGTATTGAAACCTAAAAGGGCTTTCTTGCACATCAGCTATGCATGCGCCTGCTGTTGCTCCCAGCTTGTGTTCGAATCCTATGCGCACTATCGAAAAGGAGTATTGAAACCTTCTGTTTGTTCTTCATTAATCATAGCTGCCCCTCCACCCCCTAATTCCATATGTTTTCTTAGAATGTAGGATTCCTATGCAAGGAGATTCAGAGATTATCATCGTATAACATTTTTGTCTTTCATTTTTCTTTATCTGTTTCTCCATTAGTTCGCTTTCTTCCTTGCTTCCAATTTTGTGTCAAAGATAATTAGAAATAAGTTGAAGTATTCATTTTCTACGAAATATCCATGTGAAATTAACTTGTATTTATACGCTGCATTTATATCTAAAATAAATTTCAATTAAATTGTATAATATCTCAATTTACAGTTATTGCCATACTAATTAAACTGTAATTGCTCTAAATTAAATTTAATTTAATTGAGTTCAATTGTTGTAGTAAAATTAAAACTAAATGAATATATTGTTTACTTTATAATTAAATAAGTAATTTATAATAAAATATTTAGTTAATATGAATGAATTAACATGGTTAATAAATTGAACTTAGAATATAATGCAGTACATTCAGGGTATTATCTTTGTTTAAAAAATCAAGGATGTCTATGAAATTGTATGCAATCATAATTCATTCTCTTGCACAATAAATATTCATGTAAAACAAGATGGTAATTAAGGCGATGGTGACTGTTCTAAAATACAGATATTTACAGATGCTTCTTTCCTTTTCACAGGTGACCAGTGTGAGTTACCACCCGAAAGATAAATGTATGATAACTGCCTCAGTAGATGGGACGATTCGGGTTTGGAAGACATGAGAGGAAGAAGAACACAAATTTCCTCGGCAAATTAATGTTCATTATGCTCTAAGGTATTTAATTCTTCACTTGGTACAATTTAATGCAGTTATTCGCATTTTGAATTATTATTAGAGTTTGAAACTTGTGGTGTTTAAAAATCTTGATAATGCTTGTGAATATTAATTTGTCAATCAAATTGACAAAGACTGGTTGATCCTGGTCCAACAATAGGAGTCCTTACCAGTACAATAATTCATAATTTTGGGTCTTGAACTTAATGAACTTGTTGATAAAGTTGAATAACTTGATTGAAAAGTTGTTTCTTATTGCTTTGGGTTTCAGACTTGAATTCTGTTTACTCTACAAGTCTTAGATGGACAAGATCAGCTAGGCTTTGATATCAAGATATTTAGATGTGTAATGTGTTTGAGGTCTAGATTTAGAACTCCTACTCCCTAATTTATTGTTCTAACCTTCACCGACACAGTCTCGTCACATGCACTCCATGGGCAACCTGCATTGTATAGACCCCGGGTGGTCTACAAATCGTTTTGGACCACATGGTGTTGAAAGTCCAATCTCCAAACAGATAATTTCAAGTGAATTAGTTGAATGAACCTAAGCATTACTCAATTGGTTAAGACATGTACCTTTGACCAAAAGGTTAGAAGTTTAAATCCTCACCCTCGCATGTTGAACTCAAAGTGAATTAGTTGAATATTGAAATTTCATGTGTAGATTTCTTGATTGGAAACATGCAAATGGTAGCTTTGGCATTTACATTGATCTCTTGTATGGTTTATTTCAGGCTCTGCAGAAACCCAACCATAAGCTAAACACAATATCTGGTTGGTTTTTAACCGATCCAAAGCCCCTCAACATTTCAAACTTGGTTTCAACTAAGCTTCATAAAGTTGTTTGTTGTTCATTCCAATTTCAAGCTCTGATCATGAACCCGTAATCTGTAAATTAAACGACATTGTTGGGCATTAGTGCAATCCTCATTCATTGACCCTTAGAATTGAAGTTTTATTCCTTTTATCAGTCTCAGAGCCAACCATCAGATCATCTGGTAAAGAATCGAGAAAGAGGCAATCAGCAAAGGGAAGACAATTGTTTTCTCCCTTCAAAATAAAAGAAAATGCAAAAGCATATTCATTCATTACAAAGGCAAAACATAGTTGATTCCTTAAATTTGGTGTACCAAATTTACAAGAATGAAGTGGCATTGGCTTACACTGACAAAAGTAAATGAAGATTGTCTTGAACAGAAGTCAGTAGTTGGACCTGCCTTCCAATTTCAATAAATTTCCATCATAATTTCACTTGGAAATTTCTTTCTTTCACTTGACATCATTTCCTATGTCTTCTTCTGGCTTTCAAGATTTCACCAACTCATCATTATTGATTATACTCTCTCTCACTTAACTTCATTTCATGTGTTTTGGACTTTTCACTCTCTAACTTTAGGTGGTTGTTATACTCACTCAACTCTACATTTATTTATTGGAAATGAGAACTAGAGAGAATCAAAAGAAAATTTTGAAATTTGAAATTGTAATCATATTATTTTTCTCACTGAAAAACACATCTGGGATGAGAGTTGGTGTAAATTGAATATGAACCCATTACAAAAGTAGAAATAAAAAATATATAATCTTAAAGAATGAAGTGGAGTTTATGAAATTTAAAATTGAAATATGTCACTTTGAAAGTATAGAGTGAGGGTGGGAGTGGTTTGGTTCGGTTTCATTTTTATGGGGTCGAAAATGAACTTTTGAAACCCAATTCAAATCGATTTGATAGGCAATTTGATCTTCAAACTAACAAAATTTGTCCAAATCAAGTTGATAGACTATTTTTTGGTTTTATACTTTTGAAAATCAAGTTGAATAGAAAAGTATAGTTCAAATGGAATAAATAAATTCAACTTGTCGATTTCATTTCCCGTAAACAAGACAAAAACAATAAGATTTGGTTTAACTACAACATAAATTTAACATATATATTAAAGAAATATTATTCTTAGTAAATCTTTTCACATCTCAAACTTCACCCCAAAAAAAGAAAAAAAAAAAGAAAAAAGAAAAAAGAAGACATAGGGAGGGAATACAAAAATATTTTTTACAATGCATTTTGATGCGGTTAATTCATCACATTTGAATAATGTATTTTAAACATAAAGTTGAATTGTACATAAATGCGTAATTTCAAAAAAAAATAAAAAATAAAAAATGTACATAAATGCGACATGCAAGCCTAGCGCACGGAAGTCAAGAAGAATATGAGCTCATCTAAAAAATAACCCTTTTGTTTTCTAGTATTAAAAAAGTTTGTGAAAATAATTATAATAATTATTTATTTAGAGTTTCCATATTTTATTTTTAGGTTAAATTATCAAAAATATCCTTGAACTATGAAGTTAGTTTTAATTATACCCTTGAACTTTCGAAAGTTTCATTTTAGTCCTCAAAGTTTGAATTTTATTTCAAAACAATCATTGAAAACATCTTTTCATTAAATTTATGGACGAAAAATGAAGTGTTTGTTTATATTGTTGCTTCTGTGAACATATTTGAACATATACGTGAAAAAAACAAGAAAAACACATGCAAACACATCATTTTTCGTCCACAAATTTAACGAAAAATGTCTTCAATGGTCGTTTTGAAATAGATTTCAAACTTCGAGGGCTAAAATGAAACTTTTGAAAATTCAAGGTATAATTAAAACCAACTTCATAGTTTTTTTTTTTTTTTTTTGAAAATTCCAACTTCATAGTTCAGGGTATTTTTGATAATTTAATCTTATTTTTAAATTACTTTAACTTTGGAACAATTATTTCTTTATTCTAAAAAAAATATTTTTTCTTTCACAATCATAAATTTAATAAATAACTATTCACCCATATAAGAATTTTCGTGAATTTTTAAAAAAAGTAAAGATATGAGAGTTTAAAATTTAAAGATAAAAGTATAATATTGATGTATATATGTGTATTGTTAGGGAAATAGTTTCTGGTTGGCTTTTAATGTGGTAGTGGTCGTTGTCCAATGCTTTAATTTCTCAATTTATTACAACTCAATAATCTCAGATTTTTTCTTTAAAGGAATAATCTGAGTTTGATCTTATGATTTTTTTTTTTTTTTTTTTTTTTTTGGGTGAAAAAGGGGTTGTCCTGTCAACTTAGATCAAAGGTTTAGCTTTATTATAATCCAAATATATAAAACCAAACAATTTATTTAAAACCCCATTTAACAAAAATCAAATTAATGTATCAAGCATATCATGTTGATCTCTCTAAAGTAATTAAAACAATCACGCTTTAATAGAACTCATGAGGCAATTGTGTGGAACTAGCTCTCTCCTATCACCAATTTGCAAACTTGAAATAAGATTGTCGATAGCACAACGTAATTTGTTGAGGATCCCACATTGAAAAGATAAGTGGAGACCTCACGATTTATAAGATAGATGAGTTACTCTACTTATTGCCAATTGGTTTGAGATGGAACTCATGTTATCTATTATAGTATCAAAGCCCATTAAACCCAAAAGGATATTCGTTCTCAAAAAAAAAAAAAAAAATCAATCCAAGAATGATATCATCTTTGATTTTCATAGCATCTATTTTTTAATATCTCAGCATATTGAAAAAATGACTACCATCCTTGTAATTATTTGGTGACCTAATACCCACACTCAATACTCTCATGCATTATCAAATCTATTTGATCCTAATACATGTCTATATCAACACATTCATACACAAACTTTAAGGTCTGTTTGATAACCATTTGATTTTTTTGAAAATTAGACTTAAAAACAATACTTTCACCCTTTAAGTTTCTTGGTTTTGTTATCTACATTCTTCCCATGTTTTCAAAAATCAATTCAAGTTTTGAAACTAAAAAACTATAAGCTTTTAAGTTTAAAGACTAAAATAACATTTTGAAATTTCAAGCAACAAAATAAAACAAACATACAAATTTATGGACTAAAATGAAACATTTAAAAGCTTAAGAGCTATATTGTCAAAAAATAAATAAATAAATAAATAAAAATAACTCAAGAGCTAAAATTTTAAATTTAAATTAGTCTTCCAGATTTTAATGAAATCATTCAAATAAAAAGGAATGAAATTGAATAATAAAATGATGATGTGATATTTTAAAAATATAAATCATTTTATATAAGTGGATATTTCATGAAGGTTAAATTACCATTTACCACCTCTACTTTATCTTATCCGAATGAACATGGTAAGATATTAATGTAGGACACATTCACACCCCACTAATTAATTAAAATAAAAAACTGACATATATGGTGAGATGTTATAATCAACACATTTTTCAAATTTATATCACTATTTACATTATTCAATTTTAGAAACATTATTAATCAAGGATTTAATTGAAAGCTTGGAATAAAGTTGACAATTTTCCTAAACAAAAAAATTGAAATTGATGTATACTTTAAAAGGACCAAATGATTTAAAATATTAAAATACCCTAATAACATAATAAACCAAAATAATTTTGGATTGAACTAATACACTTTTACTATTTGTATCTTAAATAAGTTTTGTTTGGTCTATGTAATTTCATAAATGAAAATTTTAGTCCTAATAATTTAGGAAGAATTTTTTTTTTTTTTTTTTTTTTTTTTTGTTCTTTGAGAATTTTGTACTTTCGACTAAGATGTCAGATGTTAAAGTTTAAAAGATTAAATTGTTACATATTTGAAAATACTATAACTAAATTATTACTTTTTAGGTAGAAAGAAGACTAAAATGTTTTATTTATGTCTTTTGTCCCTTGTGTTATTTGGTTGTTCCCTTCTCCACTCTCTCTTTCACCTTTTTTTTTTCTTATGGACAATTGAGGGAGGGACAGAAGGTTTGCCCCCTCCCTCTAAACCCTTTTTGTGTACTGCCCAAAACCTACCTACATTGAAAGGACATTAATTAGGATGACCAAAACCAAACTTTAACTTAAACTACACATTCTTCCATTTTGAAAATTTAGGGAAACAGAAACCTTATGTTTTTAAGCCCAAGTACAAGTCCTTGACGGAATCTTGTCAAACGGCAATACAGTCCGACTGGTTAAGACACATATTCTTAACTAAAAAAGTCAAAGATTTAACTTTTTCTGTCTACATGGGTGGAGCTTCAAAAAGAAAATCAAAATAAAAACACTTTTATGTATTAAAAGCGAGTAGCTCGAAAATTATAAAAGTTATGAAATCTAGAATTGTTTTGTCCTAGGAGTTAATAAATTTGTGGAACCCACACAATAAAGTTGTGAAACATGAGTTAATAAGTTTGTAGGACTTACAATAGAGTGTTGTAATTGGTTAATAAATTTGTGAGCTCCACGCTTGGATGTTGTATGTTCTTGGGCCAAACAAGTAGTTGGGTGAAGTTAACTCCACCCAACTCTTGCTCCACAACTTCTTACCCCAAACACCTCTAAAAGTCTCATTGGATAACCATTTAGTTTTTTGAAAACTATGAGAAGAAGGTAGATAACCAAATAAACTTACAAGTGGAAATAATTTTCATAAACTTAATTTTTAAAAACAAAAAGGAAAAAGGAAATGGTCATCAAATGGTTGATAAACAACTATCATAGATTAGTCCAATTGCTAATTGTATGAAGAGATGCATTTGGAAGGATTAAAATCACTCTTAAACATGACTTGATAGTCTTTTTTTTTTTTTTTTTTTTTGACAAGAAACATGACTTAATAGTTAAGAAAATGAAGTTTTGAAGAATTAGCTAGATTGAAATCTCATGATAGTCTCCTATAAAAAAATATAAAAATCTACTAATAAGATTGCTTCTTTATAAAAATGAGAGAAGATGTTAGCTAAGTTGTGATAAGAATACTGATAAATAACCAACCAAAGGGAAAAAAAAATATATATGTTGGTTTAGAAAGTATATTTAATTATGTATGTAGGAAGGAACATGAATAAAAGAATGGAATGCAGAAAATCTAAAATGTGTAAGAGAAAGATAGATATTAGATAGATAGTATAAAAAATAAAAAAAATAAAAAAAATTGTAGAGAGAGAAATAAGAGAGAGAAAGAGAGTTTGGTGTTTGGTAGGTAGCTTAGCTAGGCTGGAATCCTCAATCAAACACATGGGGCTGCCTCTGTTGTCTGCCATACTTTCAATAACCCCAACCTTTCCCTCTCTACAAACTCTCTCTCTCTCTCTAAAATTCCAATGGGTTTTCAATTTCACTTTCCACCCAAGCAACACAACACCAATACTAAAACAAAAAAACAAAACATCTCTACCTTGACAGCTGTCTTCACTCACTCCTCCTGTGGGGGCTACGCTTCCCTACGCCCGCTCTCTCTCTCTCTCCCATACTTTTCTTTTTTTAACCAAATTTGTGTGCATACTACCTTCATTTATTGTTTGTTATGAAAGAAACATTTAAAAATTACGTGGGATCCATGAAATAAAATATTATATTATTAAATGATCATTAAATGACGTGTCAAATGTTGAATGAAGGGACTCGGTATGTAGGGATCTCTTTACATATCCCATTAAAATCTTGACAACTAAGGAAGAGAAAGGTAAAAAATGAGAAGAAAAATTTTATCTCTCATAGTTGTCAACAATTTAATAGTGGTCAATATGCATCCAAGTTTTTTCCTTCTTTTTTTAAACTTTGTCCTAGTGCCAGTATCAATTTTGTCTCTGAATCTTAAAAACTGTAAGTAATTTTTCGAACTTTTAGTTTTGTGTTTAATAGGTCTCTAAATTTTAAAAAGTATCTAATAAGTCTTTTAAACTTTCACTTTTATGTTTAAGAGGTCTATCAACTTTCAATTTTGTGTCTAATAAATCTTTGACCTATTGACATTTTTTAAAGTTTATAAACCTAGATATAAATTCAACAGACATAAAATTCAAGTTTATATCTAACATTGGTTAACTTTTAAAAATTTTGAATATGTCAATGATCTATTAGACATACAATTAAAAGTTTAGAGACTTGTCAAATATTTTTTAAGGTTTAGAGACCAAATTAACACAATCCATAAATTTTGAGGACTAAACTTGTAATTTAACCAACTTGTTTCTATTTTTGAAGTTTTACTAAGAATTTAAATGTCATCTTGGAAATTTTGGAAAATATTGAAAAGAAAATGCAAGAAAACAAACACAATTTTCAAAAAAAAAAAAAAAAAAAAGAAGAAGAAGTCAAATGATTATCAAATGAGACCTAAGCTTTTAAGTTTGTGTCAATAAGGTTTTATAACTTTCAATTTTGTACTTTTTTTTTTTTTGAATTCTCAATTTTGTACTTAATAGTTTCTTGAACTTTAAAAAAAATGTTTAATATATTTTTAAACTTTCAATTTTATGTCTAATGAATTAGTAGATTTACACAAAAAAAAAAAAAAAAAAAAGTCAAAACACCAAAATAAAAAATTCAAATATCTATTCTACAAAATTGAGAGTTTAAAAATTTATCATATACTTTTTAAAGTCCAAAGACCTTTCAAATATCAAATTAAAAGTTCAAGAACACAGTAGATAACATTTAAAATTAAAAAACTAAATAGACACAAATCTAAAAAATTAATAGACTAAACTTATAATTTACCATCTGCATGATTTGGATGAAATCAAAGGTTTAATATAGGGCCCTACTACAATTTGTTATTCTAGTTCAAAGCCATCGTTTTGTCGGACCCCACACACGTGGCATCCTCCCATTGGCAAAGGTGTCCCTCGGTCTAATCCATGATGGGTAAATCAAGAAAATGAATGAATGGATTTTGAAAGTATAATTATGATTAAGATAATTATTTATTGGGTGGGCCCAGTTTAGGCACTTTTCATGAGTGGCATTCGGTGATTGGTTAAAAAACTGAACTAACCTTGTGATTGTGATTGTACTCCATTTCTCTTTTTAACCCCTCTCCTTTTCTCCTATCTCATCTCCTAATGGATTAGAGTTTCATTGCAATTTTCTAATTAAATCATGGGTTTTTTTTTTTTTCTTTTCTTTTTAACTTTGTACTCTAGTCAATATTTGGCTTTAAATTTTTTTGGTATTCCAAACTCGAGTACTCTTTTTTTTTTTTTAGTTTAATTGCTACTTGCTTGCTAAATGCTAATTTGTGGGTGTTAGTTGTATCAATAGTTACTTGTTTTAGTTCGATCTAACTGTTAAGGTGTTCGATTAAAATTTTGTTTTTCCTTCTTTATTTTGTAGTTAACATTGGATTCTTCGTTGGTTGAATTTTAGATGATTTATTCATTGATTTTGTTCGTTTGTAATTTTCTTAGCTTTATTTTGGAAAAAAAAAAAAAAAAAAAAAAGGTAATATTCATTACTTGTTTCCATACTTTTTTTTAGGACAACAACATTTGGAGGTGGGGAGATTCGAACTTCTGACCTCTTGGTCGATGGTACATGCCAATACCACTGAGTTGTGCTCACTTTGACAATTGAATATTACATGTCATTTTGGCACTCATGCTTCTAGCTTCTTTTTTTTTTTTTTTTTTTGACAAATTGTGGGATGGGGGATTTGAACCACAGACCTTGTGGTCATCAGTACAATTTTATGCCAGTTGAGCTATGCTCTTGTTGGCTTCATGCTTCTAGCTTGGTAAGAGAAGAAATGCATGAAAATTAATATGAAGAATTATAGTACAATTTTTCAAACTTATAGTATTATATCTAATAATGTCATAATCATTTTTTTTTTTCTAAACATAATTCGACAAGTAAAAAACATTTCTAATTTCTCTAGAAGATTGTCATTTCAAATTCTTCTCCACACATTTCAAGTGTGTGCAGTTAAGATTTTGTATTTATTGAAATTCTTTTAAAATCATACGCATTCAAGGTATTCATTGCTCCTATGTTTGGTTTAGTTTTTCAAGGGTTTAATTTTGGAAAAAAAAAAATTATTTTGAAAATATAGGAACTGGCAACCACTAAAAATGACTTATTAAAAAATGAGATTGAAAAACAAACAATTTTGAGAAAAACACTCCAAAGCAAATTTTGTACTTGTGTATTTACTTATGAGGAAATGTAAAAAAAATATATGAGTATTTAAATTCTAAACAATTTTTTATACAAAATGTTATTTTTGAAAAAACATTTAAACTGAAAGACACTCCAAACGGGTCCTTAATCTAAAGAATATGAGAACAAGCTTAAAAAATGATTATAATTCACTTTACGTAGAGACAACAATTAGAATTTGTCTCACGAAGTACCAACTCCTAAGTAGAAATAAAATTATGGATGATAGATAATGATTCCAAGACGTACGATAACATCAATGTCTATAAAAAAATGTCGTCTAATTATAATCCTAAAAAGACAATTTTAAAAAATTGTTCTATAAAGAAAATTTGAAACATACTCTTAGTTCAACAAGACTTCATATAATCGACAACTCTTGAAACCCAAGTAAATTAATTTTTTTTTGCTAAACTAACAAAAGAAAAATGTAGGTCAGAATGACGACTACAAACAAGAAAAATGAAGTATAAACTATAAAGTGAAGTGACTTGTTTAAAATATATATATATATATATTTAAAAAAAAAGGGAATGAACATTGATTTGCAAGTGACTGAATGTTGAAGAAAAGTGAAAACAAAAGAGGGAAATTCACATGGATTGTTGTTTGTTGTATAGTGTGGACAAGGCTTCGCTTCCTTTGGGGTCACGTCCTTTCAAAAAAGCAACCAATTTTCAGATCCACATTTCATTTGGAAGGTGAACTCTTTTACCTTCCTTACACGTGTGAACCCTTCATCATTTTTCCCCTCTCCCAATCAATACCTGCCACGTCCCCATTATTTCCTTTACTAGCAATTTCTAAATCAATTGTCAACTTGAATATAGTTCAACTGGTTAGAACATGATAACTTCGATCAAAAAATTAGAATTTCAAATATTGATCCCACATATCATTGTACAATGTTGAGTTATGCTCAAGTTAGAATTTGAGCATAGTTCTTGTCGATGGTCAAATTTGGACAGAAAGAACTCACTTGACCTTCACATGCCACCAACAGTAAATTTGTTTGAGGAGAGGAAGACGTAGTCTGCAAGACAAGGAAACCTGCACAACGGTGTGGTGCTTGCCACACCGCCTCCGATGCTTAAGTCAACAAGGAGTAAGATGGAAAGCAAGTAGAGAGCAAGAGCAAGAGGAGAGAGTTCAGAGAGTAGAGTTCTGGATCCCTTCTTCAGGGTTGAAGAAGTGTTTATATACCTCTTTACTTCTTAGGGTTTCTAGGTGCGTGGAAGCGATTTAAGACTGAAACAGGTTGAACCGGGCTGACCCGGGACACTTGAAGCCAAACGAAGGGGAAGGGACCCGACCCACCGGAGTGGCCGGAGGTCTGCCTCGGCCCATGGCCATGGTCGATGTCAAGGAGTTGGGCCAGCCCAACTCCTCCGGTCTTTCTCTCCTCCGAGGTCGTTTCCTGGTCATACCCTCGAATTTGTGTTGTGTGTTGTCCCTCATGCTCCTTAGATTTCGGAATGGTCCAAAATCACCTACAACAGTTCTACTATTAATTCATTCTCTTATAAATTTTAGGATCGAATATCTTTCTATCTACATTTGCAATAAAAATATTAAAAAGTTACAATAAAGACTTAAATACAATTTTGGATTTTGTACTTTTAGCTTCTCTTTATTTTGGTCATTGTACTTTTCAAACATCCAATTTTTCGTCCATTTATATTTAACTTTTATCTATTTGAATCACTATATATATATATATATATATATATATATTTAATGTTTACATTGGTCATTGTACTTTAAAAAGTGTACAATTTAGTCAATTCACAATTTCAACACAACACCATATTCAATAATTTTCCTATAATGTAACCCTTAACTTTATGTTAAAGGATTTAGGCTATGCGTTAAATTAGTTTAAATAAGAACTAAAATTGACACTTTTTTAAGGTATAAACACCAAAAATGAACATTTTGAAAGCAACGAGAACTCTTTTACTCAGAAGAAGAAGAAAAAAAAAAAAAAAAAACTAAGTATGAGACTAATGTAGACATTTTAGGCCCGTTTGGTAACGTTCTCGTTTCTTGTTTCCGTTTCTTCATTTTTAATAAAGAAAAATAGAATTTCATGACCCTAACACCTATGCATTCAATCATAATAAACCTATATTCTTATTTATGTTTGGAAAAAAATTGGAAACAAGAACAAAAAAAGGAAAAACTAGTTTTAGTTGTTCCTAAAAGTTCTATACAAAATTTGGGAGTGTTTCTAAAAAAATGAGAAACAAGAAACATACATCGTTATTAAATGCTTCAATTTCTTAATAAAATTAGAAACAAGAAACAAGAAACGAAAACGTTACCAAACGGGCCCTTTACAACTTGATTTTTTTTTCCCTCCCTTAAAAGTATTGTTGTTTAAAGCAAAAAGTAACAACCTTGTACTACCAACTCCATTGTAAAAAATGAATAAACAAATTTAATGAATTGAAAATTTTTATTTTAAAACATGAAAACATTGTGAAGGGTCAGAGTACAATTTTAGAAAAAGCAAAGGGGGAAAATGAGAATATAAGAAAGTAACATTGATACAGTAATGATTCAGGTTACAATGACCGAAAACTTTACATAAAAAGGGAACCTTTTGAATGTAAATAATAAATTAAAATATAAATAACAAAAAGCTACGTGTCTAATTAATTGTACGTTTCGTTCATTTGATCCACCGACAGCGGTTGGTACCACGTGGCATTTCACTAATTCAATAATAATAAATCATTGCGTTAATTTTAATTGGGAAGAGAAAAAAAAAAAAAGAAATTTATTAAATTCCACACCAGTTTCTCTTCTTTCTAAACAAACAGAAACAGTTTAGTTTTATTTTATTTTATTTTTATTTTCTTTTTTGGCAATAAATAATAATAAACAGTGGTGGGGCCCACGTGATATAGTAATCTGACACCTATCTCTGTCATCTTTGGTCGACTCCGTGACTTCCCCTCGTCTTTCGGTCAATTCTATTTATTAATATTTCTTTTTTCAATTTTATATTACACATAAAAACACTTTATACGGCTTCGTAAATTTCCGCGCTACGATTTTTTTTTTTTTTTGGGTAAATTTGTCAATAATAAGTTACTCATATTTTAACGTGGATTAAAGTCCTTTTTTTTTTGGGGAAAAAATTAAATTTTTACTCATAAATTATAAATTTCAAGATATATAAAAACTAAAATAAACTAATTTTAATAAAATTAATTTAAAAATCTTTGTTAACTAACTAATTGCAAGTCAATCCAACTATATAACTCAATGAATTGGTATTGATTACCATCCAAAAATCAATAGTTCAATCTCCAACCTCGTATTTGTTGAACTAAAAAAAACCACTAATACCAAATAATTTCAAGTTTTGAACAAATTCAAGTTATGATTAGTGTACAAATTAACTATTGAATAGTTTTGTCAAAACTCATAATTTTAACAAAAACTTAGCTCAAATGTCATTTTTCTTTAAAATCTTTTCAAATTTGTTCTACACCTATACTATATAATTCATTGAAAGCATTTTCGAATGTATATAAAATTGCAACAAATTTTCAAGTTGAAGTTAAGTTGGTAATACTTATCTAAATTTAAGATAAAATTGATATAACTGGGCGAATTTAGAGATAAATCAAACAACGAATATAGTTCAACAGTTCATGTATATACTCGTTTGGGTCGATCGCAACTTATTTTCTCGATTAATTCACATTATTGATAAATTTTTTGTTTTTTATTACATAAAATACTAAAAATAAAAGAATAGCATCCTACCTAACTACAAAATTGACTACATTGACATTCTAACTCGATTAAAATATACTTAAATTAGATATCAATCTCAACATAGTTCAATTATTAAGACCCCGTTTGATAACCATTTGGTTTTTGGTTTTTGAAAATTAAGCTTATACACACCTATTCCTACCTATGAATTTCTTTGTTTTAGTATCTACCTTCTTCATTGTTTTCAAAAACCAAGTCAAATTTTGAAAACCAAAAAAAGTAGTTTCCAAAATCTTGTTTTTGTTTTTGAAATTTGGCAAAGAATATAAATGGTTCCTTAACAAAGATGAAAACAATTGTAGGGAATTTGGGAGAAAACAAGCATAATTTTCAAAAACCAAAAACCAAAAACCAAATAGTTTTCAAACGGGGCCTAAATGTTTAAATCTTCATTCTTAAGTTTTATTGAACTCAAATATACACACACTCAAACCTAACAAAAAACCCATACTAAAAAAAGATTTAAAAAATCTTAGTTTGAAAAATTAAGACCCCATTTGATAACCATTTGATTTTTAGTTTTTGGTTTTTGAAAATTAAGTTTATAAACACCACTTCCACCTATAAGTTTATTTGTTATGTTATCTATCTTATTCTCAAAAACCAAGGTAAATTTTAAAAACTAAAATAAGTAGTTTTCAAAAACTTTTTTTTTTTTTTTGAAATTTGGCTAAGAATTTAAATGTATCCTTAATTAACACAAATGAAAATCATAATAGAAAAATTGGAAAAAAACAATAATAATTTTCAAAAACCAAATAGTTATGAAACGAGGCCTAAATGGTTGAAGTTATTTATTATTTATTTTTTTATTAGAAGTTGAAGTTATTAATTTCACTCATCAAATTCATGACATGTAAGTTTTCTACCAGTTATGTTCGAATATTGTATTTTATATATTTGAGTATTTTATTATTTTTCATCTATATTTTTAATGCAAAATCTATATTACTCTCCGTCTCTGTTTTTGAAATCTTGAATACAAAATATGCCAACGTGAGCTTGGCTGAATTGGCATAACGTTGTACTAACGACCAAAAAGTTTGTGGTTCAAATCTTCTCACTCCCACATATTGTCCAAAAAAAAAATCTTTAATACAAAAATATTGACACATCGACATCTCCATCCCATATGTTGTATTTGACAACAAAATTTATGTTGTTATGCATGCCATTGTTTAATAATATATATATGAATTAAATTCTTTTGGTATAGATGGCAAGTCAAGTAGCAAATCTTTAGATTATTCTTCCCTTTTTCAATTCAAATACCAAAGTATTATTTTAAGAAATGCATTGACAACTTCGTCATAGAGAAAAATACCAATACTAGAGTATCATGACAAACTTATATTTTAATGAATAAGAACGATATAAAGAGTCAAGGTGGAATATTTTGAATTTTTAAACTAAAAAGAAATCTTATGGTAAAGAAAACTCTCTGAGGTGCAATATTAAATGTTTTGGGTTAAGAAATTATTGGTGGGAATAATAATGGTTGATTAAGAAAGGTATTAGAACTTAGGTGGAAGAAGTTATTTCTTTGAAGACCAAAAAATGTGTACACTCAAACTTCAATTTACTCAACAAAGTGCCCTAAATCATTAAACTTATGACCATTCTCTTTAATTAAGATGGTTTTCATCCACATAATTCTCAACTCAACAATTAATTACAACTCCCTCCCATTATATATATATAATTTTGGATAATAATCTTATAGAGATTTATGTTTTTTTTAAACACCGGAAACCAGGTATTACAATCATAGAAGTGTGAGTTTGAACTTTCAACCTATAAAAAAAATAGTAATGATTTATAACAGTTCAGCTATATTCTAGTTTATTTGTTTGTTTTTAAAATCATTATTCTTGCATTGTTAAAAATGTGATTTATGTATTCTAATCATAATCATGACATGGGTAAGAACCCCAAACATGAAATTTGACCATTGTTTGAAAATTAAATTTGGTATTTTGAACAATAAAAAAAAAAACACAACCTTTCTTTTCCTTTGAGTTCAACCTCGTGTGGGGTGAGAGATTTGAATTTTTTTCACTGTCAATGATATATGCTCAAGTTGAAAACGAGTAAAAGAACAAAAGTCCATAAACCAAAACCATATAAATAAATCAACGAAAATAAAACCCATCAACAGATAAAGGGGTGAAACAATCTTTTTAGTACGACAAATATGAGTGTGGATTCAAAATTTTGATCTTACCAGAAGAAGTAAATACATTAGTTGATGAACTAGACAACGATTAGATACCAAAACTTCATGACATTTTAAACAAAATATGATCAATAAAAAAAAAAATTTGCACAGAAGAAAATAATAAATATTTAATTTAAAAAAGAAAAAGACAACTATTTAAAAAAAAACTGGAGTAGAGTAATTTTCTTTGGGTAATAAAAGTAAGGGAAAAAATCAATTTTTACCCCTGAACTTAGCAGGTTGTATCAATTTTAACCCTAAACTTTCAATTTCATCAATTTGAACCCTAAACTTAACAAATTGTATCAATTTGAACCTCAAACTTGCATAAATGTTGCAATGTTGACCTTTAGTCAACTTTTCATTTGAATTGCTATTAAAACATGTAATTGACAATTTTCTTTTCTTTTTTTTTATTCGCATTGCACCTGAGTTAGTGTTTTGTAAAAAATTTATTGGAAAAACTCTTTATCAAAAGAAATCAAATATCTCATAATATTCTTCTAATTATTATCAAAAAACAATCACTAAGTTATTGGCAACAAGGAAAATCTAGCAAATATGAGAAATAAAAAATTTGAAATTTCTTTATTTTTGTTTCCTACATTTGTACATTATTCTAATTAGCAAGAAAAAAAAAACAGTAAAACAATAAAAATAATCACACAAAGTTCTTAGTAACAAGAAAAAACTAGCAAATATTTAAAGATAAAAAACCTCCAAAGTTTCTTTGCTTTCATAATCTTAGATAGCAGCAAAAAAGCTCTCACAACAACAACAAGAAAAAGTCATCTAAAATCAAGTTTCGCCAGTATTTTATTTACAAGAAACTAATTCAGGTGCCATGTGAATTAAGAAAAAAAAAAAAAAGAAGAAATAATCAATTACGTACAGTGGTTCAAACGGAAAATTAACCAAAGGTATACATTGTAACACTTATGCAAGTTTAGGGTTAAAATCGATACGATTTGATAAGTTTGAGGTTCAATTTGATGAAATTAAAAGTTCAGGATTAAAATTGATACAACTTGGTAAGTTTAGGGTTCAATTTGATGAAATTGAAAGTTCAGGGTTAAAATTGATACAACTCCCAAAGTTTAGGGTTAAAAATGATTTTTTTCCCTAAAAGTAATTCCAATGGGTAAATCAACAAACTTTTATCTTTATTTTTCAAAAAAAATAAAAATGAAAACATTATCTTCAGTTAAAGAAAGTAATAAAGAAGCAGTCGGGTTTGACCCGAAAACCCAGATGGAAATGGAACGTGAAAGAGCTGAAAGAAACTTGCAATATAAGGAGAGAACCGTATGGTCAAACATTATTTAATAGTCAACTCCATCGTCTCGGTAACGCTCCCTTTTAACCCTAACCCTAACCCTAATTCTTCGTCCCAAACCCCCAAATCCAAATACGACTACCCACACCAAATTCAGACAAAAAAATGATAAATTTTACATTTACATTCAACCAAAACCTCAAAAAAGTTAAAAGGAAAAAAGAAAAAAAAAACGCGTTTGCCAGCAAGCACCAACATACAACACTGCTCTCTCAGAGAGATAAAGGAAAAGGACATAATCTTCGCCGCGTGAGCAGATCCTACTTCCCAGCTCTTCTCTCTCTCTTTCTCTTTAACCATTTCATTACAATAATCTCAATTCCCCTAATCCATTTCATTTGGGTTTCTTCTGCTTTTTCTTCCTTCCCTCTCTCAGATTGAGATTCTCTCTCTGTTTTTCACGAAACTGTGGAAAGTCCAATCCCATCTTTCTCACTGGACTCAACCCACTCCCACAGATAAAGCAACCCAGTGAAAAAGATAGACCAGACCAAACCAAACCAATCCAATCCCACCACTCTTTCTCATCCCCTGATCCCATTTAACACTCTGTTTTTGTTGGGGGTTTTCGTTTCTTTTCTCTCTTCTTCTTCACTTTCGCCACCAACTCCGGTGGTGGGCACTGGCCTGCGCCACCACCACTCTTCTGGGCCCACCCCCTCTCTCTCTCTCTCTCTTTCCCTTTCTTTTCACTCACACATACGAACCCCTTTATCCCCCCCCCCCCTCTCTCTCTTTGTCTGTCCATCTCTTATTATCTCCTTCTCTTCTACGCCTTCTCATCTCCACACAAAAATACAATCTTTCTCTCTCTCTCTCTCTCTCTCTCTCTCTCTCTTTCTCTTCCTTTTTCTTGTTTATCCCTTTGGCACTGGCGCAGATTAAGACGGGGCCTGCCAGTTTTGCTGAGGGGACTCACTTTACCGTGTGCCGGTATCGACATTTCTCGCAGACCCATCGAGGAAAGGATTGGTTTCTAGTCGATTTTCCCATGGTGGATGCTGGAGAATGAGTTATTTGAGGCAAAGATGAATCTTTTTTGAGTGATTTGTCAGAGGCGGGCTTGTTCAATTCGAGATCGGCTTCTAATTGGGATTCCCCTCTTTTTACAATCTGGGTTTTGTTTTAAGTTTAGGAGCTGAGATTTTGCGGTGATTTTGTGAAGGATGGACACAGCTGGTAGACTCATTGCTGGGTCTCACAATAGAAACGAGTTTGTTCTGATCAATGCAGATGAGACTGCTCGGGTAAGATTAAGACTCCTTGACGCTCTCGATAATGCGACACATTGGCTCATTTGAGGATTTTTTCGACTTTGCTGAGTTTGTTTTCTTTTCTAGCTTGGGGTTTCTTGGAAATGGACAATTTGGGGGTCTGATTCTTCATTCTTGCAGAGGATTTCTTTTGTAGGGCTTTGCTTCAACCGGGGAATTGATGACTGTTTTCTACCAGTCCCTGTCCTTTTCCCCCATTATTTTTCTACTCCTAGGAAAGCAAAAGAAAAAGAAAGCACAATACCAAGTCTTTCCCGAGTTTCCGTGCATGTCGAGTTGGTTCTGTTGATTTTCTGGGGGGAGGAAGTGATTGAGTTGAAGAAATTTAGTTTCTGTTCTTAGTTTATCTTGCATTTTGATCCTCCAAATTTTTTTCAGATGCTTTCTGAAAATCTGTGAGCTTTCTTCTTTGTATTTCAGTTTTTAAACATGTTCGTATGGTCTTTAGATCTATCCTGGATAGGGCTAGAACAAAATCTCCCCTATCGGCTCAATTTTGACTGTACTGTTTTTGTTTTATCGATTCCGTTTAAGAATCAGAAGTAATTTGATTTTAAGATGATCAGTGCTGGGCTCTTTTTAGCCGCCACTTTTAATTTAGGTCCTTATTCTACTGTTTCTATTTTTGTTTGGTGTTTCCAGATCAAGTCTGTGAAGGAATTGAGTGGGCAAACATGTCAGATTTGTGGAGATGAGGTAGAGTTAACTGTTGAAGGAGAGCTCTTTGTTGCCTGTAATGAATGTGCTTTCCCAGTTTGTAGACCTTGTTATGAGTATGAGAGAAGAGAGGGAAATCAAGCTTGCCCACAGTGTAAAACCAGATACAAGCGCATTAAAGGTAGGGTTTTTTTTTTTTTTTTTTTTAAAAAAATCATTCTTGTATTAGTGTGACTTTCACGGGTGCCAAAGCTAATCAGTGGTGCAAACTGCAGGTAGTCCTAGGGTTGAAGGTGATGAGGATGAAGACGATATTGATGATTTGGATAATGAGTTTGACTATGGAAACATCGATGCTTTGGGCCCTTATGCTGCAGAGACATCGTTTACTTCACACCTTAACACTAGTCGTGGTTCCCACCCTAATGCATCTCATATCCCTGGACGGTCAGAGCATGAACCTTCTCCCCTTGGTTCCGAAATCCCTCTCCTGACATATGGCGAGGAGGTAATTGGAGTTCTTCAACACTATCTCGCGTACTTGTGATGTGATATTCATAATCAAACCTTCATAATGATGCCTTTTCATGTGCTAGGATTATGAGATATCTTCTGATCAACACGCTCTTGTACCCCATTTTATGGGTCATGGAAACAGAGTCCACCCAATGCCTTACCCTGATCCATCAATACCTTGTAAGTCATCGTGGCACCCAGATGCTTATTTTTATATGAATGGTATATACACATTATGGCTAACATTTTGATCGTCATGCTATAGCTCAACCTAGACCAATGGTTCCCCAAAAAGATATTGCGGTGTATGGTTATGGGAGTGTGGCGTGGAAGGACAGAATGGAGGATTGGAAGAAGAAGCAAAATGATAAACTTCAAGTGGTGAAGCACCAAGGGGTTGATGATGGTGGAAATGATATCGATGATCCTGATTTGCCCATGTAAGCCACTCCTAAAAGAATTTTGTGCATGTTTGTTACATTGCACTATCTAAGTATGAATTTTCATTGTCTGGTGTCCTAAACTCAATACTATAGCAATCATGTGTAGTTTGATGTGGACAATTTGACGTACAATTCAACTAATTCCATGGCTTCTTTCACTCTTGTTGTACCTTTATTTCTTATTTTCTTCTTTAAGCCACGTAATATCTAACCATCTATTTATGTGCCCTTCAACAGGATGGATGAAGCTAGGCAACCACTATCAAGGAAGTTGCCCATCTCTTCAAGCAGGATTAATCCATACAGATTAATCATCTTGCTTCGTCTTGTTATTCTCGGCCTGTTTTTCCATTATAGAATTCTTCATCCGGTTAAAGATGCCTATGGCTTGTGGTTGACTTCAGTAATATGTGAAATATGGTTTGCTGTATCGTGGATTCTGGATCAGTTCCCAAAATGGTATCCAATCGAAAGGGAAACTTATCTTGATAGGCTGTCACTGAGGTGATGCAGACCTCCATCTTCTTTTAATACCTCATTTCAACATTTGTCGATTTCTTTTTCCATCAATGAAAACCTTTTTTGGCAGTTTGGAGGTTTTTCTGTCTACTTTGGGATGCTTTGCCTGATTTTTTGGTTTACACATTTTCAGGTATGAAAAAGAAGGGAAACCTTCTGAATTAGCAAGTGTGGACGTATTTGTCAGTACTGTTGATCCAATGAAAGAACCTCCACTGATCACTGCCAACACAGTACTTTCCATCCTTGCGGTCGACTATCCAGTCGATAAAGTTGCATGCTATGTCTCAGATGATGGTGCAGCCATGTTAACATTTGAAGCCCTCTCTGAGACATCTGAATTTGCAAGGAAATGGGTTCCTTTCTGTAAGAAATTCAATATCGAGCCTCGTGCCCCAGAGTTTTACTTCTCTCAGAAGATTGATTATTTGAAGAACAAGGTCCATCCAGCATTTGTCAGGGAAAGGCGGGCAATGAAGGTTTGTTGCCATTGCAGTTTCTTGTTTTCAATTGATGCAAGTCATATAACTTCATTTACAACTGTTGTTGAAGTTAGGATGGGGTCTTATATCCTTATGATTTGCTGCAATTATATTACTGACTTTCTATTCATTTACTTTGCTTTGAACAGAGAGAATACGAAGAATTTAAGGTTAGGATAAATGCTTTGGTCTCAATGGCTCAAAAGGTTCCCGAGGATGGCTGGACAATGCAAGATGGTACTCCATGGCCTGGGAACAATGTTCGAGACCACCCTGGCATGATTCAGGTAATATACATGTTTTTTTTTAATCTGTCCAACAGTTTTTCCTTGCGAATGGCTTGCTATTTCTGATTGTAATTGTGTGAAACGGCTCACTTCTGTCTTTACACATCATATCTGATTGGTCATGTTGGTACAAACTAAATGTACTTTGCATTTGTGTCTTTACAGGTTTTCCTTGGCCAGAGTGGAGTTTGTGATGTTGAAGGAAATGAGCTACCACGTCTAGTTTATGTCTCTCGTGAAAAGCGGCCAGGGTTCGAACATCACAAGAAGGCTGGGGCCATGAATGCACTGGTATAGGCTGAAATCTTCATCCCTTCAAACTTTAGACGATTGGCACTTGGGGAAACTTTTATACTATATGTTTTGTAACCAGTTGATTACATTTTTGCTTACCTTATACCGTACCCTTCTTTCCATCTTTTTCTTTGAAGGTTCGTGTCTCGGCAGTTCTGTCAAATGCTCCTTATCTTCTTAATGTTGACTGTGATCACTACATTAACAATAGCAAGGCACTTAGAGAAGCCATGTGTTTCATGATGGATCCTACGTCAGGGAAGAAAGTTTGTTATGTGCAGTTTCCTCAAAGATTTGATGGGATTGATCGACATGATCGATATTCAAACCGGAATGTTGTGTTCTTTGATGTATGTATATGCTTCATTGGTTGGATAATTTACTTCAAATTTGTTTATCTTATGCTTATTGGAAGCCTAATGTAAAAAAATTAATGCAGATTAACATGAAAGGATTAGATGGTCTACAAGGCCCGATATATGTTGGTACGGGTTGTGTTTTCAGGAGGGTTGCCCTCTATGGATATGATGCTCCGGCCAAGAAGAAACCCCCAAGCAAAACATGCAACTGCTTGCCAAAATGGTGCTGTCTGTGTTGTGGGTCTAGAAAGAACAAGAAAGGAAAGGCCAAGAATGAGAAAAAGAAGAAGACAAAGCACAGAGAAGCATCAAAGCAGATCCATGCACTTGAGAATATCGAGGAGGGTATCGAAGGTAAAGAATCATTCCAGCAAGATGTATTCAGTATTCTTATCATATTATATTTTTGTGATTTAAGGATCAAATGGAGAAATCCAATATGACTTGCCATATGTTTATTGCAGAACTAAGCATAGAGAAAATGAATGTGTCTCAAATAAAGTTGGCAAAAAAATTCGGGCAATCTCCAGTGTTTGTTGCCTCGACCCTGTTGGAAAATGGAGGAGTTCCTCATGATGTGAGTGCTGCATCACTCCTAAGAGAAGCCATCCAAGTCATCAGTTGTGGTTATGAAGATAAAACAGAATGGGGGAAAGAGGTTATTAATAAATCAAGATTTAACTTGTTTTAAGCAATATGAGTTTGAATTTTGCATTCTTTGAGATTTAGTCTCTGAAATCCTTCAACATGATTTCAGGTTGGGTGGATTTATGGTTCTGTGACTGAAGATATCTTGACTGGATTTAAAATGCACTGTCACGGTTGGCGGTCCGTATACTGTATCCCCAAGAGACCTGCGTTTAAAGGGTCAGCTCCAATCAATCTATCAGATCGTCTACACCAAGTTTTGCGGTGGGCTCTAGGATCTGTTGAGATATTCTTAAGCAGACACTGTCCTATCTGGTATGGCTATGGAGGCGGTTTGAAATGGTTGGAACGATTTTCGTACATAAACTCAGTGGTCTATCCGTGGACTTCAATTCCATTGCTTGTTTACTGTAGTCTTCCAGCTATCTGTCTGCTCACTGGAAAATTTATTGTTCCTGAGGTAATCTCTTTCTCCTTACAATTACTTTTGGTTTGCTTGAATATTCTTTTTCAACTAAATATTTAACTGTGACCGGGTTTTTTCCGGTCGTTTTCTTACACAACCAAAATGAACAGAAAAGAAAATGTATGGTTGTAAATTATTTCATGGATTTGCTATGATGTGTGAAGGGAAAGGATCCTTAAATGGCTTCTGCTGTGGCTACTCATTTCATTAACTTGCATTATCAAGAATTTATTTCTTTCACTTTGGGCTCTTTTGACTTGTATTTGAGTAGAAAATTGTACCATTTACTGTTTAACTTGGCTTGGTTTATCAACCATTGTTCTCTTCTAATTACCAACATAATTCTGAACATTTGCAGATTAGCAACTATGCTAGTCTTATTTTCATGGCACTCTTCATTTCAATTGCTGCGACCGGTATCCTTGAGATGCAGTGGGGTGGTGTCGGGATTGACGACTGGTGGAGAAACGAGCAGTTCTGGGTTATTGGAGGCGTTTCATCGCATCTTTTTGCTCTCTTCCAAGGTCTTCTCAAGGTTTTGGCTGGTGTCAGCACCAACTTCACAGTTACATCCAAAGCAGCTGATGATGGTGAATTTTCAGAGCTCTATGTCTTCAAGTGGACATCATTGTTAATACCTCCCACGACCTTGTTGATCATAAACATTGTCGGTGTGATCGTCGGGATCTCAGACGCCATCAATAATGGGTACGATTCCTGGGGTCCTCTTTTCGGAAGGCTATTTTTCGCTCTTTGGGTGATCATCCACCTCTACCCCTTCTTGAAGGGATTGTTAGGGAAACAAGACCGATTACCGACGATCATTGTTGTTTGGTCAATTCTTTTAGCCTCAATCTTAACATTACTTTGGGTAAGGATCAACCCATTTGTATCCAAAGATGGTCCTGTTTTAGAAGTTTGCGGATTGAATTGCGATTAGGAAACAAGTCGGTCGGGACAAGACGGGACGACTATGGTTTTTGCAGGAAATTTGACTAATTTTTGTGGGGGAAGAAAGTTAATGCAGTATGATGTAGATAGAGGGGGAGGAGGGGTTGGAGGTGAGGAATTGTTATTTGTTCTATAGATTTCTTTGATTCTTTTATTAAAATTACTCTGGTCTCTGGGTGCTTAATTTAGCCTTTACTAGATTGTTCCTTATTTTTGTCCCATGGAAAACATCAACTTATATAATTTATTCCCTTGTCAAACTCTTGGGGATATGTAAAATTTGTCTCAAACTCTCATTTTTTTGCTGTGTTCCTTGATGAATCTTTGTTAATGTAAACCCTTGACATTATTCTTCATCTATTCCTCTTTTTTAATGTTGCATTCAATGCCTCCTCTCTAATATCTTTCCATTTGAATTTCAACCTTGAAAGTCATAGTTTTTCACCTGAAAATTATGGGTGTCAATTGTTTCTTAGTGTTGCGTACGTTTTCCTCGACTTCGGTTAAGTCGTTACGGTGCTATATCATACAAGATGAAAGTTGTATGTTTCTCTTGTCATAGGTTTGGTGAAAAAAGGAATTTAGAGGCATGTTTTGGTGAGTGTGAAAGTGAAGAAACTTTCAAACTTGGGTTAAATTATTAACATGAGGACCAGTCTCATGGGAATGTCAAATCAAATGAGAAAATAGCTAAAGAAAATAACCTTTGAGCAGGTCAAACTGAATAGAGTTTGTGTTGGTTGAATTGGAGGTCAACTTTCTCTAACTGTTAAAATTTTTTCTTCATTTACATCTGTTACCAACAAATATTAAAAGCAATGTATCCAAAAATAACTTTGAATTAATTGAATTTTACTATTATTCTTAATGGGTTATTCAACAAGCTAGACCCATGTTTCCACTACACTAATGAATATTTTGATTTGAACGTTATGGTGATTTAAAAAAAAAAAAAAAAAAATTACACTTTTAATAATCTATGAATTTTTGCCGGCTTTCATCTAATAAACAAACAAAAATGTTAAATTAATTTTTATTAATGCTATACTAAGATCATTAATATTGTAAAAAAAAATTAGTTAATCTGTTATTACTGTAGTTAACAAAAAGCCAATGGGAAACGAGTTAATCTGTTAATTTTTGGATGTAGACGTCATTTTTTGTTTTGTTTTTCAAAGAAAACGAGCTATGTACATTTACTTTTCATTTCTATCACAATGACTAAATTCAAAGAATGGGAGAAAGGAAGAGGATGTAGGGGTGTTCATCTTCACACCAAAAACCGACACGACAGATCGAAACCGACCGAACCAACGGCGGTCGGTCGGTTAGCCGACCAAGTCGGTCGGTTAGCCGATCAAGTCGGTCGGCGTCGATTCTTACATTGGGGAGACCGGTCGGCCAAACAATTTTACACATAACCGACCGACCGACCGACCGATATATTTATATATATATAAAAAATCATTTTTTTTAAAAAACACATAACCGACCAACCGACCGACCGCCCAATATATTTATACATAAAAAACCATTTTTTTTTAAAAAAACACATAACTTACCGACCGACCGACCGATTTTACACATAATGGACCGACCGTCGTTCTTCATCTCAATTCTCATGATCTTAAAAAAAAAAAACCGACCGAACCGACCGTTCGGTCGGTCGACTGGCAGCACCCATCGGAAGTCATCGGTTTCCAGATTTCTGGAAAACCAACCGACCGATGAACACCCCTAAGAGGAAGAGAGAGGCGTGAACCAGACGAGAGAGAAGCGTGAAAATGGGGTTTACGAGGTGACTTCTACAACGTTTATTGTTGGAGTCGGGTGTTTTGAACGAAGGAACTCCAAGCTCTGAAAATTAGAGGCCCAAACAGGGACTTGAGGAGGTTTAGGAAGTCCAAACTTCCGAAATTGGAGGTCCAAACACGCCCTAAAATTCGAGGCACTTAAATAAAGCTATCAAACATCAGAGACGAAAATCAACATGGTAGACTTTGAAGCATCAAAATGAATAAACCATGAAAGTGAAAGCAATCAAATTAAGAAATTGAATGGTAATTTCAATTCGAGGAATATTAAAAAAAAAAAAAAACAAATTGTAATTTAAAAATAAGAAAAAAATAACCCTTTTTTTTTTTCTCCTTTCGAAGCAATTAGTCTTTTACACGCTTAATTATCATCATGCCAATCCCAATCCATAAAAGGTCAAAAGTCAAAAGTCATCATCCTTCTATTCTTCCAGATTAAGCCTTATTAGGAAAAAAAACATTACACACGAGTTAGACTATTTTTACTGACCGTTCGATTCCAAACGCTGTGCATCGGACGGCTTACACATTCTCCAATTACCTCGTGTAGTTGGTCGATATGATCCTACAGTGGGACTGCATGCAGTGGATCCTGTCTCGTGTGAAGACTTGATGAGTCAAAATTCCATTTGGGGCCATCAAAAGAGATGCCTTCTCCCCTTCAAAGACCATTTTTTTTAATTAATCAAGAACTTTTTGGGTAATTAGCCATTTTATTTATTTTGTTACTATTTTAAGACCAAAAATGACAATCTTCTCTTTGAAATTGGAATGAAATTAAGGGAATATTTGAAAGACATTTTTTATAGTTAAAAATTTTAAAATTTGAAAATAAAGTAAAAATAGTTATAAATCATTAATAAAAAAAAATTAGAGTTTTAATTGATATAATTATTAGTTTAGAATTTTATCATTTCTATCAATTTATAGATATAAATGGTTTTCTTTTCAAAAATAAAAAAAGACAATCGCATTTATTATTATTGTTTTTAGAAAATGTAAATTTGTTATATCGAAAAGCAAATCCACCCTAAGAACTAAAAAAAAAAAATCTTTGTTTAAAATTAAAAAAAAAAAGTTGTACTATTCTTTTTTCTTTTTTTTTTGAGGATTCAAGAAAAAAAAATGGTTAGATGGATCTTCTTGTAATGACATAGGTCAACAAAGTCAATAATGCATTATTTAAAGTTGTAAAAATCCAACGGCTTAGTCCCCAGAAACACATTATTTATAATAGAATCGGATGTAGCAAATCACACCGAACAATTTTATATAACAAAAAAGAAAAGAAGAAAATAAAAAGAAAACATCTTCCACCCATCTTCTCCGCACCAACGCTGCAATTTCTTCTGCAATCAGTTTCTCTCTCCTCCATTTGTTTTTTTTTTTCTCTCTCTAAAAAAACTCTGCAACTTCAACAACACGTACACCCACAAACGCGCTCTTTCGCAAAACTCATAAAAACCCAAAAGAAATCACAACACAAAAACAAAAAGAGAGGATTTTCATCACTACACTTCTTTCTCTCTCTAAAGCTGAGATTTTTCTTTCTTTCTTTCTTTCTTTTGGGTTTCAATGGAAGAAGAATCGTCTTGTTCGCGTAATTCGGAGGAGGTATTGGGTGCGGCGCAGCAGTTGATGCAGCTGAGCAACGAGGACGACAGTAGCAGCAATGTCGTCACGGCGGAGAACAAGAACAAGAACAAGAGCAAGAAGATGAAGAAGGATCACAGCGGCGGCGGTGGCGGTGGAGAGGAGGAGGTTGATCAGAAGAGATGCCAAATTGAGACGTCGATTTGGCTGAAAATCGAAGAGATTTTTGGGAAAGATGACGAAGAAGGTTGTGATTTCGTTTGTCGCCCCAAGAAGAGACGGTTTCGATCCATCCAAAGCATATATATGACGACTAAACCTATCGTTAATGGTAGATTCTCCGGCAAGGGGATCGTCGGGACGTGAAGACGGCGACGGTGGCGATGGAGTGCCGTGGCGGAGATTTGATGGGGTTTGTGGGATTAGCTTAGAATCAACTAATTGGAGTTTCAAGTTCCAACAAGGATGATACCGGTCAACACGAGCATAATTCAATGGTCAGACATTTTTACTTTCTGACAGAGTCACAAGTTCTAATTCTCCCACCAAAGAAAGTGAGCTGGAGATTTGAATTATCTGATTCGAAGTTTTGAATGTTTTAACCGATTGAATTATATTCATGTTGATAGTTTAGTGATTTTCGAAAATGTAGGTCGCGTTTGATAACCATTTGGTTTTTTGTTTTTGGTTTTTGGTTTTTGGTTTTTAAGGTTACAAACACCACTTCCAACTCTAAGCTTCTTTGGTTTTTCACCTACCTTCTTCCCATGTTTTCAAAAACCAAGCCAATTTTTGAAAACTAAAAAAAGTAGTTTTCAAAAACTTGTTTTTGTTTCTAGAATTTGGTTAGGAAGTCATGTGTCTTTAACAAAAATGAAAACCATGGTGAGAAAATTTAAAGAAAACAAGTCTAATTTTCAAAAACCAAAAACCAAAAACCAAATGGTTATCAAACGGGGTCGTAGAAAATGAGATGTTTTTGCCTTTGGACATGGAATGAATTAAGCTTTGTGTTTGATTATGAACATGAAGTTTGATAATTAATGGTATAGGAGGAATTGTGTACATTTGCCTTCCTGCTACTTTCAAATGCATAGCCATATTGGAAGTAGAAAAGAGATGCAAATTATTGAATCAATCCCATCTTTTATATATCTTTAATCTTTGCATTTATTTTTGTATATAATCCATTTCAAGTAGGATTTGAGGTTTTTGAAATTTTGGATGTTTGAGTGAAATCATTTTTAATCATTTTACAGAATGATAACCTTGTTTTAATCATTTGTTCAACCCTTTTGGAATTAGGGATGATGATTTTTAATATTAAACCCTTTTTGGGGTTTTTTTTTAGTTGATTTTATGATTATTCAGAATCATAATACATTCATGTAAGTAATCAATTATCAATTTTCCTGATAAAATAGAAGGCTATGAATATACTCAAAACCCTTTGTGTCACTTTCCCTATAGTTTTTCGTCGACGTTTCTGAAGAAAAAAGAAATATATGTAATTCATATGAATGTGAAATATCTTTGTTTTTTTTTTTTACTTTCATAGAATCAAATTTAATTTTTTGTTTTGATGTTTATAGTTTTTACCTATTTTATTTTTCGTTATTAAACTTGTAGTATGGTATCGTATATTATCTAATTTTTGGTTTGGTTAAACTTTACATGAAAGTTATTTTAGATGTTATCTGGTAAAACTTTGTATTATGCTTCTTAGAAAGTTTAGGTTTTTTATTTTCAAAATCGATAATAAACTTGATATATTTGGTTGTTTGTTAAACTTATACTTTTTAAAAACTTTATTTTGGTTTCCTTAGCATCAAAGTATGTTTGATTTATCGTATACTGTTTTAATTTTATTTTGATTTTCATGGTATCAAAATGTTTGGTTTTGATTCCTGTAGTTCAAGAATTTTTTCTTGTTACTTTTTTTTTTTTTTAAAAAAAAAAGCTTTACATAATAAATTAATTTTAGATTTTACTATTAATTTTGCATTATGCTTAACGTAAAAGTTAGGCTTCTTGTTTCCAAATTCGGTATTAGACTTTGTGTGTATAATGAGACTAGAAAAACTTGTAAGAAAGAACTTAGTTTTTTTTTTTTTTTTTTTTTCTTTTTATTTTTTTTATAACATGTGGGATGGAAGCGGGAGGATTCACACCACAGACCTCTTGGTCATTGATATACAAGTTTTATGTCAATTAAACTATGCTCGTGCTGGGATAACAATTTAAGGGGTTGTTTGTACTTTGGGAACGTGTTTGTTTTGAAGCAATAATCTATAACAATGAGTCTTGAAAATATTCATAATTATGTTTGTTTTGTCGGATTATTTGTATATAGAAATATCTCAAGATGATGTGTTATACTAATATTAATGTCCTTACTAATATAATTTACATAATAGTTTAATATATATAATGTATAAAAAAAAGTTTAATATATATAATTTAATTTTTTTGTAATATTTTTTTGGTATTTATTAATTTAATGTTATATTTTTTATATCAATTTGGTGTATACTAACTTTTTTTTAACAAATTAATTTATATTACCTTGATATTTTTGGTGGATTATATATTGATCACATTGTTAGATTAGATATTTTTAGAGAAATAATATTTATTTGTGATGGGTTATTTGTGTGTGTTCTCAAATGTATAATTAGTAATAATTCTAAGAAACTAATATTAAATAACTTAAAACGTATTTTTAAAAAAAAACTTAAAACGAAATCATTTAAATTGATGTACAAGAGAGTGAGAACACTCGGTACCAACATAAGCATAGTTTAACTGGCGTAAAATATGTATCATTTGCCAAGAGGTTAGAGATTCGAATCATCACTCCACATATTGTCAAAAAGAGAGAGAAAACTCACTAAATACAAAGGTATTGGACAACTATTGGAAAGAAAAAAATTATTAAAAAAAAAAAAGGCAAAAATCCATGATTGATTAGGGCATCCAAAATTGGGTTAGATGTCTCCTGTAATGTTTTTTTTTTTTTACAGTATGTAGGGTGTGGGGGGTTTCAAACCTCAGACCTCTAAGTCGATGTACACACTTTATGTCAGTTGAACTATGTTCATGTTGGAGATATCTCTTGTAATGGACACCCTAAGATGTCCAAAGATATCGAAATATCGAGATATCTTATGCATTCACAATATAGCGCAAACGGGGTAATCTAGATTTCCATGGAGACAAACATCATAATTTTCCCACCAAACAAATGACTCCATTTGGCTCATGAGGTTAAGTTTGTTTAGTTTACTAACCTATAGTTAATAAGTGGATTTATTTATTTGAAACTACCTGTTTGCCAAAAAGAGGGAAAAAGAAAATGAAACCAGCCGTTTCTATTACATGTTAATTTTTAAAAATCACAAATCCACAAATCAAATATAGCTTACACAACTTAAAGTTTCAAAAACTCATATTTATTTGCAGAAGCCGAACACAGATTCTACCAATTTAAACCTCATATAAACCTAAACTCATTAACATCTTGAGTCATTAGAAATATTTTCACAATCTTCTGTAAATCTTTAATAGGGGAATTTAAGAGACCTAGGTTTATTACTCTAAGAAAGAAAATTCTAACATCATTCACGAGTCACTTAAAACTTACTTTTCTGAATAGGTAATCGATTTTCTGGAATAATTCCTTTCGAGATTGGTTGGTTGGTGGTTGCAATGGATCACAATACCCATTGTAAATGTATTTCAACTTGTAGTTGTTCTATAGGATATTAATGAAATCTTTGTTTCGTTTTAAAAAAAGAGTCACTTAAAACTTGAATGTACTGTGTGTTGATGTGACTCATATATTTGATGATTATTGTTTTTTTTTACAATATGTGGGGGTGGGGGATTCTAACCACAAACCTCGTGGTCATCAGTACAACTTTATGCCAGTTGAGTTATACTCTTGTTGGCTATTTGATGATTATTGTTAAAGATGAACTCAACCAAATAATAATTTTTATAAAAGATTACTATCCAAACGTATTAATTGTGTTAAAAAAATAAATAAATAAAACTTTGATTTGACAAAATTTTAACAAATAACTTCTTTAACACCTATTTCAAAAAAAAAAAAAAAACCCTTATTTTACACCATTTTCAAATTATACTTTACTAGTTTTGGAAGCTTTTCAAATTTAATAAAACTTATTTTTTTTAGTTAAGTAACATTGGAGGATGAGGGAATTTTAATTTTTGACCTCTTAATTGGTCCAAGGTAAATGTCGATTATTATTTTGACACTTATATCTTCCTTTCTTAATGAGACAAAGAAATTGCACAACCGTTGTTGAAATACATGAAATAAAATGGTTTGAAGAAAAAAATGATTGGACTTCGTACACAAGGTACGACATGGAGATTTAAACCTCAAATGAAAACATTAAATCATATATAAAACATACAAATAAAGAGACCGTCAAACAATTACAAGAAAATTAAACATGACTGAAATGAAAAAACGATCATATGTTATAACATAATTGAAGTGAAAAAGACAATATATGTAAACGTGTGCAAAGTCTAAGGCGGGTTTATAGATATTTTCAAAACAATGTTCGGATTGTCAACTATTAAAGAAGAAAAACATGTTAAAAACCTGTATTGTCGACTTGTAGTAAGATAAAGTACGATGATATAAAAGCATGTTGTGTGCATGTGTTCATTGAATTTTCACTATTTGTGTAATAGTGTTATGTAAAGTTAGGGCTATAAATGTTCTTTAATTATAGACTTAGAGAAACAATCAATCATTTTCATGTAACAAAAACGCATGCCCATGATTTACACGTTGTACATGTTTTAGGATAAAATAATATAAGAGGAGTAAAGACTTTTTTGTTTTGTTCTTTTTGGATAAGGTTCACATGATCTCCATTTGAAATGTGTTGGCTGGAATATACTTTGGCCTTGTATCATGCATTAATTAATTTCATCTCAAATTTTGACATTGTGAATACTTTGGTCTCCTTAATCAATTCTATATATGCAATTACTAGCCAATAGCATCGTGGTATATGTTATTGTGTGTCCAATCTGCGCGTAGCTCTATAGCTAAGACTATCAATTATTGTTTCAAAAGTTAATGGTTTGATCCTCGCCCTCACAACTATTGAACTAATATAAAGAAAAACTCTAAAGTGAGGAGAATGTAAAGAAAAACTTGTTCTAAAGTGAGTATAGTTTAGCGATAATTATCATATATACTTTGTAGTCTATACCAAGAGGTTGAGGTTTGAATCCCCACCCTAATGCTGTTGAACTATGTATATATATATATCGTTTAAGAAGCTTACTTTAATTTACATCTCATTTTAGCTTGTATAATGATTTTGTTAACTTATACCTTGTATCAAGAATCGGTCAAACTAAGCCACTACTTTGAATTTGATTATCATAAAAATCACTAACCACTTATTTAACTAATTGAATTACCGTTAAAAAAAAAGACTCACACAAAACAATTAACTTGTGGATCAAGATGACCAATTTGGCTTACAATTTTTTAAAGCTTGATATTCCATGATCGGTACTGTTATTTTGTTAATTCGTCAAAAAAATCTAAAAATTGATTTGGTCCATAATTGTTATTAGATCTACCTTTAAACATGATATGTCTCCTACTCAATACTTGGAACCATAATTGAGCATTTCTATCCAAACAATGCTAGGGTGACTCGTTCACCCACCAAAATGCCATGTTTGTTGTGCTCAACAATATCGAACTTGTGGAATCATCCTTTCCATCAAACATTGGAAAATCAATCTTGATTGTCTTTGAAAGTAAGTCACCCGGTTTGAGGACCATGCCCTTGAAATTTGCCTTACCTTTTGTATCGTCCTATAAGTTGGTGTAGCTAAATTTTCTCCTTTCCCTTGAGTGCCTTAAGATAGCTATTCTATTTGAGTTTGAATTTGACCCAATATATCTTAAAAATGCATGATGATCTCCTTTTGGCCATTACATAAGTTCAGTAGCTTTCAATTTACTCCACTTTTTTTATCCATTTTGGTTCTAATATCAAATAAACCAACTTCAAATTAAAAAAAAAAAAATAGAAATTAAAGGAATAATGAAAAGAAATTGCAAGTTAAAAGATAATTACTCATTCAAGAGAGCCTAAACCTAATTCACATAGTTAGACGTAAAAATTCTACAAGTTTTTAAATTCAAGTAAAACAAATCATTACTGGGTAAACATTAAAACTAAGCCAATTTGTATTAAATCTAATCGATGCAAACCAATCTTGCCTTAGTTTAGAACCCTAACATATACTTTTCAATTTCTTTTTTATAATACCCATTTGTATTTTACATGGTTCCTATCTTTTGAAAAATCAAACAATCACCAATGTAGTAGTCAAAAGAGCACGCCATAAACCTAGATCTCACTTTGACGTCATGGATCAAAATATCTTTTTATGTTGAATGTTATATAGTATCAAGTAGTTGTCTCGTGAAATAAGTCTGAAGTCATAAGCGCTCATGTGTTACCTTTGCAGAGGTCAATATGGTAATTGAAAACCAAATTGCATCTCCACTTCCTTTTCAAAAATAAATGAAAACGCAACTATGCCATTGGACTTTGATGTAAGTCAAGATTAGTAGATTAGCATGCAAATCAATTTAAGAATGAAAGAATGTACTGCTGCTACACTAACTCCTATTGAAAAGAGAATATGAGAAATAATTTACAGCCATTTGCCTCAGATGTACTTGAAGTTAATTAGGAGCTATGAAAATCTTCCTACCTCAAACTACAGAAACTAAAACTTCTACCTCCATGGCAGCAATTTACCAACTTGAAAAAGGGAAAAAGAAAAAAAGAAAAAAGAAGAGAAAGACAGACAACTATAAAATATTGAGGCCATCGGCAAAATGCAGCCAAATTGATCAGCATTTGCCTCTCAAGCAGCTGCTGCTTGCACCGGACCGTCTGATCGATAATAACCACCACGACCACGAGCCCTCCCCCTGCCACGACCACGCCCTGCAAAACCTTTATAAAACATATAATCAACAGAATGTGCACCTCAACAAGTCCAATTCCGACAATTGAAATAAGCGAATGGTGTGCATGAGTTTGAAACAACAATTTTAATCGAGAGTTTAATTTCCACCGTGGGTTTCTTTCTATTGTTATCTACTATTTAGTAATGTTTTCAAAACCCAAACCAAGTTTTGGAAACTATTTTTGTTTTTGGAATTTTAGCTAAGAATTCAAATGTTTTCTTGAGAAAAATGAAAACCAATATGAAGAAATTGTGGGAAAATAAGCACAATTTTACCGAATCAAAAACTAAATTTTACAGAACCAAAAACTAATTTGCTATCAGACGGGTTTAAATCTCACCATTTTGATATATTCTCAACATAGCCCCACCAAGAACCACCGTAAAAAGGTGAAAACTTGATCACCTACCAGCACCCTCCTTCTCTCTCTCCCCTTTACTTTCCAACTCTGCTCCTCCTTTTCTTCCCTAAAAATGTCTACTTTTGTAATTAAAGCCTTTTTTTCCCACGGTAAAGTTTCACATCCTTTCAAAACCACCAAAAAAAAAAAAAAACTCAAGTAAACCAAGAGAAACACAAGCACCTTCTTTTGGGTTTTAATTGTATCATAAATTCCATAACTTACCCCGACCTGGAACTGGTGGTGCCATAGGTTCACCATAATCATAATATCCACCTGATTGGCGACCGTAACCACGTCCCCTCCCACGAAATGCACGACCTCTTCCACGTCCTCGACCTCTGGGGCCAAAACCTCGTCCTCCATCCCAACCATCTCCCTGATACTCAGATGGACCGTTGTAGTTCCCTATACAAAACAGTTCAATAGAAGTTGGCACATATCATAAATTTCAATTTAAGATCATGAAAAGATATACCTCTTATTAACCAAAAAAATTGCACCAAGGACATTTTAAAGGTCATATTCCTTATTTATATTTTGATGTTTTGTATGACTGTGGTACTGCCTTGTATGTATTTCCCTTTTGGTATAAATTGCAACTAATCTCATCTCTGTCAAATCTTTTTTGGATTAACTCTGCACTGCAACAATGCAAAAACCATTTTTGCTCTAACTTACAAACAAAAAATAATACCAGTATACTGTAGCAAATAAATCCTAACTAAATATGCCTGAAAAATTATGCATACGCATATGATGCATTCTAAGAGAATAATATTACCTCTACCCCTGCCTCTTCCTCTACCACGTCCCCTACCTCGTATTCTAGGTGATCCCTCTACATCAAAGTGTACAAATTAGTAAAAACCAGTTCATTGATAAAAGTAAATGAATTAAAATATAGAAAACACTTTATATTATTCACCTCCTTCATCTTCAAATTCATTCCACGGTTTAACTTGGTCAACGGGAAGAGGAGATTGGTATCTACATAGAAGTGAAACAAATGAAAATGGTGGTCAAGAAACAGATCCATTTAAATATTTAAGAGTACATGGATGATGGAACTTTAATATAAAATCCAAACAAAAAATAATCCAAAACATATTACACATAACACCAAAAACTACTTCATAGTTCAAATCGCTGATTAATTTTAAATTCCATCTCATTGTTTGCCTACTTTACAAGTCAACCCCAGTATATTAAAAGGTTTGAAGTATCTGTAATTAACGAATTTGCAAATCATACCATTCAATGTTAATCATGGCACGTTTAAAATAAAACCACATGTACCAATCTCATTAAAGCTAATAGTGATATTCAATAAAAGGACACCATTCTTCAATTTGAACCCATTTCTTAAATCTAGAGGTACAATTTGCAACTTAGGTAAACCACATGGGTGCAATTTGCAACTATTCCTAAAAATGTTTACATATTGAAATTAAACTGAGGATATACAATCCTAAAGAGAATATTTCTCGTGACTGAAAGTTGATATCAAACCAAAAATCTTTACCCTGTCGAAGATGTATCTAGCTCCTTCTTGGACAAGGTAATTGACACCATTGAAACATGTCTTGTAGTCTCAAGTCTGCCAACAGTAGAGAAAATGAGCTTTCAAAACAACTGTGCTACAAAGCTAATCATGGTAAATTTACAAAGCGTATGGGAGTCTAGAAATTCATACGGAAGAAGGCCTTCTTCGAGTGGCTCCCACATGTCAGTTATATCCGTGGATCCAATGGCAGTATTCTGATGGAGACCAGCAATCCTTCTCTGAACAGAGAAAAGGTGGATAATATGGAGGATAACGCAAGCACACCAAAAAAAAGCACAGTAAAGATAATAACCCCACCTTAATTAGTTCAGCTATCATTACAGTTTTATTGATAGCTCTGCCCATTCCCTTGACAACAATCTCGTTTGACCCTTTCTCCTATGAAACCCACAAGAAATCATAATCAGTAAAATCTCAAAAGATTTTTGCAGGACTCAACATACAAGAAAAAGTCTTGATCCAGACGACACAACGTAAGCAAACGAGAGAGCAAAAGCTATAGCAATAATTTATTTTAGGATGGACAAAAGTATCAAGTATGATATGGTCAAACAACCATGAGAGTCTGTAGGCAAAAGAGTAACATGCACTAACTAGCAGGAAATAAGAGTTACAAATTACCAAATTTGAGAGCAAAGTAAAAACAACTTTTTCCATAGCTTAGTACCAGATTAAAAAAAGTGCAAATGCGCAGCAACCAAATTTGATATTGATATCAAAAGCAAGGTTTCCCTGACCCTTTTCGGAGCAAGTTGAAAGCACTAACAAATAAAGTAACAGCATAAAACAGAAGTTTGGCATTTAAATATAGTCTCTAAAGATATATATATCAGCCTCAAATCAGGCATTTCGAGTATTAAAAGCACGAGCACTACAAAATTAGAAGTACCCATCGGACGTTACACTGCCTTCACTCGCATCATAAATAATTGCCCATAATTCTACATCAGCAACATATAAATAAACACACCCGGGAGAGCAAAAGAGATAAACCTGGAGAAGAGTGGTGGCATAAGTAATGTAGTTCCTCATCCTTCCTTGAGTAGTAATGCGAATCTCATTCTCGTTTATAGGAGTATTCTCCGACTTGGGCTTCTCCACTCGCTGGTACCTATCCATCTAAAGAAGAAGAGAGAATTGAGCCAAGAACCCACATGGGCACATAAAAACGAGAATCAAACAAGTACCCAACAGAAGAAACGAATAAAAGATCGAAATAGAACGGTGCGTTACCGTGAGTGAGGTGAGCAGTAGAAGAAGAAAGAAAGAAGTGAATCTGGAGAAGCTGGGAAGAGATAGAAGAAGAAGAATCTACAACCACTCCCTCTGCGTGTGAATCTGAGTGAAATCTGTTCGATTGGGTATTGGGTGGTTTGAAAATTAAGCCCCCTCCGAAGGCCCCGTGGGTTTAGAGAAGGAAGGAAGAATAAATAGAAGGGAGAAGGAGAAGAAAAGGGGTGGCCGAGTATGAACCAGTGAGAGTAGGGCTTTGAGGTCCCGGTCTTATCGCCGCCGTGACCGCACGTAATCCTCCTGGATCACTGCCACCTACCAATCTCCCTCCGCCATCTTCACTTTCACAATCTCTTTGCTCGGCCCATCTTCGGCCCAATTTGGCCCAACACATTCTTCAGATTTTTCTTTTTCTTTTTTCAATAAACACATCCTTACGACTTTAAGGCTTAGTTTGGGATTGTTGTAGCTTCTAAAATAATTATTGTTAACTTTGATTAGTGTTTAGTAAATTTTATTTTTATAGATGAAAAATCAGGTTGAGATGTTTGATAAATTAAAATTCTACATTGTTAGAGCTTAATTATATTTTTTCAATAAATAAATTTAATGTTGATATTTAATTTCAATGTTTTATAAGATAATTTCAAAATTATTATATGATAATTATTTTTTTAAAACATATGAGATAATTATTTTAAATTTCATATGTTTTAAAACATAATGTTATGTTTAATCTAATATATTTTTATATTTTGCTAAGAATATTATGTCAATTTAAATAAAAATAAAAACAAGTAATTTCAATTGAGTATAAGATAATAGAATAAAAATATTTAACTTAAATTAAAAAAAAATGATTGACATGAATCACGTCTCAACGACGTGTAGAGAAAGATAAATAGTTAGTTACAAATTAGATTTCTATGAAAGCTAAACAGAAAAGCTACAATTTTTTGATTTTTGCAAATCAACGTAGTTGAAAAAATACTTTTATAAAAATTAATTTATAATCTTTTTTACCAAACGCTAAAAACAGTAAAGATTCTTTTTTAATCACTTCAACCTCCTCCAAAATCAACGTAACTCACTCTAAAGTTTTTTTTTTTTTTTTTTACAACATGTGATGTGGGAATTTGAACCACAGACCGTACAAGCTTTATTTCGATTGAGCTATGATCATATCGGCCTTAGGACTATAATATGTGTCTACTAAACCAGATGAAGAGTAAGCTTTTAATGAAAAATCAATGGGAATGAATCACAAAAATGTGATTTTGCTGTTTATTACGGCTTGACTAAGCAGATTTTAATTGGTGTTATTTACTTACCTCTGCAATCACAATGAAATCTAGATGATTACCAAAGTGTCTTTTTATATTTCTAACCAATGCATTTAACTAAAAATATGTTTTGAGAATCAAACGGTCATTCTTCATTTTTATTTACTTATTCAAATTTTTTTTTTTATTCAGGTATTCAAATTTTTATACTTGACAAAATTTAATACAGAATAATATATATATATATATATAATAACATAGTAATTATCTTAAATTTCCCTCCTCTAACTCAAATTTTAATTTGGGTAGTTCTTTTTTTCCTACAACATAATCTTGAGTAAAAGAAGAAAAAAAAATCAGTTATTTGATTTAATATGCTAATATTATTTAATTTATTTAAAATTTATACTGTTGTAACAAACCAAACCAAAAAGACATATAGGAGAAAAAAAAAAGTAATAAAAACAAAAACGATTTGGATCTGGTTCTCGTTCTACCAAATATACCCGTTCCAAAAATCTCTCATCTCAATCTAGATATTCATCTAATATGTAGATCGAGATCTAGATGTTGATTTAGCGTTCGATATTGTTCTTACAAATATGGTCAAAATCACAAATTAAACTCTGGAGAACAATAACAAGAATCGGTTTCTAGTACCAACTCTTTAGTTCCAACTTTATTTGAAAAGGATTATGATTTATAAAAAAAAAAATGGTTCGTAAATATGTGAGACTAATGCTGCAAATATGGCTTTTTGTCATGGTCAAAAATAGTAGTTTGAGCTGTTTTTTTAGCTAGGCAACTGATAATAATAATAACTAACCACAATTAAAGTGAAACTCACTTTCAATTGAGTATTATTTATGTTATAGGTCATTTTGTATTGTCCCGGGAATGGAGGAACAAAATGAAGCCACGCAGATCAAGCACGAAAAAAACCACAAAAGACTAGAGCCTAGAAGGAAGAAAGACCAAGAGGATGTGAGAGTACTAGTTAGGGATATGTTGGGAATAGTAATGGAACATGAGGAAGGGCATAGTGGTAATTAGATAGGAGTGCTTTGATTATAAATAGGGGAGCTAGGGTCTTAGAATGGTGTGGAGAATTTTGGTAGTGTCTCATTGTGGGACTTGGGAGAGAGTTAGCCCTCTCGAAAGGCTATCGGGTTATATTGTAACGTCATTTCGATATTGCAATATAATATTTTAGTGTTTGGTGTCTTTTCTTAGTTCGGGTTCCTAACAGAGGATTAGGCAAAGCCTAATCCATAGCCTCGACCTCAACTAGACCCAATACTTTGGGCCTGCTCTCACCTTGCCCACGATCGGTTCCTAGTGTCTCCTGCTAGCCTGGATCAAACGATTTCAAGCCCAAATTGTCCAAAAACGGGTGAAAACCTTTAAGAAAGGACCAAGGTATAAAACCTTTCTTCAACCTTGGAGAATAGAGGTTCTTCTTCAACCTTGGAGAATAGAGGTTGAACCCTAACTTTTTATGCTCTATTTTCTTTCTCTAGCTCTTGACTTGCCATATCTGAGATACCTCCTTGCTGACTTAGGGATCGGAGCGGTGTGACAAGCACTACACCAACGTTCAGTTTTCACTTATTTTGCAGGTCACGTCGTCATCCTACAAATAAATACATATTGTTATTGTCACATAAAGGTCAGATGAGTTTCCTGTCCGAATTTTTGCATCAACAATATATAAATTATTTTCTTAGTTACATTAAAAGCATATGCAAGGAATAATGTCCTAGAAATCATAGATGCCATCGTTGTTAAATAATATAGTCTAAGTAAGATAAATGATGTCCCCAATCAATATAATTTTATATTACTACCCTTATTAACAAGGATAATAATTCTTATAACATATGTGCTATTTGTTCATCTAATCACATTCTCGTAATTCAAACATTATTCTATTGAAAATAGTTGTTCAAGTTTTTCTACGATATGGTATTTACAAAAATGTTGATAATTTCTACAAATACTAACTATAATACAAGTAGTTAAGAATGACTTTAGAAAATAATATTTTCATTTCAAATTATTTTTCTAGGAATAGTTTAGAGAAAAAAGATATTGATTAGATGCTTTTTTTTTTTTTTTTTTCTAAAAGCCGATTTTATAATTTTCAAAAGTACACTGAAATTCATAATCAAATATCATGATACCGGAAACGAATTTTTATTGGGAGAATATCTTCCAAAAAAGATAAAGTTTGTTATCTTCTCGTAAAACAACTGCAATCTTTAAGTTGATGATCACTATAGTATGGGAAGAAAAGGCTAAACAATCAACTAAAGCTTGGCAATTGGCACATCAATTGATGAAGCAAAAAGAGAGAATCATATACAAACAAAAAGTAATAAATAAGATAAGATATATATATGCATAGCAAATTATGTTGTCCAATTGGTAATTATCTTACTGATTTTATCCTAAAATAGTACTCCACTTCGACCCATGCTTATCATTCCCAAGCTTAAGTTATCAAACTTACACAATAAACATCCCATAACAGTTAATATTGACCTAAACTGATCGATCTACCTAAGAAGACGATTTCACCTTGCAAAAAGCACATTAGTTGGAAGAGGAACATACTCTCATATAAAATGGTAACAAAAACTCTTATTCTAAACGTATCAAAACAAAAAAATAATTTTAAAAAGGTAAAAATAAAAGAACAGACACCTAGACTCTAATCCACCCCTATTAGAGTTATGTTCTTTTAATCAATCAATTGAAAAGAATGGTTTAAATGACGCTAGTTTCCTGAGCTGCAAACAATCAACAAGATCAATGAACCCAACAAGAAATTAAAACCCGGCTAAAACTAAATCTTGGAAGTTGTCATAAAGGTCATCCATTCTACCTGCTTAATAAGCAGTCTAATAAGGGAACTCCAAAGCAAATTTGAGTAGAGAAGGAAACCTGAATTTTATGAACAATCAATTGGAGCACAACTGGATTTTATAAACAATCAAAATGAGAACACAGCGATCTAATAAGAGAGAGATTAACACAATCTAGGATAAAAAAAAAAATGTGAGTATTAGTTAGAACATGTTTGGGAGTGATTTTGAAATGGTTAAAATTACTTTTATCAAATGCAAAGATCAACATGAAAAAGGTGAGTTTGTTCATGTCAAAATCACTCCTCAAACATACTCTTAATATCCAAAAATTGATACTACTTTTGGACTTTCCTCTTACCGAGATAGAAGATATTGTAATAAAGACTTCAAATGATCGTGGGGGAGATATCAATTCTTGTACATACATGAAAGATCCAACTAAAAAAAAGTGTTTCGGGGAAAGTTCTACAAAATGCATTGCAAGATATGTTCAAAGAGAGCAGCTCCTCAAGTCAACACTAAATGCATCCAAAGCCAACAAAAAGTATTCGCTTGACACTAATGTTATAGTGCGGAAATTAAGAATAGGTACAAATATCCACCATAAAGAACAGGACGATTTACTTTTTCTATCATGATAATTGACTCAATTTTAACCTGTACTTCTATAAGCACCTATTACAGAAGGGGGGAGACATTAGACAATGACGGGACACAGCACCCAAGAAAATATAAAGCCGGGATGGCCAGAGGAATCTTCTGATCCTAAATGATGAGAACCCAGAACAGTATTCAAGCTCCTATAAACTTGGCTTCATACACCTGTGGTTGCTGCAAGACAGAACAAAACAATATGATGAGAAGCCGAAACTGAGAAATCTAACACGGGAAATGCGTTCTAAAAGAAATAAATCAAGCTCCCATGCACAATTTCTTTTTCCTAAATCCCAGTCTAAAAGGATTAAGAAATTTATCAAGAACTTATTGGAGCTTTTGAGTTTAATAACAAACCATGAACAAGACTGATATCTGTCTGCCTGCAAACCATCTCATGTGCATTGCACGTTGAGCATTTATAGCAGCTTCCACGGTATCATATTGCAGATACACACATCCAGCGCTATTTCTGCACAATATAAAATAATAAAAGGAAAAAAAAAACGATGAAAATGACAAGTTCTACATAAACAAACATCTATTTTATCACATAATAACGCAAACTATGAAAGTTTCATTCTTGGACATATGGTAGAGTGTAAATCAGAGTATAGGAAAAAAGAGATGGCACAAAGGTTTTGGCTCGAAAATGATTTCAGAACAATGTCATCTCCCAGAAGAAACAAAAAAGAGTAATGAGATAAACCAAATATCTAATTCACAATAAGTTAGCAAATGCATGAAGTAATAAGAACAATTTCCTACAATATCCTCCCTACCTTTACTAGTCCTCTCTTCCCTATTTACTTCAAGTACCATCATATTAAAAGATGAACCTAAGAATAATTGCATTATTTAACTTCCCAAACTTAATGAAGATATGTTGACAGTACTGACAACGGCAAGTTGCAACCTTGGTAATGACTTATAGTGAAGCTGTTTACAGCTAAAGAGGAGTGAAGTTTTGATAGAAGAATGCCCTAGCTTTAATTTTCAAGATTGGAAAACTGAACTATGGAAACAACACATGTCATACTTGTAGCATGTTTGCACAGACAGAATCAAGCAACATAAGCTTATAAATGTAATAATGGCCTAGATGAAATGAGTATGTTTTCAAACCATCAAAATAATGTGAATCTTCAAATAATTTTGCAACTACCATCTAAATGTTCAATCATAACTCCAACTGTCGAGAAGCATATATAAGGTACTATGTTTTCATTGGATATTGAGAACCTTCCAACGGTTTGTGTCATTAGAAATTAAAAGAGATAACAGATTAATCATTTTCATCTTCATGAAAAATTGCATTCTTAATTCAGATCTCAGAAGGGTCAAAGATCACCCAGTGGCCCCAGAAAACAAAACAAAGTCCCAACCAAATCACCCCCCCCCCCCCACCAAAGAAAAAAAAAGAGAGAGAACAGAGAGATTTCAAAAAAGGCTTCTATCATTTATTTAATTGTAGTTAAATAATTAATTTGCAAAAATATATATGTAAATGGTCAAGTATAAATATTAATTTTGTAATAATTCTGGGCTAATGTAAGTGTAGGAACGCCCCTTCCATAACCATCCTAAAATTAAATGGGGAAAAAAAGATTCTCCCATCCATGGAGGCATTAGTAATTTTTTTCCATCCCTATTCCGGAAGTATCTGCAAATGAGGATCAAAGATCCAAGTCAATGCCCCAACACGGAATGAAACAAATTCAAGAAAGACGTGAACATGGGGATAACATCCTGTTTAAGCGTTGCAGCCATAAATATGGCTGACTTAAAAAAGAAAGCAGAAATATAAGTTTTAACCAAAAATAAATAAATTCACTTGATCATATGACCTGAAATAGTTAACATGATTATGGGGACAAGAAAAAAAGTACTCACTTATCCACATATATATGTTTAACGTGACCGTATTTAGAACACTCCTCTTCAACATCTTCTTTGATTTCCATGTCAAAGTCTGGTGCTGTCTGCAAGATGATTTATCTTATAAATAACCCAACTTAAAAAATGAGAACAGAATATACAAGTATTTAGTACCTCCGTCAATGGATCAAACATGTTTTTCAAAAGTAAACATTCACTGGGACTTCCAACAGATTGTAAAACGGGTGGAGTAAAATTTGCTGGAAGTACTGGTGCAGCAACTGCAGCTTGACCATTTAGAGGCAAGCTGGTGGTAGATCTTTGATTTGGGGCTGACCCATTCAATACTGGAGCACCAAGAGATCCTGCAATACTGAAACCATGAAGCAATAACCATGAAGATGTTAACTTGCATTGTTCCAATCTTCCTTTCTTAAAGAAAACAAATATGTCCGTTAAAGAAGACAGAAATAAAAACAGAAAACAAATATGTCCGTTAAAGAAGACAGAAATAAAAAAGAGGGAAAATAAGACATCTCGCAACTTAATTACACCAAAAGGGACACAAACCTAGTAGCAATGCCAGTACGATCAAGCTTCTGCATAAGCAGAGCTCTTGATTGAGCATTCAATGCCTGCAATTAGACGTTACAATCAGCAAATATATTTTCTGATAATAAATAAAAATTGTTATAGAATGTAATGAAATATACAAAAGCTACAGAAAAGCACTCTAATTGGAAACGATCAAAAGAAAAAAAGTTACGATCAGCATAGTTCAGCAGTCATCCAATAAACGGCATGTGATCATAATATCATGACAATAGTCTCATTTTCTTTTCTTTTTTTCCCTTTTCCTTAATGTATGTGAGAGCCAGAGGAATAGAAAAGGCTTAAGCAAGGTGTCAAACATTGGAAATCATTGTCTAAAAAACCCAGGCTGTCATCCCCAGGGAAGAATCATTCTCCCTTAATGATGCCAACAAATCATCAACAATTGACAATATCAACGTGTTCCTTCCATGTGTTGTCATCAAATACAAGAAAAATTCAGAAAACAATCAATATATTGAGAATATATATCAACTTCCAGGTGTTATTTCAATATCCCAATGCATTATTCCTTGACAGGTGAATAGTTTCAATTTTATCCTGCTTGTATGTTGTGAAGTCAACTATCTTTCTAGTTTTCATGGTCAACCTATGACGATGTCAGAATCCCAGAGTGAGTAAGAATTCTACAGCAATCTAATATTTTTCAATGTGCATTCTAGAGGACGTTGTTCAACGCCATTCGATCAAATATTTGACGCACCGTACAAATTAATTTATTTAGAGGCTCAATACTTGGCCAACTCTGACTCAATACCTGCAGTCCCCAAACTATGGCCCCATCTTTTTCTTTTTCTCTTTTTTTTTTAACCCTTTTGTATTCTTTAATTTTTCTCAACAAAAGCTTGGTTTCTTGATATTATTATTATAAATAAATGAAAGTCGTCTACAAAAGAAGGTTAGTACATCAGTTGGCCATGCATATCTTCCCTAATCATGGAGATATCAAATAAAGAGAGACCTTCTATCAAACAAATCAAAGCATAACATACTTTACACTATATTTCGGTCATGTGCATTTCTCCTTCGACTTCTAAACAAGTTAAAATCACCCCCACAGCCCACATAGCCTAAGCCTCTTGAGACATCCTATAGAAATCACCTAACTACCCTACCCCCACTCATTGATATTATGATAGGAAGATGAAGAATGGCCAATGACAAGCAATTGCAATGTTGCTATGAGCACACACTCACAGTAGGTGCTCGAGCAAGAGAAACTCACCTATTCTCACCCGTAACATAATTGAAATCACAAATATGTCTTGAAATCTTATGTCATTTTAACAAGGATATACTTAAACACAAGATGACCATTTATGAGATAGGCACATTAAATAATTGTAAATATCAATCATAGTAAAAGCTGAATTCTTGTGCTAATCTAACAAATTCGATGCAAAACTACAATAATTAATGGAGGGTAGATCAACTCAAGCCTTAACAGAAGGAGACTGAAAAGGGAACCATGCTAAAAGAATTATAAAAAGACATTTATTTTTCAATTGTAAAAGAAAACTATACACCAACCAGACCGCCCCCTTCATCATCATCAAGGTCGTTCGATTTTGCAACACTCTCTTGTGCTCCAATGTGATCTGTTACAGAGGAGACCTGCACAAACAGTATTATTTAACACAAAAGGCCAAGAAGTCCTCGTATTTCAGAGATGTGCTAGTAATAACAAACAGCTATTTACCAAACACACGTCAAAATCTAAAAGGTTCTAGTAGAAGACTACCTTGATGGTTCGGCCAGCAATTTCTAATTTCCCATTCAAGCTTTGAGCTGCCTTTGCATGCTCTAGATGAGCAAACTGGAAACAACTCAAAAATTAAGACAGATCATCATGAATCTATGGAGTATGATACATAGTATATCAAAAACTTGCAAAAATTAATAATAAATGATTACCCACTTGAACAAATCCAAAACCCTTGCAGTGTCCTGACTCAAGGTCAAGAGGTAGTTGCACAAGCTCCACAGGACCAAATGCTTCAAAAATCTAATTAGAAAAGTGAGAGTCTATTAGAAAGACCTCCAAATCCTGAAGGTTCATTCAACGAAGGGCAAAACTAAAATGTGGCTGTTTAACCTTTACAAGAATCGGTTTTAATTGGATTCCTTGTTTAAATATTTTAAATAGGGAAGGTTATAACTCCCATAGTCAGTTATATTGTTTTTGTGTCTTTGTTTATGCCATGTTTTGTGAAGACTGGGATATTTGTATCATTGTGTGTATTTTGAGCGGTAACTGACAGTGGTGTGGAGAGATTGACGATGACGACCCTCTCAAATTAGTCATTGGCAAGTTAGGTTGTAAGTTTCTTCGAAATCTATCTAATCGAAAGGAGATACCCATCATATTCAAAAGGATCATAATGATTTAAAAACCATATTCACTGCATACACTTCCACAAATGATATTGGTGCATAGATTTGTTTCTTGTTCAATGACAGTTTACAATTGTCACTTGTATAGCAAATAACTGCATACGAGGGGATAATTCCTCTAAAAAATGAACATCTCGAGATAAAATTGCATAGATTAATTGATCTCAGTACCTCTCTAAGGTGAGTCTCAGTCATGTTAAAATGTAGATTTCCAACATAAAGTTTCCTGTCTACTGCTCCATATGGCCCTGCACCAGAGGCCCCCGACGTATTTGATTGAACAAGATTCTTTTCAGCCTCTGAAGGTTTAACCATTACAGGTTGGCCAAGAAGTAGTTGACCAGAGAGAGCAATAGCCATAGGCACAGACATAGCATCATAAAATTCAACATACCTGCAGTTTAATCAATGCCTCAAAGTAAACTTATTAGAAAATGAGACAGCAAAAATAAGAAACAGAACTTACAAAACATAAGATAAACAAAATACACAAAGTGCAGGGACCTCTGAGTTTCTTCTGACCGATTTAATAGTGTGGTCAGTTCATCAAATGAAAAGGCAACACAAAACCAAAAAGCAGATGACCAGCTTAGACTAGAGGAGGGAGGGGGATCGTATGGTGATTATTCATCACCCTTTCTAATATTTACAATCAGCATATTTGCAAACACAAGTTAATCCCCAAGAAAAAAATCATTATTGAAAATCATTAGATAGCAAGTACTATGGGGAAGTCAAGATGCCACAGAAAACCAATTTTCTCTTAATTTTCATTATTTTGATAATAGACCCAAACAAACCCAAGCCAGAGCCTTTCTACATTCTTTCCAAGGAAAAGAAACAATGAGAGTAGATGATACGCGACCAAGCATGTTCATTGTCTAGTTAATTTGAACCAAGAAAATTTCATAATAGAAAGAAGTGAATCTAAAACCAAGACCAGAGATAACAGAGTCATAGGAGTTAGGACTGTTTCTTATCTGCACAAAAACATAGAGGAGCAGAATTAGGAGTACGATGGGGAAAACAACAAAGGAAACCTCAGGTTAATGTTATCTACCTTGAACAAGCAGCATGAATTGATTAAACATGACTGCATAGTATTCCCACCATCCCTCATCATTTTCGCATTGCTAGTTCATTTAAAAATACAGTTAAATTTGATACTTGAAAACTACTAAGTTAATAACCATATTAACAAGATCACAAGCATACAATATAAAAATTGCTCATCCCAAGACCACATACCCAACTCCTTTTGACCGTCTAGAATTCCTGTCCATGATCAGCCGGACATCTCTCACCTGAAATTTGCAAGAACAATGAGAGCAGGTTATTTGGGAAGCCAGCAAAGAGATAAGCAATAAAGGTTTCCATTCTTTACACTCGAGGCAAAGCACCATTTGGCCATCAATGAGATGACAACAGAACTCATACATTTTCACTCACCCCATATAAACAGAATGTTGAGATAGAAGAAATTGATTATAGTTTCGAAACTGAAGGCAGAGGAACAGTAACTGCAATACGAAGCAAATCTATCTCAATATCTATGCAATCATAACGTTTGTAGCAATAACATTGCAACAAAAATGCTTCTATTCTAATACATGCTACAGAGGTGAACAAGTATGAGGGGCATGACACATGGAGATTATATAGATGAAAGTAGGACTGCTAATACCTTTAATTGTTAATTTTTAGCAAAAGAAAAAATAAACACTCAAATACTTCTATTCAGTAATAAGTTTCAAATACCTTTCCCGCTTTTGAAAAGAATTCGTAAACATCTCTCTCAGTGGCCTTCAAAGGCATCTGCACAAAGAATATAGAGGAGAACAGAAATGGTAAGCAAAATATAAACAGAAACATGAAAGGTAAGGAAATAACAGAGGAATTCATCAACCTGATAAGCAAATACAGTTCTTTGATCCCTCTCCGGATCAGCTTCTGGCTCCACCATGTCTTTCTTTTCCTTCATTCTCCTGCCATTCACACACCCAAAACATCAGGGAAAGAATGAAGGACAATACAGTAATTTAAACAAAAAAATGTTAAGAAATTTAGAACCACTCAGTTTCTTCTTCACTCCATATTAGGGGATAGTGATAATATGAATGCACAATCTTTTTTCTGAATGAATTTGAAACTTTTTCAAGATAAGACCTTCATCACCGTATATCAGCAATTTAGCCGATAGAACGAAATAAGAAAAGAGAATGAATAATAAAATATAAAACAAACTTGGAGAACATCTCTATACTTTTATGATTCCATGTAATGTCTTCATTCTTGGATATCCAAATAACGGACGGATTCCTAGGATTACCGCACCATGGTGATTATTATTGGTTTTTATCAACTTCCGACCCTTTCTGTCGCAAAATACCAATTTGCCAAATGTCTTGAACATATGGAAGGAAATTCAGGTTCCAGACTAATCCCTAGACTCCTTGCAGTCACCTAACCGCAAGCTTTTCAAAGTGCAGCATTGTTGGAATTAATCTGCCAGTAACTGAGTGCTTAATTTCAGAAGAAATCTAAATGATTCTGGGATGAAATTTAAAAATTGGTCCGAGCTACACCCTTTCTACCAACAAAGAGAGAAGATTTCAGACTAAAGATAATTCAAGGGAGTTTTTGTACAAAATCTCCTCTCAAAGTTTAAATATTGTATTTATCTCTTCCTAAAAATCTTTAGGGGAGGGAGTGCTTAATAGTAATACAAATGACAAGAACCAAACAAGTCACCTAACAAGTGTTTTACCAGCCCAATTGGTGCACCCTCTGACATTTTCACAATGATAATGCCAATCACTTGATTTTCTAGTGCCACTTTGGCCTTTACTGCTACCCATTTGTTTTCACACGATTTATAAAATTTCAGATGGCAAGTAGATTTGAATTTTGAAATAAAATATTCTGTTTGATATCATTTCAAAACGATTAAGATGAAAATCACTTCCAATCCTATTATTACTGATAAAAAATAAAATAAAAAACCAGAGTAGAATGCTCGGTTGCAAGATTTCAAATTGAATCACAAATTTAACAGAAGAGCTTTTGGTTGGAAAGCTAATGGCTTGTTTTGCAAATGAGTTTTTCTATCCACTTTTGGCTGTTTTCCAGTTGATCTCCTTTTAGGCTGTAACTTGGAGCAGTGTTTGTTGCCTGGTGGAAGTGGTTTTTGTTGTTTTAGCGCGCAGGTTACTCGAGCTGTTCTTCTCGGAGTTGCTAGATCTTTCCCCAGCTCATAACTGCTTTGTTTATCTTTTGGCTCTAGTAATTTTTGAGATTTTTTTTTTATTTGTTTGGATGATTGTTTTTCCTTCCATTGGGAGTTTGTATACTTCATTTTCCTATCTTTTCATCTATCAATGAAAAGTTTGTTTCTTGTTCACACACACCGCACAAGAATTTTCAAGAATAACTATTTTTTTTTTTCAAGAATAACTAGAATTTTCAAGAATAACTATATAACGTATACAAGCAACACCCAACAGTCAAGGATAGGCATTCGAGATTACAGTTCAAAAATAATGCATAAATGAACAATTACCTGTTTTCTCTGACATCAACTTCACGTTCTCGCTCCCGAACAGACCGACTCCTGCTTCGCCGCGATCTCTCCTCTTCTCTCTCCCGCTCCCTCTTCTCCCTTTCTCTCCTTTCTCTCTCTTTTTCCTTCTCCCTCTCCCTCTCCCTCTCCTTGTCTCTTCTATCCTTGTCTCTCTCTCTGTCCTTCTCCTTATGCCTCTCTCTATCTCTCTCTTTTTCCCTTCTATCCTTGTCTCTCTCCCTCTCTTTATCCTTATGTCTCTCTCTATCTCTGTCCTCTCTATCCCTGTCTCTATCCCTTTCCTTCTCACTGCTACCCCTATCTCTCCCACGGTTCCTTTCTCTATCCCTCTCTTTTCCCCCATCTGTTTCTTCCTCTCTATCTCTCCGATGCCGATCCCTCCCTCGTCCCGACTGATCCCTATCCTCCTTCCCATTTTCATGCTCGCTTCTCGACCGCTTGACCTTCAGCTCCTCATCCTCGCGGCCACCGGAACCAGCCTCCTCGTCTACCTCTCTCTTTCTGCTGCTTTTCTCGTTCCTCTCACTCTCGCTCTTCTTTGCCTTCTTCGTCTCCCTATCATCCTGATCCTCCACGGCTTTCTCCAAGTAATCGTACTCGTCGAAGTCCATCGAATTTTCAGAAATTCACCGGACCCGCGAAACGGAAGCTTGAGATCTCGCCGGAACAAAATCAGCGGAGCTAGGCGGGCGAAATTTCGGTCAATTGAAAATTCTAGGGTTTTTTAAGGGGTTTCTGGGAGAGGAACTATTGATTGGATTGGAGTTCTCAATAATCCGCGAGTGAAGACTTGGAGTTGTTTTTATATGGATGAAAATAGATTAGATTCCATTATTTTAAAAAATAGTATTAATTTCGATGGGTTTTTTTAATAATACACACAAGTAAATGTAAGAAGATATCGATTCTCAAAAAAAAAACAAAAAACAAAAAACAATAAAAATAAATAATAATAATAATAATAATAATAATAAAAGATATCGATTCTCAAAAAAAAAAAATGTAAGAAGATATCGATTAATATATATTCATTTGTCGAACTTGAGAATTAATTTTATTAGGTTAGGTTGGGAATTATTTTGTTTTTTAATCCTTCTTTTTAATTTCTCAATATTTCATAAATTGGGTAGAAAATCAATTTTTACCCTAAGATGTTGATTTTATTAAATTGCACCTCCAAATATTGGATGAATCTTGCAATATCTACCTTAAATTTGAAAGTTTGCAAATTTCTTATTGAATGTTTTCAAACCACGTTGGACTTAAATTGTTGTTATAATTTATTTTTTTTATTTTTTTTTAGTTCAACAACAACTTGGAGTGGGAAAATTCGTAATCGCTTGGTCGAATTACATATCAATTACTGCTAAACTTTGCTCCCTTCTGTTTTTTTTTTTTTTTTTTTTTTTTAGAATAAGGTTTGCTCAATTTAGTTTTAGAGTATTGTTTGTTAAAATTAGTTTTTTTTTTTAGAAGATGTGGGGTGGGAGATTTGAACATTTGACTAGTTAACAATACGTACTTTTTGTTGGTTGAACTATGCACTTGTTAGCAAATTAGTGATGGATTGGTACAAATTGAATAGAACTTAAAAATTACATCATTTTATCCAAGTCTGTGGTTGAATTTCATGAAATAGATGGTTGAAGGTGAAAATTGACACTTTTTTACATCTATTTTACATCAATTGACACACTTATCAAACTTAAGAGGTAAATGTTGATATTTTTTCATAATTAATAAATATGTCACTAACTATATATAAATATATATATTAGACAGTACGATTGTGACTTTTCTGATTGTGTTTTATATTACACTTAAAATTTGAGTTTGTTCTAGTTTATGTTTTTTTTTTTTTTTTAAAAAAAAGGTAAGCTTTCTACAACTTTTACATATTTATTTCAAACTTTATATCTCTTTATTATTTGTTTACTTGTTTAATATTTGCTAAGAATTTGTTTATCTTGCTTATATGTGTTGAAAAAATGAACAAAAGATTTTAAATTCATAAATACCAAAAAATTTATAAATGCTCTTTTAAAATGATACCAAGTCCACCAACATTAAAAACCTATTTATAAAGACATGAACAAAGAGGGTAATAAACACTCCATTGGAAGTTTATTCTCAATAAAACTTCGATGGTTATGTATCTCAATAAAACTTTGATGGTTAAGAGATCGTTTCTCATCGATGTTTGAGACAAAGTTAATAGTTGTTTTCCAATAGAAAAGAAGATGTTTAACGTTGTTTCTCAAGTACAAATACAAATATTGTTAGATAATACCAGTTTACAACCTCGACAAACTAGAAACATCGTATCAAAATTTAGAATCTCAAAGCCAACTAAGAAAAGGAAAAAAAGGTTGTTCAAACTCCTACGTAAAAAGGATGTCATATACATAATTATTTGAAATGGGGTGGAATAGAATCCATCTCTCGTCCAAAGCTTTTGAAGAAATTTAACAATAATTGTCAATTAGAACTATAAGCAACATCCATTTTTGTATGCTTAGTTTTGGTATTCTTTTCAACATCTCAATCTGAAAGAAGATATTCCCTTTAATCTATAAAAAGTTATTTTGCACGTTCAAATCTATATCATACTCCCGAGAATTTTGTCTAAAACTACTTATTAAGGAATAAGAGTGAAGTTATCAACATGAAAAATATATTTTGTAAAAACAAATACATTCTCCATGGAACAATAAAGAATCTTCCTCATTTCTTCATAATTTTGTCAAGAATCAGGAATGGGGATAGACCCCGTTTCCATTTTTACTCTGAAACAAAAAACAAAATTTTCATTAAACGGATCCATAGGCAGTAGAAACAAATGTATCATTAGTCTCCCATTGTTTTAGTTTCTATTATCCATGGACTATGTTACTTGGAACATGTTTGGGAGTGATTTTGAAATGACCAAAATCACTTTTGTGTGATTTTGGATATGACAAATGTGATTTTGGCCATTTTAAAATCCTCATATTAGACCTAAAATCAATAGTTTGAGAGAGAGTACGCAATAGCAGAACCAGAGAGATCTTTCTGTCTTCTATCAAAAGATTTCTATCATTACAATGATGATGATACTACAAACACACCCAATGAGCACCTGAATCTACTAACACATCAATAAATGTAGTAACTAACAAGAACCACCATTCATTACTCACACTTGAATACAGATATTCAAGATGGCTAAATGGTTCTCCTATCAAACAAGCCTTTCTCCGTCAAGTACAGCTCGTGACCTGTCATATAAGGTTTACTACTACAAGTTCCATACTATTTATAGGACAAGAAACTGCTCATATAATTACCAGGGATCTCTCCTTTTCTGCATGCCATTACTTTAGTCTGTTCAAAGTTATTCTCTCCGCCTGTCTATCAACTCTCTCCAAAGGAGTAATAATTTGCGGCATTGTCATACCGCCAGAAACAATAATCTCTGCACAATTACCAGAAACATGAGATGAAAAAGATGAGTGGAATGAAGTTTTGATCTAGTTTAAGCTAATTGATAGATGCAGATTCTAGAAGCAAAATCCAAGTTATCTGTCACATTAGATCGATGTTGGCAAACCATTTCGACTTTTATGCAAATATAGCACAACTTATCTGAGGTTAAATAAACAAGCAGTTCGATGCATCAAACTAAACTGCATTGTGGAGTAAAAATATTATCTTATACAAAGAAAAGGAGCTGAAAGTATTGTCATAGAAACAGACCAACAAACCTTTTCTAGTGCAGTGTTTTATTTAGAATGATAAAAACAATAGGTTACAGCGAGCTTTGGATTAAAGAGAGATAGCATACCTATTCCTTCCCGAATAGATAGGTTTGGTCTTATGATGTCCTTTGAATTAACAAGAAATATATCCCCAATGTATAGGTGATTTGTTGGCACGAAAACACTACATAGCTCTTCATCTTCGCTCTCTCTCTGCAGCGAAAACCATTAAGTATATAAGATTACCATTAACAGGCAAAGAAACAGCGTATGGCACATTTCCAAAAGTTGTGGAAAAAAGCATATAGTCAATGTTCCGTATAAATATAGTATAATCCCCAACATTCGAGCCCAGAGCTACCAGTGACTAGAGAAAAGGTTGAATCTGGTAGACATGTGCATTTTCAGCACCATATCCACCATAAAGACAATAATTATTAGATATTACAATTAGCCAGTGTCCATAAAAGTTCGTTTTCCTTTTTCTCCCCCTTTAATTAAAAGGAAAAAATGAATCAAGTCCAACATTTCACAGAGAGAATTTGTGCATTCTATAGCATGGTTAGTTTTTAGAGAAGAAATGCAGTGTATCAAAGGTTATGTACCAAAGTTGGCAAATATAGTCTATAGTGCATAAAAGATTATAACCTGGAGGGTAACAGTTGAAGTAATAAAGCCGAATGCATATTCACCAACACGTGGATGACGAATAATTGCAACTTCTTTGAAAGCCGTGGTATTTTGATCTGCATAGAAGACCTGTTATATTAACTTGTATTTGAATTTGAGATGATCATACGTAAGAAATTACTCATGGGACCACAAATTGCCATTCAACATTACATGGTAGCCAGAATACGAGTGCTTATACAAAATTACCAGGAGAAATTGCTGCACTAATTTGTTTGGAGGCAGAATAAAGATGCCTGACAAAGGGCATTCGCTGGATAAACCATTCTCCAAGCCAGAAGAGTGTAGCACCCAACCATGACGAGACAAATATACCAACGAAGAATACAAAAAGTAAGGATGTTATGAACCCAAGTCCTGCATCAGAAACCTGCCTTATGAGACATTTCCAGAAAATGAAGAACTTATATGCAAGGCAACAATATTAAGCATAGCGGACTCCACAACCATAGGAGTTCTAGAAAGGATTGTTCATTTAACTTAAACATCTATAAATTCCCGATTAGTTGATTCTAGGTACCATGCTTCTGCTAGGAGTATGCATAATCCACAGGTGTAACTTTTCACTCAGTACTAGTTATCACCGTGAAAGCATTGGGTGTTACATATAGAAGAATATTTTATATGATTATGTGAGTAAATCATATCCTACTTGTTAATTTTAGATCCAATGAAAGTTGGATATTCAAGTTAAGGAAGAAATGGAACATGAGTAAATCCAATGAAAGTTGGATATTCAAGTTAAGGAAGAAAGGGAAGTAAATGTTAGATGAACCGGGTTTATAATTTTAACTTGAAATTTGGGACCAGCCTTCACTATTCCCTCCTTTCTATAACTTTATCTTCTTCATTAAAACAAAAAAAGAGTTTCAACAAAGAAATTCATGAGAAAGCAGACTTCACCTAGACTCAGTCATATTCAATGCTATGTATTGGTGCAAATGTAAACACCCTTTTAGTTACTATAGTCTAGTTACTTTAATTTCCAATTGGAACTCATTCTTGTAGTTTGTTTTTTTTTTTTTTTTTTGGAGTATTATCCTCCCATGTCCCATTATTTCATTTATCAATGAAATTTGTTTCTCTTTCTAAAAAAAAAAAAAACTAGACCCAGTCAAGCTAGGAATAACTTTTAGAAAGCTAACAAATACCAGAAATACCCATATACCCCGTTGACAGGGTGAGAACCATATCCCTATACTTTCCTTTTCAGTTCCCACACATGCATGGACATAAGAATACAGTTTAACCTATTGCTCTCAATTGACAGCAGCCCAACCCAAGCAAAGCAGGAAACCAAAGGGAGAAAGATAGAAGATAGGAAAATGGTTCTGCAATTCTCAAAGTCATTCCACGCAAACGGGTATCCCCAAACTCGACCGAATAATAGGTCAAGTTATCAAGAAACAATATTCTTTTTATGAAAATAAAACAAAATCAATTTAAGCTCTTCCATGCCTGTCTTCCAAACTTTATAAAATTCTTCAATCTTTAGAAAACTGAAACTTGGTAATGAAATAATCACTTCAATCTCACGTACTTACTGGACTACTAGTTAGATGCAAATAACCAAAATCATAAGTGACGGTATGGAAAGAAAAAAATAATAATAAGCCCATGTTAATAATCTTAAATTGACTATGAACACTATTCTATTGTCCCTGTCCTCCTTCCCTTTTTCTTTCCATACAAATTTCTTCGTACTTTTTCCCTATAATGGACATATGTTACGTGGTTCAGAAGGGAACTTTGGAGGTGGTGCCAGGGTGGTGAGGGATTTATCATGTGGTTACAAGAGAAATAACCAACAGAACTAGTCGGCTGAAACCATTCGAGTAAGGTGAGTCTCCTCTCGTGTCCTCTGGTGAAGCTAAAAGATGTAGTGCCAAAAATCAGTGGAAGTTTTTTTTTCTTCTTTTTCCTCTTAAAACCACGTGAAACAAGTGGTAACTTTCCAGCTTGGAATGGAAAAGGGATCTTATTTTGGGAGGACAAGTAGATTTTTCTTAGGTTCTAAGCCCTCTCAAATCACAAAGTACGAAGCACTGATGAAGCTAGGAACAACAATTTTTCCGGATGACATTTGAAATATAGAAGGAATCTAAATGATTAGGAGCATAAGGAATGGTTTTGTTTCAACCCATTGTGATAACAGTTTCACAGTCCATGTATAGGAAGGATGGAAGAGTTTGGAGCATTAATACTTTCGACTGTTCATCTTGCTCCTCTTTGGTCAATAATTTTGCAAAAAAGCTTACAGCTTTCTCCAAAGACAAAAAGGCATTGCAAAATTTATTTGGAAAAGGAAGATCTCAAAGAAAGTTTTCTCCAATGATGGCAATTTTTAATGATTTGAATGGAAAGGAATCAGCATAGTTTTTAGGACATCTATATGACAGTGCAATTTGTCTTTTTGACAAAATCACAGTAGAGAGTAAGTTGAGTAACCATCAAATTAAAAGAAATATTCTAAAATTCCATTGAGCGATAGGAAATGAATGCTTAAGTATCCTTGTGCTTCAAGCAGAACTGTCGAGGAACATTCCACATTAGCAAGTGATGAGCATCTTCTAAATCATAATCTGAAAATAGTACTTCATTTCTTTTCAGAATGCAACAACATTCTCGTATTATTTGCACCAAGACCAACATGCAGTTTTCAATTATTTATGTCCAAATATGCATTTTTATACATAGATACATCAAATAATTTACTTCTAACACAGCCTTACCAAATATGTCAACTCCAAGCCGCTCATATAGTGGACTGAAGAAACCATCAACAAACTGAATGAACCACCATGTAACAAAAAAGGTAACAGCAACAGGGAAAAGAACCACACTACAAGATGAACAATTGAACAAAATTTCAGAAATTATAAGGCACCAAGAGCCACAACACAAAGAAATGGAAGATAATGGCCAGCCAAATTACCATCCAGTCATAAACTTCTTTGATACCCAACTTTGGAGAACATAACAGCAAGCCTGGACATGAACGAGGGAATAAAAAGTCAGACTTAAATGAAAGAGAAGAATAAAATCTGGTATTCACACAACGACAAAAGGAAAACCACAATAATGAAGAAAAGAAGAAGAAAGAAAAAGGATGAAATGAGAACACATTCAATACACGATCAAAGAAGGAAGGAATGGAATGAATTTCACCATACATACATCATATTTCCTATACATTAACCGAACAAGTATATCTCTAAACCCTGTACTAGGACTTCAAGTACGAGATAACCATTGAAAGTTGATGATTTCATCATAAAATCCTTTGATGTGTTTTTTTCCAAGTTTCCCATTTATGAACCTTATATGAAATTGGATACAGATGCAGAATAGCTGGTAATATACTAGATAAGGGACTAAGGAACATTCGACCTAAGAGAAGGTATTTTAGACGGGATAGTGGCTTCAAAGATCTAAAGCTTAAGCTAAATATGAATAAACTTGTTGAGAACCTCTCATAACTACTTGCACGAATGATGCCATTAGAAGTGAAACTAGTCAATATTTGTCTTTCATTCTACAGGAGATTAATCCGCCAGATTGTAGAATGAACGTCCTCGAGAATAAAATCTCGGCAATAAATTTCCATGTTTCTTTTTCGATTTAGATACATCATCGAGTTTATAGACTCAGCATACCAATTTTTATATTTTGACCCAGCAAAATGTTGTCAGAATCCAAAACCAGTCAAATTCACCCACACCACGAATGTCATGGCCAGCCATTGTTCTGCTAATTATTGCCTAGGGCTGACACTTTTTATGCTAGATTATACAATTATAGTCTAATTTATAACACGACTAACAATATATTTAATAATAAGTTTACCATTTAGCTCAATTTTCAAAATCGAAAGAGATATAACCCACCTATCATCTTTAAGAACAAAAAAACCATAGCTCAACCTAGTTGAGTCCCAATTTCTTTTGAGTACCAAAGTCGTGCATGTTTCTGCATTTTCTTTAACGATTCCCAACCATGCATTGTATTATCATAAATATTGAATCGATCTTTTCCGATTATCCGATAAGCAACGATCCCTAAAACCCAATTCGTGTCATTATAATCAAAGTCGACTCAGATCTTTCCAGTTAATAGTCTTATGTCGCTCTGCACACGCTCGGAATTTTCAAATCCTAATCCGAATTGGTTCACCACCGGATCGAATCAATAATCCAACATCCATTTGACCAATCGGGGCCAAAAATTAGAAGAAAATCGACAACGAAAAAAAAAATGCCGCGTCCAAGCACTGGGATCCGATTAATCCGGCCAAATGGATCGGAGAACATATCGGAGCAATCTATGCAACACTCAATCAAAATAAACGGCAGAGATAGAAGAGCAGGAAGGAGATCCAGACCTTACGAGTGGACGAATTGGGAGAACTCGGAGGAGATTTGACGGGATCCTCGGGATCCTGACCGCCATTATCAACTTGACTAAGAGGAACCGAGGTCGACTCCTTTTCTTCCGCCATATCCTTCTTAAAATCAGTTGGAATCTACTCGTATCTCCGACGAATCAGTACCCAAACATCACAAACGACCAAACACCACCTCCGTAAGAAAAAGAGAGAGAGCAAAATTGCAATCTGACTTCACAGTAGCCACAGCAATGGTCGTCGGCGTCTGATAAAGAGGAGGAAATCGGCGAGCAGTTGCACTATGAAAAGGACATAAGCACCCACCAAAACGGGGTTAGTTGAAACCGCAAGCAAATGCGAAGCGCATAACCACGTGATTAGAGAGGATTTTTGGACAAGGTGGAGTACAGAGAGAGCACCCGCCACTCGACCTTATCCTCGTAATAATCGCTTGCTGTTTGTTAATGGCGTCTCGATTACTCCAAAACTCTGCCTGCCCTCACTGTTCTTCCACATATGGATATGGTCAGAGAAGACATGATGAAGATCAGCGGCGGATGATTCTATCTTCAGCTCGTAGACAGACCTTCTAGTTTTAATTGTTCAGTCTAAATTTGTCGCTTAATTGTTTTTTTTGGGTTCGATTAGTGTATTTTTAGGCATTTCGATATATTCGTTTCTTGGATATCTAGGTAAAAAAATAAAAAATAAATAAAATAACGTGGCCTACTTGAGTATAGTTAAATCCATCGCAAAACATAATATGATGTATTGATTTTCACTTCTTAGACGAATGTTCTTGAACAGATGATGTTACCAAAAAGTAAGTACAAACTGTTAAACGAGTTGATTTCAATTAAAAATACAAAATCAAACTAAGTACCATAAAATCTATTAAAAGGATGCGACATACACTTGAAATTAAAGTAGATGGCAAATGGTAATGTTTTTTAACGTTGAAGGACTGATCTCTAAAACTTTGGTTTTTTTAATAAAAATGTTACATTTTGTCAAATTCAATTCTAAATTTATAGAAACGTTTCCAAAAAAATGCAAAGTTTGAAAAACTACAAAAAACAGTCTCTCAAATTTTGTTTGTTTCTTTTTTTTTTTTTTTTCACATTCCATACATGCACTCATCTCTCTTGCCTCTCCTCTCCCTCTTCTCATTTGTTTTTTCTCTTTTTTGTTTTTTTTTTCTTTTTTTAATATCTGTTTCTATTTTCCGATATTACTTTCTATTTTCTTTTTTTTTTTAATTGTTTTTTTCTCATTTTCATTAATGAGCTTTTAGTCATTGTTTTCTATTTAAATCTCTACTCATTGATAAGATGTTTCGGGTGTGTTTGGTTTAACTTTTCAAGTGTTTAATTTTGAAAAAAAAAATCATTTTGAAAAAATTTATAATGTTTGGCAACCACTAAAAATGACTTATTAGAAAATGAGATTGATAAATAAACCATTTTGAGATAAACACTTGAAAACAACTTTTTTTAAAAATAGTCTTGACGTATAAATAACTTGTGTATAAAAACACATATGAGGAAATGAAACCAAACATATGAGTGTTTAAATTCTAAACAATTTTTATACAAAATGTTTTTTAAAAAAGGCATTCTTGAAAAACATCTAAATTAAAATGTATTCCAAACAAACTCTTCATGTTTGCCACCAATTATATATATATATATATATATATTATTTCTCTCTTTCTAATCTTACATATTGGAATTATTGGCTAATGAGGAATACATGCGTTTTTAAATGAACAAAAATATTATTCAATTCAAATAATGTGGGTAAAGCTCGGTTGTCTAACCTTAAATAGATGTCTCAATACCACATACACAAAATATATAGGGGCAGTTGCATAGATGGCAAATTGGACCAAATTAATAGCAAATATAGCACAGTTTCAAACTAATTGCAAATATAGCAAAATTAATTGTACAAGACCAAAAAGTTGTTGTCGGATTCTATCCGTGTCTATCACTGATAGACTCTGATTATTCAAAGTATGTCAGTGTCTATTGCTGATATAGTCACTGATAGATTTTGATTAACCAGAGTTTATCAGCGATAGACACTGATAGACTCTGAATAATCGGAGCCTATCAGTAGACTTATAGATTCTGATTAATCAGAGTCTATCGCTGATAAACTCTTATAATCGAAGTCTATCAGATAGACTTCGATAGATTTTGCTATATTTGCAATTTTTTTTACATGGTGTTATATTTGCTATTAATTTGGTCCAATTTGCCACTCACTGCAATTTTCCAAATATATATATATATATATATATATATATAATTTAATGATTGTTGGAAATTTACATAGTTTGTAAATAACAAATTAATCTAATTAAACTAAGGGTGTGTTTGGTTTAACTCTTCACGTGTTTAATTTTGAAAAAATTTATAGTGTTTGACAACTACTAAAAATGACTTATTAGAAAATGAGATTGAGGAATAAACCATTTTGAGAGAAACACTTGAAACCAACTTTTTTAAGAAGAGTTTTTAAGTATATACTAACTTGTGTATAAAAACACTCGTGAGTAAGTGTAACCAAACATATGAGTGTTTAAATTCTAAACAATTTTTATACAAAATATTTATAAAAAAAATGTATTATTAAAAACATTTAAATTAAAATGTATTCCAAACGGACCCTAACTTGTATAAACAAACATCGTTAAAAATAAATTAGTTGGAGTGAGATATGACATTGCAAATCAAATTTTAACAACATTTGAAGGATATATATATATACACTGTGGTGAGTCTAAACAATACACTATAAACTCTTTTAAAAAAATAATAATAATAATAATACACTATAAACTCTATATAATAGTGTTATATTTATTTTAATGTATGTTATATATATATATTTTTTATATTATATGTACTAAATGTCATTTCAACTAAAAAACAATAAACAAAAACCAATCATCAAACACGTTTTTTTTTTCTTTAGAAAAAAATATAAACAAAAAACGATAACGTTATCAAATGGGTCATTAACGCTCATTTGGTGTAGTTAAAGTCATTGACGACTATGTCATGAATGGTATATTTTAATGTATAATTCATTAGTTTCTCCAATAGGAGATAGTATATAGCCGATGAAGCATGGAGGCTCACTGTTCACACAATAAATAACAAACTACAATTTGGTTATAGTGATTACTTCGTGTTGTTGACAATACACACTCCACATATCTTCACAGTGTTTGTGGATTTGTTTCTTGTTCCACCCAAAATATCTCATACACCAACATAGACATTGTCCCTCACTCATACATTCACAAAATTTTCACTGTCTACTCAATGTGAGACTTTGTTTGCATTTCCAACGATTTTTTCCTCAAACAACGTATCACTAGGACATCCCCTCAAATAATCATATATTTGTCTAGCTCTTATCTATATCAATTCCTGTTATTTGGAGTACACCACTAATAAAGCTCAACACGAATCAGCACCACAACTACGTCTTCGAAACTTGCAACTTCTTTGTTTGGCACCTGATGATTCTACTGACATTGCCAAGTTAGAAGCATGACTTTAATACCACTTGTCAGTGATAATGGACATTTCACACATCTCCACAAATGGTATGATATTATTGTCTATTTTGAACCTAAACCTGAATGAGTTTCTTTTTTTGTTCCACCAAAAAAAATCTCACACCAAAGATTTGTCCTTATATAGCCAAATCGGATATTTGTTCCCATTCACAGTACTTCCCTTTTAAATTGTTAACTTATACCGTTTGTAAACAAGTCAACGTCCACATAAACTACATTACTACCATTAACATTGTAATATTGCCCAATGATAAAATTGTTTGGTATTTTAAACTACTAGTTAATTTATCAAACATGTCCACTCGTTTCTCTTATGTTCAACCTTCAAATTCAAACTTACACACGAGTAATTGATGTATTATAAAATCTCATAAATAAATGAAAAAACGACAAAGATAACTGCATAGAGAAATAATAACCCTTATGACAATAATGTAATGCTACTCCTGATATCCCTAAAATTCAAACCTTATAAGCATTTACGAAGAAGAGACGTTTTACTCCAACTAGCCTAATAAATTTTCCTCTTGTCTTATGATTGATCAACGCAAAATTAAGATACCATTTACTCTTAATCTATGAGCCCTTTCAAAAAAGTGAAAACAGTTCATGGTATCACAATGTATGATTTAGACGAGAGATTGAATATAATGAAAATTTTCTTCCCCATCCACGACACTACCTTTTCAATATTGTAATTGTTTCCAAATTCTATCCCTAATGTATTTTAGTTTATAAGTTTTATTATCATCCCCTATAATGAACATTTATTCCCCCCTTTACCTTTCCTATAACCTCTCTCGTGTTTGGACCATAATATAACATAAACTTCTCAAAATTTATCATCTGCCCAAAAACAATAGAACAACAATCAAGAACTTTAACTAAACAAAAAAACCAATAAATTATTGACTGCCCTGCCCTCGTCTGGTTGGAAAAATTTATAGTATTATCTTAATAATTATACTTTATTTGTTCACACTATAATTTTGCTTTCATAAATATATCTTGAATGTTGGTAGACCCACGTCATTTTTCAACTGATGATGACATGTCAATCAATAAATGGGAGTATATCCATACTATATAGTATTGTTTTTTTTTTTTTTCATTGAGTTTAGTCGTAAGACTATCATGTACAAACAAAAGTGTGAGAAATAATCCGTTATTGTTTTGAAAACTAAAAGAAGTATTTTTTAAAAAAAATTGTGTTTGTTTTTCAATTTGGCTAAGAATACAAAATTTTCTTTACGTGGTATGAAAACCATTGTAAATAAAACGTGAGAAAGCTTGCACGATTTAAAAAAACAAATAGTTATCAAACGAGGTGTTAGTTGTCAGAGAGATTCAAGAGACTTCCAATGTATTAGGTGTGGGATTGTAATGTCAACAATTGTTTTATTAAGGTATCTGATTTAAATTTTCAACTCACAGGACGAATGTTCAAGAGGTGAATACAGACATGGCTTCACCTCCACCGATCTAATTCCTCGTTTTCATAACATTCTCCATTAAATTTCCTAGAGTAGATTCCTTAAAAGAAGATTTGTAGGGATCATTTTATTTGGAAAATTGTTTTCCATCAAGTTTTTTTTTTTTTTTTTTTTTTTTTTCATTTAATCTGAACTAAATAATTTACTGTTCCTAAAACTTTCAATCAAATAGTTAGTTCTTCACGGAGAGTTCTTATTTAAATGGTTAAATTCCCATTTAGATTGAAAATTCTTAAACTTCACAGACACAGCAAAACAAAATCTCATTTGAGGTTTTTTTTTTTTTTTTTTTTTTTTTTTTTTTTTTTTTTTTGTAAGATTTTTGTTTTTAAACTCATCTTATGCGCATTTGATACTTAAGTAATAATTCAACACTCAAGACTCATGAGTTTCATGGTCGTTGGAAAAACGAACATTCATACCCCGCATCTGTGGTAAAAAAGAGAGTTTATCTTTTCAACGCCTATTAATTAATGCGGCTGCTAAGAGTATAGCTCAACTGATATATACTGATAACCTTGAGGTCCGTAGTTCAATCCCCTCGTTCCATATTGTCAAAAAAAAAAAAAAAAAATTAATGCCGCTAAATAAATTTAGGTTAAAAATCATTTTTAGCCCCTAAACGTTCATAGAAGTAACAATTTGGTCCCTAAACTTTGATTTGTAACGATTTAGTCACTTAATTTCAATTTTGTAACAATTTAGGCTTTGGACTTTAATAAGTAACAATTTAGTCTTTATATTTTCAAATTTGTATCAATTTAGTCAATATACTTTCAAATTTGTAACAATTTAATCTCTGTCGCAAAAAAAAATCATCAAAATTAAATGTCGATTTTCACGATTTAGTGATTAAACTTTATAGCTTTATAAATATATTGGGTCCCAAATTAGTTAATTAATCTATCTAGGTAAGAGATCTCATTCAATCTTTACATTATTTTTTCATGATAGGGGCCAAATCGTTACAAATTTGATAGTACATGACTAAATTATTACTTATTAAAGTTTAGGGACTAAATTATTACAAAATTGAAAATACATGGACTAAATCGTTACAAATTTGAAAGTATAGGAACTAGATCGTTACAAAAATAAAAAATACAATGACTAAATCGTTACAAATGAAAGTTCAGGGACTAAATTGTTATTTTTATGAAAGTTTATAGACTAAAAGTGATTTTTGGAGCAAAACATAAATCTACCCCATCTTTCTTTTTTTTTTTTTTTTTTTTTTTTTGGGAATGACAATATTAATGATATACGTAGTCGTCCGTGAATAAATAACAATTAACAGTTGAGAAGTCAATTTATAGAGGCGTTGAAATGAAGGGATGGATCTAGAAAGCGTAAAAAGGGGGAAGCGGTGGTCCCACGACCTGTGCCCAAATTACGAAACCCCCGCCAAACTCCAATTGCGCGCTAATTTAAACTTTGCCGCTGCCTTCTCTCGCACGCTGCCAATAGAAAACTTCCTCAACTATTTTCATTTTTTTTTTTTCTCCTTTCAATAATATGCTTCCTTTTTGTCTTAAAAAAAAAAAAAAAAAAAAAAACTTACAGAACAAGCTTGCCATGTTTTCTAAAATTAAATAGCCCTTCAGACTTGGTCTGCCTTGCCTTTAATAACATGTTTGGAATAATCATTTTTGTCATATTCAAAATCACTTTCAAACATGTCTTTAACAATTCCAAATCAATTTTGATGACATGGAAATCACGTCTAAAAGTATGAAATTAGACAATAAATTTATTTTGAATAATTAACTGATGTTTCTAGGTCATTTAAAATATGACAAAAGTGATTTTAGTCATTTCAAAATCACTTACTAGTTACTACACATGCACTCAATTATTGAACTTTCAATTTTTATGTTGAATATGTTATTGAAATTTAATTTTTGTATTTAATAGATTTTTAACTTATTCAACATTTTTTTTTTTTAATTCATATTGTACTAGATATAAATTTGGAATTTCAGATCTCATTAGACACGAAATCCAATTAGCTATACCAATCTTTAAAAAAAAAAAAATTGTTATACCAACCTCAAATGTGAACTTGATTTTGGAGTTTGGTCCAAAATATTCGGATGCAAAACACAAAACGTCAATCCACAGATTCTATTCAATCAAATACGATTTTATATTACTTTAATAAAATAATCATTTTATTAAAATATTTACTTATGTCAGTGCTTTTCTTTCTTTTTCTTTTTTTTTAGATATAATTATTTTCCTTTCAACGCTACATCGTTATTTTTTTTAAATGGAATTAATTGTTATTTTTTAAATAGAATCTACTTGTCAAGTGATAAAAGTACTATATCAAACAGTCAGAATAAATGCTGTTAATATAATTAGCATCTAATTTAATCGCTTTACCATTATAGCAATTAGTGAATACACTAATAAAAAGGAAAACAGTTTGCAAATCCAATATCACACATACCAAACTATTTTTTTTCTTTTCAAATACAAATTATAATATGCAAAAATATATTGACAAATATATAACTGGATTAATGGGTTCCATAATTTTTTTTTTAGTACATCAACATTTGAGAGTGAGGAGATTCGAACCTCAAAACTCTTGGTCGGGAGTATATGCCAATTACTGTTGAACTATGCTCGCTTTGGCAATAAATTCGATAATTGAATCTTATTTGACCTGATTGATATTTTTTTTTCTTTTGAGATAGACCTATTGATAATTAAGAATATAAAATAGTTTTTATTATTTTTATAATTATAAAAAACAAAATTTTTAATTTAAAACTAAACTTGTTTTCTCGAGTGAGAGATTATCTTTTTGTCGAGGGTACGTGTCATTTAATACTTACTGACAATTTATTATTATTTTTTTCTACTAAATTGTTCGACTAAGATTTTTGAAATGGATCCAAAAACAATATCTAACTCATTAAATTTTGTATCGAAAATGAATGGGCATCTTCAAAGCCCTCTCTGCCCGCCACCACGCTCATTCTAAAAGGACCAAAATGAAACACTTGAAGAAACGCTCCCACAGATTTTTCCCCCACTAAAAAATTCCGCTGCTGTGCGCGGGAAAATTTCGAACTTTCTGAAATTCCCACCTCCAAAATTCGTAAATTTGCTTTTCCTTCTCTCTCTACTGATCCCGGTTCCTATATAATCCAGTTCTTCTCTCAGCCCTGTCTCTGCACAGGACCTGTTCGACGAAATTCCTTGGTTAGATTCTTCTTGTAAAGATGTATGTGGTGAAGAGAGATGGGCGTCAAGAGGCAGTGCATTTTGACAAGATCACCGCCCGTTTGAAGAAGCTTAGTTATGGCCTTAGCAGCGACCACTGTGACCCGGTTCTCGTGTCCCAGAAGGTCTGTGCCGGCGTTTACAAGGGCGTCACCACCAGCCAGCTTGATGAATTGGCCGCCGAAACCGCCGCTGCCATGACCGCCAATCATCCTGACTATGCCTCTGTGAGTTCTCACTCTAATCTCCATCTCTTTCGCAATCTGGGGTCGTCTATTTTTGCAATTTTGAATTTCGTTATGACTGTTCTTGTGGATCTTAGTTTTTGTAACTGCCCTTTGGGTTTCTTCCGTTCTTTATTTTTAATTTTTTAATTCCCATCTGGGATTTTGTCTCTTTCAGTCGCTTTCACTTTCTCAATTTGGTTATGATGTTGTTTAGGGGTTTGTATGACATGTGGGTCGAATGATCTATGGTTGTAGATATATACATATTGCATATCTGCCCTTCTTTTGTGTGATAATAGTTTCTTGAAGGTCGTATATATATCTGGTGGTTGTTGGCAAAGGAGTACGTTTTGATTTGCTAATGTCTTTGCTTGTTTGTTTAACCCAGTTGGCTGCAAGAATTGCTGTTTCAAATCTGCACAAGAACACGAAAAAGTTATTCTCAGAGACGTAAGTTTGACATATGTTTCTACTATTAATGAATGCTTTACATCGTACAATTTAGAACTTAAGTAGTTTATTATTCTATGATTATTTTGGAACTAATTTTTGACCTGTTATGGTGTTCAGTATCAGAGATATGTACAACCATGTCAGTGAAAGGTCAGGACAGAAGGCTTCTCTCATAGCTGATGATGTTTATGAAGTAATCATGAAGGTAATCTTTTATTCTTTCTTGAATATTATGTGCCTTTGATGATTAATAGCATTATTATGAAGTCCGTGTGGGGGTTTACTTATTGGTCATGGCCTTTTATTTCTTTCATCTAGAATTTAGAAGCCTGCAAGTGGTTTGGCTTTTGTATAAATTAAGAAAATGCTATAAGGGGCTTATTGAATGGTTGGAAGTCCACGTGTTTGAGTTCGTATTATCTTGTTCTGGATGTTGCAGGTGAATTTTCTATGATCAAAATTTCAGTTGGTAATTTGCAGTTAAAGATTTTGAAGAGCTTTGGGGTATTATTCATATGAGTACTTAATCTGTCACATGGTGCTGATTGAATTGAATTCTCTTCCTTTTGGTGTTCTTTTCCAGAATGCTGCTCGTTTGGATAGTGAGATCATATATGACCGTGACTTTGATTATGATTTCTTTGGTTTCAAAACTCTGGAACGATCATACCTCTTGAAGGTTCAGGGGAAGGTTGTGGAGAGGCCCCAGCACATGTTAATGAGGGTTGCTGTTGGTATTCACAAGGATGATATTGACTCTGCTATTAAAACATACCACACTATGTCTCAACGTTGGTTTACTCATGCTTCTCCCACCCTTTTTAACTCTGGAACCCCAAGGCCCCAAGTATGTTTAGAGTTCATGATAGCTAGTTTTTTACTTTTTTTAAAGAATGCTAATTATATTTATGGTTAATGTTTATTTGGCATTTTGAGCATGATTTTCATGGGTTTGCTCATTGACATGACAGCTTAGCAGCTGTTTCCTCATATGCATGAAGGATGATAGTATAGAAGGAATATATGATACCTTAAAAGAGTGTGCTGTTATTAGCAAATCAGCTGGTGGTATTGGTGTTTCCATCCACAATATTCGTGCCATGGGTAGTTATATTCGTGGAACAAATGGGACATCTAATGGGATTGTGCCTATGCTGCGGGTTTTCAATGATACTGCTCGATATGTTGATCAAGGAGGTGGCAAGAGGAAAGGTAATGTGCTGATTGGATCCCATTAAGTTTTATATGTTTGATATTCGTATTCTCATATCATAACTGCCTCTTGCAGGTGCTTTTGCTGTATACTTGGAGCCATGGCATGCTGATGTATTTGAGTTTTTGGAACTGAGAATGAACCATGGAAAAGTAATTACATTTTATTGATTTATTTAATCGACTCTATGCAACATTTCATTAAGTTGATTCTAAATCGAGTCTTCAAATATTTAGTATACAATTTAAATACATGGTGCTAAATGTCTTAACATTGTAACTATTTTTTTCACATAGGAGGAGCATCGGGCTCGAGATCTTTTTTATGCACTTTGGGTACCAGATCTGTTCATGGAAAGAGTCCAAAGTAATGGGGAATGGTCATTATTTTGTCCAAATGAGGCTCCAGGTTTGGCTGACTGTTGGGGTGAGGAATTTGAGAAGCTATACATTGGATATGAACGGCAGGTAAATACAATTTAATTATGGAGTTGATTTTTGTAACTGTATTGGTAACCTTGGTTTGCTCCTGTATTGATTTGAATTTTGTGTAACTTGTAGGGTAAGGCCAAGAAGGTTGTCAAGGCACAGAAACTTTGGTTTGATATCTTAAAATCTCAGATTGAGACTGGAACCCCATACATGCTCTTTAAGGTATTAAACCACCATGGCTTCTTAACGGTTTTGATACTTGTTTGTTGTGTAACTTATTTTGTTTACTTTTCTGCATTGTGTAGGATACTTGTAACAGGAAAAGCAACCAGCAGAATCTTGGGACCATTAAATCCTCTAATTTATGTACAGAGATTATTGAATATACAAGCCCAACCGAGACAGCTGTGTGTAATCTTTCCTCAATTGCTCTACCACGTTTTGTCAGAGAGAAGGTAGGTTATACCTGTTGTTTTATGTAACATAACTTTGCCTCCTGTTCTTGAGCTTCATTTCCTTAATCTGCTTCATGCTATTTTTAAATTGTAGGGTGTTCCAATGGAGTCTCACCCATCAAAGCTTGTTGGTAGCAAAGGTTACAAGAATCGATACTTTGATTTTGACAAATTAGCTGAGGTATTTTTTTTATTCATGACTATAGTTTGTTTTACCTAACATTATGAGGATGTTTGTGCTCTTTCTTTCTTAATCAACTGATTTGTTTATTTATTCTTTGTCCAACTAGATAACTGCCCTAGTCACAACAAATCTGAACAAGATAATTGATGTCAATTATTACCCTGTTGAGACTGCTAGAAGGTCAAATCTTAGACACAGACCTATTGGTATTGGGGTTCAAGGTCTTGCAGATACCTTCATTCTACTGGGAATGGCCTTTGATTCCCCTGAGGTAATTTAAGCTTTTAGCTTGATCTCCTGCTCTCAGTCTCTTACATTCAACTAAAGTATTCTATATTGTAACAAATGTCAGGCTCAACAATTGAACAAAGATATATTTGAGACTATATACTACAATGCTCTTAAAGCTTCTTGTGAGATTGCTGCAGTGGAAGGTCCTTATGAATCATATCCTGGCAGTCCTATTAGTAAGGTATGTAATGTAAAAAGATTCTTATCTTTAAAAATTTAAAATTTAAGTAAAAAAAGAGAATTCTTTAGAAACACATGATCTATATTACAAATACATATCATTCATGTCATTTTCACATATTTCTGGTCTTTTGAATTCTATCACATAATATCTACTTTTGATGCCAATGATAGAAATTTATTAACTTATATAAATGTGCACATGGCAAGTGTTGTATTTAATTCAACCTAATAAATGCTATGTTGATTTATGTGTTTTCTTATATGGGCAATATATTTTCAGGGAGTTCTTCAGCCTGATATGTGGGGGGTAACTCCTTCTAAGCGATGGGATTGGGATGCTCTCAGAGAACAGATAGCAAAGAATGGGGTTAGAAATTCACTTCTCGTGGCTCCAATGCCAACTGCTTCTACAAGCCAGATTCTTGGAAACAATGAGTGCTTTGAGCCATACACTTCTAACATCTACAGCCGCAGAGTTTTAAGGTATGCTTTTCAGTTTGAGCTTCTAGAGCCTTTTATGATAACGTATATTTTCTCTACTTGTATTCTAAAATCTCTCTCCCTTCCATCTTCCAGTGGTGAATTTGTTGTTGTGAACAAGCATCTGCTGCATGACTTGACAGAGATGGGATTGTGGTCTCCTGCACTGAAGAATAAGATTATCTATGATAATGGCTCTGTTCAGAAGATTCAAGAAATCCCTGATGATCTAAGAGCTATTTACAAGTATGATTGGTCTTCCTTGCATTTCCAAATTCCTTGCCCTTGATGCTGATTTGTCCTTCTGACTTGTTCTTTATATATTTGAACTCAGAACTGTTTGGGAGATCAAGCAAAAGACATTAGTAGACATGGCTGTCCACCGAGGATGTTACATTGACCAAAGTCAGAGCCTCAATATCCACATAGATCAACCAAATTTTGGAAAACTCACTTCCTTGCACTTCTATGCGTGGTCAAAGGTACATTATTGGCAAAATACCCACTGTTGTAAATCATCAAACTGAAATTCTCTCTCATAGTTACATTCATCTTAATGTTATCCTGCATTTATCAGTGCAATATCGATTCATTTTTGTCTTCTTTTTCGCTAAATGAAGGGTTTAAAAACTGGAATGTATTATCTAAGATCACGAGCTGCAGCTGATGCCATCAAATTTACAGTTGATACATCAATGCTAAAGGAGGTATTGGATAATGAAAGCTTTTTGCTTCACACACTGGCTTAGCTACAGGTTCATTATTTAATCAAACTCCATTGCTGACTTTTGCAGGAAAAGGCTAGCAATGAAGATGATAGTACAAAAATGGCACAGATGGTATGTTCTCTAACAAATCGTGAGGATTGCTTGGCCTGTGGGAGTTAGACATGAATTTTGAGTACTGCTGGTGTTTTTTCTCTACATTTCTTTGCTCTGGAAAAAAGCTCTTGCTCCAAAGGGATGATTGAACTTTAGAACTAGTAAAATACCTAGCTAGCTAATGTAAAATTTCTGTACAGTTTTTTTTTTCCTTTACTTTTAATTATTTATTTCTTGGGTTTTTACTGGGTTTGTGTTCTTGATGCTAAGACATTCAATGCTCTATTTTCAGATTTAAGTTATATTATTGGCAAGAGTCTATTATTTTCTTCTTTTATCTGTTGGGAAAAAAAGTTTATTCTTTTTACTTCTATAATCTGCTAAATTAGTTTTTAAATTTATCAATTTAAATATTAAATTTGAATAAAAGTTCCACATATGATTGTGTTTAATTGTCGTAAAATAATTACGTAAAAAATTTCTTAAAATAATTATGTAAATTATATTTTGTATACTTTAAATAATTTGATAAAAATATCTAGAGAAACAATTGACATTAAGAGATGAAGATGATGTCAAACAAAATGTAACTAGTTTAAATACAATGATTCAGAAAAAAAAAAACGAGTTTAAATATAAAAACTTTGAAAAGGATGAGATGAGATTAATTGTGAATGATAATATTTGAAAACCTTTTAAAGGTTCAATTGCAAAGTTAGTTTTTAAATTTTTAGGTTTGTGTTAATTTGGTCTATAAAATTTAAAGTGTACATTAGGTTATCAAAATTTTAATTTCCTATCTCATAGGTGTCTAAAAGTATTTAATAGGTCTTTTAACTTTTACTTTTGTGTCTTAAATGCTTCAACTTTCAATTGTGTTCTATTCAATATTTTCTTTAAATTCATAAGCATATAAAGTCAGAAGTTACAAAATTGAAACTTCAAAAACTCATTTCAAAAGTTTAAGAATATATTAAACACATACTTAAAAATTGACTAAATTGACACAATCTTGAAAACTAAAAGACTAAACTTGTAATTTAACCAAAAAAAAATAATATTTGTTAGTTACACCAAATTTTTATGAAAACCAAATCTCAAATCTACTCTTAATAGATCTTAAGAATCAATGAGATTCAAAAAGTGATTTTATTTAAATTATTAAGTGCATGTTTGGGAGTGATTTTAAAATGGTCAAAATCACTTTTTTCATTTTCAAAATCACTTTGAAACATGTCTTTAATAATTCAAAATTAATTTTGATGGTATGAAAATTATGTCTTAAAGTATAAAATCAAACATAAAATTGATTTTGAATAATTAAAGATATGTTTCGACGTGATTTCGAATATGACAAAAGCGATTTTAAACATTTCAAAATCACTTTCAAACATGCACTAAAGAATCAAATACGAAATGGAACCGAAATGAAATAATAATATATATATTTTTTTGCCAAATCGAGCTTAGCTCAACGGTAATTGACATGTACTCTCGATCATGAGGTCAGAGTTTCTAAAAATAAAGCATAGTAAAAATAGGAAAAAAAAAAGGGAAAGAAAAAGGTCGAAATATCTCCCTCCCTCTTCTTCTCTCTGTCTAACCAGATGGTACCCCTTCTATAATAGCTATAGCTATGGCGGCAGCAAGAGTTTGGATTCGACCCACTTCCAATTTTCGACCCTGCTTCACAACAACAAAAGTAAGTTTTCTCTCTGTTTCTGCCTCTTGGTGTAGATTTCTGCGATGATGCTTTTTTCCCATACGAAACAAGATGTGCAGTTCATTCTGTTTCATTTATAAAATTTGGAACTCGGGGCGCAGTGCATTGATTGGGTTGGTAAAAGCTATAATTTAGTTCGAGTCAATGGTGTTGGTGCCACAAATTCTCATGCATTTGATGAGTCTTCACTCCATATGGAACAAGGTAAATCAAAGAGCATTCAGTTGATGAATTTGATGGAAGAACGTGGAGTTCGTGCCAACTATCAGACCTATCTTTGGCTGTTAGAAGGGTGCTTGACTTTTGGGTCCTTGCTTGAAACTATGAGGCTCCATTGCAGGATTTTGAAGTCGGGTTTTGTTGTAGAACCTTTATTAATCGATATTCTTCTTGATAATTATCTTCGACATGGGGATCCAAATGGCGCTGTGAAGGTATTTGATGATAATCCCAACAGAAATGTATTCTCTTGGAATAAAATGATTCATGGTTTTATTGCACAGAAGTTGAATTCCCAGGTGTTCGGTCTCTTCCGACGAATGTTAGCTGAACAAATTACTCCTAATGAAAATACTTTTGCTGGGATTTTAAAGGCTTGTGTTGGTTGCGACATCGCATTCAACTATGTAGAACAGGTACATTCTAGGATAATCTATTATGGTTTTGATAGTAGTCCACTTGTTGCTAACCTTTTGATTGATTTGTATTCAAAGAATGGGTATGTAGAGTCAGCTAAAAAAGTTTTCAATAACATATATATGAAGGATATTGTTACTTGGGTAGCTATGATCTCAGGTTTATCTCAAAATGGACTTGAAGAAGAGGCCATTCTACTTTTTTGTGACATGCATGCGTCAAAAATCTTTCCTACTCCTTACGTATTGTCAAGTGTGTTAAGTGCTTCTACCAAAAAACAATTATTTGAATAGGGAGAGCAGCTTCACTGTCTTATTGTTAAGTGGGGATTTCATTCTGAAACATATGTGTGCAACGCTCTTGTGGCATTGTATTCCCGTTCCGGTAAATTGATATCTGCCGAGCGGATCTTTAGCACAATGCAATTTAGGGATGGTGTTTCATATAACTCACTAATATCTGGCCTAGTTCAACAAGGATTTAGTGACAGGGCACTGGAGTTGTTTAATAAAATACAACGAGATTGCTTGAAACCAGACTGTATTACAGTTGCTAGTCTGTTGAGTGCTTGTGCATCAGTCGGGGCTCTTCATAAGGGAATGCAACTCCACTCATATGCAATAAAAGCTGGAATGTCTGCAGATATTATTCTTGAAGGCTCTCTTCTTGATCTTTATTCAAAGTGTGCTGATGTAGAGACTGCACATAAATTTTTCCTTACTACAGAGACAGAAAATATAGTGTTGTGGAATGTGATGCTAGTTGCTTATGGGCAATTGGATAATCTTAGTGATTCGTTCGAAATATTTAGACAAATGCAGATTGAGGGCATGATACCCAATCAGTTCACCTACCCAAGTATTTTGAGAACTTGTACTTCTTTGGGAGCCTTGTATTTAGGAGAGCAAATTCATACCCATGTTATAAAGACTGGGTTTCAGTTGAATGTCTATGTTTGTAGCGTGCTTATAGATATGTATGCTAAACATGGAAAATTAGAACTTTCCCTAAGGATCCTAAGACGGCTGCCAGAAGATGATGTTGTCTCCTGGACAGCTATGATTGCTGGTTATGTGCAACATGATATGTTTTCTGAAGCACTTCAACTTTTTGAAGAAATGGAATATCGAGGAATTCTATCCAACAATATTGGATTTTCCAGTGCTATCAGTGCATGTGCAGGTACTCGGGCACTTCGTCAAGGCCAACAAATTCATGCTCAGTCGTATGTGTCTGGATTTGGAGATGATCTTTCAATCAACAATGCTCTAATTAGTCTATATGCCAGATGCGGTAGAATTCAGGAAGCATACTTAGCATTTGAGAAAATTGATGATAAAAACAATATCTCTTGGAATTCATTGGTTTCAGGATTTGCACAGAGTGGGTATTTTGAAGAAGCATTGCAGGTATTTGTACGAATGTTAAGGGCTGAGGCAGAAGTTAATTTGTTCACATATGGATCTGCAATTAGTGCTGCATCCAGTCTTGCAAATATAAAGCAAGGGCAACAAATCCATGCCATGATTTTGAAAACGGGATACGATTTTGAGATGGAAGCTTCTAATTCTTTAATCACATTGTATGCAAAATGTGGTAGCATAAGCGGTGCCTGGAGAGAATTCAATGACATGTCAGAAAAAAATGTGATTTCTTGGAATGCCATGATTACTGGCTATTCCCAGCATGGTTGCGGTATGGAAGCACTTCGTCTTTTTGAAAACATGAAGGAGTGTGGGATCATGCCAAACCATGTTACTTTTGTAGGAGTTCTGTCAGCATGTAGCCATGTTGGTCTTGTGAATGAAGGTCTTGATTACTTCGAATCCATGTCTAAAGTGCACGGTTTAATTCCTAAATCCGAACATTATGTGTGTGTAGTGGATCTCCTTGGTCGGGCTGGTCTTTTGAACCGTGCAATGGAATTCATAGAAGAGATGCCTATCCCTGCAGTTGCAATGATATGGAGAACACTTTTAAGCGCTTGTGTTATCCACAAGAATATGGAAATAGGAGAGTGTGCTGCACATCATCTCCTAGAATTGGAACCTGAAGACTCAGCAACCTATGTGCTACTGTCAAATATATATGCAGTGTCAAGAAAATGGGTTCACAGGGATTGGTCAAGGAAATTGATGAAAGGCAGAGGGGTAAAGAAAGAGCCTGGTCGTAGTTGGATTGAAGTTAAGAATGCTGTTCATGCATTCTATGCTGGGGATAAGCTTCATCCGCTTACGAATCAGATATACGAGTATATAGGACATTTGAATAGACGAACATCTGAAATTGGTTATGTGCAAGATAGTTCTAGCCTTTTGAATGAGTCAGAGCAAGGTCAGAAGGATCCATCAATGTATGTTCATAGTGAGAAATTAGCAATTGCTTTTGGACTATTGAGCTTGGGCAAAAATATTCCCATACGAGTAATGAAGAATCTCCGCGTATGTAATGATTGCCATAATTGGATTAAATACGTATCAAAGATTTCAAACCGATTGATTATAGTGAGGGATGCACATTGCTTCCATCATTTCGATGGCGGTGTCTGCTCATGTAGAGATTTTTGGTAACTCCTCTCATAGTTGATGATGTTTATGAAGTAACTATGAAGGTAATCTTTTATTCTTTCTTGAATATTATGTGCCTTTGATGATTAATAGCTTTATTATGAAGTTCATGTGGGTGATTGGGCATGTCCTTTCATTTCTTTCATCATATTTGATCAACAAGAATTTAGTGGTTTGGCTTTTGCATAAATTAAGAAAATGCCCGGATAATGAGGATGAGGTGCTCAAGTGGTGGGACATTCTCAAGATGATCATGAGGGGATCGGGGCTTGCTTTGAACTTGGCTAAATCCGCTATGATTGGGGTAAATATAGAACCCCTTCAGACGAGTAAATGGGCAAATATTTTAGGGTGCCAAGCGGAATCATTGCCCATCAATTACCTTGGCTTCCCATTGGGAGGAAATTACCGCAGAGTCTCGTTTTGGGATCCTCTCATAGAAAGATTTAATCGCAAGCTTGATTCTTGGAGGCATTTTCCCATATCCAAAGGAGGAAGGGTGACTTTAGCCCAATCGGTCCTCAACAGCCTTCCCCTATACTTATTCTCCTTGCTTAAAGCTCCGAAAACCACCATTAAGGCCATGGAAAAAATTGTTAGAGACTTCGTGTGGAATGGAGGTCGGTATAAACAGGGGGCAAATTTGGTGAAGTGGGATTGGGCCTCTTTGCCGAGACTACATGGAGGATTGGGAGTTGGATCTCTAGCTCAAAGAAACCTCTCCCTTGTGACTAAGTGGCTTTGGAGATTCACCCAAGAAAAGGATTCCTTTTGGAGAAAGATTATTATTAGTATCTATGGCGCCTCCTGAAGGTTGGAAAACCATATCCTTTAGTGGCAAAAAAGGAAACAAAATATGGGTTGACATTGCTGCAAATTACCCGACTTTTGAACACTTCACTAAGTTCATTCTTAAAAGTGGTAAGAGCATTAAGTTTTGGAAGGACTGCTGGTGTGATAATCAGCCCCTACAACACCTTTTTCCATATCTTTTCCTGATTTCTGATAAAAAAGATGCGGTCATTGCTGATTGTTGGGAAAACAGTAACCAGTCTTGGAATTTGGCTTTTAGAAGAGGTATCCTTGACAGAGAAATGAACAGCTGGATGATTTTAGTTGAGAAGCTCAACTTGATCAGATTGAACAATGAAAATGATGAGATTTGTTGGTCTCTTGATGGCTCGGGTAAATACACAGCAAAATCTATGTTCCAGAATTTGACCAAACGCTCGCCCAAAATTCAGCAAAGCATGTGTAATTTGTTATGGAAGTATAAATGCCCTAAGAAAGTTAAAGTCTTCTTGTGGTCTCTAGCCTATCGTAGCCTTAACACTGATGATAAAATTCAAAAGAAATTCAATAGCTGGGTTTTATCCCCTTCGGCCTGCAGGTTATGCCTCCTCTCGGAAGAGCATCTCGACCACCTTTTTCTCCACTATGGTTTTGCAAACAAAGTGTGGTTTTTTGTGGCTAATCTCTTGGGCATATCTTTCTGTCTTCCCAACAAGATAGATGATTGGCTCTATGAAGGGCTCTCGTCTTGGAACTTAAAGAAAAAAGCCAAGATCATGGCAAGTTGTGTTTTTAGAGCTACCTTATGGCTTTTGTGGAAGGAAAGGAACTCTAGAACTTTTGAAGACAAGTCGGCTAGCTTAGACTTCTTCTGTGATAATGTTCAAAATACAGCCTCGTGGTGGATTTCTCTACACAAACATTCTTTTTGTAATTATAGTTTGCTATCGATTATTAAAGATTGGCAAGCTCTTTTGTATTAGTTCTTGGGCGAGGGCGATCTCCTCCCTCGGCCCCTAGGCTGTCTTCTTTTTGTGGGTTTTTAATACATATCTCTTATCGTTTCCTATCAAAAAAAAAAAAAAAAAAAATGCTATAAGGGGCTTCTTGAATGGTTGGAAGCCCACGTGTTTGAGTTCGTATTATCTTGTTCTGAATGTTGCCGGTGAATTTTCTTTGATCAAAATTTCAGTTGCTAATTGTGCATTTAAAGATTTTGAAGAGCTTTGGGGTATCTTTCATGTGAGTACTTAATCTGTCACATAGTGCATATTTAATGGAATTCTTCCTTTTGGTGTTCTTTTCCAGAATGCTGCTCGTTTGGATAGTGAGATCATATACTTTCGTGACTTCGATTACGATTTCTTTGGTTTTAAGACTCTGGAGAGGTCATACCTCTTGAAGGTTCAGGGGAAGGTTGTGGAGAGGCCCCAGCACATGTTAATGAGGGTTGCTGTCGGTATTCACAAGGATGATATTGACTCTGCTATCAAAACATACCACACTATGTCTCAACGTTGGTTTACTCATGCTAGTCCCACCCTTTTTAAATCTGGAACCCCAAGGCCCCAAGTATGTTTAGAGTTCATCGATAGCTATTTTTTAAAGAATGCGAATCATGGTTGATATTTTTTTGGCCTTTTGAGCATGATTTTCATGGGTTTGCCATTGACATGACAGCTTAGCAGCTGTTTCCTCATATGCATGAAGGATGGTAGTATAGAAGGTATATATGATACCTTAAAAGAGTGTGCTGTTATTAGCAAATCAGCTGGTGGTATTGGTGTTTCCATCCACAATATTCGTGCCATGGGCAGTTATATTCGTGGAACAAATTGGACATCTAATGGGGTTGTGCCGATGCTGCAGGTTTTCAATGATACTGCTCGATATGTTGATCAAGGAGGAGGCAAGAGGAAAGGTAGTGTGCTATTTTGATCCCATTAAGTTTTATATGATCGATATTCATATTCTCACATTATAACTGCCTCTTGCAGGTGCTTTTGCTGTTTACTTGGAGCCATGGCATGCTGATGTATTTGAGGTTTTGGATCTCAGAAAGAACCATGGAAAAGTAATTACTTTTTGCTGATTTATTTAGTGGATATTATGCAACATTTTATTCATTTGATTCTAAAATGAGTATTCAAATATTTTTAGCATACACTTTTAATACATAAGTGCTAAATGTCTTAATATTGCAACTGTTTACAACAACAAATTCACCACTGAAGAACTAACTCCCTGAAAATATATTGCCCATATAAGAAAATACGTAAATCAGCCTGATGATCTAAGAGCTATTTACAAGTATGATTGATCTTCCTTCCTGAAAATATTTTTACAAGTATGATTGATCTCCCTGAAAATATTTTTAGCATACACTTTTAATACATAAGTGCTAAATGTCTCTCTCCATTCCATCCTCCAGTGGTGAATTTGTTGTTGTGAACAAGCATCTCCTGCATGACTTGACAGAGATGGGTTTATGGTCTCCTGCACTGAAGAATAAGATTCTCTATGAGAGTGACTCTGTTCAGAAGATTCAAGAAATCCCTGATGATCTAAGAGCTATTTACAAGTATGATTGATCTTCCTTGCATTTCCCATTCCTTGCCCTTGATGTTGATTTGTCCTTCTGACTTGTTCTTTATATATTTGAACTCAGAACCGTTTGGGAGATCAAGCAAAAGACATAAGTAGACATGGCTGTCGATCGAGGATGCTACATCGACCAAAATCAGAGCCTCAATATCCACATAGATCAACCAAATTTTGGAAAACTCACTTCCTTGCACTTCTATGCGTGGTCAAAGGTACATTATTAGCAAAATACCCACTGTTGTAAATCATCAAACTGAAATTCTCTCTCATAGTTACATTCATCTTAATGTTATCCTGCATTTATCAGTGCAATATCGATTCATTTTTGTCTTCTTTTTCGCTATATGAAGGGTTTAAAAACTGGAATGTATTATCTGAGATCACGTGCTGCAGCTGATGCCATCAAATTTACAGTTGATACATCAATGCTAAAGGAGGTATTGGATAATGAAAACTTTTTGCTTCACACACTGGCTTATCTACAGGTTCATTATATAATCAAACTCCATTGCTGATTTTTGCAGGAAAAGGCTAGCAATGAAGATGATAGTACAAAAATGGCACAGATGGTATGTTCTCTAACAAATCGTGAGGATTGCTTGGCCTGTGGAAGTTAAACATGGGTTTTGAATACTGCTTGGTGTTTTTTCTCTACATTTCTGATTTCTTTGCTCTGGAAGAAAGCTCTTGCTCCAAAGGGATGATTGAACTTCTGAATTTTTTTTATTTTTTTTTTTATTTTTTTATTTTATTATTATTTTTTTTTTCTTTCCTTTTAATTATTTATTTCTTGGGTATTTACTGGGTTTGTTGTTCTTGTTGCTGAGACATCCTTGTATTTTGTCTGTAATCCATGTACCCTATGGGGTTGGACGGTGGAAATGAATATGTTAAACAGCTTTGCTTGTTACTATTAATAATTCATTATTACTGTTTTGGGTTGGAACCAATATATATCAATGCTCTATTTTCAAATTTTAAGTTATATTATTGGCAAGAATCTATTATTTTCTTCTATTTATTTCTGTTCTTATTTTTTGAGAAAAAAAAAAGTTTATTCTTTTACTTCTGTAATCTACTAAATTAATTTTTAAATTTATCAATTTAAATATTAAATTTGAATAAAAAGTTCCATACATGATTGTGTTTAATTTTTCGTAAAATAATTATAATGTCAAAAATAGATATACATTTCAATTAAGCATGTACTTATTAATATCTAACGTCAAAAATTTCTTAAAATAATTATGTAAATTAAACATAATTTATATTGTAAAGTATATTTTGTCTACTTTAAATAATTTGATAAAAATATCAAGAGAAACAGTTGGCATTGATGTCAAACAAAATTTAGGCTGTGTTGGCATAGATTATTTATTAATCTATTGACAATCAGTTTTTAATTTACTCTCAGATTGATTTAATACAACTTTTAGATTTAACTTTTCTAAAAATTTGCCACTTGCCTAACGGTTTACAAATAAATAATTATCTTATAATAAATTATAAATTAAATGTTAACATGAAAATAATTGAAATAATAAGCCTACTTTAGTAGTTATAATATTAAGTTACACACATTTAGTATTAAATTTACCAAACACCGTAATTAGTTTTTTCTAATTTGAATTGAATTTTACCAAAAATTCCTAGCTTTTATTTTAAAAGCTACAACAATGAGTTTAAATACAAAAAATTAGAAAAATAAATTAGAAGTAACAAATTGAATTAAAGATAAAAAAGATGAGATGAGATGAGATTAATGGTGAATAATAATATTTGAAAACGGTTCAAAGGCCCCGTTTGATAACTATTTGGTTTTTGCTTTTTGAAAATTAGGCTTGTTTTCTCTAAATTTCCTCACCATGGTTTTCATTTTTGTTCTAGACATACTTGAATTCCTAACCAAATTCTAAAAACAAAAACAAGTATTTGAAAACTATTTTTTTTTGTATTAAAAAATTGGCTTGGTTTTTGAAAATATGGGAAAAAGGTAGGTGAAAAGCAAAAAAAAAAAAAAAAAAAACTTAGAGTTGGAAGTGATGTTTATAAGCTTGAAAACCAAAAATCAAAAACAAAAAACCAAATAGTTATCAAACCGGACCTACATTTTTAGGCTTGCCTTAATTTGGTCTTTAAAATTTAAAAAGTGTCAACTAGGTTCTCAAATTTTTAATTTTCTATCTCATAGGCCTCTAAAAGTATTTAATAGGTCATTAAACTAGTCCTTCAACTTTCAATTGTGACCTATTCAACATTTTTTTTTTAATTCACAAGCATACAAAATCGAAAGTTACAAAATTGAAACTTCCTGAATTCATTTTAAAAGTTTAAGGACCTATTAAACACGTACTCAAAAGTTGACCAAATTGACCCAATCTTGAAAATCAAAGAGACTAAACTTGTAATTTAACCAAAAAAAGAATTTTAAATATTTGTTAGTTACACCCAATTTTTATGAAAACCAAATTCCAAATCCACTCTTAATAGATTTTACGAACAACAGATTCAAAAAGTGATTTGATTTAAATTATTAAAGAATCAAATACGAAATGGAACTGAAATGAAATAATAAATTTTTTTAGTTATAAACATTAGGGACTTATTTAATTTAAGGAGTTAAAAGAAAGCATTCTAAAAATAGAAAAAAAAGGGAAAGAAAAAGGTCGAACCAAAATACAAAATCGAGTAGGGTAATTAATTCGTAATATCGAGTTTTCGAATATTGAAGCTGAGCCGATTGGACGATTAAATTAATTAATAAAAAAAAGATTAAAAAAAAAAAACACAGATGCATTTGCCTTTGGATCGATGGCACCTGGCTCGAGCAGCTAAAGAATACAGGGCTATTGAGAGTTATGGGCCCATTTAAATGTTGTTTTTGTAAAAATGGGCCCAATTTTGAATTTACTTATTTGGGGACCCCTGACATTGTGAAAATACTAAATTATCCTTGTCCTAAAAAATTCTCCCTCTCTCGACCGTTGGCTTCCTTCTTCTTCTTCCTCACTCTCGTGCTCCTTTCTCTCACGATTGCGCCATTTCTTCCTCACACTCGTCTCCTGTTTCCTTGCAAATCTTCTGCGGAAATCAAGCTTACATCTACACGAGGTAAGTAACTACTATCATTTTTGGGTTTTCATCAAGCAATTTTATCCTTCGGCAATGTCATTTTTGGATTTTGTTAGAAATCTAGGGTTTTGCTGTATTAGCTGGATTCGGATTATGTTTTAGGGTTTAGTTAAGTTCGTCGGCGGTTTCTGAGGAGGGTAGAGGGAAGAAGAACACAATTTTGTGGTGTTTAAGACCAAGGTTTCTGGAATCGAGATGCATCCCGGCCGGAATTCATCTTCTGTAATTTCTCGGTCAACCGGGAAATTTGGCAGAACTCGAAGCCTTTTCTCCGTTGACCGAGAAATTACACAGACCAATCCCCCTCTCGATTTCGACCGGGAATTATGGCAGAGGGCTTGTTTTTAGTTAATTTTTTTTTACTTTGTATATTTGAAAATGTTGATTATGAATTGTTGTAATTTGCTAGGTCTAGTATGGAAATCACCGAGAAAATCCCCCTCGCTGACCATTTTCCGGCTGCGTTAACCTGTTGCTCACACCTAAACAAAACCATTAGCAATATTAAGTCAACCCTATGTCGTACCCAATTAGACCTCTTTAGGCAAACATGTTTCGGGCCTTTAATAGATGTGAATGTTATTTTTAATGGCCAATTAGTACACTACATCCTCCTTAGGGAAGTAGAGGAGAATAGGGCAAATGTGATGAGTTTTAAATTGTTAGGTCAGAAGGTCTCCTTTGGTAAGAGAGATTTTGACCTCATAACCGGCCTTCGTCATTCATTTAGACCAATGAGGAGAGATAGAGAGGGCCCTCCCAATAGACTCCTAAGATTATATTTTAGGGAGAATGTAGACATGAAGGTGGAGGAGTTAGATAAGTCGTTTCCGACCCTTCAGTTTGAGAACGACGAAGATGCAGTTAAGATAGCAGCGTTTTATTTTTTTGAGTTGGCTTTGATGGGGAGGAAACGCAAACAACAAGTAGATGCCAGCACCCTAGACTTAATGGATGATTGGGTGGCATTCTGCAACGAGGACTGGAGTACCATCGTTTTCGACAAGACGATCAAAAGTCTGAAGAAGGCACTAAAGGGGAAGGCTGAGTCGTACAAGCGTAAGGGAAGTGGTCCAAAGAAGCAGGAGACATACAGTCTGTACGGTTTCCCGTTTGCTTTTCAGGTTAGTAGATAATTAAACTTTTGAAATGTAATCTTCATATAGTTTGTATGGTTTCCCATTTTTTTTCTTTAATTGTTTCTTTACACAGATATGGGCATACGAGATTGTTTCATCTCTCACTGGACGTGTTGCCAATCGAGTAAGTGAGACGACCATCCCACGCATCCGTCGATGGTCTTGCGCCCACTCCCCATCATACACGATCATTGCTGATGAAGTTTTTGGATCCCGAGCGGTTAGTTATTATAATTATTTAAATGTTTTGTCTTAATTATTATTTGTAAACAACCAACCACTAACTAAGTAATTTTTTTGCAGGCCAGAGTTAGGTCGAGTCTTGTTTCTTCTGCAGAGGAGAGTCAATACATGAATCGAGTGATGGAGCCTCCACGCGCGCCAGAGCCAGTGCATGAGCCAGTACTCGAGTCAGGGCAAGAGCCAGATCAAGAACGAGAGAGTCTACCTACTGTATCCGAGGCTAGACTCCCTGATGTAGAGGAGGCTACTGTAGCCGACACTGAGATGGTAGATGTCATTGATGCAAATAAGAGAGGAAGGGAAAAAGAGGACAAAGACAAAGGGAAAGAGAAAGAGGAGGAAGTAGAAAAAGAGGATGAGAGCAGGAAGGAGAAGAAGAAGAAGAAGAAGACGACGAAGCAGACTTGTGAGTGTAGCCAGTGGATGGAGAGTATGGATGCTCGCATGTCTGATATGGAGACATGCCTCAAGTCCATTACCAAGTTCTTACGTCGTCTCTCTAAGGTATTTTGGTAGTCGATCATTGTTTATCGTATTGGTTGGTTTTAGTTTGTCTAACATTTGTAAACTTTTAGGGAAAATTGGTGGACCCTGAGAAGTACTTTGGACCGAAAGATGGTCCGGATGACGTGGGTGGTCCATCGAAAGGACCGGATGACGTGGGTGGTCCATCAAAAGGACCGGATGACAATGAGAAAGACGGGAAGGAGAAGGACGTTGATGAGGCGTACGACATAGAGCATATTACGGTAATAATATTTCTTACACTATCACATTTAAAATTTTACATTTCCATATTTAAATGTAAGTTGATATACAGGAGTTGGAGTCTCAATCAACCACTGACTTAGAGTCTCACTCAATTACTGACGTGGAGTCTCAACCAACTACAGACCCAGTCGAACTAATTGCACCTAAGGCTTAGGGGTGAGCATCATAGACCGAAAAACCGATCCGACCGACCAAAACCGACCGAACCGACGTCGGTCGGTCGGTTTTATAGCAGTTTCGGTCGGAGTCGGTTTTTCCATAAGAAAAACCGACCAGTCGGTCGGTCGGTGGGCCTAAAAAGGCCCAAACCGACCGAACCAACCGATTCCCTTTTCTGAAATTAAAAAAAAAAAAAAAAAGCTAAAGCATGCACGGTTTTGTATTTTCCATGTGAGAAAGAAGAGCATTAATTGCCTATACATATAGGGTATAGGTAATGATTACCTAGGTAATCATTATTTTTTTTTTAATAATTTATTTATTATTTCTTAAACCTTGAGCTCACGTACCTTTCATCTTCTTCCTTTTTTTGAAAGGCTTTTCATCTTCTTCCTTTTCTTTTTTTGAAAGACTTTCATCTTCTTATGTTTTTTTTTTTTAAAACTTTCATCTTCTTCTAAAACCGTGGACATGGACCTCCATTTTCTTCTTCTCTTTCAAGTCGAAACTCAACCCACACCGCCGCTCCTCCGTGCCGTTGAAGCTCCGCCGTGCCATTAAAGGCCGAAGTCGTGACGTTGAAGCTCCGTTGAAACTTCGATTTCTCTCTTCTCCTTCACACAGTCGAAGCTCCTCTTCTTCGTCGTCCTCCCGCTTCAGCCCGTCGTCCTCGCAGCTTCAGCCCGTCTTCCTCGTCACTCCTGTCGTCCATCGGTTTAAACCGACCAAACCGACCGACCGACTGGTCGGTCGATCGGTCGGTGAATTTCAAGCAAAAAAAAAAGTCGGTTTCCAGAAGGCTGGAAACCGACATGGTCGGTTCGGCGTCGGTTTGGAGCCAAAACCGACCCCGACCGACCGTTGCTCACCCCTACTAAGGCTGAGGTACTTATTTGTCTTAATGTAAACAATATTATATAAATCTCCCTAATGTATAAAATGTATGTATGTATGTAGCCTGTTGAGTTAGGTGATGAGGAGGTTGAAAAAGTAATCAGGCCGCATGAATTGGTAAAAAGACGAGGAAAGCGGACCCGACAAATTTCTTGGAAGCTTCGGTCTCCATGGGCTGACACCAGGCCGGACGGCAAAAGGCGAAAAGTTAAGCAATACGATCCCATGCGTGCCATTCCTGAGGAATACGAGACCAAGTTTCAGAAATGGTTGGAAGACCCATCGTCTGACGGATCGGAGCGTAAGACAGTATATGCCTACAGAAGCAAACAGTGGTTTCAGACGTTACTCAAACCGTCTCATTGGATGAGTGATGAGGTACAAACCATCTTATCACTACAGTTGTTTTTTTAATCAAGGTTTTAGGCATAGAGTTTATAGTTAAAAGTTTAGGACTTAGCGTTTATGATTTAGGGTAAGTTAGGGTTTAGGACTACAATTCACAATTCTTCTGATTCTGTAGGTGATTGACTGTAACACCCGAGTTAGGAGGGGCACATGAATGAACCGATGCCACATCCGAATGAGAGGGATCCTGAGGACATGAAAGTATGATCAAGATAAGCTTAAAAGAATTGATAGATACTACCTATACCAACAAGGTGCACCTTCCTTTTCGGTGGCTCAATCATAGGAACTTTGAAGTTAAGCGTGCTTAGCTTGGAGAAGTTCTATGTTGGGTGACCTCCTGGGAATTTTCCTAGGAAGCATGTGAGTGAGGACAAAGCATGCTAAAAGGACCCCGTGTTGGTTTGTGGGGACAGTCTTCAATCTTAGAAGTAGTATCAGACAAGTATGGTGGCGTGGCCAGGTCGCAGGGGAATGTCGGGGCCGTTAAGGGCCGAATCCGGATTCCGAATCCTGGGCCTGGGGCGTTACATTGACTCTCTCTTCCTCTTTATTCGGAAGAAGATGGATACCCGTCCTGACTTATGTCATCGAAAGTTCGTCACGGCGGATGTATTTGTAACAGTACGTACTGTCATCTTATTGAATTTCACTTAATCTAAATTGTACTAAGATTGAATGTTGTGCAGGAATTTTTGAGGCGCGAGGATGTGTACGAAGAACTCCTTCGTAGTGACCATGGGAACAACACGTTCGATTGGAGCAGATTCAAGACGGTCACTAACTACGTAATGGGAGAACACACAGATTACGGCGTTCCTTGGAGTTCCGTTGATGCTGTCTACATGCCCTTCAACTTAGGTAGAAACAATTGGGTTCTACTGTGCGCTGACTTTAAAACGGGCGAATTTGTGTTGACAGACTCCCTAACGGCACTAAATTCAGATGCAGACATAGCCAAGCAGATGAATACGGTATGCACCATTTTTCCTAGGCTGCTATTAAGGTGCGACGTTATGAAGGAGAAGTCGTCTCTTCCAACACATCCATGGCGATTCAGAAGGAAGACCCAAGTGTCACAACAACAAGATAGTGGGGATTGTGGGGTTTTCACTGTAAAGTTTTTGGAATATGATGTAACTAGATCAGATTTAGGTAGTCTTAGTTAGGAGAAAATTGAGTTTTGTAGGCGTCAATTTGCTGTACAACTTTGGGCCAATAGGCCGTTCTTTTAGTAAAAAATGATTTCGTTCATAATTCAATACCCTTGTAGTTAAAATTTCACTTATATACTTATCTTACGCTTTCAATGCTATACAAGTTACTTTTCTGGTGAATTATACGTTAATAAATAGACCATGCAACGTAAATTTCAAACCATGCAACGTAATTTGAAGCCATGCAACGTAAATTTCGTGCCATGCAAGTAATCTCTTACTGTCATTTTTCCTAACTATCTTTCACTGCCAAATTTCCCGCTCTTCCCGGTCACGATTTCGACCGGGAACATTGACACAGAGAGGCTCACAACATACAGGAAGTTGGAACCCACTGTCAGTTTTCCCGGTCCCGTTCTCGGTCTCGGTCCTGGTCTCGTGGACCGGGAAATTTGACAGTAAGATGCTACCGACATTTAGAAGGTTCACCCACTGTCATTTGTCATTTTTCTCGGTCTCGGTCTTGTGGACCGGGAAATTTGACAGTAAGATGCTGCCGACATTTAGAAGGTAAGAACCCACTGTCATTTCTCGTTCCCGTTCTCGGTCTCGGTCCCGATTTCGTTAGACCGGGAAAAATGACAGTGATCGTATTATGCCTCTTTTTTTCCTTTTATTTATATAAAATAAATGATGAACGGATATAAAATAGATACTTCAAAATAGAGAAATGTAATAAAATTCATGTCTAAAACATCCAGGAAACAAAAATTCATGTCAAAATAGTCGTACAAAAAAACATCAAGAATTGTTCAGTGGTTGTCTGCATGTTTTTCTGTTATGACCCCTATTCCCGCACCGGCTGCATTTGCGAACATGCTGCACTTCTCCCGTAGACGGTATTCTCAACGTCTGACGACGACCAACCCTAGGCACTCTTCGAGGAGGCAAGACTTCCACATCGACGAACTGAGGTGATCTCTTCCACTCCGACTCATGCCCAAGGGGTTGTATGGGTTGTGCATATACATCTATCAAAGAGTCCACATGGTAGACTTTGGAACAAAGAGTATGATATTCGATATGTCGATAAGTGCAGCAGCGATCGCATGGGAGCATGGAAGTTCGTAATACTCAAATTCACGACAGGTGCATGTTCTAGCGTGAAGGTTGACACGTCCACCCAAATGTCCATCCTCGACCTGAAACTCATATCGAGCAATAGGTTTGACCACGTGCCTCCTTGCCTTCTCCTCTGCTTTTTCCAAGATTTCTGTAGCAAACTTCGACCACTGGCTCGGGTTACTGGAGTGCTTATTCCTGCGTTTGTAGTATTTTGCTTGGAGCCACCCTCTGATATGATCCATGAATGCGGTGATTGGGAGCTCTCGTGCATCTTTCAACACTGAGTTAGTGCACTCTGCAAGATTGGTGGTCATTTGGTTATACCAACGACCACACTGGTATGCTCGAGCCCACCTCTCAACTCCAACCCCCTGTAGGTATGTCCTGATATTTTCTGGTAGTTGCTGCCGGTACTCATTGAATTCAACCACACGAAATGCCCTAGCAGCTCCGTCCTAGGGACTGATGCCGATGATAAATTCTGCTCCACCTTATACGGATTATTTGGCATGGCGCATGGGATGGGAAATGGTCGTGAGGCTTGGTTACTAGGACACTTTGGGATTGTGGATATGTATATGGGTACGTCAGAGACCCTATTCCAGGTCAAGAAGGTGTTAAGGTCTTCATCGTTCCTAATAACAAACGCAGGTGCCTTAACCATCAATTGGAGTACACATCTTATTGTAAGGTCAAATTCCTCTGAATTTATACTAGTCAATGCATATAATCGACTTAAGAAGTCACTATATGCACTACCAATGTCTATGTCGAAACCCCTCAACTCTCCACCATCATATTCCTTGTCCCTCTCATTCCACAAACCACCATAACAAACCCACACACGAGGCATTATCTGCACGAACGAACGAAAAAAAAAATAACAACTGTACATTTTCCTGGTTCTCGATACTAATTCCCGGGCGGGATGCTTAAAGTATGCTTCCCGGCCGGGAAATATACATTTCGACCGAGAAAATGTGCAGCGACAACGTAATCTTTTTTCAAAACCACGAACGTACGTAAATAATGGTCAAAACTTGAATGTACATACCTCCTTCAGAAACTCGAATGTTGCAAGTGTTTTGAATGTGATCGAGCAATCCAAAACGTGATGAACGTGACAAAATCATTGTGTGGGGATCAAAGAATGTTGTGTGAGGACCAAAGGACAAAAAAGAAAAGGAATGAGAATAAGAATGAGAATGTTCTTTACATTCCAAATCTTTATTCATTAAGGGAGATCATTGATTGATGGAAAATATTGGTTGGTAATTAATGTGGTTGGTGGAGAAAATTACCTTTTCCTATTTCGAATTGAAGAGGGGCTAAAATAGTCTTTTTACACCTTTGGTGACATCATTAAAGTCAGCAAAGGTCCCCAATTACTGAATTTCAAAATGGAACCCATTTTTACAAAACAACATAAAAAAGGCCGCTAAATCCCAATTGCCCAAGAAAACACGATTTAGGGGCAAGATCCTAAGATTGCAGGGAGATCAAAGAAGCTCAGATTCCTTTAGCTTTTCGAAATTCTCGCTTCAAATCAGCTCGGATTTTTCTTCATTCTTCAGCTTCTCATTTCCGTCAAGCCACTTCTCCTGGCTCCGAGATGAGGGGCCGTTTTTTTCGACGTCTATGGCTGCTTCTACTGCTGATTTCAAGATTCCGGAGCTTGACTGGCGAATCAAGAACATACGAGAATTTGGAGCTCTCCCAATTGGGCCCGTATGCGGAGAATTCTGAAGAATTAGCTCAAAATCGCGGCAAATCCCTTCTGCCCCTTTCTGTGTAAGTTGCTTTCATTATGTTGTATTCTTCAATTCATTAGATTTAGGACGGACTTGATTCTGGCTTGGGGTTTTGCATAATTAATTACACTATTTGCAATTTTCTTTTCCCGTTGCAGAAAAAGTAAAGGTAATACTGCTCTTGTTGCTTCTTCGGGTGGGGAAATCTATTTGGTAGATAGAAATTCTAAGAAGATAATTTGGTCATTTACTTCCGGGACACCAATCTACTCGTCGTATCAGGCTCCGCTCAAACATGATTACAATAAAGAAAATGCTTCTGGTTCAAGCCGCAGCCCCTTCTTTTTTGATTGTGGAGATGACTGGGAGTTGTACATGCACACAGAGCATGGAAGAACGGTATAATTCAGTGAATTAATTGCTTCCATCATATTAATGGTTTGAAGAAAAAGTTTATTGATTCTGTTGTTTTGGTGATCTTACTAGCCTTATTGTGGAAGATGTCTGTGGGTTGTCCATTTGCTTAATAAACTAGTATTTATTTTTATTCCCCTTATATGTATATGAAGTATGAAAAATTAGTTCCAACTCTGGTTTTTCTTTGGTCACTTGACATTGCAGAAACTACCCCGCACCATTGATGAGGTTGTTAGGAGTACACCATTCATATTTGAGGATGGTTCAGTGATGACTGGTTCTAGGAAAACTACTGTGTTTGAGATCAATCCTGTTACTGGAAAGTTGATTCGTAATCACACGTCTGATCTTTCATCATCTGGGCTAAGCAATGGCGAACATAGTGTTTTAAAAGGTAATAATTCCAAGAAGAATGTGGACAATAAAGATCTGATACAACCTGGTTTGATGAATCCTATTGAGCAACGACTGTACATAACAAGAACAGATTATTTCCTGAAATCATCTTTATCGGATTCAGAAGAAGTTTCCTGGAGTTTGAGTGTTGCTGACATTGGGGCTACTTTAGTCTGTCCAGATGTTGAGAATCCAACAAATAGTGCTGCATCAAATCTTCAAAATAATGGTAATCTTGAGTTTGACTTTGGTTTTACTTCGCCACTGTCTTGCCAATCAGAAGTACTTGTGTTTCGTGAACGGAACCATGTTTTGACAGGGTCATCTGGGCATAAACTATCAGATTCTCATAATACTGATAATATGCTCTTGGTGCCTGCTTCAAGTCTAATGCTCCCTTCACAGCCAAATATTGAGCATGAAAGATTGATGCTTCCTGGACCAACAGAAAACATCACCTCCCTTCTGGAACCTAATGCAATTAGTCACCTAAACAATGACGGTAAGGCAATAGTTCCATTGCCTCTGACGAAGATTAACGATTCAAGTATAGTTCAGGGACATAAAATAGTTCATAATGTTGACTTCATTGGCATGGTTCTCAATGGACCAGTAGGATTATTTATTGTATTTTTTATAACCATGTTTTTGGGATTGATTAGCCATGGTGGGGCACTGGTTGCAAAGGTAAAACAATTTTTCTTGAAGGAGAAGCCACCCAGTACTGTTAATTCCAAAATTGTATCTTCCAAGAAAAAGAAAGCTCGGAAGTCAGGAAGAAATGGAAATTTTGAGAAAAAGGATGCACCCGTTTCATCTGAAAATGAAGATATGGTACAAAATGAGGGTGAGTTTAACAACTGGTTTCACCCTAATAATCTTATTGATACAACTGGTTGTGGACGTCAGATTGGTAAACTAGTGGTAACCAATACCGAGATAGCTAAGGGTAGCAATGGCACCATTGTTCTTGAGGGGGTCTATGAAGGTCGACTAGTTGCTGTGAAACGTCTTGTTAAGACCCACCATGATGTTGCCTTGAAAGAAGTTCAAAATCTAATAGCTTCTGATCGTCACCAAAACATTGTTCGATGGTATGGGGTGGAGTATGATCAAGACTTTATATATCTTTCATTGGAACGATGTACCTGCAGTCTAGATGATTTGATTCAGATTTGCTCTGATCCATCCCTGAACTCTTTGCTTAGCTTGGATGAAGATGCAGGACCTATGATTGATTATAAATTGCGTTTGGAGTCTCTCAAGAATGTAATATCCGATCTTAATCTGTGGAAAGAAAATAGCCGTCCATCACCACTTCTTCTAAGACTCATGAGGTATATACTTTATCAGTCACAAGATTTATAAGAAATTAGAGTTCTTTAACTATATGGAAATAATCCTTGTGGAAATTTCTGCGGTGTATTGTTTCCTTGTTATGCTGATATCGAGTCTCATTCATCCAAGTGTGGAAGTTTCATATTTGGTTGATCTTTCTAAAGAGCATTTGTTATCTTTTTGTAACTACACAATGGAGTCTTGATGTCAAATAATAATTACTCTGTTGTTCTTTCACATATTTATGTGTAAAAAAATATATTCGAGCACAAGTCCCTTGTCCTTCATCTACCTTTCTACAAATTTAGATGTTTAATCATAATACATGAATTTTCATCTGATTGGATAAGTTTCATGTGATCATGTCAATTTTTCTTATTTTATACTTTGTACAATGTAGGGATATGGTTGCCGGGCTTGAGCATTTGCATGAGTTGGGGATAATTCACAGGGACTTAAAGCCACAAAATGTGTTGATAACTAAGCAAAAATTCGTGTGTGCGAAGCTCTCTGACATGGGTATTAGCAAGCGCCTTCTAAAAGATATGTCTTCCTTGGGACATCACGCTACCGGTAAGTATTCTAAAATTACTATAAACTTGTACTGATTTATCAACCAATATTATATCTTATAAATTAAAAGTTTTTATCCATAGAATCTTGATTCTATAGTTAAAAAAACCAGTACTGAATGTGATCTTTGTTATTGTTTAGGCTCTTCCTTGACATTTTTTAAGTACAAACAATCTTTGAATGTGAAATTATATATAGTAAGTAATATGTTCTAATTTTTAAACTTAATTTTAATAATGCAAATGGATTGAATGATATTTTTATGTATAGCATGAATTTATGTTTCAAAATTCAACCAACAATGCCCGTGAGGAATGAATATGATTGAAAACTAGAGAACCTTACTGTAGGTTGTGGGAGTTCTGGTTGGCAAGCCCCTGAACAGCTTCTTCATGGACGGCAAACACGAGCAATTGATTTATTTAGCTTGGGTTGTGTTCTATTTTTCTGCCTCACTGGTGGTAGACATCCATTTGGTGATCGTTTTGAGCGTGATGTCAATATTGTGAAGAATCAGATGGATCTGTTCTTGGTGGAGTGCATCCCAGAAGCCGTGGATCTTATTTCTCGATTGTTAAACCCTAATCCTGATTTGAGGTAAGAAATGACGGTTCCAGAACACCAAAAAAATCTTTAAACATTAGTTTTCATTCATATATACCAAAGCCCAACAGTATAAAATGTTTTGTAGTTCATTTATACAATCTTTTTGACTGATAATATGTGTTATTTTTGTATTTTTGAACTAGATGTGTTATTTTTCTGATGTTGAAGATTTATATATTATATTGGTAAATGCATTTTTTTATAATTATATAATTATTTGCTATTGACTGTTTTCAGGCCAAGAGCATCGGAGGTCTTGCAACATCCCTTGTTCTGGAGTTCTGAGTCTCGACTTTCTTTTCTACGTGATACTAGTGACCGAGTGGAATTGGAAGATAGAGAGACTCACTCTGATCTCTTGGAAGCAATAGAGAACACTGCACCATTAGCTTTAGGTGCTAAATGGGATGAAAAGTTGGATCTGGCTTTCATCACAAATATTGGTCAGTATAGACGTTACAAGTATGATAGTGTTCGAGACTTGCTGCGAGTCATGCGCAACAAGTTGAATCATTACAGAGAATTTCCTAAAGAAATTCAGGTTTGCTTCTATTTACATGCTGCTCCTTTCCTTTCTCCCTTTTGGTGTGAGAGATTGGGTCTTTGGGGCCCATAGTTGGTAAAACTACATAGTTTGTGTTTGGCTTAAATAGACTGCACAACTTAGTTTCAGCTTAGGATTGTATATCCTGAATCGAAATTTATCTACCTTATTTCAACTTTCCACTTGGAGGCTCAACAGTTTGTCCAGAACTTTGAAAATAAATATTCAATAGCTATAACTATCTTGGAAGAACAAAGTCTAATCATCTTATAGGAAAGTAAATGGTTGTCTATCCTGTCTAAAGGAAAAACCCACTTACCATGATCTTCCCAAACCTCCTCCATCATTCTCGACCCACCTCACCGATCTTGCACTTCTTGCCAATGGAATCACCTCCCCCTCCCCTAGCTGGTAATCATCCCTTCCCCTTCTTCCTTGCCCCTTTGCCACACCCTCTTGCTGAACCTCTTAAAAAGGTAAATGCGATGATATTGAACAGAAATACCCGACTATGGATTTTGCTGGAGGCTGCAACAGAATCAAGCTTACAGAGAGAAACAACTCTTCAATGAAATTCTCCTATAGCTTTCTAGTCTGGGTCCCTGATAGTATCCTAAATGACTTTGCTCATCACCCCCCTCAACCGTCAATTTCTTCAGAAAAATCAGAACAGGTCATGGGTTCTTTGGGCTTGAGGGCTTCACAAGCTAATAGCAAGCCTGGCTTCGTTGTGGAAATGTCAAAGATTTTCAGCTAGAAAGAAAAGCAACCTTATCTTCTAGAAAAGTGGTAGTTGGCTCCCCTTCCAATATCCCCAAATCCAAGTCCAAGTTTTGCTTTCAAAGCGAGGAAATATACCTTATTAATTGGAAGCGAACTATTGTAGTAACAAGACAACAGTTCCATGGTGATTGCAGACTTTTAGTAAGATCATAAAAGCTATCAGAGAATCAACCAGCCCATGTTCTTCCGTGTACAATTTACTTAGAGAGAACCTATCACTGCCAAAGGCCATATTTTGTTTTTTGTTTGTGAAGATTGTGATAGGAACGTTATTAAGATGGAATCAGGGATATTATTAGAGTATTAAGAGTATATTAGTAATAAGTCAAAGAAGTTGTTAGGGTGATTTCTTATCAATATAGTGGGTGGGATGAATGTGAAGGTAAGCGATTGTTTAATTGATTTAGACCTGAGTGGTATCTCAAGAGAGGAAGGTTCCAAGTACCCCTCAAATTACTTGGCAGTTATCTTTTTGTATTTTTCTTCATTATCAACATATTTCTCAGGTACCTATCAATTTGATACTTTGTCATTTTGATGTGCTTGCTGTATATTTCAGGAGCTCGTAGGATCCGTTCCCGAGGGATTTGATAACTACTTTGCCAGTCGGTTTCCAAGGCTCCTGATTGAAGTATACAAAGTTATAAGCCAATATTGCAGGGAAGAGGAAAGCTTTCGGAAGTACTTCAAAAGCCATGTCGAGTAGAGACTTTGAATACTAATTTCTGAGAGAACATGAGGTGTACTGTTGTTAGGAATTGAGATAAATGATGCTATATTTATTTCGTTGGCATATTTAGGACACAATGTTAATGTATACAATACACAACTGTAAATATTATTGCAATAAAACATAAATCTGTAAAGCCTCATAATGTTGCAAAAATCGTTCACATAAACATAGCTTTCGGTCCTCAAAAGTTCATTCTCTTCGTACTTAACAAAGAACAGTGAATCTAATGCAGTAATGATTTCATTGAACTGTGATACTGCCACTTCAAAAGACTAGGTTTTTTTTTTTTTTTTTTTTTTTTTTTTTTTTTTTTTTTTAATTATTATTTTTTTTTATTTTTTTATTTTTACTGAAACTTTAACGGTTTCCATCCAAAATTAACGGCAAGGGTATTTTTGCATTTTTTTTTCAAAATTTAGGGGTATTTTTGAAACTTTTTAAAGTTCAGGGACATTTTTGAAACAAATCCCATAGTTTAGGGATATTTTTTATAATTTAGTCTTTTTTTTGTCTGTCTATTTGTCTTCAAGAAGAATCATGCATCAATACCAACGACATCCCCTGTAAGAAAAGATCTGATGTCTGATGGAACCATTAACATTTGACAACCGACAGATGCCAGATATAACTTATTAATATTTTGATAACAAGTTACCGTTAGATTTATTTAATGAGTATATTCTAAAAACTTTTTAATGAATCTCTAAACTTTCAATTTTGTGTCATCAATAAAAGAAAAGAAAATAAATTTTGTGTCTAGTAAATACATATTATTAACTTCATTAGTTTAACATTTAAGTGACATAGTGACTATATTATTTAAGAATTACGTAACATAATATTTTTAAAGTCTAAAGACTAATTATGTACCATCAAAATACACTAAGTTTGAAATTTCATATCAAAACTTATGATTTAATCCAACCTCCTCCAAACTAAAAAACTAGCTTGAAATTGAGTATCAATTTAACCTTTGAAAAAAGATGTTGTTTTCCTTTTCCCCTAAGAATTGTTATTTTGTGAAATTCACAATAGAAGTAGGAAAACAAAATTTCACGATTACGAGAAATTATTCAACGAGACAACTGCAATGGAGTTTATAGTTTTACATCATTGGAGGTAGATAAAAAGATGGTAAACTAAGAATTGTTAGAAAAGTGAGAAATATTAAGGAGCAAACAAATATCAAAATGCTTACTAAGAAAAAAGATATAAAATGATTTTTTCTTAAAAAAAAAACAAATATTAAAATTTACCTCGGACAACGATTTAAAGCCGTTCATTGAGGGCCCGTTTGATAATGTTCTCGTTTCTTGTTTCCGTTTCTTCATTTTTAATAAAGAAAAATAGAATTTCATGACCCTAACACCTATACATTCAATAATAATAAACTTATATTCTTATTTATGTTTGAAAAAAATTGGAAACAAGAACAAAAAAGGAGAAACTAGTTTTAGTTGTTCCCAGTGTTTCTAAAAAATGAGAAACAAGAAACATACATAGTTATTAAATACATAGATTTCTTAATAAAATTGGAAACAAGAAACGAGAACGTTACCAAACGGCCCTGGATAATTTGTCACAGCCACGGACAGCCGGCCATTGGCCATCAGTCCCCGCCATTTCCACTCTCTGCTCCTTCTTTCTCATGAAATATGTTATCCACTCGCTTCAATCTCTTCCTCTGCTTCACAAATCCTCCATTCTTCTTCCTCTCTATGACTAACCAGATGGTACCCATCAATTCCCTTCTATACTAGCTACAGCTATGGCCGCAGCAAGAGTTTGGATTCGACCCACCTCCAATTTTCGACCCTGCTTCACAACAACAAAAGTAAGTTTTCTCTCTGTTTCTGCCTCTTGGTGTAGATTTCTGCGATGCTTTTTTCCTATACGAAACAAGATTTGCAGGTCATTCTGTGTCATTTATAAAATTTGGAATTCTGGGCGCAGTGCATTGATTGGGTTGGTAAAAGCTATAATTTAGTTCGAGTCAATGGTGTTGGTGCCACAAATTCTCATGCATTTGATGATTCTTTACTCCATATAGAACAAGGTAAATCAAAGAGCATTCAGTTGATGAATTTGATGGAAGAACGAGGAGTTCGTGCCAACTATCAGACCTATCTTTGGCTGTTAGAAGGGTGCTTGAATTCTGGGTCCTTGCTTGAAACTATGAGGCTGCATTGCAGGATTTTGAAGTCGAGTTTTGATGTAGAACCTTTATTAATCGATGGTCTTCTTGATAATTATCTTCGACATGGGGATCTAAATGGGGCAGTGAAGGTATTTGATGATAATCCCAACAGAAATGTATTCTCTTGGAATAAAATGATTCATGGCTTTGTTGCACAGAAGTTGAATTCCCAGGTGTTTGGTCTCTTCCGACGAATGTTAGCTGAACAAATTACTCCCAATGAAAATACTTTTGCTGGGATTTTAAAGGCTTGTGTTGGTTGCGACATCGCGTTCAACTATGTAGAACAGGTACATTCTAGGATAATCTATTATGGTTTTGATGGTAGTCCACTTGTTGCTAATCTTTTGATTGATTTGAATTCAAAGAATGGGTACATAGAATCAGCTAAAAAGGTTTTCAATAACATATATATGAAGGATATTGTTACTTGGGTAGCTATGATCTCAGGTTTATCTCAAAATGGACTTGAAGAAGAGGCCATTCTCCTTTTCTGTGACATGCATGCATCAGAAATCTTTCCTACTCCTTATGTATTGTCAAGTGTGTTAAGTGCTTCTACCAAGAAACAATTATTTGAATTGGGAGAGCAGCTTCACTGTCTAATTATTAAGTGGGGATTTCATTCTGAAACATATGTGTGCAATGCTCTTGTGGCATTGTACTCCCGTTCTGGGAAATTGATATCTGCCGAGCGGATATTTAGCACAATGCAATTTAGGGATGGTGTTTCATATAACTCACTAATATCTGGCCTAGTTCAGCACGGATTTAGTGACAAGGCACTGGAGTTGTTTAATAAAATGCAACGAGATTACTTGAAACCAGACTGTATTACAGTTGCTAGTCTGTTGAGTGCTTGTGCATCAGTCGGGGCTCTTCATAAGGGAATGCAACTCCACTCATATGCAATAAAAGCTGGAATGTCTGCAGATATTATTCTTGAAGGCTCTCTTCTTGATCTTTATTCAAAGTGTGCTGATGTAGAGACTGCACATAAATTTTTCCTTACTACAGAGACAGAAAATATAGTGTTGTGGAATGTGATGCTAGTTGCTTATGGGCAATTGGATAATCTTAGTGACTCGTTCGAAATATTTAGACAAATGCAGATTGAGGGCATGATACCCAATCAGTTCACCTACCCTAGTATTTTGAGAACTTGTACTTCTTTGGGAGCCTTGTATTTAGGAGAGCAAATTCATACCCATGTTATAAAGACTGGGTTTCAGTTGAATGTCTATGTTTGTAGTGTGCTCATAGATATGTATGCTAAACATGGAAAAGTAGACCTTGCCCTAAGGATCCTAAGACGGCTGCCAGAAGATGATGTTGTTTCATGGACAGCTATGATTGCTGGTTATGTGCAACATGATATGTTTTCTGAAGCACTTCAACTTTTTGAAGAAATGGAATATCGAGGAATTCTGTCTGACAATATTGGATTTTCCAGTGCTATCAGTGCATGTGCAGGTACCCGGGCACTCCGTCAAGGCCAACAAATTCATGCTCAGTCATATGTGTTTGGATTTGGTGATGATCTTTCAATCAACAATGCTCTAATTAGTCTATATGCCAGATGCGGTAGAATGCAGGATGCATACTTAGCATTTGAGAAAATTGATGATAAAAACAATATCTCTTGGAATTCATTAGTTTCAGGATTTTCACAGAGTGGATATTTTGAAGAAGCATTACAGGTATTTGTACGAATGTTAAGGGTCGAGGCAGAAGTTAATTTGTTCACATATGGATCTGCAATTAGTGCTGCAGCCAGTCTTGCAAATATAAAGCAAGGGCAACAAATCCATGCCATGATTTTGAAAACAGGATACGATTCTGAAATGGAAGCTTCTAATTCTTTAATCACATTGTATGCAAAATGTGGTAGCATAAGCGATGCCTGGAGAGAATTCAATGACATGTCAGAAAAAAATGTGATTTCTTGGAATGCCATGATTACTGGCTATTCCCAGCATGGTTGCGGTGTGGAAGCACTTCGTCTTTTTGAAAACATGAAGGAGTGTGGGATCATGCCAAACCATGTTACTTTTGTAGGAGTTCTATCAGCATGTAGCCATGTCGGTCTTGTGAACGAAGGTCTTGATTACTTCGAATCCATGTCTAAAGTGCACGGTTTAGTTCCTAAATCTGAACATTATGTGTGTGTAGTGGATCTCCTTGGTCGGGCTGGTCTTTTGAACCGTGCAATGGAATTCATAGAAGAGATGCCTATCTCTGCAGATGCAATGATATGGAGAACACTTTTAAGCGCTTGTGTTATCCACAAGAATATGGAAATAGGAGAGCGCGCTGCACATCATCTCCTAGAATTGGAACCTGAAGACTCAGCAACCTATGTGCTACTGTCAAATATATATGCAGTGTCAAGAAAATGGGTTCACAGGGATTGGTCGAGGAAATTGATGAAAGACAGGGGGGTAAGGAAAGAGCCTGGTCGTAGTTGGATTGAAGTTAAGAATGCTGTTCATGCATTCTATGCTGGGGATAAGCTCCATCCACTTACAAATCAGATATACGAGTATATAGGACATCTAAATAGACGAACATCTGAAATTGGTTATGTGCAAGACAGCTCTAGCCTTTTGAACGAGTCAGAGCAAGGTCAGAAGGATCCATCAATGTATGTTCACAGTGAGAAATTAGCAATTGCTTTTGGACTTCTGAGCTTGGATAATAATATTCCCATACGAGTAATGAAGAATCTCCGTGTATGTAATGATTGCCATAATTGGATTAAATACGTATCAAAGATTTCAAACCGATCGATTATAGTGAGGGATGCACATCGCTTCCATCATTTCGATGGGGGTGTCTGCTCATGTAGAGATTTTTGGTAACTCCTAGTAAAAAGACTCATCTTCTTGGTTCTTAACTTCCATGGTTGGCTGCTTCTTACGTCTCTCAGGCTTCTTGATGCCAGCCATAGCACATTTGTGGGTATAGCCATGGGCATACCCTAAAAAAATCGTCTCGGATTTCCTCCCGAGAAGCTGGTTTGTACTGCATTCTTAAAACAGATTCGCTATGTTTTCAGCCTTTTCAGAAATGGATCAGAAAAGGCTGAGAAGATGGGATTTAGTTAAATGAAAAATGGGATCCTGTCAAACAAGTTAGGACAGGAAAATCTTATGGCGGATGATAAATTACTTCCATTAACTGCATAATGGCTGCCATAGGTGGAGGAATTAAAGTCTTCAAAATATACATTTGCCTGCAGATTTAGAACCTCTGGTATGACTTCAGGAATTGTTTTTGTTTCAACCAATATCCAAATGTTCTATATTTCAATCTGATGTTCACAGATGTTTCCTTTTTCTTTTTAAATTTCACAGATTTCAGATTTTGGGTTGGCAAAATGGTTCCCAAATCAATGGTCTCAGCACTCAATTGCCCAATTGAACTCAGGTATTCTGCAAGCTTTTCCTATAACAATTTCATCTCACCAAATCAATTTAAGCTCGGTTTGGAATGACTTTATAAATGCTTAATAACATTTTCTTTTTAACTTAAAAATACTTCGTTAAAAAAAGTCATTCCAGACCGACTTTGAATCAAGATGATCGAACATCTTCATTGAGGTGAACATTGTTAAGTTAATTAGATCAACACCTCAGGTTCTCAGTGATCAAGAGGAACCCCAGTGGCAAGGTTATTAGCTCCATTTTTTAAAACCACAATTCTCTGTAGGTGGTTGGAGAATTTTTAGTTTTTACATTAGATCATTAACCATATATTGATGTAAATTTTCTGTATAGATTGTTTTTGACAAAAAAAATGTATTGCAGATTTTGGCGTAATTGGTCTGGTTGGGCCATTTTTATATCGAATCCAAGCTAAACTGATATTATTTTTAGTTCAACAACATATAAGGGTGACGATTCAAAGATATGATCTCTTGGTCGAGTATATGATGCTTTAACTAGTTGAACTATGTTCAGGTTGAAATCTAAGCCGATCAATTTCGTCATATATTTTTTGAAATTGAACCAAACTGAGTAAATTTAAGGTATTGGATAAGTTTGGGTTTGGTTAGGGGAAATCAATTTGTTGTTTCTTTGATTGAAAAGGTCCTATTGAATATTCAATAAATCTCAATAAATTTTTAGATAGGGTAGTGGAACATGCAAGCACATGAATGCATAGAGTTGAAGTTTAATGTATATTCACTCACATAATTCAAGGTCAAATTTCGAAGGCTACAAAGAATAAATACAAATTAGATCAAATTACAAAGTCAATAACACATTGGCTTATCAAAACCCAAGACTTTTAGTATTATCTAAAAAAAAGAAAAGCCACAAAGTTGAGGATGCTGAATCTTCTTCTTCGTTTGGTTTGATCCCTGATTTGTATGCCTTGTGTAAATCCATGTGCAAGAAAAAAAAAATCAATTTTTATCTCGAACATGACAAAGTGTATCAATTTTATTCGGACTGATTTAGATAAGTGTTGCAAATTTTATTTTATATTCAACTTTTGTTAAATTTACCAACAAACTTTTTTTTTTTTTTAATAAAAGAAGTAAGGTTAAAAATTTCTTATAACTCAACATTCTCAATAAAAATGAAGTCTTGTATAAGATAAAGTTTGGTTGATGTACAACATTGACCATTGAATAAAACTCTTATAAAACTTATAAATTTTAACAAAAAATTATTTATAGGATTGTTTTTCTCAAAAGGTTTATCGATCTTACATAAGACATGCTTTATAATTCGCACACGAGAATATATATCTGTTAACATTTTTTTAAAAAAATATATATATGATAAGTTCTTCAATTGCAACACATATTCAAGTTTAAAGTCTAATTTGATAAAATTGAAAGTTTACAATAAAAATTAAGGGCCTATTTGGTTTAACTTTTTAAGTGTTTAATTTTGAAAAAAAAAATCATTTTAATAAAGTTTGTAGTGCTTGACAATCACTTAAAATGACTTTTTAAAAATTGAGTTTGAGGAATAAGTTATCAAACAAAATTTTAGAAAAAAGGTTGTTAGGGGTTTAACTTAGAATTCGTCTCAAATTTTCATGATATATAAAAATGACCAAAATACCATCACAAACCTTCACTTCCACCATGACCGTTACTGACAAATATCGACGGCCATTGCCCCTTGTCGCTCGTTGTTGCAATTCTGGAGTGGTTAAAAATCTGAGATAAATTGACTCCAAAATACTGTGCAAGTATACACAATCTAGCAGCAAGTGATAAGTATTTATCGTATCCACAGGGTCTTGAAATGCCTACCTCTATTGATTTAATTTGTCTTTTTAGTGATTTCAAAAGGTTGGTTAAATTGATCGGGTTTTTAAAATGCTGAAACAAAAGAAATACGAAAGCAGTAAATGATTACGACTAGAGAAAACAGAATGGAAACAGACACAGGTTAAGACTTCTGTAATTGTTTATAAAAATGATCCAGCAATTCTTTTGATCTGTAATTGTTTATCAGCGGGATCCTCCCGGAACTCCGGATTTTTTGGAATATGTTTAAACTCCAATGACGTACTACCGATCAAGCACTAGGCAACTGGCTATCCCTAACTCAGTCACTGGCGTTCACCAATACACAATGATCTAGCGTGAATTATCGCCACACAACTCCTAAATCATCCCTGAAACTAGGAAAAGCTATACATACCGGCTAGCTAGGCGGGCACATAATGAAATTAAAGATCAACAATAATTCAAGATGATCATGATCAAATAGAATTTCCAGATTTTATAAATATAACAATCACATAATTCTTAACCCATGCCTACAAAGCAATTAGTTCATGATTGAAAACATAAAACACGTTACAATCTCAATAAGCACATCCATAATACAAAATACACAAGAAATACTAATCATTTTCAGCAAATGGGGATGAAACGGCTGCTCCAAACCACCAAGACCATGGAAGAACTTCGTCTTCTTGAGTGTAATCGCAAATGGTCTTCTTAGATCTCCATTCTGCCGTCAATTCGGCCTCTGGCCGATTGATTCGGTCTCCAAGTCGTGAATCCTTTATCTTTGACGGCTCCTCTTTTTATAAGATGAGGTTTAACCTAATTAGGTTAAATTGGACACATGGCAGGCTTTCCAAGCTTCTTAGATCCGTAATTAATTCAGCTAACGCCACTTTATTAAAATGGATAACGAGCTGTTACGTGGCAGTTTTGCTCCCTGCTTTGCTGGATCATAGATTTTGCTCCTTCAAGTCGCTCAGCAATATTTTCTGCACAAAATAACTTCCAAAGCCTCCATTCTTCCAAATGGGTTAAAACATATAATATTCATCTAAAAGCAACCCTATTTAGCACAAATGACACACAAATCATTATAAAACTAAGGCCTAAATAACTCCCTTTTGGAGAGTTATCACTCGTCACCGCCGACGATGACACTCTAACGTCCACCGCCATCGTCCATCTTCAACAGTCATCGCTCACCACTGGTGGCTACTGCCACCGCTATTCGTCATCTGATGACCACCACCAATTGTCTCTCTGACAACCCCCTTCGTCGGTCATAGTGTTTCAAATAAAAATTTAAACTTATTGGTTCATAATATTTAATAACCGTCCTTTATAGTAATTTGACTTTAATATAAGTATTTTGAGGGTAAAACAAACCAAACAAACTTGTGCATAAAAACACTTTTGAAAAAATGTAACCGAACATATGATACTCCAAATAGACTCTAAGACATGTTATCAAATTTAGCAGATAGATATGAGAAGCCATGAGGTAGATTTTTCTTGTTGTTTTTTTTTGGCTATTTTGAGTTGACGTGGATGTGAATAAATGCTTAACAGTAGTTTGCAGGCAATTTGGTGCATACCAAAAAAAGAAAAATGAAGGCAGTTTTGGTGACTTTTTCAACTTTGTAATTGTATGGATCCTAATTCCCTACCAACGCATTCTTCTTCTTCTTCTTCTTCTTACTTGCGTTCGGCCTTCCAACATTGATTTCTTCTAATTCCTCTTTCCATTTCTACAACATTCATTTTCCTTCAATCCTCTCCAATACTTCTAAAACAGGAAATTTTATTTGTAATAGAATAGTGTTTTGTTATTTGACAAAACGGTATTTATATAGGGCCCGTTTGGTAACGTTCTCGTTTCTTGTTTCTTGTTTCCAATTTTATTAAGAAATCTAAGCATTTAATAACTATATATGTTTCTTGTTTCTCATTTTTTAGAAACACTCCCAAAATTTGTATAGAACTTTTGGGAACAACTAAAACTAGTTTCTCTTTTTTTGTTCTTGTTCCCAATTTTTTCCAAACATAAGTAAGAATATAGGTTTATTATTATTGAATGTATAGGTGTTAGGATCATGAAATTCTATTTTTCTTTATTAAAAATGAAGAAACGGAAACAAGAAACGAGAACGTTACCAAACGGGCCCATAATGACTTGTTCCATTCTATCTTAGTCGACATTTAAGAACTTATCAACATAAACATAACTTAATAGTATCTCCGTTGAGGTTAGATGCTTGAATCTTTACCCTATATTTATTGTATTATAAAAAAGTCGTCGCAAAAGAACCGTCTCGTGAGAAATTAAAGGGAAAAGTCTTTACCAACCGTGCATATTTGTTATAAAATAATAATTTATTATTTTATATCATTTAAATTAAAAAATTTTCTAAAACAAGTAAGCTATAGAATTTTGTACATTAAAGTAAAGTATGAATGAACTTTATCCATAGTCTTATGCATTTAAAATTCTTAACTTAAATACTACGGGTGTGTTTGGTTTAACTTTTCAAGTGTTTAATTTTGAAAAAAATGCATTTTGAAAAAATTTGTAGTGTTTGGCAACCACTAAAAATGACTTGTTAGAAAATGAGATTGAGAAATAAATCATTTTGAGAGAAACACTTGAAACCAACTTTTTTAAAAAGAGTTTGTAAGTATACGATAATTTGTGTATAAAAACATTTATGAGGAAATGTAACCAAACACATGAGTGTTTAAATTCTAAACAATTTTTATACAAAATGTTTTTTAAAGAATGCATTCTTGAAAAACATTTAAATTAAAATGTAATCCAAACGGACCTTATTTCTACTTATGAGTGTCTTTGTTTTATATTGACCTCCTTTCCATATTTTCAAAAATTAATTCAAAGTTTTGAAAACTAAAAAAAGTAAAATTGTTTTTGTTTTTAGAATTTTGTTAAGAATTCAAATGTGTTTTTAACAAAGATAAAACTCGGGATAAGAATATTGAGAAAAACAAGCATAATTTTTTAAAACTAAAAATCAAATGGTTATCAAACGAGACCCAAACTGTTATCAAACTAGATTTTTTTTTTTTTTTAACTTCAAAAAAACAACTCACGTGCGTTTTTTTTTTTTTTTAGTGCGTCTTTAATTACATGGGAATTTGAGGTTGAATGGGCGTCTCCGGAATTGAACGGAGGAAAAAAAAAAAAAAAAGAATTAAGAAAGAGAAGGAAGTGATTCCTTTCCTCCTAAAGTGTGTGCGGTTTTTAACTCTTTATTGTGTGAAACTCACATTCATTACTAATTTAATTTCTGCGCCAACTACGACTCACGACAAAATACTAACAAATCATTTACCACCTTTTTAATTAAGACCATCCTTTTCTTTCCCAAAATAATAATAATAATAATAATAATAAATAAATAAATAAAAATCTTGTGGCTACCAATCACGAATTGAAAAGGCAAGTGATTGACATATTGAATTTGTTTGACTGTTTTGGACAAAGATGATAGTGATTGTTATAAATAGGAGCATCATGCCTACATGGACTCCCGACCCTTTTGGAGTATGTATCTATGTCATGTCCAAAATATCTGACGAAGTGACCTTCTGAGCTGATCATAAGGGAGGAATTGCATAATTTATCGGACCTGACCTTAGTCGAGTCGAGATATACTAGCTCACCACTAGCAAAATACTGACCATGTCAAGTAACGAATATGCCAAACAACAACAAGGAACTCATAAGAGGTGGAACTCATTCCCTATCAAGACACGTAATTCCACTTTAGTTCTACTCGAAATCACTTCAGTCTAAGCACTAAAGACTAAAGTATATATCGGAGCGTATTGGACACAACACTATATCGATGTGAGTTTTCTAATTGTAGGTTAGCTCGACTCATCACCCTATCACCTGACAATCTGCCCACATGAACTTGTGACTAAATCTTTGCACCAAAAAGTGGTCTTGCTGCAAGGACCCCTCATTTGTCTTACAACATATGTTATTGTTAGAGTTGAGTTTTAAAGAGAGTTGATTCTGTTTGCTTATTGTGTAATGGTAAAAGTTTTTTTTCTTCTGGAATAGGTATATTAATATTATGGTTGAAATAGATTCTACTTTTTGTGATATTAAAGAACTTGTTATGTCATTTTCTGTCATTTCTGGTAGGAGATTGTGTGGCCTTGCTACTCACAATCTTGCTAGCAAACTTTATAGGTGGAGTTTGTTTGTTTGTTTCTTGTTTGTTTGTTTTAGAAAATTAGAGGTCGAGCTTCTTGTTTGTTGGATTGCCCTTCTTTTTAATAGGTTTGAAAATTGTTGGAGCTTCTTTTTATGTCAGGATTGTACTAAGGATGTTTTTTTTTTAATTTTTTTTTAGGAATTTAGTATTAGACTGTTTGATTTATTAGTCAACAAAGAGAGACAGGTTTGAAAGAGAGAGAATTACATTTAACCAAAAAGTTCAATTTTTGCCATATCAAATATACTAAAATTAAAACTTATAATAATGTCACATCATCTTAATATTATCAAATTAAAAAACATGTTCAATTCAACCAACTTTATTAGCCAACAAAAGCTTTAACAAAATAAAGTCTTTTACAGCTATTTCGAAAGCTGTAGAGTTATATTGAACTTTTGTAAACTCCGGTCAAATGGATATACAAAATTCAAAATGTAAAAGCTCACAAATTAAAAGTACATTTTACTCTTAAATGTAACTAATTTTAACAAAAAGTTTTCATATTTTTAATAGAGCTAAATATAGCTAATGGTTGACAAATCTTAATGGGATCCCTTTTAACTTTTTAAAATTTAAATTTTTACCCTTGATGTGGGTTAAAATTTCTCAATTAGATTCTCTCACAAAAATTTGTAGAAATTTCACTCTTTGATGTGGGTTAAAATTTCTCAATTAGATTCTCTACCCACACGCACGGATTTATGATATGTTTATTTAAAACATTTTAGTCTTTAAACTTATAGATTTATGGGTTAAAATATCATTTTAGTCATTGTACATGTGAGATTTATTCCATTTTAAGTCTCTCCATTTCCAAATATTCAAATTTAGTCTTTGCACATTCAATCAATTTTAAAAATAGTCCCTTATATCGTTAGTTAGATAGTTAATTTTCATATGATTTGATAGAAAAATAATAATAATCTTCATTAAACAAGAGCACAATATGAACATATTTTAAAACTTTTTTTTAGCACAATTTAGTCTCGAACTAATAGTAGAGACTCATTTTGGATTTATTAGAAGTATAAGAACAAAAATAGAATAAGTCCCCCAAAGTACAATGTCTAAATGGTATTTTAACATGGATTTATTTTATTTTGGTCTTTTTAAGTTTCCAAAATATCTAATTTAGTACCTAGATTTTGAAAAAGAATATCTCTTGATCCATAAACTTTCAAAATGTCTATTTAGTTCCTGATTTTTTTTTTTTTTAAAAAATAATTATTTTGGTCATCTTTATTATTTTATCATCTAAATGTCTATTTACTTTATGAGTTGTCTTGGTCGATCTACATGACTTCAATGCATCCATACATGTTATACACATTTAAAGTCACATTATTTGTGTATTTAAACAATCGATCACAAACTAACAATGAGATAAAAAAAAAAAACGTAGTTTTCAAAAACTTGTTTTTGTTTTTGGAATTTGACTAGGAATTCAAAATGGACCGATGAAAACCATTGTAGGGAATTTGGTAGAAAAAATCGAATTTTCAAAAATCAAAAACAGAAAACCAAATGGTTATCAAATGGGGCCTTGGTTTTTGGTTTTTGAAAATTATGCATGTCTTTTCCGATTTTCTCATAATCCTTTTCACTTTTGTTAAATACACTAGTTTTCAAGCTAGACTTGTTTATGAAAACATGGTAAGAAGATAGATAGCAAATCAAAGAAACTCATATATGGAAGCAATGTTTACGTTTTTTTTTTTTCTTTTTTTTGAGTACATCAACATTGGGGGTGGGGGATTCGAACCTCTAACCTCTTGGTCGAGGGCACATGCCAATTACCGCTGAGCTATGCTCGCTTTGGCGCAATGTTTACAGTTCATGAGCTTATTTTTAAAAAAGAAATAAAATCAAATAGTTATCACAGAGGATCTTAAAAATCAAAATAGAATAATTTTAAAAGTTATTAAGATTGATTCGAGCTTTGTAATTTAATATTTTAATAAAAGTCTTTTTTTTTTTTTGTTTTTTTTAGAAGAAGAATAAAAGTCTCTTTCTTATTACAAAAACCTACCGTATTTGAATGAAATGCATTGATGAATAATAACAAAAAATAGCACGACACATTGATACATTCAAATTATTGCCTCGTGATTTTTCCCAAAGGAATGTATCAAATATTACTACAATATTATCTTTAAAAAAAAACAAAACATTACTATATTATTGTCTAAAGTTTTAGGCCACCGATTTTTTTGACAATATAAAATACTAAAAGAATTATGACTAATAATTTACAGTTAATTTTAAAGTTTTCGAAAAATCTATTTATTAAATAATCATGTACTAAACATGCATAAATCATTCTCTTTTTATTTTGTAATATTCTATTTCAAAATTTCCATACAAAGTTCATTCTGATCATTATTGTTTCTAAGTTTTCAATTACAAATTTTAGACTACAAAGGTTCAATTAAAAAATAAAACAAACTTACCTTCCTTCATGACCTGATTGCCAGGGATTTCAACCACTGTTTCGAGGATCGTTGGCTTGCCTTGTGTGATTTTTTGTCCATGGACGAGTTGCGGATTGTCACTGTCTGTTGTTGGGCCATCTGGATTAACAGAAACAAGAAAATACATGAGAATCAATTCCCTTCTTCAGCGATTCGTAGTCGGTGGATTCTCAATTACCTAGCCGAGTTTGATCTATCATTGAGCAAAAATCTTAGATCCTGTCGTTTGGGTGAGCCGATTCTGAGGGCTCCAAGAGTCCAAACTTGGTCTCCTCCTCCTGCTGACTTCTGGAAGGTTAATGTTGATGCGGCATGGGATGGTCTTTCCTCTGGCCTAGGGGCGATTTGTAGGAATTCTCGAGGGGATATCATTGGTTTTTTGGGTGAATTTCTCGAGCTAAGCTTCCCCCCCTCCAATGGCTGAGTTGAAAGCTATTAGGGCTGGAATCGATCTTGCTCTTTCTCTGGGAGGTAATAAGGTGATTATTGAAACGGATTGTATCCAGGCTTTCAATCTAGTTTCCCATAAAGTGGAGGCTCGTAATGAAGTCGGGACATTAGTTGAAGACATTTGGAGTTTAGCTTCGTTGGGTGATGACATTGTTTTTTCGTTTGTTCATAGAGAAGGCAATTTGATAGCTGATTTTATTGCCAAGAGAGCTAAGAGAGTTATGATGAATGATTCGTGGAGAGTTCTTCTCCCTCAATGGCTTGTAGACCTGGTCAGTTGACCGTTGTTTCCTCTACCCTTTGTGGCGTTATAAAAGTGATGACTTTCTCAAAAAAAAAAAAAAACAAACTTTAAATAATTATAATACGACAATCAGTACCATAATCAAAATAAATGGAAGAAAACAAGAGTTAAAATATCAATGTAGGTGTCAGTATTGAGATTCTAATTTTATGGATACATAAATGGACATATCCATAAAATATTGATATCAAAAAATATTTCTATAAAATAAAAAAAATGTATATAAATTATTTTATTATTAGTATTTATGTTGATGGTCAAATTTGGACTGGCAGAACTCACCTGACCTTCACGTGCCACCAACTGTAAATTTGTTTGAGAGGGGGGAAGACGTGGCCTGAAAGACAGAAAACCTGCACACCGGTGTGGTGCTAGCCACACCGCCTCCGATGCTTAAGTCAGAAAACGGAAGGAGAGCAAGGTAGTAAGAGGAAAGAGTAGAGAATCATGTTCGGGTCCCCTTCTTCAGTGGCGAAGACGGGTATAAATATCTGCTCATGCTCCTATGGTTTTTAGGAATTCAGAGGCGTTTCGGGACGAAACCAGGGCGCTAGAGGCTGCTGGGACCGAACAGAGTCGGACGAACTCGGCCCTCGCAAGCGGGCTGAGGGTTGGCCTCGGCCCATGGCAGAGGCCAACCATGGGGTCGGGCCAAAAGCCTGATCCCTTCGGCCTTGGCCCGACCCCTTAGCCCGTTTCGCCTCCAGGGTCCATCCTTCGGCCCTATTTCTGCCCGGTTGTCCTGTACATTTGAGTGGTCCAAAATTACCTATAACAATTTATATTCGGATTGGTAACAAGATAGATTTTTTTTTTTTTTTTTTGAGAACGGTGACAAGATAGATTATATATATATATATTCTGTTTATTGATACTTATACGAGATATGGAAGATATTGATTCTTTGTTAATTTCGATATTGAACCTTTTAATTTATGGACGATGAGTATTTTAATACTTAAGTAAGGAATCATTATCAAAATAAAATGTGAAATTAATTTATACCACGTTTATTTTTAAAAAAGTAGGAAAAAAACTCAGAAAAGAAAAGAAAAAGTGACGTGTTTGACTGTCAGTCTAGCATCAGCTGACTTTTGACAATACTGTCCTTTGAAAGTCAACGGTTTTCCCTCTTGGTCGGCGTGCGCTGTTTCTTTTGCCACTCAAATCCCCTAACCAAACTCTCACACACATACAAAAAAAAAAAAAAAAAAAAAAAACCAACAAAAATAATTAAAATAAAATAAAACTCTCAATTCCCCTCACTTTTTCTATAAAATATTGTATTCAATCGATTTCTCATCGACTCAATTTCATTTTTATGAATGGCATTTCAAACTTCTAATTTTATTTCATTTTAATTTAATTCAGTTTGACGGATTTTGTCCCGCAATTTATTTATAATTTAGTTTAGGAACGTATTTAGAATTGGTATTAAGTTGACGTTTTAAATGAACTTTAATAGATTTCGAACGAGAAGATATTTTTTTAAAATAGTTTGAATAAGTTCATTTTTCTTTTATAAAAACTCGGGAGAAAACTTCCAAAACAAGAATCTATGTACATCAATAAAAAAAAACTATTTTTTGGTGGGATTTTGAAATTCCAATAAAGGTTGATGTTATTAATGTCCCATGGTAAAAGAATTATGGAAAAGATTCCATTTACACTCCTAAATTTTAGGTTGTATCAATTAAAATCTAAAACTAATAGATTAAATTATCAAAAACACCTCTAAACTATAAGATTGGTTTCAGTTATATGCCTGAACCTTCAAAATTTTCATTTGTACAACTTTATGCCAGTTGAGCTAAGCTCTTGTTGACAAATATAATTGAAACTAAATCCATAATTTAAGGGTGTTTTTAATAATTTAACGAAAAAGAAATTGGATAGAAAAGATGAGAAGATACAAGAATTAAAAAAGAGAAGGCAAGTCGGTATTTTGAGTGTGGCGACCGTGGGCCGTGGGGAACCACATTACCACAATATCCAATTCAGGTTGTTCACATTTGTCGCTCCCATAAAATAAAAATACATTCCTTTGACTTGGTCTATCTCACTATCCTCCGTCCGTTGCAGCAGTTTTCTTCCACGTGGACTAAACTAATCCTCACTTACTATTTAGTCAGCGCTCCCAAAAAATTCTAGTACCCACGCAACCACGTGTCAAATTACATGGATGAAATGAGTACATGCTACGATAGTACTAGAAATTTAACGATTTATGCTACGGACATTAAACTGGAAAAATTTTATTAGACATAAAGTTTGAAGCTCTTTTTTTAAAAAATATAATAATAATGTTCAGAGTATATGGAGAGAATTATTAAAAACTAGAGAATAAATAGATAAATTTTGTAAAAATGTAGGAGTCAAATTTGTGATGTAATATTATGAAGTATAAGAACTTAAATGGAAGAGCCTAAGAGGCAAGTTAGAACATAGCTTAGTGAATAAAGACGTCACTTACCATTTCAACATGATTCGATCTCTCACCTCTGTAGTTGTTGAACTGAAAAGAACAACTAAAATGAAAAAAGTTTGGGAAATTAGATAGTAATCCATCTCGATTGATTAGAATTCTTTTAATTGCAAATATAATTAATTGAAAATTAAAAATATTTGGCTATACATTTTTGTAGCTAATTAAGTTTGGTTTAGATTGAAAAAATATATATATTCCTACATAAATAACTCAATATTGACATATTTTCGACTGTTAAAAGATATGAAGTAGATTTGTTTTGGGGCAGTTGCAAGAATAGCAAAAAATAATATGGAATTTGCAACCATGTCATCAGTTTTTTAATGTTGCAAATATTGCAAAAAAACGTGGGCCAGCCTAAGCATTAAAGTTGAAAAGTCAAAAAAACCCATAAAACACGCTGGAATTTTAAAAAGTATATCAATGGTGTTATTGATATACTGTATATCAGGTACATCATTCATTTATTTAGTGTTCTGATATACTAGATATTGGGTATATCAATCAACTGATATACTAAATATAAAGTATATCAGATGTATATTTTATGAATATAATATACTTCATTTATGAAGTATACACATGAGCTTTTTTTAGATATCTTTGATATACTTCATCAATAAAGAATTAGAAATATTAGTTTTATTTGGACACAATATGTGTGGTAGGGGATTTAAACCTCTAAGGTCTTGGTTGAATGTGTATATCTTATGCTAGTTGAGTTATGCTCATGTTTGGCAAATATGTCATCAATATATTATACATCATCTTAATAATATACTACCGATACACTAATGATATACTTTAAATTACATTTTTAGTGACTACTAATACACTAATGATATACTTAAAATTGCATCTTATTGATATACTTATAACAAATTTTGCATTCCATGACCTTCATAATACACCAAAAATTAAAAATATATATCAGTGGTTTTTTTCTTAATAACAAGTCTATCATTGATGTATTTAGCTACTCCTAATCAGGTATATCAATGTTATTAATTATTTTAGTATAAAAAAATGAGGTAAGTTAAAAAAAACAAAAAACGAATGAGGTATATCAATGGTATATCAACATTCATAACAGGACATTTCATTTTAAAAGATGTAAATAACACAACATAATTCAATAAAGAGAAAAGAAATCATAACAAATATAAGTAAAGAAAGTAACATATTAAGTATATCATTGATATATCAACATTTAATCAAGTATATCAAATGTTATGCTTATCCTATCAAGTATATATTAGGTATATCATTGTATTCATTCAAGTATATCAAATTTGGTATATTAGTTCACTGATATACATTATATTTCGTATATCAGTAAATATAAAGTATATCAGATATACTACTAATATACCTGTTGATATACCAACAAGGGTAAAACTGGAATAATAAAAAAAACGGAAATCAGATTTTTAAAATTTTGCTATGTTTGCAAACCTAAAAAATCATAGCTAGATTTGCAAATATCCTAATATTTTTTGCTACCCATTGCAATTTCCCAAACCTATTGTTATAGTATAAATTTATTTAGATTCTATGAAGAGACATGTAATGTTGTTAGGAAAATTTTTAGTATTGCTGAAGTCTGATTTTTTTTTTTCAATATTAACAATATTTAAAAATGGTTAAGTTATAAATTTAGTATTTAACTTTGGAGTTTGTGTCTATTTTTGTCTCTTTAACTTTCAAAGTTAAGTGTCTAGTAGATCTATAAAATTTCAATTTGTGTTTAATAAGTCCTTGGCAAATTCAAAATTTTTTAAAATTTATTCATCTATTAGATATAAATTTGAATTTTATGTCTAGTAAATTTGTGAATTTTAAAATATTTGAAAGCTTAGTATCGTTTAATAACTATTTGGTTTTTTAAAATTAAGTTTGTTAACACTACATCCACTTATAAGTTTCTTTGTTTTGTTATCTACATTCTTACCATGTTTTAAAAAACCAAGTCAAGTTTTGAAGAAAAAAAAAAAAACTAGTTTTCAAAAATGTGTTTTTGTTTTTGGAATTTAGCTAGGAATTCAAATGCGTCATTAACAAAGATAAAACCCATTGTAAAGAAATTTGAGAAAAGTATAATTTTCAAAAACAAAAAATCAAACGAGACCTTAGAAACTAAATTTTTAATTTGAAAGTGTATGGAGGTCGACACAATCTCAAAGTTTAAAGATTAAATTTGTAATTTAACCTTAAAAAATAGTACAAAGCTTAATAATGTGTCAAATTGCAAATGGAGAAAGGTTAAAAAGCACACTTGTCCCCGAACTTTCATAACAGTAATAATTTGGTCCCTGAACTTTAATTTGTAACAATTTAGTCTCTATACTTTCAATTTGGTAACAATTTAGTCTTTAAACTTTAACATGTAATAATTTAGTCTTTGCGAACAAGAACATAGCTCAACTAGCATAAAGTATGTAGTCATGTCGAATCCCCTTACCCCAAATGTTATTGAACTAAAAAAAAATAATCACTTAGTCTTTGAACTTCAAAATTCTTAACAATTTAGTCTAGATTGTGAAAATGATCGTTAAGATTTAATGGAATTTCTTATCCATAATGATTGATAGTTACAAATTTTTACAGACTAAATTGTTACACGTTAAAGTTTACGGACTAAATTATTACAAAATTGAAGTTAAAAGATTAAATTGTTACCTACAAAAATTGAGAGACTAAATTGTTACTAGTCTAGTAGTGGTTTTGAAATATAGTGGAAAAGTTGAATTAGACGATGGAGAAGACAAAGAGAAGTAATACTTTTCAGGTTTTAGCAATAAATTGATGTTTGCGTTTTATTTTCAAATCCAAAAGAATACTTCAATGAGAAGAATTCTCAAACTCAACTTGAGACATAAAAGAAAGAAACTACCGACTTCCTTCCAATGGCGGCGTCAAAGCTTCCAATGGAAACACCTCAAAAAATTACATATATCCAAAAGTAAATCTTCCACTTCCACCTCTTTAATTCTTCATATATAATCTTCCTCTCACAAAAAATGATAAATATCTCCCATCAAAACGAATATCCCCAATTCAAAATTTCTATAAAAAAAAAAGGAGATTCAAGCTTTTTTTATTAAAATTCTTACATGGCGGATCCAGAGGACACCAGAGTTTCAGAGATGATGTTTCTGGGTTTCAGTAGAGACATGGAGATGTCGGCTATGGTTTCCGCTCTCACCCATGTCGTCGCCGGAGACGTGCCGGAGACTGAGGCTTATTACAATTCCGGCTGGAGCTCCTCCTCTGTTTCTGCCTCTGCTGCCCCTTACGGCTCTGCGTACTGCGGCGGTGGATATAAGAGAAGCCGGGAACTGGCGGCCGAAGACGGTGGCTCTGTTTCTCTTCGAGGTTTTGACGGCTTCTCTCATGGCGGGTCAACATCCTCTGTAATTTCAGGTAAATACTAATCGAGAAAGTATTATTTAAAGAATTGGAAATGAATTTGATTTTTTTTTTTTTGGAGTAAAAATATTTAAAATGGATTTGATTAAAAAATTGAAAGATGAAATTTTACTAATGCCTTTTTCATCTTGATTCTTAAAGGAAATGTAAAATTTTGACTAGTTAAATTAGTAATTATTTTTAAATCTTGCAAACATTCGACCGTTTTAAGTGGTGAAATTTTGCAAGTACAATTTTCTCGTTGAATTCGTTTGTTAACGAACGATTTGGCATTGTTTTGCAGGAGATTCAAGCAATGCAGTGATCATAAGGCCACAAGCAGGGACGACGGCGTTGGAAAATTCCGTCTTCGAATACGGCGGAGAGATTCCAACCACGGCGGAGCAACCACCGGCGAGAAGAAAATACAGGGGAGTAAGACAGAGGCCGTGGGGCAAGTGGGCCGCCGAGATTAGAGACCCGTACAAGGCGGCGCGAGTTTGGTTAGGTACCTTCGACACGGCGGAATCCGCCGCTCGTGCTTACGACGAAGCCGCCCTCCGGTTCCGAGGCAGTAAAGCCAAGCTCAACTTCCCGGAAAATGTGCGGCTGCGGCAACTTCCGACCACCGAATCTCCGGCGACCCATTTTAGCAATTCCAATTCTACGAACACCCTTTTGGCTATTCCGACTAATTCCGAACCGATTGTCCATTCTCAGCCAATTCCTAGCTTGCAGAGTTCTTCCGATGCTTCGCCGGTGAACTTCCTTAATTTCTCCGACGCTCAATTGCAGCGGCCAATCGACATGTACAGTGAAATTAACTTCTCTTCTTCATCAGCAATGGCTTCCCCTTTCCATTCTTCTTCCGTTGGACTGTCGAATTCTCAATTTTCATCATCGTCGTCTTCTTCACCGGCAGTTTCTCTTTCTTTCCCATCTCAGTCCTTTTCCGGTCGCCGGAGAGGCGCCGGCGACGAAGAACATTATTCAGATTGGTCTGAATTTTTCAATGATGCTGCTTCGTCGGGATGATCACGTTATTTGTTTTTGGTTTCCGGTGGAGTTAGGTAATTGAATAAGTAGAGTTCAGGTCGAGACTTTTTTTTATTTTTTGGAAAATTGAGGATTGAAAGTTTTTTTTTTTTTTTTTTTTTGTTTTTGTTTTTGTTTTTTTGTTTTTGTTTTTGTTTTTTGTTTTTTTTTATTTACAATTGGACGAGAATTTGAACATTTCATTTAATGCGCTCATAAGTGGCTGGAAATTCTTGTAATAAAGCATTATTCTATAAAAATTTGTCTCTTAAATATCACTGGTAAAATATTTGAGTTGGTTTTGTTTTAAACTTGATCATTTTTGTAAATTTGAAAAGGTATTACTATATGTGGAATAAATTTGTGTATTGTGACATTTGTTGTTCATTCCAACTTTATTGTTCTTGATGGTCAAAGTTGATCGGGAGGAACTCACCTGACTTTCACATGCCACCAACGGTAAATTTGTTTGTGAGGGGGGAAGACGTGGCTTGCAAGACAGAAAACTTGCACACCGGTGTGGTGCTCCCCACACCGCCTCCGATGCTTAAGTCAGAAAACGGAAGGAAGAGCTAGAGAGCAAGAGGAGAAGTCGAGAATAGAGTTCAGGATCCCTTCTTCAGTGATGAAGAGAGGTTTAAATACCTGCTCATGCTCCTATGGCGGTTTTTAGGAATTCGGAGGCGATTCGGGCTGAACCGAGTGAAACCGAGGCAGTCGGGGGCACCAGGGACCGAACGTAGGCAGAACCCGATCCCTTCGGCTTTGGTCCGACCCTTTGGCCTGTTCTTCCTTCGGGTTTCGTTTCCTAGTTGTCTCCTTGGGCTGGTATTGCGTTGTCCTCGTCTGCTCCTCATAATCCGGAATGGTCCAAAATTACCTATAAAAATTGTAATCAAGAATTCTTTTTTTCTTTTTTCTTTTTTCTTTTTTTTTTTTTGGGTAATGATTCCAGCTCATAACAAAATTGCACACATAATTATATATCTTTTGAGATTGCTAAGTTAACTTCTCAATAGAGAAATAGTTGCATGAAGGAAGATAATAAGGTGATAAAGAGTTTGATCGTAGAAAAACGACACTTTTCCTTTGAAAAAAAAACAGGGAGAAAAAGAGAAAGAGTGAACAGTTTTTGGATAAAAATTATATTGTTGGTATAGAAAATTTTTCATACTACCTCCATTTATTAATTGACATAATATTGACATTTATATTAGAAATTTCTTTCGTTTTGGCTAAACAAATCAAGAGAAAAATGTCAATCTCATAGCTTAGTGGATAAAGTACCAATTACTATCCAAAAGGTCTTTCAATGGTTCAATCCCCACCACCACAATTGTTGAATTAAAAAAACAAACAAACAAATCCAAAGAAAAATTTCCAATACTATGGAAGTACTCACATTATGGTTTTGCCTTTTGTATGATGTTGTTGGACTCCACGTCATTTAAAATAATACCCGACGCTACACATAGTGAATGAAAAGAGTATCCATACTTTCATAGTACTAGAGGCTTTCCTCCAAGTAAAAAGGCTATAATGGACCTTTTCATTTCCTTTCCTTTTCTTTTTAGGTTAGTATGGATTTGTGGTTTTTGGTTTGTGTGAAGAGATTAGGTTGATTACATGTCAAGTAAAAAGGTGCTTGGAAGAGATATCACTTTTTTGAAGAATATGAACACCTTGGGCTCAAACCTGTCAAATGATTTGTTAAAGTGGGTAAGAGTTTTGCATTTAATCATTTTTGTTATAGGCAAAATTAGCCCACGATATACAATGAAGGAAGGCCCAAACCCATAAGGCCCAAAGACGGAGGAGATCGAGCCAGCGGGACTAAGGGCCGGGACAAGTCCCGGCCCCATGTGACAATGCTCGGCCTCGGCCCACGGGCGAGGCCGAGGATCATGGTCGGCCTCGGCCCATTACCGAGGCCGACCCAGGCCAAGGGCCCGAGGGCTTCCCTGGTGATGACTGGGAGCCCGGCAGCAGTGGAAACCCTAAGGAGAGCCTATAAAAGGAAAGACCACACGCATGACTGAGGTATGCAAGCATCAAACCCTAAATATATTCTACGTACTTTCCGGCCACGGCTGACTTAAGCATCGGAGTGTGCGTGGTCTACACCACACCGGTGTGCAGCGTTTGCTCGTCTTGCAGGTCACGTTTTCCCCGCTCATTTACAAATTCACTGTCGACCGTCACGTGGAGCGAGGGGTAAATTCCTGAGCGAAATTTGACCATCAACAGTTGGCGCCGTCTGTGGGGAGAGACGCGGACTAGCAAACGCAGGGTTCGGCAGGAAAACGTAGCAGCAATGGAACACCAAGGTCAACCAGCGACTGACGAACCGAATCCCCAAGTTCGACTCCAAGCCCAGGAAATAGAGATCGCAGCGATCAAGGGAAGGATGAACGAGATGGGGCAAAATTTGACTGAAATCCTCAGTCTGTTGAAGAAATCCGAGTCTATGAGGCCCGAGGAAGAGGATGTACGCAGAGACCCCAAGAAGGGTAAAGGAATAGCCGATGAGGAGGTTGGGGATTCGGAGAGTGTAACTAGCCGAATGCCTCCTCCCGGGGACGAACAGACCGAAAAGGAAGCTGGACCAAGCCGCAAAAAGACCCGCAGGAATTCTCCGCAAAGGGCAGCACCAGGTACGTACACAGCAAATAATGACAGGAGAAAGCTGGAGGCACGGGCAAAGTCCGAGGCCGACCAGGACCGAAAGAGGCAAGAGCCATCCAAATGGCTAAAAGAAGGAGACAGCTACCAAACCTCCCAAAGGAGGATAGAGAACGAGGACATAGAAGGGCTGATTGGACAGGTGGGGCCAGTCTTCACCGATGAAATAATGGGAGGAGAGGTGCCGCACAAATTCAAAATACCGAATTTCCCGCAGTATGATGGGAAGAAGGACCCGAAACAGCACCTGGATGCATACCAAACCTGGATGGACTTTCACGGAGCGAACGAAGCGACAAGGTGCCGGGCCTTTGCACTGACACTCACAGGTTTGGCAAGGCAGTGGTTTGGCAAGATCCCACGAAAGTCAATTGGTTCGTTCAGGGAGCTGGCCCGAGCGTTTGTCACGCAATTCTTAGGAGCCCGTAGCCGACAGAAGCCTCAGATCAATTTGCTAACAGTAAAGCAAGGACCACGGGAAAGCCTAAAGGATTATATTAACAGATTTAGTAATGAGGTTTTGCAGGTGGAAGGTTATGACGATGGAGTTGCATTGACTGCTGTGATCTCAGGTTTGCAGGATGAGAGGCTGCTCAACTCCATCGGAGAGAACCAACCACGGACGTACGTGGAGTTCATGACCCGAGCACAAAGGTACATAAGTGCTGAGGAACTGTTGAGATCCAAACAGGAAGAAAGGGAAAGTCGTGGGGTGACAATATCAGATCGACATCGAGAAGACAGGGGCAAGAGGCACCCAGCCGAGGGGCGAGGCCGGAGTCGGTTTGAGCAATCCTCGGTCAATGGCCGAGGCCGACCAGATGCCAAGGAGCCACAAGGCCGAGCGGAGCCAAAAGCTCGGTTCGACAGGTATACACCACTAACAGCTTCACTTGAACAGGTCTTTGCCGCGATACAGGACACGAATTTGTTGAAACGCCCAGAGAAGTTAAGATCAGACCCCGACAGGAGGAACAGAAACAAATATTGCATGTTCCACGGAGACCACGGACACACGACCCGAGAATGCATACAATTGAGAGACGAGATAGAAGCCCTAATCCGAGAAGGTTACCTCAATGAGTTCGTGGGGAATGACAGAAGCAAGAGGCCACCGCAGGATCAGGGTAAGGGGGGGGCAAACCCTCCGCTCGAGATACGAACAATTTTGGGAGGGCCATCCGGAGGAGAGTCGGGTAGAAAGCGAAAGACAGCAATCCGAGAGGCACACCAGGAGCTCGGAGGGCAAGGTATGTACTCGCTCCAACTCAAAGAAAACTCACCAAAATTGGAGTTTACAGAGAAAGAGGCCGCGGGGATACACCATCCGCACAACGATGCGCTGGTGGTCACTCTAACGATTGCCAACGCGAAAGTGCACCGGATCCTGGTTGACGGGGGAAGTTCTGCTGATGTACTCTCAAGCACTGCATTCGACGCTATGAGGTTGGGAAGCGATCGCCTGAGGCCGAGCATCACGCCACTGGTGGGGTTTGGCGGAGAAAAAGTAAGCCCTAGAGGAAGCATCGAGCTGCCGGTGACATTTGGGGAGGGGCTACAGACAGTAACAAGAATGATCAACTTCCTAGTGGTAGACTCCGTCCCAGCATATAATGCCATCTTAGGACGACCTACATTACATGGACTTAAAGCTGTAGCCTCAACTTACCACCAAGTCCTGAAATTCCCAACCGAGGAAGGTGTAGGTGCAGTGTATGGCGAGCAAAAGATGTCAAGGGAATGTTACTTTATGGCGCTTAGGAACATCGACAGAAAGGTAAAAGCAACGTCAGCCTCGGGAGATGACCGAGGCCGAGCATTTGAGGGATCAAGCTATCCCCACTCAATGGAGCATTGACTTTTTGGTTGTGTTTTTCAGTCCAGTAAAGCGATATTCAATTTTCTTTTATTCATAGCAGTATGTTATTCAGAATGTAATTGCTTGATCCATTTGAAATAAAATATTCCGAATTTCATTTCAAAAATTTACAACGACGCTTGAAGAGAGGCCTGGGAATTTCCTCAGCCTCCCCAAGCCTTCCCCAGAAGAGTGTACGCACCCCTGGGATGATTCCGAGACGCTTGAAGAGAGGCCTGGGAATTTCCTCAGCCTCCCCAAGCTTGCCCCAGAAGAGTGTACGCACCCCTGGGATGATTCCGAGACGCTTGAAGAGAGGCCTGGGAATTTCCTCAGCCTCCCCAAGCTTGCCCCAGAAGAGTGTACGCACCCCTGGGATGATTCCGAGACGCTTGAAGAGAGGCCTGGGAATTTCCTCAGCCTCCCCAAGCCTTCCCCAGAAGAGTGTACGCACCCCTGGGATGATTCCGAGACGCTTGAAGAGAGGCCTGGGAATTTCCTCAGCCTCCCCAAGCCTGCCCCAGAAGAGTGTACGCACCCCTGGGATGACTCCGAGACGCTTGAAGAGAGGCCTGGGAATTTCCTCAGCCTCCCTAAGCTTGCCCCAGAAGAGTGTACGCACCCCTGGGATGACCTCAACGAGGCCTGTGGACTTCCTTGACCTTCCTTGAGGAAACGTTCGGCCTCATGCCAAGGCTGGTGCCGAGGCCAAACACTCCTGCCAGGATGACAGTCGCGAAGTGTGCAATGAGGATAACTTAGAGGCAGTAAGAGAGTGGACAAGGCAAACAGTGGACCTAAACTTAAGCCCAGTCACAGAACAGGCGGGAGAATAATGCAGACAAAATGATCGGCCTCTTGCCATGACCGAGGCCGACCACCGAGAGGCCAAGGATGAGCACCGCTCTTGAGGGCCCAGGTACGGAACAAGTCTTTACTTACTCAAAAAGGATGTATGATTTAAATGTTCGATACATATTTTTGAGTGGGGGCTGGGGAGTTCATGATTATCGATTATGTTGCAAGCTTCAAGCTTTATGCCTATAAGTTCATGATTATCGATTATGTTGCAAGCTTCAAGCTTTATGCCTATAAGTTCATGATTATCGATTATGTTGCAAGCTTCAAGCTTCATGCCTATAATTTCATGATTATCGATTATGTTGCAAGCTTCAAGCTTTATGCCTATAATTTCTCCTCTTGAAATGGCCACCAGAATGGTATGACAAAGAGTAATTTCTCATTAATTGAAAGATGGAGGATACACGGTAGGAGTAGCATAAAGAAAAGCTCATAAAAGCAGAATTACAAGATTATAAAGGCAGTAAATCAGAAGAAACAGAGAAGCGTTCAGTGGCCGTCGTCCATGTCTTCGCGCCCGCTTGATGACCCCTCTGAGGCCGGATAGGAACCAGGATCGGCGATCATGGCCGAGATTTCGTTGCGCATTATGGACTTGTCCATAGTGGGGACGTGTTTTCTCATCCGTCGAACAGCCCACTTTGCGCCATCCTCCCACATCTGATTTTGGGAAATGATGTATTCATCTGTCTTCTTGAATTCCTCAGCTAGGAATCTGGCATCAGCAAGGTGAGCCTTGGCTTCGGCGAGCTGAACCTTGGTTTTACTCCACTCCGCCTTGGTATACTCAAGGTCAGCTCTCACCTCCTCGAGAAGGCGGTTAGCCCGGTCAAGACTCTCTTGGGCTTGAACCAATTCACGCCGGGGAACGCTGTTGGCTTGAAGCTCGTTTATTTTGTTTGTCAGACTCATGGCCGAAACAGTGACCTTGGTAAAAGCCTGCAACAAATAGAAAGTTTATTTAAGGCGCCCCGGCAAAGGCAAGACCGTCAGGGTGCTGAAGGGAGCCCGGCATTGCTTACCTCGCGAAGGTGTTGTTGGACAGATTGAAAGCTTTCGGCAGGATCATCGTAACCCAATTCCCCCTCCGGTTTGTGGGACCGCAGACCCTGCCAGCATGCAAAATCGTGCGCAAGCATATCTGCTTGGCTTCCGGTGCCGGAGTAACCTTCAGGGAGAACGCAAACAGGAAGAGGAGTCTCTTCCCCAGGTGAAGGATTGGGAATAGCAGGGGGGCGGTTCCGGCTCGACCTCCTCAAACCAGCAGTGGAGGAGCGAGTGACCACGAAGGGCGCATCAGAATCCTCCTCAGTAAGGTCAGTCACGTTGGCTTGGGAAGTTCCCGCTTCACTCCGGGTCCTTCTGGCTTTGCGACGCTCAGCATAAATCAAGCGCGGGGGCATGGCTGGAACCCAAAGCAGTGGTGCAAGGCAAAGTTAGTTCAGTATTAGAATGAAGCCAAGTAAGCATGAAGAATGAAACGAAAAGGAAAGTTCACTTGAATGAGGACGGGCGAGTCCGAGGAACACAAGGTTCTCTTGATTAACTAAATCGGGGCCGAAGCGGTGACAGGGCGGGATTTGCTGAATAACCTCAGCAAATTCACGGGCCTCGGCAGATCGGCGGACTCTCCTAGGAACTGCACAAAGACAAATGAAGAAGTGAGTTAGAGAAGCCGGAGAAAACAACGAATACAAAAATACTCACCATACTCTCGGAAATTAGTAGAAACGCCATAATGACTACCATCCGGGTTTTGTTCTAACCAATTCCCGCTAACAAGGAACCACCCTTTCCTCCAATTCTTTACGGAGGTTGGAGTGTTTACAATGACCCCTTTTCTTGCGCTAATATAATAAAATAGGTGCCCCAAGTTGGGACTTCGATTGATGGAATGCAAAGAAAAGAAAATGTTGGGATCCATGTCCACACCGGGGTTGCCGAACGCCCAAAGCATGAAACAACCGATTAGGTGGCTCCACCCATTGGGCACAATCTGCGCAGGGGCAAGCCCGGTGAGCATGAGGAAATGCTGAAGAAGCAGAGGAAGAGGGAGGCGGACGCCAAATTTAAACATAGCTCTGTAAAAAGCGACCTCGCCCGTTGGAGGATGGGAAAAGCTTTCATCGGGATTCGGAACCCTCATGTGTACATCCTCGGGAATGCCATACTCGTACCGAAGGCGCTCAAGCTGAGCCTCGGTCACCGAGGATGACATAGCCGGTCGATGTGCAAAGGGACCCGTACCCTCGGCACCTATGGCACCATCCCCTTCCGAGAAGGACGACTCGTCATAGAAGCTCGAACCACTCTCAGAATAAAACCCAGAAGGGACTGACTCTTCACTGGCCATAACTTGGAAAAACGGTTTAAAATGGACAGAAAAGAGAGGAAGTGTGCAAAGAGGAAGACTACCTTAGAAAGAGGTTGGAGAGGAAGAGAGAAGTTTGGTGGGTCAAGAGACCTTGGTGAGAAAGATATTTATAGAGCAAAAGTGGAGGGAAGTGGAAAACTGATTTTCAAAGTTTTCGGATTCAAAAAAAAAAAAAAAAAAAAAAAAAAAAAAAAAAAAGGAGGATGGGACGAGGCAACGGCTAGGCCTGCCACGGCAGGCCTAACCTGCTCGGCCTCGGCCAATGGCCGAGGCCGAGCGCACCTGCTGCGCCTAGCAGCAGGTGACTGCTGCGCCAGGCATGCGCCTGGCACGGCAGCAGAGGGCTGACCACCTCGGTCAGCCCCCCCTCTTTTGTCTGTTTCAACCTTGTCCTCCCTGCATGTGACCCCCAACTAGATTCCAGCATCCCTAATCCTAAAGTTGGTCCCAAACCAACTGGAAAAGTTGTTTCTCAAAGTTTCTTTGTTTGACTTACATTAAATGTGCAGGAGAAATTTCTTTGTTTTGCCCACCTTATTGCAGGATATCTTCTTGAATTAGCTATTACTCTCCATTGAAGATCATGGTGAGCCTGCGAACTCCAATAGAGAGTGGGGGCTTAATGTTATAGGCAAAATTAGCCCACGATATACAATGAAGGAAGGCCCAAACCCATAAGGCCCAAAGACGGAGGAGATCGAGCCAGCGGGACTAAGGGCCGGGACAAGTCCCGGCCCCATGTGACAATGCTCGGCCTCGGCCCACGGGCGAGGCCGAGGATCATGGTCGGCCTCGGCCCATTACCGAGGCCGACCCAGGCCAAGGGCCCGAGGGCTTCCCTGGTGATGACTGGGAGCCCGGCAGCAGTGGAAACCCTAAGGAGAGCCTATAAAAGGAAAGACCACACGCATGACTGAGGTATGCAAGCATCAAACCCTAAATATATTCTACGTACTTTCCGGCCACGGCTGACTTAAGCATCGGAGTGTGCGTGGTCTACACCACACCGGTGTGCAGCGTTTGCTCGTCTTGCAGGTCACGTTTTCCCCGCTCATTTACAAATTCACTGTCGACCGTCACGTGGAGCGAGGGGTAAATTCCTGAGCGAAATTTGACCATCAACAATTTTCATTAAAAGATACACACACACCATTTTGGCTAAAAGCAATATGAATTCATTGAAGAAGATGGAAACTTTTTTCAGTTGTACCAATAAAATAATTGGTTCACAGTTCAACTAATTTTTCAATTTAAAAGTCCACTAAGTTGGTCGAATACCAATTTGTTTTTTTCAATTCGGAACACAAAGAAGGAAATTAAGTAGTACTTTAATGCAAACCAATCACAAAATTGTAGAATCTCAAAAAAAAAAAAAAAAAATTGTACTTTTATTTTACAAATTAATTACCAATTTTATAATAAATTGTGAAATCAAGTTATTATTAAAAAGAAAAAAAAAAATTAACGGTCTAGGGACTCAATAGAAGCTTTTTTTAAACAGTAGGGACTTGATTGTTCAATTTTGAAACCTAGGGACCTATTGGAAACTAACCTGAAACATGAGGGACCAAAAAGGTATTTTACCCTAAAAAAAAAAAAAACCTTAAATTGACTAAATTGACTTAAGAAGGTCTTTATATTTTAATTTTTTTTTTTTTTTTTAAATTTTCATCCCTTCTTCTTTGATTAAAACTTATCATCAGACATCACTGTTATTTTTCTTCACTCAATAAAGATAATACTCTAAAAAAAATATACAATATTATTTATCAATTATACTCCAAAAAATTCTAAATTGAACATAGCTCATTAGTAATTGACATGTGCAATCAAATCAGAAATTTGAATCTTCTACTCTTAAATGTTGTTGAATTAAAAAAAAAAAAGGAAAAAAAAACTCCAAAAACAGGGTAGAAATCAAAATTTGGTAGCTACTTAAAAAGTTTGGAATAATTTGGTTGAATTCAAACCGACGATTATTTTGAATAATTAATTTGGTCAGACAGAATTAAACCACAGGACAAGTGAGAACCCTAAAATCGAAACATAGGGTTTAAAAAGAAAGTAGAATTGTGAATGTATGAAAAGGCAATTTTTGTATGGATTCGTCAAGTGGGGCTGTGTTGTATGAGTTCCTTAATGCCATTTCACAACAAGACCTTTTAGTCGAGATTACATGTCAATTACTGCTAAGCTAAACTCGCTTTGGTTCGGTTTTCACACCATATGATATTTATACAACGTTTTTCAATATATATCCTATTTCTACATGGAAACATTAAACATATACTTTTAAGTATAATTAATAATAATTGATTGATTTTCGTAAGTATAATTAATAGTTTTTTTGAGCAATAATATAATTAATAATTATAATTATACTTTTAAGTATAATTATTGTTATAGGTAATTTTGGACCACTCCGACGTACAAGGAGCCGACGAGAACAACCAGGCAGAAATAGGGCTGGGAGATGGACCCAGAGGCGAAATCGGCTAGTGGGACGAGTCAAGACCGAAACGCCTCCGAATTCCTGAAAATCCTAGGAGCATGTACCCCTCTTCGCCACTGAAGAAGGGGACCCGAACTCTCTACCCTTACTCTCTTACTCTCTTGCTCTCCTCTTCCGTTTTCTAACTTAAGCATCGGAGGTGGTGTGGCTAGCACCACACTGGTATGCAGGTTTACCGTTTTGCAAGCCACGTCTTCCCCCTCATCTACAAATTTACCGTTGGTGGCACGTGAAGGTCAGGTGAGTTCATCCCGACCAAATTTGACCATAAACAATTATTATTAATTGATTGTTCAAAAAAAAAAAGTATAATTATTAATTGATTCTAACACGATTTAAATGGGCTAGAGTGTTACATTTAATTACTTTATAAAAATATCATTTTTGTTAAAAAAAAATCTTAAATTAATTTGAAAAGTAGTGTAAAATCATTTAAAGGAGATGGAACTTCTTAACATCACTGAGTTGAACTAATAACGATTGGTTCAATGTAACCGACTTTTCAATTTATTTTTTCATTTTGAAAAAGAAGATAAAAAATAAAATATATGAACCAAATCAATCTAAATGACTTTCAGTACAGTTTAGAGAAAAATCAATTTACTATTATTTTACAAATATAATAACAATAGAATAATTAAAAAATTTCTAATTAATTTTTTTAATTCAACAATGGTAGGGTGAAGATCAAACTATCAACCTTTGAGATGATAATTAGTGTCTTCTCCAAAGAACTATGCTCGAATTAACTTTTTTTAATATATTATTAAATCATAAAAAAAATTATACTAAAATCGATCCAATTATATTTGTAATCAATGTGATTAACTTCTATGTTTATGCATTTTGGATTTTAATCTTCGTTGGACTTTTTATGGAAGTTTAGTCGAAAAACTGGTAATAACATGAGATGATGACGACGACAAAAAAAAGTAAATTAGTAATATTAATAGCTAAATTTAAAAGTCATGAACACAAATTTCAACTTCAGAAATCTAATGTGTTTTTATCAATTATACTCTAAAAAGGGTTCACTTTTAGTCTAATAATTTGGTTGACTTCAAACCGACCATTTTAATAACATGGTCAAAGACAATTTAATTTGAAAGTCAAAACATAGTATTTCAAAAAAAAAAAAAAAAAGTGTACGATTGTCAATGTATGGAAAAGGTAATTTGTGTGTGGATTGATTAAGTGGGCTGTGAAATATCTTTTTTTTTTTTTTTGAGAAAGTGCAATATCATTTTCTTTGATGGCATTTAAGAATAATAATTATGCAAGAAGCAAAACTTAATTTTCTTGGATTTCACACAATATGAAAACTTGGAAAAGAATATAGATTGATATGGAAATGTTCCATAATATGCATAGAAATTCCAATAAATTAAATGTGTCCTCAAAAAAAAAAAAAAAAATCCACTAAATTAAATTTAATTGCTTTAATTGAACTGAAAGGGACATGTCGGTCACCACTCAGCACAAAAACAAATGCCGCGGTATCAAAAATTTCTTTATCAAAAATATCTCTTGGGTCTGTGCGATGAAATCGAAAGGTCAACCGTTTGAATTTTCACTTCACATATTATAATAAATAGTAGTAATCGTCAGCATATCTTAACTAGTTAATGCATATATCTTCGACTAAGAGGTTAAAATTCGAATCTCCACTTCCACATTTTGTTGAGCTCAAAAATAAAAATAAAAATAAAAATAATAATAATAATAATAATAATAATAATAATAATAATAATAATAATAATAATAGTAGTAGTGGTGCAAAGAGATACGTCCAAATAGGTCTTACAATAAAATTTATGGTCTCTAAGCAATTTATCAATCCACATATATGAGGAAACTCATACATCTTAACAAAATTTATATGGTAGGAACTCAAAGCATATCAAATTCTCTAACTACATAGGCTAAATTGTTGCACATCAACGTTGAGGGACTACATCGTTACAAATTTACCAAAACTAGTTTTTTTGGTTTACAAAATATCAAATACTGATCATTATTTACTCTAGTATATAATAATAATTACAAAAAAAACTATCCTTTTGTCACCAAAAAAAAAAAAAAAAAAAACCATCCTTTCGTACTATTTTTACATGGAAATGTATACTTACTAATATTAGTCTAGATATAAACTCAACTCGTCAAAATATTACCTCAAAGTGAACATAGTTCAATTGTCAATGACACTTATTCTTGATCAAGAGGTAAAAAATTTGAATCTCACTAACATCAAATGTTGTTAAACTCAAAAAAAATATATATATATATATTGAAGTATTACTTTACTTAGAGATTTGAATTCCCATTAAACTCATTATTTAGGTAAATTATTAGGTGCTCTAGATACAATGAGGCTTCCTTTTTATAACCGTGGGATGTATGTACATTCTCAAATTTGTTTGCTCCCTAATCACTATTTGATACAAAATCGAAGTACTTTTACAACTTCTCCCTCTAATATCTAATGGTGCAAAACTACACACCTTATTGTACTCGGAACACCTAAATGAGAAATTGGACAAATATGACTCATCCCAATTCTCCTAAACTGAATTGAAAGTGAAGGGAGTTGGAACTTTGCAACTATTGATCAAGATGCAACCAAATTCATACACCTTAAACTTCAGCCAAATCAGTTAAAACAAACCCAAAGAGTGTTTAAAATTTAAGCACTACAGTTGCTTCCACAGCTGTAAGAAGAAGCCTCTTTAGGGGCTGTGTGGTTGGGGTTAATTCAGACTGTATCTTTACATAAACAGTTACAAGAAGCAGACCAGAGTTCTATAATTTTCACCAAACGCCACAACAATATCAGATCATCAATGCTCAAACAAACAACAAGAAATGGTAAGCTAATAATATTATGTCTATTCTTCTCATCAAGCTTCCAAAGCAACTTTATGTACCATGGTTTCTTTGTGAACTTGCTGGCAACTCTTCTCGACGAGATCGAGTAGTTTCTCCAAGTTCATTGACCAAGAATTAAGAATGTCGTTGCTATCCTTCGTTGCTCCGAAACAGACTCTTCCTGTTGGTCTGTCTATCTTAGCAGCCAGAGCTTTGGATACAACCATGTCAGAGAGATGTTTCTCAGTTTCCTGGATTGGATAGAAGAGAGAAGAAAGAAAAATTACCTTCTCGAGTATTCTAACTCAATGTGGAAATGCACATTTCAATATGGATATATGAAACTTTGGTAACTATTGATTTAGAGATTTATATCAAAGAACCAAATAAACCAGAATGCATTTCGTTCTTCTCAATAAGATTAAAAAAAATGGAAATTTTTGTTGTTATTTAAAACGAGAAAAAGAAGTTATTGTGACGAACATACCTGAAGACTGAGACACAACAGCTCTGCAAATCTGCTTAATGTAATCCTTGCATAATACTTGGAAATGACTATTATGTTCTGAAAAGCATCAGGAAACAAATCAGAGTTCCCGTGATTTAACGTCCACTAAACAAGATTCACTTTCAGCTAACCAGTTCATCAGGATTGAACTAGAGTTAGTCCAGGGATATACAGATACTTACATGTTCGATTATTCTCTGTCTTAGATCTTCTGCAGCTTTGTCACCCAAAGCGCCACCGAGGAAATTCTTCTCGTTCTCGAACTCGCTCTTGAAGGTATTCCATAGAGATGTCCACTGAATAACCTCCATAGTGACTAGCTGTTTTAATAGTAATCTACAATAGAAGTGTTGGAATAAAAAACATCAAACAAATGAACATAAAGTTTGTAGAAGAATGCATCAAAATAATGCTAATCTCATTTTCTAGAAAAACCTAAGGTCTTGAATGTCAAAAAGATTTTTTTTTTCTCAACAATTGTTGAACATAGAGTTCTCAATGAAAGTAGAAAAAAAATCGAAAAGCCTACCTAAAATTCGGAATCTCAAAAAGATTCTTATCTTCCAAGGTGGAGTTGAGGAGACTAGACTGCATTGGACCATGTGGTGATAAAACTAGATACCAACAGATTTTTCTTAGGACCTGCAAGTAAATCAAGTAGTAAACTGTGAGAGAAGTTCAGCATAAAAGAAAGAACGGAACAACAAGAAACTTTACCGGTATACATTCTGCTGGATTATCTTTGACAGAAGGAATCTCATATATGGCCTTATAGCTACGGCAAATCTCGAAATATTCATTATGATGAGAGTGGTACCTACAGAAATTATGACAACCAGTACAAAATGAAAATTTTCATTTCAAAAGAAGATTCACGAGGAATCAAGAAACCCAAGGCTAGTGCTATGAAGTAAATTCCAAAGGATTCATGATTAGCTCCATCAAAGTATAATATTGAGATGGTTGCACTCAGATTTTCACTTTCAGGAAACTTTATAATGAGTGGAGTTAACTAAACAGATTAGGATGAGAAGGGAGATGGAAAACAAAAGGAATGAAACATCAGAATCAAGGAAGAGCATTGTCCCAAGTTTTACAAGCTAGAGTACAGTTGCCCTCCCCATTCTCATAAACAAAATTACAAGACCATGATGTACAGAAAAATTAGAAATGAGCACGCTCTTAAGACTGCTAGTGGCTACTGCAGAAAAAATATAAATGAGAAAACATGGTGGTATTTCCATTAGTTCTAAAAAGATAATTCAAAGAAGATCGATTTAAAATTAGATTATCATAGCAGGTACATGTAAACTCCATTCTTCCAACACAATCAATTGCAAACAATAAAATTACTGAAAGATTGGAGATGCACATAAAAAAATAATAGCACCATTTACCTTATCATTAGTTCATAGTAAATTCGCTTTAATTCCACCAGCGATGGTATATCAGCAGGTGCGTCTTCAACCACATTGTCACCTTCCTTGGGTTTTTTCTTCTCTTTTGAATCATCTACATCAAAAACTCTGGGACTAATTTTCCTTGAAAGAATTTGAGCACGAACGTAATCCTGACGGTCTAAGCACAAGCGAACCTGCAAAATTAGATCAAGATACCACCATTATATGACCTTTGACTTCAAATACAGCATATAAGATATAATTCTTTAAAATGGCGGTAATGAAAAATTATAGATATGCTTACTTGTTCAAGAATGAATGCAATTTTCTCGGTTTTTGCCATGGCACCAAAAGTCTCCACCTGGAGAAAAAAAAAACCACAAAGATTAGACAACCAAGCCAAGAGAATGGCTCATATCTCTCATATGACAAAACACAAACAACTTGAAGTTGCTACTAAATAAAACAAACTCTGACCGCAATTTCTTGCATCAAATCTGCAGCTTCCGCTATGAGACCTTGCTCTTCTTTAATCTTTGCTAGTTTCTTTATCAACCGAGCTCTCTCAATTTCCACGTATATCTACCGATAGCCAAATCCATTTGATGAGATTAAAAAAAAAAAAAAACCAATCAAATGATATTACTTATTTGCATTAATTTACCTTCCCTGAAGAAACATTATTTAGCGTCTTGATAAGCTCTATACGAGTTTCAAGGTCTGGTGTCTCATCGACATATTGCATTCCTTGCTGGACAATTGCAGTTACGGCCTAGGAACAAAGAAGTTTCCCAAATTTAGAAACAGCTTATCACTTAATTTTAACACAGTAGACTAGAATTACATCAGTTTCTAATATCATGTAAGTTAAGACTGAAATGATCCACCAAGCTTAGGCCACAAATTAATTCCCAGAATTCAAAAACTGAAACAATTGATTGCCAAGGTCGATTACCAAAAAATCAATCGACAAACCTGCTTAAGCTGACCGCGGCGTTTCACGAGAAGCACAATTTGATCGTTTAGAGTACTCCATGCCCGCGCTTCAAAACAGAGCTTTAGAATGTCGATTGCAGCCTTCTTAGTTCCGGCGACGTCTCCGGCGACCCTCATCTGCTTCTCAACACTTAGTAGCTCCTCTATCGCCACCTCCAAACTCTGCTTAGCTTCCTGAAGTTCCGAAAGCGAAAAGGGGAAGAAAAATCAATGCATTCGCTTCAGAAACATAGCACGAGCAAATTCGAGTATCGAAATGTGAAATCAGAACAACATTATGAAACCGGCACAACAAAAATTACCATTGTGAAGATTGAAATCTTGATTCAGCCTAAAGCGAGCTCGAAAACTGAAATCCTGGGAGAGAGAAGTTAAAGATGGCGAAGTAATTGGAGCTCTGTGCTTGAAGTTGATGAAGGCATATATCGTAAAGAGTATCGAAGCTGTCCCCTCCTGCACGAAAGGTATTGCATGAAAGTTTTGCAGTTCGGTCCTTTAGGAATCATACAATTACCAAAAACCACGTGTTTTTGTCTTTTTTCAGAAAAAAAAATTGAAAACTTTTTCTAAAATTTCATGATATAGTTTTAAAAAAAAAATTAAAAATATTTCATGATATAGTTTAAATGTTAAATCATCTTTTTACAACCAATAAATAAATAAAATAAAGAAGAAGAAAAAAAAGAAAAAAAACAACTTCCATTAATAATATTCTTTGTAATTGTAGGTTTAAAAATGTGATTAAAAAAATTGAGTTTAGACTATAAGTTTAATCTCTCAATTTTTTCATAGATTTGTGAACTTTAAAAAGTATCGGATAAGTTTTTCATCTTTTAAATTCTTTATCCAATAAATTCTTAATTTTAAAAATTTCAAATAAGTGTCTAACCTTTTAATTTCGTGTCTAATAAATTTTTAACATATTCAACATTTTTTTAAAGTAATAAATTTATTGGACATACAATTTAATCTTTTGTCTAATGTAATATTAAACTTCCAAATTTATGTGTAATAGGTTCATGAAACCTTTAAAATGTTGAGCAGGTCAAGAATTTGAAAGACACAACATCAAAAGCTTAAGGACTTATCAGAAACAAAATCGAAAAATTCATGAATCTGTTAACACTTTTTAAAGTTTAGAGACAAATTTTACTAACAAAAACATTTTAAACCAAGTATCTATAAAATTGAAATCCAATGAGTTACATAAAATGCTTCTAGTTGGTTTCAACTTTTTATTTTTTGTTACCTATTCTAATAGAGATTTCTCATAAAAAAAATATTTTCAAACAAGTTAAAAGATTGAGGTAGAATTAAAACCTTTCAAGTATTATGGGCAAAATTGAAAGCAACCTTATATGTTAAAACTCATGTCGTTTATATCTCTCCAAAAATTTTAAGGTGGTTTGACATAAATTCTAACAAAGCTTGCATGCCCTATTAGATTTTATTTTTTTCTTAAAACTTTATCATATCTTAGATTTACTATGATCCGGAGAATATAAACTATGTTACTAACTTTTTCAAAAAAAAAAAACTATGTTACTAACACCATTTTTCCCATGCTTAAAAGAGAATTTAGAAAAATAGAATTTAAACAATTCTTCATTTTTTTAGGAATTAGGGATGTAAAAATAGTTCTATGAGTAGGTGAGGCTGATCGTGTAAAATTCAAAAGTATAAAACAATGACATATGACTTTGGTGAATCATTTATGAGAAATGAGGAGTTTTATTTTTGTCACAACAAGTGATATTAGAGTCATATACTCTTGACTTAGCTATAGCATGAGATTCTCAAGCGTCGAATAAAAAATGGTGAGTATCAAAAGAGTATTCACAAGGTATTGGACACTAAGAGTAAATAAAGCTTGCGTAATTTCTCATTAAGAATCAAGAGGTATAAATAGCCTGTACATATGTGAGTAGTTGCTGAAGATAACAAACTAATTAACAAACTGAAACAATATAACAGTATTTGGTTGTAATATTCCCCCTTCAAGATGGACTTGTTATATTCAAAATACCCATCTTGCCTAATAAAACAGTAAATGAAGATGCTGGCAGCGCTTTGGTGAATATATCAGCAAGCTGTAAATGAGTTCTGATGGGCATAAGCTTGACGTCTCCACGAACTATCTTTTCTCTCACAAAATGACAGTCAAGCTCAATGTGCTTCGTTCTTTCATGAAACATAGGATTGGTGGCAATATGTATAGCAGCGTTGTTATCACAAAAGAGTAAAGCAGGAGGGGATGAAGAGATGTGTAAGTCAGCAAGTAGTTGATTTATCCAAATGATCTCACTAGTAGTAGCTGCTAGGGCTCGGTATTCTGCTTCGGCAGAGGACTTGGAAACAGTAGCCTGTTTTCTGTGCTTTCCAGGAGACTAGAGCCTCACCAAGGAAGATACAAAAACCTGTGGTTGACTTCCGAGAATCAAGGCAAGAAGCCCAATCAGCATCGGAGAAGGCCCGAATCTGAAATGAAGAAGACGAAGGAAGAAAAACTCCTTGTCTTGGACTTCCTTTTAGATATCTCAATAAAGCATGGACAACATGTAAATGAGAATGCCTTGGTTGAGCAACATATTGACTCAATTTGTGGACCGCAAAGGTGATATCGGGTCGAGAAACAGTAAGGTATAATAACCTTCCAATTAATCGTCTATATGAGGCAGAATCATCAAGCAAAGGACTATCATCTGCTTTCAGCTTAAGATTAGGATCCATAGGGACTAAAGATGGTTTAAAAGCCAAGAACCCAGTATCTTCAAGCAACTGGAGAGTATACTTTCGTTGGGATAGAAAAATGCCCTTGGATGAACGAGCGATTTCCAATCCCAAAAAATAACGTCCCAGATCTTTCAACTTGAAGGCAGTATGGAGATGAGTCTTCAAAGTGTGAAGATTTGCAAGGGAAGCTCCGGTGATGATTATGTCATCGACATAAACAAGGAGCGCAATAAAAGAATCTCCAGAACCTCGTACGAACATAGAATAGTCAGCTTTTGACTGTTTGAAACCAAGACCAAGCAACACATGTGAAAATTTGGCAAACCATTGTCTGGAGGCTTGTTTTAGGCCATAGATTGATTTGTTGAGTTTACAAACCAATCGTTCTCCTTGTTTGACAACTTGACCGTGTTTGTAGCCTAGAGGAAGATCCATGTAAACCTCTTCAAAGAGATCACCATTCAAAAATGCATTATTTACGTCTAACTGAATCAAAGGCCAGTTGAAAAAAGCCGCAATGGTTAAAAGAATTTTAACAGATACAAGCTTAGCAACGGGTGAGAAGGTTTCCACATAGTCGAGTCCTTCTTGTTGAGTGTATCCTTTTGCCACCAAACGGGCCTTATAACGGTCTATGGTGCCATCGGCCTTGTGCTTGATTTCGTAGACCCATTTACCTCCAATGGAATGAGATCCGGATGGAAGGGGAACTATGGTCCATGTGTGATTAGACTCCATGGCATTCAATTCATCTTTCATTGCATCACGCCAATGGGAAAAAGGGACTGCCTGATAATAAAATTGAGGCTCATAATCTGAGGAAATATTCAAGATGAAATTCTTGAATTCTGAAGATAACCGATCATAGGATAAGGAGGAACTCAAAGGGAACTTTGAACCAACATTCGTCAGATATGTTTCATGTAAAAGACTACAATGATAGTCTTGCAAATAAGAGGGTGCCTTTGTGGCTCTTGAGGATCGTAGAGGATTATTGCCAGTATTACTGACTGTGTGCGGAACAAGAGGTTGAGGCAATGCTTCATTCATATCAGACATTGCTGGGATATCAATGGCATGATTACCGATGTTACCCGAAGGTAAATGAGCTTCTCCAGAGTTGCCATCAGTGTTCTCTTCAGGACAGTTTTCAAATATAGGAGAGTTAGCAGGACTTTCATCACTCTCAATGTTATCCGAAGGCAATGTTTCAGAATTAGCATGTACAAAAGGCCAAGTTTGTAGACCAGAAAATTCAAACGATTTAGGTAGCACTAAATCTGGAAAATGGTCAATTACTTCGGACTGAGAGGTAATTTGATGAAAAGGGAATATGTTCTCGTGGAATACTACATCACGAGAGATAAAAATTCTCTTCTTTTCAACATCATATAACTTGTATGCCTTCATACCCGGTGGGTAACCAATTAAAACTGATAGAGTTGCTCGAGGATGGAATTTTGATCGATTGTGAGACAGGGTGGAAGCAAAGCAAAGGCAACCAAAGGATCTCAAAGACTCATAATCAGCATCCTTACCATTCACTCGATAAAATGGTGTTTGCCAACCAAGAATTTGGGAAGGAGTTCGATTGATGAGGGAGCAGACGGTTAAAATGCATTCTCCCCAAAAATGAGTTGGGAGTCGTGACTGGAAAAATAGAGCTCGAGCCACATTGAGGAGATGCTGATGCTTCCTTTCAACCACGGAGTTCTGTTCAGGGCGGGCTACGCAAGAATACTGATGAATGATACCTTTGCTTTGAAACAGAGCAGCAAAACAATAAATGAAATTAACTCATTCTGTTTTGTTCTGTTGCTTTGGAATTTTGTAAATGCATTAACATATATGTTACTAGTAGTGAACTTTGGTCATTTTTAGTTACACGATGTACGCAGTAGAGTTAGGCACGTGTCTTTTCTTTAGTTCAACAATATGTGGAGGTGAAGATTCAAATCTCTAAACCTTTTGGTTGAAGCCATAATAAATTAACTCGTTGAGAGTTATGATTAAGTTAAATTTATATTGAATAAATTTATCATTAATGGTAGGGTTGGGATCTTTGTCGAATGTGAGGATTGTTAAGGGTGCAAAAACAATAGTCAATATTGATTAATGAATATCCTACATTGCAATGTATGGTTGATCTCTGTCTTATGATTGAAATATCATTAAGAGAAGATACACTAGAACAAATTCTCAAATTGCTTGACAATAATAAATGAAAAGCTATATGAGAGAGATTTGGTAGTCCTTCGTTATCGAGGGAGGATTGTTATGGAATATCTTGAATATGCTGTTGGATATTTTTACAAATAAATGTGAAAGAAAGTTTAAATTCAATTTTTGAAGAGTTTCAAGATGGATTGAAACATCAAATTCAATTTGATGTTTCAATTACAAATTTAACATATGAAAGTTAAATTTGGTGTTATAACTCAATTGAGTTATATTTTTCATATGTTTCAATTTTATTTAAGTTTGTTCTTTGGAGTTACTAAGTTGCTAGCCTATAAATAACAACTTGTTTCTTCATTTGAATCATCACATTTCATGTTGGAGCATTCTTCCTTCTTTCTTTGTTTCTTTTGATCTTGAGTCGAGTTGAGAGCAAGTATCCAAGAGTTCTGCCAGATCCGAGTAGTTCGAGGTTGCTGTTCTACCGGAATTAGCCGTTGTATCCTGCTGAGACGATCGCTGTAGCCTGCTAGCAACCTGTGCAGAGCGAATAATTGTCTTCCGGACAGCGCTTTGTAAGCGTGCCTCAACTATTTATTTTGCAGCATTTGTCATATATACAGTGTTTGTATTGTTATTTCCATTGTAATTGTTAGTATCCAGTTAAGGTGTAATCAGTTTGCTAGTGTAACTCAGTTCTTATTTGAGCATATCTCCAACATATGCAAGTTATGACAACATTTTGACTATTATCACGACGTGCATTTAAATATAATTGTGAAGTATGTCTATGGAGATTGAGAGTCAAAGTGGATAATATAGGTAGGGGTGAAAAAACCGAACCGAACCGATAAACCGAACCAGTTCGGTTCGGTTCGGTTTCTAAGTTTATCCAGCCCGAACCGAACCAACTGGTTCGGTTCTTAATTTTGATATAAAACAAACTTTCGCGTTTCGCCTAGTGTTTGCAGAGCCGTTCTTTTTTTTTTTTTTTTTCTCGCCCCTTTCTCACTCTCTCTCTCAAAGCACGCCCCTTTCTCGCTCTCTCTCTCAAACCAGCGCAGCGTCGTTCATCACGCCTTCTCCACAGCCGTCGTTCATCACGCCTTCTCCACCGCCGTCGTTCTTTTCTTTGACCGCCATCTCCTCCACCACGCATCTAGGGTTTTGCGCATCTAGGGTTGATTTTCGACCGCCGTCTCAAAGCACGCTTCTTGATTTTCGGTTTTCTTTCTTCTTATTTTCGCATCTGGGGTTGCGCATCTATGGTTGATTTTCGTCTCTTTTGTTGTTTCTTCTTCTGATTTTAGCATCTAGGGTTGATTGTATTGCATGAGGACGGAGCTGAGTATTCTGATTTTCGATAAGTTTTGGTTCCAGTTTTCTTCTTGCATTTTTCGTTTTTTTTTTCTCTTCGATTTCTGGTATTCTGGGCAACTTGCGATTTAGGGCTTCACGTTTCAGACGGCGGCGGTGCTTCGTTTTTACTTTTAGGGTTTGGTTGCCTCTTCGTCTCCGTCGACTCGCTGGCACCTCTTCGTCTTCGTCTTCCTCGCCGACAACCGCACCTCTTCATCTTCATCTCTTTGTCTGCCTCAACTGTTCAACTCGTTGGACCATTGTTTTTTTTTTTTTTTTTTTTTTTGAGAATAAGGACCATTGGTTAAATCATTTGCCCAGAATACCAAAAGGGAAAAAAAGGGGAAAAAAGAAGAAACCGACCCGACCCGACCCAATTTGAGTCAACAATAAATCGGATCGGGTCGGTTTGTCCGTACAACCGACCCGACCCGAAAATTTTACACCCCTAAATATAGGTATGTTGTTTAAAATAATCATGTATGTATTGATATATATAGTCACTTAAGATGTCAACTCAATTTTACTTTAATCTAATCTCATGGGTCACGAGTTCAAGTCACTCCCATCAAAACTTATGATATAGTATAATTTTGAAAATAAAAAATTGCATCGACAAACATACCGACACAACCACTCAAAAAGAACATAAAGTTGAACAAAAGTGTTCAAACTAGTTGAACTCATGAAAATTATTTATAAATATCGATAATTTATTTAATTTTTTACTTGTTAAAACTAATTTAGAAATATAAATTAAGACTAAAAAAACTTTTATTTCTATTAATTTTAGAATTTTGACAAAAAAATTTATTTTTATTATTGTTATTTTTTTATAAAAATTATTATTGTTATTTTTAAAATTAAACTAAAAAAAAACAAAAGAATATATCAAAGATTAAATTATAAGTCTAATATTTTTTTCTTTTTAAAAAATTAAGTCTAGTATCTAAACTTTTAATTTTGTGTCTATTTAATCTGTTGATGTCAAAATCTGAGTAAGATACTCACCTGACCTTCACGTGACAGAAACAGTGAATTTGTTTGAGAGGAGAAAGCGTGACCTGCAAAACCATTAAGCCAATGCACACCGGTGTAGTGTAAGCCACTTTCACTCCAATGCCTAAGTCAGATAAACCGTGAAGAGTGTGTAGGAAATTCCAGTTTTCGAACCCTTTTTCGGATGTCAAGAACGGTATTTATACTTGCGCTGCCTCTTAGGGTTTTCCTTCATTCCTATAGTTGTTTAAGATTGAATTGGGTCAAATCGGGACACGAGAAGTCGATAGTGGGAGAATCGACTCGGCCCACCTAAGTGGGCTGAGGTCGAGCATGGGATCAGGCCAAGGCCCGATCCTTCCGGTCTTGGCCTGATTCCTCTGGCCCATCCCTCCTCCAGTGTTCAATTCTTCGTTGTGTTTATGAATTGGTGTTGCGGTGTTGCGCTGCCCCCGTTGTCTCCTTACATTTCGGGGTGGCTCAAAATCACCCATAACATAATCTATAAATTTTGAAAATCTAATAAGTTTTTTATTATTTCATTGATTCTCATCTTTAAATCTAATAAAAATAAATAAACTTAGTTGTTGTTGTTGTTGTTTTTTTTTTTTTTTTGAAAAATTAAATTTAGAGATAGAATAAAAATTAAATTTGATAATATGATTTTCAAAAAAAAAAAAAAAATTGATGATATGATATCTCGATTGTTCAATAGAATATTCTTAAAAAAAAAAAATCAAATGTCTATTAAAAAAAAAAGGCTAAATTATAAAAAATGCCCCTGAACTATGGGGTTTGTTTCAAAAATGCCCCTGAACTTTCAAAAGTTTCAAAAATACTCCTGAACTTTGAAGAATGTTTCAAAAATACCCTTGCTGTTAATTTTGGATGGAAATCGTTAAAGTTTGAGTTTCAAAAATACCCTTGAACTTTCAAAAAAATTTCAAAAATACCCTTATTGAAAAATGATTCTTCTTTTTTCCTCCTCTCTCACCGTAAATTCTTTCTCCATGAAAATTAATGCAAAACTTTGCTTATAAAGGTTGTGTGCAACTCAATACCAAATAAAAAAAGACTTTGAAATCAAGTTTTCTCTTTTAAAAAGCGTAAAGAAGATAAGTGTGAGAAAACAACATATATATGTATATATATTATTTCATTTTTTGCCCTCTCTTTATTTGTGTATCTTAATGATAAGACGAAGACATGTTTATAAGACGGTGAGTTTGGTCCAATTTATAAGATTAATCAATCAAAAGTTTTATATATGATTTTGTTCTTATTGATATTTAAGAATTGTTAGAATCCTTATACAACAATAGTTTCATTTATTTTTCGTAATAGGAATATAGAGAAAGCTACGAAATAATATTGAAAAGACTACCAACACAGGTAGAATTTCAAGAACAAAACAAAAGTTATCTTGAAGATTCGATACGAAAATCTAGCCAAGTGCTTTGGATGTGTTGAAAGAGAAAGAAAGCTCCTAGATTATGAATACATGACAAATAAGTAAAGTGTCTCATTAATTTTTGGAAGAAGAGTTAATTTAAGGTGGGAGAAAGAAAAAAAAAAAAAGCATTTTTCAATAAGGGTCTTTTTGATTTTTTTTTTTAAAGTTCAAGGGTATTTTTTAAACTCAAACTTTAACGGTTTCCATCCAAAATTAACGGCAAGGGTATTTTTGAAACATTTTTCAAAGTTCAGGGGTATTTTTGAAACTTTTGAAAGTTCAGGGGCATTTTTGAAACAAATTTCATAGTTCAAGGGTATTTTTTATAATTTAGCCAAAAAAAAAAAAAAAATCAAATGTCTTGTCCGCCATCTATGGAAACCCTAATGAGACCTAAACCCTAATTTACTCTATAAAACTATGCGCGCTCGTCTCCCTCGTTGTAATGGTTGCTGCTCTCGCCTCTCATCTTTTGGTGATGTTGAAACCTTATCTCTTCTCATTTTCAAGGAATCATTCACCATCAATTTGCAATCGTATTATGTTCTTTCGGATCTGTTCCTCTTTTTAATCTTCTTTTTTGGTTTTGCGAACTTTTCCTCTCTCGAATACTTCACCATCCTTATCGTTCTTGATTTTATCTTCTGTGTTGTGGAATGTTTATTTTCTTTTATGCAATGTGTAATTGTTCTTGGTTTTCTTTTCTGTGCTGTGGAAAGTTCAAGTTTTTATGTGATGAACTCTGGACTCTTTTTATCTGTGTTCTAGGTTAGCTGATAATTCAGTTATGGGTCTGTGAGGATAAATCATAAGGCTTGTTTCTCAAAACATTCGCAGTGGCCGCCTGAAAGCTTTCGCCTTCGCCGGGCTTGAGAGCTTCTGTTGTTTTTATCCTTCCTTGGATGTCTGAGACTCTAATAAAGAATGTATATCCATATTTTTTTTTTGTCTCTTTTATCTAAATGTCAGGATTTAGCGTCCGTTTTCTATATATTTTGAATCTTTAACTGATAACCTATATTTAATTTTCAAAATTTCCTCTGAAAGTGACAAATGGGGGACTTTATGTCTACCCCTTCAGAAGTGTTCTGAGTGCTTTAGGGATAAACAGATCCCTCATATCCATATCCATCCTTTTCTCTGTCATATTTGTCTTTCGTGTCTTGCTGATCATTGTTGGATGGAAGATCTTCGCTTTCATTTGAATTTTACTTCACTTCTTTATGCTTAATTTTTGTATCATTTACCGTCGGAAAATCTCTTCACAATGATGATATCCTTAAGGCTTGTTTCTCAAAACATTCGCAGTGGTCGCCTGAGAGCTTTCGCCTTCGCCAGGCTTGAGAGCTCATGCTGCTTTTATCCTTCCTTGGATGTCTGAGTCTTTTCTGTAATTATGAATTTAAACCCCATGAGCATTACTTTTTCTTTTTTTGTTGCTTTGTTTAAACTACTTCATGCCTAGTGTTTGTCATTCACCGTTTTCAAATAGTGATGGCAATGATGATATCTTTAAGGCTTGTTTCTCAAAACATTCGCAGTGGCCGCCTAAGAGTTTTCGCCTTCGCCGGGCTTGAGAGCTAGTGCTGCTTTATCCTTCCTTGGATGTCTGAGTCTTCTTTACACTTTCCAAATACTCTCTGCATGTTTTGTTTTATTGTTTTGATTGACTAAATTCTGATCTGTGTTTTACGAGCGTCTAGGAATGAAATTTTTATCATGTTTGGTTATAATATACTTTACTTTTTTTTGTTTTGTTGTGTTGATGATGACAATCCCAAAGGCTTGTTTCTCAAAACATTCGCAGTGGCCGCCTAAGAGCTTTCGCCTTCGCCAGGCTTGAGAGCTAGTGCTGCTCTATCCTTCCTTGGATGTCTGAAACCATTACTTAACCCTCTCCCCTTCCTCTGTCAGCTTCTTTCATCTGTTGGAATGTGTGTTGGCGATGGATTTGTTCTGTTTTTTAACCAAGAATTTTCTTTTCCTTCACCGTATAGATAGTTGTTTTGGACAGTCACTTCACGAAATCACTTTCGTCAATTGGTTTCGTTATTCTTTCATTGTGTCATCCTTTTGTTTTTTTGGGTTCTTGGTTTGCATGTCGATTTTCTTGAAATTACGTATAAACCTTTTTGAAGGGATTATTAATTTTAGTATTCAATTCTATTTGTTTTCTTATGACATTGGTAGGCTTTCCAGCATGGAAGCATTATGTTTCATAACTCAATTCTTTTGAATTTGATTGCCGTTCTCGCCAGAACAAAAAGTTGCATACCTGGCTTCAATTGTTTCATTTTTGTCAGTTTTATTCCCCACAGCCACAACGGATCAGAATCATGGCCTGCAGAGATTAGTTGTCTGGATTACCGTAGATGAGAACTATATGTATGATCTTTTATTAATTGTATTTAAATATCAGTCAAATAACATCATCCCATCTTATGTCATCTTGAAAATTTTGGAAGTTTCGGTTTTGCATAACAGGATTTTTAATGCCTAAGAATCGAAAGAACAGAGATTTTGATGGTGTGCTCCATCCTATTTTTGTCATTTGCAATATGGGAATATGTAAATTCTTTTTAACTTTGTGATGATGGTTCTGGTTACGTGAATAGTTGGTCTAGAAGCTAATATGAGTTTCTCAAAGGGAAAATTTTGAGTATGAAGTTGTAATGATGAAGTGCTTGTATAAAAGCATTTTTTTTTCTTTTCTTTGAAAACTATAAGAAACATTCTTGGCAGTGGTGGAATAATCAAAAGATTAAAAAAGAGCTGGTGAAGGAAAGACAAATGTTCTTGAAAAATATATAGTGAGCCTAGTATTTTTTCTTGTAAATTGATTTTTTTTTTTTATAAAAAAAATCAATTGCATGGTGGGCAATTGGCTAGAAAACTGAGTTGTGAAGAGTTTGATATAAACTATAAAAGTACCAACATTTAACAAAAAGTTTACAAATATACAAATGGTGCGACAAAGTTTAGTACTTTTCTAGGACTACTAATACTAATGTTCTGTATTAAACAAAAAAAGGATTACTAATGTCCTTAATTCTTGATTACTGCTTACTTCTTAATTTAGTCAAATAAATATATGTATGATTTTATTGTAAGACAAAAACCATACACGTTTTTTAAAGTGTAAATTCAAATCACAATAAAAGTGCCAACAAGAGCATATCTCAACTGACATAAAGATCTACTGATAACCACAAGGTCTGTGGTTCGAATCTCCTACCTCCATATTGTTAAAAAAAAATCACAATGAAAGGCACAAGATTTTTCAAAAGCTTGTGAAAAAGAATTGAAAATGTTAATTGTAGATTCACTAAAGTTATATATGGTGAGGAGGCATGATATTCCATTTGTGCAAGATATATAAATAGTACTTATATTATGTGTGAGCATCGCTCAACTAACATAAGACTGTACTGATGATCAAGAGGGTTCGAATCCCCCTATCCCATATATTGTAAAAAAAAAGTTATATTATGTTGGAACCATTATTTTAGTGTTGATTTCTAGTATTGTATTCAATATTGTTGTTTAGTTGTGAATTGGAGGCCTCTTTGAAGCAGGAGTGTAATCCATTGTCACCAATTCATCACTGCCTTTCATCTTCTTGTCCTTGTTTTTATGCATTGAAAGATCTCTTGGCCTTTCTTCTCCTTGCTCCATATACACAAATCTCATGCTTGTCCCTGCAAATCATAACAACAAAGCCTCTTTCACTAGCATTATCCTTTTCAATCCAAATATAGTTTGGTGATATTTTTCTATTAGAGCCTACACCTTTTTTTCTCTATTTGAAGACTTTTTTTAACTGTTCTTTTTTTTCTTTTGGGTTTTGGATATAGTTTAAAAAAGAGATGCATCAATCAAATCATCACTATTTGATAAGAATTTTGAAAAGGAAACAAGATGTGTGTAATATTGTTCTAGAGTTTGACAATTACTATTGGAATTGCATTGTTTTTTGTCCAAAACAGTCCCAAAAGAGATTGATGAGATTAAGTTACCTGTAACTGTGGTTGAGGCAAAATAAAGCAGAAGCAAAGCCATAAACACAAGGAATCTGCAATGGACAGCCATCCCAAACTCTCTATTCTGTTTTGGTGTCTCTGTTTCTTCCACAATGAGCAAATTGCACAAAACTTCAGTGCCTTTTTATATGGACTCATTGGGCAATGCTATGGCAGCTTGAAGCTTGGCAGACATGTGGAGCAATGGACTGTGATGTAAAACTGTGTAATTACTACTTAAGAGATATTAATGTGTTGAGTCCTTATCAACTCTCTCTTTGCTGTCTGGGATGAAAAAGATGGCCTCTGGCTTCCAGACAAGGCTCTACAATTAAAGATATGAGAGGTTATCCCATTTTGTCTCTCAATTATCTAAGTTTTGTTTTGCTTGATTTCTATAGAATCTGTCAACACCATCGAAGTTGATATTAGAAGATGAATTCTAATTTTACTTGTCTGCAAGTATTATAATCTCACAGGACAACCGCTTCATTCCATAATATTTGATGCAGAAAACCCACCCAACATGTTATATGTTCGGTAGTTGGTAGAAATGTTTAGACATATAACATAAATGAGTTGAGGGGCTTTCATGTTCATGTGTTTTGACAGCTTGAGGTTATGTAGGCTGGAGATTGAGAAACCTAAACTTGTGCTTCTTATGTTTGGATTGTGTAAATCAATGAGTTTTTGAGGCGTGAATTTGTGTGATCACTGTCAAGTTCATGGGTTAAAGATATGTTGAAGTTAGTATATAGTTTAGGAGAAAATTTTCAAAAGTCGGTTTAATTTCATCATTAGTTTTTTTTTTTTTTTTGAATCGAAATTTCATCATTAGTTTGAGATACACAAACTTGCATATGTTCGTTGACCTATGCTCATAAATGTATCCTAGAGACATCTAAATTTATAATTTGCCCCGTCAATCATTAGACTCGCAACCGATCTCTTATTTTGATTGTAGATGTTGTTCATTCTATGTCAAATTTTTTGTTGATCAATTTTCAGGGAAGAGTACCAACAGAGAAAAGATAATTGGGGAGAGAACCCAAAAGAATTGGGTCCACAATCACTGTCAGAAAAGGCATCCAAACAACTTTGCTTGAATTGTGTAAGAAACTCATGTGGATGAGATGCACATCACCTTTAGAGTGGGCTTCTATTGCCCTCAAATCACTTGGATTTACTTATATTCATCATTTGACACAATCATACAGTTATAAACATTATGAGATAATGTACTTGATATTGATTAAACATGTGAGGCTGAGATTTTATTTGTATTAATAAACAAATTTGAGGGATGGAAACTTTTAATTCTCTTTTCTGAAATTTCAAAAGAAGATTTTGCAGATATCTTTATTTATTTTAAATTCAATAATATGGAGGTGGGGAATTCAAATCTCTTACCTCTCCAATGGAATAAATTTTATGTCTGGTGAACTATGCTCATGTTGGCTTGTTGACACCTCTACTGATATCATCCAAAAGGTATTGTTTTTCACATATAGGACATTTGAGTAGAATATATAACCTTTCAAGATAATGTAAAATGAATATCAATTTTTCTATCATCTCAAGAAATTTAGATTAAGAGTAAATAAGCTTATTTATCACCATGACAGTCCTTATTGAGAAAAAACAACAGACGATTCTTATTTGTCATTACGACTTCTATCACACCTTCGATGACAATTCTTATTAAGACAAACAACAGACAATTCTTATTTGTCATTACGACTTCTATCATGCCTTCAATTAGTGACTTGAAGTAGGAATTATGAGGATTGATAAAGACTAACTTTTAGATGAAACGAACTTGCTCTATAACAGCAAAAGAATAGCAATCTAAATAGAGCCTTTGAATGTATCAGTAGTTCTCAGGACAAGTAGAAGGTCCAAAGGGCAGAGAGGCAATTTATTGTGCTAAACTACAACCAGTGGTCAATTCAACATTATTGCAACAGTTTGTTTTAGTTGACAAGCAACCAAGATACTAAATGTTCAAACTATGAAACATCATAGGATGTTTTCATCAGTTTCAACTCGCTTGTCTCAAGGATCCATAGTGGAAGAGTTGGAATTGAAGGGTTTGATATGATCACTCAGTGATGTAACAGAGAATCACTATTATTCCATCTTATCTAACAACAAATAGTTCTATGAAAATGATTACAAAATAATCCTTCTCTCATTATCCTTGCCTCAAATGATACCCTCTTATCCAAAATTTGCAATAAGCTCAATTCTAAAAGCATCTCCTTTGATTTTTCCAAATCTAATTCTTGATCGTCGTAAAGACATGTAAAAGATCTTCCTGAATGCAGAGAATCGGATGAAAACTGCCAATTGAGAATAATTAGCACAAGCCACCACAAACGAACGACAAACCACTTCATTAATTATCTGCCAAAATTTTCCTAATATGCTCCTTGGGTGCTGAAATTAACAACAGCACAAAAAGTTCAGATGATGTATCAATCCAGTAAAATACTTGAAAGGAGATTTAGATATATTCAAACTAAAAGGTTATAGGCTTTCTTACCAGGCAATCCAGTGAATCCTTCATATTGTCCATATGCTTGCCTGATTAACATCTCCAATCCAGGAACGATAGCTGTTCCAGACTCTTCAGCTTCCCTCAAGAGTCTGGTCATCTTTGGCGAGTAAACAGCATCGAAAACCAGCGAGTAGTGTTTTAGAGCATGCTGTAAAACACAAGAGTCACTTAGTTCTTTTCCCTTTCGACATTTACAACGGCTATTGAAGTACAAGGATGTGTAAATTGTTAAGAGTATATAATGGTTCTTATGGAATTTAGTTCAATATATCTCAATCAGCCAGATCTAATCAGGCCGCTAAGTTGTATTTAATTGTTTTCAACCCAATCTCCATGTTCAAGTTTATGATTTCTTCACATTGCTTAAATACTAATTCACATACACCACCAAATTCTTTGGGTGAACATGCTGACATCCTCACCGGTCTAGATCTTGATCTGGTGGGCCTATTCCAGATATTATATAGCAGTTTCATTCAATACAACAATATCTACAATGAAGATAAACCTTTGGAATGGGAGTTTCATCAACTTTGGGCTGCATTCCAATTGATGTTGTGTTGGCAAGAATCATGCCATCCTCTGGGTGAAAACTTTCCAAGTCAGCTAGAGATATAGCCTGTCCCCCGACACGGTCTGCAAGTTCTCTAGCCCGATCTTCATGCAAATGAAAGAAAAGTGTCATATCCTACTCACATTTGATATAGTTAACAACCAAAAGTCAAGGGAGAAAAAGAAAAAGGAGCATCCAGTTAATATGTTATTGTCAACCAAAAGGAAAAAGCAGGGAAGTGTGCAATGTAAAACATATCATGCATAAGCTGGGAAGAATTCTAATCCGAGCACACATAGAAAAGACAGCACTTCTGGATAGAAAAAAAAGGTCATTGTAGAAAAATATTACTTGGTACATTAAAAAGATTGAGGTATTTACATCATTTATAGAATAGAATTAGAGTGGTCTAGATGTCTTGAGAAGGATTGGATTATGACTAGATTCAACCCCTCCCGTTTGAGTATTTATGCCCAAAGAATTTTGTACTTGTTCTTTGACTATCATCTTCAATGACAGAAGTCTTTTTCGTAATGATTTTGTACTTATTGTATATTCTTCCATTTTCTCTATTGACAATATGGCTTCTTTTGAAAAAAGCATTCTATTTAAATAGAATCATCCAACATTCTTTCTAAATAGGGTTATTGATTTACCTAAATAAGAGACAGGTAACAGAAAAATCCTAAAAAGCTATTATAAAAGGAAAGTAATCAGAGAAAGAAAATCCAATGATTAAGGAAAGAATCACTCAACTCGATAAGCTGAAAACTTCAACAATTACAAGAAGACGGCAGGGAAGTGATACATTAAAAGTTTCATGTTTGAAAAATATGATGATAAAAGGAAGTAGTCTCATGCAAACTTTTACGTTTTTGATGGTTGACAATTCTATTTTCTAGTAAATAACGATTAGAGACACAGAAGAGGAACAAAGATTATTCAATATACTTGGTAACAGCTAACATAAATTTATATCTAATAGGCATACAGTTATCCTTATTGTAATTTCTTTCTTTATTCACGAACTAGGATCCCCTTGACAGCAAACCAGGTTGGGAAGAAATTAGATTCCCATGCTTCAACACCAATTTAGCAAAACATAGATAAAAAACAAACAAAAGATAGAGATGCCTTTTAATCAAAGAAAACATCAAATTCTTACCATACGTGCGATTAGCAATAACAACCCTGGCTCCCTTCTCTTTTGCACCATAAGCAAGAGACTTGCCAGCTCCACCAGCACCAATGACAACGAAGAGCTTACCAGCTAAGGGTGAACCAACTGTAGAGCGATCATTATGCAAGTCTTCAGTAAGAGAGTTGTACCAAGCCTCTTGGTTGACAATTGTATTTATGAAGAAAACAAAAGGAAAATGTGCATCTAGAGAAGTCATACAAACCGAGTAATCCATCTTCAATGGCTGAAATAGCACCATAACAATCTGTGTTGTAGCCACATAATTTTCCATCAATTTGTCTTCTAACAACAAGATTAACAGCTCCAATCGCCTGCAAAAGTTCAGAATTCTTTCCTCAATCGAACATGTTACTTTAACCCAAAAGGAAGGGGGAGGGAACCAGCATATCAATCACTGAACTGAAGATCTTCAAATCGGCAGAGAACCATAAAAAAGAGTAGTCAATAATTTACCTTCGCCACTGGATCAACCTCATCGCAATATTTGAATATTGCTTCCTTGTGTGGAATTGTAATGCTGTGATTTAAAAGGGGAAAAAAAGAAGGTAATAAAATTAATATAAAGTATCAATAATAAGTTCAAGATATTTCATAGACTATGCAAGATTGCTTATTTAAGATCCTCTAAATTTGAGGAATTTGAGAGACATGAGATTTAATGAAAAATCTTCATCTTTTCAACCAATCGAAAATAAGAAATTGCGAAAAAAACATTTCAATAAAGTGATATTTGCATTTTAGAAGTACACAAGTATTCAAAAGTTAGTTTAAGTTGAAACCTGAATCCGGCAATATCACTAGATGAATAAGTATCAAGAAACTTTATAGGATCATCCACCAAGAAGGGTACATAAACACCGTCAAAGCCAACTGACTTGAAAAGCTCATTGAACAATACAGGTGATTTGCTGTGGCCTACAGGGTTTCCAATAATGCCAAATACCTTAGTATTAGGCCCTATATGTCTGAAGTTGTATAGATCTAATAGATCTTTGATAGTCGGTTGACCAGGAGCTGAAACTATTCCCTCCTCAAGGGTACCAAAAGTAAGATAGCCTCCAAATTTTGGGCAAAGTACCCGAGAAATGAATCCCCTATCCTTCATAACCAGTCCAATTATTGGAACCTGAAGAGATTAATAAGAAAAATTAGAACTAATTTAAAGAAATCAAAGCTTAAAACTAAAAATTTACTAGATGTTATTTCTTTAGTGATTTGATATTTCTATTAGTAGATCAAAATCCCACCTATGACACTAAACTTAATGATGTTAAATCAGAAGATAAAAAACTAACAAATTTAATCTTCAAGATGTTAGATAAAACTTGAAACCAATTATACTCAATTTGAACTTAGTTGGATTCATCTTGTTCTTCATTTTTTTTATGTATATGCAATAGGATTCAGCCGGTCATTCTGCAGAATCAGGCAAGGAATTTTCACCAAGATAGGCCTAGCACCCATGCATGTTGAAGTTTACAATTCAATTGTGCTACTTACTTGTGAATAGACAAGTATTTGAAACACGCGAGCAACATCAGTGACATCCAGTGCAGTTGTTGCAATCTTCACAATGTCAGCTCCACTTGCTTGGATTTCTGCTACAAGACTCCCTAAATCCTCTAAAGATGGGGTCTTCTTATAATTGTGGGAAGAAACAATGACTTTAAAATTGTCTGGCTTCTCTTGACGTATAGAGTCAATGAACTCCTGAGCCACCTTCAGAAAGAGATAATGGTACAATAATCAAAATTTGGAGAATCAAGTCTAGCTCAAAGAAGTTGATGCGACTTATTAGTAGTCAAAAACCCAAGTGTCAAGCCATTTTGGATATTTTGAAACAGAAGTTAGTGGCAACAAATGAATTGTTGGCGGTAGTCAAACTGACTTATAATAGTTAATAAATTATGGCAATGCAGTAAGATGATTCTGCAATAAATGTAGCTGGCAGTTGAAACCTAATTTATGATGGGGGTTTTTAGGCAACATATTCATTTAACTTTACATTTATTGCAGTAAGATGATTCTGCAATAAATGTAGCTGGCAGTTGAAACCTAATTTATGATGGGGGTTTTTAGGCAACATATTCATTTAACTTTTCATGTGACTTATACTCGGTCAAATATGTGAGAATTTCCTTCTTCTGCCATTGCAAAAGTAATAATGATAATGATAATTTTTTTTAAAAAAAAAGGTAGACAGCCAAATTCCTAGATTCTAGTGCAATGAGGAAAATTAGAATTATCATGGATCATCACCTAACTATCCTAGAAACTAGATCTATATCCTGGGGCCCTTGTCTGTTTAGATTAGAGAATGTGTGTATAAAGCATCTAGAGTTTTACAAATTAAACATAATGGAAAAACTCTTCTCAAAAAAAAAAAAAAAAAAAAAACATAATGGAAAAACGAAAATTTATTAATAGCTATATGTGTTTTATGGAGTGAATTGTCCAGATCGATATGATTGAATTTAATAATTCTCTCTCTCTCTCTCTCTTTGAGGATTTTGGGCATGGTCTGTTTCTCTAAATAAATGATAGTTATGAACTTCACATACTATCACAATGTTAATATTGCAATTACAACCGTTTTTTTCTAATGTATTCACAATGAAACAACCTGAAGCTCAACATCAATATAGTCTGCTCCCAACTTCATGGCTAATCGAAGAACATCCCGTCGCTGATTTTCGTCACCATCATACTGACCACCCTCCCATTTTGGTCTGGGAGATGAATAGAATACATAGTAAGGTCGTCTTATCAAAAAATCACACAGTAACATAGTTCGATATGCAATTTGTGCTAAAGTTAGTTCGATGACACTATTTACATTGTCTTATTAATTGATTAAACATAGTTATTCAATGTCCGGCGTTAGATAAGGGGGTAAAGGCAAATATCAGCTAAAATGGAGGATGCATTCCAATGCCATGTTTCAAAAGAGAATGAAAGATTTTGAACATCAACCAACATGGAAACGCAATGAAAAGTTTATCAATCAAATGCATATCCATGAACCATTAATTACTTTTGAATGAGGGGTCATAAAGGCAAATGTCAATTAACATGCCAGATGCATCTAGTGCCAGGATTTGAAAGAAAGGATGGAAAATGAGTATTGACCAACATGAAATCACAATGAAAAACTGACTTAGTTTCAGTCGTTCAGCTCATACGTATAAGAAGCTAATGCATCAACTTAGTAGCAAACGTACTACGCCCACATGGCCCAATCTAGCAATGAATGACAATGTGATATGATGAAGTAACTCATCCAACGAGGAAACCAACGTCACATAATGCTGAGAGAAAAATACAAGCAAGATACCTGTAAGTGAATAAGGTGGGCACAGGGGACTCCTTAATTAGAGTTTTAAGATCTTCATGGGGATTGAAAATCTTCAATGTATCCAATCTTATCTCCACAAGGTCAGCACCACTCTCTCCTGCCTTCCTAACGTCGATAACCATCTTATCTATCGATTCTGCCATTATTGGCACACAAATAAGGGTTGAGTTCTTCGCAGTCCCTTCATTTCTGATGCCAAAGCCAGAGGATGCCAGCTGAAATGCAAACCATAGAAAAGGAGAAAAAACAATGTTGAAGTTGTAAGAGAAAAAACCATATGCCAACATGAGAATATCAGTTGCCAAGGGTTCTATATCAGTTACATGAATTTAAATAGAATTGTCACATAATTCACACAAAAGCCAATCATTCAAAATTTTATCTGAGAGTCAACCAAGAACCAAGACTACGAATCGAGTAAATTTCAAGCAGCCTGCATTCATATTAGGATCATTCATATTCAGTAGGCAGCAAGATGGGGGAAAGGCCTAAAGTTTTCATCTGATTACAATTCCATTCTCTCAGCATTCAAGCTAAATCAGAAAACTAAAACTCATAAAAAAGAACAGGAAATAGAACATGGGTATGGGAGATTCAGTTCAGAATTTACCCCAAACTCCATTTTTCTTCGGCGTCCTTCAGAAATCTTGCAATTAGCCGGAGTTGAGGGACCTCGAGCAGGTGAGAATGCGAGAGCCCGACAGAAACAAGTTAGAAGAAGAGAATGAGGAGGATGGTGGAATGAACGAAGGTAGGTAAGCCGTCAGGGGGGTTGGTGGGGGCACCGATTGAATTAGTACAAAAAAATTGCAGGGCCAGCCATTATTGACTGTCCTCGAAAAGCAGATGTCGGATGGCTTAATTGAATAATTGAACTCAAACATTGGAATCAAAGCCCAGAGATAACGAATCCAACGATCAGTGAAGTTAAAGACGAAACTGAATTTTGTCGATCCTAGATTGACAAGCACATATTTGCCGTAAAAAAGTTGACAGGCACAAAGGTCTCGTCAACTCACGATTCGTCATTGTCAAGAAAACTGATGAAAAATGAAAATTAAGGTTCAGCTGAGATCTCCATTCTCATGTGTTCTCTTTCTGCCTCTCTATATTAGAAAGAACAATTTCAAGATTTTTTTTTTTTTTTTTTGAAAGGGATTGTTCTTTTTTTTTTTTAAAGGGATTGTTATTTTAGTTTTATTTTGTTGTGTAATGTTTTAAAGTTGGTACAATTACAAAGTGTAGCCCTTGAATTTTTTAGGCGGTATCAATTTAGTCATTGAACAAAAAAATGTTAAATACGCTCTCCAACTTTCAATATTTTTTGTTCAATAGATCGTTGAATTTAAAAAAGTATCTCGTATATTCTTAAACTTTCGTTTTTGTGTTCAATAAGTCTCTCAAATTTCAGTTTGTCTAATAAGTCTTTCGACATTCTTTTTTAAATTCATAAACCTATTGGATACAAAATTAGAAGTTTAGAATCTCAATAGATATTAAATTCAATTTTATATCTAATAGATTGGTTAATTTTTAAAAATTTCGAATATGTCAAGGACCTATTAGAAATTTTTAAAGTTCATGGACTTATTAAACACAAAATTGAAAGTTTAAAGATCTATTAGACAGTTTTCAAAATTTAGGGACCAAATTGACATCATCTTAAAAGTTGAGGCACTAAACTTATAATTTAGCTCAGTGTTAAATAAATATTTTCAAAAGGATATCATACTTATTTGTTAATTTTTTTTTTTTGTATAGTTGTAATTTTTTTTAAAAAAATATATATTCATGGACAATTTATCAATATTCTTGTAAAATTGGGATTTTGATATTTTTTGTCGATATCAACATTTAAAACTTTGAATAAATGTTATTGTTTAATTATATGAATTCGATCTCTTACCTCTTGACTGAGAGTATATACCAATTACGGTCGTGTTATGCTCACTTTGGCATATCAATTCCAACCATAAACTTTCATAAGTGGATCAATTTAGACCATCCATTTTAATTATTTATAACTATTTTCACTTAATTCCATTTAAAAGTAATTAAAAAAACAAATAAATAAAATTATTCTTCCAAAATCCTACAAAAGTAGCAAGAAAAATGATCACGAAAATCTTATTGTGAATAAGTAGAGAAAAATAGAGGAATAACATAAGATGAAAAGCCAGTCATATTAATCAAAGTTGCTATTATCTATTTGATTCTATCATTTTTCCCTAATATTTTTAATCTACTTTTGACCATTCCAATGTCATCACATAACCTTTTTACTACAAAACGGAGGGTACCATTTTCATTTATGACATTGTGAAAAAGACTGTGAATCGAGTTTTTTTTAGTTCAACAATTGTGAGGTGAGAGATTAAACAATCAAACTTAAGATGTTAATTCTTGACTTATTCACCGAGTTAATGATCAAATGGGTGGTTATGAAAAGGTTCAATTACCATCTCGTTGTGTATCTATGTACTAATTACCTAACACTAGAGACCAAGAGTGGCTTTTGGCTCTTTACAATTTTATATTATAATGACTAACAAGAGCATAGTTTAGGCCCTATTTGATAATCATTTGGTTTTTTATTTTTGAAAATTAAGCTTATAAATCCTACCTTCACCTATAAGTTTCTTTGTTTTTCTAATATCTTTATTTCCTTGTTTTTAAAAACCAAGTAAATTTTGAAAACTAAAAAAAGTAGTTTTAAAAAACTTATTTTTGTTTTTAGAATTTGGCTAGGAATTCAAATGTGTCATCGACAAATATGAAAACCATGGTAGAAAAATTGGTAGAAAACAAGCCTAATTTTCATAAACCAAATGGTTATCAAACGGAGCCTTAACTAACATAAAATTTGTACCATTGATAAAAAAGTTAGACGTTTAAATCTTTACCACACGTGTGGTAAAAAAAAAACTTTTAATTATAAGTGTTATAGCATTGGTTGTCTTGGCTTTATATATTTCCATAATAGTATTGGGCCAGTGGTACTAGTGAACTAGTGGGGTATATTCCAACAATAATTACGCAGGTTTTTTCCCCAAAATAATTATTTAAGGGCTCACTTTTTGCCAAAGCGAGCCTAGCTGGATGTATTATTTCTACAGACCTTGTGGTTATTAATACAACTTTATGTCAGTTGAGCTAAGCTCTTGGCTATTAGTGGGTGGATTGAGTGCACATTGAAAAGGAAAATTTGTAACCTTCCGATGATGAGAGCCTTCAATATAATTAAATTGAAAATTTATAGTAAAAATTTTATATAGGTAAATTTTGTTTTTTTTTTTTTATTTCTAAATAAGCATGAAAGGTGAATAATTGAGAAAAAAAATTACCAAAATTTTCAAATAAAACTAAGTTAATAATTTTAAAAATGAACCCAATTTTGATTTTGAACAAAACAAATTGTCAACAAAAAAATATTAAGAGAAAACCCTTATTGACATAGTCAAACTAAATATAATTCAACCAAGACATTTGTAACGTTGTAAAATTGAATCTTCACCCTTTTTAAATTGTAATTCCAAAAACACTGTCAATATAAATTCTTCTCATGGTCGCAACATATTTCACGTATATATGTTTACCAAAAAATAAAAAATAAAAATAACATATACATACAAAAAACGCTCCTTTATATATGCAGAGAAATATTAAAAAAAAAAAGTTTCAAAATGAAAAGTCATTTATTCATTTTAAGATTAATACATAATACACACTCCCATCCAAGTAAAGGCTCCAAAAAAAAAAGAAAAAAAAAAGTAGCGGCTAAAAATTACAAAAGATAACATGTAGGATAGCAAGGAGTTGAATGGCCAGCCAACGTCATTTTAATTATGGACTGGATGATTCTTCCTCGGTGGAGTATAGTCAAGATGATATACTGAATCGTCGTTCAGAGGACTTGACTCTTCGTCTTTCTCTTCACTTTTAGACGTATACCTCAATTTATGAAGATTTCGAGCTGCAAAATAGCTCAAAAGAAAAACACATAAAAAATTTTAAAGGTCTAAATTATTGTATAAGACTCAATTGAATTAGGATAAAGATGATATATTGTAATAAAATATAGTTTGAAGTGAGCTTTGAAATTTTTGTCTATGATAAATTCTCATAGTTGTAATTTGTTTACTATGATATGGAAACTTATTAGAAACATGTAAAAGCAGAAAAGTTAGTATTTTATTATTTATTAGCTTAAATAATCAGTTTTATACAAAACTTTTAGTGTCCCGAGTCAATCAAAATGTAAATGAATGCATATGATAACAACAAATTAAATTAAAGATTTTGGGATCGATGTATGGGACGAGGCCTCAACCCTAACATTATTTCAAACGAAAATTTTGAAGTATTTGAATCCCAAAAAAAAAAAATTGTCATCGATCCTTAATCTCAATTGGTAAGGAATCTCTTTGTCAATAAAGTTGACAAAGTATAGCTCAATTGATATATAAAGTTGTACTAATTAACCAAGAGGTTTGTGATTCTTCGAATCTCTCACTCTCACATATTGTCAAAAAAATGGGTAACAAATCTCCTTGATTCATATATAATTGAATTGTTAGAATATTTAAATCATCTTAATTGATTATATGTACAACTTCTCAAATAAATATATATATATATATATATATATATATATATATATATATATATATATATATATATAATTGATATCAACTTCTCAATAACCATCTTCAGATTTCCCAACTTTAACTTCTGCTTTTGTACAATTAATATATAATTGAATTGTATCCATTCAAGAGGTAATTTCTCGCATATTTGATATGAGATTGACTAAGAAACATGAAACATAATATAGTCAATTTACTTAACGAAAAGGACATTGAATCGATGACGACGAGCCTAGTTCAAGTTACCAATTAAAAGATATAAATAAATAAAACTTGAAAAAGAAAAAAGAAATAAAAACCCTATCCCGAAAAGGAAATATTTAGTGAATATTGAATAATAGATTAGATTTTGTGATTACCTTGGATTGGAATGGGAATGAAGCACAAAAGAAGCAGCAAGAAGATAAGGAGAAAGTGCTTGCATGTGATTTTAGCTGCCAATGCCATGCCTAATCTCTCGCCGTTTTTTTCTCATCAAAGTTTAGCTTTTTATAGATGCTACTTGGCCTACTTTATACTGTTCTAAAAACCATTTTCAATCATCATTTTAATATACATATATTGTTTTGTCAATATGATAATTTTAATAAAAATGACATTTATCAATTCGATTAAGAATAAGGACTATAAACCGTATACGATATGTGATTTTAGGTTCTATCTATTTTACTTTCTATACTTTTAGAACGTTCATTTTGATCCTTTTAGTTTTAGAACGTGAATACTCATGTCCTTTTATGACTTTTTTTTTAATTAAATTTTTAGTACAACATTGCATCCAATGATTTTCTTTAATATTATTATCATAGTTTTTGTATTAAAGAACTTTTGCTGCCGATGACATTTGTGCTAAAATTTTGTAAATGGAAATTAATCAAATAAAATATATATATTTTAAAAGTATTAATTGGATGAATGGCCGTCTTAAAAATATTAAGATTAATACGAACAAAATTTTAAATTAAATAGACCAAAATCAAAAGTATAAGGAACAATTTTTCAAAAAAAAAGTATAAGGAACAAAAATTAGTTGACTATAATAGAGTGTGAATTTTTGTAATTATTGGAATTTAAAAATAGCGTTTAACCTTTTTTTTTCTTCATTTCTCATTGATTATTTTTTTTTTAGTACATCAACATTTGGGGGTGCTCATTTCTCATTGATTATTGAAACATTCTTTGCAAAAAAAAATAATTACTGAAACATTTATATTAACTGACACGCATGAAATTAGTTTTTTCTAATGTCAGCTTGAAATTAGTTTCTCAAGATAAAATTGTCAGTAACAATTTAAAATTATGCATTTTGAAATTAGTTGTTACAATTTTAAAATTTATTGAAAGTTTTTCTTAGAACGATTTATTTAAATTTATTATCATTTCTGATAAATATATTATTATATGGCATTAAATTTTCTTTTTAGGATAATTTTCATCTACTTAAACGCATGAAAATGGCATAGCTTGCAATTCCTTAAAAAAAACCATCTAAAAGAACCATCATAATGAATTTTCAGACCATAATCTAAATAAAATCTATTACTATGAAAATTGTTTATGGTATTACAGTTTTTTTTGTCAAAGTTTGCGTAGCTCAACAGTAGTTAGTATATACCATCGACTAAGAGGTCAGAGGTTCGAAACCACTCCAAATGTTGCTGAACTCAAAAAAGAAGAAAAAAAAAACTCTAAACCCTATTTTGGAATTCAAATAAAAGGAGAGAAATTTCATTGATATCCTGTACTAATCTTCAAAATAAAAATGAATTTACAATTTATATGAGGCTCAAACAAAAATATGGTTTTTAAACTTTTTTTAATAAATGATTAATTTGTCAAAGTGAGCACAACAATAATTACCAAAGGGTCAGAGGTTCAACCCCTTACCAAAGGGTCAAAGGTTCAACCCCTTCTCAAATGTTGTTGAACTAAAAAATAATAAATTATTCATTATTGCCATATTTGATTTTTTTTTTTTAAATATCAAACTTATCTATTAATAATTTTTTTCCAATTATTTGCTAAAATTATTTTTTAATTTTTAAATAAATTAAATTAAAAAAAAAAAAACCCACATTTTAACATCCAAGATTGTTCGATGGCTGGGTGTATATATATATTTAAAACAAAAATAATTGCCGTGTTTTCTCAAAATTTTAAACTTGGCTCTTTTTTTTTTTAAACATATTTTAAACTTGGCTCTTTGATATTATTAAATGGACATTGAAATTGAATTGTTTTTTTTTCAGAAATAAATTAAATTAATTCAAGATTATATCATGTTTAGCTGCCTAAACTTAATTTAATACAAAGCAGTCGACTATTACTTTTTGCAATATTTTAAAAAAACAAATCTACAAGGAAAAATTCCCGCAAAAATTGGAAGTAATCCACTGCTTTTATCAATAAAGCTATCCTATACCACAAAATAAATAAATAATTAAATAAATAAATAAAGCTATCCTATTTGAAAAAAAAAATGGGGCTATTGTAATTAGCCAAACATGCCTATTTCAATTATCAAGTTAAACCATGGTTGAGGACTGTGGAGAAAGATAAACATATATTATTATTGTTTTGAAACAAAACATATATTATTTGAAACCATGAATTAGGCTAATTTCCATCAATTTTCCTATATAATACAATTTGACTGTGTCTCCTATGTGGTGTCTCCCAAATGCTCATACTTAGCATCAATTTTTTAGGAAAAGCTCATTGAAAACGATATTTAAATATTAATATGTCGTTGAACTTTCGCACCTATAACGTTTTAATTTTTATACCTTCAAATGTTTGGTTTAAATTGTCAAATTTTCCTTGCAATATTTATTGCTAAATTAATCTTTATAATGCTTTTGGCAAAAATCTTAAAGCATGATATGGCTATATCAAATTTTTGTTTGAAACATTACATTACACATATAAGGTTATTGGTGTCAGATTGTGAAAGTGAGCAGCATTGAGTTATGAAAGTATAAGAAGAAGAAGAAAAAAAAAGGTGCATACAGAAAAATAAATTTTAAACTAAAAAGATAAAAGTGGGGATAAAAGATAAAGGTTTGTGCATGGTAAACAATTTAGTTTTAAAAAAAAAAACAATTTAGTTTTTTTTTAATTATTATTACTATTTTATTTGTGTTTGATTTTAATTTGTTCCCTATGATTTAGTTAAATCAAACCAATTGTTCTTATACCAATATTAAGTATAGTTCAATTGATTACTGTATTGGATACATAAAGATATTTTTCTATTTTCAATGAGTTGATGTTTTCCCATTCGACTAATTGTGCTTGGGAGAAAATATATTATTTTAGAGTTTAGAACAAAGTAAAAAATAGGAAAAATAAGAAAGTTTTTGAGTGAGAGTAAAAGATGGTTTGGAAGATGATTTGTGTTACTCGACTAATTGTGTTAGGAAAGAAGATGTTATTTCTAAAAAAAAAAGGAAAGAAGATATTATATTAAAGTTTATAGCAAAGTAAAAAAAAAAAAAAAAAAAGTTGTTTTTGAGCGAATTAAAGATGATTTGGAGATCTAACAAAATCATATAAACTAAATTAAAACGTGTAAAATTATAGAGGTTAAATTGAAAGTACGCTCAAATACCAAATTTGTTATTATTAAGCTTCCTATATTAATCAAGAAAAGCATTAATTGGTTGAAAAAGTATTTTTGTTATGATCAAATCATCAACCGATGGAAATATGAGTCTTATCCACCAACTTATGCTTAGAAATTAGCTCCTAAATAATATTTTTAGTGAGAATATTTCTCATTTTAAAAATTGTTCCTTAAATAGTGTACAAATTTTAGGATTTTTTATTTTTTAAAAAAAAATTGGCAGTCAACTAATTTTGAAAAAAAAAATCTTTTATTAACAAAAATTATTATTGGAAAACACAAACAAAATAAATATGAAAGTTTATGGATCAAAATAGAATTTAAAACTCACAATTTTATTACATATATGCTAAACTTGTGTTTTAGTAAACTTGGACATGATTTAATAGTTAAAGCAATCATATACTTTCAAAGGTAAAAAGTTTACTCTCATTATTTCCACATTCGTCATTGGTTCCCAAAAGGAACAGAAAAAAGAAAATTACATTTTTCAATAATTAGAGACAATAGTTGGTGAAAAGCACTCCACCCAGAACACTTATTCCATTGCATATCCAAAATGCCCCAAAACACGAGTGATACGAAATACATGTAAACATCAAAGACCAAATGTTGAAGTTTCAAAAGACAAATTACGAAATGAGAAAACTTTTCAACGATTAATTAGGTTTCTTTCCTATAAGAAATGAACACATATCTTATCAAACCATGAAGTGAAATGGCTCAAAATCAATTGAATGAACATTACATTGATGTTGAAAGGCAAGAAAAAAAAGGGAGCTGCAAATAATCATAACTTCCCCCATTTACAAAGCTGGTGAGAGAGAGGGCCACAAATGGCTTCATTAATATCCCGCGCCATTTGGCTCCAACAAACCCACACTTCCTGTTTTGCCTTGAAATTGCATGGTCAAGAGTGGCTAACCCTAATGGAGTGGTCAAAGACATCATTAGGGCATACCACTAAACATTTCAAAAGCCAAATCAAAAGATAATTCTTATAGAATACTCCGAAAAAAGTTCGACAAGATAACGTGTGATCGAATAGTTAGTTTCACGGATTATACAAAGATATTGTCATGTATAATTAGAATTTTTGTATTAGGTTTCAAACAGATAGTGCTATGCTTACGGTATTGAGAGAAATGGAATATCAACCGCATAAAGTGAGACGAGTTTCGTAATGCGTGGTTAGAGTGACTGCTGCTCAAGTCGTGAGACTCTTGCATTTTTTATCGACATGGTTGTGTTGTAAGTGTTGGGTTTATGTGCTTAAACTAAGATGAGTAGTTCTGCTCCATAAAAAAAACAAATAAAAAAATAAATAAGACTTCTTTACAAACTAAAAGAAGTACCTCGCTTTATTTATGAAGTTAGGTAGTTAGGTCAAACCATGAGCTTAAATTAGGATTAACATATATATAACTGTTGATCTACACTTCTTTATCTAAATGTATACCAGATCATTTCACGGTAGCCACATTTAATTTAATCAAATTGTTATGTCAACATTTCATCCACTCGTATTTATAATGAATGCTACGAATTAACCTAATTTAAAGACTAAAAATGTAATTTAAAATGATAAAACATAATATTTAAGAACTAATATATATATATATATATATATATATATATATATATATATATATATAATATTTAAAATTAATAATTTGGTTGTGTATTTCTTAAACTTGCTTTATATTCCATGAACGATGGTGGAGAAAATGGTGACGGATTTACTACTAAAAACTATGGCTTTTGCCGACTATAACAATTATCAAGCTTTGAAAGTCTAATATTTGTCGGACAAAGAGAACCCCATGAAAAGTAATTGGGCTTGTCATGAAAAGCATATAGTAAAGAAATTATAATAATGTATGCCTTGAAAATTAACAATATATTCGGTGGTTTATAAAACATTTATATATTCCGTTGGCTATATCATGAGCTTCGGAATAATTAAGTATATGTGGATGAACAAGAGAGGAAGTTCACCCGTTGAACTTAAATAAATAAAGCAAACTTAGGCCCGTTTGATAACCATTTGGTTTTTGAAAATTAAGTTTATACACACATACTTCCACCTATAAGTTTTTTGGTTTTAGTATCAATCTTCTACCTTGTTTTCAAAAACCAAGTCCAGTTTTGGAAACAAAGAAAAACTAGTTTTCAAAAACTAGTTTTTGTTTTTAAAATTTTGCTAGGAATTCAAATGCAACCTCAACTAGGATGAAACCGAAATCTAAGAGAAAACAAGCATAATTTTCAAAAATCAAATGGTTATCAAACAGGGCCTTAATAATCCAATACATTTTATTGACAAAGTTTCATCAATATTTACTCATTCGATATTGTGAAAACTATATATATTTACTCATTCGTTCCTAAATAAATCAATTTAAATTTATTATTATTTATTTTACATTATTTTATTAAATTGAGAAGTTTTTCTATGCTTTAACCTTTAAAACTATTTTAAAATAATCCTTTTGAAACTTTTCGATTTAGAAGAAAACAGAAATAATGATCACTGTACACGTAAACGAAGATAGTTTCAATTATGCCTTAAAAATTTGAGGTAAGTTTTAATTGTACCCCTATTGTTATAAAATATTAGTTTCATTTTAGGGCCGGTTGCAAATATAGCAAACCGGCCCAAAATATTTGCAGATTTAGCGGTCCGCAAAAAATTTTGCAAAAATGGCAAAATTTTAAGTTTTGAAATGTGTATTTACTAAAATGCTCTTTCTATATGATAGAAAGTCTTTCTATCACGGATAGAATCTATCAGTGGTAGAAATAGATTCTATCTGATAGAAAGTCTTTCTATCAGTGATAGAAGCTTTCTATCACTCATAGAGATAGATTCTATCAATGTTTGGTAGGTGTTTGGTTTCTATCATTTCTATCACTTCTATCCTATAGGTGTTTGCTTTCTATCATTTCTATCACTTCTATCCTATTAATCCTATATGTGTTCTTTTTTATAAGGTGGTTGGTTGTTGTTGTTTGGTAGGTGTTTGGTTGGTGTTGTTTGGTAGGTGTTTCGTTTCTCATATTTTCTATGAGATTCTATCTGATAGAAATAGAAGCTTTCTATCACTAATAGAGATAGATTCTATCCTTCTATCCTATTTCTATGAGTGTTTGGTTGTTATATCCTATTTCTATCTGATAGAAAGTTTTTCTACCTGTGATAGAAAGCTTCTATCAGTGATAGAAAGACTTTCTATCACGGATAGAATCTATCAGTGATAGAAAAACTTTCTATCACAGATAGAAAAAACTTTCTATCACAAATAGAAAGTCTTTCTATCACCGATAGAAAGCTCCTATCAGTGATAGAAAAAACTTTCTATCACTTTCTATCAGTGATAGAAAGACTTTGTATCAGTGATAGAAAGACTTTGTATCAGTGATAGAAGATTTCTATCACTGATAGAAACCTTCCTATCACTATAAGCTTTCTATCAATGATAGAATTACTGCTCTGATAGAATTCTATCCCTGATAGAACTCTTTTTCACTGATAGATAAATTCTATCACTATAGTAACAGAATTCTATCAGATAGAATTATATTATTGTTGATAATAATAGAATTCTATCACTACATTAGAACATACAATAGAATTCTATAGATAGATTCTATCACTAGAGTGACAGAAATCTATCTGATAGAATCCTATAGATAGGACAGAATTCTATCTGATAGAATTCTATACCTGATAGAACTCTTTTCACTAATAGATAGATTCTATCACTATAGTAACCGAATTCTATCAAATAGAATTATATTATTGTTGATAATAATAGAATTCTATCACTACATTAGAACATACAAATAGAATTCTATAGATAGATTCTATCACTAGAGTGACAGAATTCTATCTGATAGAATCCTATAGAGGACAGAATTCTATCCCTGATAGAACTCTTTTCAATGATAGATAGATTCTATCACTAGAGTAACGGAATTCTATCAGATAGAATTCCATTATTGTTGATATCTATTCTATCAGATAATAGAAAGTTGATAGAAAGAAACTGATGCGCGCGCAATTAGGGGCAAAACGGGGATAAAAAAAATTAATTCAAAATTTTTGCCATATTTGCAAATATTTTTAAAAATTGCTATATTTGCCATTATTTAGGCTGATATTGCCACCCATTACAAATATCCTTCATTTTAACCATTTAATTAATCTTTAAATTGTTTCGAACCAATCATTTCATTAACTTTCATTTAAAAGTAAATAATCAAAATTTATTATTATTTGGTATGAAATCTCACTCAGTCAAGTTTCCAGACTTAAAATTAATCTATAAATTATTCCTAATGAAAAACTCAAAACTAATGGATTAACTAAAATACAAATAAACATTCAAGCAAGCCTAAATACATAAAGTCTTGCTACTGACCTTGATAAGGAAAACTGAAATGGGTTGATTTTGGAAGTTAGAAACTCTAATTCTATGCTATGCCCACACATTTTTTATGAGCAAACTAATCTTACATCTTAATTAGTTTAGATTATTAGAATTTCATTATAATTTTTCCAAATATGGAGATGACTAGGCCCTGTTTGATAACCATTTGGTTTTTGGTTTTTTAAAATTAAGCTTATAAACACTACTTTCACCTCCAAGTTTCTTTGTTTTTCTAATACACTTATTTCCATGTTTTTAAAAAGCAAGCCAAATTTTGAAAACCAAAAAAAGTAATTTTCAAAAACTTGTTTTTGTTTTTGGAATTTGGTTAGGAATTCAAATGTATCCTTGACAAGGATGAAAACCATGGTTGGGAAATCGGGAGAAAATAAGCCTAATGTTCAAAAACCAAAAACCAAATGGTTATCAAACAGGGCCTAAACAATTAGTTGATCTTGTCAACTTGAGCATAGCTCAACTAGTAAAGATATATTACACCCAATTAAAAGTCAGAAATTTGATTCTCTCATCTTAAATGTTGAACTAGAAAAATTAATTAGTATTGTTAACGGTACACATACACATATCTCAACTTATTAACCATATTAAAGAGTGTGAAACTAAAAAAGAAGTAAAAATATTATTCAAAATCTTGTTAATTTTCCATAACTGATTTTAGGTTAAAATACATAGAGTTTCATTTCATTTAAGGATTTTCAAATGTCTATACTTTAAATAAAGATTAAAATTATTTTAAAAATAAAATAAAATAAATATTAAAATTGATCTTAATAATCTTCCTGCAAGAAAAGACACCAATGTGAACATACTTCCAAAATTTATAAATGATAGAGGGTAATAGAAACTAATTTATTTTTAGAAAAATTAACAATAAACTAACCCTAGAAACCAATTTTAAGATTTATTCAAAGTCATATTATAGAGCGGTAGGCTTGATCAAGGTGTAGGGAAGTTTAGGTTTTGGGAGATTGGTTAGAGCTATTTTGTTAATGTTTAACGCCTCCTAAACTTTTTCTTCTTTGGTTTTATGTGAAAAGATGCTCTTTGATGGTAATTTTGTTTGTCGACCTAAATTTTGAGATTAGTGTCCGTTTTTGAGTTGGATAGTCCGAAAACTCTAAATGGCTGGCTTGGTGTGGAATGATCAAGGAGTTGGAAGCTAGCTGAATTGCAGATAAAATCATATGGCTATGATTTAGATTGGGCACGCGCTTTCGTGTGGGAAAGAGTGTTGCACAATGGTTGGTGATTTTGGCCTAACCTGTTTGAGACCGCACCTCCGTGTGTGGAAGGTGTGGTTTTTATCTGATTTTCCTTTTGTAATGTTGCTCTCGCGGTTCTCTTGGTGTTATGAAAGGTTGATGCGTTCTGATGCTCAAAAAAAAAATTAACATTTGGAATGAAACTAAAAGTATGGGGATCAAAATGGTATTTTAACCATGATTTTAATATATAAAAAGTTTTTTTTTTCTTGTTTTTTAGAAAAGTGAAGTTTTTTCTTTTTTTTTTTTTTTTTTTTGAAGAGAAGAGTAGAGAAGAGGAAAGTGAAGTTTACCTAATAAATTTACGTGAGATAGATTAATGTAACACCGAATTAGGATTTTACACCCTAAAAAGAATTAATCAAACCCCATTTTTACCTGCAGCTAAAACGCACCGCTTCGTCAGTTCCCTCATCCCGCGCTCCTTTGGGATACAAACTAACCTCCTCCGAAATGGAACTGAACTCATAAACATTAGGGCGCTGCCGTCGCCGCTCCTCCTCTTCAGTTGCTCCGACACGGTTGCTCCGCCGCATTCAGATGTTCCAGCCGATCGTCCTCTCCGACGAGGAGGACCGGTACTCTACACCCCTCCCGATCCACTCCAAGAAACGCCGAATTGAATCGGATGCCTTTCCGAGCATAAACTCTACTGTTCTTGTACTTGATGATGATCCGACCCCACAAAAATCCGGTCGCAACTCTACGGCCTCGTTCGTGCCGGAGACGCCTCTCTCTCCGCCTCCGAGTTCTGACGTCGCCATTGTTAAATGTACGAAGGCGGCATTGGACTTGCATGCTAGGGATTTGAATTCGGAGAAGTTCGCTGGTTAGTGGATTTTGTTCTCTCAGTCTTTGACATTATGCAGTTTATTATTGTTTTGGTTCGCCTCTCGTGACGGTTCACTTAAATAATTTTCCCGCGCAGTAGTTTTGATCATTGCAACTTTGTTGATGCTGGCTATGAATAGTTTGAAATAGATTGGCACCGTTTGTTTGAATTGAACCCTCAGGAATCAGTGGATTGATATGCTTGGAGTCCGACAATGAGTCTGAAAGTGATTCTCAGAAGAAAAAGTGTGGGCAGAGTGATTGGATCGGTTCTGACTGTGATGAGGTGAAGAACTTAGGATCGACTTCTTTATTTGACTCGGCAGGATCGGGACCTTCTCTTGGTAGGTTCATGTTATCTTTGGTTTTCTGTCCTATTCTTGTCAATTCCTGCAATTCTTTCTGTTTGGAACAAAAAGAAGTGTGTTCATTCTCCGGACTCCGCCATCCTCGAAAACGATCGATATTAATGGAAGTGTTTTGTCAGGGAATGATGATCTGCAGGAAATTTCTGGGGACACGAAGCATTCAACTTTTGGGCGGGATAATGATATATATCAGGTGGATCCTCTCAAAGCGCATCATAATATCTATTTTCTTTTTCTGGAGATTGCATATGGATAGGAAGTAAAGTAATAATGGCTTCTAGGTTTAGTTATTAACGTAGCGTGGTGCATTATGAAGCATAGATACTAGATTGAGTACTGCTTATATGTAAGATCTGAATTGGTACCGCCCCAACACTTGTTGCCCTCTCAAATTTTGGGAGATGGGTAGTGTCAGGCGAGCTTTTTTGCGATTTTGTAGGACATTTGGGTTGGGAGGAATAATAGAATTTTTAGAGAAGCAGAGTGAGGAAGTTTTGGGAGGTGACTAGGTTTTAATGCCTCCTCATGAATGTCAATCACTGGGCCTTTTTGTAATTATGAGTTTGGTCTTGTTCTTTTAGATTAGAGTCTTTTTTTTATAATTAGGGTCGGACTCTTTCTTGTTGGGACTTTTTTTTTTTGTATGACCTTGTGTCTTCTTTCATTTCTCTTTATGGAAGCATGATTTCTTGCCAAAAAAAAAAAATTAGGGTGATGATTGTTTTTTTTTATTCTTTGCAAATTGATATTCTTCTCGAGGACACTTGAGAAATTAGAAACATAATCAAAATTTGAGTTAGAAACATTGAACTTTTTTTAGCATATTAATATTATCACGATGGATTTTAATTTTCTTTACATACATGATACATCTATTACAAGACATTGAATTATGCAGAACTATGTTGATTTGGTTTTGGTTTCTTTCTCAAGGAATTGTATTGTTCAGAAATATGTATCTTTTTCATAATCATGTTTTTAAACTTTCTTTCAATATTCAGTTTTCTTGTAGCTCTTTCTTTCGTTGGTTAATGAACCCTTCTATTCATAGTGAGTCGATTTTTTCTCGTGTGTGGAAGGTGAAAGTGCCTAGTAAGATTAGGTTCTTTATTTGGCAAGTTATCCATGGTAGAGTTAATACCTCCGATAGGCTCTCGAGAAGTATGCCCTCGTTGGTGGGCCCGTTTTGTTGCATTCTTTGTAGGAAGGCGGAGGAAGACCTGGATCACATTCTTCGGACGTGTGACTATATGCGAGTGGTGTGGGAGTTGTTCTTTGATGCTTTTGAGATGCAGCCACAAAGTTATATGGATGTTAGGGAGATGATCGAGGAGTTCCTTTTCCATCCGCCTTTTCGTGAGAAGGGGAGATTTTTGTGGCAAGCTGAGTTATGTGCTGTGTTATGGGCTTTGTGGGGGGTGTTTAGGGGGCTGGAAAAGGATCCAAGGGATATATGGTCTCTTGCTAGATTCCATATATCTCTTTGGGCCTCGGTGTTGAAATTTTTTTGTAATTATTCGTTAGGCATTATTTTACTTGATTGGGGTCTCTTCCTCTAATTGGATCCCCTTTTTTTGTGGGTTCTTTTTTTTAATGCCCTTGTATACTTTCATTCATTCTCAATGAAAGTTGGTTTCTCACAAATATATATATATATATATATATTCAGTTTCCATGATTAAATATTTGGATGAAAATTACTATGTGAATTTCCAATTTTCTGCATTGTGTCTGTGTAATTTTCTTACTGCACACATCCTTCTCATGTGCATGCCTAATTTTTTTTTTAGCATTCTTGTTTCCATGTACTTGCTCTTGGCAGTGCTCATTTTAAACTACAATGTTGCTCATGCTATTTGAATTGTGGACCATGGTAACAAATTGTGCAAGATCTTCATACTTTGCCTTAACTTATCACATTGTGTCCTTTGATTTACTTTATTCATTGGCCTCTTGATTTCCATCATCTTCATAAGTTGAATTCTATTGAATTTAATTTGTATCATCAAGAATATACCGTTCATATTTTGTTGGATCTAGTTACCATAGCAGTCAAATTTTCCGTGGGAGAAGTTACTTAATGAAGCTCCATTATTGTTATTATTGGTTAAGTGATCACGTTAGCTTCTAGCCAGCTATTTGGGAAACTACGATTATGATCATATAGTACCCTTGTCCTTCCTTGTCCTGTCTTTATGGAATCTTGAATGGTTTTATATAAACTTATAATTTAGGGCTGGAATTATTTGGGGAATATTAATCCTTAGATGTCAGTTCTTAAGTTATTCATCAATGACCACATGAGCCTTGTTTCTTTTTTGAAAATGAAAATAAAGAGTTCTTAACACCCACGTTTCTAGAATTTCTGCTTGTCCTTTTACCAATCATGAGTTATCTGTACAAAGTATAAATAAGTTGAATGTTTGGTCAGGTTCATGATTATCCTGAAAAGGAAAATGTTGTAATGGAGCAGAGTGATAACACTATAAAAGCAACTGGAAGGAAAGCCAATGCTGAGAAGAACAAAAATATTGACAAAGTGATAAGGAAGAAGGCAACTCAAGATGAAAAAATTCGTTTAATGGAAGAGAAGAAGAAAAAGAAGGAAGTAGGTTTTGATTGTCTGCCCTGAATTAAAGATAGACTGGTAAATTTTTTGAGCTAATTTGTTGGTTATGATATCTGACGTAGCTAGAGAAGTTGCAAAAGGCAGCTCAAAAGGCTGAAGCTGCAGAGATGAAGAAAATGCAGAAAGAGAAGCAGAAGTGGGAAAAGGGGAAACTTGCATTGAAGTCCATTGTAGCGGAAATTGATGCTAAAGTGGTGGAGTTGGGATCAATCGGTGGTGAGGCCTACCTAATCTCTATTCACTTGTTATTTTTTAAATTTCAACACCACCCGAAAACAAATCCTTGTCTTACCATAGGTCATCTGCTAACGAGGTTTGCTGAAAAAGGGATTACATTCCATATCAAGTCTAATCCAATTGAAAGGTCAATTTTGTGGACTATGAATGTTCCAGAGCATATTTCAGAGGTAATAAATGCTCTCACCTATTATATGTTTATATTCATAAATCATATTTCTTTATGAGTATATATACATATATCATTTGTTTTAGTGTCATCAGTATGATAAAAGTCTACAATAAATTTTGGTCAAGGTCAAGTTTCTTGACAACCTCCCTACAAGGTCAAGTTTCAGTTTCCTTTTTTTTTTTTTTAATGATTATTTAGTTCTATAACATTTGTTTTTCATATGATAATCTAGACATTCTAGTGGGATAAATTATTTTTTCTCATTCATTAGTTGTTTGTTAGCTGCGTTTTCAGTTTTGATTTATCAAGTTTGACTATGTAGCATTTATTGACATTGTAAGCTGTGATGACATAACGTAATGTTTTGGACCTTTAAATGCTACCAAAAGCCTCCTGGTCATCCATTTATCAACATCGAAAAACTGGAAGAAACAAGACATCCTGAAATTAGTTCGTCCATCTTGGATCATAGCTCTCCCAACGTGGATACAGGATCTTTTTTTTTTTCTTGGTTAAAAATGACCTGATTTCCTAATTTTTTTACAGAACCAAGATGGACAATTAACTTTTCTGTTAGAAAAGGGGATTTGGGGTTGGGGGTTCACATATCAAAAAGATGTTGGGTACTTTTTTCCATTTTCTTATGATAAAAAGGTCGTTAGACACATTTTGGAAAAATTTAGTTTCTCTGCCAGTGTAGACTTGATATCCGGCTTATAGATTTCATTTGCATTCAATTATAAATTTGTTGTGTATAATTGCTATTGTTTATTTTTAACAATATTTTAATATTTTCCTTTAGAATTCCAAGGGACTGGAGATTTCATATGTATTACTAGTCTATGAGGCTGAAAATTTCTGTGAGCTTCTTAGCAAGGAGTCATTTATGGATCATGTAGCCAGAGTTCAAAGCCATTACCCTTCTTACACGATCTGTTACCTCACCAATAGGTTAATGGCATTTATCAATAAAAGGTGAGGATTTGTACAATTCTATTCGATATGACATTTCTTAATAAAAGAACTTTGATTAGAAACAAGTTTGAGATTTCTGTAAATTATATTACATTGTATCTTGAAATATTTTTCATGTTGGTTCACTCTTAGAGTTTTTTCATCCCCTGAAATTTTAGAAGTTTCACAAACTTGTATGTTGTATCAATAATGCTTGAAATACTGGAGTTAATCCAAACAAAAATCTCTTTGGATCTGTTTCAAACGGGACTGAACATGAAGCTGATTACAACTAACAGTGTCTTATGTCACTTGGTTGTTGTATCACATAATTACACTTGTAAGGTTTTTGTTTGTCAAGTTTCTCATCATTTGCACAGGAGTTTGCACTTTGCATATTTGAAGTCACTTGTTAGCCGCCTTCCATTGTTCACTGGCTTGTTTTAAATCAGGATATTTACTGCATCTTACTATAATGAAAAGTTTGTGATGCACAGCTAATAAGATTAGACGCCCTTTGTAATTTCAGAATCTTGTCCTATTTCAATGAAAAGTTCTGTTTCATTTAAAAGAAAATATATATTACATGCTCTTTGCAATTTCAGAATCTTTGTCCCTGTTTTTTCCATTAATTGTTGTTTAATAATTTGAAGTTGCAAGCTCGAGATTCTGAAAATTGTAATTTTTGAACTTTGTAGGGAACAGGAGAAGTACAAGAACTCAGCAAGCAGTAATGGTTGGATACGTCCACCTGTTGAGGAGGTTTGAATAATAACCATGAATGCATGGGAGGATTAGGAAATATATTTACCTTCCTTTCCCAATCAAAGTTTTATAGTTCAATGTTGCAGTATAAACTCTCTCATAGTCTCATGTATCTCACATGGTTCGTCTAGGAATTGGCAAAATTGACTACTCACTTTGTCAAGGTACGTTCTAGGCAGTGTATAGATGAAGCTGAGGTAGCTGACCATATTGTTGGTTTAACATGCAGTCTGGCTTCCTGTCAATTCAGGTGCTGAATACTGTTCTTAGATTTCAGTCTACTCTAACTTCTTGAAGTGTGCAAAGTTAATTTTCTGATAACTTTGCTTCAATTGCAAATTAAAAGCATAAATTAGTACTGTAAAGTTGGGTCAAGTAGAAAGGATTTTTCGTATACTGTTCATCGATCCCATAGGCTAAACGACTAAACTTAGTATGAAAAAAAGCCTAAATCAAGAGAATCCTGTTTAGTACTATCGTTAGATGTTGCATTGGTTCCATTGTTCTTTTGACATGATATGTTAACGCAAATATGGACTTAGACTATCTCACCCATACACCTTTTCACATATTTTAGTCCTTAGTCAGAATATCTATTTATGTTTGCTTGTCTTGTAAAATTCAGGAAAAAGCTGACGCATCTATCCGTCAATGCGAATGGATCCATTATACCCAAAGATTGTATTGACAGGAATGTGATTAAGAAGAGCTTGTGGTGAGGTTTTATCATCTTTTACCAATTAATTTCAAATTTAATCAACATTTAGTTTCTTTACACTATTCTGGCATTTGCTTGTGGTAATATCAAAGGTATTTCTATTTCCTTCTTTGATTTCTGTACTTAATTACCCTTGTTCTTTACTTTTGTAGTTTTGTTGATTGATAACTCTAATAGACCTCTAGTAATAAAATTATATTATACCACAAACTTAGCTCAGCGGTTAAGACATCTTTACTTTCTCTAAGAGGTTATATCTCCTTGCCCCACATACGATGTTATTCTGTTTCTGGAGTACAGCTTCATTGACTATGTCATTTGTCTTCTTTCCTTGCTGTCCTAACTTTTTTTTTTTAATTAGCTTGGTTGGGATAACATATCAATGTAAATGGAGTTGCTTTTTGTAATCAGGTTAAAAGCCTTGGTAGCAATTCCAAAGGTACAACCACGGTTTGCCGTAGCAATATGGAAGAAATATCCAACCATGAAATCTCTTTTGAGTGTATACATGGATCCATGTAAATCTGTGAGTATGAACAAAGCTATTCACCTTATCCTTGATTGCATAAGCTAGCAGTCATGGTAGATAACATTTCTTCTTGGTCCACATCCACTCATGTATATTAACAGGTGCATGAAAAGGAATTTCTGCTGAAAGACCTGACGATAGAAGGTTTACTCGGCGATGATAGAAGATTAGGAGAGATTTGTTCAAAGAGAGTGTACAGGATACTCATGGCTCAAAGTGGAAGCATGAGAACTGATGACGTTGAGGAGGGTGCTGACTTGTTCAGATCCCAATTGTCTTAATTAATTATCATATCTAATTAGCACACCATTAATTTAATGCAATTGCTTATTGCGAGTTTCACCATCACAGCAGGTTGAAGCCTGAAGGACTTGAATGCCTTCATTTCTTTATCACAAACGTCACTTGAAGGTCTACGAGGCGATTGTCTAGCAACTCGTGGAGCAAAGGGTAAATAAATTGTTGTTGTTCAATAACCATTTTGTGAATGAAGGAAACCTGAATGCTCTCGTGAACAAGGTAGAAACAACTGTACAAAATTGGCTTCTTGGTTGGTTCTTGTGTATAATGAATTTTTCTTGCTTTATAATAGAGCAATTTCAACTAAGTGGAAAACCAGCACTTCACCTTGAATTTGGATGTTCACTGACGTAGCGTTGAACATCTATATGCCTCTTTCCTTGTACCAAATTTATTTATAAATGTATTTTTGAGAAGTGCATTACAACGTAATATTATAGTGTCTAAACATGACTTCTCTTATTTGCATCATGTAAGAGCTATTCTTAATATTCTTCAATATTTTGTCGGTTCCTAACGCACTTTGTTAACGTAGTTAGAAGTGAATATATCATCTATAAAAAAGAATTACGCATAAAGTGAACGTATATTGATATGATATCAGAACCCTAAAAGTTAATTGCTATTTTATTGTTCAAGTTAGAGACCAAACAACTATGGCACAAACTCATCAAGTTTGGTGGAAGGTTTGGTTTGGCAGCAATAATGATATGGTTTGGTTAGCTTATTATTTTGAAATTGAATTACGGAAATCACGTGGTTTCAGTAAGGTTTAGATGTAGAAGGATGCATTGATGGGAAGTTGAACCACTCTAAAGGTTGTGGTTGTGTAGAGGGATACTGATCATCTCCTCTCCCTCTACATGACAAACTTCTTTTGCAGTTATGCATCTTGTTTGAGAATTTTATTAAAAGTATTCAATCCTTTTATTCCTTCAAAATCATCAACTCAATTTTTTTCCAAGACAAAAATCAAGTTTTCATTTGCCAGGTTCTTTTGTTACAAAGTTTTCAACAAATAAACAAGACACTCGAAAGTAGCGAGAATATGCAATAATACTCCAAAAGAAAAGACACAATGATGATGTCAGTAATGACAATAATTTGGTGATATTATTTTTCTCGGATCCACCCTGTTTCCTAATATTCCAATTTTAGTGTAATCTCATCCAAATCTCCTCCAAGGTGGTTTCTGAAAAGTTGTGGTTTGAAATCAAAGTGTTGATCCAAAAGGAAGGTTGATGATATCATCTGAAGCATTGCATTTCCACAAGTGGAATGCTCACTTTGTAGGGTTTGTATAATTCCCAACAGAGAGCCAACATTCAGATGATTGTGACCCAAATCCAATCAAATTATGGTTGGCCATGGCCATGCCTCTAATCCAATTCATAATCATCCTAACTCCAGCCTTTAAAAGCCCTCCACCACTTAAAAACACCCACTAATTGGTGCTGCCACCAGCACCACTTGTCTTTTGAATCACTCTTTCACCCACATAAATCTTACCTAAATGTACCATTGATCTTTTCTAAAGTTCATGAATTCTTTTTTCAGGTAGAAGTGGGATTGGAAAATTTTGAATACTAATGAAAATCTAGAAGCAATTGATTTGTCAGCTGAATCACCATTACTTAATTATGTTTATATATTGTCTTGGATAAGGTAATCGTTGCATCTTTCACAGGGGAGCTCAAGAAATAGAGGAAATAAAAGTTCACACTGGTAAATAGAAAGCACCACTCACTTTTTCATGATTAGATATAAAAAAATATATTAGCAAAACTTATTTATATTAAATGTAATATTAAAAATTGATAAAAATTAATCAGATACAAAAGCAAGCAGAAGTTTCTCCCTAAAGCTGTAAAAATTTTAATGACCAATAAAACTTTATTCTTAAAAACAAAAATTCGTGGAAAGACTAATTTATTTTTGGGAGTTGGAACAAGATAGAGGCATTGTTTTCTCCCTCTTTTTCCTTCTTCCCATCACCAGCTGTTTTATTTCTTTAAACATCTAATCGAACCACATAATGAATCATTCACATATCCATTGAATAGCACAATGCCTATGTAATAAATAATTACTCTTTTGTCATATTTCGTGATGATGTGACATAAAACAATGATTTCTTGCTATAAAAATATTAGGTGTTCTTTAATGGTTCTCACTATTGAAATGGTAAAATGTAGGACTATCACTATACTATGAAAGAAATCGAATATTATCTACTTATAAAGAATACAAGAATAGTTCCTATTTTACCCTTTCATATGATTTATACCCACAAAGGTTGTTCTAGTAGCATATATTTATAGGAGAGAAGATATAGTTATAAAACATATTCAAAGTCTCTAATGATGGAGAGAAGCAAATCATTTTGTGGGTCTTACTCAAAAGCCTATGGAGATGTGAGGTCTGGATTTGAGGACAGATCCAAATCATACAGCTTCAATGGGACAATCAACAAGGAAGATGGGGGCAATCCAGAGCTCAAGAGGAGGCAAAGAGTAGCTACTTACAATATGTATTCAATGGAAGGTAAGCTGAAGAAGTCCTTGAGAAACAGCTTCAAGTGGATCAAGAACAAGTTTTCCCACAGCTTTTATGATGATTGAGTTGAAACTTTTCCTTTTGTAAACTCTTTTTGTTTCTGAGTATATTTCTTCATCTCCTCATACTCAATGAAGAGGAGTGTTTCAAGTTGATAGAGACTACAAGCTTATACACACCTCTAAACTATATTTAATACCTTCAATTCTGTGCCTATCTCCACATTGATCCCCAAGCATAATTCACTATAAACTAAACTGTCAGTAGTGAGCATCTAGCATGGATGTAGTAAAACATTATGCTATCTTACATATATTACCTAGCATGGATAGCAAGCTTGGCATAAGCTCATGAATAAAAAGAAATAAATACAACAGCATCAAATCTTAAATGATGTTTCACTTCAGAGACCAGAAAAATAGATAGTTTTCACATTCTTCCCATACCCTTTCCAGCAGCTATAAGAGAGGTTCAGATTTGGATCGAATGGATTATCAATAAAAAGATTTATTGTCTTCTCCTACACTATCAAGTACTGATAGTCAAACATCTCTATCATTGAACTTCAAAAACTTCATCCAAAGCCAAACAGAAATAAATAAATAAATAATTGCATTTTACTCTTAAATGAATTCGAATTCCCTCTATCTTACAATAGGATGGCAGAAATTAAAACAAATAAATGAAGACACCATTTTAATCAAACAGTCTCTGGAGAGGGACAGCAGAAATATACACCCTATGACTTTTGGGGTAAAAAACTGATTATTATGATTTTGGGTAATGAGTAACAAATATAATAGTCCACAACATGCATTGATTTCTTTATACCAGTCTTCATGAATGGTAACCCCCCCCCCCCCCCCCCAACCAAAAACTCTCTCTCACTCCCAAGGGAGGGAAAGAAAATAGTTTATTATGCAAACGAGCATGAAATAACAAATTTGGCTTAATTAAAGACCATTGTCAATAGAATACTATTCTCTATCTGTTTGATGGTGCATTGATTGCTTATCAAGATAAAGGCTGCGAAGGTCCAGTGTAGAAATAGACCTTTGATAGTAAGTCAGTGCACTGCCTTCTTTGGGGTTGATGATGTCTGTGATGGAGGCCTGTAAGAGGGTAGAAGCTTGCAAGAGGTTCGGGTTTTTTATGTTCTTAACAGCATTAGGATGACCTTCGGTTTTGGGGGATCTTTTCCCATGTGATTGAAGAATTGGAGAAAGGGACATTTGCATGTTCTTTAAATGCTTAAATGATTTAATACTTGAGGAAATGCTGCTTGAGCTGCTTGCCGTCCCTCGACTATAAGTGCTCGGCTGTGTGATATTCTCCTGAAATTTCAAAAGAGTCGGTTTATTTCTCTTTTAGTACCAACTACCAACCTAGGTATTAGTAGATGTACAATACAAGTTCAACAAAAGAAAATATCTTCAAATGATCCATTTTGTTTGGGCTGAGCTTGGACGAGAAAGAGAAGATAGCTCCCCACCAGATGGTCAGGTGAGCAATGGATTAGCAAGTTTTTAGAAGTCAAGGAATCGTTCAAGTCAAGTATTTATTTTGAAAACAGCAACTGAGTTGAAGCAAATTTAAACAAACAAACAAAAAAGGAAAAACCCCTTTCATGAGTATGAGTATAATTTACCGTAAACCAACAAATACATCTTCATGAGTGTGCATGTAATGGCTACGGTGTATCCATCTAAATCAATTTTTGAATCAAAACAAACAATAGTCCATTGGCAATTTTTATATCATATATCATCTGTTTAGTATGAAAAATGAATGTTTTACTTCTACTTCTATCCATCCAGATCTCATTTATGCATAGAAAATTTTATCCGGTAGTCTCCAAATTTATGTCATAGTAGAATCTGAGACAATAAAAATGAATAGTTATTAAAACAGGGATTTGAAGAAAATCTACATAGAAATTGATCTTACCTCTTAGTGATGTTATTTCTTGAAAGTAAAATAAAATGGAGAACGCTACCTCTTTCAAAGATTCGGAGTCTCTTGCTTTTGTTGCATTAGCTACTTGCTGAGATCCAAGATGTGGTTGAGAATGAGATGAGTGCATCTTTCTTGAGCTCCTTTGCCTAGAAGATGAAGAGATACAAGTTCTAGCACATTAGTAATGAATTTCTACAGCTCTGAATTATACACAAATAGAATACGATTTATGAATTGGTTGATATTTTATTCTTCCTGTCAAGTATAAACTGAACAACTAAAAATCGAAAAGAGGATGATGAGAAAGAACAGGCTCGCTCATTCACATGATATACGGAGTATCACTTTCAGAACCAAGAAGCATACTTCTTCCTATTTCTGGTTTTAGCTGGCTCTTCCTCCTTGTGGTAAATCACTGGTAGATCTGAGAGTTCACATGCCAGTGGATATGAACTAAAGAACTGAAAGCAAAAGCTAGCTATGAGAATAACATATTAGAGCACTTTATCATGTATAACAGCACCTAATGTCTTACTATGATTTGGCAGGTAATACAAAATTTTACAATCTTCGAGTTAAGGCAGCCTAGGGTATTAACTTCTTTATTGTTTCATCAATTCACGAGACAATATGTTCAAACCAAGGTTAAAAGCTAATAAGATTTCATGGAAAATTGGCCCATGAAAAGAGTTTGGGGTTTAGGGACATAGAGTTCGAGACAGTGGTGACATCACCTGATTTCCTTTTTGCTGTGTAATTAAAAAAAAATTATTGATGAATGTTACTAAAATATAAGATTTTAAAATACCGTCCGAAGTTAAGTCGACCTAGCACCTAGATATCAATGAAACCTCAAAGCAACAAGTTTGAAGCAAAAACAATAGCTTTTTTGCTTTCATTAAATTAGCAAAACAAATATTTGCCACGTTAACAATTACAAAGGATTTGAAGTTTTTACTTGCCTCACTTTGAAGAGCAGATGAAGCAGTGCCACGACGTGCTGGGTCTAATGAGAGAAGTGTAGTTAAGAGACGAAACGAAGGTGTAGAAAAACCTGAGAAAGCCTCTGGGAAACCAGGCTGATAATTTTGTGGTGGACAGAAGCTTGCAGGTAGCTTCATTTTATCCCAATAATCCTTGGGGGGTGAACCACAAAGCTTCCAGATTTTATGAAGTTGTTCGACCTGAATAAGGATGAAAATATATGAATTAATTTCCAGTAAATATTATAGACGAAAATCCTTCAGAGAGACACCAATCTAGAATATTTTAAAGAATGGAGTATAGTAGTATAGATCTATGAACCATTATGATTTCTTCATATTGCATTCTGATGGTTTTAAGGATGGAATGAAAGCATTGCAACAGAAAGTGGCAAAACACACGTAAAAGATGAATTGAGATGAGAAGTGGTCCAAGAAGTCCAAAAGGGTATGGGATTCAAGTTAGCGCCTAAATCTTTCTTGACAGGAAGAAAAAGGAAATGAAATTATCCTGGCACTTCCTATAGTCCAAAAAACTCTAAATTTACACTAGTAGATTTTAAAAGAAGAAAATAATTGCTACAAATGAAACATAAGAGAGAGAATAACAAGAAAAAGTAAAATTCTCTTAAAAGTTTTCAGTACCTAAACATCTAAGTTCCACAGGTTGTGTTTAGAAAGTCTCTACCTCTGTCCTCCCAGGCAGAATGGGCTTTCCAAGAAACATCTCGGCTAGAAGACAGCCTGCACTCCACAGATCAATACCAACTCCATAATCTGTAGAACCTAACAGCAACTCTGGAGCTCTATACCAGAGTGTAACAACTCGGTTCGTGAGAGGACGTCTTCTTTTAGGAATGAAAAAATTGGCTAGCCCAAAATCTGCAATTTTTAGCATCCCACTTTTATCAATCAGCAAGTTCGAAGGTTTAATATCTCGGTGTAAGACTCCCCTTTCGTGGCAATGCTGAAGACCAGATAGTAGTTGTTGCATGTAGGCCTTGACCTGGAAAAAGGAATGCAATTTCAAGACGTTCATGGAATACTAGAAAGGATAAGAGTCTTCACCCCAAAAAAGATGTACAAAACCCCAAAAGTCACATTAATGTTAAATACATAATTGTATGACAAGGCCTAGTCCTAATATTAAAAGTAGAATGTCACTTCTTTTCTTTTTCAATACTATAACAATTTTTTACCTCAACTCAGTCGATTACCACAGAACTTGTTGCATTTTATTCATACTACTTCCCAGATCAACTTACCACAACTTTCTGAAGCAAACAAATTAAGAAATGATGCGTTTATAATCATTGACCAATTGCCCTAGACCAGCTAAGAACAGGTAAAAATCTATACCTGAGCTTCACTGAGCTTCCTGCTGAAACGAGAGATTATTCCAGTCAAGTCAGACAGCATAAAATCAAATACTAGATAAAGGCTGTATGGCATTCTTGATGTGACTATTCCTTCAAGCTTGATGACATTGGGATGGTCCAGCTTCTGCAACGCCATGATTTCTCTTGCCATAAATTTGATACTATCAGAATCCGACGTATCAAATCGAACCTTTTTCAAAGCAACAATTTTTCCTGTGTCCCTGTCTCGAGCTTTATACACATTGCTGTACGTCCCTCGACCTACCTATAAACCCCAGACATTAAATTAAAACGAATTTAAATGATAGCTTCTTCCTTACCATCCGGGATTTTTGTTTTCTAACCACAATTAGAGAAACGAAGGGAACTAATGAGATCATTAAAATGATTGACGAATAAATAGTACACAAGTTTTTCAAAGTATTAAGCACACTGCAACATTAACATCATGTTCATAACAATGAAGAATGAATGAAAAGGAACTAAAGTGAAAATAACAACAACCTTAGCCAATTTATCGTATGAATCGGCACCCTTGGGAACCAAACCTGCCAAAGCTTCTCTAGGAATATTTTCAACCAGCCACTTCGGCCAACCATCCACAAGCTCTTCTCCTCCAACATTTTCAGATACACTAAGCCTCTTGGAAACATTCCCAACATCACCACTCTTCTCCTTCTTCGTTTCGATATAAACGAGTTTCCTAACTCCACCATCATTCACAGCAGCCAAGCTTCTCCCAACCTTGCCGGAGCGATTCCGATTGCCTCCGGCGCGCTCCGCATTTAACTTCCGAACGCCACCATTTGGCGAGTAGTCGAAGGACCTGGACTGAACACACCCCATCCGTCGTCAATTGCAAAATCCCTCACCGTCTGATGCGAATCGAAGTTTCGGTGAAAGCTAGGCAACATAGTGATGAGATAATGGAGACGGTTGAAGAATGTATAAAGTGGATATTCGAATTCATGAATCTGGAAAACAAACCGTGATGATTCCATCGTCCGGAAGCCGGCAAGGGTTTGGAATTATGCAGAAAGAGAAGATGATCGAATGGTTTTGTCTGGATTGAATTGGAGGTATTGAGATGTCCGATCCGACGCAGTGTTGTTGGTGAAGAGAGAGAACAGAATGAATCGTACAAATTTGGCGGGTGAAACGTAGACTACACGACAATTGGAACATTCCATTGCTTGCAACTTGTTCTAATTTAAATTTAAATCTCATCTTAATTAGTAAACTTAAAAAATAAATAGATTAAATTATCATTTTGGTACTTAATGTTTTGTTTCATTTAAGTCGATGTGTTTTCGGATGTCCAATTTTAGTTACTTTCAATAAAGTTTAAAATTGGTCACCCATATCCTACAACAGTTTAGTTCAAGTACCATAAAGTATAGGTTAATGACTAACCAAGAGATCATGGATTTGAATCCCTCATCTGAATTCAAAAAAAAAAGAATAATAATAAATCAAATAAGTTTAAGTTAATTTTCATCAAAATTGTTAAATAGTAATAATAATCTTCATACAATTGACAATGATTAATAATTGATTTTTTATATCAAAAAAGAATAAGTTATTTGATTATATCAAATTTGGATCAAATAATTAAAAATCATCAAGCTAACTTTGAAAAACTAATATTTTTTATTGACTAACAAATATGCAAACTTTTAAATGATGGCTATTTTTATGAATACTAAAAAAAATGAAATTTTAACCATTAAAATACAAAATATATCCTCATCCAATTTCATATCCAACTGTGCAATTAAATAATCAATCTAAGCAAAACTCGACCAATATCTTTAAAAGGTCAAAAATATTATACATGAATATAACTCAACAATAATTGACTTGCACTTTTTTCTATGGGTCAAATGTTCAAATTTTAATACTCACTTTTATTCTACTCCAAGAAATTTGTATCCTCAACGTATGTTGAATCTTTTGCTCATTTGACAAGCTCTTTTTTTTCTCTGGATGAGCTCATTTGACAAGTTAAGCATATACATTCTATGTACCAAATATCATTCAAGCACATCACTCCATAGCAACCATTCAGTTCCATATGCTTTTTAGCTCATGCATAGAGAGCGCTTAGAATATATTTTTCTCACAATCCAACGTTCTATGCACAAAACTAAACTAACTATATAGCTTCAATTAAATTAAATCAAATAAGAGCATAGTTCAACTAGTTAAGCCATATATCCAAACGAGAGGTTAAAGGTTTCCAATCCCCATAACTCAAAATAATAAATAAAGTAGGTCAAACCAAAATAACTTAACAGACAAAACCACAATCGACTATATTTTTCCAAAGATTTGATTTTAGTTCATATATTCTCTACCTATATACCATCTCTACATGACATAAGAACCATACTTGGCTACATAACAATGTGTAGTGATCTCCCTACACACCTCATTAAAATCTTGACAATTAAGAGAAAGAAAAGTGGAAAATGAGAAAATTTCTTATCTTTCCTTGTTGTCGATATTTTAATGATGGTGTGTATAGAGATACCTACATATTGATATGTAGCTAAGTATTATCCGCAACATAATGTCTAAAGTTTGCACCCAGATCGAAGCAGCTGCTTCTGTAATCACAATACATGGATTATAATGACTACAGCTTCAGGACATTTTCAAGTGAAGAAATCTATACAGTTGTAAGTAACGTGCCAAATTATTTGCAAATGAACGTAATATAATTGTTGGCCAAGTACTTTACTATGCAATGTCTTTGTAGGATGGAGTTGCTTCTATATTATTATTGCTATCTGACAAATCCACTCATGCTAAGACCGTCACCACTGGAGGACTTCCGGGAAACAGGCAAGCCAAGATCGAAGGGTCCTAAGGAGTCGCTCTGTACAGAACATCAAAGGGAATCGTAAAAAGCTACTTGCAAGAAAAAGAAAAAAGGAAAAGAGTGTGCAAATTGCAACGAGGCGTACCCAATTGATTCCTGACAGCCCAAGGCTGCTTTCATCATGATAAACTCGCGAACAGAACATCAGATCAGTCTTGGATTCTTTACCAGCAGGATCTTGAGAAAGCTCAGATCGACTATGGGACTGTAAAAAGATGGCAATGGTAAAAACCAGACGGTAAAAGGAAACAAAAAAAGTGACTAGATTACTGTTAAGAATGCATTTAAAAGACTAAATATGTTATCATTTACTAATTTTTAGATTTACCGGTCATTTAACATGATATCAGAGAAAAAGATCCTAAAATTGAATCCAGGCATGGAGTGTTAAGTATCAACCCGATAAAATTTTGATTTTGGTGATAAATAATTACAAACACTTCACAAGAAAATAACAAAACAAAAAACCAAAAGCAATTACACACCACCGTGGAGTTTGTTCAATTTCATGCAAGTTTTGGCACTGAATCAAATAAAGTATTTGTAAATTATAGTCATTAATGTCTTTCCCCTTAAATTAATTCTACACTTCATCGATCAGATTTTCTATCCCATGTTCCTGCATAAATGGTAGTATGCTGGATACCTTTGAGTTGATTTCAAATAATATTGAAGTTCGAGTTTTTTTACCAGTTCCAAAAATTCGTAGTAGTTTATGGTAAGCAAACATAGATAAGATCAGTCAAATTGGAAGTATCTGATTACTCAACCAGGGAGCTATGGACTCCGATATGATGTCATTAACCATTTCTTCTCTAAAATAGACAAGGCTGTGCAAAGAAAGAGACGAACCTGAGGTGTTTTAGGAAATTTGAATAACTTGGAATCGGCATCTTGGAAGGTGCCCCCAGCACCAGCATCTATAGAAAGAGTAGCTTTGCTCGACGAAGAGAGCCTTTTCATAGCAAATGCATCACAAGTCTGCTCAGCATCCAAAATAGACGAATGTTGATCATTGTGGGGCTGCTTTGAAACTTCAGAAAATCTCATCTGGGCCGCAGCAATGCATGCATCAAGGGAATCAGTTATTACTTCAGCTGGCTGCACGCCTGTATTGCCCCCTGTTATCTTTGAATCCCAGCTACTGCATTTTCCCAATAAGGAAGCTTCAGACAGGAGGCCTCCCATGCTTATGTTTGAGATACTATCTAACTGCAGTATTCCACATTTTGATGACAGCTGATGACCAGAGTCTAACGGTGGCTCATTACCCTATTCAAACAGTGTTGCCAAATTGCAGAAGATCATAACATTTACGGTAAGCTACAATGGATGATTAAATGGAATCATTTGGTTTGTCAAAAAAATAATAATATTATTAATTATTTGTTGCTAACGTCAGTTCTAATGTATCTACTATCTATCTTGTGCATCTGCTCGTTTTCACATCGTTAATGTGTCATACTTTTTTCAAATAATGGTAATGGTTTGTTGCATAGACCTCATAGCAATGTGAACTAGGAAAAAGGATCATATAAATTTAATATTATTATTAATATGTGCTCTCTTGTAATAGTGTTCATTTAAAATTTTAATAAAAAATTTAATACCATTGGATTTGTTGGACAATCCACAATCTTCTCTGATGCATCAGTGTTATTCACATCATTCACATTGCTTGATTTGATCTCATCCTTGATTTCCTCAGATTGTTTACCTTCCCCATCCATGATTTGCATGGTACTACTGCAACCTCTCTCCAAGCCTTCCGAGGATGAATGTAGTTTGAAAGGAATGGGTGTGGAGACCCACCCAAACCTTAAAAAGGCGAATAAATTCAGTTAACACATTTAACTTAAATGTCTAAATATATCATTAGAAAGGCAAATGATAAAACTGTGCACCTTAAGCGGAAAATTGAAGAACCTCCAACAGCTGCATAGACATCTCCAGCACTTACGTCACAATCTTTCAGAGTCCATTTTAGACCGCTGGCAAGACTAGATGGCTTACCATATGGAAAAAGCGTGAGCTCCCCTCGTGCTACATTAGAACATCCCCACTTGCTAATAAGATGATTTAACACCGAAGAAATTTTCTTTCGAGCCCTTAAAGTCAGTTCCAAATGTGGATGATATCCATCCTACAAGAATAGAAGGCATAGTTTTATCACATCTCAAATATGAACTGAAATACAGATAACATATTTGTCTGTGCATAATCCTCAATGTTTTGTGCTCATGACAATACCTTTTCCAATGCCATGCGGGTCTTTTCATTTATTGGAAAAAGTTGGAGCTTGATTTTTGTGCGAGGATGGGGCATCTGTGTGGGATAAAGATCAAGAGGCGGTGACCTCTCAGTAATTTCTGTTGGATTAGGTTGATCAACCAAACTCTGTACCTTCTTCAAGTCATCTGCACTAGATCAAAAAAGTTTGTAGTTTGTAAGCATCCGTAGTGTAAAATAAATACAAAAAATAACTGTACGCAAAGAAATCAGTTCTTTTTTCACACTTGAACAGGATACATAATAATTCAGGGAAATTAGTTTGTATAGAACACAGAACTTAAAACAAAACAAATTGGTGATCAAACCTTCAATTTGTGCATTATCTAGAGCTTTTATCTCCTGAGGAGTTATCTTTCTAGACTTCTGAACTCCAGTTGTGCCAGCAGAATCCCCACACCTTTTCCCCAACTTTTTTGCCCTTCTATCTGGGCGCCGGCCTGTTTTCATTATTTTTCAAATTTCCAGCACCGAATAAGGTGTGAGGAGAATCACTTGAACTATTTATCCAAAAAGGAAATTTATGATGGCAGAACCTGGAACGGCTAACAATCAGCAACTTCAACATCATATAAACAGGACACTCGAAAACCTAATTCCTGAACTAATTTACAGATCTTCCTCATGGTCTTAATCCCCCCACCCCCCCACCCCTCCATGATAACGATGATAATCCAAAATCAAGTAGTTTCGTAACTACCAACAGTAGAGATCCCTATACTTACTCGGCAACGCACCTACCACAAGGATCGGCAAATTTCCAAGCGTCCGTAAGGAGAACTCTATACACAAAATCGAATATAAATCACGACTCAAAAACCGCAACTAGTGCTTCAACGATTGAAATTTAATCTCAACCCAGACCAGACCTGTAAATCATAATAAAGACACTAAGACATAATGTTAATAAGACATACTTTAGCGTCACTGTGTCGCAGGGCATAAAATTGCAGCTGAACATCAAAAACACAGTACAGACACAAACTACTAAAATTCCACATAACGCGACCAGAGATTCAAAGCACAAAACAGAAATCTCACTAAAAGCTACTAATCAGAAACGAAATCGAGCAATACAAACGTATTGAACAACAAAAAAATAGGCATACGACTTGAATTTCTTGAATTTCATAGAGATAAAAGCGGAAAGAGAAGAAAGTGAGTCCAACCCAGGGATGCAACAATCAAGATGGATCGAATTTTCGAGCAAGAAATCGGCAGATGACGGAAAACATCGAGAGAGTTCAGAATCTTCCGCAGCAAAGAGATTCAGTTTGAGAAAGATTTGAATTTAGTCGTGAAAATGATAACGCGGGAAATGGAAAATTTTCAGATGAGTCGGTTGCCGTTCCGCGGAAGTTTTCGCTCCCTCCCGCTTTATATATATTCACTGTTACCAATACAAAAATGACAATTTTACCCTCGTGTCAACGTGCTATGCGATTACCAGATAAGCTGGTTTTTTCCTTCTGGAGTGCAACCGGAGGCAACCGGTAAAAACCGGATACATTTGAATTTTTTATGATATATTTCAATTATGCCACAAAATCTTTAAAAATTTCCATTAAATCAACGGGTTAAGCTCCGTTTGATAATCATTTGGGCCTCGTTTGATAACTATTTGGTTTTTGGTTTTTAGTTTTTTAAAATTATGCTTGTTTTCATCTAATTTTCTTACAATGGTTTTCATACTTGTTAAAGACACACTTGAGTTCCTAGTCAAATTCTAAAAACAAAAACAAGTTTTTGAAAACTATTTTTTCTTGTTTTCAAAAAATGACTTGGTTTTTGAAAACATGGAAATGAGGTAGATAGCAAAATAAATAAAGTTGTAGGTGCATGTATTGTTTTTAAGCTTAATTTTAAAAAACCAAAGGGTTATCAAACGGGACCTTGTTTTTGGTTTTTGAAAATTATGCTTGTGTTTCTCTCAATTTCCTTATCATGGTTCTCAATTTTGTTAAGTAGACACATAATTCTTAGCCAAATTCTAAAAACAAAAACAAGTTTTTTAAAACTATTTTTTTTTTCAAATTTTGACTTTGTGTTTTTAAAACATGGAAATGTTGTAGATAACAAAACAAAGAAAGTTGTGAGGGAAAATAGTGTTTATAAGCTTATTTTTCAAAAACAAAAAACGAAAGGGTTATCAAACGGGACCTTAGAAATTCGAATTCTCGATTTTATATATTGTAAAAAAAAAAATCTTTGAAATTGATTTAAAAGAAAAAAAAAATATAGAGAGTTTTCCTTTAAAATGATAAGTGAGGTTGACATGGCAACTAGTATATATGAATTAGAAGGCATGCAGTATATTTCAATCTCAATCTTGCAGAAGACTAAGATCACTCATATCATTCCTTTCCTCTGAAAATGTGTTAATATCATTTACAATCTCATTCAAAAAATTAATTCTTACACATTAATGGTCACGTCAACTTACATTAATTATATTATAAATATGTCATATATGTTGTTGGACTTATAATGAATTATATCTGTCCAGTTTTGTTGTAGGAAAAAACATGGCTGCATACCGGTATGTAGGGATCTCCCTGCATACCACTATTAAAATGTTGACAACTAAGAGAGATAAACAAAATTTATCATTTTTTCCGTCCTCTTTTTTAGTTGTCAAGATTTTAATAGGATATGTAAGGAGATCCCTACATACCGGTGTGCAGTCAAGTTTTATTCCTTCTCGGACTTTTTTTACTGCATGAGTTGGGCTTTAAATTGTATTGGGCCTTTCTTTTTTGTTCACCAGGTGGGAGGGTGATTCTTTGTATTGGTGCTTGTATAAATAGCAGCTTATAGGTTAGGGTTTTGACATCCTTCATTATGCCTCTTCGTTTCCTTCAGCTCACGAATCCCCTCTCTTCTGATCCCTTTTTGCTCTATAAATTGGTTTCCATGCATAAAGAATAAAAAAGAAAATCTCCGATTCATGTTGCTCTTCATTTTTCCCTCTTTACTTTATCTTGCTTTTGTGTACTGAGTTTTTACTTGTTTAATTTTTTGCACTTTCGAATTCGTACACGTTTTACATATGCCTTTCAATTTGTATGTATCACTTATCTTGTCAATTTTCATTTGTCATTTTAACTGAAAAACTCTCCAATAGTTTTGTTTCTCACCAATTCAAGGACATGATTAAAATGTAACTCAAAGTTCTTGAATATTTTGTGTAATTTAACCCTATGATTTTGATATGGTTTCAAATTGGTATATTTGACTTGGTTAAATCTTATGATTGTTTTTAAACTATATTTTATCCACCCTCAAAAACTCATATAGTTTCATTTCATTATATGTTTTGTTGGGTCTTAAACTAAAGTATAATCAACTAGCACAAGTAACAGGTAACTAGGTTGAAAAACATCAACTTATTGCTACATTATATAACAAATATATATTATCTAAGTAACTACAAGGACAATATGTAAAGTTTGACCATATTAAATTTAAACTTTTAAAATTATATGGATCAAATCTGTAACTTAACATAAATTTGAACGAATAGTGAAGTTGATTACTTTAATTGAGTTGTTGTGCCAACAAGAGCATAGCTCAATTGACATACACGTGTACTAATGACCACGAGGTCTGTAGCTCGAATCTCTCACCTCACAAGTTGTCAACAAAAAACAAAAAAAAAAGTCGTCGTTTTCTATGATAATTTCCTTATCCAGTGTCTTCTTCAGTCCATATCTCCACAAATCCCAAAATTTACCTATTATGAATGGAAATCCATTTTCAAAATCCCCTCTTGAATCAGTCTCGCCCTTTACCTCATAGTCAATTTTAGCTCTTGGATGTCTATCTCATTTCTATTGCCATCATTAATACGTTTTCTTAAGGATGTATTCAACAAAATTTTTAACAAACATTATTGTCACACCACTTAATGTCACTTATGATTGTTCCATAACTAACACTTTAGGACTAAGGTGTCAGCATAGAAGTAACTCTAAAAGTTGTCACACATGGAATCCATTGATCAAAGTAGATACTATCAAACTCCTATCTCATACTCTCCAACATCCTCTTTTATGGTTGCCTCTCTTTCCTAAAGAATACTACTTCTCCACACATATGACGATTTTCTCCTACATTTATATTGAGAAAGTTACATTAAACAAATATTATGCCTTTAGCGTCCTGACAATTAGGGAGCGAGGGCTTAACAGAAATCTCTAAGAGTATGTATATTAAATGTTTGACCCTAATTGAACTATATTTTTGTTCAGTCATATGTTGTATACATATACTTGTTAAGTAGACCAGTGGAAATGACTAAGGGTTGCAAGGTCTTTCTTTTCCTTCTTCTTGGTGGTAAATTTCCTATGCCAAAGTATTTGGAGTTAAAAAATCAAATCAAATGATGTCTCGTGGAGTAAGGAGATTTAAACCACATACCTTTTGGACATTAGTACAAGTTTGATGTCAGTCGAGCTATGTTTGTATTGGCCTTAAATATTCAGAAGTTATCCGTGTTCTTTTTATTGTTATTTTTAAAAATATATAAGTAGACGTTAAGTTGACCAAAAATGCTACTGATTGAATTATAAGTAGATAAAAAACTAGAAGTATGCATATAAATTACAGTGATAGGATTTCGTCCATTGATTTTCTGTTTGTTATTCATCCTCAATTCTGATTAGCATTTGGTTGAAAGAAAGATCTCTTGATCTCACGTATCTCCCACTGCCATGAGTTTTTCATGCTCCTAAAATGGATTTTTCATTTTATAGAATTAAAGTTTGAATGTCTTGTGCTGAACTACCAACTTTTATTATTAAATTACTATTTTAAATAGTTCCACTTGCTTCTATTTTAAATAAAAGTAATCCATATTGCCTTGTTGCATAAAAGTCTACCCGACCTAATTTTATTCTCACCGAAAAAAAAATAAATAATGATGAATTTTTTAAAAAAATACCTAACTTAAAAAAAAAAAAAAAAAAAAAATAGAGGAAAGAAACACATCAAGATTACATTGAGATTAAAGTCTACTTGTCCACATTGACCACTGCAAGAAGCAACATTGAAAGATATGAAAACTAAGTGGCGTGGCCCGTTGATCCTCACTCGTCGCACTAGCTGATAAACTACCAAAATTTGGATTCTATGAACATGCTTAAACATTGTCCCCACTAATGTAGAAGAGAGCTTCTGAACCTCGAACCTCCACAATTGACAAATAGTAAAACTCTCATCGTCTGTCACCATTCAGAAGGTGTATGATGTCAAACAATCCGACTCCACCATGACTTGAGGCATCTCCATCCAATGAATAGTATAAGGTCCAACCAAAATCACTTACATTTCCAGCACTGTCTCCTAATTTTCTCAGCATAGTTTGTATTTTTCTCAATTATACATTTGAATTTCTAGCCAAATTTCAAAGACAGTGACAAGTTTTTAAAAACTATTCTTTTTTACTTTTCAAACATTGGGTTGGTTTTTGAAAACACAAGAAGAAAGCATTAAAAAGGGGAAGAAAAAAAAAAACTTGTAGGTGGAAGTAATGTTTATAAGCTTGATTTTCACAAACAAAAAATTAAATCATCGTTTGATAACCATTTGGTTTTTGAAAATCAAGCTTAAAAACACTGCTCTCACCTATGAATTTCGTGATTTTGTTATCTACATTATTCTCATGTTTTTAAAAACCAAGGTAAGTTTTGAAAACTTTAAAAAAAAAAAAAAAGTTTCAAAGGCTTGTGTTTCGTTTTTGGAATCTGACTAGAAATTCAAATGTATTCATAACAAAGTTGAAAACCAGGTAAGAAATTTGAGGAGAAAACAAACTTAATTTTCTAAATAAATTGTTATATAACAAGCACAATTTTTAAAATTATAAATTTAAAAACAAAATTATTATTTTACCAGACCTTGATATTTTTATTTACAAATAAACAATATTTGAGAATTAATTTCGAATGTTTTCATGTGGTTTCTTGTATATTAATTCCTTTTATATTTATCGGAACAAATGACAATCTTTTCCATTCTTGAATTTAAGATCTATTAGATTTAATATATTGATTTGATTTGGATCATGGATCCCATCTTTTCTATAATTACTTGATTTGGTTCTGAAATTTTCACCATTACTTTATTTACTGATTTGGTTCTGGGTTTTTTTCATTCCTTCTATATTTACTAATTTGATCTACGGATTTTCATCTCATTGAGTTAATAATTTTTGTTTTTTTTAAGTTAATATTTTCTATTTCGAAAAAAAAAAAAGTTAATATTTTCGAATAGAGTTTTGCTTTTTTTTTTTTTCTTTTTTTTTTGGCCAAAGGATTAGAGTCCTTTCTTCCTCACATTAAAATACTTTTTTTTCTTAATGTCTGACAAGTGATTACTGTTTATAGTTTAGAGTTCGTAGTTTTGCTCAGGCTGAGATGAATTTAGGTTGGATTTTCTGAGTGAAACTTTCTTTTTGGTTAAATATTATTTGTTAAAATGCTCATAGGTTGATTCTAAATAAAACCTTAATTTAGTTAATTAAGGCTCCGTCTGATAACCATTTCGTTTTTTGTTTTTGGTTTTTGAAAATCAAGCCTATAAACACTATGTTTACCCACAAGCTTCTCTATCGTTTTTTATCATACATCATTTCCCATGTTTTCAAAAACCAAGCCAAATTTTGAAAACAAGAAAAAATAGTTTTCAAAAACTTGTTTTTGTTTTTGAAATTTGGCTAGAAACTCAAATGTCTCCTTAACAAAAATGAAAACTATTGTAATAAGATGGAGAGAAAACAAGCACAATTTTCAAAAACCAAAAACAAAAAATGGAATGATTATCAAACGGGGCCTAGGGTTTAAGGTTGATTTTTATTGGGTATAAATTTAATTCATATTTTGTTTTAATAAAAAATATATTTTTATTTGCACCAAGTCTCGTCACTAATTAACTTTAAAAAGTGCCAAAGTGAGCATATCTCAGCGATAATTGGCATGTCCTCTCGACCTAGAGGTCGGAGGTTCGGATCCCCCACCCCCAAATGTTGATGTAAAAAAAAAAAAAATTTACCTTAAAAAGTGTTAAAAATTGTTGCAATTTTAATCCTATGAGTTTTTTTTTACTCTCGAATTCATGAATTTTGACCATTTTTTTAATATATTTTACAAAGTTATTCCATGGTTATTTTTTGGCTAAATTATACAAAATACCCCTGAACTATGGGGTTTGTTTCAAAAATGCCCCTGAGCTTTAAAAAGTTTCAAAAATGCTCCTAAACTTTGAAAAATGTTTCAAAAGTACCCTTGCCGTTAATTTTGGATGGAAACCGTTAAAGTTTTAGTTTCAAAAATACCCTTGAACTTTCAAAAAATTTCAAAAATACCCTTATTGAAGAATGTTATTTTTTTTCCTTCTCCCACTATAAATTAACTCTTCTTCCATGAAAACTAATGAGAAACTTTATTTATTTGTCATGTATTCATAATCTAGGAGCTTTTTTCTCTTTCAACACATCCAAAGAACTTGGCTAGATTTTCGTATCGAAACTTTAAGATGACTTTTGTTTTGTTCTTGTAATTCTACATGTGTTTGACTTCATTTGTTGGTAGCCTTTTCAATATTATTTCCTCACCAACTATTACCCCATTAGTTTTCTCTATATTCATTTTATGAAAAATAAATGAAACTAGTGTTGTATACGGGTTCTAACAATTCTTAAATATTAATAAGAACAAAATCATATATAAAACTTTTGATGAATTAATCTTATAAATTGGACCAAACCCATAGTCTTATAAACATTTCTTCTTCTTGTCACTAACATACACAAACCGAGAAAGCAAAAAGGAAATAATATATATACATATATATGTTGTTTTCTCACATTTATCTCCTTTACGTTTTTTAAAAGAGAAAACTCGATTTCAAAGTCTTTTTTATCTGGTATTGTGTTGAACACAACCTTTATAAGAAAAGTTTTGCATTAACTTTCATGGAGAAAGAATTTATGGTAAGAGGAGGAAAAAAGAATAAGCATTTTTCAATAAAGGGTATTTTTGAAACTTTTTTGAAAGTTCAAGGGTATTTTTGAAACTGAAACTTTAACGGTTTCCATCCAAAATTAACGGCAAGGGTATTTTTGAAACTTGTTTTAAAGTTCAGGGGTATTTTTGAAACTTTTCAAAGTTCAGGGGCATTTTTGAAACAAACCCCATAGTTTAGGGGTATTTTTTATAATTTTTAGAATTATTTCATAGTTAATTTATGCCTTAATTATACGTGATACTTTATTTTATTCCAATCAACGAGTTTATGAAGTTTGTATATTGTTTTTATTACAATTAGCAAAAATTGTGTCGACGTAAAATTATAACACTTAGTTTAGGGTCTAATGTGATGAAATTAAAACATTAAAATCCAAATTGATATAACTTAACAATTTTTTTTTCAAGGAGATAGACAAGTCTATGGTCAAATTTGATGTTCCTTTTAAATTAAGATTTTTTTTTTTTTTTGAGTTATTAAATTAAGATATTTTAATAAATAATTGTGGTAAATGATACAATTATTATGAAAAAAAAAAAAAAAAAACTCTTTAATACAATCGTTTCGGGAGTTATATTTTATATTGTATAAATGAAATTAAATAGAATTAAAAAAAAAAAGAGAAAAATAAATATTTATAAAAAAAAAAAAAATTAAGAGTAAAATGAAAAGCAGTGTCTGTTATCAATGGGAGTCTGCTGGTTGTCGTTAGTGGAGAGAAGAAGGAAGAAGAATTTAAGACAATTGGACAATGTCTCTTCCAATTCAATCGTTAAACATTCTCTGCAATTTTCCAGCATTTAATGGCGGCAATCCTGGGGCGTTTCTTCTGCTTTTCAACTCCTTTTTATCTCTCATCTTCTTCTTCCTCTTCATTTCAAAGGTTCGTAGTTGCCTCGACCTTTCACAGTTTTGACCCCTTCTTTCTTTCTCGCTTGCTTTTGTTTCTTTACGGGGAAAAGTCCTTTTCCACCGATTCACACAGGAAACATCTTTGATTCTTCTTTGTTTCTTCAATTTTGTTCTTCCCCACTGACTCCAAGTTCCGTAAACCTATTCTTCCTCATTCTCTGTCTCGTGCGGACTCTCGGAGAAGTGGATCTAGTTTAATGTGCGTTTTCCTTGAATTTTGTTGTTCTTGTTGATGATTTTATGCCTGTTGCTTTGCTACTTTTGGATTCAGTGGAAAGTGAGAATCTACTGATCGATGTGTTCAATCTCTGCATGAAATTGGGGGGTCTCTGTGGTTTTGACCCGTTGATTTTGTTATTCCAATTTTAATTTATTTTTTAAATAAATCCAATCCGGCTTCTTGTTGAAAGATTCTGTTTGTTTTAGCTTGAATTTCTGTTGGGAGGGATTTTTTTTCCTCCTTTTTAATATTTATATTATGCCTGTATAATGATTCAAGAGTTTATTGTGGCCAAAACATAACGATTCTACAAAGAAACGTCTCTCTATTACGATTCTTTTATTTTATTTTTGTTGGGTTTGAGATCTGACTCCTCTAACTTTAAATGCTATGTCAATGAAAGCGCTTAAGTAGAAGGGCCTGCACTTTAAGATTGGTCTGTGCATTACTTACATGGATTTTTCCTTTTTGTTTGGCCAGTAGATTTTTGTACTTTCAAGCTTGTCTAGCTACTGAATTTTCCTGTATGCAAGTAAATTTGGAACGTTCTTGTAAAATTTGAAGTTTTCTTCTGAAACTTGTTGACTCTTAGGAGTTATTTTTCTTCACTTGTCATTTTAACTTCCAATTTAGGTTATTTTCCCTCTGCACCTACTGCTCATTTTATATGAAACCTTATCTTGGTTAAATAATAACATTTTCTTGGTTTTTCTTTGGCCCTTTATTTATTTATTTTAGTCATTGATACTTTGCTGATGGTAAATTTTGTACCACAGATAATACCGTTGAGCATCAAGATCAAGCACTTCGGTTTCTTTCTTTTGAATGAAGATTGAGGACTTGAAGTGCTGATTAAAAACAAAAATATATATTATAATGTCTTCACCAGGCAAGATTGATCATAAGGCTACTCTTGATGCTGCCTCATGGATGTTCAATGTCGTCACATCTGTTGGGATAATCATTGTCAACAAAGCATTGATGGCCACATATGGATTCAGCTTTGGTGCGCATGATAATTCTCATAATATATTCAAATATCGTTGTTTCTTTTACATCTCTTTGTTTGCTAAACTTTATTCTTACCAAGTTTTATTTTGTTCCAAACTTGACCTTTTTTAGAAAAAAAATTTAATTTGTCTAACATCATTTTGCAGCTACGACTTTAACTGGTCTACATTTTGCCACAACCTCCTTGCTGACTGTTATTCTTAAGCAACTTGGTTATATTCAAGATTCTCACTTGCCATTCCTTGACGTTGTTAAATTTGTTATATTTGCAAACTTCTCCATCGTGGGAATGAACGTGAGCTTAATGTGGAATTCTGTTGGGTTCTATCAGGTAATTTCTTTTTGTTAATTGTTAAATGTTCATTCTTCCTTCAATTTTTAGAATTAAGACACGATGTTGTAATTCTTCTCTCATTATCAGATCGCGAAGCTGAGTATGATCCCAGTATCTTGTTTTCTAGAAGTTGTTTTGGATAAGGTGCAATACTCAAGGGACACCAAACTTAGCATACTGTTAGTTCTACTTGGTGTTGGAGTTTGTACTGTCACCGATGTTAGTGTCAACATGAAGGGTTTTGTGGCTGCCATAGTGGCAGTATGGAGCACTGCCTTGCAGCAGTATGTAAGTAACCATTAATCTTAAATTGGTGCTGCTGCAGATTGGAAATTATGAATTAATTTTCTGGTTATCTTGAAATTACAATAGTGGTGTATGATTGTATTTTTTACAGAATTAGTTTTTACCACTTTTTCTCAGGGTGAAATTAAGGCAACTGATGATTTTGGATTGTTTCGATTCATTCTGGGACCAATTATTATTCTTCTAATACTGCCTTGGCCTTTTTTCTTTTGGTGCAGTATGTACATCACCTCCAGCGAAAATATTCTCTTGGATCCTTCAACTTATTGGGTCATACCGCTCCCGTGCAGGCTGCTTCTTTGCTGTTAGTCGGGCCCTTTTCGGACTACTGGTTGACTGGAAAGAGAGTTTATGCCTACGGATACACTTTTATGTCCTTAGTAAGTTCTTATATCTATTAATATACTTGGGAAGAATTATGGCAACCATCAGAGTTAGTTCCTATTTTTAAAAAAATTGGCATTTTTCCATCTACCATAGTTGATATGGCACTCCTAAAAAAATGAAATATTGATTATTGAAAATTTTCTAAAATAATCTAACAATCTAGTTGTTTTATTATTAATCAGGACCAATTTTAATCTTTAACCATAATAAACAATTAATTAGCTCTATTCTCGATATGAAATTCATTATATGCACATTAAATTAAGAATTGTCCTACTTACAATGGTTCTGCTTATAATTTTGTCTACATGCTTAGATTGTGATGGAGCTTGGATTTTTCCTTTTAATACAAGAAACACTTTGATTGACATGGTGAAAATTTACAAAGAAGTCCTATAGTGGACGTAAAGCCCAAACCTTCTAAAAGCACACACCCCAAGCCAATATTATTGAGTTGTTACATTCCGATGGAATTTTAAAAAAAAAACACCCCAATTATTATTGATACAAGAGATGAATCATTGAAAAAACATCTGTCCAAAGACACCCAAATAGAACAATGGTATTTTCCTATCTCATACACATCTACACAATCCTTTGCTGGATTGTTGAACTTGAACACCTAGTATTCCTTCTCCTACCAAGTTCTTCGTAGCGTGGATTTGCTTGCATTGATGTGTAATTTCCTGTGCATCATCTCATGCTATGAGTGCTTCCCAACATAACTTGGTTTTACTGTGGCACCATCATCTCCTAGCCACTTCTTTTTCTTGGATAAGATAAAAACTTTATTGAAAGAAAGAACCAAAACGGCCTAATGGCCTATGAGATGAGAAATGCCCTTGGCCAAAAGAGAAGGATCATCAAACATTCACAGTCTAGATTGATAATAGAAACAAAGTAGTTGACCTCGTTTTTTAATAATTTTCTTCCCAAGTCAGATTGCCAAGATTGTGATCGAGTAGAGGAGTCAAGGCTCTTAGAGCTTTCATAGTTTCATTGGACAGAGGAAAACCCTCTTCAAAAGTCTCTGTCCCTCTTTCACAAAGAGAAGTTTGAGTATCTATAAAAAAAAAACTGAAAAGAAAATACCAAGCCTCTTTAAAAAAAAAAATAAAAAGACCCAGCCTCTTTCTCTTAAGAGTTCTTAAGACTTGTCTCTTCTTGTATAGGGGTGATCCCTACAACATCAGTAAGGCCGTTGGTGAGCTCTGATGTTCCTCACAGTCATTGATGGAGGTTTTCAGTGATTGAAGGGGACTTTTGAGCTACAAATGAATGTTTCAGCTAGGAACAAACCACCCTCAATATTTTTCCTAACTTCAATAACTGCTTTCAAGCTTTTTACCAAACCTGAAGTTTATCAGGGCATTTAGTGAAGCCACCAAATAAGTTCCTTCTGAGTTTCCAAACTTCATAGACTTATAGAGTAATGTTCCTTAACTGCCCTGTGAAAAGGGTTGATAATGAATTTTTTTAATAGATGAAGCTCCAAGGAATCTAAATTCACCTCCAATTACTGTGGAATTGCCTTCTGGCTATCACTATTATCTCTTTTCTAGCAGACTTTTCTTACTTCCTGTTGAAACTTTCTTTTGAGGGTAACATCATGGCAAAAGACGAGAACTTATTTCTGCTTTTCACCTTATCGCTCTGGATGACTGACTACAGTACAAGTCAAGCCATTTCTTTCACTTTCATCTGAGAGGGAGGCCCTTTGAAGTTTTCAAAGAATCTTTTGATGAGGCCTACCAAGTCTTTCCAGCCTTTCTGGTTTTCACTCCATAGCCTTTTTGGTTTTCACTCCTTAGTCTTCTCTTTGGAAAAGAGTAATAGAACTCTAATTCACTTCCATAAATTATTAACAGTTTGATTTGTGAGTTGTGACCTACAAAATCTCGTATAATGAACAACCTTTGTGCCCAGTGGTTCATTTGGATCTTGTTGGAGACACGAAATTGCATTATCAAAGTCACCTTGCTTGTGAATCTGTGTTGTGTACTTCAATCTCAATTGGTGTGTTGGCATTTTCTTTGGGGTGATGCTAATTGCTTATTTAATAACTCAAAATGAAAATATTTTATAACTGCTTTTATGCCACCATCTGCAAAACTACACAAACAACTTTCTTGAAGCTAGTTGTTTGCTCAGCAACCGATCCTTACCAATGTGTATTTGTTTGCAGACGTTCTTAATCCTTTCATGTACCATTGCGGTAGGGACCAATCTCAGCCAGTTCATATGCATTGGTAGATTCACTGCTGTGACGTTCCAAGTGCTCGGCCATATGAAGACCATTTTAGTCTTGACGTTAGGATTCATTTTCTTTGGGAAAGAGGGCCTCAACATACAAGTAATTATAGGTATGATCATTGCAATTCTTGGAATGATCTGGTATGGCAATGCCTCATCTAAGCCAGGAGGGAAGGAGCGTCGTAGTTTTTCCTCCACAAGCAGCAAATCATTGAAGCACACTGGATCAGAATCTTCCGACCCTGATGAAAAGGTCTAGAGTTGAGTAGAATTTTTAGTGTTTATTTTCCCCTGCAATAATGTCCATTGAAGAAAAAATAAAAGGGAAATAATATAGAGAGAGAGAGAAAAAGAAACACTGGATATTTGACTTCAGTAGATTCCAGGAGATTCTTGACACGTAATTGACAGGTCCCTCACTGATTTTAGTTCATTATAGCTTCTTTTTTTTCCCTTTCTTTTATTCATATGAAAAGTTATGCCATCTTTTGAAGGGATGCAACCCAAAGGTTCCCCTACAAAAAGTTTACAATGTTACAGAGACCACAGTTATCAATAGTATAGATATTTTCCTACTTCAATCTCTATGTCTTGTCGCTGTTCCAACATTTTAATTCATCGTTTGACAATGGAATTATCGTATTTTATGCTCGGCTGATTGAAATTTTCTTACTATATCTGATTACCTCATTTTGATAGCCAAACATTAGTGGACCATTTGTTGCAATCTGATTTCTTCAGATTCACCCAGAAATTTATGCACGTGAGAAACATACCTTGTTATGTGTTAGGTGGGCTTTAAAGTGGAAGAAGGATCATTGAATTATTGGGAGGACTATAAGCAATAGGAACCTCCTGTGGGTTCAATTACTGTGGTCCCTCTGAAACAATGTTTGATCTTCCAATTGTTTTAACACAAACCCCTTTGAGACAGGTAATTGTGAAAACAATACCTACAAATAGACCTCACTGTGGCAGTTCCTCTCTGGAGAATGAATGCTTTCATGATAATAGTAAATTTTAAACCTAATTTGACACTTGTGGAATTTATTATCTCTGCAGGGCTTAGACAGCAGCTGCAACTTCCAGGACCTTTCATTTGCAGGTTGGAAAATGTTCTCTCTCTCTCTCTCTCTCTCTCTCTTTCTCTTTCTCTCTCTCTTAACATGTTATTCACAAGAAGATGCCTTATTTCCTATTGTAGCTAAGGAAAAGTTCAAAAGAACTTTTTCACTCCCATAAGTCTTGGATTTGCTGTGCTCATGATTATAGGAACCAGGCCCTTCTTTTACACTTCTTTTCAGTTTCACTTCTGTTGTCCTTATTTTTTAAATATTTTGGAGACAACCTAATGTTTAGGTTGGTTATATTGCCCAGTGGTTCTTAGCCCTCTCCCCTTCTGCCTGAGTGATTCTTTCAGTCATTGAGAAAAAAACAACAGAAAGGGTTCATGGATTTGCAAAAAAGTTTTGGAGAGAGAAAGTTAGGTTCATTCATTCATATACAGATACAGCTGCATCTGGGTCCAAGAATATGTCCCTATGTGCCTCAGAATGGCCATGGCTGCCTAAGATTTGGGTACAAAAAATTTGGACATTATCTACATTGATATTCCTTCAACATCATTATTCATCTCCTTTGCTTCCACAATTATCCTCTTGTTTTCAAAGCTGAATATAGCTTTTGAGTTTTGAACAGTATGTTACTGTTCAACTACTTTTAAGCAAATTATTGTGTGAGAGAGAGAGAGGAAAACCTAACATATTTTGAATCAAACAATAATTGACTAACATACATTGCTAATATCGAACGATGAAAGCGAACTGTCACTGGAAAGGCAAATAATTCGATTGTTTAGAACTCGGTTTGATAGTTATCTTGTTCTTTAATTTGTAGTTTTTAGGACTTGGAAACAATTTGATTGTCATTTTTTCTGACTATCATTGAAAACGTTTTTTTTTTAAAAAAAAAAAATTATTTAGGTTGTCTAGCAAAACAATGGGTTTATTCAATAATGCATTTTTGTTTTGTTGTTTTTTTACTTAAAATGTTAGTAGTGGTTTTAAAATTTTGAAAACATATGAGAAAATGATGAATAAACAAGCTTATTTTATGAAAAAACTGTAATGGTTTGTAAACATCATCAAATTTGATTAAGATTTCATTTTTATATGCTAGAAATTAACCCAGCCAAACTTTATTATATTAGACAATTTGGTGGATATTGGCCTTTGTGGTTTGATTTTAATCTTTATTTTCAATTCTATGTTTTATTCATTGAAGAAATTTCTGAAATTAATATGTATTTTTTTGTTAATTATTATTATTATTATTATATATATTTCTTTAATCCTATGAATTAAAACTTTATAAATCAGTTCAACGTCGAAACCACTTGGAGCGAACTTTGAGGGCTTCATGGGCCACAATGAACTAATACTGAGAGACCTGGACCCGTTATGGGTGGAAGATTATTTCCAATATTCATTACTCACTTTTATTTTAATCAAAATTATTAAGACTATTTACAAGAAAAAAAAAATGAAAAATCACGATTATTCAGGCCTCGTTTGATAACCATTTGGTTTTTTGTTTTTGGTTTTTGGTTTTTAAGCTTATAAACATCACTTCCAATTCTAAGTTTATTTGGATTTTCACCTACCTACTTCCCATGTTTTAAAAAACCAAGCCAATTTTTGAAAACTAAAAAAAGTAGTTTTCAAAAACTTGTTTTTGTTTTTAGAATTTGGTTAGGAATTCAAGTGTGTCTTTAAAAAAAATGAAAACCATGGTGAGGAAATTTAAAGAAAACAAGCATAATTTTTAAAAACCAAATGGTTATCAAACGAAGCCTAGTTTCTAATAAATGAATGGATGTTGCATCATATTTTGACGGTTTTTTCCCACTCTTTTTAAGAACATCATATTTCTAAGTTGGTCCTTAAAAGACCAAAATTTACATTAGATCCTTATGAATGACTTTTTCCAAAATAAAATAAATATCATGTTAATTTTCTACCAGTAAATAGGAAAACGTTTCTTTTTTAATTGCTAATTGATGTCAAAAATGAAATTTATATAGGAGGCAAGAGGACGGAGGCTTGGATGGCTAGCTAAATCCGGATGATTTCCACTAATTGGTTGCTTAGCGTTCATCACACACTCGTCAGAGAGAGGAGAGTGTTTTATCTGGCTTGGAGAGAGGATGCCTCTCAATGTGTGGAAATTTTGGTTCCCTATTGACTGTCGTCTATAATGTTTTCCTTTTGAGCAATTTGCATGTTTGCAATGAAAGGTTGATGTTATCAAAAAAAAAAAAAAAAAAAAAATTGATGTCAAAAATGAAATTTGTTTGTATTCATCCAAAAAAAAAAAATCATTAAATACAATTTTGGAAACTGGATCTCTAAAAAAAAAAAGATTTAAAATTTCTATCATCATCGTCGTTATTTTTGAGTTCTGATTCGAATATTTGACCTTTTGATCAAAGATACATGTCGATTGTTGCTGAATTATGTTCATTTTGGCTACTACTTTTATTATTGATTGATATATATAAATTATTACATTCTTCCTTTTTTTTTTTCTTTTAGTTCAATAAATTAATACATTCTTGAAGTATATGATTAATACTTTATATAATCAATATTGATGTGCTCTTTCTTTTGTGTAATAAATTGATGTAATTTACTACATATAATTGAAATGCACAATGATTGAAGAGAACATAAAAATAATACGTAATATATATAGTTAATGTCAACGAAGTACTTCAATAAATTTCTCAAAACAAATAAATGCTTCAGGAGGTTTTTGGAATTAACTCATTAATTACTCTATTAATGTCATTAAAAAAAGGGTAAAATTATTGTTCTAGACCCTATTGTACCAAAAAAAAAAAAAAAAAATCCCTACAAAATTTCCCTGTTTCTAATTGGGTCCCTTTGTTTAGAAAAAGTGTTCTGTTTCCGGTCGATCCTTACTGTTAATTTTTTTTATTATTAAAAGAATTTGGATAACAATTTATTTCAAGTTCTAATTTGATCTCTCGTGTTTAAAACAAAAAAAAAAAACAAAAAACAAAAATTCAATCCTTACCGTTAAAAATAATTAAATAATTGGGTTAAACTTTAATATTTGAAAACAATGCTCAAACAAATTGATATTTACTCATTTTGTTACATATTTTTTTCAAATATGAAATAGTCATATATTGTCAAGTTTCCTTTTTTATTAAAAAAAAAAAAAGAAATGATTTTCAACTGTTGAATTTCCATCTTCTTTGGGCAGATATGAGTAGAATTAATGAAGCAATTGGAAGCCAGCTTTGGGCATATCCATTATCCCATCCCTTTCAATATGATCTCTAGACTAACTAGGGTTAGATTGACTATTATCTCAACCATCCGATCAAGTTAGGTCCGATCAAGAATATTTTACACCAATTCAAATAAGTTCATAACTCAACCCTAACAAACCGTCTTAATCTAGAATTCAATTTTTAAAAATTCACGAGTTTTTTTTCATTCATATTTACATTCAATCAGCTCTTCGTCAAAACACATAAAAGAATAAAAGACACAAATCCATAACAAACAATCGAAACTCCCAAATTAAAAAGAAAAATTCCGATGGTTAAAACCGCAAGCAAAGAATAATTACAAAAAAGAAAAGTTTGGTTGAAAACATTCAAATAATGAAGGGATTGAAAGAGTGTTCAACCTCCAAACCTAACTTTCATTTTTTTTTTTTCTCCAACCAAGTTTTTCAAAAAGATGTAAAATAAAATAAATATTTGCTTCGTCCTTTTATGTTGAAATAATGGCATATCCAAAAGTACTTCTTCCACCATAGCACGGCAATGAATAGAATTAAATTAACCATTACTAAGCTCGAGTTAGAAAATTAAAATGATGAATTAAACTAATTTAACTTTTTTTTTTTAATAATTAATGGAATACATTCATCCAAAAATAATAATGGTGGGTCAAGAAAGTGGGAAAAGCGATAGGTCTCGTGTGGGAAATTGATTTTATTTGATAATTATTCTTTTACTATTCATTAGTACTTTCATACAAAGAAAAACACCAAAAAGAAACCTAGACCCACACCACACCTCTTTAATTTCCATTTCTTCTTCATCCAACCTAATCATCTTAACCCGACTTTAATTAATTAATTAATTAATTCGATATCATTTGGTCGTAAAGTCCAAATATATGTTAAATATGTTTACTAAGTAAAGTGGGGTGGACGAATAATCGAGTTTTCATCACTTTCTACTACCTATCAAGATTAACTATATATGCTTTGAGTAGTAAAAGTCAAAGGATCTGGATATATCCAATTAGTTGAAATGGTTGAGACATTAATAACATTTTTGTATAGGTCAAAAGTTTAGTCAGGTAAAGCTAAATTTTAATTATGTTACAATCATTAAACTATATATTTAGGTTCTTTCCATGGCTTTGAGATAACAATATGAGTATTATATCACACTTTCAACCATATAAGATGGTACCAGGGTGTGATTGATTTAATGAATTTTCTTTTAAAAATCAATTAAGGGTCTGGAATACCTTTTAGTTTAAATGTTTTTACAAAAATGCATTTTGTTTAAAACATTTTGTATAAAATGGTTTATAATTTAAACACTTATATGTTTGGTTTCAGTTCCTCATATGTGATTTTATACACAAGTTATTATAGACTAAAATCTCTTTTTTAAAAATTTATTTTCAAGTGTTTCCCTCCAAATGATTTATTTCTCAATCTCATTTTTTAATAAGTTATTTTTAGTGAATACCAAACACTAGAATTTAGACACCACTTTGGAAGAACTAATTTTTGTTAATCAATAGGTCGAATTTTGTTAATGAACTTATTGGGGTTTAAATGTCAAACAACACGACAAAGTGATATGTCCATGTATTCCAAATATGTAAACACAACAATAATTGAGTAATACACCACTTCATGTTAACAATATATTTAACATCATTCATACATACACACATGTATTTGTGTGATCGTTTTTTTAATTTTATTTTTAGGATTTTTATTTATAATAAAATAGACTAAAATAATTGTAAATATTGCGAAATTGAAGTATATCTGTTGATGATCAAATTTCGCTAGGTAAATTACTTTCGCTCCACGTGATAATCGACAGTGAATTTGTTTGAGAGCGGGAGAAGACGTGGCCTGCAAAAGAGTAAACCTGCACACTGGTGTGGTGCTAGCCACACCGCCTCCGATGCTTAAGTCAGAAAACGGAAGAGGAGAGCAAGAGAGTAAGAGAAGAGAGTCGAGAATTGAGTTCGGGTCTCCTTCTTCAGTGGCGAAGAGGGGTATAAATACCTGCTCGTGCTCCTAGGGTTTTTAGGAATTCGGAGGCGTTTCGGGACAAACCAGACGAAACCGGGGCGGCTAGAAGCATCAGGGACCGAGAGGAGGTGACCGAGCTCAGCCTCGGTAAGGCCGAGGCCGACCATATGGGTCGGGCCAAGTTGGCCCGGCCCTTTGGTCGGTTCTTCCTCTGGGTCGGTCTCCCAGCCCTATTTCCGCCCGGGTGTCCTCGTTAGCTCCTTGTACACCATGGTGGTCCAAAATTACCTATAACATTAAGCCCTCACTCTTGAATTGGGATTCAGGGTGACTTATTGCTATAGGTTGAGCTCCTTAAGCCCGATCTAAGAGTAATGACCTTGGTCTTGCGCTGACCTATGTGCAGCTTGGTTGTCATCCTGCAAAATAGGATAGAAATAGACACTCCCTGAATAGGGGTTAGGTGAAATGGAGATGAAAAAGGTGAGGGATTACAAAAGTGCTGCTGGTCGGCCTCGGGAAGAGGCCAAGCACAGTTATCTCCCTTTTAGCTTGTCTACTCGGCCTCGGCCTCGGGAAGAGGCCGAGCATTTTTCCAATTTTGCTTAGGGGGCGTTGCCCCCGAACCTCCACCAGGCGCTTCGCCCCTGGACCCCCGTACTTGGTCATTCGGAGTGCATCATTCCGGATCCAAGGCTTATCCACAAGCAGAAACAAGAAGAGTAGAGGATTTCACGATCCTGCATCGAAAAGTTAATCTCTGCAAAAGAAAAATGAGGGAAGAGGCTAGAGTCGGCCTCGGCCTCATGCCCCTTTTAGCTCAAAACTTAGCTCCCTGCATTCATACGTTAGTCCTTGTAGGAAAACAATAGGAGAGTAAGCCAGAACATGTAACCATTGGTTAGACATGTTAAGCTAGTGTGCCTTTTGTTTAATAGGGAGTGCATATCCCCTATTACTTGCTTTTTGTTTAATAGGAAGTGCATATCCCTTTTGTAGCCCCCAATCTCAAGTAAAACTTCTTAAAAACACAAAGTACAGTTGAGAAAATAGAAGAATACCTTTAACGTCTGTGCTCGGCCTTTGCAAGAGGTGCTCAGTTTCTACTCCTGCCAGGTGAGCTTGACTCAGATGAGGTAGACTTGGTAGTCCATGCTCATGCAATCTCAGGTCTGGATGAGGCTAGGTAGACTCGGTAGTCCAAGCTCGCCTGACGTGAAAACGCTTAGGCCAGATGAGGTGAGGTAGACTCGGTAGTACAGGCTCACATAGTCTCAATCTGGATGAGGCGAGGTAGACTCGATAGTCCAGGCTCGCCTGATATGAAGATGCTCAAGCCAGATGAGGTGAGGTAGACTCGTTGGTCCAGGCTCACGTAATCTCAATCTGGATGAGGCGAGGTAGACTCGGTAGTCCAGGCTCGCCTGATGTGAAGATGCTCAAGCCAGATGAGGTGAGGTAGACTCGTTGGTCCAGGCTCACGTAATCTCAATCTGGATGAGGCGAGGTAGACCCGGGGGTCCAGGCTCGCATGCAGGCGTGGGCACTAAACTGAAGAGCTTAGGCTCGCAAGTAGGCGTGGGCACTATAGGCTCGCATGTAAGCGTGGCCTCTATAGGCTCGCATGTGAAGCGTGGGCACTGAGCTGAAGAGCTTAGGCTCGCATGTAGGCGTGGGCACTATAGGCTCGCATGTAAGCGTGGGCTCTATAGGCTCGCAGGTGTTCAATCTCGCTTGCAATAACAGGATTGGTCTTGGTCACAACCATGGCCGTGGTCGGCCTCGGTCACGGGCATGGCTCAGGTCGGCCTGGGCCTCGATCATATCTGGGGTCGACCTCGGCCTCGGCCATATCTGGGGTCGGCCTCGGCCTCGGCCATATCTGGGGCTGGCTTCAAACAGTCTGTCGTCTTTCGTATCCAGCTCCTTTGCTTCAATCTCGATCTCGTCTTGTGTCACAATCAAATTTGCCTTGATTATGCGATCTTGGGGACACTTTTGAGGCCTTGGAAGGTCGGCCTCGGCTTCAGCCTAGGGTCGGCCTCTGCCTCGGCCCAAGGATGACCTTAACTTAGGGTTGGCCTCAACCTGATAGCTTCTTCCTCTTAGCCCTCAGTCTCGTTCCAGTATACACTGCCTTAGTTTTGGATGTTGATGGAATGGCTTCCAACCCTTCCTGGTGCCTTCGATCTTGGTGTCTTCCACCCGGTCTAGGCTTGTGTTCGTTCTTGATTTCTCCTCAAAAGATGGTTCTGATCGGTCTGTATGAATATCTCTGGTCGACCTCGGCTTGGTCGGCCTCTGCCTGGTCGGCCTCGGCCTCGGCCATCGCACGGCTCGTCTGGTAGTCGTTGTTCGTCTTGGAGTCCTTTGACTTCTGCAGGTCTCCCCGAGGATTTCCGAGCTCCTTTAGTGTGTTTAGAAGCTCAGTCTTCCAAGGGATATTGTCTTTCTTGGCCTCGGCCTCGGCAGTCCTGGCTTCAGCTTCGGCAGCTCTGGCCTCGGACTCGGCAGTTTTGGCACTTCTACGCTTCTCCTCGATCAGATTCCTCAGGTCTGTCTTGGTATGACCGTAGCTTGGTGTTGAAACTGTGTGGTCACAATCCTTTAGCGTGCTTGACTCTGGGCTCCTCAAAATTGTACAATCAGTAGGCTTGAGCCCCCTGATCTTGCTGGTCATGCTGCTAGTCTTCTTTCCCTTCGTTCTCGTCTCTGATTCTGCAGTGTGCTCTATGGGCTCCTTCCCCTTCCTCGGATCCCTAACCAGCCTCTCATCAGGGGTTTTAGTGCTAGGACCAGGTTTATCCAAGATACGAAGTATCCTGGACAAATTATGATCCATCGCACTTACTTTGTTTTCGAGAGCAGCAAATTTTAGATCAGCTTGCTTCTCTCGGGATGAGGGCAGTGGAGACTGAGGATGAGGAGATTCGGTCCGAGGCCGATCTCGGCCTTCTTCCCGTGACCTCCGCTGGTGGCGGTCACCATCCGAATTCTCTGTGTTTATGTCTAGATTTCTCTTATCCATCCCCTTACTCATGGGGTGACCGATATGCATATTTGGCAAGCTTTCTTCCCCACAGACGGCGCCAACTGTTGATGATCAAATTTCGATAGGTAATTTACCTTCGCTCCACGTGATGATCGACAGTGAATTTGTTTGAGAGCGGGGGAAGACGTGGCCTGCAAAAGAGTAAACCTGCACACCGGTGTGGTGCTAGCCACACCGCCTCCGATGCTTAAGCCAGAAAACGGAAGAGGAGAGCAAGAGAGTAAGAGAAGATAGTCGAGAATTGAGTTCGGGTCCCCTTCTTCAGTGGCGAAGAGGGGTATAAATACCTGCTCGTGCTCCTAGGGATTTTAGGAATTCGGAGGCGTTTCGGGACAACCCAGGCGAAATCAGGGCGGCTAGAAGCATCAGGGACCGAGAGGAGGTGACCGAGCTCGGCCCGCACAAGCGAGCCTTGGCCCGACCCTTTGGTCGGTTCTTCCTCTGGGTCGATCTCCCAGCCCTATTTCCACCCGGGTGTCCTCGTCAGCTCCTTGTACACCATGGTGGTCCAAAATTACCTATAACATATATCAACGATAAACTTTAATCACAATTGTAATTATTGTTAATATAATATCCCATTAGTGATAGTAGTCTACATGCATTGTAATTAAAGTCCATTATAGCTGATAGATTTGTCAAAACTATTTGTAAATACAACAAAATTAATTCTGTCAATGATAGAAGTCTATCAACAATGGACTTTAGTCTATTTTTTTTTAAAGATTTTTTTTGGAAAAGGTCGATCAACTTTAATCTCAATTGTAATTATAGTTGATAGACTATTTTATCCGTAATAGTAGTCTATTATTAATAGACTACAAGCATTATGATTGAAGTTTATCAATGATAAATGTGTATCGTAAATAAATTTATCATATTTATAAATTTTTATAAAAGTTGCTATATTACGAATAACAATCCTTAAATTACTATCCAAAATAATATATATATATATGTGTGTATGTTTATGCCAGTTGAGCTCAACTCTTGTTGACAATAATATATATATTTTAAAGTATATGTGTATGTGTATGAACATATATGCATTACAAATTAATGATAAAATGAAAGAAGGAGGGAGAGAAATGGGGTTGGGAAATTGTAGGGAGGGTGGGGCCTACAGTTATATGTGGTGGGTCCCAGAAAACCTCCAATAATTGTATGTATCTGTGTTGTGCACGTGTGGTGTTCTCTCTCTTCTTTTCCAAGTTTTCCTTTTTCAATGTATCGCGTTTAATGCCTTTTCAAACTTTTTCAATCACGCCCCTAACCTTCCAATTTCCTTTTTTTCTTTATTATTTTATTATTATTGCTCCGATTAAATAGTAATTATTACTATTTTATATATACTTCCCATTTCATTTTCCTTTTCTTTTTTCTCATAATTTCAAAGATTTAAATATATATATATACATACATAGATTGGAAGCTAGAGTAACAGTGACAGGCTGGCCAAGCTGTCGGTGACCCAGCAGTCAAACTAAGCGATGGTAATACAATCCCTACGTGTCAAATTCAGCCACGTCATCACATTGGACATGGGCACGTGTCGATGGCAGCTTGTGGGACCCCCTTTCCACAACATCATCATCACCATCAAATTTGTTTTTCCCTTCCTCAAAAGAAAATCAAATAAATAAATAAATAAATAAAAGTTTTTTTTTGTTTCTCTCTCTAGAAAATTAGAAATACACCCCCACCTCCAGCCTCCGCCCATGCCAAAACCCATCATTTTCTCTCTCTTGAGATGAGAAATCAAATTAAGTTGTTTTTTTTAAAATAAATATATATATATATATATATATATATATATATTAGGATTTTGAAAGTAGGGCCCATTTGGAGAAAATAATAGGAGTTGTGGGACCTACTAGTAGCTAGAGAAGGACAGAAATTTAGAGAGAGAGAGAGTTTAGACTGACAGTCTCATCAAACTTATATCACTCAATAAATTTTATGTAAAGTGATTGTGTTGTAATCCATTGGTGTATCATTTCATAGCCAACACACACTCACAGATTCTTTCTTCTCTACTAATTGGATTCCATTGCCCCCTTCATTTCCTTTTCTTTTAAACAATCATCATCATTTCTTTTTTCTTATTTCTTTTTTCTTTTTTCCTTTTTCTTTTTTCTTTTTTCTTCTCCACTTCCACACGTGAGAGTAGAGATTTGAACTTTCAACCTTAGGAGTTTCTATAAGTAAAATCGTCATTGGTGTCTTAATCTAAAAAAAAAAGTCATATATAATATACTCTCATCTCAAGTTTATATATATAAACTACCATTAAATTAACAATATATCTTTTTTTATATGTTAAAAAGTTTTTTCTATACAAAATTTGAAGATTAAATAAAAATAAAATTTCAAATTAAAAATGTAGTCGATAAACTCCCACGATCATTTATGATGTCTCTTGACCTTTAAAAGTAATAACTAATAATTTCTTGACCTTTCAATTTTATTTCTGATAATTCTTTAACCCATTAAAAAATTTTAAAAATTCAAAGACTTATTAGATATAAATTTTAAGATTTTGAATATATTCTAGATTTGTAAAAGTGAGCATAACTAAACAGGAATTGGTATGTACTCTCGACCAAGAGGTCAGAGATTTGAATCCTCATCCCCAAATGTTAGATGTACTAAAAAAAAGAACATATTTTGGATTTTGTATCAAAATACATCCATTCATTTTGAAAATATCTAATAAATCAATGTTATATAATACAGAAAATTAAAAATAATGGATAGACTTCCTAAACATTTTTTCTACTGTTTGAAGACCTACCAGTTATAAAATTGAAATTTTATATATTTATTAAACACTTTGCTTTTACAAATATAATAAATTTAGATATTGAAATTGTAATTTAATGAAATATAATATTTTTTTTTTTTGAATTAATTGAATGAAATATAAATAATAAAAGATATGATTAAAATAATATTTAAAACTGAAAAAGAAGAGAGAGAATATGAGTTAAACGTGAAATGTAATTGGACGTATAAAGTTGAGTACATGTACGAGACAGCGAGAGAAAACGTGACGAGGGCGAAAGCGAGATTCTTTGTGCACACGTGTCAGTCCACCCGAGCGAGTTTTCGTGCTATTGTACGCGCTCCTTTTTTCTTTTTTTCTTTTTTTTTTTTTCTCTTATTTTTTGACCAAACCCTCTGCCTTTTCGCGTGAGGCAATCCTTTTTAGCCTAAATTCGCTTGTCGTAAGCAAATATCCGCATTTTCATTGTTTTTTCTTTTTTTTTTTCCTTAAAAAATAAAAGTAATAATAAAACTGACCGATAAATGATGCAAAGTTAACTGTAAAAACTGATACCACCACCAGGCTTTGCAAAATTACTATTTCCACTCTTATTTGTTGCTTCCACCACTTCCCTATTATTTTCTTATTTTTTCTCAACCGTTTTTTTTTTTTTTTTTAATCTCAAAGGTTGAGTAAATGAGAAAAAATAGGGTGGATAGGATTTTTTTTTTTTAAAAAAACCTGAAATTCATTAATAAGGAGAGTTCAAAATGCTAACCTCATTAAGGGGGGAACCACCAAGTAGTGAGATGAGGAGACCAAAAAATTTTCCTCTTGTCCCGCGAACGAGAGCTCCTCTGAACAAAGTCGAACAATCAAAAACTAGAATGTTGAGCAGCACACTGGGCTATTGTGTTTTGCTCTCTCCTACAATGCCTAAAAACCACAGATTCCATGCTTGCTGCAAGACCAAGAATGACATCGATGAGAGGTTTCATGTCCGAGAGGTCTTCCGTGACGCCGTTCAGCGCATTAACAACGAGCAAGGCATCCGATTCGACTTCAACTGAAATGCCCCTCTGCTTGTAGGTATCGACAATGGATTTGAGACCTTCCCATACTATCTTTGCCTCTAGAGATTTAACTGACACCGCCAGCTGGAGTGAAAACGCGAGAAGGAGGTCTCGACTGGGTAGTCTTTTACTTGGATGGGTCCATGGTTTGCATCAGTAATAGAGTGGATAGGATTATTTGACCAAATATTAATGACGTGAAATATCTACTTAATTTATTTCATTTTGAGCCATGTGTTAATTTATTTTATATACTTGTTGTATTTATCCATCCACTTATAATCGAAAAAAGAAAAAAACTTGGTTACATACTGGTAGGTAGGGATCCCTCATTAAAATGTTGACAACTAAGAGAACTTTTTTTTTTTTTCTCATTTTCTACCTTTGTCTTTTTTAGTTGTCAAGATTTAATGGAGTGTGTAAAAAGATTCCTACATACCGGTATGCAACCAAGTTTTGTTTATCGAAAGAAAAAATATACATGATTAACCATCGAACAAGCAAAAGAATTTAATAAAATGAAATGCAGAGGTTATTTTTAAACTAATACTAATAAGAAGTAAAAAAAATAATAATAATAAATGCGAATGAGAAATATCTTTTCAAACTATTCTTAAATTATATAAAAGAGTTATAGTTTTATAAAAATAAGTTGCTCGAGATGGTCCAAATTGTCCCCCAAAGGTTTTATGTGATGGGGATATTTTTTTATATAGCAAATTTCTCTTAAGTTCAAAACAAAAAAATGGTTATGATATTAAAAGGAAATAGCCAAACAAGAACAATGGGTTAACCATATATAAATGGGTGTCATTTGACCAAATTCCAAAATTGGAAGAATTTGTTTCCTTATGTTTTAGGCAGTGTTTGGTTGGCTTTTGAAAAAAAAAAAAAAACTTTTTATTCCTTTCCTTTTTCTTACAAAACAAACAAATGCATGAAAGTAAAAGTGCTTCCATTCAAACAGTTAAAAAAGCAATCAGAAAAGAGAAGTGAGAGAATCAAGCTTTTCAATGAAGTCGCTTTTAAGAATTATCTTGTTTAAAATTTTGTTTTGTTTCGTAAATATCAATATTCACGAAAAAAAAAATAAATTTATTATTCTTACAATTCAAAAAAGAAAGGAATTTGAAAGTTGAAAGGCAAAGTGGACAAATGTGATAGTTTGTTACTTGTGGGGTTAACATTTGTTTGACCTTTAAGACAAGTAAAGCCCAATTTTCTTGTCTTGTTTTGACTAATTTGCCATTTATCATTTTCTTTAATCATTTTATTGCAAAAGTTTTAGATTTTTATAGGTTGGTTTCTTGGGTTTTGTGCAATTTTTTTTTAATACAAATTTGATAAAAGAAAAAAAGGACTAATAATCATTATATTGTTAGGAAAGATTAGTCTATCAGACTTAGCTTATCAAATGTTAGGGTTGAATATGTTTTTGGTCTCTTAAACCTCTAAAATTTTAAATTTTGTATTATGGTCTTCAAATTTTTATTCATTTTCCTTTTAATTTCACTACCCGTTTCATAACTATTTGGTTTTTTAAAATTAAGCACCAAAAACACCACTTCCACCAATAAGTTTCTTGATTTTGTTATCTATCTTGTTCCCATGTTCTAAAAAATCAAGTCAAAAACTTGTTTTCGTTTTTTGAATTTGACTAGAAATTCAAATGTGCATTTAATAAAGATGAAGGAAATTGAGAAAAAAAAAAACAAGTTTAATTTTTAAAAACTATAAAAAAGAAAAAAGAATGGCTATCCTATGGAGCCTAGATTACGTGCATTAGTTCCTTCGCATAAGTGATAATTTGACGCTATATAGATCATGCATCCTACATCTTGTTAATTTATAAATACATCTTTTTTTTTTAATAGTATGTACCTACCCTAGATATGGATCGTTAAAATTCCAATCTCAAAATTTAAATAAATAAAACCAATTTTTTTTTTTTTTTTGAGTACATCAACATTTGGGGGTGGGAGGATTCGAACCTCTGACTTCATGGTCAAGGGTACATGCCAATTACCGCTGAGCTAAGCCCGCTTTGGCAAAATAAAACCAAATTTACTTGTAACTTTATAGGATTGTAGTCTATATAAATTATAAAGTCGTACAAAATTATAACGATGTACTTGAATGAGAAAGAAATCATAAATAGATAAAAAAAAAAAAAAAAGAGTATATATTGAATACAAGTTAGATAGTGAAACATATAAATGGAAGGAAAAAAAAATCATGACATGGTCTAGAGTAGGATCATGTCAGGCTGGTTGTCCTCTCCATTTGGAATGGGGTTGGATTAATATATATATATATATATATATATATATATATATATATATATATATATATATATATATATATATATATATATATATATATATATATATATATATATTCGTAAAAGTTCAAGACTAATTACTTTTCATAATAATACACATTTACTCATTAAAATTTCCCATAAAGTTTACAAGACTAAAATTAAGAATCAAAGGGGCAAATGACCAAAGTATAAAGCTATAAAATATATTTACTAAAGTTTATTACAAATAGATAATAGAATATGCATTTCAAATTAAAATTCATTTACTTCCATTATACTTTTTAAAATAGAAAAATAGGACCATAACAAAAAATGCATTACCCGTCTCAATTTGTCATCCCTAATAAAACAAGACTAAATAATTATAAATACATAAATTATGCTCTCAAAATTTAGATTTGTTTGAGAGTGTGTAGAAATCTTTGCCAAAATGTCATTATTTAAAAAAAAAAAATCAAAATTATATTTTAAGGAATTATTCTTAAACATACTTATTTTTTAAAAAAGATGTCAAACGTATGACTGATTTTTCTTTAAAAAAAAATGACACAAAAAACATATAGTTACAATAAAAACAGATCAAACAAACAAAAATTATTATTTTTTAAAAAATAATCATTATTTTCCCCTCCTCTAAAGAAAAATACATGAAAAATGTGATTAAACTTATAATGCAAGAAAACCAATTTCCTAAAATTAGGGATTTATGTTGGCCTATTCTACTTTTTAAAGTTGACTCTATCTTTATTTCTACTCCAAAAATAATAATAAAAAAAATTTTCCTCAATTTGTCTCGTCTTCAACATATATATTTTCCTACTACATTTATCTACAAATTTGTTAAGTTAATTATCATTATTATCTTAATTCAACCACTCGTAGTAAAGTTTTGGGCCTCTTAAGCCCAATTTAAAAGCCCAATTTTCCCATCTGAAAAAGATAATCTAGGAAGAAGTGAAAGTTTAGGAGTGAAAAAAACTGATTTAAAAAGACAGTTCATCCTCCAATTATCCGAACTATACCCGACAAAATATGTGTAATGACAAATATACCCTTCGTTGTCCCATAAATTTCAGAACTGTCCTTCACTCAAAAGGAACAATCTCAATTATCGGATACCCCTCCGGCGGAAAAACAAAATTCCCCACGTAAGGACTATAAAGCCACCTGAATGTTTTTTTTTTCTTTCTTTTCTTTTTTTCATTTTCCACCGAGTACCCCTGCAATAACCACGACCATGAAGGGTATTTTCGTCATTTTTCTTGCATTTGGGTTATGATTAATTTCATGACTAATCAAGTAAATGTTGATTTTGTCCTTAAGGTTAATGCATTGTGACCTTGACAAAGAGGTCGATTGTTTGAATCTCGTCGCACATATTTGTTCAACTTGGAAAAAAAAAGTATTTTTACAAAAATTACAATAATGAATGAATTAAAAAATAATTAAATATGTATAGTTTATTAAAATTAAAATTTTTGTTTTGATTTAGATAAAGATTAAAAAAAATTTTATTCTCAACGGTTTCAGGAAAATGCTCTTTTATGGAATCATATCAACACCTCGAATCACTCTCGATACAGTAAGCTTCGCGTGATACGGTGGGGTGAAATTATGATTACATCGTGGATGCTTAAACTAGTTCGTTTATAGATATTTTGCTATAAGATACTAAAAAAGAAAACCTAACAGCTTAAATGACGCATCAATTTACATTTTTGTTCTCTCCCTCTCATCCAATCCAATCCATTTTAAGGACACACAAAGATCATTAATTATCTATAAAATTCGAAGAAAATTATAAGTAAAATTAATTGAAGGAATGAATCATTAAAGGAAATGAAATGAAACAAATCAATCAAAGTGTGAAAAGAAAACCCAAATAATTCTAATGATAAAAAGAGGTTCATGAAAAATTAGAAAACTCGACCACATGCATGGAAATTGAAATAGAAAGCACTATTTAATGAAGAGAAAGGGATAGCAAAACATGCAATGTAATTGCAACTTCCAATTGTTTTAGAGCCCTCTAAAATTAATTATATTCTATAAAATTAAAACAGACACAGAAAAATAAAAATATAATATTATTATTAGTTAATAAAAAAAAAAAAAAAGAAGAAATGAAAATAGATGTTCAATTAATTGATGGCGATGGATCAATCGTTGATCACACGTATGTGAACATAAAGCTAGAGAGACAAAGGGATCATTTTAGAGAGAGAAACAAACAAATAAAAAAAGAAAGTTAATTAAAGATTAATTAATAAATTTAAAAATGGATACTTTACCAGATATCACGTACTCATCTCCCTCTTAGAGAGACAAAGAAGCTGTTTTGGAGCCACGAAATTAGTAGAGATAAACTCTGAGTTTTCTAAAGCTTTCAACTTTCAAACCTTTAATTAATTCATTCTTAGATAAGCTAAATTAAGCTTTTTTAGTGAGAGAAACCCATTAATTAATTCAATTTCCATTAGGGTTTTCTTTGTTACAGACTCACATGGCATGTGAGCAACAGCTGTGTCCACTCTCTCAACTTGATAAATACCCTTCTTACCTTCCTTACTCCGACTTTTGACCCTTCTCTTTGATCCCATTTCTCTCTCTAACCACCAAAACCAAAACCCACTTTCTTTCTTTCTTTCTTTCTCTCTATCAAAAACCAGAGCTACTGAGCTCTTCTTCTCTCTCTCTAATGGCGGACTTCAAACCCTAAACCATTTTTCTGCTTTCTTTTCGCTTATTACCCCAAAACAATGATACCCTTTTGCCCATCTTCTTCAAAATCCTTTCTCAGGCTCTTTTTGTTCCTTTTCTCTCTCACTCTTCTCTCGCTCTCTGCTTTCTCTGTGACGCCTTCGCCTTCGCCTTCACACAGAGATACCCAGCAACTGATTTCCTTCAAATCTTCGCTTCCCAATCCGACCGTTCTTCAAAACTGGGTTTCCAATGGCGACGCGTGTTCGTTTCCCGGCATTATTTGCAAGGAAACCAGAGTTTCCGCAATAGACTTGAGCTTCTTGTCTCTGAGCTCTAATTTCAGCCATGTGTTCCCTTTGCTTGCGGGGCTCGACCATTTGGAATCGCTTTCTCTCAAATCTACTAACCTCACTGGCTCCATTTCTCTGCCCTCTGGATTCAAGTGTAGCTCTCTGCTTTCGTCTGTAGATCTGTCACTCAATGGCTTGTTTGGCTCGGTTTCTGATGTCTCTAACTTGGGGTTTTGCTCCAATGTCAAGTCGCTTAATCTGTCCTTTAACTCGTTTGATTTTCCCCCGAAAGACTCCGCCCCCGGATTGAAGCTCGATTTGCAGGTTCTCGATCTTTCTTCCAACCGGATTGTTGGGTCGAAGTTGGTTCCGTGGATTTTCTCTGCTGGGTGTGGTAATTTGCAGTACTTGGCATTGAAGGGCAATAAAATCAGCGGTGAGATTAATCTCTCCGCCTGTAATAAACTCGAGCATTTGGATATTTCCGGCAACAATTTCTCGGTGGGTATTCCGCCGTTGGGGGATTGCTCTGTTTTGGAGTATCTTGATATCTCCGGCAATAAGTTCACCGGCGACGTTGGACATGCTCTGTCGTCTTGTCTGCAACTCAGCTTCTTGAATCTCTCGAGCAACCAGTTTGGAGGTCCAATCCCTTCATTTGCATCGTCGAATTTGTGGTTTCTTTCGCTTGCTAACAACGATTTCCAAGGGGAGATTCCTGTAAGTATTGCAGATTCGTGTTCTAGTTTGGTAGAGCTCGATCTTTCTTCTAATAGTTTGATTGGGGCTGTGCCTGCTGCTTTGGGGTCTTGTTTTTCGTTGGAAACTTTGGACATTTCGAAAAATAACCTCTCTGGTGAGCTCCCCATTGCTGTTTTTGCTAAAATGAGTAGTCTCAAGAGACTCTCTGTCTCGGATAACAAGTTTTTTGGGGTTTTGTCGGATTCTCTGTCTCAACTCACCACTTTGAACTCTTTGGATCTGAGTTCTAATAACTTCTCTGGGTCGATTCCGGCCGGGCTCTGTAACGACCCTAATAACAGCTTGAAAGAATTGTTTCTTCAGAACAATTGGTTGACGGGTCGAATCCCTGCAACTATTAGTAACTGTTCTCAGCTGGTTTCTCTGGATTTGAGCTTCAACTTTCTGAGTGGGACGATCCCTTCCAGCTTGGGATCGCTTTCTAAGCTTAAGAACTTGATTATGTGGTTGAATCAGCTGGAGGGGGAGATTCCATCGGATTTTAAGAACTTTCAGGGGCTTGAGAATCTAATCCTGGATTTCAATGAGCTCACCGGGACGATTCCTTCTGGGTTAAGCAATTGCACCAACTTGAACTGGATTTCGTTGTCGAACAACCGGTTGAGCGGAGAGATTCCCACCTGGATTGGGCACCTACCCAACCTTGCCATCCTTAAACTCAGCAACAACTCGTTCTACGGTAGGATTCCTCCGGAGTTGGGCGATTGTCGGAGCTTGATCTGGCTTGACCTCAATACCAATAACTTGAATGGAACGATCCCTCCGGAGCTGTTTCGTCAATCGGGTAACATTGCTGTTAACTTTATCACCGGGAAGTCTTATGCTTACATTAAGAATGATGGTAGTAAGCAGTGCCATGGAGCTGGAAATTTGCTTGAGTTTGCTGGGATAAGACAGGAACAAGTGAACAGGATTTCAAGCAAGAGTCCCTGCAATTTCACCAGGGTTTATAAGGGAATGACTCAGCCGACGTTTAACCATAACGGTTCGATGATCTTTCTCGATCTTTCGCACAATATGTTGTCTGGTAGTATTCCCAAGGAGATTGGTTCTACAAACTATCTCTACATATTGGATTTGGGCCACAACAGGCTCTCCGGAGCCATTCCGCAGGAGCTCGGCGACTTGACGAAACTGAACATTCTTGATCTCTCAAGCAATGAGCTTGAAGGATCAATTCCATTGTCTTTGACTGGACTTTCCTCCCTCATGGAGATTGATCTATCAAACAATCATCTCAATGGTTCAATACCCGAATCAGCTCAGTTCGAAACGTTCCCGGCATCTGGTTTTGCAAATAATTCTGGCCTCTGTGGGTACCCTCTCCCTACATGTGGGGTTGATTCAGCAGCTAATGCAAATGCTCAGCATCAAAGATCTCATAGGAAACAGGCATCGCTTGCAGGGAGCGTCGCAATGGGGTTACTCTTCTCCCTCTTCTGTATATTCGGTCTGATTATAGTCGTTATTGAGATGAGGAAGAGAAGGAAAAAGAAGGATTCTACTCTTGATTCTTATGTCGACAGTCGTTCCCAATCTGGCACGACGACGGCCGTTAACTGGAAGCTAACCAGCACCCGTGAAGCATTGAGTATCAATCTTGCGACGTTCGAGAAGCCACTTCGGAAGTTGACATTTGCAGATCTTCTCGACGCGACGAATGGCTTCCACAATGATAGCCTGATTGGTAAAGGTGGTTTCGGCGACGTATACAAGGCTCAATTGAAGGATGGAAGCATTGTAGCTATCAAGAAGCTGATTCATGTCAGTGGACAGGGTGATAGGGAGTTCACTGCAGAAATGGAAACCATTGGCAAAATCAAACACCGAAACCTGGTACCTCTTCTGGGCTACTGCAAAGTCGGAGAAGAACGGCTTCTCGTGTACGAGTACATGAAATACGGAAGCTTGGAAGACGTTTTACACGACCAGAAGAAGGGCGGGATCAAACTGAATTGGGCTGCAAGAAGGAAGATTGCCATTGGAGCTGCAAGGGGACTGGCTTTCCTTCACCACAATTGCATCCCTCACATCATTCACAGGGACATGAAATCAAGCAATGTCTTATTGGATGAGAACTTGGAAGCTAGAGTCTCAGATTTTGGAATGGCAAGGCTGATGAGTGCCATGGACACCCATTTGAGTGTCAGCACATTAGCTGGAACACCCGGTTACGTCCCTCCCGAATATTACCAGAGCTTCCGATGTTCGACAAAAGGCGATGTTTACAGTTATGGTGTCGTCATGCTCGAGCTCCTAACAGGAAAGCGACCTACAGACTCTGCCGATTTTGGGGACAACAATCTTGTCGGATGGGTTAAACAACATGCCAAGTTGGACCTAACCGAAGTTTTCGACCCCGAGCTCATGAAGGAGGATCCAAGCCTCAAGATAGAGCTTTTAGAACACTTGAAGGTAGCTGTTGCTTGCTTAGATGATAGGTCATGGCGGCGTCCAACGATGATCCAAGTGATGACGATGTTCAAGGAAATCCAAGCAGGGTCAGGGATGGATTCGCAATCTACAATCGGAACCGACAATGGAGGATTCAGTGTCGACATGGTAGACATGAGCTTAAAGGAAGTACCAGAAGGCAAGTGACAGAGAGGAAGAACTCAAGAGAATTCTTTTGGGGGAAAAAAAAGGTTCAAAAAGAAGAAAGGAAGGTGGAGATTGAGAGATTTGCAGCTCCAAATTTTAAAAATTTTCTTCTTTACCACTTTTGAGATGGAATGCAGCTGCTAGTGTATCTCTACCAATTGAATGTATGTAATCTTGTTATTTTATACATAAAAGTTGTTTAAAACTTTTGTCATAAAAATGTGTATATAAACAGTTTCTTTCAGTTGTTGTTATGCTTTCTTTTTGGTTGTTTATATATGAGAGACCAATGGATGATTATTCATGTGAAAAGAGCTGCTTCATTTTTTTTGACCTCACTTGATGGGGACTAAGTAGAGCTTTCTTTTGGCCCTTTCCCTCTCAAATCCCTCCCCCAACCTTTTCTTTTCGATCTCAATTACGTCTCTAAACTTTAACGAATGTTCTTTGTTTCGTCTTCGACTTGGCTTAAGTTTTTGTTTTTGTTGTATCCTATGATATGGTTTTGTGTCTAAGGTAAGCTACAATGAGTATTAAGAAGTTAGCTAAAACTCGATAGAGGTTGAGTTTGTATGTTACTTCTCGTTTGTTCGTGACTTCTTTCTTTTTTTTACCATCTCTACCCTAGATTTTGAATCGTTTATGAGTCATTCAATTAGAATTCCTCGAATCATTCTAAAAGCTTTCCTCATTAATTTGGTGTGCATGAGTTTTAGCATTTGAAGCCAATTTAACATACATTTTTGGACCACTCCTAAATGGATAAAATTGTCATAATTGCAAACTCCTACCCCCACAACCATTACCTTATATCCTCAAATTTTTCTCTCTCTTCTATTTTATTTTATTATATTTTATTTAAATATGAGAATAATAATAATAATAATAATAATAATAATAATAATGTGGATAAACTATTTAGTTTTGTCTCTTTTTCCATGGACAGTGTGCATCACACATGCTCGTGACCCAGAAAGCAGAATATTATAATCCTCCCTTTCTATCTTGGAAAATGTGTCCCCTCATTTTATATTCAACATTTTTTTAAAAAAATATATAAAATATTATTATTTTATTAAAAAAGATTATGACCATTTGATTCAAATCCAATGGTTTCTCTACCTTGTTTGAAAAACTCTTCTCAAAAAAAAAAAAAAAAAAAAAAGAAACTCCCTTTTAAAAGTTAGGATCAAAGGACTTTTAAAATGGAATAGCTTCATGTTTATTATTTAACAAATTAGTGCTTAAATCTTATTTTGATCTCAACTTTCATATTTATTTTCCAATTCTATTTTTCAAACTTTTAATAATTTGTTTTGTTTTGTGAAGTTTGCATAAAAACAAAAAAGAATTGGTTGATTCACATGATAATTAGAGGTCTATGTAAGCAACTATTTAAACCTACCAGTGCATTAAATTTTAACATTGGATTCAAATTCAATAATTAAAAAATGTCAAATTACAAATTTGGTCTTTATGTTTTGGTGAAAGTTAAAATTTAGTCCCTATGATTTGAATAATTAGAATTTCGTCTCTATGTGTACAAAATCTTATAAATAGTGTCTATGATTAGATGCTACTAACGGATTAAGTATATAACAAGATAGCAATTTAACCAAAAAAATTTAACCCTTAAATCAAAATGCTTTTTTAGGTCAAATTAAAATACTAAAATAAGAAAGCACAACAGTGCCAAAATATAATAACTACTGCAATTATTATCCTTAAAAAGGAAAAAAAAAAACTAGTTCGTTAGAATATATTTTAAAATTTTTTAAGATAGTTAATTTTCAAAAAAAAAAAAAAAAAAAAAAAGATAGTTATCTATGTCATTTCGTTTTCCAATTGGATTGGATCCAAGTGAACCAGCTGGGTGACATTTTTGACTTTTTAGAGAGCATTTCAAATAATAAAAATTGAAGGAAATATTCAATTGGGCATTTAAATGATTTTGAAAGCCCTGCCTTAGTTTATTGGATGTTATATTATTTTTTGTTTGATTTAGCTTTTTCTTTTTCCTTTTTTTTTTTTGGGTAATAAGAAGTCTTTGTTTTCTTGAATGTTAAAGGTATTCTTCCTTGTAAAGTTTCTTGCTTTTTGCCAAATTTTTACCAAAAGTATATATTAGATGCATATTCTGGTGTAGCATTTGATGCCCCAAAAAAATATTTTGAAATGGTTGAAAATATATATGACCAAAATGTTTAAACACAAATAAACTCATTTTTGTGTTAATTTTCCTTCCTCAAGAGTACCCTTTGATATTTTAGGAAGGGCAGGAGAGAAAATCAGAAGTTAATCACCATTGGCCTTCTTCAAATAACCATTCGTCCAGCTTTTTTGATCCTCTACCACGTTGAAATTTGGATCATATCCAATTCAGTTTCTAATGTACTTTCTTTTTATAAAGCTCGACCATTAATCATAGGAAAAAACTTCCCTGCATACCGGTATGTAGGGTCACCATTAAAATGTTGACAACTAGGAGAGATAATTTTTTTTTTTTTCATTTTCTCCCTTTCTCTTTCTTAGTTGTCAAGATTTTAATGGGGTATGTAGGGAGATCCTTACATACCGATATGCAGGGAAGTTTTGTTCTTAATCATATTATTCGGTAATCAAGAAGTGTGGACACTTAGGTAAACAATCTACTTCAAATAACCAACACGAACCTTTAAATAAGAATGACTAGTACATATTTAGGTCACACAAATTGATACAAAAAAGAACTTACTAAAAAAATGTTGTATTCAAAAGTGTGTAAGAAGAGGTGTTAGGTGTTAGTTGCTAGCGACCAGCACTCTTAACGATTGATAAGTGGAAAAAAAGATCTTTTTACTCATTGGTTAGAAAATAATAGCTATGTACGATTTTTTTGTAACCTAAAAATCTATCCATTCACTTCCTAAAATTAATCATATATTTCTCAAAGAGGGCCTAAAGATAAAAATTTCCACTCTAAACTTTATATTAAGGAAATTACTAAAGTACCCTTACCTCAAAATGGGTTGAGACAAGTACATTCTATACACTAATTTGCTTGGGCATTGTTGGAATTGTACTTTGCAAGGAGATTTGACTAGTAGATAAATCATTAATTAGCAATATCAAATTTATGATCACTTGGACAGTTAGCTAAGGTTAATTATTGTTTTAATGTTGGTTTGTGAGCATGATTGCATCAAGAAATAGTTAATAATAGATTTTTCATTGAACAATAAATAAATATCCATTTTTTTTCTTGTACCATATATAAGAATTATAAATTTATCCTTCAATTGTATAAGAGCTTCACTACAAGAAGAACAGTCTCTCTCGACGCACAAACTTGTTTTAATTAGTTTGGTGCTTGAGCTACCTATTTTTCTTTAATGAAAATTGGCAAACAAGGTTTAAGAAATATATATTTCCACAAAAATTTGAAGTCCTAGAAGTAAAAAATGGAAAGAAAATTGAAAGGGAAGAAGGGCAAAATCATAACTTGATGATTAGGTAATTTAGAGGGATGGAGGTTTCTATTTTATTTATTAAAAATTAAAAAAAAAAGAAAAAAAAAAAAGAAAAAAGAGAGTCATTTATCCTTAAAAAGGCCCAACTTTCTCTTCTCATCCATGCAAATAAAAAAAAAAAAGCCTGATTTTATATGCATGTCATTTTCTTCTCCTTCCTTTTTTTTAATGTTTCTTTTAATTATTGCTTCAAAAAGAAAGGTGTTTGATTTCCTTGTATATTATGGCCTACTTTAGAATAAAGTTTTTTTTTTCTTTTCTTCCCTAAAGTGGGGCCAGAATATTATCCAAAAATTTAAAAAAAATATTTATTATATTTATATAACTTATACAAAAATAAAAACTTTATGTAACCCCATTAATTATTTTCTTTCACCTTTTCATGAATTTATAAATATTTTTCTTGTTCATCCCTTTTATGTTATGATAGAAAAATAATTAACATAATCAACTATTATTAATATTTCTTACATGAGACATGAATTTGAATCACAGATCTCTTGGTCATTAGTACAAGACTTATGTTAGTTGAGTTATGCTCATGTTGACAATCAACTAATCTTTTTAATAATACTGCAAAGAAGGAAATACAAAAATGCAAAATAATATAGTCTTAACATATATAAGACTTGGTATTTAAATTTAGAAAAATAAAATAAAAATCATTTTTTTATTATAAAAAAACTCAAAGTAGAAATAAGCAAGCAAATAATTAATTTTTTAAAAAAGAACTGTAAATATTGGATATAAAGTCAAACTCCCAACAATTTATTGTTTATATATTTATTAATATTTTGAAAAATGAGAAATTAATTTGTAAAAATATTGAGCAAGTGGACATATATTTAGGTATAAGCAAGCGAATGAGATGCTTCATTATCCATTCATCTTGATCTTCAATCTCAGATCCCAAGATAGGGTTAGGTTGGAATAATAAATTTCAAATTTCAAATTTGAAACTAATTTAAAATTAGAAAGAAAATATGTAAGTTGTATAAAAAAAATATATTTGGTGGCTTAGCAAATCCATCCATCTCCATTATAATTAAAAAGAAAAAACATAAAATAGAAAACAGCTGTGAGAAAAAAGAAAAAAGAAAAAAGAAAAAGAAAAAGAAAAAGAAAATAGTGAAAATAGTTGGAGAAAGAATTGATTAAATTAATAGAAGTTTGCTGGGGTGCTAGGGTTACAGCATATCGTACAGATTCGGATTTTAATCCACCGATCTTTTGAATTTAATATTCCACCTGTCAATTACATTTATTTATTCATGCAACTCTGATTCTTCTCTTCTACCATGTACCTCATTTAATATTCTTTTTTTTTTTTTTAGAAATTTCCTTATGTTTGTTGGTAAAATTTGCAATATTTATTTGAAATTTAGAGTGAAATTTTTTGTCTTCCCAAGTTTAGGATAAATTTTGACCTTTTCTTTTTCATTTTCTTTTAACATTTTTATTTAAGAATTTCAAAAGAAAGCTGTTCTCGTCAATCGACCATTTTCTTTAGTTTATAATTTCTTATATATATATTTTTAACTGCTAAGAATTTTTATACTTAAACGTTGAGAAAATTCTAACTAAATTTTACAGTTAAAAAAATTAGTTGATCACAGTTAGAAGTTTATCTAATTTTCTTGTTATTATTGTAATTAAAATATTATATGGTTAGAATGTAAAACTTGGATCCCCAAATTTACAGTTCTGTTCTAGATATTTAACATTAAATTTGTTAGTAAATTAACTGTTTTCATATTTTATTTTAAGAGACGAATCACTCTAGTATTAAATTCTATGATATTTTTTCTCAACCAAAAAAAAAAAAAAAAAAAATCTATGATATTTAATGTGCAACTAATAAGTAAAAAAATAGAGCAAAGCATAATACTTATAATAATAAAATAATGCATATAATTCTTTGCGTCGTAGAGTTTGGAGGGTGGCCTAGTGTGCAGTTATTTACCATTTATGGAAGGAGCGTAACCTTCATGTTCATGGTTCCCTTTCTCATTCTCCTCAGCTTTGATTCAAGTGGTGAGATCGGATATCTTTTTTTCGATATTCATATTGGTCAAGTGTGCTAAATGCTAGTATGATGATGGTGTGTTTCCTCTCTCATAGGACCTTTTCTATCGAGTATTCTCTTATTTTGACTTTTCGTTGATGTCCGTTTTCGTCTTTGTCTGTGTCTTGACCTCATATTGTGAGGTCCTCCTTGTTGTTTTGTAATATATTACCTTTGAAAAAAAAAATAATTTTTTTAATATTAAAAATTTAAAATTTTAACTCATAAAAACATTATTAGTGTGTTTTTTTTTTCAACAAATAAAAGAGTAAGGATTCGAATAATGGGGTAATTAATTGAAGTAAGTTGAATCAAGATTGGATTGTGTTAGGCTCATATATTTCAATTAAAAAAATTCGATAGTATTTCTTTAAATAATGGGAAATAAACAATAAACAATATTTATTTATTTTAAAAAAAAAAAAACCCATAATCCACGTGTGATGAGTATAGAAAATAAATATAAAAACTGACTCTGAGAGAGAGGAAAAGAAAAATAAAATGGAATGGGTGGGACAGGGGAGGAGAAGAATCATGTGGTGGAGAGAGGAGGAAGGAGAAGCATCAGAAACAAACACGCGTTGGGTGGGCGACACGTGGGCCAATGGCCCAGTTCGACTTGTCGGACCTCTTACCCTACAACGTCCTCTTCCTATGCCGGTGCTGTCGTTTTTTTGTACTCTTTCCCTCCCAATCTCCATTCTCCACCCTCCGATTCTCATCTCCACACAAACCTTGTCAAATCCTTCGGCCCCACTTAAACTCACTACTCTACATACGACCATACCCGATCACAACTACATCCGCGCGTGCGTCTCGCTACTACCCTTTCTTTCTTCTCTCTTTTCCCTTTTCACGCTTTCACTTTCAACTCATGTTTATCTTTTTCCCTTCATCTTACTCTGAATTTTAGGTTAATTATTAGTGGGGTAAAACTTAAATTGGTGTTTTAACTTTGACGTGTGTCTAACTCTCTAAACTTTTAAATTCCAAAATTTAGTCCACGAATTTTCAAATTTTTTAAAGTTTACACATCTAATAGAATAAAATTGAAAAATTTAGAGTTTCGTTAAACATAAAATTCAAATTTATTTCTGATAGATCAATTATCCTTTAAAATTTTTGAATTTTTCACGGACTTGTTAGATTAAAATTGAAAGTTTGGGGATTTTTTAAATCAAATAGACAGCAAATTTTAAAATTTAGAATCTAAACCTGCTTTTAAGATTGTGATTCTAAAAACAAAAGTTTGAAGATTTTATTGTTTAGTGTCTATAAACTTTACAAAGCAACTAATATTTTTTTTTTAGTTTCAATTTTTTATCTAAATAGATTTTTAAATTTTAAATGACCGATAAATTTATGAACTCTAAAAAAGGTTTGATAGTAGAACTTGTAGTTTGTACTTTAAAATTTTCTTGTAATAGATGTCCAACTTATTAGAGTTTTTTTTTTTTAAAAAAAAGAGGTTGAATAGACTATGAACCTATTAAAAACAAAATTGAAAAGTTGAAAGAATTATTAAACACTTTTAAAATTGGAGATCTATTAAACATGAAATTGAAGGTTCAAAGTGATTTATTATATATCTTTTGAAATTTAATAAATTATTACTGAGCTTTCAACCGATACAATTTTATCTTTATCTTAAATAGAAAATTTAGCCATAGATAAGGTTAGGCCAATTTCAATTAGAGTTTTTTTTTTTTTTCAACAACATTTTTGGAGTGAGTTTTTAGTTGAGCTATTCATTAAAATTTGTTACAATATTATATTCAAAATATATATTGTTGATGATCAAATTTCGCTAGGTAAATTACCTTCGCTCTACGTGATAATCGACAGTGAATTTATTTGAGCGCGGGGGAAGACGTGGCCTGCAAGACAGTAAACCTGCACACCGGTGTGGTGCTAGCCACACCGCCTCCGATGCTTAAGTCAGAAAACGGAAGAGGAGAGCAAGAGAGTAAGAGTAGAGGGTTCGGGTCCCCTTCTTTAGTGGCGAAGAGGGGTATAAATACCTGCTCGTGCTCCTAGGGTTTTTAGGAATTCGGAGGCGTTTCGGGACAAACCAGACGAAACTGGGGCGGCTAGAAGCATCAGGGACCGAGAGGAGGTGACCGAGCTCGGCCCGCTTAAGGCCGAGGCCGACCATATGGGTCGGGCCAAGTTGGCCCGGCCCTTTGGTCGGTTCTTCCTCTGGGTCGGTCTCCCAGTTCTATTTTCGCCCGGACGTCCTCGTCAGCTCCTTGCGCGTCTGGTGGTCCAAAATTGCCTATAACATATATATTTGATACATTGTTGTACGATTGAGCATTATTTGGATAAAGCATGTTGGTGGCCAAATAGGTTAAGAACTATATTTAACAACTAATTGTTCCCTTAAGTAAGGATATTATAAGTGGTTACACAACTATTTAAAAACTTCGATCCCATTTTTCAAAGAGGTAAACTTCTATTTTCTTTTTATTTTTTTAACGTGGTTAATAATAAAATCTTTAATCTCATTTGGACGCTAAATTTTAGCACCAATCCTGTTATTTATATTTTGAAATGTTTTTTTTAGTTATAAAATTTCTATTAAAAGACTCTAGTTATTTGATACTAGATATTCGAATTGTCTTCAGCATAGATCATAGACTCGATTTTTAAATACTTTTGGATGTACTCTTATAATATAAAAATGAAAAAAAAAAAAGAAGAAATAGTTTCAAATATATTGTTAAAAATAATAAAAACATGAAATTTTTATTTTTTTTAAAGTTTAAATAATGGACAACAATTTAAACCAACTACTTCTAGAAAAATACTATTAACATGTTATTAATTTTATAAACTAAATGTCTAAAAAAAATTTTATTTGTTGAACAACATGTGAAGTGGAGATTTGAACTTCTAAAGTTTTATTTGATGATATAATGTCTTAACTAGTTGAATTATGCTCATAAACATTCAAAATTTTAATATATGTATATTTTAATGGTTAAGTTAAGGTCAATACATGTTTTTTTTTTTTTTTTTTTGAGTTGGACAACTCATTTAGGAGTAGGAGATTTGAACATTTGATTTCTTAGTCGAAAGTATATGTCAATTTCCACTTAGTGAGGCTCACTTCGTCAATTTGATACCACAATAAATAGTTTCTTTAAATAAATTCACTTTTACAAATAAGAATCTCACCAACCAAATCTATGATATATATATATATAAGCTCATATCTATTCATTTCTACAATCCAACAAATAAAAGTTACATAGATTTGATCTTTAAGATTCTAAGACTTTATGAACCCTAAAATTATCAAAGCCTTGAGCCCACAACATTGGTAGAAAAGGTGCATGAATCAAAAATAGAAAAACAGGGGGAAAAGAAAAAAGAAATGAATAAATAAATATGGTAATTACCTTTTTTTATAAATAAATAAAAAAAAAAAGGCATAAATATGGTAATGTGAAATCTGCATAATTGGGGGTTAATAATAATAGTGATTGGCGTACGAAAACCAAGTCAATCAAGTCACGCGTGTGATGGAACTAGGGCGGGGCCCACGCTGTCTCATAATAATTTAATTGAATTGAATTTAATTGAATTTACAGTCCCTATAAATATTTATCTTTTTTTTTTTTTGTTTGAAGAAAAATAGGAAATTGAAAAGGGTGATGGAAGGGGAGCCGTTGATTTGGTAGGAATTTATGCACAGTGCGTCAGCAATTGTAAATAACCGTATGATGGCAACTGATTACAGCAGCAGTGGTGGGCCCGGAATTTAAAGGAAGAAGAAATCTAATTTATAATAGAAAAACAAAAAACAAAACAGAATCCCGTGTATCTGCAAATTCCGTTGACTGCGACTTTCATTCAAAAAAAGAGCCAAGATTCTAACTGTAAACGGAACGGACTCCACCACTATCTCTTTCTCTTTATAAATTTTACAAACTATTTTCTTTTAGTAAAATTGATAGATTAATTATTAAAATAATAAAAATATCCAACCTTTTTATGTATAAACATATAAAAATTACTTAAATTCACTTTTAATCGTGTAGTCTTTTTTTTTTTTTTTTTTGGGGGGGGGGGGGGGAGTGGGGTAGAGAGTTCTTACTTGTGTAGTTATTTTTTTTTAAAACTACCTTCTTATTATTATATTAAGATAATCTAATATTTCATATCTACTTTTGCCTTTTTGTTTATAATACATCATGCATGTATTTTCTTTTTGTTTTATTTTATTTTTTTAGACACCATTTTTTCCCTAATATTAGCCAAATCTTACGGATTTAAAAATATATATCTACATAACGCATATATACTTTTAAGTTGGGCTAGTACTAATATTATTAAATTTTATTACGTATATAAACTTTTTCAATGCAACAAATGTTGGGTATGAGGATTTGAACCTCCAGCAATCTCAAGTGAAGAAGAAGAAGTATGTGTCAATTACCGTGAAACTATGCTCTCATATTGACTGCATATATAATTTTTAAATTTTTCGTTTAATTTGTATAACCTTTTTTAACTTCAGAAATTAGAATAGAACATTGCTTAATAAGGGAGACACTTGTACCTTTCTTCCTCTAAGTCCAAATCTCCCTTCTTTTGTTTCTATAGTTCTTTCAACACCCCTCCTTTACATTCAACTTATGCGTCGAAAAAAACAAAGTTAGAATGCTATTTCTTATTTTAATGTAAACTTTCTAGGTTTGAAAAATTATGATGCAACCTTAATTAATTTCAATTGAGTGATATGTATATTTTAAAAAATGTTCCTAACATCTGTATTGTTTTATTAAAGTTAATGAGAAAAATAAAAACATGTCGTTGGATACTTTTGGTATTCAAAAAGAAAAGGAAAAATGATAAATGTGATTTTGTAATTTGATTAAAAATAATAAACAATAATAATAATAATAATAATAATAGGAGATCCACGACAAGGTTTAATTGTTTATTACGAAAATGGAAAGCGAGGATTAGGTTTGATGGTACCGAGAGAGAGTGAGAGTGACGCGCCAGAGAGTTACAAATTGAAGGGACGAAGATAGTGTACGGGTACGGGACAACAAGGTTTCGGTATCAGCGATATTTGTCTCCCTCTTTCTCTTTCTCCTGCCTTTTGACCGTCTCCAAAATTTTCCTCCACTATGCACCAATTTTAATCTATTCATTATCAAACCCCTCTTTTTTTTTTTCTTTTTTTTTTCATCACAATTATTATTTTAATATACATTTTAATCTCTTTTTTGTTTTTTTTTTATTACATATATCAGGTGAAAAATTCAAACTTTTGATCTCTTGGTCAAAAGTATATTATACTAGTTGAGTTATGTGTTGAGAGTGTAACGAAAGTTACGCATTAACTAAATAACTAGACAAGAGGATGATTATGAATATATAAGAGATGACAAATATATACATTGGTATGAGATCTTTTGAGTTGAACCAAAAACAAAGTCATGAGGGACAATATCATACCATTGTGAAGATATGTGGAGTGACCGTTGTCCCTACCACTACGTTCATATTGACAAGTTTCAACAAAACTTTTTTTTTTTTTTTGTGACTTTAGAATGTGAGTTCAACTTGTCGATTATTTTTTGTAAATTAGATTTTGATTTTATAGACAAAAATAAAGTCTCTTCATCTTCATTTTGTTGAGGATCCCATATTGAAAAGATAAGTGGAGACCTCCCAATTTATAAGATGTATGTGTTATTTCTCTCATTGTCAATTGATTTTGAGATGGAACCTCATGTTATCTAATACATTTCATACACTGTTTTTTTTTTAATCTTTAAAATTATATAATAAAAAAATTATCAGTTTTACTCAAGTTTTGATGTTTTAATTCATCTAATTACGAGAATATATTGTGTTACCTTTGAATTTTGATCTATAAAATGAGGTATAGTTATTTTTTGGATAAATTATAAAATAAAGCTTTAAGAGTACGAATTTGACATCTATTTCGAGAGCCAAACTAAAATTATTCAATATTATAGAAAAACAAATTAAACTATTGCAAGATGATCAGTTACCATGATCCTAACTAAGAAACAAGAAGACAACTTCATAGTTTTAATATATATATATATATATATATATCTATATATATATATATATATATATATATATATATATATATATATATATACAACAGAGTGAGACAATCAATTAGGTTGATAGGGGAAAAAAAGTACTTTTAAATAATTTTATTTTCTCAACATGTTTAACAAAAATGAATTCAAGAAAAATCAATAATGAAAACAAAAACCAGGAACCTAAACCATCAACATTCAACCCCAACTCCCAAAATTTCTTAATTAAGAAAAATATAGAATATCCATTAAAAAAAAATTAAAAAGATTAGAAAAGTGTGTTAGAGTTGGCAAAGTATTGGTGTGAGCGAGAAACAGGCTAGAATTTCAAGGCCCAAAAAGGGTAAAATATATATTAAAATTAGAAAAATATATTTATATGATAAGAAGAAAATTTTGGCGTTGAAGGACCTTGAAATTAGGGTTTTGAACGTGCGGGTCACGAGGTACCACGTGGTAGTCCCCAAAGTGCCGGTGGGCCCCACCTCAGCTATGTTTTATTTTTAGTTTTTCTTTTTTAGTTGGTTTACGAGGCAGACCCGACTTTTTACGTGCATTAAACTTAATGAATATTATTTACATATTACTAAAAATAAAATAATATTACATTGCTCAATTATTTATTCATTTTTTGGAATTATGTGACGAGAAATACTTAAATAATTCCACAAGATTAGCTTCGTCGACGTTGAAATTAGTAGACCTCACGTGCATAACTTTTTTTTTTTTTTCTTCCCCTTTTCTTTTTCTTTTTTTTGGTGGGTGTTTTGTTTCCTTTTAATGTTATTTCTTTTTGTCTTGTGTTTTATTTTTAAATTTTCGAAAAATTAAATAATTATTATCCTGGGTAATTATTTTAATCGTGTTATTACTTTACACGTACTTCGATCATCACTGAGCCAGTTCTTCTTTGGTGAACATAATTCAAAGGTTGTTTATTAGTGTTTCCATTTTTTTTTTTATTTCTAATTTTTCAAAATATACCTTTATTTTTTAACCTTTTATTTATTATACCTTCAATTCAAAAAGCATAAATTGAGATCAAACTTTCAACCTCAAAAAAGATTATAAGTATCTTATCAACTAAAACTATATTTGAATGGGTTGTTATCGAACGAGGTTTAAACTAATTTATCGGTTGATTGAATAGTAAATACTTTATAATATTAAAAAATATTTAATCGAAAAATAACTATATATATTGGATGTAGGCAACATGGTTGGGAATCACAAAGGTACGTCCTTTTGGTACCAAAATTGGGTGAAAGCATTTAAACCAAAATTCAATGCACCATGAGGTTGATGTTCCACATCCACTTGGAATTCAAATTTTTCAATATTATTATAAAAAAAAGATATCAATTAATGCATGTATATATGTATGTGTTATTGTCAAATATATATATATGTGTGTGTGTGTATGTGCATGTATATATTATGTATATCTTTGTTAATTAAACAAAAATTATTAAGCCACACACATATTTATATGCAACTTGATTTAAATTTAAATAATAATTTGCCCTAAAAAATCTAAATAATAATTTTTTTTGTTATATATATATATATATAAATCAAGATTAACCATGGTCTCTCTCTCATCAAATTTATTTAATGATCGAAACAATTAACATTGTTAGCAAGGAACGATGAATGAGCCAAAGTGAGCTTAGCTCAACGGTAATTGGCATGTACCCTCGACCATGAGGTCAAAGGTTCGAATCTCCCTACCCCTAAATATTGATGAATAAATTGGTACCTTTAAAGTAAAAAAAAATTGATGTATATATTTTTTTCTTTTTCGAGTTCAACAAAGGGCAGGAGAATCAAGCCTTCAACTTTGAGGAAGAAAAATCATGCTTGACCTATTGAGCTATATTGATACTGATAAAGTTGATGAAACCTTATAATAGACTATAGAAATAATTGATACATTAAAAAAAAAAAGTTGGGAAGAATTAAAATGAATGGGCCTCCTTTTTGGAAGTTTGAAAAATTCTACATTTAGGGTTTGGAATTGGAAGGGAGGGGGAGGGAGGCCCACATTGATTTATTACCACCTTCCCTTCTCATTTGTCTGCTTTGAAACAAACTGATTTTCCATTGATTTGTGAAGCCAGCTCTTTTCACAACCTTTGTCTTCAACCTCTACACTTGGACCCCCACCCCATAAATGATAAAACCACTCCTCTTTCTTCTTTTTCATTTCTTTTTCTAAAATATCCTCTCTCTCTCTTTTTTTTTTTTTTTTTTTTAACTTTAAATTTCTACTCTTATCAATTTGAATGCTAAACTTGACTACGTCGTAAAATTAATACAAGAATTCTCTAACGTTTTATCCATTCATATGGATTTGAATTTTTGATAATATAACATATTACTTAATAAGGACTTATCCCTTTTTAAAAAAATATATATCTATAATTATTTTCAATCTATGGTTTCTTTTTTTTTTTTTTTCCCTCAAAACAAACCTACATGATGGCTATTAATGTAAAAAGCCCAAGTAATAAACCGCAGTGGTCGAGCCCAATCTCTCTCCAGTATGTTATATCTAAAACGGGCCCAGCCCAATATTTAAACTATTGCCCGGCCCAATAAAACCATAGCCCAGCCTGATAAAGAAAGCTGGGTCCTTTTTCTACGACGATAAAAGCCCACCAACATGTAGGGTCGAGAGTAGTTGGATTGTGTTAAAAGTTGGGCCTAATAACCCAATAGAGAAAACTTTTTTTTTTTTTTTTTTTCAGAGTTCCAATAGAGAACACATTTACAAGGATAGTCTTTGAATAATGTATTATTAGCTAATTGCTATTTTATTTTATAATAATTACATTTTAACAATTTATTTGGTACTGTATTTGTAGACACAATATCTCATCCGGCTCAAATTTATTTTTTTCAAAATAAACCTTTAAGAAATAAGGGGGGAAAATGGGATTGATGAAGAAATTTTGGATTTAAATTTATAAGTGAGTAAAGCAATGATATGTGATTTTAGGTTAATTGTGAATTGGAAGAAACCAAAGATATATTTTGGAATAAATTTTTTTAAAAAAAATAATTTAAATGAAATTGAGTTTACAAGATCAAAATTGCAACTCAATTAATCTTTCTTTTTTTTTTACGAAAAGTAATTGGACTTTGGGTTCATATCAAATCGGTAATTTAAATTCGAGAAGGCAGCGAACACAAAAAAAAAGGTCAAATTTAGAATTTAAAAATAAAAATAATTAATTTTTTTTTTTTATATCTGTGAGTGTCCGGGCCAGCATCTCGACTAATCTCATGGGACAACCGCCCGCCTGACCCTACTACATTTGGTTGTCGAGGAAACTTGTAGGACATTAAATCCTAAGTAGGTGGCCACCATGGATTGAACTCATTCCATCTAAGCTCTTTATTTTTTCTATGGTCATGACCATTAGGGCCAAACCATGATGATTATTTAAAATAATTAAATTAGATTCACCAAATCTGCAGGCTTTCCATTAGAAGAGATGTTTAATAAACATTTATATCAATTGGAAAAAAAATCATTAAAACCAATTTGAAAATGAAAGAAGAGATAGAAATTAGTTAAAATGGTCATATTTTCTAAAAATATAGGATAGAATTGTTCAAAAGGAAAAAAATGGAAGAAAAACATTTAAAAATGAGAGGGAAAAAAAAAGATAGAAAAATACACTTGGCTCGATATATGATTTTTTTTTTGGGGGGGCTAAATGATTAAAAACACCCATAAACTATGAGTTGATTGCAATTATACTTATGAACTTTTCCAAGTTTCATTTTAGCCCTTAAATTTTGAAGTTGGTTTCAAAACAACCCACAAAGGCTTCTTTTCGTTAAATTCGTAGATGAAAAATGACATGTTTGCATATGTATTGTTGCTTATGTGAATATGTTTGAGTACATATGTGGAAAAAATAATAGAAACACGTGCAAATACATACTTTTTCATACCTAAATTTAACAAAAAAATGTCTTCAAGGGTCATTTGGAAACCAACTTCAAACTTTAAGGGTGAAAATAAAACTGATGAAAATTTAGGAGTATAATTGAAACTAACCCCGTAATTCAAGGGCAATTTTAATAATTTGACCTTAAAAAAAATGGTTAACCATCACACATGAATGTGATTTTGGGGGAGAGATACAATGAGGCGGCCTCTCTCCGAATAATTTCCATGTAAGTAGGGGGAAATTCTTCAAACACCTAAATAGGGTGGATAGTAAGAATATGGGCTCCTGCCAAATTAGCGAGCTTAGCTCAGCGATAATTGGCATGTACTGGCCTCGACCATGAGGTTAGAGGTTCGAATCCGAATCCACCACCTCCAAATGTTGATATACTTAAAAAAAAAAAAAATGGACTTCCGTCCTCATCCCCCATTCCTCGTCTCTGTCCCGTTTGTTCTTTAATATATATGTTTGAACTGTGTTTTAACTCCTATTAAAATGAGAAATTATTTTGTTTTATTAGGACATTTAAGGATTGTCTTAATCCATAAGGTTGATTACTTGAAAAAATATTTTTTAAAAAGTTCTTTAATTGAGATTGTTCTGATTAAAAAAAAAATTAAAAATCACTTTATTCTTCCAAAGTTTGGGTTACCATTTAAATCTTTAAACTAATAATTGTATCAATTAAAATCTCACACTTCTATTATAAGTGAATTAATTTAGACCCTCCATTATAATTTTCTTTTAAAACTATCGATGCACAATTTTCACACATAATAATAATTAAGACTTGCTTAAATGAAGAGATTAATGTAAACTAGAGAAAAATGCTAGAATCAAATATATAATAACAACTTTTTTTTATTAATATATAAGTGGTTTTTCATCTTCTCTTCTTCCACTATTTTTCTCTACTTATTTAAAAAGAATCCCACGATAATTTTCTGCTATTTTGTAAGACTTTGAGACGAATAATTTTATTTAGGAATTACCCCAATAACACTTCGTAATTCTGCTTAAAAGCCAAAAGAGAGAAATAACAAATTGCTTTTCTTTAATTTTTTTGTTCGGAAGTATCTTCAATCAATTCTATCCTCTAATAATTGTGTTGATGATCAAATTTCGCTAGGTAAATTACCTTCGCTCCACGTGATAATCGACAGTGAATTTATTTGAGAGCGGGGGAAGACGTGACCTGCAAAAGAGAAAACCTGCACACCGATGTGGTGCTCACCACACCGTCTCCGATGCTTAAGTCAGAAAACGGATGGAAGAGCTAGAGAGCAAGAGAGAAGGTAGAGAAGAGAGTTCGGGTCCCTTTCTTCAGTGGCGAAGAGGGGTATAAATATCTGCTCTTGCTCTTAGGATTTTTAGGAATTCGGAGGCGTTTCGGGACAAACCAGGCAGAACCGGGGTGGCCAGAGGCGGAAGGGACCAAACGGAGTCGGACGGACTCGGCCCGCTCGAGCGGGCCGACCATGAGCCTCGACCTCGGCCTTGGACCGAGGCCGAGCAGGGGGTCGGGCCAAAAACCCGACCCCTTCGGTCTTGGCCCGTCCCACTTGCCGGTTTCGCCTCCTGGGTCCATCTCCCAGCCCGATTTTTCCCCTGTTGTCCTCGTCAGCTCCTTGTACATCGGGGTGGTCCAAAATTGCCTATAACAAATTGCATTAAAAAAAACGTATTTCATAAAGAATTATATTTAAAGGAAAAATAAATAAATTAGAATTATAGACATAAAATCTAAAAATGGAGGGATAAATTTCATGTCCGGTTCATGGGATATGAGTTAAAATTCTGTAGTTCTACTTGTCAACAAAAAAAATATATATATAAAATAATAAAAAAAAAATAAAAAATTCTGTAGTTCTACAGCTTCAAGATTTGACAGTTTAACCCTCTAAGCTTCAAGAAATAGTTTACTTATTGATCGTTGGTAAAGAAATTCATTAAAACTAATTTTACAAATTCATTAAAACTATTTTTATTTTAACACATTTTTTTTTTAAATAAAAACTCTAATTCTTCTTTCTTTTCTTTCATTCACCTCTCCCATACAACTCCCGAAGTACTCTCCCATTATTGTAAACTCCTTTTTAATAGTTACGCTTTCATTCACCTCCATATATTATTGTGATTATTGTTTTGAAAAACATATTCTATTGACATAGGGAAGATTTGTTTCCGTCGAAGTAGGCATAGTTAAACGGTAATTATTATACATCATCGATCAAGAGATTTGAGCTAGGTAAATCTCCCACACCAAAATGTTGTTGAACTAAAAAAAAAAAAAGAAAAAAAACTGATTTCTACACAAGTAAACACATTAATAAATGAGAAACTTCAAAATAATATTCTACCCATTACTCCTAACTAGTTTAATTTATGAACAAATCTTTTTTATTATTATTAAGTAGTTCTAATTATTGAATTATAATTGAATGCTTTGTTCTCTAAATTTACAATATTTATGCTTCTAGTTCTACATACCACAAACAGTCTCACTAGGTTATAACATCAATCCAAAATCATAATCATTCCCAACAAAGAAGATAAAAGTATTTTTCAAAAAAAAAAAAAAAAAAAAGAAAAAGAAAGAAGAAGATAAAAGTACTATACCCAAACTCAACTGTTTTTACTTTTTGTTTTGTCTTTTGTTTTTTGTTTTTTGCTTCTTGTTTTTTGTTTTTTGATTTTTTAAAGAAATGTGATGTTTCAGAAAGTAATGAACTTCAAAAGGTGATAGCATTCACCAAAACTGCCATATAGAATTGAGACTAAAATTTTCAAAACAAAATATTTTAATTTTAACACATAGACCCATCCATCTCAATAATAACCCTATCTTAAATTTTTTCAGTTCTAACTTAGGAAAAAAAAAAAAAAAAAAAAAAAAAAAAAAAAAAAAAAAAAAAAAACATGCAGAGGCCCTAATAAAGAATGGGCATGCAATTCAATTTTGCAACTAATACACACAAACAGCCTTAACACATTATTCTGTTCCCTAACCTAATCTCCTTCATTTAAAAGCTTTACAAGGAAAATTAATTATATAAACTTCAAACATATATATTATTATTGGTCTATATAAACAATCATTTCTACCAGAAGAAATTGTTAAAGTGACCCGACGGTAACTGACCCATTGTCTCTTCTAAATTATCATGAGATGGTGAATGAGCGTGTCTTCCTTCATAGGTCGTTATCACCATCCTTGGATCTTCCGCTAATCTTTCTACTCGCTTCTTTACCCTACAATTATCCTGTGTGCAACGATAGTAACTCCTACACATGTTTGCATTTTGTTAGTGTGTGGAACGAATACTATAATTAATTAATACACATAGAATTTTATTAATATTATATAAAGAAACTAAGAGAAATATAATATAGCGAGCCAAATTGTGTGTTCTAATTTTTACTAGAAAACTATTGTTTTTTAGTTCTTTTAGATTTGAGAAAATATGCTCTAACCTAGGTCTAGACAATACACACAAACAAACATGTTTGAATGATGAATATTTCATTTATAGAATATAAAATTGAAGTGGGGTCCAAACTTGCGAAGTGAAAATGTTCTAACCTCTAAATCATGTTCATGCCGACAAAACTTGTAAGACATTTAGTTAAATTTGAAGCGTGAGACTAAATCATGGATCCACACCCACACACTTTAGAAATTACTACAAGAAAAACTCGTGATAATGCAAATATTTATTAACTCGATTACAATCCATCTGTATGATGTATATTACAACACGAATAAATTATACATTATTGTATAAAATAAAACCTTTGTCTAGGATTTCTTCTTAAGTAGTAGTCTAGGAGAAAAGAATATATCAAATGGCAATAATAATAATGTGCTGTCCTCTACATATATAAAATCCTTTGACAAGATAACAAAATCTCCATTATTCCCATTTTAACATGACATTATGATGGATTTCACATTTTTCAAAATCCACTGCCCTTCTTCTTCCCTCTTTACAATCCAAATCCAATCCAAGGAATTAAAAAGCTAATAATGAAGTTCTTTTTTGCCAATTATTTCAGAATAATAATAATAATAATACACACTCTCAAAAAGTACTTAATTGAAATAAATAAGCCATGCATATATATCATACCAAAACTAAAAACATTTAATTAATTAAAATCATAATCATCATATAATTAACAGCCATGAAAAAAAAAAAAGATTTAGAAATAAATGTGGAAGAAAGAAATTAAACCTGGGATGGAGGGTGTTCTTAACAACTTTTTGGCCGTACTTTCTCCATTTGTAACCATCGTCAAGAACATCCACATCGCTCATGGTTTTGAAGCAGAATCTTGGCTCTCTCACTTTCTTCCTCCCCTTTATCCTCTTCATCTTCGCCGTCGCCGACACCCTCAACCGCGGCGGCTTACGGTCCTCGTCGCCACCGCTGTCTCCGCTCCCATTTCTCCCCCTCACAAACCCCTCCCCCACATCCCTGTAATCCAAAATAATCAAATATATCATAATCTACCCACTTCATTAATTATTATCGTCGTTCTTATTAAGATTTTTAGATTCAAACTTTAATTTCGGTTGGGTTACATAATATTAACAACTGAATTAAAAAGAGAAATAAACAATAATGAACTGAAAATAAGGTCTGATGAAAACGACGGCGTTTGAAGATAATTAATTACCAGAGATCGGAGGAGGTGGCGGTGGTGGAGGGGAGGGAGGAAGGAAAGTGAAGAAGAGAGGGCGGCTTGAGAGAAAAGAGAAGGGGCGGCTGAGATTGTTGGGACAAATAATGAGGAGGCTCCGTACTCGTACAGAAGAAGGGTTTCAGGGATGATTGTTGGTGGAGGTCGACGGCGGTGGTGTTTTCAGGGAATGAAAAGAAATTGAAATTGGTGGTAATAGCGGCGGCGGCGTGCTCGGCTTGCAGTAGACTCACCAACTGGTTCACCATTATCTCGTCGGAAGCCGGAGATCCCATTCTGTTTCCTTAATTTATGTTAGAGATGGATCGGGAAGAAGAAGAAACTTCATTCCAGAATAGAATGATTCTGACTGCTTAACTTGAAACTTTTTAGAGCGAGAGAGAATTTTCTGCAAATTCAGGAATCATCTAATCTGTGTGTATATTTATATATAACAAATTAACTGACCCACCTTTTTCTTTCTGTTTCCACTTTCTTACACTTTTGCCCCTCCTTTTTTTTTTTTTTTTTTCCTGATCCAAAATAAAAGGAGAATTAAATAATTTTTTTTTTTAAAAAAAAAACCAGTATGGTAGTATTTCATATTCTTTTTTTATATTTATTTATTGACTAATTTTATTATATGCTGATTGTTAACTTGTTTTTAATTGTTTTCTTGATTTTCTTTTGATCCTTGTGATACAAGGGATTAACCTATAATTTCTAAATATAGCATATATATTAACATAAATACTAATGATAAAAGTCTTATAATTAGTATTTATGTTAATATTTTATGTGATTTTTACATTAATATTTCTTCAAAGATATTATCATTAGAAATATTCTAACGGTCAGTTTATCGATGGGATGACAATTTGGCTAATGAGCTAGACTATCCTAAACAACGACCTTGAGTCTGTGAACACTAAGCCTAGGCTTGGGGATCTCATGGGTGATGGACGATCGGTCCAGAGTGAACGACATAGGATGGGAGCTAGCTTCGAGGTCGTCTCCAAAATTGAGGTAAGTTAGTGAAGTGATGATTGCTTGCACCTGCCAACTATCTAATGCTAACTCATCCAACTTAACCACTAGGAGCATGTCCCACAATCTCCTAATAGTAAGCTCCTTCCACCTCTAGTATCTCTATAAATCCAAAGAGAAGAGACGCATAGGTAAGTACTCTCTCGCAACTTAGCGAAACTTTATCAAATTTTAGACTTGTAAACTAACTTGAGCGTCAGACTAAAGTCTAACAAACATTCCATACTCTTGCTATCAATCAAGACCCGTGATTCGTGAACTCACCTCGAACTAGACTAACATATGCACAATTAGTCAACTCAAAGACTGGTTCAAAATCTAGTGACAAACAAGATTAGAATTGTATTCTCTACCGCTCCTCAATTTCCCATTCCTACCATTTTTCATAAAATGATTAAAAATCCATGTTTCTTGTTTAAGTGGAATTTTGGCGTAAAAACGATACACGAGGAAACAAAGGGAAAAGGAGAAAGGTTTTTGACTCCAACAAAGAAAGATCAGATTATAATGATTTTATTTTCAGCCGCAAATCTTTACATAATTTTTCCTACCAATTCGTGTGTAAAGAAAAATGTAGAGAAAATTTTCTCTTTTTGGTTGGTAGAAATAAATATTATTATGTGCTTGAAATCACTATTTATGGATAAAATACCTTCAATCTATTTTTCAAAAAATAGTTATCCAATCAAAATACTGAAAATTATTTTATACAATTTTCCAATAAATTGAGGGGAAAATTAAAAATAAATTATATAGCAACCTTTTATCTAAAATATAACTATATCTTTTGAAAATCAAAATATCTCGCCATATAATCATAACTAAATCTAAATCAATTTTACTTTACCTCGTTTTGACCCCTTTTAGCTTATACCCCTACTATTTATGATTATTATTATTATTATTTATTATTTACATGTAGAGATTCTAACAGAAGTATAGAACCAAGTTTTTGTTTGAATTATTATTGACATTTTGAATAATTATTTTTATTTTTCCGTTTTTTATCATTGATTTTTCTTTTGAAGTTTTTTTTTTAAATATCTTTTTTTTAATTCTAGCTAAGGTATGTTCTACACAAGTAACGATGCATGTCAAATATTTTATTTATTTAACTTGTAATATTATGACCTCATATTGATATTTTCAATATGAGATCATCAACATGTCGTTCAAGATGGTGCACAAGGTTATGTATATCAAATAATTTATACTATTATGATCTCATCTTTTTAATGTGTGATTCTCAACACATACTCTTTTGGCCTTCAAGATGGTGCCTCTTTGATCTTTAACATGTCTCCTCAAGATGGTGTCTATTTGGTTTCATCATATTATTGAGTTGGATTTCAATTTTTTAGACCCAATATCTGTTTGGACTTCATGGGCTTTGATATCATAATAGATAAACACGAGGTAGTTTCATCTTAAAATCAATTGGTAATGAGAGAGAGTAACTTGTGTGGCTTATAAAAATCGTGAGATCTCATCATCTTTTCAATCTTTCCTTCCCAACATGCACAACTCAAATAAACATAGTTTAATTTTAATACTATACATTTGGACATAACTCAGTGGTAATTGACTTATATATGTATGATGTCGAGTTATATAAATTTGAGTTATGCATCTAATGTGATGTTTGACTACAACTCGAACTAGTATAACTCGACACTATACATATATAAAGCAAGAGCTTCCAAAATATTGTTTTTTTTTTTTTTTTTTACCCAAACTCAAACTTCTAAATCCTAATATTCACGTGTTGAAATAATTTGAGGTAAAATAGTGAGGGAAACCTCTTTTGCAAAGGGGATAAAAGAAAGAGCCCTTTTAAGCAAAAATATAAAACTATGAGTACACAATAATAATTAAAAATAAAAAAAAAATAATAATAATAAAGTTGGCAGTGCAAAAACCTATGGAAACGATACATTATATTGTTTGTTAGAAGAAAGAGAGAAAAAGGGAAATTAAAAAGAGATCAGAAGGCAATGATGGATGAATATCTTTATGTGAATATCTGTTTTCTCTCTCTGTATCGGCGGTGAACAAAAATGATTGTCATTCATACACAATAAAACCACTCTATTTGACCTTTTGCCAGAGACGAATATTTCCAATTTCTACTTTTTTTTTTCTCTTGAAAAATTAATAATAAAAAAAAATAAAAACTTTCAATTTCATCTTAAATTTGGATAAGTATTATACTTTTTTTCATTTATCTAATTTTTACTAATTCAACCACACAAATTTCAACAAAAAAAAAAAAACAAATAACAATGTAAAAATCTTCATAAACTCACTTATTTCAATGAAATCAAGTATTTCACATAATTAAGTTTGATCAGTATATATACTAACCATTCAATAACTTCGTCAAAAGATCGAAAATTTTCAAAAAAAAAAATAAATAAATAAAAAGAAGTCAATGTCGCTTATCTCTAAAATCTTATCACTTTTGATCTATACATATATGTTTTAGAATTCATTCAAACACGTGATAATACTTTTTATAATGATTTTATCAAAGGGTTAAAATTACAAACACTTTCTTAAAGTTTAAGGTTAATATTGTAATATTCATCAACGTCTGAGGTACAATTTAATAAAATTGCAAGTTTATAGTGAAAATTGATACCATTTGGATCTGAAAATTGATTTTTTTTTCATTAAAAAAAATAAAGGAAGAGGATGAGGAATGATTTTATAAAGACTTAAAAGTGTGTAAACGTTTTTTTTTTTTTTTTGAAAAATTGGTTTTGATGATTTGCTTTTGTATGTTCCAACCAACCCCACATCTAACCACCCAACTTCTCAATGTGATTCAAATTTTTCCAAACTCCCAACTTATTATTTTGCCATCATATTCATTTCTCTTTATTTTGATCATCATGATGGTTTTAGTCCTTTAAAAAAATGTAAATGCAAACTTTTTATTTAGAGTAAAAAAAAAAAAAACTTATTAACTTTGAATAAAGCCCCCCTTTAATCCTTGAAATCAATTTTGAGAAAATATTACGTCAAAATTTTATTAAAAAATACCCATCATAAGAATTAAACTAATTAATGTTTTATACAAAAATTTAGAAGACTAAAATAGGAGAGAAATAGAAATTTTGGACCTTTTGGAAAGTAGAAACGTGAATTGAGAAGAGGGTATTTGAATTAAAATTATAAGTTCATATTAATTATATGGCAATTATACATTCATTCATTTGGGTAATAATTCATCTAAGCTCAATTAGAGAATGATTCATATGAATTGAGTATAATATTCACATGTCATCATCCATACCTCATATGGCACTCAAGGATGATCATATAATATGTTAGTTAAACATCAATTTAAAAAGAGTGTAATTAATTAATTGATGGTAGGGAAACCATATGATAATTTTAAATCATTGAGAAATTAATAACAAAGCTTATTTAAAAACATTCAGAAAATTAATATCCAAGGCCAAATAAATAATAAAAATAATTTCACTTTTTTACAAAAATCAATAAAGATATGGAGAAAAAAAAAGTCAATGGGGGCAGATTATAGTTGATGTTTGGGGCCACACTCCAACAACAATAAAACTCAACTCTAGGTTAAAGAGTGTACTGTAAAGTAATTTTTATGAAAATCTATATTTCCCCTATTGTTAAATTTTAACTTTATAAGAAAAATGAGAGAAATCAATTTTTAATTAATAATTATTTCTTATTGAGAATATCGAAAAAATTATTTTTTTTTTTTAGTTAAAAATATCGAAAAATTTATTCATCCTTTCTTCCATCGCTTATATATTGATGGTTATGATAACATCATGAACTTTTTTTTTATTTGCTTTTATTTATTTATTGCTAAAGTAATAAAGCAAAAAATAGTGATAGAAACAAGGAATGATTTTAACAAAATTTCATTTTAATCGTGGCTTTTTTTTTCCAATCTCTTTTATAATTAAAAGTAAAATTGAGGAATGGTGGCAAATATAGATAGAGTTTGTCCAATAAGAAAGAAGACGTTGATGGTGGGTAGTGAAAAGAAGAAAAAAAAAAGTGTAATGATTAGAAGATAAAAGAGAGAAATATAATAATGCAAATTTTATTTTCATTCTGTAAAAATGGATCTGAAATAGTAAATTTACTGTGTATGAAACTAATTTTTTAATATTGTTAAAAAAAAAAAAAATTAAGGGGCGTTTAGTACGTTGGTTTATTGTCGGAAATCAAAAACTTTGAAAATGTTGAAGCCTGTATTTGGTGTGTTGTATTGGATTGGAATATACTTAGCTCTTTTGATAAAGATTTTGGGTTCCTCGACTTTTTTTATACGCTCCTCTCGAAAACTTGTGTCACACCCAGATTGTTAAGGAAAAAAAGTTATGGTTGTTCTTACTATTATGCTTCATCCAATGAATTTATTTTGACTTAATTGAATAGCGGATGAAATTAATATCTTCAATTTTTTTTTTTTTTTCTACAACATATGGAGGTGGGGGATTGAACCTCCGGCCTCTAGGTCGGGATATAAGCATTATATTAATTGAGTCATGTTCTCGTTGGCAATTATTTCTTTACAAATTGGAGTTATCCATAGGTAATTACCTTTTTAGACAAAATTATTTTTACGAGTATTAATTTGTCTAATCATGTTAATTAGCTAGATTAGATTTGGATTTGGTCATTTTAGTATTAATTAAATTCTCAATCCCTTTTACTAAATCAAATTCCATTTGAAAATCAGACCACATGAAATTATTTACCAGAAGGCAGCCAACTTTTCCAAATTGATCACTCATTTTCCTCGCATTCTTTACCTTTTGCACTTTTTAAGATACGATTTTTATTGAAAAAGATAAAACACGAAACCCTAATTATTACGAATTAGGGTTTCTGTAGCTAACTATTGCTTGCGTCATGCTGATGTATATATAGCGTCGTAATTAAAACCCACTTTTAAGTTTTATGATCTATTTTTTTCGAATTTATAATTGAATATTACAATATATTTTTTGTTTTTTAAATAAAAAAATAGAGTCTCTCTTTTTCTGGGCCAGGATCCTGAGAAGGAGATAGCTAGGGCACGGGAGGGTGGCAAACACACATCATTTCTTTTTGTCTCTGAGCATAGGGCTGCCATTATGCCCACCTCTATTTTTCAAAATCTTTATTTATTTATTTATTTTTTTTTTTTTTGTGCCCTTTTCATGTTTTTCCTTTTTATGTATTTTTTAATTTTGTCCCTTCTGTATTTTTTATGTTTAATATTTTTTTTTTAAATTTTAGAAACTTGTTTTCGTGATAAATTTGTTAATTTTTAAATTTATTTACTAATTATCATCTCCCAACCCTGGAAATCTAACCCTTCTTCTTTTTTTTTTCTCTTTAGTATGTTTTAAAATCTTAGATTACATTTGCTAACTATTGGATTTTTTGTTTTTAAAAATTATGTTTGTTTTCTCTCAATTCATTATTTTGGTTTTTATCTTTGTGACACATTTGAATTCCTAGCCAATTTCCAAAAACAAAAAGGAGTTTTTGAAAACTACTTCTTTTAGTTTTAAAAAATTGGCAGAGTTGTGAAAAACATGGAAATAAAGTATTAGAAAAAAAAAATTATAGATGAAACTAGTGTTTATAAGCTTAATTAATTTTCAAAATCCAAAAATCAAAAATCAAATGAGCATGAAACGGGACGTGTGAAAGCTCTCTAAAGGTTTGTTGGATTCTCTTTTTTTTTTTTCTACTTCCTTAATAAAAGCAAAATATAATATCAAACTTCATTTTCAATTTAATTAGTTAAACGGGTATAATTCAATTGTTTAAGATGATATAACATCGATGAAATATTATTGACTTGCAAATAAACTTTTAAAAAATATTTTTTTTTAATAAAATAGTCTTTTTTAAATCCAATTGTTAAAATTTGACTAAGTTTTCAAAATATTTTCAATATTATATTACGAAAAAGAAAAAGAAAATGTATACTTTAAAAATATAAAATAACATTGAAAAATCTCACAACAAAAAATTGATTATAAAAATATATATAAATGTTTTAGAAAAAAAAAAATTGAAACTTGATATTTCTCTTATGAGGGTTTAAAATATCACCTTCCACCTTCATTTCCCAATTTTCATTTTCTACATTGAATTGGTTTTAGAGTATAGGTGATGTGAAAATAAGTAAATACATTTGGTACCAATAATGAATTGAAATGTTATACGCGGACTTACATTAAAATACTATAACAACTTCTTTAAAAATCAAATGTTCGAATATTATCTCCATCCTCCAAAAACTACAAAATTATATGAGAAAAGACATTATTGATATTCAAAACTCGCAAACTAATCATAAAACCCTATTCAATATAAATAGTGAATTTGATGCATATAAAATTCAAAATATGACCTGATACTCGTTGAGATTAAGAAAACAAAAATGGTAATTCTAATTTCAAACCTAACAATTAAAGTGTGGAAAATTAAAGTTTGAAGCACCAACGAATAATGAGGGAAAAAAGAAAAACAAAAAAAATGAAAAGGGTGAATTTCATTTTCCAATGAAAAAGAAGCATGCAATAAAGATAACGGTGGGAATTTAAAATGTGAGAGGGCTGATTAGATGGGCTTTGCGCTTGCAGGGAATCAGTCACTTCCCATGGATGACATTCAATCATTACCCTCACAGTCAACAGTCCCCGTCACAGTCACTCTTTCTCTCTCTCTCTCTCTCTTCCCGAAGGAATATATATGTTACACATGACATGACACTAAGATGTATTATACATTATTGTACATGAAAATTATTATAAGTAATTTTGAATCATTTCGATATATAAGGATCTAACGAGGACAACCCGACACGAGTCCAGAAACAAGATCGAAAAATAGACTCTGAAGGATGTCCGAGGCTGAGGTCTTCTGTCTCTGTTTTGGTCCGAGGTGCCTCAATTCCGTGTGATTCAGTCCTGGATCGCCTTCGAACTCTTGAAAACCTTAGAGCATGAGTAGGTATTTAAACCCTTATTCATCATTGAAGAAAGGATCTCGAACTCTATTCTCTACTCTCCCCTCCTGCTCTCTTGCTCTCTTGCTCTCTTCCTCTCCCCCTTCCGCTTTATGACTTAAGCATCGGAGGCCGGTGTGGCAAGCACCACACTGGTGTGTAGGTTTTCTGTTTTGCAGGCAATGTCTTCCCCTTCTCAAACAAATTTGTGAGTTTCTCCGACCAAATTTGACCATCAACAAAAATAATGTTATATTGCACATAGTTCTATGTATAAATATATAAGTTATGTACACTATTTCATAAGATCGAAAATTTTAGGATTTTTCACTTCAAGTTTGTTAAACTAGTAAAAATTTATACATGATCATCTTTATTGGTCGAAATCATTTTCAATTAACAAATTGAAATTGGATCGATTTATTTTTTTTAATTTTTTTTAATATATTCTTGTTAAGATATTGTAACAGTGTGATATTTTCGATGTGAGATTTAATTAGGAATCTTTAATTAAGTTTTTGGCTTTTACCCCTAACAGAATTAATTAGTTCAAACATGTTTTTTGAACTTTACTGTTCATTTGTTAAAGGTAAATTGAATCCGTGAATTCGTGAACAATATTCAAATTTAGTTATAATGCATAAGGTTGTTTGAAATAGTCTATATTATTGTTATAGGTAATTTTGGACCACACTGACGCACAAGGAGCTGACGAGGACAGTTAGGCAGAGGTGGGACCAAAAAGCCGACCCAGAGGAAGACCGGACCAAAGGGTCGGGCCAATTTGGCCCGACCATTCGGCCCGCGAGCGCGGGCCGGGCTTGGCCACCTCCCTTCGGTCCCTAATGTCTATGACCGCCCCGGTTTGGCCTGGTTCGTCCCGAAACACCTCCGGATTCTTAAAACTCCTAGGAAGATGAGGTCGGCCTCAGCCCATTTCCGAGCCTGACCAGGGCCAAAGGCCCGGAGATCATTTGAAGTCCGACATCGACGAAAACCCTAAGAAGAAATCTATAAAAAGGGAGACCGCACACGCATCCAGGTATGCCAAAAACTACACCCTAAATACATCCTACGTGTTTTCCGGCCAAGGCTAACTTAAGCATCGGAGTGTGTGTGGTCTACACCACACATCGGTGTGCAGCGTTTTCTCGTCTTGCAAGTCACGTTTTTCCCGCTCATCTACAAATTCACTGTTGACCGTCACGTGAAGCGAGGGGTAAATTCCTGAGCGAAATTTGACCATCAACAATTATATTTGCCTTTTTAACTTTATTGTTATTTCTTAAATTCGTTTAAGTTCGATAAACTTTTAAATTAAGGCTTAGCATTTGTAGCATAGGAATATGATCATGTTAGATTCCACCATTTGAGTCTCTCCCATGCATTTTTATAGTTTAGGCCTGCTTGGGATCTAGCAAAGTTTAGGGTGGGGGCGAATTGATAGAATTCATCTTCTTATGTTTATCCCTCTAATTTATTGATATTTGTTGATTGTTATGTGTAAAGTGGTTTCTTTGATGGTAATCAGGGGTAGAGCTACGAAGGAGCAAGGGGGCACGTGCCCCCCTCAACTTAAAATTATTTAGATTATGTATATAATTCTCCGCTAAAAGTTTTAAAAAATACCTTTGGTATCTTGGTTTCTGTCCCCGTTTGTGTCAAAGTGCCCCCCGTCTGGTCCAATTTTCGAATCCAACACGCGTCATATTTTATTTTATTTCCAGTTTTTGCTATTTTTTTTTTAATAGCAGTTTTGATTTTCATTAATAACATATATTAATTTCTCAAATGAAATAATTTAAACTTTTTTAAAATATAATTTTATGTTCTTGTTTAAATCACTATCTAATAAATAAAATTTTCATTTACTTTAATGAATTTAAATCTACTTATAAAATAGAAAGAAAGTTAAAATACTATTTGATCTCGGTACTTTGTGACTCGTTTTAATTTAGTTCATATACTTTCATATATTCAAATTTAGCCTATGTAATTTCAATAAATCTTTAGATTAGTCATTATTAATTTGAAGTTACTTGTTATAGAACATGGTAAACTAATAATCATAATTTTCACTTAAGAAAAGACACCATTATTGTTAATATGTTTTCAAAATTTATAAAGTGAAAGTTAATAAAGACTAAATTTGTTTTGAAAAAGTTAACCGTACACTAATTTTAAGATTATTAAAAATACAAGGATTATATTTGGACATTTAGAATTATTGAGAATAAAATAGAATAAGTTCCAAAGTACAATGACAAAAATGGTGTATTTTAACCTAAAAAGAATATGAAATGAGTTTATAAGTTTCTTTTTAAAAAATTAGGGGAAAAAATCAATTCTACCCCTAAACTTTGGGGTCAATTGAAACTCCAAACTAGTAATTGTATCAATTTAAATCCTAAGCATTCATAATTGAATTTTATGTCTAGTGAAACTATAAACTTTCAATTTTGTGTTTAGTAAGTTTGAAATTTGAAAAATGTCAAATAACACCTATCAAACAAAAAATTGAAAATTCAAGAACTTATTGGACACAGAATTGAAAGTTTAGGATTCTATTGACACATTTTTAAGTTTAGGGGCCATAGATACAAACCCGAAAGTTCAGGGACTAAACTTGTCATTTAACCTAATCGGTATTAAGTAGTTTAAATAATATATCAATGCTTCTAAAGTTACGTCATTTATATGAACTTGTGCTCCTCTGACATAAAATCCTGGATCCGCCACTGATGGTAATGTTGGTACAGGTCTATGCTTCGAGTTTGAGTTCGTTGTCGAGTTAAAAGCGAGATAGTGAGGAGAAATGACACTAGGCAAGGCTGGAGTTAATGGTTTTGCACTAGCAAGGCTGAAGTTAAGATGGTCAAGGATTTGGAGGCTTGCAGGATCGTAGGATATCATTTGGCTGCTTGTTTAGATTACCCTTCTTCCTTTTGTTGGTTATGTCTGAACGTTTTGTCTTTTGTTAGTATACTGATTGATGTTTCAAAAAAAAAAAAAAGACTCACGTTTTATTTAAAATTTTTGTGCATTTTTTCCTGGTTTTATCCTTTTTAGAGCATATTAATAAGGTGTATCCTTATCTTTTTATTATAGTCGATAACGTGGCATTTAAGATTTAGTTGGGAGTCCAGTGTGAAAAAACCTTGAAATTAGATTGGTTTAAGAGGTAATGGATCTTAGTATTTGAGAAGGACTTCACGAATCATTTTGCAATCCATGTCTCGAGTTACATGTCACCAAGTATATTATTCAAGTATCATCATATTGATCATCTTATCTTGTAAATGTTTGACTATTGGTCCAAAGAACTCGTTCTTTATTTTATTTTATTATTTATTTTTGGAGGAATTCAAACTTTTTTACTTTTAAGCAATTTGTGTCTGATCTAAACCTAAGATTGAATTTAAATCGATTGAGGAGTTTTGGTATTTATGAATTAGGAGTTATTCTTTGCATACTCTCGAAATGTTTATTAGTTACTATATATGTTCCAATTTAATTAAGGTTTTCATATCGTCCATGTTTTCTAATAATGATGTCAAATAAAATAAAGTTGGATTAAGAATGATTATTTTTACTCCATATCAAGATTAATCGTCTCTTCTTCTTAAAAATAGATTACAATTTCTCGAGAAAATAGGTATATCATGTCTCTAAATAACAATTTATTTAAGCTTATCTTTCCAAGAGATAATTTGCTCTAAATTGAAAATCATTTAAAGTGAAGCTCTGTTTACTTTTATTATTATTAATATTAATAATCTTTTTTTTAAGGAGTAAAGCTCTGTCTATATTATCTATATATATAATCCTATATCTGATATATACGTGGAAATAACCTAAATTTTTGGTGCATGGCCATGGGTCAAATCGCCATTATAGTAACTTTGTAAAAAGATTAAATTTCTCAATCTCAGTCACACCATTTTCATTACCTAATTATTAGTTCACATGCCCCAAGTTTACTTATACCTGATTAATAATATAAAACTTTACCGATTACTTTTCGATTATATATTTTACTATATAAACATTTTTTTTTATTACCTTTCTAAAAATTTGGCAAATAATTTGTACATTTTGAAATCAAACACCATGGGTCAACACAAACATAGCTGAATTGATATAAAGTTTTTATTAATGACAAAAAAGTATGTGGTTCAAATTTTCCAACCACACATGTTGTCAAAAAAAAAAAACCTTGGACAAAACATAATAATTTGGTTGTTACAAAGGAGATTCGTTAATTACTTGTTATCAGGGTGGTTATACCAGTTCCTTGTATCAAAAAAAAAAAAAAAAATTACTTGTTATCATAGTCCTCATCTAAAATATATATATATATATATGTTTACAATAAATGTAAGAAAGTAGTATATTGAAACTAAATTTATAGAATAATGAGGATCTCATATAGTTAAGTGAATTTAGAACTTCAACAATTGAGACACTAGCTAAAATATTTACATTCTCAATAGGCTATTTTTTTTTTTTTTTTTTTAATACATGGTAAATTCTCATACACAAGGTATTATTTCGACTTTAATAACAATTATTTATATATCGCTTCAAAAAAAATATATTTATATATGTAAATAAATAGTGAGTTAAAATTTGATCTGAAGTGTTATTTTGAGAACATTAGATTGCAATAAATAATGGAAGAGAATTTGAAGCTATTATTCATAAAAAGAAAGTTGTCGGTTATTTGATCCGATTACGAAGGTTAAATTTCCTTTTTAATTTATTTTAGAATTTAAATTTAAGGATTTGATCTGAAGTGTTGACTTTGTAAAATTAGAAACTTTGGCTTTTTGGGCACCAATCAGCAATAAAAGAGCTATGTGAAAATAATGAGATGTAGATTTGTTTATATGTGCAAAAAAATGCCCACATAATATGAAGTTTAAAGTCTCTGTCATTATTACTAATGTCTGCCATTACACGTTATAATTATTCAGTTTAATTTTTTCTAACAAGGTAATCATTATAATTAAATATTATAATGATCTGTCAGGGCATGGGGACAAATTTGCCACACCTTGTTTTTATGTGACAAAGTCGCTATCTCTCCTACCATTGCTCCGGTAGCCAACAAGAGTATAGTTCAACTGGCATAAAATTGTACTGAAAATCACGAGATCTGTGATTCGAATCTCCCATCCCACATATTGTTAAAAAAAATGGTATGTTGTAGTGGTCAATCCGAACATAGTTTGATGAATAAGAGAATAATTACTATTCTAGAGGTTGATAGTTTTTGATCTCTACCTTCGTAATTGTTGGCAAAAAAAAAAAAATTATAGTGATTATTATTAAGATTGTTGTGGCAATCAGATCAATTAGTTTAGTAGATGAGGTATTTATTACTGTCTCTTATTAATGATTTGATCCATATTATTTTTTGACAACATGTGGGGTGAGAGATTTGAATCTCTACATCTTGGTCAATGATACAAGTTTTATGTTGGTTTTGAGCTATGCTCTTGTTGGCGATATGATCCATCGTTCTTGCAATTGTTGAAATAGAAAAAAATCATCAACGTTGATCTTATATTCTTATAATGTGATTAATCTATTTTAGTTTCTATGGTCCAATGTATTAGCTATAGAAGTTTATTGTTTTAGTTTGAGTTAGTTAAACAGAAGCCTTACTTATCAATAAAATCAAGCAAGAATAATTTACTCTCTTGTCTTGTTATGGCATCAAATGTGTTCTATTGATTCACTCTTAGAGAGTAAATCTTGCGAAAGTTTTAATCCATAACTAACGACGCTTCTGAAAACCCTTCTGATAATCCATTTGATCCGAATTCGTCTTATTCTGCAAATCAGTCTACTAGTCAATCCATAATCCATCTATATGAAAATCCTTACTATCTTCACCATTCCGATGGCACAAATCTGTTCTTGTGTTTGAGCCTCTTATGAAATCAAATCATACTTTATGGAGCTAGGGGATGATTCTTGGTCTTACCGTGAAGAACAAAATGAGTTTTTGTTGACGGCACTATTCTTCAGCAAACTGGAAGTCTGAAGCGCTATTTCGAGTTATATGTAATAATGTTGTGAAAGCTTGGGTTGTTGAACCAATAACAAATTTACTGACTTGGCTAGAGATTTGACATAATCTTTTGTTTTTTTTAATTGATTATTAGATGTTTGCACTTTATTTAATTAAAGCTCCTTAAGGAGAGGGAAGGCGAAATTAATTTATTTAAATCTTATTGAGTAGTTGGTGAAAGATTGACCATAAGGTCTTCTCAAAAAAAAAAAAAAAAAAAGATTGACCATAAGGACTATAAATAGCTTACTATACAAAATGTAGACATTGAAATGGAAGATTGAAAAAACTATAATAAAATATTTAAAATTTTAGAAATTAATGGACTAAAAATAGAATCTATACTTATATACGACCTTTGTTTTCCTTCTTCCAATTTCATTACTCAATATTAAAAAAAAAAAAAAAAAAAAAAAACCCCCAAAAAAGTGCATTCTTTTTAAATAAGAAAAAAAATATGTAAGTTGATTATGAGTAAAAGTCTTCTAAAAGACAAAGAAATTAAAAGTAATGGGAAACAAGAAAGATCTTGAATTTTTTAAAATATTACATATTCACGTCATAAAATCACAATGTAAAGATGAGGAATTTAATATATTGTTCTAATGGGAGGTAGAGACACACCATAATACCATTAAATTGTGCTTGATTTAGTTGGAAGATTTAAATTTAAGTTGTTTGAGTGTGATATTTAACAATTATTTTTTCTAATATATATAATGAGATTTTTTTAATTTGTTAAAATAAATTATTATTAATATTTTGAAAATATCATACATTTGGAGCAATTTTTATTAAACAATTTAACCACCGCATACAAAAAGTTTTTTTTTTTTTTTTAAATAAACTAAAAATAACTGGGATAAAAACGTATTATTTTTATTTTCTTTTTCTTTCTTTCCTTGTTTATTATTATTTAAAAAAAACTGTTTCGTCAATATACATTGTTTTTGAGTAAGAAATAGTTTATATTTATCAAAATTGTATACAAAAGTATGTTTGCAAATTATATTGTAACTATATTTATGTTATTGGGCTCAATAAGTGATTAATTAAGCAAGGCCCATGACCTCCAAGATGGACCTGGGCTTAATGGGATGGGTCACTGGGTTTTCTTTTTCTTTTTTTTTTTTTTAATAAATAATTAATTAATTTATTATTTTTTTAAAGTAAAGTAGGAACAACCATAGAAATACCAATAAATTACATGAGAACTTATATGATTCATGTAAACAAAATACTCATTAATAATGATAAATCAAGATTCTCTCTTTTTCAAGAAAAAAAAAAATCAAAATTCTCTCGTGTTTGAAAAGGTAGGTCTGATATCTCTTAATTTCATTGAAAACTATTATTTTTCCGGACTAAATTAAGAATTTGCATGTCAAAAATTCACGTTCCATCAATTTTAAACATTAAAAAAAAAAAAAAAAAAAAAAAAAAAAAAAAAAAAAAACCCAACAAATTTCTTCAATGTCAATAAAGCTATATATGTAAAGTTTTGATTTATAGCTACTGCAAAATATAATTGATTGATACAACTCGTTACTCCTTAGTTCAAAATGTTACAGTTTACATGATAATAAAAAAAAAAAAAGAGTTAATTTTATATCTTCCATGCTCGTGCCTCGTTAAAAGAAATCTACAGATTTATTAGATACAAATTTAAAAGTTTAAAATTTTATTAGACATAAATTTCAATTTTATTTCTATTGCCAAAGCGAGCTTAGCGGTAATTGACATGTACCATCGACCATGAGGTTAGAGGTTCGAATCCCTACCCCCAAATGTTGATATACTAAAAAAAATATTTCTATTAGATCAAACAATTTAAAAAAAGTTCGAACATATCAAAAACCTGTCAGATACAAAATTAAAAGTTTATGGACCTAGGTCCCTAAACTAACTTTCAATTTTCAACTAATGAATTTATAACCTATTCAAAATTAAAAAAAAATTCAACTTATTTACTCTCTCTATGTATATTTTGAAACTGTACTAGATATATATATGAATCTTTATGTCATGGGATCTCAAACTTTCAATTTTGTATCTAGTTAGTTCATGAATTTAAAAAAAAATGTTGAATATGATCAATGACGACACAAATATAAAAATATAAGAATTTATTGGACAAAAAATTAGTTGGAAATTGAATAACTCAATATAGACATATTTTTTAAGTTTAAAGATTTAAATTGAAAATTTAGAGCCGGATTGGTAGGCAATCCAGATTCACTAAATTTGTTTGGCACTGTTCACACATAACTTCAAAGATTGGGACACGTGGAATAAACAATGTATTTGTATTAATATTCGTATGCGTGTGGGTGTACAATCTCTAACTTTAATCCTCTGATTCTCTCTTTTATGTGTGTGAATGTGTTTCACTCGAGGGCTGGAACGCTTGATCTAGAGTCCGAAGCTTCAATGGATTCTTGAAGTTTGAAGTCTTCCAGTCTTGAAGGAGTCTTCAATCTTCAAGAAGTGTTGACGTCCTGAAGAGTCTTTGATCTTCAAGGAGTGTTGAAGTCTTGAAGAGTGTTGGGGTCTTCAAGAAGTGTTGATGTCCTGAATAGTCTTTGATCTTCAAGGAGTGCTGAAGTCTTGAAGAGTGTTTGGTCTTCAAGGAGTGTTGAAATCTTGAAGAGTGTTTGGTCTTCAAGAAGTGCTTAACACTTGAACTTATGAATTGTAGAGAGTCTTCGGTCTTCAGACTTGGTGGAGTCTCTCTGAATTCTCTGGTTCTGCTTGAGAGCTTTGAAACTCTGAACTCTTGTCTTTGTGAGAGTGTCGAATTTCTGAACTGTCTAAAATTTCTGAACCCTTGAAATGGAGGAGAACCCCTCTATTTATAGAGTTCTCGCTGGATGGGCCTTGATGACTTTCGGGCCTAACAACTTGGGCTTGGGCTTTATCGGTCTTGGGCTCAACCATTTTAGTCTTGGGTTTGGTTCATATTTGACCCAAAACCATATGACCCAGACATTTAAAAGACCGAAATTTGATCCAATTAATTATTTTGTTAATTAATTGGTCAAATTAATTAATTTGATCAAAATAATTTATTTTCTAATTAACTGATCAAATCGAAATTTGGCTCTTTAAATTTATAATTGGCCAACTTTGTCTTCAAATTAAATTTGGGACACATGTCACTTTATAATTGGTCCCAAATTTAATTATTCGTAATTTTGTCATCAATTTTAGATAATGACGTGGCAATTTGTGATTGGACAAAATTTCTCCTTCAACAAATGCCCCCTTTTCGAGATTTAGGCACAAGTTATGTGGGAGTGAATCTCGAAAAAGATATTTTGGAATAAAAATGCAAGGTATTTGTTCTTGACTTTGACTCCATTTGGTGTGTCAATTAAATCAAAATATGAATTTTGGTCAAAATTTTGATTTTTTTTATTTGACACACTTTTATTGCCAATTAATCAAAATTTGAAGTTTGGTCAAAATTTTGATTTTCCTTATTTTGCAGCAAACTTTGATTTGAAGTTTGGGCAAATTTTGGTTTATACCCAAATTTTGATTTGAGGTAAAATTCTATCCAAATTTAACTTGCATTTGGAATAGAATTATGTTATTCTCAATTTTGGAATGGAATAATCAAATTTTGGATTTTTTACCCAGATTTTGAATTTTACCTCATGGGTAAAATTTGTGTTTACTCAAATTTAAATTCAACCTAGAGATTTCAGGTTGATTATGAGTTAGAATGATCTCAATTTGAAATCAATAAATCTCAAATTCAAATTTGATATGGGAGAATAAAATTTATGACTTTCTTGGTCAACATTCTTGCTATATATACGTGGACAGTTTTCACCATTTTTTAGATTTTGGAGTTGCACATACTTCATCCATGGGTTGCTCGTCAGGGAGATTTTGAAAAGAAAATTATGTGCAAATTAAACAATCTTCCATGAAGGAATGCAATGGTCCTTGGCAGTGATTTTATGAACTTGATTTTTTGGTGAGAAAATCTTTTGGAAGATGTGTGGGCTTTAATTTTTCTTAAAGCTTGAGTCCCACATTTTTGTTGGGTTTTGGCAAAATATTAGAAGGGAGTTTGTCCCACATCGGAAAGGTTCAATAAAGTGATGAGCTCCAAGTACTATAAGAGGAGCCTATGACTTTGGTTTCAAAGCATCCCATTTCAGAATCACTTTAAGCTTGTATACTCTAGTAGTGTGAGTGGTATAAAGCAAGGGAGCATTCAAGAAAAGATTCAAGTAAGAAACTTTCTTCTCTCTTTTTTTTTCTCCTTTTTTTTTTTGAATTTTCGTTTTTTTTTTTTTTTTTTTTTTTTTTTTTTTTTTTTTTTTTTTTTTTTTTTTGAACTCACAACACCTTGCCTATATTTCAATTACAAGCACAGTGCCTTCATCCACCATCCAAAAGGTAAGTACGTAAGTAAGTGATTTTTTTTTTTAAGGCATACATATCCTTGTTGTCTTCAATTTGCAGGTATAATGTCTTTCAACATTAGTCCAAGGATATATAACGTCTTTGGACTTTATTGCTACCACGCTCTCCGGCCCAAGAACACACGATGTCATTCCCACTTGGGCTCCTTTACCGCTGCCACATCTTTCAGCATGAGTACAAGGACATGTTCCTTGTACTTTTGCCGCTGCCACGTCTTTCAGCACGAGTACAAGGACATGTTCCTTGGACTTGTGCCGCCGCCATGCCCTTCAGCACGAGTACAGGGACATGTTCCTTGGACTTGTGTCACCGCCCCGCCTTTCAGCACGAGTGCAGGGACATGTTCCTTGGACTTGTGTCACCGCCCCGCCGTTCAGCACGAGTGCAGGGACATGTTCCTTGGACTTGTGTCACCGCCCCGCCGTTCAGCACGAGTGCAGGGACATGCTCCTTGGACTTGTGTCACCGCCCCGCCGTTCAGCACGAGTGCAGGGACATGCTCCTTGGACTTGTGTCGCCGCCCCGCTGTTCAGCACGAGTGCAGGGACATGCTCCTTGGACTTGTGTCGCCGTCGTGCCTTTCAGCACGAGTGCAGGGAACATGTTCCTTGGACTGGTGTCGCCGCGCACGCCTTTCAGTACGGGTGCAGGGACATGTTCCTTGGACTCGTGCCGCCGCCACGCCTTTCAGCACGAGTACAAGGACATGACGTGCTCCTTGGACTTTTGCCGCTGCCACGTCTTTCAGCATGAGTACAAGGACATGACGTGCTCCTTGGACTTTTGCCGCCGCCACGTCTTTCAGCGTGAGTACAAAGACATATGACGTTTTTTGACTCTTGTTGTTATGACGTTCCCGACCCAAGGGCATATGATGTCATCCCCACTTGGGCTCCTTTACTGCTGCAACGTTTACATCAAAGCAGAACCTTCGAATTTGGAGAAAGATAAGCAAAGCAGCGTAGCACGAGAACTTTCGAACGTGGAGAAGGAAGCAGTGTAGCGTGAGAACCTTCGAATTTGGTGAAGGAACAGCACAATGTGTGAACCTTCGAACTTGGCGAAGAAGCAGCGCAACGTGTGAACCCTTGAACTTGGCGAAGAAGCAGCGCAACGTGTGAACCTTCGAACTTGAACAGAAGGGACTGCAACGAAGCGCATGAGAATCTTCGAACTTGGAGAGAAGGAACTGCAGTGAAGCAACGTGAGAACCTTCAAACTTGAGAGAATGAACTGCAGCGAAGCGCGTGAGAACCTTCGAAATTGAAAAGAAGGAACTGCAACGAAGCGCGTGAGAACCTTCGAACTTGAAGAAGCGGGAACAACGAACTTAGGGTGAGTGAAACACCGAACTTGAGGCCAGCGAGACGTTGAATTTGGAGGAATGAAATCTTCTTTTATTCGTCTAACTCGTAGCTTCATATTTATAACGGTGTACAACTTCAATTTGTTGTATTGCCCCCAGTACTAAAGAATTTCTTCAATTTGTATTGTCATGAACCCTTTTTTTTTGTTTTTAGAGACTGAACTTAAAGTTTTCTTTAAGCTGCCTACGTACCCTTATGGAATAGGGATCAAGTAATAACGTAGTTCAAGATTTTTTTTGCACTCACCTTTTAAGCTCGTGTGGGCTAGGAGCATCATGCAGTTTAGGCTCTTGCGATAAGGAGCTCTTACATTTTAAAAGCTCTTATTTTCATCATGGTCTTGATCAAATCCTTGACTTGTAGGATTGGTCAGGATAATGAGATTTGGCTTCACCTTCAAGGAACCTTCCGTATTTATGAGAACAGAAAACTTCCTCTTCATACGTGACGGGATACTACTATGAAGCTTCTCGTCGTTGTTTACTTCATCGAAAAGTTTCAACTCCAAGTTGTCCATCTTTCTTTTAGGTTGATCGTTTGTTACTTTGAGGCGATCAAAGACAGATGTTGAAAATTGGCTTTTCTTCGATGTGGAGACACCTAGCCTTTGGAAAGCTGAAGGTCGAGTGGAGGTGGACACCGAACATTGATGTTCTTCTTCTGTCGCGGCCATACTCATTCTCTGGAATACCGAAGGACGAGTGGTTGGAGGCTTGATGCGATTGAAGACGGAGGTCCTTTGTTCACCCTTCTCAAAATTGTCAACTTCTTCTACGTCGATACAGTAGGAAGTCGCAAAGTTTCCTTTTTCCTTTTTGTGGAAAGTTTTGGAGAAGAATTCATTTAAAGTCACCGGCTGTCGAGGTTGAGAAAACTCTTTACTTCTCTTCCTCTTAGGTTGAGGTTTCTCAGGATTCTTCTTTCTTTGATGTTTGCTCTTTCCTTTGATTGTAGCAAGATTTGATTGGGCTACTTCATCAAGGTCGAGCTCAATTTTGCCTTCCTTAGCTAGCTTTAGAACTAAGTCCTTTAGGACGAAACATCTTTCCACTGGATGACCAATAACTCGATGATACTTGCAATACTTGGGATCATCGACTTTATCCATCTCTTCTGGTCGTTTACACTTAGGAAGCTCTATCAGTTGCGCTTCCAGTAGTTGTTGCAACATATCAGGGATGTCGGCATCGGGGAAAGGATAGATTTTCTTCTGTCTTTCCTTTAAAGTTAAGTGATGCGTTCCATTTGCTTGTCGCTTTTCCTTTGAAGACGACTTGGGAAGGGTTGTGTTTACAACCATAGATTCTTCTATAGTCTCTTCGTCATTCCTTCCTTATTTCCTCATGTTAGGGAGTATAAGGTCTTGGTTTTTTCGACTAGCAATACTTAGCTCCATATCGTGGGCGCGAGTTGCTAGTTCTTCAAATGTGCGAGGCTTTATACCTTTAAGGATGTAGAGGAGTTCCCAGTGCATGCCTTGAATGCACATCTCAACGGAAGAGAGTTCAGTGAGGCGATCTTTGCAATCTAGACTCATGGCTCTCCAGCGATTTATATAGTTAACAACGAGTTCACCTTTTCGTTGTTTAGTGTTGGTGAGCTCGAACATGCTAACGGTTCGTCTAGTGCTGTAGAAGCGATTCAAAAACTCTCTTTCGAGTTCCTCCCAACTGTCTATTGACTCAGGTTCTAGATCAGTGTACCAGTCAAAAGCATTTCCTTTAAGTGTTCGGACGAACTGTTTGACTAGTAGGTCCCCTCGTGTACCAGCGTTCTCGCATGTCTCAACGAAGTGGGCAATATGCTGTTTAGGATTGCCATTTCCATCAAACTGCTGAAATTTCGGTGGCTGATACCCGATTGGCGTTCTCAAGTTATCAATCCTCTTAGTATAAGGTTTGGAATACAAGAGGGAATCTTGAGTAGGTCCACCGTACTGAGCTCTGATACAGTTTATGATCATATCTTGAAGCTGTTGGATGGATAGTGAAGCAACTGAAGCAGAACACTGTGGTTGATCATCTTGCACTGTAGTCTTTCCTTTGTCATGATTTTTTATGACTTGGGTTTGACTTGATTCGGCGATATGTTGGTTCTCAATTTGGCTCTTTAGTTGCGCGATTTGAGAATCTTTTTCTTCAATCGCCTTCATCAAGGTGTTGATGTGTTCCTACATCTCAGCCATTCTTTCTTCCGTAGTTCTTGTCTCAGTCATCATGACAGTCACTATGTCAGAATCAGGCTCGAACAAGGGGTTATACTTCACAAGAAACTTGCCATCAGTACATGCCCCCTGCAATGTTATTTCACCGCTTGCAATGATAGGAGCTTTTTCTTCTTGCAACCTCATTTCATTGAAGCAACAATAGGTAGTAGAACCCGTGTAAAAGTTGTTCATGGCAGCAGTCATTGGAGAAGTCTTGAAAGACATGTTTTCACTTATGTTTTGAGATAAGAGAAAGAGATGAGAGGTAGAGATGGTCCCACTGGGCGTGCCAATTTGTTCACACATAACTTCAAAGATGGGGACACGTGGAATAAACAATGTATTTGTATTAATATTCGTATGCGTGTGGGTGTACAATCTCTAACTTTAATCCTCTGATTCTCTCTCTTATGTGTGTGAATGTGTTTCACTCGAGGGCTGGAACGCTTGATCTCGAGTCTGAAGCTTCAATGGATTCTTGGAGTTTGAAGTCTTCCAGTCTTGAAGGAGTCTTCAATCTTCAAGAAGTGTTGACGTCCTGAAGAGTCTTTGATCTTCAAGGAGTGTTGAAGTCTTGAAGAGTGTTGGGGTCTTCAAGAAGTGTTGATGTCCTGAATAGTCTTTGATCTTCAAGGAGTGCTGAAGTCTTGAAGAGTGTTTGGTCTTCAAGGAGTGTTGAAATCTTAAAGAGTGTTTGGTCTTCAAGAAGTGCTTAACACTTGAACTTATGAATTGTAGAGAGTCTTCGGTCTTCATACTTGGTGGAGTCTCTTTGAATTCTCTGGTTCTGCTTGAGAGCTTTGAAACTCTGAACTCTTGTCTTTGTGAGAGTGTCGAATTTCTGAACTGTCTAAAATTTCTGAACCCTTGAAATGGAGGAGAACCCCTCTATTTATAGAGTTCTCGCTGGATGGGCCCTGGTGACTTTCGGGCCTAACAACTTGGGCTTGGGCTTTATTGGTCTTAGGCTCAACCATTTTAGTCTTGGGTTTGGTTCATATTTGACCCAAAACCATATGACTCAGACATTTAAAAGACCGAAATTTGATCCAATTAATTATTTTGTTAATTAATTGGTCAAATTAATTAATTTGATCAAAATAATTTATTTTCTAATTAACTGATCAAATCGAAATTTGGCTCTTTAAATTTATAATTGGCCAACTTTGTCTTCAAATTAAATTTGGGACACATGTCACTTTATAATTGGTCCCAAATTTAATTATTCGTAATTTTGTCATCAATTTTAGATAATGACGTGGCAATTTGTGATTGGACAAAATTTCTCCTTCAACAGGCACATCTGTTTTTGAAAATTGTTTTCGGATTTTGTGTTCCAAATAATAAAAATTATGAAAACAATTTTTTAAAAAAATATTTTTAGTGTATCCAGATTTTGAATTTGAAAATTTTAAATACATAATGAAATTAATAAAAGATAAAAACTTTAACAAATATAGTATTTCATGTTATAAACCCAATTCATTTTTTTTTTTTACAATATGTGGGGTGGGGGGATTCGAACCACATACCTTGTGGTAATCAGTACAACTTTATGCTAGTTGAACTATGTTCTTGTTGGCAAACTCAAATCATTTTTATGAAATTAAAACTTGTATAATATAATGTATTATAAATTATATGATATTGTAAAATAATAATTATACAAAATTTATAAATTAATTAATAATAGTTTATATTCAATTTAATATTTAATTGATTAAATAGTTTGTGGTTTATAAATATATTATTAAACACATTTGAAACAATTTCTTAAATTAGGATAAAATTTCTAAATTTGCTACCAAACACACGTCTGAAATACAAATATGTTTTCTCAAACCATTGTTTTCAAATTTATGTTTCCAGATCACCAACCAAAGACATCCTTAAAAATCGAGAAATTTGAGAGATAGGACTAAACTTAATTCGAGCTTGAATTTATTAAATTACATCGCATGAGAGCATTGCGTGAAAAGAACCGAAGAAATTCCAGTATAGAAGCTGCACGGGACCGGACAACGACCGGAAGAATAAGAATGTAAATTGACCAAAAAGCCCATACTATCTGCAATTTTGGTCGGTAAGACTGTAACGCTTCCCTTGCGAAATCCCGTTGTCTTCCCCGTTGTCATCGATTACAGAATTCCGATAACACAGGTTCACAGGTTCACAGCGAGAGATTTGCGATTGTGAAAATGGATTCCTTCGTCGACTAGGTTATCCGTTCGAGTTCCAGGTTTTTCTTCTGGACACTTTTCGTTTGATTTTCTCTGATCCTGATTTTGCCTGTTACTGTATTGCCTCTCGGTTCTTTCTGGGATACGATTGTTGCGGGCGTAGTTTTAATTCATCTGCCATGTCGCGTGTGTGTGTATTTCATTTTTTTTTTTGTAATGATTCCGTTTGACAGGACTTGATTGGTAACTATTAGAGTGGCGAGTACTGACTTCTTTTGTTTTGCTTTGTTTCGGTTGCCATGTTTTTTCTTCAACTTCGTAATGCTAATTTGGAAACAAGGTTTTCTTCAGCTGAAATTTGTGCTAATTCTGTTATAAAACTTGCGTGTTATTTCTGGGAACTGAAGGATTCAATTATTTGGTTTGAGCCGGTCTTTCCAACCTTTGTTTCTGAATGTCTAAGATTTAATGTTTTGGAGTTATCCTAGTATCACGATGTCAATTACTTAAGACAATGAAAACTTCATGAAATTGGCTGGTTCTTAAACCAAAATTATTCATTCTACAGTGTTTGGAGATCCCACTATGATGTGAGTTATTGTTTACTGACCGTTTGCTGAATAGGGAGTGGTCGAATTTCATCTCATTGTCTTGCCACCATTGTACTGTTGCTCCATTTCTGTCACTCTCTTTCTCCTCTCTCTATCTCAAAGTCAGCATTCGGTTTTTTCACTTTCTAACATTTGACTGTGCCCTGTTCTCTACTTTGGGCAACAGGATGGACTCTGTTTCAGGTTGTGAGGGTCCTGCCATTCTGCAGCTGCAGAAGTGGAAGCCTTCACAGCCTCAACTTAACCTCTCAGAGTATCGTGAAGCTTTTATTTCTCCTACAAGGCAAATTTTGTTATTGCATTCATACAAACATGAAGCATTGCTTCTTCCTCTAAATACAGGTAAGTTGCCTTCCACCTCTCCTTAGATTTTCTTACCTGTTTTGATTAATTATACATGCACAATAAAAAGGTACAAGGACAGACATCTACATCTTAAAAGTAACATGCAAAGTGTCAATTTTTGTGGTTACTTATGGTATTATCTCATGTGTTTCTCGAAACCAAATATAGTTGAGTTAGACAACTCTCCGGTAGGACCAGGGCATGTAAAATGGCCTAGGCACCCATAGGTATTAAATCAAATTCAAACACTATGTCACGTCTGTGCAAAGATTTGAGCAGCTCCGTATCCTTCAATATAACGCTCTTGAAGATGCTAAAATCTTTGAATTACATGAGGTTCAACACTTCTTCACATATTTAGCTCCCTAACCCCTCATTCTTGTTTGACTTCACCACAAGTTGTTTAATTATAATTTGTTATCATTTTGTTTGGATCTGCAGGGGACATTAGGTGCAGTGATGACTTCCCAAACGCATGTGATACCAACTTAAAAGATTTGGGATCATTAGCTTTCTCAGAAGAAGTATCAACAACATCTAGGTCAGAAGATGCAGAAGGGGATGTACAATGCTCCAACAGATCAGTTGATATTGATAAGGATTCTCCTACTGGAAACAAATCTTCAAGGTCTAGTTGTAACAACTTCCTTGGTGATGTAAGTTCACTTGCTTGGGGGCTTTGTGGAGATACCTATATGAAGCATGAAGATTCTTCCTTTAAGGAAATTTTATTTGTATCCGGAAATCATGGTGTCACTGCTCATGCTTTTTGCCAATCAAAGAAAAATGTTGCAGAGGCTAAAAATATGGTGCAGTCTGAGTTTTGGAAAGGCAGGTGGGTGGACTGGGGACCTTGTCCAATGTTATCTCAAAATTTGGAGGTCCAAGAACGTTCTGGTTCTTGTGAATCTTCTGGAAATGTTGACGAAAATGGGACGGATCAGAATGGGGAAATATTACGTAGGTCTCGCTCTGAGTGTGAGATTGTTGCACCATCGTTGGGAAATAATGCACCTAAGAGATATTTACAATCATTTCTTGCTAAAGTTAAGACTATTGAATATGAAGATGATATTTGGACAATGTACCCGGAAAAAACATCAGTTCCTTGCTTTACAGAGGTGGTTTCATTTAATATATTTAATTATAACCTGCTGCCACCAAATTCTGTTGACGATTCTTCTGTTAATGAGCAGAGCTGGAATGAAATAATCCTTGGCACACCCAGTAATATAAGTCCTACTTCATCTGACACACAGTTCCTGTCTGACATTTTATCCAATGTCTTTAGCATTGGCATGAATAAATCATACAAATGTTCCAGAATATTATGTAGTAACTCACACTTTTTAATTGGATTTGTCTTGAAGATACTGGATTCAGTATCCGCTGATGAAGGTGCTGAAACTGATAGCAGAAATGATACTTTAATTCTTGTTGCTAGAGTTGGCAATTTGGGAATTAAGTGGGTTTCTTCTGTAAAATTTGAGAAAAGGCTATATATTTCACCGATGATGGAGTGGGCAGATTTCTGCTTTTCAAATGATTTTATCATTTGTCTAAGTGACTCTGGTTTTATCTTTGTGCACTCTGCTTTATCTGGCAAGCATGTTACATGTATAGATGTTTTACAGGCTTGTGGACTCAATCCTAAGTACTTACAGGATAAACAAGATTTGCAAATGAAACAAGTAGATCAAGCCCAGGATGATGAATCCAGTAGATGTAGTTTTTATGACAGAAGAAAGTTTAGAAGGTTGTTATCTGATTCTCATTCCTCAAATTTTGCTGTGATTGATGCATTGGGTGTAATGTATGTTGTTTCTGCTGTTGAACATATGTTAGAGCACTGCCATGGACCTGAAAATCTGCTTCCACATTCTCATAATTTTGAACGTGGGAGGGCTCCAGTTAGTTGGGAGGTTGGTGGTTTTGACATAGGCTGCCCGAGGAACTATTTAGAGTCATTGGGGTCTCATTCATGTAGGGTTATTTCCAAGAAAAATGAATGGGGCAATACTAAATCTAATGTGCTTCAGAATATTCGGGACTCAAAGGTTTATAGGGGGAGAAGATATAAGTGTTCTTGTTTAACTGCTTCTGCTTCGCTTTTACTAGATCAGAAGTCCCAAGGTGGTGAACTACAGTCTTGCACTATGCGAAAGATATTTCTTTCCACTTTGAAAAATAATGAAGATGATTGCTTTTGCTTCTCTCCTATGGGACTTACTCAATACATTAAAAGATGTAATGTAAGTGGTCAAAATTTCTCTCAAGTTATCCATTTTGATCTGCATCTGAAATCTGAAGTCCATGATGATAGCTGCTTGAAATCCCAAATGATTTTTGTCGATGGAAGGAAAAAAGATCTTGTTGGAGAAGCAGTTGGTTGCACTTCACAGGGATCTCTTTATTTGGTTACAAATAATGGTCTTTCCGTGGTTTTGCCTTCTGTTACTGTTTCATCAACTTCTCTACCTTCTGAGTCCGTTGCCAGGTTGCAACCTGGTATTCTTCTTGGCACTGCTAATCAAGTAAAAGATTTGGAGCTCAAAGAATATAAGTGTCCATGGTCACCCTGGCAAGTTGAAGTTTTGGATAGGGTTCTCCTATATGAAAGCATAGAGGAGGCAGATCGCTTGTGTTCTGAGAATGGTGAGAATAATGAACAATACATTCTGTACCTCATAGCAATATTTCAGTTTATTTAAGGAGAATGCTCTTCTTGATTTTCTTTGCATTCAGTTCTACCTGATGAAGCTGTCTTTATTTTGCTAAAATGTATCATAACAATATTTCAGAAAATGATTATAAGATACTGTATCATGCTCGGTATGTTTTCCACCCGAGTTATAAATATATAACTTGAATTACAGGAAACCTTATGTTCTTTGGGTTTTGGGGCAAATTGGCCTTATGAAAAGTAGAATATGATTAAAGGCTATAGCTTAGAATTTTTTAGTCGAACTGATATCCTGTTATCAATGTGCCCGTCTGAAATTTACCACCAAAACTGGAACTAATAGTTTTAGTTTTAGCATTTTGATGCATGATTGTGAGTAGGATGAATGAGATGTACATGAGTAGGTGTGTTATTCACTTATTCTATGTAAAAGAATGGACCTTTTTCACTTTCTCGTTAGGTGGTGGTGATCAGAAAGGGGAAGCAAGGTGCAAAACATGTATTTTAATTTTTTCTTTAACAAGAAAGAAACTTTTCATTGAATAAATGAAAAGAGACTAATGCTGAAAGGATACAAACTCCACAAGGCAGTGAAACAAGAACAACAAAGAAAACAAAGGGAAAAACATCTCAATAAAAACAAATATCTTGAAAAGAAAACCCATCAAAAGGCTTTGAAAAATAACACCAAGAAGATGCTTTTAAACTAGTGGACTCGAAATGATCAAGGCAACGAAAGAACCTTTGAAATCTTTCCAACCAGAATTTCGGAAAACAAGGCTTTAACCAAAACAAAAAGTTCCTTTTGCAATGGGGAAGAGACTGAAGAGCACAGACTCCCATTCTAGACCACAAAAAACACCAGACGAGCCAGAACAACCAAGACTACTCCCACCAAGCTGTTGATCAAAAAATAACATGTATTTTAATTATGACTAGTGATCTTGTCATTTGTGTTTTATAGATAACTTAATACATGTATAAGGAAACAGAACTTTTCATTGAAATTATGAAAAATTATGAAGAAAATTGCAAAATCAACTGCCCTTTTCTTTTGGCCAAGAAAACCAACTGCCTTAAGGAGTATAATAAGTATTCTCCCAAAAATAAAAAGTAAAATCAGTACAACAAAACTTCCAGAGCCTCAGAAGAACTCTCAGGCCTTCGAATCAAGCTAAAAACGTGAAGTTATGACCTCCCTGATAGAAAAAACTCTTACCTCTCTTGGTCCAAAACAACAGGAACCTTTAAACCTTTCAAGTATAAGCCACTTTCAACCTAGAAAACTATAACCTTCATATTAACCTTTCAGAAAAGATGCTCATACACGACCAAGACTAAAACTCTTGTACTTAGAATACAAAGTTGAAACCGAGATTTGATTGGGAGAAACTAATGAAGCCATTAATTTGATTGAAAGGAGAAGAAATTAAGCCATTTTAAAGTGAATGAAAAAGTTGTGCTAGTGTTAAATAAAGTAAGTTAGACCTTCCAAGTTTACCACAAGCATGGGATGTAGATCTCAACATAGAGCTCGAGCCGGGAACAACAATTCCCAAGGCTTTATATAGAATGGTCCAAGTAGAGTTGAAGTAGCCCAAGTCATAGATATAGGAACTACTAGACAAAGACTTCATGCACCCTAATGTTTCGCCATCAACCTAATAATAAGAAAGGGCTTCTCATTTTGTGTTAGATGGGGTGCACTAGTTTTGTTTGTAAAGAAGAAATATGGATTAAAGCAACCATGTGTCAATTATGGGGAGTTGAACAAGGTGATAGTGAAGAATAAGTACCCTTTCTCTCACATTGACAACCTTTTTGACCAACTTCAAGGAATAAAGGTTTTTTGAAAGATAAATTTGCATTCGGGACACCACCAGTTATGGGTCAAGGAGGTTGATCTTCTAAAGTCTGCCTACCAGACCAGGTATGGTCATTATGAGTTTATTGTTGAGATGGATACACAAGAGAGGTCATCAATCAACTTATTATACTTATCATATGAAGGAGGCTGGCAAAAGAAACCTAATCAAACACCTTGCAGCTTTTGGATTGGAGTTCTTTGGGAGTAAAAATTTGACCTAGTGAAACACGTTGCCACTTCTTGGTGTGCTTTTTCCAAAAACTTCTGCAATTGTTATTCTTGTAATATTTATTCAAGTTGGAGTAATTTTTTTAATTCTAGATTGTTGGTTTTGTTCTCCTACTTAATGTAACCTCCATATCGGGCTTTTGTTTTTCATTCTCCTAAAGAGAGTCCTTGTTGAAGTTTTCTGTGTAACTTGAATATCAACTAACAATTCTGTTTTCTCTTTAAAAAAATATATGGAGGAGGTTGGCACCCTATTATTTCAGAGTGTATGTGGATCGATGTGCACAAGCATGTTGTTGGTCTTTTTGGGTTATATTCTAAGGTTTAGCTTTAATGAAGTATAACTTAGTTATACTATTCAAGTGAGAACTTAAGTCCTTATTATACTCAGTTCCTCAGGTCGCTTTTGTTGCTGGTATGAAGTTCCAATCCTGGCCTCCAAAATGACAGTACCTGCAAGTTTCTTTTTGGTTGTTTCATTTTCAATCTGTTCTACATAAGTTAATTAGCTATCTGTGGATTCTGTTGTGGTGACCGGATATTTATTCTACAAGCAGTTATATAGAGAGTACAATTACAAAAGATAACAGAAGTCATCTTTTGTATTTTCTTTTAAAAATTTAATACACAATAAATGCTTTCTGTAGTTTTTAATAGCAGTGTTAAGACATGGCAAATATTAGTTTCAATGTTCATATATTTTTATTTCAGGGTGGGACTTGAAAGTTGTGCGGATGCGTCGCTTCCAAATGACATTGCATTATTTGAGATTTGATGAACTAGAGCGGTAAGATCCAAAATTTCATGTTTCAATGTCTTTGTTGAAGTAATATTGAAACAGCGCTTGTGCTACTGTTATTCGTCTGGTAGATTCTTCAGAGGTACTTGATTGGATTAAAAAATTCATTTTGAAAATCCCTAATATATTTATTGCCAAAGAAGGAAATATTACTCGGGAACAAGGGCTGCAATGTAATTAAAAAGCATTCAAGATTGAAGATACAAGGATCCTGGAATCTGTATTACCTTCAATATTTTACCAGTCGTTGTTTTAACTTTGTCTGGCTGCACATTATTATTTATGGCTTGGGTTTGAACCCCAACAAGGGGAGATATTTTGTACATACATCAGAGACATTTTTATGATTTGCTGAAGTTTTGTCATAGAAGTCATTATAGTTTTCCTTTCAATTTTATGATGAACAGATCTCTAGAAATGCTTGTGGATGTTGATTTGGAAGAAGAAGGAATTTTGAGATTACTCTTTGCTGCCGTACATCTGATGTTTCAAAAAGCTGGTAATGATAATGATATTTCAGCTGCTTCAAGGTAGGAATCTGTATACATTTTTTTTGCCCTCTCATCCTCCTAAGCACTACGGCCAGTGTATTATTTTCCAAGCAATTTGTACTTTAAATCACAAAATCTAAAGAGAAAGTGCTAATCTGAAATCGGCATATGCTCTGCCTGGAATGTGAAACTTATGCATTCTGCAGATACTACTTATAGAGACTAGAGAGAGAGAGAGAAGTATTGGAAAGGAAAGACGGGGGTGGGGGGTTAAGCTGAAAGTTGAAACCAGAAACAAGGACTGAGTTTCGGATGCTGAAGCTTGTTGGGATGGAAGACATTATGGAAATTGTCTAACTTATGGATGACTGAAATTAGGTGGTGCAACCACTGTTTTTTAAAGTGGGACTGTTTGGCCCAAGGAGTTGGAGTTATGAAATTTGGAGTTGTTTTGTCTTAGGAGTTGGGGTACGAGTTAATAAGTTTGTGGGGTCCACAATTGAGTGTTGGAATAGGAGTTAATAAGATTGTGGGCCTCACCAATTGGGTGTTATATGTCCTTGGGCCAAACAAGGAGTTGGGTGGAGTTATTAACTACAATTAACTCCACCCCACCCAACTCCTCAATCCAAACACCCCCTTATATATGAAAAGAATATAGTGTCATGATTTTTTTTTTCTTTTATGATAAATGTAGGCACCATCACCAATAGACGCAAGCTACTGGGAAATCAAAGCAGCTTGCCTGAAGGTGACACAGAAAAATTGATGTGAGAGGAGGTTCTCTGAAAAGGCTAAAACCTATGCCATTTCACTCATCTCCCCTTCTCATAGAATATGGTATCATGAATTTTAAGACAATGAAAACTAATTAATGGTGATTCTCTTGTACTCTGATAATGGAGGCTTCACCTCTTGAGGTATTGATTTTCGAATCTGTATCAACTCGAAAAGCCTAAAATTCTTCTTGGGACAAAAGTTGGTTAGCCTGGAGCACAAAGGTAGGTAACTAAGTTGTTAGGATATGACTTTGAGATTCAGTAGTGCCCTAATTTGGAGAGCAAAGCAACTAATGACTTATCTTGCTTCCCCCCAACCAGACCCTTTTATTTTGGTTCTTGATGAGGATTATTTGGAGGCTATCAAACAACAAGTGGAGGAAGAACCATTTCGGTCATAAATTAAGAGGGTGGTTGCTAGAGGGAGAAAATCATTACCCACACTTCATGTGGGAGGAGAACTTAAAAAGGGAAGTTAATCATACAATAGAATCTCCATTTATTACAACCGTGCTTCAAGATTATCATTCCAATTTGGTGGAGTGATATTTTTGAGGAGAGAAATAATTCCATCGATGAATAAAAAATAAAAGGAGCTTATTGAGCTTGGAACACCAAAAGGTGATTAATAAAGCTCTCCAATTGGAAATCAAAGAAGAAAAACTATAATATTTAAATGTATGTTTATGTTTAAACCAATACAAAGCATGAAACAAAATCAAATAAAAAAACTATCAAAGGTTGAGAAAACGTCCCTAAAAATTCTTTCATTCCTTTCATGCCAAAGAAACCAAAAGAAAACTTGATTACTAGCTAGCCAAAATGTCTTTTCTACACCATGAAAAGGGTGTCGCACAAAAAATGAATCAAGAATACCGACGACATTGTTTGGCAAAACCATGGTCCAACCAAAGACATCAAACACTATGACCCAATACTAGGAAGCAAAAGAACAATGTGCAGACAGATGACAAATACCATATCCTCGAATTTTTCCGTTATGCTTTCTGTGACCATTTAATTTAGTGCGGTTTTGTCTGATCAAATTTTGACGTTGTTTTAAAAACGCTCTACATTATATGTATGTATACATAACTACATGAACATTTTGATTTTATGTTGCAGTGGTCATCATACTACAGACTTAAGTTTTAAAACCTCTGTTCCTTCTATTTATTTCTTGTTCAGAAAAAATCCTCTGTTCCTATTAAGAAAGAAAGAAAGAGAAAAGTCTTACTTCTGAACTTACTTGATGTCTTGAATTGAATTTCATTTGTAGGCTTCTTGCACTTGGCACACACTTTGCGTCCAGAATGATTCATCGATATGGGATGGCTGAGTTCAAGAGAAATGATACTACGTTTAATGACTTTAGTAGCAGCCAAGAAATTTCCATTCTCCCGCATTTTCCTTTCCGAAAGCAAAATGAATTGGAGCATTCAAGAAAACTTCATGAGATGTCTCACTTTTTGGAGATAATAAGAAATCTGCATTGCCATCTTAGTTCAAAATTTAAGAGGCCATGTCAGGAATTGGTATGTTTATATTGATGCTATGTAAATTTATTCATTGAAATGGTAATAGTTCATTTGAAAATTGGATTTATAGGTAGCTGGGGAGGCACCAATTTCTGACCAAAGCAGTCTATTGCTGGAAGAACCTCAGCTTGTTTCTACAGATATAATACCAGTGGGGAGTACAAGTCAATATGAACTTTCATTTCCTTCAAATAATTTGAACTCTAACGTTGTAGATAGTCTTGTTATGATGCCCATGATTTCTGAATCCCCGTTGGATTCTGAAGATTTAGGTGGAAACTCAGCTGTTGTACCACAAGGAGTCTTGGAAAAGAAAGTTGTCCCGTTGGAGAATCCCAAGGAGATGATTGCACGGTGGAAGTCAGATAAGTTGTCACTTAAAAATGTAGTTAAAGATGCTCTTCTCTCTGGCCGTCTTCCTCTGGCTGTTCTTCAACTACACATTTATCATTTGAGAGAATTAATCGAAGAGAATGAACCTCATGATACGTTTTCTGAAATTCGTGATATTGGAAGAAGTATTGCTTATGATCTCTTCTTAAAGGTAATGGGTCAGTAATTTTTTCTACTGATCGTGTATCCATGTCTTCTGAATAGATGTTTATGTCCTGTACAGGGCGAGACTGGGCTTGCCATTGCTACACTGCAGAGGCTTGGAGATGACATTGAAGTTAGCCTTAAACAATTGTTGTATGGTACAATTAACAGATCCTTTCGAGTGGAAATTGCTGCAGAGATGAAAAAATATGGTTATCTTGGGCCATTTGACCAGAGGATGATGGATAGAATATTACATATTGAGGTATCAATTATTTTAGTTGCATCCATTTTGAGTCTATTCTAGTTAAAATCACATTCTTTTTATCCATTTGGAACTAAAATATGCTCTTTTCTGCACTTCTTTATAAATGGGGGAATGGATTAGAGGCTCTACCCAAGCAGTAATTTCTGGAAAACATTTCTGAGCAGGCAGAAAGCAAATATGGGATTCCCATCAAGTTCTAACAGCCCAGGAGAAAATGATTTGAGGACATTACGTTTCCATTTAAACAACAATACTATCCTTGATTGTGGTGAGGTTGATGGTGTTGTTTTAGGTTCATGGCCTGATGCTGATGAGAACTCTTCTGTCCTGGAGACCACAGAAGATAATGCTCATATGGGATATTGGGCTGCCGCTGCCATTTGGACAAACACGTGGGATCAACGAACAACTGATCGTGTAAGTCATGTTTAACTTTTCTGGTCTAAGCACTTGTTTAATGTGAACCCGATTTCTTTGAAACAATGAATCTGCATTAATATTTCCTTGCTTGGAAAGCTGTTTGCAAGAATTAATGGAATATGCTGATCGGGTACATTGGTGCCTGTCTATCTTTTCCTGTGGCTACTGCCCTAATATAAAATTGGTTGCACGTGATTTAGCTCTTAGTTATTGGGTGAATAATTCTGGAAGCTTAACAAGTCTCTTGGATATGCTTTGTGCGAGCTTCATATGATTTCATATATCAAAATTCAAACATATCAATGGATTACACAGTTGCTTTCAAATATATTTTATGCAGTTCATTTTAAGGGTTTTTATTTTATTTATTTTTTTGAAAAAAAAAATAATAACAAAAAACAAACTTCTAGATGAAAAGATAGAGGAATGTTTGGGGATACAAACTCCCAAAGGGGTTATTTAAATTAGAACCTTCAATTTCTAAAAGTTAGCTCTAAATAAAGTTACTTTTTCTGAGATAGGAAACTCAATTTAAAAAGAAAGGAAGGGAAGATAATATATCCACTGTAATCTATAGGCGACTAGATTACCAAATCTCTCCAAACATTGGCAAAGTATGTGATGGATATTTATTTAGATTTCACTCCCTGTGGGAGATTTCATTACATAAGCTAATACAAAGTAAAGCTTGGGCAGCGTTAATTCATGAGACCTAATTTTGACATGATGAAGGCTGTGGTATATGGTTTAAAGTTAAACTGTATTATCTAGGTCCATTTATATCTCTGATAAAAAATAAAAATAAAAAACTATATACTGCATGGCCAGATTGATCCACTTTTTTTTTGTTTTCCAGTTGTGTTTGATGGGGGATATTAATTGTTCAATATGGCATCCTTTTTTGTACAGATATTACTGGATCGATCTCTTGGTATTGGTATCCATGTGACGTGGGAATCTCAACTTGATTACCATATATGCCATAATAACTGGGATGGAGTATCAAGACTTCTCGATATGATTCCTGCTGCTAATTTGTTGGATGGGAGCCTCCAAGTAAGCTTAGATGGTCTACAGTCAGCTTCAGCAGTTGGGTACAACAGAGAGTCTTCGTTTTACAGCAATTACTTATACCCTCTAGAAGAGTTGGATGCTGTTTGCCTGTATATTCCCAACGCCCAGATTTTCAGATTCTCAGCTAATATTATGTGCTCCAAATGGTTGGGTATGCTCTTAGAGGAGAAGCTTGCGAGGCAATTTATATTTCTGAAGGAATATTGGGAAGGCACAATGGAGCTGGTACCTCTTCTTGCCCGTTCTGGCTTCATTACACACAGACTTGATGAGATTGCTTCTGTGGATGATCACATCAGCAGTTCAGTTGATCAAAGATCCTCAAACGAGGGTGTAGCCTTTTCTGTTGATTCTGTGCAAGCATTATATAAAGTTTTCATACATCACTGTTCGCAGTATAACTTGCCCTTTCTTCTTGACCTTTATCTGGACCATCACAAACTGGTTATTGATAATAATTCAGTTCGTTCACTACTGGAAGCTGCAGTAAGTACCAACACATTCAGTCAGTGTGGCTTATTATTTCTATCATTCATCTTTATTCTGTTGCTTCTTACTTATTCTGAGTAGCTTATATGAGCGAGTGAGTTTGTCAGTTTAAGGGATGAGTTAGTAGCAACTTAGCTTTAGGGTTGAAGGGGGTTTGGGTTTGCAATTATAAGTGAAGGAGAGTCAAAGAGACAAACGAGGGAAATTTTAGTGGGATTTACATTGATTTTTGCTCAAGCTAGCCGAGCCCAATATATTGTATTGTTCATTTGTTTCATTTTATATTTTCCCTACAAGTTACTCTTTTTTCTTTTGATGCTTCTGTTGAGTTCTCTTTGAGTCTTTGACAATTGAAAATGGAGTTTGGGTATTGACTTCGCTGAAAATAGAGTATAGAATAGAGTTACAACCTATTTTTGTAAAAAAAAGACACAAGAAGAATAACCTTCTGTTGGTATCACAAATGGGTAATTATTTTAAAATGCTTAATTTGTAATTATTTTTTTTTATAAAAAAACGTATTTGAAAATATTTTAGATAGCTAAGCTACCTACTCAAATTTCCCTTCATTTTAGCATGGTGCTTAGTCTTGCGAAGATGTGATAGGAGTTCAATTTCTGCTTACACCAAGCTGGATTGTTGGCATTTGAACCGTTTGGTGGGTCCATCAGTTTTCTCATATTTTCGTGCAACTTCTACACCTTACATAAATTTTCAAAAAATTTGTCTTTGCATTGAATTTATTTTACATTTATTGTTACTTATGGTGAGTAATGTTAGGTTGCTTCTGAGACAATGTGCCTCATTCCCTGAGGTGAACTTATTACAATTTTCCTAATGACCTTAATATTGTTTGCTCATCTTTGCTCTCTATACTTGTGATGTGCTAGGGAGATTGCCAATGGGCAAGATGGCTACTTCTCTCGAGGATCAGGGGCTGTGAATATGATGCATCATTTTCTAATGCTCGCTCAATAATGTCACTGAATTTAGTTCATGATCCTAACCTCAGTGTTCGGAATATTGAAGAGATTATTTCCACTGTTGCTGACATTGCTGAAGGAGGGGGAGAAATGGCAGCCCTAGCAACTCTGATGTATGCTCCTTCCCCAATCCAAGATTGTTTGAATAGCAATGGTGTAAACAGACATAGTAGCTCGTCAGCCCAATGTACTCTTGAAAACCTCAGGCCAGTCCTGCAACGATTCCCTACTTTGTGCCGTGCCCTAGTTACATCAGCCTTCCAGCAAGATACAACTTGCAATTTTTTGGGTCCAAAATTGAAGAATGGTTAGCTCCTCCTCCTCCCTTTTGAACTCCTTATGCTGAAGCTGTATTACACTTCCAGCTTTATTATAATTTTTGGAATCTCTCTCTCTCTCTCATTGTTTCTGCATTTGAGATTTTAATTAGTTCACAATTCATTGTTTCTGTATTTCAGCTTTATCAGAATATCTACATTGGCGTAACAGCATCTTCTTTTCTGCTGGACGTGATACTTCACTTTTACATATGCTACCCTGCTGGTTTCCCAAGGCAGTTAGGCGATTGCTTCAGCTCTATGTCCAGGTTTCATTTTCTATCCTTTTAACAACCCATGCATTTTGTCATCATTCTGAATTAAATGATTCATTGAATTAACAGACCGTAGATTGGAAATTTATCCAATTTTTCAGTTTTTACTGGAGAGAAGGAATGGATGGACATTGTGTAGGGGACCTGTTTTACGGATAGGGTTTGAACGCTTGTGCACTATTCCTTTCACTTAACCGGTTGAAGATTTTCTTGTACTCCACACTATTCAAAATAAAATGCACAAGCCCACTTGCTATCCACACCATCTGCAAAAGGGTCGGACAAGCTTTGAACCATAGAATCTTCTTATGTTGATTGAATATTCTTTTCTATCCACACTATTCCTTTCTATTAGCACTATCCACCCAAGTGAACCATAGAATCTTCTTTTATTCTAAATCGATCATTAGCCATTTTTCATAGGGCTAGCTCCTGTTTTGTGCACAGGATTAGCCACTTCTTTATGTTAACAAACAGCTTGTTAGCACAGCTATTAAACTGAACTAACAACTAACGATGTGGTTATAACCATCAAAATAGTGTAACAGTTAGGATAGCATCCCACATCAGAATTACCCTAAGTTTTAGGGATGTTACCCTTTTGAAAGTCAAAGTGCTCATATTTTTTTTATATGCTTTATGTTTGTGCAAATTCTGTCACAGGGTCCTCTTGGATGGCAATCACTCTCAGCTTTGCCAACGGGGCAGACATTATGGGAGAGGGATGTTTATTTTTGTATGAATGACGATGAACATTCTGAAATCAGTCCAATCTCTTGGGAAGCAACCATACAGAAGCACATTGAAGATGAGCTATATGATTCATCTCTCAAGGTATATCAAACTTTAGGATATATTTTTATTTTTTGAATTCTCTAGCAGCTACTTCAGCAAATGGCTTTTGTTTGCCCCCTTTTAATGGATCCAGCTATAGCTATTCTCTAAACTTATACAATATTTATTTAATAACCTTATATGGTTCTTGTTCTCTGAAGTCCTTTATTGATGGAAGCATTGATTCCGTGTGAAAGTATCTCCTTACCTCCCCTGGCTATATGATAAATTTTGAAAACTCTTGTAAAGTAGATTCCTAATTCTCAACTGCACTGCATATTACAATCCAGCAGTTGTGAATTAGAAATCTTCTTGCTTTACAATATATTTCAAAATTTATCATATGCCAGGGGAGATCAGGGAAGACTTTCATAAGGCGTTGTTTCCTGCTAATTATTTAGAATAGATGATTATCATCAGCTGTTTATATTGAGATACCATATATATTGTATTAACTGGCAGTTGGAAATTTTCTGTGTTTAATGTCTTACATTAATGTGCTGTTTTTATCTAAAAACGTTACATGTAATTGTAAAAGGCTGAGTCCCGAGGATAACACATCTTCCTAAAATTTTACTAACATCTAACCATTAGCGATAAAGGGGGAAACAGATTTTGATGCTTGATTTTCTATTTCTTTTCTGTTTACATGAAGCACTTGTCCTTCAGATAGACTCAATCTTTAAATTTGTGCATGGTTAATAATTATTAAAAAGCAATTGATGATGTTTATGGGTGCAAATCCCTTGATAAAACCACTATATATTGCCGGGTCGTGATGCTTTTGCATTGTCCAAAGAAATAAACTACCTAGCTCATCCATCAAATGTTTAATGTCTTAGTTATCTTGACAGATCCTCAATCTCGCCAATCTCGTTTATTTTTATTTTTATATTTTTTTACGATTTACTATCCCAACTAACATATGCTGCCACATTTTGTCATGCGGTGTCTGTCGCTATATTATTATTCTGTCATTATTGGTTGAAACATGTGTGCTTCTGTTAAGCTGTACACTCAGCTGAGCATATCTGTTGCCTTTAGGAAACTGGACTTGGGCTTGAGCACAATTTGCATCGTGGACGTGCTTTATCAGCTTTTAACCATCTTCTTGCTGCTAGAGTTCAGAAACTAAAATCAGAGGTTCAGTCAGGTTCAACATCTGGACAATCAAATATCCAGTTGGATCTACAGACACTTTTTGCTCCTTTGACACCTAGGGAACAGCCTCTTCTTTCTTCTGTAAGGATACATTTATTTATTTTCATTTCCTTTATAGGCAATTAACACAGTAACGAAACACTAGGAGGATAAGGTAAATGTCAAAACTACAAAAATACTAAACATCTTGAAGGACACAAAGAAGCAAAAGAAATGTCAAAATCTAAAGATATAAAATTGTTGGATCAAAAAATAAGTGAAATATTTAATTCTTTTCTAAGCGACTTTGACATTGTCAACTTTTTCCTCAAATATTATCATATTCCTTTTCAATTAATAACAAACCTAACAATCATGAAAATTACACATTTCCAGAAAATTCTAGTTTCAACCAGCTTACCCACCTGTGATAAGATAACTATAGAATCTGTCCAGTTATTCTAAAATTCATAAATTCTTTTAATTATACTGTTAATTTTTGACTAGATGAATAATTTTATATATATATATATATATATTATTTTTATCATTTAATTAGTTCCAAATCATTTTGGTCCATACTTGGCGCAATCTTCGTGCAATATGATCTATTCTTGTTAACTCAATTAATTATGCAGAGTATAACTGTTTTACTTGATCGTGTAAACATTTCTCCCTACTTGATTTTCAGATTATTCCACTTGCCATTACGCATTTTGAGAACTCTGTGTTAGTTGCTTCATGTGCTTTTCTCCTGGAGCTAGGTGGTTTATCTGCCAGTATGCTCCGTGTAGATGTAGCAGCTTTAAAACGAATATCTACATTTTACAAGTCTGGGCAATCCTTTGAGAATTTCAGGCAACTTTCACATAAGGGTTCTGCTTTTCATCCAGTACCCTTAGAATCTGATAGAATAGAGACTCTTGCTCGAGCTCTGGCTGATGAGTATCTGCACCAGGAAAATTCAAGTGTTAATAAGCCAAAGGGCACTTCTGATTCAGCACCTCCAAAACGTTCTCCACAGGTGCTTCTGTTCGTCCTACAGCATTTGGAAGAGGTCAGTCTTCCCCAAGTGGTTGATGGAAATTCATGTGGATCATGGCTATTAAGTGGTAAAGGTGATGGGACTGAGCTAAGAAATCAACAAAAAGCTGCAAGCCATTACTGGAATTTAGTTACAGTCTTTTGTCGGATGCATAGACTTCCTCTGAGTTCAAAGTATCTTGCTTTGTTAGCAAGAGACAATGACTGGGTATTCTCCTTCAGTCTTTGTTAATACTGAACTAATTTTCTAAGTTGTAATGATTCACATTCTGATTTTATGTCTCTTCTATTTGAAAGGTTGGATTTTTAACTGAGGCTCATGTTGGTGGGTACCCTTTTGACACAGTTATCCAAGTAGTGAGTCCTATACATTGATTAATTTGAGTAGTCACTTACCCAAATCTCTTATCCTTATGTTACATATTTTCTTCTATTTTATTTGTTACTTTAGGCATCAAAAGAGTTCAGTGATCCTTGTCTCAAAATACATATATTAACCGTATTGAAGGCTGTACAGTCAAGGAAAAACCCTGGGCCATCATCATACTCTGACATTGAAGAGAAAAAAGGTCAAACCACTTTTTTAGATGGAAGTATGTATATTCCTGTTGAGCTATTTACAATTTTAGCTGAATGTGAGAAGAAGAAAAAACCTGGAAAAGCTCTCTTGATAAAGGCAGAGGAGTTGTCCTGGTCTATTTTGGCAATGATTGCTTCTTGCTTCCCAGACGTGTCTCCATTATCCTGTCTTACTGTTTGGCTAGAAATTACAGCAGCAAGGTGACGATCAATTATTTCTTTTGGAAATGAAGTATATAGATAGTTATTTTCTTACTTAGAAGTAGACCTTTAATTTTAAGTTATTATTTCATTGATTTTATGCAAGTTTTATATTTATATATATATTCAGTTTTTATGATCCTTCTCTTGTTATTGATTTTATCCATTCAAAGTAGCATATTTACAAATACCAAACCGAGGATCTTTTCTGATTCTTTGTTATATACAGGGAAACTACATCCATTAAGGTAAATGATATTGCTTCCCAGATTGCAGAAAATGTTGGGGCAGCAGTGGAAGCTACCAATACCTTGCCAGCTGGGTGTAGATCACCTGCATTTCATTACTGCCGGAAAAATCCCAAAAGAAGGCGAACCATGGATTCCATTTCTGAAGATCAATCAGTCGGAGCGATGTCTGATAATTTCACTGCTTCAACAGGTGCATCAACTAATATTTCAGGTGACTGTATTGTCAAGGAAGAAGGAAAGATAGTTCAGGAACGCCAACGTATTTCTGTTTCATATGATTCAGATGAAGCACCATCATCTCTGTCCAAGATGGTTTGTGTGCTTTGTGAACAGCAACTATTCTTGCCTCTGTTGAGGGCTTTTGAGATGTTCCTTCCTTCATGTTCCCTGCTGCCGTTCATCCGTGCACTTCAGGTTTTTAGCTAATCACTAATCCCAATCCAACCTTTTCGTCCCATATGATCCCCACTGCTTTCCTTTGTAAAATTTCTTTGAATTTACTTTAATCGAGCCATCTACTAATGTAAAGTTTATTGTTCATTAGGCATTCTCGCAAATGCGTTTAGCTGAAGCTTCAGCACATTTAGGTTCTTTCTCTGTACGAGTTAAGGATGAAGCAAGCTATTCTCAGGCAAATGTTGAGGGAGAAGAAAGTACTGGGATGTCGTGGACTGGGTCCACTGCTGTCAAGGCTGCAAATGCTGTACTTTCTATTTGTCCATCCCCATATGAAAGAAGATGCCTACTGAAACTTCTAGCTGCAACTGATTTTGGTGATGGAGGATTTGCTGCCACATATTATCGACGGCTTTATTGGAAAATCAATTTAGCAGAGCCTTCATTACGTATAGATGATGGTCTGCACCTTGGAAATGAGGCTCTAGATGATGCATCACTTTTAACAGCGCTAGAAAATAATGGACATTGGGAGCAAGCACGCAATTGGGCAAAACAACTGGAAGCTAGTGGGGGTTCTTGGAAATCAGCTAGTCATCATGTCACGGAAACTCAGGTATTTTTGCATAAAGTTCCTGGTCGACTTTTTGACTGCTCAGTTGCAAATTATTCTTCTTATTGGTAGTTTAAATAAATAGAATATTTCTAATTTCTATATGTTATGATTACTACACTAAATATTCATAGTTTTCCAGTATTAAAAAAAACACTAAAAATTCATAATCAGCCAATAGTTTTTGGTTTGTATTAAATGGGATATCATTTAGATTGCTGAGACTTGTAATAGACAGGATATATTTTTGCTAAGACGAGAAAGAAACCTTATTTGGCATGGTTGCTTCAATACCAAGAAATACCTTTGGTGCTGTAAGCTTTATATGCTATGCTTGATTGTCTTAGATGTATTCTTTGCAGGGAAAAACTTGAAAAGAACTGTTTTCTTCTTTCTACTCACATCCTCCCGTAAGCTATATTAGATTGTAGATTTAAATGAAGTTCACCATTCTGTTTATGTTTGTGCTGTATCCATCTCACTTCATGTGTTATTCCTTTTTTAACCTTCAAAATTCATGGTCACTTATACAATTTCCTCGAGCCTATTAATATTTCTGCTGTGAAGGAAAACTCAAGTTAAAATATAGCCTGTAATTACTGGCTTAATGAAGAAGTGGGACATGCTGAACTATTTTTTATGCTGTCTTCATGAAACTAACCCGTTAATGTTTGGAAGACTTAAAATATTTGTTGCCTTCATGATATCCTAAAAGGGGGAAAAACAAAGAAAGATTTTGACGTATTCAGTTACTGTTGGGTTAATGGTTCTCTCCTGTTTAGGCTGAATCTATGGTAGCAGAATGGAAGGAATTCTTATGGGATGTTCAAGAAGAGAGAGTTGCATTGTGGGGTCACTGCCAGGCACTCTTCATGAGATATTCCTTTCCTGCTTTACAGGTAAATTACAATGATTTTTGGTGTGGAACTGAAAATGTATTATCTGCTTAATCTGGATGAAAATACTCATAATAATCTTATGTTTGTAGGCTGGATTGTTTTTCCTCAAACATGCAGAAGCTGTGGAGAAAGATCTTCCAGCCAAGGAGCTTCATGAGCTATTATTACTTTCCTTGCAATGGTTAAGTGGGATGTTTACCATGTCCTATCCGTAAGAAATTTGTCTTAAATTTTAACTTATGCTTCCTATTTTGCATTTAAAATCATTGTTACTGACTTTTGTGATCCAATACATTAGGGTTTATCCATTGAATCTTCTACGAGAAATTGAGACCAAGATTTGGCTGCTGGCTGTTGAATCAGAAGCTGAACTGAAAAATGAACGGGACCTGAACATTAGTGGCCCCAGCAGGGAATCTATATCTAGGAATAGCTCAAGTATTATTGACTCGACTGCAAGTATGATATCAAAAATTGATAAACATATAAATATGATGAAGAATAAAAATATGGATAGACATGAGGTGAGAGAAAACAGCCAGACTCTTCATAAAAGTCAAGTATTAGATGCTGGTCTTTCAACTGCAGGAGGGGGGAATACAAAGGCAAAAAGGAGAACCAAAGGTTCCATGCTACTACGACGGCCATTAGTGGACTCTACAGACATGAACACTAACCCTGAAGATGGATATATTTCTTCCAATTTTAAAAATGACTCACAAGATGAGAACTTAAAAATGGATACATCATTTTCGGGGTGGGAAGAAAGGGTTGGACCTGCAGAGGTGGATAGAGCCGTTCTTTCATTGCTAGAGTTTGGACAAATAACGGCTGCCAAGCAGCTTCAACAAAAGCTGTCTCCTGGGGAAGTACCTTCAGAATTCCTTCTTGTGGATGCCTCTTTTAAGCTCGCAGCTATATCAACCCCCAATCGTGAAGTTTCAATGTCCATGCTTGATGGGGATTTATGTTCAGTTATTCTTTCATATAGTATTCCAGTTGATCAGTATCTCAACCCATTGCAGGTTTCTGTCAATCCTCTCTCTCCCCGTCTTCTTTATGTTAAGCTTAGTAGCAATTGTTAAAAGAAATATATCCTCCCCTTGTTACTGGGCTCTTTAAGTTTTCTGAATTTGTTGCCATCCAATGGTAACTCATGTTTTTATTTTGCTTGATGTGCATGGTCCGCATGTTCATCTGTATAGGTTTTGGAGATTTTAGCAACAATTTTTGTTGAAGGTGGTGGACGTGGGCTTTGTAGAAGAGTAATTGCGGTCGTAAAAGCTGCAAATGTCTTGGGACTTTCATTTTCAGAGGCATATAACAAACAGCCAATTGAACTATTACAGCTGCTCTCTCTCAAGGCTCAAGAGTCGTTTGAGGAGGCCAAGTTCCTTGTGCAGACTCACTCTATGCCTGCTGCTAGTATTGCTCAAATTCTTGCAGAATCCTTTCTCAAGGTTTTTTTTCCCTATCGAGTGCCTAGTAGATCTCCAGAATTATGAATTTAGATTCAGTTAAACTATCTCCAAAGCTTAAAATTGAACTTGCTTTGGTTTCAGTCTCTATTTGATCGCTTGAATTTAAAGATATTTTGTATGAATCTGGATATTTTCCTTAGTTTTAATGAATCAATGGGATAAGTATCAGTACTTTACCTAAACTGACCTCCTATTATTTTGGAAAAATCAGGGCTTGTTGGCTGCACATCGTGGAGGTTATATGGATTCCCAGAAAGATGAAGGACCTGCTCCTCTACTGTGGAGATTCTCTGACTTCTTGAAGTGGTCAGAACTTTGTCCTTCTGAACCCGAGATTGGGCATGCGTTGATGCGTTTAGTTATTACTGGACAAGAGATACCACATGCCTGTGAGGTACTACTGTGACTACGATATATATTTTGCCACTATGTCGTGAAGGTTGTACATTCCAGAAGAAAATAGGTCTAGAGTGCAAATAGAAAAAGATGAGAAGAAATCTTGAAATTTCTTTTTGGAGTAGGTATTGTTTATTACTAGTAATATGTGGATGGATTGAATTATAATCAATTTTATATTATTCCATTATAGATTGCTGTAGCCGTAGGGGATAAAAGATTTGTCCTTATTGTGATTCCTTGTGGTAATATTCTTAGTGTGATTCATTCTCAAACACAGCAGGAATTGTGCAAATTTTAGTCAGTTAAGTGTGATATGGAAGTGGTGTTCTTTCTCATTCCATGTAGATGATTCTATGTTTATCAAGATGGTTTTAGAATTGATACTGTTCCATTTAATAAGTTACTTTGTTATTCTTAAAAATTTTGACTCAACTTTTCTAACTTTTTAAAAAATGTTCCGTTTTAGGTTGAGCTTTTAATTTTATCTCACCACTTCTACAAATCATCGGCTTGCCTTGATGGGGTTGATGTTCTCGTGGCTCTTGCTGCCACAAGAGTTGAGGCTTATGTAGCTGAGGGTGATTTTCCATGTTTAGCTCGCCTGATAACTGGAGTTGGAAACTTCTATGCCCTTAGTTTTATTCTTGGCATTCTTATCGAGAACGGTCAACTAGAACTTCTTCTTCAAAAGTTTTCAGCTGCTGCAAATACAAATGCAGGGAGTGCTGAGGCTGTCAGGGGCTTTCGCATTGCTGTTCTTACATCCCTCAAGCATTTTAACCCCAATGATCTTGATGCATTTGCTAAGGTTTGTAGACATGTTCACAATGTCCAAGGTGTCATATTCCTGACGATACAACAAGTCCATAAGCTGTCATATTTAAATCAGATCATCTGTTGGCTTGGTAGGAATTCATATGATTAGCACATGCTTGCAACTTATCAAGGACATCAACATATAGGTTGATGCTAAGATGTTATGGTTTTTAATAGTCGGCTGTTTTATCATTTATTTGATCTTACTAGGCCAACATAGCCTTTGTTATGTTCTCTTCATTTATTTCATCAACGTTTAGCCTTTGTTAGGGTTTTGAAATTCAATATGTGAACTCCGTATGCTATATTTTTGTTTTTTTCCCCCTTCTGGATTTAAGTTATTCTTGTTATTTATTTGGATAGTTATCCGAAATATTGGCATTTTTGACATTTGATGGAGTATTATAGATTAAGATTTAAGATTAAGAGAAAGGGAAAGAGCCGTTTGAAATAATTTTCCAAGTGCTTAAAAACATTTTTTTTTCACTTAAAAATATTCTTTTAAGCACTTGGAAATTCATTCCAAATGGGTGCTAAATGATCTAGGACTTGCTTTCATAATGTCTAACCCAAGATTTACTAAAGAAATGATTCCTGTGAACTATGTGTTCCTCGTTTCTCTTTTTATCCTCCATTCTCTTCTTCTAAGATATACATGATCTGATTAAACTACTATACTAATTTTCTTCTCGGTAAATGTTAGGCTGCTGAAAATTTATGAAGTTCTTGATCTGATATATACTTAGATTGCAGCTTAACCTCAGTGTAATGTCGCCAGTATTTAATTTGGTGATCTATATCATGTATACAGGTCTACAGCCATTTTGACATGAAACATGAAACAGCTGCTCTTTTGGAGTCACAGGCAGAGCAGTCTTGCGAGATGTGGTTCGGCCGCTACGACAAAGATCAGAATGAAGATCTTTTAGATGCAATGCATTATTACATTAAAGCTGCTGAAGTTTATTCTTCCATTGATGCTGGCAACAAAACCCGCCGATCCTGTGCTCAGGCTTCTTTAGTGTCACTTCAGATTCGGATGCCTGACTTTAAATGGCTCTTCCAGTCGGAAACCAATGCCAGAAGAGCTCTCGTTGAGCAATCGAGATTCCAAGAGGCACTAATTGTTGCCGAAGCTTATGATCTCGACCAACCGAGCGAGTGGGCTTTAGTCATTTGGAATCAGATGCTTAAACCAGAGATCCTAGAAGAATTTGTGGCTGCATTTGTGAGTGTGCTTCCACTCCATCCTTCAATGTTAGCTGACATTGCAAAATTTTATAGGTCCGAAGTCGCTGCCCGTGGGGACCAGTCCCAATTCTCTGTCTGGCTAACTGGGGGTGGATTGCCTGCAGAGTGGGCAAAATATTTGGGAAGATCATTTAGATGCTTGTTGAAACGGACTCGGGATTTGAGGCTCCGTTTGCAACTAGCTCAACTCGCCACTGGTTTTATGGATATTATTAATGCTTGCACAAAAGCACTTGATAAGGTACCCGAGAATGCCGGGCCTCTTGTGCTTAGAAAAGGGCATGGTGGTACGTATCTTCCACTGATGTGAATCAAAAGATCATTGCAACATCATGTTTAGTTTTGTTGATGCCTGAAAAGGACAATAACGATGACGATGGCGATAACATCATATTCATGGATCCTTGTGAATAATTGGCCATGGAACTTTACTACCCTGTCCTGGTTTATTTATTGATGGGAGGGGAAAAGAAATGGCACAAGGAGGATGTGTAGAGTAGTAAAATCAGGTCTTTTGAAGATTCCTGTTTCCTTTTTGTAGCTTTACTTCACAAGCCAGGTCTTTTGAAGCAACAATCACATTAGGTGCACGATTGGATGCTAGAGAAGCCTTTTGTATATCAGTTTTGTGGGATCTCTTTACCATTATGGTTATTTGTTGATTTTTTTTCACTGTTATTGTTTCCACATCACCTTGATTTGTATAATATTTATACAGTTGCAAATTGATTATTTTGATGGGAATGTGTTTGTCTTTGTTCCATAAATATTTGAAAGTGTACATGAATAAATGCTGACTGGCATCTTTGAAAAAGAATAAAACTTACCTAGCCTTTTGAAAGTTCCATTTGTTAAATTGTTAAAATGACTCTTAAATTATGAGGTTGGTTTTGATAGTTGCTCCTAAAATTCCGGTCTATACGTAAAGAAAACTTGCTTTTCAATTCGCTCATCTTAGATAATTACATGGCTATCGAGATGAGCTTTTCAATTCTCTCCTTTGAAGAAATGTCGTCGTCATTTTCATCAAAGAGGCGATACTGAATTTGGAGAAAGTGTAAAGTTGATTGCTAGTGTCATAGAGATCTTCAAGTGAATACTTCCCACTTTTGACATCGATTCTTTTCAATGGCTTCTCATCGGTCCTTCGAGGGAAGAAGATGAGGAATTTAATGAGATATTGCATATATGTCTTTGGCAACAGGTAATTCCTGGTTCCAGCTTCCAAGACTGTAGGCAAGCATTAGCCTTTCAAAAATGTTCAATTTCCCTATTTTACAGGTTTGGATGATGCCTGTTATATTATATTAAACATTTTTCATTTGAATAAAATTGTTATTGCCACCAAGGGATTTGAATAAAATTGTTTTAAAATACCACGCCATCAAGATATTCCATTTTCAGTTATTAAGTTCTGAAAAAGATTTAAACCAAGAAAATACTCCTATCATAATAAGAGAGAAATTTTTTTAGAACAGTAGAGTGGAGATTTGAACATTTGACTTATATGTCTTAACCAATTAAATTATACTTAATTTAGTATTTTTAAAAATAGTTGTTGCATTGAAATCTCACTATCTCTTATCCTTTCATTGTAATATTAATCTTGTTGTTGATTTATTTATCTTTTATATAGCATTACAATTCACAAATGTAAAGTAAAAATTAAATCTACTAACTTGTAAAAAAAGGCATTTGGCAGCATGTAAGTAACTTAGTACCCACCTAGTGAACAAAGGTCACCATCTCACCTTTGTATTTTATCCATTGCAAACAAAGATTGCATACCTTGTCCTTATGCATGAAAACAAGTACTCATTATCCTTAAGATTTCTAAAATAATAACCACCATGACTGTTATTTCCAAAAAAAAAAAAAAAAAAAAAAAAAACCACCATGACAGTTGGAGTTAGATGAGAAGACAAGAATACAAAGACCCCATCTAGCTACCTAATTATAGTATAAAGAAAAAATCAAAACCCAATTTTTTTCAAGCATACACTTCACTCCACAAGATCTATTTTTCATGGTTGGAGAGAAAGATGGTTGGTTAATAGATTATTGGTTAAACAACAACCAAGTTCAAGTTCTTCTCTCCCCCCTAAACAAGAGGATCTGTGCTAGCTCATTGACCCTTTCCAACTTCCACTTACAAATCTGAAAACCATCAAAGATGAAATTAAAAGCTTTCCCTATATATAATCACCAAATTAATCATCATAACTCAAATCTCCCTTTCTCTCAATAACCAAACATCCAAATTTCAAAAAAAATAAAAAATAATAAAAAACCAAACATCCATTGTCATTCTCAGCCATCACAATGGCTCTCAAATTTGAGCACCCACAAGACCATATGGCCAGAGCTGCGATCGTCGCCGTGATCGTCGTGCTGGCGGTGGTCGCCGACGTTGTAGAGGGTGAAATTGGTGTGAATTGGGGAATAATAGCGTCACACCCTTTGAAACCAAGCATTGTGGTGAACATGTTGAAGGATAATGGAATAAAAAAAGTGAAGTTGTTCGGTGCGGAATCATGGCTTTTAGGTTCGTTGGCTGGTTCTAAAATTGAGACCATTATCGGCATTGCTAATGATCAGATTAAGATATTTGCAAACAGCTACGCCAGTGCTGAAGCTTGGGTTAAAGAAAACGTTACCACTCACGTCGATGCCGGCGTTGATATAAGGTACTCTACCTTTACTTATTTGTAAATTGGATGAACATGTCTCAAAGAAAATAATGAACATATATTTAGCCATTTTTCATATCAAAATTCTTGAAAAGTTATGAATATTCGTTGTACAGGTACGTGTCTGTGGGAAACGAACCTTTCTTGACTTTTTACAACAATACCTTAGTGAACGTCACATTGCCGGCCATGCAAAACGTTCAGAAAGCTCTCGACGCCGCCGGCCACCGCGGCAAAGTCAAGGTCACAACGGCTCTAAACGCCGACGTTTACGTATCCTACACCAACCTACCTTCCGACGGCCAATTCCGACCTGACATTTACAGTGTCATGGTGGACATAGTCAAGTTCCTCGACCGCAACAAAGCCCCTTTCATAGTCAACATTTACCCTTTCCTCAACCTCGACCAGAACCCTAATTTCCCCGTCGATTTCGCCTTCTTCGACGGCGGCGGCACGCCCACCAACGACAAGGGCAAAATCTACACCAACGTCTTCGACGCCAATTACGACACACTGGTTTGGTCCTTGAAGAAAGTCGGCGTCTCCAACATGAAAATCATCGTCGGAGAAATCGGATGGCCAACAGACGGCAGCATATTCGCGAATGTATCGTTCGCGAAACGATTCTACGACGGCATGTTGAAGAAAGCGGCCTCCTCCGAAGGAACTCCGATGAAGCCGAATGAGAAATTCGAGATCTACCTGTTCGGGCTTCTCGATGAGGACTGGAAAAGCTTGCTGCCAGGGCTTTTCGAGCGGCATTGGGGGATTTTCAGGTTCGATGGAAAACCTAAGTTCCCGATGGATTTATCGGGGAAAGGGAAGGACGCAATGCTGGTGGGGGCGAAGGGAGTGGAGTATTATGACCGAAAATGGTGCATAGTGAAGGAGAGTTTGAAGGATTTGAATTCAACTGTGACGCAGATGGGTTACGCTTGTAATAATTCGGACTGTACGGCCTTGGAATATGGATCGTCGTGCAACAGTTTGGATCAGCGAGGGAAAACTTCGTATGCGTTTAATAGTTATTATCAAGCGCAGGAACAGAGAGAGGGGGCCTGTGTTTTTGGAGGAACGGCCGAGCTTGTTACGAAGGATCCGTCGGTTGGAAGCTGCTGGTTTCTGATCCAGATTCATAGTGCGCCTGCCGGAGAGAATAATACCGCCGGAGGGAATAGTACCGCCGGAGGCGGAAAGGCTCATAGCACCGGAGGCGGAGAGAGGTTGAAGACGACGGCAGCGGCCATGGTTGGGGTTGTGTTGAGCTTGTTTGCGTTAGGGCTGTGAACCGTGAAATAACTGTTTCACAAATTCTTTTTCGTATTTGAGATTTGGTAGGGCAATTTTGAGATTTATTTATTTGTTTATTATTTTTTTAAAGGTATTGTGGAAGTTAAAATTTTGTAGGTTTGAGTTTATTGTTTTCTTTTTTTTTTTGAAAGAAAGTTTATTGTTTTCTTTGAGAGAATAAAGCTTTTTGGTTGGACATCAATTATTTTATTAGAAGCCAGTCAATCACGTAGTTCAATTTTTCACCCACGTGTTGTCACTTATTTTATTAGAAAATAAATATTTGAAGGGAAAAGTCAAATTATAAGGCTAAATTTAGATTTTTGGAAATATCCAAATTATTTCAAATATATAATCATAAGGATAAAATATTTAACATATTTAAACATAGTTGGGTAGATAAAACATTTATTATCTTGGAGAATCAAACTGACAAGGAAATTTTTTTTTTTTTTTTTTTTTTTTTTGAGAAAATAAAAATTTCATTCAAAACGCCACTGGGGCAAAGGATTGATAGTCATACAAGACTACTGATTTGACCCACTCAGGAATGGGGTCCACCCATACATCATTTAACCCATGAAACTTAGCCTCTTTAGCTAGACAATCTGTAGATTTGTTATTTCTACGAGAGATGTGAAGACATTTAACTTCAGCAAAGCTTTCCATTAAACTCCAGATTTCTTCCACCGTGGCTTCCACCTCACTCCACGGACTCAGATTTTTAGACACGAATTGAACAGCTTGGGCACAATCAGACTCCACGATTACTTTGTGACAACGAAGAAGTTTTGCCAATTTCAGTCCATCAAGGATCGCTCTCAGTTCTGCTAAAGGAGGGGAAAATTCTATGTCAACAGACGACACCATAGCTCCCCTCAACATTCCTCCTGAATCTCTACAAATTGCTCCATGACCAGTCTTTGGGGATTAGCAGACCATGCTGCATCAACATTTATCTTAAAAACACCATCTCCAGGGGGAATCCAACATGCAGAGGTCATCGCTCTTTTGGAACAAGGGGGCTCTTCGTTTGAAGCCGACAAATTTAGGTTAGTCTTCCGGTATTCTTCTAAATAATTTGCAATCCAATTGCATCGGGTACTGACTGGAGGAATGACTTCATCGTGGACTTTCTTATTCCTGTCCATCCAAATGGACCAACACGTCATCGACACCAGCGCCAAATCCTCCATGGAAGAGCTTGAACAAATTTTCAACCAGCGATCAACGAGGCTATTATTGAAGGTTTCCTCCAGGTACACCTTGTTGTACATTTTTGCCCAGATTTCCCTTGCACGAGAACATTCAAAGAGAATATGATCAGAAGACTCACTTTCACACAAACATATAGGGCAAGATAGGGGAATATCCACACCTCTGTTCTTTAAATTGACTTTTGTTGGTAAAATTTCATTCAAAACTTTCCAACAAAAGTGCTTAATTTTAGGAGGAATGCATAATTTCCAAATTTTTTCCCAAACCTGTTTCATTACATTAATGCTGGATGAAGCCTCATTAAATTTAGATTTCATATACAATTTATAAGCACTTTTAACTGTAAATTTCCCTGTTCGATCATAGTGCCATATGAAGCTATCCTTAAGATTAAGATTGATTGGGATCTTCCTAATTAATAGATAGTCCTCAGGATAAACACTTTCTCCTAGCCTCCCCAGGTTCCAATTTCCATCCGAATCAATGAAGTCAGCTACTCTTAAATTTGAAACATTGATATCCTTACAAATAGGAGTGAAAGTCGAAATTTTAGGCATCCAGGGATCAGAGAACATAGCAATATCCTTGCCGTTTCCTAACCTATATCTGATCCCTTGTTTAAGTAACTCACAGCCCCAAACTAAGCTTTTCCAGATATACGAAGGTTTCCTACCTAAAGTAGCATTAAGAATATTACTATTCTGAAAGTATATGCTTTTTAGGAATCTGGAAACTAATGACTCTGGATTATTTAGAATTCTCCAAGCTTGCTTAGCTAAAAGGGCCTTATTAAAGCCTTCCACATCTCTAAAGTTTAGCCCCCCAAAGCATTTTGGTAAACAAAGTTTCTCCCATTTGATCCAATGGATTTTCTTTTTAGAATCACTAGAGCCCCACCAAAATCTAGCAAAGCTCCTTGTAATTTCATCACAAAGACTTTTAGGAAACTTAAACACACTCATAGCATATGTAGGTATTGCCTGGCCAATGCTTTTGATTAGTAATTCCTTCCCAGCTATAGAAAATAAGTTCTTTTTCCATCCCTGCACCGATTTCCAGATTTTCTCTAGAATATAGCTAAGATCTTTGGACTTATTACGAGAAAAAACATAAGGGACCCCTAAGTATTTACCAAAGTCATCAACTTTTCGAACCCCCAGGATACCACTAAGGAAAGTTTTCCTATCTTCATGCACCTTTTTAGAGAACATAATAGAAGATTTTGAGAAATTAATTTTTTCACCCGAAGCTTTCTCATAAATGTTTAATATGTTCTTTAATTGCACAAGTTCCCTTTCATTAGCATCACAAAAAATTATACTATCATCAGCAAATAATAAATGCGAAATTAAAGGACCATTTGCACATACTATCCCTGATAACATACGATTGTTATTAGCCTCATGGATCATACTCGATAAGCCCTCAGCCACGAATAAGAAAAGGTATGGGGATAATGGATCCCCTTGCCTTAGGCCTCTCCCAGATAAGAAATTCCCAACCTGCTCCCCATTAACCATAATAGAAAAAGAGGCAGTGGATATACAATTTAATATAAGGTCTACCCAGGAGGAATCAAAACCTAATTTCAACATGATTTCCTTTAGATAAAGCCATTCAACTCTATCATAGGCTTTGCTAAGATCTATTTTTAAAGCTGCCTTATTCCTTGTAATATTCCTGTGATTTTTAATGGCGTTTATACACTCATGGCCTATCAAAATATTGTCCGATATTAGACGTCCCTGAACAAAAGCAGATTGTGACTCTGAGATTATGTCATTCATGACTCCTTTTAACCTATTAGCAATTGTTTTTGTAATTATTTTGTAATTTACATTACACAAGCTAATAGGTCTATAGTCACTAACTTCTTTTGGATTAGAGATTTTAGGGATTAAGACTATATTTGTTTTATTCCAATGAGAAATGTCTTTTTTGTTGTTTAGAATTTCTAAGCATTCCTGAATGGTTTTATCCCCAACTAGGTTCCAATACTTTTGGTAGAACAATGCTGGAAATCCGTCAGGCCCTGGGGCTTTAGTAGGGAACATTTGGGCTATAGCTTTTTCGATTTCAGCTTTAGAAAAGGGTAAAAGCAGTCTGTTATTTGCGTTCTGAGAGATTTTCCTTTTAACATTTCTTAAACCCAATTCAATATCATCTTTACTAGGGCTCGAGGTTTCAAACAGCTCCTTAAAGTAATCTACAAATCTGTCCCCTATTTCTGTAGAGTCTTCTATCCAAGTTCCATTTTTGTTAAAAATACCAGAGATTTCATTGGTTTTTTTCCTCATTGACGCTTTTTTGTGAAACCACCTCGTATTCTTATCTCCCCACTTTAACCACTCCTCTCGAGACCTTTGCTTCCAATAGATTTCTTCTTCCTCTAACAACTTGTCTAACTCAAATTCAATAGCATGAATATGATCAAAATCAATATTATGAATATTATCAAAAGCAATTTTAAGATTCTCTTTACATTCTTTAATTTTATTTTTTCTCTTCATATTCAAAGTCTTCCCCCACCTATTTAGAGCTAGGGAACAATTCTGTAAATCATCAGACAAAGTGGAGTAAAGAAAATTAGAATTAGACCAGTTACCATTGTTTGAGATGAGGTCCTTGCATTCTTTGTGTCTTGTCCAGAGTTCTTCAAATCTAAATTGTCTTTCCTTCCTTCTACCAGCTTTGATACTTCTGTTATCAAGACTAATTTCAATGGGCCGATGATCCGAAAATAGCCATTCCAGGTTAGCGACCTCCACAGATTGAAACAGATCATCGAAATCCGTATTACACATAAAGCGATCAAGTCTCTCCCATACATGATTTCCTCTTCTTGTGCCATGCCATGTATAGATCTCTCCTCTGGGCTTCATATCTCTCGGGTCACAATCATCCATAAGCTTTCTAAAATCTTCCATAGGCTTTCTTTTCCGAGCCGGGCCTCCAAGCTTCTCGTTCATATCTATAATCTCGTTAAAATCCCCAGCAAGCAACCAAGGCTGCCTTAAAGGATTTTGGAGTCTTCTAATAAGTTGCCAGGTTTTATCCTTCTTATTTGATTCAGGGAATCCATAAATCCCTGTAAATTGCCATATCTTGCCCTTCCAGTTCAGCTGAGTATCAACGTGATTTTGAGAGAAAGACTTTATAGAGACTAAGTCATTCCCTCTCCATAACAAACACAAACCTCCCTTTGCTCCCTCGCTTCTGATGGTAAAGCAACCATCAAATTTGCACTGATTCTTAATCTTTGTTGTAACTTCACCGCCGCATTTGGTCTCTGATAAAAACAAAATATGGGGATTCCTAGTTGACACTAGGTTCTTGATTGCCCGGAATGCTCTCGGGTTCCCCAACCCTCGAGCATTCCAACTTAATATTTTCATAATCCCGGGCAGGGCTGATCATCAGCCACTGCCAAATCTTGAGTTGCAACCTCAGTGTCCCCACTCTCTGTCTCCCTTTCTTTTAGTTTCTTTCCCTGTTTTTCATCAGTTCCTATTCCCTTCCTTTTCCGAGAGCCTGAGTCAATATATAATGTATAATCTAGATGTTCTTCTCTCTCTCTTCTTTTCCAATACCTCTTTTTTCTGCAAGGGATTTTTTTTAACGGTTTGTGATTCCTCCATGTTTATAGGGAACCCCCCTTTTTTATCAATGATTGACCCGTTCTCCATCATCTGTAGTACGTCCTGACTACCCTCTTCATCAATAAAAGTTCTGTTTTCTTCAATAATCATGTTCCTGGCATTTTCTTCCTCAATCCTTAGTGGTTCCTCAACATCTTCGGATATAGGGCTGACTAAATTAAGATCAACATCCAGCTTTTCATTGCCCCTATCTACGTTGTGAGAAGTGAAGTTCCTTGTTGGGATTTGATTAGTTATGTCATAATTTTCTGGTTCTGAAGATCCTTGGGCCTTAGTCTTCCCGGTATAGCCTGGGAATTTCATCCACATCCCAAATTCAAAGTCTTCTTGAATACCGTCAGCTTCATTCTGTCTCTTTCGGCAATCTTTGACGACATGACCAATAACTCCACAATGAAAACAGAATTCGGGGATTCGTTCATACCGAATTGTGACCCAGATTTCACTTGAGTCTTCCAATTTGATCATGAACCCTCTGCGTAAAGGCTTAGTTATGTCCAGTCTCACACGGATACGGATGCTGTTACCTAGCTGAGCATAGTTCTTGTTGTTATCTTGCTCCAAGAATACACCAATGCCATTTACAATTTTTCTAGCTATTTTCTCGTTCCGATAACAGATTGGCAGATTGATAATACGAAGCCAGAAGTCGACAAGCTTGAATTCGAGGTCCATCGTTCTTTGTTTAGTGTTCGGAGCTTCAAGAACCAAGAGACTTCTGTCGAAAAACCATGGACCGTTGGAGATGATCCAGTCTCTGTCTTCCTTGCTTACAAAGGTGAATAAGAAAATATTGTTTCCAATGATTTCAATCTTAAAATCTTTTCTTGTCTTCCAGGCTCCACTCATCGAGTTCTTCATGGCTGCTTTGGAGATGAACCTAGATGAAATCAGTTTGCCAACCAAAGATTGACTTGCTTGTCCACCTATCTCTCTTGTCTCTTCATTGTCCAAGGTAAAGATCTTGTCTTTTTCTTCGTCCAATAGCTTGAATCTCTCCCATTCGTTGATAAGATCATCCATCTCCATTGGAATAATTCTCTTCCCTTTGATACCCACTTGAATACAGGAGTAACCCAGCACACCGCTGACAGAATCCCTCAACTTCGCAGAGGAAGGCTCCAAGAACCGTAAAGTCGGTCTTGATAGACTGGATGTTACTGACAAGGAAACTAGTATCTTATCTAATGAAGTATATACGAATTAATGCATTTAATATTTATTACCATTTCAAAGATTAATAGTTTGATTCGCAAATTGTAATTAACTATGAAAAAATACTCAAAATTTATTTCTAATGTATTAAAACAAATATATCTTCAAAAGATAAATAGTTGAACTAGCATAAAACTTTTATCATCGATCAAATGATCAAAGGTTTGAATACCCATCCTCGTATTTTTAAAGCTAATAATAATAATAGGAATAATTTGTCTTTGAGTAAGAAACCACCATCACCACCACCATTTCTTCTTTTTACTCAACCACCATCACTACCACATGTTGTCGCCGCCCGCCGTCCGACAATTTTTTTTCTTTCTTTCTTCTTCCTCCTTTCTTCTTCTTCTTCCATTCTTCTTCTTTCCACCATTTTTTTTTAAGTAAAGCTGAAACGGGGGCGGGAGGAGGGGCTTCCTCCTCTCATTTCGGCACCGGAAACGACCTTCTTTTCTTTAAAAAAAAAACAAAATGGAGGAAAGATGAAGAAGGGAAGAAGAAGAAGAAAGGAGGAAGAAGAAAGAAAATAAATTTGTCGGACAGCGGCCGGCGCGCGTGCGGTGGTCGGCAGCAACGTGCGGTGGTGATGGTGGTTGAGTAGAAAGAAAAAGATGGTGGTGGGGTTGTGAAGAGGAAGGAGAAGAAAAAAGTAGGAAAATTGAGAGGGAAAATGAAAATTAAAAAGAAAATGTTTTTTAAAATTGTTTTATTTTTAAAATTGAAAAAAAAAAAGTGTTCGTTAAAAGTTAACAGAAAAGTAGATGGAGGGACCAAAATGAAACAAAATCCAAACATTAAAGACTAAATTGTCGAGTTTGAAAACTCAGGGACCAAAATGAAACCTAACCCAAACCTCAAGGACCAAAAGTGTATTTTTCGCTAAAAACATACATGTTTTTTTTCAAAGGAGAATGTATTAACTGTCGGCGAGATATTGAGGAGAAAAATAAATCAGGCCAGCCCAATCTTATTAATGGGAAGAAATGGGCTGAAGGAATTTCAGAATGATCGAGTAGTGCAATCATTTGATAAATAATATTCTTTTGTTAGGAATTATCCAATATATTCGTTCCAACTGTTCTCTGTATTTTCCTTTCCATTCTTTTATTCTTTATTATTCTTGACATCTCTGAGTTGTATAAAAGAGGTCATTGCCTCTCGATTATTCAATAAGAAAAAGTAGCAAGAAACAGAATTTTATCTTCCATTTTTTATGGTGTCTGAACGTTGTTTTGGTATCAGAGCCATCATGACCAATGTCAACTCTGCTGAACTTTTTGCTGCATCCATCGGAACCACAAACTTCAACAATCCTCCTCTAAATCAGCTGCTAAAACAAATTACATCAATCAAGCTAGACAGAGGCAACTTTCTGCTCTAGAAAAACCTAACACTACCAATCCTTCAAAGCTACAAATTGGAAAGTCATTTATCTGGTGAAAAACCATGCCCTCCAAAGCATGTTCGAGCAACAACCGAGGGTCAGAATGTTGGCTTAACCCTAGGGGAATGAGCGTTTAGCTCAGAGGCAGTTGTGAGTGGAACGTCTACTTCAACTCCAGCGGCGACCATAAATCCCCAATATGAATCTTGGATTGCGATCGACCAGCTGCTGCTTGGGTGGTTATATAACTCGATGACACCTAAAGTTGCAACGCAAGTGATGGGCTACGATAACTCTCAAAAGTTGTGGGCAGTTGTGCAAGATCTTTTTGGCATTCAGTCGTGGGCTGAGGAAGACTATCTTTGCCAAGTGTTTCAACAATCCCGAAAAAGAGGTATTGTAGTGAACCGCCAAAAACTTGTTTGGTGTATTTAATCTGCAAGCACACGGGCCACAAGTAATATAAAATGGTAAGAATTACCAAGTATCGAATCCACAGAGAATAGTTTAAATCTAGGCAAAATAACTAACTAAACACTAAAAATACTAGAGGCAGACATTATCCAGGAGTCTCAAATGCAATAAAAGACGGGGTTGAAAATTAAACAACACAATAAAACAATTTAATCGAGCAATTTAGTCACAAGTGAAGGAGGTCAAGTTAAATGAGAGGCAGGGTCTAGAATTCCAAAATATAATCTAACAGTTATTCTGATCACTAAATATCATGTCCAACTAATTATAAATCTAGAACCTTCTTGCTAACATAGGTTCTCCTCTCGGTTTCCCCTAATTCTAATTAACACATTTTAACAAAACCTAAGTGTCTTTAGCGTCATTAAATGGGTTAATTAATAAGCTCTGGTTCATTATCGATCTCTAGGCCTAACCAACTAATCTCATTGTCACTACGAGCAATTAAGCCTAGTTGTAAGGGCTACGTTCTAACTTAGTTTCTCTTTGTTGAGTTTCCATTAAGTAACGATTCATCATAAATTTGGCCAGAATTTACAAAGCATTAAGAGCACCCAAACAAATAACTAGTAAAATGGACACAATAGAAAGTAATCAGAGTGTCGCTTTAACTATATTTCTTCATTCAAAACCTGAATGTCGGGAGTTTAGCTATACATCGTCACTATGAGTACCAAAATTTCCACCATCTACATTGCAAAAACAGTAAATGGACAAGAGTAGGGAATAGAAGTTAAAAGCAACTTTGGAGGTTTTTTATCTTCAAATATTTGTTAGGTTTTTCTTGCAAAGAACTTTGTAGACTTTTTTTTCTTGCTAATTAGAAGAATGTACAAATGTAGCAAACAAGAACAAAGAAATTTCGATTTTTTTTTTAATTTCTCATATTTGTTGGATTTTTCTTGTTGCCAATAAATTTGTGAATAACAATGAGATGAATAATCTAGGAAATTTGATTTCTTCTTATAAAGAGTTTTTCCAACAAATTTCTTACAAAACACCAACTCAGGTGCAATGTGAATTAAAAGGAAGGTTCAATTATATGTTTTAATGACAATTCAACTGAAAAGTTAACTAAAGGTCTACATTGCAACAAGTTTCAAGTTCAAAGGGATACAATTTTTTGAATTTAATGTTCAATTTGATGAAATTAAAAGTTCAATATTAAAATTGATACAACTTGCTAGGTTCAGGGTTAAAATTGATTTTTTTCCTAAGATATACGTAATTAAGGAGATACTTCTGGAATCAATCCCTCCCGTTTACTTTAGGGTTAGTTATTTACACTGATTCGCTTCACACACAGACGGCAGACCCCTCCACCTCTCCCTTCTCTCTCCCTTTCTCCCCTCTCCGCCTTGCACCGCCGCATCTCTCTCTCTCTCCGTTCTCCGCTCTCCGCCTTGCGCCGCCACGCCTCTCTCTCTCTCTCTGAGTCTCTCACTGTCGTCACTCTACTGTCTCCCTTCGCCGACCAACAAAATAAAAAAGAAAAAATTAATAATAAAAAAAACCGACCGATCAAACATAACCGAACCAAAAGAACCGATCGGTTATTGATTCGAATCGGACCGAGCCGATTTGCAGTTCTAGGCTCCAGCTGCCAAGTTACCCTTTGGCGCCCATTTGTGAAATCAGCTGTGTGTGAGTGGAGTACCGCGCAAAATTCTCATCTTTCTCTCTTCCAAACCTGCAATTGATCGACAATTCCCTGTTTGTTTCTCAGAGCCTCCATTCCCACAACAAAACACCTCTCTCAATTCATGGTTACTCTCTCTTGGTGAATTTATATGAAGAGAATCTCGCTCACGATCGAATTTGCGGAGAAATTAAAATCTACAACACCATCAAATCTGCGGAGTAGAATTCTTGTGGATATTGGTTCGTTTGTCGCTGAAAGTTTGCTGTGCTGAGGTTTTCGAAAGTCTATGTCCCTCATTTATTCTTATTCTTTTTATCCAGGCTAGTTTTGTTTGAAACCTGTCCGCCAACAACATTTTTTATTGTTTGGTGGAGAAAGAAAGGTATTCATTCTGTATCCAGCTCTGGTTCTGGTGCTGTTCAAATGGCAAATAGTGAGTATGAGTATGTGAAGTTGTTCGAAGTTGATGATGAGGTGATGCTGCCCAATCTGATCGTCGTTCGGGTTGATGGGCTCGACTTTCGTAGGTTTTCTCACTTAGCAATTCAATTTTGGCAATATTAAACTTTCAAGATATCGTGCCTCGTGATTGTGCCAAGTGTGAGAGCATTGAATTTCTGTGGCCTTTACTAATCTTCTCTAATTCATTCTTGATGCACTTTCTATGGGTTTATATCAATATCTTCAAAGCATAAGGTGTACACTAACTAAGACTATAAGCTTCTTGCTTGCCTGGAGGTGAGAGGAATATATACATCACTAGGTGAGGTGAGGCATTTAAACTGAAAATAGGAATGCATTATTACACAAGATGAAATTTATGATGGACGTGAATAAGATGATATTTGGTCTGGTGGTCAATTTAGAGTCAATATAAATAATAAAGGGTTTAGAGGAAATAGATTCAAGTCATGGTGGCCACCTACCTAAGATTTAATTTTCTATGACATTGATGTGTCCTGTATTTTCAAGTGCTGGAGAATGAAAAAAGAATAGATTGATTGAGTATATAGCGTCAGTGCTAAGGGATAAACTGCGCTATAAACATTCCATGGGACTGTCATAAGCTTAAGTAAAGGATTTTTGTATATGTGATGAGTGCCCTTTTGTTTCTTGTCCATCGCAATATTGCTCAGAATCTTTTTCCCTTCTTTGGCAGATTCTCTGAAGTTCATGGGTTTGTGAAGCCAAATGACGAAAATGTTTTAAAGTTGATGAATTATTGTGCAATCGCCACAATGGAAATGTTTTCAGATGTAGTATTTTCATATGGATTTAGTGATGAGTACAGGTGTTCAGTTAGTCAATTATTATGTCATCTCCACCCTTTTAACTATTTATTAGCAAGTTTGTTGTCTCTTTCTTACATTACATCAATTATTGATATATTCTTTGTTAACAGTTTTATCTTTAAAATGACATCCAAGTTTTACCAAAGGCGTGCCAGATTTCTCCATTGATTTATGATCCTCTGTTTTGATGTTTTTATGTCATTGTTCCCCTTGAATTCTATGTACATGTGATGTAGAAAAAATCCCTTTATTCTTTTTTGCTGAGCTGATGCATGGGGGTTGTTTTTGTCATGATATTAATATCGATACTTTTTTTTTCCTTCTTTTCTTTCTTTCTTTTCTGGGTCAGAGCCAATAATTTTGATTTTTCTAAGATTTGAAAATTAGATTTTTATCTAATTAAGTTTTAGGATTTGAGATTTATAAATAAAATGAAGAATTTTTTTTATTAGAATTTGAATGGTAGATGTTTCTTATCGTTATAATTTCTGTTATAAATTCAATGTTCCTTTCGTTTATTAGTTTTCTTCTTTCGTTGAAATTTATGTTGATGTGCTTACAAATTGGGCTTATGCAACAAATTATATTCGCTCGTTGTATGTATATATAACAAAATGGCCAGAATTCTTTCCTCAGCAGAACTTGAGCTACCCACCTTCATTTCGTGCACGTGTAGTATGTTGTGCATCTATAGAAGTTCTTCAAGCATATCTTGCATGGAGACAACAGTTCTGTAAGTGGTTGCCTTTTGGTTTGCAAATCCATAGTATTCCTAGATCTTGCAGGACCTACAATGAAGTTGTAAGTTTTGTTTGATCTTCAAATACCTTCTTTTGTTGGCTTGGCAGGCAGAATGTCCTTATTTAAACTTTCCAAATTCACCTTTTTCAGGTCATATCAGTAACTTGGACAATACATGCTTTTGGAAGCTGGTCGAGTGTGGGAAGACAGACAGGGAAGCCCATGATTTTCTGAAGGTAATAAAATGTAGTTTTTTGTAATTTTCTGAACTTGTTAACTTTGTAGTGTATTTGCAAAATTTGCAGGTTATAGAGAAGAAAGAGAAGCATGAGCTGCTTTTTCAAAAACTACGCAAATCTGAATGTAATTTTTCGTCAAGGATCCTGCATTTTGAATACAAAGGTACTACTCTTTTAGAAGATTATTAACTTGACTTCTGTTTTACTTGCATGTTGCATCTAGATTTTACCATATTGGAGACAACAATAAACATCAGACTAAATCATCTTGTTAGTTGTATTGAAGTAATTGAGAAAATCACTGAATATGTGTGTTTTTCTTTTCTTTTCCGAGAGAATCTGCTTCTACTATCTCGGTCCATACCATTTTTCTAGAACTAAGATCATGAATGAGTTATTGAGAAGATCACTGGGCATTTGTGTTTTGGACCTTAGGTGTATATATATATACGTTTGCGGAGAATCTGCAATCACCCTCGTGGTGTGTTCTGATACTAGATTTAGGATCATAAATGAATCAAATGTGGATTGTGCTGGCATTATCTTTGGCAATAACAAATTTCAGAATCAAATTTAGGACAAGGAGGAACTAGTAGTAACATAAACCTCTATTAATAAACTAATATTATGGAATTGCTTGAACAATTTGGACACATAATTTATAGAGTTGCAAGTTCCTATTCTACCGTCTGTTTCTTTATGATTATAGTATAAGGAAAAAATCAAACCCCAATTTTTTTCAAGCGTACACTTCAGTCAACAAGATCTATTTTTCATGGTTAGAGAGAAAGATGGTTGGTTAATAGATTATTGGTTAAACAACAACCAAGTTCAAGTTCTTCTCTCCCCCCTAAACAAGAGGATCTGTGCTAGCTCATTGACCCTTTCCAACTTCCACTTACAAATCTGAAAACCATCAAAGATGAAATTAAAAGCTTTCCCTATATATAATCACCAAATTAATCATCATAACTCAAATCTCCCTTTCTCTCAATAACCAAACATCCAAATTTCAAAAAAAATAAAAAATAATAAAAAACCAAACATCCATTGTCATTCTCAGCCATCACAATGGCTCTCAAATTTGAGCACCCACAAGACCATATGGCCAGAGCTGCGATCGTCGCCGTGATCGTCATGGCGGTGGTCGCCGACGTTGTAGAGGGTGAAATTGGCGTGAATTGGGGAACAGTAGCGACACACCCTTTGAAACCAAGCATTGTGGTGAACATGTTGAAGGATAATGGAATAACAAAAGTGAAGTTGTTCGGTACGGAGTCATGGGTTGTAGGTTCGTTGGCTGGTTCTAAAATTGAGACCATTATCGGCATTGCTAATGATCAGCTTAAGACATTTGCAAACAACTACGCCAGTGTTGAAGCTTGGGTTAAAGAAAACGTTACCACTCACGTCGATGCCGGCGTTGATATAAGGTACTCTACCATTTATTCATTTTCTATCTTTTTCTTTCTTAGTTGTGTTAAGATCTTAACGGAACATGTAAGGAGATCCTTACCTATCGTATGAGTGTTCTTTCTGTCGATGCATTGATAATTTTTTAAATTTCTCAAGCCATACACTTTAAGAACTTTTCTCTCCTTAAATTTTTTAACCATACACTTAGAAAATAAATATGATAATATATCTGTTATGTAAATTGGATGAACATGTCTCAAAAAAAAAATAATGAACATATATTTAGCCATTTTTCATATCAAAATTCTTGAAAAGTTCTGAATATTTGTCGTACAGGTACGTGTCTGTGGGAAACGAACCTTTCTTGAGTTATTACAATGGAACCTTAGTGAACGTCACATTTCCGGCCATGCAAAACGTTCAGAAAGCTCTCGACGCCGCCGGCCACGCCGGCAAAATCAAGGTCACATCGGCTCTAAACGCCGACGTTTACGAATCCAGCACCAACCTACCTTCCGACGGCCAATTCCGACGTGACATTTACAGTGTCATGAAGGACATAGCCCAGTTCCTCGATCGCAACAAAGCCCCTTTCATGGTCAACATTTACCCTTTCATCGACGTCTACCAGAACCCTACTTTCCCCGTCGATTTCGCCTTCTTCGACGGCGGCGGCACGCCCACCAACGACAAGGGCAAAATCTACACCAACGTCTTCGACGCCAGTTACGACACACTGGTTTGGGCCTTGAGGAAAATCGGCGTCCCCAACATGAAAATCATCGTCGGAGAAATCGGATGGCCTACGGACGGCAGCATATTCGCGAATGTAACGTTCGCGAAACGATTCTACGACGGCATGTTGAAGAAAGCGGCCTCCTCCGACGGAACTCCGATGAAGCCGAAAGAGCAAGTCGAGGTCTACCTGTTCGGGCTTATCGATGAGGACATGAAAAGCTTGCTGCCAGGGCTTTTCGAGCGGCATTGGGGGATTTTCAGGTTCGATGGAAAAGCTAAGTTCCCGATGGATTTATCGGGGAAAGGGAAGGACGCAATGCTGGTGGAGGCGAAGGGAGTGGAGTATTATGATCGAAAATGGTGCGTTGTGAAGGATAGTTTGAATGATTTGAATCCAACTGTGACGCAGATGGGTTACGCTTGTAATAATTCGGACTGTTCGGCCTTGGAAGATGGATCGTCGTGCAACAGTTTGGATTCGCGAGGGAAAACTTCGTATGCGTTTAATATGTATTTTCAAGCGCAGGAACAGAAAGAGGGGGCCTGTGATTTTGGAGGAACGGCCGAGCTTGTTACCAAGGATCCGTCGGTTGGAAGCTGCTGGTTTCCGATCCAGATACATAGTGCGCCTGCCGGGGGCGGAGAGAATAGTACCGCCGGAGGCGGAGGCGGAGGCGGAAAGACTCCTAGCGCTGGAGGCGGAGAGAGGTTGAAGACGACGGCAGCGGCCATGGTTGGGGTTGTGTTGAGCTTGTTTGCGTTATGGCTGTGAGCAGTGAAAGAAGTGTTTCACAGATTCTTTTTCGTATTTGAGATTTTGTAGGGCAATTTTGAGATTTATTTATTTCTTATTGTTTTTTTAAAGTATTGTGGAAGTTATAATTTTGTAGGTTTGAGTTTATTGTTTTTTTGAGAGAATAAAGCTTTTTGGTTGGACATCAATTTCACCCCACGTTTTGTCACTTATTTTATTAGAAAGGCTAAATTATAAAAAATATCCTAACCATTTTCAAAAAAAAAAAAAAAAAAAAAAAAAAAAAAAAAAAAAAAAATCCTGACCTATGGAGTTTGTTTAAAAAATGTCCCTAAATTTGAAAAGTTTCAAAAATACCTTTGAACTTTGAAAAATGTTTCAAAAATACTCTTGCGGTTAATTTTTAGATGGAAACCGTTAGAATTTTATGGTGGAAGGACGAAAAAAGAAGAACATTTTTAAATAAGGGTATTTTTTAAATTTTTTGGAAAGTTCAAAGGTATTTTTGAAACTAAATCTTTAACGGTTTTCATCCAAAAATTAACGACAATGGTATTTTTGAAACTTTTCAAAATTTAGGGGCATTTTTTAAACAAACATCATAGTTTTAGGGGTATTTTTTATAATTTAGCCTATTAGAAAATAAATATTTGAAGGGAAAAGTCAAATTGTAAGGCTAAATTTAGTTTTTTGGAAATATCCAAATTATTTCAAAAATATAATCATATGGATAAAATATTTAACATATTTAAATATAGTTGAGTAGACAAAACATTTATTATCTTAGAGAATCAAACAAACATAAAAATTAGTATCTTATCCAATGAAGTATATACGAATTAATGCATTTAATATTTATTACCATTTCAAAGATCGATAGTTTGATTCACAAATTGTAATTAATTATGAAAAAAAATACGCAAAATTTATTTCTAATGTATTAGACCAAATATATGTTCAAAAGATAAGAACGTGAGTATAGTTGAATTAGCATAAAACTTATACCATCGACCAAAAGATCAAAGGTTTGAATACTCGTCCCCGTATTGCTCTGATCTAGGATCGTGGGTAAAAGAAATGCCATTGAACAACGAGGCTAACGATGCAATGTCGTTGATGAGGTTTTTCACCTCAAAGAGGCTTTCTTCGACTTTATTGATGAGCTTAATAATTGTGAGAGCATCAAATTCCAAATCGATTTCGGGGGATAAGCTTTTTGCTACCAGCAAACACAAACCCTCCTTAATCGTCAGCACTTCCGCCATGGACTTAACGCCCCAATTGGCTTTGATGGATTTTGCCCTAACGCATATATACCAGGGAACCACACTGCCAACTCCACCACCTGCTCTCAATCTTCCTTTTGCAGTGTCAGAGTTGAGCTCTAGCAATTCACAGGCGGCTTCTGGACATATGTTAGTTTCAAATATATAAATTTATGAATTATTTCAGGGACAATTTTTTATTAATGTTGTAGTTTTTTAGAACTTATTATTAAAATATAGTTAGTTTGAAACTTACTATTAAAATATAATATTGTAGTTTTAAATTTTCGATCAAAGGAGAGATGACCTTTTAAAAAAGATCTCGCGGAGGTCGTCTCTCCGCGTGATTATGTAACAAACGTAGTACTGGTTGTGCAACGTAGGCGTGACTTTTCTTCCTCCCGCCCCAACGGCTGCAAGTTTTTAATTTTTTTTTTTTTTTTCGTTTCTAGTTTTTTATTTTTAAAAATATCATCAGTTTTTTAATTTTCTTTTTTCTTTTTTCACTATTCTTTTTGAAATTTGAAGTTGAAATATGGGTAGAAATCAACAATTTAATTTAATCTATAAAGGACACATTTTCTTTATATTTTTATTTTGAATTATAAAACTATTATAACCAACTTTTTAATTTAGCTAATTGAGATAAAATAAAAATAAAAATAAAAAATATGACAAATAAATCAAACTGTTGTTATTTTTAATGAAGAATGAAAAAAGAAGTTGTGTATTATATATTAAATTAATTTATCGGTATAAAAATAACAACAGTTTCATTTATTTGTCATATTTTTTATTTTTATTTTTCTTTTATCTCAACTAGCTAAATTAAAAAGGTTGGTTATAATAGTTTTATAGTTCGAAATAAAAATATAAAGAAAATTGGCACTTTATACATTAAATTAAATTGTTGATTTTTACCTCAAACTTTAAATTTCGAAGAAAAGTGAAAAAAGAATAAAGAAAATAAAAAATTGCTAATATTTTTTTTAAATAAAAAGCTAAAAACGGAAAGAAAAAAAAATAATACACTTGCAACCGTTGGGATTCGAACATGGGAATAGCAGTAAGTAAGGTCACACCTACACCACATTGGCAATACCTTGTGATTTAATTGTGCGGAGGTCGGTCTCTTGGAGGGACGACCCCAACCAATTTTTTTTATTGTCACGTATTTCAAAGTCGTCTCTTCAAGAGACCGACCTTTTACCGAAAATTTATCTTAGGGTAAAATGCATTTTTGATCCCTACTGTTTCGGGTCAGTTTCTAATAGGGTCCCTATGTTTCAAAATCGGACAATCAAATCCCTACCGTTTCGAAAATGGTTCTAAGTCCTCAACCATTAAATTTTTTTAAGACGTGGCATGTTAAAAATATTAAAATATTGATTTTTAAATTAAAATAATAAAAAATTAAAATAAAATCTTCCTCCCTCTTTTTTCTGTCCCCCATCCACGAACTCCCTCTCTCTACTCTCATTTTTCTCTCTTTTCTCTCCCCCACCCTTCCCCTTCTCGCCGGCGATAGCACCCGCCCTCCACCTCTCTTCTTCTTCTTCTTACCCACCGAAACCCACCCCCACCCGTGGACAAATCCACCCCTACCCATCGACGCCGTATTCTTCTTTTTCTTTCAAAACTCAAACCCACCCTTACTTCTTCTTCTTAAACAAAATCCCAAATCCACCTCCATTACCCATTTTTCTTATTCTTAAACAAAACCCCAAATCTACACCGAATATCCATTTTTCTCTTATTCCTTTTCATATCCTCTCCTCAAGCCCACCCATTTCTTCTTCTTCAGCTCCCAAACACCCGATTTTTCAAAAAAAAAATCCAAACTCAAAACCCACCCAAATCTTTTTCTTCAAAACAAAAAAAATAAATAAATAAAATAAAACTCACCCACTCCAAGCGCGCGACGCGTGACGATCGACTGGAAGAGATGGCGAGCGACGGCAACGAGAGGAGGGCGGCGACGAAAAGAAAGGCTAAAGAGGGAGAAATATAGGAGAAGAGAATGATAGAGATTGGGGAAGAGAGGAGAGAGAATGATTTTATTTAATTATTATTTTATTTGAATTACTATTATACTATCATTTTAATTTTAAAAATATTATTTTATTTCTTAAATGTGTCATGTCAGCATCCGTTAACTATCACATTAGCATCGTTAAAAAATTAACAATAGAGGGACTCAATAGAACCATTTCCGAAACAATAGAGACTTGTTTGTTCAATTTTGAAACTTAAGGACCTATTAGAAACTAACTTTAAATATGAGGAACCAAAATGATATTTTACCCTTTATCTTAAAATAATAAGTTTCAATCCAACTATATTTTAATAAAAAATTTTAAAAAATACAATATTAATAAAAATATCTTTATTTCAGTGGCCTGACATTTGAATTTCTTTAAAATGTAATAGTATTTTTGTAATTAAAAAACAACTTTCTGTTTTGGATAATTAGATATACGCAATTAAGGAGATATTTCTGTAATCAATCCCTCCCGTTACTTTAGGGTTAGTTATTTACACTGATTCGCTTCACACACAGACGGCAGACCCCTCCACCTCTCCCTTCTCTCTCGCTTTCTCCCCTCTCCGCCTTGCACCGCCGCATCTCTCTCTCCGCCTTGAGCCGCCGCGCCTCTCTCTCTCTGGTCTCTCACTGTCGTCACTCTACTGTAGTACTGTCTCCCTTCGCCGACCAACAAAAGGAAAAAAAACCGACCGATCAGCCATAACCGAACAAAAAACCGATCGGTTCGGTTGATTCGAATCGGACCGAGCCGATTTACAGTTCTAGGCTCCAGCAGCCATGTTACCCTTTGGCGCCCATTTGTGAAACCAGCTGTGTGTGAGTGGAGTACCGCGCAAAATTCTCTTCTTTCTCTCTTTCAAACCTGCAATTGATCGACAATTCCCTGTTTGTTTCTCAGAGCCTCCATTCCCACAACAAAACATCTTCTCTCAGTTCATGGTGACTCTCTCTTGGTAAATTTATATGAAGAGAATCTCGCTCACGATCGAATTTGCGGAGAAATCACAATCTACAACCCCATCAAATCTGCGGAGTAAAATTCTTGTGGATATTGGTTCGTTGGTCGCTGATAACTTGCTGTGCTGAGGTTTTCGAAAATCTATGTCCCTCATTTCTTCTTGTTCTTTTTATCCAGGCTAGTTTGGTTTGACACCTGTCCGCCAACAACATTTTTTATTGTTTGGGGGAGAAAGAAAGGTATTCATTCTGTTTCCAGCTCTAGTTCTGGTGCTGTTCAAATGGCAAATAGTAAGTATGAGTACGTGAAGCTGTTCGAAGTTGATGATGAGGTGATGCTTCCCAATCTGATCGTCGTTCGAGTTGATGGTCTTGACTTTCGAAGGTTTTCTCACTTATGAATTCAATTTTGGCATTATTAAAATTTCAAGATATTGTGCCTCGTGATTGTGCCAAGTATGAGAGCATTGAATTTCTGTGGCCTTTACTAATCTTCTCTAATTCATTCTTGATGCACTTTCTATGGGTTTATATCAATATCTTCAAAGCATAAGGTGTACACTAAGACTATAAGCTTCTTGCTTTCCTGGAGGTGAGAGGAATATATACATCACTAGGCGAGGTTAGGCACACACTGCATGATTTAAAAAAAATTAAATTGAAAATAGCAATACATCATTACACAAGATGAAAGTTATGATGAGCGTGAATGAGATGATATTTAGGTCAATTTAGGGTCAATGTAAATAATAAAGGGTTTAGAGGGAATAGATTTAAGTCATGGTCACCTACCTAGGATTTAATTTTCTATGACATTGATGTGTCCTGTATTTTCAATTGCTCGTGAATGAAAAGAGAATAGATTGATTGAGTATATAGCGTTAGTACTAGGGGATAAACTACGCTGTAAACATTCCATGGGACTGTCATAAGCTTAAGTAAAGGATTTTTGTATATATGATAAGTGCCCTTTTTCTTTCTTGTCCATCGCAATATTGCTCAGAATCTTTTTCCCTTCTTTGGCAGATTCTCTGAAGTTCATGGGTTTGTGAAGCCAAATGACGAAAATGCTTTAAAGTTGATGAATTGTTGTGCAATGGCCACAATGGAAATGTTTTCAGATGTAGTATTTTCATATGGATATAGTGATGAGTACAGGTGTTCAGTTAGTCAATTATTATGTCATCTCCACCCTTTTAGCTATTTATTAGCAAGTTTGTTGTCTCTTTCTTACATTACATCAGTTATTGATATATTCTTTGTTAACAGTTTTATCTTTAAGAAGACATCCAAGTTTTACCAAAGGCGTGCCAGGTTTCTCCATTGATTTATGATCCTCTGTTTTGATGTTTTTATGTCATTGTTCCCCTGGAATTCAATGTACATGTGATGTAGAAAAAATCCCTTTATTCTTTTTTTCTGAGCTGATGCATGAGGGTTGTTTTTGTCATGATATTATAATCGATACTTTTTTTTCCTTTTCTTTCTTTCGTTTTTGAGTCTGAGCCAATAATTTTGATTTTTCTAAGATTTGAGAATTCGATTTGTGTCTAATTAAGTTTTAGGGATTTGAGATTTATAAATAAAATGAAGAAATTTTTTTATTAGGATTTGAATGGTAGATGTTTCCTATCGTTATAATTTCTGTTATAAAAACAATGTTCCTTTCGTTTATTAGTTTTCTTCTTTCGTTGAAATTTATGTTGATGTGCTTACAAATTGGCCTTATGCAGCAAATTATATTCGCTCGTTGTATCTTTCTTTACCTCTGTATATATAACAAAATGGCAAGAATTCTTTCCTCAGAAGAACTTGAGCTACCCACCGTCATTTCGTGCACATGTAGTATGTTGTGCATCTGTAGAAGTTCTTCAAGCATATCTTGCATGGAGACAACAATTCTGTAAGTGGTTGCCTTTTGGTTTTCAAATCCATAATATTCCTAGATCTTGCAGGACCTACAATGAAGTTGTAAGTTTTGTTTGATCTTCAAATACCTTCTTTTGTTGGCTTGGCAGGCAGAATGTCCTTATTTAAACTTTCCAAATTCACCTTTTTCAGGTCATATCAGTAACTTGGACAATACATGCTTTTGGAAGCTGGTCGAGTGTGGGAAGACAGACAGGGAAGCCCATGATTTTCTGAAGGTAATAAAATGTAGTTTTTTGTATTTTTGTGAACTTGTTAACTTTGTAATGTATTTGCAAATTTTGCAGGTTACAGAGAAGAAAGAGAAGCATGAGCTGCTTTTTCAAAAATTCAATATTAACTACGCAAATCTGAATGTAATTTTTCGTCAAGGATCCTGCATTTTGAATACAAAGGTTCTACTCTTTTAGAAGATTATTCACTTGACTTTTGTTTTATTTGCATGTTGCATTTAGATTTTACCATATTGGAGACAACAATAAACATCAGACTAAATTGTCTTGTTAGTTGTATCAAAGTAATTGAGAAAATCACTGAATATGCATGTGTGTTTTTCTTTTCTTTTCCGAGAGAATCCTCATCTACTCTCACGGTCCATACCATGTTTCTAGAACTAAGATCATAAATGAGTTATTGAGAAGATCACTGGGCATTTGTGTTTTGGACCTTTGGTGTATATATATATTCTTTTCCGGAGAATCTGCAATCACCCTCGTAATGTGTACTGGTACTAGATTTAGGATCATAAATGAGTCAAATGTGGATTGTGCTGGCATTATCTTTGGCAATAACAGATTTCAGAATCAAATTTAGGACAAGGAGCAACAAATAGTAACATAAACCTCTATTAATAAACTAATATTATGGAATTGCTTGAACAATTTGGACACATAATTTATAGAGTTGCAAGTTCGTATTGTACCGTCTGTTTATTTATGATTTTAACATTCTTTATCATTTTAAGATTTTAATTTGACAGCTGAAGGTACTTCTTCCTAGTTTTTTTTAGCTAGAGAGTTGCTTAGTGACCTATGAGTATGTGAAGAGACTTATCTTTATCTGATTGTTATGTTACAGAGTCCTCTTAACCATACTATCTAAGTAAGAAGTTTTACTTTATTCAGGTTGAAGATATTGTAAAGTACCATGAAGATGGCACTCCTGTCAAGAGATTACGGAGAAAGGTGACTGTAATTCATTCACCAAATATTGCTGGACGAAGATTTTGGAACGAACATTCCATTCTTTTAAAGGAGCTTGGTGCTTTCACAAATGACATTGACAAAATAAATCCAGATTATATTAGGTCCTTCCAAGTTGAGAACAAGTTAATGCCATCTACATGGATAGTAATAAGAATAGATGGCTGTCATTTTCACAGGTAAGTTCATCAGATGCACGTAATGTTCAATTTTCTTCCTTATAGTTGATCTATGGTTGAAGTTGAAATCTATATGATTCTAGATTTGTAGTAGAGTCATTTGATAGAACCATAAAAGATAAAGTCATAATATAATCTCAAGTAGTTGAGGTACTTGGAACCTCCCCTCTTGAGGATTCACACTCAAGCCTAAACCAACTAAACAATTGCATGTCTCCATCCTTTTCCACTCACTCTATTTATAACAAAACCTCACTAACAACTTCTATGGCTAATTACTAATATACCCTTAATACCCTTATAATATTCTAACCTCTCCAATGGCATTCCCACCATCATTCTTCTGTTGAATTACTTCTACAATCGGACCTCTCAATAGACTGGGATATGCTCTTACAAATTAATAAATCTGAATTCAAAGAGGGATTGTTTATCCTACTAAATATTTGCATCGACATCAAATTATTTAGTGTGATTCTTTTTAATTCATTTTGGAGCTAACACAAACTTACATCATAATTATAGGAAATGTAGGTATTTCATACTTTTTCTAGCTTTAATATTTTAGCTTGCAGAAAACAGTTTTATTCAATTGTGCTTTATCCTCGTTAAAAGAACATATAGAATGTTCTACAGAGTTAATCGAATGGTGTCATTACCTATGTTTGACCTGTAACCTTATAACTTTATTTTTGTTACGGTTCCTTTATTCCAGTCTCCAGGTACTTGAGGTACAATTTGGAAGAATGCACAGTTAGTTTTGTAATTGTTGGGGTTATACTTTACTAAGGTGTTTCGAGCTTTAGCAGAAAAAAGTTTTAATAATAGTGCATGTTAATCATTTTTCACTTTATGAATAATGATAGATGAGAACATGTAGTATTGGCCTATTGGGTATATGATAACACTTGTTTTGGAGAGCTTGTTTATTGGAAATTTAAATATGATACTTAAGTGGTTTGACCTATTTGGTTTTGGTAGATTTTCCGAAGTTCACGTGTTTGAAAAGCCAAATGATGAGCACGCTTTGAACCTTATGAATTCATGTGCAGTGGCTGTGATGGAAAAACTTCCTGACTTGGTCTTCTCCTATGGCGTTAGTGATGAGTACAGGTATTTGTCTATTTTGACTTTTGTTTTAAATTTCATTTGCCTTATCTGTAGTCATATTATATGTTTATGATTGGCAGCTTTGTTTTGAAGAAGGATTCTCAAATATATGGACGCCGAGCTAGGTTTGTCTTGTTTTCTATTATATTTCTTCTGCCTTTTTATGCTTGCTTTTTTACCCATTAGGTAAAAAATTGAAGTCTCAGATGGCTGATTATAAGAAATATTTTTACCTCAGCGATTCATGGTGGGTTATCATTACTGCATGAGAATGTTTGCATTTATTTAACTTAGATGAGAAGCATTTTAGTCAGATAAATGTGTCATTTATTAATGCTTCACTTGAACGATCATCCTTGCAGTGAAATAGTGTCCATTATTGTATCATTATTTTCTTCCCTTTATGTAATGAAATGGAGAGAATTCTTCCCAAATAAAGAGTTGAAGTATCCTCCTTCTTTTGATGGACGTGCTGTTTGCTATCCGTCACGTGAGATCCTTCAGGACTATCTGGCATGGAGACAAGTTGATTGTAAGTACTACGTTATCAATATTAACCTAATCGTGAGTTTTCGGGGAGTTCTTTACTTTGCAGGGATATTTACTATACGTTATTGTCTAATTCTCAGTGCTATAATGAAAATTCAAACTGTCTCTATAGAGTTTCTAATTTACTTGTCCGTTTGAGTTTACAGGTCACATAAATAATCAGTATAATACATGTTTCTGGGAGCTTGTTAAGTCTGGAAAAAGTAAAAGTGAAGCTCAAGCCTATCTCAAGGTGATAATTTCTTTCTTGCTGTTTTCTGTTCTATGATGTAACGCCCTTCTCTTTTGTTCGTTATGGATGTCGTGGCACTGCATGTTGGTGACTAGTTATAAACTGTAGTGCCACTTGGAATATCATGTGATTATGTGTCATTAGCTTATTTATTCGCAACATCGGACTTAGTTAACACAGAATATGGAGCATGCAAGTGCTCTATATACTGGTCATTTGGTATGCCTAAATATGTTCATAATTTGGACCCCTTCTGTATCGTAATTTGAATCTTGAACATAAATAAAAGGAGAAATTTGTTGCCATTGTGAATCGGGCTAGTAATTTGCTCATCAATGCAATGACCCAAAACATGGAAGGAATAAGTTTCATTCAACCAAAAATGTTCGATTATATTATCTGCTACACTACATTTAATGGATCACCACTTTTTTTTTTTTTTTAATGAAGTAATGGATCACCACTTCAAGCTTCAGTTATTATGAAATTTGTTTTGTCTCCACCGAGGGTTCTAGAGTAACTTGCTAATCATTTAGGATTCTTCATTTAGCAAATATTAATAAAAACAATGCTAAAGTTGTAAATTTTAGAAGGGGTATTCACTGGTTTCTCTATCAATCTCGTTTTTTAAAAAACAAAAAGAAAATGTAGGTTCTCTATCTATCTCTGGTCTACATGCATTATTGTATTGTATGGATTCTGCAATGTTTCCTAACTAGTTAAGAGTAGCTTCACTCCCTTCATGAACTGATGGGTATTTATTAACTTTCTCAAAAACTTTTGACATAATTGTTTCGTAAATTTTACCTTATAGGGTACTCAAGCACAGGAGAAGGATCGCTTGCTTAACTTACAATTCAATATTTCTTATAATGAGTTACCACTCATGTTTCGCCAAGGTTCTTCTGCATTCTGGGACAAGGTTTGTTTTGTTTTTAGTTTTTGGGAAACAAAGTTTGTTTGTTTGCTTGTTTTCTAATAATTATTTTGTTTGTTTATTCCTTAATTTATGTATCTTCACATATGCGCCCTGAAATAAGTTTATGTATTCATATATTTATGAACATAACACTTCATGTCGTCCCCGGTCAGCAATGTTCTGAAACTTGAATTTTTTTTTTTATTATGATCTCTTATGATCAATCGTTTTTATTTATATGTTTCCAAGCAAGCTTATTTTTGTTACACAGGAAGATGTCACGGCGGTGGACGAATATCCAGATGCTTTGGAAATTTCTAAGAGAAAAATTGTTGTTGTGCATTCTAATATAATTGAGCCAAGTTTTTGGGAAGATCATCCATGGATACTTGACTAAGAAGTAGCATTACTTATTTAAGGAACAGTCTCTCTCTATAAGGACTGTAGAAATTTTGATTTTGTTTCTTATTTAGGGTAAATTATACGTTTAGGATTCAAATTTATAATGGCTTCTATTTGATTTCTAAGGTTTCAAAATTGACATTTTGGTCCTTGAGATATGAAATATAATTATCAATGATCCTTTGGGGAGTAGTACTAGAAATTTTCTCCGGTCCTTGGTGTATGACATGGGATTGGTGAGATGGCAAGTTTTATTAATTTTCTATTATGTGGTCTACCACCATTCTTCTCTTTTTTCCCCCTAATGTAAGGGCACAGTGGGACAAGAAATTTATTCTCTATTCCCCATAATTAGAAAGAACTTTTCTTTTTATCCTAAACCATATTTAGATTAAGATATCTTGCCTGATCAAAGTAGGACCCTACCCTTATCTTTTTCATCCCTAAAAAACGAATAGAGTAGAAATTTCAAATGCTAAACTAGCTAAGTATTGATGTTTCTTCATTCCCATTTTCTCTTTTCTCCAAAAAAAATAAATAAATAAATAAAATCAATTTTGACCTCTAAACTTGTCATATTATATCAATTTTTACCTTAAACTTTCAATTTAATCAAACTGCACTTCAAACTTAGATAAGTGTTGTAATCTTAACCTTAAACTTGAAAGTGTTTCAATTTCAACTCTATGATAGGTTTTTGTTTGGCACATCGTTAAAAAGTATTCTCATTGTGTTCAATGAATTATAGTAAAATTATTTAATTGTTAATTTGTATATTAATCAAATCTAATTTTGTGAAAAAGTTGATTTTAAGTTTATGAAATTTTTTATCTTTTTTTGTATTAAAATTAGTTGATAAATTAATGAAAATAGAATAGTAGGTAAAGATTGCAACAGTTGTTTGAGTTTAGGGTTCAATTTGATGAAATTAAATGTTTAAGGTAAAAATTGATCCAACTTGACAACTTTAGAACTCTAAACATTGATTTTTTTTTTCCCCAAAAATCAAAAACAGAAAAACTAGGTCTTGAACTCTTGATGCAATTTCAAACAAAAAAAAAGTACTCGGTTCTGACAATTTAGGCTTCGTTTGATAACCATTTGGCTTTTTGTTTTTGGTTTTTGAAAATTATGTTTGTTTTCTCTTAGATTTCCTTCCATAACTTTCATTCTAGTTGAAGTTGCATTTGAATTCCTAGCCAAAAAACTTGTATGTGTGTATAACCTTAACCAAATAGTTATCAAACGGGACCTTGACTTTCTAATGATTTCAAAAGAAGACAAAACCTAACAAGCTCAATCTGCAATATTCAAGACACCAGAAAGTTAAGACAACATATAAGGGTAATTGACAAAAATAGGACAATAAGAAAGGCATTAAAGAGAAATAGGACTCATTTTAAATTGGAAGAGAAATGGGATTTTTAGGGCTGTGAAATTACTAAATTACCCTTAATGAAAATCCCCAATCTATCTTGAAGAACTCAGCTGCTCGATTTTTTCCATACTTCAAACCCATTTCTTTTTTCCATACTTCAAACCCATTTCTTTCTTTCTTTCCTTCTCTCACGCATGAGCGATTTCTTCCTCCATTGATGACCGGTTATCAAGCGACAACAACAACTCATCTTTCTTCTTCTCTCACGCACGAATCAACAACCCAAGGGCTCTCTTTGGGTAGACGGTAAGAAACTTTCTTCATAGTTTAGTTTTATTTTGTTTTGGTTTCGAAATACCTCTCTTGGGTAGACTAAGAACGTTTTTTTTTTCCTTTTTAAGAGAATGTTATGAAAAATGTTGTTTGTTGTTTGTTTACACTTTTCTTGCACAATGTTGTAAGTATGTGAGATGAAAAATTGAAATGTCAATACTCCTAAACTTCAAATTTTTTTTTTTGTAGGAATTAAAGATTTTGTGGTAATTGGGAGATGACTCAAGTTCGTGTTTTAGTTCGTTTTGGTGGAGTTGGCCAGAAGAGATGGGAGAAAAAAAATGAGTGGTCGGAAGGAAGCTCTACAAATAACGAGTTGGAAGTAGGACAAATATTTTTTGGCAAGAAGGAATTGTCCATGAAATTAAGTGTCATGGCAATGAAAAAGAATTTTGAATTTAGAGTAAATAAATCTACGAAGGATGTACTTTATGTCAAATGTATTGATCGTGAGAACTGTAATTGGAGACTACGAGCAGTGAAATTAAAAGGTTCATCTGACATATTCAAGGTTTCTAAGTATGTAAACGTTCATTCATGTTCACTTGATATTTTGAATCACGATCATAGACAAGCAAAAGATTGACATGTCGTAATCCTATTGCATATACCGAAAAGTCAGTTGTATGAGATTAATGTAATATTACAGTTGTGTTTGATTTCTTGAGTTGAACGAAATGCACTTGTTGTACGTCATGAGATGTTTAAGAATTTAATTTCATTATTGTATGACTTGAACTGTCAATTGGGTTAAAAATTAGGCCAGGAACTGCTGCTTGCTGTTTTTTTTCTCGCAATATCACACTACGAGAAAATATTTTCTCGCAATCTCGCTGCGAGAAATTTTTTTCTCGCAATCTTGCTGCGAGAAAATTTTTTCTCGCAATCTCGCTGGGAGAAATTGTTTTCTCGCAATCTTGGAATTTTTTTTCTCGCAATCTATGAGAATTTTTTTTTCTCACAATCTCTGGGAGAATTTTTTTCTCGCTTGGAGTGGTCGCCGTCAGTCGTCCTTGCCGTCGCTTGGTCAGTGCTCGCCGTCAGTCGAACTCATTGGAGAAAATCGTGTGTGGTCGCTGTCGTTGTGCCTTGTTCGTCGTCGCCGTCGTCGTGCCAGTCGCCGTCGTGAAGTGGTTGGGAGAAATTAGGCCAGGAACTGCTGCTTGCTGTTTTTTTCTCGCAATATCACACTGCGAGAAAATATTTTCTCGCAATCTCGCTGGGAGAAATTGTTTTCTCGCAATCTTGGAATTTTTTTTCTCGCAATCTGGGAGAATTTTTTTTTCTCACAATCTCTGGGAGAATTTTTTTTCTCGCTTGGAGTGGTCGCCGTCAATCGTCCTTGCCGTCGCTGGGTCAGTGCTGAAAATTGTGGTTGGGAGAAATTCGTGGAAGAGGGTAAAAAATTAGGGATTTTCATTAAGGGTAACTTAGTAATTTCCCAGCCCTAAAAATCCCATTTCTCTTCCAATTTAAAATGAGTCCTATTTCTCTTTAATGCCTTTCTTTTTGTCCTATTTTTGTCAATTACCCAACATATAAGTAGCTGAACCTTTTTCTAATTTCTTTGAATCCACTCCAAGTAACACCAAAAAGAAAGCGATTAGAGGAGAGAAAACAAAATATGCAGAGCCAATGAAGCACACGATCCTTGAGAATATATGAACAAGTAGCTAATTTCTAGGGCAGATCACGTACCGAACAGTCATGAAAGAAGCATACAAAAGTGATATTGGTCCGGCTCGTTCTTGTCTCTTCCACCAAAAGAAGCTTCGGCTTTGATGCAAAACGAAAGTGAATATGAGCCGAACTAATATCACGCCATGTCTACTCCTTCAGCGTCGGTTCTCTCACGAAACTCGTCGCATTCAAAAGCGTTGAAGAAACTCCTCTCCATTTATAGGCGTCTGAGGCTCTTGTCTCAAATCAAGGCTGAATTCCAGATAAGTTCAGATCTTTTGCTTTGTTTATGGCAATGGCAATGGACCTGCTGGATACATTACTCCCCACCTGATATGACTGCTTATTCTTATTTATTTATTTGTTTATTTTTAAGTGGAGACAAGTTCTTGTATGCAATAGCATCGAGTTTCTACTGTTTTGTTAAATCTCATAATTTTTAACTAATATCGACATAAGCATAGCTTAGCGATCATATGTTGTAACATAAAGGATAATAGCTTGTTTTGTAAATCTCACCGCTATTGATCACTAGACCGATTCAAGATGGTTTTTTTTCTTCTTTACGGTTACCAATAAGTTTTTAAATTTTAAAATGTAATTGTTTTTGTGTGATATTGATCTTTCTTATGATCAGTACCACACTAGAAGTTTTACTCACTTTACTGATATGGCATGGGAATCCTATTTTTGATTGGAAGATTTGAATGTCTCTAAAGGAACTAAGCAAATCCAGTGGTAGCTATCAAGGTGGGAAGTTCAATGTATGGAACTGATTCTAAATTTTGGTATAGGTCATCTATAGTAAAGGAAAAAGGTTCCTTTCTCAAAAAAAAGTAAAAGACAAAGGTCCCATCATTTCTGTACATTGTGTTTTTGTTAATATTTCAATGCCCAACAGATAGAAGATTAGAAAAAAAAAATGATAGAAGATATAAAGTTGTGGACTGAATTAATTAACTGTGTATACTTGACTTATTGGTAGCTTTTCTTTCTTTTACTATTATGAAAAACTTTTTTCTTTTCATAATAGTAAGACAATACTTAACTAAAACTTTTTTCTTTTCATAATAGTAAGACATTACTTAACTACATACTGGTGTGGAGGTATTTCTCCACTGACCAGTGTCAAAATTTTAAATAATTACCATTAAAATCTTGACAACTTTTCTATACAATGAACAAATGCTCATGAAATTTGCTACTGAAGAACAAAGCAAGGATAAGAATTGTAAACATAAATTATAGAGATCTCGGTTCCAAGAAAGCTGGTGTAACTGAATATAAAACTCCCGGAAAGATATTCATAACTTTCAGAAAGGAACAGTGAGAGAGAGAGAGAGAGAGAGTAAAGCATAAAATCAGGTCTGTTTACTCTGATATTGATGAATTACATAAAATTCAAATTAAATAACCACGTTGAAGCAACCATGCCTCCACTAAGCTTTATTATCTTCTTTGTTCACTGTCATCAAACAGCTCAATATCATCTCCATTTCAAGTCTGTTTCCTTTGCTGAGTTAAATTTTGAATTAAGAAACTGGATTCAAAGCAACTGCTCCACTGCACTCTGTCTTCTTTGTTCATTCTCATCAAAGAGGCAACAGATTCTCCATTTTCAGTATGTATTTTTTGCCATTACAATGTAATTTCACTACCAACGAACACCCTCAACAGTTTTTGAAGTCATACCGCATGAAGACTATCAAAGTATCCGCCCGACATGGCCCAAGTACACTTAACTGCAGGGTTCGGTTGCATTGGTAATGGTATGATCACATTCAAAACACTTTCAAACTAATAACCAGAGAGCCCTTTTCTTCCTGGCTTCACTTCTTGTATGAAAATTCAGCATCAAATTCCTTCTGGAACTGTTCCCGTGATGCAGTTGTAGCTGACAACACAACATCATCAATAAATTCCCTTTGAGGAAATTCATCAGGCACGAGGGTCCGATACGTCTCAAACTGCTCCGCAGCTTCCTTTTTTTTGTCCAGCAGACTGTATATAATTCCCTGCAAGAAATGTATATAGTTAGATATTCTTCATTTCAGTATTTCCCTTTCCCAAGCATGTCTTCCCAGTTCAACATTCGAGCACTCTTTTCAAAGACAATTATCCTCTTCAAGAAGCTAGTGATAACATTTTTCTTACTATACGATGATTGGCTAAATCTCACACATAAGGGTCGGAACCTCCTCCGATATCTGTTCTCACTCATCAATTCTCTGTTGATACTATTCAGTTGAATCAAACCCATAACATACATAATCAAAGGGCCAAGTACAAACAACCATATCTTTGGAGCAGATCCTTCTATTGGTTGACATCGCCAATAGTTTCAAAAGATATACTTACTAGTTCGCTACAAAGTAAAAGTAGAGTTTCCCCCATATTTATGTGACAAATAAGTAGTAGCCCTGTAAGCTGGGGCATTAAACATGGAGAGTGGAGATGGCTTAATCCAAAATTAATGATAAAAGAGGTAGGTAAAGTGCAAAATTTGTCAGAACCTGGCAAAGATAGGGTCGAAAATCCCGTGGGTTTTCATCGACAAGACCTTGGAACTTCTTCAAGCCCTCCTCCAGTTCCCCCTGAAAGACATAAACGTTTTGTTGGACAATAATCAAGAGAATCATGGGGAGAAAGATTAGAAATTCTGCAATACTTGAAGACCCAAAATAATTCCAGAAAAGCTCTACAACTAATATTGATAAAAAATAATAATAATAATAATTTAATAGAGAGAAAAGGAACTCTATCTAGACTCTAGAGACTACTTAACAAAGCCATATCAAAATTTTCATTGCCATCTCCACATTTCCATAAAAGTTATGTGATTTCTCTCTAGCCATAATTCCAAGCAATCTGTGTTGACCCTCAAAATCTTAGCTTTACCCATGAAACAGTACATATTAGCAATTAGGAAAGAAACTCTAGTATACTTTGAGGGTTATACCACCTAAACACAAAAAATAGGATTACATAACGAAATATTTTATGTTGTGCTTGTCAATATACATTCCACTCTTTCATAATTTTAGTTTCTAACAACTTTTTGGAGTAATTCAAATGCATATTACCACAGCCAGTTAGACGGATAAGTTTCCAGTACCAGACATCCAAACATTTGCACCCTTGTAAGTAGATGGATTCGATTTAAGAAGCAGGAAAACCCCACAGGTTGAACATAGTGAAAACGGAAAACATGGACTCAACCAAAAAGTTATTAGTTCAAACGTAGAAAATATAAATATAAGTAGCAAGTGACCTTCACAACATGCATTTGAGCAATTAGTATTTCGATGCTTCTTTGCTCAGTAACTTTTTTCTCATCACGAGCAATATCTAGAGCCTTATGGAGCATCTCAAAGACAGATTGACCTTCATTGTTCTTATGCATCACTAATGCCAGACCCTGAAGAAAGTTCAAATCCAAAGAATTCAATGCATTAGCATAACTTACTTCTTAAAGAAATTGTGAGAAAGCTATAAAAAGTTGCAGCGAGAAAGCTAAGAAGGCATGATTCTCACAGACGAGATCATAACTTTGAAGTTTTTTATTGCACACAAACCTATCAATTAGTATCTTCCCATGAGGGGTTAAAAAGCTTATAAGGCAGTATCTTGTATTAAATCATGTCTGAATGTTATTTATCGAACTAAAGAATAAAATTGTCTTCGCAACTACAACAAATTCAGAAAACTTAAACGAGCTTCATATAATTTAAGTTAGAATAAGACTACAGAGAAAAAACTATATTAACTGTTTTCTTAGAAGTCATTTTCTAGCAGTTCTTGCTCAAAAACTGGCGTCTCAACATTGCTTTCAATAATAAGAACTCATCTCATAAGTAAGCACCCTCAGTCAGTTCAGGGTTCGAATTGGCCAAAAAAATCTCTAAAGCAAACATCACATTGTTTCTATACACTGATAACATCTAAATTTAAGCAAGCACACTAAACTTTCCAGCTTATAATTCGCACCAAATGATACAAAAACGAAAACTACTAATCTGAAGAAAAACCTTACATGCAGAGCTCTAACCAATAGAGGTTTCTTCTCCAAAATTTCCATGAACAATCCTTTAGCCGTGTCCAGCTGCCCCATTGTCTCATAACAAAGAGCCAACAAAAGCCTCCATTCATCCTCGTCCGGCTCAAGATCAATCAGCCTCTGAACATACTTAATGGCCTCCTCTGTCTTTCCACTCCTCATTTTCCCATACAAAACAACTTTCAGAGTGTCAATATTCCTTGGCTCATGCTCCAAGATCCTCTCTCTCATTTCCTCTTCACTATCCTCTGGAGCTTGAGCTTTTTCATCCATTGTTGGGCTTTTGCTGCTTGTCTGAGCAGGCAACGCCATGGTATATCTTACATTGAAACAACCCATGAAAATAAATGACCCAACAAGAAAACCCACAAATTTTTCAACGAAATATTGGAACAAATTTTTCTGGGGTGCGGAAGAACGACGTGTATCGGATTCAGAGAGCTTTGAGAAGGGACGATTGTGAGTGGGGGAAGGGAAATCTTTCGTAACTGAATGAAACGAGCTTCTGGAAGTTGGGTTGTAATTCTTCCGAAGAACAGTAAACCGATAGTTAGGCAATGCCCGGACCTTGTAGCTTGAGAATTTGGGTCCAGGAAGTTCAATTTGAGAAGAGACTGAGAAAGCTGAAGTTGAACCCATTTCTGCAGAACGATGGAACCTATGGAGGTTTTTGTCCAAAAGTAACCCGTTTATCTAACAAAAGATTGAATTATATTAATTTATACATATATATGTAGGATTTTTTTTTTTTTTTTTATCAAGTACAACAACATTTGAGACCGGTTATTCGAACTTCTAACTTCTTGGTTGATGGTACATGTCAATTACCGCTGAACCATGCTTGTTTTGACTATACATATATGTAGATTTGGAGATTGAAATTTACAAGTTTAATTTGAAAGTCTCTAAGTTTGTGTCAAATACTCAATAGATACAATCAATGTATAGCTCGACGTAGTTAACATCGACAAAATAACTTAAAAGTTTGAAAATAAAAAAATTGTATCTAATAGATCTCTAAATTTTAAAATGTATCCGCTAACCCTTTAAACTTTCTAAAGTAAAAATGCATCCTTTTACAATTTAATTTTAATTACATTATTTGATAATTTATTGGATTTTCAAAGTTGTAATCTTTTAACATTGGTTGTATTTTGTCTCCTGAAAGAAGAAAATTTGAGTTTTTACTATATTTTTTTCTATTTAAAAAAATACACTATTGATTAAAGTAGGAAATTGATGTCTATTTGGTTTTTAAAGTTTCAAGTGAGAATTTTTTTTTGTTCAGTTCAACAATATTTGAAGATGAGAGATTCGAACTTGAGTTATTGGTCAATAATATATGTTAATTGCCACTAAACTAAGCTCGCATTGGCTTAAATGAGACATTTTAATTTCTAAATTTTGAACAATAGTTCAAAATGGTACAAGCTACCTGATCATTAGGAGATTCAAACTGTCGACTTAAATAACATCCTAATCAATTGAATTTTTGTTAGGCTGAGAAACCTAGACAAATGGAGCCTTACATAGCAAAACTATTAAAATCATAAAAGTTGTATTGTTAGTTATATTGGTTAACTAACAAGCTTCAAGACAATGGTTTGATTAGTTTTCTTATGCTTTGATATTTCTTGGTTTTCAACAATCCAAATCAAACTGTTTTTTATTTTTGTCTACGTAGATGACATAATCACCTTAGGTGCTTCTATTAGCAATATCAATTCGTTAAAGGCACATCTCCATGAAACTTTTAAGCTCAAAGATTTGGGCAACTTGCACTATTTTCTATGACTTGAAACAGCAAGATCTTCTAAAGGCAATTTTCTTGTCCCAAAGGAAGTATTATCTTCAGCTAGTTGAAGATGTTGGGTTATTGGCTTCTAAGTCTTCTGTCCTTCCTATGGATCCAAATAACAAACTTCTTGTTGACCAAGATGATTTACTTAGTGATTTTACTCACTACCGCTAACTTATTGGAAGATTGCTTATCTCGACTTGATATTTCATTTGTCGTTCACAAACTTAGCCAGCTTGTTGCTAAGTCGAGAGTTCCTCATTTACAAGTTGTCCATGTTCTTCTTCGGGATTTGAAAGGCTCTTCTGGTCAAGGTGTTCTTTTGCCTACTGCTTTGTCCTTTCAAATAAAGGCCTTCTCTAATGCATATTGGGCGTCGTGTCTAGATTATCGCAAGTCTACAGTTGGTTTCTGCATTTTCTAGGAGATGCTATGGTCTCTTGGAAAGCAAAGAAGTAGAGTATCATTTCACGCTCCTTATATGAAGCTGAATACAGGGCTATGACTACCATTGTTTGTGAAATTGTGTGGTTTCATCAACTTTTAAATGATTTACATATTAATCATTTTCCCCTTCATTACTCTTTTGTGATAACACTGCAGCCATACACATAGCCACCAATCCTATATTTCATGAAAAAACAAAACATATAGAACTTGACTGTCATTTTATAAGAGAAAAGGTTGTTGTTGGTACTGTCAAGTTGATGCCTATTCGCTCTAACCTACAACTCGCAGATGTTTTAACTAAAGCTTTACCAACTTCTTCATTTTCTTTTTTGTTATCCAAGATGAGTATTACAAACATAGAAGTGCTTCCATCTTGGGGGGAGTATTACAATTAGAGAAGTTGTATTGTTAGTTATATTTGCTAAGTATTAGTTAGTCAAAGACTATTTATACGAGCCTTGCATTAATGAAAAAATATGCAAGTATTATTTATTATTTACTCTCTAAGTGTCACTAAAAACCATAGGTTGAATGTTAGATTCAACATCTATTTCCTAAGAAAGACAAATAATAATAATAATAATAATAATTAATTAAATAAGAAAAAGGACCGGTTGCATAGATTCAAAATGAACCAAAATATTAGCAAATATAGCAACTTGGAACAATAATTGCAAAAATGACAAAAAATTACCTTCAGACCGTCTAAATGACCAAAATGCCCTTATATCGATGATAGAAATCTATCAATGAAGAATTATATTGATAATAGACTTCTATTGCCGATAAAATTCAAACATTTTTAATGATTTTTCTTAAATTTCTGTTTTACCCCTCATTTGAGTTTAGTGCATATGTTCTCCTTTTTCTTTGTTTTTTCCTTTTATCTGATAAACCTCTATCAGCGATAGAATATTAAAAAATCATTAAAAATATTTGAATTTTATCGGCGATAGATTTCTATCGGTGATAGAATTATATCGACGACAGAATTCTATCACTATAGAGTTATATTAACAATGAAATCTTATCACTAATAGAAGTTTATTAGAGAAAAAAAAAAACAGAAAATGAAAAAACACGAAGAATAAAGGAAAAATACATGTTAAAATCAAACGAGGGATAAAATAAAATATAAAAAAATCATTTAAAATATTTGAATTATATCGATTCTATCACGGATAGAAATCTACAAGGGGCTGTTTGGAGCGCTGAATTGGTTATAATATCTGGTGGTTATAAACTTATAATAATCTGTGTTTGGGGTGCAGATTATTATAGTCTGGGATAAAATAATCTGTGTTTGGGGTGCAGATTATTTTAGTATGGGATAAAATAATATGTGTTTGGGATACAAATTATTTTAGTTTGGGTTAAAATAGTCTGTGTTTGGGGTGCTGATCTGTTTAACATGAGATTCTGAATCAAAGGTTCAAGTTGTTTTTTTTTTTTTTTTTTGTTTATTTTCCTCATACAACTTTGTATGTCAAATATTATATTTTGCAAATATCAATAAAAAATTGTTTGGATTCAGTTGTAAACAAAAATAAAGTATTGGGTATACGGGTTAAATGATGTGTTTAACTTAAAACAAAAATAACCTAAGGTAAGAGTTGATTTTCTTTGTTTTAGGGTCATGATTTTTTCACAAAAGAAGTCATTTTATGATTTCATATTGAAAAACCATATTTGTTTCATTTCTGTATTTTTAACGTAAAAATGGTAAATGCTTATGTACAAAGAAATTATGTAATAAAACTCCATATTTAATAAAACTCCATATTTATATATGTAGAAAGACAACCTAGTATTTAATTCTCTAAAGTTGCACAAAAAAAAATACATCTGGGAGGTAATGTTGCCTTCTATGGGCCACGACCATGGTGGCACAAAAATATTTTTTCCTAGAAATATATGAGTACAAAAGATACATAGAAAATTCTTGAAAGCAAAGATAATTGTGAAACAGCACATTGGTCGATGAGTGGTGGGTCAACTGTGTTAGTCCAGAAGGTATTAAATCAACTCAACCTAGTATTTCTTTTTTCCTTTCTTTTTCATTTTCTTCCCTCATCTCCATCATCTTCATCTTATTCCTCTATTTCCATCTTCATCTTCATCATCTTCTTCCTCCATTTCCATCATCATCTCCATCTTCTTCCTCAACCTCAACCTCAAACTCCATCTTCATCATTTTCTTCTTCATCTAACCCTAATGCCGGCGACGTTTTCAACGACTTTTCCAGCGGTTGCCGACAAATTTTTCGACGACAAAATATTTTTTCCTCGTTTTCTTTCTTTTCTTCTTTTTTTCAAAATGAAAATGAGAAGAAATATGAAAAAAGGAAGGAAAAAAAAAACACAATGGTTGCCGGAAAAGTCGCCGGAAACTTCGCCGGTCGTCGAAAAAATCAAAGAGTCGCATGGAAGAAGAGAGGAAAGAGTTACGGTAGAAAATGGATTGAATAATCGGGTGGGTTGAATGATGATTACTGTAGATAATGGATAAAATAATTGGGGATAAAAATAACCCACCTCACAATTTATTTTTGTTGATGTCCCACTGAATAGGTTATAATAAAGGGGCTATTATAACCTATTCAGTGCCCAAACAACCCCAAGAGAAAAGAAAAAAAAGAAAAAGAAAAAAAGAAAAGAAGAAGCGAAGAATGCATGCAAATGAAGGTGAAATGAGAATTTTAAAAAATCATTTAAAATATTTATCATATTTACAATTTCTTTTAAAATTGCTATATTTCTTATTTCCTTATTTAATTTATTACAATTTTCCATTAAAAAAAAAAAACTTCCTACAAAAACCTAAAGAAACTGCACGGTGCACGCAAGCGGCACAGCATCTCTAAAAACCCGTCAGTATTTATACATTCGAACTTAAACCTTGGAAAAACCCTTTGAACGCAGATAATTTCTCCTCAGGATTCTCGGGAAGCCTCGGTACTTCAGTGTTTAAGCTGCATCAGAAAGTACAGAGCAGGAAACTTGGAGAACAACCTTGGCAACAATACCACGAAAGTAGAGAAATCGAAGAATGAGGAAGAAAGTAGACGAACGTATCAGGACTCTTATTGAAAATGGTGTCAAATCAAGGCATCGCTCCATGTTTGTCATCATCGGCGACAAGTCCCGCGATCAGGTACTCTTCTTCCTCTCTCTTTTTTTGTTGCAATTCATTAGTCCTGTGAAAGACTGACGGTTTTTTGGGGAGAAGGTGGTTTTTTTTTTTCCCCGCTTTTATTTGTTTTAGAGTTATAATTTCTGGGTATTTCTCCTTGATGATGTTGGGCGGTTTACTTGGTCTTAGTCCAATAGATTTTTGGTATTAAATTCCACTCGGGAGAATATGTAACAATGCTAATGATTTGTATCTTTGAGTCCTGAACTTTCATATAAGGGAAATGATAGCAAAAGTTGATTGTTTTCTATTGACTTTTACAGATAGTAAATCTCCACTACATGTTAAGTAAGGCGACAATCAAATCCAGGCCAAATGTGCTCTGGTGCTATAGAGATAAACTTGAACTCAGCAGGTTAGTTCTCGAATGGCAGAACTTTCAAACTTTTTGGCTTTCAATTATTTCTAGTGAACAAATAAATTAGTGTTGCAAATTTTTAGGTTTCAATGTTGAAACTTAAGTAAACAAATAAGTGTGGTTCTTTAGTGTATGCTATTTCGTCATTCTAAAGAATTATCTCCATTAATGATAAGACAAAACTTTTGAAGAAGTGTTTGAGCTAGCAAAGTTTCTTGATTCTTTTTGGGTCTTTATAGATAGCGTAGTAATACCAATTGGGGTGGGTGGGTTCTTGTAAATTCCAATGGCGAGGACTGTTTTCTGTAGACATTATTTAGGTTATTTGGATATTACTTATGTAACTTTTCATCATATCGATGAAAAGCGTTCCTTGGCTCTAAGGGGATCCATTTAGGTAAACAATACCCGTTTTTTGTAAATGTATCATGCTCACTTTATTTTTGTCTTGTTTAAATCGAGGATTTATTCCTCTGTTTCTTGTTCCCCCCCCCCCCCCCCCCCCCAAAAAAAAAAAAAAAAAGATTTAACCTTTTTTTTTTTTGTTTAAATAGTAGATGAACTTGGAATGACATTTTAATAATTGGCAACGTATATGAGGACACTCAAAGTCGGTTATGTTGTGTTATGCTTATGCTCGAGGTGTTATGATCATCTTGACAGGAGTTCAAGGACCTTATATTGGTTTAAAAAATTATGGGCCCATTTCGTAACATTCTCGTTTCTTGTTTCCGTTTCTTCATTTTTAATAAAGAAAAATAAAATTTCATGACCCTAACACCTATACATTCAATAATAATAAACCTATATTCTTATTTATGTTTGAAAAAAATTGGAAACAAGAACAAAAAAGGAGAAACTAGTTTTAGTTGTTCCCAAAAGTTCTATACAAATTTTGGGAGTGTTTCTAAAAAATGAGACACAACAAACATATATAGTTATTAAATGCTTAGATTTCTTAATAAAATTAGAAACAAGAAACAAGAAACGAGTACGTTACCAAATGGGCTCTAAACTATCGTTTTTAGGTTTCTTTAAATTGTTCAAATTAACATCAATTCTTCTTTCGACATTGACAAAAGTTGTGATGCTTAGTTTTGTGCTTTGTTCTTGTAATCATTATTAGCTTGAAATTTTCATATAAACATCTGTTTGATATTTTATTGGCTCTATTATCTGAGACAGCCATAGAAAAAAACGTGCAAAGCAAGTAAAAAAGTTGATGCAGAGGGGGCTTTTGGATCCTGAGAAGGTTGATCCTTTTTCTCTTTTTCTTGAAACTGGAGGAATAACGTATTGTTTGTACAAGGATTCAGAAAGGATTCTTGGAAATACCTTTGGAATGTGTATACTTCAGGTAGATAATCACATACTCCATAAATGTTCACTTTTATTTCTCTTATTATGTAGCTTTTCTCATGGTTGTTGGCTGTTTAAAAATCATCTTCATCTTTTTATGATCATCATTTGCTGATATTAGGATTTTGAAGCTTTGACCCCCAATCTTCTTGCAAGAACCATAGAAACAGTGGAAGGTGGTGGATTAATAATCTTGCTGCTTCGTTCCCTATCTTCATTGACCAGTCTTTACACCATGGTTATGGTATGTGGTTGCTATATTTTTACAATTTATTTTTCCAGCAGAAGCATTGCATTCATTTGGAGCAATATATAAAGATCACTTCAAAATTTGAATCTATAAAGATTCTTTAAAAATTTGAATCAATATGTCTAGTTGACTCCATTATACATACCCCAACCGGTCCTTTTTCTTTTTAAAACAATTTCTTTTACTTTTAGCATTATCCTATGTAGAGGTAATCAGTCTAAATGGATGAAGTCAATAGTCTTTATCCTTGCGTAGGAGTATCAATCTTTGGTTGATGTAAGTTCCTGTATACTTATATTATTAATATTTCTATTTGTTGATTGGAAATAGAATTAAATCAACTAAATAGGAACAATTGTATATTTTAATCATTACAATGTAAATAGATTCCAGAGGAATTCTTATTTAGATCACATTCCTACTGTTCTATATTATTGAATGTCTGAATTAAAAGAACAAAACAGAAAGAATATTCATTGGTGAGATGTATAAATGGCAATAATTTGAGGAAACATTCTATTTTATTTTATTCTTCTAGTTCTGATGGGTTGATAATTAGATGGCTTTACATAACAAAAAATGCCAAAAGCCTTGAGACAATCTTTTTGGGTAAGAATCGTGTAGAATTATGCTAATTATGTGATTAAGCTGAACCAACTCTTGGTCTTGTTATTTGTTAATGATACTGAAGTGTTTGTGCTTCATAGGTAATAGCTTTTCCGTCTTGACACGATGGTAAATTTTTGAAACCCTGTAGTTTACTTTTTAATAGAGAGTTATGTGCATTAAAAAATTCTACGTCTTTAAGATTTTGTGTGCCCTTTGCTTCCGATATTGACATGTTTTTTCCTTGTCTGAAGTTTGATCTTACTCTTTGAGTGGAGTGTTCTTTATTATTTTATGATATAAATGTTGCCAGCTCGTTGGATGCCAGACTATGATATAGTTGTCTTTGTACCCTACATTGTGCTTCTTTATTATTTCATAAAGAACTCATAAATGGTTGGTGCCAGGATGTTCATGAAAGGTATCGAACTGAATCCCATTTGGAGGCAGCCGGTCGCTTTAATGAACGTTTTTTATTGTCACTTGCATCATGCAAAAAATGCGTTTTAATGGACGATGAGATGAATATACTACCGATTTCTTCCCATATAAGGTCAATTACTCCAGTTCCATTGAAAGAGGTATATTTCAGCATCTGTAAATTGCGAAGCAGTGTGAAAGAAGTTTGATATCTTGAGATGAAATTTTTTTCCAAACATGCAATTACCTGGATATGGTGTTAATTTAATTGTTCAATTATAATTGATGTTCTAATGAGTTAGGAATCCTAGTGGGGGACCAGTAGGTATCTATTTGGTTTTACATATTGTCCCCCCATTCATATTTGGCAATTGCTTCTAAGCATTTTTCATCGTCTTGAATGCCTTCATATTTAATATTTAAAGGAGCTTAATGATCGGGAGGCTCAGAATTGTGGCAATAGAGGGAGAGAGAAGTTGACAATGAGAGAGAGGTTGGCTAAAATTGAAATGAGAAGCTGCATGAATTCTGAAAGGAAAAGAGGAGACGTGTACGATTGTGGAAAATAACGTTATAATGCCAGGGATAGAGTTTCTTAGTTGATTTGCTTATTGCCGGACCTTATATTTACCAAGGGGTTCAATTTAGATAAACTCATCTTCTAAGAGTAGCTTGAGAAAGATTATTTTTAAGAAATAGGTATATATTTTAAATTTTCAGAATTATAATATTAATGTGTAAGCCTGGAAAAATGATAAAAATTGTGCGTATATCGAAATGATTTTATGTAACAAAAAATGATGACTTGGGTAAGTTTTTCAAAAACAAGACTGCTTATTCAATTATTATAAAAATGAGGGTGATAGGTGCGATTCATGAGGTTAAATACACATCTTGATTAAGGTGCAACTGCAAAGTGATCAAAAATATCTTTTTTGTGTAAGAAAAGTATTTTTGGAAAATGCACAAAATAGCCTTGATCTTTGATTATTATTTAAAACATGCAATTAAATATCCTATACGTACCCAATTATGCATGAAATGGAAATTTTGAGAACAGTATATCCTTCTACGCATCAGGTAGGGCACTATGAAAATGGAAATTATGAGAATTCTCACCTTTGTTTTCTTGGTCGTGCACGATTCATCGGAATTTGGTTCTTTTGGCTACATCTCTTATTATTTCCTCACAATATTTTTACACGTTGCATGTTTAGTGAAGCTCTATTCACCTTTTCTTCTTTGTAATTCTTATTTATCTAACAATATTTTCCCTCTTTTACAAAGGACTCGGAGGGGCTTTCTGAAGGAGAGTGGGACCTTAAGAATCTGAAAGAACAGCTAAGTGATGAGTTCCCTGTTGGTCCTCTTATAAAAAAGTGCTGTACGCTGGACCAGGTTTAGGTTATCTCTGCTGTAATTAAGTTCTATAATTATCTGCCTGTATTTTTCACTCACGACTTAGACTGTGAATTTCCTTGTTTAATATTTGATAGGGAAGGGCTGTTGTCACATTTCTGGATTCAATTTTGGACAAGACACTTCGAAGTACAGTTGCGTTGCTCGCTGGTCGTGGTCGGGGAAAATCGGCTGCTTTAGGATTAGCAGTTGCTGGGGCTGTTCCTGCTGGGTAGCATTTTTTTTAAAATCTATTTATCAGAATACATTTTTAAATGTTAGTATTTTGTATTTTGATAAGAGTATTTATTTTGAAGGTACTCCAATATTTTCGTCACTGCACCCAGTCCTGAGAATCTAAAAACATTGTTCGATTTTGTTTGCAAGGGTCTCAATGCACTTGAATATAAGGTAAGAATGTTTTCTGCGTTGTTTGTATGACATGCCTTCTAGTATCACTTTTGAATTTGATGAAAAAACTTATTACACAAAATTAATCAAGCTGGCCTGAATACTCACAAATATTAAAAAGAAAGTTTTAGAATTATACCATTTTCAAGTTGGTTGCTTTTGGTAGCCGTTTTGCCTTGTAGTTGTCTCAAATACTGCCCTTGTCATGTTATGTATCAAATCTCAATTTTCTCTATCATCTTTCATACTAATAATCTTCGTTGGTCATACTCGATCTATCTTGGGACACCATGTCAATGTTTTCCTGTTTTTGAAGCATACAACCACTATGATGTATTGCCGTTAATTCTGCTTCTTGCCATAAAACTTCAATAAAGCAGACTCTTCTTTAACAACATTTCTTATCTTTGTTGAGTTCCGCTCATTCGCATTAGGATGTCGTTTTTCTTGGATATTAGCAATTATATATAGAAGTTGCGGTATTATCGCATTCTCTTTTAGTTAAGATCTTATTTAGAAATTGATATTTCTGATTCCGGTTATGTTTGAGGGTATAGTTTGGGAAAGACCATTGTGTCTTCAATCTCCTTCTTCGATGACCCATATTGGACCTGTGTTACTAGTTATTTAAGCTTTTGGAGATTACACATATTTACAGGAACATATAGACTTTGACGTGGTGAAGAGTACCAACCCTGAATTCAAGAAAGCAACAGTGCGCATTAATATCTTCAAACAACACAGACAAACAATTCAGGTTGATAGATTCTCTGACCTATTCTTTTGTCCTTTTGCTTGCATATCGTGTTTATCCCATGTTAAAGCAAGTTTTGAATGTAGTTAACTCGAGATAAAGAATAATATATCTTGTTTCTTATTGAGATAACGTTAGGCTCTGATGCTAGATTTCTACTTGAGAAAATATATATCACTTTTCTTATTGTATTCTCTTTGTTGTGCAGTATATACAGCCGCAGGAGCATGAAAAGCTTTCTCAGGTTGAGCTGTTGGTTGTTGATGAAGCTGCAGCCATACCATTGCCAGTTGTTAAATCTTTACTTGGTCCTTACCTGGTCTTCCTTTCATCTACTGTGAATGGGTATTACTTTGTTTCTTAGTTAATCCTCTTTGAATTTCTTGTGGTGTATTATTTTATAAAGAACCCTCTGATGGCATTTTGAATGCCTTGTTTCCTTTGATCTTGAAGTGATTAGTAATACCTTTCTTCTTTCTTTTTCTGTACTTAAAGGTATGAGGGTACTGGTCGATCATTGTCATTAAAGCTTTTGCAGCAGTTGGAGGAGCAAAGCCAGGTGTCTAACAAGAGTGTGGAAGGCTCTCTTTCTGGTAATTTAGAAGTAGACTTGTAGTTCTACATGCCAACTTGATGGATTCTGCTGTAGCATGCAACTTACGCAGTTCTATTTTGTTGACCCTAAATGTACTTTCCCCTTCATGTGATTCAAACATGATTTTAAGTATTTGCACGATTTAATTTTACAATTCACATTTTGGCTACTAACAATTTGGTAATTTATTTCCTTGGTGATCAATAATTCAAGTCTTTCAAGTTCCTTGGAAACTTTTTTTGTGAATATTGTCTATCATCTAGCACTCAAGGATTGAACATGGGCTACCAGCAGACCTGGGATGCCAAAAGTTTCAGTTTTGCACCATGTGAAACTAAACCCTCCCATGGCAGCTTTGGGGGCTGTGTATTTCTATGGCTTTTGAGCTACCAATAATCTAAATATATATTGGCTAATCGGGGTATTCATTATAATTTAAATGATGTTTTCCATAAAATTGTTTTAATTAGATTTAATTATTTAAATTTTACCTTAGTAATGTTCTGTGCTTCACGGAGTTCTTTTTTCCCTTTATTTCTCTCTTTTTAGTTTTTTCTTCCATGTGGAGTTTCTATTTTTTAGCATTAGTCTTTTCATTTTTCAATGAAAAGTTTTGTTTCTATTCTTTTCTTTTTTTTTTTTACCTTGGTAAGGTTAGTGATTGGTTTATTTGTAATATTGTTCCAGAGGTCCCTTAACCTTCTCGCAGTTTAAATATAGAGGTTGTGCTCCCTATTTGTATTTTCATTTTTGGTTCATTGATAAAATAACCCTCCCTTGTTTTGGCTAGCTCTACCATAAAACATGTAAATTTTCAATTTGATCGGGTTTAACTGTTTCCGATAGAAAATAGTCAGTGACTCAGTGTCATACTTATAGTAGTGGTTTCTGTTACTTAGAACTTGTGATGAGATGAAATCTTGCTAACTTTGAATTTGATGAAAATTTATAATGGTTTCTATCTTCACTTGAACATGTAGGTTGTAGAAATGAATTTCGTGATTTTCCTGGTCAATTAGTATTTTAGAAACGTTGAATCTCTTAAGGATTGCTTTAACCAGGATATTTTTTTGTCTGCGAGACAAACCCTTTATTCCAATTTTGGCTTATTTGCTAATATCTCACGACTCACGCAAATATAAATGTAGGTCGTTTGTTCAAAAAGGTAGAACTGAGTGAATCCATTAGATACGCTTCAGAGGATCCCATTGAGCAATGGCTTCATGCGTTGCTTTGTTTGGATGTGACCAGTTCAATCCCGCCTATTAACAGGTTAGGCTGTCTTTCAAATGTACTTGATAAAGGGAGAATAGAAGAAAAATAAAATCAGGTTAAAAATTTGACCTCCGTTTTCTTTAGAATGGTCGAAATATAATTATTTGTTGCCTCATTTTTTGGTGAATAGATTGCCTCCACCAACTGAGTGTGATCTCTACTATGTAAATCGAGACACACTCTTTTCCTATCACAGAGATAGTGAGCTGTTTTTGCAGGTAATTTGATGTTAAATAGTACTATCAAGGTTTCATGGTTGGATATGTTAGTTGGAAAGTTGGGTTATTACTGGGTTATACGTGCCTTTACATTTTCTGGTATTCTGATATTTGCAGCGAATGATGGCCCTTTATGTTGCTTCTCACTACAAAAACTCTCCCAACGACTTGCAACTAATGGCAGATGCCCCAGCACACCATTTGTTTGTGTTGCTTGGTATGTCTTGCATTTTTGTGTATTGACCTGCCCCTGATCAGTTGGTTTTACTGACAGTGATAATGCAGGCCCTGTTGATGAGACCAGTAATCAACTTCCAGATATTTTGTGCGTCATTCAGGTTGATACCTACCTGATCATATTCTTGTAGAAGCCACTGGATAAGTGCAACCTCATTTCCTTCTCGGTTATTTATTTTTTAATTTCTATTCGACCTCTCGGAAGATAGCAACTGGGAGAGAATACCATCACTGTATAGCTTCACAAATTGTTGTTCTTTTTGTTAACGAATTCTGAATTAAATCTAAATTTTTGTTTGCTTTTGTTGCAAAACTATAGATAGAGTCATTCTAGAGGGATACCCGTGGATTTGTTTTAGAACACTAGGACTAGTCCAAACCAAAACAGCTTTGAGTTAGAAAAGCTGAAAAAAATTAAAAGTCTTAGCTAACAATTGCTGAAAGTAGAAATATTTTTTTATTTTGTTGCATCATTCAAGCACCACTGTTGCAAACCCAACTCTTTATAAAGGAATCAAGCTCGAGTTTGAGAAGTTGTTGTGGATGTAATAGGTTCACTTCTCTGTCTCGTAATTGATGTTAGTTTCTCTTCCTCTAAATGGATTTTGGTTGTCTGAGATTTATGCATGCCGTATATCAACTATCTAAAATCTTATTCCTATGTTTATAATTTCATAATTATTTCAATTTCCCTTGGTCTAGGTTTGCCTTGAAGGACAAATCTCACGAAAATCTGCAATGAAAAGCTTGAGTGCTGGTCATCAACCGTTTGGGGACCAAATACCATGGAAATTTTGTGAACAGTTTCGAGAAGCGAATTTTCCCAGTCTTTCTGGTGCTCGGATAGTACGGATTGCTACCCATCCAAGTGCCATGAGGGTAATGCACTTTCTATATTTTACAAGTGTGTTCATCCAAGTTGTGTAAGCTTTTGTAATCATGCAATTTCATTGTTGTAGCTTGGATATGGATCACAAGCAGTAGAACTTTTGACCAGGTATGAAAGTACTTTGAGCAAAGTTTGATTTTACAATCTTGATCTCTCTACAGATCAGAAGTTGAGGATGGTCTTGAATTTTTCTTTTTCTTGATTCTAGAATTGTTCATGAGTGGGAAAAACAATGAAAATATGAAGATCCTAAATCTATGGCGATTTATCTAGAATAAGTTTGATGGTATGAAATTACAAAAGAGGGGAAAAGATATTAAAAAAAACCCAAGCCAAAGAAGTTACAAGGTCTACTAATTGACGCAGAGAAAGGATAAACTATAAGAGTTGAAAGGAATATAAGATTTACACCAAGAGATTTAATTTAAAAAGATAGTTGTCCAAAAATTCGAAATGAAGCTGAGCTTGTTGTTGAAGACTCTGTTATTTCTTTCTAGCCGACTTCCCCAAGTGAGAGATCTGACCGGATTTAGCTAAAGAATTTCCCTTTCCTTTGTAAATGGGTGATTAGAAAACAAAGACAGCAAGTCTCTGGTGCTTTTTGGACAAACTGTGTTCTAATTGAAGCAGCCCAAAATGTGATCCCGAAGCCAAGTACTAGAGGAGTAAAGGAGACAAATTTCATTGATAGATTAAAAAGGAAGCTGGAGCTGACTGAAAAAGATCCCAATGAAGTGATGCTCCATTAGAAAGGGAAATACGGATAACATGCAGCCTGCTGTTTAAAGACCACCCTCTTCTAAACTTCTCTATTCAACTATCTTCTAAACTGCAACTCTGAGTCATGTGACTTGGTTTGATGCTTGGAAGGACAATCATCGTTTTCACTTCTTCATGAAAAGTTTGTTTCTTATCTGAAAAAGGAAGTATTTAAAGCATGATTATTAGGAAATGTTGCTTCACTTCTTTGACGCTTGATTATTGAATCATTTTGAACAGTTGAAGTCTGTTACTGTAAATTTTGTTTCAATTTGTCGTGTTTGTTTGTTTGTTTCTTTTTCTTTCTTTCTCTCTCTCTCTCTCTCTCTTTTTATTTTTTATTTTTTTGTAAAGAATAAAAAAAGAAAAAGAAGACAAGATAGAACTAAAGTTCCTGATAAATTTCCCATAAAATATAGCAAGACTAGGAAAAGAATACTATCGGCTTCTATTCAAGAATCCTCAAGAAAAATCTCTATTCAATAAAGTTGTTCCAAAGTCACCCAATTCAGGAGCTTAATTCGAAATTCATAGAGGAGTAATCAACTAACTAAAATTTAATTACGTAAACTTTAAGGTAATTACTAAACTACCTCATAGTTTACTATATTAAGAAGGCACTGCCCATTTTTAAAAGGTCCGAACTTATTTCTCCTCTTTTCCATTAATTAAACCTTTCCATGCACTGTGTACCAGGTACTTTGAAGGTCAGTTTGCTCCTATTACTGAAGTTGAAATATCAGATGAGGACGTTCAGGCTCATGTTAGAGTTACTGAAGCTGCAGAAAAGGTTGCATAATTTAAATACTCTATTTTTCAAGCATATTAATTAAAATAAAAGTTAAGAGATGTTTTCTTTTTGTGTATACTACCATTTAATTTTATGCATTCTTTCTATATTTAATTAGACATAAGAGCTTCCAATTTGTCAAAGGTAATTATAAAACCTAGAGGTATAAATTATCCCGTATAATTACATTAGAGAAACCAGAGGGAAGAGTGTACAGAGTTTTAGTATTAACCTATGCCTCCACATGACCAAGTCTAGTTCTTCAGCAGCTTTTCTAGTATTTGTCTGTTTTTATTTCATCTAGACTTTGACAGTTTTGGCCCTTACCTCTGATATCATGCATGCAGGTTTCATTATTGGAAGAAAGCATAAAGCCTAGAACTAATCTTCCTCCCCTCCTAGTATCTCTTCGTGAACGACGACCTGAGAAGCTTCATTACGTTGGTGTTTCTTTTGGACTCACTTTGGATCTTTTTCGCTTTTGGAGGAGACATAAATTTGCCCCATTCTACATTGGCCAGATTCCAGTTGAGTTTGATTATAGATTCCACGCTGTTGGATAATTGTGAACAGTTTCATCTGCTGATTTCATATGAAAAGGGAAGGTAAAAAATGTTTTTTAGTATCTAATATTTTCCCTTTTGTTTTCATGGATTAAGAGTACTGTGACGGGTGAGCATACATGCATGGTCTTAAAGCCTTTGAACAATGATGAAATTGAAGCTAATGAATCTGCACAGTGGGGTTTTTTTGGTCCATTTTACCAAGGTGAGATTTTTACATTTAGAAATGCTATTTTCCTGTGGTATCTGTGGTATTTGATTCTACGTTTATGATCCAAACAGATTTCAGGTTAAGGTTTATTAGACTCTTGGGTTTTAGTTTTCATGGGATGGAATATAAGCTAGCAATGAGGTTAGTATATTTAATTATTAACTACTGCATTTGCATTTTTATTCTTCAATTGATAATTCAACTTAAAAAATCCCCCAGTGTCTTGGATCCAAAAATCAACTTTATGGAACTAGATCCTTCCGACGATACTATAGAAGAATTTTTAAATGCAATCAGATATCTTATGTCAGCACATGATATGAAGCGATTGGAAGCCTATGCAGACAATCTTGTTGATTTTCACTTGGTAAGCTTGCCATCCCCCATCTCTCTCTTGTTTATGTATGTGTAGGTTCCAAAATAATAACAGATTTTGTACCTCCATACATCTGTTATAAGAAAAAGCTCAATATCCGGAGTTATGCATTGAAGATGTACATGCTTTTAAAATTTAAATGAATTCTATGGCTGCTTTAATCAAATGGACATACATATACATATTTGGGAAAAGAATCTATGTAAAGATTTTTCATATTCTTTTCGCTCCCTATCTCCTTCACTCCCTACTAATGGGGAAGTTTCTCAATCTACCTATTAAACTTTATCATACCGTGGAAAGCTCATGAGATTTTTTATTTGCAATCTAATCTATGCATACCAAACCATACCATAATAACACACAGCATAATGTATCGCATTTAATAGCATAATTTATCACATTTAATATTCTTTTTTTGTTGATTTACAGATACTAGATCTTGTTCCATTACTTGCACAATTGTATTTCATGGAGAAACTTCCAGTTACTTTGTCCTACGCACAGGCATCTGTGTTACTCTGTACTGGACTGCAGTTGCGGAATATTACTTATATTGAGGTTTGATTTCAGTCTTTTTAGGATTGTTTCAAATCTTTTTTTTTTTTCACCATAAATTTCTTCGATCTGTGTGATTTTGGTCCATTGTTCATTACTTTTTGTACTGGTTGCTAAGTAGTTGTTAGTCTACTGTTTTGTTAACTAGTTGAGTAGTTTATTGTTTTAGCTAACTAGTTTGTTGTTAATTGGCGTGTAGTTAGTTACTAGGTAAGTTTGCTGCCTATAAAGTGGGTAGTTTATTGTTTTAGCTAATTAGTTTGTAGCTTATAAAGATAACTTTGTTATTAAATGAGGATTGTGTTTAGAACGTGACATCCTGTAAATTTCTTTTTTTTTTTTTTTTGATATCCGTGAGTGTCCGGGCCAGCTTACGCGCACCTCGACTAATCTCACGGAACAACCGCCTGACTCTACTACATTTGGTTGCCACGGAAACTCGTAGGATATTAAATATCCTAGGTAGGTGGCCACCATGGACATCCTGTAAATTACTATAAGATAACATTCACTTTCAATCCGATATGTCATCCTCTCAGATTTTCTAGAGTTACAAGCATTGTGTAGTTATCCCTTTTTCTTTTGTTTCGTGGTTGTGGGGACGGGGGCATTCTAATTGTTAAATGTCACGTATCAATATTTGGAAGTTGTATTACTTGTATAGGGACAAATGAAGTTGGAGAGACAACAGATACTGTCACTTTTTATCAAAGTCATGAAAAAGTTTCATAAGTATCTTTATGGAATTGCATCCAAGGAGATAGAATCGACCATGCCACGTATGAGAGAGGTAAAAATTTTAGTACCTTTGGGAATTCATTCCTGCTGTGCCTTGTGGAAAGAAAAGATACATGCAAATTTGAAACTATCAAATAATCCTACTACAAAGTTACAAATTTTTAAGTAGAATGGTGATATGGTGATATATTTATTACTACATTTACACGACATGACGTGCAGATTCCACTCGAACCCCATGAGATCACTGTGGATGATGATCTCCGTGAAGCCGCAAAACAAGTTGAGGTATGATTTATGCTTCTTTTTCTGATGCAGCTGCACACAGACACACACTCCCTTATCTTTTAAGCCGACTCTGGTGGAATTGAAATACAGGAGAAAATGAAAAGGAATAATGAGGGATTGTTAGATGTTGGGATGCTGCAACAGTATGCCATTGTGGACGGAGAAGTTGATTTTGCTGGTGCTTTGCAAAGTGGTGGTGGAAAGATTCCCTCAGGCGGAGTCGTAAGTGTAAAGTCCAATAAAACTAAAGCAGAGAAGCACGGGAAGAGGAAAGAAAAAGATCAGAGCAGTAAAAAGCGAAGTAAAGAAGATGGTTCCAAATCAAATAAAAAGAAGAAGGTTTAACCAATAATCATTTCAAGTCATAACCAGCAGTAACCTTTTACAGAATTGGGTTAAAAACCACAGTAAAAGACGAGAAGTGCCTTAGATATTGTTCCGTTATTGTTTAGGTTAAAATTACAATTCTTACCATTATGTATTCATTTTTTCCTTTAGGACGTTGGCCCTTATTTCATGTAGACTCTTCCATCACTAAATGTAATTTATAGGCTTTCTTTTGTGTTCCTAATATTGCATTTTAAGGAGATAATAATGCCAAGTATAAATGTGTTTATCTATTATCCTTCCAGATTAAGTGATGAAGACTTCTATGAATGCTCAAATGTGAAATGGAGCCTTATCATGTTTCAAACATGAAGAGTTTATGTAACAACTCAAATATAAGAAAGATGAGTGAACCAAGGATTGTGACAAAATTAATAATATTGTTTTATTATTATATAAGTCAAAAACTTGTTATCAAAATGATACTGTTCAAATTTAAACCAACTTCATAGTTAAATGGTATTTTAAATAATTTAAGCTAATAATATATATATATATATATATATATATATATATTTTTAGAAAAATATATATTTTTTAATTTTGTATTGTAATCTCTAATGGACCTCTAAACTTTTAGGGGCCGTTTGGCCCACTGTGTTGGTTATAATAGCCCCCGCTATTATAACCAACCCAGTGTTTGGGGCACCAACAAAAATAAGGGACGGAGTTGGTTATTTTTCCCCTCCGTGTTGCTACAGTAACCACTATTCAACTCACCCCAATTATTCTATCCATTCTCTACAGTAACTCTTTTCTCTCTTCTTCCATGTGACTCATTGACTTTTCTACCGACGACCGGCCGACGACTTTTCCGGCGACCACCGACAACTTTTCCGACGACCGCCGACGACTTTTTTAAAAAAAAAAAAAAAAAAAAAAAATCTTCTTCTCATTTTCATTTCGAAAAATATAAAAAACGAAAAAAAGAAAGAAAAAAGAGGTAGAAGAAAATGAAAGGAAAAAAGAGGGAAAAATTTTCGATCGCCGAAAAATTTGTTGGTGGTCGTCGGAAAAATCATAAAATTTCTAGGAAGAGTTAGATACTAGGTTGTCTTTGTACATATATATAAATATGAAGTTTTATTACATAATTACTTTTGATAATGAAGTATATGAATGTTTATCTTCATCGTACCATATTTTTCATTCCAAATTATAGTTATCGTATTTAAGTTTACCGTGATAATAATAATTTTAAAAAAAATACTACTCAAGTTTTTATTTTATGTGATTTCTATTTTATTTGATTCTTTTGATAATAAAGGTAAAATGAGTTTTGAATAAACATTTACCATTTTTATGTTAAATGAAACAAATATGGTTTTTCTATATGAAATCATAAAATGACTTATTTTTTGAAAAAACCATGACTCTAAAACAAAGAAAATCAACCTTTACTTTAGGTTATTTTTGTTTCCTTTTAAGCTAAACACATAATTTAACCCATGTACCCAAAACTTTTATTTTTTTTACAACTAAACCTTTTTTTTTTATTATTAATATTTGAAGTACAAAGTTGTATGAGGAAAATAAACAAAAAAAAAAAGTCAAGAAAAAAAAACAATCAACTTGAAACATAGATTATTTGAACCCAGACTAAAATAATTTGCATCCCAAAACACTGCACCCCAAACACAGACTATTTTATCCCAGACTATAATAATCTGCACCCCAAACACAGATTATTATAACCCCCAGACTATTATAATCCTCAGCTATTATAACCCCCAGCTATTATAATCAACCCAGCGCTCCAAATAGTCTCTTAGTGTCTAATGGGACTTTGACACGATTGAGAATTTTAAAAATTGTAAATTTTTAAAAAAATGTCGAATGGATAAAAAACTTATTATATATTTTTTTAAAAGTTTAGAAATCTATTAAATACAAAATTGCAAGTTCAAGAGCCTATTTTGGTCTCAACAAAGTTTATGGACTAAACTTATAATTTAATCAAAATAATAATAATAACTAATTCTTCTGGTTAAGAACTCTTCACCAGCAGCCTAAAATAGACTGAGAAACTCCCATAGGCAATTAGAAGTTAAAATACTTATGGGTATAATAACTTAATCACTTTCTAACGAAACACTTGATCTAATAATGAGGAAGTTTCGAGTGTACTACTCACATTCATTAAGTTGAAAAACTTTAGCGTAATCTTACAAGTTCCATCTTCCTTGACAACAAAAAAAAAGAGTTGGGAACAAACATAAGCCAAATGATCGAATGCAAATTTCTTGACAATATCCATCCAGTTATCACCTGGCAATGTAACATAGTAGGATGAATTACAGAAAAAAGAGTTGGGACCACACATCAGCCAAATGATGCACTCCCAATATCAGAGGTGCTTTTCTTATTAAAGCTAAAGAGATGTATCCCGGTGTTCAAAAACAGCCGAATCGGTTCAGTTGACAGATTTTTCTCAACCAGAAAACAAATGAAAAATTATTTGAAAATCTATAGGAAGTTTCTCACGTCTAACGACTTGGTATCCACCATTTCCTCGTCTTTGAACTCTTCACTGAAAACAAAAAGGGGGGGGGGGGGGAAGTTGCATGAGTGTCAATAAAGCCTACAGATTATACTTTTTGAGAACTAGCACACAGAATTGTAGGCTGGAAACTAAGGCCCCATTTACTAACAATTTGGTTTTTGGTTTTTGAAAATTAAGCTTGAAAACACTATTTTCACCCATAAGTTTCTTGGTTTTGTTATCTACCTTCTTCCCATGTTTTCAAAAACCAAAACTAAAATAATAGTTTTCAAAAACTTGTTTTTGTTTTCGGAATTTGACTAGGAATTCACATGTGTCCTTAACAAAGATGAAAATCATCATAAGGGAATTGGGGAAAAACAAGGTTAATTTTTCAAAAATCAAATGGTTATCAAACGGGTCTATATTATCAACTCATTCTTAAGTTTTTTGCAGTATAATAATTATCACAAACTACATACCGCTTCTTTTGAGTTTCCATAGCCTCAAGAGCATCTTTCTTCAGCTCTTCCAATTGTGCCTTGGAAATTTTAAGTTCCAACTGCTCCTCATACTTCGGCAGATCTTCCCTCCGAATCCCAAGCCTGATACAGAAAAATTAAAACGAAGTCTTCAATACTGTATATAATATCCCTCATGGAAGATTGTTCAACAGTATATATGTAGGATAGCTACCAACTGTCGTCAGAAATTTAGACTGGTAAAAGCTAGTGTCTAAGTCAAATTAGAAAAGAAATCTGATAGGTGGGTATTTCTGTTGGTTCACTGCCAGCCGCAACCAGCTCTGATACCAAATAGACACAAGCGCACAAATAATAGAAATATTTTTGGATAGGAGCACAAATAATAGAAATGAATATCATTCTTCACTGTAACTTTGTATAACTACATGTATTACGTTTTTGTTAATTCATCAATCAGTACTTAATCCACTGCTCTATCTTATGTTAATTTTCCATAATGTTCACACATTTGTAATGTAGCTTCCAAGTTCCATGAAAACAGATATAAAAGGATGATTAACAACACGTCATTTATCCAAAATGGGAGGTCAAAAGCTTCTATTTTTGGACACGGCATTTAGTTTTTTATGTCAATCTTAGATATATATTGTCCATAGCATCAAAATAACCATTTTTTTAAACCACTCAACCTTTTGGATTGGAGCCAAAATAAACAGAAAATATAAAAAGTTAGAAATATACATTTGATTGATTTTGTCGAACTCAGCCATAAGAAGAGACATTCCTTTCTTGTCATTCCTCAAGAGAGGTTTCTTCAACTCTTTCTCAATCTTTTCCAGAGCATCAAACATCATAGCTTCTGCACCAAGCTCATCACTGAGACCTCTCCTGAAAAAATACATAGGAATAAGATCGACAAACAAAGTGTACAATATATAAAATTGAACTCGAGCACTTAGCAATTGACATCAGATCATCGTCACAGGTTTCAAGCATAAGAATGAATGCATGAGCAATAAATACCCAAAGAATATAAAATCCAGACTGTTAGGAATTAATATATCCATACCAGAACCATACAATAGATTTTTGGAGGTTAGTTGAAGAAAAGTTTGGGCAAAAAATTATGCAGGAAAGAAGGCCAAAAGATCTGTACAAGTTGACATGAGAACTGGGAAAAAACTAATATCTAACTCAAGATTCAAACTATTACTTAAGCCAGACACTAATCCATGTTTCAGTAAAAAATTAACTGAGTCAGCTAATCCATTCTTGTATCAACTTAAATTAATATTTGATGGATTCAAGGTTGTAAGTAAATTTTAGCTTTTATACAACATGTAGATGTGTTGGAGGCTTGGAGATTTTTTTCTTTCCCCTTCTGTGAGGTTTTCAAGCCTGAATTGATTGATACTGGTCCAAGTCTCCAAGTCTTGTTCATCTTAGAACCCTTGAAAACCAAATATTCATGACACCACAACTGTTAACATGCTAAGGAGAGAAATGTAGACAATACATTGTTCATGTTGACAAGGAATCCAAGTCCATAAAAGAGGAGCATACTTAATTCGGATATCCTTCAATGTCAGCAAGTATGTTCTAGCATCAGGGATGTCTTGGGTTCGTGTCTGAATGGTGTATTTGATTCGCTGAGATTCTGAGAATAAATCTGCCCTGTAAGGAAGAAAAAAGAGGGTTAAAATTGTAACTCACAGAGAATTCATATGCACATCTTTTTGTAATATAAATTCACTATTATGCGTGTACTAATTCGTACACATGTTCCTATATTATGTGATAAAAGATTAAACTTTCATGAAGAAGGATGAAAGATAAGAGGCTGCCTCCAAAAATGCAGCATGGGAGTATGGGACACAAAAATAAATAAGAATCTTATATGTAATCAGTTTTGGTAGCTATTATCCTAGAAAAAGGAATATTGTACATGGAACAAAATGACATTATATTCCTCCCTTCATAGTTGAAGCCATGAATTACTGATTTTCTATTACTGATTAATTCTAACTCCGTTTCCATTTTATTTCTAGGCCACAAAGAAATAACATGATCACCAAATTGCGAGTCCTTAAAAGAATATTTATGATGATCATACCATTACTCTCCGGCCAGCTCCTTCAATTTATCTAGAACAAAATTGTTTTTTTTAAAAAAAATGCACAGAATGCAGCGTCTGAATATCATGAAGTGAGGTGTACAGAAGGAAAAGGACCCTCAAAAGAAGAAACTAAAAATAGAAAATAGCAAACACTATTATGAAAATAAGTGGTGAAAGATATCTAGATATGATTTTAGATACAAAAAATTCAACAGCCCATTATCTCCATCCTTCATTAGCTAATTATTTTTTTGCTGGTCAGTAGAAATTGAGACGGGTATTTGATTAATATACTTAAAAGATAAAATAGCCCAGCTAACTCTCTGTGCCAGTTAATTGCAAAAAGAATGATAGGGAGTCAACCCACAAGTAGTCATAGATGATTTAACCAGAAAATGTGGTAATCATGCAAAAACACTCACTTCTCTCTTGCCATTTTCATGACCTTTGCATATTGAGCTACAGCAGCAGGATCATCCGGATCAATTGTGATCTTCTCTTTTCGGAAAACATCAATAGCTGTCTCAAATTTCTTTTTCACTTCCAAAAATATGTTCTTCAGCATTTCTTTGGCACCCACATAAAAAAAACATTATGAATTAAATCACAGAAAATTTTAAATCAATATGCATATAGAGATATTAATGCACCACTCATGTAGCTTCATAGCACTTATATACACATTTCTAATGCCATTCTCAATATAATTTAGGGTCGATTCCTTGAAGACATAAGCAAAACTTCATAGCTATCTCTGTCTCTCCCTCTTTCTCACTAATTGAGCGTATTTTGCCTCACCATCTCCCTTCAGAGCAGGTCGAGCAGCCTCTTTTGCAAAGTGACGAACAGGAATAGCATGCCCCTGATGTAATATACTTTGACTGCCAAGCACCTGTAACAACGAAGGGGCACAAAAAAAACCCAAGTCAAGCAGCTGATTCAATGATCATTACGCCTCTAAGCAAGATAAATTTAAAAAAAAAAGCATTTTCCCTCTATGTACAAATTATCATTCCCAAACAAAACGACTAACATTTTAATCTTTAGCAAATTCACACTAATAGCATAAAATAATCCACAGCAACCTACATACTTTTACATCATCCAAACAAACCCTAAAATCCCAGATCCTAAATAAACGGTTAAAAGATCCGACGCCTTCAGAAAGTAGCAAATTACAAGAGCCAAGAAGGAAAAATCGAATTGGGAGGAAGGAGAAATTGGTGAACATTTCACCATTTTCAGGATCCACAGAGTATCTGCTAATAATCAGCTCCATTTCCAAACAAAAAACCCAAAAGCGAAGATCAAAACACCAATAAGAAATGACATAAACAGTACCCATACATATTAATCCTTAAAAGTTCATTCAAACAAGAAGAATCAGGGAGAAGGTAAAGTAGGGTAAACGGGGCCGATCGAGGACGAAAAAGCACAGACCTGCTTGGATTTGGACAAGAGACGAGAAGAGAAAGCCATGGTGGGAGCTCAGATTGCGCTTCACTTCTGATGCTTCGATGATTTTGTTTGAGGATTGGAAGTCGGATATATTGGATTGGGAGTGAGCCCTCGTTTTTGGAGGAGGCGTCTATGCGAAGCGGAGGGGAGCTCTGCTGGAAATGGTTCGATGGAGCCTGCTCCTCATTTCTCGGCCTACTTCGAATCACCACCGTTGGATTGTTTGACGTTGATTTTCTAAATGGATGGATATGATCTACTGGAAACCAGTGCACCCACAATCAACCTGCACCTACACCTGCCTTTTTTTTTGTTACATTATTTAAAATTATTCTAAACTATGAATTTAGTTTCAATTATACTAGTTGTAAAAAAAAAAAAAGTTCAATTATACTCTAAATTTTGAAAAGTTTCATTTTGACTTTTGAAGTTTGTTTCAAAATGACGATTGAAATTTGTTTCTATTAAATTCATGAATGGAAAATGATATGTTTGTATATGTATTGTTAATTATGTAAACAGATTTGAACATATTGTGGAAAAAAAAATAAAGACACATGCAGACATGTTATTTTCCATTCATCGATTTAACGAAAAATATTTTCAAGGATCGTTTTGAAACAAACTTACAACTTTAAGGATTAGATGAACAAAGTTTGGAATATAATTGAAATCCACTCACCGCTCAAGTTACTTTTAATAATTTAACCTTTTTCTTCCTTTCTTTTTTGAAGAAAATATTCATTTAACCTTTTTCTTTCTTTCTTTTTGAAGAAAAGATCAATTCTAGAGATAAGTACTGCAATACATTAATTATCTTTTTAAAATACTCACATTCGCTCAAAGTCTAGAACTTAACCAGATATACATTGATCTTATCTAGTTTTAAGAAAAACATAAACACATTGTTTAAACTAATCGTGGTGATCAAATACAAATATATGAGAATTCTTACTACAAATATGGTGTATAATTATTCTTAAAAAAAAAAAAAAGATGGTGTATAACTTAGATGACTTCAATATTGTTACTTCAATGAGAATCATTAAAAAAAAAATTAGTGTTTTTTTTTTTTTTTAATAAGAGTCCATAGTCACACCGGTTTAAATGGAAATTTACAAGATCAATTATCTAAAGAACAACAAAAGATAATATATCAGTCAATATGAACATAGCTTCGTGGTAATTGATACATACTCTTTTCCTCGAGGTTGAAGGTTCAAATCATTACACCCCACATTTTTGTTGTCATTTACACGAGAAAGCAAAAATCCTTATTGTTTTACATGATTCATTTTTCTAAGTTCAACAATTGTAGTAGTAGAGATCAAACTACCAGCCTTTAAGATGGTAATTGATGTCTTATCTAGCTATACACATTGGTCCACATGTGTTCATTTCTATGGAAATATCTATATTTTTAATAACTACATGAGTTTAAAAATAAATATTATCCACAAATGCAGGATGTGTATGAAAGTAAGCAGGAGGAGCTAATTTCAATTTCCAGAAGGGGTGCAGAAATATCACCAGCAAAAGACTTGTAATAGAAGGTATACTATTAGGATCAATGGTCAAGCAAACTAAGAGTTTTTACACATTCTAAGTTTTTCTTTTAACATAAAACTATCAAGTTTCTACTGAATCATTCATGATGATTCCTACATTTCTGCAGCAAATGATTTTCCACAACCGCAAGTTTGTGTAGCATTTGGGTTCTTGAAAGAGAAGCCTCCGCCAATAAGTGCGTCGCTGTAGTCTAATTGCATTCCAAACAAGAAAAGTAGGCTCTTGGGATCACACACTACAAAACAAGGAGAGAAGGAAGTTTGTATCAGAAGCTCAAGCTATACAGCAAACGATAAAAGTGAACTTGAATTCGTGGTAGAGGCTACAAAGTAAAGGGCATAGAGGAAAATGAAGTAGATAAAAAGATAACTGATGCTTACATTCCCTATCAATAGAGTAGGGATTGAAACAATATACAAGTTTATGTTGAATATTAACATCAAAGAAATATATATTTGACAAAAGTTGCGCAACCTGCCTATTGGTGGCATAAAATACTGCTTGATATCTAGTAATTCGAGTCTTTGCAGTGTCTAAGAGATAAATTATGAACTATAGAGTAAAGTAAAATTATTCTTGTAGCAGTCCTTCAAATTTATGCATAAAAGAGTAAGCTTCTTTCATCCTAGGAAATCCCCCCCCCCCCCCTCCCCAATGCATTCAAAAAGGATTTCTTTGAACAGTTACAGTATTAATTTTTGAGTTCTAACATGTGGAGATAAGGAGAATTTGAACCTCTAACCTATTGATCGATGATATATGTTTTAACTAGTTGAGTTATGCTCAATTACCAATCACAAAACCATTATATTCAGAGTGAAAAAAGTGAAGCTACAACTCTTATCTTACCAATCACAAAACCATTATATTCTATAATTGAGTCATCAGGTCTAGCATTTGCCCTGTTCTCAAACTCCATTGTGTAGGACATACCAGAGCATCCACCCTGTCTGACACCAATTCTTAAGCACAAATCTTCATTACGTTCAGATCTCATTTTATTCAAGTGTTTCAATGCATTGTCTGTTAATGAGATGGCCGGTGCTATACCCTCAGATGCTGGCGCAGCTGTTTAATCACAATTTACATGTTAAGAAAGCAAGATGAAAAGGTAAACTTTAATCATAAAACATAATGTACTCATCATATTTCATATTCAGAAACTGTAATGCAAGATTCAATAGATTTTATCTTTTGATCTGCTGTAAGCCGCAAAGGGTAAGTGCCATAAAGAAAACCACAAATAACATTGCATCTGAAGATGTCTAAAAGGAATAATCAATCAATGCTATTAAACACTCAAACACGAGAAATAATGAACATCTTTCCCCCATTGGAAAGATCAATCCGTCCTGATCATTCAGGCATTAGTACAAAACAAAGACAGTAAATTCATGGTTTGTATAACACCAACAGGATCTCAAATTAGAACTCACAAACAAGTCATCAGTTCAAGTGACGGGGAAATTTATTTTCCATGAAACAAAATAAGAAAATCCCCAAATTTCTGTTACTTAATTTCAATATAAAACTTCCACCGGCTAACAATTTCAATTCCAAGCAACCAATACCTAAATCCTATGTTTAATTAATTGAAAAATAACTTGAATCCTAAGGTTCTTCACAAATTCATACTTCGAATCCAATCCAAAAAGAAGAAATCCCTGATTAATTTTCACCCCAACAATACAACGATGAACTACGGTGATACAGTCAAGTATAATGTCCAAAAATCAAGAAGGAAAACGGAGGGGAAAATAAAAAAAAGAGGCGTACCTGGGACCGAAACCGATCGAATCGATAAGGATCTCTCACGGCTGAATTTCGCAGGTGAATATTGAAAGGAAATTGAACTTTGAGTTGAAAAACTTTTAGGAAGGACTCGCAGGTGAAGAACAGAGGGGCATTTCATGGTAACCGAAGAGAACGCCATCGGAGAAAGCCCGTTACGCTGCCGCGATTATACCGGCGATCGGTGAACGGCGACCGGTAATTATGCGTATCGCCGTCTTTAAATAGTCGGAAATGTTTGTGAATTGTGAATTGTGATCGTGCGGTCAAGAAATATTATTTTCGTGAAAATCGAGTGATTCAGATATTTTATTCATCCTTTTTTGTATTTTTCTTTTTCTCCTTTCAAAAATACATTTTTTTATGAGGTGTATAATTCTTTTAATTTTTCATGTTCTGTTTGTATATTTATTTTATTTTATTAGAAGACTTCTGTTTCTAATCAAACTCCAAACTCAAACGAAACTTTAAAATATAATTTTTAATTTATTAAAAATATATATAATTTTTTTAAAAATAAAAATATATATAATTTTTAAGGACTAAATATGTCTTGTTCATCATGATTAAAAATCCAATATGTTTCATAAATGACTAGCAACTTTTATTGATTGATTATTTTAAATCTTAAGCTAAGCTTTAGATTGAAGAATTAAAATATAAAATTATTTTCCCTCTTTTAAAAAATAATAATAAAGATTAGAAAATTTGAAAGTCTTGGCTTTCTAATTTTAATATATTGAGATTGAAAGTGAAAGCTAAAACTCTTGATTTTCATCATAAATTTTATATATTTACTATTGATTCTAATAACATATCCTTGTCAAACTTTAAGAGTAGTTAAAATTTATTGAAACATCTTTAAATTAAAGTACAATTTTTGCTTTCTCTTTCAAGAAATTTGGGGGAAGTTTGGAGATGCTTTCCTACAAGTGAAGAAGTCCTTTAGCTCTTATTCTCCTTTCAAAATGTTCCGATGGCTATAGCAAATTTCTCAAAATGTATTAATTGATCCAAAAAGCTTTCTCACGAGTCTTCAAATTCTTTAAAATCTTCCACGGTTAAAAAGAGCTAAATTATAGTAAATATTATTGAACTTTGGATTAGGTTTCAATTACGCTCTTTGATTTTGAAAAGTTTTATCTTAACCGTTGAATTTTACGATTGTTCTAAATAAGCATTTTGAGATTTTTTCTGCTGAAATGGCAAACAAAAATTGATGTTGCAACCTATGGGTAAAAATTAAGAAGCATATGTAGCATTATTTACAACTCACTCTCTTTAGAAGATTGTCGTTCCATTCATTAGAAGTCAAAAGACATCATTGATATTAGCTACAATATCATTCACATAAACAATTTTTATGCATTAGCTACCAATCAATTTACATGAATGGTATTGTAATTGTAAATTATGTTGAGTATGTCCTCTAGTTTTTACAGGTCAACTGTCACATCAATTTCCATTCATCAGTTTTTTAGTATCATTTTCATTCGTCATTTTAGTGAGGAGTTTCTTTTAAAAAACAATTTTAAAGTTTAAAGATTAAGACGGAAAGTTTCAAGTCTAAAGATATAATTGAAACCTACCACAAAGTTTAAGAGTATTTTCTATGATTTAACCTTTAAAAAACAACTCAACTTCTTACCATTTGCAAACTTGTAATTTATTTATGCTAGACTCTTTTCAACAAAACTAAGAGAGACAATCTTCTCTGCGGTTAAAAAAAAGGTTAAAAATCATTTTTGGTCATTGAACTTTCATGAGAGTAACAATTTGGTCCCTGAACTTTGATTTGTAACGATTTAGTCTCTGTACTTTCAGTTTTGTAACAATTTAGTCCCTTAACTTTAACAAGTAACAATTTAGTCCCTATACTTTCAAGTTTGTAACAATTTAATCTTTGTCGCAAAAAGAATCATCAAAATTAATGTTGATTTGTATTATTTAATGATTAAACTTTGTAACTTATAAACATATTGAGTCCCAAAATTAGTTTATTAATCTATCTATGTAAGAAATTTCATTAAATCTCTACATTAATTTTCACGATAGGGACTAAACTGTTATAAATTTAAAAGTACTGTAACGCCTATAATTAAAGGAAAATTCAAATTTCATTAGGTTGGAGTTGATTTGGAGTTAAGGTGGAAATTTTCAAGGATTAAAAGGAGGGAAATTGGTGGAGTTTTAGAAAATTTAGGGCTAAGTGGCATACTTGTAATTATGCTGAGAATTGAACCAAGCCCAAGCCCATTAGGTCTTTTAAAAGACTATACGCAGCCCTAGGGAAGCTGAACTTCACTTTCCCTTCTTCTTCTCCACTCGAAAACAAGCAGCCAGCAGCCTTGAGTTTGTTCTTCTTCTTCTCGGCCGGCAGTCAACACAGCAGCACCATCTCCGGCGATCTACCAGCGGCGACTTCCGGCAAGCAGCGACGTGTAACCCTCGGCAGCGGCGGTGGCAGCATCCCCTCCGCGACGACGCTATTCGACAGAGACGTGAGCTTCATCGTGCGGCGTCTGCAGCAAGTCCGTGGAGTTCGTGGATTTCCGGCGAGCAAGGCGGCGGCGATAGCTTGCGGGTTTCGTCGGCGGGCCTTCTCCGATCAGCGACAACTAGTTCAGGCAAGGTGGTGTTCGTTTTCCGGCGAGCTCGTTGTGTTCGCGTATTCCGGCCGTTAGCGGGTTGGTGAATCAATAGGAAGGTTGGAGTGGATTTGAAGACCCCGAACAGCAAGCACCGTTCTGTTCTGGTGTGATTGAAGGCGTGGGAGCTAAGGAATTAAGTCAGTTTTGCAAAAGTGATTAAGCCTAGGTAAGTGAGCTTACTATTGAACCTTTTAATTGGGTGCGCGTGTTTGATTTTCTAAAATTCTCGTGCTTATGTGTTAACCTTGAAATTTATTTTATTTAATAAAAGCATGAGAATTGTATGAAAATTTATTATCTTTTATTTGAGTATGCGTTTATGAAAATTATTGAAAGCATGAAATTCATTATCATCGCTTGCATTTGTTAACGTTTAAAATAGTTTAGTTGGTGGTCATGAAATTGATGTGCCTAGAATATGTATAAAAGTGATGCATATTCTCTCTCATTGGAAATACTGATGTGTGTAGGATATACATGAAATTGATGTAAATCCAAAGCCACCAAAATTTTATTTATTGTTGATTTTAATGTGTTTGAAAGCGTGACCCAACCTCAATAGTAGGGTCACTTACTGAGTATTTAAAATACTCATTCTTTAAAGGCAAGGGGAAATGAGAGGACTCGAGTTTCATATTTTATTTTCTTCCGCTTTAAGAACTCTTGTTTTACTTTATTCATGAATCTCAAAATTTGTTTTGAGATATTTTCCAGAGGCCATGAACATTTATACTTTAGAAATTTATTAAGCTTATTTGTAACCTTTAAAATTTGGGATCCCGAATAAAAGTTGTTTTAAAATTTTTCTTAAATTAGTTGTTTATGTTTTAAAATATTTTTATTTAAGAAGGCCTCCAAAGCATGCATTGTCGTAACGGTTCCTTTAAGGCTTATTAAGAAGTCGGGTCGTTACAAGTACAATGACTAAATTGTTATTTATTAAAATTCAGGGACTAAATTGTTATCAAATTGAAAGTAGATGGGCTAAATCGTTACAAATCAAAGTTCAAGAATTAAATTGTTACTTTTATGAAAGTTTAAGAACCAGAAGTGATTTTTAACCTAAAAAAACAAATACACAAGATAGAGAGAAACTTGTCTTGTCTGAGTTCAACGTCCCATCATAACCTTGAAACATATACAAAAGTTTCTCATTCACCAAAATGAAAAAATGCGAGTTTTCACACCTAATTCTTTTGATTCAACCTAAGAAAATTCCACTCAACTCTATTGCCGGCCTAAAACTCTTCAAAACATGTTTAAAAGTGTGAACATCCATTATCCATTATGACATTATCATGGAAAATTTTGATTGTTTTTTTTTTTTTTTTTGTAAAGAAAAAATAAAATAAAATAAAAATTGACTGTTTTTGTTGTTAAAAAGAATTGAGTGAATAAAGTTTCAAACTTCATAGCATGAGCTTGATTAGAGCACTCAAAAGATGAGGATGATTAAAATGACAGAAAGTTTTCAAGTTCATTTCACCTGTCCACTTTGTTCAAGTCTTGTTTCAGTCTTCCATTGAAATGGTTAGTCAGCCAGCTAATTCTCAACTCATCCACTTGTGCTTTTAACTTTTATATTTTCATTCAACATTTTGCCTTTAAGGCAATTTCTTTTGAAATCTCTTTCAAGGTTTGGAATACATTTTAATTTAAGGGTCCGTTTGGAATACATTTTAATTTAAATGTTTTTCAAGAATGCATTTTTTAAAAAACATTTTGTATAAAAATTGTTTAGAATTTAAACACTCATATGTTTGGTTGCATTTCCTCACAAATATTTTTATACCCAAGTTATTGTTTACTTTTTTAAAAAGTTGGTTTCAAGTGTTTCTCTCAAAATGATTTATTTATCAATCTCATTTTCTAATAAGTCATTTTTAGTGGTTGCCAAACACTATAAATTTTTTCAAAATGATTTATTTTCAAAATTAAACACTTGGAAAGTTAAACCAAACACACCATAAGAGTTTCATATATATCTTTTTTTTTTTAAAAAAAAAAACATTGAAATTATCATCGAGAAAATTAATATAAATTAACAAAAATCAATATTTACCCATAAACTTGTTAAGTTGTATCAATTTTTACATTAAACTTTCATTTCATCACATTGTACCACAAACTTAGATAAATGTTGCAATTTTAACTTTAAACTTGAAAAACTATTTTAATTTTTACTTTGGATAAGTTTTTATCTGAAAAATTTGTTTAAAAAGGAAAAAGTATTTTGATATGCTACAATTGAATTGTGAAACATATGTATGATACAAAATTGATAAGATTTATTAAAAAAAAAACATTGGATTTAGAGCTAAATTTTTGTTAAAATTTGTGATTTTGGCAAAGTTATTCCATAGTTAATTTATACATTGATCAAACTTAAATTTGTGCAAAAATTGATATTATTATTATTATTATTTGAAACGGTAAAAATTGATATTATTGAAATTAGTGAGTTTATGAAAGATTTTATATTGTCTTTTGTTAACATTAGTGGAGGAAAATATTTATAAAAAAAAAAACATTAGTAGGTGAATTAACATATATAAATTAAATAGATAGTAGAAATTGCAATATGTGACTAAGTCTATGATCCAATTTGATAAAACTTGAAGTATTATTGTGAAAATTGATAAAATATGACAAAGGTAAAAGTTTGAAATTTTTTCCTAATTTCTAAAATAAAAATGTGTATGAAGCAGTATCTTCATTTTTTCTATTTAAATAATCATCTTCTTTAAAATAACATTGTGGCATTAATTTTTTTTTTAAATTAATCGATTTACATTTCTATTGATTTTTTTTTTTGTTGTTGTTGTTGAAAAAGACATTTCTCTTGATTACTGTTATATATATATATATATATTGTTTTTTTCCACTTATCTTCCTAAGAGAAAATTCATTTCAAACTTTGTTTTCATCTAGTATTGTGTTGCACACAACATTTTCCAATAAAGGGTATTTTTTAATTTTTTTTTTAAAAGTTCTAGAGTATTAATGAAACAGAAACTTTAATGGTTTTCATCCAAAAATTAATGTCAATGGTATTTTTTTAAAACATTTTTTAAAGTTTAGTGATATTTTTTAAACAAACCCCATAATTTAGGGGTATTTTTTATAATTTAGCCAAAAATTAAAATGTTGATATTGATACATCACATCATTTTCTCCAATGGATAGCTAGAGCTTTCAAATTGCATTGGATTAGTATACAGTTGTTACATCTATTAAGGAGTAATTTACTCTCCAATGATCAATGTTTTCTTTGTCTTTTATCTTTATCTGTTAAGAAGTAATCTCTTTCCTAATTCCAGAAAAGAAAAAAAAAAAAAAAAAGTTAAAGAAAAAAGTAGTCTCCTTTTACTCTATGGGAAGGAGTCAAATTCTAGCTAGAATGATTAATCATAGGTTTCGGTAGAAAGTGTGGAGCATAGAAATTCTCCATAGACTATATAGTTTTAATTTCATTTTGGATGTAAATTTACATTGTCACAAACTCATAAGAATTACAAATATTTGCACTTTCCTTTGCATAAGTTGTCTTAAGAATCTTATTAAATTATTGTTCAAAAAAAAAAAAAAAAAAAGAATCTTATTAAATTATAATTATTTTATGAGGAATAAAAATAATATGTTAGTTATTTAAAGAAGATTTAGGTTATACAAATTATCCTTAAACTTTGGGAGTTGGGGCCTACTAAACTTTGAAAGGTATGATTTTTATTTTTAAATTTGAAATTGTTCCTCTCTCTCTCTAAATATATATATATTTTCCATTATAAAATAAAAGATGAAAAATGACAATGGCACAACTAATGTGTAAAGATGAGAAGGTGTACCTGATATTGTTTACAACTATATAGAAAACTAAAATCATTGTTATACCACTATTTATTTCATCTCTCAAAAGCCACTTTTAGAATCACTGTAGGATCAATTTTTACACATTAATCATTGAGTCAATTTACGTGAATGATGTTATAAATGATGTCATGTATGCCTTTTAATTTAATTTACACATTAATCATTGCGTCAGTTTTCACCTTATTTTAATGTAAAAAGAACTCAATCTCCAAGAACAATTTTTGAAATAAATTTCAAAATTCAAAGATAAATATAAAATTTCCGAAGTCTATGAATATAATTGAAACTTATTTCGCAACTTAGAAGTATTTTATATAATTAATATTAAAAAATACCATCGTAAAAAAATTACAAAATACCGATTAGAAAAATATTAAAGTCGTGTTTAAATACAATAATATATATTATATGTATCTCCACTCCACAACGTACTAAATTAATGAGATAGGTAAATATATGATAACCAATAACAACATAGTTCAACTAACATCAAACTTGTACCTTCTACCCAGTAATGAGAGGTTAGAGAGATTCAAATCTTCCACCCCACATGTTGTAAGAAAAAAAAAGGTAAATATATGATGATATAATGTTTTTATATTTTGATACTTAAAAATTCCTATAAATTAAAACTTAGAATTGAATAAATTTAAAATACAATCTCTCTCTTTTCTAGAAAATAGTATTATAGGTAAAGATGACCCATTTGGAATACCTTTTAATTTAAATGCTTTTCAAAAATGCATTTTTTTTTTTAAAATCATTTTGTATAAAAATTATTTAGAATTTAAACACTCGTATGTTTGGTTACATTTCCTTGTGAGTATTTTGATACCCAAGTTATTATATACTTAAAAACTCTTTTTATTTTTAAAAAAAATGCTTTTAAGTGTTTCTCTAAAAATAGTTTTTTTCTCAATCTCATTTTTTTAATAAGTCATTTTTAGTGGTCATCAAACACTGGAATTTTTGTTTAACTAGTTTTGTTTTTCCTCAAAATGAAACACTTGAAAAGTTAAGCCAAACATATCCTAAATATTCCAACTTTCAACTTAAGATGAAAAAAAAAGAAAGGAGATAATTATAATTTTTTAGTTAAACAGGGTTGAGAAAAAAAAAAAATTGTCTAATATTAAAGCATGTAGAAATAAGGAACTCAAAAAGAAGAGAATTAAACGTGGCAGTAAGGCTAGTTCCTTCTTGAACAAGAAAAGGAAAAAAAAAATCTCAAAATTAAATATCTTATTCTTATGCAATAATAATGTGGATGCGTTGAATAAAAAATATTAAAAAATAATAATAATAATAATGTGGATGCGTTGAAGGAGGATAATTTTGTGTCGTCGTGATTCTTATTGTGTATTAAATTTGTAAAAAATGAAAGAAAATGAACTTATTAATTCCTTAGGATAGAAACGAAATTCTTATTCAACGGTGGGACCCCACCAACTTTTCTTTTATCTAATTTTTTTTATTCTCTCTAGTTTTTATATTTCACATCACTTTGAATTTGATTCATGTCCCGACCCGTAGTAAACATTATCAACAATATTTATGAATTTCATTCCATTTTTTTATTTAAAAATAGTTTTAATAAACGCAGTTTTGAAAGTAATTTATTCTCATTTTTTTTTTAACTTCTGGCCATTATTAGGACAAGTCGTGGAGTCACTCCCTACACACATCTATTATTGTGGGAACGCTTTTCTTTAGTTAAAAATTGAGTTTTTATCCTGCTTATTTAGTTCATCTATTTTTCATAGAATTGTGAAGGTTTTGAATTGTACCATTTATTTCGCCTATATAATAAAATTTTAAAAATTAATAAGTTAAGTTACTATCAACATCATATATTAGGTTAATGCCATTAAATACTATAATTTGTTCAAAATCGTCAAAGCGGACACAACTCAACAGTAATTAACACACATCATCAACTAAGAGGTCAAAGGTTCGAATCACTCACTTCAAATGTTGTTGAACTAAAAAAAAAATTTGTTCGAAATCAATTCACTATATTTAAATAATCAATATGCCACCTCAATGTATTTAAATAATCAATATAGTTTTGAAGATCAAAGTTGTCCAAAAAAAAAAATTGAGACAATTGAATGGATGATCCATTTTGAGAGGTCAAAATGAAAAATGTCCCACCTTTTCAGAATAAGGATATATGTTCTTTTGCTTACGTCATCATCCTAGCAAAATTACCATTTTATTTTCCATATGAAAACGCTCATTTTAGGCATTTAAGAGCGAGATTGGAGAGAGAAATTAGAGAGAGAGTAAGAGATTGGAGGGAGTAATTGGAGAGAAAGAGCGATAATAAGAGCGAGAGCGAGATTGGAGAGAGAAATTGGAGAGAGGGCTATTAGATTACATGAGGTTTTATCTCAAAACCAATTGGCAATGAGTGGAGTATCCTCAACATGTCCCCTCAAGATGGTGCCTCTTTGGGTTCACCATTCTTGGATCGGATCCCAATTTTTTTTTATTAGACCGAATACCCGTTTGGGTTTAATGGGCTCTGATACCATATTAGATTACATGATGTTCCATCTCAAAACCAATTGACAATGAGTGGAGTATCCTCAACAAGAGCGAGAAGCTAGAGCAAGAGTAGCGAGAGAGAGAGAGTGAGATTGGAGTAGAGAGTAAAATGGTAATTTTACTAGGATGCTGACGCAAGCAAAAAAGTCATATATTCTTGTTTTGAAAAAGTGGGACATTTATCATTTTCGCGTATTTTAGAGGGTCATCCGTACAAAAATCTCCCGAAAATTGAATATCAAATAGTCATAATCGTCTTTTTCTATTTCTTTTTTCTTTTTTCTTTATTCTTTTTTAAATTTTTTCTGGAAAAAAAAAAGAGAGAGGTCGAAGAAAAACACAGTAGGCGGATCCCACTTCAGAAACTCAAAGTGACGTCACAATTATGACCTCACCACAACCAATACCACGTGTCAAGAAAGAGAACTTTCCTGACAGGCAGCTCGAATCGAAAAGGAAGGTGAGTAGGAAATAGCGAACTGGAAAAAAAAAAAAAAAAAGATATTAATGAATTAATTTAAAGAAAGAAAAAAAAAAACTTTATATAATGTAAAGCAAAGCAAATCCAACAAGGAATTCCCTTGCACCTTGCTCCCCCATTTTCCTCCTCTTCTAAAGCATTTACTTTATCCATGAACATGAACTCCCCTCAAAACCCTACCTTCTTCAACCACCATCAATTTCAAGACTCATCCTCCTCATTCATGGATCTCCTCGATTTCTCGGGTTACCCGCTACCCGATTTCTGCCTCGAACCCGAGACCGCGACGTTGTCGGAGCCGATAATCGACGGCCGGAGCAGATCCATGGAAGCAACGTCCACGGACAATAATACCATGCAAGTGAAAGAGCTTATTATATAGTCAATCAACTAAAACCATGCATATATATTTATTATTAATTTTTAATTTTTTAAAATTGGCATTTGATAAAATAATTAATATGTGTGTGTGTTTTTGCAGGGATGGGTGGTGTGAAATGAAGGGTGTGAAGAGAAAAAAAGAGAGAGGAGGTGGGTGCAATAGAATTGCATTTAGAACAAAGTCGGAATTGGAGATCTTGGATGATGGCTTCAAATGGAGAAAGTATGGCAAAAAATCTGTCAAGAATAGCCCTAATCCAAGGTAAATATTCTTGAATCATATATTTATTCTCCTCAGTTCATTTTAGATTAAAAGGATTGTGTGAAAATGTTAATAGAGATTAAAAAAGGGAAAAAAAAACTAATTTATCCTCTAAATTTTATGACTTTTCAAACCTGAAATGTTATAACCTAAATTTTTTCGTTTCGTCTCTATGTACTCTCTCTTAGTTATCTTATTTTTGTTAATTTAAATATAATTCAACTAATAAAGACATGTATTATAAATTAAGAAGTTAAAAGTTTGAATCTATCGTTGATGTGAATTCTAAAAGAAAATATAGTAGGTTGTCTCGATTATATCTTCAAAAGGTTAATGTATGAGGTCTCAATCTATGGATATAGAGAGAAAGAGGAGAGAGGGGCGGCTATAATATTGAATGAAGGAGGTGTGATGAAGCTTTTATTGTGGTGGGAAAAAGTTGAATGTCATGAAGCTTATGATTAGAGGAGAAGTGGAAACTCCAATATTTATACACAACATTCCATTAATAACCTTACTTTTATCACTTCACTTGCCCTTTAGCACCAAATTGCCATGTTGCCCAAATGGGAATTAAACATTACATAATCTATTTCTCTCTCTCTCTCTTGCTTGTATGTGACAATATAGAGAGAGGAATGAGTTAGGTCCTTATCTAACCATGATGGATGTGACAATTACTTTTTGATGTGTTTAATTATATGACATTTTATGAGATGCATATTCTAAACAATATATATGTCAATCTGAATTGATAAAGTATGTGGAAAAGTTATTGCAAGTACAACATGTATAGAGATACCTATAACCATGGATCAAACTTGACAATAATATATCTTATTTGTTGAGCTATGCTCAGATCATGGTCATGTTCATATGATTTCAGTTGTTATATATATAAATTTATAGCGTTGATGTGTAATTATTTCTTAGGAATTACTACAAATGCTCAAGTGGAGGGTGTGGAGTGAAGAAGAGAGTAGAGAGAGACAGAGAAGATTCAAGCTATGTTATAACAACATATGAAGGAATTCACAACCATGAAAGCCCTTTTTTGGTTTATTGCAATGATCCAATATTTCATCCTCATGCCACTTGGCCTTCCTCTTTGTACCATTCTTCTCCTCCCTATTCTTCCACTACTACCCTTTGAGTTTCACTTTCTCAATTTTCTTTCTTTTTTTTTTAGAAGCTCAACATTTTAGGGTGGGAGATTCAAACACCTTGGACCTCTTGGTCGAGGGTACATGTCAATTACTGTTGAGCTATGCTTGCTTTGACAATTTCACTTTCTCAATTCCTCTTTTCTTTCCTCTCTTTCTCATTTTCTCCCTCTTCAATATTAGTTATATATGATCTTTTTTTTTTTATTGGATGGGAGAAGATATGCATTATTCCACTGGTTTAAACAATGATTGGGGGTGATTCTATATATATTTATTTACAACTTTTTGTTGTTTTTCCTTTACTTGTGTAATTAATTATAACAATCACACTCTATGTGTATTATTTGATATCATTTGGTTATAAATATCAATATTTATGTGACTATATTAGCAGCAACATATCATGTTTAATTCTGCTTTTAAGCTGACTTGAAGTTAAAGATGGATGTGTGTTTTTGTCTATATAAAAATTTTGGTTGTTTGTTTGATGTCGAATTATTGAAATTAAGAAATGAAATCAATTAGTGGATCCCCACCTCAAATTTAGGTATTATTTCAGAGAAATATAAAAAGACGTACTCATCAAACAACGACCTATTTATGAGGCAAGAATTTCTGAGGAGACTCCCAAATAATAAAGACTATAGTCTTTAAATGAGTGAAAACACATGTGTCTTTTAAGAGTCTTCTATGAACCTATCATGATACAAACGGTGAGATAACAATAATAATAACATGATTAAAGAAACCAAACAAAAACATATTCATAAAGTTAATAGACATTTTTTGCCTTTTAAAAAAAGTTAAAGAACAAAGTAAGAGAACTTTTTCTTAACATATATATAGAAAGGGGCAACCTCAATTTTCAAATGAGAATATATAGAAATTTCACTGTTGTTCAAATGCATGTGTTCGATAACATAGTATTAGATAACATGAGTTCCATCTCAAAACTAATTGGCAATGAGTGGAGTAACTCATACATCTTATAAATTGTCAGTTCTCTACATCTTTTTGATGTGGGATCCTCAACACACAACATGTATATCTGTTTATATATATATATATTTATTTTGGGATTATTGACATACTAATAGCCATCAGCAAATTATTAAAAAAACACACACACACACACAAAATCAAACACACTACCTGCCTAGTCACATGACCCTATAGTACTATATATATATATGTATACATCCATTAACAAACAAAAAAAAAAAAAAAGAGTTCCTGAATATGTATATGAACTGTTTTTGTAAAGCTTATAAATGGTGTGTTTGGTTTAACTTTTAAAGTGTTTAATTTTGAAAAAAAATTTAGTATTTGGCAACCATTAGAAATGACTTTATTGAAAAAATGAAATTGAGAAATAAACTATTCTGAGAGAAATACTTGAAAGCAAATTTTTAAAAAAGAGTTTTTAAGTATATATAACTTGTGTATAAAAATACTTATGAGAAAATGTAACCAAACTACGAGTGTTTAAATTCTAAACAATTTTTGTACAAAATGTTTAAAAGAAAATGCATACTTATTCCAAACGGGTCCAAAGTAGAAGTGTAAAACTGTATATTTTGTGCAAATTAAAGACATATGTATATATATTATTGTTGTACATTCAGTTTTCATCGGGGCATATTTGTTTGAATACCAGCAAACGACTTGTCGTTTTGGGGCCATGGAGGACATTGTCGATCCGTGAGTGAACATCTTGATCTCCAATTACTGGTGGTAATTTGAGATCTGAAATTGGTGACCATATTGTTGAATTGCAATTATTCTTCATGCTCTTTTCTGATCTTTTGCTATTGCTTCCATTTTTGTTATTCACAACTCTGTAATATTTCTTCTCCATATATAATCTCCTTTATGTAGCCAATCAACCCATAAAAAAAAAAAAAAAAAAAAAAAAAAGTTACAACTTAGAAGCTGTATTGGTCATATGGATAGATGATAGGTAGAGATTTCTGTTGAAACGAGCTCTATAGCTCATAATGGTTTGAATAATCTCCGAGTTCAAATATTGTTGTTGAACTCAGAGAAAAAAAAAAAGATTGTTAGAGGTATCTAACGAGTTGGGTACGAGATGAACTTTTTCGTCTGAAATCAATCCTTATCTTTCTTAAGCTCGTGTTTAAGAGAATCAAAGATAAAGCTAGAAAATTCAAGTGAAGAGAGTTATGAACTTCAAATTTCTAGTTACCAAATGATTCCATGCTATTGGATACATGTTGTGTGCAAATTTTTTAACTATAAAAACACTACAAATTCAACATCTTTAATTATTATTTATTAATGAAAATAATGAAAAGTCACACTATAGTTATAAAATATAAATTACATAATAACATGATCTCAAAGATTAGGATTAGGAGTAGGAATGGAGTCAACAATGATAAATATAAAAAATATATATTTTTTTATTATAGTCTTTATAATCAAGACAAAAAGAAAAAAAAGAACATAATTAAAATTAATTATTGGCCCCATTTTCATCCACTTGAAACTAAAGTTGTTTTTTTTCCTCAGGGAAGAAAGACTTTGACGCCTCTAATAGCAGCCAACTCGCTCACCCCACCTCGTCTTGTTGACTGACTTCTAATTTGCATATTTATAAATCGAAAAAAAAAAAAAAACTATTTAGACACCAAAAGAAAACACATATTTTTCTGTGTTTAATTAATTAACAAACAGCAAGTGAAGTGTACCAACAACCAAAATTTTCATCAACCCGAACATAAAAAACCTCCATTGAATTTAAGTTTTATTTTCACTTTATTAGTTTATTCATTCACAAATAAAAGAATATAAAAAGGCAATTGGACTTGGGAAAAAGAAAACACTGTATACAAAACCCACTATTGAAAAAAAAAAAATAATTATTACTGACCTGTAATTTTTTCTTGGTTGACCAGACAGAGAAGAGCCGCTGAAAGAAAATTAGGGTTTTGGAGCTGTTTATATTATATTATGTAGAGATGAAAGAAAAGAAAATAAAAGGGAAGGAGAAAAATGCAATGAAAAGGTAAGAGCTTGTTTTTGGAAAGAATATTTAAAAGGGAAATCACTAAAGTTTTTTTTTTTTTTTTTTTTTTTTTTTTTTTTTTTTTTTTTAATAAATAAATAAATTAATTTATTATTATTATTTACTTCTATGGTAGTTTTGGACTGGCAGTATTTAGGAAAAATTATTTAATGAGGCCGTTAGTACGTGACTTTGTCTTTTAATATCCATTAGATATGGATTAAAAAAATCTTCATGTCTTCCAATAACTATTAGATACAAATTTGAAATACTTTTACACTAAAAAAAAAAAAAAATTGAAATATTTTTGCAGTTTCTCTCCTATACGTCCAAGGGTGTGCAAAATTGCTAACTATATTGTGAGATCTCTTTGAATAATTTCTCTGTTAATAGATGAAGTTGATAAGGAAAGATTTTCATTTCTATTTTAACTTTTTGTTTTTCGGTTTTTTTTCTCCTTTTTTGGTTTGCTTTTCCTTCTAAATCCAAAGTAATAAATTTTTTCAAGTAAACAAAAGTGATTGATTCTATTTGATAACTAAAAGAGATTTATTTTGCCAATTTTAATTCTTTCTTTCAAAGGAAAACCTACTCCGATAACTAGAGACGATATTTATAATTTGTTTTTGGAAATGAAGAGTATTTTATCGATCTAATAAGTAATATACTTTTAGATCTATCAAAAAAAAAAAAAAGTAATATACTTTTAGAAATACTTTACGTATCCACTTAAGTTTTATAAATTATAGAAAAATAGCTTCTAAAAATCTATTTTTTATCTAAAAAAAAAAATATCTCTTTTATTTTTGAAATTTTGACATGACGGCCAAGATTTTAAAAGGTACCATGCTTAACTATTTAAGTTTTTTTTTTTTTATTTTATTTTATTTTATTTTTTTTATTTTTATTTTTTTTTATTTTTATTTTAATTGGGTCAATTATTTTTTATGGGACTTAGATTCAAACTTATCACTTTTCAAAAATAGGAATAATGACTTAACCATTAAGCTATATAGTTAAGGTAGAGGTTTTGTTTTAGTCCAACATCCAGGGATAGAGATTTAAATCCAAGATAGGTTGGTCAAAAGTATAGTCTTAACTAGTCGAGCTATGTTCAAGTTGGCTAATTAGGGTGGAGGTAAGAGTTCATATATTAAAAACTTGATAAAAAAAATACTTCTGGTCCCTAAATTTTTATAGAAGTAACAATTTAGTTTCCAATATTTACTTTGTAACGATTTAGTCCCTGCACTTTCAATTTTGTAACAATTTAGTCCCTACACTTTAATATATGTAACAATTAAGTCTTTGTACTTTAAAACTTGAGTTTAGTCTTTGACGTGAAAAATGTTATTAAGATTAATGGAGCTGTCCAAACAATCCATACAACTTAGATTGAGGAATAAAATAGATAAATAAAATATTTTAAAAAAATATATATAAATAAAATAAAATACCATTTAAGAAATCAAGTAGAATCCAAGAAACAAAATGATATATCAGCTAATGATATATATGTCAAATGCTAAAGGAAGGAATATAGTTTAGAAAATAAAATTTCCTTATTTCAAAAAAAAAAAGAAAATAAAATTTCCTGACAAGAGTAATCTACAACGTGTCACTTTATTGGAATCCTAGGTGTAATTATTGACTATTCAAAATTTTCTTTTCCAAAATTATTAGGGATCAACTTTTTGGACTAAAAATATATTAATTTAAAATAAATTAAAGGAAGAAACGACTTTTAACTTTTTTTTTAAATTGTTTTGAACATTTTCTTAATGTCTCGGGTTTGTTTTATAGTTAAAATATAAGTAATAAGACAAACATGAACATAACTTAACTCAAATAAAACTTGTTGTGATTATTTCAAAAAAATAAAACTTGTTGTGATGATCAAACAAAAATAAAAAAAAATAAAACTTGTTGTGATGATCAAATTGTTTTAGTCCATGATATACTTGTTTAAAAAGTCTTGAAAGTTTCAATTTAGTGCACTTTGGATTTTTTTTTTTTTTTTTTTAATTTCTTAAACCTGCACTTTGGGACTTATTTCATTGTAGTCTGGAACTCTTCAAATCTAGTTCCTAACTTTCAATATATTTCAAAACTGGTCTCTAATTTTCCTTCTTCCAAACTCTAATAAATTGGTAGAAATTTCAAGTTCTCTCATATGACTTATGATCTCCTCTAAATCTTTTGCAATTTCACTAAGTATCATGTCGTGTTAGTTGATGAGTTTTTTTATTATTTCTTCAAATTCCTAAAAAATTGGTTGATGGCTTCTTCATACCATGTCTCCGATTTTCTTAACTTTAATAATCTTTGGTTATGTTTTTTTTTAAATCCTATTTATATATTAGTGTTCACACGTAACTTCAAAGATGGAGACACGTGAAATAAACAATATATTTGTATTTATGTAATATGTGTGGGTGTACAATCTCTAACTTTAATCCTCTGATTCTCTCTCTTGTGTGTGATTGTGTTTCACTCGAGGGCTGTAGCGCTTATTCTCGAGTCTGAAGCTTCAATTGATTCTTTGAGCTTTTGAAGTCTTGGAGTCTTAAAGAGTCTTTGATTTTCAAGGATTGTTGAAGTCTTCTAATCTTGAAGGGTCTTTAGTCTTTAAGAAGCCTTGGGGTCTTGAAGTCTTGAAGAGTCTTTGGTCTTCAAGGATTGTTGAAGTCTTCTAATCTTGAAGGGTCTTCAGTCTTCAAGAAGTCTTGGGATCTTGAGGTATTGAAGAGTCTTTGGTCTTCAAGGATTGTTGAAGTCTTCTAATCTTGAAGGGTCTTCAGTCTTCAAGAAGTCTTGGAGTCTTGAAGTCTTGAAATCGTGAAGAGTCTTTGGTCTTCAAGGAGGAGGAATGGAGCTTCAATCTTTAGAGCTTTCTGAGAGCTTCAATCTTTATTCTCTTCCTTTCTTTCTGCTCCAAAATGGAAGAGAACCCCTCTGTTTATAGAGTCCTCGCTAGATGGACCCTAAAGATTTTTGGGCTAACAACTTGGGCTTGAGCTTTATTAGTCTTGGACTCAATTATTTAGTCTTGGGTCTGGTTCATATTTTACCCAAAACCATATAACCCACAAATATTTAAAAGACCCAAATTTGATCCCAATAATTATTATTTTTAATTAATTGGTCAAATTAATTAATTTGATCAAACTAATTCAATTTTAATTAATTGATCAAATAGAAATTCGGCTCTATAAACTTATAATTGACCAACTTTGTCTTCAAATTAAATTTGGGACACATGTCAATTTATAATTGGTCCCAAATCTAATTATTTGTAATTTCGTCATTAATTTTAAATAATGACGTGACAATTTGTAATTGGTCAAAATTTCTCCTTCTAAGAATGTTTTATCAAAAGGTAAATGTCCACACCACATATTTTGTAAAAAATATATATTTTTTGAGATAACATTTTATTATATTTTTAGTTGTTAATACCATGGACAAAGAAACGACGTCGGTCGACGATTCAAAAACATAAACGAATCCTCAAGAAAAACAACATAAAGATCAAGTATTAAAAAATCAAATGTAGGTGGGTAATGTGAGAGGCAACCAAACGGATATGCTGCAGCTGCGGGTCAAAAACAAGAATAAATGTTGACTTCAACAAGTCTAATTAGGCGTACCAATTCAATATATATATATATATATATATATCATATATTTAAATTAATTTCGACTGCAGCAGAAATTTCCATTTCTAGATCAATGGGCACCTTGTTGTCTCTATCCCAGATTGGTAAACAACAGTTTATCAAGAGAAAAAAAGAAAAGAAAAGATGAAGTTTCTAATAAGCTAATGTGATCCCGTGCCGCCTCATCTTTCTTTATTGTTTAATCTTCTCTATGATTATACAATTTCACTATTCGGCTCGTTTAAAATCAACCCCTTCAGCTGATTTTTCTATATGAAAAAGAAGGGGCAAAGAAATTTCATGGGGTTTGACAACTTTGATTAATATTCGCGAATTCATCGGCTTCTGGGTGTAAATATTTCTATCTGGGTATTTTCCTTTCTCCAGATCCCCAGACAAGTCAGAGGAATCTGAGCTTCGAAAATGGTGGGTGCCCGCTTTGGACTGCGGAGTTTGCTTTTAAACCATCATGGAAGGACTGCAAATGGAAATCGCGAGAGAGGGATTGAAGAAGAGACAAACATGATTAAAGAAGGAAGGAGATTGGACAAGAAGCGGCGGCCGGAGTTCTCTGGGATTATAGTCGACGGCGGCGGTGCACGGTGGCTCGATGACGGCGATGTAGAGTCTGACAAATGGAGACGCCATTTGGTTGCCATCCATGTCTGTGAAGATTCAGGTATTGTTTTGTTTTCTACTGCTGCATGCAGAGCAACTGTTCGACTTAATGTCCATGATCATGTTTTTGAATGAAAAACAATACTGGGTGTTCTGATTTTTCTTATTTCTATTATCTTCTTCAGAGGATGGTCCTAAGTTCAGCAAAAGCTTTCCTGCAATGAAAATGGTGAGTTTTTAGTACAGCCTCCAATCAAGCCAGTAAGTTGTTTGTTTGTTTACAGGAAACAGAGTAGAATCATGTCGAGCAGTTGATTTATTGAATGTATGTTTTCAGAATGATCTTAGGGGTTCAAATTCAGGGGAAACCTTTATTAAGAAAGTGATTAAGAGGCTAGCTAAGCAGAGAGCTATGGCTGTGATGTTAGAATTCGACCCGACCGGTCCGCTCGGGTAGGTTAAGCTATGAACATCATCATTTTAGCAGGTTGGTTAGGATTAGGCTTTTCTCTAACTTTACTTTGGAAATGATCACCCAGGAATTGGTTCTCACTTGCCAAATGCTATTCCAATCAACTACCTGCAACTAGTATAGTGCTTGCTGTCCACAAGGGAAAGACAATCTTCAAAAGGCAGTCAGTTGATCAGTCTAGAGGTTTGAATTGCATCTTGAAGATTGTCTACTTTGAAACTGCTTAGAGGTTTTCTGATGTACATAAAATTTTCAGGTTTTCAATTAGACTTGAGGCCCGAGTTCTATTTCAGTGAAGTTATTACCACCTCCAGAAATGCAAAGGCTGTAAAGGAAGATAGTGATGAGCTCCTTGCAGTTGTTGCCTCTGAAGATGATCAGGATGCTGAAACAAACTCGAGAAATGACAATGTGAACAGTCAGAATAAGAAAGCTCTTCTGAGTTCGATTTCCGTTGTTCGAAGACAGCTTCCAGAATCAAATCTTGGTTGGCCCCTAAGACGGAGAAGTTCTCCCGGAGGTCAAGAGGTTATAAGAAAAGGAGCAAGAAATGTGTCTGTTGTTCAATGGGTTATGAGCCTGCCCAATAGATCAGGTGCAGCGTTACCAAAAAACCAGAATGATGTGGCTTTGGAAAGACCAGAAATTTCTTTCGAAAATGAATCCGAGGGGATTGAAGAAACTAGTCCTCTGGTGCTTCAGAACTTTGGAGATGAGGCTGGAGACGGTAATGAAAATCCAACAGGCCATGAACTTGGTAATGAAGTTAATCAGAAGGCAAAACTGTCCCTTTCAGTCTCTTTTGTTGTGAAAGAATTGCAACAAGAGACACCTGGTTGGCCTCTTAGACCTGTAGCTCTTTCCAAACGGTTAGATTCATCGCAAGAATCTGAGGAAACAGACCTACAAGAAACGGAATCAGAGATGAGCATGTCTAGCCAAACAACTGGCACAAATTTGGAGTCCCATATTGTTTTCAATAATTCAAAAGAACGAGAAGAAATGGCGATATTTATTCATTCCAGAGAAATGAGTTTTGAGAATAACGATCTTGAAATTGTATCCAAGCAGATGAATAGATCAGTTTGCAAGTGCTTCAGCTATGCAGAGCTAAAGATGGCAACTTCCAATTTCTCGACAGGTTGGTCAGTTTGATCTGAGGCATACATTTCATGTGATATATGGGCTTTATTTCAATCACAAAACTATTCTGATTTATATGGTAAAGTTCTGTTCCTGAACTGAACATTTTATTTCATAATTAAACAGAGAATCTCATAGGAGAGGGAGGATATAGCACTGTATACAAAGGATGTCTTCTCAATGGCAGTTCTGTTGTGGTAAAAGTTTTGAAGTCGTACAAGGAAGCTCAGGACAACTTTTTATCGGAATTAAACATCGTTTCCTCAATCGAGAACAAACACATCACACCTCTTATTGGTGTATGCATGGAAAATGAACGTCTTATTTCAGTATATGACTACTTTCCTGAAGGGAGTTTGGAGGAAAATTTGCTTGGTGATTCTCTGTCTTCCATGGTCTTTTCTTCTCTTTGAAGTTGCAAGCTACTTATAAAATGTGTGAATTAATCTGTGGCAGGTCATAGTGGAAGTAAGCTTCAATGGGAAATGAGGTTTAGAGTAGCTGTTGCTGTTGCCGAGGCATTAAACTACCTTCACAATGAATGTTCTCCGCCCATTGTTCATAGAGATGTTAAATCTTCAAACATTCTTCTCTCTAAGAAGTTCCAACCCCAGGTAATGCTTCAAACTTTTTATAGTTCCAAGTGTCATTGTCCCAACAAATTTATCTCTAGGCCATTTGAATTACATTACATTTCTTCAATTCTCTCTACTACAGCTATCTGATTTTGGGCTTGCTATGTGGGGGCCAACAAATTCATCATATGTAATAAATACCGACGTGGTAGGGACATTTGGATATATTGCTCCAGAATATCTCATGTATGGAAGGATAAGTGACAAAATAGATGTATATGCCTATGGTATTGTCCTTCTCGAACTTTTGTCAGGTAGACGTCCTATTGATTTTGGTGCAGCTGAAGGACAAGGAAGCTTAGTCATGTGGGTAAGAACTCGGTTCTTTCTCGATATGTACCATTGATGCTTTCATTGTGTTTATTTTTCTACAAAGTATTTTCTGCCTCCTGACTTCTTTCAAGTTCATAACCATCTTAAATTGATACTCACAGGCTAAGGAAGTGTTAAACAGTGGGGAACCTAAAACATTACTGGATCCGAAGTTGAATATAGACTTCAATGACGATCAGGTTCAAAGAATGGTTATGGCAGCTACCCTTTGTATTGATACATCAGCTCGGTTACGTCCAAATGTGAGCAAGGTAATAAAATTGGAGTCTTCCATTACTTTTGTTATTCAGATTCTCTTTTGTGAGATAGGAGTTCGTATATGTTCCAATCCTCTCTTGTTCTTCAATTTGTTATCATTTGCAAAGTTGTCAATTTTTCTGGAAAAACTTTGACTTTGGTGTTTTTCTGCAATGGCTAGGAGAAAAGTCTCGCCTTTGCCTACCCTAAGTTTGTTGGTTGGTTAGGTGGGGTGAAAACTTTGACTCGAGATATTTTAGGTTGCAAATTTATGCACAATAATAATTGACCATGATGTGTCGACTCGAGTCAAATGTGACCACAAATGATCGGATACTTGGGTTAAGTTATTTTTATGCTGTCTATCCTAACATTGTGGAGACAAATAGCTATTTTTACAGAGTAGTAGTTTAGTATTTTAATTTCTTTTCATGAAAAATATCACTCCATGAACTCCTAATAATTAGTTTTCATGGATGTGCATTTCAAGACAAATAAAAGATAATTTTCTAATTAATAAATTTAGGTGGGTTCGGTTCGGTTCGACCTAAACTAAACTTATTATAAATGAATTCATAAAACTTATTTGAACTTAAACAGATTCAGACAAGTTATAACCTATCCCTAATTATATCATAATTGCAGATAAGTTTTTCAGTAATTGTAGAATTGTGAATTTTTATTGCCATTGGAATATAAAGGTGCAGTTTGGCAGCAAAACAAGTAACATGTTTCAAACATCGAAATAGAAGTTTAAACTCTGTTAAAATAATTTCTAACAACTCTGTGGTTCCACAAATTATTACTTTCATCATCATGTTCTTACTTGATAAGATCAATTGAATTTGAGCCTGATTATGTATATGCTTGTGCTTATCTTAATCCAGATACTGAAGTTATTAAAAGGGGAGACACATGTCAATGATTTTGTAAACTTCCATGATCGAGAGGAGCTCAACGACCACGATGTAGATGATATTTTTCCAACAAAGTTCATGAGCAAACCGAGTCTAAGTTTCGTGCTTCGTGACATAGACTATGGTTGTACATCATCAAGTAATGCATATACAACTGTGACAAAAACCCGTCGTATGAAGTTAAAGGAGTATCTGAAAAAACGGCAGGAATAGCTCGAAAAGGGCTAAGGCAGATAAGGCAAGCTATTGACAAAATTTACCTATAGCTGCACGAGCCAGATTTTGTAGCATCATGTAAATACAAATGAGTCAAAATTTGTTCATTTTTTCATTCACAAGTAAATATGGTGGCAAAACTTTTTCCACACAAAAATTCATCCTTGTATACATACATTTATCATTGAATCAGGTTGAATAACAAATTATTGGTTCTCTTTGATCCTTCATTGAACCTTTGTATGATAGTCTTTTTCATATATACTAAATAAAGAAGATTAAATTAAATTTATATATCATACGAATAAACAAGATTTTGTTTCTTATGCTTCATTCAAAAATTAAGCTAATTTTTTTTAAGCATATCAATTTCTGTTTCACTTTTTGAAATTCTACTTAAATTTTAAGGTTTTAAAACATGTTTTGTAACTTTGTCAGACAATGTGATAATATTTTGATTTTATAATCTACTTTAATATTGAAGTTATCTTTAAAATGTCGGCTAGTTGACGGACAAGTTATGCCTGTTCATTATCTTGTTTAGATTCATGATTCAATATATTATTTTCACAATTTATGTTAGGTGAGAGATTTCGTTTTAAAATCAGTATTTAAATTGCATTTAGACCACATTTGAAAACTAAAAAAAAAATCATTTTTAAAATATATTTTTGCTTTTTAAATTTAACTTAAAATTCAAATCTATTTGTCTAAGAATGTGAAAAACATCCTAAAAAAGTTAGAATCAAATGACGCCTGAAATTTACAGTTTCTTTCTTTTTTTTGGGTTTTTTTTTTCCTAAGATTTTAAACATGCTATCAACCACACACATTCAAAAAATAATAATTAAAACATACATATCTTTTCCATTAAATCTTATTTATTTATTTATTTATTATTATCAATATTATTTTTATAACAAACTCATCCCACTCCCATCCGTGGGTTGTAACTAGTTTTGATATAGAAAACGTAAAAAAAAAAAAAAAAAAAAAAAAAAATATATATATATATATATATATATATATTGAAAAGCCCTCTAACATATTTAAATCTTTCTTTTATATATATATATATTAAAAAGTAAAATAATGCATTAAATAAAAGTAATAAAAAAAAAACATATTTGAATGAAGATCTCATATGATCTTTGAAAGAGAATCCAATACATCCAATCTTAATCTCTAAACCAATTACAATTTTGATCTCTTTCACCATCTCCATCATGAATCTAAAAGAAAACAAATCTAAAGAAGAAGAAGAAAAAAAATCACAAAGATGAAATTGAAGAAATATCTTGAAAAATGGGCAATCTGGTAGAATTATTATTGTGTAGGGAATAAAGAGCAAGATGAATTTTGGAATCAACTCCCTCCATTGCTTCAGGCACTATATTATCCATCCATGGCGACCACGTCCTTCCACTTTCAATTGGAATAATCGACATTTCACCACACTTCTCGTCTGTATCCACAACCTTCGTCAGCGCTGTCGCTTTTCTACGGCGGCGGGCGACGGCGCCACCTTTTCTGTTGAGCTTGGAAGCCAGTTTTCTATTAAGCTTGGAGCCCAATTTCAGTTTCACCATAAGAATGATTCTCATGTCCATCGCCTCTTTAATTACCACAATATTAATTGAGATTAAATCATCACATTGCCATTTCTATAGGGAAAGGAGAATGGCTTGCCTCTGCCTACATCAATCATCTCTATTTCTATTTAATAATAGACACGTAGATCTTTTTAGTTTTTTTTTTTTTTTTTTTTTTTTTAATATTTAAAGTTAAATTATAAATTTGGTTTCTATAGTTTGGTCGTGATTTCAATTTAGTCCCTACAATATTAAAAGTTTTAGTTTAATCCATATGGTTTGAACTTAGTTTCAATTTAGTTAAAAGATTTAATTTGATTCTTTTAGTTTTGACTAAATCTCATAAATAGTATCTAAACCAAAAAAAAAAAAAAAACCCACAAAGTTTGTAAACCCAAAAAAAAAACCCACAAACACTAGATTGAGTTGAAAACTTTCAAATCATAGGACCAATTAGAACTACACCCAAGACCAAGTTTGTAATTTAATATTATTACTATTATTATTATTTTTTTTTTAATGATAAGTGATATAAATTAAAACAAGTTTTTTGAATCCTACTTTCATAATTTGAATATTTATTTTTGCGTCATCGTGGTTTGAATATTTTACTTTAATAGTTAAATTTTTATGTTTTAGTTATATATTTTGAGTTCAACAAGATATGGAAGTTACTTTTGAGCTATGGTTGAAATTGACTTTTAATTTATTACTTATTTTGATAACAATTTTTTTTTATAAAAATATCATTTTAATTTTTATTGTTAATGCTTTAGTTGTTTAATAAAATTTTAAATATGTTTGAATGCTTGACAATTTAAGGACGAAAGGAACCAAACTGGTCGGTTCGACTTTAGCTATGCAGACCGAACCGAACCGACCGATAGCTTTGGTTCGGTTATCGGTTTTAACCGAACCGACGCAAATGGTAAGTTTTGTTTGGTTTTAGGGTTTCTCCAATATCCGATTTTCCTTCGACTCTGAATTAGTTCGCGCTCTGTGTCTCTCGCATTTGTCGTCGACCGCTCAGTCGCCGTTGCCGTCGATTACTCAGTCACCGTCGCTTCAGCTGCCATTTCCGTCGACTAAGCCATCTCCGCCGCCAACAACAAAGAACTGACCATCTCTCGGTAACTCGGTTTTGTTTTTTTTTTTTTTTTGTTTTGTTTTTATATAATATTGTAGGTAATCTCACTTAAAAAGGGGCTTTAAACTGATTTATTCAATTGACCAACAATGAATTTTCTGTTCTTTGATGGGAAATTGTTGGCTGGCTTTAAACTGGGTTTCTTGTTGATGTTCTTTTGTTTCCTATTTCTCTCTTCTTCTTCTTCATTTCGTATATATTCATATTTGGTTCTTTCCTCAAGCTATCTGGCATCCGTCAAACAGTTCAATTGAATTTGAAACAATTATGGAAACAGAAAATATTTGTAGGAAAATGGAAAAGAGAAATAAGGGCAAAGAAAATTGCATCCACAACCAATTCCAGCCTTAAACTTGTAAAAGCTCAATAGAATTGATTGAATGAAACGGTCACCCCTGCTCTTTCTCTTGCTCCCTCGGAAGTCCAGAAAGGGGTCTTAACTTATTAGGTTGCTCCAAAAATTTGATTTTAGAAGTATCAACTAATATTCAATATCTATAATCAATGTGAAAGTACATGTCGATACTGGCATAATTTAGTGAATATGACATTAATTATCATATTAACCATCACGTTTGATGGCTGTGAAGCTAACAAAATGTGAAAATGTAATATGTAATATATAAATAAAAGATAAATTTAATAATATGTGAGGGTGAAAATTTGAATTTTTTACCTACAAAGTAAGATTATAATGATTGGATTATGGAACATGGCTCAGCTGACATAAAGCTTGTACCAATAACCAAGAGGTCTTGAAACTAGGGGTAACGTTCTCGTTTCCTAAAGTTTTAATTCTTCCCTTGTCCCGTGCAAGGGAAATGTCAAGTTCGATTGTTTCAATCGTTGTTTGATTACTAAGTGACTGGATGCATTCGAGCGACTGAAGCTCCAGGCCATAAATGTCGAGTTTTCTTGTTTTAATTGTTGTTTGATTGCTAAATTGAATATGTTTGCTGTTATAAGACTCGTATGTAATAGCAAGAATGGCTTTTTCATAACTTACTGTCATGGGGTGCATTCTGGGTAGCAGTTGTGTGTCTCTCGATTTAGCATCTGCATATTAGCTTATTGTCAGGATATCTTATGTTTTTTTTTTTTGATATCCGTTTTTTTTTTGATATCCGTGAGTGTCCGGGCCAGCTTACGCACACCTCGACTAATCTCACGGGACAACCGCCTGACCCTACTACATTTGGTTGCCAAGGAAACTCGTAGGATATTAAATATCCTAGGTAGGTGGCCACCATGGATTGAACCCATTCCCTCTAAGCCCTTTATTTTTTCTATGGTCCTTATTGACCATTAGGGCCAACCCATGATGGTTCAGGATATCTTATGTTTTCTGTCTTATTTTTTATATGAGAACTAGAGAACTAGAGAACTATCAAAATTTCAATATTCATTGCTGTCCCTTGTTGTCTTGGTTTGTATTTCCTCCATGATAAGAGACCCATGTACTTTTTTTTTGTTGGTTTAATTCGTTAAAGAACACCAGACCAGAATTTTTTATGGTTTTAGATGAGTTAATCAGAACATTGGTAGGATTATCCTATATCATATTATTATAGCCATAAATCGATGGTTGAATGAGTGATCAATGAATACTCTGTTTCCCCCTATTATTTTCTGTTGGTGCAGCATTAAGGGAGAAGGGAGCTGATGGTGGAAGTATGGTGGTCGCTATTGGGGGCAGCTATTCCAGCGCTAGTTGCAGGGCAAGCATACAGAATGAGGAGAAGGCATTCTGAGGAGCAGAAAATAAAGATTGCTAGGGGAAGGGAGAAGAGTCCAGATGATATTTTTGTCTGTGAGAGGGTGTGCACATCAAAGAGAATGTTGAAAAAGGTAGGCTCTTTCTCGAAAGATCCGATTCCCGATACTTGCGTGACTGTCTGTGGATTATCTGAGCTTGATGCCTGCACGGATGCTTGTGCTCGCACTGTTTGTGTGAACCAGCATCAAGTACCAAACTGGAATGACGTTTGTCTTAGGAGATGCCAGAGTGAATGTCTTAAGCTTTCTGCTTCACATTCATCTTAGTTTAGTGAAATGACATGTTGCATAAATGATGCAGTTTTTCCATGCATACCATGTATTGCAATTTGGGTTGTGAACATTGGCCAGGAATTTTTGGCTTTCTGGTGATGAAATGAAATGTGTCTTTTTTTTCCCCCTCAATTTACCCAAGTTTCTCTTGTTAGATAATGTTGATATTTGAAATTGCTTTTTAATATTCCCCCTCACCCCCACTCCTCAATTTCCAACATTCTGTATGATTACACAATCAATACTGAATCCATCTCTGGTTTCTGAAGACAAGCACTACCGAGTCTCCCTTTTCCCTAAACTACTGCATTCTTGCACTGATTATTGGATTTTTTTAATGTTCTTCATTTCTTCAAACAAAGATAGAATCAGATATATTAAAGACTTCTTAAAAATTTTGTTGGTGATTATTAGGGTGTGTTTGGATTAACTTTTCAAGTGTTTAATTTTGAAAAAAAATCATTTTGAAAAATTTCTTGTGTTTGGCAACCACTAAAAATGACTTATTAGAAAATGAGATTGGTAAATAAACTATTTTGAAAGAAACACTTGAAACCAACTTTTTTTAAAAAAGTGTCTTTAGAATATAATAACTTGTGTATAAAAACACTATGAAGAAATGCAACCAAACACATATGAGTGTTTAAATTCTAAACAATTTTTATACAAAATATTTTTTAAGAAATGCATTCTTGAAAAACATGTAAATTAAAATGTATTCCAAACGGATCCTTAATATGATTTAAAACAAGTATTCATGCTAAAAGGCAATGAGTGGAGTAAGACACAGAGTGATCCTCATCTATCACAAGAATCCTATTCTATCTCTTGTTGTAGGGTGTGTTTGGTTTAACTTTTCAAGTGTTTAATTCTGAAAAAAAAAAGCATTTTGAAAAAATTTCTAGTGTTGACAATTACTAAAAATGATTTATTAGAAAATGAGATTGAGAAATAAACCATTTTGAGAGAAACACTAACCAAACATATGAGTGTTTAAATTTTAAACAATTGTTATACAAAATGTTTTTCAAAAAATGCATTTTTGAAAAATATTTAAATTAAAATGTATCCCAAATTAACCTATGGTGGTGGCTTATTTACAAGTTACAACAGAAGTTTGTAAAGAAAACCGTCAACGTAAGTTTTTCTTTCTTTCATCAAAACCTCCAAAAGTTTCTTCCAAAGTTTGCGCCAAGCCATTTGCCAAAGTTGTTAATTTAAGTTTATTTTTCTTATTGCCCAACTCTTGAATACCAACATCTGAGGATTGGGAATGAGGAAATTTGAAGTTTTGGATCTTTTAAGTTTTTAGTTTATAAAGAAATTCATTTTCAAATTTCTTGTTTCTTTGGCCTACCCATGGATGTGAAATAACCATTATATCCCTCTGTTGATGAAAGGTGAATGTTAAAAAAATGGGCACAAACTTTTGGTCTTCTTCTTTCTTTCCCGTTTTCATTTTCGATTCGCAAGCTTTCAAGTTCTGAATCTGCATAAAATCAATCGAAGTTGGTTTTTTCTATTTTTTTTTTAACTCACTTAAATCTTGCTTGCCCATCAATGTGTTTTCAGCCATGTCTGTGTTGGTTTCTTCGAAAAAAATCATTTTCAACAATTTTCTAAGTTTGTGATGGTTTGGTATCGATGAATCTCGGGCGGGATTTAGCACCGGGAACGAGCAATTTGACCGGAAAAGTTAGCAAAATACACGTGGGCTGGAAAAAAATAGGTTACTGACAAATTTCCCGGTCTCGATCGTGGTCGGGATGGGGACTGGGAAATTTGGCAAAAGCAGGTGGATTTAGTTATATTTATATTTTGCTTTATATCAAATTCAAAATAAACCCTTTGGTTCATTGGTTAGAGGGAGTAAAAGTGTTATTGTGCATGGATGAGCTCGGTCTCTTCAAATTTCCCCTGGTCTAAGGAATGGAACTTCTCTCAAGCAAGGAATGGAGAGTTCCTTGTATGTTTTCAAACAAGGAATGAAGAGCTTTTCTCTTTAACACTTGCTTCGTTGGTCGTTAGGAATGTTGTTTTTAAGAAACAATGATTGACAAAGTAATTTAGACATCTACAAAGAGAAATATGTTGGTACTCATGCCTTTTTAGATCATATATTTTGCAATGTGATTTTGTTTTCTAGTTTTAGCCGGAACAATTTAATGGTGGCAACTCATATAATTAAGTTTGATGTAAAGGATTCAAGGCAAAAATTCTAAAGAAAAAGAAGAAAAAATAGATAGAAAATGTTAAGAAATGAAATTAGATGTGGTTGGTAGATCAAAGCTCATCATGTTGGTCCTTGTCCTTGTCGACGAGGTTCTCTTTGACTTTGTCCACTGCCTCCTCCATGGCTTTTGCTGCAGATTTAGCAGATCCCTCAACTGCATGCTTGCTTACCCCAAAGCTCCTCTCCACTGCTTCTTTCATTTCATCAACCATTCCTTTTGTTTCATCATCTCTACTCCTAAAACTGCATAAAACAAAATGATGAAATTGCAGATCTTATGATGGAGAAAATGTAATATTAATGATTATGAAGATTGAATAAGGGAATTAAGAAAGTTACTCCAAATTAGGAGGAAAAAACTGCAACTGCATTTGGTGGAGGAGACTTTTCATCTTGTCCCAAGGAGAGAGATGAGATTTCTTGAAAATGGCAACACTTTGGTGAATGAAGTTCCCAAAAGAGGGCCTCTCGGGAGCCTTGTGGGGTTCTTCTGCAAAACATGAAGCAACGTGAACCATCAAAATGAACACCACAACAAGCTGCAATCTGCTTCCACTTTTTGCATTGTAAATTTCCATCGCCTTTTCCTTTTCCTTTTCCTTTTCCAAAGGGAATCTCATTCAAACTCACTTGCCCTTTCTAGCTACTCTATTTCACACTTTCACTTCCCATTCCCATTATTCCTCACCTGCCCTTCACTTCCTTAACTTTAGGCTTTGCTTTTGAACATTTCAATTCCCTTTTGTGGCTTCAAATTTAACCCAAAAAAAAAAAAAAAAAACTCTTTTTTTTCTTGTTACAAAAATAGCAAATACTTTCTAGTGCACATTATAACTTTTTTTTTTTTTTTTTTTTTTTTTTTTTTTTTTTTTTTTTTTTTGGAGTTTGAGGTAAGTTTCATTTTTACCTTTCTAACTTTGAAATTTATTCCAAAAACATTATTTTTTCAATGTCTTGTCATATCATGATTTTATTATTCAATTTCAACAATGTTCTTTAAAGTATTTTGGTGGAAAGAATTTGACACGTTAAAAATATTAATTTTGAAACGCTCAAAACATTGAGAATCACAAGAAATTTAAGAAAAATAGTATATATACTTTAAAAGTCAAATTATGCATTTATTATTGTTATTATTATTATTTTAAAAAAGTAGAGTTGATTGAGTTTTCCAAATTAATATGCCATTTAGATGGTCTCGTCTTACACTTGAGGAGTTGAGATCAAAAGGAAATTCATTTTGATTTTTGTCCCAAATCGCCCATGTACATGACAAAGGAGTAAGAGACGCTATAAATAAGCATAGGCTACTTCATTTCAACTCATACCTTTCTCGGCCTTTTGACTAAGATCAAGTGTAGTATCTGTTCTTATCAATTTAATATCTGATACGGACCATTGATCCACATGATATTAAATTAATTTTTTATGGGGGAGGGCCCACGTGCTGCCGTTGGCATTGCACTAAGCCTAGGTCGGGCGCGCCCCTCCCAATGTTAGTTCAAAGCAAATAATTATGGTCAATTTTGATCTTTAAATTTGTATAATATAATGTTTCCATCTAAAAATTAACGGCAAGGGTATTTTTGAACATTTTTCAAAGTTCAGGGGTATTTTTGAAACTTTTCAAAGTTCAGGGGTATTTTTTTTTTATAATTTAGCCTACAATAAAATTAAGAAAAATAGTATATGTACTTTAAAGGTCAAATTATGCATTTATTATTGTTATTATTATTATTTAAAAAAAAGTAGAGTTGATTGAGTTTTCCAAATTAATATGTCATTCAGATGGTCTCGTCTTACACTTGAGCAGTTGGAGATCAAAAGGAACTTCATTTTGAGTTTTGTCCCACATCGCCCATGTACAGAAGGATAAGAAGACGCTATAAATAAGCATAGACTACTTCGTTACAACTCATACCTTTCTCGATATTTTGACTAAGATCAAGTATAGTATCTGTTCTTATTAGTTTAATATCTGATACGTGGGTCATCGGTCCACGTGATATTAAATTAATTTTTCATGGGAGGGCCCACCACAGCAGCTTGCTGTTGGGCCCTCGTGTTGCACTACACCCTAGCCCAGGCCTGGCGTGCCCCTCCAAATGTTAGTTCAAAGTAAATAATTATGGTAATTCGTGCCACTCATGCGCCTAATTTTTTACTTCAAATTGCTAAATTTGCCCTCCAACACAATCTGTGTAATCTTCTGGTCAAGTCTCACTCTAGATTTTTTTTTTGAGATCAAATCTCTATGTTTATCTTATTTAATTTTGATTTCACAGATTCTAAATTAAATGGAGACATCATGGTTGTGAGAGGGAATCTGCGGAACCCAAACAACAAATAGATTTTTTTCGTCGAATTTTAATTTTTCGTCGAATTTTAATTACCTTACACAGCCAATATCATTTGTTGTTGGCTGCGGAATGAAGGCCTTGTTTGGGAATGAAAATTTCCATTCTTTTCTATGACATTTTCTTCGAGTATTGAAATGAAAATTTCCCTTTTTTTCTATTTCTCGAAGAATTGAATCATCCCTATACTCCAAAAGGGAGGGAAATATACATATACATATATGTCAATAGGTCCACCAATTACCTCATTCAATGGTTAATTTTTTTCCACTTCTCAATGTTTTATCTAATTCTAGTCCACTAACTTTTTAAAAAATGTCTACTTTTTTTGGATATTTTTTTTTCTTCCTCAATTTTGATCTTTAAACTTTCAAAACATCTATTTAAGAAAAAAAAAAGTCTAATTTTAATATTTTTCGTTAGTACTTGGTTAGTTACTTAATAGATTAGTGACATAAATAAGCAACCAAATAAGTAGGTTGAATGACTTTTGTTTCCATGTTACCGACTTCAATCCTACTTCCTCTAATTGATTTTGTCTAGATTTTGGATTACAATAGGTTGATTTCTGAGTTCAGGTTTATTTATTTTTTCTTCTTTTCTCCTCTCAGAAGTGAGTACAAAAACCATAAATCCTAATTCAGGCTCATTAGAGAGATGTTGAAATATTTTGTAAATAGATGTGTTGACCCCTTTGAATTAATTTCTTAGATTTATCAAAGTTTTTAATGAATTACTTAGGGGTGAGCATCGGTCGGTCGGCATCGGTTTTGAGCAAAAACCGACGCCGACCACCGACATATCGGTTCTAATCGGTCGGTGGTCTCGGTTTTGGGAGCTATTACAAAAACTGACCGACCGACCATATGAAAATATCGGTCGGTTTCGGTCGGTTACTGGAGTTCGTATGGAGAAGAGAAAAAATGGTTCGGTTATGGGAACTCCGGCGAAGAAAATCGAAGAGAAAGAGAAAATGAGAAGAAATGAAGAAAAAAAGAGGTTCGTGGTGCGGTTCTGTTGAGAAGATGGTCGATAACTCATAAGTCCAAGTCGTAACAGCAAGCTTCCTTCGACTTCGAGCTTGGAGAGGTTCTGTTTCAACAAACAAAAAAAAAAGAAGAAGAAGAAGAAGAAATGGAAACAAAATAATGGAGAAGAAGAGAGAAAGAGAGAGGAGAGAAAGAAGATGAGGTGAGAAGATAGGTGAAATCGGTGAAAAGATAGGAGAAAGAGTAATGAAGTACAAAATTAAATAATAAAAAAAATTTAAAAAAAGATAGGTAATGATTTATAAATATAGGTAATCATTACCTCGAAACCAGCAGTGGTTTTAAAAAACCAATGGCTGGTTTCTTGGTTTAAAGACCATATTTCCTTTTTTTTTTTTTTAAACAATTAATTTTCGGTCGGTTTGGTCGGTTTTGTCCATTATTGGACTCTCCGACCGACCGACTGGTCGGTTTTTCTACAAGAAAAATCGACCCCGACCGATTTTCAACAAAAACCGACCGACCGACGTCGGTTCGGCCGGTTTCGGTCGGTCGGCTCGGTTTTTCGGTTGATGTTGCTCACCCCTAGAATTACTACAATATTGGCAAGCTTTTGATTCGATTATGAGTTCTAAAATTATTTGATTGAAACTATTTGAATTTCAACCTTTGCATCTTGATGTCTTGTGAAAATCCTCTCCCCACCAAGAAAAGTGCCTTCCCCATTTGAGAGTTTGATTTACATCCAATGGAACCTCTTGGAATTTTTTTCACACACTGTGTTATAAACAACCTATTTACAGCATATTAGTCACATAAATGCCCATTCATCTCAAGATAAAAGATCACACTATTGATTTGTTAAGTCGATCAAAATGGACATTTTTAAAAGTTCAGAGACTAAAACAGACTTGAGAGCTCAAAAATCTAAATGGAACAAAGTTTAAAGTTTAGGAACTAAAGAAGAGCCTACATTATTTCACCAATTACCTCATCAATTTATTTCCGTTCTTTATTCTATGGACCTAAATGTTCTTAATACTCATGAATTCTGGTAGGAAAATTTATGAAAATTTAATTATTACTTTTTTTTTTAAATAAAATCAATTTGTTCATTCTAACTCCAGCCAAGGCTCAAGAAGGGTAGGCTCGTAGCTTCGCTTAGCAGAACAACCTGACTTTCAAAACTATTAATCAAGTGGGAGCGCCCAACGCCTATGGGCTTTGAAAGGATAAGGGAACGGGATAAAGCAAAGAGGGTCACTCATTTTAAGAACATGGCTCGTTCATTCACTTGCTCATGAACTCGTAGCTTTGCCAGAAGCAACTAGTCGCCTCCGTCAAAAGATGCTTAGCCAGAGGCGAGGTACTCATGTGTGATTGCAGATGCCACAGTAGCTGTCGTTCTAGCTCGACATTAGGAGCATAGGGGTTCGAGATATCTAAATTGTTGGATTTATGAATAAAATTATTTTAATAAAATAAAGAATCACAACTTTACGTGAAAGGGTATGTCCTTTGTAAAGGACACAACCCTATGTGAAAGGGTGTGTCTTTTGTAAAGGACGCAACCCTATGTGAAAGGGTGTGTCTTTTGGAAAAGGATACAACCTTATGTGAATGGATGTGTCCATTGGAAAAGGATACAACCTTATGTGAATGGATGTGTCCATTGGAAAAGGATACAACCTTATGTGAATGGATGTGTCCATTTATCAAAAGACACAACCCTTACATGAAAAGATGTGACTATTTGAATGGCCACAAATAGTCTATAAATATGTGATTCATTTTGAGTTTTAAATACAAGGAAAAAGACACAAACTCTTCTTTCAAAAACTTTTCTCCTACTTTTCTCTGTACGATTACTTAAATACCAGTGTTCGAGAGTCCTGTGATTGGAGTGCTACATTCATAGGTGGGTAATCCGTCCTATCTTGGGAGACAATTGTTCGTGATACCTTGAGCACCATAGAGGGAACACAATTGTCTTAAGGAAACAACGCTATCGTTGGGTTCGGATTGATTTTGTCTTTCGTGTTTCCTTAAGTGTTTATGCAGAGGGTGCCAACAATCTTAAGACAATTTTGTAAGTTTATTTTGTTTCTGTTTGGTGCTATTTGCTTCCATTCTTATTCTTATACCTTTAATTTTGTGTCAATAATTTTGATTGATTATTGATTCATAGAAATGTCTTCAATAATACCGAAGACACCGAGTCCCATACCACAAGGTGGTGGAAATTATGGGGAAAAGCCTGAGAAGTTCAATGGCAGTGACTTTAAACGTTGGCAACAAAAGATGTTGTTCTATCTCACAACATTGAGTCTGGCAAGATTTCTCAAAGAAGATGCTCCTGTTCTGGATGAAGGAGAAACTGACAAAGAAAAGTTGCTGGCACTTGAGGCATGGAAACATGCAGAATATTTGTGTAGGAACTATATCTTGAATGGACTGGACAACACACTATATAATGTTTATAGTGGGGTTGATTCGGCAAAAGGTCTTTGGGAATCACTGGAAAAGAAATACAAGACGGAGGATGCTGGAGCAAAGAAATTTATAGTTGGAAAATTTCTAGACTATAAAATGGTTGATTCCAGAACCGTCATAAGCCAGGTTCAAGAACTTCAAGTTCTCTTACATGAGATTCATGCTGGAAAAATGTCTGTCAGTGAACCATCATAAGGGGACCGAGTGCGCCCCTAACGTTCCTGACTCTGACAATCAAATGGCATAGTAGAATGAAAAAATCGAACATTGAAAGAAATGATGAACGCTATGTTGATTAGTTCAGGATTACCACAAAATTTGTGGGGGAAAGCGTTGCTTGCAACAAATTATATCCTGAATAGAATTCCGTATAAGAAAACACAGAAAATTCCATATGAATTATGGAAATGTCAAAAACCGACTTATAAATTTATGAAAGTGTGGGGGTGATTGGCAAAGTGGATATATTTTTACACTTGGAAGTGGAGTTATAGCCTGGAAATCTTCTAAACAAACTTGTATAGCAAGGTCCACTATGGAATCCGAATTCATAGCTTTGGACAAGGTACGGGAAGATGCCAAATGGGTACGTAACTTTTTGGAAGATATTCCTAATTGGACTAAACTCGTAACCCCAATATGTATACATTGTGATAGTCAAGCTGCTATTGGAAGAGCGCAAAACTTGATGTATAATGGTAAGTCTCGACATATACGTCGAAGACATAATACCATAAGACAATTGCTCTCGAATGGAATTATATCTATTGATTACATGAAATCGAAAGATAATATTGTGGATCCGCTTACGAAAGCTTTGGCAAGAGAGCAAGTGAAATTGTCTTCAATAGGAATGAGTTTGAAGCCTATAAAATAAGAGTGGACATAATGGTAACCCAACCTAGCTGACTGGAGATCCCAAGATCTAGGTTCAAAAGGGAAAACAATTTTATGTATACAACTCAGTGGAGCACTAAGAAGGAATCATGAATTCCTAACCATTCCTATTATAATAGTGCTAACCTGAAAATGGATGAGGTTAAGATATACTTTTAATGACTCTTTAGCTCTTTTATAAGAGTGGGGTAACCATGATACTCTTTAAAGAAGTCACCTATGTGGGTGTGAAGGGGCCGCTTCTATGAGAATTTTTAAGGCTGAATTCTCTAAAAACACTCATGAAACCAGGCGGTATTCAGGGCCAAAATGAATACAAACATGAGAACCAAATGTATTTCGAAGAATATCTATGTAATTATTATGGATTTGATTTACTCCGAAAGTTGACAGTTCAAAGTTCTTTAACTACTGATCAGCCATGTAAACTCCATAGTTTTTACTAAGGAAAGTTCAAAGTCTTAGACTACTTATCCTGACGTAGTTATCCTTCATGAGTAATCGTACACGTTTTTAAAATAAATTTCATTCATGTGGGGGATTGTTGGATTTATGAATAAAATTATTTTAATAAAATAAAGAATCACAACTTTACGTGAAAGGGTATGTCCTTTGTAAAGGACACAACCCTATGTGAAAGAGTGTGTCTTTTGTAAAGGACGCAACCCTATGTGAAAGGGTGTGTCTATTGGAAAAGGATACAACCTTAGGTGAATGGATGTGTCCATTGGAAAAGGATACAACCTTATGTGAATGGATGTGTCCATTTATCAAAAGACACAACCCTTACATGAAAAGATGTGACTATTTGAATGGCCACAAATAGTCTATAAATATGTGATTCATTTTGAGTTTTAAATACAAGGAAAAAGACACAAACTCTTCTTTCAAAAACTTTTCTCCTACTTTTCTCTGTACGATTACTTAAATACCAGTGTTCGAGAGTCCTGTGATTGGAGTGCTACATTCATAGGTGGGTAATCCGTCCTATCTTGGGAGACAATTGTTCGTGATATCTTGAGCACCATAGAGGGAACAAAATTGTCTTAAGGAAACAACGCTATCGTTGGGTTTGGATTGGTTTTGTCTTTCGTGTTTCCTTAAGTGTTTATGCAGAGGGTGCCAACATAAAGGAGGTACGGACCCTTCCTGAAAAACGTAAGCTAGCCTACTAAACAAGGGCTTATCTTTTCTTGCTATTGTTGGTTGAACCCTCCATTCTCTACGAGCCCCACAGCATTTTCTCACCAATTACCTCATCAATTTGTTCCCTTTTTATTCTATGCTCCCAACATTTTCATTAATTATTTTACTCCATTGGCCTACAACATTTTCATTAATTATTTTACTCCATTGACCTACAACATTTTCATTAATTATTTTACCGGCTCTTACTCTATCTCTTTCATTTACTAATAAAGACCACAACTTTTTTTATTAATTACTTTACAACATTTACTTTCTCTTATTTAAATTACTAATAATGTTTCTTCTAGTTGAAGATAAATATACTAAACTATTATTCTTTTATAACATGTTTTTATTATAGAATTAAAATTTTCTATTTAATTATATTAAATATTAAAGATTAAATTATTAATAATTTAATTCATTAAAATAGAATATTTTTGTTAGGTAAAATATATGAATAAAATCTATATTCTTCCCTTAAAAACTATTTTTTTTTTTTTTTTTAATGTAAGTTCATTTTAGTTAGTTATTCTTTGTTAGTATTAAATAAATTATTCAAATAGAATTTATTATCATTAAATATTGAAGTGTTATTAACTTTATATTAGATATATTTTATATTCATATGAAATGGATATGGCAATATTTTTTATTGCCGAGGCTTTTGACTTATCCAATACTTTTTAAAATCTACATACCTATTAGACATAAAATTGAAAGTAGAGTCTAAAATTCAATTTTTGTCTAAATTTTAAAACATGTTGAATATGTTAAGAATTTATGAGGACATAAAATTAAAAATTTAAGCCTCATTTGATTACAATTTTTTTTTTTAAAAAAAAAATCGTGCTTGTTTCCTGACCATTTCTTTAGTAGATAGATTTTACTTTTCTTAAAAGAAACATTTGATCGAATTCTTAACCAAATTTTAAAACACAAAAATAAATTTTTAAAACTACTTTTTTTTTTTAGTTTTCAAGATTTGGTTTTTGGATGTTATTTTTTTTTTAGAGTAGATAACGAAACAAAAAACAACACATAGGTGGAAGAAGTAATGTTTATAAACCAACTTTAAAAAATCGAATGGTTGTTAACCATAGTCGTCTTATAAATTCTTAAACATTTTAAAATTTCAAGAATCTATTAGACACAAAATTATAAACCGAAATACTCTACACTTTATAAACTTTAGATATGATTTGAAAATTATATCCGTAATTTAACCAAAAACAAATTTGGTGGTGATGGTGGTGGTTGGTATATCATTATCCCCTTCCTTGGCCCATTCTCCCTTGCCAATTTGATCTTTCCATTTTTGTATCTTTACAAAGTCTATCTAACAAATTTTTTTGTAAACATAATATTTAGAGAGGAGAAAAAAAAAAAAGAAGAAGAAATAAAGTGATGGTTGAGGGCAATGTATTAAATTTCCATCGACATGTCGACATTTCCATCGACATTTCCACATTTCCATGGGTTTGACATCTGCAGGGTGAATCGATATTTCCATTATATAGTAAAAGAATTGATAAAATGTAAACAAAATAATAACAAAATGTAACTAATGTGTAGATAATATTTATCATAAGTATTTTGACTTATTAAACATTTATTTGTTAATTTAAATATTTTTTTTGAATTTTTTTGTTTTGAATATTTTTCCTGGAACATCCATCGACATCGACATTTTGTTCGATATTTCCATCGACATTTCCATTAAATTGAGACCTCGACATTTCCGTCGATATCGACACTTTAACCCTTGGTTGAGGGGAAGGAGGCCAAATTAATGGAAGGAGATGGTGTGAATATGGAAATTAGATAAAGTTGATGTCAGAGAGTTATTATGTTTGGGCAGCGAAGATGGTTTTGCAGCCAATTCCAAGGAACCTGTCACCGTCATCATCATCGCCGGTAACCACCACTTCTCCATACTGTCTTCCGACCTTTCATTCAATTCAGACTTCTTCCTTCTTATATATCCTAAAAGGTCGGCCATGAGCCATCGCCATTAACGAAAACACCCACCAACTTGAAATAAATTCGGTTTAAATACTTCAAGAATCAGAATAGTCATTTTTTTTTTTAAGGTTAAATTACAAATTTGGTCCCGGAAATTTAAAAAGTGTCAAATAGGTCCATTGAAAATTTAAATAGGTCCCTGAACTGTAAAAAAGTATCCAATAGATCTTTAAACTTGCACTTTTGTGTCTAATAAGTCTTTAAACTTTCACTTTTATGTCCAATAAGTCCTTTAATTTTCAATTTTGTGTCTAAAGTCCTTGACCTGTTCAACATTTTTTAAAATTCAGAGGCTTGCTAGATACAAAATTAGAAGTTTAGGGTCCCAATAGACATAAAACTCGATTTTATATCTCATATATTGGTTAAATTTTAAAAATATCGAATGTGTTAGGGACATATTAGACACAAAATTGAAAGTTTAAGGATATATTGGATACTTTTTAAAGTTCAATGACCTATTTGACACTTTTTAAAGTTCAGAGACCAAATTATCAACCCTGAAAGTTCAGGGGCTAAATTTGTAATAAAACCACATTGTTATATATATATATATATATATAATTGACACTTTAATTTAGTTTCTATTTGGTCTCATATTTTATAAGTGAGATGTTTTAGGTCAATTTTAAAATGGAATGATAACATGTGGTAGTTTTTTTTTTTTTTTTTTTTTTTTGAGTACATCAACATTTGGGGGTGGGGGATTCGAACCTCTGACCTCTTAATCGATGATACATGTCAATTACCGCTGAACTGTGCTCGCTTTGGCATAACATGATAGTTAACATGATATCAGATACATCTAAACTTGAGGGACCAAACATGTCACTTTGGAAACAAAGGATCAAATAGAAACTAAATTCAAATCTCAAGGACCAAAAATGTTAGTTTTGAAAACTCAAAAACAAAAGTTCAAATTCCAAATACCAAAATTATATTATTTACCCTATTTTTTTTAGTCTAAAAAACGTGACAGTGAGACTTTGAACCTCTAAGTTCAAGAGAATGAACTAAAGTGAGCCTAGTTCAACGATAATTGACACGTACCATCAATCAAGAGATTAGAGGTTCAACTTCCCTTACTTCAAATATTGTTGAACTAAAAAAAATTCAAGAGAATGATCCAATAAATATCCTAACAATTGAACTAGACTTATGTTGGTGTGGTTTGTTACTCATAATCTATTTCTCATCATCAACAAATTATAGTTGTTGAAACATTTTGATATTTGATGAATAGTTAAAGAAATTAATATTTTATTGAACATAGTTGAAATTTTTGTTGAAATTATATCTTTTCTGAATGAGATGGGTCAGTTTTTTGTTGTTTATTATATTTGAAAGATGACGTAATAATTCTATGTTATTGCCTTCTCTCAAGGAACCTAAATTTACAATACAAAGTGACTTTATGCTACCCAAATTCTTATAATTGGCAAGATTGAATTTGAAATTCAACTTTTGTAAGGATCTTAGACACATCTTTCCCTGACCAAAAATTTATTGTCAAGTTGTCTACTTAATTTATTGATCTTCAAGTAGACTTTAGAGAGGGAAATGATATGGCAGTGATGGAACATGCAAGTTGAATATTGAATATTTTATTAAACATATATCTATTACTTATTAAGTGATGTATGGTTTCTTCTTTAAATTTATACCATGCTCATTTATGGATAATATATATTTATATATTATGTTGAAATTATGAGTGGTCTTGGATAAAAGTTCAGTTTGGAAAAGGATTTTGATTAATTACGTTGAAATTATGAGTGGGGTCTTTCGATAAAAAGCTAGTTTGGAAAGAATTATGCACTAGGGTACATGCCAATTACCACTGAACTATGTTCACTTTAGCTAAAAAAAGGATTATGCACTTTAATGAAGCTAAAATTAAAAGACTTCATAAACGGTGTGGAAGGGTCGGAAATAGTAAGTTGATATTTAATAACTATTTGGTTTTTTGTTTTGATTTTTGAAAACTATAGTTGTTTTCCTTCAATTTTTTTATAATAAGTTTATCTTTGTTAAGCATACATTTGCATTCCTAGCCAAATTTTAAAAACAAAAGCAAGTTTTTTAAAACTAATTTTTAGTTTTCAAAACATGACTTAGTTTTATAATTCATAGAGAAAGTTTGTATTTGCAGAAATTTTAATTATGGGAGGACATAAATATTCTAAACTTTTTATTGATTTTTTAATAAAGAAAAATATACTCTAGATAGTTCAATGAAAATGTTTTAAACTTTGAGGTTGTGTTTATTTGGTTTTTGAACTTTCAAAATTATAAATTTAGTTCTTGAACTTTTATTATTATTTTTTCTTTAATTCAAAATCTACTCATATACAAAATATTAAAAATTTAAGGTTAGACATAAAATTTAAATTTAATAAATAAATTAATTTAAAAAAATCAAATTTGTCAAAGACTTTGGGACTGTTTGATAAACATTTTGTTTTTTGTTTTTTGTTTTTATTTTTCATATTTAAAAACAAAGGTGTTTGATAACCGTTTCTGTTTTTTAAAAACGTTTTTGAAATCATAAGCAAATTTAAAAAAAAAAAAAAGTAGTTTCTAAAAACATATTTCTGTTTTTCAAAAACTCATTTTGCTTATTTTTCTCCTCTTTTACCTATCTCTCCTCAACAAATTACTTTTTCTATTTTTTTCTCTCTAAAACGTTTTTCTCTCTACAAAATTTCTCTCTCTCTCAAAACTTTTTTTTCTTCTCTATAACTTATCTATTTCTAAAAACTTATCAATAACTTTTCCCTCCCTTCATATTCTAATTTTTCTTTTGAAAAAGAAATTCTCCAAAATTTTCTATCGCTACAATTTTTCTTTATTTTTCTAATTTATCGTTATTTCTTTAGCATATTTTTTACTCTTTAACCTTACTATCTCTAAATTTTCTCTTTTTATTTAACTTTTTTATCTAAAATTTATCACTTTTACTCTTAACTTTTTTTTTCTATTTTTTCTCTAACTAATATCTTTTCTCGAGTCTAACTAATATTCTCTCTCTAAACATTTTCTTTCACCTCTCTAAATTTTCTATGTTTAACTTTTCTCTCGTCTTAAAAAAAAAAAAAAACTTTTCTCTCGAAAACATTTATATTTGTCTCTAAATTTTTGTTTAAACGTATCTACACATTTTTCTCTCTCTAAAACATCTTTTCATCTTTCTAATTTTTAAAAAACTGAAAACCAAAAACAGTTATCAAACAAGATTGGTTTTCTATTTTTTAAAAACATAAAACAAAAAACAGTTATCAAACATATATGGTTTTTTGTTTTTTAAAAAACAAAAACAAAAACAGAAAAACAAAAACAAAAAACTGAAATGGTTATCAAACCGAACCTTAATAAACACAAAATTGAAAGTTAGTTAGACATAAAAGTAAAAATTTGAGGCTAAAACATATATGTATTACTTATCAAGAGACTTAGCTATTAGACACTTTTAAAAGTACAGAAACAAATAAACACAAATTTCAAAGTCTAAATTTTTTTTCGCCACATGGGCTACAATCTCCAAAGGAGAGTGGTGCAAAATAACACTTATTAAGAGACTTAGCTATTAGACACTTTTAAAGTACAGAAACAAATAAACACAAATTTCAAAGTCTAAACTTTTTTTTTCGTCACATGGGCTACAATCTCCAGAAGGAGAGTCGTGCAAAATAACACTTATCAAAAGATTTATTAGACACTTTTAAAGTACAGAAACAAATAAACACAAATTTTAAAGTTTAAATTTTTTTTCACCGCATGGCTACAATCTCCAGAAGGAGAGTCGTGCAAAATAACACGTATTTAAATTACAACACCTAAGAGAATCACCCATCTGACACGCTTTCTTTGAGCTCTGGGACGTTTCCTTCCCTGTGTACATGCTCAAAGGCCACTTGCCACAAATTAGATATTTTCCACCAACAAACATAACACAAGTTCAAATGCTTCTTAAGCTTCAAAATGCCTATTTTAATTTGAAATTAAAAATATCCATTTTGATCCCTAAAATTTAAAAATGTCTATTTTTGAATTAGAAAAAATATATATATTTTTTGTCATTGCTATGTTCTTTTACCATCTAATATTTACTTCCAACGACCTATGTAGCTTGCATAGGTGTTTACGTTAACATGTTAAGTATTATCACTTGAAGCTATTATTATCAATTTATTAAAAGAAAAATAAGGGATAATGATTCAAAAGATTTTCTTTTTCCTTTCTTAAGATTAAAAGTTAAAATAGGCAAATTTCAACCATCAGAAACCAAAATAAAAAGAATATAACTTGAAAATTTGAGGCTCAAATGACGAAAATGAGATTTGAACTAAGGAAAAAAACAAACTAATTTAGATTTAATTAGATATAGAGATTTGGAAAGAAATAAAACCCATAAGACAAAGTAATATAAAGTTTTCAAGATTATACGAGTTGAGCTATGAGTTCAATGGATTCAAAAAATTTTAAGTGTCTATTAGAAACTTTTTAAATTACATGTATGGACCAAATAAAATACAATCTCAAAAGTTTAGTACACAACGACTTAATAACAACCAACTCTAGAAGTCCAATATACCAAACTAATATAATTCAACCCTATATATTTATGATCCTAAAAACCTTATCTACAATATAAACTCAAAGACTCTTCTTTTTCAAGTATACAACAACTAATTAAGAGTCCGTTTGAAATACCTTTTAGTTTAAGTGTTTTTCAATAATGCATTTTTTAATAAACATTTTGTATAAAAATTGTTTAAAATTTAACAACTCATATATTTGGTTACATTTCTTCATAAGTGTTTTTATACACAAGTTACTGTATACTTAGAAACTTTTTTTGAAAAATTTGGTTTCAAGTGTTTCTCTCAAAATGGTTTATTTCTCAATCTCATTTTTTAATAAGTCATTTTTAGTGGTTGCCAAACACTATAATATTTTTCAAAATGATTTTTTTTTCAAAATTGAACACTTAGAAAAGTTAAACCAAACACACCCTAAACCGAGCAGATAGAATCTTCCAAATAATAATAAGTTTCTTATCAAATAAAAATATCCACTCCGTTGTTATAAATTATATACACAAAGGCGTAAGGAATCAAGTCAAAACCAAGCAACGACACAACACAGCTAGCTCCAGCACACAGCTCTTCAATGGCGTCTCCCGACATTATTCTTCCCATTTTTCTCGCCTCAATACCCTTCGTTTTCATACTCTTTTCTCTCTTCCTCAAATGGAATCCACATGGGCTTCCATGGAACTGGCCCATTTTCGGAATGATTCCCACCGTCATCCGCCACATCCACCGAGTCCACGATCGCATAACCGAAATCCTGCAGACAACTGGCTGCACTTTCTACTTCAAAGGCATCTGGTTCACCAATACAGGCTTCTTGATGACCGTCGATCCCGCCAACATTCACCACATCATGAGCACCAGCTTCGAAAAATACCCAAAAGGCCCCGATTTCAAGTACATTTTCGACGTTTTGGGAGATGGGATTTTCAACTCCGACTCCGATTCCTGGAAGACCCAACGCAGAATCGCTCAGTCTCTGATAGTTCACGAGAAGTTTCTTCGGTTCATGGCCGGAGCCGCCAGGGAGAAGGTGGAGAAAGGGCTGATGCCGGTGCTCGACTTCTTCTGTGAAAATGGATGCGTGGTTGATTTGAAAGATTTGTTTTTGAGATTGGCGTTTGATTCTACTTGTATGATGGTCACTGGGTTCGATCTCAACAGTCTGTCTCTTGAATTTCCTGAAATTCCCTTCTCTAAGGCCATGGATGACGTTCAAGAAGTGCTTTTTCTTCGCCATTTGTATCCGAAAATGTACTGGGAGTTGCTGAAGAAGCTGGACATTGGAGAGGCGAGGAGGATGAGGAAGGCTACCGATACGATAGATCAAGTCATTGCTAATTTGATGGCGGTAAAGAAAGAGCGTTTGAAACGAGCTCGTGAGATGAAAGAAGATGATCTACAAGATGGTGGTGCTGATTTGATCACATGGTATCGTTTGATTATTTATTACACTAATGAAACCAAAATTCAAGGCTGGATAAACATTTGAATTTTGGTTTTTGGTTTTCGAAAATTAAATTCGTTTTCTCTCGGTTTTCTTGTCACGGTTATATCTTTGTTAAGAACACATCTAAATTCCTAGTCAAATTAAAAAATCATAAACAAATGAGTTTTTGAAAACTATTTTTTAAGCCTCGTTTAATAACCATTTGGTTTTTGAAAATTATGCTTATTTTCTCCCAAATTTCCTACCATGGTTTTCATCTTTGTTAAGGATCCATTTGAATTTCTAGCCAAATTTCATAAACAAAAACAAGTTTTTGAAAAACAAGAAAGAAGGTAGATACTAAAGCACAATGAAACTTACAAGTAGAGGTAGGTGTCTACAAGTTTAATTTTCAAAAACAAAAAACCAAAAACCAAATGGTTATCAAACGGGACCTTAGTTTTCAAAACTTGACTTATTTTTAAAAACATGGGAATAAGAGAGATAACAAACCAAAGAAAAACTTTTCAAAAAAAAAAAAAAAACCAAAGAAATTTATAGGTCGAAGTAGTGTTTATAAGCTTAGTTTTCAAAAACCAAATGATTATCAAATGAAACCTAAACTCGTAGATTCTCTATGTATTTATTGACTAGAGTTGGTCTAATGAGCCCCCAATATTTAAAAGTTGTCATAAGTTTTAATTTTGTGTAGGATAGGTTTCTAGTTTAAAAAGGTACGTTTTAAGTGGTTGAAATCTCAACTTTTGGTCTAATAAGTTTTTAAACTTTATGATCTAAAAAAAAAAAAAAATTTTTTTTAAACTTATCTAATAATTTTTTTTTTTTGACAATAACTTATCTAATAAATTAGAAACTATTATTCGATACAAAATTAAAATTTTGGATATTCTATATAAATGTTAACTTGGTAAGGTATATATTTTTAAAGTTTAAAGACTTTATTAAACATAACATTTGGAAATTTAGAAACACATCAAATACTTTTAAAATCATGTTAAAGAAAAAAAAAAAGAGAGAGAATTTAAAGTTTGACCCAGTTTTTTAAAACTATACCTACCTTTGCAAAGTTGGCACTTATTAGATATATTTATGAGTTCAAGACCAAACTTATAATTCAACTTTCTTTTTTATTGATATTTTTAACATAGGAACTTTGGTACCATGGTTAAATTACTACTAGACTCATAAGTTTATTAAGTTGATAGCTAATTACGCACTATTTAATCTATTATAGATATTCTAAATCATAACACATATAGAACTTCCTAATTTGATATTAGTATTATATTATCTTTTAACCCCAAAAGTTCATAGGTTATATATATGCATATATTCTTAGCCCACACAATTAATCTCTTGTTTTGATACCATATAACCCATTTGATAACCATTTAGTTTTTTGTTTTTAATTTTTGAAAATTATACTTGTTTTCTCCCGATTTTTCCACCATGATTTTCATCTTTATCAAAGACACATTTGAATTCCTAGTCAAATTCCAAAAACAAAAAACAAGTTTTTGAAAACTTTTTTTTTTAGTTTTAAAAATTGACTTAGTTTTTGAAAAGATAGAAAGAAAATATTAAAAAAACAAATAAACTTGTAGATGGAAGCAATGTTTATAAACTTAATTTTCAAAAACAAAAATTACTAAAAACCATACGGTTATCAAACGGGCCTAAATTACAATTAACTCCTTTTTTTTTTAACATATTTGTAACAGGTATATGGTCAACGAGCATGAAGAACTGGACTGCAACGACAAGTTCTTGAGAGACACGGTCTTAAACTTCATGATCGCAGGCCGAGACGCTTTCAGCGTAACTCTCTCTTGGCTCTTCTACACCCTCTCCAAGAACCCCATCATATTAACAAAGATTCGAGAAGAGCTCGAAAGCATAATTATCCCACAAAAACAACAACAAAGAATAATATTCTCCATTGAAGACCTCAACAACCTCGTTTACTTGCATGGAGCCTTATGCGAAACGCTTCGTCTCTATCCTCCGATTGCGTTCGAGCACAAATCTCCGGCAGAGGCCGACACCCTTCCGAGCGGCCACCACGTGAAGCCACACACGATGATCCTCTTCTCGCTGTACGCACTGGGAAGGATGAGGTCTGTTTGGGGAGAGGATTGCGAAGAATTCAAACCAGAGAGATGGATTTCGGAGAAGGGGACGATCAAACGAGAGCCTTCGTATAAGTTCTTCAGTTTCAATGCAGGGCCGAGGACTTGTTTGGGAAAAGGAGTGGCTTTTTCCCAGTTGAAGATTGTTTCAGCTGCCATTGTTTATAACTACGACATTCAAGCTGTTGAAGAAAACGATGTCGTTGTTGCTCCAGCTCCTTCTGTGATTCTCCACATGAACAGTGGGTTCAATGTTAGGGTTTCTAAGAGATGGACATGAATAATAATGTTTTTTTTTTTTTTTTTTTTTTTTAAAGGAGGTTGTTTGGATATATATATATGGTAATTAGTATTTGAATGTGCATGTATGGAAAATATATAGCTAGCAGGGTTTCAAACATTTGTGTGTGTCTTATTTTGTATACAAAATTAGAGATGAAGTGTTGTGGGTTAATGGAAATAAAAAGTTTTTAAATTATTGTGTTTGATTTGAATTTAAAGCAAAAATGTGTTGATGTTTGTTCACTTAAAGTGTGTGGGGCCAGCATGAGCATATATAACTCAACTGGCATAAAGTTTGTACTAATAACTAAGAGGTCTATAGTTCAAATCTCCCACCCCACACCCACACCCACACCCACATGTTGTCAAAAAGAAAAAGAAAAAACTTTAAATGTGTGCTAGAGTGGAACGGTGTCCTAGGAGAGTGTGTGTTAGAATCCATCCTTGGTGAAAATATATAGTCTTTTAAATTTCTCAATTTGGTACATTTTAATCTTTGCACTTTTTGGAAACATCTATTGTGTACTTTTAAAGAAGGGTGATTTTGTCAAACAAGAGCTTGGGTTATAAGTTTTCAACTTCAATATCTAATTCAATGGTCCTTTGTCAAAGTGAGCATAGTTCAGCGGTAATTGACATGTACTCTTGACCAAAAAGTCAGAGATTCGAATCTCCCATCCCTGATGTTGAACTCGAAATAATAATAATAATTCAATGGTCGTTTTTTAGGATTGAAAATTGCATTGCACGATCAAGTGGACGCTGATCTTTCCATATATTGAATAATTGCTAGTTTAGCTATTTGCAATAGTGTAGGCAACAATTGATTGTAAAGCTAGGGTTTTTAATTAAAGATAAATATAAAATACATTTTTTTATTATACCCATTAATCTTCTTTTTTACTTCACTTTCTCATAATAGTTTAAATTCAAAATAGTTATATTTGATTCTTTATTTATCTTTCTTATAATTTAATTTTAGTTTTTTTTCTATAACTATATGGTTCAACTTGTTTAAATTCTACTTTTTTTTTTCTTAAATAGAAATTTAATATTAATAATATTCTATTATAAAATCAATTGGTAGATATCTTATTTTCTCTTTTGTGATATTTTCATCTAAAAAAATTATAAATACTTAAAATAAAGTGAATTATTATTTTTTAATTATTTAAATATCTTCTAATTTTTTTTTAAATAATCCTTGTACTTGTTAACAAATAATTTGTTTGAAAAATATTTTTACTTATTAATTTTGATCGTTGTTGTTATGAGATGAATCAAGGCTTTCCCATGTGGCTAAATCACCAGAGGACATCGAGTTCGAAGCAAACATGGAGCACACCTAGGTGAATACCCAAGCAATGCGGAGGCTAGCTTTAACCAGGAATGTAAAAAACCCCTCAAAGTGGAGGAGTAGTCAATCTCATAGGCCCATTCTCATGCATAATTTACTGCAACTCTAAATGTGGAGTGTAATGGCACATTTGGAAAACCAATTTCTTTTATTAGAAAAATTCTATGAAAACTATCTTACATACGATTGAAATTGATTTTTGAACTTTGATTACAGGCTTACAAATTCTGTTAAACTTTAAAAGTCTTATTTTATTTTATCTTTTTGAATAAACTTCAAAAGCCTTATTTCGTCCCACATCGCCCGTTTCTCTGAGTGAATGAGTGAAAAGGTGTTATAAATAAGAGGAGCCTCACCAATTCAAAGCATACCTTTCTCGGCCTTTTGGCTAAGATCAAGTGTAGTATCTGTTCTTATCAGTTTATTATCTGATACGTGGGCCATCGGCCCACATGATATTAAATTAATTTTTTAAGGGGAGGGTCCACCACAGCAGCTTGCTGCTGGGGCCTTCGAGCGTCACCTTGGCGTTGCACTACAGCCCTGGCCTGGCGCGCCCCTCCAAATATTAGTTCAAAGCAAATTATTATCTCGTCTTCGTGGGCCTGCGTTAATTTTTATGCTGGTCTTCGTAATTGGGCTTTTAGAATTGTAGTTTTCTTTAGGCCCAACTGAATTTTTTTTTCCCATAAACAACATAATTAAAGAGACAATTTGATGCTTAATCTAAAAAAAAAACATTTATCCTTTCGTCTTTAAATTTTGGATAATTGTAATGGGTGGCAAAATTAGGGTAAATAATTGCAATTTTAGAAATTTTTTAAAATATTTGCAAATATGGCAAAATTTTTGAATTAATTTTTTATATCCCTATTTTGCCCTTGCCCTTGCGCGCGCATCTGGTGGTCTCCTCTATTTTTGTTTTGGTAGGTTTCTATCAGATAGAAAGTTGAGAACTTTCTATCTGATAGAAAATTTTTCTATCACTGATACTTTCTATCAGTGATAGAAGTTTTTCTATCAGTGATAGAAACTTCTATCACTGATACAATTAACTTTCTATCAGTGATAGAAATTTTCTATCACTGATAGAACGCTTTTCTATCACTGATAGAATTAACTTTCTATCAGTGATAGAAAAAAACACTGATAGAATTAACTTTCTATCAGTGATAGAAATTTTCTATCACTGATAGAATCTATCAGAGATAGAAAAACGTTCTATCACTGATAGAAATCTTCTATCAGTGATAAAAAAAAACTTTCTATCAGTGATAGAAGTTTTCTATCCCTAATAGAAAGTTTTTCTATCACTGATAGAATCTATCAGTGGTAGAAATCAGTGATAGAAGTTTTCTATCACTGATAGAATTAACTTTCTATCGGTGATAGAAAACTTTCTATCAGTGATAGAAGATTTCTATCACTGATAGAACGCTTTTCTATCACTGATAGAATCTATCAGTGATAGAAAAACGTTCTATCACTGATAGAATTAACTTTCTATCAGTGATAGAAAATTTTTCTATCAGTGATAGAAAACTTTTCTATCACTGATAGAAACGTTTCTATCACTGATAGATTCTATCAGTGATAGAAAACTTTTCTATCATTGATAGAAACTTTTCTATCACTGATAGAAAACTTTTCTATCATTGATAGAAATCTTCTATCACTGATAGAAAAATTTTCTATCAGTGATAGAAAGTTAATTCTATCACTGATAGAAACTTTTCTATCACTGATAGATTCTATCAGTGATAGAAAAAATTTCTATAAATGTTGTATTCTCATCTAAACCTTCCCTAACAAGATTTGATCGAAACACAAAAAAAAAAAAGGAAATTGCTGGGATAGGCACTTTCCCCACCCCGGAAAGTTGTATAAGTTGGATTACAATCGACGAATCCCAGCAAAACCCACACTCAGTTGTTCATTTCTTCCCCCAAAATCCCCAAACCAAAACCCACAACAATAATAATGAGCTCCAACAATGAGCTTCCTCAATCTAACTCCGCAACCAAAGAAAATCAAACGCATCAGAAACAATTCCAATTCCAATAAGAGTAGTAGTGAGTCGAACAACAACAACAACAACAATCACCCAGTGTACCGAGGCGTCCGCATGAGGAATTGGGGCAAATGGGTGTCCGAAATCCGCGAGCCTCGCAAGAAATCCCGCATTTGGTTAGGCACTTTCCCCACCCCGGAAATGGCCGCCCGTGCCCACGACGTCGCCGCCTTCAGCATCAAAGGCTCCTCCGCCACCCTCAATTTCCCCGACCTCCTCCACCTCCTCCCCCGCCCCGTCTCCCTCGCCCCTCGCGACGTCCAAGCCGCCGCCGCCAAGGCCGCCCACATGCACAACCTCGACCTCGACGACCACCACTCCCACGTCGACGACGACCTCACTGAGATCATCCAACTCCCCACCCTCGGCTTCCGATTGCCTTCTTCTCATTTGTTCCTCGTCAATCGTGGAGGATTTGTCTGTATTGGTGTAATGTCGCTGGATGGAGATGACCGGAAAAGTAGAGAAGAAAATAGAAAGGGCATTTTAGTAATTTTACCTTTTAGATGGCAATATTTTGCCATTTTTGCAAATAGTTTCAATGGCTGCTATTTTTGTAATTATTTTGGGCCGGTTTGCTACTTTTGCAACCGGCCCTTAAATTTTACATTATTTTTTATTGTTTTATCTTTCAAATTTTTGGAAGCAAAATCAATTAATATCCCGACTTTGGGGATTGTATCCCTAAACTAATAATTTCTATCCATTTAAATCTTAAATATAAATTTTCATAAATATGAACCAATTTAAAAACACCTTTTTGGTTCCTCGGACCAGTTTCCAATAGTTCCTACCGTTTATGAAATACTCCTCGTCAGCCGTTTAGAAATAAAATAATAATTTTCTAAATTAAAATAATAATAAAATAAATTGAAAAATAGTTAAAAAAAAAAGAAAAAGAAAAAGGAAAAATATCTTTCTCTCTCCCCTTTCCCTTCCCCTTCCTTCTTCTTTCTTTCCCGGCGGTGGCACGACGACAGTTCATCAACGGTGGCGATGGCGACTGTTCATCGGCGGCGTGATGAGCTCAAAGGAAAAGCCCTTTTCTTCTCCGGCGAGCTCATCCCTCCCTCACCCCCCGAAAATAGTTCAATTTCTTCTTCTTTTCTTTACCACCGGCGCCGCCACCACCGGAGCTGCTTCTTCTTCTTCTTCAAATGAACCCACCCCCACCCCCACCCCCACCCCACCTAAATCTAACCCAACCGTCGCCGTTGCAGTCCCTTGCCGTCGCCGCCGCCCTCCTCCTCTCCCCTACCCCTAATCTCCACCACCTTCTTCTTTGAAACCAAATCCCCCCCCATTCTTCTTCTTCAAAATCAAGAAAAAGCCCCTGCTAAATTAGCCGAAATGCAAGTACAAACCCATCAAGCTCCTAAGTCCAGCGACGGCAGCCGAAATGTAGCCGGAAAGTCCCATCCCTTGCAGAGAAATATTAACCACTTTTCCTCGCTCATTACAAGCAACTCCCTCGAAATAACCAGCACACGGGTCTGAAAACGGACTCCATGAGGTTAACAAAGTGTTCTGCGGGTCTAGAGAAGCTTTAATCGCCATTAAAGTGGAAAGCTCAGTGGGCTCTAAAATGGCGGAAGGGGAAGAAAAGACCAAGAACAAGATAGAAATCAAGAACAGGTTGAATACAGACATGGCTGAAACAGAGGAAGCGCAAGAAACCCACAACTCTTCGCAGAAATGGGTATCTTATTTCACCGATTCACAAGCAAAATTACAGAGAAATGGGTATCTTATTTCACCGATTCACAAGTAAAATTACAGAGAAATCGGCGAGTGGAAAAATGGGTTGTAGGTGGTTAATCTTCGATTCGTGGGTCTGTTTTGAGAGATAGTGGTTGTGATTGTGAAGGAGAGAGTGAAGGAAATGGAGGAAAATGGAAATAGGAATTATCAGTTTGAAAATAAAAGATGGTGGCGGTGGTCGTCGCCGGTAACGGCGAGAGATAGTGACGGGTCGCCGGAGGAGGGTTGAAGGAGAGGGAGGGAAGAGGAGGGAGAGAGAGAAGAAGGAAAAGGGAAAAGGGAATTGGGGAGAGAGAAGGTATTTTTTTAAAAAATTTATTATTTAATTATTATTTTAAATTAAAAATTAATATTTTAATAATTTTAACATGCCACGTCAGCAACGTTAAAAAAATTAACGGTGGAGGGACTCAATAGAAGCATTTCCGAAACAGTGGGGATTTGATTGTCCGATTTTGAAACTTATGGACCTATTGGAAACGAACCTCAAACATGAGGGACTAAAAAGGTATTTTACTATTTTTTTTTTAGTTCAAGAATCTTTAGCCTCATGGTCGAGCGTACATGCCAATTACCGATGGTACATGCCAATTAACTCTGAGCTATGCTCGCTTTAGCGTGTTTGGTGTATTTGATTTAAAATCAACAAAATAAAAATAAAAATCATGCCCAGATAATAAGAAAAACTCACATAATTGTTCATGAACAAGTTGAGAAAAATAGAAAAAATTGTTACTATCTATTTGATTCTAATGTTTCCTTCAATATTACGTTAGTCCTTGCATTTAAAGAAGTTTTTATACACATGTGGAACTTATGCATTACCGGTTTTAAAACAAAATTCATAACATATATAGAGTTTTAATTGATTCAATTAGTATGAAATTTTAGAGTTTTAATTGATACACCTAATTAATTTGAGATTTTAAGTGGTACAAGCCACATTTGATGTATAAATTGATTTTTTCCCTAAACTTTTTAACATTTGTCCGACTCAATAATTAAATTGAAAAGAAAATTGAAAAGAAAATTGATTTGACATTCAAGAATTATTAATTATTATGAGTTAGTTCAACATTAAATATCTATTTCATCCCATCTATAATTTTACTCGAATAAATAACCTTGATGCGTCTTTTGAAAGAAAAAAAAATTAATGTGAGATCATTTAATTAGTCTCTATTAACGGGTGATTGGATTGAGGAATTGGGTGGAGTGAAGTTGAGTGGAGTTAATAACTCCACCCAACTCTTTGTTTGCCCCAAAGACGTATAAAACCCAATTGTGGGCCCCACACACATTAACTCCTAATCCAATACTTTATTGTCGATCCTACAAACTTATTAACTTTTACTCTAACTTCCATGACAAAAGAACTCCAAATTTCATAACTTCAACTCTTCAATAAGATTTAAAAATAGTTATTTATTATGGATCTTTCTAACTAAATTTATTAATTTATGTCAATAGTCAAAATTACTCTTTTAAGACAGTTTTTCTTGTTTAACTAACTTGTTTGATTAAGTTAATGCAGCATTATCATATTAGAAAAAAAAAGACCATAAACAATGTACTAAAAAAAAAACCATAAACAAGATATGAACAGTAACGAGCCTAGAAAGTAAAGATAAGATAATGTATGTTCGCAAGCCTCAAAAGTTAGGATAAAGTTTAACTTGTCAATCAAAAAAGAACAAAAGGATAAAGTTTAACAAATTAAACTTTGAGAGAGTTTCCCTAGACCTATGAACTGGAGGTAAAAAAATGTTGATTTGCACATAATAAATAACTAAGGTCCATTTGATAACCATTTGATTTTTTGTTTTTGGTTTTTGAAAATTATGTTGGTTTTCTCCTAAATTTCCTACCATGGCTTTCATCCTAGTTAAGGTTGCATTTGAATTCTTAGCCAAATTTTAAAAACAAAAACAAGTTTTTGAAAACTACTTTTTTTTTTTTTGTTTCCAAAATTGGACTTGGTTTTTGAAAATAAGGTAGAAGATTGATATTAAAACCAAGAAACTTATAGATGGAAGTATGTGTGTATATAAGCTTAATTTTCAAAAACCAAAAACCCAAAACCGAATGGTTATCAAACGGGGCCTAAGAAAATTGATTGATGGTAGGTACTTTCTAATAACAACTATATGAAAATTTGGAAATCTACACATCCCATAATAACTATCGAAGAGGTGGACCGCTTAAGAATGTAGAAATTCACTTGTGTGATCTTTGGCTAGAATAATTGCACTGGATGTCCTCCCATGATGTGATTTCCTAGAGGTTGTGCAATCGATCAACCTCACCTCGAACATTGCTTGAAGTTTGGAAAAAACTATTCAACGAGGTAACCAACCACATCAATAACCATCAGATGTGGATTTGAAAATCTGCATGTCCTTTCTTAACAACTAGTGGATATAAATTCAAAGTGCTATTGTAGTTTCTCTCTTGTACATTCAACGATACAGAACTACTGTCAACCACATTATGACACAATATTCTTAAATAATTTCTAAAAATTTGGGCCATGGGAGGGCAGTTAACCTTGGACTTGCTATCCTACGTGGCAACATGATTATGTAAAAGTTATGTTTACTCATATTGACACACAATAATAATAACTCAAGAGACAAAATTTACGTAAAAAGTACTACTCCTTCCATGCAAAATGATCAACTCTCTCCATTATAATAATGTCCACAATCCACACCAACGCATCTGTTTCAACACACAAGCTCCTGTAATGGCGTCGCTCGACCTTCTTCTTCCCATTTTTCTCGCCTCATTGCCCTTCGTTTTCATCCTTCTCTTTCTCTCTCTCAACCTGAATCCCTATGGGCTTCCATGGAATTGGCCCATTTTCGGAATGATTCCCACTATTTTCCACCATATCCACCGAATCCACGATCGTTTTACCGAAATCATGCACGTAACTTCCTGCACTTTCTTCTTCAAAGGCATTTGGTTCACCAACACAGGCTTCTTGATGACCGTCGATCCGGCCAACATTCACCACATCATGAGCACCAACTTCCAAAAATACCCAAAAGGCCCCGATTTCAAGTACATTTTCGACGTTTTTGGAGATGGGATTTTCAACTCAGACTCCGATTCGTGGAAGACCCAACGCAGAATCGCTCAGTCTCTGATAGTCCACGAGAAGTTTGTTCAGTTCATGGCCGGAGCCGCCAGGGAGAAGGTGGAGAAAGGGCTGATGCCGGTGCTCGACTTCTTCTGTGACAATGGAAGCGTGGTTGATTTGAAAGATTTGTTTTTGAGATTGGCGTTTGATTCTACTTGTATGATGGTCACTGGGTTCGATCTCAATAGTCTGTCTCTTGAGTTTCCTGAAATTCCCTTCTCTAAGGCCATGGATGACGTTCAAGAAGTGCTTTTTCTTCGCCATTTCTATCCTAGAATGTACTGGGAGTTGCTGAAGAAGCTGGACATTGGAGAGGCCAAGAGGATGAGGAAGGCTTCTGATACGATAGATCAAGTTATTGCCAGCTTGATGGCCTTGAAAAGAGAGCGTCTGAAACGAGCTCGAGAGTTGAATGAAGACTTACAACATGGTGATGCTGATTTGATCACAGGGTATATATGCTTTAATTTTTACTTTAACACAAAAGTTGGCATTGTGATTTTTACTAAATCAAACAAATCGAGCTTAGCTGGTTACGAGTCAATCTTGGCGTAGCTCGATTTGTTAATGCATTATAACTTGACCAAAAAATTAGAAGTTTGAATCCCCATCCTATATATTGTTAAACGAAAGAAAAAAAAAAAACTAACAAGTTAGTATATAAAGTAGGAACAAAACTTGCCTGCATACCGATATGTAGGGATCTCCCTACATACCCCATTAAAGTCTTGACAACTAAGAAAGAGGAGGGGAGAAAATGAGAATTTTTTTGTTATCTCTCTTAGTTGTCAACATTTTAACGGTGGTATGCAGGGAGATTCCTACTAGGAGTGCAAGCAAAAACCGGAAAACCGAAAAACCGAACCGAACCAAACCGATCCAATGGTTTGGTTCGGTTATTTTGAAAAAATATGGACATCTCGGTTTCGTTTTTGGGAAAACCGAAAATTGTCGGTTCGGTTCGGTTTTTCATTCAAAAAACCAATAAAAAACCGAACCGAACCGACTATATATATACCACTTAAAAAAACCCTAACCTTTTGCATCTTGCCTCTCCCCACATCTCACTTTTTTCCTAAATTGGCTAGAAATCTCTTTTTTCTATGTAATTTAAAGTATAAATTATGATATTATTTGTATGTTTATCTTTATTATGTATATTTATTTAAAATCAAATATTTAAAAATTGTTATTTACGGATTAGTTTGAGAAAATTAAGTAATTGTATTGAATAAATTAATTAATTGAAGTTTGTATTGAAAAAATGGGTACAATGGGTCATTGGGCCAAAAATTAAAAAAAAAAAAAAAAAAACAAATGGGTTGAAATTAGAAGAGAAAATGGGTCATTTAAAAAAAATAAAATAAAAAAGCCCACATTGGGCCCAAAACCGAAAACCGATCCATTGGACAAACCGAACCGAAAGAAAACCGAACCACTGGACATGTCCTATATTGGACATTGGTTCGGTTCAGAGTTTTGTAAAACCGATTGGATCGGTTCGGTTCGAGGTTTGGTTAAAAACCGACAAAACCGAACTGAGTATCACCCCTAATTCCTACATACCGGTATGTAAGGAAGTTTTTTCCATAAAGTAGTAGTACAGTTAGAAAGGTTACGGTATAATTACATAGGTTTGAATGAACCTACTTACAAGGAAAAGTTTGGCTACATAACGGTATGTAGGGATCTCTCTGCATACCGCCATAAAAATCTTGATAACTAGGAGAGATAAAAAAAGTTTTCTCATTTTCTATCTTTCTCTCTCTTAGTTGTCAAAATTTTAATGTGATATGCAGGGAGAGATTCTTTGCAGCCAAGTATTGTTATAATTACAATATATAGTATATTTAATGTTGTTTTATGCATATTTCTTAACTTATTTGCTTGGATACAATGTTAAATTATCATTTAACCCAAAAATCTAAAATGATAGGTTGCCGTATATATATTTAATCTTTAAGCAGATTCGTTTTATAACACACCATGTTTAAAATACTACTCAATCCAAAACTTTTTTTTTTCTTTCGAAAATTGTCCACCTAAAAGTTAAAGCTAAATGCTAATAATAACAACTTAAGATTATTATTTCTTTTATAATATGTGGGGTGGAAGATTTGAACCATAAATTGTCATTAGCACAAGTTTTATGTCAGTTGAGTTATGTTCATGTTGTTTGTAGTTTAATATTTTATTTAGTGTCTTTTACATTTGTTTAATGTGCTGATAGATGATTAGAAACTGCTTTAGAATAATTCTTGTGTTTAATGTTAAGTTTAAAGAATGATAAAAAGTATTTTTGACCTACCAAATTAATGTACTTTCTTTAAATTTTTAAGGCAACCACAATTGGTTTTAGAAAATCTAAAAACAATAAAAAATCCCTTAAATGCTTTTAAAGATCAACTAGTTTTCTTTGAAAGAGGTACATATATAATAACTATTCCATCAAAAAAATACTATTTTCCAAACACATGTTAACACACTTTAATCATTTATTCACTATTCATATTAACCTAAATTACTATTCAACCCAAAAACTTTAAGCTGATTATATACTTTGGTACGATACTACGTTAAATTATCATCCAACGTCTAGATCCAAAAGCACATAAGCCTTATCGTAGTATATTTAATCTTTTAAACATATTCTTCACAGGTATATAGTTAACGAATATAACGAGCTCGAATGCACCGACAAGTTCTTGAGAGACACCGTCTTAAACTTCATGATGGCGGGCCGAGATGCTATCAGCGCAACTCTCTCATGGTTGTTCTTCATCCTCTCAAAGAATCCAATTGTGGTAGAAAAGATCCGAGAAGAGCTCAACGGCACAACAATCCCACAGAGCGAAGAATCTCAAAAACAACCAAGAATATTCACCAATGAAGAGCTCAACGACCTCGTTTACTTGCATGGAGCCTTGTGCGAAACACTTCGTCTCTATCCTGCAGTACCGTTTCAGCACAAATCTCCAGCAGAAGCCGACACCCTTCCGAGCGGCCACCGTGTGAAGCCGCACACGGCGGTCATCGTCTCGTTGTACGCGTTGGGAAGAATGAGGTCTGTTTGGGGAGAGGATTGTGAAGAGTTCAAACCAGAGAGATGGATTTCGGATGAAGGGACGATGAAAAGAGAGCCTTCGTATAAGTTCTTCAGTTTCAATGCAGGGCCGAGGAGTTGTTTGGGAAAAGGAGTGGCTTTTTCCCAGTTGAAGATTGTTTCAGCTGCCATTATCCATAACTATGACATTGAAGCTGTTGAAGACAACAATAATGTTGTTGTTGCTCCTGTTCCTTCTGTGATACTTCACATGAACAGTGGGTTCAATGTTAGGGTTTCTAAGAGATGGTCGTGAAGGTTTTTTAAGGAGTTGTTTGAGAATAATATTATGATTAGTGAGATATGCATGGGAAGTAATAATGAGGTTTAAAAGAATATTATAAGAAGCTAACAAAAAAATATACATATATATTTTGCCAATATATATATATATATATATAAATTTTGCATGTATGGAAATAAGTTCATGTGTCTTGATATAAAGTGTTTTCTTAATGAACAATCATTTCTCTCTTCGTGAAGTTTTTTTTTCTTTGGAAAATTAATACTGTATTATTTAGGCCACTTGGACAAAAAGAAGATTGTCCATTTGGACCTCATTACAAAGCCAGCTTGGATATTGACCTACCCACAATTCACTGACTTTAGCTGATTTGGCATATTTTGCCAAAGCATTTGCCACCTTATTACAGCGCCTAGGATGAAAGAAAATTCAATTTCCTCAAAAAAAGACTTCAGCTCCCAGATCTTTGCAACCTCGGCTTCCACCTCAGCTCAAACCACTGAAGATTTTTTAATGAAATTCAAGGTCATTAAGCAATCTCCACCTTCAATTTAGCTACTCCCATTCTGAGAGCAAAACTCATCCCCTTGAAAATAGCTCTCAATTCAGCCCTGAGTCTGAGAGGATCCATTCGTAAATCGAAGAACATAGCTGAAGCAACCATGATTTCTCCCTCCAAATTCCTGCAAATGATCCCAGACCAGTCAAGGAAGATGAAGAGAGGCATGCAACATCAGAATTGAGCTTCCAAAAACCATCGGGGGGAGGAGAGACCAAGTGATAGTTTTCTTCTTTGTTTGAAATAGTTTAGACCCCGTTTGATAACCATTTGATTTTTTATTTTTGGTTTTTGGAAATTAAGCTTATACACACCTATTCCTACTTATGAGTTTCTTTGTTTTAGTATCTATCTTCTTCCTTGTTTTAAAAAAATCAAGTCAAATTTTGAAGAAAAAAAATAGTTTCTAAAAACTTGTTTTTGATTTTGAAATTTGGCAAGGAATTCAAATGGTTCATTAACAAAGATGAAAATCATGGTAGGGAATTTGGGTGAAAACAAACATAATTTTCAAAAACAAAAAGCCAAAAGCCAAATGGTTATCAAACGGGGTCTTAATTTTTTTTAAAAAAATTTGTTTTGAAATTTGGCTAGAATTGAAATGGTTTTTTTTTTTTTTTTTCTTATTTTCATTTTAATTTTATTGCAATTGTATTTTATTTCTTTAGCCAGTGATGTTAGCCGAATGAAATGAATATTTTAAATTAACCATCATCTACGACTAAAAATACTTTTTTATAATTATTATTATATATCTAACTATCCTTTGTTTAAAGTAAAATATCTAATGGTCATCCAACTATAAAACTGACAATAAAATTTATCAGCAATTACTATCAATGAAAGGTTTAGCAATGACAATAAAATTTATCAGCAATTACTATCAATGAACTATAAACCCTATATAATAAATACATGGATTAGCAACATCAAATTCGACTCTATCAATGATAGATTGATAGAAAGGATTATACGGATAGAATTCATGCACAATTCACAATAATATAGGGGTAAAACGGGAATTATGAAATTTTATTATAATAAATTGTCATATTTGCTATTATTTTTACAATGTGCTATATTTTTTTTGGATAAAAGATACTTGCAATGTGCTATATATGCAATTAGAAAAATCCTAATTGCCACCCACTTCAATTTTCCTAAAATTTACCTCAAGATCAAAGGGCAAGGTCCATATGAAAATTGTGGAAACAGGCCGAGATCGACCTGACCTTTGGCATAGCTAGATCGCGCCCAGGGCAAAAGACCCAATTTGCACCTTGGCCCAAGCCCAGCAGAAGCGAGCCAAGCCCACTTTTTATGTACACTAAGGGGCCGTTTGGCCCATTGTGTTGGTTATAATAGTGGGGGCTATTATAAGAGATAACTACATAGATAGACCAAAATGGACCCACTATTCTCAAATTTGTCCAACTACACTATTTTTTTTTCAAGAATAGACATTGGGTCTCCATTTTTTACATGAAAGTCATGGTCATTTTACCAAAGAGTCCTTTGCTTCATCTCTCCTCAATAATGACTGAATATTTTCTCTCTCTCCCATCAATAATGGTCATTTTCTCTCTCTCATCAATAATGGTCATTTTCTCTCTCTCTCATTAATAATGGTCATTTTCTCTCTCTCTCATCAATAATGGTCATTTTCTCTCTCTCCCATCAATAATGGTCAAACGTCTCTCTCCCATCAATAATGGCTGAATATTTTCTCTCTCCCATCAATATTTTCCTTTTTTTTTTTTTTTTTCGTTTTTGTGAAATTTGGTAATCTTTTTTTTTCCTAATTTTTTATGTCGTTTTGCAACTATTATTTATTTATTTATTTTTTTTTGTTTGTAGGCTTTAGGGAAATTGTGTAATCTTTTTTTTTTCTTCCTTTTTTTGCCTTTTGCATTCCATCCTATTATCGATATGATTGATGAGATTGTTTCCATGAATTATATGCCTTAGTGTTCTGTATGCATATTATATCCCGGTGTATATGAATTATATATATTAGGTTATGGCTAGAGTAAAAAAAAATTGCAAACATTTGATACCTGATAAATACGAATGTATACTTTTATTATACTAATTATATATTGTATGTTGATATATATATATATATGATTGCTGAGATTGTTTCCATGAATATATGCCTTAGTATTCTGTATGCATATTATATCCCGGTGTATATGAATTATATATATTAGGTTATGGCTAGAGTAAAAAAAATTGCAAACATTTGATATCTGATAAATACGGATGTATAGTTTTATTATACTTATTATATATTGTATGTTGATATATATATATATATATATATATATATATATATATATATATATATATGCTGAGATTGTTTACATGAATATATGCTGAGATTGTTTACATGAATATATGCCTTAGTGTTTTGTATGCATATTATATCCCGGTGTATATGAATTATATATATATTAGGTTATGGCTAGAGTAAAAAAAATTGCAAATAGTGATAATAGACGGAAAAGTCAAAGAATAGTGAAATACAATTCATTGATAAATTATTTTAATAAATACCATGGAATGAATAATATGAAACGAATTATCAAGAAAACACATGTATTTATAGTAGAAATTAAACATAGCTACAGAAACTCGGATCCTACGAAAATATATCATAATTAAATAAAACAGAAACTCACTGTAGGTCATATCTTTTGCCAATCCTCCAATGAAAATCTTCCTGCGAAAACAAAATTATCAAAAAAGTTGTAGTCCATAGAAACCAACAGAAAAGAAAAACAGGAGCCATACAATATGAGAAAGTAACAACTAAGCCACGTTCTAATCAGAAAAACACAAACTCTAGAGCGTTTGCTTGCTATAGTTTCCCGAGAGATAATAATCAAACAGAACAATTGGGCATGAAATTGGAGGAAAGAAAAAAAAGTGTCCAACATCATTCTAATCGCAGAAACCCCCTAACCCCCAACCCTAGAACCCACCTAAGGGGAAAAAGGACAAAAAGCACACAAAAACACAAAACGAGAAATACCCAGTTCACGCTTAGCCTCATTGAACCTCCAGATTTCTGAAAAATCGAAGATGACACATAACAAGACATAACTGAAAAACCAGTTTGGCAATAGTAATTTCTGGTGGGAAAGGCGAAAGTAGAATGGAAGGAATTAGAGGAAGAGAAAAGAAAAGTGGAACCTAGTCTTTTCGGGACGATAGTAAGACCAATTGTAGCGACCGACGAATCGATCATCAATATGGTGGAAGAGATCTGAGTGAGGGAGAGAAGGGGGCAAGATGATTGCCGTTGGAATCCCAAAAGTTTGAAAAATGGAAGGCAAAAAGGCACGAAATAAATTGCATGATTCTTATAACAAAAGAAAAAAGGAAACAGATAAACGAATTTATTAAAAATGCCCATAATGCATCAAAATCATGAAAATTCGGGGGATAATAATGAATGAAGAGAGATAATATGGAGCAAACTTATTGATGAGAGAGGAAGCCAAAAAGGACAAATTTGTCACAAAAAAAAATGAAAATTCTAAATCAGAAAAATTTTCCTATCTTGGACAATTTTGTAAAATGGGGCTTGAAGATGGTCGTCAGACATAATTTCTGCTATTATAACCCACTCAGTGTTTGAGACATCAACAAAAATATTAATAATGGGTGAAGTGGATTATTTTTACCCCCGTGTTGCTACAGTAACCACAATTCAACCTACCCGATTATTCTATCCATTCTCTACAGTAACTCTCTCATCTCTTCTTCCATGTGACTCCTTGACTTTTCCGGCGACGACCTCTGGCGACTTTTCCGGCAACCACCGACGACTTTTACTGCGACTTTTTTTTTTTTTTTAATCTTTCTTCTCATTTTCATTTTGAAAAAAAAAAAAAGAAAAATAAATGGAAAAAAAAAAAGAAAAGATGTAGAAGAAAAGAAAGGAAAAAAGAGGAAAAAGAATTTTCGGTCGCCAGAAAATTTGTTAGTGGTCGTCAAAAAAGTCGGAAAATTTCTAGGGAGTTAGATACTAGGTTGTCTTTGTACATATATAAATATGGAGTTTTATTACATAATTATTTTTGATAATGAAGTATATGAATGTTTACCTTCATCGGTACCACATTTTTCATTCCAAATTATACTTATCGTATTCAAGTTTATTGTGATAATAATAATTAAAAAAAAATACTACTCAAGTTTTTATTTTATGTGATTTCTATTTTATTTGATTCTTTTGATAATGAAAGTAAAATGAGTTTTCAATAAGCGTTTACCATTTTTGTGTTGGAAATACAAAAATGAAACAAATATGGTTTTTCTATATGAAATCATATAAAATGACTTCTTTTGTGAAAAAACCATGACTCTAAAACTAAGAAAATCAACCCTTACCTTAGGTTATTTTTGTTTCCTTTTAAGTTAAACAGATAACTTAACCCCTATACCAAAAACTTTATTTTTTATATTTGCAAAATATGATATTTGACGTACAAAGTTGTATGAGGAAAATAAACAACAAAGTCAGGAAAAAAACAGTCAACTTGAACATTTGATTCAGAACCCCATGTTAAATAGATCAACACTCCAAACACAGACTATTTTATGTCAGACTAAAATAATTTGCACCCCAAACACAGACTATTTTATCCCAAACTATAATAATCTGCTTCCCAAACACATACTATTATAATCCCCAGACTATTATAACCCCTAGCTATTATAACCAATTCAGCGCCCCAAACAGTCCCTAAGTCAAGATCCAATTTAATATTTTTGCAATAGTGTTTCAAAAACCAAAATAGTTTTTCAAAGTTTGTTTTTGTTTTTGAAATTATTAGGTTAAAAATTTAAATTTTTAAAAAGGTAAAAACTATTGTAAAAAAAAAAGGGATAAAACCAAGTACAATATCATAATTAATATATTTTGTGACATTTTTCAAACTTGAAAAATGACTAGATAACTACAAAATATCTTGAGTTATGGATACTAAAAGACTAATAATTTATAACTTCTAGGCTAGGACACACCAATTATTTATCACCTCTAAAGTAATCCCCTACATCATAAACGGTTTTACAGCCTTTTAAGAAAGAATTAGAACCTGATCCTTTGAGAAAAAAGTAGCTATCACAAAAATTAATCTTATTCACCATCTGCTGAAAAACCAAAGAATACATTTATACATACGGTTTGTGAAAACAGAGAGAGGAAATTCAAAAGGATAGAGGATTTGAAGGCTAAATTAAAGGGCAAGATTTTCTAGAGGAAAATCAAGGAGAAGGAAAATATGGAAAGGAGGTCTTCAACGGTAGGAATTAGGAGAGTTGAATGCGTGACCTTCCAATTTGGGTTTTCTAGGTTTGATTTGAATTTGATTGACAGCTCCTTTATGTTAATTCATGAGTTGTCTTGTCCAAATGGGTTGGCTGAGAAGCTTTGCTTCACACAGTGAGTGAGTTGGTCATTCTGGGTTTTCTATGGCACACATGAAGCTGATGTGGAAACGAGCATTGATGTGAAGTGTTCTTCTTGCTTAACACATCAGGACCTACCTAGAAAGAAAAAAGATGAATATTGTCTCACAAGTTATTGGACCAAATAAAATCATTCACATCTAGTCAATCATTCATAAAATGTCACACTTATAAACTTAGCACCAACCTACCATCTATTACAAGATGATGATGATATAATGATAATGCAACCAACAACCATAACTCAAAGTTCTATCTGTATCCATTCTCAATCTCAAATGACGCGATTAGAATCTTAGTTTGATGGTTGGATTTCAAAGTCTCAAAAAATGGTATCTTGGATACATCAAAGAGTTTTCTTACTCTAAATCCTAACAATCAACACATTTGCTATTTTATAAAACATACCTCAGTTCAAATATGCCAAATTACTTCATTCAAATATTCAAAATCCATGATAACAACATACTCTTCTTAATTAAAACTTATCGCACTTTTACTTGGAGAAAACCCTATCAACACAAATCTTCAAACCAACATTTATGCATATAAACAAGATGAATCATTAAAATTAACTTTTTCTTTGAGCGTAAAAATCAAAAAGTCATTTGAATAGGGTTACAAAAAACGTCTAATTAGGTAATTGATCAGAAATTGCAAAAATTATGGTAAAATTATAGGTTTTTAAAAGGCTGGTTACATATATAAGAAAATTGACCAAAATATTAGCAAAAATTGCAGCCCGCGAAAAGAATTGCAAAAATGACAAAATATTATACTCAGAGGGTATAAATTACTAAATTACCCTTCCTATCACTAATAGAATCTATTAGTGATAAAATCATATCACTAATAGAAATGTATTACTAAATAGTTTTCTATTAGTGATAGAAATCTAACTTTCTATCACATTTCTATAAACATATCACTTATAGATTTCTATCAGTGATAGAAATAATCTATCTTTTTATCAGATAGAGACTGATAGAAACGTATCATTTAGATTTCTATTAATGATAGAAAGTTAGATTTCTATCACCAGATGGTAGTAAAACCGTTGGAAAATCAAAGGAAATGCCAACGGTTTAAAAAACCGTTGGCGGATATCCTAAAACCCAATGGTTTCTGAACCGTTGGGAGATATAAGCAATGCCAACGATTTTTAAATGGTCGGAAACTAACGAAATACTAACGATTCTTCTAACCGTCGGTTTTCTTCTAATTCCCAACGATTTTGATTATCGTTGGTATTTTCTCCGATTTCCCAACGGTTTTCAAAAAACCGTTGGCATTAGCTGCCCTGACGTGGTTTTGCCAACGGTAAGCCCGACGATGAAAAAAACTGTCGGCAAGATGTACGTCAACGGTTTTTAGAGTATCCTCGACGGTTTTTTTCGTTGGCATATCCAAGAAATCTTGTAGTGATTCAACTCGCTAATTTACCTTATATTCTAATTATCTTTTAATAATAATCAATAAAATTTTAGAGATTTCGGCTCACATCATTCAGATTCTCTTGCATTCTCTACACCAACAATACCGATCTAAAGGTTTCTATTGGTGACAAAAATAGTTATATCCGTCAATTCCTTTATACTGTACATTCTAATAGGATCAACCTGAAAAAAAAAAAAAACATAAAAATATTATCTGAATCTCGGAGTGGTCCAAAATCACCCACAACAAGAGTGTATGTCAAAAATTAAAAGACATGTCTGAGGTCTATTGTATCTCTAACATGTTTATTTTTTTTTTGAAAAAATCTCTAACATGTTTATTTAGACATTGGTTTAAAAAATCATCCTCATATGTATGCATATGGTAATTTTCAAAATTAAAAGACCATATATAGAACTCGATAGATTCAAACTACCTGACTCAAGAGAGAAGGAAATAGTATCTTAACCAACCAAGATTTTTTTTTTTTTTTTTTTTTTTTTTTTTTTTGTTTTTTGGCAATATGTGGGGAGGAGGATTCGAACAAACCTTATGATTATCAGTACAATTTTATGCTAGTTGAGCTAAGATTTTGTTGGCACCAACCAAGAAATTTAAAAGACTATATATATATTTTTTCACGAAGATGGATTCTTAACACACTAATAGATACCGTTCCACTCTAGCACACATTTAAAGTTTTTTTTCTTTTTTTTTTTTTTAAACAACTAAATCCAAGAACAAACATCAATACATTTTTGCTTTAAATTCAAATCATACACATAGCTTATTTATTATATATATATATATATATATATATATATTAGACAAACAGGCACATTCAAATACTAATTACCATACATTCAAACCACCATTATTAAAAAGAGAACCTGTTAGAAACCCTAACATTGAACCCTCTGTTCATGTGAAGTATTATAGAAGAAACTGGAGCAACAACACCATTGTTTCCTTCAACAGCTTGAATGTCGTAGTTATGGATAATGGCAGCTGAAATAATCTTCAAGTAGGAAAAAGCCACTCCTTTTCCCAAACAAGTTCTTGGCCCTGCATTGAAACTGAAGAACTTATACGAAGGCTCTCGTTTGATCGTCCCCTTCTCCGAAATCCATCTCTCTGGTTTGAATTCTTCGCAATCCTCTCCCCAAACAGACCTCATTCTTCCCAGTGCGTACAGCGGGAAGATTATCATCGTGTGTGGCTTCACGTGGTGGCCGCTCGGAAGGGTGTCGGCTTCTGCTGGAGATTTGTGCTCGAATGCAATCGGAGGATAGAGACGAAGCGTTTCGCATAAGGCTCCATGCAAGTAAACGAGGTTGTTGAGGTCTTCAATGGAGAATATTATTCTTTGTTGTTTTTTTTGTGGGTTTATTATGCCTTTGAGCTCTTCTCGAATCTTTGTTAATATGATGGGGTTCTTGGAGAGGGTGTAGAAGAGCCAACAGAGAGCTACGCCCAAAGCGTCTCGGCCTGCGACCATGAAGGTTAAGACCGTATCTCTCAAGAACTTGTTGTTGCAGTCGAGTCCTTCGTGTTCGTCTACCATATACCTGTTATAAATATGTTTAAAAAAAAATTAATATTTCGTGATCTTATCTAACAAAGATTTTGGAGGGAAGGGTAATTTAGGTCGGTTTGATAATCATTTCAATTTTTTGTTTTTGGTTTTCCTGTTTTCTGTTTCTTGTTTTTGGGTTTTTTGTTTTTGAAATTAAATTAAGCTTATAAACCCTACTTGTATGTACTTGTATGTTTGTTTGTTTTTTTTTTTATACATTCTTTCCATATTTTCAAAAATCAAGTCAATTTTTAAAAACTAAAAAAATAGTTTTCAAAAACTTGTTTTTGTTTTTAGATTTTGACTAGGAATTCAAATGTGTGTTCTTGACAAACATGAAAATCATGGTAAAAAAAATCGAGAGAAAACACCAAATGGTTATTGTTGATGGTCAAATTTGGTCGGGAGAAACTCACCTGACCTTCACGTGTCACCAAAGACAGAAAACCTGCACACCGGTGTGGTGCTTGCCACACCGCCTCCGATGCTTAAGTCAGAAAACTGAAGGAGGATAGCAAGAGAGCAAGAGGAGAGAGTAGAGAATAAGTTTCGAGATCGAGTTCGGGTCCCCTTCTTCAGTGGCGAGGAGGGGTTTAAATACCTGCTCATGCTCCTAGGGTTTTTAGGAATTCAGAGGCGTTTCGGGACAAACCAGGCGGAACCAGGGCGGCCAGAGGCAGGAGGGACCGAACGGAGCTGGACGAGCTTGGCCCGCACAAGCGGGCCAAGGGTCGACCATGGGCCTCGGCCTCGGCTACAGCCCCTGGTCCTCTGCCTCCATTCGGTCCCTGCAGCCCCTGGTCGCCACGGTTCTACCTGGTTCAGCCCGAAACGCCTCCAAATTTCTAAAAATCCTAGGAGCATGAGCAGGTATTTAAACCCCTCTTCATCACTGAAGAAAGGATCTCGAACTCTATTCTCGACTCTCTCCTCTTGCTCTCTTGCTCTCCTCCTTTCGTTTTCTAACTTTAGCATCGGAGGCGGTGTGGCAAGCACCACACCGGTGTGCAGGTTTACTATTTTGCAGGTCACGTCTTCCCCCTCTCATACAAATTTACCGTTGGTGGCACGTGAAGGTCAAGTGAGTTCTACCCGACCAAATTTGGCCATCAACATATGTTATTTATAAGTTTTCAATATTGAGATTGATATACTTTTTTAAGGAGTTATGTTCATTATAATTATGTTTAAATTGTCTGACTATTTATATTTGAAGGGAATAAAAGTCCCCACGCAGCGGAAGCGCATCGATTAGACCTTACGCCGTGTATTAATTAACATTAAAAACCGTTACGAAAACTCAAACAAAACTTTAAACTAACTTTAAAGCCACTGTAAAATCGGTTTAAACATGCTAAAATAAATCTAAATTTATTCTAAAAAACTTTTCTAACGAAAAGAGGAAGAACCATTACAAACCTCCGTTGTAGACTTGACCGTTCTTCGCCAACGAAGCTCCACGAACGAAAACGCAGCAGCCGCTTCAAGGTATTCTTCGCTGGAAATTCTTCTTTGATTGACACAATAACCACAGAGGTTACACCGGTATGTCTCTAAGTCTAGGAGGCCAAAGACTTGTGGGAGTCTTTCTCTAAGAGGGAGGCTAGAGAGAATTCTAGGTCTTGTCTTTCAAGAGTGTCAAGTGTCATGACCAATTAGGTCTAGTGTTCTATTTATAGAAGAGAGGCCATGAATAAAATATTCAATTAAATCAATTTTTTTCCAAAATTGATTCAATCTTATTCCTTAATTAATCAATCATGATCAATCAATTCCCCAATTGATTAATCTTTTCCATAAATGACTAATTTCTTCCATAAGTAATTAGATCATTCCCATAAATGATTAATCACTTCCTTAAGTGATTAATTATTTACATAATTGATTAATTCATGGTTAATGAATTCTTTAATTAATTAACCACCAATTAAATATCACATATTTAATTTCCGGCCTTGAATTAATTAATTTTGCCCAAACACTTTTAGGACTTAAATTAATTAATTCTTTCAATCTTCCATAAATTTATATTTGAACTTCTTCAAATATTAATTTCTCTCATAATAATATATCAATATATATTATATTTATTTCCCTTAGTAAATTGAACATTTTCAATTTAATTACTTAGTTGCCTCAAATTACTTTACGAGCTACCAGTGGGACCTAATGGACCTGCAGATCAGAAGCTCCAACGATGTGAGATTAATTGGTTAAACTCATTAACCACAATAATCAATATTCGTTAACTGTGTGTACATTCCACTATAGACTCACAGTTGCACTCTTCTCACTGCAGACATATTTTCTGTGTCCACGGAACTTAGACCAATATCGACTAGTTAGTCCTTCACGAGTGTCCGTAACACCAGCTGGGTCAAATTACCGTTTTACCCCTGGGTCACCTCTATTTCCTTAAGTACCAATTCTCCTCTAATGAACAATCTGTTTATGGTCCAACCATCAAACAGAAAACCCTCTCGTGCCATTGAGAGGGTAGGGCCCTTTGTTCAAGACTCGGAGTAACCACTTAAGGGAACACTCATCTGCTTCCCTAAAGTCGGGAAGGAGTGAATTCCATCTTGCACGATTATGTTCCCAGCTCCCCATTCGATCTTGTCCCCAAAGTGGTAGGCTTATTGAGTCGGCGTATTGGCCACTCTCACCCATACAAATCAAAGGACAATCTCTCATGAGCAGGAGTCCATAATCAACTCAGGATTAAGACTAAGTTGTCTAGGTCGTCCTAGTGAAAATAGAAAACCAACTAGTTAACGGTGTTATAACTAGTGGTTACTATTTCGCGGTCCGGTCTTATGCAAACTCATTGCATAGGATACCCCCACTCGCATGTCTCCTACACGAACGCGTTGGATCGCAGCGTTTGTATCAAATACAAAGTGGGCCGTATCCATAGTGTCACCAGGATAAGGCACCCAGTCTTATCCCTATACTATAGACCCTTTAGGCTGTTTCTTGAACAATGATCCCATATGTCGCTACATATAGTTCAAGACTCATATTACAGCCTTGGATGTCTAGTTTATTGGATTAGGGTTATTATTAGGCAAAGACATATATAAAATAACTAATAACAATTAATGGAAAATATATCAATATTATTTCATTAATATCCGGTCAACGGTTACATTCACTATCTACGAGTTTTAGGGCATAAAACCCAACAAACTCCCACTTGAACTAAAACACTTAGTTAGTGGGATGTAAATGCAATAATCTAAAGCTGGAAATACAATGAACTAGGGCATCCTTATACCCATTATACATTTCTCCCACTTGCCCTAGATTAGATGGCATACATATCTCGTAGACCTAGACCTTCTAGATGACCCTCAAACACTTTAGCCGTGAGAGCCTTTGTAAATGGATCAGCGATGTTGTGCTCCGAGGCGATCTTAGTGACGATCACATCTCCTCTTTGCACAATCTCCCGTATCAGGTGATACTTCCTCTCGATGTGTTTACCCCGTTTGTGGCTACGAGGTTCTTTTGAGTTGGCTACAGCCCCACTGTTGTCACAGTATAGTGTTATGGGCACGTTCATATTCGGAACTACTTCCAAATCAGTCAAGAACTTTCTGAGCCATACTGCCTCCTTAGCTGCTTCGCAAGCTGCTACATACTCAGCCTCCATGGTTGAGTCTGCTATGCATCCTTGTTTGATGCTTCTCCACACTACTGCTCCTCCATTGAGGGTGAATACTGACCCTGATGTGGATTTCCTTGAATCCTTATCAGCTTGAAAGTCAGAGTCAGTGTATCCAGTAAGAATCAAATCCTTAGCTCCATACACAAGCATGTAGTCCCTCGTTCTCCGAAGATACTTGAGGATATTCTTAACCGCTCCCCAGTGGTCCAACCCTGGATTAGACTGATACCTACTGACTACTCCCACTGCATAACATATGTCAGGCCTAGTGCAGAGCATAGCATACATTAAGCTGCCCACAGCTGAGGCGTAGGGAATGTGTCTCATGTTCTCAACTTCTTGAGGTGTCTTAGGAGATTGTTCCTTAGACAGGTGTACCCCATGTCTGAAGGGTAGGAGTCCCTTCTTTGAGTTTTGCATCGAATATCGAGACAACATCTTGTCAATATACGTTGCTTGAGACAGAGCTAGCGTTTTGTTCTTACGATCCCTAATGATTTGGATTCCCAGAACATATTGAGCCTCTCCCAGATCTTTCATTTGGAATTGGGCAGCTAGCCATTTCTTAATGTCAGTGAGGTATCCTACATCATTCCCAATGAGTAGGATATCGTCTACATAAAGTATTAGAAAAGCTACTTTCCTTTTGTTGACTTTCTTGTATACACAAGGCTCATCAACGTTTTGGTCAAAGCCAAAAGATTTGATTGCAGTATCAAATCTAATGTTCCATGATCTGGATGCTTGTTTCAATCCATAAATGGATCGATTTAGCTTACAAACCTTTTGTTCCTGACCTTGGGCTATGAACCCTTCGGGTTGAGACATAAAGATATTCTCCTCAAGATTACCATTCAGAAAGGCAGTCTTGACGTCCATTTGCCATATTTCATAGTCATAATATGTGGCAATGGATAAAAGAATTCTTATGGACTTTAACATGGCTACAGGAGAAAAGGTTTCCTCATAGTCAACCCCCTCCTTTTGGGTATAACCCTTTGCCACTAGTCTAGCTTTGAAGGTCTGTACCTTTCCAGCTGCATCTCTTTTTCTCTTATAGATCCATTTGCACCCTATGGGTTTTACCCCATATGGTAGATCTGCAAGTTCCCATACAGAATTGGAGTACATTGACTCCATTTCCAGGTTCATGGCTTTGACCCATTCATCCTTATCTTCGTCATTCATTGCCTGTCGATAGGACAATGGATCCTCAATGCCATCATTAGGTATGACAACCTGAGTTTCAGTTAAACCCAAGTAGCGATCAGGTTGTAACACAACCCTCCCACTGCGTCGAGGCATTCCCAACGTTTGAGATGGACGGGATGGATCTGAAGAACTAGTTCCTTCATCAACCCTTGTTGAAGGTCCAACTTCATCAACAACTCTTGATGATTCTTCAGTAGCTTCTCCTAATATTATTTTGCTTCGTGGTTTATGATCTCTCATGTGGTCTTCCTCTAAGAAAGTGGCGTTTGTCGATACAATCACCTTATTTTCTTGTGGGTCGTAGAAATAACCACCTCTCGTTTCTTTAGGGTAACCAACAAATTGGCACAGTTTTGAACGAGGTTCCAGTTTCTTAGGATTCGTCACAAGCACGTGTGCTGGACAACCCCAGATGCGAAAGTGATGCAAACTAGGTTTACGCCCCTTCCATAACTCGAAAGGTGTTTCAGAAACACTTTTCGAGGGAACATTGTTCAAGATGTATACTGCAGTCTCTACTGCATATCCCCAAAACGAGCTAGGCAATTGAGCATAGCTCATCATTGATCGAACCATGTCTAACAAGGTTCTATTTCTCCTTTCTGACACACCATTCTGCTGAGGTGTACCAGGGGCTGAGAGTTGAGATTGGATTCCATGTTCTATCATATAATCCTGGAATCTTTGATCCATATACTCCCCTCCTCGATCAGATCGAAGTACTTTAATAGATTTACCTAATAGGTTTTCAACTTCAGCCTTAAACTCCTTAAACTTTTCAAGGGCTTCAGACTTATGTCCCATTAGGTATAAGTAACCATATCTTGAATAATCATCTATAAATGAGATGAAATATTCGTACCCTCCTCGAGCTTTTACATTCATTGGACCACATAGATCCGAATGTATTAACTCTAAGGGTTCTTTGGCTCTGTAACCTTTTCCAGTAAAGGGTCTTTTGGTCATTTTTCCCTCGAGACAAGATTCACAAGGTGGTAGTGAATCATCTTCTAACTTGCTTAGAAGTCCATTCTTTACCAAACGACCGATCCTATCGATGTTTATATGACCAAGTCTAAGATGCCAAAGATGAGTATTGTTACTTGATGGAGAAATCTTTTGCCTTTTACTTTGAGTTTCAGCAGTTTTAAATAATTCGTGATTTAAAAGTGCTTTGTTTTCGGTTGGTCTTAAAACATACAAGTTATTTTCCAATTTGGCTGAACAAATAAGTACACCATTTTTATAAATGAACGCTTCATTCATATCAAAAGTAACTGTATACGATTGTTCAATCAAACATGAAATAGAAATTAAGTTCCTCTTAATCTTGGGAACGATTAACAAACTTTCCAAAAGTAAGAATCTATTTCTAAAAAATAACTTCGCAGCTCCCACTGCTTTAGCTGAAATGACTTCTCCAGTTCCGACCCTGAGTGTCATTTCTCCATCGTTCAACTGCCGAAAGGAACTATTTTCCTGAAAAGAAGGGCAAACATGATTAGTTGCTCCTGAATCAAGTATCCAGGTAAACTCATCATGTTCTACCAGGCATGTTTCTAAAACAAGTAAATCAAATTTACCTTCCTTTTCCTTCTTTTTCTCAGCAAGGTACTTTGGGCAGTTTCTCTTCCAATGTCCATCTACATTGCAGTGAAAACACTTGCCCTTATCTGCCACAGCTTTGGCTTTTCCCTTGCTTTTAGCAGCAGTACTGGGAGCTTTCCCCTTGTTTCCTTTCTTCTTCTGAGTTTTCTTTGAAGAAGTGGCTACAGATTTAGTTCCAGAGGATGAACCCTTCTCGAACTTTCTTTTAGAGTGAACAACGTTTGCCTCTCCTTCTATCTGTCCCTTGTTCTTAAGAAGAGACTGATAGAGCTGTAGCTCATTCAGGAGGCTAGTCAGGTTGAATGTTATTTTATTCATCATTGCATTGCTTCGAAACTGTAGAAAACTCTTCGGAAGAGATTCTAAGATGAATGCAACCTGACTACGCTCATCTATGACCGCTCCGTTTGCCTCTGCCACGTTGAATTGGACCATCATATCCAGGACATGCTCCCGAACAGACGTGCCCTCTTTCATGCGACAGCTATAAACGTATTTGAGAGCGTCATGGTGGAGTTGGTAGGACGGTTGTCCAAACATCTCCTGGAGGGAGTTCATAATCTCCCTCGCTGTTACCATGCTCTCATGCCTTTTAGCCAAAACTTCAGATAAGCTGGCTAAGATATAGACGCGAGTCTTATCATTGGCCTTTGTCCAGCGGTCATAAGCATCCTTAACTGCCTGGGATGCATTACGAGCAGGGGCTGGAGGACAATCCTCCGTTAAGACGAACCGCAGATCATCGACAACAAGAATCGTATTCAGGTTCGATTTCCACGTAGCATAATTTTCGCCGGTTAATTTCTCATTTTTAAGCAGAGAGACTATTGAGGAAGACATTGCTGAAATTTAAACAAACAATGACCGTATTAGTTATCTTTGCCTTAACCCATCATACAAGCAAACAATTGCACATAATCCAATCAATTTAGCAAAACAGACAATCACAGAACCCTAAAACTATTGATTTAGTTTTGCAACGACGTTTCAGAGGTTTAGAATATCAGCCACCGAAGGGTGATCAGATACTCCTCCTTTGAAATGAGACACCTCTCAGCTAATTCTAATTCCAGAATAACTCATATTCCTATAGACATTAGCCACCGTTGTTTGGTCAAGGATTTGTTAACACTTTTAACTCATCCTTGTAAGTGTAACCCTCCCACTTTCAGATCTCAGAGGCACGCACCAACAGGCTACCGAAGGGAAAGACAACTGTTGGTGATTAGCCTAAGAGCTCCTATCCTTTTCAGGAGTTCACGATGTTCCGAATCCTATGACCAGGCCCTCCGAAGGGATGGATGCGCCAGGGCAACCTGCAGGCGGATCATAGGACTCTCACGGTGCGAACTATGGGCGGAGACCGAGGGATACGTTGACACGTGTCCCGCTCCCACTTACTCTAGACATTTTTTCCATTCACCTTGATATTGATCCATGCAAACACTTTCCGAAGGGAGGCCGCTCCTAGGGCGACTCGAAGCCGAGCATGAATCTCACGTTGTGAATATAGGGACGTAGGAGCAAAACTTGATTTAAATCTCGTTTTGTAATTTTTCTCCCACTGAAAATGTCCTAAGGTTAATATAGGGTTGTTTAACTTAGATAGTATTCGGCTAAGTCAATCTATCTAAGTCTGATCCTAATATAACAATTATGGAAAGGATTCAACTGCAATCTTTTGGGTGAATTAAACTTCTTTTAATAAACCCAACATTGCAAGTCAACATTACTATGGTTAATTCAACTCAATCCGGTTAGTTCCCAGGTAGGAGGTGTTCCGTAAACCGTCAACTTAAATACCCCCAGCCTTAGACAGAACTTCACCGAGAGAGTTCCCTTATAACCTTAGTGATGTAAGGTCTTTACTCTAAAGATCTAGGTGCATTAAACACTTTTAATAAACCTAGTGACATTGCATGCTAACATTTAACCATGATTAATTCAACTCCGGTATTCCAGGTCAGTTCCCAGGTAGGAGGTGTTCCGTAAACCGTCAACTTAAATACCCCCAACCTTAGACAGAACATTACCGGTGGAGTTCCCTTATAATCATAGCAATGTTTTTCCTACTTAGTAAATTAAAACTATTTTTAATTCTAAGTAAGAAAAGATTCTAATCCTATTAGAAATCGATCTAGGTCTAATTAATTTTAAACAATTTAAAATTAATCCAATTTATCCTATGATCTTATGTTTGCATGCAAATCTTGATTATAGATTGACGGTTTCTAATCATTAATAATAAAGAACTATTTCAAAATTTTAATGATTAATCCTATAATCAAGAATCTAGGGTTTAATTCATTCAACAATCTCATTCAAATTAAATAATTAAACCACACTAATTGCATGAATAATATAACAATTATATTATTAACTATGGATGTTTCATGCTTCATGCAATTTTGATTTTCTTTTATTATAACAATTATAAGCCAATCAAGAAAATCAACCAAGCATGCTTCATTCATCACATTAAACATAACTATTTATATTTAATTTAAGTAATGACATGCTTCATGCTTTCCAATTTTTCATATAATTAATATATACTTATATTAAAAATATGAAAACAAATCCATGCATTTAAACATACATTATAACAATTTATAATATATAAAAAATGCATGAGCATGTTTATAACCTAAGGTGGGATTAAATAATCTATATGACATCCATAAAGCATATAAATAGCAATTGAACCGGTTAATTTTGGCCCCTAGGATAAAATAAAGCATTAAATTACATTAATTTAGCTAAATTCTATCCTAAAAAATCCATGTACAGCTCCGGAATTGGCCTAGACAGCACGAACCGCCCCGAACCACCTCGAACCAGCCTCCAAAATCACGAACCATGCCAAAAATTGGCTGAACCGGACCAAATAGGTCCCAGCCCAGCCGAACCGGTCCGAACCGGACCGTCCTTGCTTGAACCGCGCCTGTTGAAACCCTAGTGCGCGCCTCCATCGTGACAGCGTCGAGACGCTGTGTAGATTAGCGTCCCGACGCTGTGTGCTTTCCTTACCGAGCGCCTTCGGTATCGAGACAGCGTCGAGACGCTGTTGAAGGAGCGTCCCGACGCTGTTGCGTCTGGAGGCAGATTCTGGGCAAAACAGCAACGATTTTTCCGATTTCGGCCTCGATTTCAGCGATGATTGCTCCGATTTTTATCTCATAAAAACCTATTCTAGACCCGGACTTACATAGGACTCGATTTTACATAAAATACCCGAAACACCGGGCCTTACATGATCAAAATCACATAAAAATAAAATCTATGGCCATAAAATTAACCTAAACAGTTCAACGCAAACCGAACATACATTATGCATAAATCCCACCTATTAGAGCCTATCGCAACTTTTTAAAAATTAATTAATAGAGACAGCGATGGCTCTGATGCCGATTGAAGGGAATAAAAGTCCCCACGCAGCGGAAGCGCATCGATTAGACCTTACGCCGTGTATTAATTAACATTAAAAACCGTTACGAAAACTCAAACAAAACTTTAAACTAACTTTAAAGCCACTGTAAAATCGGTTTAAACATGCTAAAATAAATCTAAATTTATTCTAAAAAACTTTTCTAACGAAAAGAGGAAGAACCATTACAAACCTCCGTTGTAGACTTGACCGTTCTTCGCCAACGAAGCTCCACGAACGAAAACGCAGCAGCCGCTTCAAGGTATTCTTCGCTGGAAATTCTTCTTTGATTGACACAATAACCACAGAGGTTACACCGGTATGTCTCTAAGTCTAGGAGGCCAAAGACTTGTGGGAGTCTTTCTCTAAGAGGGAGGCTAGAGAGAATTCTAGGTCTTGTCTTTCAAGAGTGTCAAGTGTCATGACCAATTAGGTCTAGTGTTCTATTTATAGAAGAGAGGCCATGAATAAAATATTCAATTAAATCAATTTTTTTCCAAAATTGATTCAATCTTATTCCTTAATTAATCAATCATGATCAATCAATTCCCCAATTGATTAATCTTTTCCATAAATGACTAATTTCTTCCATAAGTAATTAGATCATTCCCATAAATGATTAATCACTTCCTTAAGTGATTAATTATTTACATAATTGATTAATTCATGGTTAATGAATTCTTTAATTAATTAACCACCAATTAAATATCACATATTTAATTTCCGGCCTTGAATTAATTAATTTTGCCCAAACACTTTTAGGACTTAAATTAATTAATTCTTTCAATCTTCCATAAATTTATATTTGAACTTCTTCAAATATTAATTTCTCTCATAATAATATATCAATATATATTATATTTATTTCCCTTAGTAAATTGAACATTTTCAATTTAATTACTTAGTTGCCTCAAATTACTTTACGAGCTACCAGTGGGACCTAATGGACCTGCAGATCAGAAGCTCCAACGATGTGAGATTAATTGGTTAAACTCATTAACCACAATAATCAATATTCGTTAACTGTGTGTACATTCCACTATAGACTCACAGTTGCACTCTTCTCACTGCAGACATATTTTCTGTGTCCACGGAACTTAGACCAATATCGACTAGTTAGTCCTTCACGAGTGTCCGTAACACCAGCTGGGTCAAATTACCGTTTTACCCCTGGGTCACCTCTATTTCCTTAAGTACCAATTCTCCTCTAATGAACAATCTGTTTATGGTCCAACCATCAAACAGAAAACCCTCTCGTGCCATTGAGAGGGTAGGGCCCTTTGTTCAAGACTCGGAGTAACCACTTAAGGGAACACTCATCTGCTTCCCTAAAGTCGGGAAGGAGTGAATTCCATCTTGCACGATTATGTTCCCAGCTCCCCATTCGATCTTGTCCCCAAAGTGGTAGGCTTATTGAGTCGGCGTATTGGCCACTCTCACCCATACAAATCAAAGGACAATCTCTCATGAGCAGGAGTCCATAATCAACTCAGGATTAAGACTAAGTTGTCTAGGTCGTCCTAGTGAAAATAGAAAACCAACTAGTTAACGGTGTTATAACTAGTGGTTACTATTTCGCGGTCCGGTCTTATGCAAACTCATTGCATAGGATACCCCCACTCGCATGTCTCCTACACGAACGCGTTGGATCGCAGCGTTTGTATCAAATACAAAGTGGGCCGTATCCATAGTGTCACCAGGATAAGGCACCCAGTCTTATCCCTATACTATAGACCCTTTAGGCTGTTTCTTGAACAATGATCCCATATGTCGCTACATATAGTTCAAGACTCATATTACAGCCTTGGATGTCTAGTTTATTGGATTAGGGTTATTATTAGGCAAAGACATATATAAAATAACTAATAACAATTAATGGAAAATATATCAATATTATTTCATTAATATCCGGTCAACGGTTACATTCACTATCTACGAGTTTTAGGGCATAAAACCCAACAATATTAACATAATTAACATATTTTTTTTAATAGGTGATTAGATTTATGGTTGGACACATGTGTATATTTTGGAGTCCACTAGAGCTTGTTAAGTGACAAGGAAGACCGTTATGCTTTTGTTTTTCGTTTAATAACTTTTTAATTTTGTGTACTAAACTTTTGTATTTATGTATTTAATTTATGTGCTCAATCATGTATGAACATATGAATTTCATTTGTGGAAATACATTAAATGTAATTGTGTTAATTGTTTTTTTTTATTTTAATTAAAAACAAAAATGTAAAAAAAAAAAAAAAAAACTGCTGCCGACCCCATCTATGGCATCAGCAGGAAGCTTTTCTCCCGATGCACATACTTGCATGGCTCGAATGCTGTTTTCTATCGACGCGGATGTTATGGCGTCGGCAGAGGGTCTGCCGACCGTTTTATTTCGACTTTCTTCACGCGTCGGGAGAACCTTTGTCAACGTGTAATCTGACTTCTACCGACAATTATGACGTTGGGAAAAGGTCAATTTTTTGTAGTGTTAATAAATACCTAGAGAATCTACAAGTTTAGGTCCTATATGATAACTATTTGGTTTTTGGTTTTTGAAAACTAAGCTTATAAAAACTACTTCCCCTATAAATTTCTTACATTATCTCCCTTATTTCACATTTTTAAAAATCAAGTCAAATTTTGAAAACTAGTTTTCAAAAGCTTGTTTGTTTATGTTTTTGAAATTTGACTAAGAATTTAAATGTATTGTGATGGTAAAAGAATTGGAAGGAAAATAAGCTTAATTTTCAAAAACCAAACACCAAAAATCGCCTTGGTTTCATTAGTGTAATAAATAATCTAACGATACCATGTGATCAAATCAGCACCACCATCTTGTAGATCATCTTCTTTCATCTCTCGAGCTCGTTTCAAACGCTCTTTCTTTACCGCCATCAAATTAGCAATGACTTGATCTATCGTATCGGTAGCCTTCCTCATCCTCTTGGCCTCTCCAATGTCCAGCTTCTTCAGCAACTCCCAATACATTTTCGGATACAAATGGCGAAGAAAAATCACTTCTTGAGCATCATCCATGGCCTTGAAGAAGGGAATTTCAGGAAACTCGAGAGACAGACTGTTAAGATCGAACCCAGTGACTAGCATACAAGTAGAATCAAACGCCAATCTCAAAAACAGATCTTTCAAATCAACCACGCTTCCATTTGCACAGAAGAAGTCGAGCACCGGCATCATCCCTTTCTCCACCTTCTCCCTGGTGGCTCCGGCCATGAACCGAAGAAACTTCTCGTGGAGGATCAGAGACTGAGCGATTCTGCGTTGGGTCTTCCAGGAATCGAAGTCGGAGTTGAAAATCCCATCTCCCAAAACGTCGAAAATGTACTTGAAATCGGGGCCTTTTGGGTATTTTTCGAAGTTGGTGGTCGTGATGTGGTGAATGTTGGCGGGATCGACGGTTATCAAGAAGCCTGTATTGGTGAACCAGATGCCTTTAAAGTAGAAAGTGCAGCCAGTTGTCTGCAGGATTTCGGTTATGCGATCGTGGACTCGGTGGATGTGGCGGATGACGGTGGGAATCATTCCGAAAATGGGCCAGTTCCATGGAAGCCCATGTGGATTCCATTTGAGGAAGAGAGAAAAGAGGATGAAAACGAAGGCTATTGAGCCAAGAAAAATGGGAAGAAAAAGGTCGAGCGACGCCATTACTGGAGCTTGTGTTAAAACAGATGCGTTGGTGTGGACTGTGGACATTATTATATAATGGAGAGAGTTGATATCATCATTTTGCATGTAAAGAGTGGTATTTTTTTATTACGTAGATTTTGTCTCATGAGTCATTATTATAGTGTGTTAATATGGGTAAACATAACTTTCCATGTGTAATATTGTCAAAAAAAAAAAAAAAAAAACTTTCTATGTGTAAGGCAATCATGATGCCACGTAGGATGGCAAGTTCAAGGTTAACTGCTTTCAATGGCCCACAATTTTAAGAAATTATTGTCATAATGTGACTGACAGTTCTTCATCGCTAAATGTACGAGAGAGACGAAACTAAAACAATACTTTGAATTTATATATATCCACGGGCTATTAGGGGCATGTAGATTTTCAAATCCACTTGATGGTTTTATTCATGTGGTTGGCTACCTCATTGAATAGTTTTTGTTGGGAGTGCGACCAAAGTCCTACATTGGCTAGATAAGGAGATGACCATAGGTTTATAAGAGAGAACAATTATCTCCACTGGTTTGAGGCCTTTTGGGTAAACCAAAAGCAAAGTCATGAGGGCTCATGCTCAAAGTGGACAATATCATATCATTGTGGAGATATGTGTAGTGTCTTATAATTCTTTACAACTTTATCCATTTTTTTTATTGACAAGTTGAACTTTATCCTAACTTTTGAGGCTTGCAGCCATACATTATCTTATTATTATCGTTACTTTCTAGGTTCGTTACAGTTCATATCTTGTTTATGGTTTTTTTTTTCGTACATTGTTTTTTTAGTACATTATTGTTTACGTTTTTTATCATAATGTTTCATTAACTTAATCAAACGAGTTAGTTAAACAAGAAAAACTGTCTTAAAGAGTAATTTTGACTATTGATATAAATTAATAAATTTAGTAGAAAGACCAATAATAAATAACTGTTTTTACATTTTATGAAAGAGTTTCAAGTTGTTTTGTCTTGGAAGTTGGGGTAGAAATTAATAAATTTGTGGGGCCCACAATAAAATGTTGGATTAGGAGTTAATAAGTGTATGAGACCCACAATTGGCTTTATGTCCTTGGGCAAACAAATAGTTGGATGGTGTTTTTAACTCCAATCAACTTCACTCCACCCAACTCTCTAATCCAAACACCCACTAATAGAGAATAAATGATCTCACATTAATTTTTTGTTTTTGGAAAAAATACACGTTTGGTCCCAGAGGTTTATGTTAGATTTTATTTTGGTCCCTAAGTTTCCAAACTCGACATTTCAGCGTGAGTTTCATTTTCTTCGTGTGTTCCCGCTGTATGCAACATTTTTCGACAAGATTTTGAAGTGGGTTTCAGTGGGGGTTTCATATTTTCTTCACGATCTGATCGTTGTCGGAGAAGGGGAGGGAAAATAGAGAGAAATCAGGTGAGAGGGGAAAAATCGAGAGACGAAAAGAACCCACGCCGCATGAAACAATTACTGGAATTAATGGTTGTCGCTTGTGGGATAGGAGTCGCAGCTCGTTAGGGACGTAGCCGGAGAAGACGCTAGTGCTAGACGACAACGAGGAACACGAGGGAGAAGAAAAAAACCGCCAGAGGAGGACTTGGAATTTGAGTTGAAAAAAAAAAAAGCAAAGAATGACAAGGAGAAAAAAGAAACGAATAAGAAAGGAAGAGGAAGAAAAAAGGGAAAAAAAAGGTCGTCGGCGGCAAGGTTGCAAAGGTGGAGGAGGAGGAAGAAGAAGATGAAGAAGGGAGAAATGAAAAAATGAAAAAAAAAAAAAAATAATATTTTAATTAATTTAATATTATTTTGATTTTAAAAATTAAAATATATATTTCTTAAATAAAAAATAGGTGTCCGGTTAGCCATTCGTTAGTTGTGAATAGAAAAAATGGATGGATAGACCAAAATGAAACAAAATCCAAGGGCTAAAATGTCGAATTTGAAAACTCAGATACCAAAATGAAACCTAACTCAAGTCTCAGACATCAAAAGTGTATTTTTCTTTTTTTTCTTTTTTTTTATTTCTTTCAAAAGACGCATCAAAAGGTTATTTATTTTATTATAATTTTATAATTTTTTTCTTTTAGTTGGATAGGACGAGATAGATATTTAATATTGAACTAACTCATAATAATTATTAATTCTTCGATGTCAAATCAATTTTCTATTCAATTTAATTATTGAGTCGGACAGATGTTGAAAAAAAAATTAGGGCAAAAATCAATTTATACATCAAAGGTGGATTGTATCACTTAAAATCCCAAACTAATTAGTTACATCAATTAAAACTCTAAAATTTCATAATTGCAATTTAAATCCTATGTTATGAATTTTGTTTTAAAACCGTTAATGCATAAGTTTCACATGTGCATAAGACTTCTGTAATTAAATGCAAGGACTAACGTAATATTGTAGGAAACATTAAAATCAATTAGATAGAAGCAGTTTTTCATTAATATGAGTGGTTGTTCAACTTCTCGTTTTCTTCCATTGTTCTCGACTTGTTTAGGGAGATTTATGTGAGTGTTTCTGATTATCTTGGTAGGATTTTGAAAGAAGAATATTTTTATTTGGGTGATTTTGAGTTGATTTAAATGAAATTCATAGAAAATTAATAGTTATAAATTACTAACGGATGATCTAAATTAATTCATTTATGAAAGTCTAGGATTTAAATTGATACAATTATAAGTGATTTTGCTTCCAAAAATTGAAAAGATAAAACACAAAGTAAAAAATAATGGAAAATTTAAGGATGAAAGGATAAAACCAAAACCGAACTGAATTTGTTCAGACCCCGTTTGATAACCATTTGGTTTTTCGTTTCTAGTTTTTGAAAATTATGCTTGTTTTTCTCCAATTTTCTTATCATGGTTTGCATCTTTGTCAATGACACATTTAATTTTCTAGCAAAATTCCAAAAACAAAAACAAGTTTTTGGAAACTACTTTTTTTAGTTTTCAAATTTTGGCTTGGTTTTTGAAAACATAAGAATGTAGATAACAAAATCAAGAAACTTATGTGTGGGAGTAGTGTTTTTAAGCTTAATTTTCAAAAACCAAATGATTATTAAACGAGGCCTAAATTGTTCGATTTTACCATTATTAAGATTGAACCAATATTTCTCAAAAAGAAAAAAAAAATAAAGATTGAACCAATAGGTTTCGGTTTTTATTTTATTTATTTATTTTTTGAATAAGAAAATGCATTAATGAGAATAAAAGTTAGATACACCCACCTCAATTAAGAGGCTTTTAATCCAAAAGGGGGAAGCCCATGCCAAAAACCCACGCCCTTTTCCACAATGGGGGAGGTTTCCGAACCAGGAATCAGGGGAGCATGGGAGATCGCTAAGCGCGTCAAAAAATCAGCTGCTACATTTTGATCCCTTGGACCAAAACCGAAATGTATCTCTTTAGGTTTCGGTTTTATTCTTACCGTTTAACCCGAACCAATGCATACTGCATATAGGGTAAATTTGATTTGACTTTGGGTTTCTTTCACTTGTTTTCTCTTTGCAATTCTTAGTACAGCAGTCGTCAGTTCTCTCTCGCTCACAATTTGTTCAATTTGTTTTGTTTTCTTTTTGATGCATATTGTTATGTTGTTGTTATATGTATTTTCTTAGATTTCATCGGTCGTAATTACCTCAAAATCTATATTTGATTTAGATGCTCAAAATCTATATTTGATTTAGATAATCTACTCCAATTTCTTATTGGATCTTTTAGAGTAAGTATCAAATTGTCTCTATGTTGTCTATGGAAAAATAAATTAGGGGCAATCAGATAAATGACTATTTTTAATTGGACATTTTGAAAAATTGTCATATGATTTTTTTCATTTGAAAAATGGCCCATTGCTATTTTTAGTAAGTTTTTTTTACAACGAATCAGACGAAAATACCCCTAAACGAAATCTAAATACAATGAACCACCGATAAATTAAAATACAGCGTAAATCCAGTGAACTATAAAACTTTAAATACAAATACAACGTAAATTTAGGAGAGAATCTAGGGTTTATCCTTAATTTAACGACCCATTAAAATCAATCAAATTCAAATTTAACAAACATAACAAATAAGATAACAAAAATCAACCAATTAGCACAAATCAAGGGAGTGAGTTGTATAACTTTTTTTTTTTTAAAAAATAGAACTTTACCTTAAAAATAGGGACCACACGAAAATGATTGAATCGGTTAACTCTGTGTTTATTTAAATTACTAAATTCATTTACACACAAAACCCTATTTTCTTTTCCAAACCCTTACTAGATATTGTCTCTCGTTGTGTATTCAATAACCTAACTTCAGAGTGTATTCAATAAACTTACAGATAATTTCAATCATCTTGAAAAACGAGAAGAAATCATTACTCACAAATGTTACTGGAACGATAAAAAACATTTCAAGTTTATAAAAAGAAAAATTGTGCAAATACAGTGTATTCAGTAAACAAATTATGCAAATACAGTGTATATAGTAAACTAACCTATTAGATAACATGCAAATAATTTCACTATGGTAAACATCCAAATCATCTAAAAAACGAGAAGAAATCATTACTCACTATTTACCTTAAACTTAATTCGAAAATTGGGATTTAGTATTCACCTTGTTTTTTAAAAAAATTTTGAAACCTTTGAGATTCTTCCCATTTTCTTCAGTTTGTGCGGTCTTTCCCATTCTCATCTTCTTCCAAACATTACAAACAAAATTCTTGAGAAACCTTGATTTTCTTTGGGGCGTCTTTCTAATCTTCCTCCAAAAGCTTTCATTTGGAAACCATTGAAGAGTTTAAAAAAATGAAAAATACTTTGTGTTGAAAAATAGGAAACAATGAGAAAAATAATGATAGATAAATACAAAATACAATATTTAACATACCTATGATGTTAGATCAATAACCCTTTCAATGGTGATAAGAACGGCAGAACAAAAAATCGATGGATGGCAAAAAGTTGGGAAAAACATTGAAGATGTTGATTAGATAATTAAAATCTAAGAATCTAATCGAAAATTAAAAAAGAAAACCTAATTTCTATGTAATCTTTCACTTTTAGGAAAGATAAAATTTGAAATTGAATTTTGAGAGATAGGAGAGAGAAGATAGATACCGTAATTCTTTAATTTATGGGATAAACTGTTTTGTTTTTTTTTAATTAAGTCAGATAGTGGCTTCCTAAAAATAGGGTGTGAACGTGAAACTTGACTCGATGGTATAATTGAAAAGATGATCCTCACGAAAATAGGTTAAAAAAATGGTTTAGTATTTATAAAAGTTCGTCTTCTGAAGGGTGGATGGTGACAAATTTAGATTGGTGTCCTATTTCAAGTTCGGAGGCGTCTGCTTTGATTCGCCCCTTTTCAGAGTTCGAGGTGCTTCAAAGCTTAAAAGCGATAGGTCACAACAAATCTCCTGGGCCAGATGGCTTCACGGTAGAATTTTTTAAAAAATCATGGACCACTATAAAGACTCCAATTATGGAGGTGTTCCAAGATTTTTTTCACAAGGGTATCATCAACAGCAATGTCAATGAAACATACATAGCCTTCATTCCGAAGAAAAATAAATCATTGCAAGTTCAGGACTATAGGCCCATTAGCCTCACTACCATTCTATATCACCTTATTGCCAAGACTCTTGCCAAAAAACTTAAGTGCACTCTTCCAGGGACCATTTCTGAAAATCAGTTAGCCTTTGTAAAGGGTCGTCAGATTACAGATGCTATTATGGTAGCCAATGAGGTTATAGACTTCTAGAAGTGCTCTCGTTCAAGAAGATTTATTATTAAGCTTGACATTGAAAAAGCTTTTGACAAGATCTGCTGAGACTTTATTGACAAAATCTTACTATTCAAGGGATACCCTAGTACTTGGCGTAATTGGATTAGAGCGTGCATTTCTTCAGTTTCATACTCTATATTACTGAATGGGAAGCCAAGAGGTAAAATCAGAGCTGAGCGAGGCATTCGACAAGAAGACCCGATATCCCCCTTCATTTTTGTGATTGCTATGGATTATCTAAGTCGATTTATTCAAGTGGCCGAGAATAAAGGGTTGATTAAGGGATGTTCTCTGCCATCCGTCTCTGTTTCCCATCTCCTCTTTGCAGATGATATTCTCTTTTTTGTCCAAGACAATGATGTTGGGTTTTATGCCCTAAAACTCGTAGATAGTGAATGATGACAAATTGTTTACTTGTATCAATACGTTGTTATTGAGCTTTTTACAATAAAGAGTTATTGTTTCTGAAATTGCACAATTTGACCCAAATCCAATAAACTAAGATCCTAGGTTGTTTAGATGAAACTTGGACTAGTATGTGGGGACATACACATACGAGGATCAGTGTTCAAGTAACAACCTAAATGGTCTATAGTATAGGGATAAGGTTGGGTACCTTATCCTGGTGACACTATGTGATACGACTCACTTTGTATTTGATACAGATGCAATGATCCAAAACATCCATGTAGGGGACATGCGAGTGGGGTATCCTATGCAATGAGTTTGCATAAGATCAGACTGCGAAATAGTAACCACTAGATGTAACGCCGTTAACTAGTCTAGGTTTCTATTTCAATAGGATGACTTAGGTAACTCAATCTCAATCATGAGTCTGTTATGAACTCCTTTTCAGAAAGGATTGTCTTTAGATTTGTATGGGTGAGAGTGGCCAGCTCCCCGACTCAATAATCCTACCATTTCAGGGGCAAGACTGAATGGGGGCTGGGAACATAACAGTACAAGATGGAATTCACTCCTTCCCCTATTGGGGCAAGTAGATGTGTGTTCCCTTAAGGGCTGATTCCGGGGCTTGAACAAAAGCGCGCTGTCCTCTCTTGGCCCGAGAGGAATTTTTGTTTAGTGGTTGGACCCTAAACAGGTTGTTCATTAGAGGGATCAGTGGTACTTAAGGATCCAGAGGTAACCCAGGGGTAAAACGGTAATTTGACCCAGCTGGTGTTACGAACACACGTGAAGGATTGACTTACTGCATTGGTCGATATCCGTGGACACAGAAATATTCTACAGTGAGAAGAGTGCAGTTGTGGGTCTTTAGTGGAGTGACCCACAGTTAACGAACGTTGATTGACTCGGTTAATGAGTTTAGCTGATCAATCTCGTATCGTTGGAGCTTCTGATCTGTAGGTCCATTAGGTCCACCTGCTAGCTCATATCGGATTTTGAGATAATATAGTCTTGATATTAAAGGGAATTTAAGTTAATTGTATTTTGATACAATTAATATAATGTATGAAGATACATTATAGTATAAGTTTAATTATTGAATTAAACTTTATAGTAAAATTAATTTTGGATGTGATTCAAAATTAATTAAAGAGAGAATTATGAATTTAATTAAATATGTGATATTTGATTAATTCGTGAATTAATTAATTGGGAATTAATTAATTTAATTTAGTTTGGTTAAATGTGATTTAATCAAATTAATACTATAGTTTATATTAATGTACATTATGATGCACATTAAAACTATAGGTTAAATGAGAGAGATAAAATTGAATATGATTCAATTAATTAAATATTTTGATATTTAATTAATGTGGATTCAATTAATGAGATTAATTGAATGGCCAATTGAATTAAATTGAATATGATTCAAATTGAATTAAATACCTTATGTTATAATTGGTTTAATATAATTAATATTGATTTAATTAAATTAATTATAATTATTTAATTAATTAAATGATAATTGATAATTATTATTTAATTAATAGACGACCAAGATCGTTTGGATTTGATCCAACGATCTAGATTGAGTAGGGTCTTAACTCCCTCCCCAGTTATTGTTAAGTGGAGAGGGGGTTACCCATCACACGCTTCCATTCTCTCATTCACGAAAATTAGACAGAGAAAGAAAGTTCTTTCTTTTCTCTCTTCTTCTCTCAAATTCCAGCATTTTACCTTGTTGTAACTTCCCTTCCAAGACCAAGATTGGTTCCCACAAGCCAAATCTCAAGTCCCAAGAGTCATAGCGGGTGATCCGACGTGGTGGTGTTTCGGAGGAAGAAGAACGTATATTGGAGCATTGTGTTGTGTTCTTCAAGTCCATGTAAGTTTTTTTAGATCTAAATAGGTTTTAGATCTAATTTTACAGCATGCTTAATCTAATCGTTTTATAGAAAATTAGTTTCTGTAATGTTATTTGCCAACGTACCGGTTTTTCCTAAAATTGAAATTAAAAACGAGACCATTCTTGATTGCTTCCGCTGCCAAAAGGGATTTCAACCCTTCAAATGATGCCATGATTGATCATTTGTTCAAAATTATCAAAGTTTTTGAGATATCTTCGGGCCTTAACATCAATTTCAGTAAGTCGTCTATTTCGGGAATCAATGTAGATGACTCCAGAATTGCCCATTTTGCCACTAAATGGGGTTGCCCTATAGCTCAATTTCCTATCTCTTACTTGGGAACCCCCTTAAGAGGTAATTCTTTATCTTCTTCCTTTTGGGCCCCTATGGTTGAGAAAATTCATCGTAAGTTGGAAGGCTGACGTTTCTCCTATATATCTAGGGGAGGAAGACTAACTTTGATTCAAGCAACCTTAAGTGGCATCCCCAATTATATGTTATCTATTTTCAAAGCCTCTCAATCGGTATGCTCAAATACTGATAAGATCATCAGATCTTTCCTTTGGCATGGTGTAAATCAAAGTGGTAGCATCCCTTTGGTCAAATGGGATTTGGTGGCAGCTCCTAAAGAGTCTGGGGGCTTGGGCTTTTTCAAGTCTAGGGTTACAAATAATGCGCTTCAAATCAAGTGGCTTTGGAGATTCTATCATGAGGAATCTCCTCTGTGGAAACGCTTCATCTCTGCTAAGTATTTGGCTCTTAGGCAGGGTGCCCTTCCATCTCAAGCGCGGTTCGCCTCCGCCCGAGCGCCATGGTCTTCAGTTCTTAAACATGCCTCTATTTTCTAGGAGAATACTGTTTGGAATTTGAAAGATGGCAGCAAGATTTGTTTCTGGTTAGACTCGTGGACTGATCTGGGACCATTATATCAAGTTCATCCTCGGCTTTTTGCTTTGTCCAGCAGGAAAAATATGACAGTTTCGGATGCTTGGGACTCCACCTCTTCTTCTTGGAACCTTAATCCCAAAAGACCGTTGTTAGACAGGGAGGTTCGTGCTCAAGAAGACTTGGTTTCCTCTTTCCCAATCCCTGCTTCTTCGGGAGGGGTGGATTCTTTGCTTTGGATCAACGATTCTAAAGGTTGTTTTTCCATCGCTTCAGCTCGGCTTTTCTTTTGGTATTCTTCTTCAGAAGAGCGACCTCAAGTGCTTTCGGGTATTTTCTCCAACCTTTGGAAGGCCACAATTCCAAAAAAGATCAAGTTCTTCATCTGGTCTATTATTCACAGAAGATTAAATACGTCAGATAGACTTCAACGAATTTTCAAATCTACTGCCTTCAATCCTAGTTGTTGCTCTCTATGCTACGCCGATTCGGATACCTTGGATCACATTTTCATCCATTGTGTCGTTGCTTATGATCTTTGGCGCCTTTTCCATCTTGCCTCAGGCATTCTAAAAAAAAAAAAATCATTGAAAAAATCTGTTTGACCATTTTTCAAAATTACAATGTATATTTGGCCATTTATAAGGATTTCCCTTTAAATTTTATGCTTGGGCTTTTAGAATGGTAGTTTTTTTAGGCCCATCGTCCCGCTTTGGCCCGCGAGGGATATTGTAGTAGATAGCTAAAATAAAATAAGAGTTTTGAAATTTGGCTATAACTATATAAGATTTTTAAAAATGGCTAATTTACATTTTTGAATGAATTTCCATATTTTTGTTTTCCTTTATTGCCCTTCTATCAAATTCAACCATTTACTGTCATTGACTAACTGAACACTTGTTTTACGTGAGATTAAGTTAACAGAATCTAATCCAAATCTTTTTTTTTCCTCAAATATTCACATCTTATGGATACTGTTTTAAACTATTGTTACTTTCTAAATTTAAACACTAGAAATATTTTTATAATTTGTTTTCAAAATGTCACATTTTTCCTAATTCAACCATTAATTTTATCCAAATTTCATGATCCATTCATATAAACCTAATAACACTAGCAAATTTCATGATCCATTCATATAATTTGCTCCTCCCAAACTTTTTCATTCATTGATTTTATAACAATATTGGTATGTATCATCATTTTTTATTTTAATATAACAATATTGTCCATTTTTTAAAAAACAAATTATTTTTTATTTTAACCGTGTAAAATTTCAACCGTTTATTTTATTTTATTTTTGTTCATTTTATAATCTAACAACCGTTTTTTTAAATATAACTACTTATAGTTTTTTATTTTATTTTATACGTTTTACTGCCATTCCCTCTTTCTCTGTTGATATCCCTCCCCTTTTCACTTCACGTTGGTTTTTCAGATACTGTTCTTCCATTCTCATAGCAAGACCAAGGTACACATCTCCCATCACCATTGCAGGTTGTTTATTGCATTCATTATCTCTAATTTGTTACTTCAAGTAGGAGTCTCTATTTTTTGTGCTATATTTTTCTTCCCTTTTTAAAAAATGGTATTGTAGAGTTAGGTTCGATTCTTGGCTCATGAAACTTTTTTTCCTTTTATGTACAGGAAATGTCACCTCAACCTATCACTATCCTATTTGATGGTAAATGGGATGAACAAAATCACTACAAAGATTTTAAGGCCTGTCAAGTGTTAGTTCCCATGAATTCTTCCTTATCATTTCTTATTAACTACATCACAGACACGCTCGAATTTACAGATGGAAAAAAGGTTACCCGATTGTCTTTTTATAGAAATGGGGCAAATAAGTCTGTTATAAATAGGATATGCGAAGACAGAGATGTGAGTTGGGTTTTGTCTGTAATATCAAATGATATATGTAGTGACTTCTGTATCGTTGTGGACAACGAAAATATGGATGCCATAAGTTCTAGAGGGCAAAACACCAATAGTTTACAGAACAATGAAGTTGGTAAAAAGAATGAATTTAAGTTCATTGATTCAATTGAAGACTATATGGCTTCTGATTTTACGCTGGAGGAAAACTGTGTTTTTCAAAACAAATTAGAATTGAAGAAGGTTGTCTATTGTCTTGCTCTAAAGGGAAACTTTCAGTTTACAACTGAAAAATCAAATCGAACACAATTTGTGGTTAGGTGTACAGAAGAACTTTGTCAATGGTATCTTCGCTCCTCACGTTATAGACAAGGTGATTTTTGGGTTATCAGAAAATTTGTCAATGAACATGATTGCTCTATTGACATTGTCCAAAATGATCACATTCAGGCCACAGCATCCATAGTGAGTGAGTGTGTTAAGGCCCTTCTAAAAGTGACCCCACACATGCAATGTCGGCCTCGTGACATAATTGAATACATGCGTAAGAAACATGGCATTAATATTAGTTATGGTAAAGCATGGAGAGCACGAGAGATTGCATTACGTGATATTAGGGGCTCCCCAGAAGAATCCTATGCCCTTATCCCATCATTTGCAGCAAGACTAATTGAAAAAAACCCAGGTAAATATCGTTATTTACATGTAATTCTACTTGTCTCCATAGTTTGTTATTTGGTGTAATTGTAATTATTTATATTTCAATGGTGTTTATTTACTTCTATTTGTGGTTATTTACATTTCATTATTTATATTTTTTAACTATAATTGTATTTACCATTATTAGGTACTTACACAGCGTACGACATAGATGAAGAAGGTCGTTTTAAATATTTTTTTCTCAGCTTTGCCGCTTCCATAAATGGATGGAAACACTGTTTGCCAATAATCGCCGTGGATGGCACAGCTTTGAAAAACAAATTTAATGGAACATTGCTTACGGCTTGTACGTTGGATGGGAACTCACAGAACTATCCATTGGCTTTTTGTATTGTTGACTCAGAGAATGACGCTTCGTGGGAGTGGTTTTTTCGCAATCTTAAAGCTACATTTGGCGAACATAAGGATTTAGTTATTGTCTCTGATAGGCACCATAGCATACCCAAAGGAGTCCACCGAGTATATGAGTCTGCACATCACGGTATTTGTATTTATCACTTATTAAAGAATCTTAAAAGTGATCATAAGAAGCCTATTGATGAATTGTTTTACAAGTGTGCAAATTCCTATACTGTGGATGACTTTGAGTATTACATGAGACAACTAGAACATATAGTGCCATCCATTAGGAGGGAACTGGAAGAAGTTGGATACTCTAGATGGGCTCGTGCATTTTTTGTTAGGAAGCGATATTCATTAATGACAACTAATATTTGAACCCAGGCACCGTGCAATTGAGGTATGAATATATTAGGGTAAATTACAAATATTTAAAACGGAAACCCTCGTTTATATGTGTATCTTAGAGTACTTTATCTTTAAATACTTTATCTTTATCAAGTTGTTAAATGGAAAAATGTATTTATCTTTAAGATTTTATGTTGAATATCTTAACAATCGTGTTTCTCAAAAATTTAAACACAGATTTACTTATATTTTTATCAAATTTACTTATTTTTATCGAATAATGTACTTTTTTTTTTTTGAGAAAATGTACAAAAAATTGTTTCTGTTATATTAACGTTTACCAATTTTCAATTTCATCTTATGGATAAAGTTTATAAATTTTAAATTTTATATTTAATTATAAAAAATGTTATTTTAGAGTTGGTTGTTTCCTATTTTCTAGCCATAAGTTCCTCTAGCTTCCAAAATTTACTTCCAAGAGAGAGACTGTTTTAAGGGTATATTAGTCCAATCGAATAATTTATAAACTTTAATAATTAACTTGTAGCCATATTTGAAATATTTGATAAGTTTAGCTATTTAACAAAAACACTATTTTAATTTAGCCATTTGTGTAGTTAACCCTTGATTTAAAGTGTCCGAACATAATTTATTGGGGTAACTACACAAATGGGCCAATAGTAGCCCATTCATTTCAAAAGTGTCTATTTTGTTATAATTTTACATTATTTTTGTCAGCTCACAACCGGATATTAAAGGAGTTTAAGAAGCCCATTTACGTATTTTCTCTTACCGGTTGACATAAAAGAAATGAGCTTGGAAAAAACGGTAGTTGGTTAAAATTGAAAAAAAAAAAACGAAAATGAAATCGCTAAAGGTAAGGGGGGAAAACAGAAATGGAATGTTTAATATAAAAAAAATACTAAAATAAATTAAGAAAATAAGAGTTACCAAATTTGATAACCGGTTGGTTAATGAAAAAATAAATCAATATTTATTAGAATATTAAAATTGAATAAAGGGCATTTAAGGAAGAATAAAAATTGAATTAATGCATGAAATCTTACCATTGATAAGTTTAAAAGATTTAGACAAATTTGAAATTAATGGGTTAAAAGAGCTTATCCACCATAATTTCAGTAATTTATTTTTCCATAAACAACCTAATTAAAGAGACAATTTGATACTTTAAAGCCCCGTTTGATAACCATTTGGTTTTTTGTTTTTTGTTTTTGAAAATTATGCTTATACACACATACTTTTACCTATTTAGTTTCTTGGTTTTAGTATCAATCATCTACCTTATTTTCAAAAACCAAGTCGAATTTTGGAAACAAAAAAAAAAGTAGTTTTCAAAAACTTTTTTTTTGTTTTTAAAATTTGGCTAGGAATTCAAATGCAACCTTAACTAGGATGAAAGTCATGGTAGGGAATTTAGGAAAAAACAAGCATAATTTTCAAAAACGAAAAACCAAAAACCAAATGGTTATTAAACAGGGCCTAAAAGATCAAACAAGAAATTGTTGTGGATTATCTAATCAAAATACGTATTGCGAGCTATATGAGAGATGAAATCTAGGAAAATGCAAAATACACATAACAACAACAAAACAATATGCATTAAAAAAAACAAATTGAACATAGTAAGTAAAAATATTAATCCTTTCATCTTTAAATCTTACATTATATTTTTATTGTTTTATATTTTAAATTTTTGGAAGCAAAATAAATTAATATTCCGACTCGGGGATTGTATCAACCCTAAACAAATAATTTATATCAATTTAAATCCTAGACTTTCATAAATATGAATCAATTTAGATCATCTCTCAGTAATTTATAACAATTAATTTTCAATGAATTTTATTTAAAATCAACTCATAATTATCTAAATAAAAATATTCTTCTTTCAAAATCATACCAAGATAATCAGAAACACTCATATAATTCTTCCTAACAGTCGAGAAAATTAGAAAAAAACTAGAAGATGAAAAACCACTCATATTAATGAAAAACTACTACTATCTATTTTGTTCTAAGTTTTAAAACAAAATTCATAACATAGGATTTAAATTGATTCAATTAGTATGAAATTTTAGAGTTTTAATTCATACACTTGATTAGTTTGGGACTTTAAGTGATACAATCCACATTTGATGTATAAATTGATTTTTGCCTTAAATTTTTTAACATTTGTTCGACTCAATAATTAAATTGAATAGAAATTTGATTTGGCATTGAAGAATTATTAATTATTATGAGTTAGTTCAATATTAAATATCTATCTCGTCCTATCCAATTAAAAGAAAAAAAAGAAAAAAAAAACTGTTTCAAAAAAAAAAAGAAAAAAAAAACTTATATAATTATACTCGAATAAATAACCTTCATGCGTCTTTTGAAAGAAAAAAAAAATTAATGTGAGATCATTTAGTCTCTATTAGCGGGTGGTTTGTTGGTCATTCTAACTAAATTCATTAATTTATGTCAATAGTCAAAATTACTCTTTAAGACAGTTTTTCTTGTTTAACTAGTTTAATTTGATTAAGTTAATGCAACATTATGATAAAAAAAAAGGACCATAAACAATGTACTTTTTTTTTTAAAAAAAAGACCCATAAACAAGATATAAACTGTAACGAGCCTAGAAAGTAAAGATAAGATTAAGATAATGTATGGTTGCAAGCCTCAAAACTGTTGGGAGTGCGACCAAAAATTTCACATTGGCTAGATAAAGGGATGACCATGGGTTTATAAGGGAGGACAACTATCTCCACTGGTATGAGGCCTTTTGGGGTGAACCATAAAAGCAAGGCCATGAGGGCTAATGCCCAAAGTGGACAATATCATACCATTGTGGAGATATGTGTAGTATCCTATAATCCCTTACATGTGGTATCAGAGCCATGCCCCAGACATAGCCGTGTCGGATGGAATCCTCAGGTACCGAACAAAAAAGTTGTGAGCCTAAGTAGTCATGGGAACTCTCGGTAAAGCGATGGATCCTAGAGAGTTGGAGCCCAGAGAGTTTGACGGACTCTTGGTAAAGGAGAGTTTGACGGATAGATGATTAGTTGAGGGGAGGCTCGGTGGTACTTTGTTCGAGGGGAGGATTGTTGGGAGTGCGACCATAAGTCCCACATTGGCTAGATAAGGGGATGACCATGAGTTTATAGGTAATGCCCAAAGTGGAGATATGTGTTAGTGTCCTATAATCCCTTACAAAAACTTAGGATAAAGTTTAACTTGTCAATAAAGAAAAATGGATAAAATTTAACAAATTAAACTTTGAGAGTTTCACTAGACCTATGAACTGGAGTAAAAAAAAAATAAAAAACTTGATTTTAACATAATAAATAACTAAGAAAATTGGTTGATTGAATACTTTATAACCGCTTAAGAATGTAGAAATTCACTTGGGTGATCAATTGCACTGAATTTCCTCCCATGTTTTAATTAGGTGAAACCTTCTATCACTCATAGAAAACGACTATCATTTTTGTTTATAAAACGTATGTCACTGATTTTGTTTTTATAGATGATGTCGAAGCAAAACAACATGAAAATTGAACCGAAAGAAAATAAAAACAAAACAAAACAAAAAATAAAAGATTCAAAATTATCACGTAATCAAATGCACTGTTGGTTTCTATCAAATATACTATTAATTTCTATTAGCGATAAATTTCTATCATCTATCATTGGATTTCTATCACTATGATTCTATCCGCGATAGATTTCTATTACTAATAGATTCTATCAGTGATAGAAATCTATCAATTGAAATCAAAACAGAGAAAAAACGAGAATTAAAAAAACAATTTAAAAATGTTTCTATATTTACAATTTTTTATAAAACTTGTTATATCTGCAATTAACCATCACAATTTAGCCATCCATTACAATTTTCCTAATAATAACTTACGAGGAGAGACAAAATCTACCTAAAAAAATACTACTTTTTACATGCAAAATGATATCAACTCTCTCCATTTATATAATAATGTCCACAATCCACACCAACGCATGCATCTGTTTCAACACAAGCTCCAGCAATGGCGTCGCTCGACCTTTTTCTTCCCATTTTTCTGGCCTCATTACCCTTCATTTTCATCCTTCTCTTTCTCTCTCTCAACCTGAATCCCTATGGGCTTCCATGGAATTGGCCCATTTTCGGAATGATTCCCACTATCTTCCACCATATCCACCGAATCCACGATCGTTTTACCGAAATCATGCACGTAACTTCCTGCACTTTCTTCTTCAAAGGCATTTGGTTCACCAATACAGGCTTCTTGATGACCGTCGATCCGGCCAACATTCACCACATCATGAGCACCAACTTCCAAAAATACCCAAAAGGCCCTGATTTCAAGTACATTTTCGACGTTTTTGGAGATGGGATTTTCAACTCAGACTCCGATTCCTGGAAGACCCAATGCAGAATCGCTCAGTCTCTGATAGTCCACGAGAAGTTTCTTCAGTTCATGGCCGGAGCCGCCAGGGAGAAGGTGGAGAAAGGGCTGATGCCGGTGCTCGACTTCTTCTGTGAAAATGGAAGCGTGGTTGATTTGAAAGATTTGTTTTTGAGATTGGCGTTTGATTCTACTTGTATGATGGTCACTGGGTTCGATCTCAACAGTCTGTCTCTTGAGTTTCCTGAAATTCCCTTCTCCAAGGCCATGGATGACGTTCAAGAAGTGCTTTTTCTTCGCCATTTCTATCCTAGAATGTACTGGGAGTTGCTGAAGAAGCTGGACATTGGAGAGGCCAAGAGGATGAGGAAGGCTTCTGATACGATAGATCAAGTTATTGCCAACTTGATGGCCGTGAAAAGAGAGCGTCTGAAACGAGCTCGAGATCAGTTGAATGAAGACTTACAAGACGGTGGTGCTGATTTGATCACATGGTATATATCCCTCAATTTTCACTTAAAAACAAAAGTTTAAGTTAATATATTACGATGTAAGATGGCATTGTGATTTTTACTAAATCAAACAACTCGAGCTCCGCTGGTTACAAGTCAATCTGGGCGTAGCTCGATTTGTTAATGCATTATAACCTGACCAAAAAATTAGAAGTGGGAAGTTTGAGTCCCCACCCCATATATTGTTAAACGAAGGAAAAAAAAAACTAACAAGTTTAGTATATAAAATTTTGAAAGTATAAGTGTATATCAGAGTAGTAATGTTATATAATTACATAGGTTTGAATGAACCTACTTACAAGGAAAAGCTTGGCTGCATACTAGTATGTAGGGATTTTCTTGTACACCACCATAAAATTCTTGACAATTAGGAGAGAGAAATTTTTTTTCTCATTTTCTATCTTTCTCTTCCTTGGTTGTCAAGATTTTAATGGAATATGTAGGAAGATCCCTATATGTCATTATGCAGTCAAGTATTGTTTTCATTACCATATATAGTATATTTTTTATTTAATGTTGTTGTTTTATGCATATTATTTCTTTAACTTATTTGCTTGGATACGATGTTAAATTATCATTTAACCCAAAAATCTCAAATGATAGGTTGCAGTATATATTTAGTACTCTTTAAGCAAATTCGTTATATAATACACCATGTTTATAATACTACTCAACCCAAAGCTTTTTTTGTTTTTGTTTTTTTCGAAAATTGTCCACCTAAAAGTTAAAGCTAAAAGCTAATAATAACTTAAGATTATTATTTTTTTCATAATGTGGGATTGGGGTTTGAACCATAAATTGTCATAAGTACAAGTTTTATGTCAATTGAGTTATACTCATGTTGTTTGTAGCTTAATATTTTATTTAGTGTCTTTTACATTTGCTTAATGTGCTGATAGATGATTAGAACTGCTTTAGAATAATTGTTGTGTTTAACTCTAAGTTTAAAGAATGATAAGAAGTGCTTTTGACCTACCAAATTAATGTACTTTCTTTAAAATTAAGGCAACAACAATTGGTTTTAGAAAATCTAAAAACAACAAAAAAAAGCCCTTAAATGCTTTTAAAGATCAACTAGTTTTCTTTCAAAGGTACATATATAATAACTATTCCATAAAAAAAATACTATTTTCCAAACACATGTTAACACACTTTAATCATTTATTCACTATTCATATTGTTGATGCCAAAATTTAGCCAAGCAACTCACCTGACATCACGTGACATCAACGGTAAATTTGTTGAAGGGGAAGACGTGGCCTGCAAAACAAAAGAAAACTAAGCACCGGTGTGGTGTTTGCCACACTAACTCTGATGCTTAAGTCAGTTAGGAGTTCATGAGAGTAGCAATAAATTAAGAGGAAAAGAACCAATATCTAGTTCCGTCCCCCCACCTTGGGGTGAACCTCTTCTATTTATAGCTGAAATTAGGGTTTTCCCCTTCCTTTTAGGAGATGGAGTAGCCCTAGAGATTGATTCAGGCCCATTGGGCCTCCATGGGCTTGTTTCTCCTCTAGGCTTCTATCATTCTGACTTTCTTAGAGCTAGGTCCAAATTCACCCATAACATTAAGCCCCCACTCTTGAATTGGGATTCAGGGGTGGCCACTGTTGATATAAGTCAAAACACCTTAAGCTCAATTTAAGAGTATAATTCTCCCCTGTGCCAATTTGTTATCTTGCAAAAAGACTCGTCTGACCTTTTATAATTCGCTTTGCTTGTATGAAATATCTTGGGTTTTGGCCTCAACTACAAGTGTAGTTTACTGTTTTGAAGCCCCCTGTGTAGGTGTTGCTACTCCTACAAGGACATTTTTATAAGTTGCTGACCTCGGGGAGTATAGGTGTTGCCACTCCCACGAGGAACCTTGGGAGTATAGGCGTTGCCACTCCTAAGGACCTTTTTATAAGTTGCTAACCTCGGGGAGTATAGGCGTTGCCACTCCCATGAGGAACCTTGAGAGTATAGGCGTTGCCACTCCCAAGGACCTTTTGATAAGTTGCTAACCTCGGGGAGTATAGGCGTTGCCACTCCTAAGGACCTTTTTATAAGTTGCTAACCTCGGGGAGTATAGGCGTTGCCACTCCCATGAGGAACCTTGAGAGTATAGGCGTTGCCACTCCCAAGGACCTTTTGATAAGTTGCTAACCTCGGGGAGTATAGGCGTTGCCACTCCCACGAGGAACCTTGAGAGTATAGGCGTTGCCACTCCCAAGGACCTTTTGATAAGTTTCTAACCTCGGGGAGTATAGGCGTTGCCACTCCCAGGAGGAACCTTGAGAGTATAGGCGTTGCCACTCCCAAGGACCTTTTGATAAGTTGCTAACCTCGGGGAGTATAGGCGTTGCCACTCCCACGAGGAACCTTGAGAGTATAGGCGTTGCCACTCCCAAGGACCTTTTGATAAGTTGCTAACCTCGGGGAGTATAGGCGTTGCCACTCCCACGAGGAACCTTGAGAGTATAGGCGTTGCCACTCCCAAGGACCTTTTGATAAGTTGCTCAGCTACTCGGGATCTCTGCACGTCGTGTTCCCTCGTGAAATAACGTTAGTAGATAGCATTATGTTGATAGGGGAAAAAGACTAATCATTGATTGAAACATAATTAGCTTGCAAATTATGAATAGTTTGCATTCAATAGATCAATAGATACACATAAAGTAATAAGAATGTATCAGAACTCGCAATTACGAATTGAGTAATAGACATTTAGTTAATAAGGGTAGGTAGAGAACATACCCAGAATGTTGAGCCCATGAGATGGTAAAGACCTTCGTTCGGCTAATATGAGCTATCTTACTTGAATTTTTCACTCCATATTGTTGTATTCAAAATTAGAAATAAAAATCTTTGTAATATGAAGATGTCATAGAACAATTTATGAAGTAAATAAATAACTTATTTATATATTCCACTTAATTTTGACTTTTGATTTATTCCAAGCAATTTCATAATTTCCAATTTGAAATATAGATTAAGTCTATATTTCATCCATGAATATCATACGGAAGAATATATATAATAATAATAATGGTGCAAAAAATCTAATAAAAACAATGAGTTCGGAGTATTAAACCAAATATATTCAGTCTTTTTGAAGATATTCTCACCCAAACTAATAATTTTGATTTGGACAAATAGTTAATTAGTTTTTCTTGAAAATTTAGAATCAAATCTCATGCGACCAAATCTTCTTATTTAAATCAAATCACATATATATATATATATATAAGTTTAAATCTAAAATTTGATTTAAATCACTTCCAATCTTGCATTTAAAACTACATAATTTATCTCTAAAATTAATTGATTGTAAATAGAATTGAAAATTGGCAAACGTTGATATAACTAACAAATTTTTGTACATTCTCTCAAAATAAAATGTTGTACATTATTTGAAAATTTAAGCAAATTTGATTAAGGAATCTTTCCAACAATTTGTGTTTAAAATTTTAAAGATAAAGTAACAAATCTACTTGAAAAATATGAATATTTAAAATCTTAAAGATAAAGTAAATATTTGAAAAATATTCACTAAAAATAGTCCCAAGATATCCATACCTTAATGCAGCAGTTGGGTTCAATTTCAAATGGAATTGCAGTGGCTAGATAGAGTGATTTTCCGGCGGCGGCGATTGGATTTTGCAATTCATGGTGGGCTGTGTTTCCATCATAGTTGATTTTGCGTTTTTTGAATCGACCGGCCGGTGGGACTATCGTTTCGAAGCTCCACTCAAGCACACAAATAGAAAAATCTGGAGCAATACAAACTATTCATAGATTCAAGAGAAAAGTTACTTCTGGTAGATCTGAGATTATTGAATTGACCAAATCTCCAACGTTTATCCGATTGTAGAACAATGGATGGATTTGGATTGGATTCTGCATAAAATTAGTAAGCATACATGGTCTTCTATGCATTGTACCATGAAAATTCCCATCCCCATTCAAAGGCCAACTTGGGCTCAAATTTGTTTGACCCAATAGAGAGAGAAACAACAACATGTTGTATAAGTTATATATTTGAAGTAAACTCTCAAACATACCGAAACAGAAACTACGCCAATCCAGTCCTCAATCGTCACACAAACCATACACAGAGAAATCAAAGGGACTCAAGCGCAGGAATCTAGAATCGCACGCGGGAAAATGACTTTTAAAAACTTAAAATATTGATTAGCATATTGAACGCAAACAATGTGCAATTTTTACCAAGCTTCCTTTCCCACAGACGGCACCAACTGTTGATGCCAAAATTTAGCCAAGCAACTCACCTGACCTCGACATCAACGGTAAATTTGCAAAACAAAAAAAAACTAAGCACCGATGTGGTGTTTGCCACACTGACTCCGATGCTTAAGTCAGTTAGGAGTTCATGAGAGTAGCAAGTAAATTAAGAGGAAAAGAACCAATACCTAGTTCCGTCCCCCCACCTTGGGGTGAACCTCTTCTATTTATAGCTGAAATTAGGGTTTTCCCCTTTTAGGAGATGGAGTAGCCCTAGAGATTGATTCAGGCTCATTGGGCCTCCGTGGGCTTGATTCTCGCTTCTATCATTCTGACTTTCTTAGGGTTAGGTCCAAATTCACCCATAACACATATTAACCTAAATTACTATATTCAACCCAAAAACTTTAAGCTAATTAGATACTTTGGTATGATACTACATTAAATTATCATCCAACGTCTAGATCCAAAAGCACATAAGCCTTATCGTAGTATATTTAATCTTTTATACATATTCTTCACAGGTATATAGTTAACGAATATAACGAGTTCAAATGCACCGACAAGTTCTTGAGAGACACCGTCTTAAACTTCATGATGGCGGGGCGAGACGCTTTCAGCGCAACTCTCTCATGGTTGTTCTTCATCCTCTCAAAGAATCCAATTGTGGTAGAAAAGATCCGAGAAGAGCTCAACGGCACAACAATCCCACAGAGCGAAGAATCTCAAAAACAACCAAGAATATATATTCACCATTGAAGAGCTCAACAACCTCGTTTACTTGCATGGAGCCTTGTGCGAAACACTTCGTCTCTATCCTGCAGTACCGTTTCAGCACAAATCTCCAGCAGAAGCCGACACCCTTCTGAGCGGCCACCGTGTGAAGCCGCACACGGCGGTCATCGTCTCGTTGTACGTGTTGGGAAGAATGAGGTCTGTTTGGGGAGAGGATTGTGAAGAGTTCAAACCAGAGAGATGGATTTCGGATGAAGGGACGATGAAAAGAGAGCCTTCGTATAAGTTCTTCAGTTTCAATGCAGGGCTGAGGAGTTGTTTGGGAAAAGGAGTGGCTTTTTCCCAGTTGAAGATTGTTTCAGCTGCCATTATTTATAACTACGACATCAGAATTGAGCTTCCAAAAACCATCGGGGGGAGGAGAGACCAAGTGATAGTTTTCTTCTTTGTTACCTACTTTTTAAAAATAAGCCAAATTTGAAAACTAAAATGAAATAGTTTAGGCCTCGTTTGATAACCATTTGATTTTTTATTTTTGGTTTTTGGAAATTAAGCTAATACACACCTATTCCTACCTATGAGTTTCTTTGTTTTAGTATCTATCTTCTTCCTTGTTTTAAAAAAACCAAGTCAAATTTTGAAAAAAAAAATTGTAACGACCCTACTTTTCATGACTAGATCCTAGAGTCGTTACCACATACATATCATTCTACTTCTAAGAACAGCGAGGGAATGACATTTAAAGTAAAACATACTTAGAAATTTTGCGAAACTTTTCAACCTGGGATCCCAGTTAAAACAGAACAAAAGAAACCTTTAGTTATTCAAACAAACTTAGCGCGGAAATAACCTTAAAACAATCGCAATACAAGTTCAAAAGAATAATAACGAAACAATAAATCCGGAAGACTATCCTAAGGAAATCCATGACTCAGCAGCACTCCGTCACGCGTTCAGCACACCTTTACCTCTACCTGCAGTTATATGTAAGGGAAAAGAATGAGTATTTAAGAAAATACTCAGTACGTAGCAATACTTCTGGACACTTGCAGCAATCAAGGTTTTAACATTTTATTCGAGTTAAGAGCCTAAGGGTTAGGTCATCTCATTCTCATTCATTTCATTTCATTTATCTGTAGTTCAGGTCTCGTGATCAATTAGCTCACCTATATATACAAGTTTGCCAACTCACTGGTAGTGCACAAGCGGGAGTTTTGGGAGAGGTCTCTACTCCTACTGATGGTAGATGGCACCCAGTCAGTGGAGCTAAGTCTCATCCCTCAAGGCACTAATGGGCGCGTAGCGCTCTAAACTACCATTTCACTAGTGGGGCGTTCATGGGTTTAAGTCAGAAATTAACTTCCACAGTTAGTAAATGGCACCTAGTCTGCGAAGCCAAGTCCCGCCCATTAAGCCCCTCATTTCAGTCTAATACATCTCAGTCCTAGGTGTTTAATTGACACGACCCCTAAGGCACCAGCCTATTCCTTTCCCTTTCTTAATCCTTTTCCTATTTTTTAACTGCAACCCAGTTAACCAAATCCTTTTCTTTTACGGAGAATATTGACAGGCTAAACCGATAAGCACCATCCCAACTCAATCAATCTCAAGAACAAGAAACGAAGGCGACGGCCACCCTCCTAAACAGAGAAAAACACAAACTCCCCGTTGTCCACAACAATGCCAGTCAGCCACAAAATATACATCAGACACGCACTCGCTCCTATCACACAACACATATATGCAGTAGCCATATTCTCGAAACTAACGCAACATATCACCTCAGTCTCAATCCGAACAACATATACACATTCTCATGCTAGGAGTAAACAGTCATTTCAAAACATAAACATTTCATTCCAATGCAACAAGTTACTTACCATATTCAGCTACCATACAATGTATCCAAAACATGAAATTTGATTCCAACTAGCTACTTAAATTCCAAGGCAACTTAAGGATTAAATCCGACTCATGCTATTTTAAACCATTCTCAACTAAAATGGGTTTAAAGCATAGAATTTATTTCAAAGGGCTACTTACCTTAGTGAAGGAGATACTTGATTAACCTTCAAGAACTTCCTTAACTCCAAGGTTCTTAAGCAAGCTACAACAAGGAAAGAACTCTTAATAAAATAGGGACTCTAATCCAAGCATTCAACTAAGAACCCATTAAATTTGGGGATAATTTAACAACCAAAACTCACCCAAAACAGAACCACGGCTTGCTGTCCAGCAGTCCCAAATCGCTCAAATTCGACAATTCGGCCTCCAAACGCCACGGGCACCTTGAAATCGGAAGCTAAAATCAATGGGTATCCATGATTAAACATTAAATTGCCCAAAACACCTTAAATCTCACTTACCCACTAACCGGAATCGTCGAACATATAAGTTGCGTGAGGCTGTTTATCTTAAGGCGGTGGCGGCGACAATCGATTCCGAGACAACGTAGGCGGCGACTGAGCCACGGACAGCGGCGAGGCGGCGGCGGCGTGCGGGTTGTTTGCGGTAGTTGACTGAGAGGGAAACGAGAGGGAGCCGAGTGAGAGAGAGAGAGAGAGAGAGAGAGAGAGACGAAAAAGAGAGAGAGGGAAAGCACTTACCGGCGGCGAGCGACGGCGTGCGGAACGGCGGTGGCGGTGAGCTGAAGGCGGCGGCGCGAGCAACGGTGGCGGCGTGCTGAAGGCGGCGGCGTGCGGGTTGCTGAGAGAGAGTTGCGAGGGAAAGAGGCCGAAAGGGAGAGAGAGGGCGTGAGAGGGAGCTAAGATTTTCTTTTCCCTTTTTCTTTTTTTCTTTTTTTTTTTTTAAGCCTGATTGACCGAAAATTTGGGGGGAAGTTTCCCCCCATTTCCTTTCCCCCTTTTTGACCGGGCAACTGCCCATTTCTCTTTTTTTTTTTTTTTTTAAAACTGCTACATCATACTAACCTTAAAAGAACTTTCGTCCTCGAAAGTTGCTAGTACTGGAACAACTCTGGATACTTGGCCGTCATTTCATCTTCTTTCTCCCACGTTGCCTCTTCCGACAAATGGTTTCACCAAAGGACCTTTACGAGTGTTATCTCGCGATTACGAAGGACCTTCACTTCTCTATCAAGAATTAGCATAGGTCTCTCCTCATAAGTCAAGTTCTTGCTAAGTTGCAAGGGTTCATAGTCCACTTTGTGGGCTGGATTTGCCAAATACTTCCGTAACATAGAAACATGGAAAACGTTATGAACCGCTGAAAGCGAAGGCGGTAAGGCTAAACGGTAGGCTACTGGACCAATTCGTTCCAAAATCTCAAACGGACCGATGAAACGTGGACTGAGCTTGCCTTTTCTTCCAAACCTCAAAACTCCTTTCATTGGAGCTACCTTCAAGAAAACATGATCACCTACGTCAAACTCCAAATCACTTCTCCTTGTATCTGCATAGCTCTTCTGTCGGCTTTGAGCCGTTAACATCCTCGATCTGATTGTGCGAATAGCCTCGCTGGAGGCTTGAATCAATTCAGGTCCCAACAACTGACGTTCTCCGACCTCATCCCAATAAACAGGGGACCTGCATCTCTTCCCATAGAGGGCCTCAAACGGTGACATACCGATGGTTGCTTGATAACTATTGTTATAAGCAAATTCCATTAAGTGCAGGTGTGCATCCCAACTACCTGAGAAATCCAAGACGCATGCTCGCAACATATCCTCTAAGGTTTGGTTCAACCGCTCAGTTTGACCATCTGTCTGAGGGTGAAATGCAGTACTGAAACGCAACTGAGTACCCAAGGCTCTTTGCAGACTCCTCCAGAAGTTAGACGTGAACCGAGGGTCTCTATCTGACACGATCGATACCGACACACCATGAAGCTTGACTATCTCTGTCATATATAACTGTGCCCACTTTTCAACAGTGTAAGTAGGCTTCCCAGGGAGAAAATGCGCTGACTTGGTGAGTCTGTCGATAATGACCCAAATCACGGTGTAACCCTTGGCCGTTCTAGGCAACCCTGTGATGACGTCCATAGATATATGCTCCCACTTCCATTCTGGGACACTCAGCGGCTGCAACAAGCCTGCTGGTTTCTGTCTCGGGGCCTTTACTTGCTGACAAACAAAACACTTACTAACAAACTCAGCTATCTCTCTTTTCATGCCCTGCCACCAGTAATACTGTTTTAAATCATGGTACATTTTCGTACTTCCTGGATGGATTGAAAAAGGTGAACTATGTGCCTCTGCTAATAATTCCTGTTTGAGATCGGCATTCCCAGGTACGCATAAGCGACCCTGGTAACACAAGCCGAGGTCTGAAGATAAGGAGAACTCGTTCACCTGCCCCGCCTCTACTTGACTGCTTTTAACAACGATGTCAGGGTCACTTGGTTGGGCATCTATGATCCTTTGTCTCAAGCTCGACTTAACTGTCAACTGAGCTAGGCGTGCTGTAACTTCGTCCACTGCAACCATAATCTCTGCACGTTCCAAGTCATCCAATATACGAGACTGAGTAGTAATCAAAGCAGACGCATGAGCAGTCTTCCTACTGAGGGCATCTGCAACCACATTTGCCTTGCCCGGGTGGTACTGGATGTCACAATCATAATCTTTCACTAACTCTAACCATCTTCACTGCCTCATATTCAACTATTTCTGGGTGAAGAGGTATTTCAGACTTTTGTGGTCCGTGAAGATTTGGATTTTCTCTCCGTATAAATAGTGTCTCCAAATCTTCAAGGCAAAGACCACTGCTGCCAATTCCAAGTCATGGGTCGGGTAGTTCTTCTCATAATCTTTCAGCTGACGAGACGCATAAGCAATAACCTTACCATGCTGCATTAACACACAACCCAGTCCCTTCTTTGAAGCATCACTGTAAATAACGAATTCTCCTGAACCATCAGGTACTGTAAGTACCGGTGCCGAAATAAGTCTTTGCTTAAGCTCTTGGAAGCTTGCCTCACAAGCTTCGTTCCACAAAAACGGAGTACCCTTTCGAGTCAACTGAGTTAGGGGTGCAGCAATACTGGAAAAGCCTTGCACAAAAAGACGGTAATATCCTGCTAACCCCAAGAAACTCCGAATCTCACTGACTAAAGTGGGTCGAGACCAATTGGTCACTGCCACTATTTTGGCTGAATCTACTGTGACACCTTCCTTCGACACCACGTGCCCTAAGAAGGAAACTCGTTGTAGCCAAAACTCACATTTAGAGAATTTGGCATACAACTTATTCGTTCTTAAGGTGATTAGAACTCTCCTGAGATGATCCTCATGTTCCTCTTCTGTCTTGGAGTAGATAAGAATGTCGTCGATAAAAACAATCACGAAAGAATCAAGGAATTCCTTAAATACTCTGTTCATCAAGTCCATGAAAACTGCAGGAGCATTAGTAAGCCCAAAGGACATCACAGTAAATTCGTAATGCCCATACCTGGTTCGAAAAGCTGTCTTAGGTATATCGTCCTCTCTAATCCTCAGTTGATGATAACCTGACCGTAGATCTATTTTAGAAAACACTGCTGCACCTTGAAGCTGATCAAAGAGGTCATCAATCTTGGGCAGAGGGTATCTGTTCTTTATGGTCACTTTGTTCAGCTCCCGGTAGTCGATGCACAAACGCATTGTCCCATCCTTCTTTTTCACAAATAAAACTGGAGCACCCCATGGCGAGACGCTGGGGAGTATATAACCTTTGTCCAACAGCTCCTGAATCTGCACCTTAAGCTCTTTCAATTCCGCTGGAGCCATCCTATATGGAGCTTTAGAAATGGGATTAGTCCCTGGCTCAAGTTCAATGCAGAAGTCAACCTCTCGTGCAGGCGGTAGTCCTGTCAGATCCTCCGGGAACACATCTGTGAATTCCCTCACTACCGGTATTGAGGTCATTGATACCTCGGTGTTCCTTGTGTCAACCAAGCTAGCCAGTAAGCCCCAAGCTCCTTTGCTAATCAATTTCCTCGCCTTCATTGCGGAGACCACCTTAGGAGCACCTTGATCATCGATCCTTTAAACTTGAAGCTTGCCTCTGACGGAGGGTTAAAGATAACCTCCTTGCGATAACAATCTATGTTGGCATAATTAGAAGCCAACCATTCCATTCCCAAGATAACATCAAAATCACTCATATCAAGGGCGATCAATGTCACATCCATTGATCGATCAGACACTATCATTTGGCAGGCTTTCACCGTTTCCCTAGCTAGTAACGTTATCCCCGCAGGGGTGGAGACTGACAAAACATAGCCCAGAGGCTCTAGTTCTAGGTTGGCTTGACTTACAAATGATGCAGAAATAAAAGAATGCGTTGAACCCGAATCAAACAACACAAAAGCATAATGGCCGAGGATAGGGATGGTACCTGTCACCACTGCGTTAAGGTTCTCTGCCTCTTGTCGGGTAGTGGCAAATATCTTGCCCTGATGTTGTGCCGGTCTTACCCCGGATGCCGGATTTGAACTGGACGGCTGTTCGGCATAATTAGTTTTCTTCTGATTACAATTCGGCGCAATATGCCCTTTCCGGCCACACTTGAAACAAACACGGGTCCCTGCCAAGCAACGACCCCAGTGGTACTTCTTACACGTCTGACATAATGGCCTATCCTGGTTAGGCCCTAGCTGATTCTGTGCTTTCTGTCGACGGTCCTGGGGCGGACCTCGTCTAGGGTATCGGTGTCCCCGCTGTGTGTTCGAGCTCATCTGATCGTACCTCCGCTTATGACCCGAGGAAGGTTCTGAAGAGACAACTGACGGTCGTCGATCGATCAGCTCTGCCACCCTGACTGCTATGGCATAGTCTTGGGGTTCATGGGCTGCCACACTGCCCTGAATCTCTTCCCTTAAGCCTGTGATGAAACGTTCTACCTTATCAGCCTCTACAGCTACCAGGGCAGGAGCAAACCGAGACAGTCTGGCAAACTCTGTCTCATATTCCTCTACGGTTCGGTTTCCCTGCGTGAGAGCCACAAACTCCGCTTTCTTCTTGAATCGGGAGGCTGTAGGGTAATATTTCCTAAAGAATTCCCCCCTGAACTGAGTCCATGTGACAGGTCCGTTGCTGACGTCTATAGTCCTCTCGATTGACTGCCACCAAATCAAGGCGTTATCTCGTAACAGGAACACAGCGCAGTAAACTTTCTGGTCCTCCGGGCAGTTCATGTGGCGAAAGACAGTCTCGATGGAGGACAGCCACAACTCTGCCACCGTGGGGTCCCTTGAGGCTCCATCGAACGGACAGGGATCCCACTTCCTAAAATCTCTCAGGCACCTAGCCTCCCGCGATAGGGTGGCTTCGTTGTTCTGAGGCGCTTGGGCCTGTCGTCCCGCAAGCACGCCCGCAACTGCAGCCTGAACTGCGGTCTGAACTATTGCCTGGATATCCACTGTGACAGGTCCTACCGCAGGTCCCAGCTGTCCACCCGGCTGTTCCACTTGTGGGTTTTTCGGTAGATCTCCTCCTTGCTCCACAGGTGGCACAGCTTGTTCAGGGGCTGTACGACCCCTACCACGACCTCTTCCTCGACCTCTTCCACGACCTCGGGGAGGCATGATCTATTACACAAAAATCTTTTATCATCTTACTAAACAAGCTCGATTCCTTTAAACCATTCATCGATATCAAACATCATTCATACTTTTCCACAACATGAGACTTTTCGAATACATATAACATTTGCAAGCTACAAAAAAAACAAACGTGTACCTGGCGTGACCGGGTGCTTGCTGACAAGCCATGGATATACCTAAGGTTTACGATGTAAACCAGTCTACAGAACCTATAACCTAGAGCTCTGATACCAACTGTAACGACCCTAATTTTCATGACTAGATCCTAGAGTCGTTACCACATACATATCATTCTACTTCTAAGAACAGCGAGGGAATGACATTTAAAGTAAAACATACTTAGAAATTTTGCGAAACTTTTCAACCTGGGATCCCAGTTAAAATAGAACAAAAGAAACCTTTAGTTATTCAAACAAACTTAGCGCGGAAATAACCTTAAAACAATCGCAATACAAGTTCAAAAGAATAATAACGAAACATGAAATGCGGAAGACTATCCTAAGGAAATCCATGACTCAGCAGCACTCCGTCACGCGTTCAGCACACCTTTACCTCTACCTGCAGTTATATGTAAGGGAAAAGAATGAGTATTTAAGAAAATACTCAGTACGTAGCAATACTTCTGGACACTTGCAGCAATCAAGGTTTTAACATTTTATTCGAGTTAAGAGCCTAAGGGTTAGGTCATCTCATTCTCATTCATTTCATTTCATTTATCTGTAGTTCAGGTCTCGTGATCAATTAGCTCACCTATATATACAAGTTTGCCAACTCACTGGTAGTGCACAAGCGGGAGTTTTGGGAGGTCTCTACTCCTACTGATGGTAGATGGCACCCAGTCAGTAGAGCTAAGTCTCATCCCTCAAGGCACTAATGGGCGCGTAGCGCTCTAAACTACCATTTCACTGGTGGGGCGTTCATGGGTTTAAGTCAGAAATTAACTTCCACAGTTAGTAAATGGCACCTAGTCTGCGAAGCCAAGTCCCGCCCATTAAGCCCCTCATTTCAGTCTAATACATCTCAGTCCTAGGTGTTTAATTGACACGACCCTCTTCTAAGGCACTAGCCTATTCCTTTCCCTTTCTTAATCCTTTTCCCTTTAGGACCCCTTAACCCTTGCTATTTTTTAACGGCAACCCAGTTAACCAAATCCTTTTCTTTTACGGAGAATATTGACAGGCTAAACCGATAAGCACCATCCCAACTCAATCAATCTCAAGAACAAGAAACAAAGGCGACGACCACCCTCCTAAACAGAGAAAAACACAAACTCCCCGTTGTCCACAACAATGCCAGTCAGCCACAAAATATACATCAGACACGCACTCGCTCCTATCACACAACACATATATGCAGTAGCCATATTCTCGAAACTAACGCAACATATCACCTCAGTCTCAATCCGAACAACATATACACATTCTCATGCCAGGAGTAAACAGTCATTTCAAAACATAAACATTTCATTCCAATGCAACAAGTTACTTACCATATTCAGCTACCATACAATGTATCCAAAACATGAAATTTGATTCCAACTAGCTACTTAAATTCCAAGGCAACTTAAGGATTAAATCCGACTCATGCTATTTTAAACCATTCTCAACTAAAATGGGTTTAAAGCTTAGAATTTATTTCAAAGGGCTACTTACCTTAGTGAAGGAGATACTTGATTAACCTTCAAGAACTTCCTTAACTCCAAGGTTCTTAAGAAGGCTACAACAAGGAAAGAACTCTTAATAAAATAGGGACTCTAATCCAAGCATTCAACTAAGAACCCATTAAATTTGGGGATAATTTAACAACCAAAACTCACCCAAAACAGAACCACGGCTTGCTGTCCAGCAGTCCCAAATCGCTCAAATTCGACAATTCGACCTCCAAACGCCACGGGCACCTTGAAATTGGAAGCTAAAATCAATGGGTATCCATGATTAAACATTAAATTGCCCAAAACACCTTAAATCTCACTTACCCACTAACCGGAATCGTCGAACATATAAGTTGCGTGAGGCTGTTTATCTTAAGGCGGTGGCGGCGACAATCGATTCCGAGACAACGTAGGCGACGACTGAGCCACGGACAGCGGCGGCTGAAGGCGGCGGCGTGCGGGTTGCTTGCGGCGGTTGACTGAGAGGGAAACGAGAGGGAGCCGAGTGAGAGAGAGAGAGAGACGAAAACGAGAGAGAGGGAAAGCACTTACCGGCGGCGAGCGACGGCGTGCGGAACGGCGGTGGCGGTGAGCTGAAGGCGGCGGCGCAAGCGACGGTGGCGGCGTGCTGAAGGCGGCGGCGTGCGGGTTGCTGAGAGAGAGTTGCGAGGGAGAGAGGCCGAAAGGGAGAGAGAGGGCGTGAGAGGGAGCTAAGATTTTCTTTTCCCTTTTTCTTTTTTTCTTTTTTTTTTTTTTAAGCCTGATTGACCGAAAATTTGGGGGGAAGTTTCCCCCCATTTCCTTTCCCCCTTTTTGACCGGGCAACTGCCCATTTCTCTTTTTTTTTTTTTTTTTTTTAAACTGCTACAAAAATAGTTTCCAAAAACTTGTTTTTGATTTTGAAATTTGGCAACGAATTCAAATGGTTCATTAACAAAGATAAAAATCATTGTAGGGAATTTGGGTGAAAGCAAACATAATTTTCAAAAACAAAAAAACCAAAAGCCAAATGGTTATCAAACGGGGCCTTAATTTTTTTAAAAAAAATTGTTTTGAAATTTGGCTAGAATTGAAATGGTTTATTTTTTTTCTTATTTTCATTTTAATTTTATTGCAACTGTATTTTATTTCTTTAGCCAGTGATGTTAACGGAATGAAATGAATCTTTTAAATTAACCATCATCTACGACTAAAAATACTTTTTTATAATTATTATTATATATCTAACTATCCTTTGTTTAAAGTAAAATATCTAATGGTCATCCAACTATAAAACTGACAATAATCAGCAATTACTATCAATGAATGGTTTAGCAATGACAATAAAATTTATCAGCACTTACTATCAATGAACTATAAACCCTATATAATAAATACATGGATTAGCAACATCAAATTCGACTCTATCAATGATAGATTGATAGAAATGATTATACGGATAGAATTCATGCACAATTTCTATAATATAGGGGTAAAACGTGAATTATGAAATTTTATTACAATAAATTGTCATATTTGCTATTATTTTTACAATGTGCTATATTTTTTTTTTTTTGGATAAAAGATACTTGCAATGTGCTATATTTGCAATTAGAAAAATCCTAATTGCCACCCTCCGCAATTTTCCTAAAATTTACCTCAAGATCAAAGGGCAGGGTCCATATGAAAATTGTGGAAACAGGCCGAGATCGACCTGACCTTTGGCATAGCTAGACCGCGTCCAGGGCAAAAGACCCAATTTGCACCTTGGCCCAAGCCCAGCAGAAGCGAGCCAAGCCCACTTTTTATGTACACTAAGGGGCCGTTTGGCCCATTGTGTTGGTTATAAGAGTGGGGGCTATTATAAGAGATAACTACATAGATAGTCCAAAATGGACCCACTATTCTCAAATTTGTCCAACTACACTATTTTTTTTTCAAGAATAGACATTGGACCTCCATTTTTTACATGAAAGTCATGGTCATTTTACCAAAGAGTCCTTTGCTTCATCTCTCCTCAATAATGACTGAATACTTTCTCTTTCTCCCATCAATAATGGTCATTTTCTCTCTCTCTCATCAATAATGGTCATTTTCTCTCTCTCCCATCAATAATGGTCAAACATCTCTCACCCATCAATAATGGCTGAATATTTTATCTCTCCCATCAATATTTTCCTTTTTTTCGTTTTTGTGAAATTGGGTAATCTTTTTTTTTCCTGATTTTTTATGTCGATTTGCATCTATTATTTTTTTTTATTTTTTTATTTTTTGTTTTTAGGCTTTAGGGAAATTGTGTAATCTTTTTTTTTTCTTCCTTTTTTTGCCGTTTTGCATTCCATCCTATTATCGATATGATTGATGAGATTGTTTCCATGAATTATATGCCTTAGTGTTCTGTATGCATATTATATCCCGATGTATATGAATTATATATATTAGGTTATGGCTAGAGTAAAAAAAAATTGCAAACATTTGATATCTGATAAATACGAATGTATAATTTTATTATACTGATTATATATTGTATGTTGATATATATATATATGATTGCTGAGATTGTTTCCATGAATATATGTCTTAGTATTCTGTATGCATATTATATCCCGGTGTATATGAATTATATATATTAAGTTATGGCTAGGGTAAAAAAAAATTGCAATCAGTGATAATAGACGGAAAAGTCAAAGAATATTGGGTCGTTGATGGGGATTATTTTTAAAATACAATTCATTGATAAATTATTTTAATAAATACCATGGAATGAATAATATGAAACGAATTATCAAGAAAAACATGTATTTATAGTAGAATTAAACATAGCTACAGAAACTCGGATCCTACGAAAATATATCATAATTAAATAAAATAGAAACTCACTGTAGGTCGTATCTTTTGCCAATCCTCCAATGAAAATCTTCCTGCGAAAACAAAATTATCAAAAAAGTTGTAGTCCATAGAAACCAACAGAAAAGAAAAACAGGAGCCATACAATATGAGAAAGTAACAACTAAGTCATGTTCTAATCAGAAAAACACAAACTCTAGAGCGTTTGCTTGCTATAGTTTCCCGAGAGATAATAATCAAACAGAACAATTGGGCATGAAATTGGAGGAAAGAAAAAAAAAGTGTCCAACATCATTCTAATCGCAGAAACCCCTCAACCCTCAACCCCAGAACCCACCTAAGGGGAAAAAGGACAAAAAGCACACAAAAACACAAAACGAGAAATAACCAGTTCACGCTTAGCCTTATTGAACCTCCAGATTTCTGAAAAATCGAAGACGACACATAACAAGACATAACTGAAAACCCAGTTTGCAATAGTAATTTCTGGTGGGAAAGGCGAAAGTAGAATGGAAGGAATTAGAGGAAGAGAAAAGAAAAGTGGAACCTGGTCTTTTCGGGACGATAGTAAGACCAATTATAGCGACCGGCGAATCGATCATCAATATGGTGGAAGAGATCTGAGTGAGGGAGAGAAGGGGGCAAGATGATTGCCGCTGGAATCCCAAAAGTTTGAAAAATGGAAGGCAAAAAGGCACGAAATAAATTGCATGATTCTTAGAACAAAAGAAAAAAGGAAACAGATAAACGAATTTATTAAAAATGCCCATAATGCATCAAAATCATGAAAATTCAGGGGATAATAATGAATGAAGAGAGATAATATGGAGCAAACTTATTGATGAGAGAGGAAGCCAAAAAGGGCAAATTTGTCACAAAAAAAAAATGAAAATTCTAAATCAGAAAAATTTTCCTATCTTGGACAATTTTGTAAAATGGGGCTTGAAGATGGTCATCAGACATAATTTCTGCTATTATAACCCACCCAGTGTTTGGGACATCAACAAAAATATTAATAATGGGTGAAGTGGATTATTTTTACCCCCGTGTTGCTACAGTAACCACAATTCAACCTACCCGATTATTCTATCCATTCTCTACAGTAACTCTCTCATCTCTTCTTCCATGTGACTCCTTGACTTTTCCGGCGACGACCTCTGGCGACTTTTCCGGCGACCACCGACGACTTTTACTGCGACTTTTTTTTTTTATTTTTTAATCTTTCTTCTCATTTTCATTTTGAAAAATAAAAAAATGAAAAATAAATGGAAAAAAAAAAAAAAGATGTAGAAGAAAAGAAAGGAAAAAAGAGGAAAAAGAATTTTCGGTCGCCAGAAAATTTGTTAGTGGTCGTCAGAAAAGTCGGAAAATTTCTAGGGAGTTAGATACTAGGTTGTCTTTGTACATATATAAATATGGAGTTTTATTACATAATTACTTTTGATAATGAAGTATATGAATGTTTACCTTCATCGGTACCACATTTTTCATTCCAAATTATACTTATCGTATTCAAGTTTATTGTGATAATAATAATTAAAAAAAAATACTACTCAAGTTTTTATTTTATGTGATTTCTATTTTATTTCATTCTTTTGATAATGAAAGTAAAATGAGTTTTCAATAAGCGCTTACCATTTTTGTGTTGGAAATACAAAAATGAAACAAATATGATTTTTCTATATGAAATCATATAAAATGACTTACTTTGTGAAAAAACCATGACTCTATAACTAAGAAAATCAACCCTTACCTTAGGTTATTTTTGTTTCGTTTTAAGTTAAACAGATAATTTAACCCCTATACCCAAAACTTTATTTTTTTTTACAACTAAACCCAAACTTTTTTTTTTTATATTTGCAAAATATGATATTTGACGTACAAAGTTGTATGAGGAAAATAAACAACAAAGTCAGAAAAAAAAACAGTCAACTTGAACATTTGATTCAGAACCCCATGTTAAATAGATCAACACTCCAAACACAGACTATTTTATGTCAGACTAAAATAATTTGCACCCCAAACACAGACTATTTTATCCCAGACTATAATAATCTGCTTCCCAAACACATACTATTATAATCCCCAGATTATTATAACCCCTAGCTATTATAACCAATTCAGCGCCCCAAACAACCCCTAAGTCAAGATCCAATTTAATATTTTTGCAATAGTGTTTCAAAAACCAAAATAGTTTTTCAAAGTTTGTTTTTGTTTTTGAAATTATTAAGTTAAAAATTTAAATGTTTAAAAAGGTGAAAACTATTGTAAAAAAAAAAATGGGATAAAACCAAGTACAATATCATAATTAATATATTTTGTGACATTTTTCAAACTTGAAAAATGACTAGATAACTACAAAATATCTTGAGCTATGGATACTAAAAGACTAATAATTTATAAGTTGTAGGCTAGGACACACCAATTATTTATCACCTCTAAAGTAATCCCCTACACCATAAACGGTTTTACAGCCTTTTAAGAAAGAATTAGAACCTGATCCTTTGAGTAAAAAGTAGCTATCACAGAAATTAATCATATTCACCATCTGCTTGTAAAACCAAAGAATACATTTATACATATGGTTTGTGAAAACAGAGAGAGGAAATTCAAAAGGACAGAGGATTTGAAGGCTAAATTAAAGGGCAAGATTTTCTGGAGGAAAATCAAGGAGAAGGAAAATATGGAAGGGAGATCTTTAACAGTAGGAATTAGGAGAGTTGAATGCGTGACCTTCCAATTTGGGTTTTCTAGGTTTGATTTGAATTTGATTGACAGCTCATTTATGTTAATTCATGAGTTGTCTTGTCCAAATGGGTTGGCTGAGAAGCTTTGCTTCACACAGTGAGTGAGTTGGTCATTCTGGGTTTTCTATGACACACATGAAGCTGATGTGGAAACGAGCATTGACGTGAAGTGTTCTTCTTGCTTAACACATCAGGACCTACCTAGAAAGAAAAAAGATGAACATTGTCTCACAAGTTATTGGACCAAATAAAATCATTCACATCTAGTCAATCATTCATAAAATGTCACACTTATAAACTTAGCACCAACCTACCATCTATTACAAAATGATGATGATGATATGATGATATAATGATAATGCAACCAACAACCATAACTCAAAGTCCTATCTGTATCCAATCTCAATCTCAAATGACGCGATTAGAATCTTAGTTTGATGGTTGGATTTCAAAATCTCAAAAAATGGTATCTTGGATACATCAAAGAGTTTTCTTACTCTAAATCCTAACAATCAACACATTTGCTATTTTATAAAACATACCTCAGTTCAAATATGCCAAATTACTTCATTCAAATATTCAAAATCCATGATAACAACATACTCTTCTTAATTAAACTTATCGCACTTTTACTTGGAGAAAACCCTATCAACACAAATCTTCAAACCAACATTTATGCATATAAACAAGATGAATCATTAAAAATAACTTTTTCTTTGAGCGTAAAAATCAAAAAGTCATTTGAATAGGGTTACAAAAAAACGTCTAATTAGGTAATTGATCAGAAATTGCAAAAATTATGGTAAAATTATAGGTTTTTAAAAGGGCTGGTTACATATATAAGAAAATTGACCAAAATATTAGCAAAAATTGCAGCCCGCGAAAAGAATTGCAAAATGACAAAACATTATACTCAGAGGGTCTAAATTACTAAATTACCCTTCCTATCACTAATAGAATCTATCAGTGATAAAATTATATCACTAATAGAAATGTATTACTAAATAGTTTTCTATTAGTGATAGAAATCTAACTTTCTTTCACATTTCTATCATTTATTTACATATCACTTATAGATTTCTATCAGTGATAGAAATAATCTATCACTTATAGACTGATAGAAACGTATCATTTAGATTTCTATTAATGATAGAAAGTTAGATTTCTATCACCAAATGGTAGTAAAACCGTTGGGAAATCAAAGGAAATGCCAACGGTTTAAAAAACCGTTGGTGGATATCCTAAAACCCAATGCCAACGGTTTTTAAATGGTCAGAAACTAACGGAATACTAACGGTTCTTCTAACCGTCGGTTTTCTTCTAATTCCCAACGATTTTGATTATCGTTGGTATTTTCTCCGATTTCCCAACGATTTTCAAAAAACCGTTGGCATTAGCTGCCCTGACGTGGTTTTGCCAACGGTAAACCCGACGATGAAAAAAACTGTCAGCAAGATCTACGCCAACGGTTTTTAGAGTATCCTCGACGGTTTTTTTCGTTGGCATATCCAAAAAATCTTGTAGTGATTCAGCTCGCTAATTTAAAAATTTTAGAGATTTCGGCTCACATCATTCAGATTCTCTTGCATTCTCTACACCAACAATACCGATCTAAAGGTTTCTATTGGTGATAGAAATAGTTATATCCGTCAATTACTTTATACTGTACATTCTAATAGGATCAACCTGGAAAAAAAAACATAAAAATATTATCTGAATCTCGGAGTGGTCCAAAATCACCCACAACAAGAGTGTATGTCCAAAATTAAAAGACATGTCTGAGGTCTATTGTATCTCTAACATGTTTATTTATTTTTTTTTTTTGAAAAAATCTCTAACATGTTTGTTTAGACATTGGTTTAAAAAATCATCCTCATATGTATGCATATGGTAATTTTCAAAATTAAAAGACCATATATAGAACTCGATAGATTCAAACTACCTGACTCAAGAGAGAAGGAAATAGTATCTTAACCAACCAAGAAATTTAAAAGACTATATATATATATTTTCACGAAGATGGATTCTTAACACACTAATAGATACAGTTCCACTCTAGCACACATTTAAAGTTTTTTTTCTTTTTTTTTTTAAACAACTAAATCCAAGAACAAACATCAATACATTTTTGCCTTAAATTCAAATCATACAGTCATACACATAGCTTATTTATTATATATATATATATATATATATATAGATATAGACAAACAGGCACATTCAAATACTAATTACCATACATTAAAACCACCATTATTAAAAAGAGAACCTGTTAGAAACCCTAACATTGAACCCTCTGTTCATGTGAAGCATTATAGAAGAAACTGGAGCAACAACACCATTGTTTCCTTCAACAGCTTGAATGTCGTAGTTATGGATAATGGCAGCTGAAATAATCTTCAAGTAGGAAAATGTCACTCCCTTCCCCAAACAAGTCCTCGGCCCTGCATTGAAACAGAAGAACTTATACGAAGGCTCTCTTTTGATCGTCCCCTTTTCCGAAATCCATCTCTCTGGTTTGAATTCTTCGCAATCCTCTCCCCAAACAGACCTCATTCTTCCCAGTGCGAACAGCGAGAAGATTATCATCGTGTGTGGCTTCACGTGGTGGCCGCTCGGAAGGGTGTCGGCTTCTGCTGGAGATCTGTGCTCGAATGCAATCGGAGGATAGAGACGAAGCGTTTCGCATAAGGCTCCATGCAAGTAAACGAGGTTGTTGAGGTCTTCAATGGAGAATATTATTCTTTGTTGTTGTTTTTGTGGGTTTATTATGCCTTCGAGCTCTTCTCGAATCTTTGTTAACATGATGGGGTTCTTGGAGAGGGTGTAGAAGAGCCAACAGAGAGTTATGCTGAAAGCGTCTCGGCCTGCGATCATGAAGGTTAAGACCGTATCTCTCAAGAACTTGTCGTTGCAGTTGAGTCCTTCGTGTTCGTCTACCATATACCTGTTACAAATATGTTTAAAAAAAAGTGCTCATTGTAATTTAGGTCCGTTTGATAACTGTATAGTTTTTAGTTTTTGAAAATTAAGCTTATAAACGCTGCTTTCATCTACAAGTTTCTTTGTTTTATCAATACCTTTTTTCTATGTTTTCAAAAACTAAGTCAATTTTTTAAAACTAAAAAAAAAAGTTTTCGAAAACTTGTTTTTTGTTTTTGGAATTTGACTAGGAATGTGTCTTTGACAAAAATGAAAATCATGGTGGGAAAATCGGGAGAAAACAAGTATAATTTTATAAAATTAAAAACAAAAAACGAAATGGTTATCAAATTGAGTATATATGGTATCAAAACAGGAGGTTAATTGTGTGGGTTAAGAATATATGCATATATATAACCTATGAAGTTTTGGGGTTAAAAGTTAATATAATACTAATATCAAATTAGGAAGTTCTATATGTTATGATTTAGAATATCCTATAATAGATTAAATAGTGTGTAATTAGCTATCAACTTAATAAACTTATGAGTCTAGTAGTAATTAAATTAAACCATGGTACCAAAGTTCCTATGTTAAAAATATCAAATAAAAATGAAAGTTGAATTATAAGTTTGGTCTTTGAACTCATAAATATATCTAATAAGTGCCAACTTTGCAAATGTAGGTATAATTTTAAAAAACTGGGTCAAACTTTAAATTCTCTCTTTCTTTCTATTTTTTTTTTAATATGATTTTAAAAGTATTTGATATGTTTCTAAATTTCCAAAGGTTATGTTTAATAAAGTCTTTAAACTTTAAAAATATATACCTTACCAAGTTAAGGTTATATAGAATATCCAAAATTTTAATTTTGTATCAAATAATAGTTTCTAATTTATTAGATAAAGTTTAAAAACTTTTTTTTTTTTTAATTTTTTTGAGATCATAAAGTTTAAAAATTTATTAAAACAAAAGTTGAGATTTCAACCACTTAAAAAGTACACCTTTTTAAACTAGAAACCTATCCTACACAAAATTTAAACTTAAGACAACTTTTAAATATTGGGGCTCATTAGACCAACTCTAGTCAATAAATAGATAAAGAATCTACGAGTTTAGGTTTCATTTGATAACCATTTGGTTTTTTATTTTTGGTTTTTGAAAACTAAGCTTATAAACACTACTTCGACCTATAAATTTCTTTGTTTTTTTTTTTTTTTTGAAAAGTTTTTCTTTGGTTTGTTATCTCTCTTATTCCCATGTTTTTAAAAACAATTCAAGTTTTGAAAACTAAGATCCCGTTTGATAACCATTTAGGCTCCGTTTGATAACCATTTGGTTTTTGGTTTTTGGTTTTTGAAAATTATGCTTGTTTCTTCCCAATTTCCTTACCATGGTTTTCATCTTTCTCAATGACACATTTGAATTCCTAGCCAAATTCTAAAAACAAAAATAAGTTTTTGAAAACTAAGGCCCCGTTTGATAACTATTTGGTTTTTTGTTTTTGGTTTTTGAAAATTAAGCTTAAAAACACTACTCCCACACATAAGTTTCTTGATTTTGCTATCTATATTCTTCCTATGTTTTCAAAAACCAAGCCAAATTTTGAAAACTAAAAAAAGTAGTTTCCAAAAACTTGTTTTTGTTTTTGGAATTTGGCTAGGAAGTTAAATGTGTCATTGACAAAGATGCAAACCATGATAAGAAAAATGGGGGAAAAACAAGCATAATTTTCAAAAACCAAAAACCAAATGGTTATCAAACGGGGCCTAATTTTTTTAGTTTTCAAAAACCAAGTCAAATTTTGAAAACAAAGAAATGATGTAGATAACAAAACAAAGAAATTTGTGAGTAAAAGTGGTGTTTGTAGGCTTAATTTTCAAAAACCAAAAACGAAATGGTTATCAAACGGTGCCTTAGTTTTTGGTTTATTGTTTTTGAAACTTAAACTTGTGCACACCTACCTCTACCTATAAGTTTCATTGTGCTTAGTATCTACTTTTTCTTCCTTGTTTTTCAAAACATTGTTTTTGTTTATGGAATTTGGCTAGAAATTCAAATGGATCCTTAACAATGATGAAAACCATTGAAGGAAATTTGAGAGAAAATAAACATAATTTTCAAAAACCAAATGGTTATCAAACGGGCCTAAAAAGTAGTTTTCAAAAACTCGTTTGTTTATGATTTTTGAATTTGACTAGAAATTTAGATGTGTTCTCAACAAAGATGTAATCGTGATAAGAAAACCGAGAGAAAACAAATTGAATTTTCGAAAACCAAAAACCAAAATTCAAATGTTTACCCAGCCTTGAATTTTGGTTTCATTAGTGTAATAAATAATCTAACGATATACCATGTGATCAAATCAGCACCACCATCTTGTAGATTATCTTCTTTCATCTCTCGAGCTCGTTTCAAACGCTCTTTCTTTACCGCCATCAAATTAGCAATGACTTGATCTATCGTATCGGTAGCCTTCCTCATCCTCTTGGCCTCTCCAATGTCCAGCTTCTTCAGCAACTCCCAATACATTTTCGGATACAAATGACGAAGAAAAAGCACTTCTTGAACGTCATCCATGGCCTTGGAGAAGGGAATTTCAGGAAACTCAAGAGACAGACTGTTGAGATCGAACCCAGTGACCATCATACAAGTAGTATCAAACGCCAATCTCAAAAACAAATCTTTCAAATCAACCACGCTTCCATTTTCACAGAAGAAGTCGAGCACTGGCATCAGCCCTTTCTCCACCTTCTCCCTGGCGGCTCCGGCCATGAACCGAAGAAACTTCTCGTGGACTATCAGAGACTGAGCGATTCTGCGTTGGGTCTTCCAGGAATCGGAGTCGGAGTTGAAAATCCCATCTCCCAAAACGTCGAAAATGTACTTGAAATCGGGGCCTTTTGGGTATTTTTCGAAGCTGGTGCTCATGATGTGGTGAATGTTGGCGGGATCGACGGTCATCAAGAAGCCTGTATCGGTGAACCAGATGCCTTTGAAGTAGAAAGTGCAGCCAGTTGTCTGCAAGACTTCGGTTATGCGATCGTGGACTCGGTGGATGTGGCGGATGACGGTGGGAATCATTCCGAAAATGGGCCAATTCCATGGAAGCCCATGTGGATTCCATTTGAGGAAGAGAGAAAAGAGGATGAAAATGAAGGCTATTGAAGCGAGAAAAACGGGAAGAATAATGTCGAGAGACGCCATTGAAGAGCTGTGAGCTGGAGCTAGCTTTGTGTTGTGTCGTTGCTTGGTTTTGACTTGATTCCTTGCGGGGAAGCCTTTGTGTTATAATTTATAATGGAGTGGATATCTCTATGTGATATATGTAAGTTAGGTATCTTGGACTTCTAGGGAGTGTTTGGTCCATGGTTTTGGGTTTGGGTGGTTTTGTGTTCCAAACCCAAAACCATGTTTGTCCCATTGTAATCACAACACTATGGTTCCAAACACAACTTCATGGTTTTTCTCTCTAAATCCACCTCAAAACCACTCCAAACCTATGATTTCTCTTTCTTCCATAAAGTTGGTGGGACCCACTATTACTTTATCCATTTTTGTCATAAATGTGGTGGGTCACATCATTTCTCTTTCCATTTTTTCTCACTAGATTTTTACCACGTGCAAGTAATAATTTGACTAAATTATTATGAAGTAAATTTAATTTAAAACTAATTAAAATTCTCTATGCATTCTTATATTATTTTGTTGTTTTCTAATATGACTACTTTAAATATAATATAATATATATTTGATTTATCATAGCAAATGAAGTAACGATAATTATGCTAGATAATAATAAAAATACATTTTAAAGAAATTGGTTTATAAAGTCAAAACTTCTTTATATACAACGTTTTTGGTCAAATTACTGCTTGAAGCGGTCTTGAACCACCAAGATTTTGCTTTTTATCTTTTACTTTTTAATTAAAATAATTAGATTTAACTAAAATAATTATCTTAAGTTTTTTTTTTCAAAATTTCATATTGGTTTTTAAATTTTGTTATCCAATCGTGAAAGTCAATTGTCTTTAAGAATCCAGAGTTTATGCTATATTCAAAATTTTAATTTTTCTCTAAAAAATTAATGGTTCGGTTAATACCCAATTGTTGAAAAATAAATAGTTTGGAAGAATTGTTATAGTTGAGACTGAAAAATCTAAATGTTTATAAATAATTAGTATTTTATACCAACTTTAATAGTTTTAGCCATAGATTGTAGTGAGAAAAATTTTAATTTATGCTATATTCATAAAGACTTAAAAGTTTTTTTTTAATAAATTTTCAATACTTGTTTTCGAAGAATCCTGAGTTTATTTCAATATTATTATGTAAATAATACCTCAATTCATGGACTCGCATTCCCAGCATAGATTACATTTATATTTAATTAAAGAAACTATTAAAATTCGAACTACAAAAAATACTTAAAATATAAACGAACAATTGAAAGAAAGTGGAAAATACCTGAAATATAAACGAACAATTGGAAGAAATTGGAAGAGATAAGTAATTTTACACCTGACAAAAAAAGTTGGAGGGGAAAAAGAAATTAAAGTCAGTTATAACATAAAATATTTGAGAATGACTTCCTTCTAATTAGATTGATAAAATTAAACAAAAACATTATAATTATAATTCAAGAGAATGGAGCAGATGAATAGTTTTTTATGTGAAAACTAATGGGAGAAGGTGAACAATTTATAGAGAGAATTTAGATTCAAATTCTAATTTGATTAGATTTTGGATAGAGTGTATATAGATCATATGATAAAAAAAAAAATACCTTATTTGTTTTTATTTAAAAATTTTTTTTTTAAAAAGAAACAATCCGATCAGTAAATTTCATATTGGTTTTTAAATCCGATCAGTAAACTAAACTAATTATCTTAAGATTTTTTCTTTCAAAATTTCATATTGGTTTTTAAATTTTTTTATCAAATCGTGTAAGTCAATTGTTTTTTATCATTATGTTTGTTCTTTTCTTATTTTTTTCTTCTTTTTAATTAAAATAATTAGATTTAAGTAAAATAATTATCTTAAGATTTTTTCTTTCAAAATTTCATATCAAATCCGATCATATTGGTTTTTAAATTTTTTTTATCAAATCGTGGAAGTCAATTTTTTTTTTATCATTATGTTGGTTTTTTTTCTTATTTTTCCTTTTATTTTTTAATTAAAATAATTAGATTTAACTAAAATAATTATCTTGAGATTTTTTTTTCAAAATTTCATATTAAATTTCATATTGGTTTTTAAAATTTTTTTTATCAAATCGTGTAAGTCAATTATTTTTTATCATTATGTTTGTTCTTTTCTTATTTTTTTTCTTCTTTTTAATTAAAATAATTAGATTTAATTAAAATAATTATGTTAAGATTTTTTCTTTCAGAATTTCATATTAAATCCGATCATATTGGATTTTAAAATTTTTTATCAAATCGTGAAAGTCAATTGTTTTTTTATCATTATGTTGGTTTTTTTTCTTATTTTTTCTTTTATTTTTTAATTAAAATAATTAGATTTTAACTAAAGTAATTATCTGAAATTTAAGGGGGTATTCTGGTCTAAAAATATTTTTCACGGATCCTGCCTTTTAATATAGTATAGATATAGATAATTCTTTTCATTTCTCTATATTATATATATATATATATATAATTTTATAATTTTAACCTAAAGAAAGGTATTTTAGCCAACTTACCCATATAAATATTTTTAAAATAAAATATAATTTTGAGTTAACGTATTAAAAAAATATGTATTTATCTTCAAATTAACAATATTCCGAGTGACAAAAATAAATAGTATGTTATTTTGAATTTATTAAAATGAATAATATTTAATTTTAAATCCGCTATAGTAAATAAAGTATTTAGTTTTAAATTACATACACAAAAACAAAAACAAAAACAAATTTATATGTACAATTTTTTTTAGTTCAACAACATTTCGATGTGGGAATATTCGAATCTTTAACTTTTTGATCGATGGCATATATCAATTATTGCTAAGCTAAGTTTATTTTGGCATATGATATTTAGTTTGAACTTATTTATATTTAAATAATATAAGTATACATAATTTTATATTTAATTTAGTCATTTTAAAGTAACCTATAGATTCCATTTTATTTGTTATGTGATTATATGTTCCAATTTTTTCTTTTCCCATGAATCATGCTTTTTTTTTTTTTTTTTTTGTCTCAATAACTACTTTAATTTAACATTAATGAACTATTGTTTTGAATTTAAATTTTGCATGTGGATCCATGGAAAAAATGACCAAACTTAAACCTCCGTTTAATAATTTGGCTTTTGGTTTTTGATTTTTGAAAATCATGTTTGTTTTCTCTCAATTTTCTTAGGATGATTTTCATCTTTGTTAAAGACACATTTGAATTCCTAGACAAATTCCAAAAACAAAAACTATTTTTTGAAAACTATTTTTTTTTTGTTTGTTTTCAAACTTTTTAATTTTCAAATGGGGCCTAAGAATTTCATGTTATGTTTTTCAATTTGTCAATGATAATCAATATTTTGATTATTAGAAACAATTTTCTTATTCTTCGTCTATACCATAAATTAAATGCTTAATTAAAAATTCTCTTAAAAATTAATCTATGTTACACAAGGGGTTTTACAATTAATAAAACATTCACCCAAAAAAAGAAAAATAATAAAATATAAAAGCAAAAAAAAAAAAAAAAAAAAAAAAACTGTCCAAACCCGGGGTTCAGAACCCAGCACCCCAAACACTGTTTTCTGATTCTCAGGCTTTCAAACAGGCCGGAACAAACCCCCAGGGTTCTGATTTCTAGGGTTCTGATTCCGAAACCATGGGCCAAACAACCCCCTAGAGTCTTGTTATTAAGTGGTTGGGTACTCAACTTTTGAGATTGTGATTTGTTTGGTCCATACACGTAATTTAAAATGTTTCTAACAGACACCTTGAAAACTTTTGAAACCATTGAACTCATAGCTCAACTAGTATAATCTTGAAAACTTTATATATTACTTCGCCTTGTGGGTTTTATTTCTTTCCAAATCTCTATATATTAGTTCTAAATTGGTTTGTTTTTTCCTTGTTAGTTCAAATCTCATTTTGGTCCTTTGACCTCAAATTTTCAAGTTATATTCTTTTTATTTTGGTTTATGATGGTTCAAATTTGCCTATTTTAACTTCTAACCTTAAAAAGGGAAAAAGAAAATCTTTTGGTTATTTTCCTTTTGATAAATTGATAATAATTGTTTCAAGTAATATATACTTAACATGTTAACATAAACACGTATGCAAGCTACAAATAGGTTGGAAGTAAATATTAGATGGTAAAATAACATGACAATGAGCAAATATATATATATATATATATATATATATATATATATATATATATATATATAATTCCAACTAAAATAGACATTTTTAAATTTTAAGGATCAAAATGGATTTTTTAATTTCAAATAAAATAGGCATTTTGAAGCTTAAAAGCATTTGAACTTGTGTTTTGTTTCCTGGTGGAAAATATCTAATTTCTGGCAAGTGGCCCTTGAGCATGTACACAGGGAAGGAAACGTCCCAGTTCAAAGAAAGCGTGTCAGATGGGTGATTCTCTTAGGTTTTGTAAATTTTTTTTTTTTTTTTTTTGAAAAAAGGTTTTGTAATTTAAATACGTGTTATTTTGTACGACTCTCCTTCTGGAGATTGTAGCCCATGTGGCGAAAAAAAAAAACTTAGACTTTGAAATTTGTGTTTATTTGTTTCTGTACTTTTAAAAATGTATAATAAATCTCTTGATAAATGTTATTTTGCACGACTCTCCTTGGAGATTGTAGCCCATGTGACGAAAAAAAATTTAGACTTTGAAATTTGTGTTTATTTGTTTCTGTACTTTTAAAAGTGTTTAATAAGCTCTTGGTAAGTGTTATTTTGCACGACTCTCCTTCTGGAGATTGTAGCCCATGTGGCGAAAAAAAAATTAGACTTTAAAATTTGTGTTTATTTATCTCTGTACTTTTAAAAGTGTCTAATAAGTCTCTTGATAAGTGTTATTTTGCACGACACTCGTTTTGGAGATTGTAGCCCATGTGGCGAAAAAAAAATTTAGACATTGAGATTTGTGTTTATTTGTGTCCGTACTTTTGAAAGTGTCTAATAAATTTCTAAAATTTTTACTTTCAATTTTGTGTTTACTAAGTCTTTGACAAATTTGAAATTTTTTTAAATTAATTGATTTATTAAATATAAATTTAAATTTTATGCCTAACCTTAAAATGTTAATATTTTTTATCCTAGTAGATATTTGATTTTAAAAAAAAAAGTAATAATAAGAGCTCAAGAACTAAATTTATAATTTTGAAAGTTCAAAAATCAGATAGACACAACCTCAAAGTTTAAAACCTTTTCATTGAACTATCTAGAGTATATTTTTCTTTATTAAAAAATCAATAAAAAGTATAGAATATTTATGTCCTCCCATAATTAAAATTTCTGCAAATTCAAACTTTTTCTATAAATTAATTCTAATAATGAGTTCTGTTTGATAACCCTTTGGTTTTTTGTTTTTGGATTTTGAAAATTAAGTCTACAAACTCTATTTTCACCTATAAGTTTCTATGTTTTGTTATCTACTTTCTTTCCATATTTTCAAAAACCAAGTCATGTTTTGAAAACTAAAAATAGTAGTTTTCAAAAACTTGTTTTTGTTTTTAGAATTTGGCTAGGAATGCAAATGGATACTTGACAAAGATAAACTTCTTATAAGAAAATTGATGGAAAACAACTATAATTTTTAAAAATCAAAACCAAAAACCAAATAATTATTAAACGACCCGACCTTATTTTTTTTATCTTTTTTTTTTTTTAAAGAAACCTGACCTTATTATTTCCTTCCACACCGTTTATGAATGTTGAGGATCCCACATTGAACAGATTAGTGGAGACCTCCTAATTCATAAGATGGATGGGCTACTCCACTCCTTGCCAATTGGTTTTGAGATGGAACCCCATGTTATCTAATAATGAAGTCTTTTTTAATATTAGCTTTATTACAAGTGCATAATTCTTTTCCAAAAACTAGCTTTTTATCGAAAGACCCCACTCATAATTTCAACCTAATTAATTCTAATATAATTTAAAATTTCAAATATGTTCAATAAAATATTAATTTCTTTAACTATTCATCAAATATCAATATGTTTCAACAACTCTAATTTGTTGATGATGAGAAATAGATTATGAGTAACAAACCACACCCACACATAAGCCTAAAGTTCAATGGTTAGGATATTTATTGGATCATTCTCTTGAATATTTTTTTTAGTTCAACAATATTTGGTGTGGGAGAATTTGAACCTCTGGCCTCTTGATTGATGGTACGTGTCAATTACCGTTGAGCTAGGCTCACTTTAGTTCATTCTCTCGAACTTGGAAGTTCAAATTCTTACTCTCACATTTGTTATACTAAAAAAAATAGGGTAAATAATACAATTTTGGTATGTGGAATTTGAACTTTTGTTTTTGAGTTTTCAAAACTAACATTTTTGGTCATTGAGATTTGAATTTAGTTTCTATTTGATCATTTGTTTCAAAAGTGACATGTTTGGTCCATCAAGTTTGGATGTATCTGATATCATGCTAACCACCATGTTATGTCAAAGCGAGCACATCTCAGTGGTAATTGACATGTATCTTCAATCAAGAAGTCATAGGTTCGAATTCCCCCACCCCCAAATGTTGATGTACTCAAAAAAAAAAAAAAAAAAAAACGTTATCATTCCATTTAAAATTGGCCTAAAACATCTCACTTATAAAATCTGAGACCAAATACCAAATAGAAACTAAATTAAAGTGTCAATTATATATATATATATATATAGTGGTTATCGGCGATGATGACGGTGACAAGTTCCTTGGAATTGGCTGCAAAACCATCTTCGCTGCCCAAACATAATAACTCTCTGACATCAACTTTATCTAATTTCCATATTCACACCATCTCCTTCCATTAATTTGGCCTCCTTCCTCTCAACCATCACTTTATTTCTTTTTTTTTTTTCCCTCCTCTCTAAATATTATGTTTACATAAAATTTTGTTAGATAGCCTTTGTAAAGATACAATGTGGGAAGAAAAATGGAAAGATCAAATTGGCAAGGGAGAATGGGCCAAGGAAGGGGATAATAATATACCAACCACAACCACCACCACCACCAAATTTGTTTTTGGTTAAATTACGGATATAGTTTTCGAATCGTATCTAAAGTTTATAAAGTGTGTCTAATGAGTATTTTCGTTTATAATTTTGTGTCTAATAAATTCTTGAAATTTAAAAATGTCTAAGAAATTTATAAGACGCTATGGTTAAGAACCATCTCGTTTTTTAAAGTTGGGTTATAAACCTTACTTCCACCTATGTGTTATTTTTTGTTTTGTTATCTACTTTAAAAAAAATAACATTAAAAAACCAAATCTTGAAAACAAAAAAAAAAAAAATGTAACCAAATGAGGCTTAAATTTTTAATTTTATGTTTCATAAGTTTTTGACTCGACATGTTTTAAAATTTAGACAAAAATTGAATTTTAAACTCTACTTTCAATTTTATGTCTAATAGGTAGGTAGATTTTAAAAAGTATTGAATAAGTCAAAAGCTTCAGACAATAAAAAAATATTGTCATATCCATTTCATATGAATATAAAATATATCTAATATAAAGTTAATAACACTTCAATATTTAATGATAATAAATTCTATTTGAATAATTTATTTAATACTAACAAAGAATAACTAACTAAAATGAACTTACATTTTAAAAAAAAGATTTTATTCATATATTTTACCTAAGAAAAATATTCTATTTTAATGAATTAAATTATTAATAATTTAATCTTTAATATTCAATGTTTAAATAATTAAATAGAAAAGTTTAATTCTATAAAAAAAATATGTTATAAAAGAATAATAGTTTAGTATATTTATCTTCAACTAGAAGAAAAATTATTAGTAATTTAAATAAAAGAAAGTAAATGTTGTAAAGTAATTAATAAAAAAAAAGTTGTGGTCTTTATTAATAAACGAAAGAGATAGAGTAAGAGCCCGTAAAATATTTAATGAAAATGTTGTAGGCCAATGGAGTAAAATAATTAATGAAAATGTTGGTAGCATAGAATAAATTAAAGAAGGGAAACAAAAAAAATTGGTGAAAATGTTGTGGGGCTAAAATGGAGGGTTCAATAAGCCCTTGTTTGGTAGGCTAGGCTTACGTTTTTCAACTCCATCGTACTGTACAATGGAAGGGGTTCGTACCTCCTTTAGATATCTCGAATCCCCATGCTCCTAATGTCGAGCTAGAACGACAGCTACTGTGGAATCTGCAATCACACATGAGTATCTCGCCTCCGGCTAAGCATCCTTCTACGGAGGTGACTAGTCGCTTCTGGCGAAGCTACGAGTTAATGAGCATGTGAATGAACGAGTCATGTTCCTAAAAGGAGTGACCTTCTTTGCTTTATCCCCTTCCCCTATTCTTTCAAAGCCCATAGGTTGGGCGCTCCCACTTACTAATAGTTTTGAAGGTGATTGTTCTGCAAGAGCCTACCCTTCTTGAGCCTTAGCAGGAGTTAGTATAAACAGATTGATTTTATAAAAAATAAAAAACAGATAACGGATGGAAAAGTATAAGATATTTTTCGTACCAGTTTTATTCTTTACCTGAATTTTTTTTGTACCAGAAGTCATGAGTAATAATTAAATTTTCATAAGAAATAAATTGATGAGGTAATTGGTGAAATATTGTGGGCTCTTCTTTGGTTTCTAAACTTTAAACTTTGTTCCATTTAGATTCTTGAGCTCTTAAAAAAGTCTGTTTTAGTCTCTGAACTTTTAAAAATGTCCATTTTGAATGACTTAACAAATCAATACTGTGATCTTTTATCTTGAGATGAATGAGCATCTATATGATTAATATGCTGTAAATAGGTTGTTTATAACACCGTGTGTGAAAAAAATTCTATGAGGCTTGATTGGATGTAAATCAAACTCTGAAATTGGGGAAGGCAATTTTCTTGGTGGGGAGAGGATTTTCACAAGACATCAAGATGGAAAGGTTGAAATTCAAATAGTTTCAATCAAATAATTTAAGAACTCATAATTGAATCAAAAGCTTGCCAATATTGAAGTAATTCATTAAAAGCTTGGATGAATCTAAGAAATTAATTCAAAAGGATAACGCCACAATAACATCTATTTACAAAATATTTCAACGTCTCTTTAATGAGCCTCAATTAGGATTTATGGTTTTTGTACTCACTTCCAGAGAAAAGAAAAGAAGAAAAAATAATAAACTTGAACTCAGAAATCAACCTCAAGATTGTAATCCAAAATCTAGACGAAATCAATTAGAGGCAGTAGGGATTGAAGTCGGTAACATGGAAACGAAAGTCATTCAACCTACTTATTTGGTTGCTTATTTATATCACATAAGACACAGATGCCTATTTCATCACGTCACTAATCTATTAAGTAACTAACCAAGTACTAACGAAAATTATTAAAATTAGACTTTTTTTTTTTAAGCTCATGGACTAGAATAGATGTTTTGAAAGTTTAAAGATCAAAATTGAGGAGGAAAAAAAAATTTAACTGAGAAAAAATAGACATTTTTCTAAAAGCTAGTGGACTAGAATTAGATAAAACATTGAGAGGTAAAAAAAAAATTAACGATTGAATGAGGTAATTGGTGGACCTATTGACATATATGTACATGTATATTTCGCTTCCTTTAGAAGCTAAAATTTCATTTCCATTCTCGAAAAAAATGTCATTGTAAAGAATGGAAAGTTTCATTCCCAAACAAGCTAGGCCTTCATTCTGCAGTCAGCAACAAATGATATTGGCTGTTTAAGTAATTAAAATTGAACGAAATGGGGGTGGAGAACAAAATTCTATTGGTTGTTCCTTGGGTTCTGCAGCTGCAGATTCCCTCCTACAACCATGCATATCCCCCATTTAATTTAGAATTGGTGAAATCAACATTAAATAAGTTAAAAATAAAATCTAGGGAGATACAGTTACACAGATTGTGTTGGAGGGCAAATTTGGCAAGGCACGTGTGCCACGAATGACCATAATTATTTGGGTTAACGGGAAGAATGACCATAATTGGGCGTTTTGAAAAATGGCAACATATATAAATTCGATTAATAAATCTGAATTATTGATTTACCAAAATACCCTCAATCAATAAAATAACTAATTTGTTAGAAATACATGGTATCTTTGACAGATTACGTGATTCAAATTAAATACAATCAATTTCAAATACAATAAAAAAGAGATATTAAATTCAAATTTAACTTAAATCTAACCATTAAAAAATAACTAATTACATGTTCATATCAAACTTATCTGTAATTCATAATTTTTTCACATCAATATGAATACCTGCGGTGGAAGTGAACAAAAATTGAAAATACAAAATAATTAAAACTCTATCTTTAATTGGTTAATAAATTAATAACAATAAAAAATCTGAAAGCACCAAGAACAGTAAAAGGTCTATTAAAAAACATACAAATTCATGAAATTCCATATATTTAAATTAAAGGAATAAAATCTAATTTAGATTTTAGAAATACATTTTTTTTTTTTTGAGAAATTTAGAAATACATTGTAATCCATTGATAAGGAATATCTGTAATTCATATTGAAATAGATTTTAGAAATACATTGTAATCTATTCATAAAGAATATCAATAACAGAGAAATTATAGCGGATGGGTCAATTTGATCATAAAATTTCACAAATGTCCTTAATGAACAAAATTATTATTAGTAGGTTTTTACACATTAATTGAGTTAATTTTGTTACCAAAATGCCCTTTCATTTAATGATTATATTAATTTTGATTAAATAATATATTAGATTATATTAATTATTAAATATAATAAAAAATTTATTTGATCCCCGAATCATGCTTCCAACTGTTTTTTTTCCTAAATATTAGGAATTTTCTATGCTCAATCATGGAAATAATCTCATAGCAATTTCCCTTTTTTTTTTATTTTGACGGCAGTAGGTTATGTGCACATATTCAATTTTTTTTCGCCTTGCATTTTTTACGGCTAACAAATTATTTTCCATTTTATTCATAGCTCCTCCAGGTTTGAACCTTTCCCATTTTCAATTTTCTAAACTCGCCTGCAATTGATTTTCGTCCATTTACCTCCACCACAGACCGAACTCATACCATTTTTCGCCCTTTCATTTTTTTTCTTCTTCAAATGTTTTTAATTCATGTAATGTTTCGTTTTCTTTTCAAAATCGGCTTCCATTTCTCATTAATTCCATTAACCCAATATTCTTAGCAATATTATATTTTTCATTCGATAATATATAAGTTGTTCCAACCAATATTTGTATTTTTTTTTCTTTTGGATATGAACGAATTTCATATACCTGTTTGTAAGTGGTATATATAATCGACTTATGAAAAAACGAATTTCATACCCGTTTGTAAGTGGTATATATTGGTACAAAATTATCATGTATGTGTTAGAATTACATCGTCCCTTTCACCAATGGAAGATATCAATGCCTTGTTCCTGAGGAGAAACTCAATAGAACGAAGGGAGCGTTTATTTTAAATAAAAAAATGTCTTCTGGGAGCAGCGTTTACTTTGTAAATTGAAAATAAAAACAAAAAACGGAGATCTGGGTCGTCTCCAATTGGGTTCCTCCAAAAATGTCTACAGAAGTTGTATCGCGAGGCAGAAGAAACATCCAGTATGACAATAAATTATTGCAATACAGTGCAAGGCTAAGCACGTAGGAAAAGTATAGAAGGTATGAGATTTTTGTGAAAAAAACCACTAGCAATGGAGAAGACATGCAAAATCATAAACCGAAAAACCCAAAATTAGAACCTTACTTCGCCGTGAAACCCACCTGATTGTCGCCGTGAAGAAGACGAAGCCATAAACGATCAAATGGAGAAGACGATTTTCGAAAGGAAGAATAGTCTGCAGTGTTTTCGGAAGGAAGAAGACGATGGGCAGTGTTTACGGATGGCAGCGTGTTTTTGGGGATTTTTTTTCAAATGTGATACGATTTCCTTTTCTGTATTTTCAATATCAGAGGGTCAAAATGGTAAATGGGCTTCAATTATTTAAAACGGGCTGAACTAAAATGAAATTTTTAAGATCTTTGGACAAAAGTGAAATATATGGGCTGATTTAGCTCATTCTGATAGAACCCCTATCAATAATTCATATTGAATATCTTTGAAACATTAAAAAGTCATAGAAAGCCCCTTCCCCCTTCTTCTTCCTTCTCCATACCAACGGTATGAAAGCCTCCAATCAGTAATCGCAAAAAATTAAAGAGTCATTTTGTGGAAAAGAAAATGACTGAAACAACCAATTAATTAAACTAAAAACTTCTCTTCTCTTCCAATTTATCCAATTTTATTCAACGAGAATGGTCCTCCACAAGATTGAGTTGAAAGCTAACAATGACAGAAGTAAAAGTTTCGTGCAAATCATTCATAAAAATAGCTGACAATACAAATCAGTCCTTTAATTCTCTACTCCCAAATTAAAAGCTTCTATTCTCAAAAACCAAAATCTCAATCCCAACGACTCCGATTCCAATATTAAAAATTTTGAGTTATATTCAAATTGGCAAAAGAAAAAATTTAGAAAAGGAATTCAATTCGTATAAAGAAACGAAAGACATATCCGAATATCAGAATTAAATAATAATAAAAAAAAAAAAACCATACCGGCGAGCGTTGTTTCGGGATGATCCGACTCTAATCTCAAGCTTATCATCACAATTCAAGGTTGCCCAGAAGCTTCGCAATGAGAGGTTGTTGGAGAATTGACCGAGATCTTCAGAATTCGATTCACAAAGAATTTAAAACCATGGGAAGCGAGGGTAAAATCTCCATGGCTTCTATGAACCAGTGGATAACTAGATTTCTTTGCCTCCATGACTTTTGTGAACCAGTGGAGAAATCCTCAAGAAGCAGGTTGCTGTCCTCGTCTCCTCGATACTCCATTTTTTGCAGAAGGAAAATCCGACGTTGAAGGAATTTTCTATCCTTTTTACCATTAAAAAAAATCAAGGAAAAGAAGTTGATTTGATTTTTTTAGATACGGGAGATTACAAAAAATTGTGTTGGGGGTAGAGTCGGCAATCTGGGGTAAAAAATTCAGCACGTGAGTGGCACGAATGGCCATTTTTTTCCTTTTTTTTTTTTTTTTTTGTCTATCTTTCTAAACTCGTTTTTTATTTTTGCCATTTACAAGGATTCCCCAAAGAGTTTTGGGCAAAAGACCCAATTTGCACCTTGGCCCAAGCCCAGCAGAAGCGAGCCAAGCCCACTTTTTATGTACGTTAAGTCGAGATCCAATTTCATATTTTTGCATTAGTGTTTCAAAATCCAAAATAGTTTGTGGTATCTACAAGAATGGGCTAAAAGCAACCCATATATTTCACTTTTGTCCATAATCCTTGAAAAATTCATTCCAATCCAGCCCGTTTTAATTAAATGTAGCCCATTTACCGTTTTGACCCTCTGATATTCAATTTTTTTTTTTTAAAAAAAGATAGAAAAGGAAAAAATCGTTTCCCTATGTTAAAAAAAAAGGTAAAGAAAACAAAAAATGGGAGAAATTGTTTGGTATTTAAAACAAATTTCCTCAAATCACGTATTTTCCTTCTACAGAATCGTGAATTTCTTTCTTCTTTTTCAAGGCGATTTTTCCATCTTTGGTGCCGGCGTTCTTCTCCATCGCAGGGAGTTAGGGTTTCGAGTTCTTCAGCGCCATGAGTTCTTCTTCATCGTCAGGAGCAACAAAAAGAGAAAAACACCCCGGGTTTATAAGCGAAATAAAGTATGTTTTTTGGGTTTCTTCTTCAGCGCCATGAGCTCTATTTTTTTCGTTCATCTTTTGTTTTTTTTTTTTGTTTTTTTTGTTTTTTTTTTTGCTGTTCCGACTGATTTTCTTTTTGAAATCTTTGCTTCTGCATCTTCTGCGATTCCCCGTTAAATACCTAGTATGGATTTCTAAATACCGGGTATGAATTTTTAAATACCCGGTATGGATTTTGAAACTTCTCCATAATTAGTTTTGTCTACCTCAAATTTTAGTTTTTAGATAAATTCTCACTGTCATAGTTATTCCATATTGGGAATTTTTATTTAGCTAACTGACATAGTTATTTCATATGGGGTATGAAATTCGTTTATTCATAATTCTAACACAAACATGATAATTCTGTACCGATATATACCACTTACAAGCACGTATGAAATTCATTTGTTCATAATTCTAATACATACAGGATAATTTTGTACAAATATATACCACGTACAAATAGGTATGAAATTCGTTTTTTCATAAGTCGTTTATATATACCACTTACAAACAGGTATATGAAAATACAAAAAATGAAAAATATTATATGTAAAATTGTATAATTAACAACTTATGCAAAGATATATCTAATATACCGTTGTTTAGATTGAAAATGAAATGAAATGCGTTATAATATAAAACTCTATAATTTAATTAAAAATATGGTGTTAAAATTGGAAAATATTGCAATATAAAGATAACAAACGGGAAATAATAACACAAAATGGAATCATACCCAACTACACAACTGGACAAACAAAACGGTTACGATCTATTACGCAAATTGCTAAATGAAGGAGACGCAATTTGACCACGACAAAATTGAAGGTGTGGAACGAAAAAAGAAAATTGTGAAAAGTTGGTTCAAACTATGAAAATTGACCATGACAAATTGAAAAGGGAAAATAATTTTGGAAAAAAAAGGCTGAAAATGAAAAAGGAAACCTATGAATAAAAAATCTACAATAATAAATTGCAAATTTGATTTTGGACTAGGCATGAAATTGTCCACGATTCAATATAAAATGTTCCCTAATTTTTAGGAAAATTTTTGCCCAGGGACGTGATTCAAGGAAAAAAAACGACAATTATATTTTATTCACTCAATTATATATTCTAATATATTATTATATTAAATTTATTCCATTCATTAAATGAATGGGCATTTTGGTAACAAAATTAACTCAATTATGGTGTAAAAATCTACCAATAATAATTTTAATAATTAAGGACATTTGTGAAATTTAGTGATGAATTTGACTCATCCACTATAATTTCTGAAATAGTTTTTCAATGTTTGTTTTTGTTTTTGAAATTATTATGTTAAAATTTTAAATGTTTCAAAAAAGTGAAAACTATTGTAAAAAAAAATTGGAATAAAACCAAGTACAATATCATAATTAATATATTTTGTGACATTTTTCCAACTTTAAAAATGACAAGATAACTACAAAATATCTTGAGTTATGGATACTAAAAGACTAATAATTTATAAGTTCTAGACTAGGACACATCAACTATTTATCACCTCTAAAGTAATCCCCTACATCAGGACCTACTTAGAAAGAAAAAAAATGAACATTGTCCCACAAGTTGGACCAAATAAAAATCATTCACATCGGTCAATCATCCATAAAACGTCATACTTATAAACTTAGCACCAACCTACCATTTATTACAAGATAATGATGATGATGATATAATGATAAATGCAACCAACAACAATAACTCAAAGTCCTATCTGTATCCAATCTCAATTTCGAATGACGCGATCAGAATCATAATTTGATTGTTGGATTTCAAAGTCTCAAAAAATTGTATCTTGGATACATCGAAAAGTTTTCTTACTCTAAAACCTAACAATCAACACATTTGCTATTATATAAAACATACCTCGGTTCAAATATGCCAAATTACTTCATTCAAATATTCAGAATTATCCATGATAACAACATACTCTTCTTAATTAAACTTATCACACTTTTACTTGAAGAAAACCCTATCAACACAAATCTTCAAACCAATATTCGCATAGCAACGAAATCAATGAAGAGCTCTGATAATTTAGGTCAATAATAGAATAGAGATGGACACAATAGAGTGGATGCGTCTGTGGCATTGAACAGAGACACGCACACAAACTTCCAACTTTGAGCCATTGGTGACAGATTAACAGCTGACAGCACCCAAATCAATGCAATGCAACAAACCAAATAACAAGTGGACGCGTTGCAGAAATGGTTACATGCAATGGACTCATTATATATATCCTTATCCCACTCAATTTTAATATTATTGGAAAAAAACTTGGCGACATACCCGTACGTAGGCATCTTCCTGCATACCATCATTAAAATGTTGACAACTGGAAGAGATAAAAAAAAATTCTCATTTTCTCCCTTCCTCTTTCATAGTTGTCAAGATTTTAATAGGATATGTAGGGAGATCCCTACATACTGGTATGCAGTCAAGTTTTGTTCATAGCATTGGATATTTACTTTTCGTACTTTGTGATGTTTCACATGTGTCCCTAGATATTTAATTTGGATTCTAATGACTTCTTGTTATCAATGTTTTGGTTGAAAGTGAAGTGACATATTCATTTGACTAATGAGAAAAAAGTTCTCAATAAGTGAGATAGAGGGTCGAGGTTATGTGACATATATTCATTTATTTCATCGTGTTGGATTATTCTCTTGTGTCACGCCATACCAAACGTGACAAGTTACCAAGTATAATTAGGCATACCATGACCACATTTAAATATTAACAATGTTATTGACGACTTGAATCTTTGATTCACATGTTTGCGTTTCTTTATTTTGTTATTTACCTTTTAGAAATGTTTTCAAAATCTAACCAAAATTTTGAAAACTCAAAAGTAGTTTTTGAGAACTTTTTTTAAAAAAAAAAAAAAATTGTTTAAAAATGTTTTTTTTATAAAGTTTCGAAATCATACGAGGAATTTGTGTTGAAATGTATAACTTTACCAATAGTAAAAATGAAATCATTATCAAATGAGACAAGAAAAAAGAAAGATGATTAAAGTACTTTAAAATTAACCGTCACACTTCAGGTTTAGAATTTGGACCAAATCAACACAAAACCCTTTATTCTCACTCACATGTTCCTAAGAAAGTTATCAAGAGGTAATCCAATATAGAATTGCTCCAAGTCAAACATATTTAATTTTGGAGTTTCTATATGATTAAGTCACTGAAAAGGAAAATGCACCTTATTACTATAGGTAATAGTTATCAATTTTTTAAACCTTTCTTAAACCATGTAAAGCATAGCCTCAAAATCCCCTCTCTTTCTGCTGTGTCATCGGTTTATTCATGTACATGTCCTGACTCAAGCATCACATTAAAAACTAAAATAAACATCATATTCCAAGTTGATGGAGTAAACTTACCATATAACCCATTTATTTTATATCACACAATAGACCAAAACAAGCTAATGTTGCATATTTCACCTTTTCAAGACCATCTTCTTGAAATCTTGACTTTGAATCCATGCTTCATGTGAAGAATAATAGAAGCACTTGGAACAACCTTATGCCCAATCTGTTGAATAATGTTGTAGTTGTGAATAATGGCAGCGGCAACTATTTTCATCTCAACGAAAGCCACTTCTTTTCCCAAGCAAGTCCTTGGCCCTGCGTTGAAGGCCAAGAATTTGTAAGATGGCACATGTATGATACTTCCTTTTTCTGAAATCCATCTCTCTGGCTTGAACTCCATGCAGTCTTTTCCCCACACTTCGCTCGTTCTTCCCAATGCGTATAACGAAAACAAAATCTTTGTTTTGGGATTGACATGATGACCTGATGGAAGGATGTCAGGTTGCGAAGGAACTTTATGTTGAAATGGAACTGGAGGATAAAGTCTAAGTGTTTCACATAAGGCTCCATGAAAGTAAACTAGATTCTTCAGCTCTTCAATTGAAAATACTCTCCATTGATCTTGAGCTTCGTTTGGTGGGATGATTGTTTTGAGCTCTTCTCTTATCTTTGCTTCAACGATTGGATTGTTTGAAAGACAAAAGAAAAACCATGAGAGAGCTGAACTTAGAGTGTCCCGACCAGCAATCATGAAATTCAAAACGGTGTCTCTCAAGAACTTATCATTGTTTCCAAATTCATCATCATCTTTGTTTACAATATACGATGTGATCAAATCAACTCCTCCTTCTTCTGGCTCTTCCTTCAGCTTCAGCTTCAAGCTTTCTCTTTTGGAGGCCATCAATTTTGCGATGGTTTCATCTATGATCTTCCAAGCTTCGTTCAATCTCTTGGCTGGTCCAAATTGGAGTTTCTTTTGCAATTCCCAAATTCTTCTAGGAAAAAAGTGTCGAAGAAAAATCACTTCCTCGACGTCATCCATGGCTTTGGAAAACGGAACTTGAGGGGAATCAAGAGATAAACTATGGAGATCGAAGCCAGTGACCAACATACAAGTGGAATCAAACGAAAATCTCTGAAACAAATCTTGCAAATCCAACGCCGACCCATTTTCACAAACACTTTCAAGCACCGGAACCAACCCTTCCTCGACCTTCTTCATCGCAATTTTCTCCAAGAATTGAAGAAACTTCTGATGACGAACCAAAGCATGAGCGGTTCTCCGTTGGTTCTTCCACGAATCAGAGTCGGAGTTGAAAATCCCATCTCCCAAAACGTCAAAAATATACTTGAAATCGGGGCCTTTGGGATATCGTTGAAAGTTGGCACTCATTATATGGTGAATATTTGAAGGGTCGGCTGTGAGCAAGAAGTCAATATCGGCGAACCAAACGCCATGGAAGAAGAAAGTGGAAGAAGATTGGTGTAAGATTTCAGCTACACGATCATGAATGCGGTGGATATGGAAGGCGAGTGTAGGGATCATTCCGAAAAGAGGCCAATTCCATGGAATCCCATAAGGGTTCCATCTGAGAAAGAAAGAGAAGATGAAGAAAATGAAGGGTAAGGAAGGGAGAAGGATGGAGATCAGAATGGCAATGGAAGCCATTGGAGGTCTGTAAATTAAAGTAAATTTGCTTAGTTTTACTGGTGGTGATAATCATCCATATATAATTGATCAGTTGGTTTGTAAATTGATGATATTTTAATAGAAACAGACACTTGTTTTTTTGGTTCGTTCGTCTATCGTTATCTAGACCTATACCTTTTTTTTTGGTGATGCGTATGACACCAAAACCTATACCTTTTCTTCTTTTCTATCTTTTGTTTTTTTTTTTGTTTTTTTGTTTGTTGTTTTTTGTTTTTTTTTTCCTTTTTTGCCGCTATTAGAGATAATAACATTGAGATTTTATCTGTACATATTATCCTAACTAACTTAGTGTTGGAGGCAAGAAGATAAAGTAGATTGGGATTTTAGAAAAATGAAATGAGAGATGAAGAAATTAAAGTTTCTTTGATATTGAGTTCTATGTCACTTTGCTTAATTTGCTTTATTACAACAACAGGGAACACCTTCTATTTATAGGTGTTTACTTTAATTAGATCGAAGATTTTAGAGATGCCAACATAAATATCAGAGGAAAGTTACGAAAATTTAATGAACCCTTTCATATTTAATGAAAACAATGGTAAAGAAGCCAACATGAGCATAGCTCAACTGGCATAAGACGTGTTCTAATGACCGAAAGGTCTGTGGTTCGAATCCCCCCACCCCATATGTTGTCGAAAACAATGGTAAAGAAATGATGAAAAAAATATGTGAAATTGTGAAAAAAAAAAAAAACAAATAGTTATTAAACGGGACCTAAAAGATAGTTTTAATTTAAATTCTTTTTCATTTGGTTAAAATTTCAAATGTTTTCTTAAAAAAGATGAAAATCATTTATAAAGAAAGGGTAGGAAAACAAGCATAATTTTAAAAAACAAAAAATTAAAAATTAAGGTCCCGTTGGATAATCATTTGGGGGCCGTTTGATAATCATTTCGTTTTCTGTTTTCTGTTTTTGTTTTTCATTTTTAAAAAACAGGGGTGTTTGATAACCATTTCTTTTTTTTGTTTTCTGTTTTTTAAAAACGTTTTTGAAATTATAAGCAAATTTCAAAAACCAAAAAAAGTAGTTTTTAAAAACAGATTTCTGTTTTTCAAAAACTCATTTTTCTTCTAATCCTTATTTTTCTCCTCTTTTACCTATCTCTCTCCAACAAATTCCTTTTTCTATTTTTTTTCTCTCTAAAACGTTTTTCTCTCTATAAAATTTATTTTTCTCTCTCTAAAATTTTCTCTTTCAAAACTTTTTTTTTCTCTATTACTTATCTATTTTTAAAAACTTATCAATAACTTTTCTCTCCTTAATTAACATATTCTAATTTTTCTTTTGAAAAAAAAATTCTCCAAAATTTTCTATCGCTACAACTTTTCTTTATTTTTCTAATTTATCATTATTTCTTCAGCATATCTTTTACTCTTAACCTTACCATCTCTTTAAATTTTCTCTTTTTATTTAATCTTTTTTTATCTAAAATTTATCGCTTTTACTCTAACCTTTTTTCTATTTTTTCTCTAACTAATATCTTTTCTCGAGTCTAACTAAAATTTTTTATGTTTAACTTTTCTCTCGTCTTTTCATAAAAAAAAAAAAAAAAAAAAAAAAAAAAAAAATCTCGAAACATTTATATTTGTGTCTCTAAATTTTTGTTTCAACGTCTCTACATATTTTTCTCTCTCTAAAACATCTTTTCATCTTTCTAATTTTTAAAAAACTGGAAACCAAAAACAATTATCAAACAAGTTTGGTTTTCTGTTTTTTAAAAACAGAAAACAAAAAACAGTTATCAAACATATATGGTTTTTGTTTTTAAAAAACAGAAAACCAAAAACAGAAAACCAAAAATAGAAAAACCAAAAACTGAAATGGTTATCAAACGGGGCCTTGGTTTTTAGTTTTTGGTTTTTGCAAATTAAGCTTACAAACACTACTTCTACCTCTAAGTTTCTTTGTTTTGTGTTATCTACCTTTTTTTTCTTTCATGTTTTCAAAAACCAAGTTAAGTTTTGAAAACTAAAAATAATAGTTTTCACAAACTTGCATTTTTTTTTTTTTTTTGGAATTTGGTAAGGAATACAAATGTGTACTTGACAAATATGAAACTCATGGTAAGGAAATTGGGATAAAACAAACATAATTTTTAAAAATCAAAAACAAAAAACTAAAGCCCCGTTTGATAACCATTTCGTTTTTGGTTTTTGGTTTTTGAAAATTGTGTTTGTTTTCTCTCAATCTTCCTACAATGGTTTTCATTTTTGTTAAGGAGACATTTGAGTTCCTAGCCAAATTCCAAAAACAAAAACAAGTTTTTGAAAACTACTTTTTTTTGTTTTCAAAATTTGGCTTGGTTTTTGAAAACATGGGAAATGATGTAGATAAAAAAACAAAGAAGCTTGTGGGTAAAAATAGTGTTTATAGGCTTAATTTTCAAAAACCAAAAACCAAAAACGAAATGGTTATCAAACGGGACCTAAATGGTTACTAAACAGGACCTAAATGGTTATCAGACATGACCTAAATATTTGAGGAATGAGATTTTCTTTAGTTGTGGGATAAAGAAGGATTATTTAATGCCTTCACTAATTAAGTGAAGTAATTTTGAAAGGATTAAAATCACTTTTGTCATATTCGAAATCACTCTGAAACATGCCTTTAATAATTCAAATCAATTTTGATGATATGAAAATCACATTTGAAAATGTAAAATCAAACATGAAATTGATTTTAAATAATTAAAGGTATGTTTCGGGATGATTTCGAACCTAACAAAAGTGATTCTAGCCATTTCAAAATCACTCTCAAACATGCACTAAACAATGTTTGGTTCACTCGTTTAGAAAATTTTTATTATCATCATTTTATTATTATTTTTTGAGTTCGTTCACATTAGGAAATTTGAGAACGACGGTCAACAAAAATGTATATAAAATCAATAGAAAACTTCAAGTTCCTCCCAACTCCTTAATTTGGGATTAAAAGTAAAACGTCACTAAACCAAAATAAATATAGCTTAACGATAATATGTAACTTCGACAGAAGTTAGAGATTCAAATCCTCCTCTTCCAAATATCGTTTAACTCATGAAAAAGAAATAAAGAAAAAAAGTTAAGAGGTGACTGTCTAAATATGTCGATATTTTGTCTTTAATTTCCATTAATTTTCACTATTTATGTTTTCCTTGTGTGTTTTGTTTTGTGTTTTTTTTTTTTTTTTCCATTTATCTCCTTCCATCTTTGAACTTTAAATTACAATTTTAGTTTTTGAACTTTTAGATTTATGTTTATTGGATCCTCGAATTTTAAAAAGTATCTAATAGGTTATGAACTTTTAATTTTATATCTAATAGGTTGTTCCTGAAGTTTCAATTTCATGTACATCCAATAGGTACCTAAATTTTTGATTTTATGTCCAATAAGTCCTTGACCTATTTGATATTTTTGTGTCCAATAAATTTCTAAATTAAAAGTTTAGGGTTCCATAGACATAAAATTTCATTTTATATAGTTTCAAAAAAAATCCATTTTATATCTAATAGATCGATTATTTTTTTTTTAATTTTGAATATGTAAAGACATATAAGATACAAAATTGAAAATTTAGGGACCTATTAGATACAAAATTGAAAGTTGAGAAACTTATTTAATACTTTTTAAAATGTAGAAACCTTTTCGACAAACCTCAAAATTAGACTAAACTTATAATTTAATCATTATTTGTTTACTTTTTGCATTTCACCTTTTAATTTTCCAACGCGTGTGTCGGCTCAATAGTTTTTTTTTTCTTTGAAATCGTCGGCTCAATAGTTAGATTGAATAGATTTGATTGAGACATATTCTAAGAATTATTGGTTTCTAAAGTTAGTTTAGTATTAAATATCTAGCGAACCTAACCAAATTTAAAAATCTTATCTTATGGTACTTTAACAAATTGCTTACTCCTAATAATATAAAACTTACCAAATTCAATTACATTAAAAAAAAAATTAAAAAACATCACTGTCATTGACATGTACTTCTTCTCCTTAAACAAATAGGTTCAAATCCTTGCATCACATATATTTGAAAATTCCAATTTTCATAACATCATAAAAGAAAATGTTGTTAATGTGTATTTAATTATATAGGTTTGAATTTTAAATTTGTCTATAAAATTTTGTCTTTATTTTATTTTTGGTTCTTATAAACTTTTAAACTTTTTTTTCCTTTTGGCCCAGTTAACTTCTTATAAAGAATCGCACTGTCTTCATTTTTTTAAAAAAATAAATTCTTTAACAAAAAGCTGACATCAATATATCTTTTGTTCATTTATCTATCAAAAGTTATTTATATTTAAAGTCATAAATAATAGGGCAAAATGCACTTTTGGTCCCTCAGGTTTGAGTTTGGTGTCTATTTGGTCCCTGAGGTTTCAATAAGGACACTTTAGTCCCTCACGTTTGAAAAATAGTTCTAAGTGGTCCCTCAGTTATTTTGACCGTTAGTTGACTAACGGAAAAATTAATATTATATTGCTGATGTGTCAATTTTTGGATGAAGTGTCATTTCTTTAACAATTTGAATTTATTTTAAATTTACGTGGCATTTCTTTTCTTTTCTCTCTTTCCATTTTCTCCTTCTCAGTTCACTTTTCTTCTTTTCTACAGAAGCTCGCCGTAATTGACTATCACCTTTTATTTTACGTTTCAGAATGCATCAACATTCTTGTTGAAGTAGAGCGATGGGCAGTGGAAACCTTTTTCTTTTCCTCTTGTGGATTTCCATCAGCGATGAAAATTTTTGCCCCAAAATTGCTCTGAATCAACCTCACCCCATTTTATGTACTCCTTCAATCTCGCTCAAATGGGTTTGCATTATCGTTTCGTGAGAAATGGTTACTTTGATTGGATTTTTTTTGCCTCCAAAATCGCTCTCAATCGGCCTCATCCCAATCTTTTGCTTGTGGATTTTGTATTTAGGGATATGATTATATTGTTGTTGTTGGTTTTGATGTCCTGTTTTTTTCCAACTCTATTTTGGTTCTTGGGAAAAACTTTGAAAGGGGGATGAAATTTTGTTTTGGGTTTTTGTGGGTTCTGAAACTAAACCCTGATTAGTGTCCAGAAAGTTATTGAAACCCAAATGCTTCTTTTGGGTGTGGCGTACGCATAATTAGCATTACTCATGAAGGTGGGCTTCGTTTTGAGAAAATGACGAACTCATTGCCTACTTTCATGGCCATGTGTCGGTTTATATCCTTTCTATATAATAATCTTATACCTTAATGAGCATTTTTGTTGGGGGATTTGGGGGAGGGAGGGGGGTGGAGATGGGATGAAAGCCCTTAATTCCTCGTTTCTGCTAAAAAAAAAAACCCTCACAATTTGAGTCTTTTCTCTTTGAACTTTCTTAAAATTTTTCATCTTTGCGTTTTTTTTTTCCCTCTGATTTTGAGACTAGGTCTTTACAAATGAGACCAAATATTCACCCAAATGGGATTTTTGGTTAAATTAACCTTCAAACTTAAAATAAAAGCAGTTGTATTGTCAAGGGTTGAAGTTGGCAAATCTTCACAGAGGGTTTGAGATGAAGTTCCAGTGGAGAAGTAACTGACGAAAGTTGGAGGGTGAAGTTCTAATGCAAAGGTACTGCTTGGTGGAATAAGATGTTGGCTTCACTATCGCAACAACTTTTGTTCCAAATCTGGAGGATGGTAGGTTACCCGATTGTTTCTCCAAATCTTAAGTTTGCCAGAGGAGAGGAAGAAGCAGAAAGGTAAACCGACGAGAAGAAGACAAGAACGGGAAAGGGAAAGAAGAAAAGAAGCCACTCACCCAAAAAATAATTAAATTAAGAGAAAAGAGAGAAAAGGAAGATAAGAGAAAAGAGGGAAAAAAAATGACATGTAATAAAAAATAATAATATAAAATTATTAAATTCGCCACCTCAATTAAAATGTGCCACCTCAACATGCCACATCATTTTTTCCGTTAGTCAACTAAAGGTCAAATTAACTCAGGGACCATTTAGAACTATTTTTCAAACCTCGGGGACTGAAGTGTCACTTTTTAAACTTCAGGGACCAAATAGACATCAAGCTCAAACTTGAGGGACCAAAAGTGTATTTTGCCCTAAATAATAATATTATTGGGTTTTTGGCAAAATATTAGAAGTGCGTTTGTCCCACATCGGAAAGGTTCAAGGAAGTGATGGGCTCCAAGTACTATAAAAGGAGCCTATGGCTTTGGTTTCAAAGCATCCCATTTCAGAATCACTTTAAGCTTGTATACTCTAGTAGTGTGAGTGATATAAAGCTTTGAGAGAGTGTGTTCTTGTAATTGGGGTCGGGGAGAGAATTCTTTGTGATTGTAATAATTTTTCACATAGTGGATTTCTTTCTGTGAGCCGTGGTTTTTTCTCCACTTTGGAGTTTCCACGTAAATTCTTGTGTTTCTTATTTTGTTGCTTTATTTTAATTTCTCTTTTATTTTTCTGCTTATTCCTATGGTGAATTGGGGGTTTTTTTCCCAACAAGTGGTATCAGAGCTTTAGGTTTGTAGTTTCTTGATTTCTGAGTATACTCTGTGGTTGCAGCATTGTCTGACCTTCCACATCAGAAAAGATTTCTAAAAACAAACTTAGCTAGGAGCGAAGCATAAATGTCAAGCTTCATGAGTCCAGTGAAGATGGACGTGGAGAAATTTGATGGAAGGATGAACTTCGGCTTGTGGCAAGTGCAAGTCAAGGATGTGTTGATACAATCTGGGTTACACAAGTCTTTGAAGGGAAGACCAAGCGATGGTGCTTCTGAAAGCGGTGAAGGTGGTCCAGTGGAGTCCAGTGGCGGTTCCAGCAGAGGTTCGAAGAAGTCCAGCATGAGTGATGAAGATGAGGATAAGGCACTCAGGCTTATCTTGTCACTTCCAACTTTTTATGAACACATGAAGCCAATCTTGGTGTACGGGAAGGAAACTTTAAGTTTTGCTGATGTTACTAGTAAACTCTTATCAGAAGAAAGAAGGCTGAAGAGTGAAGGGCGTACTTCACAGGAGGATTCAGCGCTAGTAGCTAGCAATTGGAAGAAGAAGAAAGAGTCCATGCAGAAGAAAGGTTGCTGGGAATGCGGGCAGTCTGGACACATGAAAAAGGATTGTCCTAACAGAGCAGGTTCATCAAAGGGCTCTGGGTCGGATGCTGACGTTGTCTCTCTTGTCAGGGGAGGCAGTGAATTCCTCTGAAGAAAGATAGAATTCATCCTCATGGTATGTCCGCTTTACCATGATAGAGGATGTGATGTTAGCGGTTCCACAAGTTTGCACACGGGCATTGGCTTGGCAGTTATGCAAGGTGTGTGGTGGAAGTTATGTCGATGGCTGAAGAACTTCCAGGTGAGCCAAGTAGGTGGAAGTTGCACCATAAATTTTAGCAGGATTTATCGACATGTGACAAAGAAGAAAATTCTTGGAAGGTGACATTCCAAGTGGTCTACTCTGTATGGTGGGGTAGGTTATAGTTCTCTGAGATGAGAATTATGATTGTCGGTGAAGACAATGATTTGTAGCAAAAGTTGTGGATTCTTCAAATATCTTGCCAAGGTGGAATTTGTTGGGTTTTTGGCAAAATATTAGAAGTGCGTTTGTCCCACATCGGAAAGGTTCAAGGAAGTAATGGGCTCCAAGTACTATAAAAGGAGCCTATGGCTTTGGTTTCAAAGCATCCCATTTCAGAATCACTTTAAGCTTGTATACTCTAGTAGTGTGAGTGATATAAAGCTTTGAGAGAGTGTGTTCTTGTAATTGGGGTCGGGGAGAGAATTCTTTGTGATTGTAATAATTTTTCACATAGTGGATTTCTTTCTGTGAGCCGTGGTTTTTTCTCCACTTTGGAGTTTCCACGTAAATTCTTGTGTTTCTTATTTTGTTGCTTTATTTTAATTTCTCTTTTATTTTTCTGCTTATTCCTGCGGTGAATTGGGGGTTTTTTCTCAACAAATATATTATATGTCAAACTTCTAAATTGATTAATTTCTTATCAAGTTATTAATGAAAAATTATAGATAAATATTAAAGGAATTGTTTACACAAAGCGTAGAGACTAAAACATGACAATTAAAAGTTGGGAACTAAAACATGAACCCTTGAAATTTCAAAGGCAGAATGAGAATAAAGATTTGGTGATCAATAAATCATGTTATTTATTATTGGAAAATCTCTTATTTATTTTTTTTAAGAAGGAAAATTTCTTATCTAAACTAACATGTTTAATTAAAAAGTTAAATGTGCACTATTATGACAAAAGGATAAAGGCTACCATAAATTAGATATGAACTATAAAAAGATGTTACTTAACTAATCAAATAACTAAGAAAAATAGTTAAATAAGTAAGCAACCATCGTTAGATGGAGATTTGAACATCTATGTCTATAAGTAAAAACTATGTGATACATATTCGAAATACTTTTATAGTTTTCTCTCTCCAGCATTCAAGAGATAAAACTATCAACCTCAATAATGACGATTTCCTCCAATAATTTCTCATTATTGGGGTTCACATGACCCAGAGCTAAACTTGGGTTGAGTTAAGGTAACCCAACCCCCCAAACTTAAAATTTAACCATTTATTATGTGTCGTTTTCCCCCAAAATAAATCCGTCCCCTAGACAAAACGGTCGAGAAAATTTAATAGATATTGACAATACAATATTAATTAATTGATTTCTTAGAATGAAAAGTTTGTTCAAGTTTTCCGGATCTTTCTTATGCAAATTTTCGAGAATATAGTACTTATGATGTTATAACACTTGAGACATCAATTTTCACAAGAAAATTTCAAACCAATAAAAATTAGACCATAAACTTGAATGTGTGTTGTAATTTTTAGTCTATATTCAATTTGGTTAAAATTTACCACCTAATTTCAACAAAAACTAAAGTAAAAATATTTTAAAAACTAATCACTATTTTAAACAAAAATCAAACCTGGCTTAAAATTAAACTAACTAGTATACAAGATCAACTATAGAACAAATTTTAAAAAACTCACAAATTTAGCAAAAATTCAGTTATAATATCATTTTTTTTTTTTTTTTTTTGTTAATTTCATATGAAAGTATATTTTGCCTTCATCAAATTTGCACATGGGCATACTTTTATTGACAATTTTTCAAAAGGAAAGTCTAACAATAAAGTGTAAATATTATAGCACTTATTCAAGTTTAAGGTAAATATTGCAATACTTTATAAAGTTTAAGATGAATTTATTGAAGTTGAAAAGTTTAGAGTAAAGATTAATAGACCTTGTCAAATTCAAGATAGAAATAGATATTTTCTTTTAAAATTTGGACTACTTGTTTTAATAAATTTGTCTGTCAATTTCATTATTAAAAAAAAAAACCTCACATATACACAAATGTGGTCTATTCAATGAGCTAAATAGAAAATTGAAATTCCTTTTGCGTCAAAAAAAAAAAATTGAAATTGTAGTATTTTATTTATGTTTTAAAAAAAATCTGAAAAAGATAATTTGAAACAAGAGATCACCTTTTTTTCCCCTGAAATTTGTATATAATTTTATTAATATTTTCTAAAAACAGGAAATGGGGTTACTACAGATATCAAACACATATTATTTCTCAAAATTTTGAGAAAGTAGTCATTCAACTTGTCAAAAAAAAAAAAAAACTCTCTCTTTCTTTCTTTCTTTTTTCTTGTAATTTCTCTATTCAATAATTGATAGGGTACATTGTACTAAAAAAAAATTGATAGGGTATATGGTCCACAACAACTTTCTAAATATAATAGTAGGCCTTTTCAAGCTCTATTGCTAAATTGATTTCTCCACAGGTTAGGTAGTCGATATGTACACTTTCTAATCTCAAAAAATATATATATATGAAAAAACGTGTACTCATGTAGCATTCAAATTTTAAATGTGATGGGATTTATATCTAGCTTAATAGTCGCATAGCCTCCATTCATAACATCCTGTTCAAGTCTATATATATAATTTGATGAATTATTTAACTTGTGTTAGTTATTTTTCCTTTCTCTGCTTAAATAAAAAAGATTAGAAAAAAAAAGGTAAAGAAAAGAAAATTAGGAACACTTTGTACACCTCATGCCTCTAACCCTATTTCTTTGATTTTGTTATCTTGTAGTTTGTACTCCCAAATGCTTTATCTATTTATTTATTTATTTTTTTTTTTTTTGAGAAATAAATGCTTTATCTATTTAATCATTCTTAATTAAGGAACACGATTTGTGTGCAAATGTTGGACATAATTAATTAATTTCTATAATAATGGTTAAAGTCTAATTCTTATCCAAAACTTTCATATTTATTATATTTTCATCTCTAAATTTTGTTTAAATTATTGTTCAATTTTTGTAACTATTTTTTGTAAATCGCTTAACCTGTATTCACTGTGACATATCTTTTAATTTGTTTATTTACTCTTAATAAGTCAGTCAATTAATTAATGTCTACATGGAGAAATATTTAAAATTAAATGTTGGTGAGTTAAAATACATATTAGGTTTTGAAATGAATTCAAACTTCTATTAGATTAATTAAATAAAGTAGCATTTTTCTTGTAAAATATTTAGGAACTAAAACACATAAATTTTAAAGTATTAGAACCAAAAATCATTTCTATGGTTCAAAATAAACCAAGTATAAAAAAAATAAGGATAAAAATAAAATTAAGCTTCTATTAATTACTAAATTATACTTATGAATAAAGTAATATATTGAGTTATTCATAATTGAGTAATATATTGAGTTATGTTCATGGCGAATTATATATATATATATATATATATATATATATATATTTCTTTTTTTAACACATTTTTCAGAAAAATTAATGACTTCAATGATACAAATAATATTGCAATTAATCATTTTAAGATATGCTATAAGGGAAAAAAAGAAAAAGAAAATTGAAACTACCCAAATGGGGTAGAGCATTTGACAATTTGGACTCATTTTCCTTTTTCGTGATCATAATTCAACATTAAATTCCATCACATTTCAACTTATATGTAGGGACCTCTAAACTTTTTAAAAAAAAAAAAAGTAAAAATAGGGGACCTCTATGAAAATTTTTCGTGTGAAAAGGACGGTATTGGACTTGCGTGTATCATTAAGAACGGCCATTTATTCAACTAAAAAAAAACGGCCATTTATTAAATTTTAATGACTCTGGTAAATGTCACTCATCGTGGTATTACGTATAAAAGATAAGTTTTTTTTTTTTTTTTTGTTTTTTTGATAAGACTAAGAACAAAGATAATGTTCACGCGTAACTTCAAAGAATGAGACAAGTGGAATAAATTTTGATTTCTATTAATGTTGTTTGCGTGTGTGTGGATGTGTTTCACTTGAAGGTTGGAGCTTTTATTCTCGAGTCTGAAGCTTCAATTGATTCATGGAGCTTTTGAAGTTTTCGAGTCTTGAAGTCTTAGAGTCTTGAAGAGTCTTTAGTCTCTAAGGATTGGAGAAGTTTTTCAGTCTTGAAGGATCTTCAATCTTCAAAAAGTCTTGCGGTCTTAAAATCTTGAAGAATCTTTGGTCTTCAAGAGTGTTCATAACCCTTACGAACTTATGGATTTCAGGAAATATTCTGTCTTTGTGGAGTTTCTCTGAATTCTCTAGTTCTGGTTGAGACCTTCAAGATTCTAACCTCTGAGAGTGTAGAATTTTTTAACCTTTGAAATGAAAGGAGAACCCCTCTATTTATGTAGTTCTCCGTGGATGGGCGTTTGTGACTTTTGGGTCTAACAACTCGGACTTAGTTTTATTGGTCTTAGGTTTGGTTTATATTTGATCCAAAAATCATATGATCCAAATATTAAAAGACCCAAATTTGATCAAATTAAATTTTTAATTAATTGATCAAATGCACATTTGACCTTAAAATTTTAGAATTGGCCAACTTTGTCTTCAAATTAAATTTGGGACACATGTCAATTTATAATTGGTCCCAAATTTAATTATTTGTAATTTTGTCATTATTTGTGGAAATTTGGGATTGGCCAAAATATCTTCTTCAACCGATAAGATCTTGATTTTTCTCAAAAAAAAAAAAAAAAAAAAAAAAAAAAAAAAAAAACTTTTTACGAAATATCTTGGTTGATTGTTAAGGTAAAACTATTTCACTAAAAATATCAGACAGTCTTTAAACGTTTTAGGTAATTTTAAATTCCATCCCTAATATTTTGAATTTCTCAATTTTATTTTTAATGTGTTACACAAGATTCTTAATTTCCTCCATAAACTTTTTAAAAGAAAAATTATTAGAATTTATTAATTAACAGCATGTCATTCAATTATGGATACATCACATAAATATTACCACTTACAATAAATAATTTTTTTATGGCTTCTTGAAATTAGCTTATGAATGAGTTGTGTTGATGGTCAAATTTGGACAGACAGAACTCACTTGCCACCAACTCTAAATTTGTATGAGAAAGGGAAGACGTGGCCTGCAAGACAAGGTAAAACCTGCACACCGGTGTGGTGTTTGTCACACCGCCTCCGATACTTAAGTCAGCAAGTAGAACGATGGAATGCAAGAGAGAAAGAGTCAGAGGAGAGTTCAGGATCCCTTCTTCAACAATGAAGAAGGGTTTAAATACTTGTTTTGCTCTAGGATTTCTAGGCGATCCAAGGCTGAACCAAGTGGGATCGGGGCAGCCAAGGGCACCAGAGACAGAACGGAGGCGGAAGGACTCGGCCCACTCAGCCTCGGCCTTGGCCCAAGGCCGACCCTCTGGCCTGTTCTTCCTCCGAGGCCCGTTTCCTAGTTGTCTCTTTAGACTGATATTGCACTGTTCAGCTCCTTACATATCGAGGTGGTCCAAAATTGCCTATAACAGGTTGAATTTCTTGCCAGGTTGGCTACGAGTTAAACATGTTAATAAAATAATGATTTTAACAATACACCAACTTTTTTATTAACAAATTTATAACATATATATTTTGTAGGGAAAAAAAAAACTAATTGAGTTTTTCATTATATTAATGGCCAAATAAAACCAAATAATAATAATAATAAATATCTTCCTTCCATTGGTGGAGATTGGAGATCTTGATGTTATCAATCATAGAAAACGAAAGAATCTTCCACTGTTATATCCATTCCCCACTCACAACAGTAACCCAATTAGTTTCAGTTGCAGAGCTCCAATGGCTTCCATCGACTTTGCAGCCATCCTTTTTTCCTTTATACCCTTCCTATTCATCATTTTCTCTCAAGTAATTTCGAGGTGGAATTTTGGTGGAATTGCTCCTTGGAACTGGGCCATCGTGGGTATGACTCCAACTGTTATTTGCCATATCCACCGAGTTCACGATCGTATAACTGAAGTCTTACACGAAGTTGGTTCCACTTTCTACTTCAAAGGCGTCTGGTTTTCAGGTCTAGACTTAATATTTACAGTTGACCCTTCAAATATACACCATATTTTGAGTGCCAACTTCGAACGCTATCCAAAAGGGCCTGATTTCAAGTACATTTTTGACGTTTTGGGAGATGGGATTTTCAACTCCGATTCAGACGTTTGGAAGAACCAACGCAAGACCGCTCATTCCTTGGTCCGCCATGACAATTTTCTTCAATTCTTGGAGAAGATCACGATGGAGAAAGTGAAGGAAGGGCTGGTTCCGGTGCTTGAAAGCGTTTGTGAAAATGGGTCGGTGTTGGATTTGCAAGATCTGTTCCAGAGATTTTCGTTTGATTCAACTTGTATGTTGGTCACTGGCTTCGACCTCCATAGTTTATCTCTTGATTTCCCTCAAGTTCCGTTCTCAAAGGCTATGGATGATGTGGAGCAAGTGATTCTTCTTCGCCATTTTTTCCCCAAGAGCTTGTGGGAGTTGCAAAAGAAATTCCAAATTGGACAAGCCAAGAGGCTGAAAGAAGCTTGGGAAATCATAGATCAAACCATTGCAAAATTGATAGCCTCCAAAAGAGAAAGCTTGAAGCTGAAGGAAGAGCCAGAAGGAGGAGTTGATTTGATCACATCATATATTACAAACAAAGATAATGTTGAATTTGGAAACAACGATAAGTTCTTGAGAGACACCGTTTTCAATTTCATGATTGCTGGTCGGGACACTCTAAGTTCAGCTCTCTCATGGTTTTTCTTTTGTCTTTCAAACAATCCAATGGTTGAAGCAAAGATAAGAGAAGAGCTCAAGGCAACGATCCCAACAAACGAAGCTCAAGATCAATGGCGGGTGTTTTCCATTAAAGAGGTAGATAAATTAGTTTACTTTCATGGAGCTTTATGTGAAGCACTTAGACTTTATCCTCCAGTTCCATTTCAACATAAAGTTCCTTCGCAACCTGACATCCTTCCATCAGGTCATCATGTCAATCCCAAAACAAAGATTTTGTTTTCGTTATATGCATTGGGAAGAAGGAGTGATGTGTGGGGAAAAGATTGCATGGAGTTCAAGCCAGAGAGATGGATTTCAGAAAAAGGAAGTATAAAACATGTGCCATCTTACAAATTCTTGGCCTTCAATGCAGGGCCGAGGACTTGCTTGGGAAAACAAGTGGCTTTTACTGAGTTGAAGATAGTTGCAGCTGCCATTATTCATAACTACAACATTATTCAACAGATTGGGCATGAGGTTGTTCCAAATACTTCCATTATTCTTCACATGAAGAATGGATTCAAAGTCAGGGTTACAAAGAGATGGACTACTTGAAGTCAAAAGGGCAAGGACTAGGAGCAAGTTTCTATTTTGATTAGGGTCCAATTACATATGGTCAAGAATAAAAGTAATTGTAAAGGATCGTAACACTGTGTGATATAGTATGGTTGAATGTTGTTGTGTTGATTTGAATATAGTTTAATTGGTCGAGAATGATTGAATGTTGTGTTGATTTGAATATAGTTTAACTAGTCGAGGTATCAGTAATACTTTTTCTTTTGTAATATGATTAAATTAAAAAAATCGATATTGTGATAATAAATTTGTGAAAATTTGCTTCGATAGAGACATGGTTCTATCATTGCAAGTAAAGGAAGCATCCTCTAGAATAACCACATCCACCATTTGGGGCAATCCTCCATCCAAACAAAGGTCTTCGATTTGCATGAGGCAAGTTCATTCGACTGCCCCTTTGTAATCGAGCTTGAAGGTGAACGAAATTCCTTCTATTCTTTGCCGTCTATTTAGAATGCGATTAAAGTCCTATCAATTAGAGGAAAAGAAGAACACGATTAAATTGGATGACATCTTTATTGCATCCTGACGTTTTCTGAGTGAAACTAAAAGTTAAGTCATATAGAATCATATCGAAAAGCTAAGGGAGTTATGTTGTAAAAATATATTCTTACTAAAGATTTTAGTGATGTATATAGTAGGTGATTAAGCTAAAATTGACTAGAGGATAAAAATTCGATATATTATCTAAGTTTAAAGTTCAATTTTGCTGAAATTGAAAGTTTAGAATGAAAATGATACAATGTGACAAGTTTTGGGGTGACGTTATTTTTTTTTTTTTTCCTATCTGTAATATGTATATATTACCATTGAGATGAGAATTATTACTATACATATTAAAAAAATAAAACCAAACAAAACTCGAATATAAGAAAATACATAATGTAAATATATTTCCAAAATTTATAGAAGGAAGACTAATACAAAATGATTTTTTTAGAAAAGTTAAAAATAAATTAATAATAGGAACCAAAAAGTACCTGACCAAAACCAAACAAAACTCGAAATATAGGATCAAAATGATATTTTAACCTTATTATTATTATTTATGTTCACATGAGTGATAATTAAAAAAATTTATATTTCATCATATTTATGATCAACATCTATCACATCAATGTCAATTTATATATATATATATATATATATATATATAAATACGTTGACGAACATTTAATTAATGATTAAAATACTTTGACACCTCTCAATATATATAGATATATATTTGAAACTAAAGACTTCATTAATGATCCACTAACGTTACAATTACCCTCAAACGAAGGAGGGGAAAACCAAGAAGGCAGGTCAGGAGCCCATAAAATTTGCCCAGATTCCCCGAAGAGGGGATTTTCCTGACCTGATACAAAAAAATTCATAGATCCCACAAATATTGCCAACCAGTGGGCTATTGAATTGGCAAGCCGATTACAGTGCATAAATTTAACAGTCTGCAGACTCGAGGAAGAAGACGCAATCGAATCAGTGATTGGATTGAGCTCCGACAGGTCTTCATCTTCTCCGATGAGGACTTTGATCACCGATAAGGCATCTTATTCAACTTCCAACCCAATTTGCTTTTGGAGACATATACTTTTAAATGTTTAATTTTAGTTCTTTTAATTTCAATAAAACTTAAAATTGGTTACTATATTAAGTTTATTGTTAATTTTACTAAAAAGAATTAGTATCTATTAATCTTTGTTCTATAAAATTTATAAATATGTTCACATTGTGTCTTTTCTTGTATTATTATTATTTAACTAATTTAAAAAAATAATAATAATTTTAAACCTACACTAAGAAGCAATTTTAAACTTTATTGAAAATATAGAAACTAAAATTGAACCTTTAAAATTATAAGCACTAAAATAAAATAAGTCTCAAAGTAAAACCACCAATTGCTTCGTTCAAACTATCAACTATCATTTCAGAGTTAGTTAATTTAGGAATCATTCTTATTCATAAGCTGCTGATTTTAGAATATGGATATCAATTTCAACATTAACTCTAATTAATTAGGGGTTGTTTGGGGCACTGAATATGTTATAATAACTCTTTTATTATAACCTATTTAGTGTTTGGGACATCAACAAAAATAAATGATGAGGTGGGTTATTTTTACCCCCGATTATTTTATCTATTCCCTACAGTAACCATCATTCAACCCACCCGATTAGTCTATCCATTTTCTACAGTAACTCTCTCCCCTATTCTTCCATGTGACTCCTTGACTTTTCCGACGACCGTCGGTCGCCGTCGGCCGGCGAAGTTTCAGGCGACTTTTCCGACGGCCGCCGACCACTTTTCCGACGACTTTTCCGGCAACCGATTTTTTTCCCTTTTTTTTCATATTTCTTCTCATTTTCATTTTGAAAAATATAAAAAATGAAAATAAAGAAAAAAAACGAAGAAAAGAAAGAAAACGAGGAAAAAAATTTTGGTCGTCAAAAAATTTGTCGGCAACCGCCGGAAAAGTCGTTGAAAACGTTGCCGGCATTAGGGTTAGAGGAAGAAGAAAATGATGAAGATGGAGTTTGAGGTTGAGGAAGAAGATGGAGATGATGATGGAAATGGAGGAAGAAGATGATGAAGATGAAGATGGAAATGGAGGAATAAGATGAAAATGATGGAGATGGAGGAAGAAGATAAAGATGGAGGAAGAAAATGAAAAAGAAGGAAAAAAGAAAAAGAAAAAAACGATTTTTGGTCATTCCATGTCAGAAACACTTACCAGTTTCTCAATTAGTCATTCCATGTTAGGAACACTTACCAGTTTCTCAGTTGTCTTTCTACATATATATAAATATGGAGTTTTATTATATAATTTCTTTGTACATAAGCATTTACCATTTTTAGGTTGAAAATACAGAAATGAAACAAATATGGTTTTCCAATATGAAATTATAAAATGACTTCTTTTGTGAAAAAATCATGACCCTAAAACAAATAAAATCAACTCTTACCTTAGGTTATTTTTGTTTCCTTTTAAGTTAAACACATCATTTAACCCGTATTACTCAATACTTTATTTTTTTTACAACTGAATCCAAACAATTTTTTATTGATATTTACAAAATATAATATTTGACATACAAAGTTGTATGAGGAAAATAAACGAAAAAAAGTCAGGAAAAAACAGTCAACTTGAACATTTGATTCAGAATCTCATGTTAAACATATCAGCAATCCAAACACAGACTATTTTAACCTATACTAAAATAATCTACATCCAAAACACATATTATTTTATCCCATACTAAAATAATCTGCACCCCAAACACAGATTATTTTATCTCATACTATAATAATCTGCATCCAAACACAGATTATTATAACTCCTAGATTATTATAATCCCCAAATTATTATAACCACTAGATATTATAACTAATTCAGCGCCCCATACAGTCCCTTAATGTAACACTGCTTTGAAAGGAAAAAAAAATCATTATGTCCGCTGTGCCGTTCTAAATATCTCCTTTACCTTTAAATTCGTTAATTTTTTTTATTTTTCTTCTTTTTGTCAAATATCCCTTACTTTCTATCAATACGAATTAAATGTGCTTTTTTTTTTTTTTTTGTACTATTTTGCTTTTTCAAAGATAATCAATCATTTTGTCGGTTGTAAGTTTTCAAAACAAATTTGAATTTAGCTTTTATTTAATTTTTGAAATTTCAAAATTGATATATTTGATCTTGAGATTTTAATTTGATTTGAATGGTCTCTAAAATTTGAAATGGTTGGTTATATTGTTGAATTGAACTTGACATAAAACTTACTAATTATCAGAGGTTTGTGGTTCGAATCTCTCATTCCTCACATGTTAAAAAAAAAAGAAACTGAATTGATTGGTCTCTGAATTGACTATTAATTATTGACAAACTTATTTTAAAAATATAGATAAGTAAACTAACAAAGTCTAGTCAACATATATTGATTGTCACATTATCATCTTGTTTGGTTAATTAACAGTCAACTCAACTCATGGGTCGTCAATTAAAAACTAATTTCAAACTTTAAAGACCATCTAGAAATCAAATTCAAACATTAGAGACCAAGATGTCACTTTTTAAGGGTATGTTTAGTTTAACTTTTCAAATGTTTAATATTGAAAAAAAATCATTTCGCAAGGGGCGTATTTTTTAATTTATATGAAAAAATATCAACAAAATTCTTATGTTAATGAGTATTTTTTAAACCGCTTCTCTACGAACCCGTTGCAAGGGAAAAATTATTAACAGTTAGATACAAAATCAAGCTACTTTTGCTATTTCTCTCTCTTACATCTAACGGTGCAAAACTATGTATTGAGGATATCAGGCCTTTATGAAGGATTGGAATTCCGTAATTCCGTAAAGCGGAAGCGTGATTGGGACCGATTCGTAATTAATTTTGTTTAATCTAAAATACCAATACATTGGCAATAATATTAGAACTATTCTAAATATATATTAAGGCTAAGCATACAAAAATATTAGATCTAAATCTAATTTATAAAGTAACAAATTACTTACTCTCGTTGACGACTCAGATTAAATTCACCAACTGCTTGTGAATTAATCACGAACTAGTGTGAACACCACCACTATGGCTACACCGGTATGACTCTGAGACTACTAGAGGCTGGAGACTTGTGGGAGCCTTTGGGAGAATTCTCTGAGAGTAGGAGAATGAATGAGATGTCTTTCACCCCACCCCAGGGGTCCTATATATAGTAAAGGCCAAGACCTTTTTCCTAATAGGAAAAGGGAGACCTTTTCCTAATAGGAAAAAGTCTCTAATTTTAATAAATAAATAATTAATTTCATAATTAATTAATTTCCCAATTAAATATCATATATTTAATCTTAGGGATTTTATTAAAATTAAAATTAATATGAATCCAATTCATATTAAATTTATTTGAACTCTTTCAAATATTTTCTTTCCTAATAGGCAAAGGTCTCTAATTTTAATAAATAATTAATTAATTTACCCAATTAAATATCATATATTTAATCTTAGGGATTTTATTAAAATTAAAATTAATATGAATCCAATTCATATTAAATTTATTTGAACTCTTTCAAATACTTTCTCTCAAGAATTAATTAATTCAAAAATTATATTATAAAGTTTCATAAACTTTATATTATAATGCATCAATATACATTATACGATTCCCCAAATAAATTGAATACTTTCAATTTACAATTTATACTTAATTGCCTCAAGTCTCTTTACGAGCTACCAGTGGGACCTAATGGACCTACAGATCAGAAGCTCCAACAATACGAGATTAATTGGCCAAACTCATTGACCAAGTTTAGTCAACATTCGTTAACTGTGGGTCACTCCACTAAAGACCCACAGCTGCACTCTTCTCACTATAGAATATTTCTGTGTCCACGGATATCGACCAAGCAGTAAGTCAATCCTTCACGTGTGTTCGTAACACCAGCTGGGTCAAATTACCGTTTTACCCCTGGGTTACCTCTGGTTCCTTAAGTACCACTGATTCCTCTAATGAACAAGTTGTTTAGGGTCCAACCACTAAAACAGGAGTTCCTCTCAGGCCAGGAGAGGACGGCGCGCCTTTGTTCAAGCCCTAGAATCAGCCCTTAAGGGAACACACATCTACTTACCCCAATAGGGGAAGGAGTGAATTCCATCTTGTACTGTTATGTTCCCAGCCCCCATTCGGTCTTGCCCCTGAAATGGTAGGCTTATTGAGTCGGCGAACTGGCCACTCTCACCCATACAAATCTAAGGACAGTCCCTCCTGAAAGGGGTTCATAACAGACTCAGGATTGAGATTGAGTTACCTAGGTCATCCTATTGAAATAGAAACCTAAACTAGTTAACGGCGTTACATCTAGTGGTTACTATTTCGCGGTCCGGTCTTATGCAAACTCATTGCATAGGATACCCCCACCCGCATGTCTCCTACATGGATGCTTTGGATCATTGCATCTGTATCGAATACAAGGTGGGCCGTATCACATAGTGTCACCAGGATAAGGTACCCAGCCTTATCCCTATACTATAGACCATTTAGGTTGTTACTTGGACACTGATCCCCGTATGTCCCCACATACTAGTCCAAGTTTCATTTAAACAACCTTGGATCTTAGTTTATTGGATTTAGGGTTTATTAATGCAAACTCGATTATTCAATAACCAAATTACTGAATTACTCAAATAACACTTTATTGAGATCGATTAATTTGTTTCATTTACTATCTACGAGTTTTAGGGCATAAAACCCAACACTTTAGGCCTCACATAGGAGGATAATGAACGAATGGATCATGAAAGGGTAGGCTCTTCGGATAAGCCCACTAAGCCCATGAACAAAGGGACCAAAACTTCATCAGTGCAGAAGGTTCGATATATGTGCCTCATTGCATCAGAAGCACCTAAAAATTTCTCGTTGCAAGGGGCGTAGGGTGCAATTTCGTCTTCATCACACTCTCTACTTTGTGTCTTCCATCAAAAATGTCTTCTTCTAGTTTTTCTTTTTTGACAAGGTCGAGGATACAAACTTTATACCATGTTGTTGTTTGCAGCTTCTTCCAAATTCTTATTCCCTCTCTTGCCACTTCATAACCGGTCCTAATCCATTGTTGCTACTCCCAAGAGCTCCATAATTCTATTTTCCCTCTTTTGAAGAGGCATTAGTTTTTCCACCAACTTCAATTCAACTGTGGTTTTCTCCTTTTGAATATTTCTTTTTTGTATTTTGTCCCCCACTTTGAATTCTTCACTAAGAATTTCAAGAATCAGATTGTGACCAAACTCGAATCGAAGTGATAAAAATGAGGCAAAGCAGTCAAGAAGAAATGACAGAGGAATCCATATGAGAAAGAATATGAATGGTTCAATTATTATTGGACAAATAAAATTTGTAGAACAACTAAAGTTGAAGATTTTATCATGTATATCTACTGAACTTAATGTAAACTGGTTCCTGTTATATGGTTAGAGTTTATACCTAACCATAGTTATTCCTTGTATCTAATCCAATCTCTATTTAAAGAGAGGGATATTTTCTTATGTGAATAAGACGAATATTAGTCTTCCTTCCATTATTGATATGGTATCAGAGTCATACCCCGAGATCATACCATTGTGGAGATCTGTGGGTGTCCGGTAGTCCATTACAAGTGGTATCAGAGCCATGCCCCAGACATAGCCTTGTCGGGTGGAATCATCAGGTACCGAACAAAGAAGTTGTGAGCCTAAGTAGTCATGGGGAAATCCGTTGTTGAGCTCTGGGCAGGCAGTATACTCCGAAGCAAAGGAGTTGTCCTGGAGTTGGAACCCAGAGAGTTTGACGGACTCTTGGTAAAGGAGAGTTCGACGGATAGATGACTAGTTGAGGGGAGGCTCGGTGGTACTTTGTTCGAGGGGAGGATTGTTGGGAGTGCGACCAAAGTCCCACATTGGCTAGATAAGGGGATGACCATGGGTTAATAAGGGAGGACAGCTATCTCCACTGGTATGAGGCCTTAAGATTCGAGGTAATGATCTGGTCTAGTTTTATATTTAGACAAATTTGTTTGAGTCCTAATATCTTATGGCATGTTTGTTTGAAAACATACAAAAATGTCAATTGAGTCCTAATATACAATTTACTGAGGAAGAACATCTAAAAAATTATAGTTAAAATTATTATTGATAGGTCTTGACATGGTAGTATATATATCTACTACCATCTCTATTAGGTTAAAAATGTTATTTACCATATCTATTGACATTTTTTTGTATGTGTTTACTGTTTATTACACTTCTTGATACTCTTTTATTTTGTATTTCTTCTTTACACGCTCTCATTTAAGTTTGTAAATGTAAAACCTTCTATCACTTTTCAGAATTTTGGAGATATTGGAATGAATAATCAAGAAATTGGTGAATGATTATTTCTAGCAATACATGGAGAGAGTGAAGTATATTTCCATTTCCATGTTCATGTCTTAATATTTAAGTAAACCTTATCTAAACTTTAAACTATTTTTATTTTAGTTTTTAAAATATAGCTAAGAGTTTAGGAACTTTTCCAAGGGAGTAGATTAAAAAAAATAAAGAAATGTACAAAAGAAATTGAAAACAAAAACAAAATTGTCAGCAATATGCTCGCACTAGCATGGTGTTGTGTCCAATATAATCCAATGCTAAAGTTAGTACTTAGATCGAAGTGGTGTGGAGCTAAGAGCAAGAAGGAAGTCGCATAAATACGAGTCCCGACCAGACATGTGAACCTAATGGAAGGAAACCACGTAGAAAGCCTTTTTCTCACCCATAACACAATATTTTTTAACCTTTACATGAGAGAGAAAAAAGAATAAAAAATAAATAAATGAACAAATCTTTTTTTTTTTATATAAAATAAATAAATAAATCTTCTTTTTTTTTTTTGAAAATAAATAAATAAATCTTCTTTTGCATTTGTAAAAGCAAGAGCAATTGTTGCTTCTTTATAGAGATTGGGCTGAATTGTGGGGCTTTGTTGGACCGTTGCTTGTTTCTTGAGGTCTTATGGTCAACAGTCATTAATCTCCTTATATGATTGTTTTCTTAATAATACTAATAGAAGTTCTTTTTAACATCTTTTTTTTTAAATATATATATATATATATATATATATATATATCAACCCTAAGCTTAATATGATGTATCAATTTTAACCCTAAATTTTCAATAACTTTCAATTTCATCAAATTGAACCTCAAACTTCAATTACTTTCTTTCTTAACCACCGTTAAAGTACGTAATTGAATATTTTTTCATTTTTCTTTTTTTAATTCATATGTTTCCTGAATTGGTTTTTATTAGAAATTTATTAGAGAAATTTTTTATTTGAATAAAGTTTTGTTGGTGAGAGGTTGTACTCCTCTCATTTTCTTTTTATTGATTTTGTCGATTTTGTTGTTTTTCTTAGCGGAATGTCATGTCTTATTGCTAAGAACTTTGTGAGATTTTTTTTTATTTTTAATTTCCTTGTTTTTTTCTTTTTTGGTAATTAGAACATGCAAGTATGGGAAACCAAAGGAAAGTAATTTCATGTTTTTTTTTCTCATATTTGTTGGATTTTTCTTGTTGTGCTAATAACTTTGTGATTTTTTAGGCTAAATAACAATGAGAAGAATCAGTCTAGAGTGCTTGATTATATTTCTTCAAATAAAGAGTTTCTCCAAAAAAAAATTCTTACAAGAAAAGAAACCAATGTAACTCAAGTGCAATGTGATTTTTCATAAAAAAAAAAAAAAAAAAAATGGAAGAAATTTTCAATCACATTTTTTTTTTAAAAAAAAAAGTTTCAATCACATGTTTTAATGGTGATTCAATTGGAAAATTAATTGAATATCTACATTGCAACACTTATGCAAGTTTGGGATTAAAGTTATTTCTCTTAGTTGTTGAGATTTTAATAATGGTGTGTAGGGATGTATGTCCACACCGGTATGTAGCTAAGCATTGTTATTCTCTAAAACTTATTAGCTTTTTTTTTTTTTTTTTTTTTTTTTTTTTTTTTTTTTTTTGAAAAGACCTCCCTCTCTTTCTATTTCTAACCTTTTTTTTCCTCTGAATTTTTTGTATCTCTGAATTTTTTTTTTTTGTATCTTTGAATTCTAGTTTGTTTTTCCTAAAGTGTAATTAGAAAATTGGACAACCATTTTTAGAAAAGTTTTTCTTTTTTCTGTTTTCAAGTTTTCTTTTTAAATTTCAAAAATGATCTTTTTAAACCAATTTTTTTAAATTAAAAAAAATAGAAAAAAACTGAAAAGTAAATTGATTATCGTGTCTGTTCTCTTCGAAACTTAAAAGAACAACCTCCATCTCAGAGTATGGTTTAACTTTTCAAGTGTGTTTAATTCTTTTAAAAAATAATTTTGAAAAAAATTCTAATGTTTGGCAACCACACTAAAAATGACTTATTAAAAATGAGATGGAGAAATAAACTACTTTGAGAGAAACAGTACTTGAAATTAATTAAAATAATTTTTTTAAAAAAGAGTTTTTGAGTAATATATAATAACTTGTGTATAAAAACACTTGTTGGCATAGAAATTTTCCAACCAATTAGAAATTTCCACGTCATTATTTAATTTTGGGGTGTCACGAATTAATACATATCTCAAAATTAATTATGACAAAATAAGAAAGGTCACGTGTCCTTTTTGTGGTCGTCTAATTGCGTTAATGGTCTTGATCGAACCCAACGATGATTAAACTCAAGATCGAATGATCATTTAGCCTAAAGTTCATGAAATTAAATTAAAGTATGATTAAGTTCATAAAGTTAGGTTAAATTGGGTTCAATTTAAACCCAAGGTTATTAAGATAATTGGGCCTGAAGCCCAAAATTCATCCAAGCCCACGGATGGGCCCAAGCCCAATTTAAGCCCAAGCCCATGAAGGCCTTTGGAAACTCTATAAATAGAGGTCTTGGCTCATTTGAAAAGGGGGGGGCAACAGAAGAAAGGAAGAAGAGAAGGATCGAAGCTCTCAGAAGACTCTGAAGACTAAAGCTCTGATTCTCCTACAAGATTTGAAGTTTGAAGCTTCATTCCTTCTACCAGACTTGAAGATTCACTACAAGAAAAATTGGTTCTGCCGACGAACTCTCTCTCGACGCCAAAAAAATCACATCAGGAGAAACATGGTGGGAGGACTCTCTCTCGACGTCGTCTTGACGGCGTCGAGAGAGACGGCATTTCTCTCAACGCCGTCAAGATGGCGTCGAGAGAAAGGAATTTCTGTCGACGCCATTAATGACGGCGTCGGCACAAACCTAGACGAAAAAAATCCCTAAATTAAACCCCATTTTCACCCAGGTTTCTGCCGACGCCGTCAATGACGGCGTCGGCAAAAATGCCTTTCTCTCGACGCCATCTTGAATTGCAGCCTGTCGCCGTTCGTTCGTCAGTCGCACCACGCCGTCGTCCGTCATCCTCTCCCGTCCTCTTCCTTTGCTCGCCCATCGTCGTCCGGTTAGTCTTTCTCCGAACCTTCATGCTTTTTGGGAAAATTTGAATGTTGGCTGAATTTGTTGTGTGTTTTTGTCAATAGTGGAGTAGTTGATGATGGAGGGTTCTTTGTTTATGGTTTGAGTAAATGTTATGGGGTTCTATTGAATTGGATTGAATTGGTGCCCTCAATGTGTTTGATGTAATGCTTGAATGAAACCTTCTTAATTTACTATCTTTTAATGATCTTTTTAGGTTGTCTCTTTTTTGTGGGGAATTTGGGTTTTGAAGCTTATTTGTGTAATTAGAAGTGTGATTTGGATGTTATTTATATCATTAAAGTTCATTTTTGAGTTTTTTTTGTGTGATTAAAATGTGATTTATAGGTTGTTTATGTGATTAAATTTCGATTTTGAGCTTCTTGTATGATTTAAGTATGATTTTAAGTTTACTTGTGCAGATAAATTGTGTTCAAAGTGTGATGTGAAACATGTTTGTGTAATTAAAACATGAATAAAATGTAGGGGGGGGGGGTCTTTGTTGTTTTCACTTTACTTATGTTTTAAAAAGGGAGATGTTGTTTCATTTATCTTTTAAGTAGAGTTAGTAGTGAGATTTGTAAATGTTGTTTTAGTGGAAGGATTGATAGTTTTTACATCCATTAGAATTTAGTGAATGTAGTTGAAAATTAGGGAGGGAGGTTAATGTGTTCGTTATTGTGATCTTACTTATGCAAATGAGATTGACTTGAGAGTTCTGGTTAATAGGATTGGCTTAAGTCGAGTTAGGGGGTTGTGTTCTTATAATTATGTTCTTCGAGAGGTTTGTTCGTTTCTTATTTAAGGTTCATCATTCAATGTCCATTGGAAGTTTGGGTGTGAAGTGTACACAAAATGCTTGAATGTGTTTGATGTATAAAAGGATATGTTTTTGTTTACGTTTATTTATTTTTATGATAGTTTGTTGATGTTATGTTCATTATTTTTTAAAGGTTTGAAGTTTTTGGTTGTTTTTGTATATATGTTTTGATCTTAGGCTTATAAAATTTTGATTGTTCATTATAGTTGGTGATATGTTTTGTTGTTAATGGTTGATGCAATGGAAAAAAAACCTTTTGAGTAGGGGTTGATGTTTAGAGATTGATTTGAGGAGGGGTGAGAAATTGCTTTGAGTGTAGGGGGTGGGTTGTTGCTTAGAGAGATTGTTTATAAGTTTAAGTTTTGACTGTAATGTTCATTGAGATGGATTAATTGTAGGTACGTATATTAATTGTAGGTACGTATATATATAGATTCATAGGATGAAAATATTGTTGCTATCCTGCAGCTATGGTAGCAAATGATATTGTAGTTAGTTTTTTAAGCTAGAATTGTTTGTTCAATTTCTTATCTTTAGTTAGATTGTTCTTAAATGACTTTAACTTTGTTCTTAAATGACTTTGAGTTGGGGGCGAGGGTGTCATAAGTTTGACATTTGTAGGACTATGTTCTTATGTTTAGATTGATATGTTTTATGAGAATTTGATTGCTTGTTAGGAGTAATTTGTTGGTTCTTACGTTCTTTGTTGGTTCTTAAGTTATTTGTTGGTTATATTATGGTGATAAGTTTTTAAATTGTTTGTTGGTTATATTATCGTTCAATCTTGAGGTTGAGAGTTTATTGTTATTGTGTTTTATTAGTAGGTGGTAACAGAGATAAACATGACTATTTCATAAGTTCTTTAAGTTCTTTGAGTTGTTTGTTGGTTATAATTATTGTGTTTCATTTAGTGGTAAGAAAGGTAAGTTTTACTTTATGAGCTTTGTTGGCGTTATAAACTTTAGTTATAGTTATTTGAGATAAGTTATTATGTTTCTTTTGTTGGTTATAGTTATTGTGTTTTAGTTTATGAGATTGTTAAAGTTTTAGTTTATGAGATAAGTTGAAGGTTGTTATATTTTTTGGACTTTGAGTGAGTTTTGTTGTGAGCTAGGTTAACTGACTATTTGATAAGTTGTCATGGTAAATGTCTTATAGATAATTACAAATTTATATTTGTAAGGATTAGTAAATTTTAGAATGTTGAGGGTCGGTTTGATGTTGTTTTATTATGATTTGTTGCTTATGTTCTTTGAGTTCTTATAGTCTATTATCTTTTGTTTTGCTTATGTTCTTTGAGTTCTTTAAGCTCTATTATCTTTGTTGCTTATGTTTTTTGACTTTTTATCCTCATAATTTCTAACTTGTAGTAACCTACTATTGAATGTTAGTTATTGTTTTTCTCACTTTTGATTGGTTTATGTTATTATGTTATTAAGTTTCAATATTGAGATTGATATACTTTTTTAAGAAGTTAGGTTCATTATTATTGTGTTTAAATTGTTTGACTATTTATATTAACATAATTAACATCTCTTTTTTCTTTTATATAGGTGATTAGAGTTGATGGTTGGACACATGTGTATCTTTTGGAGTCCACAAAGAGCTCGTTAAGTAACGAAAGGCTTTTTACGCACTTTTATTTTTCGTTTAATAACTCTTTAATTTTGTGTACCAACTTTTGTATTTATGTATTTTATGTGCTATTAGGAATCATGTATGAACATATTTATTTCATTTGTGGAAATAAATAAAATGAATTGTGTTAATTGTGTTTTTTAATTAAATTAATTTTAAAACATATATATATATATATATATATATATATATATATATATATATATATATATTTTAAAAAAAATTACTTTATGCCGACGCCACGTGGACGGCGTCGGCAGAGACTATTTCTGCCAACGCCATCCACGTGGCGTTGGCAGAAAGTAATTTGGATGGCTTTCTGCCAAACGGCGTCGGCAGAGACCTTGGTTCTGCCGACGCCGTTAAAAGTGGCGTCGGCAGAGGTTCTGCCGACTGCCTTTTTTCGACTTTCTTCCCGACGCCCTAAAATGCGTCGGGAGAACCTTTGCCGACGCATAAACTAACTTCTGTCGATGCTTTTGCGCGTCGGGAAAAGGTGAATTTCTTGTAGTGATTGAAGCCTCATTCCTCCTGCAAGAATCTTGAAGATTGAAGTCCAGATCCTGCTGCAAGACTCCGAAGATTGAAGCTTCTGCAAAATTCAAAAGCTTGAAGCTTCCTGCAAGACTCTGAATACTGAAGCCTCTGCAAGATTCAGAAAAACTTCTGCAAGACTCTGAAGACTAAAGCCTCTGCAAGATTTAGAAGATTGAAGCTCTCTGCAAGATCCTGAAGATTGAAGCTCCAATCCTCCTACAAGACTTTGAAGACCAAAACCTAGATTTTCCTGCTGTTGGATCGATATGGCAACCCTAGAGGGGGGGTGAATAGGGTTTAATTAAACTTTTTACTAAAGTGGGCCCAATTAAACTAATTAATACACTTTTTATAAAAAATAAGAAAATTTCAATTTATGCAACAAATAAGAACAAACTAAAGCATGCAATAAATTGCTTAAATTAATTGCAAAAATAAAAAGGAAAGAGTTAGAGAAGAAGACACCGTAATTTTTATAGTGGTTCGGTCAAACTCGACCTACTCCACTCCCCAAGCGCCTCTTGGGAATTTGAATAAAAACCTTTCGACTCTTTCCACGGATCAGAGCCCAACCGTTACACCACCGCTCCTTTTACGGGTTCAAGAGCAAACCCAATCCTTTCCACGGGTTAGGATCAAACCGTTACAATTTTTGGAATTTTTGAAGAACACAAGACAACTCTCAATAGAGTGGATTTACAAATTTGAGCACTCAACAAATGTATCCTCACAATACAATAACACTCTCTCAAGAATAAGATGAAAAGAAAATTTTGGGAGCTTAGAGAGAGCAACAATGGAAACTTTTTGATTTGGGAGGATTGTAAAAATGTAAAATTGTTGGTGAAAATTTGGGGAGGAAGATGAGTTTAAAAAGAGAGGGAAATGAGGTAAAAAATGAATTTAAATTTGGACCATTGGATTTGAAGATAAAGAAAAAATAAATGGTGGAGATTAAAAGAAATTAAAAGTAATAATAAAGTAATATAAAATAATAAATATATATATATTTTTTAATTAAAACTTAAAACCTCCAACGGTAGAATCAAAACTTAAAAATATAATAATAATAATAATAATAATAATAATAAAAAAAAACATGTGAGAGTAACGGTAAATTTTTTTTTTTTTTGAAATCATATATATAAACCTTTTCAAAAGGAGCATTAAATGCATTAGAGAATTTTGATTTTGATTTTGATTTTTTTTTTTTTTTTTTTCAAAGAACCGTTACTCACATAAAAATTTATATATAATATATATATTTAAATTTCAAAAGTCCATGTGTCACTCTCCCAAAGCTCCACGTGTCGACACCAGATTGGTCCATTGATGCTGACTCAGCCGCCACATCATCGTCACGGGTATTTTTCGTTAAAGCTTGTTTTGGCTATAACTTCTTCGTTTTAACTCCGATTTGAGTGATTCGAGAGGCGTTGGAATCGTTGTTCCGAGCTCTACACTATGGGCACACTAAAACAATGAGATTTTCAGTAATTATAAATTGGGTTTGTTATTATCAAAACATTGATTAATTAATTAATTAAAATTAATTAATTTGAGATTAAGGGCCAAAAAGCCAACAATCTCCCCCTTTTTGATGATGACAAACCATACAAGAAAAATAACCTGAAATTCATATAAACCATAGGTAGCACATATATCAAGGGATAATTTCAATATGAAGCCAAACAAATCATCATAAAGATCATTCTTGAAATTCACTCAAAAATAAATTCTCCCCCTAATTAATACAATCAAAATCATAATAAATTTATAGCATATTTTTCTTAATCTTCTCCCCCTTTGGAATCATCAAAAAGAAATAATTAGGAGAAATTTAGAACTACATAAATGATTCCCTTATAAACATCATCATCAATTTAGCACAACTCCCCCTAAGAATATCAACACATGCTTTCTAAATCTCCCCCTACCAAAATGCCTTCTAAAAGACTTAACAAGTAAGATTATAAAATCAAGAGGCATCACAACGAATAATACCGAGCTCAAGCCTATTTTTGCAAAAGCTTTCCTCATTCAAAGGCTTGGTAAAAATATCCGCTAATTGATTATTAGAGCTTACAAATTCAAGAATAATATTACCATTTTGCACATGTTCTCTAATAAAGTGATGCCTAATATCAATATGCTTAGTCCTAGAATGATGTATAGGATTTTTAGTCAAATTAATAGCACTAGTATTATCACAAAATATAGGCACATTATCAAACTTTAATCCAAAATCACAAAGAGTTTGTTTCATCCAAAGAATTTGAGCACAACAACTAGCAACCGCAATATATTCCGCTTCGGTAGTGGATAAGGCAACCGAATTTTGCTTTTTACTAAACCAAGAAACTAAGGAACTACCAAGAAATTGGCAAGTGCCACTAGTACTCTTACGGTCAAGTAAACTACCCGCAAAATCCGCATCGGAATATCCTACCAAATTAAATTCAACATTTTTAGGATACCATAAGCCTAAATCAATAGCACCAAGCAAATATTTAAAAATTCTTTTAACGGCATGCAAATGTGATTCCTTAGGACAAGATTGAAATCTAGCACAAAGACATACACTAAACATGATATCGGGTCTACTAGCAGTTAAATAAAGTAAAGATCCAATCATACCTCTATAAGATTTTATATCCACACACTTACCTTTTTCATCCTTGTCAAGCTTAGTGGATGTGCTCATAGGAGTTTTTGCAATTTTACCTTCATTGAATTTGAACCTCTTGAGCAAATCCCTTGTGTATTTCTCTTGACTTATGAAGGTACCATCCTTGAGTTGTTTGATTTGGAGTCCAAGGAAGAAGCTAAGTTCTCCCATCATACTCATCTCAAATTCATTGTGCATACACTTAGAAAATTCTTCACACAAAGATGGATTAGTAGAACCAAAAATAATATCATCCACATATATTTGAACTAAAAGCATATCACTTTTTTTAATCTTAATAAAAAGAGTAGTATCAATTTTACCCATTTTAAAACCATTCTCAAGCAAGAAATTACTAAGTCTATCATACCAAGCTCTTGGAGCTTGTTTTAAGCCATAAAGAGCCTTTTTCAACTTATAGACATGGTTAGGAAAATCAAAACTTTCAAAGCCCGGAGGTTGTTCTACATAAACTTCCTCCATGATATAACCATTTAAAAAGGCACTTTTCACATCCATTTGATACAAAATGAAATTCTTATAAGAAGCAAAAGCAAGCAACATTCTAATAGATTCTAATCTAGCAACGGGTGCAAAAGTTTCTTCATAATCTATTCCTTCCTCTTGACAATAGCCTTGAGCTACAAGTCTAGCTTTATTTCTAATAATATTTCCATTTTCATCCATTTTATTTCTAAAGACCCATTTAGTTCCAATTATAGAAGCATTAGAGGGCCTAGGGACTAATTCCCAAACTTTATTCCTTTCAAATTGATTTAATTCTTCTTGCATAGCTAAAATCCAAAATTCATCATTTTCGGCATCTTTAAAACTTTTTGGTTCAATTTGAGAAACAAAAGCAAGATTATTAAACATATTAAGAGAAGAACGAGTTTTCACACCTTGTTCGGGATCACCAAGAATTAATTCTTTGGGATGGGAAGGAGCATACCTCCACTCTTTAGGCATGGATGAAGAACCAACTTCGTTCTTTTCGATTAAGCTCACCTCTTGCTTACTTGAAACAATTTCTTTGCCTTTGTCACTAACAAGTAAATCTCCAAAATTTCCTTCTAAAACATCACTACAAATAGGCTCATTAGAAATAACATTGCAAGATTCATCAAATACTACATGCATAGATTCCTCAACTACTAAAGTTCTTTTATTGAAAACTCTATAAGCTTTACTAGTAGAGGAATAACCAAGGAAAATACCAACATCCGTCTTAGAATCAAATTTTCCAAGTTTTTCTTTGTTATTCAAAATAAAACATTTGCAACCAAAAACTTTGAAATACCCAATATTTGGAATTTTGTTATGCCAAAGTTCATAAGGAGTTTTATCCAAAGAAGGTCTAATTAAAACTCTATTTAAAACATAACAAGCGGTGTTAACGGCTTCCGCCCAAAAGTATGTAGGTAAACCATACTCATGCAACATTGATCTAGCAAATTCTTGCAAAGTACGATTTTTCCTTTCAACTACACCGTTTTGTTGAGGAGTTCTTGGAGCGGAGAAATTATGAGAAAAACCATTTTCATCACAAAAAGTTTCAAAAGCATTGCTATCAAATTCTCCTCCATGATCACTCCTAATTTTAGAAATCAAAAATCCTTTTTCATTTTGAACTCTTTTTGCAAAACTAGCAAAACTTTTCAAAGCATCATCCTTATGTTTTAGCATCAAAACCCAAGTAAATCTTGAAAAATCATCAACTATCACAAAGGCATAATAGTTCCCTCCAAAACTAGCAATTCTAGAAGGGCCAAATAAGTCCATGTGTAATAGTTGAAGGGGTCTAGTTGTAGAGATCACATTTTTAGATTTGAAAGAGGACTTAGTTTGCTTACCCATTTGACAAGCATCACAAACTTTGTCTTTTTCAAATTTAAATTTGGGAAGACCTCTAACCAAAGAATTCTTGGAAATATTTGAAATTAAGTGCATGCTAGCATGTCCTAGTCTTCTATGCCATAACCAAGAATCATCATGCAAAGCCGATAAACATTTATCATTAATAGGACAATCATTCAAATCAATAGTATAAACATTTTCATCTCTATTTCCAACAAATATAACTTTTCTATCACTAGCATTTTCAATGATGCAATTCTTTTTATCAAACACAACTCTAAAGCCTTTATCACACAATTGACTAATACTAAGTAAATCATGCTTCAAACCATCAACCAAAAGTACATTTTCAATTAAAATAGAAGATTCATTACCTATACTACCCTTACCAATTATTTTACCTTTCTTGTTGTCACCAAAAGTTACAAGACCTCCATCCTTTTTGGAGAGAGAGACAAACTTGGATGGGTCTCCCGTCATGTGCCTCGAGCAACCACTATCCAAGTACCACTTGTTTTTCTTGGAGGCTTTCAAACAAACCTACAAACACAAATGTTCAAGTTTGATTCTTTGGTACCCACACTTGTTTGGGTCCTAGATGGTTAGCATTGACAAACTTAGGAATCCACTTCATTTTTGCATAGACATTCAAGGCATTGGATTTTGACAAGTAACAAGAATAATTTGTATGTCCAAACTTGCCACATGAGAAACAAACAACATTATGCAAAGATTTATCTCTCACAACAAATTTATGCACTCTACTTTTCTTGGAGAAATTATTCCTTGGAGCATTGTGAAACTTTGCCCTTTGAGAAAAATTTCTTCTTGGAGAAGTAGTATGAGCATATTTCAATTTAAAACACTTAGGTCTAATATGACCTTCAACACCACAATAATGACATATAGGCACAAAATTAGATTTAGCATGCTTAGACACAACCTTAGGCATATTAGGCTTAGGCATATTATGAGATGCTTTAACAAAGATAGTTTTAGAACTTGAAGGAGTAGAACATTCATCAATATAGCCTAAACCTCTTTTATCACCAAAAGGCTTACCTACTTCAATTATCTTGTCTAATCTTTGAGCACCTATTGTCAACTTTTTAATAGATTCTTTAGCCTTATCAAGTTCTTGCAAAGCACTCAATTCCTTTTCTTTGAGTAATTTAATCAAATTATCTTTTTCACAACTATCATGCTCAAGAAATTTAACTTTGTCAAGCAAGGCATTTTTCTCATCACAATCAAAAGCATGCTTGTCACAAGAGATATTCATTTCATCAATATGCATAACATCATGCTCATTCTCTTTTAAGCAAGCAATTTCTTCAAGTAAAGACTTATTTTTACTAGATAAAACATTGTATTTCTTTTTAAGCACAACATACTTAGAACTAAGCTTTTCTAAATCATTTTGCATATTTTCAAAAGCTTCAAATAACTCATCATAAGAAAGGGGTTCTAGAGTTACCTCATCATCTTGTTCATCCTCTTTGTCACTATGAGCCATGAAGCAAAAGTTTGCCACTTCTTCATTATCACTCCCACTTTCGCTTTCATCGCTATCATCCCAAGTAGCCTTCATTGCTTTCTTCTTGGATTTCTTGGATGATTTGAGAAGAGGACAATCGGTTCTAATGTGACCCGGTTTCTTGCATTCATAGCATATTACCTCATCCTTTTTGCTCTTTTCACCTTTTGACTCTTTTTGGTTGGAGAGATGCTTCTTGAATTGTTTCTTTCTCTTGATGAAGTTTTTATACTTACGTGAAAGATAGGCAACGTCTTCTTCATCAAGAGCATCCTCATCTTCGGAGTCAACTTCCAAGGAGATGGTCTTTAAGGCTATACTCTTCTCTTTCTTTTTCTTCTCATCCTCCATGTTTTTCTTGATCTTTATCTCATGCGTCAACAACGAACCCATGAGTTCATCAATGGAGAGAGATTTGAGATCCTTTGCCTCTTGAATGGCGGTGACTTTAGGCTCCCATTGTTTAGGCAAAGACCACAATAGCTTCTTTACCTTCTCAAGATTTGAGTACTTTTTTCCAAGTCCTTCTAAAGCATTGACAATGTTAGTAAATCTAATAAACATATCGGAAATAGTTTCATTTTCATCAATTTTAAACATTTCATATTGATGAACTAACATGTCAATCTTTGTTTCTTTTACTTGACTAGTTCCTTCATGAGTAATTTCTAATTTATCCCATATCTCTTTAGCGGTTTTACAAATAGACACTCTATTATACTCAATTTCATTCAAAGCACAAAATAAGCAATTAATAGCTTTGGCATTTAAAGAGCATGCTTTCTTCTCATTTATTGACCATTCTTCCTTAGGTTTTATAGAGCTAACACCATCAACATCTTTTGTTGGAATTTTAAAACCTTCCTCAACAATATCCCATAAATCATAATCAATAGAAAGCAAGAAAAATCTCATTCTATTTTTCCAATAACTATAATTAGTACCATTAAAGAAAGGAGGCTTTGTAATAGATTGACTATCGGTAAAAGGGATAAAACCTAAAGTTGCCATAGCTCAAAAACAATTAAGTTTATCAAGAAAAAATATTTCAGGATGAGCAACCCGCTCTGATACCAATTGTTGGATCGATATGGCAACCCTAGAGGGGGGGTGAATAGGGTTTAATTAAACTTTTTACTAAAGTGGGCCCAATTAAACTAATTAATACACTTTTTATAAACAATAAGAAAATTTCAATTTATGCAACAAATAAGAACAAACTAAAGCATGCAATAAATTGCTTAAATTAATTGCAAAAATAAAAAGGAAAGAGTTAGAGAAGAAGACACCGTAATTTTTATAGTGGTTCGGTCAAACTCGACCTACTCCACTCCCCAAGCGCCTCTTGGGAATTTGAATAAAAACCTTTCGACTCTTTCCACGGATCAGAGCCCAACCGTTACACCACCGCTCCTTTTACGGGTTCAAGAGCAAACCCAATCCTTTCCACGGGTTAGGATCAAACCGTTACAATTTTTGGAATTTTTGAAGAACACAAGACAACTCTCAATAGAGTGGATTTACAAATTTGAGCACTCAACAAATGTATCCTCACAATACAATAACACTCTCTCAAGAATAAGATGAAAAGAAAATTTTGGGAGCTTAGAGAGAGCAACAATGGAAACTTTTTGATTTGGGAGGATTGTAAAAATGTAAAATTGTTGGTGAAAATTTGGGGAGGAAGATGAGTTTAAAAAGAGAGGGAAATGAGGTAAAAAATGAATTTAAATTTGGACCATTGGATTTGAAGATAAAGAAAAAATAAATGGTGGAGATTAAAAGAAATTAAAAGTAATAATAAAGTAATATAAAATAATAAATATATATATATTTTTTAATTAAAACTTAAAACCTCCAACGGTAGAATCAAAACTTAAAAATATAATAATAATAATAATAATAATAATAATAATAAAAAACATGTGAGAGTAACGGTAAATTTTTTTTTTTTTTGAAATCATATATATAAACCTTTTCAAAAGGAGCATTAAATGCATTAGAGAATTTTGATTTTGATTTTGATTTTTTTTTTTTTTTTTTTTCAAAGAACCGTTACTCACATAAAAATTTATATATAATATATATATTTAAATTTCAAAAGTCCATGTGTCACTCTCCCAAAGCTCCACGTGTCGACACCAGATTGGTCCATTGATGCTGACTCAGCCGCCACATCATCGTCACGGGTATTTTTCGTTAAAGCTTGTTTTGGCTATAACTTCTTCGTTTTAACTCCGATTTGAGTGATTCGAGAGGCGTTGGAATCGTTGTTCCGAGCTCTACACTATGGGCACACTAAAACAATGAGATTTTCAATAATTATAAATTGGGTTTGTTATTATCAAAACATTGATTAATTAATTAATTAAAATTAATTAATTTGAGATTAAGGGCCAAAAAGCCAACACCTGCAAGCTTGAAGATTGAAGTGAAGTCATCTAAAAGACTGACTGAAGACCTGAAGCCAGAAGTCTACTTCAATCATCCAGGAGAATCCTTCAAAGGTGAACAAACCTTCAAGACTCTGAAGATTAAAGTTTCTTGAAGACTTTGTAGATCAAAGTTACCTTGAGAGAAAGCATCAAAGGATTGTAACTAGAGATTGTATTCCACAATTACTTACATAGAAATCAATATATACAAGAAGTCGTTTTCCACGAATTAAATTTTCTCTTCGAAAATCTCGTGTGAACAACACTTATGAGAGAATGTAACCAAACATAAGAGTGTTTAAATTCTAAATCATTTTTATTTTAAAAAATATTCTAAACATTTTTTATACAAAATGTTTAAAAAAAATGTATTCTTGAAAAACACTTAAACTAAAAGATATTTCAAACATTCTCAAAAAAAAAAAAAAAAAAAAAAAAAAAAAAAGATATTTCAAACGGATCCTAAATCATTACATTAGCTTTTAGGATATAATAGATTATTTATTTTATTAGCTTGCCAATTAGCATTTGAGATTTAATGGGTAATTTCTTTATTCTACCAGGCTATTCCAAGTAGTATTTGGAGACTTTTGGACTTTTTGGTGAATGATTCATCTTTGGAAAGAGCTTTTTTTTAATTTATTGTTCAATGGATTTTTTCTGACCTCCAAAGGGAGGGTCACATAAATGAACAATAAATATTAATTCCAGTAAGAAGAATATAGAGAAATATGCCGTTAAAAACGATATATGCAATTTCTTTTTAGTTGGTAAAACTTTCCTTTTAAAACACAAGAATATTATTGTCCAAAAAAAAAAACTTATAAATGGAGGTAGAGTGATTATAAGCTTAATTTTCAAAAACCAAAAATAAAAAAAATAAAAAAATAAAAAAAAATTCATCAAACAGGACCTAATTAATTATTTTATTATCATTATTTTCATGGGTTCTCATTTTGAGCAATTCTTAACTATTTTTATGGGTAATTTAATTTAAATGTTTTACATTATTTTTAAACTAAAATATGTGTATAGAAAAAATAAACAAAAATATGCCTATCTAGTATCTATATTCTATGAGGCTTAGAGACCTCACAACTCGAGCAATCTTTATTAGACAGATGCACTCCAATTCAAATACTAACAGTTAGGTATACTAGAACCAAGAGAAACTCAAAACTAAATAGGAAACAAATTACTGGTATGTTATATCTACCTTTTAAAAAGTTTTCAAAATCAAAATCATTCTTTGTTTTGAAATTTAGTTAAAATTCAAATTTGTTTCTAAAAAGTATGAAAAAATATTCCATACATACAAATGCTAAATAAGGTTTTTGAAAACATAAAACAAAAAACAAAATCGCCATCAATAGCCTAAACCCTAAACCCTAAACCCTAAACCCTAAACCCTAAACAAAATATAACCAAGCAACAAGAAATTCTACCTCTCATGAGATTAGAGCAAAATTATAAGTAAGTTTATTGTTGTACTTTCTCTGCAATGGATATTCTGCTTTTGATATTCTAACGCCCTCATTTAATTATTTGATCACTATCCAAATAATATGTCAAAGTGAGCATAGTTCAACAATAACTGACATATACCATCGACCAGGAGTCACTAGTCTCTCCCATATCCTCTTAATCTCTCCTCTACCTTCCACTTCAATTTTCTTTTTCTCAATTCCCAAGTACATGGGAATAAATTTTCTCCTTTGCATTTATAATGATGGTCCACATGACTCGTTCACATTTTCCTCATGGATTGGAATACTTCAAAGTTTAACTAATTTAGGATAGGGTTTGGTTTAACTTTTCGAGTGTCTAATTTTGAAAAAAAAAATCATTTTGAAAAAATTCTAGTGTTTGGCAAGCACTAAAAGTGAGTTGTTAAAAAATGAGATTGAGAAAAACATTGAAACCAAATTTTTTAAAAAGAGTTTTTAAGTATATAATAACTTGTATATAAAAACACTTACGAAAAAATGTAACCAACCATATAAGTGTTTAAATTCTAAACAGTTTTTATACAAAATGTTTTTAAAAAATACATTATTGAAAAACATTTAAAATAAAAGGTATTCTAAACGGACCTCGTCCCTCTCCCACTAGATGGAGAGATCGTTACCAACTAAAACTTAAACTTGACCACAATGATGTACCATCACCATGTTCTATCGGTTCTTCCAAACTTGTGTTCAACTTTTAACATGTTACAATCTTAATGATGCAGCCTGCCTACCTTCATGTCGAGGCATTGATGACTGACCAATTTTTTTCATTTTGTAATTGAACAAATGGAGCCTTTTATCTTTTTATGGTAAAATTATTTTAAATTTCTAAACTATTACAAGTGTCATCATTAATTAGAGTAATAATACAATCGAGGCACGTTTCTTACCTATTTCGTGTGGGATAAAGAATCAATGAGATAGGCCGCATGTAGAGTACTATGGCTAATTATTATTCATTTCAATTTTAGAAGTGTAGATTTATGAATTATATTATAATAAGTTGGATTTTATTCTAAAAATGGAAATACTTCCGCCAGTTTCTTTCCTTTTGGAAATATAAAAGACTTCGATAAGATGACACATAATAATATTATCATCTCTCTTAAAAAAACAAATTCTAAAAATTTAAGTTTAGTTTTTTATGTAAAGTAATTTTTTGGGTAGTTTTACATAAAAAACATAAAACCATTATTGAATGCTTGATTCCTATGTTTTAGTTATGTATTTTTTTTTTTGAAAAAAGATAACCAAGCTACTTTTAAAAACCTATTTTTCTATCTAATATACCACGACAATAAATGTTTGACAGTAATATCATTCAAAAAAAGTCAAGAAATAAATCTCTTAAAAGTACAAATACCAAATATGTTTTTTGACAATAAATGTTTGACAGTAATATCATTCAAAAAAAAAGTCAAGAAATAAATCTCTTAAAAGTACAAATACCAAATATGGTTTTATTAATTATATAAAAAAAATACACATAATAAAAAAATGTATTAATTAGATTGGGACCATGTGGTTATAGTCTAAATACTACATTTACTTTTGAAATATATATATATATATATATATATATTTACCTAGTCAAATTCCAAAAACTAAAACAAGTTTTTGAAAACGGCTTTTTTTAATTTTCAAAACTTGAGTTGGTTTTTGAAAACATGGGAGGAAGGAAAAAACAAAGAAACTAGAAATAGTGTTTATAGGCTTAATTTTCAAAAATCCAAAAACAAAGGTTATCAAACGGGACCTAATCATTTGGTTTTTTGTTTTTGAAAATTATGGAAGTTTTCTCCTAATTTCCTTAGGATGGTTTAATCTTTGTCAAGAACATGTTTGAATTCATAGCCAAATTCCAAAAGTAAAAAGAAGTTTTGAAAACTATTTTTTTTTCAGTTTTGAAAATTTGACTTGGTATTTGAAAACATGGGAAAAAAGTAGATACTAAAACAAATGAACTTATATAGGTGGAAGTAGTGTTGAGGATCCCACATTGAAAAGAAAAGTGGAGACCTCACAATTTATATGTTAGAAGGGTCACTCCACTCATTGCCAATTGGTTTTGAGATGGAACCCCATGTAATCTAATATGGTATCAGAGCCCATTAAACCCAAACGGGTATTCGGTCCAAAGAAAAAAATTGGGATCTCATCCAAGAATGGTGAACCCAAAGAGGCTCCATCTTGAGGGGGCATGTTGAGGATCCTAGACCTCACAATTTTGAGATGGAACCCCATGTAATCTAATAAGTAGTGTTTATAATCTTAATTTTTTAAAACTAAAAACCAAATAGTTATCAAAAGAGCCGAAATTATCTTATTATTATTATTATTTTCATGGGTTCTTTCTCATATAATTCTTAACTATTTTATGGTTAACTTAATTAAATGTTTTACATTGTTTACCTTAGTATATGTGTATAGAAAAAACAAATGAAAACATGTCATGCTAATGTGTCTTTTAGATAGGAATGTTCATCGGTCGGTCGGTTGGTTTTCCAAAAAATTGGAAATTGACAGCATTTGAGGAGGACTAGCAATCGACAAACCGACTGGTCGGTTCGGTCGGTTTTCTTTTTCTTTTTTTAATTTTTAAACACTATTAAAAATTAATAGAGAGAGTTGACGGACTGATTGAAAGAACGTATGAGACACTAGTGGAAACGATTTGGATCTAGAACCTCCCAATTTCATTAATTTTGGAAATGAAAACATGCACAAAATTGGTCGAAAAACAGAGAGTAAAATGTGAACCAATCTTTTGGTGAGAAATTCGAGAGCTTCTTTGTTGAATTTCGAGTATAATCAAAGCGTGGACAACCACTGAAGCCTTTCCCACTATTTTCCGTCCTTAGAACGAGTCGTGGGACTTGAATTTGTGATGAATTAGAGAGGGAATGGCCTGACTTTAGAGATTTTCAGCTTGAAGTTATTTGAGAGAAATTTCACCTTACCAACAGCTTTCTCATCACGTTTTTCTTCTTCTTTTAAAGAAGAAATATATGCAGCTGGAGCTTCCTCAAGAAGACAACAAAAACACTCCTTTATGTGTTGTACAATTAGGTGTCTATGGATGTGTCTCTAAGATGGAAAAACCAAATGGGTATGGTGTCAAGCATAGGCAATTTGCCTCTGGGTTATTTTTAATCCAAATTAAAATAAAACCATTTTGTAAATTGAATTTCTTGAATTCAATTTTCTAATTAATTTTGTACCATTAATTCAAGTAATTAACTTTTTATAAAAGTAAATTAAATAATTAATTAAACATTATTAATTAATTATAATTTAATATCATATACTAAATTAAATAATTACAACAATCTCGACATCAATCTCGATCTCTCTAACATGAATCCCTATTCACATATACAATATTTAAATCATATTTAAATATATCCAACTCTCTCAAAATATAAATTAATTCCCAATTAACCGTCAATAATATCACATGCAATTGACATTAACTCCCTAAATTAAATTTGAACGTTTCAAACTTTCTCATCACATATGTTCTAAGGTTTATTTCATACGAGCTAGCAGAGGGACCTAATGGACCTACAGATCATGGGCTCCAACGATTCGAGATTAACCGGCTAAACTCTTTTAACCCAGTTAACCAATATTCGTTAACTACCGAGACACTCCACTATAGCCCGATATTTGAACTCTCCTCACTGTAGATATATTTCTATCCACCCGATAAAACCATGATTAGTAAGTCGACCCTTCACAGATCGTTCGTAACTACAACTGGGTCAAATGTCCGTTTTACCCCTGAAGTTACATATGTTTTCTTAAGTCCCCACTGAGTCCCTAATGAACAATTGGTTTGTGGTCCGACCACTAAACCTAAAACCTCTCGGGCCAATGAGAGGGGTGGGATCCCTTTGTTTACGTCTCGGAGTCATCACTTAAGGGAACAACCTCTCTACTATCCCTAAATCAGGTAGGAGTGAATTCCATCTTGCAGGACTATGTCCTCAGCTATCTACCCGGTCTTATCCCCAAAATGGTAGGCTTATTGAGTCGGCAATGATGAGCCACTTTCACCCATGCAAATCAAAGGATAATCCCGAATAAACAGGAGTTCATAGTTAGCTCAGGTTTAAGATCGAATGACCTAGGTCTTCGCATGAAATAGTCAGTCTTGTCAGTAAACGGCGTTATAAAGCAACAATGACTTATTTCTTGGTCCTGGTCTTATTCAAACTCATTTGCATAGGACGCCCCCACTCGCATGTCTCTACATGAACGATTTAGGATCACATCGTTTGCTCTGTATACAGAGTGGGTTCGCGTCACATAGTTTTCCTAGAATAAGGTACCCAATCTTATCCCTATACTATAGACCGTTTAGGCTATTACTTGAACTTGATCCACTTTTATGTCACTATATAAAGTTCAAGCATAAGATAGCCTGGGGTTAACTAGTTTATTGGATTTGTGGTTATTTAGGCAATACTAAACATTCAAAAATCAATAACTCTTTATTGAATGGAAGTAACTCTTTATTTATTAACATTCGTCAAATGTCACATTTACTATCTACGAGGGATCGATCGGTTACTTATAGATTTATTGAACCGACCGACCGACCGATCGGTTCAACAAATGTTAGAACCGACGTCGATCGACCACATTGACTAACCAACGGACCGTCGTCGGTTTTTTGTTGGTTTTGGTCAATCGGTTCGGTTCGGTTTTCGGTCCCAAGATGAACACCCTTACTTTTAGATCATCCACGAGTCAGACTATCTATGGGGCTTAGAGACCTCATAACTCAAGCATATCAGTCACAATTATTAGGAGTGCACTCTACATTATTGAGCTAATAACGTATTATATACAGACCCACTGTACCAAAATCAAAGAAATCTAAAACTAAATATATAAAATCTAAAATTCATCTGATAACCATTTTGTTTTTGTTTTTCGTTTTTCAAAATTAAGTATATAAATACTATTTTCCTCCGGCATGTTTTTAGGGTATGTTATCTACTTTTTAAAAACGCTTTTCAAACTTTTAGAAACTAAAAAAAGAATAATTTTTAAGAACACGTTTTTGTTTTTTGAAATTTGGAGCAAGCGTAACTAAAATTTAGATAAAAAAAAAAATAATTCAAATGGTTCTATGAAATATGAATATATATATATTCCATACAAATCGTAAATAAGCAAAAAAAAATATAAAACAAAATCATCATCGATAGGGCCTAAATATAACGAACCAAGAAATAATCCCACCTGATCTCATGAGATTAGAGCAAAATGCCTTTTTTTTTTTTTTCTTTCGACAATATGGGAGTGGAGATTTGAACCACAGACCTCGTGATTATCAATACATTTTTATGTAAGTTGGCCACGCAGCTTATTGGTCACGAGGACCGACTAATTTCCAAGACCTCATTTAAATATTAGATCACTGACAAAATAATTAATAATAATAACAAAAGGTTAAAATACCATTTTGATCTCTCTATTTTGGATTTCGTTCTAAGTCTTTGTACTTTCAAATATTTAAGTTTAGTGTGTGTTTGGTTTAACTTTTCAAGTGTTTAATTTTGAAAAAAAATTCATTTTGAAAAAATTTCTAGTGTTTGGCAACCACTAACAATGACTTATTAGAAAATGAGATTGGTAAATAAATCATTTTGAGAGAAACCCTTGAAACCAATTTTTTTAAAAATAGTCTTTAGTATACAAACTTGTGTATAAAAACACTTATGAGGAAATGCAACCAAACATATGAGTGTTTAAGTTCTAAACAATTTTTATACAAAATGTTTTTTAAATAATTCATTCTTGAAAAACATTTAAATTAGAATGTATTCCAAACGGACCCTTTAGTCTCTATACTTTCAATAAGGCTTAAAACCAGTCCCTATCGTCTTCTCAAAAAAAAAAAAAAAAACACCAGTCCCTATCATAAGTTTAAATATACTTTTTATCGAAATTGATTAAATAATAATAATAATAATAAGTATTATACAAGCTGAAAAGACATAATGTAAACATATTTCTAAAATTTATTGAAGGAAGGTTAATAAAGACTAACTTTTGTAAGAAAAAATAACAACAAACTCACTGGGAACCAATTTAAGTTGAACAATACTTGGTTGCATATCGGTAGGGATCTCCCTGCATACCCCCATTAATTAAAATCTTGATAACTAACAAAGAGGAAGATAGAAAATGAAATAACTTTTTTTATCTCTCCTAATTACCAACATTTGGTATGCACGAGATTTCTACCGTATGCAACCAAACATTTTTCTTTTAAGTTTTGAAAGTATAGACTAAAATTTGACATTTGAAAATACAGCTGCTAAAATGGAACAGAATTCAAAGTAGAGTAAATGGTATCTTAATCTAATAATAACCATTAAGATTAAAAATCACTTTTTGTCTTCAAAACTTCGTGAAAGTAACAATTTAGGTTAAATTATCAAAAATACCCCTCGACTTTAGGGTTTGTTTCAATTATACCCCTGGACTTTCAAAAGTTTCAATTATGCCCTTGAAGTTTCAAATTTGTTTCAAAACTACCCTTGGAGACATTTTCCGTTAAATTTATCGACAAAAATTGATGCGTTTGCATGTGTTTTTATTGTTTTTTCCACGTATGTGTTCAAATCTATTCACATAAGCAACAATATATATGCAAACACGTCATTTTACATCCATGAATTTAACAAAAAGAAGCCTTCAGGGGTAGTTTTGAAACAATTTTGAAACTTCAAGGGCATAATTGAAACTTTTGAAAGTCTAGGGGCATAATTGAAACAAACCCTAAAGTTTATGGGTATTTTTGATAATTTAACCTAACAATTTAATCCAAGAAGTTTATGGATCAAGAGGGATTTTTAACACGTAACATTATTTTATGTTCTATTACATTGATGAACAGTTGAAGATCATGTTGCATTGTCTCATTGATGACAAAGCTTTATTCCCACCTCCCACTATATATATATATACACTATCCACGTCTATAGCTACTCCCTACCAAGTTTGAGTTGCAGAGCTCCAATGGCTTCCTTCAGTTTTCAAGCAATCCTTCTCGCTTTCATACCCTTCCTTTTGATCGTTTTTCTCCGATCTCTCAAGTGGAACTTCAATGGGCTTCCTTGGAATTGGCCTTTCTTCGGAATGACTCTCACTGTTTTCTCCCATATCTCCCGAATTCACGATCGTTTAACTGATATCTTACACCAATCTTCTTCCACTTTCTTTTTCCGCAGTGTTTGGTTTGCTGACCTCGACTTCTTCTTAACAGCCGACCCTTCAAATATTCACCACATTTTGAGTGCCAACTTCGAACGATACCCCAAAGGCCCTGCTTTCAAGTATATTTTTGACATTTTGGGAGATGGGATTTTCAACTCCGACTCTGATTCATGGAAGACTCAACGCAGATTCGCTCATGCTTTGGTTCGTCACGAGAAGTTTCTTCAATTCTTGGAGAGAATCACGATAAAGAAGGTGAAGGAAGGGCTGGTTCCGGTGCTTCAAAGTGTTTGTGAAAATGGGTCGGTGTTGGATTTGCAGGATCTGTTCCAGAGATTTGCGTTTGATTCAACTTGTATGTTGGTCACTGGCTTCGACCTCCATAGTTTATCTCTTGATTTCCCTCAAGTTCCGTTTTCCAAAGCCATGGATGACGTCGAGGAAGTGATTTTTCTTCGACACTTTTTTCCTAAAGGAATTTGGGAATTGCAAAAGAAACTCCAATTTGGACCAGCCAAGAGATTGAACGAAGCTTGGAAGATCATAGATGAAACCATCGCAAAATTGATGGCCTCCAAAAGAGAAAGCTTGAAGCTGAAGCTGAAGGAAGAGCCAGAAGAAGGAGGAGTTGATTTGATCACATCGTATATTGTAAACAAAGATGATGATGAATTTGGAAACAATGATAAGTTCTTGAGAGACACCGTTTTGAATTTCATGATTGCTGGTCGGGACACTCTAAGTTCAGCTCTCTCATGGTTTTTCTTTTGTCTTTCAAACAATCCAATCGTTGAAGCAAAGATAAGAGAAGAGCTCAAAACAATCATCCCACCAAACGAAGCTCAAGATCAATGGAGAGTATTTTCAATTGAAGAGCTGAAGAATCTAGTTTACTTTCATGGAGCCTTATGTGAAACACTTAGACTTTATCCTCCAGTTCCATTTCAACATAAAGTTCCTTCGCAACCTGACATCCTTCCATCAGGTCATCATGTCAATCCCAAAACAAAGATTTTGTTTTCGTTATACGCATTGGGAAGAACGAGCGAAGTGTGGGGAAAAGACTGCATGGAGTTCAAGCCAGAGAGATGGATTTCAGAAAAAGGAAGTATCATACATGTGCCATCTTACAAATTCTTGGCCTTCAACGCAGGGCCAAGGACTTGCTTGGGAAAAGAAGTGGCTTTCGTTGAGATGAAAATAGTTGCCGCTGCCATTATTCACAACTACAACATTACTCATGAAATAGGGCACAAGGTTTCTTCAAGTCCTTCCATTATTCTTCATATGAAACATGGGTTCAAGGTGAGGATTACAAAGAGATGGCATTGAGAATTACTTGAAAGGGCAAGGACGAGAAAGTTTAGTAGTTTGTTCAGCTCTCAAATGTTTAAAAATTTAATTGTCCTAGGTAAGAAAGAATGAAGTATATTATTTATTTATGTTTTCACGTGGTGGTTGTGTTTCTATTGAACCTAAAAATATCAGTAGAACTCATAATATATAAACCACGTGAAGAAAAAAAAAAAAAAAAAAAGAGGTCCTATTTATATGGTGTGTGGCTAAAGTTGTATCATTGTGATAATATAGATGATCGTATAAGTACACTAAATGAAGCATGTGATATTGTTTGGTTTTAAACCATATATTGTACGTCCTCTTTTACTATCGACCTCACAATCATCTAAAATCTAGAATATTTCATCGTGTTTGTTGTCAGTGTTACAATCCCTACTTAATTCATCACAAGCTGTATGTCTATTACAAATTGAGATAACTTAGGGTCCGTTTGATAACCATTCCGTTTTCTGTTTTCTGTTTTTGTTTTTCATTTTGTAAAAACAGGAGTGTTTGATAACCATTTCTGTTTTCTGTTTTCTGTTTTCTGTTTTTTAAAAACGTTTTTGAAATTATAAGTAAATTTCAAAAACCAAAAAAAGTAGTTTTTAAAAAACAGATTTTTGTTTTTCAAAAACTCATTTTTCTTCTAATGCTTACTTTTCTCCTCTTTTACCTCTCTCTCCAACAAATTTCTTTCTCCATTTTTTTCTCTCTCTAAAATTTATTTTTCTTTCTCTAAAATTTTCTCGTCAAAACTTTTTTTTTCTCTATAACTTGTCTATTTCTAAAAACTTGTCAATGCCTTTTCTCTCCTCAATAAACATGTTCTAATTTTTCTTTTGGAAAAAAAAAAGTCACCAAAATTTTCTATCGCTACAACTTTTCTTTATTTTTCTAATTTATCGTTAGTTCTTTAGCATATTTTTTACTCTTAACTTTACTATCTCTCTAAATTTTCTTTTTTTATTTAATTTTTTTAATCTAAAATTTATCGCTTTTACTCTAACTTGTTTTCTATTTTTTCTCTAACTAATATCTTTTCTCGAGTCTAACTAATATTCTTTCTCTAAACATTTTCTTTCATCTCTCTAAATTTTCTATGTTTAACTTTTCTCTCGTCTTTTCAAAAAAAAAAAATCTCTTGAAAACATTTATATTTGTGTGTCTAAATTTTTGTTTCAACGTCTTTACACATTTTTCTCTCTCTAAAATATCTTTTCATCTTTCTAATTTTTAAAAAACTGAAAACCAAAAACAGTTATCAAACAATGTTGGTTTTCTGTTTTTTAAAAATAGAAAACAAAAAACAGTTATCAAACATATGTGGTTTTTGTTTTTAAAAAACAGGAAACCAAAAACCAAAAACAAAAAAACAAAAATCCAAAAACTAAAATGGTTATCAAACGGGCCCTTAGTTGGTTGGTTCTAGTGATATGTTCATTGACTATTAAAAGAGAAATAATTCACATATGTGAATAAATGTCATACTATACTGCATCAAATAGCTACCACATTGTATTCTGAACATGTTTACATTGACATCTCGTTTTTTTCATCTCATTAATGTGATAGTCGTTGTTCGATGCAATACATAATGATGTTGTTTTGTTGGATCTTATTATTGGTTTTTTTTTTTTTTTTTTTGAGGTAACTTTACAAAATATATTTGTAAAATAATTTATATTCGAATTGTGAGTTGTTTTGTTTTTGTTTTCTATTTTTGTATAAAAAAAATATTTCTTATTAACAAAAATATTTTTTAGCTTAAATCTTTTGAACTTTCGCCCTTTAATTTCTTTTGTGTTTTGACTTTCAAACATTATATTTTAATTCCTAAATTTAAAATAATAATAATAAAACAAATTTAGTCTTTTTCATTAACTTTTATAAATTTTGCATAGACAATATATGTTCTCCATTTTATTATATTCAAGTTTTTAAGTTTGAAAATAAATAATTTAATAAAAAAAATAGAATTGTATTTCATCTTTTCATTGTTTTTTAAATATACATATTTGGTAGTCAAATTGAAATCTATAAACATTGAAAACATGTAAGTATTATTTTCACAAATTTCAATTTCTCTCCTTTGATAACCATTTGGTTTTCTGTTTTGTATTTTTGTTTTTTTTTTTAAAAAAAAACAAGTATGTTTGGTAATCAAGTCATTTTCTTGATTTTGAAATTTAAAAAACGTTTCTAAAATCTGTTGATAAAATTAGTTGAAAATGGATTTTTTTTTTGTTTTTAAAAACAGGTTTCTGTTTTTTAAAGGCTAAATTATAAAAAATACTCCTAAACTATGGGGTTTGTTTCAAAAATGCCCCTGAACTTTGAAAAGTTTCAAAAATACCCTGAACTTTAAAAAATGTTTAAAAAATACTCTTGCCGTTAATTTTGGATGGAAACCGTTAAAGTCTAAGTTTCAAAAATACCCTTGAACTTTCAAAAAAATTTCAAAAATACTCTTTATTGAAAAATGCTTCTTATTTTTTCCTCCTCTCACTGTAAATTTTTTTTCCATGAAAATTGATGCAAACTTTGCTTATAAAGATTGTGTTCAACACAATACTAGATAAAAATAGACTTTGAAATCGAGTTTTCTCTTTTAAAAAGTGTAAAAAAGATAAGTATGAGAAAACAACATATATATATATATATATATATATATATATATATATATATATATATATATATATATATATATATATATATATATATATGTATGTATATATATTATTTTCTTTTTGCTCTCTATGTTAGTGACAAGAAGAAGTGTTTATAAGACTGTGGGTTTGGCCCAATTTATAAGATTAATTAATCAAAAGTTTTATACATGATATTTTTTCTTATTAATATTTAAGAATTTTTAGAATCCGTGTACAACAATAGTTTCATTTATTTTTCATAAAATGAATATAGAGAAAGCTAATGGGTAATGGTTGGTGAGGAAATAATATTGAAAAATCTACCAACAAAAATGAAGTCAAGCACATGTAGAATTTCAAGAACAAAACAAAAGTCATTTTGAAGTTTCAACACGAAAATCTAATCAAGTTCTTAGGATGTTTTGAAAGAGAAGAAAAGCTCTTAGATTATGAATACATGACAAATAAGTAAAGTTTCTCATTAATTTTCATGGAGGAAGAATTAATTTACGGTGGAAGAAGGTAAAAAGAACATTTTTCAATAAGGGTATTTTTGAATTTTTTTTGAAAGTTCAAGGGTATTTTTGAAACTGAAACTTTAACGGTCTCCATCCAAAATTAACGGCAAGGGTATTTTTTAAACATTTTTCAAAGTTCAGGGGCATTTTTTAAACAAACTCCATGGTTCAGAGGTATTTTTTATAATTTAACCTTTTTTAAATACAGCATCAGGCGTGTGAGTTGGAGAGTGAGGAGGGTGAGTGGTGCAAGCATTCAATGCAATTTTTATCGTTTTTTTACTTTTATTTTTATTTTTTGAGTTCTCTTAATTTATTTTCTTATTACAATATAACTTTTGTTTGGTATTTTTAATATATTATATTAATTTTACTCTAGTGAACTAAATGTAATTAATACCTTTTATGTCCAATTTAATTTTTTTTTTTTTCCTTGAGGAGCATATCATATTTGATTAAATAGTTGTGCAAAAAAAATTTGATTAAATAATAAATATTAGTTAAATACTCAAATATTACGTAGTAAAAGGAATTGTGGAGCGGTGGAAAAATTTGAATATTGTCAAACAACCTTAAATTTATTTTTCTTTTTCTAAAATTTTTTTTTTTTTTTTTTTTGAAACATTTTCTAAAATTTTCATCTTTATAACTTCTGTTAAATTGTAAGTTTAGTTCATCAACTTACAATTTAACATACCTTAGAGGTATGAAGATAATGGACTCGGACCAACGCTGTCAATGGATATGTGGGTATTGGGAGGAAACACGTCTACCACGAAATTCTTTAGTAAAGGAGATAGCGTTTCAAGATGTTGTTCGACACTCCCATGAGCAGGGTTACAAGTTGTTCACTGATGCGGCGGTTAACCCACACAATCAGGGTGCAGGGTATGGTATGGTGGTTTTGGGTCCTCATAGTACTCTAATAGCGGCAATGGAGATGTTTGATTCAACGTGTCTTACCCCGTTAGCAGCTGAGGTTCAAGCAATTCTACATGGAATTCGATTAGTACAACGTCTGCAATATACGACAGTAAAAATTGTTTCGGATTCTCTGATTGCGATACAAATGATATCAGGTGATTTGCCAATCTCATCTGAGGTCTATCATTGGATTGTCCAAATCCAAGAGCTATTTGCCCAATTTTCCAATTCATCTTTCTTTTATATTCCTAGAGAAGGTAATAGAATGGCAGATTCATTAGCAAAGCATGCTTTGGCTAATAGTAGGTCCTCGTTGTGGTTGTCAAATTTCCCCCCTAGGCTTTTATCCATGGGACTGACAACTTCATGCAAATGTATTTTGGATTGTAATTGTTTGTGTTAATGATAAATGTTTCTTTCCTCAAAAAAAAAAAAAAAAAAAAAAAGTTTAGTTCATCAACTTTCAATTTTGTGTCTAATAGCTTGGTTTTTTAATTTTAAAAAGTCTCTAACAAACCCGGAAACTTTCATATTTTTTAATAAGTCCCCAAGTTTTCAATTTTGTGTCTAGTAGGTCCTTGACCTTATCAACAATTTTTAAAATTCACGAATCTATTGGACACAAAATTGAAATGTTAGTGACGTATTAAATATAAAGTTCAATTTTGTAACTCGTAGATTGGTTAGTTTAAAAAATGTTGAACATGTTAGAGACCAATTACATACAAATTTAAAGTTCAAAGACTTATTTGACATTCTTAAAGTATATAACTCATGACCTATTATTGATATTTTTTACAGTTTATGGACCTAATAGGCACAAATATGAAAGTTCAAGAACTAAACTTGTAATTTGACATATAACTAATATTTTTTTTTATGAAATCTAATTAATATTCTCTCTCTAAATATTTTTCTTTCATCTCTCTAGAACATTTATCTCTATATGTTTCTAAATTTTTATTTTCATATATCCACATATTTTTCTATCTCTAAAACATCACTTCATCTCTCCTAATTAAAAAATAAAAAAATAAAAAAATAAAAAAATAAATAAAATAAACTTGTTTGGTAAATATTCTTGTTTTCTGTTTTTAAAAACAGAAAACAAAAAACAGTAATCAAACACACTTAAGGTCCCGTTTGATAACCATTTGGTTTTTGGTTTTTAGCTTTTGAAAATTAAGCTTAAAAATACTACTCCCACCATTAATTTCCTTGTTTTTGTTATATACATTGTTTCCATGTTTTCAAAAACCAAGTCAAGTTTTGAAAACTAAAAAAAATAGTTTTCAAAAACTTGTTTTTGTTTTTGAAATTTGGCTAGGATTTCAAATGTGCCCTCAACAAAGATGAAAACCATGATAAGGAATTTCATAGAAAACAAGCTTAATTTTCAAAAACCAAAAACCAAATGGTTATTAAACGGGGGTTTAGTTTTTGTTTTTAAAAAATTGAAAACAAAAAATAGAAAACAGAAAATAGAAAAACCAAAAACCAAAAATTGAAATGGTTATCAAACGGGGCCTAGTTATAAAATTCAGATACAGTCCAAATACTATTTTAAACAACAAACTCGTCGCTATAGAAAGTCGTTGGGATATTTTAGTTTTCTTGTCAATATGTGAGATGGAAAATTCAAACATTTAACCTTTTAATCAAATGTACAACTTTATGTCAGTTAAGCTCTACTCATGTCGACAATAATCAAATAATAAGGTAAAATGAATGAAAGGGAAAGAAAGCCATTTTCGAGTTGTCAAAAGTTGGAAGAAGATCCAATCAAACACACACTATCCCTTAATAAATATCTTATCTTTAGTTTTGTCAAATGTCATATTTCATAGTTCTTAAAAATGGACCAAACAAGTCACAATCTCCTTTTGTGGGTTTGTACGTTTTCTCAACCCAATAACTCATTTGGTAGTTGTTGTCAAAAAAAAAAATTAAAAATCCCATTTGGTAATATGGTGGTTGTACTTATGAATTAAATGCAATGCAATAATATTTGTTCACTTCATAAACTAATCAAACTTTGTGTCAAGGTACCCAAGTCTACTGGTATATACTATATATGATGGTGTGATATAGGGAATATCTCAAAAATCATCTCAAGGTCGTTAATAGTCACACTTTCGATTATTTTTAGTCTATAAAACTTGAAAACTACAATATTAACTATTTAAAAAGTTCATTTTTAGATTGATGTTGAGTTTTTATCTCAAATTTATAGGGAAAAAAAGAAAGTGATCGTAGAGAATTTTAGGTTTATTGAAACAATTCAATAGTTCGATAGTTTGATCCAAACAACGGCATTTATAGTTTAGAGATAGTTTGTTCATTTTGCAATATATAAAAAAGTTTAAATGCAATAATTTTATAAATTTAGGAGAGATGGATCAATTGAAAGTTTGAAGGTATGATTATAATAATTTCTATAGTTCATTGGTGACTTTTTAATAATGCTTGCCCCATGGTTATAAATCTCCCAGTAATTATCCTTATGTTTTTAACAACAGAGAAGAATGTAGAAAGGATGAGAGAGAAGAGAGATTGTCATTTTCAATTGTGGACGTTTTTGCAATTTTTTCTATGGTAAAATCTAGATGATTTTAAATGGATTAAATCTACCATTTTGACCTACTTTGTAACTTTTTATTTTAGTCCTTATGCCTCAAATGTCCAAATTTGGTTACTGTACTTTCAATAAATCTTAAAATTAGTCTCTACTATTAGTTTATGATTAATTTTTGAAAAAAAAAATAATTAGTCTCTTTCAACCTTCTCACTATAAATTTTGGAGTCGCATATTCACATTATACATTTTTTTAATGAAAATTATATTCGTAATTTTGCTAAGTTAGATAAAAAAAAATAACTTCAAACTATTTTTAAAATAAATAAATAAATAATTTTTTTATTAGAAGAAAAAAAAAAACCTTCAAACCAAGGATGAAGACTGATTTTAAGATTTATTGAAAGTATATAAACTAAATTTGAACATTTAGGTGCAAGGATTAAAATGAAATCAACCTCAAAATACAATAACTAAAATGGTATACTTTTGAAAAAAAACTAAAATAGTATTTTAAACTTTAAAATACGAGTATCCACTATGAGTTTAAATTTGTCAATCAATCCTATGTTAAAAACAACGAAACCTCCACATACTTCTATAATAGTATGATATTGTCTACTACAAGTATAAACTCTCGTAGCTTTACTTTTGATTCCACTCGAAAAATCATACTTATATACTCATGATCACTCCCTTCTCTAACTAATGTGGAACTTCGCTCCCACAGACCTTTGACCTTTATCTAACAATGTCCATTAAAAAATGACCTCACTGAGTAATTTTAGATTTTTCAAAAGCACAATTTTAAGTATCTAACGAGACATCATGAAAGCACTTCTGAGTAATAAAAGTATTTTTCATTATTTCAATAGTTCACTCAAACCCCACATTGAATTTAAATCTTCTTATACCACTGGAAGGGGAAGAAAATAAATAAGAAGAGTATGCATGTAACACCATGAATTTACAGGATAAGATTTTCCATTACAGCATTCTAAATAAAGAGCTTATGATTCTGTTTATACATTATAGACAAGGTGAGGAATCTGGCTCACAGTAGGGCTACACCTCCTAGGGCTTTCTAATTTCTATCAGTAACATTAATTTCAACAAATAACGTTCAATGAGAGTTAAAAAGGTCTCAATCATTTCCATCTCTTAGCATTCTTTAGTCCTTTTGATTTTGCTTTCGCTTGCTGAAATGCCTGCATCTTCTGCTTCTTCCGTGCTTCCTTCTCGGCCTGTAGAGTGACACAAGGGAAGTAAATTGACCTCAGTGACACTCACTGCAAAACTGAAACCAAGCATAACCATATCCAGGTGTTCTAAAATGATTTCAAATGGCACTGTGATTCCCAAAATCTAAGTGCATGTTTGAGAGTGATTTTGAAATTGTTAAAATCACTTTTGTCATGTTCAAAATCATTCCGAAAACATACATTTGATGATGTGAAAATCACATTTAAAATTATAAAATCAAACATTAAATTGATTTTGAACGATTAAAGACATGTTTCGAGGTGATTTCAAACCAGACAAAAGTGATTTTAGTCATTTCAAAATCGCTCCCAAACATGCACTAAATATCATCCTCCACTGTTACTGTTAACTTTTTCCAAATGCAGCTTCCCCATTTTTCCATGTCGATACAATATAAATGAATATCATGAGAATCTCTATTTCTTTTTTGACGTTAGTGTACCTTAGACATCTTGGATTTGGCTTTAAGCTTAGGAGCTTTTTCCTCAAGCTCTGCTTCACGTTCTAGCTCTCTTTCCCTGGCATCCAGATTCTTTTCCAGATAATACTGTCGTAAACCATAAAAAGCATTACGTAAGAACCCAAAAACATAATTCACAACTGTACCATCAGCAACACTACAGCAAAATGCCTCATATAGATCTGGTATTGTAAACAATTCATGGACATGATGAAGTAATTGGTAAAGAAATTCGTGATTTTCATGCCAACGCTACCGTGGTTAGAGAAATAGTAGGGGAGAGAAATGTTGCCAGAAGAGGTTTTGGATGATATCATCCATATCAATCCCACTGAATGCAATGTTTTTTCATTTACTGACCTCCATGAACTTTTGAATTGATCAAGGTCTCAAGAAATATCGATTTCACCAAGGGATTTAGAAAGAAGTCTTTCTTTAATCTCAGGAACAATGGTGTTACACGATAGATACAGGGCAACGTGAACCCCAAGAGCGCACTAAATGATAAATGAGTGAAGAGTTGAAGTGGCACTTACATTGTAGTCACCCGCGTAATCCTGTAAATTTCCATCTTTAACTTCAATGACTCTATTTACAATTTGCTTTATAAAGTATCGATCATGAGAAACAGTAATGACAGTGCCACTGTACTCAGTTATTGCCTCCTGATAAGATATTCAGAGATTGCAGTGATTATGAGATATTTCAAGTGTAATGTCATATCAGATGTACTAACATGCAATTAAAAAAAGAAATTGAACCTCAAGCATCTCTTTTGAAGGTATATCCAAGTGATTTGTTGGTTCATCCAATACCAGCAACGTTGATGGTTTTACCATGAACTTACAAAATGCAAGGCGGGCCTGTAAAAACAGACAGTACATATTTTAAATTTCGTGCCACACCTAACCAAAACGATACAGGTACACAAGCCAAAAGATTAAGACAATGTACCAAACAGAAAATGGCAAGGTATCTAAAATAGGAATTATGTAGCACAGGGAGGGTGAAATAAAATTTGAAGGGAGGAAAGAGGGTGGGAGAGTGAGGGAGAAGAAGAATGAAGAGATTCAAATAACCCAAATTATTTCGACTATCAAGTCTGTATATTACATAAAGGCTAAAGGTCAGACTACTACAAAGACCAAACCAGGGCAACCTAATCAGATAAAACAATGCCAAAATAAACTCGGAATATAATTAAATATGGATATCTAAGAGGGAGAAACTCGGTAATTACTGATGATCTCAATAATCAAAAGTCTAACAAACGCTTAATGCCAAATACCTGTTTTTAGCGGCAAAAGAAAAATAACCTAATTAAACATATAAAATTAAATCCTAGATATTATTGGGAAAGTATCCAATATAACAGTATTTTAGATGTTCAAAAAAATTCATCCTAATTGATGATAATATTTTTTCCTTTTCTGCAGCATTCTTCCCAGACTCTGAGAAATACACATCCAATGGGTTTGAAGGTTTGGTATTGTGGAAAATCATCATAAACAAGTATTAGTCCATGTTCATTCATCAATCTTGATGAACAAATATGGTTGGAGTCCAGAATAAGGATTCACCAGCAAACTCTTAAAAACAACATCCATTTGATGCCCAAAGAGGGAATGAAGAACGAATAACTCATGATTGTATGCTGAAAATTTTAGACTTGACCAAAGAACTTAAACCTCCTGAATGAGACTAATCCCTCCTCAAAAGCAACATTTCCACGCATAACCATCACTCATCTGCAGATAACGAACCCCTGTCTTTCCCTGTACAATGACATAAAAAAAACAAGCACACAAAAGGATCAACCCTAACAACAGAAACAAAATAGTTTCTAAATGCTTGATGTGCCCATTCTCCATTTTTTAGATCTTCTAAAGGGACTTTCATTTCCTTGAAGGTCGAATGAATCGAAGCTGGAGGTTAGTTGGTGACATTTGGCATGGCAGAGGCTCTTACGATGGAAGGGAGATGCAGGCAGAGTGAACTTAAGCTTTTGGGGCAAAACTTAGTAGGTGTAGAAGACTTTCCAGATGATAGAGGTGAAAGATGTCCCTGCTATTTTAGGAATGAAGGTGTTGCACTTAGTTAGGATGGGAGGAGTGAAAAGTAAGATTAAAAAAAGCTAGCAAGAAAAGAATATCTGATAGGTCAATATAAATGAATCTCTCTATAGTTCAAAGCGCATGTAAGGCAGGGAACAGAAGTGTCTGAGAAAGAAGGAGCGGAGGGGGAAGGCAAATGGAGAAAATTAGAAGGATGAAACCTAGATTGACTAAGTTTGACAAGTACGTAGGACTGAGGTTCTATTTATAGAAGCCAAAGTAAATCATAATGGTGAAGGAAAGATAACTAATATCCTAAGTAATGCCAATGATAAATCCTTCTTATTCTGTAACACAGAATCAAATAAAAAGTATACTCAAACAAACAACTATACATTTCTAACAATGAAGCAACTTACAATAGAGGTGTACAATGGGGGTCAAGACTCAAAACAAAACTAACATCGTTTTGATAACTCGATATCTTAAAGAAATGAAACTTTAAAATCAAATATCTGCTACGTAACAATGTTTCTCATCTAAAAATAATAATAATTGCACTATTTTTCACTCGTATGTTCTGTAAAGTCAGCTGCCTCAAAATTATTTTCTAGACATCATGGGTAGAAACGGGGAAAGAGAATGAAATATCAATCATAGAATATAAAACTTTCGAGACTTCACAAGGTGCTGAGAAAATGAACATAATTTCAAAGATAGTAGGTAATTTAAGATTACCTTCTCCCCACCACTCAATAATGAAACCTTCCTATCAAGCATCTCAGTTTTAAAATTACAGCGCCCAAGGAGACCTTTTATATCATCAATTCTCCAGTCCTCTGCAACTTCTTCTACCGTCTCGAGCACCGTCTTATCCAAATCAAGTGCCTCGGCCTGAACAAAAGTACAAACAATTTAATCAGCAATACATTTTCAAAAACAGAGGTTATGCCCATGGCATAAAATTGTCTGGATAAGATATTAAATGTGAGTACTGGAATTTAGAATCACGGTTATTATAGATCAAGAGATATGATGTTCCTTTCAAAAAAAATGATGTGATTAACTGCAGGATACCTGATTTTGTTCAAAATAGTTAGGCAATACGTTGTGCTCCCCAAGCAGAACTTCACCTCCTTTTGGTTTTTCCAAACCCATTATTAATTTTAGTAGTGTACTTTTTCCACATCCATTTGGACCAATAATGGCAATCTTCTCACCCCTTTCAATGATAAGATTTGCTTTACTGAACAACTGCTGCCACACCAAAATCAAAAAACCATATGAATATGGAGATTATTAAATTCAAACACATCCAATCACCCTGAAGCCTCTTTATTATTTATAGAACTTCATTAACTCACCTTATCCTCAAAGCCAAATTCTAAATTTTTTATTGCTACAACAGATCTCCCACTCTGCCCACGCTCAGGGAACCTAATCTTCATTTGTTTCCTTTGAAATGGTTTTTCTACAAGATCCTCTTCTTGAAGCCTCTCCAACTTCTGTTGTTATGAGTGAGAGAGAGAGAGAGAACAGAAGAGTGCTGTTAGTAGAGAAGCTGAATTTTCTGGAAATAGAAATTGGCCCACCCAACAAAAATATGAAAACTCCCACAGAGTACCAAGCGGAAGATGTAAATTTTTTAGGCAAATCACAAATGAACTATTTTTATTGGTATCTTGAAGAAGAAGAAGAAGAAGAAGAAAGAAAGCAGCACGCAGGTTCATTTGATTTTGAACAAGTAATAAGCTCATAGCAGCTAAGCATAAATTTAAGGAAATACGATGAACATGGCATGTGATTTAAATGTTAACATTTCAATTCATCAATTAATTGGCACAGTTCAAGTACATAACATCTGATGTTTTTTTAGTAAAAGAAAACCTGCAGAACCCTAACAGGAAAGAAGAAATTAATGGGAGAAAGAAATTTATAGGCAGTAAGTTTGCCATCTATAGATAAATAATAGAGGTTTTGCAAGAAAAGTTTGAGGACAGGTACCTCAAATAGTGCTACTACAATGAAAAAGTTATTAAGAACAAAAGTTTCACATGACCATCGGCATAGCTTCTTATCGTATCACATTCATACCTAAATATGGAACATTTTTATTTACCTTTTCAGCTGAGGAAGCACGCCCAGAATTTGCACCAGCACCTAGCCTACTTATCAAGTCTTTTGTCTGTTCAATTTCCTTCTGCTGCTTCTCCCATGCTGCATTTTGAGCTTCAATCCATTCAGCCTTTGAAATTACATATTGTGAATAATTTCCCTCATATGTTCTTGATACACCCATATCAGTTTCAACTATTTTTGTACAAAGCTGATCCAGAAAAGCTCTGTCATGTGAAATGATAACCATTGGCACATCCTGCTTGTTGAGATAACCCTCAAGCCACTCTATGGTGTCAAGATCAAGATGATTCGTAGGCTCATCCAATAGTAACAAATCTGGCTCCTACAGAAAGGGGCACAAGACTACAATTCACTATATGTATTGCCAAACTTGGACATATAATAACCAACGGCAGGTATATAATAATGCATTAAAGAAGCCGCTTTGTCAATTGGAAAATTCAAACAGACGGTTAATGATAAGCAAGAATTAGACATCTAATGCCAGATTATGATCTAACACGTGAATATACCTGAAGTAAGATCTTCCCAAGCGACATTCTCATCTGCCACCCCCCACTGAAAGATGCCACCAATCTATCTGAGTCCTCCTCAGAAAAACCAAGTTCCGGCATCAGCTTACTGACCTTAACATCCACTTCATCTAAGTCAACAGCTTGTGCTCGCCGCTGAAGCAAATCAAACTCATCCAGTAGCCTTCCCATCAACTGCAAATCCTCCACTGCACTTTCTAATGCCTTCTGAACCTTCTCCAACCTCGCTGCTATTTCCATTTCCTCTTTGAATGCGCTCAGAAACTCCTCCTTCACTGTCCTGCTCAAAGAAACCTCAAATTCTTGGCTCAGAAATGCAATTTTCATATTTGCCTTCGCCTTTATCACATTCCCTGAATCAGGCTCTTCGAGACCTGCTATAATCCGCATTTGCGTCGTTTTCCCTGCACCATTTACACCAACCAAACCAACTTTTTCGCCTTTTTTAACCTCCCAACTCACGTTCTTCAATACCGTCGCGCCCTTGTAGCTCTTACTGACATTCTCAAGCTTCACACCTGACGAAATTCGAGAATCGCCAGCATTTGACTGTTTATATACACGTTTACTTTCAAATTCATCCGTAGAATCGGAGGAAAACAAAGATTCAATATCATCTTTGGTCGAAGTTTCCGCAACCGATGCTTCTACGGCCACCGCTTCAATTCTCGAATTCGCCCTTCTGGGGTTGGGCAAACTACTAGCTCTAATACTCTTGAAGTTAACTCCAATGGATTGAGCGGCCGTTCGATTCGAAATCTGATGCTGACAAGGTCCAAATACAGTCTTCCTAGAATCCAACAGAGGCGAGCCGGTGAGAAAGCTCGAGCGTAGGTGAAGATGATGAAGCTTGATAGTCAAGTCCATGACTGAGAAATCGAAGTAACAGCAAGAAATAGAGATGAAATAGAAGAAATCGCGGTTCGAATGGAAGGAACTCGCAAAATCAATGGAGATTGCGAGACGGAAAGGAAGTGCGAGCTCCTTCTATGACAAACTGAGAGCAGCGCTCAGCCCATGGTTCATCAGATATTGGATTGTCTCATTTTAATGTTTTTTCATAAATCATTTTTTATATTTTAATATTTTTTAAGTAAGAAATTTCATATTTCTTTCCACAATAGATACATTTTTTCCTCTAAGTTTTCATAAATGGTAAGACTGTACTGATTTTTTTTTAGTACATCAACATTTGGGGTGGGAGAATTCGAACTTTTAACCTCATGGTCAAGAATACATGCCAATTACGCTGAGTTACGCTCGCTTAGGCAACTGTACTCAATTGTAATAGAAAATCTAAAAAATATAACATCTCTTATTAATTATGCCACTTATTTGAGTAAAATATCTTTCTTAATACTTTCCATTAAATATGCTATCCAAAAAAAAAAATCATTAAATATCGTTTCAAGTAAAAGAAGTTTGTATCAAACACTCTTTTGTCAACAAATCAAACAAAACATTACAACTTTGCTGAGCATTTCTTTTTCTTCTTTTATTTGTATAGAATGATTTTATCAAATAAAAATAAAGATCATATCTATTCATTCATACGAACATAATTTAACAATTAAGACGTCTACTCTTTTTTTTTAAGTTATAAGTTCATATTCTTCTTTAAAAAAAAAAGTTATAAGTTCAGATTCTCATATCTATTCAAGTTTTTAATCGACTTTATTGAGATGGTGTAAATTTTAAACATTATTGGGATCATTTTTAGGGATTTAAAATATCAAATTGGGAATAATAATAATTAATAAAAATGTGTTTTAAAATAAGGTGAAAAATAGGAAAGTGAAGATTGCATTTTTGTGGCCCGCGGGAGAGATAAAGCCCAATTCGTCAAATATGAGTTTTGTGGTGCCCGTTGCGCTGGGAAGTTTTCCGTGGTCCGTCGCATCCAGTGAGGTTCTGCCACGTGTTACCTTATTCGTGGATTTCTGCTATCCACGTATCTAGATTTGCAGGCGGCTTGATTTATTTTGTTTTCCTCTCTAATTAGTCATTTTCATATGTGTATAATTCAGGGGTAATTTCTCGAATAATGTAATTTAAAAAAAAAATGACAAATCTAATGTAGTTTTCAAAATAAAAATATTAATAATGCAATTAAAATAACAAATTACAAAGGTGGGGTGAAGTTTGAAACTATTGACAAAATTAGGGTAGTTAACAATCGTGTACCTTGGACACGATTTCCGTTGGATAAAATCGTGTACGTGGTACACGATTCCAGTAAGCATCGCGTACCAGGTACACGGTTTACGTGGTAACAATCGTGTACCTGGTACACGATTTTACATTAAACTCGTGTACCTGATACACGATTTTGCATTGAACTCGTGTACCAGGTACACGAGTTTACTTTTTTTTTTTTTTTAAATTTTTTAATTAAGTATGCAATTTTGTATACCACATTTAAATATTTTCATATTTAAAATTTATTTCGAAGTAAATTTTTTTTTTTTAATAATTAATGTAAATAGATATTTTTCTAAAATTTCACTGACAACAATCTTCTGGAATAATTTCATCTTTTACAAAAACTAGTACAAAAAATAAGTAAAATCCTAAGTGCCACAACGACGTGGTCTTCTCTGACGAGCTCCACGACGAGGTTGAGGCGCTTCCATGTGTGATTGGTGATGAATCACATCATCAATATCTTGTTGAGTTATGTCACCATGTCCAGAACTTGAAGCAATGTCTGTCTGATCTGCTAGTGACTGAACTTGATGAGCTAAAGTGTCATCATCAACTATAGGAGGTTCTTCATCTTCATTCTGCTGTGGAATGTCTGCAGCCTGTTGTCGACGGCGTCTACGACGAGCACGTGTCCGATCAGTGTCAGCAACAGTAAGTCTCCTAGTTTGTTGAATGATATCAATTATGTTCGTGACGTATTGCTCACACATAGAACCTAACTGTGGTATATTTTGCTCTACAGAAAAATGTTGCACATCTCGAACAAAGTTATTCTGCAAGAAGAAAATAATTAAAATAATAAAAATATTTGTAACTGAAATTCAATAATAACAAAATCAAAGTATATACTATACCGTGCAAGCATAATAAGCACCCTCACGCGTGATATACCTCCTCGTGATTGAATCATACCAGTGTAAGTAGTCATCCGACACAACTGGCATGTCTACTATGTCGCCCAAGACACAATGATCACGGCGTGCACGCCACAGTGATATATATGATGCATGATGATGTCGCCAATCGTGATCATGCTTACCTTGCAAGTCTAACTGATGTAACTCTATGACTGTATCGCAAAATGGCGGCACCATTTGTCGCATTCCAAATTGTCTTAGCACTCGATTTGGGTAATGCCACTCTACAATATGAAAACATATGAGAGGGCTTACAGTTAACCAAATCTCTCGTCCATTACGACAATAGTCTGGTAGTAAGGCCATAATCTCAGGTGTGTATGGTGTCCATGTGATCTGAAATTTATAAAACAATAAATTTATTAATGTACATTTTTTTTTAAATAAGAAAAAATTTGATTACTGTTTTACCTGGTTGGGCATAAGACGATCAAATGTAATACGATACATGATCAACAAATTTGTAGTTTGCTCAGATGCAGCCAAAATCCCATTCCATCTACATTCAATACAATTAAAGCATACTTTTATGCAAATTTATGATAAATTTTAATTATACGTAAATTTAACATACCGAGCACTAAGTGGGCGTCCAGCATAATGACCAGGGGTCGGCAAGTCGTGTAGTGGTCGGACAATAGAAAATCGATCGAACGCCCAAACTTGTAGTAGTATTAGTGGACCGGCTATCTCTAATGCACTGGCACTACTAGCTCGACATAATTCTCTATACAACCATGCAAGACATGCACTACCCCAAGAATATTGTCCAACTGTCTCGAAGTTTTCTAAAAGTGGAAGAAACATGAGATGAACAAGTGTGTTGGACTTGTCAGCAAAAAGAAACCCTCCAATCAATTGCATAATAAAGGCTCTCGCATGCCTCTGTATTGTGATCTCGTCGGCATTGGGGGGCAACTCTGCAAACTGTGCTGCCAACCATGGAATGCTTAATCTAGATCCATGCAATTCAGGGGGTCGAACTCCCAAAAAATCCTCACATACCTGACCCCAATTATATTGCAATGAACCAGTTACAGGTTCTCCATCTATAGGTAATCCGAACTGTACTGCAACATCTTGAAGTGTAACCGTACACTCTCCACAAGGCATATGAAATGTATGGGTTTCTGGCCTCCATCGCTCAACCAACGCAGTAATAAGATGCCAATTTAGTTGCATGAACCCAATCTGTGCAACCCCCCAAAATCCAGTTTAGTTGCATGAACCCAATCTGTGCAACCCAAGTAACTCGTGTACCTGGTACACGATTTCGCTGGCGTGCGACACATCAGCGCCAAATCATCGCCCAACCTGGTGATGTGTGCCTTGTCAGCGTGCCAACATGAAAGTTGTGTACCTGGTACGCGAGTTATCCTTGGAATCGTGACCACGGCCCACGACTTATGGAAATCGCGGCCCACGTACACGATTTATCTACCCTATTTTTGGAAATACTTTCAAAACTCCTCTAAATTTGTTTTTTTTTTATTAAATTACATTATTAATAAAAAAAATCCTATAATTCACACACCGATACAAATCAAAATTAATGATAGAATTTTGGTTTCACTGTTATTTTGTTTTTTTTCTTTAATCTTGAACTAAAACTTTAATTTTAGTATCAATCTGTTAACCTAACCATTGTAATTTAGATATGATTTAGCTAAACAACTAGATTATAAGTATCATATCACTTTTTTTCAAACTTTATTGACATAGGTCATTCCAAGCATAATTCTGGATAAGACACTAATTACTATCTTAAAGGTCGATAATTCTATCTTCTATTTTGTAATTGTTGAATTAAAAAAATAACTTTTATTGATATAGGGTACTCATCATTCAGTTTCCTAATTGGGTTGAGTCCAAAGTAAGGAATGAGCTTATAGAATTTGTTTGAGTAATGGTAAAAAACCATGGCCCAACTAGTGTTCCTTGGCCCATTGCTCATATTTTGGATCATCTCATTAGATTTGGTTAGATATGAAACATGGTCAAGGATGTTTAACGTTTTTTTAGTTCAACATTGGGTGAGGAATTCATAATACATGTTAGTAATTCAGCTTCTTAAGATCGTTGCCAAAGCAAGTGTAGCTCAGCGGTAATTGACATGTACCTTAGGTTCAAATCCCCCCACCCCAAATGTTGATGTACTAAAGAAAAAGAAGAAAAATCTTCCTAAGATTGTTTTTTCATTGATCTTCCTTTAGGATTCATCTTGTTTATTGCATTGATTGAGTTTGATTTGATTTTCTAAAGAAAATTGAGTGGTTATACTAAATTGAGCTAAAAGTTTAATATGATGGACCACACTTTCATTTATTGACCACAATATTAAAATTTAACTCATATATTTGTGATAAAGAATTTTCACTCCATTTTGTAATTATATATATGTCATATCATTACAAATTTTAAATTATATACCAATCCGACATTTTAAAGTTAAATGGAAGAAATATAATATAATTTAATTATTTCTTTTAAGTATTAGTATTAGAAATAATATATATATGCTTTTCAAAAAAAAAAAAGAAATAATATATATATGATAACGGTTTTTTAAAGTATTAAACAGTTAGTAGAGACAAGACAATTGCAGACTAGGTACTATCCTCCAAAATTAAATTGAAAAAAATGGGAAAGAAACAACTAATTGGACTATCATTCATTTTAAAAGAAATTAAAATAATAATAATAATTGGACTATCATTTTTTAATGGTTAGTCTATAAATTATATCAATTGAAGCATGGTATATTTAGTTAGTAAACTTTAAAAATGTTAGATTATATCTTTAAAATCTTGATTGTATTCTTATTTATCAATATCATTTTAGCATATGACATCACAGATGGGTCGTGGAAATTTGAACTTGGAATTTCTTAGAAACAAAGTAGAGATACTGAAAACAAATCCCAAAGATCTCATTCGGTTATAAGATCAAGATGAACAGAAGTAGAGAGAAGTTATTATTATTATTAAAGAATAAAAGCAGATGGAAAGGCCGAAGTTGCACGGGGTAACGTGAGGAAGCAGAATTAAATCTAAATTAATTTGAGAATATTCTTTATAATTAAAAAATAATAATCAGATTGGTTTTCGACCCGAGTGAATTTTCTTGTTTCAAAATTGAATATAAACACAGTAATTTTTTTTTTTTTTTCACTCAATTCATCGACACATATATTTGATGCATAAATTTGGAGAAAGATAACTCATATAACTTTTACATGCCTTATGATAAATTTCACTTCATTCTCAAAAAAAAGAAAGAAAAAAATTAACTCCAAGAATTTTAGGGCATGTTTGGTAGACAACCCGAATTCTGTTTTATGTTTTCAGATTTACTGAATTTAGTGAATATGCTTTTGGTAGACATGTTTTTTTAAAACTGTTTTCGGATTTTGTGATCAAAATAGTGGAAAGTCTGAAAACAATTTTTTTTTTTTTTTTTTTACATTTTCAATTTATCCAAAATTTAAATGCATAATTAACTGGAAGATCGGTGTCAAAAGGGGTTGAAGACACATTTTCGAGGGGGGTTGAGTGTTGTGGGACAATTGTGTGTGAAGAAGAAAGATGACCATTTATCGATGCTATATGATGAATAAAGGTTGTTCTCTCATGACGCTATGCATCATATGGCATCGAGAGAGACCCATAATTTTCCACTATCAGGAGAAGGTGTTTCTTCAATGATTTTCTTAGCGTAAAGAGAAACAAAATTTCTTGTAGTGTTTTTGATCGAGAGAAAAATGTGACCTGCAAAAGTAACAAATATTACACATCCTTGTGTACTTGTCCCATATACACGCTCTAAATTTTGTATAATATCTTTTAGTTTTAATATTACACACCAATGTGGTGTTCATTTAGTTATTTCGTTATATATATATATGGACACACTAAAAATAATTCAATTCATCCATTTGAATAAATGATTTTGTTTAGAAATTTGTTTGGTGAAGTTATTAGGTTCAATTTTGAGAGTTGTTGTTAAACATTACCATTTTAAGAGCATTTTAAAAAAACATATCGGGTTTGATACAAATTTATATCAAAGTGAGTATATTCCAAAAGTAATTGATATGTGCTCCTCTTTTTTAAGTGGAAGTTCAAATCTTGCTATGTTGTAATAAAAAAATTTATGAATAGTTTTTTAAAATTTTATTTCTCATTTTAAAGAAGGATAATGAAGTTTTAAAATTAAATTTTGGTTTACATCACTTTATGAAAAATAGAATTCTAGTGCCCAATCTTTAAATTCTAATTTTTGTTCACGTTTCATGAGGTAGTCTCCACCAGAAACTCTTCCTCTTTATTTTCTTTTTCCATTTCTGCTTCTGTCCTAAAAAAAAAAAAAAAAAAAAAAAAAACTCATTTTAATTATTCAGTGCTACCTATTTATTGTACATATTTATTATTTTCGGGCAACTCTGAAATTAATGTTGCGTGACTTTAACTATCAGATGATTAAATGTAAATTAATTTTCAGCATTCTCATTTTTGTTTTTGAAACAATTCTTTAGCATTCTCTAATACTTAGAAAAAATTCTATTTGAGCCAAAAAAACAAAGTATAAATTTTGCTAAAAGTTGTTCAATTTTGACATTGATCTTAAAAAATAGTTTTAAAACACAGCTTACAAAAAAAATAAATAAATAAAAACAAATAATTAGTAATAATTTCATATTAATGGAGCACAAAACAGCATTAAAATAATAAATATATGAAATAGCTAGCCTTTAATCAAATTGAACAAAAAAAAAGTCAACTAATAATTAATAATAATTTCCATAATCTTTTAAAATTTTCACATTTGCCGTTGATATATTAATTATGGTCGACTAAGTCACTTTGTAAAAAAAATGTTAATAGAAAATTGATGCGTCATTAAATTATTGTTTTATAGACATGTTTGAAGAAGTGGACTATGTGAAACAAATAGAATTTGTTTATATACGAGTAAATTTGATTAAAAGACTGATTATATTTTATGTATGGATAAATATATTAATTCAACAACAATTTAACCCTGAATTATCTTCTCCTTAACAAAATTTAACAAAATTTGTTTGAAAGTATCTTTCCGAGAATTTTAAAAAATAGACAAAAATTGAGATTTAATTGCAAGATTATGGACTAGCCTTGAAACAAATAATGATGATAAAAGTTAAGGGCCCACATCCACATCCATCCAAATTTTTAATCTTATAGGAAACTTTATATTACTACAATTATATACTTTTTTTTCTTTTTTTTTTTTCTTTTAACAACATCTAGAAGTAAGAGGATTCGAATGACATATTTTTCAATTGAAAATATATACAAATTTTCTCTCTCTTTTTTTTTTTTAATAAATACACACCAATGGTCCAATCATAGTTATATTCACTCTAACTATTATGATTATACTTGCTATTTCATTAGAGTTTACACGTCATTGAGTAATATATTATTTATTTGATGGATTCTGCAATCAACATCCTATAAAATTTTGGTTAAATTACAAATTTAATCAATGAACTTTGAGGCATGTGTGTTGGTCTCTGGACTTTCAAAATTACAATTTTAGTCCTTGAACTTTCGAAACGGTTAAAATTCACAAGTCTACTAAACATAAAATTGAAATTTCAGAGTTTCATTAAACACAATATTCAAATTTATATCTAATAGATCAATTAGCTTTTAAAAATTTAGAAATTGTCAAAGACATATTAGACATAAAATTGAGAGTCTAGAAATCTATGAAATATAAAATTGAAAGTTTAGGAATAGACAAATAGACACTACTTGAAAGACTAAACTTGTAATTTTTCAATGGAGGAAAACGTCATCGTTTTGCGCAGTCCAATGACACCAATCCGCGTAAGCGCATGATATATATATATTTTTTATTCCGTGTAAGGCTAAGCATCCAACTGTAAAAGCCTGAGAACCAGCGAATGCCGCACCGAAACAGCCAAGACCAGTGCTGAAGTGGCATAATCGTAATATTCCAACACGCAGAGCCCCATTATCGTCTATTCTGACACCTATATAGACTCAACACAGCCTTCCACAATTTTTTCTTCTTTTCTTTTTATATTTTTCATCAGAAGAAGAAGAATATAAGAACTCCAGTGTCATTGCCCTGTGCTCCTTCCTTGCTTTTGCTCTACGCTTTCACTCTCATCCTCTTCGCAGAGTAAAGAACTCGAACAATTTGCTGCTTGAAGCTTCTTCTTGTCCGGTGTTCTTCGTTCTGCTGTGAAGTGAGTACTTGCAGTCGATACCATGGATGATCGGAAGGAGGTCGTTTTCCTCTCTGTTTTGTTTGCTGCTTGTGTGATTTTCTTTTTTCTTTTTTCTTGCTCTGTTTCTGTTGATGTTTGTTTCCGTCGAGAATCCTAGGGTTTCGTTTTGTTCTTTGCGTTCTTTGCTTGTGAAAGAGAGGAAATGTGTAAGTTTCTTGATCTGAGTTGAATTGTTCGGCGCGACTCTTGTGGAGCTGAGATTGTTGTTTCTTTGGTGTTCAACCTCGCCTAATGAAAACAATCATAGAAGCACCAGAATCTCGTAATTATTAGTTTTTTTTTTGTCTGGTCAAACTGTGAATTGAGTTTGAAATGTTGCTCCGTTGTTTGTTTCTTTTGAGCGTAATCATCGCTGTTTTCGTGGCATTTCATTCATCTTGCACATGCATTTGTATTTTTATTTTCCTGTTTGGATTTGAGATTTGATTTTTCTTTTTCCTTATATTTCCGCCTTTTTTCGATCGGAATTTCTCACATTGCTCTTCAAATTCAGAAACGTAATTTGATTAGTTCGATAGCTTGGATCGATTTGGAAGTCTGTGTTTTGTCACGGGAGAAATTGGCGATATGCTTTTTGCTTTTTAACCGTTTATGATTAATTCACGGAGGCAATCAAGTTACTTTTTCTAAGCTGGGAAGCAGTCAAACCTGTCAACTTTTTCTTCCATCCTCTCGGCAATTATTTTCCTATGGTTCCCAAACTTCAACGCTTTAGGCGATGAGTTTTCTTCAGCTGTTCTTCTATTTCAACTATTGACTTTTTATTTGTTTATTTATATTTTAGCATGTTTTGAAGACTGGAAAATAAAATTTTAGAGAAGTTGCTGTCACTGACTTTGAAATTGGAAAAACTTATCCAATTATTATACTCCACAGATAACGAATCGAACTTTAATTTGATTTATAAAAAAAAAAAAAACAAATAGGAGAAGGAATTTTGTTGGCTCTAATAAGATAGTAAATCGGAAACAGAGAAAAGATAAATCTAAAATGGTCGGTTACCGATACGCTGTGCATGTTATTTTCCGAATACTATTGAGAGGCAAGTAATGAATTAGACAATGAGAGGTTACTGTGCAAATCCCTGATGTGGTGTGTGTTTTAGTGACAACTGGACCATAAATATGTTAGTTCTTTAAAATAGAAAATCTGTAGAGTTTTATAATTGGTGTTCTTTTTTCTTAAAAAAAAAAAATCTAAGATGTAAGTATGTAACTGACATTCTTGGCTTCAACTTAGAGATGCGTTACTTTTGTTTTCTGCAGAAAACTGCTCCCTGGCTTTCAGTGCCACAGTTTGGAGATTGGGACCAGAAGGGACAGCTGCCTGACTACTCTCTTGATTTCTCAAAAATTAGGGAAAATAGGAAACAAAACAAGAGAGACGTGTCTCGGGCGAGTCTTGGAAATGAAGAGGAGCTCATGGCCTCAGCCGCTCCCCCAACCACAACAGACTCTTTCCCCACTGAAAACCATCACCCCTATCATCAGAGTCACCATCCTCCACCAGTAAGATTCTTGCTCCTCCTCCCTAAGATTTGATTTTGGTAACTTTTTCATTGTCTGATGGGGACTTGCATGTTCTTCTAAACACATACCGTTTGGAAAACTCAAGAATTGAGTGGGTTGGGTTGGGTTACATTACATCAATGTGTTGTATATGCCTGGATGGTTCTTTATCAAACTTGTGGGTCCATGCTGCCTGCTATTATCTATTAACTTGTGGGGGTACAGCTATTGGTTGTGGAAAAATCAACACAAACCTAAAAGTCTCAAGGTCAAAAGAAACACTTTCTTGAAGTGCCATCTAACTTTATGATGAATAAGCTAATGAAAGTTTTAATCCTTGGATTTTAGATCTCCTACCCTAAATGTTGTAGGATGAGGTACTTGTTCTGGACACCTAAAAAGATCCCAATGACTTGCCATATATGCCCTTTTGTATATTGTTTGACGAGCATAACTTTTCCTATCCATATCATCATGGCTCTTGAAATTTAGTCAAATTGGTTCTTTGTTTAACTGCTAGAGTAACCCATTGGTTTTACTGTTTGGATTATTTAGAAGGTTGGCTATTATAATGGCGAAGTGAAACATGCATTCATGCTTGCTTATAAACAAGCTTAAACATACTTCAGTTTATGAGAAGGGAATTCTCGTTTACTCTTGTTAATATCAATCATGTCTGTAACGAAACATCCTATGGCTTGTACATCGTTTAACGCGGGTAGTGTGTACTGTTTAATTAGAATGTGAGAGATATTGACTTAAAGTTACGTTTGTGGAAACAAGTTGGGGGCTGGGTCCCCTCCGCACCTAGCCCACTAGAAAGCATAAGTGGTGGGCATTCATCTGGTGTTTGCTGCCATATCTCTCAGTTTGAAATGGGGTAGTAAAACTAAATCCTATTTCATATTAAGGAATGACCAAAGGTTTTCTTTTCTTTCTTATATGGGAAGGTGAAGAGGAGCAACATTTTCCCTACCATGGACAGAGTCTAATTTATGCTAATGTCTAATGATTTTTATTCTATTTTCTTACAGTTTTAGTGAAAGCTAAAAAGGGTGGTTGAGAAATTATTGGGTGTGTTGGTTTCTTGTGATAATTTCTCGACCACTCTAGGTTTATGTTTCGTTGATGTGTGTTTCTCATTATCCGTATGTTTTTGTGCGTTAAAGAAAAACAGTTGTCTTTTATAAAGAAAAAAATAAAGAACAGTTGTCCACAATATGCCGCATTCATTAGCCAACAAGAGCATAGTTCAACTGGCATAAACTTGTACTGATAACCACGAGATCTGTGGTTCAAATCCCCCCACATATTGTCAAAAAAAAAAAAAAAATGGTGCATTCATTACTTTGGACAAATCAAGTAGTTTTAAATAGATGAGATGTTGGTTCAAAAATAAAGAAAAAAATTTACGATCCTATTTTATTTTATTATATCAGTTAAAATTATGTTTTAGATTTTAATTGATTTAGGCATTTAGATATTTTACCTGGTTAGAAGTATACTTTTATTTTAATTTTAATTGTATTCAAATTTAGTCAAACCAGCGACTAACTCAGTTCATATTGTAGTGGGTTTTCATAGTTTAGTCACTTCTTTGGTTTTGGGTAGTGATTTGTTTCTCATATTATTGCAATGAAACAATGAAATTATGGAAAAAGATGGGAAAAAGAAGAGGAAAAAACAGAGGGTTTTATATTGTTGAGCGACATTAATGTTTGGAGGGAGGTGAGGGTGCTGGCTTGTTTGTGTTTATCAAGTCTGGGTCGAAAAACTTCAGTAACTTCAGTTTGTGTTGTTTGTGTTTGGACTGTGCAGAAGAATGAGTTAGTCGAGTCTAGATCTATGTAATCTATGTTTGAATTGTGCAAAGAAATGAGTTTGGTGTAAGTTGTGCTTGGAGAGGGTAGGTTTGAGATTTGAAAATTTGTTAATGAATTATTTGACAGGTAAAAAAAAAATTTAAAAATTTCACAACATTTTGCTTAATAGATTAGTGGAAAAAAATAATATATATATATATATTTTGACAACATTAGTGGGTAAAATTATTGAGAGTGAAGAAAATATTTTTATTATTTACTATCCAAATTGAATGCCTTCCAAAAGTAGGTATCAACTATCAAGCTCTATGAAATGGGGAAAGAGTGAGTGTTAGTGGGGAAGGAAGAACTACAGAGAGAAGGGATGCAAACATGGGCAAGGTGGAGGTAGAAGTTTCCAAATCTGTCACCCTGTACTTAGTTGAAAAACCATGGGCTAATCCAGCAGTGTTGGAACTTATATAAAGTTCTAATTTCTAAACTTACCCTCCAGCCCAAAAATGGGTAGACAAGCATGCAGCTCATGAGATTTGGGTTCTTACCAAAATCTCAACATTTAGGTTCAAACTTGTTTGAACTAGTGTACTATCTTTCTAAATTTTATTTAGATATGAGATCTAATCAAAACTGTGCAAAACAATGGGACCTCATTCATTTTGAACAAGTTCGGAAAAGTCTGTCCATTTTTGGATGATTCTCACTCGTATATTTTTGGTTGGTTTTGCTAGACAAGAAAGAGCATTCTAAGCTGCTTCAACTGCTGTGTCAAAGCTTGAAATTGTCTTGAAGACCTCTGCAGGCAGGCCCACTTGTAAGTTGAAATGTCATTGTATTAATTGCTTTTGGTACGAATACCTCTATTGTCCTTTATTTTGGTTTAGAACAACTGTATTATATTTTTGGACTTTGTATGATGGCTTTGTTCTTGCCTGTAGAGTAGCTGCTGCTTCATTAATTCTGCCTTGAATTAATTAGTTGCAGATTAATTGAAAATACTACGAGGCAATGTAAATAAAAGCACTGGGTTTAGGTGATTTGTCTCCACGACTTAAAAAGGGGAAAAAACAGTCTCACAAGTCACAATGATAATGTTGCTTCTCATTACTTTGCATATTTTTACCTCTCAAATGAATTTTGTTGGTACTGCTTTAAGGAAAAGCTACTGTAACATGTTGGAAAAAAATTAAAGATAAAATATCAGATAACACCGTTTAGTATCTAGAGAAAATTTGATCAAGATGTGATGCATAAATTTTTTTGGGAAAAAAAAAATCAATTTTACCCCTAAACTTGTCATCTTGGATCAATTTTTACCCTAAGCTTTCAATTTCATCATTATCCCAAACTTAAGTGTTGCAATCTTAACCTTAAACATTAAAAAATATTGCTATTTTATCCTTTTTAATAAGTTTCCATTTGAAAGATTGTTAAAAAAAATGTATTCTCATGCAATCAATGAATTCCAAACATATGTATGGTACAAAGTTGATAAGATTTAAAAGAGAACAACATTAGAGCTAAATTTTTATGAAATTTGATATGATTATTCAGTAGTTAATTTGTGCATTAATCAAATTTATTTCATGCAAAACTTGTTTTTATTGAAATTAGTGAGCGAATTAGTGGAAATTGAATAGAGGATAAAAATTGCAATACTTGTCTAAGTTTAGGGTACAACTTATCTAAAAAATGTTCAGGGTTCAATTGTGATGAAATTGAAAGTTAGTGAAAATTGATACAACTCTAAAACAATGGGGCGAGAAACAAAATAAAAAGCAACGAAGTCTTGGGGCGGGCGAGAGAGGAGACAAGCTCTCTTTCTCTAGATTTGATTCTTTTGTCTGCAGTTGGAACCAGAAGGACAATAGCTTATACCAAAGGAAATGACCATCCCATTATTATCCATTTGTAATATTTGAATCTTGAGTTCTATTGAAATATAATAGGAAAAATAATCTATATATTAACCATCTCTCTATATGTGCCTCAATTCATCACTCTTATCTCCAACACATGTTGTGGTGAGACTTACATTTGGTTTAAGATGTCAAGCATGGTACTATTGAACAAATTTATAGATTGATTTTCAATAGTGCTGTAGACAAACTCGTAGGTTCCAATAGTACTCCAATTCTACTCTATCCAAGCTCATTTACTCGTTTTAGTTTAAGCTTAGGTATTCCCAACTTGGACGTAAGATTTCTGAACTCTTCACTAAAACTCTTTGAGGAAATCTTGCATCCCAACGTACAGTGATAATTTTTTTCTTTTTCTTTTTTTTTTTTGTTTTTATTTTTTCAACATGTGGGGGTGAGAGATTCAAACCACAGACCTCTGGCCATTAGTACAAGTTTTATGTTAGTTGAGCTACGCTGACTTTGACAAATTTTTTTTTTCTCTTAAATTTTTTTTATTTTTTTTTTCTTTTAACTTGTTTCTTAAAAAATGAGTGAAGTAATACACAATAGACTTAATTAAGTCAATGAATTGATATATTTAGGATAGTTTGGTATGAGCAATAAATAAGTAATGATGTGTTAAAAAAAAAACAACGATGAATAAATTAAAAAGAGGGACAAGATATGAGTACTATAAAGAAGCTGAGGGAAAAAGGAAAAAGAAGGGAAAAGAAGAAAGAAACAAAAATTACATTACTAAATTCTTTTTTTTGGTAGTTGCAGAAGTGAAAAGCTTGGGGCCTGGTGGTGGTAGGTGTGATGGGAATGGGGTGGGTAAAATGGCTTCATCTCTGACTATGATTGAGAAAGGGACCAAACAAATAGGCTTTGGTCAAACTTTAGAAGCTACCAACTCTTTCATACATCATTGTACTCTATAAGGGGTGAAGTTGGTTATTTTTCTCCTCCATGTTGCTACAGTAACCACTATTCACCCCACCCAATTATTCTATCAATTATCTACAGCAACTCTCTCCTCTGTGACTCATTGTTTTTCTACTGACGATCGGCCGACGACTTTTCCGTCGACCAACGACAACTTTTCCGCGCGACCGTCGTCGACTTTTCGGTGACTTTTTCGTCGATCACCGACGACTTTTCCGGTGACTTTTTTTTTTATTTTAATTTTTAAAATTTTTTAATCTTTCTTCTTATTTTCATTTCGAAAATATAAAAAAAACGAAAAATAAAGGGAAAAAAAAGGTAGAAGAAATGAAAGGAAAAAAGAGCGGAAAAAAATTTCGGTCGTCGAAAAATTTGTTGGTGGTCGTCGAAAAAATCGAAAATTTATAGGGAGTTAGATACTAGGTTGTCTTTGTACAGATCTAAATATGGAGTTTTATTACATAATTACTTTTGATAATAAAGTATATGAATGTTTACCTTCATTGTACCATAATTTTCATTCCAAATTATACTTATCGTATTTAAGTTTACCGTGATAATAATAATTAAAAAAAAAATACTACTCAAGTTTTTATTTTATGTGATTTCTATTTTATTTGATTCTTTTGATAATGAAGGTAAAATGAGTTTTGAATAAGCATTTACCATTTTTATGTTGAAAATACAGAAATAAAACAAATATGGTTTTTCTATATGAAATCATAAAATGACTTATTTTGTGAAAAAACCATGACTCTAAAACAAAGAAAATCAACCCTTACTTTAGGTTATTTTTGTTTCCTTTTAAGTTAAACACATGATTTAACCCCTATACCCAAAACTTTATTTTTTTTATAACTAAACCCGATTTTTTTAATTAATATTTGAAGTACAAAGTTGTATGAGGAAAATAAACAAAAAAAAAAAAAGTTAGGAAAAAAAAAACAGTCAACTTGAAACATAAACTATTTTAACCCAAACTAAAATAATTTGCATCCCAAACACAGACTATTTTATCCCAGACTATAATAATCTGCACCCCAAACAGACTATTATAACACTCAGACTATTATAACCCCCAGCTATTATAACCAACTCAGTGTCCCAAACAACCCCTTAAATTGTACTTTTCCTCTCCATACTTTTGTGTTTAAGTCTTGGAGGTAGGTCAAATTATTATTTTAGCCTTTATAGTTTGATCATAGTTTCAATTGAATCTACATGGTTTTAAAATTTTAATTATATAGTTTCTTTAGTTTGGCTAAACGTCTTAGAGCATTGATGTGCTTACTGTATTTGGATATGATAGAGAAAGTTAATGAGTTGTTTTTTAGGTTAATTGTATCAAGATTGTATCAAGGTTTCAATTGGGATGACAAATAAAGAAAATTGAATGAGCTTTTGGGTAAGGAAAAAATGGTTGGGATTGAAAATAGGTTGGTTCTTGTTGTATATCTAATCTCTGAAGCTGTCCTTTTACACTACTTGTTTTGCTACATATAAAGTAAATATGTCAAGTTAAAAAAACAATAAACATTGGGTAACGGTAAAGACATTTTTAAAGATTTAATGAAATTAGAGGATAAGATGGATACCCAATCTAAACATAATCCGAGGATCAAGACGCAATAACTTTCTGTACCGAATGAAAGTTGGAATGTTAACCAACCACATTAGAATGTGTAATATTTTCTCAACATTGAAAAATATATTATAATTGTATCATGTGATTCTCTCATTAATTTTTTTTTAAGATGTTAATTAAGATATAAAAATTTTATTAAAAAACTTGCAAAATTTTACTTAGCCTTTGACATGTCCTTTAAAATGATTAGAAAATGATTTGAAGTTCTCCTTTTTTTTTTTTAAAAAAAAAGATAGTGTTTGGTTCAATATTTTATGTATTGTCAAAATTTAGATAATTAAAAGTGGTAAATACCCTATACACTATACATAGATAAAAAAAAAGGGGGAAATTTAACTAATTTTTTTTTTTTTTCAAAAGTAACTATATAATGGTGTTTGGATTGAGAAGTTGGATGTAGTTAAATAACTTTTTGTTTGGTCCAAAAACATGTAACACCTAACCATGGAGCCTACAAACTTATCAACTTCTAGGGGCAGTTGCATAGATGACAAATTGGACCAAATTAATCGCAAATATAGCACAATTGCAAACTAATTGCAAATATAGCAAAATTAATTGTACAAGACCAAAAAGTTGTTGTCAGATTCTATCCGTGTCTATCACTGATAGACTCTGATTATTCAAAGTATATCAGTGTCTATCGCTGATAGACTTCGATTAATCAAAATCTATCAATGACTATCGCTGATAGATTTTGATTAATCAAAGTCTATCAATGATAGTCACTAATAGATTTTGATTAACCAGAGTTTATCAGCGATAGACACTAATCAGAGTCTATCAATAGACTGATAGATTCTGATTAATCAGAGTTTATTGTTGATAAACTCTGATAATCGAAGTCTATCAGATATATTGTAATTAACCAGAGTCTATCAGTGTCTATCAGTAATATACTCTGATAGACTTTGCTATATTTGCAATTTTTTTTTTACATTGTGCTATATTTGCTATTAATTTGGTCCAATTTGCCACAAATTACAATTTCTCTAACTTCTATTCCTGAGTCTCATAAACTTATTAACTCATAATCTATCTGTTAAGACAAAACAACTCTATATTTCATAATTCCAACTTCATGGACCAATCAACCAGTAAGGATGTCCATTTCCCCGCGGGGACAAGGCCCCGTGGGGACCCGTCCTTATTAGGGCAGGAAATGAGGGAGGGAGTGAGAAAAAAAAATTTCTCGCGAGCTAAAGAGGGAAGAGCATGGGAAATGTATTCTTCATCCCCGTTCAACGCCTCGTTTACTTTTTTTAAAATTATTATTATTATTTCTCTCTATATATATATTTAAAGTTTTATGGTTAATGATTTAGAAAATTGGATCTATTTGAATTATATGGTTTAAACATTTGAATTATATGTATAGATAATTAGATAATTTGATATGAAGTATTGTTTTGTTTCTAATAGGAGATTTAAGAAAATTTTCTTTAAAAAGATATTTTTTTAAGGAAATTAACTATTTAAACGAAGAATTTAGGTAAAGAATTAACTATCTAATTGAAAATTAATGAATATTTTTCATGCAAAGTTTACTATTTAAAAATTGATCAAAATAATTATTTGATTCAATGAAGACAAAAAAAAATGGAATAATTCCCCACAAGGAACCCGATCCCGCAAATTTCCCACGGAGAATCTTCATCCATCCCACAAAATTTAATGAGAAATTTTGCGGAGATGGAGATTGAAATTGGAGGTAGGGACAGAGACGGGGAAGTCTTCCCCGTTCTTGCCCCGTCCCGTGGACGTCCCTATCAACCAAATTTCATGAAAACATACCAAACGCAAATCTATTGTGGTGTGGTAGACTTTTTTTTTTCTTCCTTCATGTTGACAATGACTTTTAGTACATTGAAAAAAGGGGAAAAAAATCAATTTTGACCTATGAACTTAGTAGGTTGTATCAATTTTAACCCTAAACTTTCAATTTCATCAAATTTAACAAATTGTATCAATTTGAACCTCAAACTTACATAAATGTTGCAATGTAGACATTTGGTCAACTTTTCGTTTGAATTGCTATTAAAACATGTAATTGTAAGAAATTTGTTGGAAAAACTCTTTATCAAAAGAAATTAAAGATCTCAGACTATTCTTCTCATTATTAACAAAAAAAAAAAAAAACAAAGTTATTTGGCAACAATATGAGAAATAAAAAATTCGAAATTTCTTTATTTTCGTTTACTACATTTGTACATTCTTCTAATTAACAAGAAAAAAAAAACAGTAAAAGAAGAAAAAAAAAATCCCACAAGTTCTTAGCAATAAGAAAAAACCAGCAAATATTTGAAGATAAAAAACCTCTAATTTTTTTTTTTTTGTTTTTGTAATATTAGATAGTAGCAAAAAAACCCTCACAAAGTTCTCAACACAAGAAAAAGTCATCCAAAATAAAGTTTCTCTAATATTTTATTCGTAAGAAACCAATTCAGATGCAATGTGAATTAAGGAATAAAAAAGAAAAGAAATAATCACTTACGTACGGTGGTTCAAACGAAAAGTTAACCATATGATAATTTTGAGGTTCAATTTGATGAAACTGAAAGTTCGTGATTATAATTGATACAACTTACTAAGTTTAGAGTTCAATTTGATGAAATTGAAAGTTCAGAGTTAAAATTGATACAACCTTCCAAGTTTGCTTTTTTCGGTTGAAAAAAAATACAACTTAAAATGATTAAATAAAAATGAGAAATATAATTTTTGCTTTTTTCCGTTGAAAAAAATACAACTTAAAATGATTAAATAAAAATGAAAAATATAATTTTTGTTTTTTTCCGTTGAAAAAAAAAATACAACTTAAAATGATTAAATAAAAATGAAAAAATATAATTTTCCGACGTGGCATACATTCAGCTTGATTTTCGTGAAGTACAAAACCTACCCCCGAGAAGCCAACTGCTCCGACCTACCAACCCCACCTACTACTTTCCGATGTCTCATAAAACTGCTACATCATTAACAGTAAATATCTTTTTTCGTTTCAAAAGAAAGAAAAAAGAAAAAAACAGTAAATATCTTTTTTTAAATATCAAACGAATATTTTGTTTTTTTTCCTTTTTCTTTTTAGAAGTCAAATATGTTCTTAAATATGAGAAGGAATATGTTCTTAAATATCTCTTTATAAAGTTATCAATTTAAAAATATTTACCATACACCTAGACTACAAATCTCCATAATGGTATGATATTGTCCACTTTAGATATAAGTCCTCGTGACTTTGCTTTTGGTTCACTCCAAAATGCCTCGTACCAATGGACATACTTGTCCTTCTTTATAAACTCATGATCATTCCCTTAGGACTTTGGTTGCATTCTCTAATTCCCAACAAAGAGAATAGTTCAACTTGTATAAAAAGTTGTACTGATAATTACAAGGTCTGTGGTTCGAATCCCCTACCTCACATATGGTAAAAAAAAAAAAAAAAAAAAACTAAAGGCAGTTTCAAAAAGAAAAAAAAGAAAAAAGAAAATGCTAAAGGCAGAGGCGGAGTGACAGCTGTTATAGCGCCCACGAAAAACAATAGTGGTATCAGTGACATTGAAACTTGTCATGGACAGGGACTTATAAATGGATGTGAATGCAAAGTTTCTCCTCTTTGTCCGATTCCAGGTCCCATCGCTTGCTTTTGCTTCTGATTCCAGGTATTGATCGCCGCTTCCCCTTCTTTTCCTTTCGTTTCCTTCTTACGTTCTTCATCCTCTTTCGCCTGCCGTCTTGTCATTGTGCTGCGCTACGCGATTGATTCGGTTTGAGCTTTCTAAGCTCAACGGATACGGATTTCTTTTCCATTAATTTTCGCCGCATCCAATCTTTTTTGGCTCCAGGAACTGCAAATTTCTTGAGATTCGATCGTTGAAGCTCTACTCTGTCTACGAGTTTCCTTCGTTCTCAAAGAGCCTTTTCCTGGTTATTCTCGAGCTTTTTTACCGTTTGATGATTATGTATGCAATTCGGTGTTGATTTGAATTCCTACGATATGTTTCCGATTTTTTTTTTTTTTTTTTTTTGAATTTCTGATGTTAGAGTCGGGGTTTTTCTTCCTTCCTATTTCTTCTCGTGATCAATATTCAGTCAAACCTCTAGGTCGTGTGTGGTTTATCTCTGACTTTAAAGATTAATACAGTTTGCTGAGAAACTGAGGTGCTTTGGCGGGGACTATGGAGGCCAACGTAGGAGGACATTTGCAGCTTTTATCAATCCGGATTGATTCCGGAATGTTCGTGAGGAGACCGAGTGGTTCGGTCCGATTTCTTCAGCCAATTTCTGTTCAGCAGAAGCTTCCAGCGCTGGTTTCAGCTTTTCAACATCCTTTCAGACTTTCAAATCGATGCAGGACGAACTCTGTAGGGGCCCCCTGCTATCGTGAGAATCTTTCAGGTAACATGAGATATTGAACTTTCAGTGATTAGAAATGTGCGTTTTTCTTTGTCGTTTTTCCCTTTTTCTCCCTTTTTAGGACATTTTATTCGTTTGAATATTTTTTGAGTTGCATTCCCATTTACGATTTTTGACTTGGTGGTTAGAACAGCATCTAGCATGACAAAGCAATTAAGTAATTATGGCTGAACTTGACTTTGAATAAAATTTGAGAATGAAAACAAGATATCTATCGTGGTGTTGGCTAAAATTATTGAATAGAGAGAAAGATCGTTGATATTGCTTATTAATCTTGGGGTGGAGTTTATTATCGAATAGGTGTAGGACTCAGAAAAGCATAGAGGGACAGAGAAAAAGTTACATTGTCCATTCCTAAGTGGAATCCGACCAATGTGTGTAACTCTTGGTTCCGGCCAAGGAATCAAGAATTATTTTTTATTCCAAAGTAAGCAAAAGGAACAAGAATAAAAGAAAACGATACTCTTTCCAAATAAATGAATATTTCCAGAGTGAAGTTTTAGGTGATTTACATGTATAATGTATAAAATGGTCTCAAACTTGGTTTCTAAAAACCTAGGGAAAATGAATCTCAGCAATTGATCCTCCTTGATAATTATATTTCTTGTTTAATCAATCTCTCAGTAAGTCCTGTAATTAGCTGTTTTTCTGTTGGACGTTTGGGCATCCCATGCCTTCAAATCTTTGAAGGAGTAAGTACTCTGCTGAGCAGATCGACATGTTTTCATATTATCTTGTATAATTCCATTAGTGACTTTGTCGCCAATAGAAAGACTACTAGCCCCAGATCGAAACGTTCTTTTCATTTTATTCATTTGTTGCTGTCGTGCATGATGATTAATCTGTATCATATTGTTTTCCTTTTTCTTGTCTACAGATTGCTAGTAACCAATTGACTTTTGGCTTATTGTTTTTCAATATTCCTTTTGCAGGTTTGACGTTGGACACTGAAAATTTTCATCCTTTTGACTCAGATCGACTTCTAAAGGTCTAGCAGAGTTATGATTATATGTTTGCTTGAATCTTAAGTAGAATTGTGTGACGTGGTATATGTGCTTTTCTTTCTGTTGCATGTAATCTACTGCTCTCCCATGCCTTAAATAACTTTTGGACCATAATTGGTGAAATATGAACAGAACTTTGATGTGCAACTTTGAAACTTTATATAACTGGAATTTGGAAAAATTGCAGAATAAATCACAAGAGGTCCAGCCCCATCTTAATGGACGATGCATATATCTAGTTGGTTTGTGCCTTTTCTTTTTACATTTTATAATTGGAAACTATTCTGCGTGGATGCTAAGTCCTATCAAAATGCTTATTTGCAGGAATGATGGGCTCTGGAAAGACAACCATAGGCAAGATTTTAGCAAAAGAATTGAGTTACGCATTTTCTGATAGGTTTGTTATTTAATTGTTGCTAGCACAGGACTTGTACTCGGTTTGAGTTTTAATAAACAAGAAAACAAAGAATAATTAGGAAGAAAATTGTTACCTAATTTCCTCATCATCACAACATTATTCCAGCATCCAAGGTCTATTAAGAAGCTGAACTGGTTGGAAGAACAGTCTTGAAGTGATATTGAGGACTGTTGGAGTTGAATGAATCTAGTGGAGAGTTGCTGCTCCTGATGCAATAAATTGGATTTGCGTGAACATGCAATATATGATTTTTACTATGCTTTCTGACAGAAAATTATGGCATTTGTAATTTGTATTCCATCTTGAGCACAAATATGTCAATGTAAGTTTCTTGTGAATGATATGCTATCATATTAATTACATGATATCTGGATGTTACAGCGATACCCTGGTGGAGCAAGAAGTTGGTGGAACTTCGGTGGCTGAAATTTTTAAGCATTATGGCGAAGGCTATTTCAGAGATAAGGAGGTTAGTGATGAAGCATGCGATTTGACTGACCTTTCCATCTGCGAAATATGTGGTTATAACTTATTATTATCCACTGTATTTGACGTTTTTTTAACTGAATGTAATGTGGGAAGTACAGTGCTTCTTATGATCATTTTTATTGAAGCAAATATATTTTAAATTCTTGAGATGTTAGGAGCAAAGGTTAGCATTTGATTTTCCTTCTCTTTTATAGCAATTGAAAGGAATCTGGATCTGTAAGTGGTAGTGTGGTTTAGGGATGTCCTAAAAACCTGATTGGATCTATGAGTGGTAGTGTGGTTTACGTATCCAAGATTATCTATTGAAATTCTCTCTTTTACTTGTAATATACTTATGTTATGTATATGTTTTTTTCAAAAAATTATTTCACTTGTTAACTTATCTAGATTTTTGAATTCTCCAATAATTTTTAGAAGCTAATTTGTTGAAGTCTTTGAAATATTATTTTTCATAAGTTAGAATGCTATGGTGAATGACTATTTTCAATTTAATGTTTGAAAATAGAGTAAATAGATTCTTTTTCCCCATAGTTTAATGACCAACGAACGATTTGAACGATCCCAACCAACCCAATAATATACGATTAGGTTGGGTTAAGTTTGGTCCATTACTTAATTTTATTCAAGGTTATAAAGGCCGGACCAATTCTGTTACCTGAACTTTTGTATTGAGTCCAAAATGTCTTTGAATTAAGGTCCTCAACCCACTTCACTAGCACCCCTATTGTTGATCCTTACTATTTTTCTAATTGTTAATAGATTGGGTATATCAAATTATTAATTTAAAGTTTGATTGTTGATTTGCTATAATTAGTCACGGAACGATTAATTAACGATTGATCGATATTTTAACAAGTATTTGAAAATTATGCCGTTTTTTCAAACATGATGGTTTTTAGCCATTGTTGCTACAATCCCTAGTAACAACTACTGCTATGCCTTTTTCACCTCGCCTAGCTGCTATGCTTCCAAGCAGCTAAGTAAAATGTTTTGCAACTCTAAGCTGTTATAGCAGATCAAAGTTAGTGACAGTGATTTTCCTGTTAGACTGAGGTATTGAGAAAACTATCATTGATGCACGGGTTTGTTATTTCAACTGGTGGAGGTATTGTTATTCGGCCTATTAACTGGTAATTTGTTTGGACACTGGCACTTTCTATTTGTTGTGTGGTTGTCTGTTTTTGTTAAGTGAGAGTGGTCATATTTGATTGTAGGAAATATATGCAGAACGGGATTAGCATCTGGCTAGACGTGCCGCTGGAAGCCTTAGCAAAAAGAATTGCTGCAGTAGGTACTGACTCTCGTCCCCTCTTGCATCATGAGTCAGGCAATGCCTACACAAAGGTGGTGAATCCTTCTCCATGAAGGAACATTTATCTAGACATTATTCTCTTTTCTTTTATTTAGGGATTTAGGGATGCTGCTGCTTATTGGTCGTGAACTTGTGATGCTTGATCTTAGTAGATCTTTTAATCTCTGCTGATTCTCACACAGGCTTTGAGGCGATTGTCAATTCTTCTGGAGGAGAGGGGTGATGCATATGCCAATGCCGATGCCAAAGTTTGTTTAGGAAGTATGAAATAAGAAATATCTTGATATTCCTTTGACTGACTGGAAAAATAGAAGTAAAAAGTTTATAACACGATCTCTTCCATGCATTCTTTTCACGCTGGAACCCCTAAAGTTACAGTGTATGCTTATTGTTTCTGTATTTTCTGTTTAAGGAAGGTGGTTAAAACTTAAAACCAAGTTTTTCTTAACTTGCAGGTCTAGCAGGCAAGCTGGGTTTTCCAGATGTATGTAGTCTGACACCTGAAGATATTGCTTTAGAGGTCCCTCTCTCTCTACCTCTATCTTTGTTCTTGCTATGTTTGATCAAGAAATCTGACCTCCTAGTAAAGAGATGACCTTGTAAAGTTTGATTTTGTGGAACTGCTTGAATTTGAAGTTTTTTTTTTTTCTTTCCAGGCGCTTGTACAGATTCAGTACTTTCTGGAACAGGAAGATGGTTATGCTGCAAGTTAAGACTGCAGATGCTCAATATCCGGTGTGTTAAGCCTCTTTTCTCAAGAAGCATGGAATGTCTTGCTTCTACTCTTGCCAATTGTATAACGTGGAATGATGGTAAGTGCTCTTTTGAACTTGATGATCTGGTGTGAATAACATTTGCAATGTTAGTGTTCGAAGTGTATCTATGAAAATTTTGAGATTAATAAAACTTTGGTGTGTGTACATATATATATGGGCACGTGTATGTATGTATAGTCCATTGCATCTGAAATGAAAAGCAAATTGTAAGTTTTACTTTATATTGTTACTTTATATTGTTATTTGTTACCATTTTTACCTCTAAGGTTGGTTTTTTAGAAATAATAACTTACAATTTGTTATTTGTTACCATCTGAACTATTTTAATTCTTACCTCTAAGGTTTGGATGTAATTAAAAAAAATATTTTTCAATTTTTTATATAAAATAATAATAAATTAATTAAAATATTTTTTTTAATTATTTCATTTCTCTCTCCATTTTTCTTCTTCAAGTCTAGCCACCAGTTGTTGCCTGCTAGTGACCGCTGCCTGTCGACTACAGCTACCGCCAGCGGTCGGTTGTCACTGCCATCAGAGTTTTTTTTTTTAATATTTTTCTTCCTCTTCCTTTTTTCTTCTTTTCTTTATTCTCCTTCCCCTGGTTTTCTTTTCTTTTCTTTCTTTTTTTTTTTTTTTTCCCTAAAAAACCAACCTCGATTTAGATCTCTCCCTTCCTCTCTCTATCCCTCACGTGCGTACGTAGTCACCCTCTTTTCTTCTTTTTTTTTTTCTTCCTAGCCATGTTGTTACTCATGTTGCTGTACCCTCGCGCTATTGCCCCCTTGCGTCATCTCCCTCTCTTTTTTCTCGAATCCTTGCGTCGTCGTCCCCTCCACCTCTCTCTTCGTTTTCGTGGGCCATTGCTCCCCAGGTTGCCCCTCACCATTGGTTCTCTCCCTCCTTGCTCGGGCTGGTCGTTAACAACAAGAAACCCAACTCCTATTCGTGCTCGTGCTGGTTGCGTTTCACAGTGTTTTTTTTTTAAGGATAATGAATGGGGTTTCCTCCATTTTTTTTAATAAAAATAGAGTAAAAGTAGGGAAGGGAGGAAGAGGGAAGAAGAAGAAAAAAGGAGAAAAAAAGGGGGGAATGATGGCGGACAATGATGGTAGGTGGTGAAGAAGAAGAAAGAAAAAAAATTTTAAATAAAAAATTAGTGTCACATCAACAATCTGTTTGTCGCTGCTGTCACCATTTCTTTTTTCCTATGTTTTTTCTTCTTCCCCTCTTCCTCCCTTTCTTCTTTCACTGTTAAAAAAACAAAAACCAAAACCAAACCTCGTTCTAGTCGGAACAGACCACAGACTCGCTTCAGAGTGCGATCAGATCCGACAGACACGAGCGATGAAAGGGGTGATTTTTCAATTTTGACAACCTTACCCACACGATTTCGACGTAATTTTCCGATTCCAACAGAATAGCCTTACCCACATGAGTAGTCGTCTCTCTCGTCTTTGTGCTTTTTGTCGAAGTAGGTGGGGGAGTGGCCGAGGGCGGATTCAAGGTGAAGGATATGGGATTTGAGAGGGTGGGAGGAGAGACAGAGAAGAAAATAGAAAGAAGGAATAGGAGGAAGATGGATAGGAAAGAAGAAGAACAAGAGAAAGAGGAAGAAGAAAGAAAATGAAAAAAAAAATTGACTACCGGTCAGTAACGATAGCAAACGATGAACGGCAACGGTAAAGAGGGAGAAGAAGAAGAAAGTAGAGAGAAGTGAAAAAAATAAAAAATAATAATATTTTTATTAATTTAATATTATTTTATTTTAAAAAATTAAAAACAATTTTTTACTTAAAAAAATAGTGTCAGCAATCTATTAAAAATTAACCAAAAATTAGATAGATGACCCAAAATGAAACGAAATCCAAACCTCAAAGACTAAGGGTGTGTTTGGTTTAACTTTTAAGTGTTTAATTTTGAAAATAAATCATTTTAGAAAAATTTCTAGTGTTTGGCAACTTCTAAAAATGACTTATTAGAAAATGAGATTGACAAATAAATCATTTTGAGAGAAACACTTGAAACCAACTTTTTTAAAAAGAATTCTTAAGTAAACAATAATTTGGGTAGAAAAACATTTGTGATGAAATGCAACCAAACATATGAGTGTTTAAATTATAAACAATTTTTATACAAAATGTTTTAAAAAAAATGCATTATTGAAAAACATTTATATTACAATGTATTCCAAACGGACCCTAAAACGTCAGTTCGAAAACTCAGGGACCAAAATGAAATCTAATTCAAACCTTATAGAAAAAAAAAAAGTGTATTTTTCCCTAAAAATATAATATTCCATTTGACTAAGATTTAATAAATTTATTAAATATTTTATTTCAAAATCTCCCTGCCAAATGTAACTATTCTCACATATTCAAATATATGGAAATGGACACACGTGTCAATTCACTTTCGTTTTCTCTCAGTAACGTTGGCTGATAGTATATAAAAGCTGGATATACTTGGATAAATATTCAGTGGTGTATGTTGTGTATAAATGTAAACAACTCTTTTTAATTAGTAGCCCGGTTCACTGTAACCTTCAATTCAAATATTTTTAGTGTAGTAGGATCGGTCGGTTGTCCCAACCCAAGGTGCAAGCTGGCTTCGACACTGACGGATATAAAAAATAAATAAATTTTAAAAATAAAAACTCTATTAAACTTTGCTTCCACAGACATCATATTGGCGACAATATTTTGCAGGATGCTAGGCAATTTGAAAGTGAATTTCGACATCCACAGACACATACACAATAAATTTGAATAAACAATTATATAATATATGCACTATATTTTCCATCCATTTCAGAAGAATTTTCTCATCTCCCAAACCCACTCCAAAAGAACAACAAAGTGCATAATCCCTCATATATCTTATACACTTGCTCAAGACATTTACCTAAATAGCAATGTCTCATTCACTACAAAATATTTGTATTAAGTAATTTTATGCATTCAAACTATTTACTAAATTTCATCTAATCAAGTGACACTTCAATCATGAAATAGTTCACATAGAATTACAATACAACATCAAACTATTTCAGACTGTCTGCACTTGATCACAGAAAATTCTTCACATAATTTATGTATGCATAAACTTACTTCTGTCGAATTTAATGTGTTTCACTTGTATTTATATATACATACTTGATATCTCTGATTTGGCCGGAGCTTTCAAATGTCGTCGGACCAGTCAACGGGATCGTTTTCGTAGAAAAGGCCGTCGACGATCTGGTCAATAAGTGAATCGATGAAGGTGTTGCAGCTGATGCTGAAGATTCGACCTACTCTGTTTCTGGCGTTGGAAGAGAAAGCGAAAATGGCTGCCAAAGTAACCGCTCCCAAACAGACTCCTGCTGCTTCCTCAATCCCTTCTAAATCCATCTTTCTGAATACTGAATTTCCAGTCACCAACTCCATTGTTACGGTCGCCGCAAACACAATCTGCAAACAATTGGACTCTGAGATTTAATTTCTTCGCACGCAGCAATAGTTTCTTTCAGATTTGTTATACGGTGGTTTTTTCAACGCTATATCATCGCGTGACGTGATCGATCAACTTTGAGATATTTGATTATGAGAAAACTATTCACAGCAGGAGCCACTAAATAGTTTGTTTCAGTCCAAAAAATTAATTTATCATACTCCGATTTAGCTGTTTCTAAATCTAATTTCTTGAAGTACACGAAAACGAATTTTCACTACGAGATGAAACCTAAAACTCACCATGGCGAGGCGACCGGAGATGATCTCGAAGTCGTGGCTCTTCTTCGAACTCTCTATGTACTCCGACAGAGTCACGAAGAACGGAGAAACGTCGTCGTCTGCAGCATGGCCGGAAACTCTCTTAGCCTTGATAGGAACGAGTGGATCCGATCCGAAGGATCTGAGAGTGCATAAACGAGGCTGTAGAACGATCTTTGGGCTGTCCGGATCGGCGGACTTGAGTCTGGGAAGCGGAACGGAAGCAGCCGGCGACCTCGGGGGGACATCGGGCAAGGAGGAGCGCAGCTGGCAGTGAACAGAACGCGGCGGCGCAGCCATGGGAGAGGTGTGTGTGCAATTGGAGAGGGAGAATGTGTTGAGAAAGAAAGAGAAGGAAATTGGAGAATGGTGGGTTTAGAGTACACGTTTGAGGTGATGGGAGGACAGGACGTGGCGGCTTTTGGGTTCGCTAACGCAGTTTTCATTCACTCCCAGTTGGGTGACACACGCAACCCCCTCACTATTTAAACCATTTAACCGCCGCCCGCCACAATTCAATGGTTTTCTCTCTTATGGGTGGTCGGTTCGATTATTTAGGTTAGTTCGATAATCATTCAATTTTTAGTTTTTTAATTTTAAAAAACTTGGTCAAAGCGAGCATAGTTTAACGATAATTGACATGTATCCTCGATCATGAGGTTGGTTTGAATTCCTCCACCTCAAATGTTGATGTACTAAAAAAAAATTAAAAATTTGATTTGATTTTTGAAAAGATATAAGAAGATAGATAACATTTTTTTTTTTCTTTTTTAAAAAAAGCTTACAAATGAGATAAGAGTTATGTTTATAAATTTAATTTTAGAAAATAAAAAATCAAAAACCAATTGCAAGCTGGGTTGTAATATTTTAGCTAGTTTGAACTATACTTTAAGTTGGTTGGTGTGTTTTTTTGGATTGTTAAGTTATTTTCCATCAAATCTCCTAAATTTTAAAATATTTCAATAAGGTTTCATTCTCAATTTAAAGTATAGTAGGTAAAACCTGGTTAAATTACAAGTTTAGTTTCCGAACTCTCAAGTTAATATTCTATTAGACACAAAATTCATTTTTGTCTAATAAGTTCGTTAATTTTTAAAAATGTCGAATGTGTAAGCAACTTTATAAATACAAAATTGAAAGTTAAAAAACTTATGAAATGTTTTTCAAGTTTTGTAGACCAAATTCAGTTTCCAAACTTGAGTATTCTATTATAAGTTGTAAACCTAGTGTCTTAAATGAACCCACTTATGATTTGGCATAACAAACATAAAATATAATGAAGTAAATTTAAAATCTACTTTTGCATGTCTGCACCATCAAATCTTTTGGTTACTTAACCCTTTTGATCTACTTTGTTGGCTTAAATTAACTTACCACATTAATATTTAAGTGTTGAACGTTAAGAGGTAGAAACTTATTAAAATTAAAATTAAGAAAAAATCAACTTATAATTGAAGTGGTAATAACATAATCAAAGCTTTTTAAAGTTTAGAAAGTAAACAAATCATCCTCAAAATATAAAAGATTAAACTTATAATTTAACCTTTTTTAAATGGAAGGATTGAGACATTTGACCTCTTGATCAAGAATAAATGTCTTAATCAGTTTAAATGGATTTGGTAGGGGATTGACGGTTGATTTATATTGCTACAATACCATGATTTAGAAAATTTAGCTAAATGGGTCAAATTTAATATTAAAATGTTGATTTCATTAGAACAAATTTTAGTAAGGAATAAAGCTCACACATGGCAGGTTTTCTTTTACCTTGTAACACTCTGTTTTTGGCTCCAACCCTCCAAGATTACAAGAAACACATCCATAAAAGTGAAAATAATGTTATTCCAGTTTGTTTTCTTTCTCTGTTTCTCATCATCCCAAGCCCTCTATGATTTGGATTTCCCCAGTAAGGACAATGCGTTTATTAATAGGCATATCATTCCACTTCAGTCTTAGGACATGCTAAACTTTAATGGATCAAATTGCTAGATGAATCAGGTGTTACTCTATTTTCCATTTTGAGATGAGGAGTGAGCCTCGTGGAAGGAAACATTTCTTGCAATCGTTTGGATTATTTGACATGAGAGCCACAAGATAATCTCTTAAGAATGAGGTGGAGAAATTTGGAATACACTTTATCCAATGCCTCCCTTTAGTTGTCTATGACCACAGTTATTTGGTTATCTGTTTTTCTCTACTATATTCAGATGTCAAGGTATCCCATACAGTATTAAATCTCATGTAGGTGACCACCATGACTTGAATTCATTTCCTCTAACCCCTTTACCACCATGGCTCGAACCCTACTTATTTTTCTCTCTTACTCTCCATAATGGAAACCCTTTCTGTTTTTCTTCATTATGTTCCTTCTATGGTAGTCTCAACTTCTTTTTTGCCTTGCTCTTTGTGCTCTAGATTCAAAATAAATAATTAGGAAACTGCATTTTCCTAATAATATTTTGGTAATCACAACTTAAAAATTCCTTTGCCCTCGCCCGCAGAAGCTATTAGCCTCTCCTGCCTGTGGTCCAGAAGAGAACAGGAAAGAAAGTCCCATGCTAGGAAGAACACAAACCAACCATGTGATAGACAATCATCTAATAGCAGCTAAAAAGAAAAGAAAATGGAAAGCAAATCCCCTCCATTTGAAGCTGTGGTCAGTCAATTTTAAGACACTTGATACATCACAAGGCAAAACCTTGACAACAATTCTGAAGGAAGAATCATGAACTTTATCATCAACTCAAAAGGAAAGGAAATTACTTACAGCGGTCAAAACTTAATTTTGTTTCCAATCAATCTTGAATTTTCTATTCTACTTTTTACCTCGTTTACTAAGATAATTCAAGGCCAGGCGAGAGAACCTTGTAAGAGACAGAAATAATTGGAAGATGGAACGGCCTTTCACAATCCCCTCCTTAATGTCCCTTGCCGTTTTAGCCAGAACTGGTCCTGCTGCCTTCACTTCCAGATTGGTTACTGTCATTTCCTGCACTGAGGCTAATCAAGTAAAAACGAATTCATTGCTCATTATTCAGTACTCCCTTTGTCGAAATAGGAAGCAAGGAAATCAAAGAGAACCTGATGGATTCATGTTTGTCAAGCGACGCAATCTCTCTTCGGCTACTCGAACAGCTCTGGTTGAACTTCTCACACCTTGGGTGATTTCCTGGCTGCAAAAGATACAAAATCAGCCTCGTGTCCTGTCCTTTGCAACATATATCAACAATTACTGGAGAAATAGAAGAATTCGAAATATGATGTCAACCCAAGATCACTGAGTTCCATGGTCAGATCACTGATTTCCATGCCAGATAACCGAATGGCTACCATAGTGCCTGGAATTTCCTCCCTTGTTACATCCATGAGCTTCTCTAATGATTCGGCTGCTCTCTTGAATGCCTTCGACACGAAAACATTGGCACAAGTTATCAGCTCAAACCGTTGAAAGAATAGCCATGCCCATATGTTACATCACATCAACTTGAAAAAATTTGTCGTAATCAAAGTTGAAGAATACAAACCAGAAGAGTGGGGATTGCAGAACAAAAGAGCCAGGTTGCAGAAATAGCCGTCTGCAAGGAAGATGTAAAATACAAAGTTATCACCCAACCATATTGCTACACTGCTCAATTACCAAGAAAAGAACAAGTAAAATAAAATTTTCACAACTTTATAAAGAAATTTAAACGTCAAATTACTACACAAACTAATCAGGCTCTCAGCAATAACTATGGATTTTATCACAATTTCCCGACTTCATTTGAATACTGAGGCCCTAATATCACAAGCATTGCAAGTAAAACAATTACCAGCACAATAACGTAATTGCTCGCATATTTTCAATCATTAGCGTAAAAAATACGTAAATACAAATTTTCAAGTATATCAATTGCACAATATATCCCAAATTTCGTAAGTGTCAAAAGGGAAAGCAATCGCAAAATTTGGAGGGGAGGGGGAAGAGTGTAGATTTTGGTGTTAGGAAAGACACATTGCTCATGCTTTTCAAAAATATTGAACACATGAAACTAAATCTATCCGATTTAAGCGCATCCAAAATGTCCTTTCGAACTCAGATTGAAACCAATAAAAGAGGTGGATACCGCGCAGGCAACGACATTAAGAACAAGGATGTGGCGTTGAGTTAGCGTCCACTGAGAGAATTGAAGAAATGCAGGAGAAGAATGCGCAATAGTCTCCGTATAACGCGATGAAGTCGATGGATCAGACGGCAATGTCGACAGCGATTGTGCACGTAGCGAAAGCAAAGAAAGTCGTCGATTTGGCAGCCTGAGATTGTAAGGTAGTCGGCAGAGTTTAACGTCACTTGGCAGTGCGTGAATGGGATTATGCTTCGCCGCCGGGCACGGTGGCGGTAGTTCCAAAGCTCTGAACATTGGTTCTGCTGTTCTTGCTACAGCAAAGCGACTCGGAAGCTGGGACTCAGCCGAGAGGATGTGAAGATTGTGGGCCTCCCAAGAGACCTGCTGCTTGTAATCCAGTGTGTGAAGAGGCCCAGAACCAAAATATCTACAAATTAAAAAAAAAAAAAAAAAAAAAAAAAAAAAAAAAAAAAAAAGAGCGTGGACGACTATTTAACACTATTGGAAAGGAAACGGCGAAAACTTATATAAAATTCAAAATTTCCATCTATTCCTTAGAAATCTAAAGGAGTAAATCTCAACAGACTTTCTGTGGTTCGAATCTTCCATCCCACATAATGTCAAAAAAAAAAAAAATTAAAGGAGTAAATAGAACCTTTTCTTTATCAAAAACCAAAAAAAAAAAAAAGAAAAAGAAAAATAAAAATATAAATTAAACAATATAATAAATCAAAACTTAGGAATTAAATTTTTTTTTATAAAATGTTATTAGTAATAAAAAATAATATTATTATTGTAAATAATTATAATATATATATTGTATATTTTTTAAAATTTAAATAAAAAAATTATTCAGGGCGTGGATACCATCCCCGTCCTTGCCCTGTCCCCGATCGGGGACTCGAAAAGAATCCTCTGTTTGACCCCCATACCCGGTCAAACCGGGGATTCCCCACCCCGTTTGGGGCGAGACCCTGTGGGGACCCGATCTCGTGGTAATTTTTGTCATTCCTAAGACTTGCACGACGAGCTAGCTCAGAGATTGAAAAGAACAGTTAGTGAATAAATAGAAACTTTTTAAATAATGGAGACTAGACTAAAAACAAACCTTAAATGTTAGAAAGTGAAACATATATTTAGCCATAAATAAAAGCATAACTTACCATGAATATCAAACTTTACATTTGCATAACAATATATTAAAATTGAGTTCAATCCATGATGGTCGCCTACCTAAAATTGAATATCGTGTTTCTTAGCAACCAAATATAGTAAGGTCAGATGGTTGGTTTGTAAGGTTAGTCAAGATGCGGCACGAAGACTCACGGATATAAAAAATATGTTAAACTTAAAGGGTAGAGATTTAAACTTCCAACTCTAAGGAAGATAGATACTTCCTTAGTCAATCTTCAAACATCTATATTCCAACTAACACATTAGCTTATATTAATGGTTTATAACACATTTACTATTTGTATGACCTTATTTCATCTCTCGTCGAATACAAATATCCAAAATTGAAACAATGTGGAGGACCATATATATGACATCAACGAACAAGCCATTATACATTGCTCAAAGAAAAAATGGCCTCGACAAGCTCCACATATCAATGCACCAAAGACCTATCTAACAAGGAGTAAGAGCAATAAATATGATGATTTCCAAAAAGACTAAACGTCTTGATACTCACGAGCACAGAACCAAATTCTGAGAGATCTTCATCTTCAATTTTGGGTAGACTTCATGCCACTAAACAATCCAGACGCCATCCTTGTATTTATTTTCCTAAACGTACATTATAATATATACATTGATTGTACACAGTTGATTGTGATCCATAGGTGGGGGGGAAAAATTAACCAACCATTAAATATATAATGTTCACTTGTTAAATGGGAAACCACAGTCATTTTCCATTAGAAATGAAAATCAATATTCCCTCTGCATTTATTGGTTACTTCAAAGTGCAGAATACAAAGCTAAATAATCAGCATATATCTCTGAATTTACTTGAATAATCATCGAAATATGAGTTCCCAATTTCTAAGGGGAGACAACCGGATTCCAAATGAAGGAATATTTTGCACTCAATATAGTGGTGCCACGGCCAAAAGCTTTTACTAAGGTAACATATTTACACAGAGATCTGAAAGAAAACTCACTTGTATCCTACACTCGTCAAGAGGCACACTTGCCTGGTTTCTCTGCCCACTCACTACATGGCTCTTTTCCTTCCTTTCTTCCAGGGATCAATATCCAAAATTGGATCTATCTTTCTCGTGGAGACATTATAACTTCATAACTTCGATCTCTAGCTTGAAGTTGATAACATTTACCTGGAAGAAGAGCATGAGCACCACCACCCTCATCAGAGCAGATAAAATCAATCTGTGCAATCAGCAGAAGAGGACCTGACTGCTGCCAGTAAGAGCGGTCTGTCGCTGCACCTTCCTTTTTGTAAACATTGTCAGCATGCCGATTTCTGCTCCAGCCTCCATACTTTGTCTTTTTAGCTCTTGAACCAGAAGGCAGGTCAGGATGTGATGGTAGCTGGCCTTCTTCCTTTTCCTCCTACTCTCATTTAAAATTCCTTGATTATCAGAGGAATGCGGCAGGCTATAGTCAAATTCCTTTGAGAGACACCAAGAGAGAAGCTCCATTTGAGCAATGGATCTCTATGGGTAGTTATTCTATGATTAAAACAAAATTATAATGATTCACTAAGTCAGAGAAGGTAATAGAGAGAAAAAGGGGAGTGAACAAGTATTTTCCTTAGTATTTACATCTCATATATACAGAATATTGCCCCTCAAACTTACTACAAAATTCCCTAACAATGCTCCATGCTATAACATATTTTCCCTTACCGAATAGACCATATTTGTACACCTGTACAACTATATTGCTAAATCATGTTTAACCCCCCCCCCCCCCCCCCCCAAAAGAAAAAAGAAGGAAAAAAGGACGAAAAAGTAGTAATAATTAATTAAATAGTTGCCTCCTCCGTTAGGACCTCATTTGTATCAGCGCAATGGTTGCGCCTATTAAGACGTGAAAGTTCATTGGTTGCTAGGTCTGCACCACCAAAATTGGTGCTGTCTTATTTTTTTATTAGTGTGGAACATAAGTACTTACTAATGTCTAATTAGTACCAGCCCTGGTAACATCCTCCACTGCTGCGTTGCAAAAGAAACATCTCTGACAATTCAAAAGATGCCTGGAAATACAACCATAGCACGATCGGTGAGAGCAAGGTTTAAAACATGCATCAGCTTCACTTGCATAACAGATGCAGCATATGCTATCATTAGCATCTGTTTGGTCATTGAATGCTGAGTTATCAAGAGCTAAAGACTCCATCCGATAAAGAAGAAGACTCAAAAAGTTCTCCAGCCGTTCAAGTTTTGCAACATAACCATCACCCCTTAAGGAACCAGCCTGTAAAAATCACTGATAAGAGTTACAAGTTTGTTTAGTAGAAAAAAGTTCTCTCATTCAAGCAGGTGGCTGCACAAAACAAAAACACACACAAGCACTATACACACACACACACACATATATAGAGAGAGAGAGAGAGCTAACCCAGTTGTAATCTAACAGAAGCCGAAATCCACAGTTTACAGTATCAAGACATTCCATGCTTGCAAAGATACCAACAACGTCATTATACTCTTTGTACTTCAGCTCTGCACTAGCATCCCACAGATTCAAGATGATGCCAACAAGAGGAGCCAATATCATGCCTCTGTTTACTTTCTCTAAAGATTGTCCATTGCGCCTAAGTGACCTGCAAATATTATTGAAAGTTCATATGCATCCCCCTAATGACTTTAATTGTAGCGATGCAATCATTTAAATATTCCTCAATGTTCAACAATGTACGAAAGAAACTAAATTTGCTCTGACTAATCCAAAACTTACAAGTCAAAGAATTCTGCATCTGCTGCTGAAGTTACATGGTTCAGTATAAAAAGTACCAACTCAGTCAACCTTCGGAGGTTTGTATCAGATCCCAACAGGAATGCTTGAGGGATCTCGCGTGTAAAGAATTCCAAAACCCTTGCAAGATTGCATGAAAGATCAAATATGACATTGCATTTTCTTTGTTGAGAATCTAATACCTGCAAAAGAGGTTCTATGACAATTACAATGATGCTCGTTATGAAAGTAATCGAAATTCAACCGAATCAAAATAGAAAACGAGAAGAACAACACAGATTTACATGATTCACTAACAGTGTGTTAGCTACATCCACGAGCAGAGGGAGAGAGTAGTTTTATTAGTGAGGAGAAAATCATATACAGATTACAGAGATTAGGGCAGATTAGGATAAGAGGGTTTATATATAGCACCCCTCTTAACAGAGTAGGCCCAAAACGAAAATTACATAACTAATCTCTATACGGTCAGCGAGACCCCCTAATTGGTCATTCGGAGCGCTAGATAATTGATTCAAGGCGTATCAACAATGCTAATAGACAATATGATACCCTAATTAATAAACAAAAAGTTAGTCCTCTTTAGCAGCAATGTGATAAAATAATGAAAAGAGGTAATATAGCACACTGCAGGGATAATTGCAGGTCCTCTGACTTACATGAGTTATCAGCTTTTCATTCCAAGCTGTCGATATACAAGATGTGAATTTTCTAACACGAATACATTTATTGGCCGGAAAAGGGAATAAGATTATTGCAATGATAAAGACAAGATATTCATACCTGGTACTTTTCTTGCATTTCTCGAATTGACACTGAGAATTCAGTCATAGTCCAACTAAGGGTATTAAATAAACGATTAAGAAAGGGTGAGAACAGGCCTTCATCCGTGACACATGCCTCTCGTAGTAGTACCTTCATTGAGCAAGAGGGCAGGATGAAGAAATAAACTCTGAGAGAAACTACTAAAAGTAGGATTCGAAGAAAAAATGAAAAGAAAAATCATTTTACCTGAAATATGATAGATGACGATGATGACTCTCCATGTTTCGAAGAACCAAAGCCAGAACCTTTGCATAGTCGCAGAAGAATGTTTGTTACAGGAATCCAGGATCTGTTATCAAATGCTAATAGCAAGGACTTCGGCAACTTTTGTATAGCTGCTTCATTACTCTCAAAAGTAACCAAATATTCTTTGTACTGAACAAGAACTGATATGGACTGAAGAAGCAGATCTTTTAGATCTGCACTTGATATCCTTGGATCATTGAAGTGAGTAACTACAAACGTCACCTGATTAATAGGAGACCATAAACAATTTACTTCAGACTGTTGATAAGTTAAATCAGAAAAAGAAGGAAAAAGTGTATATATATATATATATATATATAGATTTGGAATAAAATTAAATAAACGTCTAATTATGACCAATTATAAGTTGGAATTAAGATTCCAAAATAAATCATCAGTGCCAATATCAGATATGTCAGACGCATTGCAGTGACATGATCCATGCACATCATAGATTCTAAAAATGACTACATGTAGAAAGTTCTCCTTTTCCATTTTCATTACTTGTTTGACGATTTAATTTAAGCAATACTCCTTTTGCAACTAATGAAGACGAAGCTACTTTATTCCGTTTGCTAACATATATATAGACTTCCAGGTTTCTCCTATTCTTAGTTTCCATCAACCATTCATCCACCTGAATGACACCAAGCAATTCAGGTTCAACATATATATTTGAGTATACTATTAGTTAAAGCTTGACCCTATTTTCTGACTCTATAACCAATGCTTTCCATGCTCAAGTTTGAGAATTGACCTTATTTTGATCAAAGCCAGGTATGGCATTTAGTCATTTACCACATGAATAAGGGTACCAAGGAAATTACGAAGCTTGCTAGTGTAATAAGGAAAAACAAGCAATATGAGAGTTCTAAAATTTTGGGAGAAACAATTCCTCATAAATTTAGAAAGGACAATACTAGCAAAGGCTTCACCAAAACTTGGAAAGGAAGCAAGACATCATGGAGTTCAGATGACAAATAAAAAGTATACAAGTTATAGTTACCACTGATCCTTAATGAATCAATAATTCCTTAACTGAAACTTCGACCATCAAATTAAACATGAAAAGAGAATGAAAAAGAGCAGTTGCACAGTCTGCTGCGAGAGCTAGCCTTGTAAATATTGTAGTTAGGGACCTTAAACAGTGACATGACCAGTGCACAAAAGTAGAACATTTGGAGCATAAAATCAATTTAGATTTGCAGTCATCTAACTAACTAAAAAACCAAAACCAATTTTGAAACTAAAATTCTCAAAAAGAAAGTAATGGAAATCCAAAAACAAACGTTACTGTGGAAATAAACACTTCGAGCAAAATAAAGTATTCATCCAGAAAGAAAATTGTGAAATAATTCACAACTGGTAAACTACAAAGGAAGTTCATGTGGACCACAAGTGAAAATCCTATTGAACCAGAACTTCAAATCATAACAGTGCGGGTGATTGACACCATAGGCAAATATAATGGTCTTGTAAAGGTTCATTAAATTAGATTGGTTGTATAATGACAAAGCTATCTTCGTTGATTTGATCGTTTATTGCAAACTTAAGATTCTTGGGAAAGAAATTGACAGAGAACCAAGTAGAGAAAGTGGAGAAAGTGAGAGATCAAATAATGGACAGAAAAATGGTAGAAAATCATTGACCGGACATAGAAACTTGAAGTAACATGCTGGAAAGCTGGGGGGAGGAAGGTGAAAAATGAAACATGTAAAAAGAACAATAATGATGATGACATTACACATAATATCCATTTTGTTGCCGAATAAGATAATACTTTTCATGGAATCTTCAATAACAATTTTGAAATCCATTTAACTTCAAGTTTGAATTTTAATAGACAAAACTGACAGGAGACTAACTACAAAAACTAGAAGAACGAAGACTATCACAACGGACTTAAAACCCTGAAAAGTCAGGTCTCAAGAAGAGCCAGACCACCAGCAAAACACAAAGTTCCGCTTACCAGTGCTTCACAGATTACAACTGGAACAAATTAATAAGCCATTCTAGCCAGATATGCTACAAGCCTACAACATTTATTTTGAAGAAAAATAGAACGAGAATAGTGTTGAAGATATCAACCTTCAACGTTATTATACCTACCTTCTATTCATAACAAAAATCAATAAATTGAATTACAGGGGCATCAGGCATCTTATTAAATTAGAGAAAGAAACTGGTTAACATTTAATGGAAAAAAAAAATCAATAATTCAATTCATAAAGGAAATACTATATAGTAAAGATGTAACATTTTATTTTATAAGCAGTGTGCACTTGAAGAAATACCCAGTTGGAATTGAAGAATAAATATGAAAATGGGAAGAATACATACGAATGAAGCAAGCCCTTGCTTGAGAAATATAGTAGAAGGCACAAAAGGAGGATCACCCTTACGTAACACATGAAAACAGTCAACCTGTAAAGAGATAGAACAACGTACAGAATAAAAAGTGGTTAGAGCTAGTCTAGGAACACTTCAATCAGTAGTACTTTAGATAGTGTACTTCCTGTACTAGAACTCTAGCAGTTCCTAAAAGAACATATCTATCACGTGCTTTTTAGAAATACATTGAAGTGTTCTCAAATCCTTTAAATCTATAGTGAAATATCATGAAAAATTAAAATGTTTTGGCTATTTAAAGTTAACTTGAAGAATAAAAACACTCTCAAACGCACTAGGAAACATCCTAGAAACAAAAAAACACTAAAAAACTCTAGGGTAAGTGTAAGCCAACTTGCTAAAATGCATTTTATAGAAAACTTAGTACATAAATCTTAACATTAGCAATAAATTTTGACATAGCATACTGAGACATTAGATATACCAAAGGTAGGAACAGGCATCTCCCTTGTTATTTCAAAAGATAATCGATTACGTGATTTACCAGTGCTTCCACATAAAACTCAGGGACATAAACAAACATCGAATCCATTTTGCTAAGAACAAGAAGCAACTGAACAGTCCACATGCACATTGCATACATTCCTCTTTGCTTCCATCGGGAAAACAGAGAAATGCGATTCCTATAATGAAGAACAGAAAGCAGCAAGGTGTTCAGAACATGAGTAAAAGAAACCAACGAATGTTGCAGAAGACAAACTGGGGAAAATGAAACTCAAAACAAGGCATACATTAGGATAAGACTATGACAAACTGTAAGGGTGGGGCGGGGTGAACAAGAATTATAACCTCTAAAAGTGTGACCATCTAGAGTACAACGTACAAATAAAACCAAAATCTAAGGATTCCAAGTCTTCACATTTTTAGACCAACAAGAAGATATACAATTTTGTTTCAACCACTTCCCAATACTCTACTTTGTCTTCAACAACCTAATGAAAAGTTAAAACTGCAAATTCCCAAAAATTGGAAGGAAAAAAAATTCCCCTACTAGCATCCATTGAACTGAAAAACAAGCCTGTGCCATAACATAAGATCAAAATCACTAGAGAGAAAAAAATGATCAACCGATTCATGGGCTCTTTGAGCCTGAGAAGAAAAATGCATGATACGTCAATGAAAGTCTATGAACATAGCCTAACTGCCGTACATCTGCTGGCATTATCTTAAAGGAACCAGATTCTTAATTGGTTTTATCCTTTTTTGAAGCTTATTGTACTTATAAATATTAGATTGTATTCAGTATAATCCTTGAGATTAAATTTTAAATTGAAAAATATATCTACTTGGGATTTAGTTTCAATCTTCTCAACTCAAAAGAATGTTCATATAACGTTTCATTTAAGAAGCGGGTGGATAAGAAAATCTTTTTACTGGCAGCCTTAATCTACATATACAAACAATACCACAAGTTGCAGAAGTACCAGATCAGAATCAATAGATAAGGAAGAGCAAAGCTCCTCTAAAGTTAACATTGCTGGTACCCAAATGCTTGATCTTGTTTCAACTAGAGATTGGACAGGGTTAAAAGGGGGAAAAAAGCAACAAGAAAACAGATGGGATGATGGTAATAAAGATTCCAATATTCCCAAAATCACTTGAAGATTCATCAAGATGATCTTACCATGCACAATGTCTTACACAATCAATCACTTCATCTCTATAAGTGCTACGAGCTTCTTTTAGACGCTTTATTTGCTCCCTACAAGCTCGTTCTCTTATCTGTTTATCAGTTTCTTCAAGAAGAGCTATTAATTGAGATTGATGTGACATGTAATGAGATGCCTAGAAACAAAACAACTTTGGTCAATTTTGAAACATTTAAAAAAAAGTAGAACTTAAAAGACTGGTTTACACATGAAAATTAAACAGTTCTTATAATGTGCATATATGAGTGTGCGCACACATGTTCTTGGAATTTATCAGTTAAAAGAAACACAAAATAGGTCAATGTTAGGAATCAGAAATGGTATGATGGAAAATACAATAGGAAGAGGACCATAGCAACCAAAAATTTCTTCCGACTTCTGAGCCTAGGCTTTAAAGGAAAACAGCTAGTAATAATCTGGGCTAAGTAAAAAAGGACCTATTACCTTCCTTTTTTTTTTTTTGATAAGAAACGATCAAGAGATATCTATTAATCACAAAAGAAGACACAGCCTAAGGGCCAAGGGGAGGAGATCGCCCCTGCCCAAGAACTATCTCAGAAGAGCTTGCCAATCGCTAATAATCATGAGCAAGCTATAATTACAAAAAAAATTATTGTGTAAAGAAATCCACCACGACGCTGTATTTTGTACACTATCACAAAAAGAATCGAAGTTGTAGGACTTATCCTCAAACGTTCTAGTGTTCCTTTCTTTCCAGAGACTCCAGAGAGTTGCCTTAAAGGCACAAGTAGCAATAACTTGACTTTCCGATTTAGGTTCCAGGCCGAAAGGCCTTCACTAAGCCAATCATCTATTTTCTTAGGGAGGCAGAAGGAAATACCCAATAATCTAGCAATGAAGTTCCACGCCCTCCAAGAAAAATTACAGTGGATGAATAAATGGCCAATGTTTTCCCCCTCATTCATACACAATCTACAGGTCGAGGGGGAGAGAGTCCAGTGTTTAAACTTGGATTGCAACCTCTCATCCGTATTTAGACTTCGGTAGGCAATAGACCACAAAAAAAACTTTGACCTTCTTCGGGTTGTTGTGCTTCCAGATTAGCTTACTAGTGGTGGAACTGATTTTAGGGGAAGAATTTGCCAGCTTGTAGAAGAGGGATTTGGTCGAATACTTGCCCGACCCCTCCAAAGACCAACTAACAGAGTCCGGATTCTGCCCAATGTGGACATTGTGAAGCTTTTCCACCAAAGCCACCCAACTATTAAGCTCTCTGTCTAAGAGGCCTCTCCTAAAATCCAAGTCCCATGCCTGCACAGAACTTCTCCAACAATCTGCAATGACAGCATCTTTCTTTTTGGACAGAAGATATAAGTCAGGGAAACTATGGTTAAGGGGCTGAGAGTCACACCAAACATCCTCCCAAAATCTGATATTTCTACCATTTGAGGCATTAAACTTGATGAAGCGCTGGAACGTGGGATAATTGGCCGCAATATCCACCCAAATCCTGTTGCCTTTCTTCTCAATTAGGGACTTTGAGCTCCAGCCACAAGGTTGAACTCCATAGATACTAGCAATAATGTTTCTCCACATAGATTTGTCTTCCTGAGTAAACCTCCACAACCACTTTGTCATAAGGGAGATATTTCGGTGCAATAAGGAGCCCACACCCAAGCCCCCATGACTTATTGGCAGAGAGGACCACTCCCATCTCACTAAGTTCGTTCCCTGTTTGAAGCTGCCCCCGTTCCAAACGAAGTCTCTGGCCATTTTCTCTAAAGCTTTGATAACCAATTTTGGGGCTTTTAAAAGAGAGAAGTAATATATAGGAATACTGTTAAGGACCGATTGGACTAAGGTGACTCTTCCCCCTTTAGATATAGGGAATTTCTTCCACGTGTCAAGCTTTCTACCAAATTTTTCCAAGATCGGGTCCCAAAAAGTCACTCTACGGAAGTTGCCTCCAATTCCCCATTACCTTCCTTGAACTCAAGATTGTATCTGTTGAGCTCAAAAATTTAAATTTAAAAATTAAAATAGGGGGGGGGGGGGGGTAAAAGACCATTTTGGTCCCTATACTTTGGGTTTTGTTCCATTTTAGTCCTCGTACTTTATGTTTTAGTCCTCATACTTTCAATAAAGCTTAAAATTAGTCCCTACAGTGAGTTTATTGTTAATTTTTATTTTAAAAAAATTAGTTAGCCTTCCTTTTTTATAAATTTTAGAAATATGTTCACATTGTGTCTAACTAATTTTAAGCTTTATTGAAAGTATAAAGACTAAAATTGGACATTTGAAAGTACAAGAACTAAAATAGAACAAACTCTAAGTACAAGGACCAAAATGGTATTTTAACCCAAAAAAAAAAATAATACCAATAATATCTTATCAATATAACCATTACACAGATCACCACCACTTTAAATTTATACAAATCTACTAGCCATGACTTACAGGGGAGAGGCCTCCGAATTTGTAGATAGTTATATAGATAGAAAGTGAGATATCAAAAAGAATGAATTCAGTAGGGTCCACACTACAAACGCTACCCTTCCCCTGAGGTGACATTCAAGAGTCATTTCAGAAGTCCTGATACCACAACTTCCTACCACTAGACAAACAGAAAACTTTATGCAACCACTCTGCTCTAGATGCAGAATGGTCAAGTCAGTATAGTTTAAATTCATAACTTTCTAACTCCTTAGGTTCTTCTTCATAGTCCCTTGCAACTCAAACTTAGAGAGAGTAAATGCTCCAATTCAAATGTATACATTTCCAATTCAAAAGACATTAAAATGAATTTTGAAACTTGAATACGGGGGGTGCTTCTTTTGTAGTTCTTTGGGTGGGGGTTCCCCCTAGATGAGATAAAAAGATTATCATCCTTGCACATTAGGTTGCAATGTAAGCAATTGAGGTGGTTAGAACAAGTGCTGCTGGATATTCTCCAAAATCCTCATTCATAAGTATTTCAAGATCAGATCTCAGGATGAACTTACTGGGTGCAGGAGGATTCAGATCAGGATGGATGGTTTACAGAAATTATAATATTATCAAATGATAAAGTGAAGAGGTGCATCTTAGTTTCAACAAGCGTTATGTAAGGACAAAGGGAAAGGAAAACAATCTTGAAATCATCAACAAAGAGGAGAATGCATCGTTTTGTCAAGTATTTAAAGAAGGGAGAGAGGCAAATAGATTGGCTAACCCAAGGACGCTTAGAGAGTAAAAGATACATCACATTTCTCATCAGAAAGTTAAATGAGGGAAAAAGAAGAAGAAGAGATCATCCATAACAATTTTGTAAAGAATCAGATTATCCATCAGTCTAATCACCTGCTTAAAATCTGGTGCAAGTCCCATGTGATAAAAGAGAAGCAAGAAGTCTAAAAGTTCTTCTTCTCTTAATGTAGCTGAAGATGTATTAGTCTCCCTTGGTACAATCCTCATTTGCTGCATTGGGCAATATCCAAACTGTGCATCAGATTGTTCGCTTGAACTCGGTTTGTCAGTTATTTCATCATTCAAATTTCCAGTGCTACATTCACTAGCAACATGAGCAGATCTATCGTGCATAGGAATTCCACGAGAATTTCTGATAGCATATTTAATAGGATCCTTTGAACTTCTCGTGAAATCAGCATCGTAACTTGAACAGCAACACGGCTTGTGCCTCGTTGAATGAGTTACTCTAGTCTCATGGTCATCCATGCAACCTTCCTCCCAATGAATTACTTCAACTTCTTGATCACAAGGAGGATGTAATTTTGATATATGATTGTATGAACCTCCAAGCCTAGCTGTGACAGTTTGATGGGACTCGTCTTTAAAGAACAAATATACAGGGAAACTGCGCTGCCCACCTCTATGAAGAAAACCAATATCAGAACCATCAGTTTCACTACTTCTCAACCAATCACAAAAACTGCCCCTTCCAAATCCTTCAGACAAAAAATGAAGTATCACAGCATATAGAGAAACAAAAATAGAATTGCTTAGAACTCCAGAAGGGGATGCATTACGATCTGCTCCTCTGTTCTTCAATAATAGGTTCTGCAAAAATGTTCTAAATACTGAACCTGGCAACTGGGAAGATGTTGTGGGTGGTATGAACTGAATGACTAGGCGGCAAAGATCTCTATGCTTCTCCTCAATCTGCAAATAGAAAAGAATTTGAAAAGGAAAAATTGTAGACTAAATAAATCTCCAAAGCTAGCATCTGACTCAGTTTAGATCATAGTGCTCAAAGATAGGCCATCAAAAGGAGTATTCTGAAGTGAGTAATGAGGTAGGCAGGTTATATGGAACACGTGAAATGATAATGCCAAACACATCCATTTCAATGATAACTAAAAGTGACAGGTCATAGAATAACATGTTTTAACATGAATATGTTGAAAGTCTGATGAATGAGTCATGTCCACCATGGCTTAATCCCCAACTCAAGTTGATATCCATCAACATCAGCAACAAATATAACAGTATAATGAAGCAATGAAGCAACAAATATAAAAGTATAATAGAGCATGAAATAAGGAAACAAGAATTCAATTTAAGATGTTTCTTAAAACCCTTGCCTCCAACCTCTTCCCTGTCATCCAGATGGGAGATTTCATTCAAAATTGCAATCTAAGCTAAATAGATATGCAAAAGGGTTTCCTTGCTTAGAAGGATCTAGAATTTGAGTCACATTTTGAGAAAGCAATTAATCATCACCGCCCATATCAGGAGGAGCACCTCAAGTTTGGCCAACATGTGCCAACTGACTACCATAGGACAATGAGCCCGGGGCTCACATGTGGCCTACTTAATTTGTGTTCCATCCCACACATCGGAGCATGCGGGCATGTGCCTGGTTGAAGAGAAACTAATTATGATGCCCTTGTGATTCCAATGATGTAAAACTAAAAAGTCACATAAGTGGAATGGATCGAACTACTAAGCATGGACTACAACAATTCACCAGGATACAGAGCATTAGAGAAAGAATAAAAATGATACTTTGAAAATTGTTTAATTTTGAGTAGGGAAAGGAAAAGAAACAAGACTGGGTTGAAGACTTTGATTTTATTTTAATAAAAGTGAGGATCCTCATTTATCATTAGCATAGCAATATAAATCTCCACATATATTCCACCTTTTCCTTGTTTATATGGTCGGAAGAGTTCCTTCTTGTAAATTTTATCCTTGCTTAAGCCTGAGGATGTCTTATGATCTTGAATATAAAACCTTCATGATTATTAACAATTGGAAGGCTCTTCTTCTATAGCTTGACAGGTCGAGGATTTTTTTGTGTAGCCTAAGAGGAAAAAGGAGAATTTTCTCTGAGAATCAATCAAACCTTTATTATAAATCAAAAGTTAGGAATACAATAGAGCAATTCTCTATTATAGAGAATTGGAAAACAAAGTAATCTTAATCCTAATTAGACAAGGAAACTAATCCTAATCCTAATTAACCAAGGAAACTAATCTCAATCCTAATTAATCAAGGAACCTAATTCTAATCCTAATTAATCAAGATACCCCAATTTACCATAATCCTAGTACATCAGTTTTCCTTATACCTGACCCCTAGGCCATTTTCTCCTCCTTTTTCTGATAAATATATTCTCTCCATTCCTTATTAAAAAAAAATAATAAAATAAAATAAATCTGCATTTATTTTTCTTTTTTGTTTTTATTGATAGGAGATAGATATTTCATTGATAATTTTTTTTAATGAGAAACAACTTCTCATTGAAATAAAGATACATCAAATGTTCAATGGAAACAAACTCCTAAAAAGGAGTGAGAAAATAAAGAAGAAAACTAAAGAAAATACAAAGCTAAGGATTAACACTCTTGACAAAGGTCAAAGCAAACATACAAACAAAGACTCTTAAAAAGAATAATCACGATCCAACAAAGATATTTTATTGGTAAAAAATAATCTAGCATCGAGAGGTAATGTTCCTTGGGGGGTGGGGCGGCTTCCGGTTCAATTCTATTCAGCTATTAGACTTAACTTAAAAGGCAGAAAAAAGAATAAAGAAAAAAAATAAAATTTAGGCCTTTTGCATCTCAAAAATTAAAAGGCAATGAGATTTAGAAAAAGAAAAATGGTATTGCTTGCTTTAGAAAAATAAAAAGAAAAACTAAAAGTACCTCATTGATTGCTTCAGATAGAGCTGTTGTAGTTATATCCATGCTACTTTCATATGACACATCCTCACGTGAACCGGGCCACCAAACCGAAGGCATCATATACTCAAGATCCTGCTTATTTGGATTCTTCCGTGATAAAAAACCTTCAAAGAGGAATTCAAAATCAACTGACTTCCACCAAAGCACCATTAATTCTTCTCGTCTGAAGATGTGACAAGCCAATGCAAGATAGGAATAGGATCCTGAATATGGGCACTCAGTTAAAACTAGTGGTGATGTTTTACAGCTACATGAAAGGGCGTTTATTAAATGCTCAAATAATGCTAGGGAGCCTTGACATCTTAGAAGGACATCAATAATTCTATCTAAGCTTGAGTGATTGTGCGGTGGCTGTGGTCCAAACACTTCTATCAGGAATGATAAAAAAGGACCCCATCCAATATACTCAATACCATTTGCATCAGCTTCAAGTGCAGAGAAGAGTTCGTCACAAATCCCAAGAGAGACAGGATGAAATAGTTCTTCAACTGAAACAAACCTTTTCAGTCTCCTCAATTTCTCAACAGAGTTAATCTCAAGGCATTCTATACGTTTCTCTTCCAAAATTCTTGATAAGCATTTCAGCATATGGGAAGCAAAACTGTTGATCGATGGGGGTGCTTGAAGGGGGAAGTAGCCATCAATAGGGTATTTAAAGGGGTGAGCACCAAAATTTAATTCACATCTCTCACCTTGAGATAGAGATATTGCTGGATAATATCCAATACCAGGACCCATCTTGCGAATCCCAGAAAATGCCACCCCAAGTGAGATGCCATTCCTATAAAACGAGATTTCATTTCTATCCAAATCAATACAACATCCAATGACATCGCCAACAACCCAAGACTGACCATATCTCTCAGCTTCCTTATTCCATTTGCGAACTCTTCTCCCATCAAAAGCATAGGAATCATCTGCATCACCAACACCCTCGTGGTCAGTGAAAGGACACGCAAGAGTTGCCCATCCAAGCTGTTGTATACCTGAAGTTTCTAAAATAACTTCGTACATCCATTTTCCACTCCAGACACAGGCATTAGCCCTAGCACTGCTGAACATAGAAAAACTTTCCACAAGTAAAGGTGGCTTAACTATCTTAATATCACCACAGATACTGACTTTCTCAATACAGACTACATTAGAACCCAAGCCATTATCGACAATACATATGCCATCTCCCTCACCATGGGGAGCAATTGGATGAGCAAGTTCTGAGAACCTATTCTTTATGAGAGAGCGAATAAGACCCTTATCAATTGGACTAGTCACAGGATCAATGGATTTGTTGGGGAGACCAAATACATATTCAAGTGTCCGCTCCACAGATTGATGGTTGAATTCATCACAATACGAAAAACACCGGCCTTTTGATGAACTCCCTCTGTTATCATTATCATTTAAAATAACAGCCAATCCAGAAGAAAGCCCACCAATCCTTGGACTGTCTTCTGCCATATGCCCGTAGATAATCTATATATTCCAATTCCAGGCAGACGCGGAAAATGATGATGAAATATTCAGAAATCCAGGTATCGTTCCTGAGCAGCCTAATAGGCCTCCAAATATATTAACCCATTCAAACCGAACCAAAATCTTGAAAGACAAGTATCGCCCTCATCCTGAAGTATTCAATTAAAAAAAAAAAAAAAACAATTTCAATACCAAGCATCAAGGGTAGGAAGCACCATATCTGGATTCTTCAAAAGGCCAATGTCAAAATTGAACTCGTGATCGCTCAAAATTAGCAATTAAGAAGCTACAGTTTACACATAAATATCCCAAACACGGGCACCCAAAATGCAATTCAGCATAACATCTCATCATCCATCCCAAATTCGGACGACATCAAAATAACTAGAACTAAAAGCAACAACGCAAACTCGAAAAGACTACTTCAGAAGCATTTAACGTCCCCATTTGTCGCTCTCCGGCTGGCAAACCGCGATGAAATCGCAAAAACAGAAAACATACAGATATGACACAAATCCCAAAACCGAAATACAAGCAATTCATTACATCTCTAACAAACAAAATCAAAAGATGCAAGAAGTTGGGGCAAAAACTAAAGAAGAGAAGGAAGCTTACAGGTTATGAAGATTTCAGTTATTTAGTGGTGTGCAACAGTGGAGGCGGCGTAGACATGGCAAAGAGGGCGAAGCAGTTGAAGTGGAAATTTGATTGGACCGAGAGAGAGACTGAGAGAGAAAGAGAGAGATTTTGCAAAATTGTGCCAAAAAGTCAGGGAAGAGAGGGAACCACAAAAACGAAGGAGCTGTCTCGAACCAGAGAACGCCGACTTGGAACCCTAATATGGAAAGGGTGACACGTGTCGAGATATGCCCCAAATATGACGTGGCAGTTACAGCAGCAAAATCACGCGCCAATTCACTCACGTTCACGGGCGCCATCGCTGATCGTGCCTCCGTCAACGTCTTCTACGCCGAACGTCCGTTGCCGTTAAATTTGCTCGCTCCCTAAATCCGAACCTGGCTGCCTCGGACTCCAACGAAGATTCCAACGATTGCTTACGTGGCTCGGATACATTCGTGCAAACCATGATCTTTGCTCGCTTTTGTTGGGAAAATTTCCTTCTTTTATGCCTATTTCAATTTTTACCTAATATTATTCCATGTGTATTTATGCTCCCACTCCCACTAATTTTAACCAAAAAAAAAAAAAAAAAAAAAAAGGAAAAAATCTTAGAAAAAATATTTTTTTTCCAAGTTCAACATAGATTTAAAGTTATAATCTCTGGGTCGAAGATACATGTCAATTTATTCATGTTGGACATATCCTACATCTCATTGGACATGCATGACTATTTTTTTATGAAAAAGAAACTTTCTAAAAGTAGAATTTGCAACACTTATTCAGCTTTTAAGGTTTAAAAAAAAAATGTAACATTTTTCAAATTTAAGGTATAGATTGCAATGTTTACCCAAGTTTAAAGCATAAATTGTAACCTTTATTGAAGTTTGCAATTTGATGGAATATATATTAATTACCACTATTTTTAAGAGGATGTGAATTGTGAAGTAAGCAGAGGGAAGGATTTCTTGCATGTAACGCGACAGTGGTGCAAGGCGGGCAGAATGCGCGCCACGTGTATGGAACATTCAGAACCATCAATTTTGGGCTCCTACGTGATCTGTTGCGAGCACGCGTATTTGGAATACCTTTTTTTTTTAGTTTTGTCCCCTTTTCATAAAAGCAAGTCAACCCAATTTTTAACGAATGCCTTTCATTTAAAATCTTGTAAAATTTTAAAATATGCCCAAATTTGATGTTTCGTCAACTATTAATTGGAATACATGTTCAAAGTGATGTCAGAAGACAAGTAATCTCACAGTTTCTGAAACAAAAATAATGATAATTCAACTATTTTATGATAGTATAGTAATTACTTCTAGGCAATTATTTATTTATTTAAAAACAAAATCATATTTAAACCAAGCCTTATCTTTCTACTGCTGTCCTCAAAAGGAAAATCACTTTAGGAATATTAATTTTGGAATCTGTTCGTGCATGTTGTCCATGTGTTGTGTTGTTTGTCCATATGTATCGGTCAACATCATAAATTTCAATTTTGATTACGAAATGAAAAAGTGTGTCCATCGTTAGAAATTAAGATGCCACCGCAGGGTATCACAACATCCGTTTCATCAACTATTTTGTGGGCCTAACTAACATATGGGGATGCCTACAACTGCGGCCCACCCTCTGCTTTTCAGTCACCAACATAATACCCAATACTTTGCATTACTCGTCAGGTGGTATGTTTAAATCAAAAACATCCTTTTAACTTCACTATGTTAACTTAAACATAGTTCTCCACATATTGTTGAATTCAAAACAGTGGCTCTATGCTTATGTTAGCACATAGCTACGTTACCGGAAAGCAAAACAAGGATAAGCACTACGAATGATTATTTTCTTAAACATGAAAACCAAAACAGACTCCCAAGAATCAAAGTAAGATTTAAACATGGATTCAGCTGTGGTATTATCGGAATTCTTATCCGACTTCCTGAGAAATAATAGAGGATTCTTTTCACTAATTCAATTTTCTATCATCTTTTCTAACAGATGGAGATTAATCTAGCTAAACACATTGGCGGATGGCGATCCAAATTCCAAGGCATATAAGAACAGATGAAACATCATTACCTAAGCATTCCCCACTTGGCATGCTCCTTTTTGAAACACAAGCAAAATGCCAAAAGTAGGCCGTCGCATAGGGAGGGATGAGACAAATTTGGAAGTTCTCTGCAAAATCAGTCTTGAAAGACTTGCCTGCCCTTCCCCATGCCTTCCATCCAAAATATAACGATACGAAGGAAGAAAATGTAACCATGTTAATTAACAGTTTAGAAGTGTTACACATTAACATCACTAAGTCCATTGGGCTAACACAAGCGTAGGTGATTTCTCTAAATGAGCACCGGGAGACAGAAGCTAGCTACATACAGCGCAGGAAAAGATGAACAGGAAGGATTAAGAGTAAGTTACATACAGCGTGGGAAAAAGGTCGTCCCCACGTAACCCCCAGCCATAGCCCTTCTCACATTAGATTCAAACAACTTGGGATTGTCTCTTAAAACTGCAGCAGCATCATGATTCAGTGGATCCTCATCGTTTGGTTCCTGGCAAAACAGGGTAAGAAGACAACTTATGAAGTTAGATGTTCACAAAACTGCAGCCTTTTACTAATGAGGCTTATTTATACCGTGAACAGATGGTAGAGTCCATAAATAACAGTATTGATATTGAGAACAGGTTTCCAATCTTCCCGCAAGATGTTGAGGCAGACATTTCCTTCCAAGTCAATGTTTGGATGGTAGACCTGCACAAAGAATAAATAATTAATAACATACAAAGAACTTTTCATTTATATTCTGTAAGGATCAAATGCTATGGGTAAACGAGCCATCCAGGTTTACCTTTGTCTTGCACTTGACTTTAGGTGCTTCATGCGGATAGATGGGGGAAACTGTAAAGGAGAACAAAAATGTGCCTCCTCTATAATTTAGAGAAAGGCAAGTAGTTAGGAATATTTGTAGGTAAATATTAAGAAAACTATTAAGATATTAGGAAGGCAAGGAGCATATTTGGAGTGAGTTAGTGAAAGGCATAAACAGGAGAGAGAGAATTTAGGATGAGCAGTTTTTGAGAATTAGATTGCAGGAGAGTACAAGGCCCTTGAAGTGCTTCGGAAACTAACAACTTTATTTCTATATAGTATATATCAAGAGTTTTGTTTTAGTTTCCATTTCAACCTCTGGTTCTGAGTTAAACATCTAGACTGAAAAGAATTAACAAAAAAGAGGAAAATATCCCAACAAATTAAACTAAAGATTGCTCGAGTATGAATCTCGGAGAAAAGAGAATTCTTACAAATAATATCCCTCATCTGGTCGTATTGACACCTCAAAGTTCATGAGGTCATCCTTGCCATTGGGAAAGGTTATGTTGCATGATTTTGGTAGATTCAGCTCACTAATATCTGCAACAGATTAGCACCAACAATAACTAACTAACAAGGTATCTCTCTCTTTCTCAAAAAAAAAAAGAAGAGAAAAAAAGGTATCTCTCTCTCAAATCAGCATACAAGTAATGAAAAAGTTGGCAAACAAATCCAACTGAATAAACAGAATTCCAGTGCCATATGCAGGACTGTTACTTATCTCAAATGCAATTGGAGAAATTATCCAAACAATGAACCCGTGAGTAAATGACAAAAAGTCCGTGAAATTTAGACCTCCCTCTAAACCAATAAATCATATGATATATAATAAACGGGAAAAAATAAAAATAAAGAACAAGATAGATCATTCCAGGGCTTCTAGTGCATGGTTCTTCTGGGCACTAATGCCACCATCGTTACTGAATGTCATAAGACATCATATATGCAAGATCATAATCTATATTAAAATCTCAGAAACAAGTAACATCTTGGGAAGGAACACTTTTTTTCACAACAAAGAAAATTTTAGTGTCACGCTTTAAGTCACGCAAATAGGATAACAGCTACTCAGTTGAATTGTGACAGTTTGAAAGTGTCATCAATTGTTAATTTAGTTAAAGAAATCAAAATTCACTTCTAATGCTCCCACCAACTTTTATTTACTGAAAAAATTCACTCCTCATATCATCAGACATCAAGCAAATGTATTAATTCTTTGCATTCTCATGCACCATGTATCTCAAAAGTTTTCATGAATCCCCACTAAGACATTCTCTCAATTTTCTTTCAATGTACCAAGTGTAAAGAACCCTAGCAGGTTCACCATCACTTCCAGCCTCGCAAGCTTCCACATGATTGTCTTTTTCCAGGATCCCATAAAAGTGTAGTCTAGCAGAAAGTGACAAACACGCTACTATGAGCAACCAAAAGACAACCACTCAATTCCCTAGCGATTAACCAGATATCTTTCACTCAATATCTCCCTGAAAACTACCTATGAAACTATTTTGTCTAAAGTGACAAAATGGAGAGTAATAATCATTGGAAGTCAGCTCTAGGAGCATAATAAATGAAAATTATAATGCACTCAAACATTCCAGTTAACTCCTAGGACAAACAAATTACAAAAAGGATGAAAAATACACACCGGCTATCAGTCTTTATATAAACTTAAAATCAGGATATTCATGCATCTTAGAACAATATAAAATAATCATATACTATCATAGGTGCATCATGCATGGGACACTTATAGGGAAATATGGCATATTTGAATATAAGACTTCATCTGAAGCCACTAAATCAAAAAATAATTTTTCAAAAATATGCTGAAGTTTCCAAGTTATCCATTTAACTGGCATAACTATGCCCAGTCCACAGCAAAGAAGCTTCAAAGGTACAACTCAAAATATATTATTCATGTAATCCGAACTAAATTGATATAGTTGCAAACACAATCAGCATCTACAACGGGACAAAAATTTTCACCAAATAAATTCTTTTAATAGCCAAACCTTTATGAAGACGCAACTCCCCAGCACTTTGCTTCTTCGTAGGTACCCCATTATTAGCATTTTCAGCAAGTTCCCTCTGCTTCTCCTTGACTTTAAATAGCCTAATCATATCTCCTGAAACAGAATATGCAATTACACCCCATGCATATGTTATGCTTTCAAAAATTCTCCTCCCTCCAAGGATAAGAGGCCAACTTTCATTAACAAGAATGAAACAACAAAAAGATGCCACGAAAAAACAAGGTCAAACAACCCAAGAATAGGTTACCAATACCATAGCAGCACCTAGAAAAAGGAGTCCCAGATGTATGTTATAGAAGAAAGAGAGAGAGAGAGAGAGAGAGAGAGAGAGAGAGAGAGAGAGAGAGAGAGAGAGAGAGAGAGAGAGAGAGAGTTTACTAACATATTACAAGAAATCCAATCAGAGACACGGAAATAAGCCAGCACTCCAAACCTCCTTAAAAACCCTTCCATATCTTGAAAACCCCTTCCGATCCTCTCCAATAAAAAATTTCGTCACACGATAAATAAAGAGAACAGCCACAGAAGGTAATCTATATCCCCCTCGAAAGAGTGGATGCAACAAAAACTCTCCAAGCATACAGCATCAGTCGTGGGACTCGTGATTATCCAACACAATCCAAATTCCCAATCAACTAAAAATACCAAACTAAATCTCCATGGAAAACAAAAAAGGCAAATGATGAGGTTCTGATCCTCCAAATCCTCTCTACAAAGAACACGCCACTTAGAATTTAGGCTACCGACGAAAACCCCCAGACGAAACCCACGAACAAAACATTCGCATGGAAATTGATAATATTATGCACAATCCCAAAACTAAAAATCGCCCAAACGAACAATCATATTCAAATCTTGATATAGAAAACGAGATACAACAAAAGTTCAAACCAGAGCCACTACAATTCCAATGCGATTTCGCGAGTAATCAAAACTGAATTGCGTTTCTAATCACTGTCGAACAATCCACAGACTAGATTCCAAAAACCCAACAGAGAACACAGAATTGAATAAACAAACAATGCGAGAAACAGCGCAAGAAAGAACCTGAGGAGAAAGAAATTGCAGGGAAGCCGAAATCGAGAGGGAAAAAGGGGGGTTCGTAAGAAGCAAACCTGTAAGGCGTAGTAATATAGAGGAGAAGGAATTTAGGTCTGAGTTGCAGACGCGTGAAAGAAGAAGGAGAGGAGGGGAAGAGGGCAGGGTGAGCGAGCGGTTTGGCGAGCGTCGCTGAGCCCTACGGTCAACAAATAAAATGTTGCCTTCGATTGGACTGTCGCAAAGAATTCGCGAATTTTTCCTTAGCTTTTTTGTTACGCTGCTTTTCAGTTTTTCAAATATTATATTAATATATATATATTTTTTTTTAGAACAATATTATATTAATCATTTAAATCCCATTTTAGTGTCTAAAGTATCGCAATTATTTTATCTTAGTCTATAAGCTTTCAATATTTTTTTTTACTTCTTAAACTTTCCAAAGTCGTTTTTCAAAAAAAAAAAAAAAAAAAAAACTTTCCAAAGTCGCTATTTTAACCTCTAACATTTAAAAAAACAATTATTTTTATCCTTTGTTTTATTTATTTTTAACAAATTAACAATATAGGTTATCAAAAAAAAAAAATAACAATATAGTTTGAGTGTGTATCAATATGACAATGTTAGCACGCATCCGAGCCACATAGGTTGGAGCAAAGCTTTTTTTAATTGTCAGAGTGAACATAGCTCAGCGGTAATTGGCATGTACCATCAGCCAAGAGAATAGAGGTTGGAATCTTCCCACCCCAATTCTTGTTGACTAAAAAAAAATTTGTTTTTAGTTGAACAACATTTCGATGGGAATTCGACCATCTAACCTTGATTGATGGTACATGTCAATTAATCTTGAAGTATGTTTAGAGCAAAGCATTATTAAATCAATATTAGGTGGCAAAATAATATAACAATGATCAAGATGAGGAGTTTGTGGATTAAAATAGAAAAATTTAAAAATTAAATACCAAAATTAAATAAAATTGAAAGTTTAATTATTTAGGTCCCGTTTGATAAACATTTGGTTTTTGGTTTTTGAAAATTAGACTTGTTTTTTTAAAATTTCCTCACCATGGTTTTCATTTTTGTTAAAGACAAACTTGAATTCCTAACCAAATTATAAAACACAAGAACAAGTTTTTGAAAACTACAGCCCCGTTTGATAACCATTTGGTTTTTGAAAATTATTCTTGTTTTCTAGATTTCCTTCCATGGCTTTCATCTTAGTTAAAGTTGCATTTGAATTTCTAGCCAAATTTTAAAAACAAAAACAAGTTTTTTAAAACTAATTTTTTTTTTCCAAAATTGGACTTGGTTTTTTTAAAACAAGATAGAATATTGATACTAAAACCAATAAACTTATAGGTTTATGGGTGTATAAGCTTAATTTTCAAAAACCAAATGATTTCAAGTTTTTTTTTTTCGATTCAACAATTTTTTTTTTTTTTTTGAGAATATGTTTGTTTAATTTTTTTAAGAACCATTAAAAAAAAAATTTTGATGAACTAACAGAATTTTTTTGAAAATATTTGATAATAAAAAATGGTTTGAAACATTTTAAAATTAGATTACAAAAAGGACAAAACTTCCCTGGGTATGTAGGAATCCTACATACCCCATTAAAATTTTGACAACTAAGAAAGAGGAAGGGAGAAAATGAGCAAATTTTTTTTATCTCTCTTAGTTGTCAACATTTTAACGGTGGTATGCAGGGAGATCCCTCTTAGTTGTCAACATTTTATCTCTCTTAGTTGTCAACATTTTAATAGTAGTATACATGGAGATCCCTACATACCGGTATGCAGGGAAGTTTTTTCCTTAAAAAAATACTTAAACTTCGTTTTGATGAAAGATTACGCTCTTTTATTCTAAAAATGCCTATACTAAGTGTTTTACTTGCAAACATTTTAACACTAGTTATGTCAAACACACGTAAAAGAACATGGTAATTTTTTAAGTTTTTTCTCCATTTATTATTTTTTTTTTTTAGAAACATATTTATGTAATTATTTTTTATATTTTATTCTTTCAATAACCTATTTTGGAAAAATGAAAAAGAAAATCTTTTAACTTTTTTTTTTTTTTTTTTTTTTTTTTTTTTTTTTTTTTTGACAAAGGTAGCACATCTCAGTTACTGCTATATATATATATATATAATGTTGAAGATAGTCTTCAAGAAAATTATCCAAATCATGTACTTTTCTTTTTTTTCTTTGAGATATCCAAATATTGTAGTTGACAAAGTTGTTGTTTTCTCTTATCTCTCCTCTGATGTAAAACTTACAAAATAGTAGCATGGTTTTTGTCTCTGCCTTTCCATCTCTTATCTTTTAAATATTATTTTGATTCCTAAATTTCCACTCCTTTCATTTTAATTATATTCAAATTTCAAAATATCACCCACATATAGTTGAACTAAACAAAACAAAATTCTATTGATAAAATATATTTTACCGTTAAATCATTATTTTATCCACTAATTTTAAAGTTTATTACCATAAGAACTTAATTAATTTCAATACATTGAAAGATTAGAGGTCAAATTGAACCATCATTATCTATCATTTAAAAAAAAACGATTTTATATGGTAAATTGGAAAATAAATTATACTTTCTTGATATATTTATACAACAGAATTCCCTAAAAATAATAATTATATAGACACTATGAGTCCGTTTGGTAACGTTCTCGTTTCTTGTTTCCGTTTCTCCATTTTTAATAAAGAAAAATAGAATTTCATGACCCTAACATCTATACATTCAATAATAATAAACCTATATTCTTATTTATGTTTGGAAAAAATTGGAAACAAGAACAAAAAAAAAAAAAGAGAAACTAGTTTTAGTTGTTCCAAAAGTTCTAATACAAATTTTGGGAGTGTTTTTAAAAAATGATAAACAAGAAACATACATAGTTATTAAGGCCCCGTTTGATAACCATTTGGTTTTTTGTTTTTGGTTTTTGAAAATTAAACTTATACACACATACTTTCACCTATAAGTTTTTTGGTTGTAGTATCAATCTTCTACCTTGTTTTCAAAAACCAAGTCTAATTTTAGAAACAAAAAAAAGTAGTTTTCAAAAACTTGTTTTTATTTTTAAAATTTGGCTAGGAATTCAAATGCAACTTTAACTAGGATGAAAGCCATGTTAGGAAATCTAGAAAAAAACAAGCATAATTTTAAAAAACAAAAAACCAAAAACCAAATGGTTATCAAACGGGACCTAAATGCTTAGATTTCTTAATAAAATTGGAAACAAGAAACAAGAAACGAGAACGTCATCAAACGGGCCCTATATAATTATTATTTTTAGGGAATTCTGTTGTATAAATATATCAAGAAAGTATAATTTATTTTCCAATTTACCATGTATTAATGAATTTCCTTTTCAAAAAAAAAAATAATTATATAGATACACAGAAACACACACACAGTAGAAGCCACGTGAGAGGTGTACAAGAGATTCATTGATTTGGGCTTTTGGGCCCCCAAAGCTTGAGACATTCGTCCACTTAAAAGAAAGGAAAATTAAGAGAGATAAAATTTAAAAATATTGTAATTTCAATAAGAAATCATTTTAAAAAACATAAAAATGAACAAGAGATGGGTATTTAAACATATTACTTAAAAATAATCTTTTTTTTTTTACAACTACTAAGAAATAATCTTATTAATATTTCATTTAAATAAAAGACGACATAAAATGACAGAACAATATAAACTGATAATTTTACAATTGTTAATTGAATAATCAATTAGAAAACCAAGAAATTATTATCACAAATGAATTATAGTATCACATAATTTTTTTTTTAAAATGCCATTTTCGTAGACATTTTGAAATCAGACGTTGGAATAAAACATTATATCTAAACACAGCATGACACGTAAAAACACACATTTGGTTTAAAATTTAAACAAGCACCCCACACTTGGTACGATGCTCTTCAGTCTACTCTCATCTCTTGGTAGTTTCACCAATCCAAAACTAATTCATCCTTATTCATCAATCACTCTCTTAAAGTCACTATGTTTTTGCTTATTTATGTGGATGATCGATCTCATCCTTATCGATTCCAATTCCATGTTATTCGGTCAACTTATTAGCTACTTGCAATCGGTTTTTGCTTTCAAAGACCTTGGCTCTCTCCATTATTTTTTTGGCATTCAAGTGCATCAAGTTGCTATTGGGTTGATCTTATCCCAGTCCAAATATGTCAAGATCTTCTCACTCGCTTGCATCTTCAGCATCTCAAAGTGGTTGTTTCTCTCATGGTGTCTAGTGCTCCATTGCACCAAAATGACAGTCCTTTCTCATTGATCCACAAATCTATTGCATTACATTGGGGTTGTTACGTTACACAACCTCCTTCATATACACACCCCTGTTATTGCGTTTGTAGTAAAAAAAAAAAAAAACTTAGCAAATTCAATTAGATGCATACCATCAACCATGACATGCCCTGAAACGTACTCTCATTGTATCACTCGAGCACCTCCAACCTTTGACATTTCCATTAACTCTACTTTTGTTTTGTCTCTTACAGAGTTCTCGAACGCTGATTGAGTTGCCTTCCCCGATGATCGAAAATTCATTGGAGGCTATTGTATTTTTCTTAGTGCCACATTGATCTCATGGCCATCCTCTTCCAAGAAACAGGTCATTGTTGTCTGATCATGCACCGAATCTAAGTATGAGACCCTTTTTTATTATGCTATGTGGCTTCGTGCTCTCCTTACTAAACTCTTGGTGTCTATGCCCTCCACTCCAATCATTTGACAACTTAAATACTGCTACTTTGGCTTATAATTCAGTTTTTCATGCTCACACGAAGCATATTGAATTCGATGCTCACTTCATACGTGATCAAGTCCTCTTCCCACCAGCTTGAAATCCGACATATTGCCTTTGCATGAGCAAATTGCTCATTTGGCTCACCAAACCATTACCTTCCACGTCAACATCAATTTCTATATGTGACAAACTCCTCTTCTGTTTGCACCTACGACTCCTTTGCATGGGGTTGTTAAGAGTTAACTGTGTACCAACCTCCATATAGGTCATTCTTCGTTGTTGTATTCTCTGTGTTTCGTTTTTTACTCCTCTAACTAGCATTTATTAGAATAGATTTAGCTTATCTAATCTTCCATTAAATCTCTCGGTTAGGTAAAGTTTGGTATTGCTATCTTCATCTTTATTCAATTGTATTTACTATTGTTTATGTCAACAAAGTTGCCCATTGAGGTAATAAGAAAAAGTAAACTCTTCTTTCGAATTCCCATCCATCAACTTATTAAGAAATTTTAGCAAATGTTATAGTGGAAAGAGTTAGTTGAGAGTTGTTTATACATCAATGGTAAATTTGATAATTTTAAAATATTAAGAACTAGATTGAAAATTACTCAAAACGAATATTGACCATTTGGTATATTTCTATTCTTTTTAATTTAAAAAAAAAAAAAAAAAAAAAAAAAAAAAAAGCTAACGATCAATTTAAGATATTTCAACTTGCTGAAGGCAATAATAAATTCCTCAAATGGATTATCAATAATAATAATAATAATAATAAATAAATTCCTCGAATGGAAAGTTCCCAATTTCTAATTACCTTTCCAAGAAGAAAAAAGAAAAAGGTTCCATGAGACCATGACAAAGCTTATCAACAGTCTTGTGCAGAGTCAACTCTTATTTCACATTCACATAATTTATAAACATTATATTATATTCATCTGTGCAAAAATTATTCTTTGTAGCCATTTTTCTTTATCAATTGAGAGAATAATTTTACTTTTTCCGAATGCAAGGTCAAAGTGAGAATAGTTAAACGATAATTAACATGTACAATCAACCAGTAGATCAGATATTCAGATCCTTTCACTCCAAATGTTGTTAAACTAAAAAAAAATCTGATGTAGAAGTATTAAGACCGTAATTTTATCGGATGAAAGTATAAGGTAAAATCAAATTTTGTTAAATCATTTTCCTTAAATGTTAAATTTTATTATTAATGGACCTCGTGGAAATGGAAATTGATCCAATACTATTTAATTAGCACAGTAATAGGCACACCACACACTTACTGAAAACACCAAGCATTTATGAGTTCTCGTTTAATTAATCATCATTTGAAGCAAGATTTTTTTAAAATATAATTTTGATGGGGGTAAAGTGAGGCCTAAAACAAAGTGTATTCCAATTAAATTTCAAAATATTAATCAAATGTGTCATCGAGCATTTCGGAAAATAATTCTAATAACAAAACCAACACAAACAAAAAAAAATATGTTAAGACTATATTCCTTTGACATCTATGGATTATCGTCTCAAAATTTTACATATATATTTAATACATCAACATTTGGGGTGGAGAGATAGAATCTCTAAACTACATGTCAATTACTGTTGAACTATACTCATTTTGACAATCAATAATATTAATATTATGAATGTCACGCACCAAAATGAGGATAAGCAGGGGCATGAGAATCAAAAGGAAATATATTTTTTTCCATGGAAAATAAAATATTTAAAGATACACTAATTCAACAAAAAAAAAATTATATATTTAATTGAATTTCACAAGGTTAATTAATATTTGTCATCCAATTCTCGATTTCATTTTATATTATTTTTCTTGAACTTGCAGTAAAATTAATTAAGATGTTGTTGAGCCAACAAGAGTTTAACTTAACTAGCCAAAGCGAGAGTTTAACTTAACTGGCAAAAAGTTGAACGGATAACCAAAATGTCTATGGTTCGAATCTCTCTATCCACATATTTTCAAAAAATAAAAAAATAAAAAAAATTAAGATGTGGTTGATAATATCAAAAACAAAAGGCACAATGGTTCAGGGAGAAACAGAAAGTTCTGACATTGACATACATGAAAAAGAAAAACGAAAAAACCTGCACATGAAAACAGAAATGGATTCACAATTTTTTTCACCTGTAAAAAACGACACACATTACGACAAATCCCCCTCGTTATTGCTAACAACTTTCATTTTAACCCTCAATTTTGCCTATACGCTATGTAATTCGACAATGCAATTAACGGCTCCGCCTTCGCCGGATCAAATCCGGCCAACGCTTCTCCAGCTTCTCTCTTCAGTTTCTCTGCAAATTCCTTCGATTTCTCGATTCCCATTAATTTCGGATACGTCACTTTCTCCGCCGCCACATCCTTTCCCGCCGTCTTCCCCAATTCCTCCGACGACTTCGTCACGTCCAGAATGTCGTCCACCACCTGGAACAGTAATCCGATGTCTCGAGCGAATTTCCTCAGCTTCTCCACCTCCTCCTCGCTTCCGCCGCCCAGGATTGCTCCCATCACCGCAGCGGCTTCTAGAAGCGCCGCCGTCTTGTGCACGTGGATGAACTCGAGGAGTTCCAATCCGACGTCGTTTGCGCCTTCCGAGTCTATGTCCACCACTTGCCCGGCCACCAGCCCTGCCGTTCCGGTCGCCTTTGCCAACTCTCCGATTGCACGGACCACTCTCGCCGGCGGGACGTCCGCCGTCGTCGCCGCCGCGATGTGCTCGAAGGCGAAGGATAGAAGCGCGTCGCCGGCGAGGACGGCCACGTCCTCGCCGAACACGCGGTGGTTTGTCGGCTTTCCTCGCCGGAGGTCGTCGTTGTCCATGCATGGGAGATCGTCGTGGATCAACGACATGGTGTGGATCATTTCGATGGCGCAGGCGGCCGGCATGGCGGCGGACTCGTCGCCGCCAACGAGATCGCAGGCAGCTAGACAGAGAACCGGCCGGACCCGCTTCCCGCCGGCGAGAAGAGAGTAACGCATGGCCTCGTGTATCTTGAGTGGGTCCCGCAGCGAAACGGCCTCGTTGAGAGCTTGATTTACCAAATTAGCCTTGTGCAGCATGTAGTCTCTGAAACTGAAGGGGGCTATTTCGTCTTTCTGTTGAACCTCCGGGCGGAGATCCGTTTCTTCTCTGGTTAGCACCGCCGATAAGCGGCGGCGAGAGGAAGGTTTTGCAGCGGATTTGGAAGAAAGAGAAGAAGGGGAGTTCAATGGACGAAGAAAGTAAAAGGATTTGGGTTTGAATATGTGAGAATTGTTGAAAACAGAGCAGCTCTGAATCCATGGATTCGTATAATTTACAGAGCTCATCTTTATCCCTTTTTCTCTCTCTTCTTCTTCTTCTTTCGAACTTTTTTTTCTCAGAGAGGAGAGAGAGTCTGTGAATCAGTGAAGCCAAATGGACTTCACTTTATATAGGAATCTGCAAAAATTCAGATGTCATATTTAAGAAAAACAACTGTGTTCTTTTTTCTTTTTATTTTTATTCCTTAATTTGTAACCGTTCTATTTTTCGTAAAGAAAAAGGCAACTTAATTTTTGGCTATATTTTTTCAACAAGAAATAAAAAAAAAATAAAAAAACTATAGATCTTTGTTTTGTATTTTTAAGTAGAATTTCAACGCATTTTATTGTCAACACAAGCATAACTCAATTGACATAACGTTGTACTATCGACAAAAAGTTCCGTGATTCGGATCCCTCACTCCCACATGTTTTATATATATGTGTGTGTGTTTTTTTTTTTTTTTTTGACAATATATGTGTGTGTTTTTATGGGTAGATTTTTTCATTCTATAAAGTTGGATATCTAATATTGGATATTTAAAGTTTTATTAACAATTAAAATATTATTTTTGTCACAAAAAAACAATTAAAATATTACTAAACTAAAAAAAATCTATAAAGTGTAATATCTAATGTTGGATATTTAAAGTTCTTAATTAAGAATTAAAATATAACTTAACTCAAAAAAACTAAAATATAACATTTGAAATTTTAGGAATAAAAAAAAGGATTACGTATGAAAGGAAGAGTTTGGTAGGGAGAAAGGAAAAAAACACGCACAATTTTTTTTTTTTTAATTATAAGACATAATTAAAAGTGTTTAACAAGTCTTTAAATTTCAAATTTTGTATGTGAAACATCTCATTATATCTATCAAATTTGATATTTTAAAATTAATTAAAAACCTAAAATTGAAAGATTAAGGTTTTAAAAGACACAAAATTCTCATGAATTTTTAAAAATATTTAATATACCAAAAACTTACGCAACACAAAATAAAAAGCTTAAAAAATTCTTAAGCACTTTTAAATTTCAAAGGTCTGATAGCCATAAAATAAAAAGTTCAAAGACTTATTAATTAAAGTTTTGTGACTTATTAGAAATAATCTTGAAAGTTTAGGATTAAAATTGGAGTATAATCTTAATAGATTCCTTTTGTAATGGAAGATTAGGACAATTTTAGGCCTTTTACAAATGGGAAATAAAAGAGAATATATATATATAATCAAACTAAAAAAAATTGACATACTGCTTTTTAAAAAAAAAAAATTAAATAATAATAATAATAATAATAATAATAATAATAATAATAATAATAATAATAATAATAATAAATAAAAATAGAAACAACTATTGAAATAGATTTATAATATTTTTATGAAAAGGTAATAAGAAACCATAAAAATTGTTTGGAACGCAACTAAAGTCTCATATTCGTTAAATAAGGAGAAAATCAAGGAAATATAAGAGAAGACAACTATCTACCATTACTATGAGACCTTTTGTGTGGACTAAAATCAAAGTCATGAGAGCTTATATTTAAGGTGGACAATATCTTTATGGAGATATATAGATTGACACTTGTCCCTAACATAAATAATTTTCGAATACATTAATATTTATCTTATGAAAAAAAGAGAAACATATAAAATAAACACAATAAATAATTAATAAAATTTTGGCTACAATGTACAAAAGCACTTAGATTTTGATTTAAATGGGGACCAAGCCAATTTTGGAGCAAATAATGCAACCAACCAAAATTTATCAGATAAGATATTTATAATTGAATTATTTATACATATATCTTCTTTCATTTTCGTTTATTCAATCATGTTTAGTTTCAAACTCAAATAATAATAATATAATTTTTAAAGTTTCTCAAAATTTTATAGTACAAATGGAATTGAGTGCAAAACATTCTCATTCTAACTTATATTGAAAAATACATCGACTTGAGTTTTTATTTATTCATTTATTTTTACGAAATCTACTTAAGGTTAAATTATATCAAACATTCAAAGATAAAAATTAAAAGTTTAATCCCTACACTTATTTAGTTTTTTTTTTTTAATTATTAATCTCACGTAATAATGATTTATGAATAGGATTTTTAGAAAAGGAAAAAAGAAAAAGAGAAGAGCATCGTTTGAGCGCCCAAGGAAGAGATGCCAAAGCATTGCATTTTGGATTTTATAAACTAATTGCCTAAATTGGCATCTCTTTTTGGACACTTTTGGTTGTAGTTCCACGTAGGATTTTTCATTTTCAAATTTCATTTATATAAGCCAAACATCCCTATTGCCTTCTCAACCAATCTCTGTCACATTTTCAAATATAATCAATAAAATACAAAAAAAAAAAAAAAAAGTAACATTCCATATAAAATAAAGAACTCATTATTAAAAAAAAATTAAATAAATTCAATACAATTTTTTGTGTCAAAGAATTAATGCTCCTAACAATTTTTTCTGTACAATGAATGTGGTTGTACATTTTTTTTTGTTTGAATTTTGAGCTTTTAAAATGTGTATTTAAGTCCATAAATGTTTGAAATTTATTATCAATAGAGAAAAGATATATTCTTAATATATATATATATATATATACTAGATTTTCCATACGTGCGTTGCACGTGGTTTTTCATGTTTTTCACATTGATTTAAATATGTAATTTGAATACATAATGGAGAAAGAATGATGAATGTTATTTGGTTCCAACCTAGCTATAACTATCCATATGTATATGAATAGTTAATTAAGTAAGCAAATAAAAAAGGTTAACACGTGGTATTTCCATTCACCTAGTTTTTTAACATGTGCCTTGCACGCGGTATTTCTAATTATTTTATAATATTGATAGTATTTTCTTTTTATTTAATCATATATATAAGAATAATTTTATAAAAAAGGTTGCATATGTATTTGACACTCTCACTTATACTTACAATAGATAAAAGAATTATAAGTAGTGTATAATTTTTCAAACAAAAATTTTTTAGAACATAGAAGAGACAACAAAAAAAAAAAATGTGTAAAAAAAAAAAAAGAGGAAAGAGTTCTTTAAGTTCAAAATTATTCAAAATTATTCAATGAATATATTCATGTACTATAAATTAAGCTTAAAAAATCATAGAATATAAACAAAAAATCACAACAATTATCATTATTATTTAAAAGAAGTTAAATACATTTATAAAAGAGAGAATAATTGTGCACTTAACTTAAAAACATCATTATTTTCAAAAAAAAAAAAAAAAAAAAAAAAAAAAAAAAAAAAAAAAAAAAAAAACTTAAAAACATCATTAGGTTTGACTTCAATTGACATTATATCATTTTTAAGCTTAACTATTTGCATATCTTCAAATCTTCTCTTAAATTACAAAATATTAGCATTGCAACACAAAAGTAAAGTTAAAGAAAAATGTTAAATTAAGCAATCTAATAAAAGTTATAAGGCAAAGCAAGACAATAAATAAAATAAGAAAAAAAAAACTAAGTAGAAGAGAATGCTCAAGTGTTTGTTAAAAAAAAAAAAGTTGAAGAGGGTTCTTTATATAGTTTTTTTTTTTTTTTTATGCCCAAGGATAGGAGGGGTACATGAATGAATCGAGACCACATCCGAATAAGAGGAATCCTGAGGACATGAAAGTATGGTCAAGATAAACTTAAAAGAATTTATAGTAACTACCTATATATATCAACACCTTCCTTTTTGGTAGTTCAATCATAGGAACTGCAAAGTTTCAGCGTGCTTGGCTTGGAGACGTTCTATGTTGGGTGACTTTTGGGGAATTTTCCTAGCAAACATGTGAGTGAGGACAAAACATCATAAGGATAAAATGGTCCAAATATGATACATCCTCCTTAGTCACTTTTTAAAATAGTAAGATAAGATATGATAAGATAAGATACATGGTCTAAAATTTATTTTTCTTACTTCTTGAGATCCAAATTTATGTATTAATTTTGAACGATATAATTATCTACTATTTTTGTTTCATTTTTTGATTTGTCTATACCTATCTTTAGCCACAAAACCTTAAAATAAAGTCATAAATGTTTTAAATAGATTAGCAATTTTATAATTAAAATTTGAATTTATTAATTTTGGAAATATTCTTTTAGAGAGGGATAATTTGTTTGAGGAGAAAAAATCAAACATTAATGTAGGGAGAGATTTTTTTTTTACAACGTAGGAAGAGAAATTTGAATGGGTTAAAGATGGTGGAAGAGAGAGAAATGTATTAAAGAGAGATGACGTATTGTTGAGAGGGAGAAACTAATAAATTGGGTAGAAGAGAGGGACATGTAGAGTTAAATTGGTGGGAGAGAGAAATGTAGAATTAAGATACATATAAATACTTAAATGAAACTCTTTAGGGACAACTAAGTCATTTTTAAAAAAATCAAGGTTAATATTGTCCAAAATAAGTTTCTTCCACATTCGTACTTTTATATATATATTATAGATATAGATTATAGATATATAGATATAATAAAATGGACAATTTTTTTTTAGTACATCAACATTTGGGGTGGAGATTCGAACCTCTGACATCTTGGTATACATGCCAATTAGCTATGCTCGCTTTGACATAATGAAAAAAATGGACAATCTTTTATACATAATTATCTTAAATAAATAATGATTAAAAAAATGTAGTTCGACCGAATAGAATTATTTCATAAAATGTAGGAGTTGAATATAATTGTAATTTTTAAAAATTGAAGGACTAAATAAAAACACTAAGTATCAAGCCATGTAAAATTTCTTTTTTCTTTCAAAACTTTTTAACTCAAAGAACTTTCACTAATTTTCAATTTATAAATTTAGTAAGTATGGTTCAATCTCAACATCATGATGTGTGTCAATCTACTTGCTAAATTTTAAAAAGTTCTAATTATGCTTTTTTTTTTTTTTTTTTTTTTTTTTTTTTTTTGAAAATGGTTCTAATTATGTTTTCAATTTCAAAGTTTTACGTTTTTATCTAATTCTGCCACCAACCAGATAAAAAGAGGAACACTTATGTGACTAGTTTATGTCTTTTCTTCTTTTAATAACCTAGTTGCCAATTGCGTCATATGGTAAAAAGTCGAATATAATAGACGTAAGAAGTAGTTGCCAAAGACTCGAAAAATTGTGCGAATCTCTATTGTAATCTTCGTCGTAATTAGTGGAACCCTATAGTTGTAGAAGGTTGCAAGTAAAGTTTAGGGTTGAGCCTTAAGTACAAGTCGTTTCTTTAATCCGATCTATCCCTATTAACTACTCATTTGATCTTATATGTAATGTTCTATTACGGTTAGCAATGAGGTCAGAATGAAAAGACAAGTAAGTTAGCGTTATAAACGCATGGAAAATGGAGGATCCTGTCCCATTAATGGTTTTTCTTTGGTAGCTATTGCTCCATCTTCATAATTTCTGAGAGGTATTTTTCTTCAAAAAAAAAAAAAAAAATGAAATTCAATCATGGCTGCTATGGGTTTCTTTCTGTGCATGAATTTCATTATCAACATCATCAATCAACTTGGTCCAATTGCACAATCTCTTCCTTTGCCGTCATGCTTTCATATACTTCATGATACACATTTATCGTTCAACACATTGGAATTATTTCAGTCTTAAACTTACGCTTTATTGGATATTAGAATTTCCATGCGTTCGTTGCACGTGGTTTTTCATGTTTTTCATTATAATTCAAATATGTAATTTGAATAGAGAAATGAGAAGAAATGATGAACATTTTTTGGTTCCAATCTAAAACTATATATATATATAATAATAATAATAATAAAGTAAAGAAATAAAAGATATACGTAATTAAAAGTTTGATAGAGAAGATCAAATGTTTGAGGAATATTATAATGAGGTTATTTACGTGAATGTGTGGGTTTTAATGTCTTTTAATTAGTGGTGTGAGTTTTTTTTTTTTTTTCTTTCTTTCTAAAAGATTAAAATTATAACAAGAACAAAACTTGGTTACATACCAGATATTCTCTTTTTTTTTTCTTATGTAGCTAGAGAGAAGGGAGAGAGAATGAAGTTATTATTATTATTATTTGAGTTAGGGGTGGGGAGATTCGAACCTTTGACCTCTTGATCAAGAGTACATATCAATTACTTATGCTCACTTTGGCTAGAGAGAATGAAGTTAGTTATGTGAGTGTGTGAGTTAATATGTCTTCTAAGTGGATTTTAATTAGTGGGTGAATGAATTTTAAAATGTTAGAAAATAAACAAAAATAAAACTAATGTGCAAGTTCCTATTTTTTACACTAGGTGCATGAGTTCATTAGCACTGGAGAAGGCCAACATGACCATATAGTTCAACTAACATGAGACTTATACTAATGACCACGAGATCTGTGGTTCGAATCTCCCACCCCCAACATGTAAAAAAAAAAACAGTGAAAAGGGAGATATTTATGTTTGATTAAACAATCCAACAAAAAATTATAAGGTAAAGTAAGAAAATGAATAAAAAAAAAAGAAAACCAAACCTAATAAGAAGAGAGAATATCAAATGTGTTTCTTTAAAAAAAAAAAAAATTAATATAACTCTCTATATAGTTTCATGAGATAAAAGAGTTTCAAACTTTTGAAATTTCATTATTAACAACTCTAACTAAAGACAAAATAAAATTCATAAATTTCTAGAAATAAAAATGGTTCTTTTTAGAAACCTCATAAACTATTTATTTGTTGGGTCAAACTTCAGAGGGTAGGGATATGGAGAAGCTGAATCTCATTTGGTTTCTTCTACCTCCAAATACTTTTGTTTTTAATCCTTTTTTTTTTTGGGCTCTAAAAAAACGTTTAATAAACTTTCAATTTTATGTTTAATGGTTCATTAAAAAGATCAATTTTGTATCTAATAGGTCATTGATCTATCTATTTTTTTTTTAAAAAAAAATTATCGATCTATTAGATATAAAATAGAAATTTAGGATCTTATTAGGCACAAACTCAATCGTATGTCTAATAGTTCAACTAATTTTAAAATTTTAAAAAATGACATGTATGTAGTGAATACAAAATTGAAAAATTAAGGATTTAAAGATTTTTTTTTTTTTTTTTTAAAAAAGTGAATGAACCTATTATACACAAAATTGAAAGTGTAAGAATCTATATTATCCACCTTTTAAATTCAAAGATCTATTAGACACAAACTTAACAGTGTACAGAAATTTCCTCTCTGTTTACTTCCAAATTTGTGTTCACATTTGATGGTGATTTTTTTTTTAATGTACAAATGTCTAAATATTAGAAATCAAGCTAAACAACATCCAACAACAATTCGTATCAACAATCATGTCCAACTATAAAAAATTGCTCCAAATTAAATTAGTAATGGGCATTAAAAAAAAAAAAAATTGCCTCTACACATACGGAGCATCCACTATTTTCAAGTTGACCTCCTGTTGTTCAAAGAAGATGAGAAGTTTTTAGGATCAACTACCGTAGTTAGTTCCATCAAGTGGTTCTAGTTTAGACAGATTTGGAAGCACCTTCCTGGATTGGATAGACATCACAAATTGCTTTCAAATTATAAATTGGGATTAGTGAAATTGTTGTTGCTGTCGTGGAAAGTATCACTACCTAGAAAGCAATTTCGACAGGACTAAGATGCTGAAAACATAAAATTTCATCGATTAAGGATTTTATTTAATGGAATTTAAAGTTTTGTTTAAATTGACAAAGCGTCTAGGTTTTCATTTAACAATTTGTTTGCTATTTCCTCTTTTTTATTTTTCATAAAAAAAAAAAAAAAAAATCAAGTGGACCTAATTAGAAATTCAAGTTTCGAGAGATTGATGAAATGATCTCTTTCATGATTTTATCTGAATAATACATGATTACATGATACATACCCCATGGGCCAAGTGAGACCTGGGCTTAAAAGCAAACATGGCCCACAAATCAAACGAGAATCTTTATACATGGTGAGATATACACGTATTTTTTAAAAATGACCAAACAGATTTTTTCAATGAAAAATGGCTAAACCGTTTTTTAACCTATTTTCGTAACGGTTGTCTGTCCAATTATACCTCGAGTCAAGTTTCACGTTCACACCCTATTGTTAGGGAGTCACTATCTGATTTAAATTTTTTTTTTTTAAAAAAAGCAAAACAGTCCCATAAATCAAGAAATTACAACATCTATTTTCTCTCTCCTATCTCTCACAATTCAAATTCAGATTTAAGTGAAAAATTACATAGAAATTAGGTTTTTATTTTTAATTTTCGATTAGATTTTTAGATTTTAATTATCTAATCAGCATCTTCATCGTTTTTCTGCCATCCATCGATTTTTTGCTCTATCGTTCTCATCACCATTGAAAGGGTTATTGATCTAATATCATATGTATGTTAAATATTGTCTTTTGTATTTATCTATCATTATTTTTCTCATCGTATCATATTTTTAAGCACAAAGTATTTTTCATTTTTTTCAAAGTCTTCAATGGTTTCCAAATGAAAGCTTTGAGAAATATTAGAATGAAAAAATGTGTCCAAAGAAAAATTGGAGGTTTCTCAAAAAATTCGTTCGTGATGGTTTGAAGAAGATGAGAATGGAAAAAACTACACAAACTGAAGAAATGGGAAGAATAATCTCAAGGATTGGGTTGGATTAAGATATATATCCTCGATCGAAGTTAAAAAGTTCAAATCTTCACTCCACATATTATTGTTGAACTAAAAAACATGAATTTTACCCAAATATAATATGTTATAATAAATTAAACTCATGACCTTAGTCGATTCTCTGGACCAAATTTTAATTTGTACCTTCTATTTAACTTTGTTGCATTTATTCACAAAATTCAATTTTTTTTTTAAAGTGTAAAAATCTTAATTCATAACCCTATTAGTTTTAACCAAATTCAAACCATGTCAAATCAAATGCATAAAATCAAACCTAGCAAATCGATTCACATGGTCAAACAATCAATAAATCTTACCTAACTATTTTTTCTTATATTAAAAAATATCTAAATCAAGTGTTGTCTTTATTCTAGACGTCGTGAATTTCATACAAAATCTCCATTTTTAATCCATCCAATATATCTAAGGATATTTTCTAATATTATTATTTTATTTTTATTTTTATTTTTATTTTTATTTTTTTTGAGAAAGTGATAAGGTTTATCTTTAACCATTGCTTTTTTTAAATAAAAATCGATGAGATTGAGATATGGATGTCACAATTCATTATATTATATGCATGGAGTAATATGATTTATCACAATTATAATTTATAATGTTATCCATCTAAACATAGCTCTAGTTAAGACATATCCTTTCCATCAAAAGGATCAGAGATTTGAATTTCCACCTCACAAAGGAATGATTAGTCAAGATTAGGACTAAATTAGAAATGGATTATTGGGTAATCAAATTCGATGATTAAATTAAAACAAAAGTGTAATTGCTTGTTTGTATTCATTTTACAAATTTTAAAACTCATTTAACTAACTATTATGTTATATATCAAACAAATCTTATCTAATGAAATGAAGTGTCATATTAACATTTCGACAACAAGAGTATCAATAGCAGGGATTAAAGATAAATATAATTAAAAAAAAAGCTAAATTATAAAAAATGCCCCTGAACTTTAAAAACTTTCAAAAATGCCCCCGAACTTTAAAAAAGTTTCAAAAATACCCTTGTCGTTAATTTTGGATGGAAACCGTTAAAATTTGAGTTTCAAAAATACCCTTGAACTTTCAAAAAAATTTCAAAAATACCCTTATTGAAAAATGTTTTTTTTTTTTTTTTCCTTCTCCCACCGTAAATTAACTCTTCTTCCAAAAATTAATGAGAAACTTTACTTATTTGTCATGTATTCATAATCTATGAGCTTTCATTCTCTTTCAACACATCCAAAGTGTTTGGCTAGATTTTCGTATCAAATCTTCAAGATGACTTTTGTTATGTTCTTGAAATTCTACATGTGCTTGACTTTATTTGTTGGTAGTCTTTTCAATATTATTTCCTCACCAACTATTACCCTATTAGCTTTCTCTATATTCATTTTACGAAAAATAAATGAAACTATTGTTGTATACGGATTCTAACAATTCTTAAATATCAATAAGAACAAAATCATATATAAAACTTTTGATTGATTAATCTTATAAATTGGACCAAACCAACAGTCTTATAAACATTTCTTCTTCTTATCATCAAGATACACAAACAGAGAGAGCAAAAAATGAAATAATATATATACATATATATGTTGTTTTCTCACACTTATCTTCTTTACGCTTTTTAAAAGAGAAAACTCGATTTCAAAGTTTGTTTTTATCTGGTATTGAGTTGCACACAACCTTTATAAGCAAAGTTTTGCATTAATTTTCATGGAGAAAGAATTTACGGTGAGAGAGGAGGAAAAAAGAAGAATCGTTTTTCAAAAAGGGTATTTTTGAATTTTTTTTGAAAGTTCAAGGGTATTTTTGAAACTCAAACTTTAACGGTTTCCATTCAAAATTAACAGCAAGGGTATTTTTGAAACATTCTTCAAAGTTCAGGGGTATTTTTGAAACTTTTTAAAGTTCAGGGGCATTTTTGAAACAAATCCCATAGTTCATGGGCATTTTTTATAATTTAGCCTAAAAAAAATAGAGGTATGTTATTATTATTATTATTATTATTATTAATTCTATAACAAAACTAACGAATATTACAAAGGTATAGACGGAACTCATAATTTAAATTTTTTACCAAATATGAATTTTAAGTCAAAGCTAATTTAATTTATTTTGACCATCCAAAAGAACTATTGAATTGACACTGTTCTGGCCTACTCGGAATCCAAAATTTGTTAACGATAATTCTTGAGTTTGATGATATGGCCAAATTGAACAAGATTGAACCAGTCAATAGCTTTATCCTATTTTAGTAAATTCTTTTTGAAATTGTTTTGCGAATTTTTAATTTTTTTTAAGGGTTGTTATATATATATATATATATATATATATATATATATATATATATTCGATCTTTTATTTTGGATTAAATTACATGTTCAACCCCTGAATTTTAAAAAGTTTCAAATAGGTAATCAAATTTTCAATTTTGCTTTCAAATAGCTCACTAGACTTTAAAAAGTATCTAATTGATTCTTAAATTTTCACTTTTGTGTCCGATAGGTCCTACAATTTTTAATTTTGTGTCTAATAAGTCTTTGACTTAATTCAACGTTTTTTTTTTTTTTTAAATTCACAAGCCTACTAGATACAAAATTGGAAGTTTAGAGTCTCAATAGACATAAAATTCAATTTTATATATAGTAGATTGGTTAATTTTTAAAATTATCAAATATAACAAAGACTTATTGAACACAAAATTGAAAGTTCAAAAACCTATCAAACATTTTTAAAGTCCAAAGATCTATTAGAAACAGAATTGAAAGTTCGGAATCTATTATAAACTTTTTAAAGCTCAGGAATCTAATTGGATACAATCTTCAAAGTTTAGGACTGAACTTGTAATAAAATCTTTATTTTGATACCAGAAAGAAGCTGTTGAGACTCACGTGGCAAGTTAAAAAAAATTGTTTAAACATTGGATTAATAAATTTTGTTGATGACTAAATAACACGAATATTAAGAATACATAGACGAATTTTATAATTCAAAATTTTGCCAAAGATAGATATGAAGTCAAAACTAATCTTTAATCCACTTTTGACAACACATAATTAAGACTATTTAAACATTTTTGTGAGGCATTTAAGAAGCAAAAAACACGTGGTATATGGTAAATGCCTTGTGCTTCACTCCTTCCGTTAATTGGACTCTGACGCATTATTAATATATATATATATATATATATATATATATGAAAAAAAGACTCTGACGCTGTTTTTTTTCTTCTTTTTTTTTAGGCAGGCTCTGACGCTGTTGTGGCTTTTACTTTGAAAAGTTGAATATAAAATTATTCGTAATATTGTTTATATATTAACATCCAAAATTATGCCTTCTCAAAAAAAAAAAAAAAAAAAAAAAAAAAAAAAAAATTCTATAAACCTTTTCTCTCATAATTTCCTTCGAATGGTTTTATTTTTAACTAAAAAAAATATTTTTTTTTTAGTTTTCAAAAGTTGGCTTGAATTTTGAAAACATTTGTAAAAAGTAGATAGTAAAACAAAGAAACTCATAGGGGCCGTTTGGTTTAAGGTTTAGTTTTAGATGCCTGGGAATAGGATGCCTTGGAATAAGAAGCCTGGGAATCAAAGATAACTGTGTTTGGTAATGCATGGGAATGAAATCAGATGTCTGGAAATAAATGATGTATGTGTTTGGGGTTGCATGGGAATGCTATTAGAATTGCATTAAAAAAATATTTTTTTTTTCTGTTATTGCAATTACTTTCAATTATTTTATTACATTAGTTATTTTTAAATAGTTAATTATTGTTAGTTCATTTATCTTTATTAAGTCAACTTATTAAAATAATTTTAAACAATTAGTCTTTAATTTAATTTTCATTAATCAGTAAATTTATTATATTCTAAATATTAAACCTTAAATTTTAGGTGTTTGAGTTTGATTTAATTTTCAAGAATCTCCTGGATTGCTTTGCTACAGTTCGCTAGCCCACATAACAAATAAAAAAGAAACTGGAAAAAAAATCGTAAAAAAATGTAAAAACGTAAAAAAGAACAGAGAGAAGAAGAAGATGTGAAAACAAAAAAACCAAAGAAAAAGAAAATGGAAAAAAAAACCGTAAAAAATGTAAAAACGTAAAAATAAATAAATAAATAAAAAAACAGAGAGAGTGAAGAAGAAGAAGATAAGGAGAATAACAAAGAAAAATAGGGAAAGAAAAAAAAAAAGAGGAGGGATGAGAAGAAGAAAATGACAAAAAAAAAAAAAAAAAAAGCGTACCTGGTGAGAGAATGAGAGAAAACCCACCATTTTGAATGGGTATAAAAAACCCTCCATTTTGCCTATTAAAGGATGCCTGGGAAAAGACTTTTCCCAGGCATTTAAATTGAAACCTTCAACCAAACATGGGCTTTAAAAGCCTAAGCCCATTCCTCACCCTAAAAACCTTCAACCAAACGGAATAGATGATAGTGATTATATGCTTAATTTTCGAAAATCAAAAATAAAAAATCAAGTGATTATAAAAACGGGAACTAAAATATCAATAATTAAATAAAAAATTTAATTTTAAAAAAGATTATAGGTCCTTGTTCACACGTAACTTCGGGGATGGAGACACGTGGAATAAACAATATATTTATATTGATGTAATATGCGTGTGGGTGTACAATCTCTAACTTTAATCCTCTGATTCTCTCTCTTATGTTTGTGTGTGTGTTTCACTCGAGGGCTGGAGCGCTTGTTCTCGAGTTTGAAGCTTCAAATGGATTCTTGGAACTTGAAGTCTTCCAGTCTTGAAGGAGTCTTCAGTCTTCCAGAAGTGTTCAGGTTCTGAAGAGTCTTTGATCTTCAAGGAGTGTTGAAGTCTTGAAAAGTGTTTGGTCTTCCAGGAGTGAACCCTTGGAAACTTATGAATTGTAGAGAGTCTTCGGTCTTCATACTTAGTGGAGTCTCTCTGAATTTCCTGGTTCTACTTGAGAGCTTTGAAATTCTGAACTCTTGTCTTTGTGAGAGTGTAGAAATTTTGAACCATTGAAATGAAGGAGAACCTCTTTATTTATAGAGTTCTCCATGGATGGACTCGGGTGACTTTTGGGCCTAACAATTTGGACTTGGGCTTCTTTGGTCTTGGGTATGGTTTATATTTGGGGCAACAAGAAAAATGGCTAAAAATAAATAGGTGGCTTGAAAAATGGCTACAAAAGTTTATAAATTAAATAGATGGCTAAACGTTTTACTGATTAATAAAATCCTATTTGTAAAAGACACAAATGCCCCCCAACAAACTGCCTAACGTGTTCCTAACGTTAAAAATTAAAATCAGATTTTATGAGAGATAAAATACACCCCTAAAAATAAGTTGGAGAAATTTTAGGAAGCTTGAAATTCAAAAATTAAAGAAACAAAAACTAGTTTCAAAATCTAGAAAAAGTTGTATCATATTGTTACTACTGAAAAAAATTGTTTCCCGGAAAAAGGAGTCGATACCTTTATTTTGGAAGGAATACAATGCTCAACCCCCAGTAGAGAGAAACACCTTCGGACTACGTTAATTGGAAAACACAGTCCTCTCAATAAGAGGATATACTACCTGCAAATAAGAAAACCTTAGAAAACAACTTAGTAAATGTTGTACAAAATTGGCCATGAAACAACTAACAAAAAAAGGACCTTAAAGGCTGCCATTATGACTTGTCAAATCACCGCCCACCCTCCCACCAGAACGCCACCATGCATTGCGCCACCCCCCGTCGGTCCATCTTCGTCTCCCTCCCCTCGAAAATCTTGAAAGACTTAATCCTCCATTTCCCACCATTTTTCACCCCCAACACAGAGTGTATACCAATCCCTACCTCTCGTATCGCGCCGACGACCCACATCCGCCGTGCCGGCGACCTTCTTCCGCCACGCCGTCGAGACTCCTGCTCGCCCCACATCCTCCATCGATTCTCCTTCTGCGCGAGGACTGTACAATTTCTCATAAATTCAAACTAAGGTAACAGCTTCATTCTCATTCCCTTATATTAGCAACAAACTGATACATTCCCCCAAGATTTTAGGGATTTTGTTTCTTCCAAGCAATCCGAGAATATTATGCTCTATTGTAAGCAGAGACCAAAAAAGACTAAACCCGTGGAGGTAAAACTCTGTATTTACTCTTTAGGTTGTGTAAAACATGCTGTAATTACTCGTGTAATTGTGTTAAAAAACAGGAAGAAGTTGACGCAAGCGCCGATACGGGGGAAGACCATTCTATTGAAGATGATTACTCCTCAAGCGATAGCGGAGACGAAGGAGTTAGCAAGAAAAAGAAAACGGTAGACAAAAAGGTAAAAAAGATCACCCACATCATCTCCCTTGTGAATTACAAATTAGAGAATTAAACTCCCTAATTAACATCTAGGATGCGAAGAGACCCAAAGGGAAGGACAAACGAACAAAAAGGGATGAAAGTGAGGAGGTCGAATCCACCAGAGCGGTATGTACTAATAAATACTATTCCATCATTGTTGCAAACTCCTCTGGAAAGTATGTTGTGGTGTGGTCATATGAAAGTGTGTGAAAGGAGTTATATACCCCCCTGCACCTTACAATCTATGTATTGGCAAGTCTGTGTACATTGTCTGCCTGTGAACGTGTATGTATTAGTATATACATCCATGATCTCATACATTTATATACTGATATGTGCAACTACTATCTCGTACATCTATATACTGATATGCTCGTACGTACGTGTGTTTGAACAGTTATATACCCTCCATTGTCTGTCTGTGAACGTGTATGTATTAGTATATACATATATGATATCGTACGTCTGTTGTCTGTGTAGATTGAACTGTTACATACAACTATGGAATTGTTTGATGTATTTTTTTTTGGGGTAATCCATCTGTTAACTGCTTCATGCCGCTGAAAAATATAATTTTTTACCGTTAGAAAGCCTAAGCCTGAAAAATAGGTAAATCAGGATCAAAACAAACCGCCAACCGATCCCATGTAAGTAGGGATCCATCCACCACGCAAAAAAGGGACGTTTGCAACAAAAAAGACTGTTAACGGCGTTTGTATATAGTCATATATACCAGGGGTAAAAACGTCCAAAAAAAGCCAGGAAACGGTTCCTAAAATTTCGGTAGCCACACCTACAAAATCCGAACTTCCGTAGCCAAAAATCAATAATGCTTTTTTTTTTTGTAGTCATTTAGCACAATTTCCCTTTATATTTGACCCAAAACCATGTGATCCAAATATTTAAAAGACCCAAATTTGATCCAATTAATTATTATTTTTTAATTAATTGGTCAAATTAATTAATTTGATCAAAATAATTTATTTTTAATTAATTGATCAAGTAGAACATTTGTAATTTCGTCAGGTGGCAATTTATGATTGGTAAAAAATTTTCCTTCAGCAGTACTAATGAAATGTCAATGATGTAAAATAATCAACGAAAAAATCGTGAGACACATAGTATAGAATAAAAAACGTGATTATTGAAAATATTGGAGAAGTACCACCAATTGATATCATTTCTACAATATTTTTTAGTTAACATCAAAAGGAAAAGGAAAGAAAATTTGTACTCCCATTGCTATAAATAAAAGGAGGCTTAAATTTGTAATTGGATTATATTGTTAATAAATTAATTATAACAGGAGACCTACTAATTTTGCATTAAAATAAGAAAAAAAAGAAAAAAAAAAAGACAAGTTTGACATTTTTAGGAGTCGGCACCGGCAGTCTCAAAGAGTCCTATGTATGTGGCGACACGTTTGCGTGATACACACCATTCCACTCCCTTATTCTCTCTTTCTTTTATTTTCCTTTTGATTTTACTTTTACATTTTTTCTCTCCAATACCTTTTTTACCCCTTCTAAAAATTATAGCATAGTTCAACTGCTACAAAGTATATATCATAGACATTTAGGCCTCCGTTTGATAATCATTTGGTTTTTGAAAATTATACTTGTTTTCTTCCCATTTCCTTACCATGATTTCCATCTTTGTTATGGTCACATAAATTCCTGGCCAAATTCTAAAAACAAAAACAAGTTTTTAAAAACTATATATTTTTTTTCAAAATTTGACTTGATTTTTTAAAACATGAAAAGGATGTAGTGAACCAAAAAAATGGATAGATGGAAGGAAGGTTTATAAGCTTAATTTTCAAAAACAAAAAACAAAAAGCGAAATGGTTATCAAACGGACCTTAATGATTAATAAAATAATCATAGATGGTTTATTTTCAAAACTTTCATCCTACCAAATCTTTATAAACCATCTACATAGTTTCTTCTAATATTTTGTTTTGTTTTATATTTATTTATTTATTTTTATATCTTTGATGTCTATCTTAGGCCTTAGGGTCTATTATTACGTTTTTTCTTCTCTCTCTTTTTTTTTATGTTTGTTTTGTTTTTGAAAATAGGCTCTTTTATTACGTTTGTTTTGCTTTTCTCGAATTGTGGAGCTTCGTTTCTTTATTTTTATTCCTAATACTCTATCTTATATAGGTTGTATCTAGTGCTTTCATTCACTATTTTAAAGCCCATCTATATTTTTCTCACTATATTTCAATGTCAGGCTGTGAAATCCCCCTCCTTTGGAAAATACCTAACAAATTTTTGGAATTAAAATTTGATTAGATTAAATAATATTATCTTATAATAAATAATATTATCAGAGAAACGTGTGGGGATTTTCGTGTTTATACATGTAGCAGAAGAATAGCGATTAAGATTGGTTTTTAAAAATAAAACAACATAATCAAGAACAAAGTTGTGGAATTGAAAAAAAAAAAAAGAAAGAAAATCAAGAGAATAAGGGAAATAGATAATATTAATTTTCATTCAAAGAAAAGAAAAAAGAAAAGAGAAAATTCCAAAATGGCAGGAGATTCCAACTAGGATTGGGATAACGATGCATCTAAGGCGATTAGATGACACGTGTGAAGCGCGTCCAATTAAGAAGGAAGCGACCATTGTGTTTCGTGCGGCTGAATCATACCTGAACACGACTTCAACTACCCTCCATCTGACGGCTCAGATTCATCCATCCCTACACCATAATTTTACTTTATGCCAATTTTTAATTCATCCTTATCTTTATCTTCAAATCAAGTGGCTATAATTTATTCACTCAATTTCAAAGGAGAGGAGATGGCATAATTTAGAGGATAGGATGGTCATTACTTTTTATAAAGTTAAAATGCTCAAATCTTTACCTTTCTAAATAGTGGTAATTATAAAAAAGATGAATACGATAACTAGTCTATTCATATCTAAACCAACTTTGATTTTTATAAGAAAAGAATCACAACAATAACTTTCGTTGCATTTTAATAGTAAATATTGGTTCTTATGAAAAAATGAGACATTGTATATTATGTAACACATATTGAAAAAAGTAAAATGTACAACCACGAATGACAATACTTTATTCATTTTAATTATCGAATAAATAATATTCTATTAACTATTCAGAATTTTCTAACATGGATTACTTTATTTAGGAATAGAATGCTTAAAAAAAGCTTTTAACTTTTAAAATGTTTTAAATCATACAATTAAATGCAATGAACTAATATTGAAAATATACGTGAAACAATGAATTTAAAACTTTTTGACAATCACCTAAATTGGGATAAGACTTAGCTATACCGCGTTGGCGAAGCATATGCCTTTATGTAGCAAGAGGATGACGAAGGTGAAAAGACTCGTCATCATGTCGTGGCGAGGGAGTGAAAGTTTGAACATTCAACCATGTAAGATAACAAAATAAATAAATAAAAAAAAGTTAATTAATTAATTATTTAGTTTTTTAAAATAATTTAAAATATAACAGTCATTTGCGGATACGTCTACCGGCTGCCGCGTACGTGACTTGGTTTGTGATAAGTTGATAATTTTGTTATATCTTTGAAAAATTAAAACTCAAAATCTCACGTTTAATCCAACCGATATAAAATAATTCTCCAAAAAAGGAAAACGGTAAAAAAAAGGAAAATAGAAGAAAAAAAAAGCTGTTTTCCGTCGTATATCTTCTATTTTATCTTTTAGGTTGATTAATTTTGAGCCCTTATCAAAAAACAAAAAATAACAAAAATAATAAAAAATAATTTTTTTTTTTTTTTTTTTTTTTTTTTTTTTTAGGAATAGAATAGAATTAGGAAGATGCGGCGTGCGGGGTGCGGGACAGCTATATATAAATATATAGAAATTAAAATGAAACCTCCAACTCAATGCTTAGCCTTTTGGACTTCCTTCATTCTATTTTCCTCTTCGCTCTGCTGCCAATGCCAATGGCCTCCAAAAAAGCCCTAGCTCACCGTTTCTTCAACGCCTCCAATCGATTACTCTGCAACAATTCCGCCGTTCGCCGCTCCAATACAGTACTCGATCCCGGAGATCATGGAATATTCAGCCGATTCCTTCACCACCGGGCCGACAATTTCCCCCCTCCCTCGACATTCACTCGATCACTTATTCCGCCATTGCCGGTCGGATTCGGGAATGTGATGGAGCAGCTGGCGGCCGCCGGTGTGGTTTCGCGCGTGAGGATCCAGCTGGACGGATTGAGGCCGCCGGCGCCGGCGAAGTTGGAGGGACTTACGGTGGAGGAGACGAGGAAGTTGGTGAGATTGACGGAGGTGGTGAGATTGAAGAGGAAGCTGAAGGAGATTCCTCGGAGCTGGATTACGTATGAGGAATTGGTTCGGATTTGTGAAGAAGAAAGTGGCGATAATGGAGATGAGGATTATGGAGTTGAATTGGCGAAGCGGCTTGATCATTCTGGCGCCGTTATCGTTTTGGGAAATATCGTCTTTCTCGATCCCGAACAGGTTCAATTTTTTTTCCCGGAATCAATAAATTAAAAAAAAAAAAAAAAAAGAATAATAATATAAATATTTGTGTTATTTGTTTTAGACCAGTAAAATTTGACCTTCTCTATCGTTCAAAATTCTTCAATTAATTTCAACAAAGCTCGATTGATAATAGTAAAAAAATTATATTATATTAAATTAAATATTCTTAAATCATAGTAAATTTCAAATGAATTTCGTTGTTTGTTAAATAAAACAATCAACCCCTTTTCACTTTTCTTTTTCAGATGGCGAAAAAAATAGCTTGCTTGATTCCCACGCTAGAATCCAACATGGAAGACCCAAGAAGAAGCAAGGAGCTGGAAGAGATGGAGAAACAAAAGGCGATAATCGACATGGAGGCGAGCCACCGAGTTCGTCGGGAACTGTGGTTCGGGCTAGGGTTTCTGGTGGCTCAAACCACAGCCCTAATGAGGCTGACATTTTGGGAGCTGACTTGGGACGTAATGGAGCCAATATGCTACTTCATTACGTCGACATATTTCATGGGAGGGTACGCCTTCTTCATAACCACCTCCAAAGAGCCTTCTTTCGAAGGGATTTACCACACCCGCTTCATTGCGAAGCAGAAGCAGCTCATGAAGCTTCACAATTTTGATGTCGATAAATACAATCGCCTCCGAAGAGATTCCAATCAATTGGGGTTGGGTTTTCAAAGCATCAGTATGTCTGAGTTAGAGGTATAGGGAAATTCAGAAATTGAGTTTTGAAAATCTTCTTTTTCCGGTGTGTATATTTTTTTTTTGCGAGAAGCTGTATACTTGAAGAAACAAAGTCTGAGTTTCACAAATTCTTAAATGTAAAAGCTAACATGATATACTTGATTTATCAATTGCTTTAACTCAGTTTTACCTTTTCTGATTTTGGATTAATTAATTGTGAACTAGGGTTCATGTGTCACATTTAACAAATAGGATATGATTTATCTTCTGTAATTAACTCATACTTATATAATGAGACCTATTTAACGAAAATGAACAATAGTGTGTAGATATCTCTTTACACACCACCATTAAGATGTTGACAACTAAGAGAGGTTTCAAATGAGTTTTTTTTCTTCATTTCATAGTTGTTAACCGTTTAATGGTGGTGTGGAGAGATACATATAAATGAGTATACTCTCAAGTATTGTAGAGAGAAAGTTATTATGATATTATTAGACATTGAAATTCATCTTATATTTATAATAGATCCATTAATTATTTTTTTTAAAGAAGATATTGATCTATTAGATACAAAATTGAAAGTTTAAAGACTTTCAGTCACTATTTTGGAGGTCAAAGACATACTATTTATTTATTGATCAGCTGTACTTAGGTTTATGAAACAAGAGCTCGATCTTTTATATTCATTTATTTTTTGAGTTCAACAATTATCGAGTAAAGGATTGAACCATCAACCTTTAAAATGGTAATTGGTATCTTATTCATTTAGTTATGTTCAAATTGATAGTCTCATCTTTTTATTGGTCGGAAAAGAATCATGTTTATTATTAGACCATGAATGAATGGTTCATTAAAAAAAAAAAAAAATAGGATTTTTAGGCAAGAGATGACTAGAGTGGGTAAAACAACAATTTGATTTAGATAAAAAAGTTTTGAGTATAAGATTGGGTTTTAGGGGTAGAAAATATAAGGGGTTTTTACAAGGATGGGCTGAAATCAGCCCATATATTTCACTTTTGTCCAAAACTTTTGCAAATTTCAATTGTGTCAAGCTCGTTTTTTTTAATTGTGGCCATTTTACCATTTTGACCCTCTGATTTAAAAAAAAAAAAAAAGAAATTACGGAAATGGAAAAGAAATTTGTATATGGAATTTGAAAAAAATCCTCCAAAATCACGCTTCTTCCTTCCTTCGGCTACGGTCTTCTCTCGTTCCCGCTATCGTCTTCTTCCTTCCACTGCTATCGTCTTCTTCCTTCCATTGTATCGTTAGGGTTTCGTCTTCTCTCGTCTTTTCCAAGCGTTCAAGAGGTGGGTTTAACGGTGAAGACAGGTACGGTATTTTGGCTTCTTCGATTTCTGATTTTTGCTTTATAGGTTTACGATTTTGGGGGATTTCGGTTCAGTATTTTGCATGTCTTCATTGTTCATCCCCTTCTGCTATCCATTGCTCTGTTTTCTCCCTTTTTCCACATGAGTAGCCTTGCACTGTATGAATTTGGGGGTTTCGGTTCACAAAAATCTCATACCCTCCTTACTTAGAATACAAATGTTAGCTTTGCACTTTATTGTTATAGTCTTGCACTTTTCATAGGGGATTCTCACTTAAATTAACCGATTGGGAAGTGATTCGAGCCACTGCACTGTATGAATTTGGGGGTTTCGGTTCACAAAATTCTCATACCCTCCTTACTTTTCATACAAATGTTAGCTTTGAACTTTATTGTTATGGTCTTGCACTTTTCATAGGGGATTCTCACTTAAATTAACCGATTGGGAAGTGATTTTAGCGACGACACTGTATTTTGAGGTTTGGGCAGTGATTCGAGCGACTGCACTATATTTTGGGGTTTGGGCAGTGTTTGAAAAGTGATTTGAGCACTTTTCATACAGGTTTCTCAATTAAAGCATGTCGATTCAAGTAGCAAAACAGATTGGGAATTCTAGCCTATTATGATTTTCCAAATTGTGAATTTCCAAATTGTTGAATATAACATTCTTATTAAAAGTTGTGAACCTACTTTTTTTCTTATTTTGTTCTATTCTATTGAGGTTCTGTATGAAAAATATGTGACATTTTATATACATGAATGAATGTCTTTATGATGTATTTATATGTGTATGATTTTACCTTTTTGATTTTTATTGTGAAATTTAGTATGGTGAAGATAAGGCAAATACCAGATAGAGACGTAAGAAGGAGCCAAAGGCTTCTTGGAAACTCAACAAGGAAACCGAAAAATAAATCGAAAGAGAACGAAATTGTGATACTGAATGAAATCAGGTGTATGAAGGGATTTTAACTGTCAAGGGTATATTTTGTTCATTTTTTTCAAGTATAGACATGTATGAAACTTATATGATATTTAAACAGACTGCTGTTAATGAGAATCATTTTCATTAGCAGGTGTTTACAAATGGTTACCACACCAAAATTACTGTGAAACTCTTCCTGCACCATGTTGGTCTATTGCAAGATAAATATGGAGATTGTAGAGGTTGCTATTGATCACTATGTTGTGCCCTTTAAATACCAAATATAGACATATATGAAATTTGTAATTGTGGAATAAAGAGAGTGGAGTTAGCTTTGCATGAAGTTTAGTTATTTTGAGCATTCCACTAAACTTGTTTAAAGAAAATGGAGTGAGATTTGCAAAAAGTTTTGTTTGGTAACGGGACATATATGGTTTGTGTAGCAAATTGTGTGTATACTATCAACTTATATTTAGGTTGACTGTACATGTCGTTCGTTTGCATACCATATGAAAGCAGGTATGAAAAACATGGTATTGATATATACCATACATAAACAGATATGAAACTTGAAATTCTATAAAATATGATCGAGTCTAAAAAAGACAAACAATTGAAATAGTAAAAAAATTGTTCACTATAACTGAAAGGCTATTACTGCAATCGACTACTAGTGAACAACTACTTGATGAAACACTAGAAATAGTGTTCATAAACCAACTAACATCCCTGTCGTTTGATAATTTCATACCCTTCTTTATATAATATTGCGGCCCTATACATGAAAAAATTTCAGGATGATCAAAATTACCTACTATTCCTAACCGGGACATTATAGCCTCAACCAACAATTGAAACCTCAATCATTGAGGCAACATTATCTCCGAAACTTGGAATTCAACGTAATTGTCACTATCGTCCCATTTACCCCCATGAAGCATGCGGACGGGAATCAAGTTTGAACCTAAGAAATGGTTAGAACAACTAATACGTTATCGAATGAAAAATATAATATTGCGGACAATATTGTGGTAATGAAAATAATGAGAAATAGAAGTCGATATTGAAAAGAAATTGAAACATAACAAGGATTAAAAACATGGGGTTTAAGATAGTAAGAGACAAAAGTAAATCCGGAAAAATGCAATCAAAGGAAAAGAAATGAAGAATAACATACCTATATTAGATGATGCGGCCATGAGAAAAAATGAAGAGTGCAAACGAAATCTGGAAAAAAAATCTGGAAAAATGGGGCAGACTGTGGTCTTCAAATACAGAGAAAATGAGGAATTTTGAATGAAAAATCTGTTGAAAATGGTAGCATACTGAATGTGGTAGCAAAATGGTGCCAAAGTAAAAATTAGAAATTTAAAATTTTTGGATGAAAAATGGAATCAGCCGGCTAAATAATGAAAAATTGGAAATAAATTCCATTTTGGTACAAAACGAATTTTAAAAAATAAAAAATATTATAAGAATATTTCAGAATATATATATTTGTGTTGTAATTTCTGTAAGAATAAACCCTAAATCTGATTTTAGTTATTACCAAAAGAGATGCAAGCGTATTTTAAAAAAAAATAGAAAAGCAGGCGGCAAATCTACCAAATGTGTATAACAAGGAATTTCAGAATATATATATTTGAAATTAATTATATATATTTGTTACATAAAAGGAATTAATTGAGAATATATATAATTATATTTTTTTTTAAACAAAAACATTCCGTCATGGCTGCCGGCTGCAATTGGAAAGAAAAAAAATAATATTTAATATAATTATATAATTAAATAAGGGTAATTAGGGAAGATAAAATTTGAAATAAATGCATGAAATCCTACAAATGAGAAAATCAAAAGATTATGACAAAGATGTAATTAATAGGTTAATTGAACCCATCCGTTATAATTTCTGAAAATATAACACCCCTTAGATTGGGTCTATAGTGGTATGGGCTATGATTTAATGAGAGCTTGAGAAGGCCCAAATCTATTGGCCCAACAAAGTAATTGAGAGTGGTGCCCAACTAAACATGGTCCCACATGATCAATAATTTATTTTTTTTTTAAATAATGATTTTTGTTCTTTTTTCTTTTTTTTTTTTCACTTCTAAGAGACTAACAACTCATATTGGATAGTCCTTGGAAAAGAGCTAGTTGGTCATAAATCTTCTTTTTGTCTCCCATCTAAAAGGCAAACTTTTATGATTTATCTTTTTTTTTTTTTTTTTTTGATAAACTTTTATGATTTAGGAGACTAATTTAGGCATTAGATTGCTTCAATATCTTAAAAGTGTAAGTTAGATACAAGCTCCCATGTAATGGAATTATTAAGGGGAATTTCCCCTATCTTTATTTGATAGTATTTAAACGAAAAAAGAAAACGAAAAAGAGAAGTTTCCGTTCTTCTAAAGATTCTATGAAGAGTCAAGTAAGGATGACAATGGGACAAACAGGATTGGGATGCCCTCTCTATCCTACCTTTAAAGGATGAAAAAAAATTCTAACTTCTTAAATTTTAGATTGAAGCTAGAATTAGAGGTTTTCTGTTCTAAGCAAAGATTCTTTTGTGTTTTAATATGAAGATAGTGAGGAATTGGAATTATTCGAGTGAAAGCAATAAAACTTGGTGTAGATGGTACGAAGTGATGATGACAAATAGAATGGACAATGAACTAGACAGTAGAAAACAAAAATATGAAAAAGAACTTTGGAGAAAAAAAGTGTGCTAAAATCTATAGTATTGTTGAATTATATATTGTGTAAGTTAGCTAGGTTTCATATCAATAATAAAAAGTGTACTAAAATCTATACTAAAATCTAAGGTAGGTTGAATTATATATAAATATATGTAAGGTTGCGTTGGGCTAAGAGGGACAAGGATGTCATTCTCCTTCAATAAACAACAGTATAATAATTATCTCAAGTTTGACTTTATAAATTCGGTTGAAATAAGGAGCGAACAAAAATCAATTTTTACTTCTATATTTGTCAAGTTGTATCAAATTTTACCCTAAACTTTCAAGTCCATTAAATCACATCTCAAATTTAGATAGGTGTTGCAATCTTAATCATAAATTTCAAAAAGTATTGCAATTTAAGACTTCTAATAAGTTAAAAAAAAAAAAAAAAGACCTCTAATAAGTTTTTTTTTTTTTCCCCTTAAAAAAGTATTCTAATTTGTGTTTTTAATGGATTATATAAAACTATAAAATTGATAAGATTTTAAAGAAAGATGATGTTGGACCTAAATTTTTGTTAAATTTGTTAACTTTGACCAAGTTATTTAATTTGTACATTATTTTTTTTTTTGTTTGCAAAAATTGATTTTATTGAAATTAGTGAGTTTAAGGAAGTTTAAGTTTATATATATATATATATATATATATATTATATAGGGTAAAAATTGTAATAATTGTCTATATTTAGGATTCAATATGATGAAATTAAAAGTTTAGGAATTAAATTGATATATCGTGAAAATTTTAAAATAAAGATTGGGACCTACCTATTTCTTTTGTTTTGTTTTTTTGTTTTTTTGTTTTTCATTCAATTTCTATCTTATTAAACCCATCGACAAAAATGTTTAAATTATGTTTTTATTGTGAGAGTGAAAGGTTCATTCAAGTTACCTCCTCATCGTCACCCATGACATATAATTCTTCCTTTTTTTTTTATTAATTTCATATTTATTCAAATAAATTTTCATTGTTTTCTTTCTTTACTCTCCGAGAAAAGGAATATTTTATTATTTCCTTTGAAGTTGTTTTTATTTTTTTAAAATAACTTTTCTTTTAGTTCAACATGTGAGGTAAGGATTCAAACCTCGACTTTTTGGTAGAAGATATATGTCGTATCCATATGAGATATGTTCAAGATGACTATAATAACTGAATCTATTCTCAATCTATTGCTTTAATGGCTTTTGGAAATTTTATTTTAAATTGTTAGGGAAATTCTTTGTTTGGATGGGAGAGTTTTGTTTAATAAAAGTACAGCTAAGATATTTTTCAATATAAAATCTTGTACAGGATATACAATGATATTAATAGACAATTAATTGTAGTCTAGAATTTAATATTAGGAAGGTACAACTTACAGTTGAAAAAAAAAAAAAGACAAAATATGACTTTGATGTCTAAGGAATAAAAAAAAAAACAATTAACCTTAAAATACTTCTCTAATTAATAGGGACAACATGTCAACAACAAATTAAAATGCTTTGTCTCATTAGATAAAAACGAAAAGTTTTGCAATATAAAATGTCAGGATAACTCCAATATATATGTATATAGATTTCCAATAAAAACTAGGAAAATTTAGAGAAGGATGAAAATGTCAAAATAAGTGGCGTGGCCTAAACTGGGTCATATAGTGCATGTTTGGGAGTGATTCTTTTGTCATATTCAAATCACTTCGAAATATGTCTTTAATAATTCAAAATCAATTTTATGATGATATGAAAATCACGTTTAAAAGTGTAAAATCGAACATAAAATTGATTTTGATAAAAAAAAAAATAAAATAAAAACATTGCTAAATTGGCTCGAAGTTATCTAAATTTTGATAGCTAGTGGGTTGTAAGCTACCTTAATTTATTTGAATTAGATGTAATTGGAGATGTATTCTCCATCCTTGTCCCTTCTTCATTATCCATTTTGGAGGATGGAAGTCACGATTCAAATACTCCTACAATAAAGATTTCCATTTTTATTTTATTTTTATTAATTTTGATTAAAAAGTTTTAATTATCAATATATATATTAAAGTTATAAACTAATTAAGTTAAAATTAATATATGTAAAATTGAATACTTCGAGAAATAATGTATTAAAGCTTTTTAATACTTAATAGTAATTTGGTTTAAATATCATTTTGACACTCAATTTCGAGTTTATTCTATTTTTGCTTTCAGCTATCAAAATATTTATTTTAATTCTTAAGCTTTCCAAAAATAATCATTTTCTTCATTGCAATTATTTGTCCACCTAATATTTTACCGTCTAATATTTACCTTAGCCAATCAATGTGACTAAAACATATGTCCACCTAAGCCGGATAATATATGTACTTGAAAACACAGTATTCATAAGAAAAACAACAACAATGATCAAGATAATTATTCTTTCTAAAAGTTCACGAACTAAGATAGACATTTAAAGCCAACTGGAACCCAATGTAATTTTGAAGTTCGAATTTTGACCCTCACATGTTTGAATATTAAAATAAACACTTTTGAAAATGTAAAGAACAAAATGTAGTTTTGAAAATTGCTAACCTCTTTTCAAGTTAGAGATTCAAATCGTTATCTTCACATCGGATATTAGTTATACTAAAGTTTTTTTTTTTTTTTTTTTTTTTTTTTTTTTTTTTTTTTTTAAAAAAAAAAAAAAACTAAGTCTCAAAGTTGAAAAACACAAATGAAAATTAAAGAATAATAAGTATATATGATTAAAAATGTGAGGGATATAAGGGTTGTTTGGTTGGCCATCCGGATTCTGTTTTATGTTTTTAGATTCACTGAATTCAATAAATATGTGTTTGGCAGACGTGTTTTTGAAAACTGTTTTCGGATTCTGTGATCCAAATAGTGGAAATTCTGAAAACAACTTTTTTATGTTTTCATTGTATCCAGATTTTGAATTTCAAAATTTTAAATGCAGAATTAAATTAAAAAAGATAAAAACTTTAATAAATATAGTATTTCATGTTATAAACTTAATTTATTTTTGCGAAATTAAAATTTGTATAATACAATGTGTTGTAAATTATATGATATTGTAAAATAATAATAATAAAAAATTTATAACATAACATGTTTATAAATTAATTAATAATATTTTATATTCAACTTAGGATTTAGTTGATAACTACAAATAATTTATCGTTTATAAATATATTATCAAACACATTTTGAACCATTATTTAAATTCAAATCCAATTTTTGAATCTGCTACCAAACACATATCTGAAAACATGAAAAACAATTCTGTTTTCATTGAATCCCTTGTTTTCAAATTCTTGTTTTCAGATTACCAACCAAACGGACCCTAAATTTTTATGTTCAATTACAAGTTTAGTCCATAAACTTTCTTGAACTATCAAAAGTGTAATTTTGTGTTTAATAGGACATTGAGGTTTAAAAAGTATTCAATAGGTTCTTAAACTTTTACTTTTATGTCAAGTTAAGTCCCTTAATTTTCAATTTTGTGTTTAATAAGTCCTTGACCTATTGGACATTTTTTAAAATTCATAAGTCTGCTAGATACAAAATTGAAAGTTTAAGGTCCTGATAGGCATAAAATTCAATTTTATATCTAATAGATTGGTTAATTTTGAAAAATCTCGAATATGTGAAGAACCCATTAGACACAAAATTGAAAGTTAGGAGACTTATTAGATACAAAATTAAAAGTTAAGAAATATATTACGTTTTTTAAAGTTTAGGAACTAAATTGACACGACCCTGAAAGTTTAGGGACTGAACTTATAATTTAACCTTAAATTTATTCCCTTTTCCCATCTCCATCTCCATCTCCATCTCCGTCGCCAGTTGTCCCCAATGGCCAATCCTTTTCTAATGAGAACTCCCGGGTAAAAATGCTCTGCTAAAATACTTGTAAAATTAAGATCCTTCGCTTCTAATTAAAGTTGCCCAAAACCAATAACAATGGAATCTTTTCGAAATGCTCTCAAATATTCCTACCAATCCTATAATTATTTTTATTTTTATTTTTATTTTGTTAACTTTCATTGTTACGCCAAAGTAACTCATTCTCCATGTATTTATAATTCATAAATACCAATTACATTTTCGTAGTTTTTTTTTTAACAATATGTAAAAGTGAGGGATTTAAACCACATACTTCTTAAAACTATACTCATGTTGTCTTAAACATAGCTTTTAAGAGGTTCAAATTTTAGAACATTGGAGGTTGAAGTTTCCACCTCTATACGTTGAACTGAAAAAGTAAAAAGAAAAAGTTTTGAGAAGACGAACGAAAGGTGAGGGGACATCAATTTAGTCGTAGGTTCGAATCCACACAAATATTAAAATGCAAAATAAAGAAAGAAAAAGAAAAGTAGGAAGCACATCTCATGAAAATTTCTTCCTTTTAAGGTGCATATGCATATCATTAAGTGGCATGCTTGTTTGTTATCACAAAAAAAGGAACTTGAAAGTAAGATTATTCTGAGATAAAATCATTTTATTCTCCATGTTTCAACCCCTAATCCTGAGGTGTTTCCTAAACATTACACTTTTCCCTCAGCCATAAACCTCTACAATTTACACATACATTAAAAATTGTCTTAATATACATATATAATTTACCTCTTTACAAAACCAAAATGTCACAATTTTCTTTCCAAATTTTCTCAGCTTCCAAACACCACCAACCACCAAACAGTCAGTCAGTCAGCTAATCCTTTTCTCACCCTCTCCCATACATCAATTTCCCTACCATCTAATTCCCACCAAAACTTCAATCCATCAACAATCACTGATTCTTCTCTTTCAATTTCTCAGCCTCAATCAGTCCCACAGATTGATTCTCCAGATTCCCAGAACAGGACTGATCCAGCTTGATCATCTTTACAGAATCCCGCGACTTCCCCAGATGAATTTTGAGATAGAAGTTCAAGAACAGCAGCAAAATGGCTCCGTTGAGCACCGTATTGAAACCCCAAGCTCCAATTCCGTTGCACCCACCTTTCATAAAGTGCAGCATCAAAACGCCCACATGGCAGGCCAGATTGCAACCCAACAGGAAGAATTGACAGTTCATCACGAAAGGGAAACAAGCCCTTCGCAGTCCAATCGCCGTCCAGAATCTGTATCCGTAAACCACTGCGTACACCAGCGAAGTCGACAGAATCGCCAGAACCTGAAAGGACTGTGAAAATTCGAGCCACAGGAACGACATAAACGTCGAAATCGAATGGTTGAAGAGCTGGAAGAAAGAGAGCCGCCGTCGCCGGAGAATGGTGAAGATGGTACGGAACATATGGAAGAATCGGGATAGATAGTAGATGTACGACCAGAAGAAGACGCGGCCGGAAGGGCGAGTGCCCAAGGGGAAACAGAGGAGCCACTGGAAGGGGGTTTTGGAGCGCCGCCAGAACCACCGCGTGTCGCGAATCTCGGCGGCGGAGGAGAGGAGGATCCCGGCGGAGATGAGGGCGGAGATGAGAGCCATGGAGAGGCAATGGATGGCTGGAATGGGGCCGAGAGGGACAGGGCGGCCGGGGCGGAGGAGGAGGCTGAGGAAGAGATGGACGGCGGTGGAGAAGGCGAGGTAAAAGGCGATGGAAGAGAAGAGGAAGGACCAAGTGGAACCCCATGAATGGGTGTGGCTCCACCGGAATCCGACGATGGCGGGGTGCTCCGACAGCCAGTAGGTGAAATCGGTGATCGGCATGATTCCGGGCGACATCGCCGTCGACGTTGAGAGGGAACGATCAGACGGCGGAGCGTGGGATTCACGTCAAAGTGATGGGGAAGCCATGAAAATGGCGAAGTCGGAGCAAAATTTTTGGGAAAATGAGGGAAAAAGGGCGTCTGTGAGATGTAGAAAAATTGGGCAGTTTTTTAGCGAAGACGTGTGGGTGGAAATGGAAATAGGTTTTTACCCTTTACACGTGTGCACCAATCTCACACGTGCTGCCTAATCTTCCCCTTTTGTTTTATCATTTATGCCCCTACATTTAATTATATTACCAAATTACACACTACCTGGATATGAAATTTGAGACGGACATCCCTCTCACTCTCATCAATTTCACACGTGAAACCCGTGACTTGATTTTGCTACCAATCATAAAATCAGGAGTCCAAAAAACAATATGTTCATATTACCGAGATCAAAAAAGTATTTTTCTTCATATATTCAACACATTAATTACAAAATCAATTGGTTAGATATCAATGCCATCAAACTATAAGGATCAAATTGAAGCTTTTACAATAATTAGGACTAAATTCGAAGTATGTCAAAATTATATACCAAATTCTTAACTTAATCATTAAGGTCCCGTTTGATAACCATTTGACTTTTGAAAATTAAGCTTATAAACACTACATCCACTTCCAAGTTTCTTTGTTTTTTAAATACCTTCTTCTCATGTTTTAAAAAACCAAGCCAATTTTTAAAAACTAAAAAAAGTAGGCCCCATTTGATAACCATTTCGTTTTTGGTTTTTGGTTTTTGAAAATTAAGCCTATAAACACTATTTTTACCCACAAGTTTCTTTGTTTTTTAATTTTATTTTTTTTATTTTTTATCTACATCATTTCCCATGTTTTCCAAAACCAAGCCAAAATTTGAAAACAAAAAAAAAGTAGTTTTCAAAAACTTGTTTTTGTTTTTTGAATTTAGCTAGGAACTTAAATGTCTCCTTAACAAAAATGAAAACAACTGTAAGAAGATTGGGAGAAAACAAGCACAATTTTCAAAAACCAAAAACAAAAAACGAAATGGTTATCAAACGAGGTCGTAGTTTTCAAAAACTTGTTTTTGGAATTTGAAATTTGGCTAGGAATTCAAATGTGTCCTTGACACACATGAAAATCATAGTAGGCAAATTGGGAGATAATTTTTAAAAACAAAGAACCAATTAGTTATCAAACGAGACCTAAATTATAGGTTCGATCATTCAACTTTTACGAGTTTGTTTATCTAGTCCTTATCATTTAAAATTTATCTCTAATTGATCTCCTGAACTTGTGATTATTTAATAAGTTATTGAATTTTCTATTTTGTGTATGATACATCTTCTATGTTAATCTATCAATTTAATGCTCGCAGTTATTGTGAAGGGCAAAATACACTTTTGGTCCTCCAGGTTTGAATTTAGTGTCTATTTGGTCCCTGAGGTTTCAAAAGCGACACTTTGGTCCCCAAGGTTTGGTAAATAATTCTAAATGGTCCCTAGACCGTTAGTTGACTAATGGAAAATGACGTGGCAGTTAGGTTGCTAATTGTGTGTTGTTGAGTTGGCAAATTTATTAATTTAATATTAATTATATGGTGTGAGGTGACAAAACTTCTTCTCTCTCATTCTCTTCTCCACCTTCTTCACCGGTGTACCCTCACCTTACACACTCACTATGACTATCCCCGCCTCTGCCATCCTCCACCATCATCATTCATCATTCCAAGGCTCTTGGTGCACGAAATCAGCCCATCGACACCACCGCCAACGTCGTTGATGAAACGACCCAACCCAGGTCTTTCTTGGCGGTGGAGGGCGAGGAACAAAGAGGCTTGATGACAGAGGAAGAATCGAGAACATTGGGGGATTTGATTTTCATAACATTGTTATAAGAAAAAGTAGAGATTTTTCCTAAGCCCAGCCATGGTGTTGGGATTTGGAAGGGGAGAGTTTGGGAGAGAGGGTGTCGATGAAGGACAGGAAAAAGTGGAGAATTTTTTTTGAAAATCTGACGGCCAATATTGATGAATATTCCTCTTTCAGCTTTCAATACAAATGTCTGAACCACACAAAACCTCCAATTTCGATTACCGAAACAGCTCAGTTTTGGTGGTGAACTACACGAATTACTGAGACTGTATCGTCTCGGATCCGATCGCGAAGTTCGACAATGGAAGCGGCGGCGGTACGATTTTCCGATTGGATTGAGATGGATATTTCTTTTTTATCAGTGGAGATACAGAGCATTGTGTGAACGGGCTTACTGGCGGTGCAAGTGATGGATGATGATGCCTTCGCTGGAGGGAATGGAGTTGTGGAATTGGGGACCGTCGTTGCTGAATTCGACTGTGAAGGCGATGTTGGCGTCGTATTTCGCGACGGCGATCAAAGGTTTTTTTATTGTTCTGTATTTGCTCAGTTAGGAGTTAGATTAGGGATTTGAAATTTTGTTTGTCAATCGGTTGTTTGTGTGATTAAAGTTTCTTCAATACAATCCATGGTTTTCACTCTTTAATATCCATTTTATAAATTCTTTTATCTTATTTGAATTTTGAATGTAATTTAATATTATAATATCCATTTTGTCTAATTTTCAAGGGCCCTTCAATCAAGACAATCTGGTGACTAGAGAAGGGGCATGATGGGTGGCGGCGAAAAACTTTGCCAGAGGCAAAGTATAGGCAGATAACAGAGGACGGTGAGAGTTTTGTTGGAGGTGAAGAAGAAGGAGAAGAGAAAATGAGAGAGAAGTTTTGCCATCTCACCAACATATAATCAATATTAAATTAATAAATTTGCCAACTCAACAACACACAATTAGCAATGTTAACTGCCACATCATTTTCCGTTAGTCAACTAACGGTCAAAGGACCATTTAGAACTATTTACCAAACTTTGGGGACTAAAGTGTCACTTTTGAAACCTCAGGGACCAAGTAGACACTAAATTCAAACTTGAGGGACCAAAAGTGTATTTTGCCCTATTGTGAATTATGTGACAAACTGATTTAAATCATCACTGCAATATGATTTTAAAGCAATTGCAAGCATTTGTGGGTTTAAAAGTTAAACCAATAAAATTAATGACATTAACATATTCACAAAATTAAAAAGGTAAAGCAATCTATTTGGTTGTATCTGCAAGTGACAATACACAAGGGCAATGGTGGAATAAACTATGGAAGTCTAAATTATCGTCTAAAATCAAACGGTTCATTTGGAAGGCATACAATGATTGCTTGCCTATTAATTGGCAGTTAATGAAACAGGGAATGGACATCTCACCTACTTGTGGGATGTGTTTTTCCAAACAGGAAACGGTAGATCATGCTTTATGTGGTTGTAGGCGGCCTAAATTAATTTGTAATCAAATTTTTTGCAGGGTGGATCGAGGCATTCAGAATGCCAATAATTTTGCTGATAGGATTATGCTTTTGGCTAAGCGTTTAAATGATGAGGATTTTGAAAGGGCTTGTATAGCCTTTTGGGCCATTTGGAATGTCAGGAACAGTTGGTCCAAAGGAGAAAAGATTATGGATTGGGTGCAGCGATGCGATTGGATTAACAATTATTGGATGGAAACAAGACCAGAATCGAGGCATGTGCAAAATGTTTCTTTCCCCAAGGTATCGATCAAGATACGCATGAAAAAGATTATAAATTGTTTACTGATGCGGTCGTTAATCCAAAGTTTAAAGGTGTGGGATATGACATGGTGGTCATGGGGCCTACTGGTCAAATGATAGCAGCGATGGAGATGCATGATCAAATTAGTTTCACACCGCCTGCAACAGAGATCCAAGCGATCTTGCATGACCTAAGATTGCTACAACGATTGCAACATATGAATGTTTGTGTTTTCTCTGACTCGTCTAATGCTATCGACATGATTACGGGGAAGCTGCAACTTTCTTCAGAGGTGTATCATTGGGTTTGTTCAAATCCAAGAAATGATTTCTCAATTCTCCAAGCTAACTTTTAGCCATGTGCCTAGACATAGAAATAGGGAAGCAAATTTATTAGCTAAAGATGCTTTAGCTAATGCAAAATCTATGTTTTGGTTATCGCAATTTCCTGCTTGGTTAAATTAAATTCAGTGAGTTCGTCAACTCGCTGCAAATGTAAGTTGTATTGTGATTGTTTATGTTAATGATATGATCCGATGTGTTTCTCAAAAAAAAAAAAAAAAAAAAAATATTTGGTTGTTTTAAAGAATATTTGAACTAAATAAGTTAAGATATGCTCATATTGACTTTGACTTTTTGTGTATGTAAATTAAATACACATATAATTAGATCGATGTTCATATATATATATATATAATTAGAATATACAGATATATTTTTTTTTAACTTAAACTTTTAAAAACTTTTAAACAATTAGATTTTGTTAGCTAGGTCATCATTGATTGGGCAATAATTTAATAACATTCATTTTTAAATTGTGCAACAACTCATCAATTTTTTTAAAATATCAATCAATTATAATATGAAATAGTAGCATTGTAACTGTTTTTATATTTTTGTACAACTTAATGATTCTGTCATGCTCATCTGATATCGTCACAAATTTACAATATTATCCTCTTTGGACTTTTTTTATTAATATTATAAATTTTTAAACTTATTAGAGTAATAAATTTACCTGGAAACTTATTATTTCAATATTGTTGTTTTTATTCCAGCTGGATAGGTCGTCTCTTCAAGAGACGACCTATCCACGTGTCAAGTTTTGGTTCATTTTTTAAAAAAAAAAATAATTTTTTTGGTAGGTCGTCTCTTGAAGAGACGACCTACAAACGAAATTCAAAAAAAAAAAAAAAAAACGGTAGCAAAGCAGGTCGTCTCTTGAAGAGACGACCTGCACACAAAAGTTTAACAGTTTGGATTTGGCACAATGGCAGAGGGGCGCTGCTATCATCCATGGGGGCGTGGGTTCAAATCTTGTCCAGCGTGAAACTTGTTTTTTTTCCATCTTTTTTGCCTTTGCCTCTCTCTTTTTTTATCTTCATTTTTAATTTTCTTTTCAAAAAATCCTCTTTTATTTTTTTTAAAATCAAATAAAGTAATTCCTTTTTTTTCTTTTATTTGTTTTATAAATCAAATAAATTAGTTACACTTTTTTTGTTTAATATTTTAAACACATATTAAATATTATATTGTAATTTTTTATGTTTTGTTAAATAAATTAAAATTTAATTAAGTGTTAATTATTATATTTTTTCTTTTTTCACAATTTAATGTTACTTGCAGTTTATTTGTTTGAATTTCAATTGAAGAAATTTAAAAAAAAAAATAGAAAATGAAAGCATATGAGTAGACTTACTATTCGTCAAATGTCATAAGTATTCTTACAGAAAGTCCACTCATATGTTCCTATTTTCTAATTTATTTAATTGAAGTCATGTTAAAAAGTAAAATGAAATCAAGAAATAAATGTATGAGTAACGGTAATGAAATTAGAATGCTTAAAGAAGAAAATGAAAAAAAAAAAACCAAATCAAATAAATAAATTACAAGTAACATCAAATTGTGAAAAATTTTAATAATTAGCACTTAATTAAAATTTAATTTCTTTTTTTAAAAAATTGCAATATAATATTTAATGTGTTTAAAATATTAAAAAAATGTAACTAATTTATTTTAAAAAACAAATAAAAGAAGAAAAAGAGGGAAATTACTCTATTTGATTAAAAAAAACAAAAGAGAAAAAAAAAGTAGGTTATTTCATTTTTTTGAAAAGAAAATGAAAGGAAAAGAAAAAAAAAATAAATGAAGATAAAAAAGAGAGAGGCAAAGAGAAAAAAGAAGGAGGAAAAAGAAGTTTCACGTTGGGCAGGGTTTGAACCCACGCTCCAATGGATGATAGCAGCGCCCCTCTGCCATTGTGCCAAATCCAAACTTTAAATTTTTTGTGTGCAGGTCGTCTCTTGAAGAGACGACCTGCTTTGCTACCGTTTTTTTTTTTTTTTGAATTTCGTTTCAAGAGACGACCTACCAAAAAAATATTTTTTTTTTAAAATGAACCAAAACTTGACACATGGATAGGTCGTCTCTTTATCCAACTGGAAAAAAAACAACAATATTGAAATAATAAGTTTCCAGATAAATGTATTACTCTAATAAGTTTAAAAATTTATAATATTAATAAAAAAAAGTCTATCCTCTTTAGTGGCTGTGTGCGATTTTAAATTATAACTAAAAATAAGAAAATGAGAATTTGAAATTTCAAAGGAAATTGATTTAAGGTAGATTATATATATATATATTTTTGAAGCTTAATAAAAATAAAACTCCCTGGTAAATGAAAATATTTCTAAACAATTTTTAAAACCGTAAAACATTTGGAATCACTTTAATAAGATTTTAAAAGGTATAAAGTACAGAACTAAAAGAAAAAAAGGTATAAAGTACAGAAAGTGATTATAATATGTATCAAATCGAGAAAGTATGAAATTAAATTAAATACATTAATTAATTAGAATAAAAAAACAAAAAATCATTTTAACTAACAGGTTTTTTTTTTAAGAATTTTTTTTTTTCCAGTTATATATAGAAAGAACATGAGAAATTTACCTTGCGTTTACGTAGTCAAGAGAGAGACGAATTGGGTGGGTGGAAAGGAAATTTCCACGACTTGCAAAAATAAATAAAGTGTGGTTGGTGGTCGAAAATTATTTATTCATTTATTAGTTTTAAAATTATTGAGACTCTAGATGAAGTAGGGTTGGGTTCTAAAAATTGTCATCCATCAATGATCGATTTTACGATCCGAACATAACTTAATTAGTCAAAATATTATATTCTTGACTAATGATTAGAAGTTTGAATCTTTACTCTCATATATCGTTCAACTTAAAAATTCGTGTACCTACAATTTTGAAACATTTACCGGTTGAGTTATGTTCCAACTATATTTAAAATTCTTGTATGAGTATAGTTCAATTGGCATAAAGTACAAGAGATCGGTGATTCAAATCTCCCATTTCACATATGGTAAAGAAAATTATTAAATTCTAATATTGCTTCATAATTGAAAGACTTTACTAGTTGAATTCTTATTTTGTTTTTCCCCATCAACAAATTCAAAGTTTTTTTTTTTTTATTTTTTTTTTTACATTCATTTAAAAATTTATCGTTCCAAACACGACGGATAACAAAATCATATGTAGTATTTCAAATATCACGATTTTAAAACAATGAAATAATTTTGGATGTTTCCTTTATTCAATGAAGAAATTGACGATCAAGAGGAAAATCCTTTTTTTGTGAAGGGGGTAAAAACGGAAAGTAAGTACAAAGATTAAAACCAATAATTTACACCCCAATTATAATTAATGGAAAAAAAAAAATAAATACTTAGCTACGTTGATTTTTTTAGTACATCAATATTTGAGGGTGGAGGATTCGAACTTCTGACCTTTTGGTCGAGGTTACATGCCAATTACCATTGAACTATGCACGTTTTGGTACTTAGCTACGTTGATTTAGGGTGCGAATGATTGATCTATTTTAATATTTTAAGAAACAAAATTTTGAAACACGAGATTTCGCAATAAATATAAATAATAATATATGCATCAAACACACAGATTATTTAATGAGTAGACAACCCCAATAAATAAAATAGCTTGCAGCCTTGCACAGCAGGGAGCTCGGAACTCCCATTCTATTTAATTATGGTCAAGTGCATTTAGGTAATTTTCCAAATTTGTGTTAACACTTTTGAAATTTTTAATTTTAGTTTTTATATCAGGTTAAATTACACGTTTAATTTTTATTCATGAAATTTTTAAAGTGTCAAATAAATCTTCGTACTTTAAAAATGTGTAATAGGTATCTAAACTTTCAATTTTATGTCTAATAGTTCCCTAACATATTAATTTTTTTTTTAAAAGTAACAAATGTTTTAGGCATAAAATTAAATTTTATGTGATCTTCAACTTTTGATTTTGTGACTATTATGTTATAGGTAATTTTGGATCACTCCGAAGCACTAGGAGCTAACGAAGACAACCGGGGCAGAGATAGGGCCAGGAAACCGACCCAGAGGAAGACTGGACCAAAGGGTCGGGCCAATTTATGGTTGGCCTCTTGCCGAGGCCGAGGCCAACCATTCGACCAGCTTGCGCGGGTCGAGCTCCTCCGCCTCCGTTCGGTCCCTGCTGCCCCTAGACGTCCCGGTTCCACCTGATTTAGCTCGAAACGCCTCCGAATTCCTAAAAACCCTAGGAGCATGAGCAGGTATTTAAACCCCTCTTCATCACTGAAGAAGGGATCCGAACTCTATTCTCTACTCTCTACTCTTGCTCTCCACTTGCCTCCCATCTTATTCCCAACTGACTTAAGCATCGGAGTCGGTGTGACAAGCACCACACCGGTGCTCAGTTTTCTCTTGTTTTGCAGGTCACGTCTTTCCCCTTCAAATAAATTTACCGTTGATGTCACGTGAAGTTCAGGTGAGTCCCTTGGCCAAATTTTGGCATCAACATATTATGTCCATGAATTTTTAAAAATGTTGGATAAGTCAAGGTTTTTAGTTACACATCAAATTGAAAATTCAAGAACTTATTGACACAAAGTTGAATTTGACACTTTTTAAAGTTCGGAACCAAATAGACATAAATTTGAAAGTTCAGGAATTAAACTTGTAATTTAGACATTGTTTGATAACCATTTGGTTTCTTATTTTTAAAAAATTAAGCTCTTAAAAACACACTAAAGTTTATTTGTTTTGTTATCTACCTTATTCTCATGTTTTCAAAAACCAAGTTTAGTTTTGAAAACTAAAAAAAATAGTTTTCAAAAACTTGTTTTTAGAATTTGGCTTTGAATTTAATTGTGTTCTTAACAAAGATGAAAATTATCGTAAAGAAATTGGAAGAAAACAAGCTTGATTTTAAAAAACCAACAACCAAAATTATTATCAAACGAGACGTTAACTTTTATATTAAAAATTTTCAAATTACGTTCTAAAAATTAGTTAAAATTTGTAAAAATAAAAATGATATATTTAGAAGTTAAGATAAGTTCGAGTAAATTGGATTTTATATGTCTAGGTAGTATTGAAGTGACATGTTTTCATGTTCAAATATATTAATAAAATAATAATTTAACAACATATTAACCTTTTATCAATCATAATTTTGAACTAATTTTTTTGCTGTTCGAACTTTTAATTCATTGAATATAAAATAGAGAGTTTTTGCAATTTGTAGACAAAATTGAAAATTTCCCTAAAAGATTTTTTTTTTGAAGGAAAATTTTCCTAAAAGATTATGACCATTTTGCATGTTTATCCAATCCCAATCATTTATGTGCAAAGCAAATGCAAGTAAGCTTAAATGAAATGTGTTAATAATATTAAATTTCGTCCTCATTTCTCTATTTTCTATGTCTGTTGTAGGTAATTTCGGACCATCCCGATATGCAAGGAGCTGAGAAGGACAGTGCAATACTAGTCCAAGGAGACAACCAGGAAACGAACCCTGGAGGAAGAACAGGCCAGAGGGTTGGGCCAAGGCCGGAGGGATCGGGTCTTGGCCCAACCCATATGGTCGGCCTTGCGTGGGTTGAGTCTTTCCGCCTCCGTTCGGTCCCTGCTGCCCCTGTCCGCCCCGGTTCCACTCGGTTCAGCCCTGGATTGCCTTCGAAAGCCTAAAAATCCCTAACTGAAGACACATGTATAAATGGGGGGTCTCCCACACCCAGAAGGGGGTTCGGAAAATTATCTATCAAAACACTTTTTACTGCTTGATCTGACTTAGGCATTGGAGTGCAGGTGGCCTACACCACACCAGTGTGCAACGGTTCTGGCTAGTCTTGCAGGTCACGTCTTCCCCGTCTTCAACAAATTCACTGCTCGTGTCACGTGAAAGTCAGGTGAGTGGCTTGACCAGATTTTGACATCAACAATGTCCATACAGCATGCCACATATGTTTAAAAAAAAAGAAAAAGAAAAAGCTTGCCACACTTCTGTACCTAAATTTTTAATTCCCCACGATTCTTTAATATCATTGAAACTTGTGTTATAAAAATGAGTACTTATAAAATGGCCGAAATCATTATATATTATTTCTTTTTTTAGGGAAAAATGGCTTTAAGGAGAGGTTTAAAATTATGTTTGCAAGCGTAAAAAACAATTATGGGAAAATTTTAGAAATATAGACCGCTTGGTAAAATAAATTATTTGTTAATATATTGAGAGTCACTTTTCAATTTTTTCTGACGTGCAAAAACTGATAGATAACAACTTTAAATTTAATTTTTTTCTAAAAATCTGCCACCCTGCCCAAAAGTTAACAAATCTCAATTTTATATATATATGGAAAACGCTAACGCAATGGGAAATCGACCACTAATAGCAAAGCGAACATAAGGTATCGAGAAGACTATCACAGTTAGGTGCGAAACAATTACCTTCTATTTGTAAAGTACATATCTTTCTATTTAGATGGTTGAGACGAGAAATGACTTGATGAACTGTTCTATTCGTCACACACCAACCCCATTCGCTTGCTTATCGTAGAGGCTGTCAATATAGACAATGCCCCACAACTATGAATTGTATAGTGGGTATGTATGTATATGTATGTCTAAAGGTTAAATTAAAGGGTTAGGGCCACATATATAAAGGAGATAGAAGATACAAAGAAAAAAAACCAAGACAATTAAAAATGATCATTAGATATCACTATTACTTGATAAATTTCTTACCTTTGAAGATGAAAACCGTTTTTCTTCCTCAGTTAATCGTTTTAACTATTGTTCTCTTAGTTTAGACGAACTCATATTTTCCACAAATCTCATTCTCGATCTTCTACAATTTTTCTTTTACGAACATATTATTATTCTTGGGAAGCTTCACCTAGTAACCTCACTCTGATCTCCAATTTTCTGACGTGTAGTCTTTCACACATTTAATGGGGTCATTTATTCTAATTTTCTCACCGTGTGTAGCTTCCTCTTCTAAACATGGCCTTTGGGTTAATTGATGATTTCATATCCTAAAATTTTGATTAAAATTTTGGATATTTCCACGCATGTTTGTTTTGTTTTTTTTGATGATTTTAATTGGAAGTGGCTGGTCCAAGAAGTCGTTTTGGATGTATTCAGCTCCTCCTATTGATTACATGAATTCCAAGGGTGAGAATAACTAAAGTCTAAACTCATATTCATCAACTTGTGTATACTTTTGTTTCTTTGTTCGATTTTGTTCCAAAAAATGAATTAGATTGATTGGGGTGCATACCGAATATGAAGACAACTGTGAAACAACTGGTGCCTGGTGGGCGCAGCATGTACATATTTTGTGAGGTTAATACTCGATCTTCTTTTCCTTGTTTGTTTTTTTTAGATCAGAGTCCCGTTATTTATAAGAAGAATCGTGGTAGATTCATATAACAACTAAGTTGGATTTCTATGTTTTAGTTGTCTGAGATGCTAAGATGACATCAACTATGGCGATTTGATGGGTGAATTTGATGTTGTATTGCACACCTGTGTGCTTGGGGCTTGAAAGCCTCATATTCATTATTATATGATTGATCGTACAACACATCTCACAACTGTTGGATGGTGTGATGCTTGACATTTACAGTTTGAATTCATAACTATAAATGAGCAGATGCATTCCTTCATTGTATAGACCACCTCCGTTGAATTTAGTTACTCTCAATGGACACATCCTAGATGCAAACACATGCATCCATTTGACCGTGTAAAAAAACCTTCATTATATTAATTACTCTCAATGAACACCTATGCTCAAACGGTTATGTCCCATCAATACCAATCGATTCATCACACCCATCCATGAGCCTTGTTAGATGGTTAATAATGTTGCTGACTATGTAACTTAGATATCCAATTTGGATATAGTAGGTAAGAAATTGATAGTAACAATCTATACCAATAAAGTGCATTTTTTTTTATGGCCCTTCACTAAAAACTTTATAATTAAAAATGTTTGACTAGAGTGATTCTATAATAAAAAAAGTGCTCTTGTGTTCATAGATGTCTTAATTTCTTGATGGCTAAAACTTTTAATTCAACCACAAGAGACAAAAGATCTGACCCTCAAAACATGATAACTAAGGTGAACTTCACGGTGGGCACTTAAGGCAAGAAAAATGAGCTTAAATGCTCCAAAACAACCGAGCATGACCCCATTGATGAGCTAGGTTAGGTCATTTGTAGGCCACAAGGTCTCAAATTGGGTCCTTATTAATGAAGATAAAAATGTTAAAAAAAAAACGATTTTTTGGTACATTTAGTATATTTTTTTTTACAACATGTGGGATGAGAGGATTCGAACCACAAACCTCTTAGTCCGTAGTACAAACTTTATGCTAGTTGAATTATGCTCGTGTTGGCTTTGGGTACATTTAATATGACATAATCTAATGAGTCTCACAACATTAGCATATGATTAATGAAAAAAAAAAAAAATCATATTTTGAGTGTTTGGAATAAGACTCCAAAGTACTTAAGGTGATAAGCATTTATGGAGGAAAAGGTGGTGTCCCACGTAACTCAATTACTTTGTCAACAAAATGCTAAATTATAAAAATACTCCTTAACCATGGGATTTGTTTAAAAAATGCCCCTAAACTTTGAAAAGTTTCAAAAATACCTTTGAACTTTAAAAAATGTTTAAAAAATACCCTTGTCGTTAATTTTTGGATGGAAACCGTTAAAGTTTTAGTTTAAAAAATACCCTTGAACTTTAAAAAAAAAAAAAATTCAAAAATACACTTATTAAAAAATGCTTCTTATTTTTTCATTCTCTCACTGTAAATTCTTCCTCCATGAAAATTAATGCAAAACTTTGCTTATAAAGGTTGTGTGCAACATCTTCTCAAAAAAAAAAAAAAAAGGTTGTGTGCAACACAATACCAAATGAAAACAGACTTTGAAATCAAGTTTTCTCTTTTAAAAAGTGTAAAGAAGATAAGTGTGAGAAAACAACATATATATGTATATATATTATTTCCTTTTTGCTCTTTTTGTTTGTGTACGTTAGTGATAAGAAGAAAAAGTGTTTCTAAGATCGTGGGTTTGATCCAGTTTATAAGATTAATTAATAAAAAATTTTATATATGATTTTGTTCTTATTAATATTTAAGAATGGTTAGAACCCGTATACAACAATAGTTTCATTTATTCTTCATAAAATGAATATAGACAAAGCTAATGAGTAATGGTTGATGAGGAAATAATATTGAAAATGCTCAACAAATGAAGTCAAGCACATGTAGAATTTCAAGAACAAAACTATTGAAAGTTGTTGGAGTTGTAACAAATTCCCTTTGCCGGAGTTTTAATTTAATCCTCTATTATATAGTTCTTTGTAAATCAAAGAAAGGGGAATACAAATATAGAGAGATTGAGTGAGAAAAAGAAAAAGAGAGATTTCTATGTGTGAGAAATTTCTGTAAAAAGGCAAAAGCTAATAAGATTTGTATCCATCTTTGAATCATGAAAGAAATAAAAGATCTTGGGTACCTTGTAAAGTGGATGTAGGCACTCTTGCTTAACCACTATAACCATTGGTGGTGTTGATCTTCTTTGAACTTTCTTTCTTCATTGTTTTTCAATTGCTTTCAGAATCGATTTCTTCTTCATCATGAGTTTTTTCTTCCATTCTTCGTTTGATTTGCATGAAACAATGGGAGAGAGTGAATTGTTCCTTCCTTTTGGTGAGTAAAATGAGTAACCAAAATTGAGACACGTGGCTGGTTTAAAATAACCCACATTTTCACCTTTATTCAACCTTTACAAAAACAAAAGTCATCTTGAAGTTTCAACACCAAAGTCTATTCACAAGCTTTTGGGATGATGTGTTGAAAGAGAAGAAAAGCTCATACACTATGAATAAGGGTATTTTTGAATTTTTTTTTGAAAGTTCAAGGATATTAATAAAATTGAAACTTTAACGGTTACCATCCAAAAATTAACAGCAACAATATTTTTTAAACATTTTTTCAAAGTTCAAAGATATTTTTGAAACTTTTTAAAATTCAAGGACATTTTTAAAACAAACTTCATAGTTTAGGAGTATTTTTTATAATTTAGCATAAACAAAATTTGTTAGTCTTAATGAGATTTAGGGTCCATTTGGAATACATTTTAATTTAAATGTTTTTCAAAAATGCATTTTTTAAAAAAACATTTTGTATAAAAATTGTTTAAAATTTAGGGTCCGTTTGGAATACATTTTAATTTAAATGTTTTTCAAGAATGCATATTTTAAAAAACATTTTGTATAAAAATTGTTTAGAATTTAAACACTCATATGTTTGGTTGCATTTCCTCACAAATGTTTTTATACACAAGTTATTGTTTACTTAAGAAGTCTTTTTTTAAGAAGTTGATTTCAAGTGTTTCTCTCAAAATGGTTTATTTATCAATCTCATTTTCTAATAAGTCATTTTTAGTGATTGCCAAACACTATAATTTTTTTCAAAATGATTTATTTTCAAAATTAAACACTTCGAGAAGTTAAACCAAACACACTCTTAAACACTCATATGTTTGGTTACATTTGCTCATAAGTGTTTTTATACACAAACTATTATATACTTAAAAACTCTTTTTAAAGAAGTTGGTTTCAAGTGTTTCTCTCAAAATGGTTTATTTCTCAATCTCATTTTCTAATAAATCATTTGTAGTGGTTGTCAAACACTAGAATTTTTTTCAAAATGATTTTTTTTTCAAAATTAAACACTTGAAAAATTAAACCAAACACACCCTTAGATGAAGTGCGAAGCAAAGATGTCTAATCAATTTGGAATTAGGTGCTAAAGAGCTCAATTGTCTCACAGACTTAACAATGCAAAAACAATGAAATTAAATGAACTAAGTCAGTTTGGTCGATTTGAATTATACTTATCAGCCAATTTAATTTTCTGAAATATAATGTATTGAACCAAAAAAGTAATTACAAGTTTCGACATAAACAAATTTTTGTTGGAACTTTCAATTAGCTTGATTTAAAAAACTTTTAATTTCAACGTTGACATTCCATATTTTAATGATCGGTATCTAACTTCAACTTCAATTTAATTAAAAAAAAATAATGTAAACTAAGTAAGCTCATGCATGTCGATAGACTCATTCTACATTTCTACTCAGTATTGAAATTACTATAGGTTACTTGTGTAACCAAAACAGTTTCTTCTCATATTTTTAGCTAAATAATTAAATACTAAAACAATTTAAAAAAAAAAGTAGGAATATTAAAAGATAAAATAAATAGAAGCCGTCGGATTGGGGGATCACAAAACGCAGCGTTTTATCGTAATCCATAGGACGACCTAGTTTACACGTTGTTATCCGTCGACTAAGGAATTAAATAATATTTAAAAAAAAAAATCACAAAAAAGAAAAAGAAAATGAAGCCCTTTTTCCATCTTCATTCTTCTTCTTCTTCTTCTTCCTCCGATTCTACTCTCTTCTACGCCTTTCTTTAATTTCTAGGTCGGTAGCTCCTGATCTCACAGATTCTGTCTTTCACCAGCAAGTTGCAACAACGATTTTACAATTTCTCATTTCCTTCTTCTCTTCTCAAGGTCCGTACCACTCTCTTTCTCTTCATTTCTCTCTATCTGCCTTCAATTTCACTTCTTTTTCTTCAATCTCTCTCTTTTGCATCCGTCTATTGTTGCTATCAATTTGGTCTTCACTTTGCGTCTTTGGTTGAGATTCGAAAATTGGGGGTTTCTTTTTGTCTCTTCTTTTTGCGTAGTTTAGATCACCTGATTTTTTTTTTTTTTTTTTTTTTTGCTTGCAATTACATTCATACTGGATTTGAGAATCGATTTTAGTTAGCATCTGTTTTGGGATTTTGGTTGGGGGTTTCAACTTTTTTCTTGGGGGGTTTCTGTTTAGTTTGTTGGTTTTGATGCTTTTGATCTCGATGGTGTGGGATGAAGTCGTTGAATCTTGTTCTGATTTTCTTTCGTTTGGGGTTAATGGTGATCATAGCTGCTGATATTTGGGCGGTAATTTAGAATGGCGAATGAGTTTGGAGAATCAACAAGCGTGCCACATCAAAATCCCTCTTGGTCCAGTAATAGTGACAGCACTAACAATGATACTGGTGATTTTGAATGCAATATTTGCTTCGAGTTAGCTCAAGATCCAATTATCACTCTTTGTGGCCACCTCTTTTGCTGGCCCTGTTTGTATAGATGGCTGCATCATCACTCGCAATGTCAAGAATGTCCTGTTTGTAAGGCTCTTGTTCAGGAGGAGAAGTTGGTTCCTCTTTATGGTAGGGGCAAGGTACCGTCTGACCCGAGATTAAATAGTTATCCTGGTATCGATGTTCCGAGTCGCCCTGCTGGGCAAAGGCCTCAAACAGCACCTCCCCCTGTTGCTAATGACTTTGCAAACTATGGTTTTGGATTCACTGGTGGATTTATGCCGATGGCAACAGCAAGGATTGGAAACTTCACTTTGGCTACTGCTTTTGGTGGTCTGATCCCATCTTTATTCAACATCCAGTTTCATGGATTTCCTGATGCCACAGTTTATGGAACTACTTCTGGTTACCCCTATGCATTCAACACATTCCATGGGGGTCATGGCCACCATTTTCCACAACCACCGAGCCGAGGTCAGCATGCTGATAATGTACTGAAAAACCTCCTTATACTCGTTGGTGTCTTTGTAATTCTTGCCTTGCTTTGGTGGTGAAATGATCTTTCATTTCAATGGAAATAGCACAAGTGTAGAGATTTCATTTAGTGCTTACGAATTAGGTTAGCTAATACTGCGATCATATGTATGCTTGAATCTTGATATTAATTCTTGTTATTGATATCCCAAAGAACCTCTGGATGTTTCTTTCTTTCGTACAGACCAGCCCATATTCACATCCTGCCACTGGAAACATCTTTACCCCAACAGTAATAAAGTTCAGCTATAATTTATTTCAGCTAAGATTTCCTATGTATGATCCAGTGATTACTCTATATCTTCATGTGATTGTGCAATGCATCTTATCATAAAAACTACTTGAGGAAATTTATCAAACTGAAAATTTTGATATTTACTCGAAAGAAATTTCTTTACTTCAAGCTCATTTGGCAGCCTGCTGATATTAGTAGACATGGCTGCCCCTTTTACTGGATTGTGGTTGGAAGGATCTGCTTATTAATGTACTGTAAAGTTTGCTAGACGACTTGATGGTTTGTTGCCATGAAAGATCAGAGTGCTGTTCATTTTTGGAGTGTTACTTGATTGCTTAGTTCCTTATTGTCTCTTCTTTCATTAGGTTTGATCTTTGTGTGTTTACATTGGCTTTTAGTTCTGAACTGAAGCTTGGTTTGCTGTCCTAGAATTACAATGGACTTTGCATTTGAAATTGAGTTGTATTTCCAATCTGACATCAGAATTGGAAATGAATGAAATCAATTCATCATAGTTACTGTCACTATCAGTTTTCAGCATACAGAGATAATTTACTGGAGATTAGACGTGGAGCTAGAAATTTTCACACGAACAGTAAACTTCTAACTTTCTATATATATATATATATAGGGGAGGTCGATTGCTCCCTTCCTTCCTTCTTCACTCTTGTTCAAATACACAGACGTCAAATAGAGATGAATTAACAAAATGTATGTAGAGAGGGTGTACTGTGAAATCTTTTCAATGAAAATGAAATGTATTGTGAAATCTATAGATGTAAAGTCATTCGTATTAAATACATTTATTATTGATGTCAACTACAAGAATGGCGAAAAATAAAATAGCAATTTTGTGTGTGTAATGTCCATACTACACATGTTAAATAATTATAGAATGTCGCTATCAAAAGTCGGGTGATGCCCTTTAATACTTGTTTTTTTTCTAATCCTAGTCAATAACTACCATTAGTAAATATTTAAACGCTATAAAAAAATGAGTAAATATTTAAACCAATAATTTCAGTCACATATATTTAAAATTTTTCTTTCCATTATAATATAATCGTTAAATCGTTTCTAAATTTTCGAATATGATTAGCTAGCTTTACTAGAGTTCTTGAACTAGAAGAATTCTAGATCCTTCCATTCCACATACATATTCGACTGAGAAACTGTTCCCTAGGCCGTGGGCTTTGTTTATGAGCTTTTGTATGTCTTAGGGCAACCAGATAAATGGCCAAAAAAAAATAGCTGATTTGAAAAATGGCGAATCGTATTTCCAATTTGATAAATGGCCAAATCCTATTTTTAGTAAACTATTTTGGCATGAAATTGGACGAAAATACCCTTTAACAAATCTTAAATCTGAAAATAAAATAAAACAAATACACTATAAATAAGGGAGAAAATCTAGCTTATGAAATGGAATATAAATTGGCAACCTAAATTTAAAACAAGAGATTTGAATTCAAAAAAAGAGAAAAAATAGGTGGACTTAAATTTAAACAGTGTATATCAAAAGAAAAAATGAAAGAACAACTTCAATTAAAAAAAAATCCAGATTCAAAGAAGAATTAAAATATAATCAGAATTAAAGTATAATCAGAAAAAAATCTAGATTCACCTAAAATATGGGATGAACACCTAAAATATCAGAATTAAAGTATAATCAGAAAAAAAAAATGAAAAAATTGATACACAATTTCAAACAATAGCTTCCTTACCCATTGATTCATCTAGCAAATCAAAACTAATCGAAATTCAAATGAAATGGAATATAAATCTGACAACCTAAATTTAAAACAAAGATTTGAATTCAAAAAAAGAGAGAAAAAATAGGAGGACTTAAATTTAAACAGTGTATATCAAAAGAAAAAATGAAAGAGCTTACCAAATTCAATAACAATGAAGAACAACTTCAATTAAAAAAAAATCCAGATTCAAAGAAGAATTAAAGTATAATCAGAAAAAAATCTAGATTCACCTAAAATATGGGATGAACACCTAAAATATCAGAATTAAAGTATAATCAGAAAAAAAAAATGAAAAAATTGATACACAATTTCAAACAAACCTCTGGATTGGTAGCTTCTTGGAAAAAACCCTAAGGCATAATTACTCTCTTGGGAACAAACTCACGTTCCAAAAAAAACCCTTTCCCCTTCCTCATTTCAAACCCTTCCAACTTACCGTTCGCGAGAGAACCCCTTCCCCTTCCTCCATCATTCGAACCTCTAAGACAAACCCTTTCATCGTTCTACCATCAGTCTTCTTCTACATTCATTGATTCTTCCATACTTCTTCACAGACGCCTTCAAGCTTCATCTCATAACCAAGATTCTCGACAAGATTACACTGTATCTACATGGACAGTCGAAGAACATTCAGAGAAGCTCGAGTGAGTTTTGTCGACATCCAGGATGCTTCAATTTCTGCTAATTTTTTCTGTTTATATAGATATGAAACATTTTTTACTTACAACTAGGACCCACCGTTGAATAATAAAATGAAGATGAAGAGAGAGATGATCGTGTAACTAAAAATCCCTTGATTCATGGAATGAGATGTTATAGATTATTTTTGAAAAAAATAAAAAATAAAAGATACGGCTGCACAAATATAGGATAGACGTGGGGGGTGGCTGAAGGGCAAAAAAGTAAGTTTATATAGCACGAAAATAGGCTAGGAAAACTGGTTTGGCCATTTTTCATTAAAAAATACGGTTTGGCCATTTTTTGAAATTACGTTGTAATTTCTGGCCATTTATGAGGATTTCCCTAAAATTAAGTGATCATATTTCTATTTCAAAAAAAAAAAAAAAATCTGAAATATGATCTTTTTTTTTTTTTTTCGAGTTCAACCACATTTGGGTAGGAGAATTCGAACCTCTGACGTTGTGGTCAAGGGTACATGCCAATTACCACTGAGCTATAATTCACTTTAGTCCATAAATTATGTAATTGAAATTTAGATGATGAGTACACAAGTTTTTATCAAAGTGAGCATAACACAATGGTAACTGACTTGTATTTCTTTCCTTGATGTCGGAGGTCTAAATTTCCATATTCTCACATTTGTTATGAAAAAAAGTGAATACATGTAATACACGAGTATTTGAATGAATAGATTATGTCCAACAATTTATTTAAAAGGAATATATTCTCTTCAGTTCTAATTTATTATCAATTGATTTGTTGAATAGATTAAGTAATATTTCTAGGCTTGTGACATCGTTGATACATTTCAAACTCACATTTGGAACTCGTTTCCTATTCATGTTATTTCCTTTTCATTGCATACGTGTGATTTTCAATTTTTAGACTTTTGATATTCTCAAACTCCACATTTCAACATATTTGAATTCAAAAGAATAAAGACCTTAGCCAAATACCACAAAAAAATAAGAGTGTTTTTGAGAGTGATTTTAGCCAAAAGTACTTATGATTTTGATGGAGAAATATTTTTGAGCACCAGGGTGGAGCAAAGTTATTATTATTATTATTTTAAGTACAAAAATTATAAGGACATGAGAATTTGAACTTCCAACCTCAAGACAATGAGTGCATACCAATTATTACCAAGCTATGCTCAAGTTCACCAAAAAGTTACTCTCTTCGACAGTTCATGTTAGCTTTAGAACATTATATAAAAACATTAAAATTTTGAAGTTTTCTCTCTACTTTACTTTCTTTGGATCCTTTATAAGAAAATTACCAAGCTCCACTTCTGGTTAAGCATGACAAAAATACACATTCAAACATATCCTACGAATCCATTTAAAATGGAAATTGTAATACATTTTTATTCAAATGTTCTCTTCTATTATTGATGGAGTATTCATCCCCACTCATTACTTGATAACACATTTAAATGTATAATCATTTCAAATCTAACAAATTTAAAGAAACTAAATGATAAAAAAATATATTTTCATGCATATGTATATAGGAAAAAAAAAAAAAAGATGCATTGTCCTATTCCCATAAAATGATTATAAACAGAAGGGAGCATGCTCTTTTTGGTACAAATGTGAAAGCTCTAAAAAGCAAGACCACAAGAGGGAAAATTCAAAGACATTGCTTTTAATTCCATACATTTTCAAGTACAATTCTACCTCCCATTTAATGTGTCCTTTTCTTTTTGGCTCTCATCCTTTATGCAATAGTTGTTTTTAAGGTACATTTTGTGTACACCTCATGATAGAAAATATGGAATGACACTTGCCCACTTCTTTTTTTAAACATAGTTCAATTATATTATATAATGCATTCTCTTTAAATCACTTCTTCAAAATTTCTTTAAAAAAAAAAAATCACTTCTTCAAAATAATAATAAAGTAACCAAAGTGAGCATAACTCAATAGTAATTGACATTTACTCTTGACTAGGAAGTTAGATGTTCGAATCTCTCCACTTTCAATGTTGTTGAACTTAAAATAATAACAACACCAACAAAAGTATTCTTTTTAAAAAAAAAAAATATTAAGTATACATTTGAATGGTTCGAAAATATATTTCCAACTTTTTAAAATAGAAATTTAGTGAAAAAAAAAAAAGAAAGAAAAAGGATAACTATTCTTGTTCTTTATTAGTATGTTTTTACGAAATAATTATTTTTAGGACAAATAAAACTAACCTTTTTTCTTGGGAATAAATAAACTTAAAAAAAAAAAAAAAAAAAAAAAAAAAAAAAAAAAAAAAAAAAACTCACAATTTGTTCAGGAGTCATTCCTTTATCATAAAATGAAACTCATTTTGGAACCCAATGGTCTCAAATACACAAGCTATCTTATGATAAAGCTCTTTGGGCTAAAACATGTGCAAGAGCATTCCTCTCCCACATGATGTGCTTAAAGGAATCGATATGCAAGACCCACATGTCGAACATGGTTAAAAGTCAGTCTTAGTGATCTGACAGTGTCAAGTAGAAGGACCGTTGCTTAACAGATAAAAATTACTCTAGAGATAACAGACTAATCTTCTCTAAGAACTCACATTGACGAAAATGTTTGACACCTTGATCTCAATCAACAAAGCTAATGTTCTTAATAAGATACAACAATACATTTTGTCATTTTCGATCTTTCTCATTTAGATCTATGTCAATCCTATCGAAAAGATGGATAAATTGAATTCCACTTAGGTTTTAGGTATATTTAACCTTTAAAAAGAATTTTTTTTTTCCTTAGAAAAAGAGGCAAGGTGAAGTAAATGAGATTCAAAACCATAATAAATGAGTCAAAGAGTAAAGACGTATATTTCAAAAAAAAAAAAAAAAGAGTAAAGACGTGAAAACGAAACGTGTTGAATTTAAATGATGAGTGAACCGACGATTGTTTATTTTATTTTATTTTATTTTATTTATTTATAATTTTGGGTGAGGGTGATTTAATTGAATTAAATGAAGAAAAAGAAAAATAAAAAATGAATGAATATAGAGAGTGGGGCCGTAATTATTTGGAAGAAATGGGAAATGAAAGGCAGAACATGCCGTGTGAATGTGTGGAATAAAATAATAAATGAAAGAAAACGATAATAGTGTCTCATACTCTTCTCTATAAATTTCTCCTTCATGTTTTACCCATGCTTCAAATACTAATTTTAATTTCTATCATTTATTATTATTATTATTATTTTTGAGTTCAACAACATTTGGAGATGGGGAGGTTCGAACCTCTGACCTATTGGTCGAAGATACATATCAATTACCGTTGAACTATGCTCGAACTTCTATCATTTATATTTCAATTCAAAAACAAAAAAAGTTATACATCACCTACTTTAATTATATGATCCGTATTTGATTTGTAAGTTTGGAATTTGCAAAAATAGTTATGTGATATATATTCAATGTCAGTCTCATAAATATAACTCAACTGACATAAAACTTGTATTAATGATCCAGCAGTATGTGGTTTAAATCTCTTCCCTCACATGTTGTAAAAAAAAATGTATTTTTGTGAGATTAGTCGAGGTGTGTGCAAGCTTGCTCGGACACTCACAGATATAAAAAAATGTATATTTTATAACCTTGAAATTATATCAACTAATTGTAATTTTTGTACAGAAGAGTGTGGTCAAAATAAAATAAATTTGATAGTTTGAAGATAGGTTAAATTATTATAAGTTGGGTTAATATTGTGTCTTTAAATTTTCAATTTTATATCTAATAATTATATTGATACGCAAATTGCTAACCGCAAGTGTACGGGCCCAAGTTATAATATAGTGATTGAAAATCGAATGTCGTCCTCTGGATTGGTTTTCTAGTTCCCCTAATTACTAAAGGTATATTCGCCCAATTTTATTTAGAGAAAATAATTGAGAAATATGCAAATCAATTAAAAACTAATCAAAGCAATAAAATGTGGAAACTCAATGGAGAAAGGCCTTAGGGAATTGACTTCACCTATTAGATGCATGAATTAGTTTAACGAATAATTAAGAACAAATTCGTAACAAGTTTATAAACCAAGGATTATGAATAATTAAAAGCCTCTCCCGAGTGCAATTAATCCTTTAAGCGAATTAAGAAATTGATATCCCTATCTAATTTCAACAATAAGCCTAAGCAATAAGAACAATCCTCATGACGATTTCTCAAGCAATTCCAAATCTCCCGATTAACGAATTACCTAAGTCATGCAATTGAGAGTCTAATCTAAACTACCCTCTCCCGAGCGATTAGTTCAGAAACAACAACATACAATCTGTGATCAAAAGATTATAAGCATTAATCAAACAATTGCATAAATAAACCGCGTTACGAAACGTCCTAAAAAGCCGTAAATTAATCCATACAAACTAATGGCTACATCAAGCCCCTAAGAAACGAAATCTAGCTACTCATGATCTCTAAAATACAAGCGAAATTTGTCACAAACATGCTACAAATCAATACAAGAAATAAGGGAGAAAGATTAAACTCGTTGGCCGTGATTCCCGTGCGTTCCCGTCACGAACCTCTCGATCCAAGCTCCCAAAATCAAGCTCCCCCGCTCTCTGCCTTGTTCTGTCCGTTTTCTCTCTCTAGAAGTCGTTTTTCTCTCTCCAAAACCGCCCCCCTAATCAGATGGCATCGCAAAATATATATACTGCTGATTCTGTGTGACAGCGTTGAGACGCTGAGGACATAGCGTCGCGACGCTGTCGCGCGTACGCCCTAATTAAATCTGGAAAGTTCGCAGCGTCGAGACGCTGTGGAGGTAGCGTCTCGACGCTGCCTCGAATTTGCGCGCGTGCTGACTTGCGCCCAGCGTTGAGACGCTCCAATGGCTAGCGTCTCAACGCTAGGCCTTTAATTGATCTTCCTTTCCTATTTTCTTGGCCCGAACTTATTCTTTAGCTCCTAAATCATCGGTAAAGCTCAAAAATGTCGATTTCCATTGAAATACTTGATTCCTACAAAACAAAACCAAATAGAGATAAAAATGGCCAAATAATACTCAAGACTAACGATAAAATCATCTAAAATATGGCACAATAAATTGTGCTATCAAATACCCCCAAACTTAAGCATTTGCTAGTCCCGAGCAAAGTATGAATCAAGCCAAGTAAGAATCAAAATAATCTGTCTACAAAAATACTTGAGGAAGTGTTGCTACTGACTCTTGCCTCAGGAATCCCAAATCACAGATAAATCACACTGAAACATTAATGATTAAACACATTCGTCATGATAAGCCTCATTTAATTCATTCATCTCTCACGTGTGTGTGTGACTAGTCCTCCCTATCTCAGTCCTTTTAAGCCCGGAACAGTTTTATGCAGCCCTTCGCTCGTTTTCCCCCTACTCTGGTCCTAAGTCCCAATCATCAAGCCTCTCCACACTCAAGATGGTAATATGCCACTAGGGTGCCTAAATGGGGTATACAACCCCCAAACTTTGAGTTTTTTTCATAATCAACAGTGGTGGTCACTAGCTTTCACACACCTATTGTAGGGACCCTTAACCTGAGTTTTCTCTGGTTGGCCTAACTGATCACAACAGGGGTAGCTCTTTTTGACCTTAATTAAATTTTTTCCTTATTCAACTCATCATTTTTCTCTTTTCTTTCATTCATTTTTTTTTTTTTTTTAACATGCAAAATATGGCATCATTTTCTCCTAAGTGTAACATTACTAACTATCATGCAGATTAACCATCAAATCAGTCCCTAAACCTTTCGAGGTGACAACAAGATCTAGATCACATAACTCTATTCTAGGCTCGCCAAACTAAGACAGGAGACTACGTGCTCAAATGGTGCAAGAGATTCATGAAATAAAATCAACCTGTCTTGAATCCTGTTTTTAATTATTGATGCACAGAATAACTTACCTGTTTTCTGAAATTAGGTATCCTCATCGGCTGTCATAATCAAAACAACACACTCAAAGAAAACACATCTCAGACAGATAAAACAATCAACCCAGATCTCAATGGAAAGAAATAATGATTCAAAATGATAACCTGAATATAATCACAAAAAAAATACACCTGATAATCCAACAAAATGGTCAAAGGAGATATAACAAATAATAATTACAGCCCAAAAGTAAAAGCAAATACTTTCCACCCCCAAACTTAAAAAGTACATTGTCCTCAATGTAAAATAATAAGATATATACAGACCAATATGAGAACAAATACAATGAAAAAAAAAGAATGAGGAGGAAAGAAACAACCGTGTGCAGGGGGAAGGCGGCAGAGCATCACTCGTCCTCGTCCTCAGGCGACTCGTACGGTGGTAAAGGTGGCGGTAAAGGCTGACCCGTACTCATAGCTACCTGACACTGATAGGTGTGGGCATGCATGCTCGTGGAGTAGAGGAAATGACGACGATCTCTACGCCTCTCTCTCTGGTGCTCGCGCTGCTGGCTCTGGATCCCCTGCTGGAGAGCCTGGAACTCCAGGCGGTGGCTCTGCAACTCCATACGCAGCTGCTGCAGCTGCTCCTCGATGGAGGGACGTGGAATCTCCTGCTCCTGCTGCTCAGGATCTGCACGCTGCTCGTGCTGCTCAGGATGTTGTGGCGGTGCATGGATAGGGAGAGCTGGCTGCGCGCCCTGTGGTCCAGGTCCTCGGTAGCGACTGATGAAGTTCTTGTCAATTAGCGCTCCGGGATGAACCAACTCCTCTTGGGCGTCCCACACGACACCAGCAGCTCGGCAAAGGGCTGTGATCAGTGAAGGATGCCCTAGCCCTACTGTCGTGTAACGTCGGCGAATGTGGCGTATGGACTGATGGATGACTTGGCCGACATTAACTGAGCGACCTGTGGCGATAGCGAAAAGTAGGATGGCACGACTCTTGGTAACGTCGCTTAGATGCGCCACAGGCATCAACTTGGCACAGAGGAAGGTGTGCCACGCTCTGTAGTCTACGAACAAATCAGTGGTCTTGAATCTCACCACCTCTGCGCCAGTCATAATCCATTCGGCCCCTGGCCTACAAATTGTCTGAATGACTTCGTTAACGTCCAATTGGCCATGTAAGTAGGTACTATATTCATCCCTCTCAAAGTCGGGCAAACTATAAAACCTATTGATGGTGAGGGGGTCGTAGGGGACACGGTGTCCTCGAACAAAGGATGAGGAAGAAGAGTCTTCCATGTTGGCATAAAATTCCCTCACTATAGTCGCTACCCCAGGCGCAGGATGATGAACAAAGTCGCCCCAACCCCGCGCAACAATGTTGTTCACTAGGTTTGGTTGCATCTCGGGATCAGGGCTAAAACCACGCTCAGGAATAAAATTCCTACCCTCCACATATTTGTCAAACCTCGCTGAGGCTTCAGCACTAATGAACCTATCTTGGTCAAAAGGGGGAGGGGAGGAGGAAGAAGATGCAGCATGTCTCCTAGACCTTTTATGCATTGTGACTAATGGAAAGGTACGAAAAATCTAGGAGGTGAATATTTCTATCAACAGTCCCAAGCCACCAAACACTCCACAAACTACAAAGATAGCCCGTCCGCCTCAGAAATAAAGTCACAACAGCAGCAACAGAGCTCAACAACAACAGCAGTAGAGTCCAAAAAGCACTAAACAATGAAAAAAAAACCTAATAAAACTTCACCAAGAAGGCACACAATGATGCTTGAATGATACCCAATACCCAACACTAGCACAACACCAAAATTCAGAAGCAAAGTAGCGAATATGGGTGCAAATAGACAAAAATCAGCAGCTACAAATCCTCAAAATGCAATCCAACACCCAATAACAGCAGCAAACAACTTCAATATTTAGCTCAACACACCACACAGCGACAAGAAAGCAATTTTCAGCTCCAAAATCATATAATCCAACCTCTAAATCAACTGAAATGAAAGCTATAGTAAGGAAAGGAGCTGAAATTAGCAAGAAGATACCCAAAACGCATAACCCGCGGCTCAAAGAGGGAATAAAATCGCCCAAACTTGCTGAAAACGTGAAAAACACCGACACCCACGGCCATAAGAGGTTGAAAACGCTGAGAGTAGGCCGCAAGCATGCTGAAACCGGTGGAAAACGAACCAAAACTCACCCAAACTCGCGGCGAATGGATGAACCACACTGAAAACCAACAAACCCACGAGCTTTTTCTGCAAAAATCGGCAAGAAGAGGACCAAATTTAAGAGTGTGAGCAAGAAATTTGATGAAGAACACTAAGAATCGAGTAAAAAAAACGCTGGGAGATGAGAAAGATGGCTGACGGCGGCTAGGGCTTGAAGAAACACACAAAAACGCCCAAAATCGCGATTCTGGAAATTTTAGTTCCAGAATCGCGACGCTAAGGTGCATAGCGTCGCGACGCTATTACCTTATTAGCCCAAAACGCGCGTTTTCGATTTTTTTTTTTTTTCGAAATAGATCCCAGTTTTTTTTTTCTTTTTTTTCTGGTTTTTTTTTTTTCTTTTTCTCTTTTTTTTTTTCATCGCTCCTTTTCCTTCTTCATTAAAAATATATCTTCACCTACATCAAAAAGAAAGAAAAAGTAAGAAAATAATGAAGAAAGAATCGAATCTCACGAAAAATAAAAACATAAAAAAAATAAAAACACTTGGGTTGCCTCCCAAAAGCGCTTGTTTAACGTCATTAGCTCGACGTGTTGACCGTGTATGCTTCAAGGAGGTCTATTGTCACAGGCTCCACCAACGGTGCTCTTGCTTGCACCTTTTCTATAACCTACCATCATAACTTCAGAACAATCTGTAGAGACTCCAACTGCTTTGAAAATTTCTTTTTCATGTAAAACTCGCACAGTCAGCTCCCTACGCTCGATGTCAATAATAACTCGCCCAGTTGCGAGGAATGGTCTCCCTAAAATAACAGGCACTAACGGATTTTCCTTTACATCCATCACAAAGAAGTCAACAGGCAGAAAAAATTTCCCTACTTGGATCAAAACATTCTCTACTACTCCGTATGGACTAACTACAGATTGGTCAGCTAACTGGAGTTTCATTGCAGTAGGTTTAATCTCTCCTATGTTCAACTTTTTACATAAGGATAAAGGAATTATGTTAATACTAGCGCCTAAATCACATAAAGCACGAAAAGAATGAGTACCAAAGTTGCATGGAAAAGAAAAACTCCCTGGATCAGCAAGTTTGTCAGGTACATTCTTTTGAAGTCGGGCACTGCATGTAGAGGTGAGGAATATAGTTTCCACTTTCTTTTCCTTCTTTTTCCTCGAAAGCCATTCCTTCATGAATTGTACATATCTGGGCATTTGCTCCAAAGCCTCTGCAAACGGTAAATTAATATTTAAACTCATAAAGATATCAAGAAACTTCTTAAATTGAGTTGAATAATTCTTTTTCTTCTTTTTCTTAGGCTTTGGAACCAGAACAGTAGGAGTAGGTATAAGAGGGTCAGAAGTAAGCGTCTCAGCTTCGTTTGAGGATGAACCCTCTTTAACTTCTTCCTTAGTGACTTCAGGCTCATGAATCTCCCGCGCCTTAGTTACTTGAACTTCCTCCATTTGATGCACTGTGATGGCCTTGCAATACTCCATTTGGGTTTTCTCTGGCTCAGCTGTGGCTTTACCTTTCTGCATAGTGTTTACAGCATTCACCAATTGACCCAACTGAGTTTCAATGTTATTAATTGCTGCACTGTGGCCTGTCACCGTGGTATTTATTGCTATCACAGCTTCCTCCAATTTGCTAGTTCTATTGCTGGACTCTGCAATAAAAGCTCGAATTGTATCCTCAAGAGAAGGTTTATTTTCAGCCTTTTGAGATGAGTATCCAGGAGGGTTCAAGATATTCTTAGTGTTAGCATATGAGAAATTTTCATGATTTCTAACATTAGGGTGGTAGTGTGTGGGTGCAGAATTATGGTGTCCCCTGTAGTTAGAATTTCTATCAACATAATGAACCTGTTCTGTAGTGGTCTCCTCTTGAGACTGAGATGCAAGAGCAGCTGACTCAATAGATTGTGCGCTCCTTGTACCTGAGAATTTCAAGAAGGCATTAGCAAGGGAGGACATCTGGGCTTGAAGAGAACTTACATTGTCAATCTCATAGATCCCAGCTGCAATCTTCTTAGGTGCAGACCGCTCAGTTGGCCACTGGTAACTGTTTGTGGCCATATCCTCTAGTAATGTACGTGCGTTCTCTACGGTCTTGGACAACAGAGTTCCACCTCCAGCTGCATCGACAATGGTTTTAGTATTTGGATTTAAACCATTGTAAAACAATTGGATCTGCAGCCAATCAGGGTATCCATGCTGAGGGCACTTCCTCAGTAACTCCTTATAGCGCTCCCAAGCCTCAAATAATTGTTCATCGCCTAGCTGCTGGAATGTCCCAATCTCAGTCCTAAGCTTGACTGTCTTTGCAGGTGGGAAATATTTGGCAAGAAAAGCCTGAACCAACGCGTCCCACGTAGTAATACTCCCAGGTGGAAGTGATCGGAGCCAGTCCCTCGCTTTGTCCTGCAAAGAAAAAGGAAACAATCGTAAGCGTATGGCATCTTCAGAAACACCATTCAACTTCACAGTTCCACAAATATCAAGGAAAGATTTTAAATGAGAGTTAGGGTCTTCAGAGGGAAATCCTCTGAATGCACTATCTCTCGCCATCTGGATGAGGCCAGTTTTGAGCTCGAAATTATTCGCATTGATTGGCGCGTAGACTATTCCAGATTGTTGATCAGGAAAAGTAGGCTGGAAATAGTCCCGTATTGGCTTCTGCTCATCTTGTGGATTTGGATTGGCCATGGATGCAAGTCTTTCCCTTTTCTCCTTCCTGTTCTTTTTGCAAGTCTTTTCTATTTCAAAATCAAAGGGCACTAGCAGAGCGTCCTTGTCTTTTCGCATACAAAATCACAACCTAAAAAAAAACAAAACAAAAACAAAAACCAAAAAAAAAAAAAAAACAAAAACAACAAAAAGACACAAAACAAAAAGAAAAATAAGAAAACACAATAAAATACACTCTAAAGTAAGACCAAGCAAATTCCCAAAATATTAAGCAAACTAAATAATTGCCAATCCCCGGCAACGGCGCCAAAAACTTGATACGCAAATTGCTAACCGCAAGTGTACGGGCCCAAGTTATAATATAGTGATTGAAAATCGAATGTCGTCCTCTGGATTGGTTTTCTAGTTCCCCTAATTACTAAAGATATATTCGCCCAATTTTATTTAGAGAAAATAATTGAGAAATATGCAAATCAATTAAAAACTAATCAAAGCAATAAAATGTGGAAACTCAATGGAGAAAGACCTTAGGGAATTGATTTCACCTATTAGATGCATGAATTAGTTTAACGAATAATTAAGAACAAATTCGTAACAAGTTTATAAACCAAGGATTATGAATAATTAAAAGCCTCTCCCGAGTGCAATTAATCCTTTAAGCGAATTAAGAAATTGATATCTCTATCTAATTTCAACAATAAGCCTAAGCAATAAGAACAATCCTCATGACGATTTCTCAAGCAATTCCAAATCTCCCGATTAACGAATTACCTAAGTCATGCAATTGAGAGTCTAATCTAAACTACCCTCTCCCGAGCGATTAGTTCAGAAACAACAACATACAATCTGTGATCAAAAGATTATAAGCATTAATCAAACAATTGCATAAATAAACCGCGTTACGAAACGTCCTAAAAAGCCGTAAATTAATCCATACAAACTAATGGCTACATCAAGCCCCTAAGAAACGAAATCTAGCTACTCATGATCTCTAAAATACAAGCGAAATTTGTCACAAACATGCTACAAATCAATACAAGAAATAAGGGAGAAAGATTAAACTCGTTGGCCGTGATTCCCGTGCGTTCCCGTCACGAACCTCTCGATCCAAGCTCCCAAAATCAAGCTCCCCCGCTCTCTGCCTTGTTCTGTCCGTTTTCTCTCTCTAGAAGTCGTTTTTCTCTCTCCAAAACCGCCCCCCTAATCAGATGGCATCGCAAAATATATATACTGCTGATTCTGTGTGACAGCGTTGAGACGCTGAGGACATAGCGTCGCGACGCTGTCGCGCGTACGCCCTAATTAAATCTGGAAAGTTCGTAGCGTCGAGACGCTGTGGAGGTAGCGTCTCGACGCTGCCTCGAATTTGCGCGCGTGCTGACTTGCGCCCAGCGTTGAGACGCTCCAATGGCTAGCGTCTCAACGCTAGGCCTTTAATTGATCTTCCTTTCCTATTTTCTTGGCCCGAACTTATTCTTTAGCTCCTAAATCATCGGTAAAGCTCAAAAATGTCGATTTCCATTGAAATACTTGATTCCTACAAAACAAAACCAAATAGAGATAAAAATGGCCAAATAATACTCAAGACTAACGATAAAATCATCTAAAATATGGCACAATAAATTGTGCTATCATATATCTCTTAAATTTAAAAGTGTCCAATAAGACCTTTTAATTTTTTTTTTTAGAATATTATATGACCTTTTAATTTTGTGTCTGATAGGTTTTTGAAATTTTATAAATTTTCTAAAAATTCAGGAATGTATATTAAACATTAAATTGCAAGGTTAGAGTTCCGCTTTAGACAAAATTTAATTTTGATTTGTGCTAATATATCTAGGGATTATTAAAAATGTTAAAGAGATCGAACGCTTATTAAACACAAAATTGAAAGTTTAAGAATATAATAAACACAGAATCGAAAATTTAGAGACCTGTTATACACTTTAAAATTCACAAATCTATTATACCCAATCATAAAAATTTAAACATCTAAACTTAGTAATTTAACCTAGAAAATAAGACAAATGGAAATTGAGGGGGAAAAACACTATTTTTGACATAAAGGCTATTTTTGGACATTACTTGAAACTACCATTTCAATCTCATTTAATGATCTATTCATTTTACAAATAGAGAGTTTCATGAAATAGAATCCAACATATTTTACAATCATTTGACAAATCATAACACACTAATTGCTTATTAGCTGAGTTAATAATTGGGTGCAATAATTTTCAATTAATGAAAAGAGAAAAAGGAATTAGAAAATAATAATAATAATAATAATAATAATAGGGAAAATTGGTGAATTGAAGAGTTTTGGCATGTGAGGCACATGGTTTTGTTCAATGAAAGCCTCCAAATAATGGGGGGAGTGTTTGGTTACACCCCACACTTTGTCTTAAGACCCAAACAACCCCTTTCTAATCATCTCTTTAGTCTTCACTTCCACACATGCATTGCATTTTATTACAATTTTGCTCCAATCAATTTATTGTGTTGGTTTTTTTTTAATAATTATATGTTTTCTTTTTTTTTTTTTTTTTTTGGGTTAAGATATATGAAAACCATTTGATTGACAAAAGATTTGATTTTATTGGTTGATTTATTCCTATGTTTACCTATTTTAGTTTTAAAATTGAGTGAGAAATCATTTATAACTATTTTCACTTGATTTTATTCAAAATCACTTAAATAAAATTATTCTTCTTCCTTAAAACCCTACCAACATTGTATTGATGTTGCAAGAAAAACTATCACGTAATTCTTTCTAAACAAGTAGAGAAAAATAAAAGAAAACAAGAAGATGAAAAATTGTTCATATTTATGAAAAATTGCCATTGTCTATTTGATTCCAACCTTCTTTCTAATTTACATTAATTCTTACCCTTAAAGAACTCTTATGCATGTGTGATCGTGATGCATTTACGATTCTAAATGAAATTCTAATAAAGATACTAAATTGATTCACTTGTAAAAATTCAGGATTTTAATCAGGTATGGTATACTTTATTTTTGGATTAGAAAAACATAGATATAAGATTAATGGCTTGATCAATTAATTAGCAAGAAGCTATATGTTCAAATGGTTTAAAATAAGTCTTCAAAATACATATTACATGTACATACATAGCAAATCGTAATTGTCTCACATGTGGATACCCAATAAGAACAGTTGCTCGCTTTCTTTCTTAATAAAGTTTGATTCCTTTTCTCAATAAAAAAAAAAAAAAATCGTAACTGTCTCACATTGCTTAGATTACATGCCCAACACTAATATATAAGAGTATGTCTTACAAGTTATGTTAGAAAGTCGATTATCAAATTTGACCAATACTAGCTTTCAAAATAGTGCAACACAGGCACATTTGTTAAACATGAATATGAGCATAGCTTAGGTCTCATTTGATAACTATTTGATTTTTTATTTTTTTAAAATTAATCTTATAAACATTACTTCCATGTTTTGTTATTTACTATCTAAAAATGTTTTCAAAATCCAAGTCAAGTTTTGAAAATTAAAAAAATATATATATCTTTAAGAAAATTGAAAACAATAAGAAAGGAACTATAAGAATTTAAGCATAAAATTTAAAAACCAAATGGTTATCAAACGAAAACTGAGTAGTTAATGCACTATTTTCCTTCATCGAAATTAGAAGTTCAAATCTCAAACATTCACATTTGTTAACCATATCAAATCTTTAAAGTATATATATTTTTTTTCTATAGTCATGCTCTTGACATATTTTGTTATTTTTCTCATATATAATTATTGACACACGTCTTCCAATATCAAGTAATTAATAAGAAAGCATGTTGGAAAAGGAAAACAGAAAAGTTATTAATTTTTAAAAACATATTCAAGCAATTCGGGAAAACTTTTAAATTGGTAAAGAGAGACAGCGATCCTAATTGTTGGAGTAAAAATAATGCATAAATTTTAGAATAATAATAAAATCTGATTTGTTGCCATTACAAAAAATAGCCTCATAAAGTAATGTTTTTGGTGGTAATAAATTAAATTAAAGTTGTTGAATGAATCACAAGTAGGACAAGGAAAACTATCGCTATTGATCTTTCCCTTTTTGTCACGTCTTTGTTTCGCAGTCACTTTCCCTTCTTTATTATTATTATTATTATTATTATTATTTTATACGCAATCAATTTACCAATCTGGTTAAATTAACATTATAATTTCAAATTTTCACTTTATTTCTTTATTCGAAAATTTAAAAGAACCAAAAATTAAACGATCAATCAAATTAATTACAAAATATTCCAACACAAACATGAAACCAAACTATGAGAATTGAAAAAAGTAAAAACTTGAATAATGAATATTGAAGATACGAGATTATAAAATAAATGCCTGCGTTAAACAAGACTAAAAAGAAAAGAAAAAAATAATAATAAATCCTGTATATATATTAAGAGGAGATATCAGCTTTTTTTTTTTTTTTTTTGTCGAATACTGCGAATGAGGCAAAGTTTTTCAAGGCCCATTAAATAAATGGAGGCCCAGCTAGGCATGTGGATCCCACGAGGAAAGCCACGTGTCAAGGAGAGGTAAAGAGTTGGTATGCATTGGGCAATAAGTGAAGAAAAGAGAAGGTGGGCCCCAAAAAGTTTGATGTGGCCGTTATTGTCAAAGGAAAATCAAAAGACCATTTGAAATTACCCATCTGTCCCCAAAATCAATGCTCCTCCTAACAATCTGGTAGGACTTGACTGACATTCAATGCTACCCTAAATATCCGGAGCGAATAGAAAAGAACACTCCAATTTTTTTAAACCTATTTTTTCCAAAATTTATTTATTTATGTTTCACTTTTTTAGTTTTTAATAATATATATATATATATATATATATATATATATATTTCTCAAAAAAAAATAATAATAATAATATATATATATATAGTTTACTCATCTTACCGACTCTATAGTCCAAAACTAACTAAATTCGACTTTATGAATATCATGTCACAACAACAAACTTGATCTTTTTTCTCTCCCAAGAATATACATCATTTTTTTGTCAAAATGAGCATAGATCAACGGTATTTGGCATATACACTTCTATGGTGGTTCTTACAATTTTTAAGTTAAAATACCATTTTGATCAATGTACTTAGGATTTTATTCCATTTGTAATGTACTTTAAATAAAGCTTAAAATTAGTCTCCACAATTAGTTAGAAGTTGACAACATGAACATAGCTTAACTAACATCTTGTACTAATGACTAAAAGGTTGGATCAAATCTCAACCCCACTTGTTGTTCAAAAAATAAAAATAAAAAATAATTATAATAATTTTCATGCATGGATTAATTTTAGGCTTTATTCAAAGTAAAAGAACTAAAATTAAACATTTAAAAGTATAGGGACTAAAATGCAATAAAATCTAAAATATGAGGACCAAAATACTATTTTAACCAAATTTTTATTGACTGTAAATCGAAATCCAAGTCTGTTACTCCCACATAATCCAAATTCAAATTTACCGATTGTAACCATACTACTAATTTTGTATATTAAGCTTTGTGACATTCTATTGGATCATCACTCCTACTCTATCTAAATTTAAGTTTGAAAATGTTTTAGAAATAAACTTGTAGATCACCTAAAACTATTATTGAACATGAACACGGTTTAGTGATGAAGACACCAACTCTTTTTTTTGAAGTCAGATGTTCTAATCAACCCCTAACATTTGTTGAACCAAAAAATGAAAAAAAAAAAATGTGAATCCAATGAAAATGAATAGCCAAGGTAGCCATCAAAAGTCAAAACTAGCACTTACTAAAACAAATCTCACTTGCCAAAGCGAGCTTAGCTCAGCGGTAATTGGCATGTACCCTCGACCATGAGGTCAGAGGTTCGAATCCACCCACCCCCAAATGTTGATGTACTCAAAAAAAAAAAAAAAAACAAATCTCACTTGATCACTAGAATATTTAATCATAGACTCAAATCTCTAAAAAAGTAATTTAACTAATTGAAAGCATTAATTTTGGCATTCATAAAAAAACATTAACTTCACCATTTATTACAGATCTCTAAAAAAGTAATTTCATTCATTGAAAACATTAATTTGACCGTTTATTTAAGTGTTCAATTTGAGGATATGATAATAGTATGATCTCTCACATCTTGCAACTATTAAATTAAAAAAATTATAATCATATCTGCAAGTGTTATTCAACACAGACAATTAAATTAATGGTATTCCAAAGAAAAATAAAATAATTGATTCTAAGTTAACTCAAATTTGTAGAAAAATGGGTTTCATGTGCTTTACAATGCATGTGTTAGGTTTTTGTGTTGTGGAATGAAATTTATAAAATATGTTATCATTTTTTTTAATTTATTCATTATCGAAAATAAAATTCATGATTTTTTTTAAAAGTTCAAAATGTTTGAGAGCAGGGAATTCAAACTTCTAAACTCTTGATTGAGGGCATCTGCTAATTATTGTTTTCTTTTTAGTACAACCTGCTAGTTATCGTTGAGTCATGTTCACTTTAACAATCTATAAATGTATTGTATTAAGCTATATATATCAATAATAACATCATCAACATATTAATTCTCAACTTTTTCAATAACAACTCTTTTTTTTCTAAAAAAAAAAAAAAAAATTCAATAACAACTTGAAATTAATAATAATAAAAAAAGAACAATAAAGTTATATTAGCTATAAGATATTGCACAAAAAAAAAACATTTACATATAAAATGTACGGAATGAATAAAGTTGAGGTTGTGAAGTGAATTTCGACTATATCCGGAAATATTGAAAACAAATTATAATTTGCTTTTTTTTTTTTTTTTGAAAAATATTATAATTTGCTTTTATTATATACAATATCTAACAAAAACATATATACATGTAAATATATGGAATATAATACAAAAAGTTGAGGCTGGAAATTGAATTTAGTATCATTTTATTTTTTAAGAAAAAAATTTGAGCTTCTTCTACGTGGATGGCTCGACAAGAGAGGGAGAGCTCAACTCAATCATTTAGTTGAATATATAATAATAGAAAAAAGAGAATACATTAATTAATTAAATAAAGTCAGTTATTTTTATCACTAAAGTCATTTGTTCAACATTATTTAATTAAAATTATTTCTATTTGTCGCTAAATCCATTTAAAATTGAAAATTTTTTAAAATTAGAATATAACTCTTTTAATATTATGGACAATATTTTATGATCTGGTTTTAATTTTTCATTCTGTCTTAGTTATAGATTGGAATATAAACTACTGTAAATATAATATTTCGTCATTTTTATCATGATATCTCTATGATTTCATTTCATTCTCAAAAACACAAAAGCTTAATTAACACATGAGAATATTTTTTTTCCATCAATACAGGAGAATTATTGTCGAAGCGAGCTTAGCTCAACGGTAATTAGCATGTACCTTCGACTATGAGGTCAGAGGTTCAAGTCCCCCCACCCCCAAATCTTGATGTACTCAAAAAAAAAAAAAATTATTAGTTTTTTTTAATTGAGAATTATTAGTTGAAAAATAAGGTTTATTTTTATTTGATTATTTCCTTTTATCAAGACCATCCTAGCCTTGAAATTTGATGTCAAAATGTCACCAACTGTCTTCAATTACGCTATTTTTTTTCTTTTAATTTAATTGAGATTTATTCATTTCAACCATTTCAATCCCCACTTTACAGAGAAGAGAGAACCCAATGATTGAAAATAAAATTTCATAAAAAGAAAACTCCAAATTTATTTTATTTGCATCTTTCACACATATATTGTCAAATTCAACATCCTTCCAAAATAAATAAATAAAGTTAAATTATAAGTTTAGTCTTTATGGTTTGAACAAAATTTTGATTTAGCTCTTATAATTTCATAAATTTTAATTTAGTATTCATAGTTTGACATAGCTTCAATTTTGTCCTTATAGTTTGAACTTAATTTTAATTTGTTTGCTATAGTTGGATTGTTGTATTTTACCAACCGAAAAGACTTTTATTTTTTATTTTTTAATTTACTAACAAAGTTATCCTAATAGAAATAGTTGAGTGAAAAAATTGTTAATATGATAATAGTAAATATGATTATAAAGTTTGACCAAATTACTAAAATCAAATTAAAAACTTTGAAAATATAGAGACAAAGTAGAAATTAAATTTAAATCATAAGATGAAATTGAAAGTAATCAAAATCAAAGAAAATTATTATTATTATTTAATTTAAAAACATTTGAAATGAGTATTAGAACTTTTGACTTTTTGTCAATAATATGTGTCAATTACTGCTCAGTTTTTTTTTTTCTAAATTAAAAAAATTAAATCATAGTAATTAAATTGAAATTTGAGCGGACTCACAAGAATCCAACATATAAACATCAATTATATTATATAATATTTAAAAAAGAAAAGGGGCGTCGAGTCGAGAGGCAACGTGGGCGTGTGTTGAATTGAAGTTCAAAGCCACGCAGAAACCGCGGCAGTGTTCCTCTCTTTCTCTCGCATTCATTTATATCTCTTTTTCCCTCTCGCTTTCTCAAACATTTCTCTTCTTCCATTTCTCCCTCTTCTTCTCCGGCGACATGCCTCGCCCTCCGCCGTCCTCTCAACAACACCTCCTCACCTTCCTCCTCCTCCTCCTCCTCTCCGCCGCCGCCACCTCCACTGCCTTGAAGTTCAAAGAAGCTCCCGAATTCTACAACTCCCCCACCTGCATATCCATTGATTCTCACTCCCATGACGTCCTCTGCTCCGATCAGGCCGTCCACGTGGCCATGACCCTCGACGCCGCCTATCTCCGGGGCTCAATGGCGGCGATTCTCTCCGTTCTTCAACATTCCTCCTGCCCACAGAACATCGTCTTCCATTTCGTTTCCTCTGCCTCCACCGACACCAGAGCCCTCCGATTCACCATCGCCACTTCCTTCCCTTACCTCAACTTCCAAGTCTACCCATTCGACGCCGCCGCCGTCGCCGGTTTAATCTCCACTTCTATCCGCTCCGCCCTCGATTCCCCTCTCAATTACGCTCGCAACTATTTGGCGTCGCTGATTCCCCACTGCGTCAAACGCGTCGTCTATTTGGACTCCGATTTGATCCTCGTCGACGACATTGCCAAACTCGCCGCCACCCCACTTGGGGAAACGGCCGTCCTCGCCGCGCCGGAGTACTGCAACGCCAATTTGACCTCCTATTTCACCCCCACTTTCTGGTCCAACCCCTCTCTGTCCCTCACCTTCGCCGGCAGAAATGCCTGTTACTTCAACACTGGGGTTATGGTCATAGATCTCCAACGGTGGCGCTCCGGCGACTACACCTCCAAGATCGTCGAGTGGATGGAGCTCCAGAAGCGAATTCGGATCTACGAGCTCGGCTCTCTCCCGCCGTTTCTCCTTGTTTTCGCCGGCTTCATAGCCCCGGTCGACCACCGGTGGAACCAGCACGGCCTCGGCGGTGATAATTTCCGGGGACTTTGCCGGAATTTGCACCCGGGTCCGGTGAGTCTCTTGCATTGGAGTGGAAAAGGGAAACCGTGGGTTCGGCTCGACTCGAACCGGCCTTGTCCACTCGACGCTCTTTGGGCTCCTTACGATCTTTTACACACACCCTTCGCTCTTGAATCTTAGTTTCAAAAACCAATTTACAGAACCGGAGATTATGCCCAGAAATATGTGCAAGAAAACAGGGGAAATTACATTACTTCTTTGTTCATATGTTCTTAGAAAATTTTTGGTGTTGGTATCAGTTCCCGGTGGTTTAATCTGTAAACTGTAAGATGAACATAGATTAGAGGAGATTTAAGATCCGTGTCCCTCAATCTTGTCCATAAAGAGAGATTTTCCATATGTTTGTTGTACGTTAATACAGCGAAAGCCTATTAACAAGAGCTTTCATTATTACAGTTTTTATGAGCTTTTCCCTTTTTCTTCCTGATTTTGAGAATTGCAGTTACTTGGAGAAGAAGAAGAAGAAGAAGAAGAAGAAGATGGGGATCGTATTAATGGGAGTTTAAACGTAAATTCGAAAGTGTCTTGAATGGATCATTGATTATGTTTGCATTTATATTCTGTAATGTAACAGATAAAATGAAGTGGGATTTGGCTGTAAAGTTGTTCTAATGATTTTAATACTCGTAATAAATAAGAAAGATGTGAGATCAAACTTCAAGTTATTGCAATTTACAACATTAATGTAGTGAGATCGTGTGATGATATTTACTGTTTCGAACTCTCAACGAGCTCTAATGGGACTATGGCTATGGCCGATTTCATCAGCTTCCAGAAGAGAAACCCATGATTTTTCTGCTCCTTCAGTGGGAGATTCAGCAAGAACGCAGAGATTGAAGACGATTTCCGCCATGCTTGGCCTTGACAGAGGTTCATCTTGTGTACAAGCCCTCGCCATTACTGCCAAGCTTAAAGCTCCTTCGATTGGGTAAAAGCTCTGTAATTTTGGATCCATCCAATCTCTCAACTTCTCTTCTCTTATCTCTTCATTGTCTAAAACTTCTCTTATCTCCTTACACAACTTCCCAGCTTCTTCTTCTTCTTCTTCACCATTTTCTTTACTCCCCATGGCCTTTTTCCCTGAAAGCAGCTCCAAAATCACAACCCCAAAAGCAAAAACATCAACTTTCGTGGACAGAGAGCCAGTGGCAGGCCTGGCCTTGGCGAGATTTGAAATCTTTGCTCTAAATCTCAAGTCTAGAAGGATGCAACTGGTTTTGATATCTCTATGAACTATGCTTGGTTGAGTGTGTTCGTGCATATACTGCAACCCATTAGCCACATCCAGAGCAATGTTCAGCCTTTGACTCCATGTGAGATGGAAGTTCACAGAGCCTGAAGAAGCTGCAGATGGCGAATGAAGCCACTTATCCAGCGACCCATTTTCAGCAAATTCATAAACCAAGTAAAAATTCTCCTCATCATCTGATGAGAAGCCAACCAATTTCACCAAGTTTATATGATTGACTTTCTGCAGAATCATCAGCTCCTCCTTTGAATCTCGTTTGGCTTCCTTTATCACCGAGATTTGTCCATTGATTGTCGCTCTGTATACCGATTTCCCAATCTTTAACCCCTCGTTGAAGTTCATTGTTGCGTCTGTTATCACTTTATAGTCATACAGAATCGGCCTTCCTAAATAGTCCGAAACCACAGGAGGAAGAAGCTCCCTGTTCTGTTTCATCTTCATTTTCGCGAGATTAGAGATATCAAAACTGGAACTTTCCCAGATGGGTAGCGTCTTTTTCTTGTGTATAAAGCAAATATAAACCACCAACGAAGCTCCCAGCAAGAAACTAAGCCCCAAAGCCACAGCAACGATCACGACCACAAGGTGTTTGATCTTGTTCCTCTGAGAATAAGACTGAGAAAGCAGAGGAAGTTTCGAAACAGGAATCATCAATATGCGCGTTCCAGCTACAAATTGGTTCAAGTTTTGGTCTTCCATTGCTTCCAAAACTGCTTCTTTTGAGACATTAAGATTGACACTCACATCAGAAACCTCATCGTTGTGTTGCCATACATAAGTAATAAGATATCGAATCCCCTGTTCCGAGTTTTTCTTAGAAGGACACTTACAAAACAGAGGAAAAATCGCCTCAACGCCCACCTGCAGATTGTTTGGTTTCAAAGTTGGGTTCATTTTTTCCACAGTATTCCAATCGCAGAGAAACTCAAACCAAGAGGTTGAAACGCGAAAAAAGCTGTCGTCCTTCTTGATTTTGTAGGTGACGTTGGCAAAGAAGCTATTTCCAGAGCAACTACAATTTACAGGCACGAACAGAAGCTGCCCATCAAACAATGGCGCTCTCTCAGATTCCAAGTTGCTGGCTTTCGCAATCTCCAAAGCACTGACTCCAAACAAATTTGATATACTCACGAGATCCAAAAACTGTGGAGATTTTGCAAAGTACGAGATGTAAGTACTACAAGAACGTGGAGAATCGACAGAACATGAGAAGCCTGAACTGTCGGCTCCGCCATGAATGGCCAAAAAGCAAACAAGAAGAATAATAAATTGTGAGGAGAGAAAGAAAGTTTCCATTGCCATTGCTTTGCTTGCTTGAAGCTCTGAGAATCTGAAGGAAAATGGAAAATGCACTTTTTTTTTTCTTTTTTGCTCTTCGAATGAATCATTCATAGATGATAGAACTGGTTTTTTTTTTTTTTTTTAATATTATGAGCAGGTAAGATCGTTGCATCACAATGTTGGAATAATTCAACTAAAAAGTTTTTGAAAGCAACGATTTGTGTAGTTAGTTTAATGGAGGAGTTTCTTGAGAGGGCTGGTTGTATTTGGTAGCTAGTTTTGATTTGTATGTTGTTTTTGATTAAATTAAGGTAATGAAGTTAAATGAAAGATGATGTAAGGGATAAAGCGATGGGAGAGATTTGAAGATTAGACGGCAAAGTGTTTGGGATGTGGGATTTGAGTTTAAAGATAAACATATTTCTATGTTTATGCATCTCGTTACATAGAATTTTGGTAGTGGATGTTGTCGTTGATGAACACAAATCGTAGAAATTCTTCCACGTCGTTTCACCGAGTCTATGGTAATGGAAGATGATAGATGACTGATTATCGTCACATTTACGTAGGATTAAGTTTTCTTGCTCTAAGTGTTTTCTTCTTTTATGTATATTGATTTTGATTAGACACATCTTTTGAAGACATGTTTCTTTTTTTATTTACCGATAATACTTAGCTGCACATCTCTGAGTAGGTATCTTCTTATACACCATCGTTGAATTCCAAAATAACTTTGTGTACGGGAAGATACCTACCACCCGTCAATGTGCATTGTTGTCTTTTTTTAATTAAATAAAACCATTTTTTCTTAAATTTCTTAAAATATTCCTTTTGTTTTGTAACTTTAATAGTCTACCCTATTTTACTTAAATTTTTAAGGAAGTTTTTTAGAATATTGCCTTACAAATAAAAGAAAAGAGGGTTTTACTTATAACTTACAAATGAAGCATTGATGTACTCCCACAAGAACTATTTTTTTTTTTTTTTAGTACAACAAGATTTTGGGAGTGGAGGATTCGAAACTCGAACCTCTTGATTGATTGTACATGTCAATTATCGTTGAGTTACGCTCGCTATGACCCACAAGAACTACTTATTCATTGAGTGAGATTTAGTTGTATAAAGCTTTTTAACCTTTTGTTGTAAAATCTTTTAGTTATTTATTTATTATTTTTTAATGAGAAAGATATCAATCATATTGGTTTCCATTCATAATAAAATAGCTTGGTCATTATATTTCTATTGGATTGTATGAGATATATAATATATGATCTATACTATACCTTTTCCTTATGAAGTCATCACAAATTGGAATATTCTTGGAATGTAATTGAACTTCATCTTGCAACTTAAATATTTAAATCAATAATTATACAAGTTAATATGACTCTACAAGAAACCTTTAATCAATTAGTGCCAATTTTCCAAGTCAATAAGAATATAACACATCACTCAATTGCTATCAATTTTTATTTTAATGTATCTCCAAATTAAATTAAAGGACAAGACTTTAGCAAATTGAATTATCATATCACTTCACTTGTCTTGTCTTTTATAGTATGCTTATGCAAGTGTTAGACTAACCAAAATTTGCCTCATGGTCAAATGTAAAGCACAATTATTTGTGAAATCTCAAACCCTCCCAAATACTTGCAATTCTTACATGATTTGAAAATGAAAGCTCAAATGATAGTTTTTGCCTCTAAACTACAATTATTTTTCAATTTTATCCTCAAGTTTTGGGAAGTTTCAAATATACCTTTTTACTTTTTTTTTTTTTTTCTCTTTCTTTCTTTTTCTTTTTAATAACATGTTAGGATGGGGTTTTGAACCACATACCTCTTTGAGCTATGCCTCATATGTAGTTAAAGGACAACATTGTAACTTCATATATAGTTTAAAGGGAAAGTCGAAAGTTAGATGATATACTTGAAATAAAAAAAAAATGACAATAGGATTTATAATTTGATCATGAACTTTAGCTTAGTTAGGGAAATAAGTTTGACATTGGATTCAATTTGAATCTAAATGATGGGTTTTGATTTCAATAAGGCAAGATTTTCTTGGGACATTAATTACTTGTCTTAAACCAGATGCTCTATTTATGATCTAATTGGATCATGGATTTTTCTTCTCAAAAAATAAAAAAATAAAAAAAATAATTGGATCATGGATTTTTTCTTTTTATAAAAGTAACATTGACTTTCACATTTTATTTTTCTTTCTTTTTTTTTTTTATTCCGGAAATCGAGATGAATTAAAAATATATATTTTTCCTATTCGTTTACCGTTTTCTTTTTTGAAGATCAATTTGGCTACTCTACGGTTTAAATCTTATATATTAGTTTTTTATGAGCAATAATTCATTTTTAAAATCATGATTCTTTTAGATATTTAATTTTAAATAAAGAATTTTTCTTATTCAATAGTAACGGTTCAATCTTCTCCCAAAAAGAAAAATAAAAAAGGTGATGGTTCAGTTTATTGAATCTTTTAATTCTGTTGTAACCTTTTCTTTAAAAGAGAGAGGAAAAGAAAAGGTACAATTATTTTCTTAATATCATCAATTTGAAGATTAAATTAGGTAATATTTTCTTTTTATTAATAAAATCTCCCTTCATGTGGCTATCGGCAGTGACAATGTGAACTTAGATTTTGACAATTTTGAAAGAACCTCTCTCTCTCTCTCTCATTTATTTGTCTTGGCCCAACCAAACATTACTTTATATGTCATTATTAAATTGTATGATATATTTTTTAAAAAAGTATAAGATTATTATTTTGTCATAAGAAAAATATATAGAATAGAAAAATTCAAATATATAAGCTCAATATTTTGGTGGAGCTAGCATGCTATTTAATTTTTTTAATAATGCCATTTGTTTCTTTTAGTCCATTTTTATTTTAAAAATTATATTAAATTTATATGTGACGTTTATTCAAAACATTTGGAGACTTATTATATGCAAGTTTCTTTTATATAACTATTATTTCTCGATGTTTGATATTGTTTTCTTTACCGTATTATTATTGTCTCAAGGTTCTATATTTCTTTAACATTATAAGTATGTGTATGGTTTGGAAAAGAAAAAAAGAAAGATCATCTTGTATTTGAAAAAAAAAATCAAAATTTGAATTTATTGGAAAGATTGAGTTTTTAAATATGTAAATTGACCTTGCATCTGTATAATTCTTATTAGTAAATTATAACTATGAGAAAGTTGCAACAACTCGACTCTAGAGGTATATCAATCATCATAACCTTTGCACAAAATTTTAACTTCTTTTTCTTTTAATTTTTATGTAGGAGATATAATAAATTACAAAGTAATGAAGGTGAAAATGATTTTAGAAAATTAATATTCATTACCTTTGATTGACCGACGTCAAAATAAAAGATAAGATTGTTAGAAATAAACGACCTATGTTCTTTATACATGTACATAAATGAATTTTAGCGATATCTAAAGTATATGGGTTATATATATTTGTTTGGACACGTAGAAAAAAGAGGAAAAACTAAATAGTTTCATTTGTTATAATATTGAATTACAATTATGACTAAAAAATGAAAGTTCAAATAATTTTTTTCTCAAATATTTATTTTTAAAAAAGAAAAAGAAAGGAAAAAAAAAAGGAGAGAGGGAGGCAATGATAAGATAAAGGAATCTTTGATAAAAATGAAAAACGCGGTTTGTTGGTCACTTTTATTAAATTGATTTTTGACTTTTTGGTTTTGAATGAATTTTTAGAAAAGTAGATCTGGTCTGCTCTCTCTCTCTCTCTCTCTCGTCAAATATTTTTTATTCTTATTTTTCTTTTTCGAAAAACAATTCTGTCGGTGGATCCCAATTTCCCTTTTTCTTTTTCCCTTAATTGGTAAGAAACTTCATGTTTATATTTAATACTCAATAATAGCTTCTTTTATAATTTACGTTAAATTATAACTTCCATGGATTCATAAATAATAGATCAATTAAATACAAAATTCAAACTTCATAACCAATTATATAAAAAAAAGTGTAAGATAAAAAACCTATATATGAAACACTTTTAAAATATAACGATTTTTTTTAAAACAAAAAAATATAAAGACTTGTTAGATACAACATTCAAAATTTAAAAACTTGTTAGATACTTTTAAAAATTCATACACCTATTAGACAACTTTTTAGAAGTTCAAATTTTAAACTCATTATTCAACCTATAGTTTATTGGAACCACAATAGTGAAAATACCAAAAAAAAAAAAAAAAAGCTAAAACAATAAATCCCCTAAGCAAAGTTTCCTCCATTTGCTCAAATAAGTTCTGTTCTTATGTTATCAAGATATGGAATAGCCATTCAATAACTATTACATATATTGAATGCCATTAAAAAATGATGGTTCGGTCAGGTCCACCCCACTAGGTCTTCCACTGCAAGGAGCGAGAGGTTATCGTTGCTCTGTGAAACCAACCTCACGCATTCCCCTCAACTTTAGAAGCCCATGAAGCCCTGAGCCTTAGGCCAAGCCCCACGGCTTAGCTCCTTGCTTGAAACGGGCGGGCCAGAATGAAGCCAAATCAGAACCGACCCAATACTGTGAAACCTTGTTCCAACACATTGAAGCCCCCACTTGGGTTACAAGCCCGCGCAACCGAGCTCGGTGAAAGCTGATAGTTCAACAGACTTTATAAACAAGAGCAATCATTGGTGTACTGTCGATGTGGGAGAAATAGAAGCCAATGTGTTTTTGCCATATCTCACAATTGTACCCTCTGAGATAACAATGTCATGGGGAAAGAAAGGAACAACCAAATCCAAATCAACTAATGATTAAATTAACAATAACCTTGTCAACATAAGTATCACTCAACGATTAAAGAGTATAGAGTATACTTCTCCTTGAGATTGAAAAGTTCACATTTGTTGTACTAGAAAAAAAAATAACAATAACTATACAATAGGTCTAAGGTTTAAATTCAAATCACTCAATTGTAATGCTATCAATAATTTTTTTTAAAAACCAAATAAAAATAAAATAAATCAACCAAAAAGTACAAACAAAAGTTCTGATTTTTGTTTAACTGGTATGTTTCATCTTTTAACAACATAATCGACATTCAATTAATATTTCATTCCACTTTGGGCATATTTACACTTGCTTTTTTGAACTATGGTTTCCATTTTATTAAAACTTTGTTCCTCTGTTTTGGCCTTTTGGGCACCCTCGCCCTGTGTATTCTTTTTATCAAAGCGGAAGCGTCAAAACGTGTTCTTCTGTGATGCACATTTAACTCTTGAGAAAACCTAATTTGAAGTGATTATAATGACAATAGATAACTTATCAAACGGCATCTAAGCAAAAGCTACAAATCTCCAACAAAGAATTGGTTAATCCCAACAAAAATTGAACAAGTTCAATGGAAATTCAAGCATCGAGTAAACATGACATCATATCTTTACAAATGATATCAAATCCAAGTTACTTGGTACCATTAGCCTATTGGTACCTCCCAACAAAAATTGAAGGCAACCCTGATGCAAGTAAATGAGTTCCAAACTACTTCAGATCTGCCATGGCTGATTATGATCCACACAAACTCTATTACGACAGAAAAATCAGGTCCTGTTTATGCAATCACTTTTACCTTCTCTTCTTTCTTTCTACTTTTCTTGGCATCATTGTCACCATTTTGTTGTTGTTCGGCCTTTTTTTGTGCTCGAATCATGGCTCGTCTTGCACGAGGACGCATCTCTCTTACATTATGAGGTGGCATGATATACGGCTCAAGTGGGCGGTCACCAAAAGGGTGTTCATCTCCAGAAAAGATTCTCAGTTTTCGATCTCTATCCTGCATCCATGTAATAGATCAAATGAAACTTCAGATATGAAATACCTGTACAATGCACGAGGAAAAGGGATGGAGATTTTCTTTAACAACTGAAGCTAATCCATTAGGTAATAGAAAATGTCAAACACCAAGTCAATTTAAGAACTAACATCACGCAGTTTATTTCTTGGAAGCATGCGCAATACGGCTTTACGTATGACTTCTGTAGGGTCTTTGGCCATCTGATCCTTCAAACTTCTTTCCTTGAGGTTGCCAACATACCTATAAGCCACGCATATTTGAAAACAAAACATTAAACACAGTGCACAATAAATTATTACCAAAGCTACACTTAAATGATATCCTTTTTCTCTACTTTTCTGCGGCTAGAAACTGAGCCATTTAGATTCAACCAGCAGCTTAAATTTCACCAAAACGCAAAACAATTGTTGTTCTGATCTTAATTAATGAAAAAGAATTAAACTTAAGATTTCGTGCCAATGACCAATAATTTGAGTAAAACTACAAAATGATATAGTACTTACCCAGTATGCCAGTGATAAACTTTATCAGTGAGTTTTCTTCCTGTGACACAGAAATCCTTGGCATTAAGCACAATGCACATATCCCCATCATCTCGATTGGGTGTATATGTTGGCTTATCCTTGCCTTGAATCACGGTAGATATTTGAGATGCCAATCTCCCAAGAACCTGGAAGAAAAAATTAGAACAGCTGTTTTTGTTTCTGGCAAATATCACTACGTTGGACATGGTATCTCAAAATCTGCAAAACCAAATGTCTAGTGAAGAGTTAATATTGCATTCTAACCTGGCCTTTAGCATCAAAAACTCTCCATCTCAGACCTTCCAAATTGATGCGTCTCAAACCAGCAAGTGCTTTCTGGGACATTGTTAATGCATACCAATATTAATGTTTTTGTTCGTATAACAAAAGTAATCAACCAAAGAACACCAAGCAGAGGCTAATATTAAAAAAAAAACCCAAAAATAAGATAAATTTAATCCTCTGCTACAAAAGCCTCCTATTTCTTTCTTAACATTAGTTCCTGGGTGATTACTTCAGCCAAATAAAATTTTCCCTTCTTTCCAATCAAATATTCCACGCAACAGCAGAGAAACCAACGTGCTAAAATAAACCACCCATATCCTAAAACAACTTCCTTTATTATCCATGTAAACATAATTCTTCAATCATTGGAGAGTCCTTAGAAGTACATCAACACAATATACAACTTTTAAGTCTTCACTTCTCCTCCTACACAATGTATGCATATAGCAACAACTCAAATTAACAAGGGGAATTCCTTTGAGTTTTGTCTGCAGTGTTTATACCATCATGAATGACGATCATATGAACTTTGCTTAGTAGTTTTTTTTTTTCAAATAAGATTACACATTAATATGGGGTTTGAGGGTAAATTGCTTTGCTCACCTAAAGAAACGGGAAAACTTATATTTAAAAAAGTATGCTACGGTTCTTGTCAAAGGGGGAAAAGAGGTCAATTTGTCTTATTATCCCTTTCATTAACAGTAGGTCTTAAGGAATCCAAATCTCTACTCATATGAGACCAGTCTTAAAGTTCCCTACATAGCAAATTCCTTCAGAAAAGAAAAAACCGGCAATTAGAAGTATGTTGCTGCTTATAATTGATGATAGCACACAAGCTCTTGGATTCGAGTAGAACGGTCCCACGCGCAACCAAGGATCTTTGATTTTTCTTCCACCACTTGAAGACATAATCAGAATTAATCAGATAAGTAACTTAAATAATAGAAACCAAGGGCTTCCTCAGCTACTATATAAACTTTTCTACACGAATCATCCAAATCCAAGACCCGTATTTGTCTTTAATAATGGAATGCCAAGAAGTCCCCTCACTTTAGAATCTCCAAACCCACTTGGCGAGGACTCCTTTTTCTAATATTGCTGATGTCAAAATACCCCTTGTCCAAAGTTAAAGAAACTTGTAGGTGTTAACAGTAATTTTTTTAAAAAAAAACCACTAAATATACAGAAAAATTGGCATTCATATGATAATTTAATTTGCAGACAATTAATGGAGAAAAGATCATTTAATGGCTAACATAGAACATTGTCGGAAGACATGTTCAAAGTCCAAAAGATCATTTAATGGCTAAAATAAAACACCATGGGAAGACATGTTGAAGGTCCATATCACTAAGAATGATCTAAGAAAAGGAAATCTCACTACTCTGCCTGGTTATGTTACTTTCCTTAATGAACAAATACAACACAAAATGTTACACTGCCATTCTACCATGGTTTAGACATAATAAAATCAAGAGCCATAAATTTTAGGGGGCAAAGTTTATTTTAAATTTTAAAGCATGTTGTCCAAATTATAATAAAATTGCCTGCAAGATTTCTAAATGTCCAGAATTTAACCCTAATCAAAACCTAGCATGTAAAATTTATTTCTTCTTCATTAACTCAACGCCTCTTATCAATTAAAGTTGATAGATAGGTGCACCTGAGTTTCCAAGTAGACATTTTCTCAAAATGTGGCATGAGATTATGTAACAAGAGCTGAGACACTGTATCATCTTCAAAACCAACTAGACAAATAACACGCATAATCACAAACACAACTTAATGGCACTTCAAAAGAAAAAAATAAACAGTCAAACTTCACAATCTCATCCATAGATTGCAACAAAAACGAAAAGAAAATCCACAAATAAATTTTACAAACACTTGGTGTGCAGTAAGCAAGAAGCCAATTACCAATCTGTAAAAGAACCGCAAGATGCATTACACGACCATCCTCAAGGAGTAATATGCATAAGTGTAAAAAGTAAAGGAGCATTACCTTCATGTTGCCATTGAAAGAACTAGCAGCTTGGCTTGCCATTTCTCAATTTCCTAGTTTTTCACTGTTCCACATCACGTAGACATCTATCAGTTCACTCAATTCTTAACAATTCCAAAATAATTCACAAGACTCCGGAACAAAGATTACAGAAAGCAAACCTCTGAAATACGACTATCCCAGAACCAATTTGATTCGTTTCCTTGAAGTAGAAAAGAAATCAGCTTTAACACATAAACCGGGGAGGGGTTTCTAAAGAGAGGCGATAAGCTTCTGGGGTAGGCCTTGTTTGCGAAATGACGCCAATTTGAGTCTGAAATCTGAAAGTGAACTTCGAAGCGCTGAGAGGAAGGCGGCTTCCAGTTCCGGGTACTGTGCTCGGGGTTTTGGTATCAATACTGTAGAAATTAAAACTGTAATTTCTTTAGAACAGATGTATAAGAGAGAAGAGAGATGGTAAATGTTTGGCTACCGTAGGGCGAGCAAGAGAGAAGAAGATAAACCTGAGCACGGTGGTGGGGGATCGGACGTGCGGCTGCGGCACCCAGGGAAGAGGGAGAAAGCATATGTGGGGGAAACAAAGAACTGTAGCCTCTACTTTTTTTTTTTTTTTTTTTTTTTAAATATATATATAAATTTATAATAAAAATAGATAAAAAGAAAGAGAGACATGTTGTTGTGTTGTTGTTTTTTTTTTTTTTTTTTTTCGGATATGGGAGTAATTGAGCTACATTCTTGTTGGCGTGTTGTTGTTGTTATTATTATATATATATATATATATATATCTATATCTATAATCTATATCTATAATATATTAAAAAGGGAGAATCCATGAAAAACTTTTTTGGACTGTTATACCCCTCTAAATTTGGAATAATTACCAACGTTTTTTGGACTGTTATACCCCACAAAATTCAGAATAATTACCAAAAAAACCTTCACGTTTTATCCCTGTAAAGACCTCCACGTTTTAACCAAATTTCATTTAATGTATTTAAACTCAAATTTCATTTAATGTATTTAAACTCTTACCGTTTATCTTTCAGATTTACCTTTGTTATTTGATTCCATTAAACTATTTGATTCCATTAAACTTCTTTGTGGTTCTTAAATTACATTAAAACTAATTATTACATATTTCATTCACACGTTAAAACCTACAAATTATTTCCTTAATTAATTGTTTCAATATTAATCATTGACTCTTTAAATTCCAAATGTTACAAAACAAACAAAGTATAAAAAGACACAATTTCATTGTGAGATCCCTATATTGCTACTTCTAAATTCCATATCTGAGCCTTGGTGATTTTGTCCAATTTTTATTCCAGGTATGTTTTGAATCTTTTGGTTATTTCCATTTAAAGTCAGATTTAAGATTACTTTTTGTGCTATTTAATATTTAATTTAATATTTAGTTTAATTCTTTCTATGATACTTAGATGGCAGAGATGGATATGGTTATTAGTGAGCTCAAGCCTTTTCAAAGAGGATGGACCACTAAAGTCAGTGTCGTTAGAAAATTTTGCATCCAGAAATTCAAGACCAAAAAAGGAGATCCACTCAAGGTTCTAAAATTAATAGTAATTGATAAAGAGGTACAATTCAAGTTTTCCCCTCTAAATTAAATTCGTTATCCTATTTATGTAGATTTAATGTTTTCATATTTATCAATGCAGGGAGAAAGTATTCAGATTACTTTGTTCAATGACCTAATTGAAAAATTTGGAGATATTTTTCAAAAGGGAAAAACATATGTGATCCATGATGGTATCATCAAACCAATTGACGTCAGATACATGAGCATTCATCCAAAATTTGAGATTTCATTATCCAAAAACAGTGACGTGAAAGAGGTTGAGGGAGAAAGATTTAATTTGAAAAAGGAAAATTTTTGCAGCTTTGAATCATTGTTGATCGGTAACAGCGAAACGAATACTCCCCCTATAGGTATCTACAATTTTGGTTATGCGTTTTTTATTTTTATATTTTTTTAAATTTTACTAAATTTAAATAATATATTGTGTAAAATTTGTTTCTAGATGTCATAGGTGGAGTGATACAGATAAAGCCCATAATTTTAAGAAAACTACATGATGGCAATTTTTCCAAGAAAAAGGGAAGTTCTACTTATGGACAATAAGTATGTTTCTATTTTTTTAGAACACATTCCATTTAATTTTATATTATGAACTTAATATTTTTCCCTCCTACTGTATACAGGTTTAATACAATGAAATTGACATTATGGGACGATTTAGCTGAAAATGAAGGACAATATCTGGAGGAAAATGGGCAAGCACAAAGTGTTATTGTAATCACCAATGTAAAGCCTACTGAATTTGATGGTATATTTTTTTGTGTTCTAAAAACTATAAACTATTATACTTAATAAATATATTAACTTAAAATTAAATTACAACATTACAGGTGAGATAGCCATATCATCTACGATCATTAGCGTTATTGACATAAATCCTCCCCTTGAGAGAGCAGAACCATTGAAGTGTAGGCAAGTTTTACGAAAAAAATTATTTCATTTTTAAAATTACATTTACAATTTTCTTCAATACATAGAATAAAAATTGTTTTTAGTTTAAATATGCTTTTATATTTAATCTATAATTTTGTGTATCAATGTTTTCTTAGGATGCAAACTCTTATAAAAGACCAAAAGTTAGAATGATATTTTATATCCATCCAAAAAGATGATAGAAGCAAAAGAGGTCAACATGGATGACATTATCAAAGGAAAAGTAAGTGACCTATATTGTTCTTTCATTGGAAGAATAATAAAGATACACAACAAAGATAATCCATGGTTTGAAAAATGCAATTCATGCAATGAAAGATTATTTCCTATAGACTACATGCCAACTGCATATTGTACAAAATGTGAGAATGAAAATTCTACATTTACAAGAAAATATGTGTTGAGAATGCTTGTATCTGATGGTGAAGAGGAAAGCTACATAACTCTTTTTTATGCTGCTGATTACATAGTTGGATGCAATGCAACCGAATATTACAATGATCTCAAGGTATATGTTAAAATTTAACTTACATTTTTTGTAAAAATAAAAAAACTAAATTTACTATTTTTTTTTTTGCAGGATAAGAAAAAAGAAAAAAGTAAATATTTTCAGAATTTGGTGGTAGCAGAAGATAAGAAATATTACTTCTTAGTCAGAATGGACAAAACAGGAGAGAGTGATCGTGCACGTAAACAAATAGTTGTTCAAGAAATTTGCAGTGTCATTTCGATGGCTAGCAAAAGACACACAGAAGGTGAAGAAAAGAGAGCGATTGAAACAGAAGAGAACAAAAAACGAGCAAAAGTAACAGAAATGAATTAAATGTTTTTGTTCTCAAGAAGCTTACTTTATGTGTTTTCAATTCTCATATTGTTCTTAGGTGTTTAACATTAATCTCATTGTTCTGAGATATTGTAAGATTTAATTCATGGTTCATTTAATGAAAATTAAGTAAGGTTGAAATGCATATTACTCTCAATTGTTTGTTAAACCTCTTTAATAATATATTATGTTTCATTTATAAGAAAATTATATACATACAATTTGGAAAAATAAACAAACCATTGAACGATTAAAATCATTTTACACTTCTACATGAATAGAATGAAAAACATTGAACGAAATAACGGAAAAAATGATGAATATGAATAAAAATTATTTGAGCATATGTACTAAGACATTCAAATTTGTATTTAAAAAGAGACTAATAAACAAAATGAAAATTGGGAAACTATTTGTTTTTTTAGTAATCATATATGAAAACCTATAAAACAAACAAAACGAAAATAAAACGAAGAATATAACTTTTTTTTTAAGAAGAATGAAGAATATGATATATAAAAAAAATCATAAAAAAATAATAATACTATTGGAATATAGACAATTTTACAAAAGGTCACAATGAAAAATAGTATATGAGAATTAATAATATATTTTATAAAAGAAAAAAAAAAAACATAGTTCTGATTTTAGTTAGATATAAGTTGCAATTGAATTTACCATCATTGCATTATTGAACTTACAACATAAATCATCATGTTTATGTCTAAGGAAAAAACATTATGTTTTTAACTTCCATATTAACTTAAAACATAAATTGTTGTCAAAAAAAAAAAAAAAACTTAAAACATAAATTAATATGTTTAAACTAAACCAAAGAAAAAAAAAAGAAAAAAAGAAATGAAGCACAGAGAAAAAGAACAAATAATCAAACATTGAAAGTGCATATGACATTCCCTTGGTGTAAGCATGACAATCCAAATCAAAACAACAACAAAAAACATATTCACAATTTTAGAAATGCTTATAAAGTAAAGTAAAAAGAATTAGTTCTATGAAATTTGAAATCAACTACATCAGCAGAATATTGAGAGATAATTAAGCTAATTGCTCATGAAAACAAAACAAATTCAGAATTCAAGAATCAAAAGATTGAAGGCAAATGAAACTCAAGATATAAAAATAAATATAAAGAAATAAATGTTGTATTTCATGTTCCATGAAGTTATAATTCAAATTGTAATTGTAACTTCTATTTTACACTTAAAACATAAATCATTACAATGCATTAAATTTATAACTTCCATATTTATTTCCACTTTTAATTATAAAATAAAATAAAATATTTCATCACTCTCAATCAGAGTATTGGTTAGAAAAAAAAAATGGTTTCAAGACATTAAATTCAAATTATTGACCCACCAAATAGTTAGGGCCAAAATATAAATAGAGCATGTGAAGTTTCTATACTACTTTTTCAAGTCCTTCATAATACACAAAGAGATAAAAAAACATTCCACTTTGATTCTAAATTACTTCCAAGATTGATTTTTGATTGTTTCCTACATTTCCAGGTATGCCAAACTTTATATCTCTCTTTTTTTTAATCTTGAAGACAAAAATATGATCAAAGTGTTTCCATTAACGGTAGAATTCAAGCTCCAAGTCCCAAAAATAGTATTCTTCCAGTTTTAAACTGAGTGGATTTCAAGTCTTTTTTTCCCCCTTTTTTTTCCCTCTTCTTAAACAATGGATTGCTTCTATTTTAATTTTTCTGCACATTTCTTTTTTATTGTCTCTATCTCTATCATAAAAAATTAGTATATGTTTCAGATCGTTCATTCATTTTTTTTTACAACTAATGGAGAATGATAATGGATTCTCGACGAAACATTAACAAAAAAATTTTTGGTATTAATTTCCTCATATTGGCAGGTATTCCAAAATACTAAGGTTATGTAATATTCTATTTCTATTAAGTATAATTATATTCTCTATTTATTTAAAATAGGCAAATGAGGATTATTGGAACATAAAAGAAGGGATTCTTATTCACACTTCAAGGAATAGGTAAGTTCTCCCAATAAAATTAAATGTATTATTCTATTTTAAAATTCCTATTTTTCTGTTTATATTTTTGGTTTTTTATTTAATAAAAATTGTCGGTGGAATAGTCATGCCTTAAAGCAAACAAAAAAACACATAACACAATACAAGAAATAAAATAGGGTATTTATATTTAAAATAGGTATTTAAAAGATGTTATTTAAATACTGATTAAAGTTTTTATTTAGGTTAAAAGAAAAAACATGCAGAAAAATAAATTATTGTTTTGATTTAGCTATTAAATATGGTAAAATCTGGAATGATTATTTAATGCATAAAAAATGAACAAAAAAAAAAAAAAAATACAAAGTTAAAAAGTTGTATCAAGAATCCAGTTTATAAATTTCATTCATCAAATAAAGATGTTTACAACAATACAACAAGCCAGTAGTCCATATACTAAGTTCTAAATACTACCATTGCCAAAATAAAATGTTATTTAGATATTAAAAAAAAAAAAAACAAAACAAACTTACGGAATAGGGCATACATGATCGGCCTTCAAAATATGCCAATATTTGTGGCAGTTAACCAATTCAAATGTATCATTATTTTCCTTCAAATCAAACATTTAAAATATCATTAAACACAAAGAATATAAATCAAAAGAATTAATGAGTACAATCAAAGAATGAACATAGAGACAGTTAAAAAACAAAACAAACTTACGGAATAGGGCATACATCGGTCAACCTTCAAAATATGCCAATATTTGTGGCAGTTATCCCATTCAAATGTATCATTATTATCCTTCAAATCAAACATTTAAAATATCATTAAACACATAGAATATAAATCAACAGAATTAATGTGTACAATCAAATAATGAACGTGGAGACCGTTAAAATTGTAAGCCAAACATACCATCCACCAAATAATTTGAAGAATAAATGGAGAGCCAAGATTGAGAGATAGACAAAAGAGAAAACGAGGAGAGAAAGCCAAAGAAAAGATGAGGGGATCGAGAGGAAAACGAAAGGGATGATGAAGGGATCGAAAATAAAGGATAAAATGAGGATGAATTATAATTATAGATGGTCTGTACCCACAAAATTGTTTCCAAAAATAAGGGGTGAGAAGGATTTTCCAAAAAAAGACACGTTACCTTGTGTGTGCAAAAAATAAATAAATAAATTAACTACCATCATTGTAAAATTATTATGTTTCCAAAAATAAACATCAATATTTACATAATCGTTGTCAAATTATTATGTTTCCAAAAATAAACATCAATATTTATATATATATTTACATAATCTAAACTAAGTAAAATAACAAATTATAAATTCTCAAAAAATATATAAAAGTTGTTTTTTACAATAATATATTAAAGAAATTAAGTAACGGTTGTTTATAGAAATAATTACATTTCTAAAGGCGTTAATATCGACAATCACACATTTAAAAAATAAAAAAATAATAAATAATAAATAAAAAAAAACTTTCTAAAACTAAACTTAAGTGAGATATGATCTCATTCTAAGAAAAAAAAAATCTCTTGATTAAAATTCTTTTTTCAAATTTCCAACCAAACAATTAAGAAATATGTCATTTAAACAATTAAGAAATACTTCATTTAAATTTAAACTTTCAAATGCCCTAAATATAAAGAATCACAATTTTTTTTTAAAGGTTCTTTTTAAAAAACTAAACCCTTTAGGGGCCGTTTGGTTTAAGGTTTAGTTTTAGATGCCTGGGAATAGGATGCCTGAGAATAGAATGCCTTGGAATAAGAAGCCTGGGAATCAAAGATAACTGTGTTTGGTTGTGCATGGGAATGTCATCAGGATTTTATGAGAACAAATTATGTCTGTATTTATTTTTTAGAATTAATCAGGTAAACTTTATGTAATTTTAATAAATTAATCAATAAAATAATCAAAATTAATTCAAACTATTAATAAAAATTAATGAAATAATAATCATGAAATGATTTTAATGGGATAAACTATGTTAATTCAACAAACTAAAATTATTTAATTAATTTTATTTTTCTTTTCAAAAAAAAATTATTTAATTAATTTTTTAATAAATATCTTTAACTACAATAATTTAATATATTGTATCCATAAAAATTAATTAGATAAATATTTAATAATAATATGATTATTTATTTATTATAAGGAAATTTAAAAAAGTAATTAATTGATTATAAATAATCGATAAGTAATTAATTATAATTATTGAAAAATGAATTTTTATACTAAATTCATTTAAATGATTTTAATTCAATAATTAAATATATTTTCGATAATATTGACTAATTAATTATAATTTTAGTAAATATGTAATTACATCTCTTTAATAAACTTGGACTAAGTATTTGTTTAAAAGTCCTAGAAAAAAGTATTTGTTTAAAAAAAATAAAATTCTTGACAAATTATTATTTAACCTAATTAAATAATTTATTATATTATTTTTAATTTAGTATCCATTAGTTAATTAATTAACTATATTCAAAATAAAATTGCATATAAAAATAAAAAAGAAGAGATGGGAAAAAAGAAAACCCATGCTTTTGCAAGGGCATAGAAAACCCTTGTTTATGGGTATAAATTTTCGAATCTAAAACAAAGAAGGAAAAAATATAAAGATAGTGAAAAATTCTACTCCTAATATTTTGATGGTTAATTATAGAAACAATGCAAATTAATTCCAATCCTAAATATAGACAATCCCATTAAAAAAACGTAGGCTTACCAAACTGAACCCTTAAAAATAGGTTTCATTTGTATCATGAAATAATTATAATATACCGGTTCAAATTTGTGTTTAAAATTTTCAACCAAAAAATTTGGGAATGTGATTTCAAATTTTAAAGGTCCCAAATATAGACAATTTTTTTTAATTTTAAAATGTAGCCTCTTTAAAAACTAAACATTTCACGTTAATGAGAGGTAAAATAACTATGTAATTCAAATAAAATTTTAAAAATCTGAGTAAAACAAAACCTCCATAGTATAACCAAGTAAGCATAAGATCCCACGGTCATTATAATCAATTATTATTAAAAAAAAATTAAGTTTTCAAAAATCAAATATCCTTTGTGTTAATAGACTGACTAATAATTATGTAATTCACAAAATTAAAAAATTAAGAGTAAAATAAAATCTACAGATTGAATTTTTGTTTTAATTTTAAACAAAAAAAATTAAGAAATGTCATTTTGTATTGATTTCAATTTTCAATTTAAATAAATATAGAAGGCAAAAAAAAAAAAAACAAAAAAAAAAACAAAAAAAAAAAACAAAAAAAAAAAAAAAACAAAAAAACATTGAAGAAAAATCTACATCAGAAAGGGTATTGGTTACCTAATTGTGAAAACAATCTAATTTAATTTCATGCCCATAAATATAAACCATCACATTAATAAAAAAAAAAAACACTTATAAACTAAACCATTTTAAATTAAATTTTAATTTTTTTTTAAAAAAATTTATTGAATTAAATTTTAAAACTTTTATTTTTTACAACAATGTCATTTTAAAACTTTGTCAAGTCAATATGAAAAAAAAAATTGTTTAACCTGTTGGAAAAATGAAAAGATCAAAAAAGAATTTACTCTTTATATTTTGGTAACTATCTCTCATTGCTAAATTACCCATATACACTATTTCTTTGTTTTCTAAGTATGATACATTATCTATATAAAAAGTATATTTACCTTTACATTTCTAATACCATTTAAAAGAATGTTTTTCTTTTTTGAGTTCCTATAACAAAAACTTTGATTTTTTTATATTTATGACTTTGAAAAATTACATTATTTCTATAAATAGTAACAAAATTTTTAGCAAAAAATTTGCTTAATGCTTTAGTTATGACAATATACAATTAAAGATGATATAATAAAAAAAAAATTAAAAAGGACAAATCATGAAAATAATCATGAATTACAAATTATATTATAAGGTCTACTGAGTCGTAACAAAAAAAATCCCTTACATTAATATATAATGTGTTTGAGATATGTAATTCATCAATCACATGAAACCTCATGTTATTATTAATTGGCATTGATAATTTTAAAAATACGCCAACAAAATATGCTTAGTAGATAAGACGTCAGTTACCATCCTGAAAATTCGATGGTTTGATTATTCATATATAAAAAAAAAAAAAAATCACAGCATATTAATCTGATTTGCTAATTAATAAATACCGAAAAAAATAATTTTAGGAGAACATTCTTGAAAGTATTATATATGTATTTGAAACTTTCTATGAAAATGCATTTTACAGAGTAGTTTATTAATTTGTATATATTTTGATACTAGGACAATATGGATGGTGATAGAAAAAGGAAAACATATGCCACACTTTCTCAAGAAGAAAGAAGAAGAACAATTGATCGGTCTATACAATCAAAGGGAAAAAAAAACTTGGACAAGGAAACAATTCCCAATTCGACTATGCTTTGCCATGACTATTAATAAGGCTCAAGGACAAACAATCCCTAATGTAGGAATTTATCTTCCTCAACATGTTTTCTCGCGTGGGCAACTATATGTGGCACTTTCAAGAGGGATCTCTGCAACAACAACAAAGGTCTTGGTAAAATCAAAGGATCGTTTGACAAACTTTTCCTACCATTTGCTTAATTTAACTTTTACCGATAAATTAATCTCTATTACAAAATGTATGTTATAATTTTATAAAAATATTATTCTATGTTTATCAATTTAACCAATATAACTATCACTATTAACAAAAAGAGACAATAGAAAAACAAAATCTAACAAAAAAAAAAAAAAAAACACAATTTAATTCAATTAATTATTGTATGAACAAATTAACATGTGACCTATTAAAAAAAGATTATTCAATAACATAGAACAAATTTCCTTCTTTATTTTATACATTAATTATACTTTTTAAAAATTCAACATTATTCTAAAATAATTTTAATTAAGAAAATTTACACGTGCATTGCACGTGGTGTAAAACTAGTTTTAATAAGAGACATGTTAACATTTTCTGAAGTTTGAAGTTGACTAATTAAGTATATAACTCAATAATTAATACGTATTCTGGACGTAGAGGTTCAAATTCCTCCTTTATCAAGATGAGTATATTTAAAATCATATTATTATTCCTCGTTCAGGAGGAAAAAGAAACTCATATATTTCATCACAAAAAATCACCATATTTTTTAAGCTTTTAGGCTAAATATGTTTGTTTAGTCATTAAAATACACTATATTTAATTTTTGTCTTGAATATACCACAAAGGCAAAAAAAAAAAAAAAATCAAATAAATTCCTATTAAACAAGTCCAATAAAAAACCAATCAACTAATAAATATATAAGAAGAAAATGTCAATCACCTTAGAGATGTTTTTCACCAATGAACATGTTTGACAAATTTTTCAACATTCAACTCATATCAAAAACAAAATAGTTATCAAACGGGACCTTAAAATCTCACTTGAGAATTTCAGTGTTTAAACTTTACTTGATTTTTTCGTAGGATTTCACTATTGGGTAGTAGTCCAACTCTTTTTCTATGCATTTCTTAAGGTCTAGGGTTTCCAAGTGTTCTATCACACACCAATCACTTCAAGCAGTGGCCAATTTAAAAGAATTCAACCACATTGAACTGAAACAGAGAATCAAAAGATTATCTTCTACATAGAAATATAGCATTCACATTTTCCCCATAATTTCATTTATTTGAAATTTTGTATATGGACTACATACTACAATTATTATACTGGTCGAAAATGATGAACATAATAAGAATAAATCCAGGTCAAAGAGATGGATCAATCAAGAAGGCAACTCCAGGCCAAGTACACATATTCGCTCAAGGCATTCTCTCTTCCATATCCACACTTCAAAATCCATGAAAGTTCACAGTAACATCAAAGCTGTAGATTTGGCAAATGAACCTCATGATACATTAATCTCTTGTTTCAAGCAAACCAAATGCCAGATCTCCGATCATCCCGAGACACGGTATCTCTTGTTTCAGACAAGGCACTGCAAGAGAATTACTTAGAAGGCCAGACATCTCATAGGCCATAAAAGCTTCCATTGTATTAATCTAGTTCTTATAGAAAGCCGCCAGTCAGTTGTTGGGAAGTAACTTGTTCATTTTCTTTTTTACCGCCTTGACGAAGTCGCTTTCCGATAATGTTAACAACTGGTTCAGTAACAATGTCACCTGGCTCTCCTTCATAATTGCATACCTTGGTTTAATCCTTCCCTCCAGGCTGTAACCAAAATATTGAGGGAATTTGATTAGCTCCGACTTTGAATACTCCATGGTTAGAAAGAAATCCCATTTCGGCACTAAATTCTCAGCCAAGCTGAAAGTATACAAGGCTCCATATCTTGAGCTCATGGTCCCAACATCCTCCATGCTGTAACCCCTCTCCAAGAAAAATTGTGTCACTGGTTTCAAATTAGCCTCGATACTAAGACCAAACGTCTGTGGCGATCGATAGAGAAGGACAGCAACATCAACTCCTAGCGAATGAAAATATTCGGCTGTTGGCCTTAGTTTTTCCTCGACGCTATAACTTATGATGTTTGGCCAACGGTTCAATATCTTACCCACGCTCTCCTCCGAGAGTCCCATTTCATAGAGGAAATCAATGGTTGCCTCAACCTTCTGTTTGCTGTAGGTGAGAAGGGCTGGAAAACGGTATATCACTTTTGCCCATTGTTTCTTGTCCACACCCAAATTTTCTAAGAATATCATTGTTGGTTTTAGATTTTCAGTCAGACTAATTCCACATAGCTGAGGCCTCTTGTTGAGGATAACAGGGATATCAGATTTTGGCACCCCAAGATCAAGAAGAAATTCGATCACAGGCTTTATTTTCCCCTCCAAGCTGTAGTAAGCAAAAGCGGGGAATCGACGAGTAATTTCTTTAATTTGCTCAAGATTTAAGCCATGCTCAATCAGGTAAAGAATCTGAGGTCGGAGCTTTCCAGTAGGACCTACTTCACTAACTCGAGAGATGGCTTTCAGCTTCTTCGTGTCAATTGTTGAATTTGAGACAGGAACTGTTGTAGAGGTCTTTTCTTTGATAGGAGGGTTTGGAAAGTTTTCCACAGCATGCACGAGAAGAGTCCCATGCTCTTCAAGAAGGGACTCGAGATATGGATTCAGAGCATCTCTAATCTCAAGTGTCGTCAACTCTCGTCCTGCACAGTCATATGAACTAGATTATAATTTCTAGCCACACCATTCTATATCCAACTAAATCAAATTCAGTGTAACAACATAACTGATAAGCAGTACATTGAAGTCGAACCTACTAGATACCGAGATTTATGAATCAAATGAAGCCTCAAGACAAGATGGTCGATGAAGAGATCGGATTTGTTTATCGTTCTTGCAGCAATTGCATTGCTCAGACCTTGTTTCTTTAAAAACAAGGTTAAAACTGCCTTGGCCTCTTCTTTTTCTGCTGTTAGAAGGGTTGGTGATACAACCTTCAAGTTGACTGATCCATCTATCTCAGAATCTGCCATTTAGATCATCAAAACACGGTACTTAGCATGGTTAAGAGACCACAAGACTTTATCAAGAGACTAAAATTACTAAAACAAGTCAATGACAAGGAGTCTCAAACTGAAGCACTAACCGAATTTTGCTTGGCTAGAAAAGAGTTTCCTGGGGAAAGAGAGCTGAACCCTATATAAAACAGAACTTCTGAATGACCCATTCTCAAGCATGGAGAGAAGTGATAGATAAAACAGAAATAAGCATAAAGAATCAAGGAAAGGGCAGGTCATGCAACTGTTCTAACTTAACAACATTATTAACTGACTATGTCTCCTAACAACCATCAGGGAAAGGAAAAGAAAAAAAATGCAATTTTGTTAGATACGTGAAGATATTAAGGCTGAAAAATACTGAGTCACAACCCCAAGGGTACCTCTGAGTAGTGATGAGACTACCATTTCGCATGAAGAAGATATGGGCAAATCGCATAGCACTGACAGCTCTCATCTTTAAGTTTTGGCTCAAATAGTTCCTCTTATTGAGTGACTAAAATTGAACGGCACCGAAGGGAGATCCTAAAATTGGTCCCTCCACAGAGTTGGATATGGCAGCCGCAGAGCTATGAACCAAAAAGAAAGCAAAAGCATTCACAAAACCCTCCCAGAAAAGATTAAAAAAGAAGAAGAAGAAGAAGATAAGCCCAGTATAACAAAAGTAAAACCCAAACAGTGTGAATAAATGCAGGCAGATAACTGGCAACTACCTCGGCCCAAAATCCATTACTGGCAACAAAAGATAACCTCCATTATATCTATCCTTGACTATGTACTATTGAGCTTGCCTTGATTTTGGGTGTTGAAATATTTTATCCTTGTTTGCTAATTCCTAGTAGCAGTAGCAGTAGCAGTTTCCAGGGCATTGGTAAAGGTTCTGCAAGCGTCTACTTCTGGTGGGTTTGAAAACTTGGGAGAAAGAAGTAAAAGCTTATGAACTAATTGCGTATTTGAAGGATAAAGAGAAGGGGTGGATGCCACTTACAAAACTTGAAGTTGTAGAAATTTAAGCGAACTTGTAATGCCCAATCAGAACGCAGATTCAACAGAAAAATAATCAAGCAGAAAAATAAAGAACACAACAAGTCACCAATACAGTACATCCACTTTGAGAACCAGCTTATAAGTGTTTTATTAAGAGCAACAAGTCACCAATACAGTACATCAATGGCAAAAATTTACCCAATGTAAATATACCTCAAACCTCAATAGATTTGAGCTCACAAGAAAAATACCCACTGCACGTTTTAGCCTCCAATCCGAAACCCACTGCTGAACAAGACAGACCCACGCCAACCGTAGTACCTCCTGAACCTGTACCCACGGCAACACTCCGGCGAAAACCGTCTCTAAACCGAGACCCACGCTGAAACCGTGACCCACGCGGTTTTGTACCGAGACCCAGACCCAAAAAACTAGCAATGGATGGTCTCTAAACCGAGTGTGAAGCAACCTGAGCCGATACCCACACGAAAACGGCGAAGAAAAATGACCAGCGGCGTCAATTTTTATCTGCGAGTTTTTCCCCTCTGTTTTACGGCTGAATATTTCTCCTTCTCTCTCTCAATTCTGTCGTGAACCACAGCCCTAAAGAGAAGATGAATGCCAAATGACAAGCTTGCCCCTTTGTATAAATGGAATTACAAAATTGCCCTTTTCTTAATTTACTTAAGATAACTTGTCAATTTTACAAATCTCCCTCATGACAAGAATAATCTTACGCATATAAGCTGGTTCTCTAGTTTTCCTATCACTCTGGCTTAACATTCAGCTCATCTAACAGGTATTTAAACCTATGAGCTACGAGAACCTTCGTAAGCATATCCGACAAATTCTGATATGTATGAACTTTCACCAGTTTAACTTCATTCTGAAAAACCATATCCCTTATAAAGTGAAACTTAACATCAATATGCTTAGACCGTTCATGGTGAGATGGATTCTTCGCAAGATGAATAGCACTCTGACTTTCACAACGGATGACATGAATAAACTCTTGTGGCAGCAACTCACCAACAATTCTCTTCAACCACACTGCTTCCTTAACTGCTTCACCAACTGAAATATACTCTGATTCAGTAGTTGACAAAGCAACTACTGGCTGTAGAGAAACCTTCCAACTGACCACATTACCATACAAGCGAAAAATGTGACCTGATAAAGACCTTCTTTTGTCAAGGTCTGCAGCATAATCTGCATCTGTGAAGCCTTCCAGCAATGCTGATTGATCACAACCATTCCCAAAACACAGTGAAACACCTGACGTACCTTTCAAATATCGAAGCACCCATTTAACTGCATTCCAATGCTCCTTTCCAGGATTTGACATAAACCTACTTATCGTGCTCATTGAGTAACCCAAGTCAGGCCTAGTACAAATCATGAGATACATAATGCTCCCTACGGCATTACAATATGGAATTTTTGACATCTCTAACCTTTCCTAATCAGTTTTAGGCGACTGAGACGAAGAAAGCCTAAAATGAGATGCTAAGGGTGTCGAAACTGACTTACGATCAGACATGTTATACTTCTCAAGCAGTTTATGCACATAGCTCTCTTGCGAAATGGTTAACAAACCTTTCTCCCTATCTCTCTTAACATCCATGCCTAAGATTCTTTTCAATGCACCTAAATCTTTCATTTCAAACTCACTACTCAACTGTTTCTTGAGTTCACAGATTTCAGCATAATCCTTAGACACAAGTATCATATCATCTACATAAAGCAGTAGATAAACATATGTAATTTTACAGAAGTTCTGCGGATGTTGACTGCGGAATAATGCTTAGAAGAAAGTGGGTCGGAGATTCGAAAGAGAAGAGGGGCTGAGAAACTGCATAAAAATACTTAGAGCAGAGACTGGAAGAAGAGATTAAAATTGAGGGGCAGAGATGAGAGTGACAGGTCAGATGGACACGTGATAAAAGATCATAGCGAAAAAATCAATTTTGACCCTTCAACTTAGCAGGTTATATCAGTTTTAACCCTAAACTTTCAATTTCATCAAATTGAACTCCAAACTTAACAAGTTGTATTAATTTGAACCTCAAACTTATATTAGTGTTGCAATGTAGACCTTTGATCAACTTTTCATTTGAATTGTCATTAAAGCATGTAATTAACAATTTCTTTTTTTTTTTTTTTAATTCACATCGCACCTGAGTTGGTGCTTTGTAAAAAATTTGTTTGAGAAACTCCTTATCAGAAGAAATAAAATATCACAGATTATTCTTCTCATTGTTATAAAAAAAAAAAAAAAAAAGACAAAGTTATTGATGAGAAGAAAAATCCAGCAAATATGTGAAATAAAAAAACTCGATTTTTGTTTTCGTTTCCTACATTTGTACATTCTTCTAATTAGCAAGGAAAAAAATAATAAAAGAAGAAAAAAAAAAGTCCACAAAGTTCTTAGCAATAAGAAAAAACCAACAAATATATTGAAGATAAAAAACCTGCAAAGTAACAAAAAAAAAATCCTTACAAAGTTCTCAACAATGAGAAAAAAATATCTAAAATAAAGTTTCTTCAATATTTTATTTATAAGAAATTAATTCAGGTGCAATGTGAACTATGAAGAAATGAAGAAATAGTCAATTACGTACGGTAGTTCACACAGAAAGTTAACTAAAGGTATACATAGTAACACTTATGCATGTTTGGGGTTAAAACTGATACGATGTGATAAGTTTGGGGTTCAATTTGATGAAATTTAAAGTTTAGGATTAAAATTGATATGTCTTACTAAGTTTATGGTTCAATTCAATGAAATTGAAAGTTCAAGGTTAAAATTGATACAATCTCCAAAGTTTAGGTTTAAAAATGATTTTTTTGAATTTGAAAAGTATTCCTCCCTAACGCCTCGAAAATTCGCATAGGAAACCAACGGACTGTTGGGGATTTATGGCTCAAAACATGAATAATTTGGAACTTAGTAGGGCGCCGATTGTGATGTGGTAGCTGTGGAATGCGAGGAATAAATGCAGAATTAACAACCAAAAGGCAGATATTTCACATCTCAGCAGATCAATTGCGAGTTCAATCGAAGAAATAGAGAAAATAATTATTATTAGGAGACATGTAGATTCTCAAATCCACATCTAACGGTTATTAAGACAGAATTACATTGTAGCTTTATTGATGAGGTAAGTATTACTCTCTTGAGAAATCAAACACCATTTTCCTCTCCATCATTGGTGTCCTCTCTCTTCCCTCGATTCTCTCACTCATCCTTCCAAGGCATTTTTGAGCCAATGAAAACAAATCACATTAGAAAACAAACAATATAGTTTCTTCTTGCTTACTAGTACAAGTAAGACAAGTTTCTCTTTTTCTCTGTTTTGATTGATCAATTAATTTCTTTTTAGGTCATTCAAAATGAAAATATTAACAATCACTCCTTATATTAATTATTATATTATCACTAATAAAGTTTCTCTAAAAATAGAAGGTAAAAACCACATCAATTTCATCAAAGTGAATATAGATTAACGACATGTACCCTCGACCAAGGTCAGATGTTCAAATCCCACACTTTCAAATGTTGTTGAACTAAAAAAAAAAAAAAAAAACCAATTTCAAGTAGATGAAGATTTCTTTTAGTCTTAGATGAGTTTCCGGTTTCTTAGTGATATTATAGTCTCTTCTCTATTCTCTCTAGTTTTTTTTTTTTTTTTTCTTTCTTTCTTTCTTTTAAGAATACACATTAAGGGGCTGTTTGGGGCGCTGGGTTGGTTATAATAGCTGGGGGATTATAATAGTCTGGGGGTTATAATAGTCTGTGTTTGGGATGCAGATTATTATAATCTGGGATAAAATAGTTTGTGTTTGGGGTGCAGATTATTATAGTCTGGGATAAAATAATCTGTGTTTGGGGTGCAGATTATTATAATCTGGGATAAAATAGTCTGTGTTTGGGGTGCAGTGTTTTGAGATGCAAATTATTTTAGTCTGGGTTCAAATAATCTATGTTTCAAGCTGACTGTTTTTTTTTCTTGACTTTTTTTTTTGTTTATTTTCCTCATACAACTTTGTATTTCAAATATTAATAATAAACAAAGGGTTTAGTTGTAAAAAAAATAAAAGTTTTGGGTACAGGGGTTAAATTATGTGTTTAGCTTAAAAGGAAACAAAAATAACCTAAAGTAAAGGTTGATTTTCTTTGTGTTTAGAGTCATGGTTTTTTCACAAAATAAGTCATTTTATGATTTCATATAGAAAAACCACATTTGTTTCATTTATGTATTTCCAACATAAAAATGGTAAATGTTTATTAAAATCTCATTTTACCTTTATTATCAAAAGAATCAAATAAAATAGAAATCACATAAAATAAAAACTTGAGTAGTATTTTTTTTAAATTATTATTATCACGGTAAACTTAAATACGATAAGTATAATTTGGAATGAAAAATATGGTACGATGAAGGTAAACATTCATATACTTCATTATCAAAAGTAATTATGTAATAAAACTCCATATTTATATATATGTACAAAGACAACCTAGTATCTAACTCTCCCTAGAAATTTTATGATTTTTCTGATGACCACCAACAAATTTTTCGGCGATCGAAAATTTTTTCCTCCTTTTTCCTTTCATTTTCTTCTACCTCTTTTTTTTCTTTATTTTCATTTTTTATATTTTTCGAAATGAAAATGAGAAGAAGATTTTCTTTAAAAAAAAAAAAAAAGTCGTCGGAAAAGTCGTCGGTGATTGCCGGAAAAGTGGCCGGAAAGTTGACGGCGGTGGTCGGAAAAGTTGTCGGTGGTCGCCGGAAAAGTCGTCGGCCGGTCGTCGGTAGAAAAGTCAATGAGTCACATGGAAGAAGAGAGAAAAGAGTTACTGTAGATAATGGATAGAATAATTGGGGTGAGTTGAATAGTGGTTACTGTAGCAACACGGAGGGGAAAAATAACCAATTCCGCCCCTTATTTTTGTTGGTGCCCCAAACACTGGGTTGGTTATAATAGCGGGGGCTATTATAACCAACACAGTGGGCCAAACGGCCCCTAAATGAAATTCAAACCTATAGTATCTTGTCTTTTAAAGATTTACTTTTAGTCATAAAGTACTTTCTATGACATTTCTTTCCTATCTAAAATCATATTTCTCATTTTTAAAATGAAAGAATCATCTTTTAGCAAGGAAATTAGGATGAAATCTCAATACTTTCTCTACCTCTTTATATTGGACAAGTTCTAAAGCTAAGATCTTCCAATCTCTAACTTAACATTTTGATCAAGAAAATAAGAGGTCCTTTAGTAATGTTCATGTTTATCTTTTTTTTTTCCTTAAATATAAGCATTCAGTAATTATTCATGTTTATCGTTTCTCATTTTTTAGAAACTTTTTAGGGTGTGTTTGGTTTAACTTTTCAAGTGTTTATTTTTTAAAATAAATCATTTTGAAAAAAATTCTAGTGTTTGGCCACCACTAAAAATGAATTATTAGAAAATGAGATTGATAAATAAACCATTTTGAGAGAAACACTTGAAACCAACTTTTTAAAAAAGACTTCTTAAGTAAACAATAACTTGTGTAGAAAAACATTTGTGAGGAAATGCAACCAAACATATGAGTGTTTAAATTCTAAACATTTTTTATACAAAATGTTTTTAAAAAAATGCATTATTGAAAAACATTTAAATTAAAATGTATTCCAAACGGACCCTAAGGGTGTTTTTGGTTTAACTTTTCAAGGGTTTAATTTTGAAAAAATTCCTAGTGTTTGACAATCACTAAAAATGACTTATTAGAAAATAAGATTGATAAATAAACCATTTTGAGAGAAAACATTTGAAACCAACTTTTTTAAAAAGAGTTTTTAGTAACATACACTTATGAGAAAATGCAACCAAACATGTGAGTGTTTAAATTCTAATAATTTTTAAACAAAATGTTTTTTAAAAAATGCATTCTTGAAAAACATTTAAATTAAAATGTATTTCAAACGGACCCTTAGTAAGATGAACGAGCACAACTGGGGAGAGCTTAGGAAATCCCAAACTCCCCTAGGTTGGATCACAAATGAGTGTTTGATCAATTTCAATTTTAAACATAAATAAAAAATAGGTTACAACATTTGATAAATTCAAATGAAATTGTTGTTGGTTTAGGTTATAACGACCGAACTAGACTATATATTATTTTAATTATTTCTAGTTGATATATTTATTGTATGAATTGTTATAATGAAGTTAATTATTTAAAAAAGAGTTTAAATTGTAAATTGTATTTTTTTTACTTTAAATTATATTATATAATAAAAAGGTTAGAGAGAAATAGTTGGTTAGAATTGGATGCATAGTTCACACCTTCCTTAAACTATACTTCAGGAGATTAGAAGATTTTATATTTCATTTTTGAGTCGATGTGATATTTTTCTAAAAACTTGGTATTCTCTCCCACAGTGAGGGAGACGATAACGACTTGACTATATGGAAAATTCAATGCTCGTGAAAGAAAATTGAGAGTATTCTATTCTCACATGCATTTTACTTTTCTATAAGTTTAAAGAGTCCATTTAAAAAATAAAGAAAAACTAAACTCTGGTTGATTAAAATACTTTAACTCAAATTTTAAATATCTTTGAGATAAGTAACAGGGGAAAAGCACCGTGAAAAAAAAAAATGATGGCAACCAAACACCAAAAACAAAAAAGAATGGTTGTGGACACAAGATAGAATCACAAGAGGATTAAACTTTGTGTTTTCGCTTGAATTTGCTTCAAATTTAGGGATGTTGAAACCATACAAGAAGTGTTTGTGTCATGAAGCTTATGGGATATTTTTGAAAGAAAATAGACACAACTATCTAAATAATTCTAATAGAAAATATGCAATATTAACAATGAACATTTTTCTTACTTTCATGGTAAAATATTGACTTTTTTTTTTTTAGGGATCCGAACCTCTAACCTCTTAATTGAGGTACATGTCAATTATGGTTGAAACAAATTGACTCGAGCAATTGGGAGCCGCCAATGGAGAGTAATTCTCCATTAATCACACTTTTAACTTTAAGACTTCTCGTTTGTACGGTTTCTAGATCTCTGGTTCAGTTCTACCAACTCACCATCTCTCTGAAAGAAGATCGAAATTAACAATGTCTTAGTTTAATTAATACCAATTTATTCTAAAGAGGACAACAATAAACAATCTCGTTGCTTTTGGACTATTCCCTTCCCGACATATTCAAAATGTCAACTTCATCCTTAGAAACAATGACAGCACTGCGAGCTACGATTTTCAATTGAACGCGCAGCTTCCTTCATTGCAAATTTATGACACGGGAGACTTCTTCGTCTCTTGCAGCCAAATTTGACCCGTTCCCGTATATAATCACTGTTTTTTAAGGAACCCCATCTCCAAAATTTCTCCAATTTCTCTCAATGGGTTCCTTCGATTTCCATTTCTTCATCGCCTCTCTGTTTTGCTTCTTCTCTTTGATTGTTTCTCAGCAGCCCTACGTGGGATCGACCACCAACGATTGTTCCAACCCCCACAATTCAACTGGTAATCTGGGTTACTTCTGCAACACCCCCAATCGGAGTTGCCAATCGTTCCTCACCTTCAGATCGCGCTCTCCGTTCAACTCTGTTTCTACCATTTCTACTCTGTTGGGTTCCGACCCGTCGGAGCTCTCTCGGGTCAATTTCGTCGGCGCGTCCGTCACTTTTCCAGCGGAGAAATTGGTGCTTGTTCCAATCGATTGTTCCTGTTCGGGTCAGTTTCTTCAGGCAAATGTTTCTTTCACTACCCGACGTGGCGATACTTACGTGGCGATTGCGAATGAAACCCTGCAAGGTCTTTCGACTTGCCAATCTCTTATAGCTCAGAACCCCAATCTTAATGCCACGAGTATAAATGGTGGGGAAAGGATTCTTGTCCCTCTTAGATGTGCTTGTCCCACCAAGAATCAAACTGATATGGGTTTCAATTACCTTTTGAGTTACTTAGTTGTATTCGGCGACACTGTTTCGGACATCACTGGAAGATTTGAATCGTTTGGTGCGGATAATGGGATTATTCTGGAAGCCAACGAGCTTTCAGAAGAATCCTTTATCAACCCTTTTACTACCCTTTTGATTCCCCTTAAAACTGAGCCGTCGAGCACTGGAATGAGAGAGCCTTCGCCTTCGCCGCCCCCGCCGCCACCATCCCCGGCCACTCCACCCTCTCCGGCCTCTAAAAGAACATGGGTTTATGTCCTCGTCGCCGTTGTAGGAGGTGTTGCTTTAGCAGCTGCAATTGGGGCTGTTGTTTTCTTTGTGTGTATAAGGAAAAAGAAGAAGAAGAAAACTGAGCATTCAGCTACTGAGATTGATAGCTTTGAATCATATGAGAAGCCATCAGAGAAAAAGTTGGATGAAGAATCTTCTTCTATCACCTTGGAGAGTATATCTAGCGTTGCTCAATCTGTCAAAGTTTACAGCTTTAAAGACCTGCAGGCAGCAACTGATAATTTCAGTTTAACCCATCTGATCAAAGGGTCTGTTTATCATGGCACAATCAATGGAGACTCTGCAGCTATTAAGAAGATGAATGGAGATGTGTCGAAACAGATCAATTTACTTAACAAGACGAACCATTCGAATCTGATTCGCCTTTCGGGGGTTTGTTTCGATGAAGGGAATTGGTATCTTGTTTTTGAGTATGCTGCCAAAGGTCCCTTGAGTGACTGGATTGATTCAAATGGTAATAGCAATGACAAGTTTTTGAGTTGGACACAGAGAATACAGATTGCGGTGGATGTCGCAACGGGGCTTAATTATCTCCATAGCTTCACGAATCCGCCTCACGTTCACAAGGATTTGAAGATGGATAATATACTTCTTGATAGTGATTTCAGGGGCAAGATCTCAAACTTCAGTCTGGCAAGATCGGCGGGATGGGAAGAAGGTGAGTTTACATTGACAATGCACATTGTTGGAACAAGAGGTTACATGGCTCCCGAGTATCTCGAAAATGGTTTGGTCTCTACAAAACTTGATGTTTATTCATTTGGGATTCTAATGATGGAAATGCTCACCGGGAAGGAGATTTCGGAGTTGCACCGAAAGGAGAATCTGCAGTTGGCTGAACTTCTAAAGAAGGTGGTTGATGAGGAAAATGGCAAGGAGTATTTAAGCTACCTGATGGATCCTTCATTAGAAGGCAACTTTCCCATTGAACTTGCTGTTCTCGTGATGAGACTTGTCGATCGGTGCTTGAACAAGGATCCGTCTCAACGCCCGTCCATGGATGAGGTTGTTCAGTCCCTCTGTAGAATTTTGAGCAGTTCTTTATCATGGGAATTGTCAAACCCTTCTGTGTGACAAAGCCAGACTCATAACAGAGCTGATCAGAGCTGTTCATTTTAAGCATAGGATCTTACACTTTCCACATTGTAAATCCTGTCTGATTCTTCTACCTCATTTTTGTATGCAAAACTAATAACGTCCATATCTATAAACATCACATTTCTTGCATATATTGAAGCTCTTTCAAGGAAAAACAAACCACTTCTCTTCAATCTGTCTACAAATAATGAACCACACAACTTATCGAGTCGTCTCACCGACTTTCACATGGCGTCGTGTTAGATTTTGGTTACTATTCAACCGAAAAATTAGCTTCAAGAGAGCAAACAGGGAAACAGTACAAGACTCACACTAGAATAGCTTCCATTGCTGCTGACTGAAGATTCCCTGTGCTTCACAATGATATCCATGGCTGAATCTGCAACTTCTCAATTAGATTGACTGTTGAGATTGAGATAGTGAACAGAGATTGCTAGAAGAGAACTAGAAGATTTGTGAATCTTTCATCTGAGTTCTTGCTCTCAGTGATGTATAATGAGAGCTTTAGACTTTTAAGGACTTTTTGTCTTATCTATCTGTGGAGATTCCTCTCTCCCACTTTTCTTCCTGTAGCATATACATGTTTTGACAAATTCTCTCTTATCATCCATAAATTATTAACTCTCTGAACTTTTAACAAAATAATCATGTCCCTGAATTTTGTACTCAGAATATTGGTTAGTTTGTCATAATATAATGGATAGATGATTAGAAATTTAGAAAAAGGTGGATTACTAAATGAAATAAAACATTTACAACGTACCATGTTCATTTTCTGGATCAAAATCATATCACAGATGAGAAAAATCAAATATAGATAAAAAAAAAAGAAACTTTATAATGACTTGCTTTTTCTAAGCAGACTACCAAGTTGTAAACTTTTCAAACAACAGTCTTTATAAATCACCAAGAAAAAGAAGTCAAAGTTTGGTAGTAACTAAAATTATAAAAATTGGAGAAAAGTATGCATGATAGAAAAGGTCAAAGAATCATTTGGAAAAACGTGTTGCCCACAATTCATTTTCATATCTTCATCTTCAGAGGCTTATGATTAAAAATGTGCCAAAGAGTAAATACAACGACTAATTAAGCATGATTATTCATTTTATTACACGTTTCACTTTTTACCAACGTTGTACAATCAATCCCTGTGGTTTGTCTACGTTTAAAATGGGAAGGTTCGAGTGAGTTTGATGTGATCAAGAGTTGCCTTTAAACCATACTGCGAAACTGCCTGGTCTCCTACCCTGAATCCATCTCCATAGGCGAACGAAGCATCCAGTTCGATTTGGCGTATAAAACATTCTCCAAGTTTCTTCTCTATTTTACTCAGCTGCTTGTGCTTGTTTGAACATGGAGGTTGCAGGGAAGAAGATGAACTAGCAGCCATGGCTGCTTCAGATCCTACCTTGATCTTGGATTTCAGCCACATGTGAGCTAGGACTTGGCAGATACCTTCTTCGATTTCTGGTCTTAAATTGGGATAGCCTTCAAGCCTTAGCCAAGCGTGCATCATCTCATGTGCTAGAATGGATCCTGTCAACAACCTGTGTAAAAGAAAATGTGAGGATATACATGTGAAAACTAGGTTGCAAACGAGGCGTGTGCACTTAAGTTCAAAATGGATGATATATTGTACTATTCTGAAGATATGTAAAGGATTTTTTGTCCTAACAAGTAGTATCAAAGTCGAGCGCTATGCTTTAGTTGCACAATATTTGGATGGTGGATCTTTGTTTAAGGTTCGATCATTAAAAATGTGCAATAAAGAGTGGATATCAGTTGGCACTTACTATATCCCACATGTTTTGTATTTCGAAAAAGAGAAGTTAACTAGAATAAGAGCAAGCACTCAATATATATGAAAGTGGATGAATGAATGGCTATATCAAAGAAGGCTCAATAGTACTTTGTTCCAGCAGAAGATTTTTAGAGATACAAACATAGTCCCAACAGTAAACAATTAAGCCCTTTTGAGTGGAAATCAAAAGCCGAAAATCACATAGGCTTAAGTCCAAAAGTAAACGATGTCGTATTATTATGGAGATATAGAAAAGTTTATTGTCCCAACTAACTATGACTACCTGAAAACTAACTTATAATTAGTGCACTATTGGTTAATATGAAAGAGAGTGAACAAAGGTTTTTAAACTTTCCAGTATATGTTCTGAACAAATATGATACCTGGGAAGGCCATACAGAATGAGTATACCAGTAACTTCACAAGTACGAACAAGTTTGCGTGGCTGTGTGAGCATGTCCAGGATTGAATGTATCCCATTATGTTTCCCCTTGTGAATCTATGAACAACGTTCAAATCAATTCAATTCAGCCAAATTCAAAAACCATTATTCTAAAAGAACACTCATATATATTGTTGAAGTTGAATTGAGACAAAGAGATCGAAATTCTTACAATGGGAATGATTTGCTCTTCTGACAAGCAGAGCCCTCGAGTTTCGGATAAATGGTGGTTTCCCTATATGACCCAAACAAATGAACCCCGAAATGGTTAGACAAAGATAACATTTGATGAAGAACCAAAAAGACAATCTCAGTGTCCTCACATTCTTTTCCTCTTCCATGGCATCGTTCAATGCTTCCCTTTCGACCATTGACAACGGAATTTGTTGGTTCAGTTTCATGTTTAAACTTGCAAAGAATTCTTGTATCTCATGGAAAAGAGGTTGACACTCATCGGTGTCCATGATCACGAAGCTGAAACACTCTGGACACAATCTTCTGCCATCTTTGAGTGAAATGTACTTGCACCCTTTTGGCTGCATGAAGGAGTAAGCTCACATTTATATTCTGAGAGGGAGAAAGAGAGAGAGAGAGGATTACCTGTAATCTTTCACAGCCAACACATTTGGAAGTTCCATCATTTTCATGGGAAGGGCAGTACTTTTCTGCCCAAAAAGGATGCTCTCCAAATTCAACCACCTTATTAGTATATGGGATCTAATATCAACAGCATAAGGGAAAAAGAACAGGCAGGTGAAGATGGCAAGAAAAATTTTGATATTAGATATAATTCTGTTTTTGGAGCACTATGCTCAAAATGTCTCGTACTAATGGAGTTGTTCTTACTTGTACATCTTTAACTGATATGGTACTATGCTCGGTATTTTGATAACATATTTTTTTTTTAGTACATCAACATTTGGGGGTGGGGGGATTCGAACCTTCGACCTCATGGTCGAAGGTACATGCCAATTACCACTGAGCTAAGCTCGCTTTGGCGTATTTTGATAATATATTTCAATATTAAAAAATATCAAAACCATTCAAGATTTGAAATTACTTACAAAGTTGTTGCATACATAGCACTTGTGATGATTCATATTCCTAGGGCAAGATGTGTGGTAAGGTCGATTTTCAAACATGTATAACTGTAATACATCATCAGACATACAATCAACAAATTTAAGGATATATAATACTTAGGATTCCACAAATTTAGCAAAGTCCAAAATTTCCACCCTTCTTTAAAGTTACCTTGTCATCTTTGATTAGTTGTTTGCAAGCATGGCATCGGAGACATTCTACATGCCAAACAATACCATTCCCACGTAAAGTACGTTCACGTCTGCTTATCTCAGTGTTGCATCCAGCACAGATAACCCTACATAAACATGTTATATGTTAAAGAAGAACCAAGGTTAAGTGATTGAGTCAAAAATATGTGTGCATTCAGGTATCAAGTAAAATGAGGCCTAAACACGTGAACCATAATATGAAACGAAGATAGAGAGAACAATGTTTGCAGAAGTTTGAACTCAAGACACTGACATTCCAGAATAAAGATATGGCAAGTGGGAAGATTTACTTGGATGCAGAGGCCTCAGGCTGAGAAGAAACAGCTTTAGAAGAAGAAGCATGTGCACTGTCATTTGCAAGAGAAGACACCATGACTATGCTCAGTTGAAGTGCATTGGCAAACTGCTCATCTTCTTCAACTTGGGCTTTGATGGCTTTCATCTGCTCTCTCTCTAAAATGATTACATTATTCATCAAAAACTTGAACGAACTTGAATCTAATATATGCAACAAAACTTGAATCTTTAACATGAACACTTACCAATTATCAATTTTTGTTGCTCTTCAGCTTCCATTTCTGAGAGTGATAATGCCATAGCATAATCAACCTCCCCTTGATCATATTCTGCCATGCCACCCTGCAGTTTAATTTATCGTACATAACAAAACAAACCACCATGTCCAACACCAAAGTATCGACAAAAGTTGGTCATTTTTGCTTGGTTGCATTGATGTGAATGAGGAAAGTGAACAAAAATCATGACCGAAACCGACTTCTTAAATCAAGACAATCTCAATAAATCAACTCTCTGAAACACTGTTTTTCGAGTTGTTTTCTTCACCACAAAAAGAGAGGGATCTCTCAAAATGGACGTCTTAGAAAGATGATTCTAAAAGTTATTTTCTAAGCAATGCCTTCTGAGAATCATTTTGTTTTGAAGCCAGAAGAAATCATAGAAATGAAAGTATATAGAAAGTGTTGTTTAGTTTTACAGTTGAACGGAGAAGCAGGGGCAGAAGTGAGAAGCTCTCATGTCCATTTCTGCCATGATTCCTTCCTAAGCTCCTACCAATATCGATTGTCCACTCCATAGTGTAAAAATGAAATCAACCTGCAAAAGTTCACTATTTTATTAACATAAAAATTTTAAGTCAAATCACCAAATTAAGGATCTAATTGCATCTATAAGTTTAGCATTTTAAAATAGTTCTCAAACAAGTTTACAAAATAATGGCCTTCAAGTAAGAATCATGCCCTAATTGCTCTCTTAGCACTCTCTCATTATCTTAAAATCTCCTTATAAATAGTAAAAAACAAAATTGATTCACCAACAAGAAGAACAGCCCCTGATTTTCATTTTACTATTTTCTCTTCAAGCTACTGAAAAAGTATCTAAATTGATCAAAATTGCACATATATACTAGATTACCCCACCTTGTTTCTTCTTTCTTCTCTTCAATTTCAACCCATATAAAGAACAAACCAACACATAGTAAAGACATTAGATTCAAAACCCACTTTTCCAAAGAGCCATTGTAAAACAAGGGAAAAAGAAAACCAAAAACATTGCCAAGAAGTGATGTTTTTGCTCAACTTGAAATTCATCTTAAAAGAAACCCAAAAAAAACAAAAACATACCTTGTTTTTTGAACGAAGATCGATCCTAAGATGGAGAGAGATGATGATCAAAAAAGGGTTTCAGTCAGAAATGAGAAAGAAAGAGGAAAAATTAACAGAGGAATCTCAAAGGTACAGATTGGATAAGTTTTGAACAAAAAAGTTTCATGAAGAGAGTGAAGTATAAAACATGCAGGTCAGTCCAATGAGTGATTTAATCAAAGAGGAAATTATAAAACTGAATCAGAAAGGGAAAGAGAGAGAGAGAGAGAGAGAGAGTAATAATTTCCTTTTTCCATGGAGTGGGACTGTGTTGAATGGAATGAATGGCATTTTGAAAAGCTAGTGGGGTAAGAAAACTACTTGGAATTTGTTTCTTTGTACCTCCTTTTTTCATTTTTCTTCTTCTTTTCAAAGGGGAAGAAAGGGGAAAGTTGTTTAAAAGATCTCCAATTATGAGATTCCATTAAAGTTTGAGATTTCTTTGGGGTTTGGTGGATGGTCAATTGTTTTATGAAGGTTCCTGGATGATACCTATGAATATAATTGTTTTGTTCTTTTCCATAACTTCATTTCTTGTGGGTGCTATTAGTTTTTTTTTTTCTTTGTGGGTGTAAATTCTCATTAACCAAGGTTTGATGAAGTGATGGAATTTGCAATGTAAAAATAAATGCCTTCATCAATTTTTTTTTTGGTATTTTTATTCTAATTCATGTCTTGCATTTAGGGAGTGGCAATGGGACGAGGTTGGGACGGGGAATGCTTTCCATACCTGCCCTCGCTTCACAAATTAATCTCCGTTTTTGTAAAACTTTTGTTAGATTCGTGAAGGACAAGGACTTTTTCCTTCACGACTAAAATGAAAAAAGAAATTTTCTCGTCCTAGTTCAAAACAAGAAATCCCCACCTTTCACAAAATTTTGACACCCCTACTTGCATTGGAGAATATACTCATTTGTTGAGATGCAAACATGCACCTTTATTGATTAGGAAAAGAAATAATCATAGGTAGATAAGTAAGATTAACATATTCATTAGTGTAAGGGACTAACACATATCTCCACAATGGTATGATATTGTCCACTTTGGGCATACGCCCTCATGGCTTTGCTTTTGGATCACCCCAAAAGGCCTCATATCAATGGAGAACTTGTCCTCCCTTATAAACCCATGATCATCCCCTTATCTAGCCGATGTGGGACTTTGGGCGCACTCCCAACAATTAGCATAAAACATTTTGGATAGAACTTAAAAATAAAACTATGCAAGTTTAGGTCTAAAATAGACAATATCGTTTTTTAAAAAATAACAATATCATATTATTACGGAGATATACGAAATTTGGTTAATATACTCGTAAGTTTACTTCCATGATTAATAAATTTAAATTTACAAAATCAAAGTAGTTGCGTAAGAGACGGATAAATAGTAGAGATTATGTAGAGTCTAACCGTAATTTAATGTAATTTTGTAGTGACGTGAGTAAAAAGAAAAATTATTCGATGAGACCGTCACAATGTAACTGTCTTTTTAAAACTGTTGAATGTAGATCTTAATATTTATTTGTCTTCTAATAGCTGTTAGATATAAAATCGAGATATTTTTACAATTTTTTTCTCTTACATTTACCCGTACAAAACTATCAGTCTCATTATGACAACCTCATCGAATAATTTCTCAAGTTAGAAAGTAACTTCGAAATAGCTTTTCACTTTTCATGGATGGACAAGTTTGATAGTTGGGGTAAGGAAAAGGGCACTTGTGAAAATCACTCAATGTTATATGGGTTGGGTGGTCCACAAAGCCCAAATTTGTTGGGACAAACAAAAAGCCCAATTTGCTTTTGAGTTCAACCAAAAGCCCAATTACACTACCAAAGTTAGGCTATATAGCCCAATTGAAAAGCTAATCCTGGCCCATTAAGCAAGCTATGTCGGAATCAAGACAAGCACTATTCAATAAAACCGTTAGAATGTGGTTATCTCTCGATAATCGTTGGATGTATGAAAATTTGCATGCCTTCTAACAATTAATGGATATAAATTCAAATTATTTTGTTTCTCTCATACATCTAACTATGCAATACTTACCGTCGATCACATTGTAGTTGTCTCATCAAATAATTTCTCCACTATAGTGATGAAGTTCAATCAGTCTTGCTGAATAAAATTGGAGAAAATCTACTTCTTTCTTTTTATATATATATATAAAATTTAAAAAATTGAAATCTTCATAAAATAAAAATAAAAATCTTGTTTCTATCTAAAACGTCATTTCTGAAACGTTTGTTCGAGTGCATTTCAGAAAGACAAATTCAAAAGTTCTTTTTTTTTTGGGTTGCGAAGGAAAAAAAAAAAGGCGTTGGCTAGGACAGGCTGTCACCTCTACGTATGAACCACGTGGCAGGAAGAAAACAATTGCCAATCCATTTGGACCACGGTTCCCACGTGGCCATGGCCCACATGGTGCCGGCAATGCCACGTGGAACATGTATCTGTTGAGGACCACCTCATCTCAAGGAAATAAGTAGTCGTCGTTTTCCAAGTGGGCCCATATTTAAAAGGCCAGCCAGGCCCAACTTTCACTACCTTCGAATATTATACCACTGCCCCTTCCTTCTTTCTCTTCTTTTTTCCCCTTTTCACCTTTTCTTTTCAAATTTAAATTCCCATTTTTCCTTTTTTTGATATTTCATATCAATACTTTATTCTTTCAAAAGCCACGGTGAAAAGTAAAAAAAAAAACATATACTATATTTGAAATTCATTTAGAAAATAATTTTTTTTGAAACATATTAGAAGAATCCGGTGTACTTTTTCTTTTCAATATCTAATATTTTTATTTTTCAGAAACCAACCCATAATTTCTCAATTTTATTTTAAAACAACTTTATTTTCCTGATGGATTCTAATGTTTTTTTTTTTTTTTTTTTTTAATTTAAATATTAAAAAAAAAACATGTCCGAGAATTTTGGTCCCCGAGTTAGTGTAATAGTATGGAGAAAGTGACTCAGCTGAGAAGGACATGGAAGGCTGTTGGCTCACAAATTCCAAGAAAACAATTCCCTATCAATTCAAATTCTTCCAATTTTTTTGCTCTAATTGTCCAATTATTAACAAAATCTTAGGCTTCTATGATTCCATGTCACACATTATTCTTTCCAATTTATGTCTAAGCTGCCATCTATTCAATGTGCTAGATTATTTTTTAATAAATTTTAAATAATGATTGAGGTTTCCATAAACCTAATATCCGATTGAGACAAATATATATATGAACTTCAAGTTTGATTTGAAATTTGTTAAGAACAAACTTAATAAAACTTGATATTTTGTATATGATAGATTAAAAAAAAATCTATCTAACTTGAGATTATTGTTTGATAATGAAGTTCGAGATTGCACCAATAATGATGTAGTACTATATTTTATATATACACATTTATTTCAAGGTAATAATTTATGAATTAAATCTTATTAATTTTCTTTTTATAATGAAAACAGTAAACTGGAATATTCATCATCCTCACATCCACAATTGTCTAGCTAAGATATTTTAATTAATAATGCAAATATTTTTTTACCTAGTCTTCAATCAAATAAATTCATATTTGAGTTGACTATACTTTTATTAGTACACGACATGTAATCTCACATTTTTAATTAGTTTGGAAATTTCAGCTTTTAGGATTCAAAAGATGGTGACATCAAAATGAATTTCTTAATCTTCTTTTGTGCATACTTTTCTTTCTCTAAATTGACACTCAAACCTTTCATTTCATTGTTTATATCTTGATAAGACACAAGAAGACGTTTTGCTGACAAGTTTTAAAACTTAAACTTTTATAAAATTGTATTTGAATTTATTTAAAAAATAAATTAAAACTTTGAATTTATATATGGCAAAATGTGTGGAATTAGTATGGTTTAGGGTAAATTCGACTTCCCAATTTATACAAACTAAACCTATGGTCAAAATGTCATTTAAATGCTTTATAAAATAATGGGTGTGCACACGAATTCAAAAGTTTGATTTATCGATCACGTATTTTATTTTAATAATTTTTTTTTATGATTGTATATATAAATATATATGAATTGTCATACGCATTTTTGGACCACATGGTAGAAATTAAAGGGATAAATAATGGCATTTTTTTTTCCTCTTGGTTGTGGAGCCAAATCATTTGGTATACTTTTTCTTTTCTTGACCTTGGATACACCTTTTTTAAGTATTATATTCACACTTGCATTCACTTGTTCTAATTTCCTATATCTATATATATATAGAGAGAGAGAGAGAGAGAATGTCATGTTTATTATTATGTTTTTTAATTGAAACAAATGTAAGGTAAAAAGAGTAATTAACTATTGGCTTATAATAATTTACTATTTTTAAATACCAGTTGATTTAGATATCCATGCTATTTTTAGATTGATATAAATAAAAAGCAAAGAAAAAGAAGAAACAAAGAAAATGAAAAACAATTATATCAATGTTGAACACTTTTTACATTTTCTTTTTTGAAAACAACAAAATTGTGCACTTCTTTGAACGTTTGGTATGTGAGATGTTATGTTATAGCTTGTTAAATCCAACAAATATTTCGTTAAAATACTATTTTGGTCTTGTGCTTTAGATTCTATTTCATTTTAGTTTCCTATAGTTTCAAAGTTTTAACTTTATTAGTTCTGGTACTTTGAACAAAATTAAAATTGATCCATAATACTGGTTTATTGTTAACCAGTTAACAATAAAATCTTTTTTAATATTAGAAAAATATTTTTCTAAAAAAAATGTTTCTATTAGCTTTCTCTCTATAAACTTCAGAAATATGTTCATGCGTCTTTTCTTGCATGAGAGTATTGTGATTACTTAGCCAATTATGAAAAAAAAAATAACTTCAAACTAGTGGTATAGACCAATTTAAAGCTTTATTCATATTACACACTAAAATATAATGAAACTCAAAGTACAAGAACCAAAATGATATCTTAACCCAAATATTTCTATAATTATACATTTACAATTTTCTTATATAAATATATATAATTATTTAAGAAAAAAAAATGAAGGTGGAGATTTAAATCTCCTGTTCTCAAAAGATAGAGTAGATGTGTTTTAATCACGAAGCTATGCTGGTATTCTAAAAAAAAAAAAGTTGAAAACACAAGTCTAAAGCATTTGATTTAATTTTAGTCCACAATTCTATAAAGTAAATAAAAATTAGTAGTTGGTTTATTAAGGTGAGAGAAGCATAATATAATGGAAAAAAAAAATGTGAGAGAGAGAAATTTGAAGCATTGAGAGGAGGTTGCTTAAGAGAGTATCCATATGGTTAGCTTATTAAAAGATATAAAGTGGTAGTTATAGCATAACATCATTAGGTAAGCCTCACTGTTTTTTCCCCCAAAAGATAAACATTTCATTGTTTTCTTTATTTGATATTGCAAACAAGCAATTGGAATTTGTTTTTCTTTTTGGGTTGCAATTCTTAATTATAATTATAATATAATATCATGATTTCAAACTTGAATACCATCACTTTGGATATATTTAATTAATTCTACTAACTAACATAATTTAACTCAATGGATTATCTACTTTTCCACACTTTATAATATATATGTGTCCCCCATTTAAAATGGTTTATATTCTAGTGACATGTGGCACCATTTAATATGTTAATAATCACTTGATTAATTAACACACACATAATATTATTCTATTTTAAATTTATTTGACTAAGATATAAAACAAATCTCTTTTGTTTTTTATGTTTCCTCATTTGTAGTACTTTATCATGTCTACCTAGCTAACCAACATAATCTTTTTCAAAGCACAAATAATCAAAATCCACCATATAATCTCAACCTTTCTCTCTCTTTGAAAATTCTTTTATACCCTTTGCTTAAGTTGATTTTAACCTTACAACTTACAAAGTTGATCATAAATTAAACACTAAATATAAGTAATTACTCTAAATTTAACTAAAAGAAATTCAGAAACAAATGATAGAAATATGCTCAAATTTATTCACAAAATATCCAAATTTAGCCATAAAAATAAGCAAGTAAGAAACGCACTTAAATTCGCACCAAAATATTTAAACTATTTTTTTTTTTAAGAAAAAGCATTTATTAACACAATTTAAATAATAATAATAATAATAAAAGAAATGGTATCTACATATAAATTAAATATGCTTGCCTACAACAAGTTACAAAAAAAAAAAAAAAAAAAAAAAAAAAAAAAAAAGTAAACAGGAACTTTTTGATGACAAGTATAAGTTGGATAGGAAGATTTCCATGTTTTAAATAGACTTCTATTTTATTTTTCAAAAAAATAAACTTCTATTTTATTTTATTATTATTATTTGTTTAAAGTTGAGAAAACTTGTATTTATTGAGTTGTTATCAAAGAAAATAATATCTACATCTTGAGGACCTTACATCTATCATTTTTTGATACTCTATATATATGACATGTATTAGTGTATACAAATCAACGACTTTAAAGAGAAAACCAAATTATTTATTTATTTTATTTAAAAAAAAAACTATTATAACTAGAGAATTGCAAATACCTGGTTGACATCTTATGTTTAAATAAAATAATTCCTTTGATTATCTATTGTAATTTTTTAAAACAAAATTATGAGAGAGAATTATAAATTTATTTTGCACTAGAAAAAGGGGAAAGTTTTGTTTTGTTTTCTCAAAATTATCTTCAATAATTGTTTTCCAAAAGGTCATATTTTAAAAACATATTTTCTATATATATATATGTTTTTGGAAATTCAAAACCCTACAGGCCGGTCATATATTTATTTGGGAAAAAATCATTTTTAACCCTAAACTTCAGAGGTTTGTATCAATTTTAACCTTGAACTTTCAATTTCATCAAATTGAACCCTAAACTTAACGAGTTGTATCAATTTTAACTCTGAACTTTCAATTTTATCAAATTGAACCTCAAACTTATCAAATCGTATCGATTTTAACCCTAAACTTGCATAAGTGTTACAATGTATACATTTGGTTAACTTTTTTTTTGAACCACCGTACGTAATTGATTATTTCTTTCTTAATTTACATTGCATCTGAATTGTTTCTTATATATAAAATATTGAAGAAACTTTATTTTAGATGACTTTTTCTCGTTGTTGAGGATTTTATGAGAGTTTTTTGCTGCTATTTAAGATTACGAAAGCAAATAAATTTTGGAGGTTTTTTATCTTCAAATATTTGTTGGTCTTTTCTTGTTGCTAAGAACTTTGTGGGATTTTTTTCCTTCTTTTAATGTTTTTTTTCTTGCTAATTAGAAGAATGTACAAATCTAGGAAACGGAAATAAAGAAATTTCGAGTTTTTTATTTCTCATATTTGCTAGATTTTTCTTGTTGCCAATAACTCTGTGACTTTTTTTTTTTTAATAATAATGAGAAGAATTGTCTGAGATATTTGATTTCTTAAAGAGTTTTTCCAACAAATTTCTTACAAAACACTAACTCAGGTGCTATGTGAATTAAAAAAAAAAAGGAAATTGTCAATTACATATTTTAATAGCAATTCAAATGAAAAGTTGACAAAAGGTCTACATTGTAACATTTATGCAAGTTGGAGGTTCAAATTGATACAATTTGTTAAGTTTGGGGTTCAATTTGCTAAAATTGAAAGTTTAGGGTTAAAATTGCTACAACCTGCAAAGTTTAGGGGTCAAAATTGATTTTTTCCCTATTTATTTAAACTAATTATAATACATTTAAATGTAATTATATATTGTCTTAAATAATAAAATATCATATACATATAGTTAACTTATAAAACACTCCCTACAAGTTACAAATATTTTTCCTTTTTTTTATTAATTGTTTAAAAAAAAAAATTATCAGTTCCATTGCGAATGATTTTTTTTTTTTTTTTTTTTTTTTTTAACAATGAAATTTGTTATTTGCTTTGAATTTTGTTATAAAATAAAAGGCAAGAGGTTTGAAATAAAACTCCAAGTAGTATTTTGACGTTAACTCATCATGCAACACTTGGAGATTCAAATGTGGTGGTGAGTGGTGAGTGGGCTACCATCAAATAATTTTTCCAAATAATGCAGATATTTTTCTTTTCAGTTTTTTTTTTTTTTTTTTCTTGAAGAAAAAAACTTTGTCCCATCCTAAAATATATATAGTTGTTTTTAAAATTTTAAAGCAAACGACAGTTTCATTTAATAAACAGAACTGTCAATTAGCTACATGTAAACTGAGGACTTTTCTTTGTAGTTACATCCAACAAGCCAAGAAGGAAAAATTAGACAGCCAAATAAATGGATTGCTTGCTTTTCTTCTACATGTAAATGAAATTTGACCATAGTTTCTCGACAAGGTTTAGATGTCTTCCTTCCGATAAATTATTCGAGGAGGTCGCCACATTGTGACTAACAACTTTGTACTGTTGAATATATGTCGAAGAAAGAAACTAAAGAAACTTATATAGGTGAGAGTAGTGTTTATAAGTTTAAATTTCGAAAACAAAATGGTTATCAAACGTGGCCTAAACTTTCACATTTGTTTCTATCTTTAGATGTCTCTAAACTAGTTTGGGTAGAAATTTATTGTTTTATTTTTAAAATTTTAGATTCTATTTTGACGGTAGGACTTTCAAAATTCTCCCACTTAACTTCTTGAACTTTGAATGTCCTAGCTCCTTGTATTTTCTAAATATCTACTTTAATCTTTGAACTTTAAGATAACTAATATTATCGATTTCAAGACTATTCTTTCGTCAATTGTGATTATAATAATGTGACTTCAAATTTGTGTATCAAAGTGCTAATCTAGACATGTAATAAAGCCACATGAACTGGTTGATCGACATATTTTTTGTGGAAGAACTAAAATGGTAATAGTTTGAAAGTTAAAGAACTTAGGAGCCGTTTGTTTTTTGGGAATGTAGATGTCCGACATCTTCAGATGCCTGGAATCTCAGATGATCGGAATTTTAGATATCTGGCATCTTCAGATAGCCACGTTTGTTTTGTAGGAAAATTTATAAGGGTATCCCGGAATATTTCGATAGTTTTGAAGGATTTATTCTTGGAAATGTTGTAAATTTATGTAATGTTCCAAAAATGCCCTTGTTAATATATTAATATAATTTATATTTATATAATATATTTGTTTTTATTAATTTAATTTTTTTTATATTAATTCCGTGTACATTAATTTTTGTATGTTATTTCGTAGAATTCATATTAATATATGACTTTTAAAAAAAAACTATATTAAATATAAATTTTATTTTTAATTTTAATATTTTTCTAAAAGACAATTATATAATTAATGTTATATGAGGTGAAATTTATTTATTACATTATAAATGATTATACTTTTAAGAAGAAAAATAACAAATGTATGTTGGTCATTAAAAAACGTTGTTTTAAAATTATTTATATAAGATAATAAATATTATTGATAATAATTCGTTCCAAATATTAAAAATAAATTGATATATTATATAATTTAATTGAAGTCTATTTTATATGTAAATGTAATATATAAATATACTCAATTATATAAAGTTGTTTATTAGACATTAACCTATTTAAATTATAAAATTAAAAATAAAGATAAAGAAAATTGATGAAAGAAAATATATAAAAAAAATGAATGAAGGGTAAAAAAGTAAAGAGGAGATGCCCTCAACATGGGAATCTTCGAAACCCATGTTTCAAAAGGGCATCCAAAAGTACTTAGATTACCTCTATATGGGCATCCTAGGATACCCGGACATCTCGAGATACCCGGGTATCTTACATTACTGCAAAACAAACGTGGGAATCGAGATGCCCGACTCATGGGAATCTCGGATTCCCACAAAACAAACGGCCCCTTAAAAGGTTCAAAGATCACAATCAGCTAAAATGACATTTAAACCCCCAAAAAAAGTCTAGTTAATCTTTTAATTATTGTTAATCTTTTAATTAATTATTAAACAAAAATAGAGAATTATTTTTGAAATTTTAATAACTAACCTATTATGTCATCTTCCACAACTGAGCTTCCAATTATCTTGTATTATTCTCTCTCTAAAAATATTAATTGAATCCTGTTTCTGTGCAGCCAAACATCTTATTACACAAAATCTTCCACTTGTCAGCAACTTCCCCCCACACAAATATCATTATAATTAAAGCTTAATTATTGCCTTTCATTTCAATTATTAATTCTTGTACCAATCTCTCAACCAACCAAATTTATTTGATTTGATATTCTCCTTACAATTCATTTTCTCTTTCTATATATACCTACTTTATACAGTTTAATTTCATCAATATCAAATTTCTTTACTTATAATTTCTATGCTTCCTTTTTTATTATTTCTTTCTTAAGAATATTTATAGTATCTTAAGTTTTTTTTTTATTTTTTTATTTTTATGTTGCTGGATGTAGTTTTGAGAATTTTGATCAGAATTGTAAAAATATGTTTAAATATCAAACTTATCTTTTGATAATGAAAACTTTTAAATTATATCGTTGTGAAAATGACTTTCAAATTATATTTATATATAGTACAATAAACGTTGTGATTTAACACTTTCAATCATATAAATCACATTCATTATAAAAATCTATTTCAAAATATAAAAAATCAAAGTTGTCGTTATATGCAAAGCTTTATATATAAATATATATATATATATATATATATATATATATATAATTTTAGCTTAGAATTGGTTCAAACAAAATTTTCAATCGACCCTATATTTACATTTTAAAAATCTCGATTAAAATGGATTTCTTCCTCTTTATACAATTCTCTCACCATGTAATACTCTCTTTCTTTGACTATGTAATCGATCTTTCTTTTTTTTCCTCTTATAACCTTCTATATAGATCAACAATTTTTTTCCTTTCTTTTATTTGAAAATAGTATGAATGGTATATTTAATAGTAAAATAATACCAATATATAGAATATATAATTGTTTAAACATCAAATCACCATTATACTATGAAATTAAGAGTTGGATTAAATTTTTTTCATACAAGATAAAATAGAAACTATAAAAAAATTGTAGACTTATGAAAGTGTTATTTCCTTTGAGAACCAAATAATACATTTAGCCTTTTTTTTAAAGTTAAAAAGTATTTAAAAAAGAAAAGAAAGAAAGAAAGAAATATTGTTTGAAAATAAATAAAAATAGGATGGCAATGGAGCAAAAAGGGCTACAATTTTTTAATCCAATCTCCAACAACAACTACAACTACCCATATATAAAGAGCTGTTTGTTGTTTCACATCCAATCCAACTCCAATTTTTTCAAATAATTAATATAATCTTTTAGGTAATAAATAATAATAAAAATAATAAAGGGACATGAAAAATGAAAAAGGAAAAAGAAAAACTGTAAGCAGCCAACCAAAGTTAGAGATTGCAATAAATGACATGCACACGTGCGTAACCTACTTTGCACGTGACATGGAGGATGGAAAATTTCCCTTTTTTGTTTTAATTAATAATCATGAAATTAGGTATTGGCAAATGATGAGGTGTGGCTTTCAAGCGTGTGAAGGGAGGGTGGGATTCACGTGAACAGCCCACCCCCTAAAGTTTACACGTGAGATTCCAAAGGTTAGGCTGTCAATCATCAATTCCGTTTTTGCAGTTGGTTCTAAATTTTCTTTTTCCTATAAAATCTCATCTTTGAAAATTTTAGTATAAACATTTTATAAAAATCTTAAACATTTTCCTTTCGCATTTAGAAGTATAAAAAAACCAAATGTCAAATAAAATCTAAACATAAATAATAATCATAATGATAAAGAAACTGTAAATAAATTTTAGATATAGGATGTAAAGTTTTGCAACCTAATAATATATTCAAATGATTAAGATATTATATTATTAGAAATAATTAAATGAAAAACACACATGTATAAATCAATAGCTACTCGTTAAATCTAATTTCCAATAATTAAATTTAATCTCATTCATCACTTTAAGCTTTGAGGTTAGGTAGTTAAATCAACACACAAGAAGATAAGACTTAGTGAGATTACATTAAATCATTAAATTTACTTAGGACAATCATTTAAAATGGACATGACCATTATTTGATACTAACCATCTACAAATTTAGGAGTTGGATTAAAATTAAAATTTGAATCAATTAATGAAAATATATAAAATAATTAAAAGTTATCAAAGGATGCACCACACATTGAAAAGAGTAATGACATCTCAAAACCCTAAAAAGGCAGTTATATGTGGTTTTCGGACCACACATACATGTCATAAAACAGTCCAATCTTTGTCTTATAAGTATAAGCATGCTATATGCCACGTGTTAACAAGTTGATTTTTCGTCTCAAATATTATCTTACAAACCTAAACATCAAAGAAAATTATTGTCAACTTGAACCTAGCTAAACTGATTAAAATGTTATATATATTTTTCTACTTCAATTAAGACATTATACCTCGACATTATAAAAATCATAAGTTCAAATTCCTACCTAGAATTAAAACAAAATCATGGAAATTATTGTATGTATTTTTTATATATATAAAAAAGTAGCTTTAAAGCATTAATAACTTTTTAAAAAAAATTAAAATTTGGATTGTTTTCCCTCAATTTTTCTACCATGGTTTTCATATTTGTCAAGAACGCATTTGAATTTTTAGCTAAATTCCAAAAAGAATAACAAGTTTTTGAAAACTATATATTTTTTTTTTAGTTTTAAAAAATTGACTTGGTTTTGAAAACTTGAAAAATAAGGTATTAGAAAAACAAAGAAAATAGTAGGTAGAAGTAGAAGTAGTGTCTATAAACAAAGAAAATAGTAGGTAGAAGTAGTGTCTATAAACTTAATTTTTAAAAACCGAAAATTAAAAACAAAAAATCAAATGATTATCAAACGGGGTCTAAAAGTTTCGTTCAAACTTTCTAATGTTATATATTGTATATTGTAATTTGAATCATATAAAATTAATTGATCGATAAAAGCATTTTTTTTAGTACATCAACCTTTGAGGTAGGGGATCCGAACCTTTAACCTTTTGGTCGAGGGTACATATCAATTACCGGTGAGCTAGACTCGCTTTGAACTCGATAAAAGCATTTAATCATGTGAAATACTTTTTAATTATATGCATGCCATTTGAAGTGATAGAGTCCATCTCAATGAATAAGTTTTTCTATATATAGATATTTGATAATTATATGTTTAACACTAACCTGAATAACAACTCAAATGGTCATGTATTATAGGTATTTTTGGGCTGCAACATGTACATTATTCAAATCATATTTTCCTTATTTGTAATCAAACCCACAGAATAAAGATGAAATGTACTCTTATCAAATAAATCCACCAAAATAAATATGGGAAAAAATAAAAATAAAAATAAAAATAAAAATAAAAATAAAAATAAAATGGTTTGGTTCACTCTTTTAAATAGAATCATTCTTCTTCTTATTTTTCTAACTATTTCCAAGTATAATAAATAGCAATGTTAAAAAAATCAGGTAGGAGCTTCTTCTTTTTCTATTTTATTTAAATTATTTTTAATTTTTTCTGGTGAGCTGATACGTGTCTGTTTAGTTCACTTTTCTTTCTACCTACATTTTCATTTGCTTATATTTTACTAGGCCTCCTAAAAAAAACATTAGTTAATATGTAACACTGTTTACGAAATGACCAAACTGACCTTACCAACTATAATTTCCGTGGATGAAATTAAGGCTTTGAGTAGGGCATTTCGGTCATTGAGGAGGAAGCTAATTGTAATTGGAGGCAAGGCCTCTGCGAATACTCTGTGCTGTCCCCATCTTTTATTATATTCCGCATTCGCTTCCCAAAAGGGCGTTTGCTAAAATGACCATCACGGGTCCAATTTCAAACTGATATTCCGTAATTTTAATAAATATCGAAATTCAAACAACACTTTAAATTTAAATCTTATTTTTCCCACCTAAGTTGTTACATTTTTTATTTTGGTCCCGAAATATTTTTTCTTTTCTCGACCAAGGACAAGAAAATTACATAAAAACATTAGTGGGGTTCCTCCATGTCCTAACTCTCTGTGAACCACTCAAATTTACTCATTTTGGTCCCAAAATCTTTATTGATAATGCTTGTTTTGATTCTTATGGTTGATTTTATTGTTCCAAATGAAACTTGAAATTTGGTATTTTGTGAATTCATGCGATGGTCGATAGATATAACTTCAAATGTAATGTAAATATATTTTGACAAAGATTCAATGTCACATTTTAAATGAAAAATAATATATTTATCTATTAAAATACCACAAAGTGATATATATACATTTGATGGTAAACCTTTAATGCAAGTTCATCGTATCAAACAACTTTTATGTATATATATTTTCTAATATTTATCAATTTAAGCATAGTTATAGCACTAAAATATTAGTGGCATTTGTTTTTAATATATATTTTAGCTCTAATACTCGTGAATTATAAATTTGAAACATTTAGGTCCGTTTGATAACCATTTGATTTTTTGTTTTTGGTTTTTGAAAATTAAGTCTATACACACACTTACTTCCACCTATAAGTTTCTTTGTTATAGTATCTACCTTATTACTTGTTTTAAAAAACCAAGTCAAATTTTGAAAAAAAAAAATTAGTTTTCAAAAAGTTGTTTTTGTTTTTGGAATTTAGCTAGGAATTCAAATAGATCCTTAACAAAGATGAAAACCATGGTAGGGAATTTAGAAGAAAACTAGGATATATAATTTTCAAAAACCAAATGGTTATCAAACAGGGCATTAGTTTTATCTTAATTAAGTTGGAAAATCCAATGTCCCTCATATAATAGAACAACAATAATTAAATATAGTTAAATGGTAATTAACATATATCCTCGATCAAGAGAGGCTAGAGGTTCGAATCTCTTGATCCTCAAATGTTGTTGAACTAATAAAAAAATAATTATTATTATGATTTTAAAAATATTATAATTTTATTTTAATAATATTAGGGAAAAGAGAAAAAATGTAGACAAAAAGAGCTGAAACTAAAAGGTAAAATACACTAATTTTTAAGATTTAAACTTAGTTTCTATTTGTTCATTTAGTTTTCAAAGCTAACACTTTTTGTTTTTTTTTTTAAATTTAATTTCTATTTAATCCTTGAGGTTTTAAAGATTATATAAGTTTGGTCCTCAAAGATTATAAGTTTGGTCTTCCAGAGATCAGTTTGAAATTGGTTTCTAAGGGCTCGTTTGGTTACGTTCTCGTTTCTGGTTTCCGTTTCTTCATTTTTAATAAAGAAAAATAGAATTTCATGACCCTAACACCTATACATTCAATAATAATAAACCTATATTCTTATTTATGTTTGGAAAAAATTGGAAACAAGAACAAAAAAATGAGAAACTAGTTTTAGTTGTTCCCAAAAGTTCTATACAAATTTTGGGAGTGTTTCTAAAGAATGAGAAACAAAAAACATACATAGTTATTAAATGCTTAGATTTCTTAATAAAATTGGAAACAAGAAACAAAAAACGAGAACGTTACCAAACGGGCCCTAAATGATTCCTAGATAGACTTGACCAAACAAAATGATGAAGTGGTAGTTAATATATAATGAGTAGACTTTACTAATATGAAATTTTGAATGAATTGATTTTTTTTTAATATTTAGAGACCAATTAGAAACTTACGTGGCTAATTAAAATTATAGGACGGAACATTCCATTCTTGAAACTTAAAAAGATCATTCAGCTGAAAACTAAATTCAAATCTCAAAAGCCAAAACGGTTAGTTTTGAAAACTTAATGGACCAACTAGAAATTAAGTTAAGATCTGAGACCAAAAATGTATAAATTTTACTAAAAAAATGTATAAATTTTACTCAAAACGAAAATATATATTAACCAAATTAAATCAATTGAGCTACTATCAAATTTTTCTTTCCAAATAAACAGTGTTATAAAAATAAAATCAAATTACAAGTTTAGTATCTTAACTTTAGGTCTGTGAGTGTCTAATATATCATTGAATTTTAAAAATGTCAAAATACGTCTCTCAAACTTTAATTTTTTGTGTCTAATAGGTTTTTGACATATTAAAAAATTTTAAAAATTAACAAATCTATTAGATATATAACTAAGTTTTACATTTAATAGGAAGTTAAACTTTTAATTATATATGTTTAGTAGATCTGTGAATTTTAGAAAATGTTGGGTAAGTCAATGATCTATTAGATATAAAATTAAAATTTTAAAAATTTATTGAATACAAAATTAAAAGTTTAGACCCCGTTTAATAACCATTTGGTTTTTGGTTTTTTAAAATTAAGCTTATAAACACAACTTATACCTATAAGTTTATTTGTTATGCTATCTACCTTCTTCCTATGTTTTCCAAAACCAAGTCAATTTTTTTTTTTTAAAAAATAGTAGTTTCCAAAAACTTGTTTTGTTTTTAGAATTTGATTAAGAATTCATATGTCTTCTTGCAAAAGATAAAAACCATGACGAAAAAATTGAGGGAAAACAGGTATAATTTTCAAAAAAGTTGTCAAACAAAGCCTTAGAGATCTATTTTGATAGAAAGACTTGAAAAGACTTGAAAGTTCACAAACTAAACATGTAATTTAACATTAAAAAAAAAATATAAGAAATGAACAAGACAAAGAAATAAATGAAACAAATAATTATTGATGTCATTAAATAGAAAAATACATTGGAAAGTGTGCTCCTCACACACATACTCAAAAAAAAAAAAAGAATGTTAAAATGTTACAAATTTTTATTACTTTTCTCTCTCTATCTCTCTATTTCGTCTTTCCTCAAAATTAATAAAAATAAAAAAAAAAAAAAAAAAAAAAAACCCAAAAGAGACAAATGGAGCAGGAAAAATAATAAAATAAAAATGAAAAAGTGACGATGATGCCTTGGTAAAAAGAAAGACCAAACCCAGCAACAACAACAGCGACTCTCTCTCTTTCTCTCTTTCTCTCTCTCTGTGATTCCATCTTTGTTTGTTCTTACTTCTTACACACAAAGAAAAGAAACACCTATCACTCACTTCCCTTCTCTTCCTTTCTTCATCAAATTAACAACAAAAATCCAGGTACTAATTTCTCTCTCTCTCATGCCTTTTCATCTACCAATTTTTCTTTTTCATCAATTCAAATGGAAATTCTTGTTTTTTTTTTAATTTGTTGGCGGTGCAGGTGGGATTATATTATGTGGAATTTTGGATCCGACGATGAAGAAGAAGAACAATAACAACAACGACAATCGTTATTGTTATTATTATTATTATTATTATTATTATTATTATGTGATATGGGAATCGCAAAAGGTCCATTAATTTTGTCGAATAAGCCAACTAGTTGCTCCAATTCTTCTATGTCCCACGATTTTCATCCTCATCAACCTGGAATCTTCACCTTCTCTAATGCCTTGGACAAATCCATTCCCCCCACCCACCACCACCACCACCAGATCCGCCGTGACAAGCTCCGTCCCGACTCCTTCTCCGATCCACTTCCACCCCCCGACCAAGATCACCTTCATCATCATGTCTACGCCGCCGCCACACCTTCCGGGGGCACCATGTTATCCGACATCTTCAACTTCCCTCCCCCGCCCCCCGTCGAATTCTCCGACAATTTCCGAACTTTACGCCCCCCCAACTCCGCCGCCGCCATGCAGCTTTTCTTGATGAACCCTCCTCCGCCGCCGCCGCCCCCGCGATCCCCGTCGCCACCTTCCACCTCCTCCACTCTCCATATGCTCCTCCCCAACCCACCGTCGACCTCGCTCCACGGCTTCGAAGGCGGTGGGGTTGGAGATCAGGCCGCTTTCGGCCAATTCGCCGTCGTCGAAAGTCAAGGGCTTTCGCTCTCGCTTCACTCGTCCTCCTTACAACACTTGGAGGACGCCGCCGCCGTGAAAGCCGATGACTTGCGAATTAGGGATGGTGGGATTCTGTATAATTACAACAACAACAACAACCAAGTCCACGGCGGCGGAGGAAGTGGATCGGCGTCGTCAATTTTGCAATATTCTTTTAGGAATAATTCAGAGAATTCTGCTCATGGCTTTCAAGCTTCACAAATTAATCCAAACCATCAAGTTCAAATTGGATTTGGGTCGTCTTTGGGAGTTGTAAATGTCTTGAGGAATTCTAAATATGCCAAAGCCGCTCAAGAATTGCTCGAGGAATTTTGTAGCGTTGGGAGGGTTCAATTGAAGAAGAACAAGTTCAATATCAAGCCAAACCCCAATCCTGAAACAGCCGCAGGCGGCGGCGGCAGTGGCGGCTCTTCATCGTCGTCAAAGGATCAACCACCCATATCGGCAGCTGATAGAATTGAGCATCAGCGGAGGAAGGTCAAACTATTGTCCATGCTTGATGAGGCAAGAATCTCTCTCTCTATTTTTTTTTTTCCTTCTCAATTTCACCTCTTTCTTTATCTCAAGATTCAAAAACTACACATAAAAATTTCATCTTTTTATGAATTAATTTCTGGGTGTTTGTTAATTTGATTGGTTAATGATTTAATGAAGTTTAATCACTTGAAAAGCCGGCTGATCATCAATGATTTTCCACAGAAAATAATAAGCTAAAACAGCGACCAGGTTGGTAGGGTTATAGATTTCACAAGATTTAATTTCTTTTTTTTTTCTTCTACAAGATTTAATTGGTACCCACTTTGTAAAGATATATGCAGTTGCAACCTACAATTTTTGGCTTACGAACCAACAACAGCAATAGTATATAATTTTTTGGTTATTAAATTAAATACATTTATATAGTTGACCCAAATATAGCTAGCTAGAGAAGCAATTGATTTCATTAATTCATTTATTCTTTGTTTTGGATTTTTTTGTTAAGGAAATTCAAACAAAAAGCCTGTCCATTTGGCTGTATTTGGAGAAGAAACAATGGCGAGAAACACTAAGGATTATGTTATCCTATTCCATCACTCCTTATATAAATTATTCAAAATTTTTAAAAATTTCTTCCATTTGTTTTTAATTACCATCTATTTGTTTCAGTTTATAGTTGTTTAAAGAGTTTTATACTTTATAACAAACATAAAATATTTAAAAACTAAACCTCAGTCAAATCTTCTCTTCCCCTTCACTGTAGCAATTCAAACTTGAATCTCCTCCAAATTTTCTGGTGGAATTATTCAGGAAAGTGACAACACAACAACATTATTTTTTTTTTCAATTTAATCTTTTATTCATATTCTTAACTATGTGTCCAGGTCGAACGCAGATACAACCTGTACCGCGAGCAAATGCAAATGGTAGTGAACTCGTTCGACCTGGTGATGGGGTTCGGGGCAGCAGCGCCATACACGACACTGACGCAGAAGGCGATGTCGAGGCACTTCCGATGCCTAAAAGACGCCATAGCGGAGCAATTGAAGCAGAGCTACGAGGCATTGGGAGAGAAAGGAGGAGCCGGAGGCTCAGGAATAACAAAAGGAGAGACACCAAGACTGAAGCTCCTCGAGCAGAGCCTCCGCCAGCAAAGAGCATTCCATCAAATGGGAATGATGGAACAAGAAGCTTGGAGACCACAGCGTGGCCTCCCCGAACGATCTGTCAACATTCTGAGAGCTTGGCTCTTCGAGCATTTCCTTCACCCGTACGTACACACTTTTTTGGATCCACCCCTTTTCATGATTTCGAAATTATTGCTCAAAGTTTGCATCTTTTTTCCAAAGAATTCATCATTGATTACACCAAAAAGTTGGGTTTTTTCGCAGTTAATTATGGGTTTTGGATGATTTCAGATCATGGGTGTTGCCAAGTTTCTGTTTTTAGAATCTGGGTGTGTGAAATTAGTTAACTTGGAATTGAAAATCGATGAACAGTGACGAAAAGGGACAGTGATTCAGTGTCCTTGCTTTGTAGGTTAGCTAAGCTAGCTCGAAATAGCTGCTGAATTGGAAGAGAAGAGGGTACATAAATGGCTGTTAAATCACATCTAAAAAAGAGAGAGAGAGAGAGAAAAGAAAGAAAGAAAGAAATAGGGTTTGAAGGATGAGAAGAAAAGGGTTTGGGGAGGCAAAAGAAACAAGGTCTCTGATTGTCATTTGATGGTCTTTTTCTTCAGGTACCCCAGCGACGCAGACAAGCTTCTGTTAGCTCGACAGACTGGTTTGTCCAGAAATCAGGTTCCTATGCCTTTTTCTCTCACCCACTTTTTAACCTGCATTTTCATTTGTACTGCCACGAGAGATTACACACCAAAACATCCACACATACACACGCCCAGCTTAAAAGCTAAGCCCAAAGTTATTTAGAGAATGAAAGAAACAAACAACTCTCTTGGCTAATAATGTCAATGGAAATGGAAATTTTTCAAACTTTGCTTTTCCCTCCCCCCCCCCCTCTCTCTCTCTAGGACATTATGACACAATGGTGAAAGTTGGAGGATAATAAAATCCCCAGATGAATTGTCCTTTGATTTATGTTTTTTTGGCTCTTCTTTGACCACTTTTTATTTTGTTGAGAAAATGAAAAAAAAAATCTCTTTTATCTATCTATTTCCTATGTTCCAAATATAATGATAATCGTCCATAAAAATTATCCGAGGTAGTTGTCATAATAAATGAAAAATTATCTGAATTGTACCAACTACAAAAATATTTCAAATTTGTGTCCAGTGGTTATTAAGCAGTATGCATATAGAAATCAAATCTAAGAGTTATCAAGAGATTGTCACATCATTGCATAACTTTTTCTACCACAATCTAATCTCTAGATGTCGTATATATTTAACAAGATAAAATAGTCAGTATATATTGTATCAGCCTCCTTGAATAATCTTTCGATTCTCGGGTCAATATGTAGTATTATTGATTATGTGTTTTGAATATCTTGTGTTGCCCATCCTTTATTACTTTTTTCCCCGCCCAAGACGTCGTCCCTTCATTTTTTGCTATGCATGAAAAGCCAAACTCCAAAGCTCCTCTGCCTTCCTTCCTGCCATTAATGTGTCCCTTAAGACAACTTTTTCCCCACTCTCACCTTTACTAATTTCTCTTTTTTTTATATCTTACAATAAAACACGACAAAATCATTACAAAAAAATTGACATAATTGTACGTGTTTTGTTTGTTTGTTTAATTTTTTTTTTTTTTTTTTACAGGTCTCGAATTGGTTCATTAATGCAAGAGTTCGGTTGTGGAAACCAATGGTGGAAGAAATGTACCAGCTTGAAGGCAAGGTCGAATCAGATCATCATCATCAAACATCAGAAGACGACACCACCACAGACAATAAGGCCCAAAACAGTCTCATTATAAATGCACAGAATAATCCAACACCCACCGCCACTTCTTCCTCCGTTCCACCGCCTTCAGCCACCGCGGCCGAGGGGTTCACGGCGGCGCATGAGTACTCGGAGCTGCATGATGTGTGGCGACATGGAAGTGGAGAACATTATGGGACCATGTCTGAGGATGTTACAGCGGCGGCTGACATGAATAATGGCCCAACACTTATAAGGTTTGGGACCACTGCTGCGCCCACTGGTGACGTGTCACTCACTTTAGGGCTCCGCCACGCCGGAAACACCTCCGCCGCCGATAACCCTTCTTTCTCGCTCAGAGACTTTGGTCACTCTTAGAAAATTAAAACTTCCCGCCCATTATTATATGGATAATGATCAACAAATTAAAATCACCCCTTTTAATTTTTGTTTTTTGTTTTTTTTTTTATTTTATTTTTGGCTCTTTTATAGAAAATTAATTAATATATGATGGTCGAATCGCAGTGTACGTACGTAGCTGCATTTGTGTAATTAGGGCTTTGGCTTTGTGGGGTTGATTAAATTATTGTTAATTGTATAGTAGGTTTTAATTTTCTTACATTAATTCTCTCTCTCTCTCTCTCTCTCTATTTCTCTTTCTAGTGTTGGTAAAATATGAGTAATTTTATGGGATATTATTATTTTAAAACCATCTTGCTAATTTTATTAAAAAAAAAAAATCATCTTGCTAATTAGTAAGAAAGAAGTAAAAAAAGATTATTATGTGATGTGTGTGTATATTAGACTATCTTTTAGTTTTGAGTCTACGAATGAAATTATATTATTAAATTTTCTTATTCAGGTGAAATATTTTTTTATGGGATAAATGAAACACAAATACTTTAATTACTTTAATTTAGCAAATAGGTAAATGAACATCCTACTATATATGACATGTGTGTATTAATTACATAGTTTCCTATGCTCTTAAAATGTATCTAGCGCCAACAAGAACATAGTTCAATTGACATAAAATTTGTACTAATGACCAAAAGGACTATAGTTCGAAACCCCCACCCTCGCATGTTCTTAAATAATAATAATAATAAAATGTATCTAGTTATTTAGCCTCTAAGTTATATGATGATAGGTCAAAGTGAGCATAACTCAGCGTTAATTGACATGTATCATCGACCAAGAAGTTAGAGGTTTGAAACCCCCACTCCGAAAATGTTGTTGAACTAAAAAAAAGTACTATATCATTAATTTATATCAATGTGACCATCAGTACAATGATAAATTCTCGTTACATTTACCCAACCACATTGTGTACTAGAAAATGATCAGATGTAGATTAATCAACTATATTATAAAGACCAAAAGTAAAAGGAAAATTGCAGTGGGTGGCAAATTGGACCAAATTAATAGCAAATATAGCACCATGTAAAAAAAATTGCAAATATAGCAAAATCTATCCGAGTTTATCTGATAGACTTCGATTATCAGAGTTTATCAACGATAGACTCTGATTAATCAGAATCTATCAGTCTACTGATAGACTTCGATTATTCAGAGTCTATCAGTGTCTATCTGTGATAAACTTTGGTTAATCAAAATCTATCAATGACTATCACTGATAGGCTGATTAATCAAAGTCTATCAGTGATAGTTACTGATAGATTTTGATTAATCGAAGTCTATCAGCGATAAACACTGATATACTTTGAATAATCAGAGTCTATCAGTGATAGACACGGATAGAATCCGACAATAGCTTTTTGGTCTTGTACAATTAATTTTGCTATATTTGCAATTAGTTTGCAACAGTGTTATATTTGCTATTAATTTGGTCCAATTTGCCATCTATGTAACTTCCCCAAAGTAAAACTCTAATTTCATACAAAAGGACAATATCAGTAATTTAATTTAAATCAAAAAATGAAAACTACAACATTAAAATTGACAAGGATACAAGTACATGAATCATAATATAACCATAAATATATAAGAAACTAGATGGTTGTCACACTCACAAGAAAAAAACATGTAAAGAAATATCAAGACTTGGAACAGTTAAATTTTCCCTTTGAAATGGGTTTTCCAATTTGGCAGTTCTTTTCCATGAAAGCTACATTTGCTATGTTTTGGGGCACCATATTCCATTTGCATCCACACATTATAACAACCAAACTATATAGAGATAGTGAGTTTTGACTGCCATTTATGTGTGTTGTGATTGGTATTTTATTATATATTTTACAATCTAAATCTGTCACCAAACCCACCATAGATGTTTCCTTAAATCACAAAACAATCATATGTAAAGCAACAACAACTTGTTACCTAATATGTCTTTGTGTTGCCACTTACTTTTGTTTTTTATTTCACAAATGTTAATTAATTTCTATTTAATTACTACCTAAATACTAAGCAACCCCCCCTTTTTTTTTATATCTTTATTTGGTAGGATGGATGTTTATAGAAGTTAATCATCATTAATACTAAAAGCTTGAGCTGCTAAATTTAGTGACATCTAATTATGGGTAATCATTTGATGTGTTTTATAATTAATCCATTTAAATAACATGTCTAGTTTCATATTATATATCTAAAAGGAATAACTTATTGGAAGGATTTCAACTTAAAATCTTTTGGTGTGTAACCATATTAATTAATTAAATTGTCGTCACCTAAGGTTAAATGCTTAGCTTTCTACTTCTTTTTTTTTAAAAATACATTTTGTTTGCTTACAATTTCTTTATCTTGCAATTTGTCCTTTTAAAAATATTTTAAATAATTGCGTGTTTAAGATGGACCAATTAAAGATGGGAAATGCATCTATCTCATCTATTTACGTACTAAAAACGCAAGTGTTGTCAATACTAGAAAACTAAAAAGTCGACCTCACAAGACAACGATTTTGTAAACCGATCATCATATAGAGGACCATTTGAAATCCGAAACAAATTCAAATACAAACAAAAAGACAGACTTTTGAATATTTCATCGTCCCACAAAATTAAAGAACTTTTTTTTTTTCTGAAAAAACTAAAATGGAGTAAATTTCCAATTTCATTGATTGAGGATAGGTTTTGTAGCTGCAAGTTCTGAAAGCCTTGTTGTATATTGTCATCATGGTATTTATTACCATGTTTTTCATGTCAAAGTGTTTAGTTTGGTCTCATAAAAAATGCCAATTGAAAACAGACATCATCTTAACTTGGGAAGCTTAATATATATAGAGAGAGAGAGTACTACTGTAACAGAACAGCCCTATAGCTACATTGATTTTCACAAAAGAAAATAGAACCAAAAAAAAAGAAAAAAAATCATTTACCATTGACTGCAAAAATTGGTGTTCTCTTGGCTTCATATAATATAATGGCCATTTCTCTCAGTTTGTTGCCCCAATTCAACTCTTTAATAACACAGACAGATACAGTGGATAAAACCATTCAACCCTTCTCAGACACAACACACAAAAAAAAAAACAAATTTAGTGGGTCTCTTTCCTGTTTCTCTTTAATTCTCGGAACTGTTTTTGTTTGGACAATATGTTTCATATCGATACATATACATCATTATTAAAATATTGACAACTATAAGAGATATATATTTTTCTTTTCATTTTTTACCAATCTTTTTGATTAACATTTTAACGATGTTGCATAAAGAGATACGCATACGTCAATATGCAGGGAAGGTTTGTTTTTCCAAACTTTCATGGGTTTCTTTCAAATTTTAATTTTTTATTCACATTGATTTCAAATTTTCCAAAAAAATCATCCTTTCTTCGTTTCTTTTTTCTGCTCATGATTTATTTTTTCAATTAATGCATGTCAGTAGCCCACTCTTTTTTTTTTTTTTTCCTTTCTCTTTTTGGGAATGTGGGTTGGTCAGAAATTTTGCTTTTCATTGAATGTGAAATAAATAATGTTTTGTGTGTGTGTGAGAGAGAAGTAAATATTAGATAATTTAGAGAAATAATAAAAATTAAATGATTATTATTATTATTTTTTTCCCAAGAGTGAAGTGAAGAGAATTGTGTGTGTGTGAGTGTTCTGAATCTGGCGAATGGTTTGTTTGTCTTGTTTAGGATCGCAGGCACGCACATGGCACGTGATTCTGAACCAACCAACTAACAAACCAGAATCAATTTCCTAAAATTTTAATAATTATGCTGTCATAAGTTTTTGGGCCCTACAGTGGCTGTCTGCCTGGGCCGGGCCGGGCTGGGCCCATCTCTGACGCTTCCTTCTTCTGGGCCCAAACGTAATTAGGGCTCTATGTTTTGCGAGTAAGGTACATTTTTCTTTGAGACAAGATTTTTGTTGAAAAGGGATTTTGGTTTCAGTAGATTTCTTTTGTGTCATATTGATGGAAATGGAAAGGTTTAAACTTCTCTCTTTCCTTTGGCTTTTTTTAATTTGTATAAGTCTTGGTTTTGTGCTCTTGCTGTTGTGGGTATTGTATTTGTCCTGCATGTATCCTACGTGGCTTCAGTTTCATTTTAATGAAGCCTTTTCTTGTCTAATTTTTTTTTTTTTTTTTTTTTTTAAAAAAAATCTCTTCCTACGTGAATTTTTTATAATTAATAGAAAAAATTTGGCTGCATCTTGGTATGCACCATTAAAATATTGACAATTAAGAGAGAGAAAATAGTTTTATCATTTTTTATCTTTCTCTTTCTTAGTTGTCCAGATTTTAATGGGTATATAAGGAGATTCCTACATACCATAAGCAGCCAAATATTGTTCATAATTAATCTCTTTTCCTATATACATTTTTTCTAATCAATCTCTCTTTACAAACATATTCTCCACTATTTATTCTCGAATCCCGAGATTGCAAAAAATCATTAAATGAAGTCGTTATAATGTGGTTGGCTCCTAACAAACAATGTTTGATTATAGAATATTTATCCATAAAAATGTGTATTTTAAGTATATTAATAATAAAAATTATATATATCTACTACTTTTTTTGAATAATATATATCTACTACTTAATTCTTATCGTTGATTCTACAAAATTGTCCTTCATTCTTTTATTTATCCTCCTTTTGGATCTCTCCATGACAGTAGTTATATTTCACTCATTGTTGGAGGTGTTAAATTTTTCTGTAAATGGGGAAAAGACAAACTTTCTTTTTCCATATTTTTCCTCAAAAAAAAAAAAAAAAAGTTTGCAATATTTCAAACACAAGCCATCCGCATCAACAATCCTAGATCTGAATCTTATCAATTTATAATTCCTATTTTATTCATCATCATAATTTATTTATGGCAAGAGGTCATAAGTTCAAATCAACACTCCCGTGTCAAAAAGGACAATAATTTACTAAAATAAATTTTCACTTGAGATAATAACAATTCCAGGTATTCAGTAATTTAATATTTAAGGAGGCAACAAATTAACAGCTCCATAGAACAGTTTTAAAGAACACTTGCACAGAAAACATAAGCTCTATCTTGGTGTTACAAAGTAAATTTCAATAGCATAACTTCCCTTAAAAGAAGCATAAGCGGAAAAAGCAGCCGAACACTTTGATTTTCACTGCAACAAAGATGAGTAATGAAAACAGAGGTGCATTCAGAGTATAAATGCACATCCAGCTTACTACTACATGCAAATTTAACTCACAACAGAGCAATTAACTTCGTCGAGAACGTTCTCGACCAAGCTCGAAATTCATTCAACATAAACCATAAGCAATACTTTCAGCAGCTACATTGCCCAACCAATGGTCAGTTTTGTTCATCTTTTGCTCAGAGAGAAATGCTTGAACATTACATATCTTTACTTACATTCCATTATATGTATGGTGGCAGTGAACTATCTTCAAGGCTCCAACTGGGGTGTGATTGAGCAATCTTGCTGGTGAATGTTTCCTTGTGTCTCAACGTAAGGTCGAACAAAGGTCCGACGCCACCAGACCTCGAACGCTCTTTGGAGATTTGGGCAACTGTCCCCAACCTTCAGAAAACTGCCCAACCAAGTCAGCAAAATGCTTTGCTGATCCTCTAGAGGGAGAGTGAGGATCGTCCGACCAATTCCTTCCTCCACGACCTTTCGATCAAACGACCCACAACCGTGTTTTAACCAGCTATAATCATTGATCAATGGCTCTAACCATGTATGTAACAACAACTTACGGGTATCCTTTGCTGGTAATAGCTCCCCTTTTCCAATGCCAACAAATAACCTTGCTGTTATGCAGCTAACATGGTAACGAGAAACGATAGGCAACTTTGCATGGAGGGCTGCTAGTTCCTGATGCTTCGACCACATAACTGCAAACTCATCAGCTGCTTGCCTGTCAGCTAAAATCTCAAGTAGCCATGAAAGGTTATCGGCCTCTAGAGTAATTTGCTTCAGCACTGGTTCTTTCCTGTCCACTGATCTGTCAGTAAAATCTGTTTCAGCAGCCTGCTGGAACAGGAACAATAGCGATGTCAAACAGCTTCTGCAAGAAGAGTAAATAATTTCATTGCAAATGTCAGCTGAATTTGCATGGCTCGGGACACTCTGGTTCTCCCTAAGAAGCCTCAGTACCACCAGCTTCATTTCCCGTCGGCCTCTCTCCTCATTGCTTTTAAGAACGAGTTCGATGATATGAGAAAGAGTATCTTTATGGGGCTTGGACACATCTGCAGACACTCGTTTCAATACAGGGCTCACTCCAATGCCCTCACTCTGAAGTCGTAGGATGGATGTGACAACCTTTTCTTCTTCTTCGTCACCAACCCAAGGGACTGCTTCCAAATATTCTAGACATGACTGCATGCATGACTTAAAACCAAGAAATTCAGCAACCTGCAGAACAAGCATGTTAGGTAAGTTCGATGTCCATTACACACACTTGAAGAATTCATGGTAACAAACAATGACAGGGTCTTGTTTATCTAAGGGTCTTGTATGTCTTCATCATCTCATTCTCATACATACACATCCACACCACATAGCTTCTCCAAGCATCTTAAGATACATATCAGAGAAACTGAAGATGATGATTCATCATTCCACTAGCCAGAGCAATGCCATTCCTTCGACCACAGCCACTCAACATCACCTGGCCACTTTATTTTTAAATTTCTATTCCAATACTAAGAAGAATGAAGTATTAAAATTTGAGCTAAACAGCATTCAAGAGAAGCAGAATCATAATTTTAGTGCTTTGAAGGTCTTAAAACTATTGAGCTACGTTGCAAGAGTGGCCAATTATATCATACCTAGGGGTCTAGAGAGTAAAGACTACCCAAAACCTTGTGCTTGTCACCGTTTTCATTTTGTGACAGTTAATTCTTTAATAATTGTATCGCTACATACCCACCAAAATCTATCAATACTCTTAATGAACTTCTGTTATTGGATAACTAGGATTGCAACAGGTAATAAGCATCTCATGTCTTCCTAGTGGACAAGACCCTATTCATCATAATGTGATTCAGAAATTTAATCAGGAGGCAGCACAAGCAATCAAATGAAATATCAAAAACGTCATAAGAACATTCCCACAGAAGGACAAATGATATCCTTGAAATTTATGATTATAACATACAATGACTATAAAATCTGCATCTTACCTTGAGAATTCGCAGAACACGAGAAACGTTTTGCTTCATCAGCCATTGCTTCATTTCTTTGCAGTACATCAATCCCACAGTTTCAACGTATATTTCAACATCTTCACAATCACCAATTTCCATAGAGGAACCTTCTTGATCAGCAAGTTTATTGGCAAAAAAAGTACTATTGTCCATCAAAACATTCTTATGAACACTCAACTTCACCGAAAATCCTTGCTTCCCAAGTAAAACAACCTTTATATTACTCGTCCCTGGCTCACCAAACTCAATTGCTATTTTCCTAGGCATATTTTCAACCTTAGGCCGTGATACCCTGTGTACAACCTCTGGGGCATTGAAGCCAGAAGTATCAGCATTGCCTTTTCGGTCGTCATCAGAAATGGCAGCTGACCTTGATCTTGTAAGTGCTGGCTTTCTATCCGTCACTGGGGTCGTTTTCTTCTCGACAGGGATTTTAGGGGGCGGGGAGGTAGGTTTGGGTTTGTTTAGAGGATTTTGACTTTTTACGGTCTTCTGGAAAACAACAGGAGAAGGGCAGCACCAAAAACCTTCTGGGGTTACAGCAATTGGAACATTTTTAATCTTGGTTTGGCCTTGTTCCAATCTAGTTAACCTTATTTCAGCCATTTTTATTGATTTATTGCAGCTTGTTTAACAATGGGAAAATCGATCATCAAGAACAAAAGATCCAGTCCACCTCAGGACAGCCGCAAAAGCTTTCTACACAAGAAAAAGATATGTACTCGAAGATAAAGGAGAAAGGCAAGACAATGGAAACTTACAGCCTCCTACTTTCTGAATCAAAGACTCCAAGCCTTGAACTGATCAACCACATGCACAAATTGCAACTCTAACTAAAATTGAAGTACCCAATTCGCAATTTTCTGATACGACAAGATCAGATCAGACGATAGACGATCTAAATTCAGCAGAACGATGAAATCGAAGAACTGCAAAAGCACTTCGTATTCGTATAGCCCCTTCGCCGCTAATTAGCTTCAGAATCGAAAGCATTAAAGCATCGCCAAGAGATTCGCAGCCTCATACATTTCTTTCTGAAGAAAACCTAAAAAACTCGAATACCCGCATACTGAATTTCATCGTTCACTTACAGAGTAGAGATTCTGAAAGCTTCCCAAAAACCCAAAACTCACCACCATCAAATCTCTACTGCGATTCCATCAATGCCAAAGTGAAGACCTGAGAAGCCTGAGAAAACCCAGCTCTTATTCGAAACGACGACAGAGTAATATGATTGAAAAGGGAGCTCCGGTGTCAAGCATCAAGGGAACCAACGAACAAAGCCTTGTAAGTGGAATAATTAGTGAAGAGACGCTTTTACTTTGTGAATTAAAGAAAAAACCAGAAGACCCACAAAAGAAAAAAGAAATGGGAAAAAAGAAAAAAGCGAAAGGAAGAGGTGGGCATGGCTACTTTATCACTTACCGATTTGCCTTCATCTCACTTTTGATGATTGTATCTCCATGTGGGTCTCTCAGAATTTGTTTGCACAACTTTTTTGCTCTGCAATCTCTCTCTGTTACGCACCAACAAAGCTTTCTCAGTAATCAAACAGGCACGCCCCTCCTCATCATTTCCAACTCTACTTTAAAATTTTATGGGGTTCCCAAATGGCTTTGTCTGTGGATATTCTAGGCATGCCCCAAATTGAGAAGAGAAGCCCCTTCGCTTTCACTCGGTGCTAAAATGTCTGTATGTTAATGTCAGTACAGAGACTGAAATGCCCTTCTCGACATTGCTCGGTTGAGAGCTCAAAGAGGGAGCAATAATGGAGGAAAAGGGCATCTCCAGAAACAGAGCATTTTTCTTTGATTTTTCTCAGTGAAAGCTACTGATTAATGGTTTGGATTTCATAGAGGGGATTGATGATAATTGAAAATGATGGGGTTGGTCCAAAAATCCTAACAACATGCAAATGTCTTCTTTTGAGCTTCACTGCATGCCCCTTGTTGTTACTTGATTTGTTTGCTAACTCTCATTTCAAGATTGTTAAACTTGAAAATCAAGTTAAACACTTTGATTTAGAGATAAGAGGGCTGATGTCATAAGAACAAACAAAACAAAAGCAATCTAATGATGTTTGGTGGGCCAAATTGAATTATGGAACTGAGATTTGGATCAAAAGAATTTAATGGGTTTGAATTTGAAAGGCTAAACTTAATAGCTTGTTGAGTTGAGATACACAATCTTAGTCAAAGCAAATTCAACTTGGATATTAAATAATTGGGAACAACCTCATCTTCCCCAAAGCAAGCTCATTTGTCAAAGCTCAAATTTCATAATGCTCTCCTCCAATCAAAATTAGCTTTCTATAATTTCAAAGCAAACTTCTTTAACATTTCTTGTCAAAATTCCATGTTAGGGCCCATATTTTTGGTGATAATTAAAAGAATTCAAAGCTTCTTGAAGATATTTGCTTTCTTGTTTTGTTCCTTCCCTTTCTTTTTCATTTTTCCACTTGTTTTTAGTTTTGCAGTATTTGGTTTAGAGAGAGAAGGAGAAAGAGAGTAGACAACATCACCATCATGCAGACAGATCAGATGACAAAATATGAAACATTGTCTTGGGAAAGCTTTTTGACTTGTTCTCTTTTTTTTTTTTTTTTTTTTTTTTTAAGAATTTTTATTTCTAGTTTTGATTTCTAGGTTTTGTGGTTGATGAATTATAATGGAACTTGAGTGCAATTATTGAGTGTGGTATTATTTCTGTTTTTAAATGGAAATAAGAAATAATTTTAAATGAATATAATCATCCTATGCTATGATTTTGACAACGATCTTAAACTTTTATTTTCATGAAATCGATTCTTAATTTAAAGAGGTGATTCAATTAATATCCCTCAAAAAATTGCTCATGAACTATTCAATGTATCACACAAAATATTCAAAATCATAGAAAGGTCCAAATTATACATTACAAAATATTTGAACATAGCCATAAAATGGAGACAGATCAGATGACAAAATATAGAGACTAAATTAAGATAAATGAAAAAAAAAGGGCCGGTTGCAATTATAGCAAACCGGCCCAAAATAATTGCAGATTTAGCGGCCCGCGAAACATTTTGCAAAAATGGCAAAATTTCAAGGTCTGGAACGTGAATTTACTAAAATACCCTTTTTAACCGATAGAATTCTATAAGTGAACTGATAGAATTCTATCAGGTCTATCACTGATAGAATTCTATCATTTCTATCGTTGATAGAACTCTATCACTGATAGATAGATTCTATCACTAGAGTAACAAAATTCTATCAGATAGAATTCTATCGCTGATAAATAGATTCTATCACTAAAGTAACAAAATTCTATCGGATAGAATTCTATCGCTGATAGATAGATTCTATCACTTGAGTAACAGAATTCTATCGGATATAATTCTATCACTGATAGATAGATTCTATCACTAGAGTAACAAAATTCTATCGGATAAAACTCTATCACTGATAGATAGATTCTATCACTAGAGTAACAGAATTCTATCGGATAGAATTCTATCGCTGATAGAACTCTATCACTTATAGATAGAAGATTTCTATCAATTAAAAAAAAAAAAAAAAAAAAAAAAAAAAAAAAAAAAAAACTGACGATGAAGAAGAAGATGCGCACGCCAATCACAGGGGCAATTTAGGAATATAAAAAATTAATTCAAAAATTTTGCCATATTTGCAAATATTTTTAAAAATTGCTATATTTGCCATTATTTACCCTCATGTTGCCACCCATTACAATTATCCAAAAAAAAATACAAAATACAAAATAAAAAACACAACAAACAACTCAAATGAGTTGGTACTTAAAAACTTATCTATTAAATTGACTATAAGAATTAATTGCATAAATTTGAAAGATACTTGTTCAAATTAAAAGTTTGAAATATAATTATAAGAACTCTCCTAATTTAATTTAGGGCAAAAATCATTTGTTAACCCTAAACTTTGGAGTTGTATCAATTTTAACCCTAAACTTTCAATTACATTAAATTGAACCCTAAACTTAACAAGTTGTATCAGTTTTAACCCTAAACTTTCAATTTCATCAAATTGAACCTCAAACTTATCAGATCATATCGATTTTAACCACAAACGTAACTTGCATAAGTGTTACAATGTATACCTTTGGTTAACTTTCCGTTTGAACCACCGTACGTAATTGATTATTTCTTCTTTTTTTTCTTCTTAATTCACATTGCACATGAATTGGTTTCTTATAAATAAAATATTGAAGAAACTTTAGATGATTTTTTTTTGTTGTCGAGAACTTTGTGAGGGCTTTTTTGCTGCTATTTAAGATTACGAAAGCAAAGAAATTTGGGAGGTTTTTTATCTTCAAATATTCGTTGGTTTTTTTTTTTTTTCTTTTCTTGTTGCTAAGAACTTTGTGGGATTTTTTTCCCCTTCTTTTAATGTTTTTTTTCTTGCTAATTAGAAGAATGTACAAATATAGGAAACAGAAATAAAGAAATTTCAAGTTTTTTATTTCTCATATTTGCTAGATTTTTCTTGTTGCCAATAACTCTGTGATTTTTTTTTTAAGAATAATGAGAAGAATAGTCTGAGATATTTGATTTCTTAAAGAGTTTTTCCAACAAATTTTCTTACAAAACACTAATTGAGTTGCAATGTGAATTAAAAAAAAAAAGGAAAAGGAAATTTTCAATTACATGTTTTAATAGCAATTCAAATGAAAAGTTGACCAAAAGTCTATATTGCAACATCTATGCAAGTTGGAGGTTCAAATTGATACAACCTACTAAGTTCAGGGGTCAAAATTGATTTTTTACCTTTAATTTAAGGGTGGTTCATAGATTTTTTTTTTTTTTTTTTTTTTCTTCTCTCTTTTGAAGGAAAGAAATAAAAAGATGAATAAATGGGGTAGGGGAGGGGAAATAATTGAGAGAGATGGGATGAGTAGTGATTGGTGTAAAAATGGGCCAATGGCGACACTACTCCAAATGTTTCATAGGTCGTGGCCTCGTTGGCAAACCTTTCCTTTCAACATACTCTTCATTTAATTTCTAACCTACAAACTTAGCCTTTCCCATTTGCAAAAAAAAAAAACCTTCCACTTTTAATGCAAACTAACTAATTCCATCACACCAACCATTCCTTCCTCATTTACATTTTCGGGTTTCGAATTTATTCCCGTTCATAACATCTCTTGTTTCGATACTATTATGATAGATGATGTTACCTATCAACGACCTAATTTAGGAATGATTTACTGGATAAGTATTACGATATATGTGACAAGCATTAGATATACGTTTGAGATTGAAAAATCCTAATTATTGAAAACTTTATAATTTTATGATAACCTTTTTCTAGTGTAATGATATATTTGCAAGCTTAGACAAATTTCTTGCACTGCCTATCAACTGAGCTATCGTTTTATTTCTGTCAAGTTTTTCCTTCTGCTCTTTGTTTTATTTCATACGGAAGAAGTCATCGTGAACAACAACATCAATCACTCTCAAGGACTCATAAATGATAAACCATTTCCAAAATCATCTAGCCATCCAATTTTGGAGACCTAGACCTATTATATTCATGTGTGCTCATTAGGGTGGGTCTTGATTTAAGAAGTGGTGTCCCCTTGGATAACATTAGTATGTTGTCTCCACTTATTCTCCTCATTATAAAGGACTACATGGGTAGTAGAAGGGGCCACATTATGGGGAAAGAAAGCTTGTGGAGGCTGTTCACTCCATAAATAATGGGCCTTTTCTCCCCAACCTATTTGATGATATTAATAACTACTTGGTTACAATTGTGTTCAATGTATGTATCTTACTTTCAAAATCATAGAGACTATATTTTAGGTATCCTTATCAATTAAGGTAATTTGAACTCCATTCAATAAATGATAATAGTAGAGTCTCACATAATTAATAGAGCTACTCACAATTTCAAACTGCCAATCAAAGTCATACAAGTGTCCTAGTTCTTCAAGTGTTACTATGAGAAAATTTCTAGTACTGCAGTAGTACCCTACTCCCTCCATTCAACATTTGACACGTCATTTAATGATATAACATTTTATTCCATGGGTCTCACATCATTCTTAAATACTTCTTTCATGGCAAACAATTAATGGAGGTAGTATGGAAAATTTTCCATACTACCGTAGTACTAGAAATTTCCCCGTGTTACTATCTACCTCAACGACTATATCATCTCAATCTCATTTATTCAGGTACCTAAACATCTTGACCTAACCATTACAGTGAAAAGTTGGGGGAAAATTTCTAATTTTTTATACATGTAAAGAAGGAAATAAATAAATTACAGCCATACCATAGAAAGCTTATGGTTTGGTATAACTGCTACATTTACTGCAACTTCAGCTGCCTTTTCTTTTTACAACAATTGATGGAAGTTGAACTTTTCTGTTGTTTGATTCATCTGTCATTTTTAAGCAAATGTTACAAAACATGACAAAAGAATCTTTTACCTCAAACAAAACAGGGCAAGGACCATGCAAAAAGAATAATGTTTTTGCTGCCAAATCATAAGGCATTGCATGCCCATTATTCCTGCACCTTCCATTCCATATTGTTCCTTTCTCACTCTTCATCATATGTTATTATTCTCACTCCTCATTTTAATGAAAACCCATAATTATTTGAGCATTCAAGAAATTGTATGATGGGAATTGGGAGAAATCTAAATCTATTTAGATTAGTTGGGCTGCCTTGGATTACAAACTTGATTTAAGTAGTCTCACATGGATTTTCCTAAATCTTAAGCTTGAGATTTTTCCATTAAACTTTGACTAACAAAACCTTATTGAAGATTAGTTGTCAACTTTCCACCAAACCCATGTGAGTAAATATTAATTTTCAACCGACAAAGGAAACTTTAAGCCATGTCTGATACGACTAAACTTATGGTTTACTTAATCATATTAAAATCAAATTCAAAATGGTTTGGCGTTGACCACAAAGGGTTGCTGTTCTGTTCGATCGGATAAGCTCTGGAAAGAGAGAGAAAATGGCAACTCCCTCCAAGTTATTCAGCAGCTGCTCTCTGTTAATGGCGTTTCTGTTTGCTTATTCCACAGCTGTTCAGTTTAATGATCCTGGTACTCCAAACCCTTTTCTTCTTATCCTTCAATTGACAAACTTGGAAATGAAAGATCCAAACTTTTCGAAATCTGCTTTCGGTCGGTGGTGATCTGAAAACAAAAATTTTTAATAAAAGCTAGACGTTTATTCTACATGGTTGAATGTATTATATTGATTTCAAACATGTATCTGTTGTTAGAAATTATTAGAGGGTAGTCATATTGTGGCGGTCACATCTAATAATTTTTGGAAATTTTGTATAATCTTGACGTGGACAGATTGGTATTTGTGGATTCCACTTTATGGGTGTGGTTGTGCTGTGAATCTTCTCAACTGGGATGGCTCCTTAGAAGCCATGGGTTATGTTGCCAAGGGAACAGTGGGACTTGGAATATGTTTGTGGGTGAAGGTTGTAGCAGAGGATTATGTGAATGGTATTGCAGGGTTTCTCTCTCTAGATTTAAGTGAGAGAGTGGTGAGGGAGAAAACAGGAAGTGGGTTGGTTGTGTTTTCCATGATTTTACACCTGATAGCAGCATCATTAACATCCACAAAAGTTCACAGAACAAGTAAAAGTAAAAGGGTGCTTCCAAGATATCTCCCATATGGTAAGGCTTAGCTCATTCTACTTTTCTTTTTTTTTTTTTTTTTTTGTTAAGATAGATTTCTGTTGTTTAGGTCCCGTTTGATAACCGTTTAGTTTTTTGTTTTTGAAAAATATGCTTGCTTTCTCTTAATTTCCTTACAATGATTAAAGATACATTTGAATTGTAAGCCAAATTCCAAAGAGAAAGACTAAGTTATTGAAAACTACATTTTTTAGTTTTCAAACTTGACTTGGTTTTTGAAAATATAGAAAGAAGGTAAATAACAAAACAAAGAAACTCAAAGGTAGAAGTGGTGTTTATACACTTAATTTTCAAAAACTAAATGATTATCAAACAGAACTAATTTTGTTTCACCTCAATAACGTTTTCATTTGGGATGTATGTCTGATTTTGAGTATGGAATTGTCATTGCAGGAATGGCAACGCTAGTGGCATTTAGTTATGGACTTCCCATTTACTTCTTCTTGGTTCAAAAGGGAGAAATGAAATTTTGAGTCATGTTGGACAAATCTTGCTCTAGAAACTTCAAAAGAAGGGAGAGATTGTTCTTCAGTTCAACGTTGGTTGCTTTAGTTCCATGTATTTTCCAATTTATGACGCAAAAGATGGATCAAATTGATCTATTCTGATGAACAATTGAATGATCTGCCATAGTCATGAATTATGATACACTTTAAAACAACCCATCACAATAGCTAAAACGAAAAGAAGGAACATATTTATTCCTAAAACTTCCTTAAACTTTGGAGAACAAAAAAAAAGCATTTACAATTTGCTAAACTAAGTTGGTCCAGCAGTGAAAATAAGATAAATCCGAAACTACAAACTAGAGAAGGTTGGAGAGCATCGACATTTTTTCAACCGGTAACAAGTTCCTACATACAGATAATTTATTTTACCATTTTCCTCTGATTCCAACAGTACAGTTTCCAGGCTGAGGGAGTTGCTTGGCTAGATGAGGGAATAAGATCTTGTATAAATCCTCAAAAGGTGCAGGGCGTGCGCTCTCAGAATCTCTCGTGCTCCTCATTCCAAAATTTAAAGCTCCAGATCTTTTTCCCTCGGAACGATAGGTTGTACATGTTCTTCAAATGCTATAATATAAGGTGGCCTCAGCAACTTGAAGATTCACAGCCATTTCCTCCCGGCAATAGCTCGCGTCGATAATTGAATGTCAGCTCTTCACCAGTAGCTATCTGCACAAATACATTTATATGAATCTTTTTATGAAGATTGTCTTTGAGATTATACAGAATGTTTCTGAAATAAGATTCCTAACATAGATCTCAAGTTAAGGTTCACCAGGTTATAAAAAGAAGAGCACAAGTAGAAAATCAATGAAAGGTCCTAAACTTGGTTGGAAATTGGAATATGTATCCCAAAAGTTAAAACCAGTTGCAGAATAATTAGAAACTGAATATCCTCTGAAATCCATCATACTATAAAAGCGAGCACTTACATCCCGGTTTGCATACAATCCAATATGTGAACATTGATATTCCATGCTTTCGACAAGGACTTGGTAAGTTACAAGATTTGGTGAGCAACTGCAAATGATGAAGAAATTCAATTGTAATAAACTGGATATGTACATCTCTGGAAAAATGCACGATACAACATTAACTGACTCTCAAAACTTCACATAAAAAAATAACACAAAACAATGTGTGATTAATATAATTGTTATAGAAACAACCAGTTAAATGCTATTAGATATTAAGAATCTTACCATAAAAAAGTTGAAGGTAAAGAAAACCAGTAGCCTATTCCATAAATCATGTCTTTTGCATATAATATGTGGTAAAAGTAGTTCTAAAGTAACTGACTAGCAGCTTTCTGGAAATTCAAAAGAAATGATCCCCGAGTATAGAATAAAGTCATGTTTGGTAGTGATTTTGGAATGACAAACGTGTCGTTGCTCGCAAATCGGTGGATCTTAAAATGGTTAAAAAGATTTGGAAATACATGCTAAAATTACCAAATGTCTGAATGAGCGGAAAGAAGATGTGGAACATAAATTTCTGCTCACCTGTGATTTATGAATCTCGAAACATTTCCATAATTTGTGGAATCAATAATATATCTAGCTGATCCTTCAACTAATCTGCTAATGTCATTTATATGAGCATCCACATCCAAGAAATAGCAGTTCCCTTCACTGTTATACCTAATAGAAGATATAGTGGATCATATATAGAGAAAAGGCTGATTCTAAAGAGAAGTTTAAAAAATCATACAAACCTGTCACGTCTCCTGTTTGCTTCCTGCTCATCCAATACCTCTCCAATGTACTCGCAAACAAATGTGCCACGCAGAATGGTTTCACCAGCCCTCACTGCCCACCCCTGTATTGTTTTTACAATTTCATATAAGAAACTACAGAAAACACCAGCTAGGAAACTAAAGGTTATATACAAGTTAGAAGGAAAAAAAAAATCATAAGGCACATAAAGAAGAAATTGCCTTTGTCTCTGTCATGAAGACTTCAAGTTTTACTTGAATTCCATTTTGCAACACTCTATTTGGACAGGTTCTACTACAGCTGCACCTTTCATTACACTCATAGACAAGGTAACCTTCCTGCAGAAAGAAAATACTCAATCTAAGAAAAATCATACATTACAAGGTCGGAACAAAAAGAATTTAAGGTTTTAAAATTTAAAGATTTTTAAGAACCAAGGCCGATAGCTTCGTAATGGTCCAGAGAAGATGATGCAACGGCAAATGAATGAATAAAAATCAAAAGGGATTGCAAGTTTATTTAATGTCAACAAAGCACACTTAGACACATTTATATTTGATATAAAGAAGAAGATAACAAATTTGTCGTTGTCAAGCAACAAATAAGCATGAGTAAATCAAATTATCAAGTTAAACTTAACAAAACTAGCAAAAAAAATAAAACCAAAGTAAGAGAGGAAGGTGGGAATAAACAATATAAAGAGTATGGCAGTAGATCAAAAACAATTGTTACTTCAAGAAACGTGACTGTGTTGGCTGGAAAATAATGTAAAACATACCTCCAGAATAATACGACCATTTTCATCATATGGGAACCTGCGACGCATGGGATTCCCATAAATGTCCTTTGGGTCTTCGTAATCACTATCAAAGAGGTACACGTGATCACATGTTTCAGAAGAACAGAGTGAATGAGGACAGGCACATCCGAACTGCAAACTCTGGGCATAATGTCAAATATAAAAGTGAAGTTACATTGTGTACGTTGAAAATATACAATCATAATTAGGTTTACTCAGAAATGATGCTCAGAACTCAGAAGTTATTTATTAAAAGCATTTTAATGCCCACCAAAGCCAGAACAATATGCATTATCCTGGATGGTAGTGGTACAAATGAATAAATCATAAGCACCGCTATGATAAACACCAGAAAGAAGACCAGATATGTGGACAACAACACAATAAGATAACTCACATTTAATCTGCATAATTTTCATATTGAAGGATAAAAAAGTGCGTTGAAATCTTATATCAGTTTGGCATTAGTCTTGAAACAAAAAGTAATCATATAAAACTACCTCTGAATGAATGGCGAGGGATTTATCAAGCAATGGTTTCTTAATATAGGTAAAATTCTCCCAAGGCATGGAGTATCCAACATTTTGACCATCAGAGTTAGCTAGAGATATGTAAGGTAAGTTCCTTTGACCTTCATCAGCTACACAGGCCACAGGAACTAATTCCTGGCCAAAACTTATATCTTCACACAAAATGACGGCCTTTTCCTTAAGCTGCTGGCTTGAAATATGAGAACCGATGGCATAACTACATCCGTGAGCTTTCCATTTGCTACTCATAGGATCAAGAGTGCGTGCATTCTTGTGGTCTCCAAAACCATTTGGATGAGGCATCAAATGGGGAAGCAAAAGAGGATCCTCAAATGCCTCGCATCCTTTTGGACAAACAAATCCCTTGATATACCAATTAACTTCACCTTCTTCCCTGCATAATTCAGCTGCCTTAAGATAAAAATATTCAGGTAATACTCCAAACTTCTGTTCCAGAAGGACTTTAAAATTGACCTTGCAACAGGCAGAGTGAGCAATGGACAAAATGTCAATATTGGTAGGTGATAATTTTCTTTTCTGAATCTCAGAAACCAATGCCTTCGCAACAGTTGAACCTTGGGTCAATTTACGAGAACTTGCTAACTGGGACACATGAGGTTGAAGGTTTATGCTTCCTGTGCTTAGTAACTTCGAAGCTTGAATATGTTTTTTCATGCTAGCTTTTGTTCTGTTTCTGATCCTATTTGACGCACCTGCTATCTTCTTAAATCTAGGATGACCAAGTTTCCCAGATTTTAATTTATAAGCATAATATTGAAATCCCCTCTTTGCAGGTCTGGAGTTAGCTAAACCTGGCCCCATGTGCGCAGCTTGATGGTGGCGACCAAGATCAGGCAGTAAATCAAACTTCAAACCACAGAACCTACAATTAAACTTTCGTAAACCACTTACATTCTTGTTGTCATTTGCCTTAGAAACTATATTACATTGCTTGGGTTTGACTGGGGAATCCTCACCAGATGAAGAATTATGCTGCCTAGTAGAATTTGACAATCTAAAATCAACAGGATGAACAGCAACTACATGTAACCATAATTGTTCAGTATTCCCAAAATGGCTGCCACAAGGAATACACTGCAGAAGCATGCATTGCTCAACGAATGGTGCATGGTGTCTCTCCTGCACATGAGTTTCTAAAACTTTCTTATTGGTGAACGAATCCAGGCAGATGGCACAAGCATAACCTCTGAACAGCCACTGTGCTTCCTTTTTATGACCATCCATGAAGTGACTACTGAGTGCTTGGTCATCAAGAAATTCTTCAGAGCAAATTTTGCATCTGATACTCAAATCATCATTGCAATTACCTGAAGTTAATAATGGCCCTGAAGTTGGCGCTTCCATCGAAGGTGAGGAAAGTTGTGCATCTTCAGCATTGAATCCCCATATCCTTTTTAATCTTTCCTTTTCATGACAAACCAATTTCATAAACTGTTCCCCAACTCCAAAAGCTTTAGAAGCTTCAGAAAGTGCCCACTGAAACTGAACCTCCATAGGAACTGGATTCCTCAGTGATAAAATACTTTTAAAAAGCCTGTAAAATAGCTCACAGGCTTGATGTAAATGTATCTTTCGTTCTTGTGAGTTACAGTCTCTTAAAAGATCCATGAATACTTCCTTCGATATTACTCTACTCTTACCATTTCTTGCACGTTTAAGCCAGCTAGGTAGGTGTTTTTCACAATATAGAGAATGACGTTTTGGGCTTTCTAAACATGGATTGCTGTCAATATGTTCGCAAGAGCCAATACAGTGTCGAACCTCTGAGGCAATAGAATCTTTTCCATGATGCTCAAGCTTATCAGATGAACTATTTCCATTATTGGTCACATCACCCTCATCCACTCCAAGGGGATTTCCAACATCTCTATCGAACTTTATTTCTTTATTACTGGTGTCTTCTACACTATAAATGTCCTGTTGCTTCTCAATGAGCTTATTTTCAAGGGAAGTTGACTCCATTTTTGTTTCACTCCTTGGTCTGTGCTTCTTACAGAATGAGGAGCCAAATAGAGATCGATGCTTGCACCTACTTCCAAGAACAGTAGTACCTTGGCACATTGGTGATTCAACAGAACGAGTCTGTTCTTTCTTATCAGAGTTTCCTGTGAAACGAGAGGATAAATGCACACAACAGTAAACATCACCCTCATTGGCCCACCTAACACACTGCCTTCCCTTGGATTCAATAAAAGCTATGCATTGTCGGTTCTTATTACCATAATTTAAGGGTTTTTCTGCAACTACCTCAGTACGAGGCATCAGTTCCATATCTTTGCAAGAGGCTAGATTCAAATTTCCACTTTGAACTACAATCCCAGCCAACCTGCCGGGTACTGTACTGAGTGACCCTGCTGATGTAACAATCTCCCTTGCCTCTATTTTGTGAGATTCAGATGCTAATTTAGCATTTAAACTTTTCCGGTTCTTGAAAAAACCAGAATCAATATCAAGAGCCATAGCTTCATCTGAGCACTTTGATTCCACCAGTGAAGCATGTGCCTCTGCTCGACGAACTTCAAGCTTGGGCCTCTTCCTGCTAACTTGGAGAGCTGTAGCTAAAAAAGCTTCAACAGTCTGCTGCTCTTTGTTTCTGGAAATTGGAAGGGTGGGGGATATTGAAAACCATTTTGTAACTTCATGCTTCCAGGTTTTCCACACAGAACTAAAAGTAGGCTGCACTGGTGCATCACCGTGAGAGTTCACTTTGTCCCACAAAATAGCATCGGCCAATTCCTATAAAAGAAAAGAGAAACTAAGTCATTGAACCTTTGATATAGCATTATCTTTTGGCTATCAGTACTGGATAATAGAAGCTTATTTCTCAATACCATATTCTCTATTTCCTAATTAAGAAAAAAGTTAGGCAGTTGATGATGTCTCTACAAAATTACACTACATTTCGAGAGAAATGATAGAAAGTCACCACAAAAGAATTATTAAAAAATAATTAAAAGAAGAAGAAGAAGAAGAGGTTCCAACGAGCTATTTGAACTGCTACAAAGGGGCATACGAATATTATTGAAAGGCAAAACCTTAGGACAGAAAATTCAATTTTAGTTACATTTCCCATATGCAAGATATTTAAAGATCTAAGCACACTAGCTGACAGAAATATTAGCGAACTAGTCCAAAAATGTCAAGCTATTAATAAAACAAAGAACAGTTTCATGTGTGAAACAAGACCGCGGTAGACTTTGGAGGCTCAGCAAGATGTTAAGAAGGTTAGCATGACACAATTTTGGTGGCCTGGAAGCAAACTTTATATCAACCAGAGTGATGGAGGGAGACTGAGCAGCTGACTTAGTGCCGGGGATGACAGCACAGGTGCAGGCAGTGTGCATGGAGCAAACAAGCAAGTAAACAACGAAGTACAACACATGGGTGTGAGACACAAGGCAGCTATGAGTAGGCTATGTAACAGAGTTTGCAACGATTAAGGAAGCCGCTGATGAGGAGATTCATTTGCAATAAACTCCCCATGATTCTAGGAAGATCTGATAAGCATGCAGTTGAAGAGAATCAGGAATCGGCCAAACCATGGATACTCAACCAATAGCATGGACTCTTGAAGGCTAAGGCTTACAATAAGGAATTTAAATTAAAGAAGTTTAATTAAATTGAAAAATCTAATCAGATAGGGTTATATTTGAATCCTTCGATTAACTTGAGGTAATTTTAGATCTTGTGAACAAGTCTTGGGGCAGGGTTCTATTTGAAGAGGACCCATTGCCATTCTGTAGGCAAGGAGGAAAGTGAGCGATACGGAGTCAGAGCTTATGTTCTAGAAACTTACAAGGAGGCTTGCTCCATTGTTAAGTTTTTATAATGACAATGTCAGAGGAGTAAAGTGAGCGATACAGAGTCAGAGCTTATGTTCCAAAAACTTACAAGGAGACTTCCTCCATTGTCCCTATGCTTGGAGATTTTAGAAAATTCTTTCTGCTTTTGGATGGAATTTGACCTTCACAGGGGACATCAAAAGCACACTTCACTCCATCTTGCTGGGCCATCCTTTTAAGGATATCAAAGCGGTTTTATGGATGCACATCATAAGAGCATTTTTTCTGGGTTCTGTGTAATGAAAGAAATCATAGGGTTTTTACGGACAAAGAGCTTCCCTTTGTCGAGCTCTTCGACATTGTCATTTTTAATGTTATTTCTTGGGGTAAGTCTTCTAGTATCTTTACATCTTACTCATGTTCTTCCCTTTTAACCAATTGGGAACTAAGAAACATGGACACTTCAGTTTGGCTAGCGTGTCCGTGTCCGACACGTGTCGGACACTTGGACACTCCGACACTTGTTGGACACTTGTTAGCATAATTGATATGTAGCAAACACTAGTTGTACAATGTCAATATAGGTCTATATAGAACCCTGGTTAAATTTTAAGAGTGAAATATGTTAAATTCATTATTTTAAGGATACAAATGCATAAACTTATTGATTTTGAATTTCCTTCTAGTATAAAAATGATATATATTTTGAAAAATGTATATTTTACTAAACGTGTCCATGTCGTGTCCGTGTCCTAGATTTTATAAAAATGATGTGTCTCCGTGTCTGTGTCGTGTCATATCCGTGTCCCATGTCCGTATCCGTGCTTCTTAGATTGGGAAAGACTTTTGTAAATCATCATGGATTATTCATCCTTTTTGTAAATTTCATACATCAATGAAATTGTTTCTTATCCCAAAAAAAAAAAAAAAAAGGAGTTTTTATAAAGGTCGGGAAGGGTTCTGGTAAAGTTCTAGTATGCTAAAGCAAGAATCACTGGGCAAGTTCTTTGTCCTTTAACTCTTACTCTACCTCTATCCCACTTGGGAATGAGGCTTCCACTTGGACCTATCTATACAAGGATCTTGATTATGAGGGCTGACTAGGTGATGTCTTACCATCTAGTTGAGGTCACATGTGCTAGAGACTAGAGAGGGGTCATTCCAGGTGAGAACAAAAAAAAATTCTATCAATGTGGGATTCCGACCTTTCAAAAGGCCACGATAGTTTTGGTCTTAGAGCCCCAATTAGGGTCTGGGAAACTATCAGAATCCAAAAGAAAATAGTTTATCTGGTAAAAGATTACAGAGGTTGGAAACCAAAAGAGACCGAGTTAACAAATTGGAGGAATTTGTAGGCATTCTGCAATTTGATGATGTGCCACCATTACCACGATCAGAGCAACATCATGCATCTCTACAGAAAGTGATGGAGGAACTTCAAGGTCTAGTACAACATACAAGAAGCTAATTGACTTCGCAGGAAGGAGACAGCAATACTATGGACACAATGGAAAACCAGGTTAGATTTTTTTTTTTGGGATAAAAAACGAAATGTATTAAGAAAACAGAGAAAGAAGACACAACCTAGGGGCGGGAGATAGAGGGAACCCCCTCCCACAAAAAACTAAAAGAAAACCAGGTTAGGTTCCATAAAGAAAGACAGCTTTGATAAAGAAATCAATGGCAATGCTAAACCCTAGGGAGAGGTGTCCATTCCATTCAAAGCCTAAAGCTTTTAGCAGCTTGCGGGATGCAAAGGAGTTAACGTTCTTAACAACATGAAGCAATTCCCGTGATTATTTGTATGGTGTGCTAAATACGTGGAACCTAAATTTGTGGAAGTTTAGCTAAAGAATTTGATCTTGTTTATTTGCATTTATTTAAATGATGAAAAAACAATATAAAATAGTAGTATCAATTGCTTCAAAGGAGGTAAATTTTGTGGATGTTACGTAATTTTTTTGGATTTGCTGATATTAGTAGTAATATGAATATTGTGGATATACATTTAGAGGGCAAAAGGCCATATAATTAATCGATAGATATGTAATTATCGGTGTTAGTTATAGATGAATGCATAATTAATATGAATACAATATATGTGATTTAGTTATAGATAATTGATAGATAAATGTATAATCAATATGAATATTGAGATGATGTACATAATTAATTGAAAGACAGGTGGGGATCAATATCAATGTTGTTCTATCAGTGATAGAAATTACAGAGAATGCAGTGGAAGTTTTTCTGGAGATTTAATTGCGTGATTAGGAGAAACTCAAATTAAGTTCTAATTTGAAAATCAAGTTTGAATTTGAAGAGTGGTTGTGTGTGATTTGGGGAATTTCAACTTTTAGATCTTGGGCTTTAAGGGTGGTTGTGGAATCTAAAGGTTAAATGGGTAATATAGTCTATATTTTATTGCTTTGTGTGAAGGATATTTTTTAAAGAATTTAGATGGTAGGAGTAATATTGATTATCATGGTAGCTAATGAGGGTATGGATAAAAATTTCTCATTAGTCATGGGGAAAAAGTTTGGACTGCAAGACTCAAAAGTAACTCTTGGATGGCCACCTATGACCTACCTAAGATATCAAAATTTTATGAGTTTTCTAAATACCAAAACCAATGTTATAAGGTTGGAAAGTCGGTTAAAATGCACATAAACTAGTCCAGTCACTCATGAATATTTAAAAAGAAAATTTGTTAGCAAAAGAGTATGTGATTTAAGTGTTAAAAGTTAAGGATAAAACATTTAATAAGGCATCTATCAATTGTTTTCTTGGAGATAACTTCATAATTTTTTTTTTCTTTTTTGAGAATATCATAATTTTTTTTTTAATGTGCTTATAACTTGTAGTCAAATATGAGTGCTATATGCATGTTTTTGACCAATTAAAAGCAAATTTGTAAGGGTTCAAGAATGTGTGGGTCACAAAAAATTTTCCCTGAACCCATTAGGAGTTAGTAAATGTTATCAAAGAGTAATTTTTCTCTTTTCCCTAATCTATTCGTTGCTGATTTGGGGCAATGTGGCAAAGGCAACATGATGTTGTACGCCAAACATGCTTACAAGTTACGATTCAACGCAGCTTTGTTGGGGATCAAGAATGGGGCAGGACCATGGGCTCTATAAAATTAGCCCTGAATCTACAATCTATGCATTTGGTTTGCAAACAAGTTATCAGAGGTTTGGAATTTTCTTTTTCCCAATCTATCCATTACTAACTTGGAGCAAGGGCAACTTGCTGTTTGTTTGGCAGGAACATAAAAGCAATGTTGGATATCATGGGAACTAACAACGGTATTGCTTTGAGGATGACAGATAGTTAGAAGTTATGAGGTAGCCAGATAACTTGAAACGTTAAGGATGTTAATTCAGTGGTTCAGCCAAGTTAAGAGATGGTCAATAGACTCAATACTAATCTCAGAATTGGAACTTGGAGAGGAGTTGCAATCTTATTTTGATTTGATTTTAAACATTGATTTTTTCATGAAGTTAAAGGTGCCCTTGCTTCAATATAGGAGAAAAATGCTCATTGATGATGATAAAACACCATGTTTCTGACCACAACCAATATAGACCTATTAGCAACCAATGGAGGAGGGTAGGAGACTGGTATTCTCAACTAGTATGTAAATGAAGGAAAGAGGAAAGAGAATAGCACCTATGTCACTACTCGCATTACAAGAAGATTGAGGTGAGGTACTTGACCAAGTAACTGTTCTATGGATGTCTAACAAGTCGTGACTAGCATGGAGCTCGTCCACTGATCTTGACTTATCAAACTTTAGGTTAGTTTAGATCTTGTAAACTAGTTTAAGGGTGGAGATTCTATCTAAAGAGATCCAGAGTCCAGACCATTTTGTAGGCAAGGAAGAGGAAGGTAAGCACTAAAGAGAGGTCTTTTTCCAAAAGTCTACAAGGAGGCCTGTTCCTTTGTTCATTTGTTAAAAAAGGACGTAAGAGGTTCCTGTAAAGTGTCTTGAACAGATCAAGCACGAATGCACATGGTGAGCTCTTTCTTCCTCATTTTTATCCCACCTTCATCCCACTTAGTTTGAAGGTTTCACTTAGAACCTACACACTTGATCTTAAGTGTGAAGGCTGACTAGGTGAGGATGCTCGTCGTTGCATTTTCCCATCAAAATAAAAAAGGACAGGTCCAGTCCTGCAATTTCCCCCCTTTCTCCACAAAAATAACATGATGACATAAAGTTAATATGCTATCTCTGCATTTCCCCCCTCATTCTCCATCAAAACAACATGTTTGAGACAAGCAGAAATATGGAGACAAAAAAATCAGGTTCTCAAGTAAGGCATTACCTCCTTGAGCATTTCAATAATTTCTGCAGTTTGAGCACTTTGACATCGTTGTACCCAAGAATGCAAAGAATTTTGAAGCCAATCTGAATTTATGAAGCACGGCACTATCATCTGCAAAGTGACAAATAGTTTATCACTATCCGAAAGAGAGATCATTCACAGGAATAGGAGAGCTAAGAAGATCTTAAAAAGAAAAAGTTTCCTGAGCATGTTTGTGACAAACCCTAGAGTAAATATGGACCTTTGAACCAACCATGGGTGACAGAGAAAAATGTGGAATTGAGCCAGACAAAAGAGCCTAGAATCAGAATTTCAAAATGTAAGGAGCCTTTTGGGATCTATCAATTTTCATTTTAACGTTTTTGAAAACATAGGATGTTATAAATATATTGAACCTATATTATAAATATATTGAGTTCACGTTTGACATTATTTCAAAAAGAGTAATCCAGTTGTGCCAATTTTAAAATATATATATACATAAACCATCATGGGTTGGCCCTAATGGTCAATAAGGGCCATAGAAAAAATAAAGGGCTTAGAGGGAATGGGTTCAATCCATGGTGGCCACCTACCTATTTAATATCCTACGAGTTTCCTTGGCAACCAAATGTAGTAGGGTCAGGCAGTTGTCCCGTGAGATTAGTCGAGGTGCGCGTAAGCTGGCCCGGACACTCACGGATATCACATATATATATATATATATATATACACATATATGTCCGTGAGCATCTGAATTAGCTTGCGCAAATTGACTAATCTCATGAGAAAATTGTCACCTAAGAAAAGTTCTAGGTAGGTGGTCACCGTGGATTGAACCCATTCATTCCCTCTAAGCCCTTTATTTTCCATATGGCCCTTATTGACCACTAGGTCAACCCATGATGGTTGATTTTTAAGAACATTCTTCTAATGTTTTCAGATTCTATATTTCAAAATATGAAAACATAGTGAGGTTTTCTGAAAAAAAAGAAGCTTCATATTTAAAACATTGAGTCATTGACAAACCCTAGAATAAACATAGACCTTTCTTTATCTATTTTAGTAATAGGAAAAAATCAATTTTATAATTTTAAACACATTGGATTCTACCAAAATAAACAAATAAATAAATAATGTTTCCAAAATTCAACACCAACACAATTTTCCAATTTTTAAATTCAAAAATCAGTTTTCAATGTATGCTACTAAATGCATTTTCAAATTCAAGAAACACAATAAATACAAGTTCTTTTCCCATTGTTTCTTTTATAAGATATATATACTAAAAAAATTTGCTATAAATCACGAACTAAATAGGACTTAAATGTCCAACATGCATTGCACAGATCATGTATGCCTGAGTCATATATTATATGTTGTCCAAAATTAGACAGAATCATTTTCAGATTCAAACCAAATATGTGAATGAGGCCCAAAACCAGAAACCAAACCAATTTGAACAAAACCAAAATCAATTCAGAGTTTGTACAAAAAGAAAATATCATTCAGTTTGCACATCTGGAAAATTGAATAGCACAGTTTGATTTTCATTCTAAAGAAAACCAAATCAAAGAGAATTGTATACACCTGAATTATTTTGCCATGGCATTGCTAACACTTGTCAGCCATATCATATTTAAACTCAAGTTATTAGATGGAAACACATAGCTCTCCTCCATCTTTCCTGTGAATAATCTATGCTAGCCTTTAGTATTTATATCATAATCATAACAAATGGATGCCACAACGAAAGGTATTTAAAGGCCAGAAATATAGTGGTGCATCTAAATCAGATTCAATTGAAAAGGCACCAAGTAACATAAACTCTCAATCACCAAAAACGGAAATAATAATCCATGAAATCAAAATAAAACTTTTGTTATTTCAATCTCATATACCATCAAGAAGAATAGAAGTTTACATTCTGCAGCTTCAGGAGCATTCTACCAAGATCAGAATAACCATTACAGCGTGAAGCTTCCATGGCAAACTCCTTCCAAGTCATTACATCACGTGCACTCTCTATCAGTGCCTACATCAATCAAATTGAACACGGCTAAAAAATGAACAAGCAGGAAAATAAAAACTCAAGTAACTTCACAACTCATTTCAATGATAAAAAGAATACAGAAGTGTGGACCATATACAAACCTCGAGGTGAAATTGGTCTATGATATTCAGCATGCCAACAGCAAGTTTTTTCATTACAAATCTCCTTGCAACTTTTACATCTTCGACCAATTTTAAACCAGCTTTGTGGCTCTTGTAAGCAATAGGCTGAGGAAATTCCTCAATAGAACGAACAAGCAATGCATCTGCCCAAGAATAGTTCCTTGTGTGTGGGAAAAAGACAACAAAATACTTCTTCCTGTCATGTGTAGGTTTGGCTTTTAAAGTAGATAATGGCCAGTCAGCCCTTGCACATCTAATTCCTGCCTGCCACTTCCCTCTCCACTATACTTGGAGAGAATTTTCAAAATGAAAATAAAATCAAACCATAATGCATTAGTTGATACACAACAGAAGGCAATTTTATAAACATAACAAAACAAGACGAAAGTACTGGTATTTTCAATATAACTATATCACAATATTAACCCAAAATGAACGGGAATGAAGGATCAAAACCACTGAGACAATCAATAAGGTGAAGAGTCTCTGGAATGTTGGGAATGGGTGCTGTTCAGAAAGAAAATAGGCTGTTTGGAAGTTATTTTGAAAAACAGTTTTTTTTTTTCGAGCAAAAAATTACTGAGCATGTTTGAGTAATTATTCTTTAAAAGTTATTTTCTGGTTTCAACTAATGACCTATTTTTTAAACAACTGAAGTTCTCCTTCCTCCCAAAATCATGGTAGTAAAATGTGATTTAGAGTAAAGATTATTTCCCTTGCCTCTCTAGTTCCGTACTATGTCCTTTTCATTGATGGAAAAAGTGTGACAAGCTATTAGTGTAATTAAATCAAAGATGGCTTCCTGCTTCTAAGTCCAATGACAACATGACTTAACCTAACTCATTCAGGAATTCCACCAACTCCAACAATGTATCTTATGCATCTCTAGTCTCTTCATAACCAGTTGAGGTTACTTGTTTCCATGAATTCTTTTCTAGAAAATAATATAGGAGCCCTCCTGAAAATCATTTGAATGAGCATTCAAAAAAATCCAATAAAACGACTGATCGAGGCCTACGGTCTTAAAGATATACGAAGACCAAGAGCATACATGATAATGCATCAAAACACACAAAGTGTGAGCAGGACAGGAGGACATAAAAATCTGTAGCTGCTAAAATTGCTGGAACCTAGAGGACAATTGAACATATAGACCACAAACAGGACGGTGGTCCCTCTTATACCAAGTCTACGCGTACTAATGCAAGATACTTGAACGGCAGTTAGCAACTAGCTCTTAAACTTCAAAAGAAGCCTATGCCTAACAATCATCACTATGTAAGCATGTAATGTTAAGACTCATGTAAAAAATGACCAAATTGAAGTAATTGGAGTACATTTAACAGCATTATAATAACTATACGATTTGGACAGCATAGCACAAAGCACAACTGCAGGAACACTTTGAGTTTGTTGAATTAACATCCCAAAAATCAAAAAAATGACATTGAACATACATGCATACTGGATAAACCCCTCAACCCCCAAACCCCAAAAAAAAAGGATTAGTAAAGGAACAAATTGAGAACTTTGACATTAGGGTAGGCAGATACCTTCACCCAAAGCGCCACAGATTCATCCCCTTCCAACCACATTGGCTCAGGCCCCGAAACAGACAACTCCTCAGCTTTACTGCTGGTAGGCAATTCATCATCAATGGTATCCACAACTATACGAGAGTTTTCAGATGCTAAACACGATTCGGTGGAGTAATTATCGGTGTTGGCGTCATCAAATTCAGAGTCCGGGGAACCAGAAGATGCTTTTTGGGCATCCATCTGATAGTTAGAATATGAATCCGAACTACAGTGGCCGGAAGCAGGCAAATAATCAGCAGGAGCCCCTTGAAAATCACATTTGCTGTTAATTTGTGCGGCCTCAACATTCACCGATAAGTCATTGAGTCCACCATTTGCCATCGGCGCTTGTTGTTGTTGACGATCGATGCAGTTGTTTGATTGTCCGTCATAGAACGAAGCAGTTGCAGAAATCTTTGCAGAATCAGAGTCTTCTTCAACATGCTGAACATCCGACAAAGGAACCACTTCCATAATCGTAAGTTAAACTTGTAATTACCATTATCTTTAGTCCTTTTTGCTCATTGCTCCCAAAATACAACTCAATTTGACAAGGCAATTTTGCTCAACAGTCACGATGATGTCTGTAATTTCTAATTTCCACTTTTACCCTTTTTTTTTCTTTTTAAATAGCCATTTCTAATTTTACCTATCTCTAATAAATAGTATTTATGGTTACTAATTTCGTTCACTTCTATTTAAATTTTACATTTCATTCTTAGACATCATAATATTCAAAAAAAAAAACCCTAAGGTTTCATTTTTTTAATTAATAAATTATGTCTCGTCTGCTTGAGAAAATCATAAAAATAAAGAAAATTAATGAGATCATAAAAAAATTATAGCAAGGACCAAATCTATCCATTTTTTAATCCTCCAATAAAAATTTTGAGTTGTAAGCCAACTCAAAATTTTTTAAATAAATTAAAAATAAAACAATTGTCGTTTGAATTATATTTTAGTTTTTAATCCCTTTTTAGAATATTCTATTAAACATTAAGGAGGAGGAGATTCAAACCATAGATATCTAACTGCTTGAATTATGTTGTAGTTAGCTATTGTAATAGTTAATTGACTTTTCTTTTAATAAAATCTTTCCTACATAAACTCTAGTTATATACTAAAAAAAATCTACTTATATCGTGAAAGGTATCAATAATTAGACTCTTTCTAACGGCAAACAGTCCTGAGAGAACGACCTGATGTTTTTCTTATTGTAATTGTACATTCTTTGCTCTTATCAGTGTAGGCTTGAAAAAAGGTTCACCAATCATGGAAAATCCTCCAACTAAAAAAAATACCGATGAACATGAACTAGTATACTATGAGCATTATTTTATTTCCAAGCAATGGAAATGGTCATGCAAATTGCTTTAAGTCAATGATTGGAATAAAATCAAATCACTCAATCTAATGCACTATATAAAATTTCAAAGGGACCATGTTTTAAGGCTGCCAATGTGAATGAAAAAAGATGGCTTGGCAACAATTTTCAAAGTCAAATTGGAGAGGAAAAGTAGGAAATGGTTTTCTCAAATTCAACCCTAACACAAATTCTCAATGATATGCATATAATAATGGTGGGAAAGAAGCAATTCTACTAGGGTTACAGTCATGAAGTTGCATAAGAATATGCATTTACATATGAATGCAAAAAGATGCATGATTCAACCTAACTTTTACTATCAAAAGAAAAAGGAAAAAAAAAAAAAAAGACTAAGCAAAAAAGTATCAAGAGTGGTAAGGTATGTACCTTTATGGGGGAGAAAAATGAGCTTTTTATTCTTTCCTTTTACGAGAATTGTGAATTTGTATCGACCCCTTTCTATATGTTTTCATCTTATAAATTGTTTTCATTTAGAAAAAAAAAATACAAATTTGTCAGCTAAAATAGACAAAAACATCCAAAAAATGAGAAATGATAGTAGTGTTTAAAACACTCAACAAAGTCTTCATGTAATTTAAATAATACATCTAACAAATATTAATTGAAAGTAGTCTTGACATCTCAACATAAATTTATGAAGACAGGAGAAAATGAAGAAGTAGAGTGTGGATGAAGAATCAGAGGGCATAGCCTTAATAAAAGCATCTATTGTTCTCATCCAATTATTTTATATTTGAGGGTTCAAGTGTTCTTGTGACATGTTAGGTGCGACCCATTTGAAACTATTAATAATATTTTATCTCTATCACACGTCGGTCTAAAAATATATAAAAGACACCTAGGTTTTCATAGAAGTATAGAAATAAAAGACACGTAGGGTCCCCATGTCAATCATCATTGACATTGCATTTTCACCAAGAAAAATCAATCACCTTTCATGCAAATATGTCAAAAATGCATAATTTCTGGAGAGGCTACCAAAACAACTCCATATATGGCCTCTCCAATTGAGTGTGTAAAAAGTAAGGGGTAAAATGTATGACTTTTGACTCTTTTCATTTACTTGGCATGACTATCCTTATTTGAGAGAACCATTTTTAGGATCATATAATCGTCATGTGTGACTAAACGAATACATCATTCAAACGAACATAATGACTCAAGACACTCCTTTGTTTCGCTATGTCCAAAGACGAGTCACTCTAACTTGACTTGGTAAAGCAAAATATCTAAAAACACTGAACTTCCACCCTAGCTCATTGGCTCAAATTGTGAGCTTTGCTGCAACGCATACACATAATGCTCCTTCACATAGTCCCTCTGAGAGTTGTCAGTCTATAATTCGGGTCAAGTTGGTCTACACCGTGCACTTAGAGCAAATCTAGGAGGTGGATGGTAATGATCTATACTTACAATATTTTTCGTTTGAGGTTATACTCGACTCTTTCTTCTTTCTTTTTTTTTTTAGTTCAACAATTGCAAGAGTAATGATCAAATCATCAATCTTTAATAATTGGTGTTTTATCCAATGAGCTATGTTTGGATTGACCTAACTTTTTAATCTATATTTAGTCGTATATCACCGAGGGAAGAAGTGAATATTGCACATATGACTCATTATTACCATATCTAGCTTACCTTTGGTCCCACCATTTGAGCATCAAAGTACTTCCAGCAAACACATCAACAGGTGAAATAGAGTTCATTATATAGATTTGCATCTACCATTAATATTAGTTAATGCATCTATATATTTCTCAATTGATTAATTAACTAAAAGATAAATAATTGAATTTGAAAGTAATATTAATTTTCTTAACATAAAAATAATTCGATATCTATTGATAGGAATACCGTATATATGGTACGATATAGTCAAATTTTGTTAACTGGAAAATAATAAATTAGTTTTTATCTGTCAAAATATTATTAATGATTGAAAAACTAATTTGTATCAAATGGCTAAATAATTATATTTTATCTTTCTTGTTATTATTTTGTAGAAGAAAAGAAAAAGAATTGTAAATAAACAATAAACAACAAAATTGTATAATCAAACTCCCACCATCCACCATTGAGTAACCAAGGTAAGTGCTCAAACCGCCAAGCTCTTTTTTTATTAATTTTTCTTGTGCTAAAACCCACTTACAAAAGAATAAAAATAAAAATAGTTTACACTTGTATTGTCGATTTTTTTTTAGTTTAAACAATATATGGGATGGAAATTCAAATTTCTAGATTCTTGGTCGAAAATATATGTCTTGAAGTATGCTCAATTTCACCACTTATATTGTTTGTTGATGGTTAAATTTGGACAGACAGAACTCACCTGACTTTCACGTGCCACCAACGGTAAATTTGTTTGAGAGGGGGAAGACGTGACCTGCGAGACAGTAAACCTGCACATTGGTGTGGTGCTTGTCACACTGCCTCTGATGCTTAAGTCAGTAAGCTGAAGGAGGAGAGCAAGAGAGCAAGAGTAAGAGGAAAGAGATCAGGGAATCAGTTTCGGGATCCCTTCTTCAGTGACCAGGAAGGGATTAAATACTTGCTTCTGCTCTAGGGTTTTCCGGCATTCAGAGGCGATTTGGGCTGAACCGAGTGGAACCGGGGCGACCGAGGGCACCAGGGACCAAACAGAGGCGAAAGAGCTTGGCCCAAGGCCGAGGCCGAGCAAGGGTCGGGCCAAGGACTGGTCCCTCCGACCTTGGCCCGACCCTCTGGCCTGTTTCGCCTCCTGAGTCCATTTTCTAGTCCTATTATCGGGCTCGTGTCGGGTTGTCCTCGTCAATTTCTTATACATTGAAGTGGTCCGAAATTACCTATAACATTGTTGACTTAACATAACTCAAGTCTCAAGTGGTGAAATCACATTAATTAATATCAGTTCCTTAAAGTTATATATATATATATATATATATATTTAGAAGAAGTTGTATATATCTTCAACTTCAATTCATCTTTTCATACTTATAAATATAATATTATAAAATTTACGATTACATTGGATACTTCAATACCTTGATAAATACTTAAAACCAACCTAAGTACTTAATATATATATTTTTTTAAATAAAGTACTTAATATTTATCAAAAGAAAAAAATAATGTAAATCAAACAAACTAGCACTTTACAAATGTCTCTATGGTTTGGCTAAAAAGCAGTTTTTTATCATGAACTTTCTTAAGAAACTTAACATTAGAAGAATTCTATATGAAAAATAAAGTGGGAAATTGATTTCTGAAATTCATTAGTAGTTTCAAACTTGAGTCCATCTCTTTAGATTGTTATATACAGGAAAATGATGGAGGAAAAGAAAGGATGAAAGAAATGAATGATTAGAGTGTTGTGTGTGACTTTTGAAGAGGAAAAGAGAAAAAGAAAAGCAACTTCAATTCATTTGCCAAACTTCAATAAAGGCACACACTTTTTGACATTATTGAATTTACCATAAGATTCAACCACTGTGCCTGTGGCTGATCCTTTGTTGTTTTGGTTTTGGCCATTTGCAAATCTTACACCTTTTCTCTTTTCACCTCTCTCCCAATGGCAACCGCTTTAGATAGGGATGACAATGGAATGGGACGGATCAGAGAATTTTAATCTCTATCTCTATCTTAATTCCTTTTGCCAAATTATAAACTTGGTCTCTCTTTAGTCTCGATAAGGTTTCATTTTGGTTCTTATGGTTTTGAAAGATTAATTTAGTTTTTGTGGTTTGGGCTTGACTTCAATTTGGTCTCTAATGATTTCAAATGTTTCAATTTTCGTCGTTGATACTTCTCATTCATAAATCGTGTTTTATCTGCTTGAAGAATTCACATGTTTTCTTTTATTTTTCATTCAATCAAAGTTACCACATACATGATATGATACAACTACCCAAAAAAATGTTAAGAGAGAAAAATTGTCATTATGATAACAATAAGGACAATTTGTGGAATTTGGCTAAACCATAGAGACTAGATTGAAAAAAATGAAATCAAAGAGACTAAATTGAAACTAAAACCAAATCATAGGAATCAAATTAAAATTAAGCCCAAACCACATAAACTAAATTAAATATTTTAAAACAATAGGACCAGATTATTAAAACTTTGTCCCAACTCTCAACTATAACCACCAAATTTGTAATTTAATTTCTAACTTATTTTGTTCATTTAAATTTTGTACATTAGACATTATTTTAACAAAAATTGCCAACTTTATATTTTTTTTTCCTTAATAAATTAAAAGATGGGATGGTAACACTAGTTTAACCTAAATTCTTATGGCAATGACTAAACATGAAACTTACTAGAGTTGAATACTAAAGTAAATTTTAAAAAAGTAAGGATTAAACTAAAAGTAAACCAAAAAAAGAAAATAAAATTTAAGAATCGATATTGACATTATAAATTTTAAGGATTTTTTTTTTCTTTTATTAATATAAACTTCAGGGGTTAAAATAAAAAAACAAATGAAGGTTAAATTAAAAAACAACCATATTTAAATCAATAAGAAAAATCCATTATCCAATATGTTGTAGAGAAAAAAGAAGCAAAGGATAGTAAGAATATGCAAGAAGATGTCCTATTATGTGGTCATTTTCTGACATTAACATATGTTGTTGGATGTATTAAATTTAACTTGAATAACATTGCATCCAGTTTTTAGTGAGAGAGAGAGAGAGAGAAGGAGATGCCTTTTGCTGGATATGATTGGCATTGACTTGATTGTCCAAATGCATTTGGAAAGTTTTCAACTTTTCTTTAATATTATATCATATATGTTGGGACTCTATACCCACCTTTTTTCCACCTTCAATCAATGCCCTTTCTATCTTTTTCCACATTGGCTCACACCACATGCCTCACCAACACTCCTGCCCCTCCTTTTTCCCATTCATCACTTCATCTTCATCACATTCACCTTTGTTTTTAGGCTAAATTAAAATTTTATGAAAAACCTTCATACCAATTGTCATGGGTAGATTAGCAATCCACATGGCGATTGTGCCACATAAGCACTCCAAAGCCATGTCAACCCTACATCGGAGTGAAGGGCTCATCGATCTTACCGAGTCGAGGAGACATGGATCGGAGGCCAAAGGACAACATACGTCTACAAAGCTCGATTTTCACTACTATTGGTGGAATCCTTGCTGCCATGTGAGACTCTATAAAATATCGAGACTCATCCCACTATTGAGACACACTATATTACCATATCTCTGTTCGACATCATTTCGAGCATCAAAGCGTGTTGAGCATAGCACCACACTAATGTGAGTATTTTTCTTTTTGGTCACTTCGATGCCTCGACGCATAACCTTGGTCAAGAGTTTACGTAGACCTGTGCCTAGATTCTCTTATCAACACCAATAAATAACACTGTCCTTCTAACTCAAGAATGGTTGACCCCAATATTATAATTGTATCAATTAAGCCTTCTAATTTACATGAATAACGTACTTTGTAGAGACTTCATTGAGGAAAAATTTATAGTACTCTAGAGATTCAAACTCCCACCATTTATACTATAAATTTTGTTCTATTAATTAATATTTTAATACTGTTCATCTCCATATCATTCTTAAATGCTATTAAGGAGTGACGTGGCTTACAACAAACAAACAACAATAGTATAATACAAATTTTTCCTTCCTTGATTTGTTTTATCATGCAAATACTGAAACAAACAAACAAAAACGGTAAAAGAAAAAAAGAAATGTGTAGTTGACAAAATTATATATGAATTGTAATAGTAAAATAGCCTTTTATGTGGAAGGCAAGGAGTTCATCATGTGGACTTGGAGTAATTACTATACAAAACTAACAATTTTGTCAGGTTTTAATATAAATTGTGAACCATTAACCAATCGGATTAATACCCGAACGAGGCCACTGCCCAACTCCCCAGATTTTGACTTTGTTCTCGACATTAAACAATAATACAGATCAGATTCTTACTTCCTATTGCTATTTCTTGCCTGTTCATACACACACTCTCTCTTAAGATGTAAAAGAGAAAATAAAGGGAAAAAAAAGTCTTCCTTTTAGCTAAGCAAGTGAATATGACGACAAAAAGAGAGACCTGACCAGCTTAATACACGCACAAGGCCTTCTTTTTCTTTTATGTATCGATTTAAGTGAAGGTCAATTCCCAGAAATCACATTTTTTTAACCAAAGAAAGGAGAAAAGAAAAGAAATCTCTTTCTTCTTTATTTAATACTTGAGGATTCTGTGACAAAAGTTAGTTTCTTGGATGCTGAAAGACAATGTGGGTATCTCCAAATTTTTCTAAAATTAAAGGGCATTTAGACAAAGAGAAACCCCACAAATCCCCTTCCCCTTTCTAAGCATCCAATGTCTCCTTTATCCCCTTTCATTCCTTTTGAGGTCACCCCTACTTTTCTTTTACCTCAACCATCTGTTTGTTTGCTAGCTTTCACATTCCAAATCACCCACAATTTTATTTTAAATGGGTTTGATCTCAAATCTCATTTTCTTGAGAAATGACAACAAAGTTTTTTTTTTGTTCTTGTAGATCCAAAAGTGTGTGTGCAAATTGCAGCCTCTGTCCCAATAATGGATCTCAAAATTTCACCAATGATGTATTCTGAAATCTGAAAATGATATCCACCCATGTGGCCATAGCATGTTTTGGTTTTAGTTTAGCTTTGTTTTGGGAGTTTTTTTTTTCCAGACAATGAAGAGGAAACCAAGAATGAATTATTGAAACAGTTGGTATCAGAATGCTTTATAAATGGGTAATGCAGAAGACAGATAAGTTTAGCAAGTTAAAGAATGAATAAAATTGTAAAAAAATATGCCAAAAGAGACAAATGTAAATGAAACAAATTACTATATAAAGTCAGCAAAGAGACAAGGAAGGAGAGACGGTCACCAACTCCCACTGACTTGCCAACAAGAGAAGAGAATGTGGAATTTGGGGTCTAATGGGGGAAACTAACAATGGAAAAATTGGAATTATTGTTATTTGTTTGTCTGTTTATTGTATTTTATTTGCCTCTAAACAGTCAAATAGCTTAACGTTTTCTCTTTGTAAATGCACCTTCGGTTTGCGGGTCATGAAAAGTTGTCCACTTTCACAACACTTTGACATTTAAGGGGTCTACTGAGCATGAATGTTTTTGTTAACTTTCTTTTTCTTCTTCAACTAAAGCTCTTCTCCCAGCTTGCTTTCTTCCCTTTTAATGCAAAAGCCCTCCGTTTACAAAAGCCTTACGAGATTTTTCAGAGAGTGAATCATCTTCTTTGTGAAGCTCATTGGTCAAAAAGCTTTGTTTTTATAGCCGCATTTGTGGGTTTTGTGCAACCCCATTTCAGCTCTGTTGCTTGCTTTCTTCACACGCTCGTGAAGTGCCGTATCATCATAGCTTTCTGGTGACTTGCAAAAGCTCTCTTTCTGCTGAAATATGGAGAATGAATGAAGATTTGGAGTTTAGTTTGTGATTTCTGAATGCCCATTTGGTGTTCGACTGTTTTTCTGATATCATTTCTTCTTCAACTTCCTAACTCTGAACCTGGCCTTCTGTGATCAACTTGTTTGTTTATGGTAATGTCCCCTTCAGGCCTCCTCCTTCTTCCCTTTGCTGCTTCTTTTTCCCCCCTAACTTCTGATTTACTGATAGAGTTGATTCTCAGATATGCTGTTTCAAGAGACTGAAGCCGGTGCAAACATGCTGCAAAACAGAGAGATGCCACTGCACAAGCGTTCCAAGAGGTCAGCTTCTGAGACTGCTGTGGCTTTGTTTTCTTTTGGTCCGTGTTTCATTGAGTGCTTTTGTTAGTTAGCAATGATTGTTCCTCCTGTTCTGAACACTCGATGTGGGCTTGAACTGGAAAGACTCGTTAGTTGGATGGATAGTAAAGGAGTCTGACAATTTGTTTCTGTCGGCTCACCAAACTTTGAAATCAGAGGTCTAAAGGAAGAGTTCTCGTTTCTCTGCTCCAAGAGCTGTAATTTTTCTTCTTCCTTATTGTTCTTCAAGCACCATTGTCTGAGATTGGTAATGGTTGGTTGGGGAGTTGAAAGGTTTCTCTGAGGTGGGTTTTGGTAACTTTTGACAATTAGCTCACCTGTTACCTTCCTCCTTTTCTTCTGCTTCTTCAGATCTGTAATCTTTATACTGTTTCAGTCTTTCTACCTTTTCTGTTCATGGGCGAGAATTGTAGAACATGGAAGTATTAGATAACTGTTTCACTTTGGATTTGGGGAATTATGAGCTAGCTAGGAAATGTAGAGGGGAAGTTAACAGCTTTCCTTTCGTTTTTATGGTTCAAAAGAAACAGAACATCACAGATGGATTTCGGGATAATACGGTATTTGTAGCCCTTGCTCGGTGCAAATTATCGAATCTTGGCTTGGTTGGGGATCTCCACACCTATTATTCTGCATCTTTCTAATATACATCTTGGTTGCACCACTTTTTTGTAGTTGATAGATATAATGATTGGCTGCAGAATAATGAAAATTTTGCTTTCCTTTTGTGTTTTGACTTTTGAGAAATCAAAGGAACATAATATAATCAAATCTATCTATATGAAGTATTAACCAATGGAATTTAAAGTCCAAGGTCTTTGTCTTCTCCATTTCTGCATTTTAATCTTCTTTGCTCTTTTTGCTATGTCAGCTTTCTAGACATGGTTAAGGATACTATTGAGGAAGAACAGTTGGATAACTCCTTTGAAGCTTCAAATCGTATGAAGCTGGTAAGATAACTTCTAGAATCCTTCTACTTAAAAAGAAATAATTATAATTATTATTTTGGTCAAAAGAGAGTCTAGTAGTATTAACTCATAAGACTAGCTTGCTGCTGAACGTATACTCATTATAGAGACAATTAATATATCATATTTGAAGTTTGTTTTCCGGGTTTGATCTGATCTTAGGACACGAGCTACTTCGAGGAATCCATGAAGACAAAGAAGAAAAACTTCCCAAAACCAAACATACACTCTTCTCTTAAACAAGAGGTACAAAAAATAAACTTTATGTTCTTTTAGCATTGTTTTATTAACATTCTCTTTTTAGAATGTAGCTGGTCATTGGTCTTCCAAGCATAACAATAGTCTCAACAAGGCTGAATTTTGCAGTCTAATACCTTAAATGATGACCATCCTTCTTTTAAACTATGTAATGTAGATTCTTCAGCTTGAAAAGAGATTGCAAGATCAGTTCAAGGTTCGAACAGCACTAGAAAAAGCATTAGGATATAGGTCCTCTTCTCAAGACAACACGAAGGACGACATTGAAGTACCCAAGGTAACTCCTTAAAGTTTCTGGTTTAGCAAAATGTCAGAATCTTTTATATTTGTGGTCTTGAGAGGTGAAGAAAGCTATTTGTGAGGTTCTATAAATAAAGTTATAACAAATATTGATTCACATTGAAAATTACTGCAAGCCTGCTACAATCTACATTATGGCTACATATTAATAGCTGCTTTAATGACTACAGCCAGCCACGGAATTGATCAAAGAGATTGCGGTATTGGAACTGGAAGTTTCACATTTAGAACAATATCTTCTCTCTTTATATCGAAAAGCATTTGATGGACAAATATCCTCTACATCTCCATCCACCAACGACGAAAAACTGAAATCGCCTATTAACTCCCCAAAAACCAAGTATATTGTGAATTGCGTACCTGACATTACATCGAAGGAGGAAGATAAAGCTGTTCAGTCTGGCTATGATTCTCTTGGAAATCCAGTCGAGAAATATAGCGGAATTTGTGAAGACAATCTGTTGGACTCCACCGTCCGTCGTTGTCAGTCATCACTATCACATTATTCAGTTTGCTCAAAGAGGACTTCTTTTCCAGAAGATTCTTTGGGTCAAGCTGTACGGCCTTGTCTATCCCAACCAATGTCCATGATGGAGGTAATTGTCTAATTCAATTTAACCTTTTCATTTCAGATCTTGTTCTGCTGTAAATTCTTATCAGAAATCATTTCACTAGAGATAATGAGAGTCTAAGACAATATCAAATATGAGAACTTGCTCTCTTAGCTTTATATATGGTTCCTTTTCTGCAGTTTGCTCAGAATGCTTCATCCAATTTAACCAGTCTAGCAGAGTATCTTGGTACTCAAATACTGGACCATATTCCCGAAAGCGCCAATCGTCTTTCTGAAGATATGATCAAGTGCATATCAGCCATATATTGCAAACTTTCAGATCCTCCTTTATCACACCATGGTCTTTCCTCCCCAGTTTCATCATCATCGCCAATCAGCGCATTCTCTCCACAAGATCAGTTTGACATGTTGAGTCCTGGGTTCAGAAATAATCCATCTTTTGATATGCTGTTGGATAATCCTTTTCACGTGGAAGGTCTTAAAGAGTTTAGCGGCCCGTATAGCACAATGGTTGAAGTTCCATGGATTTATAGAGACAGTCAGAAATTGATCGAAGTCGAGCACTTGTTACAAGATTTCAGGTTAGCAACGTGTGGATGTTCATATCTCATATCACTTTTTATTCATCTTGTATTTACCGGTTATACTGATATGTTGACAGGTCGCTTATATCCAAGTTAGAGGAAGTCGATCCGAGAAAGTTGAATCATGAGGAAAAACTAGCATTCTGGATAAACGTACACAATTCTCTGATGATGCATGTAATGATTTTTCATAACTTGAACTTCCTGTCTTTTTAGTTCTTCAGAGACAGTCAGACTATAAAATCTATTTTGTTTTCTTAAAGGCATACTTGGCTTATGGTATACCGCAAAACAATATGAAGAAGGTCTTTGTTCTCTTGAAGGTAAAACATGAGTCCCGCTGATCCGTTATGAGTCATAAATTCTGTATGATTATCATGATCTTACTTTCTTCCTCCATTCAGGCTGCATATAACATAGGAGGTCAAACAATCAGCGTCGACACCATACAAAGTTCAATACTTGGATGCCGAGTGCCTCGGCCTGGACAGGTATACCAAAGGGGATATATTAGCAATGTTACTCACAAGTTGTAGATAGTTTCTTAGTTTTTATGATCAACATAAAGAGATGAGTTTCTTATGTTTGCAGTGGCTCTCTCTTCTTATTCCCTCGAAATCGAAATTCAAAAACGGAGATAAGCGGCAAGCCTACAAAATCCACCGGTCGGAACCCCTTTTACATTTTGCACTTTGTACAGGCTGCCATTCCGATCCTGCGGTACTTAAAACATCTTTGCAAAGTTTCCTGTTTTAGTTCTTACATTGGTTCAACTACATGTGTTCTTGTCCTGAAGTTTTGAGACTTTATGCTGTGTTCTTATTCTAACTTTCCCATCTTCCAGGTTCGTGTATACACTCCCAAAAGAGTCCTGCAGGAGCTAGAGACAGCAAAAGAAGAATACATCCGAGCCACATTCGGCGTACGCAAGGACAAAAAAGTCGTTTTACCGAAGATCATCGAGTCATTTGCAAAAGAATCAAGATTGTGCTCGGCTGGTATGATGGAAATGATCCAAAAGGCTTTGCCTGAATCTCTTAGGAAGAGTGTTACGAAATGTCAAAACGGGAAGTCCCGCAAGAACGTCGAATGGATGCCACACAACTTCACTTTTCGGTATCTGATATCTAGAGAAATAGTGAGGTGATCTCTTGACCAACACAGCTGCTGCTTAAATGCTGCTCATCATGAACACAATTCCTTAGAATGGTTTAGAGATAATAGAAGGGTTTACATATTTTCTTCCTTGCTGTACATAGAAGTTCACTAAACCAAGCCGGGCGGAGAGCAGCGAACGGCAGCATCTAAGGCATTCTTCCATTTAGATTTTGTAATCTTATCAATGTTGTGTATGTTGTTAGTAGTTACCATCTAGGATTTCAAATTTTTTGTTGTAAATAAATGTGACTTTGAAGATCAGTTCATTTATGATAATATCTTCAGTATAGTTCATCAGTATAGATCAGTTCATTAGTGTAGAGTTTGTCTGAGAAATCCCAACAGTAACAAGGTCTCCAAAGAACCAGGTCCAGGGAGAAAGTATGATGCAGAAATTGAACAAACCATATCAATCTATTTCATTACAATGCTCGAGTCTGTCGAATCTCGAATAACTGTTACTTCGATGTTGAATTGAATTCTTGCTTCCAAATATTTGATATGATTATTGTTTAGTCAACTATGAATCTTCACTGTAGCAGGGTTATTGTGATTGATGTGTTTAATCAAGTTCTTTTATTGAAGTCAACATGTAGGAGTGGAAAATCGAATCTTTGACCTTCTAGTTTTTTTGACAACTAGTGGAGGGTGGGGGATTTAAACCACAAACCTTTTCGTCATTCGTAAGTTTTATGCTAGTCGAACTATGTTGAAAGAGTACACTTGTGAATGGTTGAATAGATGTAATTCCTCTCTTTATTGGGCCTACCTTCCACGTTGAACCCAATTCCTCAACATGTTTGCAAATCAGAGCCCAATCTCCATATTGGGCCTACCGTTCACGATAAGCCCCATTTGAGTCAATAATGGGCCTTGAGAATAGGGCCCATTATCAGTTGTGTGCATTTTTTTACACATCTGTAGTGGAAATTCTCTACGAATTTGCAAGTCGCTGCCATTTTCGTTGTGTTGTTAGAAAGTGTCAATTATATCCAATGTTTTTTTTTTTTAAAAAAAAAATTATATCCAATGTTTATAACATAGTAGATTTTAAATTTCATAGTATCAAATAGTGAATTAATATTTCAAGGTTTAGCAATAGAATAAAAATTAATTAGTCAAATACTTCACAGAGAAAAAATCTGATTTCTCACTTGCCATTATCAATGGTTGATTTATTCAATTTAGACACATTGTTTGACTATATAATTGCTATCATTTTAATTTTTAGCTATTTTCTTAACACTACTTGAATGGCTAAACCTACAATTGCAAGTGTCTCATTTCCTATTATAAACTATGACTTATACAAAATCTGAAAAGTTGAATTCGTTTGTGATAGCTCAACCAATAAAAGGTTTATTAAAATCAAAATAAGGTAATTTCAGTAATTTTTAAACTTCAACTTGTTAGCATAAAATTCAAAGTTTAGAAATCAGTTAGACATTTTTTAAACTTTGGGAAACTATTACATGTATCTTTCGAGAATTAGACTTGTAATTTATCCTTTTCTTTTTTCAATTATTGATCTTTTTTCTAAGTACTCGAAAGTCATGAAAGCGTCCAAAGCAGACATAAAACTAATAAAAGTAAGTGGATAAAAAAAAAAGGACATAAATGGCAGCCATCATAGAGAGGGATAGGGATAAAAATAAAAGGACACAAATGGCATCTAAATTCATATTCTTGTTGGGCTTCAATGATAACATAAGATTCCCATTGGATAAGGATATTCATCCTTTCCTTCAGAATCAGATAACCATTACAATCAAATCCAAACCTTCAAATAATAAATGAATCTTGTTAGTTATTATTAAACTAATTAAAGAGTTGACTCCCAAGTTCTATTGTTGGGAAAAAAAAATTGAAACTACTAATCTATCATAATTTTTAAATAATTGAATCAACAATAAACAAGGTTAGAGGTTGAGAAATGACCAAATTTTTGTTTTAGAAGCAACCATTCTTAAAAAAAAAAATGTATAACAATTTATTCGTGGAGTGTTTATAGGTATATAGAAGATGAACGAGATTAATCAATATATATTGACTTAGAAAATAATGAATCTTTCTGTTAGATTTAATTTCTTCTAGTTGAAGTAATGATAATTTCGAAAATGTAAAAGGAAGGTTAGAGAGGTGGATTCCAAGAACGACACAAACACCAAAGAAAATGCATGTATGTCATGTCACTAATAATACAAAACTTGGATTGATTTTCAAACCATGTCTCACTCGATATGGAGCTTTTTTGTTTTTTCCCTTCAACATTTATACGAATAGTGATGTTAATATTTTTGATTGGTCTAAGTTTTTCTTTTTAATTTTTAAAAGATTTGTAATTAGTCACAACTATTTTTATGATTGAAGGAGACTATTTTACATATACTGTCAGTTTTTGGATGTGGTTTGTAGTTGAGCTTGACATTTTCTTGTTGAGTTAATTGTACTATTTTATCTACTTGATTTTGTGGCTAAGTTTTGGCCTTTTTAGGTTGAATAGACATCTATGTAACTTTATTTTGAGTGTTCTTTTTTTTAATGTGAATTTCGAGTGTTTTATAGATTTCATTGTTAGGGCGGCAGGAAGAAAACGTCACTTCCTCTAAATAATTAAGAAAAATGGTCAAAGCATATCTAACTTAGTGGTAATTGATATGTATCTTTGATTAAGAGATCAGATGTTTGAACGTAGCTCTTATTCTAAATATTGTTGAACCCAAACAAAAAAATAATAATGAAGAGAAATACAATGAAATGAATGGAGGGACAGGGACAGCAAGGAAAGTGCAGCCCCCACTTAGAAAAATTGTCAAATTTTGCAAGTGGAAGATGAGATTTTGTATCCTACTTGGAACAATTTGTTTTTGTTGTGAGATTAATTGGTTTATAATGACCTACATTTATTTGTTGTTGATAAGGATGTTTATAGGTTTGGTTGAGTCCAATTGAGTTCATAGATGTTTGTAGATCACCTAATTTAATTGTTCAAATTGTAAATTTGTTTATTTCAAATGACTATATTTATTTGATAAATTCTCTATTATCATTGACTCAACTCAATCATGGTAGTATTTGAATTGGACTGGTTTATTATTTATTTTTAAAAAATTGTGAAAAAATGATGGAATTATTATTGTGGTTTAATTAAGGATTCATTCATTATTCTTGTAGATTGAATAAAACTAGTAGTTTAATATTACGTTGGAGTGAGCATAGGCCAATTAGTAAAGACATTATTTACTTAAGGTTCAAGGGTTCAAATTCTCTCGCCCTTTATTGAACTCAAAGAAATAATTTAATATTATAGTTATATTTTAAACAAGTAATACCAAAAAAAAAAAAAAAAAAAAAAAAGTCAATAACTTATTTTTAAAAAATGATTCGCGACTAAACAAATTATAAAAGAAATAAAGACTAACAAGTAATCCTCTCACCCTTTGGTTGGTACATTTCTAATTTGTAAAAGTTGTCGACATAAGAGTAGCTTAATTAGTTAAAGTATTATAAATCTCTTACAAAGCTCAAAGGATAGCATCTCTCCCTCATCTTTTGTTTGTACGAAAGAAAAATAATATCGTTAAAATTAATTAATTTAGAACATACTATATCTTATATGTTTCATTTTTCTTCTTTTATATATATGTTAATGAAAATAATATAATCCAAATTTGTTTAATTGAGACGTGAAACTTGATTTCATAAATTGAAATAATCTATTCTAAGACTCCAATAATAAATTATTAGGTGGAAACTATTTAAAACGACATAATTGAAGGGATGAGACATTTATATTTTCTCTCTAGTGACATTTATATTTTCTCTGCAGTGAAAAATATTTTCTTCCATATCCCTAGATAAATGAAAAATCTAAGTTTAATGGAAGCACAAACATATACAATTTAATATTTACTAAACAAATTATTGTGAAAGTAAAATGAAAATGGGGAAAAGTCAGTACTAATTTTTCCCAGACATGAGTGAATAAATTTGGATTGATGTGAGAATTTAAAATTATTAAATGGAATTTATAAAATCAATAATGATTTGTAGATCCAATTGATCTGTTACACTCTCAGTGGTACAATTACTGTTGAAGGAAAAAGAAAAATTCCTAAATTTGCTAGTCTAGCTGGATTGGGTTCTTTTTCTTCTTTATTTATTATTATTTTATAAACTTTTGTTCCTTTTTTTTATTTTTCTTTTTTCAGAAAACTCCAAAAAGTGGTACAAGACCCATTGATTGAATTGCAAAACACCCAGATGGATGCAATAGCAATACAAGTGGTATAATAATAATAATATTATTATTTTTTAAATATATAATCGGAAATTTAAATTGGGTGGTGGAAAATCTTTCCATCCAATCTGAGCACTGCCATCCACAAACAATTATCTGGAAAAAATGAGGTATTTTTCAAATATAACAAAAAAATTTTAATTTTACAAAAATGGTACAATCAAAACCTAACTTAAATTTAAATATCATCAAAAAAATATTTTTTTTTTATATTTGTAAAAAAAAAAAAAAAAAAAGGTTATGACACTTCTAAAATACATATTAAATTTATCCTATATAGTGAGATTTCTGTTTTTTTTTTCTTTAAACGAATATTATAGTCTTGTAAGTTAACTTGAGATTTTATTTGAATTTGATATTTGTTTTCTTAAAAAAATGCAAGCATCTAATGAGGACATCTTTTGGATTATGTTTGAAAAAATAAAATAAAATCATTTCTTAAAAAAATGTTTTATTGAGGCTTCATGAAATAATCATTTCAAAAAAACAATTGAAAAGTTTTCCATATTTTTTAATAACTCCTCTAATCTAACTATTACATTTTTCATTTTTTCCCCCTAAAATTTAACTTTTATGTTTATTGAACTTTAATATGTTTATTTTATGGTCCTCTTACTCTCAACTTTTAAATTTTAATGTCAAAACTTTGTATCAAGCTCCATTTTAGTTCATTTCATTAAAATATTTAATATAAATTTTATGCAGCACCTTATGAACTTATATTTTAACCAATACATACTTAGTCTCTTAGTCTAGTACAAAATATTGAACTTAATAACTTAAAATACAAATATATATATATATATATATATATATATATATATATATATATATATATATATATATATATATATATATATATATATATATTAATTCAAAGACAAAAAATTAGAAGCTATAAAAATGAAAACAAGATAAGTAGAAATTAAAGAGTATAATAAAAATTACTTTATTCCTTATGCAATGCCAAGGCACCTCAAAACAAACAAGTACTACACTACTGCTACACCAACCCATAACCCACTCTGAATCATTGCACTCTTTTTTCAGTGGCTCTCATTTCTTTCTCCCAAAATTACATTTCCACCCATTAAATTATCAACCCTAATTTCAAAATATCAAATATCCGACTTCTATTTGATAATGTTTTTATTTTTTATTTTAAATAATTATATTGTTGTTTTTTATTCATCAAACTTAAAATCAACCCAACTAAATTAGTTTTCATGAAAAATATTTATGAGAATATGGAAGAATACATAGTTATAAATCTAGTTGAAAGAACAAAAAATACCTTTTTATCATATTTGCAAGGTCAATGGCCAAGAAATGTAAATAATCAGAGGTTTTTTTTTTTTTTTTTTTTTTTATAATTTTTATTTCCATGTTGAAGGAATTAATAAATTTATTGACAATAAAGCATGTGGATATGCCTAGGAGACAAGGATCACCAACTTGCACATAATTAATATTGGTCAAGTCAATGTCAAGTTGACCCTTATATTCATTTTCCCCCTTTCCTAATTATTATTATTGTTATTTCTTTTTTGGTCTCAGACAGAGAGAATCCTAGGAAATAATTATTAAATGACATTTTAACTATATAGTAAAATAAATAGTTAAGATTCGTCCTTCTTGTGTTGGGTCCTTCAATTATTCTTTTTATTTTTTCATCTAGATTTAGTGATTTTATCATTTATCTTTGAATATTATTTGTTATTATGCAAAACTAATAATTATTTCAACATAGAGTTATAGTCCAAATAGTGTCTTAAAATGAGTTTTGGTATGAACTTTTATGTGGTAAAGAAAATATTTTAGCTAGTCTAGATAATAGAAAATAATTTAAAAAAATTTAAACATGTTTTAAATGGTTTGAAACAAAATATTATCGAGTAAACATTCCAAAAATTTGTCAAAGCGAGCATAGCACAACGATATTGACATATACCATCCACCAAGAGGTCAGAGTTTCGAATCTCCCACCCCAAATGTTGATGAACTAAAAAAAAATCTAAAATTTTTTCTCTATAAGTACTCTATTTATTTAAAAAATTACCAGCTAACTATTAATCATAATTTGATGTAGAAATCTATGCATATTTTCTTTTTTTTTTTGGGTAAAAATGTCTCATGCTAGGGAAGTATGAATACTATTTTCATTAATTAGTTGTCACGTAAACGTCTTTTAAGAATAATGTCGGTCCATCAATGTTAAATAATTATTTATGAAAGAAAACTCCTAATGTAAATATAGGTTAAAAGGATACTATTTCCATTTACGCCTAATTATTTTACAAGTTTATATGATATATATATATATTTTTTTTTTTTTGTTTTGAACAAAGTTTATATGATAAATTAACTTAACTTGAAAGTTTCAAGATTAATGATTCTATTTTTCCGTTTCATAATCTCTTCCCAAAAAAGTTGCCTCTCGAGATAATCAAATTTTATGTAAGGAAATTGATCTGTTTTTAAAATATTATGAAATATAATAGTGATTGCAAAAAGTACCTTTCACAATTATAATTCTTTTTAATTATTTCTGGTTGGATGTGAACATTATTTTTATCATTAAAATTAGAAGTACGAAAATTCAGATTTAGTAAAATTTTACTTAAAAGTCTTGGAGTCACCACCTATTTGTTTTAAAATTATAAATTTAGGAGAAATTTCTGTTGAATATATGTCTACCCATATAACAAATAATATTTAATACAACTACAAAGTCCAAAACTCATATACCAAATTACTACTTTGCCCTCATATATACCACAATATTGGGTTCCACTCCCATATACAGCTGGCCTCTGAGTTCTGACTAATCTTTTTTTTCTTTTTTTTCATTATTTATTTATTTAAGCAAGACCAATCTATCAAGAACAAGAACAAAACTTTCCGATCTCCCTACATACCCCATTAAAATCTTGACAACTAAGAAAGAGGAAGGGAGAAAATGAGAAATTTTTTTTATCTCTCTTAGTTGTCAACATTTTAATGGTGGTATGCAAGGAGATCCCTACCTACCGGTATGCAGGGAAGTTTTTTCCATCTATCAATCCTGCTGCCTAATCTGCCCAAGGTATTAATTAACTTCTACTTTTTTCTGGGATAAAATTATAAGACTTTTCTAATTAAAGTAAATCGATAAATATTGTTTTGTTTAAAAAAAAATCAATATATATTCATCGTAGTCCAATGATATTTAAATGTAGAAGATTCGAATATCTGATCTCTTAATTGTAGTATATATCAATTATTGCTGAGTTATGCTCACTTTAGCAATAAACTACTATTTCGAAAGAGAAAAGGGAGTTCATTTTTCATATAATAAAATCCTATTCAAATGGTATTTTGGTCACATGCTAAACTTGCAACTAAAATCATATTAAAACATTATCAAGCTTAGAAAATTTCAATTAATTTTTTTTTTTGTTGAGGTAATTACTTTTACTATCTCTAAAAATAAAATTTGAATGAGAATGGTGTGAATATATATAAATATAAATATCAAGTTGGTTTGATGAGTGGTCCACATCTATCTATTCTTCCCACTAGATTATAAAACATTTGTGTCCAAAAATTCTAAGTGTGGAGACCAAAGTTGAAGGTGATTTTATGAGAAGGCATGATCTTCAAAACCCAAAATTACAAAAAGAAGAGCAAGCAAATGGACCCAATTCCCAAACCCCAACAAAGCCAACCATGAAAAGATCATAATAATGCCAACTCCCATTCTTAATATTAATGAATCAATTATGTCCTTTCACTTTCCTTACCTTCTCACTTCTTCCAATACTATATAACACATCCCATATTCTCCCATTGCCCATTCCCTCTTCTCTATCCATTCCAACTTTCTTTCTTTTCTCAAACATTAATCAATACAAAATGTTATCAATTTCTTGGCTACAAAATTAACTCCGCTTTCTCGTATTATGTCTCTGATCTCGTTTATGTAAATGATTTCTTCGAACCTTTTGGTTTACTGTTTCTAAAAAACCTTACTTGTTTACATATAATTCTTTTGTGTTTATAAATTAGACAATCGAGTTTGAACAAACTCTCACATATTATCATATTAAATATAATCTCCTATAGCATTTAGAAGCTTAAAGTAATGAGTTATTATGTATTTAATTTTTATCAATATTTCTAACTTTTTTATGGCATCGTGTCTAACTTATCCTATCGTATCGAAGTAGTCCAAAATTACTTATAACATCGTACGTATCATCAAAATTTCCAACGAGTATTAAGAAATACGAAACATAAATTAGAAAAAGAAAAGAAAAGAAAGGAACGTTTTTCAAATGCACTATTTGTTTCTCATAAATTTTATTAAAAAAAAAAAAGATCACTAAAAAAGGTCTTCAATAATTCATTGCCATGAGATCTAAATTATTTTATACGGATTATAGTAATGGTATATTTATTTATCCAATAATAGTATGTGATATATACGTAAATCAATAATCTATTCGAACAGTATCTATTTTTGTTTCATTAGCCATCAAAATCAAATCAGATGGATCTGTCAAACAGATATGATTTTTTTATCATTTAATAAATCATGATTACCCTTAAACCCTGTTTTTTTTCCCCCAAAAAAGTGCTTTTATATTTCAAATTTCTAATGACATTTAGATTAATTACTTTTTTATTGCCCAATTTTTCTCTCTGAAAAGAAAGGGAAGTTTCTGCGAAATGACTGTTGGTAAAGTTACAAATTTGCTTCTGTCTCCATTATGTGGGTAATCATGAGGAATTAAAACAGGATAACTTTAATTAATCATTTAACTTTCATTAATCAGATTATATATTATTTTAAATTTCTTTGTCAAATGTAAACATCTTTAGAATTACTTTAAAAAAAAAAAAAAAACATCTTTAGAATTTTGAAAGTGAAATAAACCTCTTATTTACATAGGGTCAGTTTCATGCATTTTGCTTAGTTTGACTTAATTAATTTGGATATTTATTAAGGGAAGTGTTTGAAAATTTTGATGACTTAATTAATTTAAAATTATCTTGACAATATTTCATGTGAGAGGGGTTTCAAACCTCTAACTTGCATACTAATTTAAATTTAAATTAAATAAAAACACTTATCAAACGGATTCAAAATAAATAGGAAATCAACCTTAAAGAAAAGTCAATTATTGTTATTTTTTTTTAATAAATGGTAATTATCTTGTAAACTCATGAAGATTGAATAGTCGGTGCAAGTTGGTATTTGTTGTCATTTTTTTTTTTTTTTTGAAAATGGTATTTATTGTCAATTTGTACCTTAAAAACAAATCGACGTGAATATCGACATCCATCTACCTCACTTTCATTTATGTGGACACTTTCTTTAAGACACTATGTACAAGTCTTGAAGGATAGTTAAGTTTTAAAAAATAATAAAAGAAAAATGAATATAGACGAACTATAGTTACTATAATTATATTTCTAAAAAAAAGTGTCTAAAGTTACTATATAATAAATATAAAATATGAACAAATTTTGGTTGCATGTTTAATAAATGAGAGCTCCATTTTACTACTATATATAAAAGGACAATTATTCATATATCTCATTTGAAGTTTGAATCTTCTTATTTCTAATTATTTTTGTCGAAAAATATAATTCTTATCTCGCTTTTCATTTCATCAACTTATTATGTTCCATCACAATAGTATTTTGTTTTCAATTCAATATCGATGAAATGAATCATATGAAATTCCTATTTATTTGTGGGCAAGCAACTAACTTTTTTTTCTTTAGATATTAACTCTACATCCAATGAGAAATGAGGAAAGGGACTTAAAAAAAAAATCCTATGCGCTGTTTGAGAATGTTTTTGGAGAATTATTTTGTAGACCTTTTTCTTAATTATTTATACTTAAAAATTATTTCACATCTTCCAATCCCACATCGTTGAACTCAAACAAATAATAATCTATAATCTTTAACCCACATATCAATCTACATATATTAATTTTAAATTAGAATGTATAATATGAGAGATTTTTCTTTTCTTTTTATAAGCATACAACCATTTTTACAAAAATATTTCTTAAACCGGTCCTTTGAAGGTAGTCTCTCCACGTATATATTTTCTGAACAATGGGGGGTAAAATTGTAATATAACCTCTAAAAGGTGTCATCAAAATGTAAACTCTCATCAAAGATAGATGAGAATGGGCTAATCTTCTACATTTTTCTTTTTCATTTTCGGAATGTCCTATGCTAGTGCTACTTTTCAAAAAATAAACGATCCAAATGTCCAATTTTTTTTTTTTTTAAAAAAAAAATCAAAAGATCTAAACCAACCATTCCCTATTTTTCCGTTATTTACACAACAAACCCATCCCATTTTCCAAAACTAACCCTACTCAGGAATCGCCGTCAAATTCGCCGCGAACTTTTTTCTTCGACCGGCGGCCACTCGCTTTCGAGTCTTGAGTTCCTCAACCGTGAAAACCACCGGAGACACCGATCTCCTGCGGTGGCCACATTTATCTCCGGCGCCGCATTTCATGAGCGCAGAGTTGGCCTTGACGGCCAATGCGGCCATTTCCTCGGCCTGAAGCGGCTGCTTCAGCCTACTCAACGGCAGCGCAAAATAGAGCTGTCCGAGTTGAAGCTCCTCATCGTCGCCAATGGCCGACAAGGCGTCGTCGAAATCCATCTCGTCGGAGTTGCAGATAAAGCACGACGGATTCTTTTGAAGAACGTATGAAACCTTGACAGGATACGAAAATTCCTGCAGGCTTCCGTCGTGGAGGATGAGTTTGGCGGTGGCGACGGCGGCAGATTCCGATGAACTGCAAATACCCATTAACGGCGGCGCGGGGCGGCGGAGGGAAGAGAGTGCGACGGCCGGGGGATTTGGAGGCGTTAGGGATTTGGGAACGCGTTTGGTTGTGATTTATATATAAGGAAGGTGGGGCCCAGAAGGAAGGGGCTCACAGTTTTGAAACAGCGTGAGCCACGTAGGATTTGTCAAATAGTGACGTGGGCCCGAGTTTTTTGTTTTTAAATAAGAGTGGGGACTGCCAGGCTGGGAGTCGGTCGTGACAGGTTGGAAGGGATTTGCGTTGTGTACTTTCAATTATGACCCTAGTCATCATATTTATTACCTACCGATGTCAATTATTCATTTTCTCGGGTAAAAAATCGACGATTTAGTAAAAAGGTAACGGTTTAAATTCTATTTTTAGTCTGGAAATTTTTTTAAAATTTTTTTATTTTTTATTTGTGATTTTCAAAATATCTATTTTTATACTCCAAGTTTTTAGATTCCTCGAGTTTAATCTATCAACTTAAAGCTCAATTTCTCTCTCTTTTCTTAGAATATGACTATTATAATCTTTAAGCTAAAAAAAAAGAAGGTTTTCTAAAAAAAAAAGTGCATATTGATGTTTGTTTTTTTAATTTAATAACATGTAAAAAATAAAAGATTTGAACATTTGACCTCTGAATGAAATATATATACCTTATCAATTGAGCACTTAATTGGGTAGGTCTTTTGCTTTTATCAAATGAATTATGTAGCATGAGATAAATAAGTTATGAATGAATCGAAATTATATAAATTATTGAACTAAAAAAGTCATATAGCCAAAGCGAGCTTAGCTCAGCGGTAATTGGCATGTATCCTTGACCATGAGGTCAGAGGTTCGAATCCCCCCATCCCAAATGTTGATGTACTCAAAAAAAAAAAAAAAAAACTAAAAAAGTCATATAAATTGGTTAATGTGGGTAGGTGACGAAATAATTATACAACCATGTTTAAGAATTAAATAATAATAATAATAATAAACCGGTCTTAATGTTTTCTGTTTAGTTTTCAATTTAATTTTAAAAAAATTAGAATTTTCTACAAACAATTGCTTGGTCGACAAGTCATGTCAAATGAGCTAAGTTGAAAATGTTTCTAAGTTCATGTTTCTTTCTTTCACTCTTTTATTTACTTTATTTTTATTTTTTGAAAATCAATTAATGAACAACACACTCAATAAAAATCTTTCATATTTTCATCCTGCAGCTTATTTATAACAAAAGGAGTAGATCCATTATTTAACCCGAAATGAAAATGGAACATATTATCACTAACACAAGTAATAAATACAATAAACGTGGATAAAAAAAATAACCCTAAAATTAAACTTAGAATATTAGATTGTTTGGCTATAATGGGAAAAATCCGTACAGGCGAAGAGACAAAAACTAAATTGAATTGATTTTCACGTGAGAATTTGCATAAAAGAGGCTTTAGACTTACTTCCACTTTCAATGAACTTATGGTGTAAAAAGAAATTTAATATATTATACTTGTAACTAGATTTACCAATTCACCCATGGTTTTAAAATGAATTCCCATCGGTTTTTGTAAAATGGTGCAATATTATATTGACCAAGAAAGATATTTGATTCTAATTAATATTAAATTTCATTAAAAGTCTTATTTACGTAACGAAGATGAGAATTGCAAGAAAATAAATTAGAATTGTAATATAGAGAAGTATCATGTTAATTTTTGAAGTAGAATTTATCAAATAACCATGGGAATGAATATGATACCAACAAAAAGAAGTAAAGAGAAAGAAAATAATGGTATCACCTATAAAGATTAGATAAATATGAATGTGTCAACTTGAACATAGTTCAATTGATTGAAGTATATAACTTTGACGAATGGAGTTAGAGATTCGAATTTCCATCCCACATGTTGAAAAAATTAAAAAAAAGATAAATATGAATGTTTGTTCCACATCTATCTAAATGAAATTATTTTTCTTTTGCGGTAAAATACACATATTAAAAATGAATTTTCTATTATTCTAATAAATAACGAAAATGAAAGTAATTATCATTCTTCTACCAGAAAAAAAAAATTAAAATAAATACTTGAAATAAATAAATGAGCATATTGAGTTGTAATATAAAAATAGCATAGGTCAGCTTAGATACAATTCAATTCAATTAGTTCATATTATAACTACACACCATATTTGAATTGGGAAGATATATATAAAGAATAAAAGTGAAGGCAGAAAAAGAATCTCTAATTAATTAAAAGTGATGTTAATTGATTCAATAAAACTCAGATTAAGAAAATGATTAGCGAATGGCCACTGAAGAAGAAGATTTAGAGCGTAATCAAATGAGTGGCAGCATGACGTTTAAAAAAAAATAAAATTAAAAAAAAAAAAAACACGTGAAAGAAATGACCTCGGAATCTACAAAAACAAAGCAGCTCCAACAATCCGACAAAGTATGGCGCAACCTTATCTGATTTTGCTGGGCCGAACGCCAACTTGCTCAGCCCGCCGGCCCCATTTCAATTTATTTATTATTATTATTATTATTCTTTTTTAAATTCCTATTTTAGTTATCTTATTTTCTTCCTCATATTTTAATTATTATTAATTTAACATATTAACATGTTGAACTCAAGAAATATATATAGATATATGCTTATCAATAAATCTTTGTAATATTCTTAATAAAAAAAATTTATATCATACTAAACCCTAAACCCTAAATCCTAATATTTTTAATAAAAAAATTTATACCATACTAATTGAAAGTTTTATAGATATGTGGTGTTATAGACAATTCTGGACCATCTCGAGGAAAAAGTTGAGGGATCCACCGTAGGAAAGACAACAAGAGATCGAACCTAGAGGGAAGAAAGGTCGAGAGAATTGGGCTCAATTCCCAGCCTCGACCTTGTCCATTGTCATGTGGTCTCCTCTCCCAGCTCATGCCCAACATGGTGAAGTCCTTTGGTAGTCAGGTTTGATCAGCTTCAACCCTAAATCATCGGGTAAAACCTTAAAAACAGACCAAGGTATAAATACTCTTCTTCAATCTTGGAGAATGATATATTCCCAATTCTGATTCTCATCTTATTCCTCCTACTTTTCACTCGCTACACTCATAAAACCACCTTGTTAACTTAAGTATCAGAGTCAGTGTGGCAAACACTTACACCGTGAAGGTTAGATACGTTTTTTCCTATTTGAAATTTGGAAACAAACATGCGGTACAAGAACAAAACGAAGCAAGACTGAGATTTCAGTTTAGAATCAAAATATATTATGAAATCTTTCTCCAAAGATAAGATTTAAAACATTCTTTCCTCCTTAAATTCCATCATATTATAAATAAACCATTTTTTATATTGTTGAGTGACGGTGTTGTAAGTTTATTGGTTCGAGAAAGTTTATATTAGAACTCAAAAAAGATATAGAAAAAAAAAAGAGAGAGAATCTTTTTTAAGTGATTGGAAAACATCTTGCACATCACCCCCCAAAATTGACATTGACCACAATTTGCTGGTAAAATACCAAACCTTCACTTAAAGTCGAATATGATGCACTTTTTCTTCTCACTTAATATAATATTACTCTATTCTCAAAATATATATATATATATATATATATATATATATATATATAATATTACTCTAAATTGTTCACTTCACTCATTATTTTACTTAATATTGAAGTAGTTTGACAAATACCATTCAAGTGTTAGTTAGAGTTTTAATCATTTTTTTTTAAAAATAAATTGACTAGACCATTCCACTTAAAACTTTAACAATTTATATTCGATATGATCCGATAATTATTCTTAATTAATAGGAGTTTTTTCTTTTTCATACATTATAAATAGTTGATTGCTAAAAACTTTATCCTTATTTGACCTAATTAAATATTTACAGATCCATGTGAAGGAAGTTTCCTTTCCTTTAGCATAAATCTCAATTATTTGGTATACATGATATCTTTGAAAATTTTATCAATTCCCTTTTTATTCATTAACTAATTGGAAGAAAAACAAATAAATAATTCATGAATTGATCTAAATCATAATTTAAATATTAAAATGAAACAATTGGATTTGCCAAGTTGCAATCTCTCCTCTTCAATTTTTCTCCAAAAAAAAAAAAAAATCCCTTTCAAACATTAATTGATCATTTGCTAAAATGAAAAATATATAATGAAAAAAGCCCTTCCTAGAAGCTTCTCTCAAAATCTCCCTCACCAAAACCCTAGATATCCCACCCAATAATGAGATACATCAAACCCACCATTATACATTTCAAAATTATTACTTCTTTTTCATTTTTGGTACCAAATTAGTGAGCCCACAAAGAAAAAAAGGGAAGAAAAAGAAAAAAGAAAAAAGCAATGCTACTTTTTTGTTTTTGGGTCTCCAAAAATTGTTTTGTCAGTTTCCTCCCACTTGGATTTTCAAACCAAAGAAAAGGCTTCATTTTGAAGCATAGCCTTTAATTTGTTTACATTTAAATCTCAATTATTATATGGTTGTGAATGTTGAAGGATTTTAAGTCCTTCACATGCTCTAGATTTTTCTTTCTCTTTATGGATGATGGATAAATGAAGGCAGAAATTTGCTGGCACAACAAATGCTATACCTCACCAACCAGGCACACTAACTTTACAATATTACTCTTGTGGGGCTCGAAAGTCAAATCCATATTTACGTAATAACGGTTTCCATATTTATACTCACGTGATATGTTAGAGTAATAAATCAAAACTTTGTGTCGGATTTTTAATTTATAAATACTATAATGATTTCATTTTCTAAAATAAAAGTGTATGTATTGTTTAATTTTGCTATTACAAATTTGTTAGTTAAAGTGTGCAAATATTAATAGAAAAAAATCTAGCTAAAAATGAAATCCAATATTATAAAATCCATGGACAATCCATAGATTTACATGTATTTTTAATGAGCAATTATAGAGTTGGTTTCATGCATGGATTGCCTTTTATTTTCTAAATAAATTATTTTTGTGGTGGGCTAGAATAGAATACCATTTATATAAATAAAACTATACATTAATAGAAAAGTTATGCCCTTGTCACTTTATTTGATTAAATAGTTTTCTATTTTGGGAGGGGCGTAATTTAGGAGGGGGTGTCCCACAAAAGGGCAGTTCCACCGTCAGAGACGAATACAAAGTACCAAATAATAAAGACATTCCCCTGAAGTTATGGAGTTCAATGAACAACCTTAAGGACAGGACTGTCCCATTTTCCTCAGTTTTTTGTCCCTTTTTCCTAATCTAATCTAATCTAATCTAATCTAATCAATCATTTAATTTTCACATGCTTTCCCTTCTATTAATCAGTTTCTTTTTTCAGTATTTGATAATTATTATGTTTTTTTTTTTTCTTTTGGTTTTAAATTGTGGCACTTAGAAGTAGCATCCTGTTTTAATTTTGTATGAGATATTGTCTCCTAAACAGTAAGAAGTGATGAATAATTTTGTCTTCATATAAAAATCTACTTTGATTATTAGTATTACCATTAGTTTTTATAATGTGTTTAATTTAAATCCTTTGTGACACCAGGGTTTGGAATGCTTATTATTATTATTATTTTTTTTTCGCTTCCATCATTTTATTGTTACAGGCAATGTTGAATCTTAGCCTTATTTATATTTGAAACATATATTACAGAAATGTGGCTCTTCACAAAGGGAAAAAAAGCATTTCTAAGTACCAAAAAGAAAAACTTATGGACAAATATTCCATTTTTAATTAAGTCTCCCTATTTTATTGTAAATAAGTTCTGTAAGCTATTCTATTAAGAAGATAAAAGAAAACTGAAAAGCACTGCCCATAATGTGACAAAAAATTATATAGTCTCAAATATATATATATATATTTGAAAAAATAAACTGTCATATTTTACACGTGTTATTTAAGCATTTGATCTAAAAGGATGATTCGGAATTGAAGTCCAAATGAAAGCCAAATTAGTAAGTATGATCGTCTTACTTTTCTCTTTACAATGATTACTTCCTTTTTTTTCCCTCCCTTTTCCCCTTCTCTCTTTCTTTAAAATTTGTAATGCAGTAGATCAATCATCCAACGGTTTAAAAGTGTTATTAAAATATTATATAAAAAAATCGAAATGTACTATGATAATTAATTTTTTTTTTTCTTTGAGAACGTACTATAATAATTCATAATGAATATTGTTTTCTAAATGGATATGAGAAAAAAATTGTTTTTTTTTTTTTTTTTTTTTAATAAAGAAAGTGTTTTTCTTTACTTCGAGAATGACAGAATGAGAGGTTGAAGAATAAAATTTTGAGATGATGGTAGAATTAAATATTTAATTCTAGCAAGGAACTAAATTAAATATATATTCTAGCAAGGGACTGAATTGAATATATTTAAAATTCTGCTAGTAACTCGCTTTGTAATATACTTCAACGAGGTATATTTATTTTTTTCAAATTTGATTGGTTAAATTACAAGTTTAGTTTTTGAACTTTGCATTATATCAGTTTGGTTTCTAAACTTTAAAAAGTATCAAATAGATCCTTAAACTTTCACTTTTGTGTCCAATAGGTTTTTTAATTTTCAATTTTGTGCCGCCAAAGCTAGCATAGCTCATTGGTAATTGGCATGTACTTCGACCAAGAGGTCAGATGTTCGAATCCCCCCACCTCCAACTGTTGATATACTCAAAAAAAAAAAAAAAAAAAAATTTCAATTTTGTGCCCAAAAAGTCATTAATCTATTGGACACAATTTAAAGTTTAAGAACCTAATAAGTCCTTGACCTATTAGATATTTCTAAAATTCAAAGACCTATATACACTTTTGAAAGTTCAGGAACCTAATTGATACAACCTGAAAATTCAGTTGGATTATTAAAACCCTGGAATTAAAAACAAACAAACAAAATAGTAAAATAACAGCAGATTGTGATGATTGAAAACAAGCATAAATAATTTATCTTGAAATCTGAAGTAACACTTTTGATTATTGAATCAATTTTCTTTACAATTATCCAATCCAATCCTCAAGAATTGGACAAATTTATGCAACGGTGTCATTAAACAAGATCAGATCCTATAAACAAAGATTGATATCTCACAGTTGTTTTTCCATATACAGTCCTCCAAAAATGACATTAACAAGATCAACTTTACAAAGAAGGAAGAAGCCAGAGATTGAAGAGGGAAGAAATCAGAGAAAGAAACCATGACAAGAACGCCATCGCTGCAGAAAGCCGATATCTACTGCAAAGCTTTGCTGAACAATACGACACCCCGGCTTTGAGCAAGATATCAGCGACACTGGCTGTCGAGCAAGCAGCGCCCAAGGAGAGAAATGATAGAACCTATGACAGAGAAAATGTTAAGTGTTTTTCTTTCAATTTCTACCAGGAGGAGAAAGAACAAAAACGTCATATTTTGTTTCCTAGACGATATTTCCCGTACCCAATCTCCGGTGACGATGATCGATGTTACTCTTGTTTGAGGAGGTAAATGCCTAACAAAAACAGAATATCCATCTACTACTGCCAATGTCAGACTCCAAGGAACCATCAAACCCATGACTGTCACCAGATAGCTGGGAGAATCAACATGAGCAATGACAAAGTTTTCTTGAGATTTTGGATCTTCATATATTTTGCAGGTGTATGATCAGGGAAAAAGAACAGAAAATTAGCTCTAGTTTTCATCATATATGCTCTCCTGGAAGAACATCTTTCAGAAATCCTAAGATGCAAATTTATCCGAATTACAGAAATCGTCGCTGTTAACATCATTCTAACTCCAAACATATTAAACCCGATGTTGTTATCCTTATGTCGAAATAGATGTAACCAGAACACAAGAATGACACACAAAAAACTATGGCTTAACGTATTGGAGAAAAAGATGAAACAAAACTCCTTCTAGTTCTTTTAGTAGCTGTATGTTCTTCCAATGGTGCCCTTAAATTTTGGTAAGAATTCTTCTCCTTGCAGTTGGAAAATGTAAACCAACAACTGATAACCAGAATGCCGGACAATATTAATCTATCTATGTTAGAAAATCGATTCGATCAGAGGAACTTGCTCCTTTGCAGTCCATAGAAAGTTCATCATATTAACAGTTTCAGAGCTAGACATCTAGAGCTATTCTTTCCAATTTAAAGTTCCTTACCAAACATCTCAGTTGCTAAGAAACATGCTGTTGGACTTCCGTTCTAAATTGTAACCTAGTATAATAGCACCACCCGGATCAGCTAATCTTTAAATGCTTTCTACCCTGTTAAAAATAACAATAGAAAATAGAAATGGTTGGAAACTTTTAAGCCTAGTTTTTAGTAAAAATCGCCTTCAACTTCAAGTTAATAAACGTTCTGATCAGTGGACAGTTCATGAACCTTAACTTTAAACAAAATTCAGTCCCTAACTTCCCTTTCTTTAATGAACATGGGCGAACAATCTAACTTTCACACACCCTTTCACTAATCCCATGAGACAACTACCTTAACTCAGAACATTTGGAACCGAAAAGCTTCTAGGTTAGCTCTTAGATAGTTGGCCACTATGACTTCAAAAGTATCTAAATTCACAGCTTGTTGGAAAACACATGGTGGTCTACAATCCATTAATCAATCCCCATGACATAGGATTCCTATAGGCAACAGAAAATCTGATATACTAATTTACAAAATGCATACATTGAAATTGAAGTCAGGCCATGAAACTGACACAAGTAGCTACTTATATGAAGTTAGGATTGTTTCAATCCAATCATGATCAGAAAAGCAGAACAAAAACAACCCAATAGGAGAAATTAGGAACTGAAGAAACAGGGCTAAAGAGAAATGCTGATTACCAGAAAGCCGTGTAGCTGTAGAATTCAATTTCGAGACACATGAAGAAGAGCGAAGCCGAGGCAAAGATCGCCTGACCAAGACGGAGGGCCAAGCCTGCGCTTGTGCCCAATGCCCCCGGCAGCTCCTCCATTTTCCTCTGCAACTATTCTATGCTGCAGCCACTCACCTCGATCGTAAATTCATCGCTCAGAAATGAGGAGGACTCGAAAATTTTCGACTGAATTCGAGGAATTGGAATTGGTTTTGTTGGGTTTGTTTGTTTGTTTGACTGTTTGATTTTGTTTGGATGGAAAGAAAATGGATTCTCGGAAAATGGAAGATCGGAAAGGGGATGTAATGGCTACGCTGCTGCACCGCGATCTTGTTCAACCAGATTAGCCGGCTTTCTGATTTCTGTAGAAAACTCAGATGATTTTGGACATGTCGCTTTATTGGAAAATCAGCAATTTGTCTCTAAAATTCTTAATTTTGTATAAGAACTGGAAATTCACTGTATGAAGGTTGGAAATTGAAGTATTTGCTCATTGAAGACGAGTTTGTTGAAACGTCTTCATTTATTTATTTGGGGAACGATGAAATGGAGAGGAAAAAAAAAAAAAAAACCCGTCAAATCAAAGTGTGTAGTCTGAGTCTAGAAATAAACTCTGAAAATTATCTGATCAAATTTTATTTCGGGTCAATTTCACAATAATTTTACTTTAAAAAGTCATGCCAACAATTTTATTCGTCTTGTTATTTTCAATTTTTTTTTTTTTACAAAAAAAATCAAATTTAGATTATAAATATAGTTTCTAAACTTCGAATAACATGACTATTTAGGGGTCGTTTGATAACCATTTCGTTTTTTGTTTTCTGTTTTTGTTTTTCATTTTTTAAAAACAGGGTTGTTTGATAACCATTTCTGTTTTTGGTTTTCTGTTTTTTAAAAACGTTTTTGAAATTATAAGCAAATTTCAAAAACAAAAAAAAATAGTTTTTAAAAACAGATTTCTGTTTTTCAAAAACTCATTTTTCTTCTAATGTTTATTATTTTTTTTCTCTTTTACCTATTTCTTTCTGAAAAATTCTTTTTTATTTTTTTTCTCTCTAAAACATTTTTCTCTCAACAAAATTTCTTTTTCTCTCTCTAAATTTTTTTCTCTCTAAAATTTTTTATCTCAAAACTTTTTTTCCTCTATAACTCATCTATTTCTAAAAATTTATCCATATATAACTTTTCTACTCCTAATAAACATATTCTACATTTTCTTTAAAAAAAAAAATCTCCCAAAATTTTCTCTCGCTACATCTGTTCTTTATTTTTCTAATTTATCGTTATTTTTTCTAGCATATCTTTTATTCTTTAACCTTACTATCTCTCTAAAATTTCTATTTTTACTTAATTTTTCTATCTAAAATTTATCTCTTCTACCCCAACTAATATTTTCTCTCTAAAATTTTTTTTTCACGTCTCTAACTTTTCTATGTTTAACTTTTCTCTCGAAAATATTATATTTGTGTCTCTAAATTTTTGTTTCAATGTCTCTACACATCTTTCTCTCTCTAAAAGCATCTTTTCATCTCTCTAATTTTTTAAAAACTGAAAACAAAAAACAGTTATCAAACAAGTTTGGTTTTCTGTTTTTAAAAAACAGAAAACAAAAAACAGTTATCAAACATATATGGTTTTTGTTTTTAAAAAACAGAAAACCAAAAACCAAAAACCAAAAATAGAAAAACCAAAAACCGAAATGGTTATCAAACGGGGCCTTAGTTTTTCAACTTTAAAACGTACCAATTAAATCTATTTCATTTCCAATTGGCCCCTTTTGATAAAACTATTGAGTTTTTTTTTTTTTTTTTTTTTGAGTACATCAACATTTGGGGGTGGGGGGATTCGAACCTCTGACCTCATGGTCGAGGGTACATGCCAACTACCGCTGAGCTAAGCTCGCTTTGGCAAACTATTGGGCATATTGATAACAAATTTATTTGGTAGTATATTATTTATGTTATTATTATGCCAACTCAGTGAAAATTAATTTAATGGAGGAATTTATAATCAGTAGCTGGCACTTGAGAGACACATGATCACGAAAAGATTTCCATAAATTTGAGGTATCGATCAGACAACAAGGATTCGCAATCTTCTCCACTTAAATACCAAGGTTCCATTTTTTGTGGCTATCATACAAAGATACATACATTTTTTTTTATTGCCCAATTGAAATATGTGGTTTTCTTATGGCCAGACATTGTCGAAAGCATAATGAAAATTAACATACATTCACGAGTTATAGTCTAACTAAATAGCTTGGGTCCTATTCTGGCCATTAGTTTTGAAGCCTAATCAAGAAAAAAAGAATCATCTTGAACATAACTCAATTGATTTAAAATATTATAACTTCGATCAAGAGGTCAAAAGTTCGAAAAAAAATTCAAATCTCTGTGTCACGTATTATTGAACTTAAAAAAACAAAAAAGAACGTAACTTGTTCAGAATTCAAATCTTCTCATTTCATCTTTATTCATGGCTATGAGATGCTGGCAGATTATGATTGGAACCTAAAGAATGAGACTACCTTTTCTTTTAGTTCAACAATGGAGAGGTGGAGATCAAACCATCCGCCTTTCAAAGGATAATGATACCTTTTCTGGCAAAGAATGAGATTTATGACTGCTTGTCAAGCTTGTGATATGCCAGTTTTCGTAAGGTTTTGAAGTTTCTAATGGGAGTTGTTAAAAGCAACTTATAAGTTTAAGAGTGAACGAAAGGCACAAGAATTTATATGCAAACAGGATAAAATAGAACCCTTTCCAGCGTTTCTCTCCAAGAAAGTTCCGCAACTCTCTTTTAAACTTACAAGGAAACTATAAGCAAATCATAAAAGAAGAAAGGGGCCTAAGACTCAAGCTGAGCATACCAGATACCCTGGATCTTCACATCCTTTGGAGCTTTTGCTCCCAAATCAGTATCAGATGGCTGAACGCTCTCAAACACACCAATAACTTCACCAGTCTCTGGCTTGCTCTTGGTCACACTCAAAGTGATTTTCCCTGTTGAAGATGAAGCATTCTTGATGTTCTCTTTAGCAAGTTCTTCTTCATCACCTCTTCCTCCAGCAGGCAATGCAACAGCATTGTCATAACCACTCGAACCTCCTCTTCCCTTTGGGTCCAAGAAAGACGAGCCACGGTACGATGGGACCAAGAAATCTCCTCCAAAGCTCTCTGGTTTTCCAGAGGCCACCAATTGTTTGATGGTGAAGAGGAAAGGAACACGCTCTCCTCCAGGCAGCTGAACAGTGACAGCAGCATAATCAATTCCATCTTTCTCCTCAAACTTGATGGAGCCATCGGCACCAACTTCAAAGGGTCCTTCGATCTCGTCTAAAGTGTAAGTCAGGCGAGTCATGAGCTTGGTGTTTTGGAATTCTGGTGGGGAGTTCTTGTTCACTCCCTCGGCCTTGACAGTGAAAGAAGTGGGCTCTAGACATAACTTTTTGGCTTGGTATTTGCCAGATTTGAAGGCGAAGGCCTCGACTCCTCCATCAATGGTTGGGCACTGGTTGGCTGTTCCAGTTCCCTTGACTTCGAGATATGTCTTGCTCTGGATTTCATCGAAGGTGAGCCTCTTTGGTACTCCTTCAGCACCGGCTCCCTGGAAAGACAGGAAAATGCATCAAATAGTTCAGATGATCACCAAGTTGCAGGATTGCACTTGCATATATCAAATGTCAGTCAGGTCATTCTTGATACATTACATTTCATGTTCTCTTATTTTCATTACCTTCGAGGTTGTATCTACTCAGTTACCATTCTTTAAAAAGGTTTTAATACGTCCCTAACTTTCAGAATGGTGTCTATTCAGTTTTATACTTCAAAAGTTTCATATCAGTTTCTAAGCTTTAAATTGTCTATCTATAAGACCCTATTGTTAACTGTACTCATTTAAAACCTAGTCATGTATTATTTGAAGGTTATGTAGTGTTCTAATTTCTAACATAATCCTTACCTACTCTAATGGAGTAAGGATTAAACTAATAGTGTTAATGTAAAACTTATTAGACACAAAATTGAACATTTAGAACCTTATAACATAACCTTTTAAGGTACAAAAGACCGAATATGCAAAAACATCAAGATTTGTGCACTTATAATTAAAAGATTTAAAAAGTACATATACTGAACTCATAATTTGAACTCCACTTTTTGTCATAAGCTTCTATTTCACCATCTCCATTTTTGCCTCCCTCCCTCTCTCGCTCATAAATTAATTCATATCACTCGATCAAGCCTAAATTGTAAGGCCACTGTAAATTGGGATCTTGAAAAACTAACAAAGTTGAGCAGTAAACGGAAACAAACGGCTTGGTACACTTGGATCAAGAATTTTCGTCCTTCCTTTGGTAAGAAATTGTCATTATGTATCCTAATTCGGAGATTATCTATTACCCACTATCATTGCGAATAAGTTTCGCTTAATTTCCTCAAGGAGTGTCAATATTGCGCAAGATAGAATCGAACTTCCAACAAACAACAACTGAAAGAAATCAATCAATACAAGCGACTACACCAACAGCAGGCAAATTGACGTACTCTGGATCGAAACGACCCTAAATTTCACAGCAACACGCAAATTGAAATCATCGAGAATCATAACAGACAAAATCTCCATGAGCAAAAGAAATGGCATACCGAAACGACAAGAGCGGAAGTGGCAAGAGCGAAGCCGGCGATCTTGGCGGCATCGGAGAACTTGCGAGCAACGTCTTTGAGATCGGCGTTGAGAGAGCAGGTGAGTCTAGCTCCGGCAGATTCAAGGCCAAAAGCTTTAGAAACGGTCTGAGAAGATCTGAGTTGGGAGGAGGCGGTCCTAGCCGAGACGGCCAACTTGGAGGGTTGCATAAGCGTAGCCGCCGCCTGAACTGAGGCCGCCATTGTTGTGCAGAGTGTTCTCTGTGTGTGAGTGTAGAAATGAAGAGTGGTCCGGCGACTGATACTGAAACTGAAACTATAACGACGAGTTTTGTGAAGGAGAGGACAAAATGAATTTGTGGCTTTGGTTAGACAAGGAAAGGATAATGAATTGGATAAGAAGAATCTCATTGGCTGATTACATGCTCAACCATTGGTTCTATTTTCTCCACCTGGCATACACCTCATTCGCTACTAGGATATACCTACACCATTCTGATTTTCTTTTAAAAAAATTAATTTTAGATTCATTTTATTTTATTTTTGTTTAAATTCATAACATTTAGCATTTGTATCAAATTTAATTGATTTAATTCAATTTTGGGAATATCATGTTTTTTTAAAGGTTAAGTTATAAGTTGAGTGTTACATCTAATATGTTCATTTAACTTAAAAAATATGTAATAAACAGTCACATTGTGACAGCTTCATCGAATAATCTTTCCTTCCACAACATTTGTTCAAATAAAATGATATCTCATCCAATTATCAAAAATCGTAACACATACTCTAACTTAAAACTCTATGAGACTCTATTCCTACAAAATGTGTTCTCAACATACAAATTGACGTACTATTTCGAAAAAGAATGAAAGAAGAAAAACAAAAGTATAGCAGATGAAAACTGCAACAAAATGATCAATTTCTCATATAGATATATAAAGAGGGTAAAAAGAAAAGAACCAAAAAAAAAAGAAACAAAGAAGTTACAAAATTTTTGCTTCAGTTGCAGAGAGTGTGCAAATGAAGAAATGAGAAGCAAATGGAGTTTAAGAGAGGTTTAGAGCTAGAAGAAGCGAGCAACCATGGCCCAAACAGGGAAGACAAGGAGGAGGATGATTCCAAGAGTGTTGGAAATTCCATTGCTTTGAGTAAGAGAGTTTCTGAAGCCACCTGATGCACGAATGTGCTCTTGCAGAAGGTAACATCCAATGAACAAACATATCAGAATGCCAGCCCAGTGGTCTCTCAATGTGTGTGCAAAGAATCCTGGTGCTGCCACCAAAAGCAGAATCAACGACCCTGGAATCTCCAGCCAATCTGCACAACAAGAATTCAATTTTTTGTATTTCAATCCAGTTTTCTGGTTTGCCTTTTAGAATCTCAATTCCTAATGTTAACCATGAGTTCAGAATATTAGTAAAACCGATGGATCCGTAAGGGACTAATAGAACCAATCGCACTTTACCACTAAGTTATGATAGAATGTCAGTATTGCACTGTATATAAATGAAGCTTTTGAACCTCTGGTCTCTTGTTCGAGAGTACAAGCTTTATGTCAGTTGAACTATACTCTTGTTGGCTAAATAAAGCTTTTGCGGAAGACAAAAAGGGGGTGTAGTATTAAGAAATAACAAGTTTGGATCATGAAAGAAATATGAAAATTTGAAGATTTTGAGGGATTTTTATTTAAGGCCATTAATGAGATTAGGAATAGTTGACTAAATAACAAGTTTCAAAACTAATAATAAGAAATGGCACCTTGATGTTGTACATAGGAATCAAAATCACAATCCTTGTCATGATTTTGGTTCTTGTGGTTTCAAGAAAGATTTGTGTTTTCAGATTAAATACATAATTGGATATCCTATTGAATTTTAAGAATCTTATTGTGAGTGCGTCAAAATGTGATGTGATAACTAGCCTAACAACAATTCGTTTTACCTATGTATCATCTCTAAATTAATATGATATGAATCATATACCACCCTTTCAAGGGCCAAGGTCAATAAGGGTAGTTCTTCTTTGGGTTGTATCAGATCGTTTTTGGGGTTTTAGCACTTGCAATCTAGGAGTTTGCACAAACATATATAAGTGTTTCTAGATCAAATTTGCTAGGGTTTCTGTATCATAACATTTATATAGTAGGAACTTGATGTGAAGTTTGATAAAGGTTGAATGACTAATGTTAAGGTATTAAAAGTTGAAGGATCAGAATAAGGAGGGATCAAAAGTTAAAAAGAGACAGGAAATGGATCTGAAATTTTGGAAATCAAAATGAAAAATGGGAAAAGTGTAGGGAGGAAAAATCATATTTAAACCTGATTTTTTTTTTTTCTTGTATTAGTATGTCATGGAGCAGAGCCAAAGTCTCTATGAAGCATTCATTATTTCGAGTTTAGATAATCAAATTGTGTTCACTTCAACTAATACAAGTTTGAAGTTAATATTGATGACGCTTCTTTATAGTTAGTCATTCAAATGTATCATAAGAAACCAAAGCAACCCTTTGTCATATACAACAATAGGATGCTGATCATTAAGAACAGGTGGAAAACCAAACAAAGAACCATGCTGCTTACCTGGGAAATGTCGTGGGAAGAAGAGCCTCAATACCACTGCAACGAAGGCAATCCATTTTCCAGCATCCCCTCTTAACGAAACCAAAAAGAAATATATTTGTTAACATTCGAAAACCATTTGCTAAAGCAAAAAATACTATCAAGGAATTGAGAGTGACTGTCACCTCACTAAGTCAAAAATTCCTTGAGGAAGACTGAAGAAAATGTAAGGGACAAGAAGCGAAGTAAGCATGTTTGTTCTCCAGTTCGTGCGATCCAAAATCAACAAGTAACTGCATAATGATATCAAAAACATGAAATTTAGAAGCTCACAACTTTTCCTCAAGCAGAGAAGTAATGAAACATTATAACAAACAAATATGGCAAAGCCAGAAGAGCCCAGTTTTTTTCTTCCTCCATAGTCCATAGTATTAGAAAGCACTCACATGGCAGCAAAGGAGGCAAGCCATTTGAAAAACGAAGTCCCAAGGCCCTTTCCACCAAGCTTAGTGGCATGTTCAATTAGCCTGGTGGCTGCAATTTTAAGCTCAATGAAATCAGAATTTATCATCTCCTCCACTAGCGGATCACTATTCAGAGCCAAGTATGACATCCTCCCCATTTTGCTGGAGATTCTGGGGTCCAAGAAAATGTCAGAGGGAAATGAAAAATGCGAAAATTTTGAGATGGACGAGGCAAAACAAAAGTATTCGAAGTAGCAGAGTCAGTGCGGCATTTATTCAAATACCTTGGATGCATTTTTATAGGTTCAAGGAACTGGGTTGTAGGAAAATGTAGCGGGGTCAGACTCCTTGTTTTCAGCAGAGCTAGAAAATGCAAATTGGAACGAAGTTTCGGATCAGATTGGTTTCCGGCTTTGACCGAGAGGCATCACCGAATGACTAAGCCAAATTCTCGGCTTACTTAGTTCCATTTTCCCCCCTTTTCAGCCAAGTTATTCCCGCGTCTGTTTCGTTATAGGAAAATATGGGAAAAAATGTTCAAACAAGTGTTTCAATAGAAATTAGTTATTATGACAAGAATACCGATATCTCAATTTTATTCCTTTTATGTACAATTTCAATTATTTTACTATTATGATATGCTTTCAATATCTAATTCAATTATTGACCATATAAATTATTTTTCAATCACATTTAAAAAGAAATATTATATTGTCAAAATGAGCATAACTCAACGATATGTATCATCGACCATTCGAGGTTCAAATCTCCCACCCCATTGGTGTTGAACTAAAAAAAAATCACCGGATAAGCCGCCGAAGATTTTAGTCAACTCGGATTGTTTGGAGCTGATTTCCTTGCTGAACCATGAAGATTCTGACCTTCCGGAAGTCCGGCCCTTTGTGGATGCCATCCTCATCTTGGCAGATTCCTTGGGAGACATCTCCTTCGAGCATTGTCCAAGAGAGCAAAACTGTGTTGCTCACTCAATTGGGCGCGAGAGTGCTGGGTTAACCTGCCATGGTTTTTTATTTGCTTTAGGTCAGAGGCTCCCTTCCATGTTGGAAGGTGATGAATTTTGTTGGACCTCTGAGCTCCCGTTCTTTATCTCTCCTTGTTGTAATTTGGACCGTTTTGGGCCTTTAAGCTGTTCTCAGTAATATATATATATATATATTTTTTTTTTGAAAAAAGTAATATATTTATTCTTTCCTCAAAAAAAAAAAAAATATATTTATGATTGCTTTTATAAGAGCCAAGTATCCAGTAAAATGTTTTAAAAAACGAATTGTTAACAAAAAGCCAAAGAAAAAAAAGGACATAATGATGAAGGGGAGGAAGAAGAAACAAGAATGGTAGAAAGTAGATAGGCTTTGTTTGACTGTAAAATGCTTAATGATGAACAAAAAAAAAAAAAAAAATAACATCTTTTTTGGCAGAGAGGAATGAATGAATCCAAACAGCATGCAATTATTAGAGCCTCTATTTCTTGCTTGCTTTTACACCTAAAATTTTAAAAGTGTTCTTCAAAAGTCGCGCCGGCTATAAAGACCTTTCGCTCTCGCTTTACTCATTATTTACTACCAACTCTTCATCAGGAATTTGTGCTAACGTTGTGTTTGGTTACTAGGAAAATCAGGGAATTTTGGTTGGAGAAAAAGAAAAAAAGAAAAAAAGAAAAATTAGAGGTCAATGGATGATGATTGATGGTTTATCAAGCTTTATCCAAGTTCAAAAGTCAATTAATAATCACAAGGGCAAAAACTTTTACTTATGAACTAAGACCTTTTCTTAAATTCTACTTTTTGATTTTAATTTTTTTTTTTTAAGTAATTGTATTATGATCCTTTTTAACCAAATTAATCAATAATAAATTAAAATACTTTGTTTAAAATATTACACTACTATTACACTCAAGATTTGAATTGAGGGATTAGAATCTCTACCCTCTTAATCGAAGGTACTGTCAACTATAGTTGAACTATGCTTATTTAAAAAATTTTAACATTCTACCATGACACCACATTAAAATAAAATGGTTAGGTCAATGTATTCTAATATATATATTTATTTTTTCATATTTTTAATACAAAAAACATTTGTTAGAAAAAATTAATCCTTTACCTCTTAGTTTGGGTGAATCAACTTTTATAATCCTCTTAAAAAAAATCAAATTTTATCAAAAAAAATTATTATGAAATTTAAAAAAATATTAAAATTCTTACCCTAGACTTCCATTTGAAGAAATGTTGTTAAAAATTAGGGCATAAATCATTGCAATTGGCCATCTAAGAGCCAATTCATTTACAAATACAATGAGAGGCACACGTGTCATGAGATGATATTAATTTAATATACACCCATCCGCTCAAAAGCCGTGCCCAGAATCAAAACGGTGCGTGGAAGCAACCAATTTGATTTACCCATCTCAAAATTTGTAAAATTACAAAGTACAAACTCCCAATTTAACCAAAAAAAGAAAAAAAAGTAAGCCTGCGTGGCATCCATTACAGATTTCCGTACAATGAATATGTGGGACCCAAGGAGAGTGGAGAAGAATCACCTGCACCAGGTTCTACTGCTGATGATGGTGGTGGTTTCGTCCTCTCCGGCCATCCAGAACCGCTGATTCATGCGAATCACAAACCTGGGTTTTGAACTTGCAACCGAACCGTCTGATCAACGACCCTCGCCATCGCCCTCCGCCGTCTTGTGGGCCCGACTTATCGATCTTCTCGATCACTCTCTTCATCGTCGAGCACTCTCTTTCAAGCTGATGCACCCGCGTCCTCATGCTATCCATGTCCAAGCGAAGCATCTGATTCTCCCTCACTGTCTCTCTCCACGTGCCGCTCTCGTGCGGTATCAGGGCCGGAACCGGAACTTCATCCTCCATCTCCTCTCCCTCTTGCACCGCCTCCGTTTCGCGACGGGACACGGCGGAGAATCTTCCCGTATCCGCCGGTACGGACTCGGCGGCCATGAGTGTTCCGGCGATGGCGTGACGGAGCTGCAGCTGTTCGAAGAAAAGTACCTGTACTACTGCTCGCAGCGGAAGGCGGTCGTTCTGAGCGGCGTGGGTGCATGCCTCTAATGTCAGCTTTTGGCAGTCCATTACCCCGCAGATCTTCTCGCGTTCTGCTTCCGAGATCCATGGATGTGCCTGTCAAAAGGATTTTACAGATTTGATTAACTAATGCTGATGGAGGATTTTGATATTAATTGCTGAGTTAGGATTAGGATTATGAGATTGATTCTTGCGAACCTTGAGGTACACATCGACGGCTCTGTAAACACCGTCGTCGAAGAGCCTAGCCTGTTCGGGGAGAGAAATTGCCAGGTTGTAGAATTTATCCGGTTTCAGATTTGCGTCGGAGGCGATCTCGGCGAGATAGCCATCTATCAATTTGCCGACGAGCATTAACGTCGGCGATCTAAGGCCATCGTCATCGGCTTGATTAGCTTCAGTTACCACTGCATTTCTCTCGTCGTGTCCGTCTAAGAAGTAGGATAATATCCTCTCTGCGCAATCGACGTCATACAAGGTCTCATTCAGATATGAATAGCTTGGAATCAGAAGATCATCCAGTGTTGCTTGTTCGAGTTGCGATCCTATTTTCTTCTCTAAAGATGCTTTGCAAGCTTCCGAAGCGTTCAATATATTAGCTGTTCTCAGTAATCCGAAGAGGAACCTTGTTGCGGTTGAAGTTTTGGAGCTCTTCTCCAATGGAAGATTACTGATTATGGTCTCTAACAACTCCTTTTGTTCAGTCTCCGTTGGCATACTAGACGAAGAGGAGGAAGGCAGCAATGGCTTCCGGTTCGACCTGGATATACCTGGAATATATTTCTTGGCGTAGTTCATTAAACAGCTCTCAATAATCTCCGAGCTTACATCTTGATCTCTCATGGAGAAAATCAACCGCTTAAACAGAGGCAGACTCAGCTGGGCGAGATCTTCAAACCAGGAGACTCCATTGCTTCCTCTACCGCCACTCTTCTTTCGCCCTCCGGTTTCGATACCATTCCATAGCATCTGCTTCGAATGATCTTGAGCGCCATTGGCTCCGTCACTGACTGGCCATCCGAACAAAGCAGGATCGGATGAAGGCGCTTTTGAAGCGATCGAAGCTATACATCTCTGCGTAATGCCTAAGGTCTCGGCTAGAGGCATTACAGGCTCACAAGATTTCAGCGTTTTAATCGACTCTTTGATGCTTTTGAGTACAGTCTGGGAGAGGAATCTCTCAGTTTTTGAGATTAGGTTTTCTTCGCTGTACTCTTCTGTCATCTCCAGAAATTCTCCGGCACAGCGGAGAGGACCGACATTGGAAGAGTTGAGGTCGATCTTCACGCCGTAGCAAAACTTCGATGCCATCTCGAAGATTTCAGAGCCGCCGGGGAAATCAGAGAGTACTATATGGCAGTGTTCTTCCTCAACTTCGTCTTCTTCCTGTTCCTCTGCTTCGGCAGTTTCATTTTGATTCTCTCTGGTAGGAGTAGCGCAGTTTTCTTCTTGCTCAGTTATCAAATTGTGAAGTTTCCGGCTCTTCGACATTAGAGGAAACTGAAAATTCACAACTCCATAAGGCCAGAACACAAGAGGAACAGTCTGAAACAACCAAATCGACAAAGAAAGAACAGGAAAGAAAAAACTACTAATCAAGCAAATTTTGCAAGGAGATTCATGAGGAAACCTTATGGAGATGGAAAGCCATATCATCCACTTCGATGACAATGTCACTCGGTAATCCAGTGGTGCAGAACCTATAAAACAAAAACCCAAAAACCTCTTTCCAATCAGCACACTATTGCCATGGGAGTTTCAGCCAAAGCTCTGAAAATGGGAAGAAAACACAAGAACTCACCATGCTTGTCTTTTAGAGCTGGGCTTCTCTGCAACTGCTTGTGTTTCCGTCGCCATTTTCTCAGGAAAATTTCCGTACACAGCCTCCAAGAATCAGCCCCTGAAACTAGAAAACCAGATCCATTTCTTGCACAAACGAGAGAAGTTCGAAGGCACAGAAATCTGTGGGGGGGTTGTTTTAGGAGAAGAAAACAGACAAAGAAACAAACAAAGGGAAAGAAGTGAGATCTTTTTAGGACAAATTTTGTTTGGGTGAAATGGACTTCACTTGGGAAGACGAAGAACAGATAAAAAGAAAACAATGAGTGATGGGGAGAAAATTGTTTGGTTGCGCTTTAGCTCGTTGCGATTTCCTTTGCTCGGAAGAATAAATCTGACAAGTAGTAGAGCATCAAAAGGCGAATGCCAAATGAGAATTTAAAGGGAAATTAAAAAAAACCAAAGCCCTTCTCAGATCGGACAAATGGGGTTTCAACAAAATTTCTTTTTCTTCTTCGTTGCTGTTGGTCTACGAATCAGGTCAGAATCTCACCCACTCCAATTTAGACTTTCATCAATTTAATTCATTGATTCAATTCCTTTCTTAATCCAAAACCTAGGCTGATAATTCCACATTTTTCTTCTTCTTTCTATTCTAAATTCTAATTAAGAGTTTCAGCCTAATTTCAAGAGGGTCGGTTACCTTTTATTTTAAAAAAAATTAATGGCAGCTTTATTTTTTTTTTTTTCGTTTCCTTTTCTGTTTTCTTTGATAAAAGCTTTAGTTGGATATTTTTTTACCCACAAATTTATGAGATCATAATAAGAAATTTTTTTTTGAACTAAAAGAAAATGTATTTTTTTTTTTTTTTTTAAAGAGAACACTTTTTTTTTTTTTAAGTCTTTTTAACACTAAAAAGAGTCATAAACAAATTACCTAGAAAGAATCTAGTTAAAGAATTGGATGCAAATTCAACCATATAAACATCCAAATGTTGGGAAAAAACCCCCAATTCACCGCAGGAATAAGCAGAAAAATAAAAGAGAAATTAAAATAAAGCAACAAAATAAGAAACACAAGAATTTACGTGGAAACTCCAAAGTGGAGAAAAAACCACGGCTCACAGAAAGAAATCCACTATGTGAAAAATTATTACAATCACAAAGAATTCTCTCCCCGACCCCAATTACAAGAACACACTCTCTCAAAGCTTTATATCACTCACACTACTAGAGTATACAAGCTTAAAGTGATTCTGAAATTGGATGCTTTGAAACCAAAGCCATAGGCTCCTTTTATAGTACTTGGAGCCCATCACTTCCTTGAACCTTTCCGATGTGGGACAAACGCACTTCTAATATTTTGCCAAAAACCCAACAAATTCCACCTTGGCAAGATATTTGAAGAATCCACAACTTTTGCTACAAATCATTGTCTTCACCGACAATCATAATTCTCATCTCAGAGAACTATAACCTACCCCACCATACAGAGTAGACCACTTGGAATGTCACCTTCCAAGAATTTTCTTCTTTGTCACATGTCGATAAATCCTGCTAAAATTTATGGTGCAACTTCCACCTACTTGGCTCACCTGGAAGTTCTTCAGCCATCGACATAACTTCCACCACACACCTTGCATAACTGCCAAGCCAATGCCCGTGTGCAAACTTGTGGAACCGCTAACATCACATCCTCTATCATGGTAAAGCGGACATACCATGAGGATGAATTCTATCTTTCTTCAGAGGAATTCACTGCCTCCCCTGACAAGAGAGACAACGTCAGCATCCGACCCAGAGCCTTTTGACGAACCTGCTCTGTTAGGACAATCCTTTTTCATGTGTCCAGACTGCCCGCATTCCCAGCAACCTTTCTTCTGCATGGACTCTTTCTTCTTCTTCCAATTGCTAGCTACTAGCGCTGAATCCTCCTGTGAAGTACGCCCTTCACTCTTCAGCCTTCTTTCTTCTGATAAGAGTTTACTAGTAACATCAGCAAAACTTAAAGTTTCCTTCCCGTACACCAAGATTGGCTTCATGTGTTCATAAGAAGTTGGAAGTGACAAGATAAGCCTGAGTGCCTTATCCTCATCCTCTATCTTAACTTCGATCACCTCCAGCTCCGAAATGATGCCATTGAGAACACTCAGATGATCTGAGATTTTCGTACCTTCCTCCATTCGCAGCGTGTAAAACTGCTCCTTCAGGTACAACCGATTCGAGATGCTCCTTGCCTGATACATTGCTTCAAGCTTCTCCCAAAGCTTTTTGGCTGTCGAAATTCCATGCACATTTGCAAGAATGTTCTTAGCCAAATTGAGTCTGATTGCACTTGCAGCTCTCAAATCCATTTCCTCCCAATCTTCATCACTCATGCTGGACTTCTTCGAACCTCTGCTGGAACCGCCACTGGACTCCACTGGACCACCTTCACCGCTTTCAGAAGCACCATCGTTTGGTCTTCCCTTCAAAGCCTTGTGTAACCCAGATTGTATCAACACATCCTTGACTTGCACTTGCCACAAGCCGAAGTTCATCCTTCCATCAAATTTCTCCACGTCCATCTTCACTGGACTCATGAAGCTTGACATTTCTGCTTCACTCCTAACTAATTTGCAAATAGTGAACAACCCACACTATTCACAACACCCAAGTTTATTTCTAGAATTCTTTTCTGATGTGGAAGGTCAGACAATGCTGCAACCACAGAGCATACTCAGAAATCAAGAAACTACAAACCTAAAGCTCTGATACCACTTGTTGGGAAAAAACCCCCAATTCACCGCAGGAATAAGCAGAAAAATAAAAGAGAAATTAAAATAAAGCAACAAAATAAGAAACACAAGAATTTACGTGGAAACTCCAAAGTGGAGAAAAAACCACGGCTCACAGAAAGAAATCCACTATGTGAAAAATTATTACAATCACAAAGAATTCTCTCCCCGACCCCAATTACAAGAACACACTCTCTCAAAGCTTTATATCACTCACACTACTAGAGTATACAAGCTTAAAGTGATTCTGAAATGGGATGCTTTGAAACCAAAGCCATAGGCTCCTTTTATAGTACTTGGAGCCCATCACTTCCTTGAACCTTTCCGATGTGGGACAAACGCACTTCTAATATTTTGCCAAAAACCCAACACCAAATTCAACTACAAAATCAAATGGATACAAGAAAAGCCCAAACCTAGTTCTAAAGTAAATGAAAAAATACACTTAGCTTTTTCTAAAAGAAATCTAAACTTTCAAATCAAACATTCAAATAATTTTATTTTTATTTTTATTTTTCACAAATGTATAATTTTGTTATCTTTAATACAAAATTGTCACTTAACTCTTATAACGATTTAATCTTATCGAAAATTTTCCCACCCAAAATCTCATTACAATTATAAGAAAAGATTATGCTTCAACTTTGGAGATGCTGGCTTATTTTCATTTTTGTAAAGATACATTTTATTACAGTGGATATGAAAAATAAAATACATCATCAATGGACACATTATTCGTGAATTTTAAGTTGCATTTCTTATATCTAAATCTACAATATTTACGAAAATGTTAAAAACGTCAAAAATCATTTCATGATTCCCTTTTACCATAACTTTTGAAATCAATAATGAATCTGTACTAAAAATGCAGACTGAGACAAAAGGGAAGCTGATGAAATTCAACTTCAATGCAACAATAGAAACGATTGGTAGCTGAGAGTCAGAAGGGGACGAAAAGAAGATGAAAGAAGAGGTAAATCGATCTTTATAATGAGAATATGAAAATGAAAGGAAACTTTTTTTTTTTTTGTAAGCATTATTGTTTAAAGTGAAATCAACTTTGTTTCCATAAGAAACAGCTAGGTATGCGGAGTTGGGGCGAAGTGCTTTTTGGGTAAGTGATTGAATATAATATTTTTGGCAATTTGAATTGAATATATGGGGGCGTGGTAGTATAGTAATGGATCACCTCTTGCTTCTATAATTGCTTCATGCAGCTGAAACCAGGCCCCAAATATCTGTCTACAGGGAGAATTCAACGTTGCCCACCGACTCTGCCCATCTTCAAAAAGTGAAACTCATATTCTTGTAAGCTCTCTCTCTCTCTCTCTCAAAGTAAGTGGCCCACTAGAATTTGGGGTTTTTCTTTTGGGATTTACAGTGGGGGTTTTAAAAAAAAAAAATTGAAAATTTGAAAAGGGTTACTTGTGAAATAATTATAAATTTAAGCCCATTGATATTAGAGGATGAAATTATGGATTAAATTCTCGTAAAAGTAACAATTTAGTCCCTGAACTTTTATTTGTAACGATTTTGTCCTTGTACTTTTAATTTTGTGTAACGATTTAGTCTTTGTACTTTCAATTTTATAACAATTTAGTCCCTAAACTTTAACAAGTAACAATTTAGTCCTTGTACTTTCAAGTTTGTAATGATTTGATCCCTATCGTGAAAAATTAATGTAAAGATTTAATGAAATTCCGTAAATAGATAGATTAATTAACTAATTTGGGACCCAATATGTTTATAAGCTACAAAGTTCAATCACTAAATAATAAAAATCGACATTTAATTTTGATGGACTTTTTAGCGACGAGGATTAAATTGTTACAAATTTGAAAGAATAGAGACTAAATTGATACAAATTTGAAAGTATAGGAACTAAATTGTTACTTATTAAAGTTCAGGGACTAAATTGTTACAAAATTGAAAGTACAGGAACTAAATTGTTACTTTTATGAAAGTTTAGGGACCAAAAGTGATTTTTAACCTAAAATTATTTACAGAGGAAAGATAAATAGAGACTTATTTTTAAAAAAATTAACCATAAACTAGTAGTACGACCTAATCTTAAGAGTTATCTAAAGTATAAAGTGATTAAATTTAAAAAATACGTGGATTAAAATAGAACAAATCTCAACCTTCCTAACTTTAAATAACATTTTAATCAATAATATATGGAGATGGGATTTTGAGGGAATGATGTCTTTAATTTTAATAATTGGCTTTGAAAAAGTATATTAAGTATAAGAAAAATCCATTAGAATATTTTGGGACAGCTCGTATGAGTTTTGAATGCCCCCAAAGTGTCAGTGTGACCTCAGCAGGAGGGAACTCATAATGGTAGGCTGCTCAAATGAGACTATAGGGTATTCATATTTCACAATTCACACCAATATATGGGAAGTGGGGTCATATGAAATATGTGAGTCCAAATATTTTGGGTTTGAATTTTTGTCTCCCAAAACTTTTTACACTAAAATTTTTATTTATTTTTATTACTTTTTAATTATTATTCTTGTGTCTTTCATAATGACATCATAAGAGACTAAAGCGCCATGAGCATAACTTAACTAACATAAAGTTTGTATTAATAACTAAGAGGTCTGTGGTTTGAATTTTCCTACCTCACATGTTGTAAAAAAAAAAAATGCTTTTGGTCCATAGGATTTGTCCTAATTTGATCATTGGATTTTCAAAACTATCACTCTTGGAGCATGATATTTAAATTTAGTTTCTATTTGGTCCATGAGATTTCAATAGTGACATGATTAATTCCAATATTTTAATTTGATTTTTAATTAGCTTTTGAAGTTTGAATTTAATCTCTAAATACATAAACAATTAAATATGATGGCTAGACTTTGCTATTATGTTTTTTTAAATGTGTTTAAATTTTTTATTTTTTATGTTTTATTTTTTTATGATTTATACTCAAAACCAATCCAAAGCAAATTTCAAACTTCATAGACCCATTTAGAAATCAAATTTAAGTTTTAGAAACCAAACACATCACTCTTGAAACATCAAAGTTCATAGTAACTAAATTGAAATATAACAAAAAAAAAATGTTAGCTTTAAAAATTTAAAAACCAAATAAAAACGAAGTTCAGATTAAGAAGTGCATTATTTACCCTAAAAAATTTGTTAATCATCAAAATTTGATCTATAAAGGTCACATATATAACCTAAATTAAACATACCATTGGATTTTTTTTTTTTTTTTGAGTACCATTGGACCTCCTCTATTGGTATGCAATGATGCCCATCTTAGTGAGATGACAAGAAAGGCATGGGCCATTAATCAATCTGTTGATTAAGCATATGTATTAATCATAAATAGTAGAAACCATATGTAATATATAATTATACAATGATTTCAACTTTAATAAAAGAAAAGGAGATCATTTGGTGGACAGACAAACCCCACTTACTTCAAAGGTGAATCTTCACATTAATTATTTTCCCTTTTTTTGGGGGTGGAAAATCCTGATTGAATTAAAAAAAAATATATACATAAAGAAGATTGCAGATTGGTAATGAGGGAATCCACTAATTATTGAAATCACATGGTTTGGTTGGATAGGAAAAACAATTGGTCTCTAAGAATGGAAGGAAGACAATGTAATGCCAAATATATTTTTTTTTTTTCTCATAAGACATTTTTTGTTACACAGTAATTTAGTAGGTCTTTCTAGGCCTGTCCATCACCCACATGTTTTCTTAATCTTCAAAATTAATCATATTTTTTTAGGGAATAAGTAATTTATATTATAAAATTATAAATGTTTAGTTAATTAACATAATCATATCTTTGTACCTGACTAAGCTTAAGGATATTATTTAAAATTCATATACTAGCTAGATATTTGTTATCTTATAGAGATTATCATAAGTTAGTGCTTGTGATTTGCGAAATAAGTTAGATATACCCCTATGTTTTGATTGATTTCTTTGATTTCTTTTCGTTTTATTTTACTCTTTTGTTAATTGGATCATTATGTATAACAATGGTAGCAGAGCTTTATGTTAATTGAGTTATGATCATATTAGCTATAACAATAATAGCAGTAGTACATATGGTCAATGTTCTAATTTCATTTAAAAAGTAATGATATAGTTTGATAGAATGGTAATGTAAGAAAAAATCTATGAACTTCAAAATGCTTACATTTTTAGAAAAAATAAGAAGGTAATGGAGTGAAATTTGTGATTATCTCTAACATTTTTATATATCTATGTTATTGTTAATTTGTTATATGGTTTTTTTTTATAAAAAAAAAACATGGAAATAAATATTTTTTTGATAATTTAATTTTACAAAGAGGATTTTTATTATCCAAGTATGTGGATTTTTGTTATAAATAATTTTGGAGATCTCTCTCCCTTTCAATGGGGTGATGATGAATTTGAACATTTGAGCTCTTAATGGTGAATACAAATTTTGGGTTATGTTTTGATTGGCTTTTATGACGGAGTATTCTTGATTAAAAATGATTTAATATAATTGTAAAAACAGTTTTAAATTTTAATTTAAATTTAAAATTTTGAAGTGGGCAAAGCACTTTACAAATCAAGACGAGGGAAAGCGTCCAAAAAAGCACAAAACCCCATAAAATGCAGTTACGTTATGTGGGCACAATGCACAAAAACTGAACATAGAGATTCTTTGATTAGTTTATTTATTTGATTCATACTCACTATTTCATGGCAAAAGAAGCACGTAGGTCAACATATATATATCTTATTCATATTTTAAGCATTTTCAGAGAAGCATTTTCCACTGAAAGTGCTTTGAATCAAAGCACTAAATTGGATAAGATTGTCTCCAATGCGTGCCCCTTTTGGCCTTGGAGCTTGCTTTCATTCAAAAGACTACTTGGTTCTCTATTTGAATTTTGAACAAAAACGCACATAAAGAGATGCAACCATTTTGTTACGCACATAAAGTCTAGTCAAAATATCTTAACTATCACGTTATCGTTACATTATATATCAACTATTAATTAAAACTTTATTTGCGACTATTTAGAAACTAATTTCAAACTTAAAGATCGAACTAAAAATCAAATTCAAACTTTAGCGACCAAACATGTCACTTTTAAAACTTCAGAGACAAAAAATGAAAACTAAATTCAAATATCAAGGATCAAAGTGTTGGTTCTGAAAACTTGAAGACCAAATAGAAACTAAATTCAAATTTTACTGTCGATGAAAAGGTATTGTTCTTAAAGATATTTAACAAAGTTTCAATTACCCACTTTCTCTTCCTCTTCCTCTTGTATCTATTGATAAAAAGATTTAGACAAGACAAGATTATAAAAAGTAGATAAAATAATCAATTAAGTACAATTGAAACATACATTTTGGTGGTTTCTAGAATAGAACTAAATTAATGCCAAAGTGTATGTCTGAGGCAAAACTTTGCATCTACTAATGTGTGTGTGTCAGTCATAGATGGGAGCATAAAGTCAAGACCAGGAGGGCCACAGGCATAATGCCAATGCTCCTCATTTATAGATGTTGGCTGTTGGCACACATCTAAGCTTGGTGGTTGCTGCTCACCACATGCTCCCAAGAAACTCTCTCCACAATCCTGGCTGCTTTGCTTGCAAGCCACATTAGAACCACATTATTGCATTCGAGTGGGTCCGCTTGCCTCTACAAACTAGAAGGTTTTCAGTTGACTTGATCATAGTCGTTGTTCAACTGGTTCACGAGATTTAAATTCCCACCCTCACATGTTGTTGAACTCAAAATGAAAAGAGGGTTTCATCAGAAAAGGAACAGACATGACATTCTCCGGTTTGGGCCTCGCAACCCATCTCTTTTTTGCACATTCTACCAAGCTATGCTATTGAAGGCCTTTTGTCATACATTTTGTGGGCATTTTTCTTTTATGACTTTGCCTTTTGATTCTGATGACACTTTTCTTTTTGGTGCATTGTGAGGTGCAGCTTAAAGTATGAGCATGATGAGATAGACCAACAACATTCATTGAGAGCTAGAGGAAGATCAGCTTGGGAAAGGACTTGTTTTGTTTGTTGGTCAGTGGCCTTTTTGAGTAAAATGACTTGTTTTGTTTTATGGATCAATAACCTTTGTGCATCATGAGGCCTATAGGATCAACCAGTTCCAGACTCAACAGATATATAAAAGTAGTGTTGAGGGACCTGCTATGACCACAAACAAAAGTACACAAAAGTCTTTTCTGACCATTAGAGGGCTTTCCCAATGGCCTTCAATAATTAAGGTACACTAATGAAAAATTTGGTACAGTTGCTGTGGCTGTAGGTCCTCACTAACAACTATGGACAATCATACTCATGCTAATAAATTTGTCATATGAATGATTAGCTTAGAAAAGAAGTCCTTGGTTTGGTTTGGTTGGTTGAGGTATATAGAGATAGCCATCTATATGAACTTTGGGTGGAAAAAGTAGATCACTGTGGTTAGAGGAAATAGAAAAATGCTGAAAATGCCGACCCATTTGTAACTATTTGGTTTTTGAAAATTAAGTTTATGAACATTATTTTCATTTATAAGTTTCTTTGTTTTGTTATCTACTTCATTCCCAAGTTTATAAAAACAGTTTTGAAAACTAAAACAAGTTGTTTTTGTTTTTGAAATTTGGCTATATATAATTCAAATGTGTCATCAACAAAGATGAAAACCATTGTAAGGAAATTGAGAAAAAACAAAGATAATTTTCAAAAACAAAAAACCAAATGATTATCAAATGGGTTCAAAATTGTTCTTGAATAACTTAAAAACATAGAGGGCGGTCGTCTAAAATGTAAGAGAAATGTGGATACAGAATGTTTGGTGAAATTTTGAAGGAAAGAGGGAAAAAAATCAAGAGAAATACATTACTATCGAGTATAAAAAAATTATTGATGCATATGGAATGAGAATCATTGGGAGATGAATTTGTTGTGTAGGGTAAAAAGTAGGTACATGATGTTTTATTTTATTTTGGCATGGAAGTATTATTGTTCTTTTGTTTTAGCTTCCCTAGATTATTTTTCTACTTTTGTAAGGTATTATTTCCAACCCCTCTATTAAAAGAAAAAACCATTAAATTGAGAACTTTTTTAATTGTTTAATTTTGGCATTTCTTTGGTTAAAAAATACCATTAGTTTTTGTCTTATTCAACAAATTAAGGGAGGGGATGTGAACTTTTGACTAGGAACGTTACTCTCTCTTTTGAAGGTCTCGAACCGAGTGGGAAATGAGAGTGAGTGAGGAAAAACTTCAAAATGAAGATGTAGTCTCAACCTCACCCTATCCCATTTCTTTTAAATGAGGATTACTTGTAGAGATTTAATCATTTAAATGAAGATTCTCGCGGGAATTTAACCATTTAATTGGAAATTTTCTAAAAAAATTTACTTAATTGAGATTAAAACAACTAAGGACCCATTTGATAACTATTTGGTTTTTGAAAATTATGTTTGTTTTCTCCTAAATTCCCTACCATGACTTTCATCTAGTTAAGGTTGCATTTGAATTCCAAGCCAAATTTTAAAAACAAAAACAAGTTTTTGAAAACTATTTTTTTTTTTCAAAATTGGACTAGGTTTTTGAAAACAAGGTAGAAGATTGATATTAAAACCAAGAAACTTATAGGTGGAAGTATGTATGTATAAGCTTAATTTTCAAAAACAAAAAACCAAAGGTCAAATGGTTATCAAACGGGATCTAAACAAGTTAATAATTGAGTGTGCGATCACTACGGATGAAGAATCAAATAGGGGCAAGGACAAGCACGAGAAAGTCATCTCTATCTCCTTCCACCTCGATAACATGTCTACCTCCAACAACTAGGAGAGGTATGTTATGCCTTGACTAATTAAACTATGTTCGAAATGACTGGCTTTATTTATTTAATTATTACTTTTAGTTGTGTGTCATTGGTGTAAGTATGAATTTGTTTAATTTCAAGTCAACTTTTGGTCAATGAATTAACCAAAAAAAGAAAAAAAACTGCTAAATCTAAGCTTTACATACCACCTGCATATATCTGTACCTCCGAGTGCCAACACTTGGCTTCAAATTCAATGAAGCGAAGTCAAAAAGTCAAATGAAAAGATTTTTGTGAGTACTTATCTCATCTGGTTATTGCCAAATTCAGGTTCGTTTTGATATGAATTTCCAAATGGCATTCATGCAGAGTTGTAAATCTCCAATGGCTCGCTTCGCTTCCGATTCCATCACTCTCCACAGAATCCCACTCTGCTTTCGGATCCCTCAGCCTCTCCTTAAACCCTCTACCGCCCGATTTCAAAGTTGCCGCCGGAGATTCTCAGTCGTAGCCTGCCAAACAGTTCCTAATCCCGCCGACACCTCCTCCGCCGCGGTATGCTACAATTTCTTCGTCATCTCTTTCTCAATTTCTTTCTCTTATTCCTCAATTTCTTCCTCGCTTGCGTTCTATTCGTTTTAGTAGGTATTTTTGACAAGATATCAGTAGCCTTAAATAATTGAATTAACAAAATTAGGCTTAATTACCTGAAATCGAAGCCAATTGTTATTCCATGATGTATAGAGAATTATCCATTTTTCTTGATTCGTTATTTCGATATGTTCGTGAGAATTGAATAGAATCAAGTACTATTTTCGGTATAATGTCGTTTCATCAAGATTAAATTTCAGTGAACTTTCTCGAATTTCGTCGAATAATATGAAAAGTAGTTCATCGGTATCAACAAGCTGATAAAATTTTTCACGACCGTTGTTTTCTGGTTATAGTTCATATTCTGACGGCTTCTTCTCCAGGAAAAATCGTCGGACGGTCCCGAATCAGTCGCTGACAGCACTGGCCAAGCCGCTAGTTCTTCCAGTAATCAGGGTTTTCCAGAATTTCCCAATAAAGATATCAATAGACGAATTGCGATCATTTCCACCATTTCAGCGGTGGCACTTTTCTTGTCAAGTCGATTGGATTTTGGAGTTTCTTTGAAGGACTTAGCTGCGGCAGCTTTGCCTTATGAAGAGGTTTGGAATCCAAAAGTGTTCCATAGTTTTAGCAATCTCTTTGCTTTACCTGATTGTGATCTCAAATTAAAGTAATTATAAGTCAGGAAAAGCAGATTCATAGTGTGTTGTTATCTGATATTTGTTCACTGTCCATCCTTTCGTGACTTGTGGTTCAGGCTCTGTCAAATGGAAAGCCCACTGTTGTGGAGTTCTACGCAGATTGGTGTGAAGTTTGTAGGGAATTGGCTCCAGATGTATACAAAGTTGAGCAACAGTTCAAGTAATGATCTTGTTCTCCACTAGTTTGTATTTGATAATGTGGAAATGTTATTCCACATTTACACGACCTGTTTTTTATAGATTATTAGATTTTTTTGGAAATCTAAAGTCCATCCGAACTAGTTTTCCTAAATTGTTGATGATTTCAAATTTGAGGAAACTAAATACAACTTTGATCTTCTAGGGACCGTGTGAATTTCGTTATGCTCAATGTTGATAATACAAAGTGGGAGCAGGAGCTTGATGAGTTTGGAGTTGAGGGTATTCCACACTTTGCCTTTTTGGACAAACAAGGGAATGAAGAGGGCAATGTAGTTGGCCGACTTCCAAGACAATATCTACTTGAGAATGTGGATGCTCTTGCTCGGGGGGAAGTGTCGATACCCCATGCTCGTGTCGTAGGACAGTTTTCGAGTGCTGAAGCAAGGAAAGTGCACCAAGTTGCTGATCCAAGAAGTCATGGGTAGATTCTCCTTCCTTCTCAAAAGCATTAGGTCAAGTTGTCTATTCGCATACTCTCTGATAGATATTCCAGATATAGCTAGTTCATCTTATACCATATTTCCAATTGTCTTATTACGAACATTTTTATTTCTCCTCTTGATAGTAAACAAGTCTTTATTTCTACTCTTGATAGTAAATTAGGGTCCGTTTGGAATACATTTTAATTTAAATGTTTTTCAAGAATGCATTTAAAAAAAAAACATTTTGTATGAAAAATTTTTAGAATTTAAACACTCATATGTTTGGTTGCATTTCCTCACAAATGTTTATATACACAAGTTATTGTTTACTTAAAAAGTCTTTCCTAAAAAGTTAGTTTCAAGTGTTTCTCTCAAAATGGTTTATTTATCAATCTCATTTTCTAATAAGTCATTTTTAGTGGTTGCCAAACACTAGAAATTTTTTCAAAATGATTTATTTTCAAAATTAAACACTTGAAAAGTTAAACCAAACACACCCTAGTCTTTCTTTCTTCTCCATATGCTTGCCAACTACGAGTGGATTTGATGATAAAATAAGTACCAAGGGGTTTGAATCCTTCTTATTTGTGGCTTGCGAGTTGCGATCAATCTGTACTCCATTATGATAATCTCATTACTTTTTACTTTTTGTACATGTTTGAAAAATGAAATAAGTTAAGAAAAGAATCGTAAGAACAGACCAGCCAATCCCACTGCTTTGTGAAGGAAATGTTCTATGCTTGGCATGTGGCATTCCCAGAAGATGAGCAAAGAATGCTTCACAATTCTATCCATAAGTAGGGAGGTTAAGAACAATTACACAATTTAAAGGTTTTCCATTGGATACACAAATAGTGGTGAAGTATAAAAGGTTAAATATCCTACAAAAGAGCTTCCTCTTCTTGTTCTTTTTTTTTTTTTTCCTGTTCTTTTCACCGTGCTACGTTACCCAATAAACTATTTGTTGAAGGTGAGCTTTGTTCACTTAACCAAGGATCCTGTATGGAAACTGGGGAACTATCCATAACTTCCTCTACAGGAGGCAGATAGTCCTTATGATGATTGTTCTCCGGTGGGATTACCAATCTCTGGCTCCCCAATCCTGCAAGCAGCGCGGCTTTCTTCATTGTGATGCCACTTATGGATCTCTCGCTCACGCTACGAGGGGATGAGCAAGCTGATCCTGCTGATGATGCTGCACAAAAATGCTCCTCCATTGATGTCCACCCACTGCGTCTGATGCATTCCAGTTCCTCTGCTACTTCTGTCATTGAAGGCCTCATGTCGCTATGAAAAGCAAGGCATCTGAATGCAAGCTCAGCCACCTTGTGAATAGAGTAGAGGGTCCAAGCATCTCTATGTGGCTCGAGGAAAGGATCAATTAGTTCGTCCACAGCACCTCTCCCAATCCTATCGATGGCAAGTGCAGCTAAGTTTACTTCACTTTGGGGACGAGTGAAATCAACCACTTTCAATGCTGTTATTATCTCTACTAGGACTACTCCAAAACTATAAACATCACTTTTATCTGAAAGATAGAAATTTTGATGGTATTGTGGATCAACATATCCCGGGGTCCCTTGTGGAGCTGTTGAGACGTGTGATATTTCTGTCATACCAAGTCTAGAAAGACCAAAATCTGCAACTTTTGATTTGAAGCCATGATCCAGAAGTATATTGCTTGACTTGATGTCTCTGTGATATATTGGTGGATGCACAGAAGAATGGAGGTATGCTATTGCACGAGAAGTTTCGGCTGCAATGGTGAGTCTTGTCGTCCATGGAAGGCCATTTCCACGCTCTCTCTGAAGATGTTGAGAGAGAGTTCCATTGGGCATAAACTCATAGACAAGGATCTGTTGGCCTTCTTCAATACAGCAGCCAAGCAAGCGGACTAGATTCGGGTGGCTCACCGAGGAGAGTAGTTTTATCTCATTCATGACCTGGTCAATGCTATTGTGGTCTCTATATTTGATCCTTTTTACAGCAACCCACTCATCCTCATGAACCCTTCCTGCATAGACTGTACCAAAGGCTCCAGTTCCCAGCCTTTGTTTCTCGGAGAAGCCATTAGTGGCTCTTTCTATTTCTTTGTAGGGATATAAAGTAACACTGGAATTTCCAGCAGCCTCACTTAGAAGCCGCTTTGCACTCATCTGACCTTTCAGACACATTGAGCGGCGTCGGATGCAGTAACAGAGAAGGGTCAGGACAGCCATTAGAAAAGCTCCAACAAAAACACCTGAGATTGTAACTGTGTTAGAACCATAGATAATCCTATTGCTGTGTTTTTCTTAATGAAATGGGATATACCATCTGATGCATCAGCCATATTGTTTACATTTAAATGAAGTAGGGTATAGTTTACCTGCAATTAGAGCAGGGACGACTTTGCCTCTGCCACATCGACCAGTAATGTATGTTGAAGGATTGCAATGGTGAGAAACTGTAAAAAATGCCAAAGCACCCAGCAAAACAAATGAATAAAATAATCAAACTTATCCAGCTTGACAAATAATGAGATGAACAGAAAAAAAAATAATAATAAAATAAAATAGTGATAAGTGCTCTCTCTCTCTCTCTCTCACCAGGTCTTACCACCTCGATGACTTTTTAATTTTACTCTAAAGCAATGTTCCATGGTATCTATCTCTCTTTGACTTGTATATCATCAGAAGCCTAGAGACTAGGAACCGCATTTTTAAACTCTAAATAGGCAACATTTATGGCGGATATTATGAGCTATAGTTGTAAACAACCCACATAAAAATTCATGGACGATGCATTCTCTCTTTGACCAATTCTGCTGATCATTCAGACAATTTGAAAAATATAACATTGTTGGCATCACAATCCTCCCTTTAAATATTATTATGGGCACATGGCATTCTGTTTTCCCACCTACATGAATTTTCTGACTTTCACACTAAAATCATATTCATCTCAAGCCACCAATATGGCACATAGCCAAACTTTTCAGAAATGTACAGAATTGACTTTCCTATTTATTAACAATATTTTAAAGGCGTCTCAAAAGAAAAAAAGATATATTTTAAAGGGAATGAAAAAATGAATTCAAAGGAAAAAATTGTAATTTTGAAATATATAATTAAACAAAATGAAAAACAGAGAAAGAGAGGAAAAAGGAAAAGCCGAATAAGCAGCCTTTGGTTATTCTTTCTACCCATTTGGAGCTATTTGATTTTTCAGGAAAAAAAAAAAAAATCCTATTTCTAATTCTAGATAGGTGCTACAGTTTTCAACCACCATTTTCGCCACCGTCAGACAAATCAAATGTAGAAGGAAGTAGGCAAGTGAATTCCGTTCCCCACGACAAGAAAGAGTAGCATTGACCAGAAGGGATTAGGTGTCGACCTCTAATTGGTTAACATATGCCATTTTTTGTCGTTTATTTTCCCAGTTTATCCCTGGCGACTGGCGATAGGTATATTAGGCTAACCACTAAAAAATTAGAAATAAACAAGAAGTAAGAACCCAATGCGTTGAATATTCAAATAACTCATACTTAATTTCTATTTTAATAAAATAAATTGTATGTGGCCACCGAGTTGACTCTACGACTTACCTTTCCGGCAGCCGTTGTCGGCGTCGTCGTAAGCATTTCCTTCAAACCCTTCTATGCACTGGCAACGAAATCCTAGGAGGCCCGAGCTAGTAATGTTCGTGCGTTTGGCATTTGTTGAGCATCGTACGGAAGCCAAGGGTGGAAGCCACCACTCTAACTCAATGACCCCGAGCTCCACCTCGAACTCCAACAAAGAGGCCGATTTTGATGTAGAATTAACGAATAAAGAGGAAAAAAGGGACTGGCACTTATTTAAAGAGGGCAGAAATCCATTTTGTTCGGTTTTGGTGAAGCAGCTGAGATTATTGCTCTTAAAACTGCAGTTCGGCAGATGCTGGCTCAAATTGGCAGGTATTTGGCATGGGATAGGTTGTTCAGTACAATTCAAGATGAGACTGTTGCGGCGAGTGGGCATGTAGTTTTTGCCGTACAGTTCTGAAATTGAATTGATAGAGATGCTGCACTCTGCAGGAAGTTTGATGAGGATGCTCCTTTCAGTAATGTTCCGGACCTGGAATGTGCCGATTTGAGTCTCGCCATTTTTGCTGCAATTCAATTTGATTGGGCTCGAGCTTGAGAATCCAAACGGATGGCGTACAAATTCAGCCGAATTCCCGGTTTCGCAGGACGTTAACTTCTCGGCGATTGTTAAAAAGGCCGAGAAAATTGCGATTATAACGATCAAAAAGCTTCGGTGCAAAGTCATAGTTGACTGCAACTTACTCCAACTGAATGAGAAACAAACAGAATCATCCCCTGCCTGCAAAAGAAGATTTATCTTCAAAACTAAGCCAAAACAATCAAATACCTAGTCTCGGACAGGAAACGATCAGCAGAATTAGAACAGAAACTACACAAATTCAGAAAGGTTTTCAAGTGTGAACAAAGCAAAGAACCGTCTCCTCAAAATCGATTTGTCTCGAGGAGTTCGTAAATAACCTAGAAATTTCAAAACTCCAAAATTAAATGAAGAATTTAAAGCAGGACTGCGATGCCGTTGGCAAGCCATCTATCCTAATAAATGCTCTCAGATGGAAGCAAATATCAATCAAAGACGAAAAAGAACGAACAGTTTCTACGGTCATAGTATTAATGAATTGAAAACTCTACCTCTGACCTCGCTCTTCAATGGCAGTAAATGCTCTGTTAATCACACCTGGACGCTGGTTAGAGACGAGGTCGACACGATCATTCAAGTCGATTTCAGAGGCAAATTTATAGATTAGGTTTAAATCGAAGAGAAATTTGAATCCCAAAATCGTTCTCAAGAACGACCTGAATCGCAAGGCTTCTTGATTTTGATGGAAAACGGAAAGGGAAAGCTGAGGAGAAGAGAGAACGAACCGTGAAAAATTCACAGAGAGCTTCTTCTTCTTTTGAACGTCTTGACGAAGGCTTTTTTTTTTATAATATGACCAACGTACCCTTTATCATTTTAATACTCTCTCTCTCTCCCCACTCACACGACTGAACGACAATTACGAAAGTAGCCTTCATATTTTGAATATTTCTTATATGCATTCTTTATTATTATTAATTTATTTTCCTATTACATCCATTCTTTTTTGTTGTTATATTATATTAGAAATTTAGTTGAGGAGGAAGTTAGAACTTAGTCCTTGTATGATTTAAAATTAGAATTTCTACTATATGATTTTATAAAATCTCATTAAATAGTTTCTATCGTTATAAGTGAATTGAGTACATGGTAAGATAGAGACAAAGTTCTATGAAATTATAATGGATTGACTATGATTTTTAATGAAGTTTTATTAAATCATATGAACAAAATTCTAACTTACATCAAATTTATAGTTTAACTCTTTTTTTTTAGGGAGAAAGATATGTCATCAATTTTTTTTCTTTTTCTTTTTTGGCAATTAAATCTGCTAACAGATTCATTTAAATGCAACCATTACCATGTCACAAAATTAAATGAGGGCTCTTGAAATCCAAAGAATTTGAGTAAATTGTAAAAATTACAATATGTTGCATTTTAACAATCACACACTCAAATTTTCCATTCAGGTTATTACCCTTTAAAAATATAAGATTATTGCCATAGCTGAGTATAGCTCCGATGTAATTGACATATATCTTCGACCCAGAGGTCAGAAAGTTAGTGATTAGGTATAATTTCAACAATTTGACTACAATCGTATTTAATCCTAACAACCCTTTATAACTCGAGATTAGTTGCAACTAACAAAGTTATATTGTTTTGATTACAACAATTTCATAAGTTTGAGATATTTACTCCTACGAAAAAGTTTGTAGTGAGATTATAACAACAATTCTAATTGGGGGCTAGTTTTTGTATTGTCCATGTCCATAATCAATTATATGAACTACCTTCTTGAAATATATAAACAATCACAAACTTAATTCCGCCAACCTAAACACATAGTTTAATAATCAATGAAAATACTACTTAGATACAGATCCTCATTTCTCTGGTTCGAATCATTATATTCTAAAGAAAACCTCGTAATTTAAAAACTATATTATTAATAATATTTTAAGTTAAATGTCAATACTAAAAAATTGATGAGACTGTTAAGGATCATTTTGAGCCCTTCCGAATCACACAGAAACCATGAGGACAACACAACACTGAACCATAAGCGCAACGGGGGGTTTGACCCCCGAAAGAGGGGTGGACTGAGGGAGTCGGGCCAAGGCCGGAAGGATCGGGCCTTGGCCCGATCCCACTAACATATGGTCAACCTCGGCTTATAGCCGAGGTTGACCCTCGACCCACTGATGTGGGTCAGGTCGGTCTACCTTCCCTTACGCCCCATGCACCGATTTGACCCGTTTTTAGCTCTCGAATGGCCCCGAAAGTAAGAAGAAACCCTATCAGACGGGGCAGGTATAAATTCCCTCTTTTCGCACCTGAAAAGAGGTTCGACAATTTGATACAGAAATACTTTTACTGTTTATCTGACTTAATCATCGGAGTGCAAGTGGCCTACACCACATCGGTGTGCAGCGACTTAGTGGTTTTGCAGGTCACGTCTTCCCTATCTTCAACAAATTCACTGTTGGTGTCACATGAAGGTCAAGTGAGTTGTTTGGCCGGATTTTGTCACATGAAGGTCAAGTGAGTTGTTTGGCCGGATTTTGCCATCAACGGAGACTATGAACCAATGAGGACCACCATAATGCTTAAATTATGCCTTGTAAAAGAAAACTTAATTTCAGTGTTATCCACACGGAGACTTTGATGCTTGTGGTTTTAAAAAATAAACGAATTAAAGGATTGCAGTGCTCTGCCTTTCTTTCTCATCTAAAGGTTACTTTTTCAACCTATTCTCTCTACATTGTCAACATATATTTAATTTGGTTGTCGTTTCATCTTATATAGAACTCGCTCAAAAGACCAACCAATTTCAAATGGTAAAAAATGAATTCACAAAATGAAATGGGATTATCGGTACCCGATTAATATATTTGGTTTTTGAAAATTAAGCTTATAAACACTATTTCTATCTTTCTTAGTTTCTTTATATTCAATTTTGATTCATTTGGATCATTGTACTTTCAAAACATTCATTTCAATCTCTATAATTTCAAATTTTGTTTATTTTGATCTATTATACTTCAAAATGATTACAAGGTGACAATTTTATCTCTATTTGTAAAATTTTAATTTGGTGTCTAATGAAATTGAAAATTAATAAACCTTACAAATTTCAAGAGAGCAAATTAAAATTTATTTTCATAAAATTGTGTTAATATTCTTCTCTCTGTCTCTCTTTTAAAAAATTTCTCTCTCCTCCATATCCATATCCATACTATTAAAAGAAGGGAACATCTTTCTCCCATGGAGGGTGCGGCCCCTTTACCAAGAAGGATATATTTCTCCCGATCCAAAAAGAAAACGTAAAAAAAAAAAGAGAAGAAAATAATAATTTCTTTTTTTGAAAACAAGAAGATAATAATAATAATAATAATAATTCTCTGCATAAATAAATATCAAAAGGTAAACAAGAAAGTAATGGAAAACTTTATACGCGCTGATTAGATCGCGGCTAAATTCTTGTGTCTTGGGAGAGAATAGTTCATATACACATTTCAGGTGCCCAAAACTAAAAGTAGAAGCTGCTGTCTTTAAAAACAGCTTTTTATTTTTTTAAGAACAATAATTCATAAAAAGCATATGTCCGGATACTTGTTTTTTCATAAATAATTTTTTTCTTTTAATTGGTTTTTATGAATAACTTTTTTTAACAAAATAATTTTTCTTCCTGCAAAAAAAAAATAAATAAATAAATAAAAATTAAAACAAAGTATAGTAAGGTCAATTTTTTTTTACCTTTTTTTTAAAAAAAAAAAAAATGAACTCAATGTCTATCTTTAGTCATGGAATTCTGTATAAAGGAAAAAAGAGTCGTGGAATTCTATTCTTTTTTTTAAGTTCAAATTCTATAAAGTAACTATCTTAATCGTTTAAAATTTCGAAATTGGTATATTTGGTTCTTAAACTTTCAAAACTATTTATTTATAATTGTTATGTAATCTAATATCCACCCCAATTAACATGTCCCTCTAATGAACACTCACATTATCACATTAATATACACCTTATAAATTACTCTATTCATCTATTAACATGCAACAAAATAACAATGAGAACTAAAATATTAATTATTTTTTAAGTTTAAAGACAAAATAAATAGTTTGAAACTATAGAAACCAAAATATAATAAATCTAAAATTTTAATGACCAAAATAAATATAACCTGAATTGAAATAGTTATAGATATTTAGATTTCAAGTTGAAAAATTGCCATAATTTTAAAAGTTTGCTGATCATGGAGAGACTTGAACTTAATTTTAATATTTATCAAAGTTAACAATCATAACTGATTTCAAATCAATTCATAAGAAAAATAAGGCGATTTCAAATCATGTTGTTACCTAACAAATTTTCCAACTAAAATTTTTGGATCTCACAAGAATTTCATAGAATTTAAAGCTAAATTACTTATTTAATTTTGTCATATTTTGATTATTTTCAATCAATAAACTAAAATTAAAAGTTTCTATTAGTAAATTTTTTATATTCTTTTCTTCTTTTTTACTATTTAAACACAAAATTTCAAATACATTATTCTAAATCTTTCTCCATTCATATAAGATTAAAAAATAAATAAATATTTTATTTAAAAAATAATAAATAAATAAATAAATTCATTGCTGAAATTGAATTTCAAATGATTTAAAATAATTTGTTTGAACTTTTTTAGTTCCAAATGAAAGGTTAAAAGAGATTAAAGAAAAAAAAAAGTCTACGAAATTTAGGTTAAATTATAAAAAATACCCCTAACTATGGGGTTTGTTTAAAAAATGTTCATCAACTTTGAAAAGTTTCAAAAATACCCTTGAACTTTGAAAAATGTTTCAAAAACACCCTTGCCGTTAATTTTTGGATGGAAACCGTTAAAATTTACTGTGAGAGGAAGAAAAAAGAAGAAGCATTTTTCAATAAGGGTATTTTTTTAATTTTTTTTTTTTAAAGTTCAAGGATATTTTTGAAACTGAAACTTTAACAGTTTCTATCCAAAAATTAACGGCAAGAGTATTTTTGAAACATTATTCAAAGTTCTGGAGTATTTTTGAAACAAATTCTATAGTTGAGAGGTATTTTTTGTAATTTAGCCCGAAATTTAGAAGCCGCGGCAAAAGAGGAGGAGATTTTGGGTGGGAATTGCAAATTGCATGGAGTGAGAAAGTAAGTGGACGAAAATGCCCTGGTGGACGCGGAAATGAAATAGAGAAAGTCAACGAGAAAAATTATAAAGAAATTGACCAAAAAAAGTCAACAAAGTACTTTTGTGGACAGCATCTTGCGCCCACCACCTTTGCTATTCATCCATCATCCATCTTTCTGCGATGCGAATCACCATGTTTTTTTTTTTTTTTTTTTTTTTCCACACAACCTTTTGATTTCTTTCCTTTTCCTTTATTTTCAATTTATTCTTTACTTTAATCTCTAATTTTTTATAATTTTGTTTAACTTTAAAAGGTTTGATTTTAAAAAAATTTAAAAATGCATTTCCACCGATCATTTTTATTTATTCTATTATGTTTGATCATATCGTCAACTATTGTTTATATATATATTTTTATTATTTTTGTATCACTGAATGTTCATACTAGTTAATGCACTCCTCAAATGATCTCACGAGACAATTGATGTTTGGTTGTCAAGAAGATTCGAAAGATGTTTTATATTGTTTGCACTATTATAAAAATATTGATGTGACATGTTGATCAAACTAATAAATGATGATATGATATAGAAGAGAATATGTCAGCCATATAAAATAGGGCTTAGCAAGCCAAAAAATATAATAATACAAGTGGTTGAATATATTTTAAATAGAATCTCTTGATTTGTTTGTCCATATTTTTTATCGTATTAACTCACCGCTTTGTGTCAACTATTTTTATGTTGTGTCAAATTATTACTAATCAATTTAATAAGTGTGGCACATCAGGATTTTAAAAAAGGTACAACTACAAGTGCTTAATAGAATAAAAATTGAAATTTTAGAGACATAATTTAATAAAATGATTTACTAAATAAACAAAAATATCAAAGTTAGGGCCAGAAGATAAAAGTCATTTCATTAACTTTACATGAACAAGCCATCCAAATATACTTTTTAACTTTTATATGTAAATCTTTTGAAACTCTTTTAAAATTACTTCCCACAAACGTCTTTAATTTTTCTATTTCATCTTCTAAAAGGCATCTTATTGCTACTGTTTTCCCAATTAGGAATCAACTGAGTGACTAAATATCCATTCTCAAGCAAATATTACATCATTCTTATTGTATAGTTTTGTCCGTCTATACAAAATCATCGTCAATCATTCTGATCTCTGATTGAAGGGGGATGATGGAGATAGCAAGCTTCTAAAGTAGACTAACCAACCACAGGCCAGGGCGATTAACGAGGATTGGATCCAGTTAGGAAAAGACTACCACGTCCAATTGATTGAGTATCTAATTTACATCTATATTCGAAAAAAAAAAACTATAATTTTAGCCCTAATTTTTATGATGATATATAACAAAGTGTATATCTAATTTACATCTATATGTATACATATTTTAAAAAAACTATATATAGTCATGTGGTAGTGGAGATTCGAAAATGTCTTACCTTTTGGTCGCACATAAACACTATATTAACAAGTTAGTTGAATTATGTTTAAGTTGATTCACAACAGCCAACTGAATTATGTTGATAAAAGACATAATAACTACGACAAAATGTTGGAAGGTTGAACTTCCACTCCACATTAAATTTTACGATAATTATTAAGTGTAAGGATATCCATGAAATTTTGATCAATTTGAGGATCAAATTGAAATTAGGCATATATTATAGACAAAAGTAAATTCTAGCCATTGACATGTCCACACAAGACCGGTAAGAAATGTAGTTCTATCCCTGTCTCGAAGGATAAGGACACCAAATATTTGTTTATTTATTATTTACTTCTTGTTTTTTGTGATTGAGATAAAAATCATATCAACAACAAGATAATTGGTTCAACGATCTAAGTCAATATTATAATATTCAGGACTGGCATTAATGAACTTTGAATACTAGTTCGAGAAAAAAAAAATCAATTTTGATTCTAAATTTGTCGAATTGTATCAATTTTTAACTTTCAATTTCATTAAATTATACTTCAAACTATTGCAATCTTAACCTTAAACTATAAAAAATGTTGCAATTTTAACCATCAAATAAAAGTTTCCACTTACACGTTCAATGAATTATAAACTATATGTACGATGATATGAAATTGATAAAATTTTAGAGAAAAACGACATTCAAGCTAGTCTTTTTTTTTTTTTTTTTTTTTGAGTTTATGAATTTTTGCAATGTTATTCAATGGTTAATTTGTACCTTGATTATAAACTTATATTTGTGCAAAGCTTTATTTTATTGCAATTAATGAGTTTATGAAGATTTTTAAACTAATTTTTGTTGAACAAATTAGTGGGTGAATTAGCGGAAATTGAATCAAAGGTTAAAATTGCAACAATTTTATTTAAGTTTAGAGTTCATGGAATGAAATTGAAAATTTAAGGTCCAAATTGATACAACTTAAAAAGTGTAGGGTCAATTTTTTTTTTCCCCTTTTCTAACTAGTTTACAAAAACTATAACAAAATATTGATAAATAAATTTAACAAAAGGATAAAAATTTGAAATTAAAATAATTTAAAATCTCTTTATTTTAGAAGACATGTGAAGATTTTGGAGGTTTATTTTGTCGATTGAAACAAAATTCAACCCGTCATTAACAAGTATATTAATAAAACAATAATTTGAAAGAATTAAAAAAAAAAATAAGATCTCAAAAAATTATAATAAAATGAAATTGAATGATACATAAATTTTTTGTTTAAAAAAATTTACAGACTTTTTTTAATTGAAAGGCTTGATTAATTTTTTTTTAATACATTATGTAGCAAAATTTGAGAATTTTAAAGATTAAGGACTAAAAAAGAGATACCTAGAAGTTTTTCCATATTTAGCCCAATTAAAATGATTAAGGGTAAATTACCATTACCAAGTAATCATTATTCGAGGCTCATATAATAATTTCTCCCAGAAAAGGAAAAAAAAACAATTAAATGATTGTAAATGTAATATTAGAGAAGGTTAAGATAAGGGTATGAATGTAAATTTGGATGAAAATACGAAAGTTGAAAGAGTCGTTCTCATGCAAAACACGGCGCGGATAACAGCTGCGGAAGTCTTCACTCTTCCGCCGTATCTAAGAAGCGGAAAATGTGATTGGACAAAAATGCCCCCAGAGCCAAAATTATTGACCGGATTATTCCCCAAACTTTGACTTTTCATGAAGGAAAGGATAAGAATGTTTGAACACACCATTTCAATCCACATGCATCTAAACTATAAATCAAACCAAAGTTTCCATTTTTCAACTTTGATAAAATATAATATTAATATATATTCTTTTTTTAAAAAAGTATTTTGTTCAGAGAGGAATTTATAATCTGACATCCATATATATTTGAAAATATTGCAATTTGTATATGTATATGGTATGAGTACAATATTCTTGGGGTGGAGCTAAAATGAAATGGGAGGGTAACTTCCCTTTGATTTGTATTATAATTTATAGGTATATATATAAGTTAGGAATGTAAAATTTTGTATCTTCCTAAGAAAATTTCTAGCTTTATCGGGACCACCCTCCTTTATTTGTGATAAAGACAATTATTTTATATTTTGTTAGAAATTTGGTAAGGTTATTATTAAAGACCTCAAGAATTTTCCATCTACAAGTTGAGACAAATCAGAGTCAAATAAACAAAAGAGATAAGATAGGATAGGAATTGACACTATAGATTTATACTAGTTTGCCCTAGATAACTACAAGAAAGAAGAACTTCCAGTGTTTCGTCGCAAAGAGCTTGTGTGACGAATCCTTGCTTTTCATTGCATACAGCTTGCAACTAAATCAGTAGTTTTCGTCGCATGCTCCGTGTGACGCTTTTCCTCATTTCGTCGAAAGGTGCGACAAATTGTTATTTTCGTCGCACGTTGTGACGAATTCTTACAAATCGACATTGAAGTTAGCTTGCGACTATGCTTTAACAAAACGCTTTTTGTGACAATAATTTTTTTTCGACTTTGAAGACTCTGTGTTGAAATTGTACTTTTAGCGACGAATTTTTTTCGTCGCTAAAGGTGAGATTTCTTGTAGTGAACTTACGACTACATCCAATTTTTACCATCAAAGGCCACTAAAATATTATGAAGATTACAATGAACGCTCTCAAATGCTCCAGTATGATTCTTATTATTTTCACTTTAATCAAAATGTTCATAATCACTCTTCAAAGCTCTCTCTACATATATATCACAATAATGACTAACTAAATTCTCTAGCATATATCTCACTCTTCGTTAGTCATCACAATTTTCTTATTATTTTCACTTTAATCAAAATGTTCATAATCACTCTTTAAAGTACATAAGACCATACATATAGGAAACGAAAAAATTAAAGTAAGCTGGCAACTAGGGTTTTCAAAGGAAAAATCATGTTTTAACTTCATGGTGCTATGTAAAATACCTTCCACTTCAAGTAGTAGGGTCATTGCTTTGTAGGACAATGCCATGATACACCATGAGAGAAGTAACTCCACTACATGACGACTAGTGCCATGGTGCCTTTATAGTAGCGTCCTGATGTCGTGGATGACACCTAGAGCATTACCTTTTCGTGGCATCTTGGTTTTGTGTTTTGTTGTAACACTTTTTTACTCCATTTCTTTATTTCCTTCTATATGTGCTTCGAAACATTCTTGATGTGTTTACACTCTACAAAGCCCAACATGCTTTGTCGGATTATTATACATGACAACTAATGTAGGACTAATGTATCATTTCACACTGAAATAAATAAAATAAATATATAAAGACAGTCTCTACTTAATTATTGATCAAAGAAAATTGTCAATAAACGAAGAACAATGTATTGTAGTAATAATACTTCTATTGTGAATCTCATCTTTAAGGGGGTATTTGGGGCACTGAATAGGTTATAATAACCCCCTTATTATAACCTATTCAGTGTTTGGGGCATCAACAAAAATAAATGGTGAGGTGGGTTATTTTTACCCCCGATTATTTTATCCATTCTCTACAGTAACCATCATTCAACCCACCCGATTATTCTATCCATTTTCTACAGTAACTCTCTCCTCTCTTCTTCTATGCGACTCCTTGACTTTTCCGACGACCGTCGGCCGCCGTCAGCCGGCGAAGTTTCCGGCGAATTTTCCGACGACCGCTGACAACTTTTCCGGCGATCGCCGACAACTTTTCCGGCCACCGATTTTTTTTTTTTTTCATATTTCTTCTTATTTTCATTTTGAAAAATATAAAAAATGAAAATAAAGAAAAAAAAAAAACAAAAACATCGAAGGTTGCCGGAAAAGGGGCAATTGAGACTTTTGGACCCCTTTGATTTTTTATTTGTAAAAAGGGACCCCTTTTTTAAAATCTCTTATTTTGGGAACTTTAATGATGTCAGCAAAGGTGTAAAAAGTCCATTATAGCCTCTCTTCAATTTTCAAAATAGGAAAATTAGTTTTCTCACCAACCACATTAAATTTTCTACCAATTCATCCATATATAATATATTCTTAATTGATTTTTTTTAATAAATTTTAAGTATAATAAAAAAACTTTTAATTATTCAAAACATTAAAAAAAAAATAAAATAAATAAGAAAGAAAGCTAACAGAATTCTGCCGCTTACTTTTTTTTTTTTTTAATAAAACTTCAATAAAACAACTCATGCTTAAAATTTATTTTTTAAAAAAAGATAAGAAAGAAAGAAAGTTTTGAATAAAACTTCAATAAAACAACTCATGCTTAAAAAAGATAAGAAAGAAAGCTAACAGAATTTTGCGGCTTACTTAAAAAACGATTTTCTACCAAAATGATGAAGCCTGGTCCGGCCGAATTTTGGCCGGGAATGCATGAATCCCGGCCGGGATTCATTATTTTCGGCCGGGATTCATTAATTTGGTCGGATTTGCATGATTTCTGGCCAAAATTCGATCTGGAAAACATGAATCTCGGCCATTTCCGATCGGGATTCATTAATTTTGGCCGAATTTAGTCCGTGGTTGCATGATTATTTGTCAAAATCCGATTGGGATTCATTAAATTCTTGGGCAATCGAATTATGTCAAGCATGAGAGGGAGAAGAAGAGAAAAAGACCTTTGAGAGCGTGAGAGGGGGTGAGAAAAGGGCAAAATGGTATTTTCACAGTCTAAGGAGTCCCCAAATAAGAGGTTTTAAAAAATGGCCCATTTTTACAAATGAAATATCAAAGGGGCCCATAAAGCCCAATTGCCCCCGAAAAAGTCGTTGACAACATTGAAGGTTAACCAACTTAAAAAAAACTAATATGATTTTTGAACTAAACATTTACAATTTTTATTTTGGGAATACTAAAAGTTAACTAATATGATTTTTCTATACCAAATCCTAAACTTTTTTGTTTTGTAAAAAAAAAAAACATATCATAAAAAAAAAAACTAGAAAAAGAAAACAGTCAGTTTGAACATTTGATTCAGAACTCCATGTTAAAACAGATCAGCACTCCAAACACAGACTATTTTATCCTAGACTAAAATAATCTGTATCCCAAACACAGATTATTTTATCCCAGACTAAAATAATCTGCACCCCAAACACAGATTATTTTATCCCAGACTATAATAATCTGCACCCCAAACACAGACTATTATAACCGCCAGACTATTATAACCCCCAGATTATTATAACCACCAGAAATTATAACCAATTCAGCGCCCTACCAAAGGCTTTTGAAAGAAGTGAGATTGTTATTATTCTATTTTTATCATCTTTCCATTTTGTAGTTTCTACCTTTTATTTTTTTCAAGCTTCATGCCCCTTATTTTTATTAAGTAGAGTGGTGTTTTAAGATAAAGCCGAATCATTACAATTTTTGAATTAGGTGAAATATAATGGAACTAGTACAACGAATTTCTTTACCAAAATACTGGATTTAGTTCTTGTAACTTAGCCTACATCAGCATTATTCATAAATTTCTTATATTCAGGAAATTATTTTATTTTGACTAATATCTCTCTTTAATCTATTTTAATAATGAGCATACATAATCAACCCTCTTTAGAACAATTAATTATGGATGAACTAAAAATTAATGGATTAGAGGTGCGTTTTTCTTTTTTGAAAATGATTAGAGTTTATTCTGTTACCTAATAAAAATAAAAAATAAAATAAAATAAAGTTAAAAGGAACAAAAATTCCACCTTATTAAATGAGGTGATGAATTTTTGTCCATATAAGACATTAAATTGGTACCCACTTTCAAGGTAACGTTTTGTGTTCAAGTTGACTAACGATGTTAACAGTTCAATTAGACTATATTTTTATTTGGTTTTATTTTCGATGAAAAAAAGACGTCGCATTAATATATTAATTTGTATTAAAAATAGTAGATCCTCCGGGTTTTTTTGTAAAAGTAAAAAAGAAAAAGAAAAAAAATTAGAAAAAACGAATACTTTTAAAACTATTTCGGAAAAACATGTGTCGCGCCTCTTGAAGAGGCGCGACAGTTTGTCGTGTAGTGAGTCGATGGACGGCAAGAAGACGGAATACTATGGAACGAGGGTTGTGTTTGACGGCGTTGGGTCGCGCATCTTGAAAAGGCGCTACTCTTCTTGAAATATTTCAGTGACCGGTCATGTCAGGTCACTTCGTGAAGGAAATGTGAAATGAATTCTCAAACCTACTGTTTTTAATCTTTTTTTTCTTCAAGGGCCATGCATTGTTTTAAATAAAAGTTTTCTTCTTCCTCACTTTTTGTTTAGAAATGGAGGCTGAGAAGCATTTCAGCTACAATTTTTTTTTTTTAATATATAACCAGTTTTCATATTCCCACTAACAGGAATTTTAAAATTAAAGAGTGATTGTTTTTTTGAAACAAAAATTAAAACAAGAATTTCTTTCTTTCTTTTTTTTTTTTAACAACTTAGACAAGAATTTCAATCTTATAGAAACTTCAATTTTGATCCACATTCGTCGGCGGCTCATTTTAAAGCTCTCCCGCCATACTGGCTACTTTCTTCAACGTTTTTTTTTCTTCAGAAGATCGGTAATTTTTGTTACATTGTATTTTACGTCCATTATTTTTTTGTTTTAGCAGTTTTACTAATTTTGTTGTTTATATGAATTTTTGTTTTACGGGACAAACTCAACCAAAGAAATAAAAAAAGTTCTTAAAAATAATCCTTAATAAGATTCTCTTTTTTGTTATTTCTTATTAAAATAAACATGTAGCACTAGCACCAAAATTTTATTCTCATCTTTAATTTAGTCATTAAAATTTGTTTTTTTAATGTATATAATACACACATATATACTTGATAAATTAGTATAGATATCAAATTTAGAAGGTAAAGACAAAAATTAATAGTAAAATGATATGATTTATTTAGTTACTGATTAACATTAATGTATAATTAATAGTTCATAATATATATGAAGATAAAAAGTTTGAATATATATAATATATTAGAAATTGAAAAAAAAAATGAAACTTGTTTAATCAAGGGCAAAAAGAAGTTACCCTCACAACTTTCTTAAATTTAGAAAATGTGAAAATGTAAAAAATTATATTTAAAAGAATTGTAGAGAGTTATTTAAAAAAATTGCAAACTTTAAAATTTAAAAACATAATCATTACGTTATGATTAAGAATTTATAATAATCATTAAATTAAATAAAATAAATTTTAAAAATGGGTTGAAAACCGATGATTTGACACCCTATTTGTCCAAATAGTTTCACAAGTGCTTGTTTTTTCTAATTTTTTTCATTTTTTATGTTATGTTTCCAAAAAACCCAGATCCTCCATATATTTATTAGTGAAGAAAACAGCGATGGAGGAGAAAGTGACTTTTTTTTTTTTTTTTTTAAGCGTGAATTGAAAGTTGAGAAATAACAGATAGACTTTCCAAAAAGAAAATTACAGAACGAGAAAGGGCACATGAAATTGGAAAGATCCGTCACGTTCACGGATGTCTGCCCCTTTTAATTTCTTTTTATATTCTAAAATCTAAATGTAATTGCAAGACTTGATTAATTAATATTTAATGTCTTTCTTTGAACTCAAAAAATAAATAATAAAAATTAATGTTTTTTTTTTTTTTTTTTTTTTTTCCTGTGAGATTCGATGGAAATTGGATTGTCTATTTTGGGCTTTCTGTGGGCTGGTCGTCATGGCCCAATGGCCGCCTTTCAATTCAATCCTAAATGGGTAGACCTACGGGCTTGGGCTCAAAATCGACTAGGCCTAACCTAATAATGGGGGCAACAAGAAAAATGGCTAAAAATAAATAGGTGGCTTGAAAAATGGCTACACAAGTTTATAAATTAAATAGATGGCTAATTGATTTTATGATTAATAAATCCCTATTTGCAGAAGACAAAAATACCCCCAACAAACTGTCTAAGGTGTTCCTAACGTTTAAAATTAAAATCAGAGTTTATGAGAGAGAAAATACCCCTAAAAACTAGGAAAATTGAAATTCAAAAAATCCAAGCAACCAACCTACCTAAAAAAGTTAGAGAAATTCTAGGAAGCTTGAAATTCAAAAAATCCAAAAAACCAATCTACCTAAAAAAGTTAGAGAAATTCTAGGAAGCTTGAAATTCAAAAAATCCAAGGAACCAACCTAATTTGAAAATCTAGATGTGGCATCTTCTTAGTACTCAAGAACTGTTTTCTGGAAAAAACACACGGGACGAACTCAAGAATTGATACCTTTATTAGGGGGAAACATGTAAAATTCAACCCCTTCCAGCAGATGCGTCGATTGAAAAATCAGCCCTCTCAATCAGAAGATATACCCCCTGCAAAATGCGTTAAAAATGTCCCAAATTGGAAACAACTAAGAAAAATGAACTTAAATGCTGCAACGAATCACTTCCTACCTCCTACACCGCGCCGACGAATCACTTCCGCCGTGCCGACAAGCTTCTCCCGCCGCGTCGACGAGCCTTCTACGCAACCCGCAAGCTCCATTGAGTCTTCTTCTCCACAACGACTGTCACCAAAAAATTTAAAATAAGATAGGTAGATAACGACTTCATTTTCCTTATATTTGCAACAACCGTATACATAATCCCCCAATTTTAGGGATTCATTTTTTCCTTCCAATCCGCGATTATACTGCTCTATTGTAAGACGAAAAGCACGGGCGTGGGGAGGAAATGCATGGAGGCGGTTTTGGTGGAGGGTTTGTGTTGATTTGACTTAAATGTTGAACCCGCCAGAGTGGTATGTACTGATAAATACCATTTCATCGTTATTGCAACTTCTCTGGAAAAAGTGTGCTTGTGGTATACTCATATGTATGTGTGCATACATATTGGCATGTCTAATAGAAAAAATGTTTTGATTTGTCTGTACTATTATATACATCCATGGAATAGTCTGATGTGTCTACTTGTGTGTGTATACACTTAATCCCCCCTGTATTTGAGTTAATCACCCCCTGTATCGTGTATGTCTGGAATGCCCAATAAAAATACACTTTGTCTTTGTCTGTGTTGCTATTTGCAACCATAATACCCCCCGTACCATGTTCACCTGAATGCAAATACCTGATGAATGCCATAACTGATATCTGTCTATAATATTACATACATACGTGTTCCGCATGCATCCTGTGTGTATGCATACTTACCTCAGTCCCACCCCCCATATGAGTTATATATTCGCTGCAGTTTATATGCACCGTCATCTGTCTGTGTGTACCGCTACTTACGACTTTTATTGTTGTCCTTTTGTAACATAGATAATGAGGGGCAAAATGTAAGGGATAAAATCTTTTTTTACCGTTGGAAACACTGAAACCTAAGCCTAAAAAATAGGTAGATCTTTTTATACACTTTAACACAAACCGCCAACTGAACTCCCTATAAATCGGAATTCATCCATCCCGAAAAAAAGGGGGAGAAACTGAATGAAAACAAAAAAATCTGTTAATGGCGTTTTTCTATAGTCGTATATACTAGGGGTAAAAATGTCAAAAAAAATCTAGAAAACAGTTCCTGAAAATGCAGTAGCCACCCCTGCGAATTCTGAACATCTGTAGACAAAAAACAAGAAGACTTTTTTTTTTCTAGCTATTTAGCACAATTTCCCATTTCCAATTTCATTTTGACCCAAAAAAAAAATCAATTTCATTTACAAATGATTTTTTCATTTGAAAAATGGCTAATTGCTATTTTTAGTAGATTTTTTTTACAACGAATCGGACGAAAATGCCCCTAAACGAAATCTAAATCCAATGAACCGATAAATTCAAAACACAACGTAAATTTAGGAGAGAATCTAGTGTTTAACCTTAATTTAAGAGCCCATTGAAAATCAATCAAATTCAAATTTAACAAACATAACAAATAATATAACAAACATCAACCAATTAGCACAAATCAAGGGGGAGAGTTGTAGATTTTTGTTTTAAAAAAAAATCTGTTAACTCTTACATTAAGGGAGTGCACGCAAATCTGACCATTTTTCTATGGTCGCCCAATGGTGTTCGATCAACCTTGTTCGGATAGATGATGAAGGGAGAGAATTGATGCTGTAAAAATCTTCTGGAAAACCAAAAAACGTATATTTTTCGAAGAAAAGATGAAGAGGGAGACATTGCGCAGTGAAAATCGTATGGAAAATAGATTGTAGATGGAAGAGAGAGTGAATTGATCCTGTAACTATTAGTTCCTTGATTCATGGAATTAGAGGTTACAGATTTATTTAAAAAAAATAATCAGATACGGCTGCACAAATATAGGGGAGACGTGGGGATGACTGAAGGGTAAAAATGGTATTTGGTATCGTACGAAAATAGGTTAGAAAATCCGGTTTGACCATTTTTCATTAAAAAATCCAGTTTGACCATTTTTCAAAAGTACCCTATAATTTTTTGCCATTTCTAAGGATTTCCCTAATTATTTCTTTTAAGAAATTTAAAAATAATTTAGTTAGTGGAATATTTTTTTTTTAATAAAATAGAAGTTAAATCAATACTAAGCTTGAATTTATTAGTTTTGAATAAATGGCTCACATCTCAGTGAACTAATTTAATCATTTAATCATCAAAGTGAACATAATTCAACTGTAATTGACATATACTTATGATTAAAATGTTAGAGGTTCAAATCACTCTACCTTAATTAAAAAAAACACAAAAAACAGACTCACATCAACTAATGTTGTTAACTCAAAAAAAAAAAAAAAAAAACCTAATCATTTAACCCAGAAAATAGAAAAAAAACCCTCTACCTAACTCGATGAATGTTGCTAATATACACATTAATCACGAATCTAACACTGAAGGAACTTTTTCAAAATAATAATAATAATAATTGTAAAAAAAAAAATAATAAAATAATAAAGAGATTATCCAATGCTCAAAAAAAAAAAAAAAATGCAGATAAAATTTTAATACTAAATTATAAATTTAGTATTTAAGCTTTGAGATTTACATCTATTTAGATTTCGAATGTGTCTCTTTAAGACTTTAAACTTGTCCATAGTAAAACTTTATGCCGGTGAGCTATGCTCTTGTTGACAAACTTGTCTAATTGATCTTAAATATATTAAACACAATTAAAAGTTTAGATTCTTCTTTTTCAAAAAAAAAAAAAAAAAAGATTCTTATTACACATCAAATGCAATTTTGTATGTAATAAAATTTTGAATATGTTGCGGGTATTAAAGTGGAAAGTTGAAAGACTATTAGGGGCCGTTTGGTGCGCCGGAATTGGATGGGTTTGGAATGGAATGGAATGGAATCTGATGCTCATGAGAATATTTTGCTGGAATCATGATTCCCATGCCTATGTTTGGTGCATTGGATTTGGGTTGGAATGAATGGAGAGAGAAATAGTGGGACCCACCAAAATTATAAGGAAAATAGAAAAAAAAATGGTGGGTCCCATCAAAATTATGAAGAAAAATGGAAAGAAAAATAGTGGGACCCACCAAAATATGGTTAAAATATAAAAAGAAATGGTGGGTCCCATCAAAATTATGAAGAAAAATGGAGAGAGAAATAGTGGAACCCACAAAAATGTGGGAATGGGTTGGAATCACATGCCCACCATTTCATTCCAAACCCACACTATTCCCGGGCAACCAAACATGGGCATCCCTTTCCAATGCATTCCAATCTATTCCAAACCCGTGGGCCAAACGGCCCCTTAGGAAGTAAACTCGTAATTGAACTATAATTCAAGAACTATCAAAAGAGTGTTAATTGAACTAAAAAAATATTGAAAAAAAGATCAAATTTGAACTTTGATCATAAAAATCATAGGTTGGAAATGTATTCAACATTTTCATTTACATCGGAGGAGAACTGAGCATCAAACGATTCAACAATTTTGATCCATTTGTTCAAATCCAGCCTTCATTCCATCACTCGAAAACATAAACCTCTCTGAAATTCATTCGAGATCAAGTGGAACAGAGGCCAGAATCTCATCCCCCAAAAACGCGATTCAAAATCCGCTTCTCCTCTCAACGCCTTCAAATCGCAGCAACAACGAATCTTCAATTAACCTAAACCTAGGGAGCGGAAAAAACATCGTGCTGCTGCAGCCACAACCTCTCGGCCTCGTCGGCCGCCGCATTTGCAGCCTCAGAGCCACCGCCACCGCCGCCGCCGACAAGTCCTTCGAAAGTCCCTTTCACTTTTTTCAATCGCCTATAGAAACGAATGCGGCGCAGAACCACGTCTCTGTCCATTTTGCCGGCGGATTTCAAGAGCAGGCGGCTGGAAACGACGGCGTTGTTGCTTTGGCCTTGTGAGAGTGCATCGTTGCCGTTGAGATTCGATTTGTTGGGATTCTCAGACTGTGAGAAAGACGGTGGAGCTTTGGAAATCATGAAAGCCATTTTTGATGATATTGTTGTTGTTGTTGAAGAGAGAGCTCAATAAAAGAAATTGTATATAAAAAATGTGTAGTGTGAGAAGAAGAGAAGAGAATGATGTGGGCATTTTAATGGATTTTGAGGACACGAAACGCAAATGGTTTTCTGTGGGTTTCCAGTCTCCCGGGTTTTACAAAATCAGTGGGTTTTGGTTTTTTTGTTACTTACCTAACTTATTGCATGTTTTCCCAAAAGTTTTTAGTACCATCCTACTAGTATAAAAACTTTCATCAATTTAAACTCTCTTACCTAACTGCGTCGGTAGTGACGGTCTCTCTCAACGCGACGCCCACGACTCTCTCGACGTCGTAAATAACAACATTGGAAGGGTTTCTTTCTCGCGACGCCGTTACTTAACAGCGTCGCGGGAAATTTTTCTGCCGACGCCGTAAATTACGCCATCGGCAGCCTTTTTAAAGCGTCAGGAGAAAGATCGTCGTAAAAAATCATTATTCTTGTAGTGAATTAAACTTTGATAAGTGTTGTAATCTTCGATTTGAACTTTGAGAAGTATTGCAATTTTTACTCTAAATATATTTTGTGTTTGAAGAATTGTTGAAAAAGATAATATTATATGCATCTCATGAATTATGTAACATATATTTGATACGAAATCGATAGTATTAAAACAAAAACGGTATACGAGTTGGGTTCTTTTGTAAGTTACATGCATAGTTTGATTTTCCTTCTATGAGTGAATTTTTGGAGTTTTATTTATTATTATTATTAATTTTCTTTTGTCTTTGTTTTGAGTGAAGTGCAAATTGAATAATTGCAATGTTTGTGTAATTTAATGAAATTAAAAGCTTATGGTGAAAATTACTACAAGTTAACAATTTTAAAAGTAAAAATTGATTTCTTTATGTGTTTTTTCTATACCACTTCCATTCAATATTTACCAAGTTAAGCAACATCTAAAAATGTATAGAGTCTATGAATTAAAGTAAATATATCATTTAATATCCCAACCCAATTAGTCCATTTGTATCATAATAGTACTGTAATTTTTTTTTTCCTCTCTTTCTTTTGGATTGATCTCATGGACTTCGCACCATTCTTAAATATTGTTGATATGCCAAATGATAAAGGATAGTATGAAAATTTCTTCGCACCACCATAGTACTAAATAAAAAATTTCCCATATTTTTATCTTCCATGGTAGTTAAAAGAACTTTAGAGGAAATATTCCAATACTTTGGAAACTTTCATTTTGGTTAATTTACTTTCCAACCATTTATTTTTTTAGTCATTGTATTTCATGTCTATTTTTGTTTATTTACTTTCTTTCTTAGCAATTTCAACACACCATTATATTCAAAAACCAAAATAAAACAAGATTTGAAGTTCATAAACAAAAGTTTAAAGTAGAAAGACCATAACGAATGTTTTGAAATACATAAACTAGAATATAGAAAAATAAGTTATATAAAAAAAAGTATATATAGAATTTAAACCAAAATTATTTTATTATATTGGTCTTTTATGCATGTATATATATTTCAGCGGATAATACTGAAATTTTCTGGATTTTTGTTTGCTGACAAAGGGATTATCTACTTGGCTAATGCGACAATGGAGATGGAAGGGATCAGATCGATAAAACGTATCTTTAAAATTATATCTATTTCAAATATTAAAATTATATACCCTTTAATTAATTATGAAGGACGATGTTTACAATTGCCAACAAGGGATTATCTAATCTTCAAAAAGATGAAATTTTATTCATCGACTCGAGTCCTTTTAATTAATTATGAAGGACGATATTTACAAGCAAATTTGAACTTGAATGAAGAAAAGTCCATCCGACAGGTTTCATTTCATCCATAGATTTGTTTATTTATCAAATTTACGAATGTGAGCAAATATTCCATTAGTTGAAATTATATAAAAAATAATATAAATAGATTGGAATTTGGATACATCCTTCTATTTAATAGACTTAGTTTTATACTGTGCTAAAATAATGATGGAATGGGGGGCATTTTGGCTGTAGATACCACCCGAAAAAGTGCAACATATAGTAGGATTACTTTTTAAGACTCAAGAAAACTAATCAAATAATTCATCAAACAATAACTTCAAATGCTACTTTTTGAAAAAAAAAAAAAAAAAAACTTTTAAAATATATTTTTAAACACTTTGAAAAAAAGCTATCACAATACTTTGTAAAATACTTGAAAATGCTTTTGATGTATTTGTAGTAGGACAAAGTACATGATTGATTATACCGTCTTTTTTCTGAGATGAGAGAAAGGATTCGAAGATCTAACATCTTGGTTGAAAGTATATACCTTAACCTTCAGTACAATTTTATGTCAATTGAGCTAGTTGGCAATTGTATAGCTATGGTTGAAATAGTATTTATTATTATTAACTATCAACTATTCATTCACAACATCTATGATTAAGTCATATAACCTTTTTTGAATTCAACAATGGGGTAGAAATTTGATTTGAACTTGAACCACTAACTTTTTGGTCTAAGATATAATATCTTAGTTAATTGAATTATGCTTAAGTTGACAATGATTTAATATTTAATTAAAGAAGTTGGACAATCAATACATTAGACAATATTTATTTCCATTACAAAGATATTTAAAGCAAATATATACACAAATATTCGGAAAGAACAGATACAGATGTTTACGTTTTTCAGACTTATGATATACTTTAAAAGAGCTATCAACCAAAACCAAACAGTCTGCCAAGGATAAACAATAAGCACAGTGGCTATTCAAAAAAAAAAAAAAAAAAAAAAAAAAAAAAAAAACAATAAGCATAGTGGTATTTTGAATCCCACTTGGAATAAACAATGGGCATATCCAGCCTTCAACTGTTTTGGAATTATAACGGTGGGCCCCATCTTTCTTTTCTTAAAGAATGCAAGACAAGAAAACTTCGTTACAATAAAAAATAAAATCTCCTCCAACATATTCATAATTCCATCTTCATCTAAATTTTCACAAATTGAAGGATTTAGGATCAATACTATCATATTCTTAAGATACCGAATACAGATATCTATGCTTCAGAAAGAGAAGAGGAGAGAGTTTTAATTCTATGCCACAGAATGAAAGACTCCTAGCTGTTAAGTTTAAAAACGTGGGAGTAAAACTTTAAACTTCAATAATATAATGTCTTAACCAGCTAAATTATGCTCAGCTCGGTTCACTCACTCCTAGGGGTTGGTCAGACTGACTCATTTACTTAAAATGACCAAAGACCAACCCAAATGTTTGTAACAATAGCAAATTGAAATTAAGAGACCATTCTACCAAGGTGGCAACCTTTCTCTAGTTTACTGTACAGCCTATGGGGGTGAAGTTTCCTCCAGACATTCTTTTCTGATGATATACATGTGTTTAACTCATCATTTAAAATGGCCACATCAACAAGGTTTCATGATATATTTCAAGTTTTTTCATCTTGCCAATCAACTTGTTTTGGAAATTACCTTTGAGATCTACCCTACTTATGAGAATAGCCCTCTCTCAACATTTTATTATTATTATTATTTTATGCTTCTACAGGACAAAGATATACAATGCACAAATATAGAACAGACAACAAAATTATTCTTTATCATTATTGTCAAGGAGAGTCAACAAGAAGCCACTTACAATCCGCCGTGCAATAGGATGAGGGATATTACGGCACAACCGACCATCAATATATGCTAAGATACCAGACAGCACAAACTTGCCAATTCCCACAGTCCAGATGAACTTACCTTTCTGTTCCTTGCCTGTTGGAACTAACGCAAGATTGGTTTCTTGACTATCAGATTCTGATTCTTTGTTCCGAGGAATCCTGACCACAATCTGTGTGACACCTTTTCTCAGCATACGGATTGCAAAACTTACAAAGAGGTGCTCACAGAGTGTTCGCACTGTAGGTCCAATCTTCCATTCCTGAATGAAAGGTGCAGAAAACATTGGTCAGTAACTGGGTTGTGCCCTGTCTGAACTCCATATGTAAGCATAAGCAGTTCAAATGATACAGATGATAAAAGAAAATAAATAGCATGGTAACTGCAACTAAGTTTTCGACTTTAACATATGTGATGAGAGGAAAGAGATGACATCTATTGCTTTGGTATGCTGTTCTGCCAAAGAATACTAAAAGGGGAATACAGAACTTCAATCTCATATGACCATCCTATTTTCATTTTCGTGGAATAAATCGTGTTTGAGCTATAGTTTACGTGTGCCAAGATTCATCCCATGGAATAATGGTGTGACCCTACAGCATTTAATGTAGGAAAAAGGATATTAAATATCCTAAATAGATGACTAATTTGAATCTTGACTCAATAATATCCTGATTTACGGCTTACCCAATTTGATTATTGGACCAATGGTGATTACTATTGGCTTATTGATTCCCCAAGTCACAAGATTTCTTCTATCAAATGTGCTAAGGTTGATCTTCTATCAGTGATAGATCTAAATTAGCAAGTAAAGCCTTGTACAATAAACTTTGTACTTTTAGACAACAAACCTTTCATTGGTATAGTTTCGGAGTACTGGATCTTAAAATACGTTTCTATAAGATCTCTAAGAAAATGAATTAACTGACTTGCAATACTTACTCAAGATGCAATTTCTTGTATGGTATGACATAAATGAGTTAATTTCCTAACCGATCTCTTATAACGCTCCCTATTAATAGCTTTATATATATTTTTAAAATATCCAATTTGTCACTCAATCAATGTGACACGAGAGCACAATATCCTTGATAAACCAAGTTACCTCCATTATATTCCTACATCATACCTCAGTAGGCCAAGGTCATTAGTTTCATATTCGGGCTAAGGAACTCTTGAACTCTTTGGTTATTCTAGTTCTGCATTTTCTGCCTCACTTAAGTGATGTTTAAGAAAGTAGATTGCGATTTTATTCCGAGTGCTTAATGAACAAAGTTACATGTTTCTTGATCCAAGATTCAAAAAGTTATGAAAATGAACCAGGACTGGTACTGGTTATTATGGTCTCTCCACTGATTTTGGAGATCTGAATCCATGCAGGATTCAATTTTTAATAATAATTATTTGTACTGAGATATAACCTCTTGAATATTTATGCATAACTACAGCAGTCTGCACGGAAATTAAGACTTCTAAAATAGATATGGATAAGAAAAATCATATAGAATTAAACAGAATGAGTCAATAATAATAATAATAATAAATTCCAGGATCAGTTATAGATTTCAACACATACCACTTTCAGAAGATAAAAACAAGAAACTAGACAGAGTAATAAGCTCACACTTTCACGTCGAAGATGGTGAAAAGGGCGAGTACTCATTGCTGAATCTCCCTTTAACAATGCTTTGCTAACAAGAAATCCTTTCACACGTTCCACAATCTCATTTGACAGAGGTGTGTTTGGGGGAAGATTTTTAAGGATAACCTGAATGCATACATAATATTATTTGAGTTCTGAAGCTTATTTATGAGGGTTGTCGGATCAAAAGCATGTACAGTCTGAAAAATCAAGATAGTCATCAGGTCATAAGATATCTCCGTTTGGCATGATTTCGTAATATGTATCTTGGCCATTTATGTAGAATCAAGATTACCATGCATCAACGGAACTTATAGTCGTGGGCAGAAGTTCTCTAGTGAATGTTTCCTTGGTCATAAAATATATAAAGAAAGAAGTTCTTGATCAGCTTTCTTGTATACTTCTAAGACATACCTGATTGTCAATGACTCTAACTCTAAGATATTCTTGTCTGTACATTGTATCCAGCATAGCTTGCAGGTAGCCTTCAATATATAACTGCAGCAATCCAAAAAAGAGATCGTTATGCAACTATAGGATGCTTGCAGAATGCTAATATCGACTTTCTGGAATTTAATAAACCACATTACCATTAAAAAATATACAATTTGAGAATAAAAAAAGTTATCTTTATGCTTCTCCTAACATTACACTGCAATGATGTTAGTGTAATGTAATATCTTAATTATACTAGTTTACCCTTTATATATATATTATTATTATTATTATTATAAAAAAAAAAAGGGACGAAACTTTTCATTAAGAAAATGAAAAGAGACTAATGCTAAAAAATACAAACTCCACAAAGGAGAGAAAAAAAGGGGAGAAATTACAAGGAAAAAATAAAAACATCCCAATGTACATAAATATTCCTCGGGGAGAAATTAGAGAAAGACTTGCAAAAAGCGCACCAAGACCTTTAAACAAGCAGCACCAAAATGATCAAACCAAGGAAGACTCTTGCTGTAAGAAACTATCGAATTCCTTTCCAACCAAATCTCTAAAAGTAAGGCTTTATACTAGTTTACTACTACATGTATTACATGTGGTCTTCTGTTCTTTTTTGTTTTTAAGTAAAATTATACTTTATAAGAATTTTTGTAGATGTCAGTAATTAAAAACATGAGCTAATTTAGCAAATAATATGTAGCAGTGTTTTCATCCATAAACATAACTTTAGTAATTCGTATAACTTCCACTTGAGCATAGCTTAACTGGTTAAGCCATGATAGAATCCAGATACTTCTTGTATTGATTAGGGTAAAATACTAGCCAAGAGGAGAATTCGAGAGCTCCCCTATCTCTCCCAAGTCTCTACTTCCAAGTAGTTACAAGTCAAAAGCTGCCCTATACAGAATATCTACTAGCTTATATAAGTATAGTAAGGTGGTCCCCTCATATAACTCCCCTAACAAACTTACCTGCTCCCATCCTTTCTAACTCTCTTTCTCTAGGAGGTCTATCATCCCCCCTCCCCCCTTTATAGCAAGTAAAAAACCCTTTTGTGCTTCTCCACTTTCCCTAGCATCTCTATGACATATTGTCTGTCGAAAAAACAATAAAACAGTCGCTCTTTGAACTTTGAACTCAATGTTGGTAAAGGACAATAAAACAGTCGCTCTTTGAACTTTGAACTCAATGTTGGTAAAGGAAAATTAAGTCTGACAAATCTCCGAGCCGAAATGGAGGAATAAGGAGCAGTGTGATAGAGTTGTGAATTTTTGATCGATGAAGGGGACAGAATGGAGAGTGCCACGAGGTTAACCATCGTGATTCTAAAGGCCGTAGGTTCAAAATGTCAAGTTCACAAACATTTTTCCAGCCACACAACCATCAAAACAGGGGATGGAACTAGCTCTCTCTTTTGGCATGACAGTTGGTCAGGGTCAGGATGCTTTAAGCTAAAATTTCCTAGACCTTTTGCCTTATCAAGTCAGCAAGACAGTAGAAAATTTGATCAGTGGGACAGAAGTAAGTGCTTGAGCCGTTTCCTTTAGGTGCCCAAAACAGAGATAGGGATGCTGGATGCAGTGAGCTCCTTCACCACTCTCCTTCAGATAGGGAATTTTATCTGTTAAATCCACGGTGAACTTCCTCTTGTCTAAAGAGCAATCTTTGCCCACTCTCTTCTGGAGGAACCTTTGGAAGTCAAAGCATCCCAAAAAATGTAAGATTTTCCTGTGGTCATTATCATTGAGAGGAATCACTGTAGCTGGTAAAATTCAAAGGACAAACCCTTCCAAAGCACTCCGCCCTTCTTGGTGCAAAAGGAGAGGTGAGGACGCAAACCACTTGTCCATGTCCTGCCTAGTCGCGACCTACTTTTGGTCATAAGATTTCAAAGTTCCTTGGGTACATCATAAAGATATCAAAGCTTCCTTGTTCCAGATTTCTCTCATCCATCTCTCTCTGATCAAAAGTGTACTTTGTGGCTTCTATGTATTGCCGCAATTTACTATGTGATAAGGCTTGAGAGGAAGACACATTTTCCGTGACATATAGCACACGATAGACAAGTGATTCGAAGAAATCACGTACTCCATGACTTTGTGGCCCCTTGAAACCAAAGTGTTTTGCAACTATCCTTTATCTTGTTATTAATGAATGGGCGAGCACTCTTCTAAGCTCTTTTTGCTTAAACCACTCTTCATCAATAATGTTATGAGACAAATACCCAACTAACAACAAATACAATGTAATTTTAACCGAGATTAAAAGAACAACACATGAAAAAACCTAGAAAACAGCAGCAGAAACAAAAGAAGAAGAGAAACAACACAAGATTTAAAGTGGTTCGGCAATATAGCCTACATCCACTATGAGTGGTGTAGCCGATTATTGGCAGTAGCTTTTATTCTCTTCTTTATTAAAGTCATGTGCTGTCCACATGTATTATAACTACTTTCAGTTTTATCCCTTGCCTATTTAAAGGCAAGAGTCTTCAATAAAGAGATATTATTCATTGTGTTTAAAAGTTAGTCCACGGCTACACCATATTTGGTATCAGAGCGTGTGATTTTGGGTGCTTCCTCGATGGCATCCAAGAAGGTCTCAACCAACGTGGGTGGAGACTCAACATCGACGGGAAAAGAGGTGGAAACTATTGCCGTCCTTTCACCACAAGAAACGACTGTACGCTTGCTGTCAGTCGAAGATGACGTGCGTGAGATTAAAAAAATCTTAGAGATGATATGCGAAAGAATGGGCTGCAAGATCGGGTAGCAAGCTTCTGAATTTCAAGAACATACGAACGTGGAGAAAAGGCCGCAAGAATTTCAGAAGGAAGGTGGAAGAACCAAATATTGGCAAGATAGGCAGGTTTTTGAGCGGAAATCCTCTCAAGAATTGATAACAGCACCAAGATTTCTCCAAGAACAACGTTCGGGACCTCAAGAACTCAATCACAATCCTTTATTTAGAAGGCAAACCGATTGGGATGGATATATTTCAAGCGAGGAAGAGTATGAAGAAATTCAAAGAGAGGATCGAAGAAGTTTTAGACAACAACAATATCAAGAAAGTGACTTCAAGATGAAGATAGACATTCCAACCTATGGGGGAAAAATGGACATCGAAACCTTCCTCGAATGGACCAAACATGTGGAAATTTTTTTCAACTATATGAGCACACCCGAAAGTAAAAAGGTTCGATTGGTAGCTTTGAAGTTGAAAGGTGGAGCCCAAGCATGGTGGGACCAACTAGAGATTAACCGGCAAAGGTATGGTAAACGACCTATTCAAAGTTGGGAAAGAATGAAAAGGTTAATGAAAGAAAGATTTTTGCCCATAAATTTTGAGCAAATTCTTTATGACCAATATCAAAACTGTCGACAAGGAACAATAGCTGTTCTTGAATATGCTGAAGAATTTCATAGGTTGGGGGCAAGAACCAATCTTGTTGAAACTCAACAGCACCTTGTAGCAAGATTCAAAGGAGGTTTGCGTTATGACATCAAAGAACAGCTAGCTCTTCAACCTTTTGGACACCTCAATGAAGCTATTTCTGCAGCAGCAACAGTAGAAGAACAATTGGCTAATCGCTTTAAGAGAACCTATTCGAGAAGACCCATGGGTGAGCAAGGCAGTAATCTTGCTAAAACTATGACCAGGGATAAAGCATCTCATCAACTCACAGCCGCAGCCCTTAAAGGAAAACAAATTGACACCAATGTTTCAAGAGACGCCAACAAGAAAACTACCAATACCTACTCTCGACCAACTCTTGGAAAATGCTTTCGGTGCAATCAAACAGGTCACTTATTAAATGAATGCCCGCAAAGAAGAACCTTGACCATTGCAGATAATGTAGAATTACAAGAGGATGAAGTTGAAAATGAAGCCGAAGATAATATTGATTTTCTTGAGCCTGATGAAGGGGATCCAATATCTTTAGTAATCCAACGAATTCTACTAGCTCCTAAAACCGATCAAAGCTACCAAAGGCATGCCTTATTCAAGACCCGTTGCACTATCAATGGAAAAGTATGTAACGTTATTATAGACAGTGGTAGCACGGAGAACGTGGTGGCAAGCAAACTTGTTTCTTCCTTAAACCTTCCTTTGAATCCGCATCCAACCCCATACAAGGTAAGTTGGATCAAGAAAGGTGGTGAAGCTCAGGTAACCCCAATGAGAAGCATTCAAGATTTCATTCCTTCACAGGTATTCAATGGTAAACCCCATTTCTCCCTATACAAAAGCTTTCCTCACAGGTTTTCAATGGTAAACCCCATTCCTCCTTGCACACTCAAGCTTTCCGAAATCCCCTTCCTCACTTTCCCTTGTATTCCCTCTAATTTCCCAAGAGTTCTCTCTGAGTTTTAGTTCCAGAGATTCACACTCTCACTCACTCCCATGATTTTTTCTAATTGTCCCCCAATTACATGTTTAGACATATTTCAGCAGTTACACTGTAAATGGCAGTTACAACCCACTCTTCTACATGAGTTTACACTATTACCCTTATACTAATAACTATAAGGAAATAAGTTACATGGGCAACAAAGGAATACAAAAGTGTTGGAGCTTTATAATTTCCAGCTCATTACAAATAGAATAATCCAGTTTCTAATTAAAAAAATTAATAAAATATTTCCTTAAAAAAAAAAGCCACATAAGCATCCTTAACATTCTATGCTTATATATTAAAAAAATTCCCTAAAACTATTTGTTACTGTATCAAAGTAAACAAAATGATGATGGATACTAAGTCAAACTATTTTGCAAAATTTCAGGGTTAAATTATTACTTTTGAAAATTTCTAGATTAAAATAGATACAAAATAAATATCCAGGGTCCAAAAGTGTAATTTAACAGAAATCTATATATCATATGTGCACAATGAAAATGAAAAAAAGACACGTATAGAAGAGGGTATCTTGTGGTACATATTATGCAATTAAAGGGGAAAATAATACAAAAACATCTTTTGAAATATTTTCTTTAACATGGAAAAGAATTACAATGACCTGTATCAAAGCTCTATAATTGCACGAGATATTACTTGCATAATCAACTTGAAGTTGACTATATTGATCATGAGCAAGAAATACAACATTTACCAGTACACCACACGCATTACCTCATCAACCCCTGGGCTTCGATCAAGTTTGATTTTTCTCTCTGGGCCACCTTGCATCAAAACGCTCCCAAGTAAAGATGGCTCCATGGATATCTTTAGTATTCCTTGGTGAAATCCACTCACCTTCGAAATTGCAGGGACAACCAAAGTATTAATTTCTGATACTTTATTTCAGGTTAGGAGGCAAACAGCCAGGAAAAAAAATGCATAACACATGTACTTGAATGGAGAGGTAATCTACCATTCCATTAAAACCACTTGCTTCTGCTCCCTTGAGAACAGAGTCAGAAATCTCAGTTATAGCAGCAAAAATAACATTCGACCCGGCTGTCCTCAACTGTAAATCAGTTTCAAACCAATTAGACTTTATCATCACCATGACATCAACATGTATGCAAGGACTATCAGACTTACAGTTTTCCCTAAATCTCCAAAATAGCGTTTGGTACCTGACCCTCTTTTCACATCAATTAATTTCTTGATAAACTTGAAAGTCCCTGCTCTCAATTGCCAAGCAGCAATTGAACATTCACAAAACATAGACTTTTAAACAATTGATAGAATCATCTTTGTTCATGAATGCAACTGACAATTGGAAAGATTAAAAGAAAGTAGGTTCAATTTGAATTCGGCAATTAATTATTTTCTTTATTCAAGCTAAAGAATTGGTAAGAAACTCAAGGTAAATAACTAGTGAAAGGGTACCTGGAAAACCCGCAAACCCACGTGAGGGATCGAAGAAGACATCTAATGAAGATGAAGACAAATCATCAAAGATGGAAATAAAATCTGGAGGGAGCAATGAACTTCCTTTTGCAATATAGATAGCCCTCATGGCATACCTGGATCATTAAAATGTGACTTTAATTTATACAGCATGTAAAACATTAAATATAAAAAAATGATCATAAGGTCTGCTTACCATGAATAATGTTGAGCACATCTAAGAAATAATTCGCGCATTGTGATCAAAGCATGAGTAACTAGAACACCATTGAGCTCGACAACCACATTCTTCATTGGAGGGATCTGCAAAGTATAAAGAAGGGAAAAAATCAACGAAGGCATGCATGAAAAAGTAGAAACTGCTTCAGATGTTAGAGTGAGCAAGAGAAATCAAAAGCACAATACTGTTCAAGTCTCACACCTTTACTACACTATGTAGTAAGGTCCTCAAGGTCTCCTGTGTTGAACTATAACTTGAATATAATTCCTCAGGAAGGAAATTTGCAATAATCTATAGAAATAAATAAATCAAATTATTATCAGCCTCCAGTCAAATATCAAGATTAGGCAAAGCTTGAGTGAACATAGAGCCAGACCTTTATTGGGTGGATCTCAAAATGGTCAAAATAGTACTGCTGGCTCTCAGATTTTGAGACGGTGAGAGATCTCCAAAATGGAGCAATCCTCATTAAGGTCTCCTCATCAAGGTTCAGATCAATTGGCTGAGATGTAAGCACTAAGAAAATCTAAGTGCACTTAAGTAATGGGAGAAAAGTTAAGACTAAATTAAATAATTAAGTCAATCTTAATATGATATTTTCAAAATTTAAATTTGTAGCAAATGGAACATGATAGTAGAGTATATGGTTTTAAATTCAAATTCTTGTAATTCTATGTCTTCCTTTACTTTAATTTATATGTTGGACTTCAATAATTACTAATACTTATGGACAGGTGAGGAATGTGTAAAAAATAAATTAAATAATCATGAGTAGCTCAAGATTTTCGGGTTAGTAGTAAATTAATGAATCTTATTACCTATCTATACTATTCATACGAATGAATTCCATTTTCAATTCTACCCATCAATTGCTATCCGTTAGCCTCCAAGTTAATTAATACTTCAATTTCATCCTATATTTTGAATCCATTAGAATTTTAATTCATCATTTCCTATATATTTAATTATTTGTTTTTTTTTTGGAAGAATATATTTAATTATTTGTTATTATCATTAATTTTCATTTGTAAGAACTTTTGATGTAAAATAACAATATCATAGGAATTATCATGAAAAATAATTAACATAAATATTATCCTTCGGCTTTCCTTGTGCATATCCTTTTGTAGATGTTGGTATCTGCATATTTGGTAGTTTGTTATGTTTTCCATTCCCCTTCACCAATCGCTAGGACTCTTCCATTACTTTCAAAATGGTTTAATCTGAACAACATTTAGACATGCAATTTTCCAATTCTCCATCTATATTCTACATGATATAAGAGCACTACATAACTGGGGGAGAAAAGCGAGAGAACAACTAAACTAGGACTCTTCATTACTTTCAATATGTTATAATACGTAGTGTTTGATTTCTCCATCTAAATTCTACATGATATTAATGCACATACATAGCTGGGGGAGAAAAGAGAAGAGAAAAACTGAACTACGATTCTCCATTACTTCCAATATGTCTTAATATATAGTGGTTAAACATGTAATTTCCAATTCCCCAATCTACATGATATTTAAGCAAAACATAGAATTGAGAGAGAAAAGAGAAAAACTAAGGGTGTGTTTAGACTGAAAACAAAAATTTGAAACAAAGGGATTCAATGAAAAAAGAGTTATATTGTATATTTTTCAGTGTTTTCAAACAGAAATTTAGAAATTTGATTCCCATTTAAAAAGTTGTTCAAAGTGGATTTAGTAATATATATATAAACAACAAAAATAGGGGTAGTTACCAACTTTTTAATTAAATCTCAAATACTATTAATGAATTTGTTAACCTGTTTTATGTTAGAAACATTGTATAATTATGGTTTTTCAATTTTATATAATTTATTATATATTACATTAGACATGTTTTAATTTTAACAAAAATGAAATGAGTTTATAATATGAAATAATATATTTATCAAAGTTTTTATTTTTTTAGAGTAATTTTGTATATTCAAATTTAAATTTTAAAATTTGGAAACACCAAAAACATTTAAAAGATAAATTGTTTTATGAATTTCTGTTGTTTGGATCATAGAATAAAAAAATAGTTTTCAAATACAGATCCACCAAACCAATATTCCCTAAATCCATTTGATTAACTGAATCTAAAAACGAGAATCTGAATCGCATACCAAATATACCCTGAACTATCGCTCAACCTGGCAGCTGACTTAACCCACCTTGCCGCTGCAACCGTATTTGAGAGAAGCAAAGAGCTGGGTATTTGTCCAAGAATCTTTCCATTAAATCAATATTAAATCACTACTAAACTGACAAGCTTAAGCTAATGGGGTAAATTATCTTATATTGATACTTTTTAACACTTTCCTTTTCTCTACATATTCAAAAGGATTTCCCTCCACATAACCACTCAACTTAGTGGCCTAAACTGTCTCCAATGGTCTCAAACCATGAAAAATGTTAGAAAAAAGTTTGATTATATCACTGGCATCTCGCTGATGGCCTAAACTATGACTTGCTCTACCTATCCCATGCCTACAACAATGGAGGTAGTGGTTTACACCTAATTTGAAGACTCGATAGTGATGTCCTGGCTTGTTAATTTTAGCTCTAATATAGAATAAACCTACTTTCACTATCACCTTATTCTTTTTGCTCCATGTATTCTTCTCCTTTGACAAGATCCTTCCTCTTGTTCTTTTTTCCCAAGGATAGGGTTTTTCCTGTTAGTGAGTTGGGTGTGTGTCCCTCCCTCCTTTGTCCAGTTTTGAGTATTGGGCGTGCCCTGTCACTAGTTGTAATACATTCTCTTTTCGTAGTCAGTTCATCAATCGCTCATGTTTCTACAATCATCGGGTTGGCCTTTTAGGTGAGTTCTCATGCCTCAATTTCAAAGAACTGTAATGCAGTAGGTTCTTATAGCTTGTTAGAAGCTCCCAAGGGTGTGGTTCTCTGAGCATTCAATAGAGAATTGGTCTAGTCTTGTAGAGTTCTCAGCTAAAATGCGATCATTCATAGTTCTGGTGAATCGTTGTGCTAACATTAACATAGACATAGAAGAGTGAGATCATTTAATAAGTGTCGAGCACTAGAAAAAAGGAGGTTAGAGAGTTGAAGAATCTCGTAGGTTGTCATGACTAATAGTGGTGCAGGTTCTTGTCTTGATAGTCCTCCTAAGCCTCTCTTTGGATCACAGTCTCTAAGTGTTCTTGTTTTTGGGATATTACCTTGATTCAAACTGTTCTAAGTAGGCTTATACTGTACCTCTTGTTATAGTATATATGTAAATATAGTAGCTTATTAGTCTTCGTCCTTTATTGTAATTTTACCATTAGTGGTTTAGGGCTTCTATGTATGCCTATATATAATTGGCTCTAGTGTATAGAAAATATATTGAATTCTCTCATGTTTGATATCTTGATAACATGGTATCAGAGCCACTCTAGGGTTTTAGAATTTTCCTTTGGCTGTTAGGGTTTCTTCTCATCCAAGTGGGGTTAGGGTTTGAAATTTGGGTCACCACATTAGAGGGGCTGTTTGTCGACACCACCCACCTAAAGAGAAGCGCCGCTGCCAGGGGAGTCGAATCGCCGTCGTCGTTCGCCGGAAGTAGCTGCGCGTGAGCCACACGCGCCGTCGGAGATTTCTGCAGCCGCCGCCACGCGCCGGTGCGTGAGGGCGCGTGGGAGGTCCGTTTTCCCTTCCGTCAGTTGGGTTAGCATCGGGCTGAGAATTCTAACAAGTCTGTATACTTGGTTTTGCCAAAACAGGTCACGTTTGCTTCAGTTTGCGTGCTCGGCTCAATTTCGGTTTGTTTTTGTTGAGTTCAGTTCTGTTTTTTCCTCGTGAGGGTACGTTTGTGGCTGGAATTTTCCCTGGTTGTTGTGATTTTCCGTTCTTGTGCATCAAGAGTATTTTTGACTTATTCTTGTGGCTAGTTTGGACATAATTTGCTCGAGTTAAAAGTTGTTTGGGAGGAGAATTAGGGTTCTTCATTAGAAACTCCATTCAGATCATATTTTCAGAAGTTGTATGGTGATTTGGCTCTAATTTCCAAGGTTTTAGATCAGAATTTGTGGTTTTACATTCGATATTGACCTATGGTTGAACAAGGATTCGTAGCAATGTCTAATGTGGTTCAATCGCAGATTCAGTCCATCCATGATTCATCTAAGCAACCATTTGTTACTTCTACTACTGAGTTTGCTAAATTTCAACAGTACCAGAAGTCATTGAAAGCATATTCTTTATCATCCATGCTTACCCCTATTACAACCATTGCTGAGTCAGGTAACATGAATCATTGTCTTCTTTCCTCCTCTACCAAATGGGTCATAGACTCTGGTGCAACCAATCATATGACAGGTAATCGTGATTTGTTTTCCAATTTTTCTTCATCTACATCCCTTATCGACGTTACTTTGGCAGATGGATCAACATCATCTGTTTTTGGATCTGACACAGTAAATCTAACCCCATCTCTTTCTTTGTCATCGGTTTTACATTTACCTCAACTTTCCTTTAATTTAATATCTGTTAGTAAACTCACTCATGACCTTAATTGTTGTGTTTCTTTTCATCCGGGCTATTGCTTGTTTCAGGATCTTGTGACAAAGAAGATTATTGGTAGAGGACATGAATCTGGAGGACTTTATATTTTCGATCATCAAGTGCCAAAAGTTGCCTGTTCTGGAGTTGTTTCTCCATTTGATGCCCATTGCCGTCTAGGTCATCCTTCTCTTTCAGTGCTAAAAACACTTTGTCCTCAATTTCATAACTTGTCTTCATTAAATTGTGACTCATGTCAGTTTGCCAAATTTCATCGTCTTAGCTCTAGTCCTAGAATAGCTAATCGAGCAAGTAAGCCCTTCGAATTAGTTCATTCTGATATTTGGGGTCCTTGTCCTATTGTTTCCAAAACTGGATTTCGATACTTCGTTACCTTTGTTGACGATTACTCTCGTATGACTTGGTTATACTTTATGAAGAGTCGTTCTGAGTTACTTTCTCACTTTTGTAATTTTCATGCTGAAATTCGAACTCAGTTTGATGTTTCCCTTAAAATTTTGAGAAGCGATAATGCTGGTGAGTACTTTTCTGAAGCACTTACGTCTTACCTATGTAAGCATGGAATCATTCATCATTCATCTTGTGCTGATACTCCTTCCCAAAATGGAGTTGCTGAAAGAAAAAATAGGCATCTCCTTGAAACTGCAAGAGCATTATCCTTTCAAATGAGTGTTCCAAAGCAATTTTGGGTTGATGCAATTTCTACAGCTTGCTTCTTGATTAATCGCATGCCTTCATCTGTTCTTAAAGGTCAAATTCCTCATCATGTTCTATTCCCCACAAAACCGTTGTTTCCTATTGAGCCGAAAATATTTGGTTGTACTTGTTTTGTCAGAGATGTTCGTCCTAATCTAACAAAATTAGACCCCAAATCTTTAAAGTGCATTTTCTTAGGCTATTCTCGTGTTCAAAAAGGTTATAGATGCTATTGTCCTAGTTCGAATAGGTATCTTGTATCTCGTGATGTTACTTTCTTTGAGGACACGCCTTTCAAATCATCTTTGCCTAGTACGAGTCAGGAGGAGGAGGATGATCTTTTTATTTATACACTTGTACCTCCTACACCCTCTACCGATCCATCTCCACTTGTGTCTCCTACACCCTCTCTCGATCCTTCTCATTCGACACTTGTTCCTACTCGTCCGCCTATTACTCAAGTATACTCTAGACGGCAACAACCTCCAGGTGAATGTCTTGTACCACAAGATTCTTCGTCATCGGATCCATGGCCGAGTGATGAGCTTCCTATTGCTCTTCGTAAAGGTAAACGTTCTTGCACTTTTCCTATTTCTTCATTTGTCACTTATGACCACTTGTCATCTTCTACATGTTCTTTTGTTGCATCTCTTGACTCCATCTCGATTCCTAAAACGGTTCATGAAGCCTTGTCTCATCCTGGTTGGCGCAATGCGATGATAGAAGAGATGACTGCTTTAGATGATAATGGTACCTGGGATTTAGTATCTCGTCCAGAAGGAAAGAAAGCTATTGGGTGTAAATGGGTGTTTGCCATTAAGGTAAATCCTGATGGTTCAGTTGCTCGATTGAAAGCACGCCTAGTTGCCAAAGGCTATGCTCAGACATATGGGATTGATTATTTTGATACGTTTTCTCCTGTTGCTAAATTAACTTCTGTAAGGTTATTCATTTCCATGGCTGCTTCTCAATGTTGGCCTTTGCATCAGCTTGACATTAAAAATGCTTTTCTCCATGGTGATCTTCAAGAGGAAGTCTATATGGAGCAACCACCTGGGTTTGTTGCTCAGGGGGAGAATGATAAAGTGTGTCGTCTTCGTAAATCTTTATATGGGTTGAAACAAAGTCCACGAGCATGGTTTGGAAGATTTAGTCAGGCACTTGAGCAGTTTGGAATGAAGAAAAGCAAGTCGGATCACTCTGTCTTCTACCAACGAACTAATAGTGGTATTATTCTACTTGTCCTATATGTTGATGATATTGTTATTACTGGAAATGATACATCAGGCATTTCATCTCTCAAAACTTTCCTCCAAAGTCAGTTTCATACTAAAGACTTGGGAACATTAAAATACTTCTTGGGTATCGAAGTAATGAGAAGCAAGAAAGGTATTTTTATGTCACAAAGGAAATATGTACTTGATTTGCTATCTGAGACAGGAAAATTGGGAGCCAAGCCATGTAGTACTCCGATGATGCCTAATCTACAACTTACAAAAGATGGAGAACCATTTGATGATCCTGAGAGATATAGAAGATTGGTTGGAAAGTTGAATTATCTTACAGTGACACGACCAGACATAGCTTATTCAGTAAGCATTGTGAGTCAATTTATGTCTTCACCCACAGTGGAACATTGGGCTGCAGTACAACAGATTTTATGTTATTTGAAGGCTGCACCTGGACGTGGGATCCTATATAAAGACCATGGTCATATGAAGATTGAGTGTTTTTCAGATGCTGATTGGGCAGGATCAAGAGAAGATAGAAGATCAACTTCTGGCTATTGTGTTTTTGTTGGAGGCAATTTGGTTTCATGGAAAAGTAAGAAACAAAATGTGGTTTCACGATCAAGTGCTGAATCAGAATACAGAGCTATGGCACAATCAGTATGTGAGATAATGTGGGTTCATCAACTCTTGATCGAATTAGGTTTCAATGTTACAGTTCCGACCAAGTTGTGGTGTGACAACCAAGCTGCCCTTCATATTGCATCCAACCCAGTATTTCATGAGCGGACTAAACATATTGAGATCGATTGTCATTTTGTTCGGGAGAAAATACAACAAGGTTTGGTAGCTACTGGATATGTGAAGACCGGAGAGCAATTAGGAGATATTTTCACGAAAGCTTTAAATGGAGTTAGAATAGATTATCTTTGTAACAAGTTGGGCATGATTAACATATATGCTCCAACTTGAGGGGGAGTGTTATAGTATATATGTAAATATAGTAGCTTATTAGTCTTCGTCCTTTATTGTAATTTTACCATTAGTGGTTTAGGGCTTCTATGTATGCCTATATATAATTGGCTCTAGTGTATAGAAAATATATTGAATTCTCTCATGTTTGATATCTTGATAACACCTCCTATCCCTTCCCAAAGTTATTTTTAATAATGCCATGTTCGAGAAAACCACAAGCAACTCTTTGCAGGAAGGGGTGGGGAAGGAAGTGGTTCTCATTAGGTTAAGTGGGAGTTCATTGCTTGAGTAGAGACTAGAGAGGACAGTTTGGAGATTAGAATGCTATCTTGGAAGAATCTTACTCTCTTAAACAAGTGGTTGTGAAGTCAATGTTTAGAACCTAATGCTTCATGAAACAAGACTGTTACGAGTTAAGTATGAGCGTCAATGCAATAGTAGACTCTGACGTGGTTGTAAATGACACTTTCAGAAGTCCCTATAGAGGCCATTTCATTTTTTTTTTTTTTCCTTTGACATTATTGATGATTCCCAATTCCCTGAAGCAAACATCGTTAAGCATATAAGGTCTACAAAAGGCCTGTGAAGTGTATGACCAATGTTTAATGCTTGATATTACCTGCAGAACAACAGAAAAGTATTTCACTTGCTTGACATGAAAGCTGGTTGAGTTCAGGACGCAGACAATTTTGAGAACACAATCATTTGAGTCACTCCAATCAAGTTGATGCCTACGAAGCATTGCAGCAAAAGTAGCTCCTACTCTCTTCTCCTCCAATTTCAATGACTGCATAAATGAATTAGCATTTGATTGTTACGTAGTTGTTAGAATAAAAGGGTGGTTATCGGAATGACTTAGTAACTACCCGCATATTATCAGGTTAATGGAAACCAGTACCTGAATAGTAATCTGGTTATATTTCTGCTGCTCTGTGAACACAGAGTCCAAATTAATGTCCTCGAGTCTAGCAGCTACAAGTGGCTTATGAGACGGCTCATCCCCATATCCATCCTTAATTATAATTATAGTCAAATTAAAAGGTCGAAGATGTTAATTTTCTAATAACAATACAATCCATTTAAAATTTGTTGGTCGATTTAATAAATCAATGAATCCATTTTTCGCAACCATTCTCCTATCAAAAAAATGACCCGTAAAGGTACAATCCAGGAAGTTGTGTTGAATATTTATATATCCACAATTTCGTACATAATGAATGACTAGGAAAACAAAGCAAACCAAATTCGGAGACTCGAGTACCCATTACTACGATCACATGGATGAACTGTGATATTCAAAATACTTAGTCGGATAGGAAGGTTTGAGCAATACAAATCAACAGATTACAGATAAAAATGCCTAAGAAATCTCATATAAAAAAAGGGACTGGAAATTACAGCTCCAGGCCTACTTTAGCACTATTTTCTGATAAACTAGGGAAAGATTCAGGCTGGACATTTTCCTGATTTTCCCCCTTATCGTTCCAGTTCCATTTATTCGGATGATAATATAATCTTTCCTTCTTCAGTTGAAAATAACTTTATTGGATGACACAATTTTCTCTCCTTCTTCAGTTGTAATTAATTTTATTTCTTGTTCCATTTTCTTATTGATTTAATCATATGGTTTCTTTCTAAAAGATTGAATCCATAAATAAAGTTAAAAAAACCAATCTTTTGTGAATAAGGGAGAATCAGTTCCTCCGACATGACGTTAAAGCTGAAGGACTTTCAGTTACAGCAGTCACTACTTACTGACTGAAACTCATCACCAACGAGGCCCAAATTGCCACCACCTTCAGCTCCTCGCTGTTTCTCTCTCTCTCTCTCTTTCTAATATCACATTTTCGTTTTTATTCAAAGACCAAGATTGACTCACTTGTGATGATTTTTCACGTCATCAATTGTAATTCAATAAATATCATATCAACATTTAAGTTCAATAACCCTAACATTTGAAGGTAAGATTTGAACCTCTGGCCTTTTGATTGAGGGTATATGTCAATTACTATTTAGATCGACATTTAAGTAATAGTGTTAATGATAGAGACTTATTAAAGTCAAAATGAAAGTTACAAGAAACTTTTTAAAGTTAAGGACTAGTTAGGGACCAAATAGACCATCAAAGTTCAAGGACTAAAAGGATAACTTAACCTAATTCATTTAGGTATTCCATGTGATATAACTAGCATAGTTTCACCTTTTTATATTTTTATTTTTAATAACCATTACAGATACGTTTACATCAATTATTTTTCATCTCAAATTTTTTAACACCATAAACTTTTAACATTGACAACCAACACAATATGTTCATAAAAATATTTTTACCATTCTATATAAACGGCATTTGTCATTTTTAGGAGAAAATGATTTCTTATTCTTGAAAAGACCCAATAATGAGTAAATATCATGGGCTATCCCTTGAGAGGAAACCAACCTCGGAAGATGTTATCCAAAGGGAGAAGAGTGACTTTGGCTTAATCGGTTCTTAATAGCTTGCCCATATAAGTATCTCTCTTAAAGGGTCCTAAATCTGTAATTAAGTCGATGGAAAAGATCATTAGAGATTTCATATGGAGTGGCGGCATCTATAAACAGGGATCTAACCTTGTCAAATGGGATTGGATAGCCTTGCCAACCAGCCATGGGGCCTTGGAGTGGGCTCTCTGGGGTACCGAAATACCTCCCTTCTTAATGGTTGTGGAGATTTTCCAAGAAGGAAATGCCTTGTGGAGGAAAGTCATTGCCAGTATATATGTAGTATCCCATTTCAGACGAAAAACGAGGCAAGTTATTAAGAGGAAAGGCAGAAGGATTTGGCCGGACATTGCTAAATTATATCCTCTCTTTGATCGATTCACTAAATTCCAAGTTAGATGTGGGGATAAAATTCGGTTTTGGAAAGACGTTTGGTGTGATGAGCAGCCTCTAAATAAAAGCTTTCTTGATATTTTTATGATCTCCAATAAAAGGGAGGCATCCATTCATGATTGTTGGGACAATGATAATCATACTTGGAATTTGGAATTTGGGAATCCGAAGAGCTTTCTTTGACAAAGAATTCATAGTTGGGTGGTGTTGATTGAGAAGCTTAATGTTGTGCGCTTGGGCTCGGACATGGATAAAATTACCTGGAAACTGGAAGGTTCAAGACAATATTCTAGCAAATCTATGGTTCATAATCTCTCGGTCAAATCCCCTAAAATCAACGTTGCTTTACCTAGGTTGATATGGAAACATAAAAGTCCGAAGAAAGTAAAAACTTCCCTGTGGTCCTTGGCTTACTGTAGCCTAAATACTGGAAGGTTAAAAAATTGGTCTCTCTCCCTCCCTGGCTGCCACCTATGCCTAAAAGATGGTGAGAATATTGATCATCTATTTCTCCACTGTGAATTCGCCTATAAGGTTTGGTGCTTTGTAGCTGGGCTGTTAAAGATTTCGTTTTGCATCCCTAGGAAGATGGACGACTGGCTTTTGGAAGGGCTTCATGCTTGGCATATGAAAGGAAAGGCTATGATTATTGCTAGATGTTCTGGCTTTTGTGGAAGGAAAGGAATGCGAGAACGTCCGTAGATAAGTCCTCCCGTATCAATTTTTTTGTAACTATATACAAAATACAGCCTCTTGGTGGATTACATTACATAAAAAGTTCTTTTGTAATTATAGCCTCTTAATGATTATTAATGATGGCATACTCTTTTGAGATAGATTCTGGGGGGTGATCTCCACCCTCGGTCCTTAGGCTGTTTTGCCTTTTTGTTGATGAAATATATTTTCTTGTGAGGTTTCTTAGTAAAAAAAAATTAATATCTAAATTTAGGTATTAAATTGAAGTACAATGATCAAAACAGTTTTTTAACCAAAAATAAATGGAAAACACGCTAAAACACAATTACAATAAATGAATTCAATACAGAATGATGACAAAATGGGCCAGATTCTTCTCCATGCTCCTTTAATACATATAGCATGACAAGAAGTTTCCTTTCTCAAAAAAGACAAGAAAAAAAAAATTAAGAAACAAGCAAGAGAGAGAAAGAGAGGAATTTCAAGTTCAAAATTCAGACTACAGTTTTAATTAGACAAAAAATGCACATAGAAGAAAAGAATCAATAAGCAAAAATAGATATTATTATATGAAATCAAGGCACAATACCACCCACTTGACAAATTTTGAGTCTTAACATATTTGAAATTTTGAACTGGGTAAATGAAAACTTGAGAAGGGATGGACTAAGAAGAGAACAAGACTGACCTTCCTCCACCGTTCAAGTAAGTGAACTGTGATATTAGAAATTCTGAGTCGAATTTTTTCAGATGATTTAATCACTGAATCTCTTTTGTGACAATCGGACTTCTCACAAATTCGTAGAACCCTGGTTGGACCATCTGCATATATTTCATAGCCAACCTTCACAATCTCCCGGACATTAAAGTTGGATATTGTTTGATGTGCCAAGCCTCCTTGTTGTCTAGACTTATATAAAGGCTTCCATGTGCGCAACTTATCCAAGTTAATTTCACGAAGGCGCTCTATCAGTAATTTCAAGAGCACAAAGTCAACTTAAAAAAAAAATTGTCTGTGGCAAAAGATTCCTTATAGACAATAATCTGAATTCTGAAATAGAGACCATGTACCACCCAATGTCAAAATGGAATCATTTTCAAACGGAGTTCCTTCCACAATCTAATCATCAACATCTAACATGTTAAAAGCAGAGTATTGCACTTTCATGGTGAAAGAAGATATCTCTGAACCTTTATTTCAATAGATGGATCAATAATCACTAGAATTGTTAAAATTAGAAAAAATCGCACTCCAACAAATCCACAATCATCTTCCAAGGTCTTAACTGATAAGTATATTCACTTATTATGTCTAGCTTAGGTTATGTTTTGTGACTTTTCTTAAAGTTTATTGATTTTTGTTTTCTTTTCTTCTTTTTTTCCTTTCGTAGGTAAGTAAAAAGTATATTTTGGAGGCCAAAATGATTTTCTTTAAAAGGACAAATTGAAGCGATGAAAGAGTGAATCTCAATGGATCGTGACAACAACGCTACTCTATCACTTACAATACATTGCCGTGTATGTAACTTGTAAGTCGTCTACAAAGGATTCTACCTAACACTGGGTGGGAATTATATTACAAGCGGCCCCACAACTCATCCGTCACGAGGCAAAATCAAAGATAACTTTTTTTTTTTTTAACAAAATCCTAGTGAGGGAAAACAAGAACATCCCATACAAATATCACTAGAGGAATATTGATGAAATAATTGCATAGAGAACACCATTGAGAGGATTTAAAGATGGAAGCATCAAATCCTTCCAACCAAACTTTAGTCTTAAAAAAGGATTCCTTTTGAACAGCTTGCAATTAAAGCTTTAAAAACATAAAACCAAAGACGATGACCACAAGGAGATAAAACCATCCTACGTCATAGCTGGACAATGTTCCGATTCCGACTTGCGTCATTATCAAACACCCACTAGATCTTAAAGATCTTGGAGAAAGAACTTAAAGAATCTTGGAGAATGAACTTAAAGATCTTGAAGAGAGAACTCCAACAGCATGCAGCATAAGGGCATGGAAAGAAAAGGTGACAATGATTTTCACCATTACCAACACATAATGAACACACTGGAGGTTGAAGATCCAGATGCATGAGTTGAAGAAGCAACAACGTAAAGTAACAGTAACCCTGGAAACTTACCAAGACTTTGACTAACAATTGTTGTAAGAGATAAAAAAGAAACTTGCTAATGGCCAAGCATTCCACTTCCTAGATGGTTTGAATGAGAATCATAATCTAGTGTATTAAGCCTTAATATTGGAAATAGTCAGGTTGCAGATAATTAAGATAGTGTCTTTGAAATTGTACAGAAGGCAGAAAGTCAAATTACAATGACAATGGGAAAATCCAAGGTTGGTGAAAAAGGCACAAGCACAGAAGTCTAAGTTTGATGATGGGGAAACTTAATGCAGCGTGACAGAGTAATAAGATAAAAATGAAAAAAAAAAAAGAAAAAAAAAAAGAAAGATGAGAGGCAAATTATGGTCTGACTTTTTTTAAGGAACCACACACTAGAGCCACTAGAGGAAGAGGTGGAGGTCCAAATAGGTGATCAGTGATAATGCAAGTTCAGCACCAAATCCGAAGTAACAAGATATCAATCCAGGTCTCATTAAAAAAAAAAAAAAAATCTAGGGCCATTTAGCTAATAGAGTCAACTCCTCGTTCTGTCGTTCATATGAGGTTGTAATATATAATTTTCCTATCAAACATTAATCAAATAAAATTTCCAAACTCAAGTCATGCTCCAAAACCTTAACACAAAATATTCCATCAAACATTAATCAAATAAAATTCCGAAACTCAAGTCATACTTGAGAACCTTAACATAAAATACTTGGATGCATTGTTTTCATACATATTTACAACTATGATACTCATAAAACATAGGGCTCTCAAATATATCTGTAGTCTAAACAATTCTACAAAGTTCAAATAAAATTAAAGATTTAAATGCTTCAAAGAGGGTTGTTTAGTACGACAAATGTCTAATTTTCGTTTTCTGATTCTTATTTAACCTAACTAGCAAGTCATTGGAAATAACAGAAAACAGGGAATTTCTCCAAAAAAAAGAAAACTCTTATTCTTTCCTACATAGCATTGATAGCAATCAGCAACCAAATCAATATCACCAAGGTAAAAATATGAAGAAGAAAGATATGGACCTTGAAAGAAAAAATAATTTTCAAGTACCGTTAATTTGGACTACTAGCTCATGTGGAAGAGTCAGGTCATCCCAGACATAATCAACGCTACATAGAGATCCTAGAACCTCAGGCTCCATAACATCCTGTAAAATGATCTTATCATTAATAGAAAGAATACTAACATATATATCGTAGTTCATATCCATCTGCTAATTGATGAGAGAGGAAAATGGAAGAACAGCACAACCTTCTGATAGTATGTAATAGAAAACTTGTGCAAACAATTCTCAATCCTGTATGGAATCTTGGTATTTGGTGGCTTATGGAAGTGTAAACTTAATGTTGAACCTTCTTCCACCACATGAACTGCAGCAAATTCAATTATACTTGTGCCTTTCATAGCCCCTTGATCTTGCTGCTTTTTGAATTTCAGGTAAAATTGTCCTAATGAAGCAATGCATATTGGGCCAGACCAACTCAAATCAGAGCCAGTAAGGTAGAACTGAATAAATTTTAATGAATCGTCGGTAGATTTTAAATGCTTCTTCACAAAATTTTCAATTAGACTGGATTCTTTAGACTTCTGGATTCCGTGCTGCAGTTTTAGTGTTGCTTTCTGTTTACTGTTGACTTGGATTGTGCTTCCTTCATCATTCTTCATATAGGAGTAAAAAGAGCAACAAAGGAGAAGAAAAAGTTTTAAGACATCAAAAATAACAGTGACCAAAGTACTAAAGTAAAGGTCGCTCAAAACTGAAGAACGAATTACAAACCTGTAAATAACACTGACGTACAGTAATATTTTCTTTTGATTCATTAATCACAACATATCGTGGGACTATAGTAACTAGTTGGGACGGCAAAAGCATATTTCTCAACAGTGATCCCAAAGAAACACCAAGTTTGATACTAAATACTATGCCATCTCCTTGAGTTTGCAGGCTTAATTCTGTGAAGCCAGATAGAGCATCCAAGTCAAGTAGTGACTCAGATGTATAATTATCTGACACCTGTACAAACACCTTTTTGGACCTGTAAGATATTACGTTGATGTCATTAATGTAATGAAATGGAAATTTAGAAGATTAAATGTAGTTGGTGCGAGACAAGAAAATAAAAAAGAAAATAAATAGAAAAAATAATCCATTTTACTTCCAAGTCTTAATTTATCTTACTTAAAGAACCAGGAACAACTTGAGTCTGGAGGCAAACTTATTCCTAAATTTGGAGGACAGAAACCATTCTCTTCTACATCCCTGCATATATCCATGGCTTTTCAATTATTGTAGATTATGCCAAAGATATGCATAGGCCATAAAACAATGCACGTAAGCATTCATGAATCATTCTAAACCTGTACAGGGTTTTCTTATTTGAAGCAAGAAAATGCAGCATAAAATTTGTGTCATTCTTCAGGGCATACGGTGTAAAAACAGTTACCTGCAATTCAATATGCATTAGGTTACCTGCAGACCAAAGTACATTAGGTTTCCTATAATAAGGCATAATAACGCTAACAGTTTCTTAGTTGGGGCTGTTGCAAAATTTGGGCCCATAACCGCAGTAAATTAATAACTAGCAGTGAAACACGTATTTTATTCTTTCAAGACAAAGTAAAATGTGATGTTAGCATAACCTCTAATGTGCCTCTATGGCCACGAGCCAATCTTAAGGAAGCAAAGTACTTTCCACCACCAAAATCAAGATCAACGTCTACCGATTGGACTTCACTTTTCTGCTTCAGTAACTTCTTGACAAAATCACCACTACTCACCGATTTGCAAGTTGAATTTAACGCAGGTAACGTAACAGTAAAAAAAATTATGGCAGGGTTCACATAGAAATCAGCTGTTGATTCAGAAGATATAGTTGCCCTAGTTCCAATATGTGAATCCTCATTTATGGTACTAGTATCTGCAATAAAATCAAATGACAAGTTAAATCATTTAAAACTATCCAAATGGAAACAAATTTCAACTTTACCTGTCTCACTCAAAAGCACATGTATCTCTGAATACAAAGAATTGGACACTCGTACGGTAGGAAGAAGAAAAATCTGCTTTTGCACTTGTAGCACATTGGATGAATGACTATTATCAAACGCATGCCCAGGTTCATCAGGCCGCATAATATGCACGTCCTCATCAATGCACTGAATCAGAAAGTGCAAGTGCTTTTCCTGTCCACCAATACCATCAACTAACAGCTTACAACTTGCTGTGCTAAAGGAATACTTCTCTAATCCAACTAAAGCCTTTCTGACTTTGTAACTTAACTTGTCGAAAATTCCAGACAAATGCACTGCCTTTTCACCTTTAAAATCATCTGACCATTCAACTGACCTTGAATTGTTAAAATTCATTGGGTCATCAATTAACATTGGTCTAAAGGAAAGAAGGAAGTTTCCTGAAATGTTAAGAACCCATCAATTTTAGAGCAAGAAAACATGAAGGGAAAATCAAAATATAATGCAGTTTAATACTATTAACTAAAACCTATGTAAAATTGGATGGTTCTAGCAATGAGTACAGGCTTCACATACATAAGGTTAGACTTCTGGTCCATCATGGATGTTTTTATCTTCTATTCAAGTGGGTAAAAACAAGAGAAGAATACTCTTTCGTTCATGTTATTAAGTACTCTTTTTTTGGGGGGGGGGGAGAAAGAAACATCAAGATATATTATCTCTTTTTTTTTTTTTTTGATAAGAGACATCAAGGGAATATATTAATCACAAAAGAAGGAGACAACCTAGGGGCCAAGGGTGGAGATCGCCCTTGCCCAAGAGCGAGTACAAAATAGCTTGCCAATCTTTAATAATAGACAGCAAGCTGTAATTACAAAAAGAATGTTTATGCAAAGAAATCCACCACGAAGCAGTATTTTGAACATTCTCACAAAAGAACTCAAGGCTAGCCGACTTCTCTTCAAAGGTTTTAGAGTTCCTCTCCTTCCACAAAAGCCAAACGGCAGCCCTGAAAGCGCACCCAGCCATAATCTTGGCGTTTTTCTTGAGGTTCCAAGCCGCCAACCCTTCAAGGAGCCAATCTTCAATCTTGTTAGGAAGGCAGAAGGACATACCAAAGAGATTAGCCACAAAAAACCAGACCTTCTTAGCAAAAGCACAGTGAAGGAATAGATGGTCTAAATCTTTCGAGGGGGATAAGCTCCAGCTTTTGAATTTCCTTTGGATCCTCTCATCAGTGTTAAGGCTGCGATAAGCTAGAGACCAAAGGAAAACTTTAACCTTTTTCGGGCTTCTATGCTTCCAAATCAAGTTGCACAAATTCTGACTAATTTTGGGTGATATTTTGGTCATTTTCTGAAACATAGATCTTGCTGTATAGTTGCCCGACCCTTCAAGAGACCACCTAATATCATCTTGTTCACTATTTAAACTGATCGAGCTTAGCTTTTCCACAAGGATCATCCAGCTGGAGACCTCCCTATCAAACAAGCCTCTACTAAAAGCCAAATTCCAAGCTTGGTTACTGTTAGAGTTATTATATTAGTATAATAAGTGTAATTATATATAGAGTTGTCCTTTATTGTCTTTTTACATTCTCCTACTTAGGGTTAACCTTGTACACTTGTATATATATATCTTTTATGTGAATGGAATAGATCATTCTGATTCTCTCAAACCTTAGAGTTTACATGGTATCAGAGCGGGTCTAGGGCAATTAGGGTTTTGTCTCGTTGGAGATTTGAGAACGGTTAGGGTTTTGGTTTGGAACACCTTTTGAGAGTTTTGGGTTGCCCAAAACGTTTGCTGCTCGAAACCGCCGCCGCCGCCACCAGATTCCGCCGCCGCCGCCGCCGCCGTTTTGGTCTGTCGCCGGAGGATTTTTTTGTCACCGCCCAGTCCAAAACGTAGCCCACTCGCCGATCTGTTGGTCCTCAAAATCCGAAGCCGAAACTCCCTGCGCGTGGCCCTCACGCGCCGCCTCCAGAATCTGCGTCAATCTCACGCGCCGGCGCGTGTGAGCGCGTGCGCCGCCGTTTTTTGCTCCTTTTTTTGTGGGTCGGCTCGGTTTGGTCTCCTCCTTCCAGTCGTGTGTTGCTTTGGGCCATATCGGGTTTGTTTGGTTATGTTTGAAAGCCATAGTTTGTTTGGAGGTTTAGGGTTTGTGTGATTCAGATTTCAGCTCTACTTTTTGGTCTGTTTTTTGTTGAGGTTATGGCTGACAAGAAGGCTTTAGTGCTGTCCGAGATGATTCCAATGGTATCCAAGATTACGGAACATAAGTTGAATGGTTCTAATTTTTATGCTTGGCGGTCGAATATTCATCATTATATTCGGAGTCTTGATATGGATGACCACCTGACTTTAGAATCACCGCCAAACGATGATACTAAGAAGAGTTGGCTACGGGACGAGTCTCGACTTATTTTACAAATCAAGAATTCTATTGAAAGTGCCATCATTGGGCTCGTTAATCACTGTAACTCAGTCAAAGAGCTCTTGGAATATTTAGATTTTCTTTACTCTGGGAAAGGAAACATCAGTCGGATATTTGATGTATGTAGAACTCTCTTTCAACCTGATCAAGGCGAGAAGTCTTTGTTGAGTTATTTTATGGAATGCAAAAGAGCATATTCAGAATTTAATGAAGTGTTGCCCATGAGTACTGATATAAAAGTTCAGAATGTCCAACGCGAACAATTGTTTATCATGAGTTTTCTAGTTGGTCTTGCTTCGAAATATGACACAGCTAAAGATCAAGTTCTCTCGAGTTCAGACATTTCATCGTTGGAAGATGCTTACACTCGGATACTACGTACAGAGCGGTCGCCAGTGATAGTGCCATCTGAATCTAACAGTGCTTTAGTTGGACAGACCACTGAATATAGAGGTAATCGAGGGGTAGGATCGAACATGTCCAGAGGAAATTCTACTGCTCCAAAAGCAAATTCAGGAGATATTGTTTGCCACTATTGTCATAAGCCAGGGCATATAAAACGTGATTGTCGGAAATTACTTTATAGAAACCAGAGGTTTCCATCTGCACATGTTGCCTCTACTCCTGATAATTCTGACGAGTCTGTTTCGATCTCAGCTGAGGAGTTTGCTAAATTCCGACTGTATCAAGAGTCATTGACGGCTTCATCCTCCACTCCTGTTACTACCATTGCCGACACAGGTAACACATCTACATGTCTTCTTTCCTCCTCTTCGAAATGGGTCATAGACTCTGGCGCTTCCGATCACATGACAGGTAATCCCCGTTTATTCTCTACCATTTATCCATCTACATCTTCCCCTAGTGTCACTATAGCTGATGGAACCACCTCTCCAGTCTTAGGGATCGGCAATGTTCGACTTACCAACTCACTTTCGTTGTCTTCCGTTTTGAGTTTACCACAGTTTTCCTTTAACTTGATTTCTGTTAGTAAACTCACTCGTGACCTTAATTGTTGTGTCTCATTTTTTCCTGGTTATTGCTTATTTCAGGATCTTACGACGAAGAGGACTATTGGTAAAGGGCGTGAATCTAGAGGTCTCTACATCTTTGAACCAGAAATATCAACAGCCGTTGCGTGTTCTAAAGTGTCATCTCCATTTGAAGATCATTGTCGTTTGGGTCATCCTTCTATTTCAGTATTGAAGAGTCTTCGTCCTCAGTTTCATTCTTTGTCTTCTTTAGCTTGTGAGTCATGTCAGTTTGCTAAGTTCCATCGTGTGAGTCTGTATCCCCGTGCAACTAACCGAGCTAATGCTCCATTTGAATTAGTTCATTCTGATGTTTGGGGTCCGTGTCCTATTGAGTCAAAGAGAGGGTTTAGATATTTTGTTACCTTTGTCGATGATTTTTCTCGTGTAACTTGGTTATATTTAATGAAAAATCGCTCTGAGTTGCTTTCTCATTTTCGTAACTTCCATGCTGAAATCCGAACTCAATTTAACGGTTCTCTTAAAGTTCTACGGAGTGATAATGCTAAAGAATACTTCTCTCACGCTCTTAATTCTTATTTAGATGAACATGGCATCCTCCATCAATCCTCATGTGTTGATACTCCATCTCAAAATGGGGTTGCAGAAAGAAAGAACCGTCATCTCCTCGAAACAGCCAGAGCCTTAATGTTCCAGATGAATGTTCCAAAGTATTTTTGGGCCGATGCTGTATCCACAGCTTGTTTCTTAATAAATCGCATGCCCTCCTCAGTTCTAAAGGGTGAGATACCTTATCGTATTTTATGTCCCACACAACCTTCATTCTCTCTTCCTCCCAAAATCTTTGGTTGTATTTGCTTTGTTCGGGATGTTCGTCCTCATCTCACCAAACTTGATCCCAAGTCCTTAAAATGTATCTTCCTTGGTTATTCTCGTGTTCAAAAAGGGTATCGGTGTTATTGTCCTAGTCTCGATCGTTATTTTGTCTCTCCTGATGTCACCTTCTTTGAGGATTCTTCTTTCTTTTCCTCACCTTCAAGTCAGCCTAAGGGGGAGCGTAATGAGGAAGATGATGATTTTCTTGTCTATACCATTCTCTCCTCTTGTGAGCCTTCTACTGATTCACCTCCATCTATACCTGTTTCTACTCGTCCACCTATTACTCAGGTTTATTCTCGACGACCACCCCCTTCAGTTACATGCCCTGAACCAGAGGCTTCTTCGTCATGGGATCCAGGAACGAGCGATGACCTTCCCATTGCTCTTCGTAAAGGTAAACGTCAATGCACTTATCCTATTTCCAATTTTGTTTCATATAATCATTTGTCATCTTCTACCTGTTCTTTTATTGCATCCTTACAATCGGTATCTGTTCCTAAGACTGTTCATGAAGCTTTGTCTCATCCTGGTTGGCGTGCTGCAATGGTTGAGGAGATGAATGCCTTAGATGAAAATTGTACTTGGGATTTAGTTTCACTTCCTGCAGGAAAGAAGCCTATTGGTTGTAAGTGGGTATTTGCGGTCAAGGTCAATCCAGATGGATCTGTGGCTCGCTTGAAAGCTCGCCTTGTTGCTAAGGGTTATGCACAAACCTATGGGGTTGACTATTCTGATACCTTTTCTCCCGTTGCTAAATTGGCTTCTGTTCGGCTGTTCATTTCGTTGGCATCCATTCATCATTGGCCCTTGCATCAGCTTGATATTAAAAATGCCTTTCTTCATGGTGATCTTGAAGAAGAGGTGTATATGGAGCAACCACCAGGGTTTGTTGCTCAGGGGGAGCATGGAAAGGTATGTCGTCTTCTTAAATCCTTGTATGGATTAAAACAGAGTCCACGAGCTTGGTTTGGAAAATTCAGTCAGGTGATTGTAAATTTTGGAATGAGGAAAAGTAAATCAGATCATTCTGTTTTTTATAAGCGATCTGAAAATGGTGTTATCTTGTTGGTTGTGTATGTTGATGATATTGTTATTACTGGCGATGACACATCAGGTATCCAAGCACTCAAAACCTTTCTCCATAGTCAATTCCATACAAAAGATTTGGGAACGTTGAAATACTTTCTAGGAATTGAGGTAATAAGGAGCAAGAAGGGAATCCTGTTATCACAGAGAAAATATGTAATTGACTTGTTGACTGAAACAGGGAAGTTAGGGGCTAAACCATGTAGTACCCCAATGATGCCAAACTTACAGCTTACGAAAGAGGGAGAGTTACTTAAAGATCCTGAAAGGTATAGAAGGTTAGTAGGAAAACTCAATTATCTTACAGTGACTCGGCCTGACATAGCCTATTCAGTGAGTATTGTGAGCCAGTTTATGTCTTCTCCTACAGTTGATCATTGGGCTGCATTGGAACACATTTTGTGTTATTTGAAGGCAGCTCCTGGACGTGGTTTATTATATAAGGATTATGGACACATGAACATTGAATGCTTCTCAGATGCTGACTGGGCAGGATCTAGAGAAGATAGAAGATCAACTTCAGGATATTGTGTATTTGTGGGTGGTAATTTGGTTTCTTGGAAAAGTAAGAAACAAAATGTGGTGTCACGTTCAAGTGCTGAATCAGAATATAGAGCAATGGCACAGTCTGTATGTGAATTAGTCTGGATACGTCAACTTCTTGTTGAATTGGGATTTGATATCACAACACCGACAAAATTGTGGTGTGATAATCAGGCAGCTCTTCATATTGCATCTAATCCGGTATTTCATGAACGGACTAAACACATTGAGGTTGACTGTCACTTTGTACGTGAAAAGATACAAGAAGGTTTGGTGTCAACAGGATATGTGAAGACTGGAGAGCAATTAGGAGATATCTTCACAAAGGCACTAAATGGAGCTCGAATAGATTATCTCTCTAACAAGTTGGGCATGACGAATATATATGCTCCAACTTGAGGGGGAGTGTTAGAGTTATTATATTAGTATAATAAGTGTAATTATATATAGAGTTGTCCTTTATTGTCTTTTTACATTCTCCTACTTAGGGTTAACCTTGTACACTTGTATATATATATCTTTTATGTGAATGGAATAGATCATTCTGATTCTCTCAAACCTTAGAGTTTACAGTTACTACCCTCCCAACATTCGGCAACAGTCGCATTTTTCCTCTCAGAAATCAAATAAAGGTCTGGAAATAGGGCTTGGAGAGTTTGATTGTCACACCAAGAGTCCTTCCAGAATTTAATACTCGTACCATTATTAACAACGAACTTAGCAAGTTTGGCAAAAGTTGGGAAATTCACAGCTATATCAACCCAGATTCTGTTTCCTTTTTTACCTCTAAAGGGAGTAGTCGACCAACCTTTAGGGGAAGCTCCATAAATACTTACAATGATTTGTCTCCACAAAGACTTCCTCTCTTGAGTAAATCTCCATAGCCATTTAGTCATAAGGGAGAAGTTTCTTTGAGCTAGGGAGCCAACTCCCAACCCACCATGGAAGCACGACAGCGAGGACCACTCCCATTTAACCAAGTTAGAACCCTGTTTATAGCAACCACCACTCCACACAAAGTCTCTAACGATTTTCTCCATAGAATTGATGGTGGACTTAGGAGCTTTGAGCAAGGAGAATAAGTATAGGGGGAGACTATTGAGGACCGATTGGGCGAGGGTCACTTTTCCCCCTTTGGATATGGGAAATTTCCTCCACGAGTCCATCTTGTGATTAAATCTCTCAATTAAAGGCTCCCAAAAAGAAATCCTGTGGTAGTTGCCGCCCAAAGGAAAGCCAAGGTAGTTTATGGGCAAAGAGTCCGCTTGGCAGCCTAGCAAATTGGCCAAATTATTCGCCTGAGGGGAAGCCACATTTATACCAATCAACGCAGATTTGGCCAGATTCAAAGCCAAGCCCGAGCCCCTCATTATCATCCTGAGAATATCCCACCATTTGGTCACCTCACGATCCGGGCAGAAAAGGAGGGTGTCATCCGCATATTGTAAAATTGAGACAATAGATTTATGCTGGCCAATCTCCCAACCTTTCAAGATCTTCTTCTCTATGCAGTAATGGACAGACTTACTGATGGCGTCCCCCACCAACATGAATAAAAATGGGGAAAGGGGATCCCCTTGCCTCAAACCTCTAGAAGCCATAATCTTACCTCTCGGTTGCCCATTGATGAGAATGGAGAAGTTCGTATTATAGAGGCAACCTTTAATCCACCTTCTCCATTTGTGACTGAAACCCTTCAACTCTAAAATCCCATCCAGGAAGTCCAAGTTCACCATGTCATAAGCCTTCTCTAGATCTAGCTTGAGGAGAAAACCTTTCTCTTTTCTCAGCCTTATGTCTTCCACAGCCTCAGTAGCAACTAAAATAGCATCGAGGATTTGCCTTCCTTGCACAAAAGCCGCTTGGCAATCACTTATGGTATTTGGGAGGACCTTTTTCAATCGTTCGGCAAGCACTTTAGCTATCAACTTGTAGGGGGAAGTAACTAGGCTTATAGGCCTAAAATCTTTGACCTTTGAGGCTCTTTTCTTCTTGGGAATAAGGCAAAAATACGTTTCGTTAGTCCTTTTATTGATATTACCTTTTTGGAAAAATTCTTGGAACACTTCTACCAAATCGGGCTTCAAAATGTTCCAATAATTTTTCCAAAATTCTCCCGTCATGCCATCCGGACTCGGGGACTTTTGGCTTCCCATATCCATAACTGCTTTGTAGATTTCCTCCACAGAGAAGGCCTCTTCCAGTTTGCTTTTGCTAATATCACCAATAGGAACCCAGTCCGGCCCTTCAATCACAAATCTATGATCATAGTCTTTCTCATAAAGCTTGCTGTAAAAGCTCAAAATCTCAGCTTCAATCTCTTCTTGCTTGGTAAGAATCTCCCCATTCTCTTTCTCAATCATAGAGATGAAGGCCTTAGATCTCATGGCCGAAGCCCATTTATGAAAGAAGCTGGAATTTTCATCCCCCTCCTGAATCCATTTTACTTTGCACTTTTGATTTATACTTCTCTGCTCAGCTACGGTCAAGTCTAAGAGCTCTGCCTTAAGGATTTTCCTCTCCTCAATCTGGGAAGCATCTATGGCATTTTGCTCCTCCATCTTATCAAAAACCTCAATTTTTCTCAAGATAGTTGTTTTCTTGTTGATGGCCGTAGCCATAAGCTCTTTGTTCCAGTCTTTAATTAAGACCTTCAGCCCCTTAAGTTTTTCCATCAATCTGAAGCCAGCCCAGCCAATTGGTTTTAAGTCTCCCCACCACTTTTCTATATTCTCTTTAAACTCTGGAGTATCGATCCACAAATTTCCAAATCTAAAAGGGGTAGGCCCCCATTTCACCACCCCAATGGACATCAAAATAGGGAAGTGGTCCGACGTGGGTCTATGCAATCTCTCAACTCTAAGCTCCGGGAAGGTATTATTCCACAATTGCGAAATAAGGAACCTATCAATTCTAGAGGCGGCTGCTCTAGTGCCCATTCTCGACCAAGAAAAGGTCCCATTGCTCATAGGGGGATCGATGAGATCATAAGACTCTATGAAGCTGTTGAATTTTCTCATGCTTCTCACCGAATTTGTAGCATTTAACCTCTCCTCAAACCATCTAACCATGTTAAAGTCCCCGGCAATACACCAATTCCCTTGGCACAGGCCCTGAATATCATGAAGTTCCTGCAAAAAATGAAACCTCTCCCTATAGGTACAAGGGCCGTAGACCCCAGTAATCCAACCTTCAAACTGCCCATTAAAGCTGCACTCAATGGAAATGGAGAACGCTCCTAACAGAGAGTTCATAACTTCAACCGCAGGCCGTTTCCACATAATAATAATACCCCCTGCCGAATTCAAAGCATCCAAGGACACCCACTCCACGTGCCTCGAACTCCAAATGGACTTCACTATACTTCTATCAACGCAATTCAGCCTAGATTCCTGCAGAATAACCACATCGAGATTATAGGATCTAATGAGGTCTTTAATGAGGACTCTTTTTGACCTCGCCCCTAGCCCTCTAACGTTCCAGGATAAAATCTTCATAAAAAACCATTAATGCCCATAGAAATTCTATCATCTACTTCTAAAACATCTTCCCCTTCGTTATCCATTTCTGTAATGCAATCCCCCTCCTTTTCCCACGATCGCAGGAGGTCAGTCATTTCACGGTTTCTCCTTTTCTGGGCGGTGCTCCCCTTCTTATTATTGGATCCCACTATAGGTCTAATACAAAGGTTGTTTTTCCGTAGAAGTTAGAACAATCTCCTTACTGATGGCAAAGCCCTCTAGGACTTGCTGATGCCCTGGCTTTTCCTCATCTCTATTGGGTTTAAGGATTGCTAAAGCCTTAGGAGAGTCCTCCCCCCTGCCCTCTATTCTAGGAGGTTCATTTTCTTTCCCAAGAGGACTATCATTTTTGTCGAGAGTATTGATGTTGTTATCTTGAGTAGAAGAATTAATACGCACTGTCTCTTGAGTTTGAGCCACTCTATCCAGTTCATAGTAATCCTCAAAACAATGGTGATATCCCTCCGGAATTTCCACATCGATATCCTCGTAAGATCTAAGGCTCCCACATTCTTCGATTTCATTCTCTAGACTTGCAGGGCTGGAGAAAGACATATCAGATTCCATACCTGGGATTTCTCTCCAGATATTTCTTTTGTTTGTCGCTGGTTGGGGGCTAACGGGCCTATCAGTACTTTGGATGTTCCCTCGTTTAAAAGTAAGACCTGGGCTTTGTTGGCGAAAGTGACCCCTTTTCTTTTCTTTTCGTTGGCTTGTTGGGCTTCCCCGTCTTCCTCTAATAAAGAACCCTGGGCTTTCTTCTTAGTATTCCATTGGGCCTTAAGAGACCCAGACTTTGACGGCCCAGCTTCCTCATAAATCTGATTTTTACCCTTCTGGCGGGACAATTCAAAATTTTCAATAAAGTTGCCCAGCTGTCCTTCATCTTTTGTCTTTTCAGCCATTAATACTCGGGTATTAACCTCCGGGTAATCAATCCCGTTTTCGATTCTCCAAATTTCTGTTGGGCCAAACTCCGGGTCAAGAGGACTTCTGTGAAAAGCATGCACTGCCGGCGGGGAGAAACAACCATGGATTCCGGCCACTTTGTCGATCAGCATCTGCCCCTCTTGATACTTGACAACCTGCACATTGAAAGCATCTTCTCCATCTATAATTCGAACCTCTGCTGGGATAAATCCGCAGTAATTCTCTCTGATTTTCATCCTTATCTCAACACAGTCCAGCAGCAAGGAGTTCTCTTCCTCATATTCAATAAAGTCTCCTAGCCGGTCACCTACCGCTTTAAGAAGACTTAAATGCCATAAATGCAGGGGGAGATTTCTGATCTTAATCCAGCCTCCATAACTAGGAACACACATAATCCGGCTGTGTTGCATTCTATCCCACTTCTCAACCTTTAATATGATTGGACCAAAGCTAACCCAACCTCTGTTCTTAGTCAACAACTCAGCCAGCTCTTTTGATGGGCATTTAAGAAGGGCCTTGTCAGGTTGGAAAGGGTTTATAATAAAGGGTTCTTCCACCTGCTGTTGTAAGATTTCAAGGATACGTCCCCAGTCATCATGAAAATCTCTCTTGGTTATCACTATCACTTGCTCCCAGTCTATACTTTTTACTTCTTCCTTACATCCTTTATGATTAAACTTTTCCTCTCTAATGTTCTCTCGCAACTAGGGCAAAACTCTCGCAGGCTCAGCTGGGGGATGAACTTTCTTTTTGCTTTTGACCATATCGGCATTGGATCGTTTGCCAAATCCTTCTCTATTCAAGTCTTCTTGTCTGCCGCATTCTATGTTGACATCTTTGCCATTGATGAAGCCTAAAATAAGGTCGGAGAACTTTTTCCAGCCACTAAACTCATGCCCTGCCGGAACAACAAGATTGTTTTTTCCACCGGAGTTCACCACTTTCGTGATTTCAAGGAAGCTTCCACGTTTGTTCGAGATCTTTTGGATCCAAATAAAACCATTGTTGCAATTTGTTTTCCTGAAGAACTTCTGGGTTATGGGAGCAAGAAGGAGGTCTTCTATGGAGTCTGCAATCCAAACAATCACTATCTCTTCAGCAGATAAGGCATATTTTCTTTTTCTATTTTCTTCTTGGATCCTAATCACTCTACCCTTATAATTCCTATCAAATCCACATGAAAAGAACTTATTCTCTATGCAGATACGATTGCCCCCATGGGCTGCCATAGGAGTGTCTTTAGGGCTCTGCAAGCCTGTCCATGAACCTCCGCCAGAAGAGAAGAAAATTAACCCCCACCCTCCCCCTGGAAAGATCTCCAGGACCCAGAACACCCTGCACTCCCTTACCAAACACTCAAAAACCCAATCGGAGAACTCACCGGAAACTATCGGAGGTCATGAGTAGAAGGCAGAGCTTCAGATGTCAAAGAGGGCTTTCATTTGCATCGCTATGTTGAAAGATGTCTACTTTGGGTTTGTACCACCAAATAATAATGTCAATCTTATAAGAGTCCTAACACTCCAATCGAGCCCAATGCCGGAGTTCTAATCCTTCAAATTGAGCTCCAATATCTGTGTAGGACAATCTTGAGCTTATTGAAAGATATGTATTTTTGGATGTTCCAACTAAGAAGGTCAATCTTATTAAGAGTCTCCTAACACTCCAATTGAGCTCCAATGCTTGCCTGCATGGAACAATCTTGAGCTAGTTGAAAGTTGTTTACCTCTATTAGCACTTCAGAAACAAGGAAAATCAAATCAATCAATTTTATTGAAAGATAAAAGTATAACCTACTTTGGGATTGTTTCACATCAAGATATATTATCAACAAAAGGGCGGAAACAGCCCAAGGGTCAGGGGAGGAGACATGTTATCAAGTACTTAGAATTAGCAAATACATAATAATATATAGGTACGAATATTAAGGCTATAAGCACTAGTTCATCTCTCACGCAGTGATCAGGAGGGAAAAGAACAAATCCAACAAGGAGATTTCCTATTTAGAACTGTCAAAAGTATGCTTCAGTTCCAAAGGCTGTGCCTGGTTTTCTAAACCCAAAAGCTAAAACAGCAATATGGAGTCCCTTATTTGCTGGCTTTTATCCAAGCCATGCAAATTTGGAGGACATATAATAACATGAGTTGTTCAAGGGGATTGAATGATAAAGGGCTCTTTTGTTAATCATCTAGTAATCTAGAAAGTTTGTAATTAACTGGCTGTACGCCTGTACCCTATAAAGAATAGCTTTGATTGACATGCGATACAGGTGGTTTCTAGTGTTTTTTCCTTCCTTATTGGTTAAGTATACTGATACACTAGGTTGAGACCAGCAGCCATTGTTGGCTAACATATTACAGTAAAAAAATGTTTTCAAAATTTTCATTCCCACGAAGGTACTTGCTACCACTACTCTTCTCAAATAACTGTCCAGGAAGACCCTTAGGTAGCTTTTAAAAAATATTTACAAAATGTTATGATTCCCCTTAAAGTATGCCTATAAATGTCCATTATCGCAGGTTACCAGTATTAATAATTTTCCAAATCATTGTCTATGAAAATGTTCAGTTAAAATGCCAGTTAGCTATTGCTCTGTAGAGATGTGAGACGTGCAGTTCACTCCTCCACCTAGTTTTCATTGAGACAGTCCAAGAACATGCTTAAATGTTATCACGATGATTAGAATTATGATGGACATCTCTATAGAACAATAAGTAACTGACATTTCAACAAAAAAATCTTACTACACAATCATTTGAGGAGATTACTGGTGCCTGCAATGATGGATATCATTAAGCACACCTTAAGTAGAGTGAAAACATTTTATAAATATTTTAAAAGCTCCATAAGGATCTTCTTAAATAGTTATCTGAGAAGATTAGTGGTAACCTACGCATGATGGATATCTTTAAGCTGGACCTCAGAGGGAGTGAAAAAATTTTGGAAGCATTTTTTTAACCATAATATGCAAAACAATAATGATTGTTGTATTTCAATCTGTTGAAGTTTAGAAATAAAATTTGGCCCATCAGCTTACGCCTTTAGGTTCATTGGTGATTTAATATGGTATTAGAGGACATGGTCCTATATTCGAACACTTGTAAGGTCATTCCCCAATTAATTTTGAATTTCACTAGTTGAGCCTTCTACAAAATTTTCAAGCCCACAAGTGAGGAGAGTGTTAGAAGACTTAATATAAAATTAAATTTTCCTTAACCCATAAACTTAAGTTTTTGGGTTCATTGATGTAAACTCTAAGGTTTGAGAGAATCAGAATTATCTATTCCATTCACATAAAAGATATATATATACAAGTGTACAAGGTTAACCCTAAGTAGGAGAATGTAAAAAGACAATAAAGGACAACTCTATATAATTACACTTATTATACTAATATAATAACTCTAACACTCCCCCTCAAGTTGGAGCATATATATTCGTCATGCCCAACTTGTTAGAGAGATAATCTATTCGAGCTCCATTTAGTGCCTTTGTGAAGATATCTCCTAATTGCTCTCCAGTCTTCACATATCCTGTTGACACCAAACCTTCTTGTATCTTTTCACGTACAAAGTGACAGTCAACCTCAATGTGTTTAGTCCGTTCATGAAATACCGGATTAGATGCAATATGAAGAGCTGCCTGATTATCACACCACAATTTTGTCGGTGTTGTGATATCAAATCCCAATTCAACAAGAAGTTGACGTATCCAGACTAATTCACATACAGACTGTGCCATTGCTCTATATTCTGATTCAGCACTTGAACGTGACACCACATTTTGTTTCTTACTTTTCCAAGAAACCAAATTACCACCCACAAATACACAATATCCTGAAGTTGATCTTCTATCTTCTCTAGATCCTGCCCAGTCAGCATCTGAGAAGCATTCAATGTTCATGTGTCCATAATCCTTATATAATAAACCACGTCCAGGAGCTGCCTTCAAATAACACAAAATGTGTTCCGATGCAGCCCAATGATCAACTGTAGGAGAAGACATAAACTGGCTCACAATACTCACTGAATAGGCTATGTCAGGCCGAGTCACTGTAAGATAATTGAGTTTTCCTACTAACCTTCTATACCTTTCAGGATCTTTAAGTAACTCTCCCTCTTTCGTAAGCTGTAAGTTTGGCATCATTGGGGTACTACATGGTTTAGCCCCTAACTTCCCTGTTTCAGTCAACAAGTCAATTACATATTTTCTCTGTGATAACAGGATTCCCTTCTTGCTCCTTATTACCTCAATTCCTAGAAAGTATTTCAACGTTCCCAAATCTTTTGTATGGAATTGACTATGGAGAAAGGTTTTGAGTGCTTGGATACCTGATGTGTCATCGCCAGTAATAACAATATCATCAACATACACAACCAACAAGATAACACCATTTTCAGATCGCTTATAAAAAACAGAATGATCTGATTTACTTTTCCTCATTCCAAAATTTACAATCACCTGACTGAATTTTCCAAACCAAGCTCGTGGACTCTGTTTTAATCCATACAAGGATTTAAGAAGACGACATACCTTTCCATGCTCCCCCTGAGCAACAAACCCTGGTGGTTGCTCCATATACACCTCTTCTTCAAGATCACCATGAAGAAAGGCATTTTTAATATCAAGCTGATGCAAGGGCCAATGATGAATGGATGCCAACGAAATGAACAGCCGAACAGAAGCCAATTTAGCAACGGGAGAAAAGGTATCAGAATAGTCAACCCCATAGGTTTGTGCATAACCCTTAGCAACAAGGCGAGCTTTCAAGCGAGCCACAGATCCATCTGGATTGACCTTGACCGCAAATACCCACTTACAACCAATAGGCTTCTTTCCTGCAGGAAGTGAAACTAAATCCCAAGTACAATTTTCATCTAAGGCATTCATCTCCTCAACCATTGCAGCACGCCAACCAGGATGAGACAAAGCTTCATGAACAGTCTTAGGAACAGATACCGATTGTAAGGATGCAATAAAAGAACAGGTAGAAGATGACAAATGATTATATGAAACAAAATTGGAAATAGGATAAGTGCATTGACGTTTACCTTTACGAAGAGCAATGGGAAGGTCATCGCTCGTTCCTGGATCCCATGACGAAGAAGCCTCTGGTTCAGGGCATGTAACTGAAGGGGGTGGTCGTCGAGAATAAACCTGAGTAATAGGTGGACGAGTAGAAACAGGTATAGATGGAGGTGAATCAGTAGAAGGCTCACAAGAGGAGAGAATGGTATAGACAAGAAAATCATCATCTTCCTCATTACGCTCCCCCTTAGGCTGACTTGAAGGTGAGGAAAAGAAAGAAGAATCCTCAAAGAAGGTGACATCAGGAGAGACAAAATAACGATCGAGACTAGGACAATAACACCGATACCCTTTTTGAACACGAGAATAACCAAGGAAGATACATTTTAAGGACTTGGGATCAAGTTTGGTGAGATGAGGACGAACATCCCGAACAAAGCAAATACAACCAAAGATTTTGGGAGGAAGAGAGAATGAAGGTTGTGTGGGACATAAAATACGATAAGGTATCTCACCCTTTAGAACTGAGGAGGGCATGCGATTTATTAAGAAACAAGCTGTGGATACAGCATCGGCCCAAAAATACTTTGGAACATTCATCTGGAACATTAAGGCTCTGGCTGTTTCGAGGAGATGACGGTTCTTTCTTTCTGCAACCCCATTTTGAGATGGAGTATCAACACATGAGGATTGATGGAGGATGCCATGTTCATCTAAATAAGAATTAAGAGCGTGAGAGAAGTATTCTTTAGCATTATCACTCCGTAGAACTTTAAGAGAACCGTTAAATTGAGTTCGGATTTCAGCATGGAAGTTACGAAAATGAGAAAGCAACTCAGAGCGATTTTTCATTAAATATAACCAAGTTACACGAGAAAAATCATCGACAAAGGTAACAAAATATCTAAACCCTCTCTTTGACTCAATAGGACACGGACCCCAAACATCAGAATGAACTAATTCAAATGGAGCATTAGCTCGGTTAGTTGCACGGGGATACAGACTCACACGATGGAACTTAGCAAACTGACATGACTCACAAGCTAAAGAAGACAAAGAATGAAACTGAGGACGAAGACTCTTCAATACTGAAATAGAAGGATGACCCAAACGACAATGATCTTCAAATGGAGATGACACTTTAGAACACGCAACGGCTGTTGATATTTCTGGTTCAAAGATGTAGAGACCTCTAGATTCACGCCCTTTACCAATAGTCCTCTTCGTCGTAAGATCCTGAAATAAGCAATAACCAGGAAAAAATGAGACACAACAATTAAGGTCACGAGTGAGTTTACTAACAGAAATCAAGTTAAAGGAAAACTGTGGTAAACTCAAAACGGAAGACAACGAAAGTGAGTTGGTAAGTCGAACATTGCCGATCCCTAAGACTGGAGAGGTGGTTCCATCAGCTATAGTGACACTAGGGGAAGATGTAGATGGATAAATGGTAGAGAATAAACGGGGATTACCTGTCATGTGATCGGAAGCGCCAGAGTCTATGACCCATTTCGAAGAGGAGGAAAGAAGACATGTAGATGTGTTACCTGTGTCGGCAATGGCAGTAACAGGAGTGGAGGATGAAGCCGTCAATGACTCTTGATACAGTCGGAATTTAGCAAACTCCTCAGCTGAGATCGAAACAGACTTGTCAGAATTATCAGGAGTAGAGGCAACATGTGCAGATGGAAACCTCTGGTTTCTATAAAGTAATTTCCGACAATCACGTTTTATATGCCCTGGCTTATGACAATAGTGGCAAACAATATCTCCTGAATTTGCTTTTGGAGCAGTAGAATTTCCTCTGGACATGTTCGATCCTACCCCTCGATTATCTCTATATTCAGTGGTCTGTCCAACTAAAGCACTGTTAGATTCAGATGGCACTATCACTGGCGACCGCTCTGTACGTAGTATCCGAGTGTAAGCATCTTCCAACGATGAAATGTCTGAACTCGAGAGAACTTGATCTTTAGCTGTGTCATATTTCGAAGCAAGACCAACTAGAAAACTCATGATAAACAGTTGTTCGCGTTGGACATTCTGAACTTTTATATCAGTACTCATGGGCAACACTTCATTAAATTCTGAATATGCTCTTTTGCATTCCATAAAATAACTCAACAAAGACTTCTCGCCTTGATCAGGTTGAAAGAGAGTTCTACATACATCAAATATCCGACTGATGTTTCCTTTCCCAGAGTAAAGAAAATCTAAATATTCCAAGAGCTCTTTGACTGAGTTACAGTGATTAACGAGCCCAATGATGGCACTTTCAATAGAATTCTTGATTTGTAGAATAAGTCGAGACTCGTCCCGTAGCCAACTCTTCTTAGTATCATCGTTTGGCGGTGATTCTAAAGTCAGGTGGTCATCCATATCAAGACTCCGAATATAATGATGAATATTCGACCGCCAAGCATAAAAATTAGAACCATTCAACTTATGTTCCGTAATCTTGGATACCATTGGAATCATCTCGGACAGCACTAAAGCCTTCTTTTCAGCCATAACCTCAACAAAAAACAGACCAAAAAGTAGAGCTGAAATCTGAATCACACAAACCCTAAACCTCCAAACAAACTATGGCTTTCAAACATAACCAAACAAACCCGATATGGCCCAAAGCAACACACGACTGGAAGGAGGAGACCAAACCGAGGCGACCCACAAAAAAAGGAGCAAAAAAAACGGCGGCGCACGCGCTCACACGCGCCGGCGCGTGAGACTGACGCAGATTCTGGAGGCGGCGCGTGAGGGCCACGCGCAGGGAGTTTCGGCTTCGGATTTTGAGGACCAACAGATCGGCGAGTGGGCTACGTTTTGGACTGGGCGGTGACAAAAAAATCCTCCGGCGACAGACCAAAACGGCGGCGTGCGGCGGCGGTTTCAGGTGGCGGCGGCGGCGGAATCTGGTGGCGGCGGCGGCGGTTTCGAGCAGCAAACGTTTTGGGCAACCCAAAACTCTCAAAAGGTGTTCCAAACCAAAACCCTAACCGTTCACAAATCTCCAACGAGACAAAACCCTAATTGCCCTAGACCCGCTCTGATACCATGTAAACTCTAAGGTTTGAGAGAATCAGAATTATCTATTCCATTCACATAAAAGATATATATATACAAGTGTACAAGGTTAACCCTAAGTAGGAGAATGTAAAAAGACAATAAAGGACAACTCTATATAATTACACTTATTATACTAATATAATAACTCTAACAATTGACAATTTAATAAAATTGTACAAGACTCCTAGTGTATGAAGTCTACATAACCATAATGAAGAGCATGGTCACATCCGAACTAGTATTTTGTTTCACCTAACTGATGTTTAAGATCAATGTGCCCTGGTTTTTTTTTTTTTTCCTTAAACAAGAAACGAAACTTTTCATTGAAAAAAATGAAAAGAGGCTAATGCTCAAAGAATACAACCTCCACAAGGGAGAGAAGAAGAAGACAACAATAAAAACAAGACCAAACTAGGCCAAACTATGAAAACAAATACAAGGCCAAAAGAAAAAACAAAAGGACAAAACCCAAGGTGCTCTGGTTATTAGAAATTGAGAAATACCCTACCTAAATAAACATTACAAAACTCTGAGCTTAGGAGCTAAGGTTTCCATTTTCCTAATTCTATTTTGCAGTCCACAGTTGAGAGGTGTAGGCAAGGTATCATCTGAGCCAGTAAGCACATCGAAAGGATGGACATATGGAATTACATCAGGAATTTAGCTAGTTCTAGCAGTCCCTTATATATCCAGACGCTCTAATGTTTCTTTAATCAATCAAGAATATGAGTATACTGTTCTCTCGCAAACAGACACGGAAAAAAAGTAGAAGCAATCAACTACGAAGCACATAATGAACTACTTAGCTTTAGAAATAAACTACATGTAAATTCACTTTCTTCTTGTATCACTGACTTCTGGAATTCCAAAATCCAATTAACCTAACAATTACATCCTAGAAATTTACACCCAAATTCTTTTTCCATGGACATAGAAGGGAGAGGTAACAAATGAGAGAGCATAATAATGAAAAACTATCTTGTAATAAAATGAAAGACAATAAAGGAGTAACAAAAATTTTGTGAACTTCAGGATCTTAAAATATTTTGATGTAATTGCATCAGCATAAAATTTCACTTCCTCTATTTCACAAAGAAAAAACTGGCCATATTTTGATTAGGCATACGACATACCAACACATAGAGACATTAATGCCTTTCTCAATCCACCGGAAGAATTTAAAGCATCAAACATTGCCATTGAATCATCAATCACATCTCCAGGTTTTAGGAACACAGAAGCACATTCATCTTCTTTTGGCTGGTTTCGTCGAAATCGAAGTTCCATGGTTAGTCCACTTTCATTATGTATTCTCGTTACAGGGGAAACCACAATTAACAAACCATCCTGCAAAGCAGAGGAAAGAAAGGGTTAAATGAGTGCAATCATCTTCAAGAATTTTGAAATCTATTAAAACGATTTGTTCAAAAGACAACTTACCTCAGGATGCTGAGAAATTTCAACCACAATGAGCGGTCCTGGATAAGTTCTTGAATCTATGAAAGAAATGAAAAGTGTAGATGAATATCCTCAGTGGCATTCCCAAAAGGTTTGCCTCAATTAGCAACAAATTGAGGAAAGGAAAATCAATAATCCAACAGAATCTACAAAATCATACATTTCTTTCATTCTTTTCTCATGTACTTTGTGGAGTAAATGGTGCCATTTCAAGTTCACCCTAATTTATAGCCTAACAACTTTAATAATGTATCTTTCATCTTTTCAGGGGCAGGCATCTGGAGGGTTTTTTTGGGTCTCGACATGTCAATAGAGCTTGATCTTGGAAAGGTCTGCACATCAACAGGGGATTTTTCTGGGTCTTGGTTACAAGGAGAGGGTTACTTCTCCTCGAAATACAGTGAGTGAGGTGTACCTTGTGCTTTTCTCATGCTTAGTGTGTCTAATGTTGCATCCTTTGTACTTGAAAACCGTTGATTAAAGGGAAGAAAACCCTATCAATAGAAAAATGAGTAATTATTACAAGAAGGCTCCCCATACAAAAAACCCTACCCTAACCCTAGCCTCCAGCCACTGTTTTCTTCCGTCGTCGTCGCCGTCATGGCTTGCCGCGTCGTCCGGTCGTCCGGTCAGTCATACGTCGTCCGGTCACCTTTCTTCATCCATCGTTTCTTCTCTCCCCCTGAAAAACCCTAGCCTCCCTTCTCTCTCCCCGAAAAACCCTACCCTAACCCTAGCCTCCAGCCGCCGTTTTCTTCAGTCGTGGCTCGCCGCCCTTGTCGTCCATCCGTCCGGTCTCCATTCTTCGTCATTTTTCATCTGCCGTCCGTCCGCCTTTCTTAACCATTCTTCGCCGTTTTCATTTGTCGTCGTTTTGGTCCGTTTTCATCCGCCGTTTTGTTCGCCGCCAATCGTCCGCTGTCCGTTCGTCACTCTTCGCAGGTTGCCAGTTCGGTGTTGTTGTGTTTTCATCCACCATCAATCTGGTTCGTTTGCCGTCATTCATCCGCCGGTCTGGTCTTTTCGTCAGTCGTCCAACAGCTGCTTGTTATTCGTGGGTTTCTTTGGACTGTGGTTATGTGGATCCCTTTGGTTTGTGGTTGAGTTATGGTATATGGTTCTTTGGAAGTGCTGGAAGAGATGAGTTGTTGTATCCGGAATATTTACTTTCGTCTATGAGGTGAAAAAGATGAGTGTTTTATGGAAGGTATGAATAAAGATCAGAAAATTCACCTTTCTTTATCCCTCTTAGGTTGGCTTGAAAACTCGCTGGTTGAACTTTTGCAATTTCCAGTTCACTCATTTTTTAACAAGAAATTAAAGGATGATTTTGAGACCATCCGTCTGTCTAAATTTAGATCTGTCGAGGGTTGGTATTTGGAATGTGCAGTATGGCCTTTTTATGGAGGAAGGAAGAATGTTCATGTTCTTGCTAGTTTTGATAAGAAAGATTGGATTGTTTTTTGGGAAATGGTAAGAGATTTTTTCCTTAAATATGGAGAACCAGAGTATTTTGAGTTGGATTTATCCACTCGAATGGAGAAAGTTGATACGGCTCAGGAAGATGTAGTGAAATCCTCTGAGATTTCTTCCTTTTGGGTAAGGGAAGAGAGAGAAGTAATGGATTTGAGTTTCAATTCCATTTTGGTGGTTTCTAGGTTGTTTGCTCATTACTCCTGGAAAGATGTTCAAATTGCTTTAGAAAATCATTTTTGGACTAGAATTTCAATTAATCCTTTTGTGGATGATAAAGCGTTGATCAAGTTTGATGAGGGTATTTCTTATTTGAATTTTGATGGAAAGTGGTGTCTTGTTGGTAGCCTTCATTTGAAAATTGAGCGTTGGTCCGATGAAAAGCATTCTCACCCGAAATTGATCAAGAGCTATGGAGGTTGGATATCTATAAAGAATTTACCTTTGACTTATTGGAAACGACCATGTTTTAAAGCTATTGGGTAGCATTTTGGTGGATTGATTAGTATTTCCTCTCAAACACTTAACTTTATTGATTGTTCAGCAGCAGTAATTGAAGTGGAGGAAAACATTTATGGCTTCATTCCAGCTGAGATTGATGTTAAAGGTGGGAATATCAGAAAATTTTCTCTCAGTTTTGGTGACATAGTATCTCTTGACCTTTCAAGTGAGTGTCGTTTGAATTCTGGAATTTTATCCTCACAAGATTTTACAAATTCAGTGGATTTAAGGAGGGTTAATTAGGTTATGTTAGATGAAAGTCTCTTTTTACCAAATGAAGATGATTTGGTGATGGCTATCGAGGATTCAAAGGTCCCTTCGATGTATGATAAGAATCTTAATTCGAATGGTCCTGATTTGTTAAAAGGTATTTCTTTGGATGAGCATGCAGATGTTAATTCCCTTGGACTGGTGTCTCCTCTGCAATCGAAGTAAAGTTTAATTAAACCCTTTCCTCTTCATTATTCTAGAAGAAAAAGGTTTTCCTCCATCATGGACCATTCAGAGTCTAATTCAGATTCTGTTGAGGAATTTTGTGTTCGTCTTTTGACTCTATCCACGAATCATTTGGAGTCTCCCACGAAAGGTTCTAAGATGCAAGAGACTTTATACCCTGTCAAGATTTTTAGTCAATCGCAAGTTTCTCTTCCTAGTTCAAACACACTATTCACCACAGGGGTAGCAAGTCTCTCTTCTCCTAAGAAGATTTCTCCTTGTTTTGATTCTGATGGAGAATCAGATGTTAGTATGAGTAGTGAGGAGTCAATTTTTCATGTTCCAGAATTTGAGTTGGTAGATCAAGTTGAAGATGATTCATTTGCTGAAGCTTTTGAAAATCTTTTTGAAGTTAGTGTTCAAGGTGTCGATAATTTAGAGGGAGTGGTATCTTCGGTGATTTCTCCTCAAATCCCAGCCAAATTTTCTTCTCTGATTGAGCTTTGTGGGTTACAGATGCAGGAAATTCCTATTTTGTCTCTAGCAGTTAAAGCTCATTAATGGTTTTCTCGTTAGCTCAGTTTTATATTTCTCTCAGGGTTTAGTCTTTTTAAGTTGGGTTTTCGTCAAATTCCTTTGGTGCAATTTCCTTTGGTGGTGAAGTTTTTTCGAATATTCTTTTTCAGTTGGTCTCTTTAGCTGTTTCGTGGTTTTGATCTTTTCTCTGATTTTGATCGATTTGCTGGTTGCTTTTTTTTGTTGGTTTTTCAGCTGTAGCTTTCCTTCTGGAGTCTTTATTGTGGTTCTCTTGGTTCTCTGTTGGTCTTCTTTTCTAGTTCTTCTTTCTCTTCTTATTTCTTTGGTGGTGTTTGTATTTTTTAGCATTAGTCTCTTTCATTATATCAATGAATGAAAAACTTTGTTTCTTGTTAAAAAAAACCCGATCAATAGAACTTGTGCTTGGAAAGGTAGATGCACGTCAACAGGGGATTTTTCTGAGCCTTGGTTGTGAGGATTCCTTCTCCTCGAAATACAGTGAGTGAGGTGTACCTTGTGCTTTTCTCATGCTTAGTGTGTCTAAGGATGCATGAAAACCGTTGATTAAAGGGAAGAAAACTCGATCAGCCAATATTAATCTTAACATGAGAGAATAAAAATATTCCATTGTATTCAAATATGTGCAATCTAGGCCTTCTTACACAGGAGAAATACCCCTTACAACACAAGGAAAAAGAATTAAAAAAAAAAAAAAATGTTCCATTGTATCCACTTCCTTGAATCTTCATTATCCCTAATCCTTACTGCTAATTCCTCCAGCAGAGAATGCAATTCATATAATTCTTCATCCTTCAAAAGTCTTAGATAATTAATATTCCAAGCAAGACTTCTGAAATGGAGCCATGATCCCTAATCCTTGCTGGATCAAATTTTCAAAGGAGAATCACCAATCCAGATACCATGCCAAAAAAGAGTTCTTTGACCATTTTGAAAAGAGTTCTTTGACCATTCCCAATTTTGAAATAAGCAAGGTCGTTAGGTATCTAAGTAGTTAGAGAGCCACACCCCAAAAGTCAGGCGATTGGGGAGGGAGACCAACCACTTATATACCTCATTAGGAGCCCATATCTTTCCAATGTGGGACAAAGGCATCTCATACTGCCTTGGTCCCTAACAATTGCCCCTCCCCGGAAAGCCGACGTCTCGACGGCTGTGCACGACGACTCTTCACTCGGCTGGTTCCGATCAACCCCTCTGCCGCCACTCCTCTCCGGAGCCGTCAACCACCAGATCTGATACCAATTTGTTAGGTACCCGAACACAGAGAACACGAAATACTAATATATTGCAATATCGAACCGAAACTACAATATAACTATAGCCTTTCGAGATGGCTATGTCTCTTCCTAAAGTCCCACCATGGACAATACCACAAAAACCATCCCCCCTCTAAGAACCTAACTCCCCTATTTATAAACAAAACACCACCACTAATTACCATTATGCCCTTACTAATATTCTACCACTATTTCCACTACATCACCAATACATCTCTACTAGTATCCTCACAAAGGCACTCCACACTCCCACAAGCGTTTGAGATACTAAACCAAGGGATTCTAAGACTGAAATTTTTTTTACCAACAGCATGCCAATCATGAAGATTTTACCTATGGATGCTGCATATCACCTTTCTCCATAAAGAATTTGGCTCATTTATATATCTCCAACCCCACTTAGCAAGAAGAGCAAAATTTCTATCCTTTAGACCACCAATCCCTAAACCGCATCATTTAAGGATCTTGATGTCAAACTCCATCTTACAAGATGATTGATCTTGCCACTGTCATTTCCCAAATCACATTTTCCTCTCCATATCCAAGCAAACATTAGAAGGTAAAAGGAAACTAAAGGAAGACAATAAAGAACCAAATTGCAAAGAGTTAACGATGTAGGACATCTTGTCCTTTCTTGAAAGTTCTTGCCCTTTCTTGTGTAATTCTTGTGTAAATCCAAGAGGTCTTTATTTTTACCTTTCTTGGTTAGTTTTATCTTTTATTTTGGGCAAAGGGCAGCCCCTTTTATTTTTTACAGCTTATTAAAGCTGGTAGTTAGTTTAACTCTTTAAAGTTTCACCCTTGGTTAGTTTTTCAGCCTATATAAGGGGCTGGTTTTGTATTCATTCAGCATCTTTTCATCATTAATAAGAACTCACCAGCTTGTTTACATCAAGTGGTATCAGAGCTTCGATCCTAGCTTGAAGTTAGTTCACAAGTGGATCTTTTGATTCAAACACCAATGGACGCAGCAGCTTCCTCCAACGATCGACGCTTGCAGTCGGTTGAAGCATCGATTGAGGTGCTGAAAAAAGGATTCGAAGACATCCAACGATCAATTGCGAATCTCACTCAACAAGTAGCTCGTTTAGATGTTAACCATGAACAAAGAAACCCTAGAGAAGTTGCTGCAAATCAAAATGTTCAACCTCCTATCCAAGAAATCCAAGAAAGACCTTTACAGGAAGAAAATCCTATGTTACAACTTGGAAAACATCAAGTTGGTAGACTCCCTGGAAATCAAATGCCTGGATTTATGATGTAGATTTTAAAGACATTTGGAAAAAATGTACAAACCATAAACCTTGCTCAGACTTTCATATTTTAGATGGGTTTTTGTTTAAGGGTGATTCCATTTGTATTCCCCACACGTCCCTTAGAGAATCCATCATCAAGGAATGTCATTCGGGGGGGTTAGTTGGCCACTTTGGTCGAGATAAAACAATTACAGCAGTATCTTCCAAATTTTTTTGGCCACAACTTCAAAAAGATATTACCAATTTTGTGCGTCGGTGTTTTATTTGTCAAACTTCAAAAGGAGGAACTCAAAATATAGGTCTTTACACACCTCTCCCTATTCCTAATTCAATATGGGAAGACTTATCAATGGTGCTTGGCTTGCCTCGCACCCAACGTGGTTTTGATTCGGTTTTAGTTGTTGTAGACCGTTTTAGTAAAATCGCGCATTTCTTGCCTTGTAAAAAGACTAATGATGCTCTTAATGTTGCTAATCTCTTTTTTCGTGAGATTGTTAGGCTTCATGGCATACCCAAGTCAATTGTTTCAGATAGAGATGTCAAATTTATGAGTTTTTTTTGGCGCTCTTTGTGGAAACGGTTTGGCACTAACCTACTTTTCAGCACTACAAGTCACCCTCAAACGGATGGTCAAACCGAAGTAACCAACCGTACTCTTGGCAATCTTGTGCGCTGCCTTAGTGGTGATAAACCAAAATAATGGGATCTTCAATTGGCTCAAGCCGAATTTGCCTTCAACCACATGAAAAATAGGTCCACAGGGAAGTCCCCCTTCGAAGTTGTTTACACTCATCTACCTCGTATTACTTTTGACTTAGCTAACCGACCTACTGTTGTTGATGTTAGTTCCGAGGCTGAACACATGGCAAAAAGGATTGTTGATTTACATTCTGAAGTTAAAGAACACCTAGAGCAGGCTAGTGCTTCATATAAACAATCAGCTGACTCTCACCGACGGTTTAAGGAGTTTCAAGTGGGCGATTTAGTGATGGTTCACCTTCGCAAGCCACGACTACCAGCTGGTCATCACAACAAATTAACAAACAGAAAGCTTGGTCCATTTTCTGTTTTGGAGCGCATTGGAGACAACGCTTATCGCATTGATCTTCCTACAAACCTTCGCATCAGCAACACCTTTAATGTGGCTGATTTATACTCTTACTTTGCTCCAGATGACTTTACTCTCCAAACATAACTCGAGGACAAGTTCTTTTCTAAGGGGGAAGGGTTTGATGTAGGACATCTTGTCCTTTCTTGAAAGTTCTTGCCCTTTCTTGTGTAATTCTTGTGTAAATCCAAGAGGTCTTTATTTTTACCTTTCTTGGTTAGTTTTATCTTTTATTTTGGGCAAAGGGCAGCCCCTTTTATTTTTTACAGCTTATTAAATCTGGTAGTTAGTTTAACTCTTTAAAGTTTCACCCTTGGTTAGTTTTTTAGCCTATATAAGGGCTGGTTTTGTATTCATTCAGCATCTTTTCATCATTAATAAGAACTCACCAGCTTGTTTACATCAGTTAACCTTCCACCTCTTGACATATTAACTCTCTTCCAACGGTCCAATTTCTTCAGAAATTTGTCTCTCACATGTTGCCAGAATGATGCATTTTTGGGATGACCCCCAAGTGGGAGACCTAGATAAAGAAAAGGAAGAGATTCAACCTTGCATGGAAGCCTTGAATCAACTTGATTCAGCTTGGAATCATCAATATTTATCCCACAAACGTAAGATTTCTTCCAATCAATTCTTAGCCCAGAAAACCAATCAAATATTTCCACTATCTTGATAATCATCAAACTAGCAAAATAGTAGAGTGTCATCTGCGAATTGAAGAATAGGAATATGAATATCATTGAAGCCCACCTTGAAACCTTCATATAAGCCTTTAGAATATATATTCCCAATAAGAATACTAAGAACGTCACTAACCACAAGAAAAAGGAAAGGAAAAAGTGAATTTCCTTGGCTAAGTCCTTGTGATGCTAAAACTCTTCCTCGAGGTCTTCCATTAACGAAGATGGAAAGTTTAGCATCTCTGATGCAGCCACAAATCCAATAAATCCACTTTCAGTCAAATGCTTTGAACTTCAATAATCTGCTTTATTGTCAGAAGATAAAAAAATACATATTAAACCTGCATCAATTTTCTCCTTGATAATATATCTTGTCAGCCATATGTGTTGATTAATCATATTTGATTAATTCTGTTTCTTTAGTACGCTACTGTGCTTTAGTGTAGTTTCTTGTATTTCCCAGCTGTTCCACTTAGTTAATTATTCAGTTATCTTGGGTTGTTGGGATGTTAAGTTGCTGCCCACTTGTATAAATGCAGAGGGTCCTCTGTGTTCTGAATTAATTCAAATTCAATTAAATTTCTTGAACTTGGTTTACACCTATATGTTTTGTCCTATAACATAGAACCGGAATATGGGCTATAGAGATGGAAACCTTATTGTAACAATAAATCCATATAAAAGTTGTCTGATAAAACTTTAATTCTTCAAGTATCCTTTACATATCTACTCACAAATTGCATGGGCTAGAGCTCTAAATTCTGCTTTTGCAGTGCTCTAGCCACCACATTTTGTTTTTTGCTTCACTATGTAACCAAGTTCCCTCCAACAAAGGAACAGTAACCATTGGTAGAACTTTATGCCAAGTCTACATCAGTAAACTGGCTCTTCTCTTCGAATTTGAAAGATAATGTGCTTCAGCTTTTCATTGGGCCTTCTCTGCCTTTAAAGTCTTGTCTTCTATGGTCTAATGCATTCAAAGGTCTTGTTTCTAAATTATTGATGGAGAGAAACTCGAGGATCTTTGAAAACAAGCATTCCCTTGGTTTGAACGTTTTGACACACTCGTTTGAAAGCATCTTCATGGTGTTCTCTTTCCAAATCTTTTGCAGCATTTTTTTTACATGATATTTACTTGCATTTGGATGTTTTCATTTCTTCAGTCTTTTTCATTTTGTTTTTTCACTCCCTCGTGGAGTTTGTATCTTTTGAGCAGGAGTATCCTTTCATTTCTTAATGAAATGTTTAATTTCTTGTTCAAAAAAAGTTGTTCTTCTCAAAGATGTTAATTTGTTTCAGCAAAGCATTTATCTGGTTTTGGCAGGTTTCCCTTTTTAAGAGAGTTATTGTTTATAGTAGTTGAGCTTTTTGAGTTTTGACATTTTACAAAGTTTTTGATGTGGTAGGATTAGGGTAAATTTGGGTATCTTGGTTAAATCCTTGATTAATTAGGATTAGAATTAGTTTCCTTGACTAATTAGGATTGAGATTAGTTTCCTTGGTTAATTAGGATTAGGATTAGTTTCCTTGTCTAATTAGGATTAGGATTAGTTTATTTTTCAATTCTCTATATAAATAGAGAATTGCCCTATTGTATTCATAACTTTTGATTCATAATAAAGATTTGATTGATTCTTGGAGAGAATTCTCCTTTTATCCTCTTAGGCTACACCAAATTGGTACCAAAGCAATTGTCTGGGCCAACGTTGGCGGCCACCGGTGGAAGATCGGGAAACTCTTGTTGACGCCGATCGCAAGAGGGAGCTTTGTGAGTTGTGCTCGTTGTTCAACAACCGACATTCATTAACAAGACAGTACCTTTCAGAGTATTCTCTTTTCAAGAAACAAGGAAGAAACTTCAAGAATGGAATTTTACCGCACAAAAAGGATGTTCAAAGCGAGAAAACCCACTTTGGGATTTGGATCACAACCAATGGAGACGGAAAATTATTCAAGAACACACCTAAATCCCTACATCAATCGTGAATTCTTAGAGGAAATCAAGAAAGGGATGGTCAAAGTCCAAGGACTTTGGGATAAAATGTCTAACAATTTGGACCGACTCAGTCAAGAAGTTCAATATGCGAGAGAACTTGTCCAAGCAAAGTCAGCATGCAGTTATTTCCAAACTCCAAGCATATCAAAGGAAGGTGAAAAAATGCAGACATGCAAAGAAAAAAACAAGTGAAGATAAATCCAAGTCAAGCGAAAGAAACCATAAGAAATCATGGGATCGACGCGAAGACGAAGACCAATCAGGCGAAGGCAAAGGCAAGTCATTCGGAAAAGAAGATGCATTCAAAGAGAAAAGTTGTGTGATTCTTCTTGACCCATTACAAATGCAACCCGAACTAAATATTTTTAGAACACTTAGCAAAGCCATACACGATGAAAGGAAAGAAGGCACGAGTGATATGAATGAAGAAGGTGGTGTGAGCAAACAAGGTGGAAGCCACAACCAAATGCTCTGCAATGTCGTGTGTGAAGAGAAAAAAGAAGATGGGTTCGATCCGACGCTTGGACGACTCGACCGAGTACCTGTTAAGCGAGTTTTGTCCTTTGTGCCCCAAGACCTGCGAATCTTGACTCGAGGCGATACTTATCTTTCTTCGAGGAGTTTGACCCATAAGTTGTGTCATCTACCCCATAATTTGTACGACCCAGTTCAGCTCAAAACACAATCTTTTTTGTTACAACATTTGACCCAACCCACATCTAAAGGATTTAGCATACTCTCGATTCAACATCATTTCAATATTTTCAAGATTTGCAGTGAGGGTTTTTTCGATCCAACCCAGAGAGAGGTTTTTTCATGGAATCGTTGACTATTTTGTTCATAGTCGTGCTCCAAAAATGGCGAAATAGAAAACGTTTTTAGTAGGGAAATTTTCCAACCATCGAAAGAAGTGTTTTGACTACTTCATTTTCTTTTTAAAACTCAAGGACGAGTTTTTCTTTTCGGAGGGATAGAATGATGTGGTAGGATTAGAGTAGATTTGGGTATCTAGGTTAAATCCTTGATTAATTAGGATTAGAATTTGTGTCCTTGACTAATTAGGATTGAGATTAGTTTTCTTGGTTAATTAGGATTAGGATTAGTTTCCTTGTCTAATTAAGATTAGTTTATTTTTCAACTCTCTATATAAATAGAGAATTGCCCTATTGTATTCATAACTTTTGATTCATAATAAAGATTTGATTGATTCTTGGAGAGAATTCTCCTTTTATCCTCTTAGGCTACACCAGTTCTCCCGCCTTTTTTTTTCCTCTTGCTTGGGGGGAGTGGTTTTTGTTGATTTGGCTCATTGGTTTTTCATGTTGTTCTAGTATAAGATGTCAGACATTGCTAATGTACTAAGGGACTACCAGAGAGACAATTTGACAAGTTGGTATGGAAGACATTTTTAAACAAGCTCAAAGGAAAGTAATACATTAGTATTTATGATAAGTACAATAGTCGTAAATATTACTGTTGGAATTTCTAGTTTCTATAATTGTGTAAATATTATTTGTTAATATTTAGTCATTATTGCCTTTATTCTTTCCTTTTATTGTAATAGGTCTTTCTCCTATATAAGAAGACCTAGGTTGTTAATATTTGAATAAGAGACTATTATTCTTCTAAAACTAAGATGGTATCAGAGCAGGTTTAAACCCTAGCCGTCCTAAAAACCCTACCTTAGAAACCCTAGCCACCAACGCCGGAACCCTAGCCGCCGTTCTTAATCGGTGCATCTTACTTCCGCCGTTCGTGGTCTTTCTGTCGCCACTTTCGCCTCCTACGCCGCCGAGTCGCCGCCGCCCATCAAACGGCGCCGACGATTACCTCAGACCCAGGCGTGCAACGAAGCAGATCACGACCCGCTACTTCATTCGCGACTTAGAGACCCACGCAACACAGCGCCGTCGTTCACCGAATCTGCGACCCGCACACTCGCGTCTGCAACTCGCCGCCGTCAACCGCACCTGTGACCCGAACGCTCGCGACTCCCGCCGCTCACCTCATCGGATTGGCTCCCTGCTTACTAGTCCGTCAGTTTGCCGCCGATTGCTCAGGGAGTTTCTTCGCGTCTGCAAGTCGTACACTCGTGTTATTTCTTCGTGACATCGCACGACTGTCTTGGTACCAAATCTATTTTTGGGTTGGTTCAGTAGTTTGGTTCACTAGTTCACTGGTTCACCGGTCTGTTTCACAATCTGGTTCATTGGTCTGGTGCAGTGGTTATTTAGTTCAGTTTTTGGTTTATTTGGTCTGGTTTATACTTTATTATTTCCCATTTACTTGTCATGTCTAAGGAGCAAGCTCATCAAACCCTAAAATTGCTACCAACTAATTTATCATCTAATAATTCTTGTGTTTCATTGGCACAAACAGGTAATTATCCTCAAGCTTTTTCTTGTGGCACTTCTTCTCTGTGGATTATCAATTCCGGAGCTTCTGACCATATGACTAGTACCTCTCACTTTTTTACCTCATATTCTCCTTCTTATTCTAATGAAAAAATTCGAATAGCAGATGGCAGTTTTTCTTCCGTTGCAGGAAAAGGAACTATTAAATTGACTGAACATATTTCTTTATAGTCTGTCTTACATGTTCCAAAATTAGCCTGTAATCTCTTATCTGTCAGCAAACTTTCAAGAGATTCTAATTGTTGTGTTATATTCTTTGAATCTCATTGTATTCTTCAAGATAAAAAATCGGAGAAGATGATTGGGAGTGCTAGGATGCTTGATGGCCTTTACTACTTTGATGAAGGTTCTTTTAGTAATAAAATAACTCAGGGTTTCAGTAGTATTAGTTCTCTTTCTGGTAAAGAACAAATTATGCTTTGGCATCTTAGGTTAGGACATCCTAGTTTTCCTTATCTCAAGCATTTATTTCCAAATTTATTTAAAGGATTTGACTGCTCCTCATTTTCTTGTGAAAGTTGCATTTTAGCAAAAAATCATCGTTCCACTTATTTACCTAAACCTTACAAAGCTTCCAAACCGTTTTATTTAATTCAAAGTGATGTTTGGGGTGCCTCTAAAATTAGGACTCATAGTGGGAAAAGATGGTTTGTTACTTTTATTGACGATCATACTCGTCTATCTTGGGTGTATTTAATGGAAAAGAAATCTGAGGTGAAAGACATCTTTAGAAATTTTTACAATATGATCGAAACTCAATTTCAAACCAAAATTTGCATTTTACACCCTGACAATGGAACTGAATATTTTAATGAATCTTTTGGTGAGTTTTTAAAAGATAAAGGTATAGTTCACCAATCTACTTGTCGAGATACTCCTCAACAGAATGGTGTTGCTGAAAGAAAAAATAGGCATTTACTTGAAGTAGCTCGTGCTATCATGTTTTCCATGCATGTTCCAAAATATTTATGGGGCGAAGCAATTCTCACAGCTACCTATCTAATAAATAGAATGCCTAGTAAGATCTTGAATTTTAAAACTCCCATTGATTGCTTTAAAAATATTTTTCCACAATCTCGCTTATATTCTGATTTACCTCTCAAAGTTTTTGGGTGTACTACTTATGTTCACATCCCTAGTCACTTTCGGTCAAAACTTGATCATAGAGCAGTTAAATGCATTTTTTTGGGTTATTCTTCAAATCAAAAAGGCTATAAATGTTTTGATCCTCAGACAAAAAAATGTTTTGTGAGCATGGATGTATCTTTTTTAGAAAATCAACCATATCTTACCCAAAGTTCTCTTCAGGGGGAGAAACCAAATTTGGAAGATAACTTTTGGGATGTTTCTACTCCTCTTCCTAACCTTATTTGTCCTGATGATATTAGTCCTTTGGTGCCAAGTATAGAATCTTCTCAATCAGGGGGAGAAATACTACAAAATGATCCTACTGATCAAGTTCCTGAGTTTAAGTTTTATACTAGAAGAAAATTCAATCAGAGGAAGCAAGACCAAATAGTTGATCCTTCACAGAACCAATCTGAGACTCCGACGATTGAAACTGGAAAATCTGGTAATTCTTCCTCCATTCCTACTTCAAATATTCAAAATACTCTACCAGTTGTGTCTGATCTTGATATGCCCATAGCTATTAGAAAAGGTACTCGAAGTTGTACCAAATATCCTATTGCAAACTACATGTCATATCAAAATTTGTCAAATAGTCATAAAGCCTTCACCTCTAGGATAAATAATTTGTTTGTTCCAAAGAATATACATGAGGCTTTAGAAGATCCAAATTGGAAAGTAGCAGTTATGGAGGAGATGAATGCTCTAAAACAAAATGGGACTTGGGAAATAGTAGAGTTGCCAAAGGACAAGAAACCAGTGGGTTGTAAATGGGTGTTTACCATAAAATGCAATGCAGATGGTAGTATTGAGAGATATAAAGCCCGATTAGTAGCTAAAGGCTTCACCCAAACATATGGGATTGATTATCAGGAAACGTTTGCCCCAGTTGCTAAAATTAACTCTATTCGAGTACTGTTGTCTCTTGCAGCTAATTCAGAGTGGCCTCTCTACCAACTTGATGTGAAAAATGCTTTTCTCAATGGCGACCTTGAGGAAGAAGTGTTTATGCATTTACCACCAGGTTTTGAAAAGGAACTTGGAAGTAATAGAATTTGCAGGTTAAAGAAATCTCTATATGGCCTTAAACAGTCTCCAAGAGCTTGGTTCGAACGGTTTGGAAAAGTTGTGTCTGGTTATGGGTTTCTTCAAAGTCAAGCTGACCATACTATATTTTATAAACACTCTGAGAATAATAAAATCTCTATCTTGATTGTCTATGTTGAAGATATTATTCTCACAGGTGATGATGAGGTAGGTCTAACTGATCTCAAGAAAAGCCTTGCAACTGAGTTTCAAATCAAGGACTTGGGAACGTTAAAGTATTTCCTTGGGATGGAATTTGCAAGATCAAGGAAAGGCATCTTTGTAAATCAAAGAAAATATGTCCTTGACTTACTTGAAGAAACAGGATTACTTGGATGCAGAGTTGCTGAAACTCCTATTGAGCCTAATTTGAAATTAAAAGCAACAAAAGAAGAGGAAATAAAGGATAAGGAGAGATACCAAAGACTTGTGGGGAGACTAATTTATTTGTCTCATACTCGTCCAGATATTGTTTTTGCTGTAAGCATGGTAAGTCAGTTTATGCATGCACCCGGACCAACTCATTTCGAAGCTGCCTATAGGATTTTACGGTATTTAAAAGGAGCTCCTGGAAAAGGTATTTTATTCAAAAAGAATAATCACTTCCAAGTAGAGGTCTATATAGATGCAGACTGGACTGGAAGTACTACTGATAGAAGATCTACCTCAGGTTATTGTTCCTTTGTTGGAGGAAATCTAGTCACATGGCGAAGCAAAAAGCAAAATGTAGTGGCCAGGAGTAGCGCTGAAGCAGAGTTTAGAGCCTTAGCCCATGGAATCTGTGAAGGCATATGGATCAAAAGAATACTTGAAGAATTCAAGTTCCCTCAGACTAAGCCTATTCGAATTTATTGTGACAATAAGGCTGCCATATCTATAGCTCACAATCCAATTCTACATGATAGAACAAAACATATTGAGGTTGACAAACACTTTATTAAAGAAAAGATTGATACTGGTGTAATATGTATCCCTTATCTTCCGACGACAGAGCAAATTGCTGATGTTTTAACTAAGGGACTTCCAAAGAAGCAATTCGATAAACTAATTGACAAGCTGGCTATGGAAGACATCTTTAAACCAGCTTGAGGGGGAGTGTTGGAATTTCTAGTTTCTATAATTGTGTAAATATTATTTGTTAATATTTAGTCATTATTGCCTTTATTCTTTCCTTTTATTGTAATAGGTCTTTCTCCTATATAAGAAGACCTACGTTGTTAATATTTGAATAAGAGACTATTATTCTTCTAAAACTAAGAATTACTTATCAATAAGTTGTAAATATTACCTATCAATATTCCTTTTATAAGAAACAATTTCACTAATGGAATGAAATTACAAAAGGGGGAGAAAACTCCAATTTTAGGGAGTTACATAAAATCTCCCATTGGAAAAACTATAATGTTAAAAAAGAGGAGACATTTTACACCATGTGATGACCAAAAAACCTATCATAAGATTGTTATGCCTTGAAAATTTCTATGGTTTCTTTCATTTGAGGTAGTCTAGAAAAACTTCCTTGATGAAATGCATTCAAAAGGTCTTGTTTTCCTTTTTGAAAAGATGACCTGCAAAAGTGAGTGATAGAAGACTCTTATAATCATTTCGAAGAGTCCTTGACCAGTCCTTGACCAATGAGGAGATAGGGTTTCAAATATGTCCTCCAGGAATGCTTTTGTGTAGTAACGAGAGAGAAAATATGCCTTCGTGGCTCAGCACTATTCTTGCAAAGAGAGCGCTAACGAGGAGATAGGGTTATGAAAGCATGATTGTCTTTGGTACTGATGGCTCGGTGACTAAGCTCCCAAAGAAAGAACTTAATTTTATTTGAGTAGTGGTCCTTCCAGATTGATTCATAAAGGAGAAAATTAGAGGAACATTCCTTTCTTGCCAAGTCCAGCGAAAGGGATTTTATAGAGAATGCTCCCTCGCTGTCTGGTTTCAAATCGAAGCATCTAGTAATGAAGACAAGTGGATGGTAGATGGGCAGAACATAAGTTAAGCTCATTCATCAACCTCTTTATCCTTCAGATTGTGTCTCTTTCTCAAGTCCCAGATGCCCGGTTCTATCTTTCCAAGTATCCTTTACAATGCTTGATCAAAGATGGATATGGAGAAAATGTGGGGAAAACAATATGCCAAAGGCTCATTCAATAACCAGGTATCAAACCAGAAAGATGCGGAGGCACCATTGCCAACCTTGCTTATACGGTCATGAAAGGGTTTGCTGCTTTAAAATGGATTTCCAAGGCCCATAGGTAGTAGAAACAGAGGCCATACCAGGTTTGTTATTATTCGAGGAGGAGCCATACTTTGCATCTACAACCTTTCTCCATAAAGCCTCTTTTTCTTCATACTATTGCTAAACCCATTTGGCTTGGAGATTTCATCCTATACAGTCTGAGAGTTGTCAATATTTTACAATTATGTTATCTTTGTTTCTATTCTTTTTATTATCTGTAACGAGGCTGTCTCTTGGATAAAAAGACCTCGATTGTATATTCTTGAAATATACAGAGTATTTTATTTCTCTGGAAACACTATAATAAGCAAACAAGTCAACTACCAGTAATGGAAAAGAAGAAAATTGAGGATACCTTTCACAGACTTTATACGTGTTCTCCAAGCAAATGTTTGAGGTTGTAACTTGCAAATATGAATAGGAGTTGTAAAGTTTTCAGTTTCACAAAGTTGAATTGAAATAACTGATGCGCTCTCAAGAGGTTGATCTGGTGATCCTGGGTGCCTTATAGACATGAAATACCCCTGAGATAATTTAACCTCAAACAATAATGAACAAACAAAAGCATTTATTTATCTACATGAATTACTGCTAGGAAAACAGATTCCTCTAGAGACTGATAGCTGACAACTTAAACCATATATTGAACTGTTATAAGTCAAATACATGCCAGCTCCAGCCACATAAGCACATCAATTTATGTAATGTAATTACTGGATCTTCTTGTTGTTTCTTATTACAATTTTTGGAGGTAGTTAATTGTTTTCAACAAGGGAACTGCAGTAACACACAACCTAGAAACTTGAACTTATAACTTATGGCAAATTCAATATTTCGATACTTTCCAACCACTCCCCCCTCCCCCGGTTTGGCCTCATATATAACACATGACCCAATACATGAGCTATGACTATGAAAACGAGAGGAAACAAAAATTTGAATCCTTGAATTTATATTCTGATGTCAGGTCATATCACAGTAAGATCCAATATTTTAAATAAATAGGTTAGAAAAAAATTTAAGTGCAAGGAGATAAGAGCTAAGAAGTAAATATGTACAGATTAAAGTACCTCAAAGAGATTAAAGCAGACTGAAATCTTCCTATTGTCAGACTCTGCTTGTTGTGGAATTGACAGAGAAGGTTTACGCCAAACCGATTCTCCACCTGTCATGTAAATGCAGATCAGGACATATGAGAAAACTTACCATTCATTGATCAAAGAAGAAAATATAGGTCAGTCTATACTTTGTCTAACTTCATTTGCTTCCTAAATTGTGTAGACTTGCACTTAATTTCTGTCTATCCATGATTGTATCGGTTCTTCCCCCTAATTGGATCTAGTAAATTCCCCATTAGACGGGAATTTCTGCAAGTTCAACCCCATCAATCACCTTATTAAATTTCTTCACACTCTTGAGTTCCCTTCCCATTGGGTTTTCGATGGGATCAATGAACCAAGACACTATCCATGAAGATCTTTTAGTTCCTCCCAAAGATACTCCCTGTTGAAATTAAGTGTAAAAGTTAGGGCATTGTTGTAAGATGTTATTGGAACGCTAGACTTATTATATCTTTTTCACTTCATTCTTTAACCCCTAAGTTTAAGGATTAATTAGAGTAGTTTGCTTTTTAACCTTCCTTTTTATATTTTATATTTTTATCAAAGTGTAATCTTTAGTTAAAATATAATGTGATATTTTTCTCTCCTTTGTAATCTATCTTTATTATGCTTTTCTTGCTGACGATTTTTTATTTTCCCTGTGGGGATTTTGTACTTTTGAGCATTTATCTTTCCATTATTTATATGAAAAGTTTCATTTCCTTTTCAAAAAAAAAAAGAGGAGTCCATGTGCTCAAACCCTTGGAAAATCACTTCCTTCCTAATTAATAATCAATTCCACTTGTTTGGCCTTTCATGAAGAGAGTGTTAAAAGTATTGATAAAATAAAATAATTAAATTTACTGTAAATTATAAGCTTAAGCTTTTGGGTTCAACGGTAATTTTTCTATCTATCATATACGTTGTTGCCATAACCCTAGTCGTCGGTCATCATCCCTCATTGCAGCCTCCTTCCGACAACACACCTCCATCAATGGTAACCATTGCCCATCAAATCTTGTTCGTGCTTCAACTCATTCACCATCTATCTTCGTCTTCATCATCATCTTCAACATTCATGTATCAACACCTCACTTGTGTTCGTGCTTCGTTTGCATTCAAACCCTAGTTATTGTTTGCTATCCATTTATGGTACATCATCTACGTGCAGCCCGTTTGCTATTCACGCTTTGTTCTATTATCATTGTTGGCAAATTTGCTTTGCCTTAGTGGGCAAAATTTGTTCAATTCGTTCTTGCTAGAGATCTTCGCAATTAGAGAAAATCGTTCTAAGTATAGACATTGAGGCAACTCCTTAATGAATAAAATCATCACAAAGGATACTTTGTCACACAATGAAGAGAATAGAGTTGGCAGCACACAAGACTAAGCCTATTGCCCTCAGAACTAGCAAAGGAGAAGTGAAGCTCCAGATTGAAGACTCTGGAGCATTAGATCACATGAAAGGAAATGCAACCATGTTTCAAAACTATCGTGTCGACACTTCAAATTCCTCTGTGAAAATTGCTGATGGTTCCTACTAAAATATTTGGGACTGGAGTTACTCAAAATTCATATCTAAAGTTTGCTTTACTTGTGCATGACTGGGACTGTAATTTGCTCCCAATAAGGTTTTTTTTTTTAAACAAGAAACGAAACTTTTCATTGAATAAATGAAAAGAGACTAATGTTCAAAATAACATACTACAAAAAGGAGTGAAATAAAGAAAACAAATAAAACATAAAATTTTGTTGTATTTGAGATTTGAAATCCAGGAAGATGACTGGTAGTACTGAAATCTTTTTTGGGCTCTATCTTCTCAATAATGATCAAGGTTCACTAGCAAGTCCCTCCTAGGTTCCATATCTGTCTTCTTTTGTTTCTAGTTCCCAGTTCAATTCATCAGTCAATAACAATAGTGAAATTAGCTGTTACACTATCAGTTAGGCCATCCTAATTTTTTTTTTTTTTTTTGTATCTTTTCAAATTGTTTTCTTATCTTTTCAAGAAAAAAAATCCATCCCTTTTCAATGGTGAGATTTGTTGATTTTCCAAGCATACTAGAACTTCTTATCCACACATCGCATGTAAACCTTCAAGTCCTTTTTCGTTGATGCATAGTAATGTGTGGGGTCCTTCAAAAATAAAAAACATCTTTGGTTTGTTTCTTTCGTTGATGATCATACATGGGTTACATGGGTCTTCTTAATAAAAGAAAAAACTGACGTTTACCAAACATTCAAGCAATTCAATAGTATGATCCATACTCAATACCAGACAAAAATCCATTTCCTCAAAACATTCAATGCGAAAAAAAAATTTAGTTCGTGTCTCGATGATTACCTAATCAAACCAAGGAATTGTCTATCTTAGCTCTTGTGTGGACACTCCACAATAAAAGAGTGGCTCTATGCAAGAATTGTTTATATTTTTAAGAAAAAAGGTCAAAATTCTAATACCATGGAGCTATGTAGGAGAACAAATTTGGTCGTCTTTCATTAAGTAGGAAGATAAAGATTTATACAAGAGGGATCCCTACTATAGATCCTAAAAATCAGCAATTAGTCTAAATCTAAGCCTATAAGAGAAAAAAAAAAAAAAAAAAACGATTAGCCCATCTAAGGTTAAGGCATTATAACTTGAACCAAAAGGTCAATGGTCTGAATCTCCACCCTCACATATCGTTGAACTAAAAATAGAAAAAAACAATTAGGTTAAATTACAAGTTTAGTCCTTGAACTTTCAGGTTTGTGTCAAATAGGTCTCTGAACTTTAAAAAGTATCTAATAGGTCCCTCAACTTTAAAAAGTGTTTAATATGTTGGTGAAGGGCTAAAGTCAAATCACGTTTTAAGTGAAAAGTTGGCGTGTGATGATGGTTTGCCTTATACCTTGGTCAAATTTCAACTAATATTGAAGGGCATGAGTCATTCAAATTATTTGTTGAGCCCGAAATGGCATTTAATAAGGTAGGTTTTATGTAGGGAGGGCCTTTCCATGAGGAAGTTACTGCAAGTTTTTTGCATGAAGAGCTTTTAATAGATGCTTTGCAAGAAGAGTTTGTGGTTGATGAGCCTTTAAAATTACATGAAGCATCTTTTGATCAAGCCCCGATTGAGATATTATCAGTAGTTGGTTGTAGTTTGCCGCTATTCTTTCTTCTTTGGAAGAAAATTTTGCACCTCCTCGAGAGGAAAAGAATAATGCCCCTTCGCCTTCTTTTGGGCCTCTTCTTGAAGTTCTCTTCCCAAGCCTTTTGCTGGTGTTCTTTGGATTCATGTTTAATTTAGAAAATTTTCTTTATATTTTTTTTAATTTTTTTTCTTTCTCTCCTGGGTGGAGTTTGTATCCTTTGAGTATTAGTCTTTTCATTTATTTAATGAAAAGTTTCGTTTCTTGTTAAAAAATGTCCCTAAACTTTTGATTTTGTATCTAACAAGTCTCTGAGCTTTCAATTTTGTGTCTAATAGGTTTTTGACCTATTCGACATTTTTTTAAAATTCACATTGAAAGTTTAATGTCCTATTAGAGAGCACTTTTGTAATACATCTTCGGGTGTTCCAAAGCTTTTTAAGCTGCTTATATTTCATTTATCAATAAAATTGTTTCTCTTCTCTAAAAAAATGTTCTATTAGATATAAAATTCAATTTTAGGTCTAATTCCTAATAAATTTATTAACTTAACAAAGGTCGAATACATCATAGACCAATTAGATACAAGACTACAAGTTTAGGAACCTAAAGTTTGGGGACCTACTAGACACAAAAATAAAAGCTCATGGACTTATTAGATACTTTTTATAATTCAATGATCTATTAGACACAAATATGAAAGTTCAGGACTAAATTTATAATTTAACCAAACAATTACTACTATACAAATTAACATTTAAGGAAATAAATAATGTCTTATATTTTATATCTTCATACAACTTGATATTCTGCATAATCTTTTATTATTATGACATATTTTTGTTCCTAAAGTTTAGGGATTGATTAGATAATTTACTTTGTTTAAACTTCTTCTTTCGATCTAGATTTTTGTAATCTTTATTTTGAAATGATGAATAAAAGAAATATATGAAAATTTCAAAGAGCAATCTTGGAAAAAAGGCTGCCTTGAGCACAAAGAATAATGGAAAAGATTACAATCAAGATTAGTCCACAGAACCACTATATGTTGGGCATTATGAAAATTTATACAAGCAAGATTTGGACCAAGAAATCAAAACCAGCCAGACTCTCGTATGAGAGTTGACCTTCAAACATTCGGTGGACACTGAAATAAGGAAGCATTTCTAGATTGGACTAGAAATACATATAAAAAGAATTTGAGCACATGGACATACCTAAGAAAAAGAAAGTTAGATCAATGACCTATAACTAAAATCAGGAGCTTCTGCATTGTGGGACCCATTACAATCAAATCAAATCATAGAATGGGCAAAATCAAAACTATTGTTTGAACATGGCCTAGAATAGTTTGCTTCTAAATTGGAAAAAGTTGGAACTTAGGACTTTATAATAGCAGCACCTACGTAAATGGAATCATGCTGGCATACAGTAAACGATTCATACAGATCAATAACAAATAACATCTTGAAAAGCAAACCTTGCAACAATTTGGACGAATGATGGAGCTTCTCACTGCGTACGGACCAGCCAAGTCTAATTTCCCAATGACAAAGAGAATTACATCCAGCGAGGTCTCATTTAAGGATATGTCCAACTACCAATATACCACACAAACATATCATTGAGATGTGTAATGAAAAAACAATGGGCTAACTGCAGAGTCAAGAAACTGCTTAAATTAAATGATAAATCTTTGTTTCCTATAAGAAAATGATAATACCTCCTTCATTCTACAATACATATGCACAGGAACCCTATGCAAAATTGCTTCTGTGCTATTGCTTTTAGCACTGAAACGGTAGTAAAGGAAAAGGTCAACTGGGTTGAGAATCCTTAGCCTGCATTACAAATTCAAGAAAATTTTATGAAAAGGAATCAAGGGGAAGGACCAAATGACAAATCTTCACATGGGTGGGAATCAAAGGTAGCTGCATACTTCCATTCAGCACAAATACTCACCATAAATCTCGTTGCGTGTCAAAATAATATAATTCAGGATTAGATGTGCAAAGAACCCTGGTTTTATTTGATGAAATTTGTAGCGTCATTTTCATGTTTCTAAGGCAACCACGAATGAGAGGCAATATGTCATTTGTATCAGATATTTCATGGACGACGGTGAAGGAAATATAAATTGAAATATCAATGCTTGGAAACATCCCATCAGTTCCAGATATTCTCTCATCCATGTGAGAAGTTTGTTCACGACTGGTTTCAGGGGTCCCAGTAAGATAATGGTTCATATTATCAACACCACGAACTGTAGGAAAGTCACAGATGATTTTAAACTTAAAAGGATTTCCAGGTTTTCTGACAAACTCCGGAACCCCATCAACAAAGGCAACACCACAGTCATTGCTCTTGTTCACTAGACAAAAAGTTCTTTTAGCAAACTGGTTGTATGGTTCCCAGTCCGTATCACCTTTTTGACCTCTAGGCATCCAAGAAAAGATTCTCCATAGTGTCGTATCCCTATCATCAATGCCTGATATGTTGACAACTCCAGATCCTGGACAACAGTTCAATCTCAATTGTTTGCCTGCAGCATTCTTTGCATACAATGATATCAAGGAGAACCACAACACTGGCGAGGACCATCTCCTCTGTTTTCTGTGTTCAACCTGCACATCCATAGTGATATGCCAAGTCGAAGGAATAAATATTATCGTGATCTCTCAAGTAAAAAGGAAAATCATAAAGCACAAATACAGAAATAAATAAAAAATGAGTCCTAGGTTGATTTATCATTTAGGTCAGAATATTGTACTATTTTCTAATGTAGCCGAGAATCTCCAAAAGTCAATCAGTAATATATTGTGTATAGAATGGCAGCAAGCTAGCCTTTAAATAGGCTTACAAAGAGATTAAAACAGAAACTAACTTGCACATGCTGTGCACATGAGGGCTAACTAACTAACTAAAGAAATTACAATAAAAGGCTACATCAAATTTCCCTGCCCAAGAAAATTTAACTCGTCCTCGAGTTAGGTTGCCAACGAGAATTCATCCGGAGGGTTATAAGGGAAGATATCCGAAATGTTGAAAGTTGGGTTGATATTATATTCCGGAGGAAGTTGAATTTTATAGGCATTGTCTCCAAATTTGTCCAAGATAGGGAAGGAACCAATTTTCTTGCTTTTGAGCTTGTTGTAAGTGCCGACTGGAAATCTACTCTTCCTCAAGTGTATCATGACCAAATCTCCGATATTGAATGCTTTGAATCTTCTCTTTTTGTCCGCGGCCGCTTTGTATTTTGCTGTTTCGTGCTCTATATGCTCGTGCACTTGTTTATGAAGCACCTGGATTCTGTTTGCCATTTCTTCAGCCTCCTCACTAAGATCAATAGAAGATGGAATATTGGTTAGATCTATAGTCAATCGGGGAAGTTTAGTATAGACTAATTCAAATGGGGACTTCCCTGTAGTTCTGTTTTTCATGTGATTGTAGGCGAATTCTGCTTGGGCTAAGGACATATCCCATTGCTTCGGTTTATCTCCACTTAAGCAGCGAATTAGATTTCCCAATGTCCTGTTTGTGACCTCGGTATGGCCATCAGTTTGTGGATGGCTTGTGGTGCTATACTTAAGTGTTGTATCAAATTTTTTCCATAGAGTTTTCCAGAAATGACTTAGGAATTTGACATCCCTATCGGATACAATAGTTTTTGGGATGCCATGTAACCGAACCACCTCTCGAAAAAAAAGGTTAGCAATGTAAATAGCATCTGCAGTCTTTTTACAAGCAAGAAAATGAGTCATCTTGCTGTATCGATCCACCACTACCAACACCGAATCGAAGCCACGTTGTGTCCGAGGTAATCCAAGGATAAAATCCATGGAAAGGTCTTCCCAAATATTTTCTGGGATTGGCAGAGGGGTGTATAACCTTGTATTTTGGGAATTACCTTTTGATATTTGGCAAATATAGCATCTGTTGACATAATTTTGGACGTCCTTTCTGAGTTGGGGCCAATAAAAACGTTTTTCCAAAATATCGAGTGTCTTGTCCTTTCCCAGATGGCCAGCCAATCCTCCATCATGCGCCTCTCGGAGCAAGGCTTCTCGTAGAGATGTGTATGGTATGCACAGGGTGTTGTCCTTATATAGAAAACCGTCGACTAAATGGAAGTCTCCAGCTGGTTGATGTTTTGTACCGAGTTTCCAAATGTGCCCGAAGTCTTTGTCATCCAAGTAACTGTCCGGAAGGTTGTCTAGGGATATGATTTCTCCTTTTAAGACTGTTAGAAGGTTGGTTTTACGACTTAAAGCATCTGCCACTTTGTTAGTAATGCCCGAAGTATGTTTAATAACAAAATCAAAGCGTTGTAAAAAGGACAACCATCTAGCATGCATCCTACTAATAGATTTTTGTGAATGTAAAAACTTAAGAGAGAAGTGGTCAGTGAACAAAACAAACTCTTTGCTTAGTAAATAATGTTCCCATTGTTTAAGTGCTCGAATAAGAGAATATAGTTCTTGTTCATAAGTTAACCACTTTTGTCTTGAAGGACTTAATTTTTCACTAAAGAATTCAATAGGATGATTGTTTTGGGACAAGACTGCACCGATACCAATTCCGGAAGCATCTACTGCTACTTCAAAGGGTAATTCAAAATTTGGAAGTGCTAGAACAGGGCTGGTCATGATTTTTTCTTTTATTGTTTGGAAACTCTCTATTTGTGTTTGTCCCCATGAAAATTGACCCTTCTTTAAACAGTTTGTTAAAGAAGCTACAATGGTACTAAAGTTTTTGATGAATTTCCTATAGAATGAAGCTAAACCAAGGAAGCTTTGGATTTCTTTAATTGTATTAGGTTCAGCCCATTCCCGAATAGCTTTAACTTTTATAGGATCCATTTTTATCTCATTGTACCCGATTATATAACCTAGGAAGGATATTTCTTGTGTAACAAATAAGCATTTTTTTAAGTTAATAACTAAGGCATGCTTCTTTAGAGTAGAAAATATAGTTCTAATATGGTTGATATGATCTTGGAATCCTCGGCTATAGATAAGTATGTCATCAAAGTAAACTACTGCAAATTTATTGATAAAAGGTTGAAGTACCTGGTTCATAAGCCTCATGAATGTACTTGGGGCATTTGAGAGACCGAATGACATGACCAACCATTCAAATAGTCCTTCATTTGTTTTAAACGCAGTCTTCCATTCGTCCCCAGGTCGAATTCTTATTTGGTGATACCCACTTTTGAGATCTATCTTTGAAAATATGGTTGCTCCACCTAATTGGTCAAGAAGATCATTGATTCGTGGGATAGGGAACCTGTATTTTATGGTGATCTTGTTTATGGCTCGGCTATCCACACACATGCGTCAAGATCCGTCTTTCTTTGGAGTTAACAAAGCTGGTACAGCACAAGGGCTTAGGCTTGGCTGAATGTGACCTTTTTCCAGCAAGTCGTGCACTCGATCATGCAGTAATTTGTATTCACTAGGACTCATTCTGTAGTGTGGAAGGTTGGGTAGAGTTGCTCCTGGGAGGAGGTCAATTGAATGTTGGATATCATGGGGTGGGGGTAATTCCTTTGGAGTTTCCACTATTTCTTTAAAATCTTGTAAAAGAAGTTGTACTTCACTTGGAATAGCAACGTTAGAATCAGCATTATCAAAATTTTTAATAACTAAGCCAAGTATAGGAAGTTGTTTTTCTTGAAGAAAAATTTTTCCAGAGGATAAGGTAAAGAGGTAACCTTTTTATTGGTAATTGTACTTACTTGCTTTGAAGGATTGATAGGTAAGAGCACTATTTTCTTCCCCATCCATGTAAACTCGTAAGTGTTGTCCCTTCCTTTGTGGATGGCTTGCATATCATATTGTCATGGTCGACCCAAGAGTATGTGACATGCGTCCATATCGAGAACATCACAAACTATTTGATCTTTATAGCTTGCTCCAATAGATAATGGAATGGTACATGTGTGTGTAACTTGAACTTCCCCTCCTTTCTTTATCCAAGTGACTTTGTATGGGGCTGGATGTGGATTCAAAGGCAAGTTTAAGGTAGAAACCAGCTTACTTGCTACTACATTTTCAGTACTTCCACTGTCGATGATCACATTGCAAATTTTTCCATTTATTGTGCAACGGGTCTTGAATAAAGTGTGTCTTTGGTAGCTTCGATCTATCTTTGGGGCTAGTAGGAGTCTTTGGATGACTAAAGATACAGTATCTCCTTCATCTGGTTCAAGATAATCAATGTCTTCTTCATGCTCTGTTTCTTCATCTTCTTCTTGATATTCAACACTATCGGCAATAGCTAGAGTCTTTTGTTGAGGGCATTCATTAGATAAATGTCCGGTTTGATTACAACGGAAGCATTTCCCTAATGTCGGCCGTGAATAAGTGTTGGCACCTCTTTTTGTGGCCGTTTCTTTGTTTGTTCCCAAATCTATTTGTTTACCTTTGGATGTCACTCCTTGAGTCTGTACACTATTCGTCTCAGGGGCTGCTGCTATGTTCTTGGTAAAAGTATTGCTTTGTTCACCTATATTTCTTCTTGTATATTGCCTTTTGTATCGATTTGCGATTTGTTCTTCCACTGTGGCTGCCGCTGAAATTGCCTCATTAAGATAGGCTAGAGGTTCTAAAGCTATTCGTTCTTGAATATCCATTCTTAGTCCTCCCTTGTATCGAGCCACCAAACATTGTTGAATTTCTCCAAGATTTGTTCTTGCCCCCAATCTATGAAATTCCTCCGTGTATTCCATGACCGTTCAGTTACCTTGTCGGCAATTCTGGTATTGAGTGTACAAAATTTGTTCAAAGTTGGCTGGTAGAAATCTTTCTTGCATCAATTTCTTCATTCTTTCCCATCTTCGGATCGGTCTTTTCCCAAATCTTTGACGATTGATTTCTAGTTGGTCCCACCAAGCTTGAGCTCCTCCTTTTAGCTTAAATGCCACAAGTTTCACTTTCTTATTGTCGGGTGTGTTCATGTAGTTAAAAAAAATTTCTACATGCCTTACCCATTCCAAGAATGCTTCAATCTCCATTTTCCCACTGTAGGTTGGGATATCTATTTTCATTTTGAAGTCACTCTCAGGTTGTTGGTGTGGGAACCTTCGATCTCTTTGCCTTCCCATTTGAAATTCCACAAGTTCATCTTCTTCTTCACTGGAGGTATCTTCGGACCATACGGGTTGTCTTCTAAACAGGGGATTATGGTTGAATTCTTGCACTCCCATGTGTTGTTCTCGATGAAATCTTGGTGCTGTCACTGCTTCTTGAAATGTTTTCTGCTCCAGAGTTTGTCTATCTTGCCATTGTTTGGTCTTCCAACCTTCCCTTTGATGTTCTTGCTGTCTTCTTTCCCTAATTATATTTTCTTGCGGTTCGGCCAATTGCTGATCCGACTTGCAGCCTAGTTTCTCACATAGCATTTCTAAGATCTTTTTAATCTCACGCACATCATCTTCGACTGACAGCAAGCGTGCAGTCGTTTCTTGTGGTGAGAGGACGGCGATAGTTTCCGTCTCTTTTCCCGTCGATGTTGAGTCTCCCCCCACGGTGGTCGAGACTTTCTTGGATGCCATCGAGGAAACGCCCAAGACTCACACGCTCTGATACCAAACTAATGTAGCCAAGAATCTCCAAAAGTTAATCAGTAATATAGTGTATAGAATGGCAGCAAGCTAGCCTTTAAATAGGCTTACAAAGAGAGTAAAACAGAAACTAACTTGCACATGCTGTGCACATGAGGGCTAACTAACTAACTAAAGAAATTACAATAAAAGGCTACATCATTTTCCCTCACAGTTTAAGCCTATAAATAACAGAAAATTATGAGAGAATTCTCAAATGTTATTCTATTCACCAAGTTCTACAAAAATAAGGGAGATGAGATATCCCCTCTGGTTCCTCTCAAACCATATTCTCAAAAGTAGCATAGTGGAACTAAACTATGTTCTAACCAAGACAAGCTTTTATGAATTCAACTTCAAGCTTGGTTTGTTATCTATATATAACTCAGCGAACAGGGAAGTGTAGTACATAGTATGATTAGGTATAGATTAAATATTAATCATTTTATCTTTTAATTATTAGTAATTATCCTTTCATTTTATAATTAGTTTCTTTAGTTGAAATTTTTCTGGTATTACAATTTCCCATTACTAGGTCCTTTGTTGAATAAAAAAAAATCTCCAAAAAAATCAATATTTATCCTTTATTGTAATTTGACATTCTTTTAGTTTAGGGCTATCATGTGTACCTATATATATGTGACTTTAGTATACAAAATACATTGAGTATTCTATCATATTTAGTTACAAGTCTTGTTCTCAAAAAAACAATAATAATAATAATAATAAATAAATAAATAAATAGTTTTTTTAAAAAAATAGTAACAAGTCTCACACTAACATTTCTTATATATTTCATCCACTTCTATGGAACAAATTCTTATCACTGCTACTTAATCGGTGAAAGAAGATGAGTTATTGAAAGAGATAAAGAGTAAATAAAGATGGATCATGGCCAACATGAGCATAGCTCAACTTGTATAAGACGTGTACTAATGACCGAAAAGTCTGTAGTTTGAATCCTCCCACCCCGACATGTTGTAAAAAAAATAAAGATGGATCATGGGACTAAAGTAAGCAGCATATTTTTCACGAGAAAGAAAATTCTACCTTTCTGAAAAAGGTGGTCCAACTATATCAACAGTCTCCATGCTAGCTAATAGCTAGCTATAAAATCCCAAGAGCTCTCATCCCATAGAATATTTTATCAACATAATCTAAGGACATGGCTTAATAAAACTATATGCAATAACTAGCGTCAAGTAAAAAAGAAGGTTAAGCAAAAGGGATATAGTTGGAATCTTAATAGCAAAGGAAAAAGACATGCCTACATTGAAGAAGCAAATAGATTCACAGAATTACCCTGAATAAAGCCCGGTCTCCCACAAGAGAATAATGCATAACACCAACCAAATTGTACACGTCACCACCTTCTACACTGAAGTACATGTGCTGATTGATGTCTTGGATTGCAACAATGACTCCTTTATAGTTCATGGAAATAATTAGCTTAAAGATAACAAAAAAATTGTAAATTGTTAGTTAGAAACCTTCAAATGAAAAAGATACCATCAGGAACAAGGGTTTCCACATCAGTGGGAAATGTCTTTGTGGTATTAGGATCAGTTTCCTGGCTACTGGACCATCGCCCTTTATGTAATTCATTTGTCTTTTCCTTGTCGTACAGTCCAGAAAATGATGAAACGGTTAACAGAATCATCTGAGGCAATAGAAAAAAAATCTATTACATAGTTATATAATAAAACAAAAGAGAAATAAAAAAATGGATCCCAAGTAGATACCTAAAACTAAAAATGGTGGCTTTAGCAGTAAAGAGAAAAAATGTGTTGGCAAAGCTTTTTGAAGAAATGTAGGACCCACCCGTATTTCAGAATGAGACAATGTGAGATCCAACCCTGACATAGAGCCTTTGCCAGCCCAAGATTTACTTAATAAGCCTATATGATCACTGCAGATCTTCTCAATTGACAAGGAAGCGCCTGAGTTCTTCAATATATAATGCTGACAACTAAAACAAAAAGGTGCTACATGACTATTTCCAGAAAAATCAGAACCCGGATGTTTCAAATTACTTGCATTACTATCTGTCTGAACTCCCTTCGCATGTTGAGAACCTGAAGCAAGTTCTCCAGCTACAAGGTGGGATGGCAAATTTGAAGAGAAATGAGGAATTTGAATGTTGTTTTGTAAGGTCTCTTCAATTTGTTGGGAGAGAATTGACAAGTGAGAAAGGTTAACTACAAGTTTTTTCCTATTATCAGCCCATTGAAATTTTAAATCAGCATCAACTTCAATCACAAATTCCCAAATTACACCTGCATAAAAGGACCAATATTCAAGTAGGGGTACAGATATTATTAAAATAGAACCAAAGAAAAAATCATTTACCAGATTCATTTTTTACGACAAGAGCAAGAGAAATGTTAGAGATATTGAGCATAAAAACTTCCAGAAGTTTCCCTTGGACTCTTAAAAAAGAGTCGGTAGTCTCGCCAACCACATTGTTGGTAGCACTATCCTCCAATCTACTAGTTTCCACCATTTCTTGAGCCTTCTTATCTTGTTGATCAGAAAATTGAAACACAGACAAAAGACTCCCTATAGCATGATAGTATTTATCGAAACAATTGATAAAGAACGCCAAAGTCATTGTTTCGAGGAAAAGAAGACCACCCTGTCAATTAGCACCATGTTTCAATCCACTTAGAAGGCAATTGTTTGAACTGAGTAATTTGCAAGATGCAACAGCACAGTAGTATTTATTTGTAGGTGTATTGATAAATTACTTGACAGTTTGGAAACCTAGACTTGCAGTAAAATCAAAGCATGCTTCCATTTTTTGACAAGAAAAAAAAATTCCACTGAATTAATTGAAGAAAAAAAAAGAAAAAGATACAACTCCCAATGGGAGAAAAAGAAAAGACAAACTGGGAGAGTACTAGTTAGGGATATATTGGAAATAGTAATGGAAGATAAGTAAGGGTAGTATATTAGTAATTAGTTAGGGTGCCTTGGTTATAAATAGGGAAGATAGGGAGCCTTAGAGGTGTGGAGAATTTTGGGTATAGTCTGAGTCTCATAGTTAGGCTTTAGGAAAGAGTTAGCCCTCTCGAAAGGCTATCGGTTATATTGTAACTTCGTTTCAATATTGCAATATATAGTATTTGGTGTTTTCTTAGTTTGGATACCTAACAAATTGGTATCAGAGCATGTTCGTCCTGGAACAAGCATGATCACAATGGAGTTGGTTTGTAGGATGGAACTACACTAGGAAGCAAAGCAGCAAGAGATCAAGGAAATGCAACAAGGGATCAAGATAGTGCAACAAATCTTAGAAAGAATGCAAAAACGATCCGAGGAATACAAGTGTCAAAAGATGGAGAGAGAAGAAAGGCGGGAGAACATAAACGAAAAAGTATGAAGCATATGAATTCTCAAAGGAGGAGCAAAGTTAGAAAGAAGAAGTCGATTAGAAAAGGTAAGAGCTGGATGAACGAGGCATCAGAAAATATGACATTCGTAAAAAGAAGAGGGACAAATCAAAAAGAACAAGAAGCTGATGAAAAGAGTTAAAAAAGGAAAACGATATCGAAGTTCGAAGAATGGAGGACAATGTACAATCTACTACAGCTCAAAAACATCACGTGAATGGGCTAGAGAGTTTTCCGAAAGGTCGAATGCTGGATTTTTGAAGTAGGATCTTTGGCCAAGTTGGAGGGAGGGACGGTTCAGCAGTTGCAAGGCTCGAAAGAGAAGAAGAGAAAGGGCGGCAGAGGCCATGATCGACTATTACTTGTATGGTCAGAGACAAAGACGTGGTGGAAGCAACGACTGAAGAATGGAGGACAAACGGAAGTAGAGACAGGCACAGACCATCGCCAGCGACAATTTCTGGTTTAGGCAGAGAAGAAGTCTTGGAGGCGCCAACTCAAAATTGGTAGAGAGGTGGTTTGGCCGGAGAAGAAGTTTTGGCAGAATTTGCTGGTATGGCCGAAGAAGAAATCTTGGAGGCGCTAACTCAAAATTGGTAGAGAGGTGGTGGAAGGATTCGAGAAGGACAACCATGAAGAAACCCGGGGAAGATGCAGATGCAAGTTTCTTACAGAGGTAGTCGAGGAATTGAAAAAGACGGTCCTGAAGAAAATGGAAACAAGAAAGGACAGGTGGCTGACATTGTTGAACGTGGACGTCAATGGTGAAGGAATGTGGGTGTTGGCTCAATACGTTAGAGGAAGGCATCAAAACAGAATATGGGGAGAGATGGAAAAAGAAAATGCCTATCACGTGAAGTGTCAGAAAGTGGGGTCATGGGTTGGAAAAAAGTGGAGCACAATCTCTAGATTGAACTTTGGGCTGAATTTATATAAAAAAGTTTTAGCCCATTGCCTCTTTAAGGTAGAGCTTGACATAATGGATAGTTTTTGGGTTCTGTTACCTTCAGAATCTGAATTTACAAACCAACCCAAAGCTAAAGGAGCAACCTTAGCGGTAGCAACTTCATTCCTCACCTACGCTGCCTCACACCACCGCCCCCACAACTGTTGCACATGGCCGTCGAAGCGCCTACTAGGTTTTGTGTTAAAGAATGCTTATCTTTTTTCTTTTCTTTTTTTTTTTTTTGGAAGAATGTTGGTTATGTATTTTCCTTTTCTTGGAAAAGGAATAGTTGTCCAATTTTGAGATTGTGTTTTGTAAGCACACCTTGAGGACAAGGTGTCTTTGAAGGGCAGAGTATTGGCAGAGTATTGTGAGAGTACTAGTTAGGGATACATTGGGAATAGTAATGGAAGATGAGTAGGGGTATATTAGTAATTAGTTAGGGTGTCTTGGTTATAAATAGAGAAGATAGGAAGCCTTAGAGGTGTGGAGAATTTTGGGTACAGTCTCATAATGAAGCTTTGGGAGAGAGTTAGCCCTTTCGAAAGGCTATCGGTTATATTGTAACTTTGTTTCGATATTGCAATATATAGTATTTGGTGTTTTTTTAGTTTGGATACCTAACACAAACAACTAGAAGGCAGTTGTAAAGGCCTCCCAATCCATACAAATATAGGTTTGGAAAGAGAACAAACATTTGTATTATCAGAAACAATATCTTCCTTATTTTATTAGACTCTCTTAAGACAGAATGCCTATCCTTTTTTCATCAGAAAATGTGGCTCTCATCATCTACAAATGTTATTGCCATAATAGGGACGGGTTTTTTTTTAGCAAAACTAGCCACAATTGAGTAAAATACGACTGGAAATTACAAAAAGAACTCTATGAATCTGAAAAACTCAAAGATGCAACTAAAAAGAAAGGGGAAGTAATGATTCTTTAAGCTCCCCAGAAAAATCACCTGGATCTCCCAAGAGATGGTCTGAAAGTCTCCCCCGACAGAGAGAGATGATGAAATTTTACTCGGTTGATGTGCTCCAACTAAGACATCATACACTGAGCACCTCGTTATGAGAATCCTACTAGCTGTAACATTTACAAGCAACTGAAAATTTGAAAATGGTGAAGTGGAAACAGAGTCCGGAGCCTGAACAGAGACAGACTGTCCGCCTGATCCTTCAGAATTAACTGTCACATCAGAATTCTCCACGCTCAATTCATTATTTCTAGAAATAGAACTGTGGAGAGTATTCCTCGATCTTTCTGAAGATGAGGCATTACGAAGACTCAAAGATGAGGTAAACATGAAATTAGAAAGAGAAATCTGATGGTAGAAGTAAAGATAGCAATTAAGTAATTGCGTCCCCAGAGACTTGAATACAGATTCATCTACATCACTTTTCTGATACCTAAATATAATTGAATTAATATTAGAGATACCAATAAGAATATCAACTTTATCCTCTTCACAAGTTACCTTCACTCTTCCTTGATCAACAGAAATCCAAATTCCACAATCAGAGGAATTGACCTCTGCCATTTTCTGGATATTTGAAAAGATCTTACAACGGTTGAAAGTGTCACTCATCCGGGAATTATGAAGAATGACATCCATCCGCTTAATTTTATAGGTCCCATGAATCATAGAACTAGTACGATAACTTATCGAGACTTCTTTCACACATACAAACTTTGGCATGGGCTTTGCGAGCATGATAGTTTGTTTCATAAATTCCTGGGGACGCCAACTGGCAGAGCCAAGATATGAAATTGCAGAGGACAAATGTCCTATAACCTGACAGAATCAATACTTCAGATAAGAAAACAAAGACTGAAAGACAAAAAATCCAATCAACGTGAATTGCAAGATTCTGCTTCACATGACTTCAAACAATTTGTAGACAGAATTTTAATCAGCATGGAGTCTGGAAGAAAATAAATTTGACAATAGTTAAACTTTGTTTAGTAACTTTAAAATACAAAGAGTTAATCACTCTCCCCTTGATTCATAGGAATTCCTCCATCTATCCAACTTCTTTAGCATAACCTAACTTAGAGGGAGAGGAGTCCAATCTAGTTCTAAACTTGCCATTGATCTACAGCCAAAAAACAAAAGAGGAAATTGATGAAATATAGGTTGGAAGGGTATGAAATATTGGACAGGTCAGGGCAAGACCAGCAGGAAATATCATCTAATGTATAAAAACCTCCTCAATTTTGTGATAAGGAGGGAGCAAACACATGATTGTCAACACCAAAGCAGAAGATTCACAAAATCAAACTATTATGGCTTGGAGGTCAGTTTATCTAGTGAAGGAGAATGTCATGACCAACCAACATTGTCCGATGTGGAGTTTGCCTACAGTTACTTGCCCATGACAGGCAATTTATATTATATATAAGCTATGCTAATTATTTTTCTTTTTAAACAAGAAACAAACTTTCATGCTTTAGATATGTATGACAGACCTATTTTTGTTTCAGCAACTTTAAAGCTTCTGTTTCACTATAAGACTTCCTATCCAGAGAATGCCCTCTCCTCTCTCTTCCCATGTTTTTTTTTTAAAAGGAAACAATCTTTTCATTGAAAAAATGAAAAGAGACTAATGCTCAAAATACAATGATACAAAAGATAAAGGAAACGAAAAAACAACCAATAAAAGAACAACAAGATAATGATAAGAATAGCCAATAAAAGATCAACACACGGCTATAAAGGTAACACAAAAACAACCCATAAAAGAACAATGAAGACTCAAGATGGAGAAATGAAAGCATCCCAAGTAAGGCAAATATTCTGAATAGAGAAGGTTGAATAAATCTTGGACAACGGACTCCATAACAAAGTTTTGAGGCGAGCTTCAGACGGAGTATCCAAGTAATGGCTGAAACTTTCCGAATATAGTTAACATGGAAGAGATACTTTGACTGGCCATCATTTGTGACCTTTTATCAAAAAAGAGATCCTTTCACAATGAAAAGTGCTGAAATTCATTTTTCTATATTCAAGATACTGCACAAAAATATAAAGGACCTCTATATAGAGGAAGGAAAGCATACACAAGAAATTACAAAATAATTACAACAACTAAATCTAATTAAGAAAAATATAAAATACATAAACCAACACTCCCCCTCAAGCTGGTTTGAAGATATCTTCCATTGCCAACTTGTCAATCAACTTGTCAAATCATAGCTTTGGAAGTCCTTTAGTTAACACATCAGCAATTTGTTCTGATGTAGGAAGATAGGGAATACATATCACTCCGGTATCAATCTTCTCCTTTCTAAAGTGCTTATCAACTTCAATATGTTTTGTCGTATCATGAAGGACTGGATTGTGAGCTATAGAAATAGTTGTCTTATTGTCACAGTAAACACGCATAGGTTTCATTTGAACAAATCTCAATTCTTCCAGTAATCTTTTTATCCAAATACCTTCACAAATGCCATGAGCTAAAGCTCTTAATTTTGCTTTAGCACTACTTCTAGCTACCACACTTTGTTTCTTACTTCGCCAAGTAAGTAGATTCCCTCCAACAAAGGAGCAATAACTAGAAGTAGATCTTCTATCTGTGGTGCTACCTGCCCCATCAGCATCTGTGTAAATTTCAACATGTAAGTGGTCATGCCTTTTAAAAAATATGTCTTTTCCTGGAGTTCCTTTCAAATGTCTTAGGATTCTATAAACTGCTTCAAAGTGAGTTGGCCCTAGAGCATGCATGAATTGGCTTACCATAAACTGCAAAAGCAATATCAGGGCGAGTATGAGATAAGTAAATAAGTCTTCCCACAAGTCTTTGGTATTTTCCCTTATCTTTTACCTCTTCCTCTGTGGCAGCTTGCAATTTTAAATTTGGTTCAATAGGAGTTTCTGCTATCCTACAACCGAGTAAGCCTGTCTCTCCGAGCAAATCAAGGATATATTTCCTTTGATTTACAAGGATGCCCTTTTTGGATCTGGCAAATTTCATCCCTAAGAAATACTTCAAAATTCCCAAGTCTTTAATCTGGAATTCATTGGCTAGTTTTTCCTTCAAACTATTTAGTTCAACCTCATCATTACCTGTAAGAATGATATCATCAACATTCACTATTAAGACAACCATCTTGTCATTTCCTGTATGTCTACAAAAAATAGTATGATCTGCTTGACTCTAAAGAAAACCATAATAGTAACAACCTTCCCAAACCGTTCAAACCACGCACTAGGAGACTGTTTAAGTCCATATAAAGATTTCTTCAACCTGCAAACTTTGTTAACTCCAAGATCCACTTCAAAACCTGGTGGTAAATCCATAAATACTTCCTCCTCATGCATTTTTGACATCAAGCTGATAAAGAGGCCAATCTGAGTTAACAGCAACAGATAAGAGCACTCTAATAGAATTAATCTTAGCAACGGGAGCAAATGTTTCTTGATAATCAATTCCATAGGTCTGTGTAAAACCTTTAGCAACTAATCTGGCTTTGTATCGTTCAATGTCACCATCAGCTTTGCATTTTATAGTGAATACCCATTTGCACCCTACTGTTTTCTTATCTTTTGGTAGTTCAACTATATCCCATGTACAATTCTGTTTCAAAGCATTCATCTCTTCCATAACTGCTAAATTCCAATTCGAATCATTTTGGGCTTCCTGTATGTTTCTTGGAATAAATAGGTTGGTTATCCTAGAGGTGAAGACTTTATCATTATCAGACAGTCTATGATAAGAAAGGTAATTTGCAATAGGATGTTTGGTACAATTACGGACATCTTTCCTATGGGCTATTGGAATATCAAGGTCAGATATATCAGATAAAGATTGGTTACCTGAACCTTTAGTATCATTTGTCGGAGCATCGGATTGGTTTTGTGACAAGTCCACTATTTGATCCCGGTTATTTTGATGTAATTTCCTCCTAGTATAAACCTGAAGTTCAGGATTTCGATCAATGAGATCATTTTGTAGTGTTTCTCCCCCTGAAATAGAATTTTCCATGTTTGGCATAGCCACTAGTAATCTCAGGACAAATAATTCTAGGGAGAGGAGAAGTATCAAAAAAAAATTTCTTCCAAGTTAGATATCTCCCGCTGAAAAGAATTTTGACTGAAAAAAGATTGATTCTCCACAAACAAAACATCCATACTTTCAAAGTATTTTTTGTTGAGGGGATCAAAACACCGATAATCCTTTTTCTTTGAAGTATATCCGAGAAAAATACATTTAACAGCACGAGGATCAAGCTTAGACTGAGAAAGACTAGGAAGATGAACATATGCAACACACCCAAAAAATTTGATCGGTAAATCGGAATATAAACAAACAGTGGAGAAAAAATTCCTAAATTGATCCAGGGGTGTTTTAAAGGCCAAAATCTTAGACGACATTCGGTTTATGAGATAGGCAGCTGTAAGAACTGCGTCTCCCCACAAATAGTTAGGAACATGCATATAAAACATAATAGCATGAGCAACATCAAGTAAATGTCTATTTTCTCGTTCAGCAATTCCATTTTGTTGTGGAGTATTGCGACAAGTAGACTGATGAGAAATGTCTTTATCCTTCAAAAAATCTTCTAAATATTTGTTAAAGTATTCAGTCCCATTATCAGAATGTAAAATACTGATTTTTGTTTGAAATTTATTTTCAATCATATTGTAAAAGCGAATAAAAATATCTTTGACCTCAGACTTGTTTGTTAACAAATAAACCCAAGTTAAACGAGTATGATCATCAATAAATGTAACAAACCAACGTTTTCCACTATGAGTCAAAACTTTAGAGGGACCCCAAACATCACTATGCATTAAGTAAAAAGGTCTAGAAGCTTTGTAAGGTTTTGGCAAATATGTGACACGATGATTCTTGGCAAAGATACAACTTTCACAATGAAAAATCGAACAATCAATTCCTTTAAATAAGTTTGGGAACAAATACTTCAAATAGAAAAAACTAGGATGTCCTAGCCTACGATGCCAAAGCATTATCGTTTCTTTAACAGAAGGAGAACTAACACTACTCAAGCCCTGAGCTTTTTTATCACTAGTTGGAGATTCATCAAAATAGTAGAGACCATCAAACATCCTAGCACGCCTAATCATTTCCCCCGAGTCCTGATCCTGAAAGACGCAATGAGTTTCAAAGAAAGTGACATGACAGTTAGCATCCTTAGAAATTTTACTGACAAATAACAAATTACAAGCTAATTTAGGGACATGAAGGACAGAATGTAAGGTAATTTTGCTAGTTAAACAGATAGTTCCTTTTCCTACAACAGAAGTGAAACTACCATCGGCAATTCGAATTTTTTCATTGCAATACAAGGGAGAGTATAATGTAAAGAAACAAGAGGAACTAGTAATATGGTCAGACGCTCCGGAATCTATAATCCACGGAGAAGAATTAAGGCAAGATAAAGCTAGAGGATAATTACTTGTTTGTGCCAAGGAAACACTAGGATTACTAGATGACGAAGTGGCCTTTAGCAGTTTCAGGAGTTGATCAATTTGCTCTTGATTGAAGGGGTGAGAGTCAACAACATTGGCAGTGGAAGCAGACTGATTATTACTTTTATCACTTTGCTTGGTACTCTTCCAATTTGCAGGCTTCCCATGGATTTTCCAACATGTCTCATGGGTGTATCGAGGTCTGTTACAGTAGTCACACCATACTCGAGGTTTGGTGGGTGGAACAGAAACCTTATTTGCAGAAGCCTCAACCACCATGGCGGAGGTTTCAACTGTACTGACAACTTTCTTGCCAAGCATAACATTACGACGACTTTCTTCCCTACGAACTTCAGAAAAAACTTCATTAATAGTTGGGAGAGGATTCTTACCAATTACTCGACTTCTAACCTCATTGAATTCATCATTGAGACCAGCAAGAAATTTGTAAATACGACTATCCTCCACAACTTTCATGTAATGACTCTGGTCTTTAGTTGACTCCCATTCATAAGTGTCAAAAAGATCTAGGTCTTGCCAAATTGTTTTCAAGGAATAAATGTATTCTGTAACGGTATCTCCTCCTTGGCGAATGTCTCTCAATTTAAGGTTCCATTCAAATACTTGTGATTAATTTTCTAAGTCAGAATACATTTCAGTTACACTAGTCCATACTTTTTTTGCAGTTGAATAACACATATAGTTCCAACTTATCCTTTCAACCATAAAGTTTACCAACCAGGTCATAACCATGGAGTTCTCAACATCCCATGTAGCAAATAAAGGATCATCCTTCTTGGGAATTTTTTTTTCTCTAGTGATATAGCCAATCTTCCCTTGTCCACGAATATACATTCGAACACTTTGGGACCAAAGCATAAAATTATCCCCATTAAGTCGGATGGTAATAATTTGGACGGTGGGATGATTACGTGTGTCTGGGACCTTAGTCATCAATGATTTGTCTTCTGACATATGGTTGATTCCATAAAAAAAAAATGATCTTGAAACACTGGCTTACAAAAGCTCACAACAATGAAATACCCTACCAAACAATTCCAACCAAAAACACCACAAAGAACCACACGGTCCAACCTGAAATATGTGGAAAAAAAAAAATCACTGCCCAAACTGAAAGGAAGGCCAAACCACACTGTCCAAACGCGAAGGCTTGGCGAAGGAAGAACCGAGCTGACGCGAAGGCCAAAAAACTGAGCTGCAAAACACGAAGGCCAAAAAACCCACGAGAGGAAGCGAATCGAAGAAGACGAAGGCCTGGCGGACGTGAATTGCAGACAGACAAACAACGAGCGGCGGAAGAAAGTGGCAGGCGGCACAAATCGGAAGCAAGTTTCAGACAAACCGGAAGCAAGTTGCGGGTCACAGGTCGTTCCACGAGAATGTTGCTCGAAGCTAAGTCTTCGTGGGTTAGGTCGAAGGTGGACGATGACGGCGACGGCGCACTCGCAGGTGGACAATGACGGTGACGACGGTTGTGACGGAGACGGCTGGCAGCTGCCAGCTAGGGTTTGGAAAAAAAATTAGGGTTTTAATTTTTTTTTGTTTTGCTGTGATACCATGCTGAAAGTTAATTTTTCTATATTCAAGATACTGCACAAAAATACAAAGGATCTCTATATAGAGGAAGGAAAAACCCTAATACATAAGAGGAAAGCATACACAAGAAATTACAAAATATGAAAATAATTATAGCAACTAAATCCAATTAAGGAAATTATAAAATACATAAACCAACAAAAGGAATGTACAAACGACCACAGAGTTGAATAAAAGATCTCCAACTTGTCAACAAAATTGATAGGAAATAATCACGAAAGTGTTTGGAGTCCATAAAGACAAGGAAAACAACATCATCCCAAAGCTGCTCACGTGACTTTTCCTCATCCTTGAAGAGTCTTCTGTTCCATTCCAACCATACAATCCATAAAAAAGTGGTCACTGCATTGTTCCAAGGAGCCTTCTTCTGAGGACTAAAAGTTCTAACCAGAAGTGACCTAGAGAACTTGACGCTAAGCTGTGTTAGAAGAAACCCACGTCATATCAAAAGCCTCTAGCAGCTTAAACCAAGGAGAAACCATGATTGAGCACAAACAACCACAATTTGAACTTCTCAACTAGCTTATATAATAGCAAAAGTAAACTCCAAACAATTGTCTAGTTGAAGCTAAGAAACTACAATAGTGATAATCTGTGCAAATGTCGATCTGCTCAAAGCCAGCTAGTTGATTCGCTCACCAAAGTATTACCAAAATATTAGTTTCAGGAAATTATGGGCAAGTTGGGAAGGATGGATATCTTCAAACCAACTTGAAGGGGAGTGTAGAATGATAGTAGGTACCAAACAACCAAATGACTGCTTGATAACAATCACAGCTACTTGGCATATCTTCCATACTTCGATTATCTTGTTTCTTAGATTAGGACTGTAATTAACTTCTAGGATTTGTGGCTATTCGTTTTTGTTTTCTGTAGGCTATATAAATAACACTGTACACTGCAGGTAGAATTAGATTTGAAGAAATGATTAAAATCTCCATGAACTTTTCTTATCAACATCAAAAGATTACGATTCCAAAAATAACAAGAACAGCCTGACAGGGGTTAGAAGACACCCCCTCCCAAAAACTACAGAATCAGAGTCTTCCAACAATTGATATTTGACAATCATCGAGAGGCCGTAATCACAAAAGAAATTTGTGGATAAAGATACCCACCAAGATGCCGTATTTTGTACAAAATTACAAAAAGAATCAAAAAGTAAGACTTATGTTTGAAGGATCTTGCATTTCTTTCCTTCTAAATGTGCCACAAAAGAGCTCTAAAAACACAACTCCCCACAATCTAAGCTTTACCTTCAAATTCCACGCATTTAGGCCTTCCATTAGCCAATCTTCCACTATCCTTGTTAAACAAGTAGAAATTCCCAATTTTCCAAAAAAGTGGTTCCACACCTGAGAAGCAAAAACACAATGTAGGAACAAATGATCTAGTGTTTTCTCCTCTTTCAACCACAATCTACACCCAAACGGAGAGAGGGACCAATATCTAAACTTCCTTTGAAGCCTATCATCCATGTTAGGACTTCTAAAAGCCAGCGACAAATGAAAACCTTTACCCTTCTTTGGACTTTTGTGCTTCATATCAGACTAGTCAAAGCCGTATTAACCTTGAAAATCTCCATGAATTGTACTGACAATTGTTTTATTCTTATAGTTTAGCGAAGAGGAACAAACACACATGTCTGAATTCTCATTTCCTCTAAAATGTTCTTCAGCCAATGTAGTTCACACATCCATGAGAAGTTGTTTCACATGCTACCTCAATGCTACTCCTAACCACCAACATCCTTCTTTTCATCTCCTTTTACTTTTCCAAGAAACCAAGTTCCCCCCCCCCCCCCCCAAAAAAAAAAATTACATAGCCCAGATATGGATCAACTCTCCACAACAAAGGTGCCCAGTTTACATCTTGATTAGATGAAATTGTAGCTCAATAACTTAATAGAATTGGAATCCCATGATACCAGAAACACTGCACATTTTGTAATTGTCATGTATAGAGAAATAAGGTTGTCCAGACAAAAAAAAAAGGACATAATTAGGGCCATCAAGGTTGCAGAGATACAATTACCCGAGTGAGAAGATATAAATCCTCCATATATGATAAAGCAGTGAAACCTGTGGTTTTACAGTCAAAAGCTACTGAGAAAGCGTTGACATTCTCACTAAATGAGTGAACATATTTCCTGCACCAATATTCCATTCATAATAGACTTTAAATAATAATAATAATAATAATAATAAAGAAAGAAAGAAAGAAAGAAAGTCTTGGTTCATGTAGGAAGATGGCACCGTTCCTTTTTGGTTGGGGGGGGGGGGGGGGGGGCATAAAACAGGAAAACATTTTGTTTGGAACTTTGATATTAAATTTAGATGTTAACCTTGCACCCCTAACTGCATTGCATTTCAATGGTATATAGTGATGAATAAACCAGGCCTTGCTTGGATTCTTCTAAAAGAAAATATGTATTGATAATATGTTTGCATATTGATACGTAATGTTGCTATCTAAATATATGTCATGTAATTCCACTTATCTCACATTGAATACAGAGTACCCCAGCCAACCTCAAACTGACAGAAATTCCACAAATTATCTAGCCATTGAAAGAAACTCCTAACACGAATCAAATCAAGTATCATAATTTCTAAACTAACTGTAGGATATTTTATTTTCTTTCTTGGTTATCTGAAAACAGTAAATTAATTATCATTATTTCTAAACTAAGAGTATGACATTTGGTTTTCTTTTCTTGTTTTTTTTTTTTTTTTTGAAGAATGGTTTTCTTTTCTAATCATTTGAAAAGTGGCCATCATTGAAGAAATCCAAATGTCCTCTCATATAGCTTTTCTATCATTAATGAAAAGTTTCGTTTCTTGTTAAAAAAATTGTATGAAAAGTTTCCATCTCATTTTTGTTGCTCATTAACATAATTGAGTTATCTTGTAATGAGTAGAAAATGATGGCTTGAAAAAAATCAACAAGAAATCATGCTCAAGAAAGGAAAAGACCTTTTATATCCTCACAAAAACTAAGGGGGGTGAAATATCTTGATTAGGTTGAAGCAGTACAAGTGTCTGGGTGTATGCAATATACATATAAGCATAAATAAACACTCACACAAACTTGCATATGTGTGTGCGTGTATATGAGTTTTAAGTACGTACATTCAAGAAAGCAAATAGAAAATCTTCAATATTTTTTTTTTCTATGTGAAATAGAGCCCTCATTAAGAAGCCTTTTTAAATGGATATTCTTTATTGAGTTTATTAGAGCCACAATTTAATTTTTGAGAGAGAATCACCATAACTTTATAGAGAAAAAGATCAAGAAAATAATCATACCTGACAATTGATGATAAGATCAGCATTGGATTAAAAACGAATATCTGGTTCAGTTGTTTCCCGTCCAAGTCTACTATATAAGCATTTAACCCTTTAACTTGTAGGTAGAACCAGAGTGAAACTAATCCTTGAGATGTATACTTTTCACTACCACTTGCTGAAATATGTGGTTCTTTCAAACAAAGATATTCCACTTCTTTATCATCAGCTTCAGAGGACTCCTCCGTTAGAAATATCAGATCAGAACTGGAAGCCGGGCAAACAGCAATTTCAATGTCAAGTATATCAAATGCAATGAGTGGGTCACTCTTACTAACTATCTCACTTGAGATTATGTAGCCATCGTTGAAGTCCTTTTCAAGTGCCATATGGATGTGAGGACCAGCAATGTGCATTGCAACTTGAATGTGTTTTAGTGGTAGCTTCTCAAGCAATGGTGTCATCATTTGACTAGCACAGCCCTCATACTTATTACTCAAAAAGATATCTCTACCATCTATAGTAACTGTTGGTGCATGCAAAAAAATTTCAGGACTTTGCTCATCCTCAGTCCAAGAATAAGCACGATGCTGCATCAATTGAAGGAGCAAAGATGCCGATAATATAGATGAATATCCCAAAGCTAAATTCAGCTTACCAAGAGCCAAATTGCATTTCCATAATGAAGAATTTGAATTCTCAAGAACTGATTTTGTCAATGAGCGATTCATTTCACAAAGAAACCAAGGCTTATCTGAATACTTGATCCCACTTTCTTCATCATTCATGCGTATAGATTTCCACTTCAACCACATCCCCTCCAAATATTTAACTAGGAATGGATTGCAACCAACTTTACCAAAGTCAGCAATACCTGTTTCACGACCATCAGAAGGAAAAAAGCTCTGCACCGGTTCACCCCAAATAATAGATTTCATATTATTTGCTCTTTCCATATCATTGACTCTACTGATGGAAGCCTCCACAGAAGGTAAGGAAGTAACATTGAATTGATCGCAGGATATGAGTAAAGACTGTTCACAAAGGTCTACCATGTGCATGACTAAGAGTGCATCAAAGGAAAAACAGAATGAATGAAAAAAGGAGGATGGGATCCCAAACTTTGATTTAAGGTTTTCTATTGTAGGAGGTTGAATTTCATGTGTGGGATAAATAGACACTAAGATTTTCCCAATATTCAACATAAAGCAAAACTGTGAATTGGAACCTTGAGGTACAATTTCTAAATATCCATCATTTTTCTGTGGTTGAGTCAAGGTTTCAAATATATATCCATCTATGAAACAAAATATATTGCATACCATTTTCCAAATGCATAAAAGCACTGAAAATATCTGATAAAAAAATTTTAGGTGGCCAATGCTAAATGCTTCCTTTTTGTCTTCTGCACATCCAGCATTCTTGATGGCTCTATATCGTGCTATTTGCCGTGCCTGTGCAATGGATTCAATTGGTAATTTCTTCTCAATATCCAATATTGTCGTCCAATGTTTCTTGAAAGTATTGAAGAGTTTTCTATCCCATGAAATCTTACTAGTGAATTTCTTCATCAAACTGTCTGCCGGATATCCAGTTAGTAGCAGTAAAAGTTCATAGGCATTGACATATTGTATCCACAGCATGACAACAGTGACAAGATGATGCAATGACACTCCTGGCGATGAAGTAATGTGGTAAATTCTTTGAGCTGCTAGTTTCCATAGTTGTCTACCATTTCTAGCAAACTTGTATTCTTTAGATGACATTCCATTTAATACTGAATATATAGAGACCTCAACTGGAGAAATTGAAAGGCTTAATTCTGGAATTCTAAGATTCACGTCAACAAGCTGAAGGTCATACAATTTGCAGCAACTGAATAGAACTTTTAAATTCAAGATTCTAGTAATCTGAGCTTCCCTCTTCAACACAATCTCAAGATCTTTGCCAGTGATAATAAGGCAGCTATGTGCTAAGGGTTTAAAGATTGTATTTATGACCTCATGAAGACATCCATGATTTTGATCTTCAGATTTGGAACTTAGATGCTTTATGCTCAATGAACATTCAAAGACATTCTTAAAGATTGGGAGCTCCAGTACTAAGTTGATATTATTCATCTGTAGACAACCACGTTTGAGTAATAGATTTCTAGAAGCTGTTTTCAACCGGTATCTTGGTGGTGGGTCCAGAAAACTCTTCATGATATCATGCAAAGTAACACCCTGAAACCCATTCAATAACCTCAGAGCTGGTAGTTAGGATAAGGCACAAGGCTCAAGTGGTAAACAATTTTTTCTGTTCAATAAAAGTAATCAAAGGGCAAAACATTTGAGGAACTATGAGAACTTTACTCCAAGGCAACTTTGAAAAGTATGAAAAATAGCATTTGTGTTTGGCAAAATCCAAATTTTGAAAAATGATGAAGTGAGAGAGAGAAAGAAAGAGTATATACTAGTTCATGGAAAAAAATGTAGAGTTCAAATTTTCAGAAACCCTCGGTCCATATTTTCATAACCTTGAAATATTGAATTTGTAAAGAAAGATTACATTAAGAGGATAGTTTCAGGTGTTTCTTACATGGATTACTGTTTTTTTTTAATCATTTAAAAAAAAAAAAAAAAAAAAAAAAAAAAAAAAAAAAAAAAAAAAAAAAAAAAAAAACCAATCAAAAATGAACTCAGTGTACTCATGGTATCCCCTGTTCCCAAAAACATAAAAATGAAAATATATTAGATATCAGACGGCCAAAATATTCAGTTTGTAGATATTGGATTCTTTTAGCAACTCAACTGGGCGCCTCATCTGTCCTTGCGCCAATGTTTCTTCTAGAGTTATTCCCAAGTTGAGAGCAATTGAATGACACAAAATTCAAACTTCTTAAGTCGTATAGAAACTCATAATAAATAAGCGACCAAGTGAAGTGAGGCAAAGAATACTCATCACCATTAACATGTTTTATTTAAAGTGGAGACTAAGATCAATGATGTGACAACACTAAGCTTATAAGGAGCTAAGAGACGTCAGTATTTCACACTACGTAAAACGCAATCTCCAGCACAATCCAATGTCTTAATTTTTCTGAAAATGGAAAAAGAAAATGCCATCACCTCCGGATCAATAGCAGATAGACTCTTCTTCAGAGTTTCAGAAAATGCAATGTCGGATTCCCGTTTTCCTCTCGAAAGCTCCTCCATATTAAATTCCCTACAAAGTAAATACCAAGTAACGATCCACACTCGACAGAAACCATGGATTTAACAACATCTACAATTAAGACGATCACAGTAACAACGTTAGCAATTGACTAACCTGACAGACAGCGTTACATGGACATCACGTACTGTGATCTCGAAGGCCGGCAAGGGCCAGTACCTGATCACAACGCTCAAGTGGTCGACGGTGACCTTTTTGAAGGACATGCCTGTCGGGGTGTCCTCAAATAGCTCATTGAAGGCCGAAACGTTCAAATGGAGTTTGTGGGCAACGATGGAGGAACGAGTGAGCCCCAAATTCAGCTGAAGGTCCGCGTCTTCGGGCAGCCATGGCTGCAGCAGAGACACCAGCCTCCGTAAAATCAAATTGGACAAACCCATAGCCGATGTTACTGGAACAGCATGATGATGATGATGCGTAATCGCAATTCTTCCATTAAAGCAATGGTTCCTTTTCCAATAAAGAAGCGCGAAATCGTAAAGGTCCGATTGGGAGAATAGGAATGTTAAGAAGAGTGAGCTTGTCGAAGAAGACGTGAAGTTGCAGAACGCAACGGCGGGTAATGTCAAACAGATTTAACTAGACAGATCCAGGGGACTCAGAGACGAGCCTCACGTGATTGTCATCTGCACGTCCTTTTGCACACACGTGTCCCTTGCCAATTTTATCCAAATTACGTGTCACATGGAAATAAAACGACTTTTTTTTTTTTTTTGAAAATACATAACTAACTAGTTTGTTTTTTTTTTTTTTTTTTCCTTTTAAATCATAACTAGCTACTTAAGTCAGAAAATAGAAATAATGTTTGAAATATTCTTATCAAATAAAAAGAATATTGGCTGATTCTTTCCAGCATATTTCATTTAGTTTTATTCCAAGAGGATGTAATAAGGTAGCCCACGAGTTAGCTAGATATGGAGCTTTTTCATTCATTCATTGAGGAAACTTGGGTTGGTAATTATCCGAGTTGGCTCTGTAATTTGGTCGAGAATGACCTTTCTTGTTTTGCCCCAGTGGCGTAATAATATGAGGTATTTTTCAAAAAAAAAAATGGCTGACTTTGATCTGTAGATTCGAAAGATAGTTACTCTTAAATTTTAGGTTTATAATTTTTTAACTTTTAGATTTATCTCAATTATGTCCACGTTTTTTGAGTAACTCTTAAAAAAATACTCCTAAACTTTTCTAAAACAACTATTTTGGTTTTTGCCATTATTGTATCATTTTATATTTGGCCACCAAGACTCATTCTCTACAAACTTAGGTAGGATTTTAATCACATCATGTTAAGACTCGTATTTCAAGTCCCATCACCCTTCTCATATATAGCAAGATTGTAGCTATTGATGTAAGAAGCTGGTTATAAGTCCTCGTAAGCTCTTAATCCGAGTGATGAGCCAATGCATTGAGATGACCTATGAAAAAGAAACTCACATTGATACAGTGACTACTCACGGTTGAAATCCTTCAGTTACGAGCGTGGCACAAGGTAGTGCGAAACACTACAAATATTGAAATATTGTTGAAAATAATTATTTATAGTTAATAAAGAATTGACTAAGAATATAAGATAAATGTATCCACGGTAGATGTAGATAATTGTTTGTATCACTCTAACAACAATACAACTTATTGTAATTTCCTAGATTGACACAATCAAATGTCCTAGTGAATCATGAGTATTTATGCTTTCATCCAATGCCTTTTAAGTTTGATATCATATTTATAACTAATTATTGCTAAAATGTGTCTAGTTCAAAGGTAATTGACATACATCCTCGACCAAGAGGTCAAAGGTTCAAATCCCTCTATCCCAAATATTGTTAACTTAAAAAAATAAATAAAAATAATTATGATGAAATACACTATTTAATAAAGTCATAAAACAATTTAATCCTATTTGTTTCAACATTTAGTAGTCGCAAAACAATTTAATCTTATTTTTCCAGATGATCAAGAACATCTGTTATATACTTTAGAAATTCAATACAAAGTTTGTCAATTAGAAGATCATTCAGTGTAAAATGGAAGAGTTTAATGGAGAATATATTGACATCAAGGTTCCTTTTTCTTTTTCTTTTTTTTTTTTTTTTTTTACTTTTAATATGAAAAGCATATAAAGCAGACATCCCACAGTACAATTCAAATATGTTAAAATCACTTTTGTCAGGTTCAAAATCACCTCCAAACATACCTTTACTAACTATCAAACATGCCCTTCAACCATCCAAAATTCTAACCTTCTCATTAGGTTTACTATTTCTTTACAAATGGAAAGAAACGAATCAAATCTAGATATCTGATAAAGAAAACCAACTGTTTGGACTATGCATAACTCCACAGTCAATAATTTTTTTTATTCCATTGAATTACTAACTCTTTCATTTATGGCCGATATGGTTGACATAAGAAAACAAATAACACTTGGTATTATATAAATTCTTGATAGGATAAAAAATCCAAAAGGTCAAATGCCTCATGGCACAATCTTTGAAAGCCAAAACCAAGAGAAATGGCTACTCTCACAAAACACCCTGCATTTCCAATAGAAAAGAAAAGAAATGCATGCCATAATAAGTAAATATTTATCTAGTAGCCTGTAATCATTTATCAAAGAGAAGTTCCTGTCTTACAAACAAAACGATCATTGGGTTACTTCTGAACTCTGAACACAACAGTTATAAAAAGAGCATAGGACACTGAGGATCCTTTACATTGAAGATCCCTTCTCATAATACTAAGACAAACAAACTCCTTTTTTCCATCTAAGATATCTTTGAGATCACAAGTTCAAACAATCGTAACCACCTACTTAAAATCTAAAACACTAAACATTGTAGGATCAAATGGTCAAGATTTGTCTACATGCAAATAAACTGGCAGATATACCCAGACTTGTCTAGAACCTGAAGAAATCTCCCACAGTTTGGAATCCTCATCCATGCTTCACCAACAGTAGCCAGATAATCGATAAAGTATATTTATTGACCAAAATAAGAAGAAAAGAAAGTGATCCAAGCAATTCAAGGAACTAAAACCCTCCTCTTGAGCCAGGCTCAATATAAAACCGTCTCAAAACTGCCTTCGTCGCTAAGAATCGCAGTCCCCTATTTACAGATACTGGTGATCAACCATTTCCTCTTAACAAACTCCAACTATCCCATACGACTACACATTTACTAATTAAACCCAAATACCTAACATTCACCCATTTGCCTTGTATATCGGTTAATCAGTATTACTGAGGATTACAAGGTACTCATGCATTGCATTCTTGCATTTGCTTTCTCAGAATGAGCAAATCTGAAAATTTTATTGCTTCTCGGGAGAAAAATTCCCGATTCCGTTTTGGTGTTATTGAAGTAGTTTCCTCGACATATTTTCAAATAACATACACAACGATTATCAATAGTCAATTACATCCTTTAGAAAATCAGGAAACGTACACAAAAGATGAGGAATATAGCATCAAACTACTGAGATGCAGCTTCGTCTTTCTTCTCTGACAAGTACCTATTAAAATGTAGCTTATGTCAAGAAAAGGCTTATTACCTTGGCCAACAGAAACGCAACAACTCTCACACCCACAATTTACAGCCACATACTCACAAAGTTAAGCTGGAATGTAACAGGTACTAATCCATGCTAATACTTAAAAGTTTTAATAGTGTCAAAATAAATTCAATGTGACACAAAACAATTTTTTTTGACAATTTCGTGTCATGATACAGATACAAGCTAAGATAATGTTTTGGCTCTTTACCACTTCACTTTATGTAATCTATACAACAAGGTTCCAACAACCAATGCCAGATGATAACTTAATGGAACTGATGATGAAAATCACCATACACCTCATTTTCAAAAAGCTACTTCAGTTCTCGATTCTCAACATATATCATATTTCTTTCATGCAAATTTCAAAGCTTTCGTTTTTTTTTCCCTTTTGTCCAAAGACCTTCCGGCTAGAGAGACATTAGTGGAGTTATCAAGAATAACAGACATATAGAGAAAACAACCATAAAGTTCAATTAAGTTTTTTAGTTGGTTACCTACCCTTGAGCCTTTGCCCAACGTGAGAATTGATACAACTGTACAGTCTCATTCGATGCATGACAAGCAAGAAGAAGGTAATTGCGGGGTTGTACCATCCATGCAAATCTCATGAACAATGCTGAATAGACGCACATTGCTGCAGTGACAAGTCCAGATGTTACCACTTAGACCAAACTAATAGACATGATAGATAAATGAGTTCCAACGTAGATAGGGTCAACCTCCTGTCATGTTGCCAGAAATCATTTCTGGTGGCTTGTTCATGTCTGCTAACCCCTGTTTGAATCCACCACCATAATTAAGACAATTGCAAAAAGAAACCGAGAAAACCAATCAAGTGATAGGCAACATAGCAAGCATGGTAGAACTGATGCTTAAATTGAAGTCAAACATACAGCAGCAACAAATCCCCAGTTAGCGACAGGTCCCCAAAAATGAGTAGTTTTTGGACCAACAGGGCTGTTCAAGAATGCACGGAATGAAGCCATTCTCTGATTTCTACAAAATAAATAAGAACAGACCATAAACAAAATTAATGAAACATCATGCAATGGTGAGACAAGAATAACGGTTAAAAACACATTTACGACTTTTTTTTTTTTTTTTTTTTTTTTGAAAAAACACATTTACGAGTTATGACAACTAAAGATAGACTAAAATCATATAATTCATATAAAGCATCTACATCGGATGAGGGTTAAAAATATAACTAGACAAGTAAGAAATATACTGTTCTGGATTTTTAATTTTTTTTGGTTACTGACAAAAGCGTCAACCGGCACACACTATAAGGCATGCAAGCAGAGATCATGTAAAATTATTCCCACCAAAATGTCCTCCAAGTTACCCCTCGCCAACCAAAAATCAAAGACTTCAGGCCCAAATCCTCCCGGAAAGAAGATTTTATGGACTATACTTTTCTATCACTAAAATAGCCTCGTGACCTTTTTTTTTTTTACAACATGGGGATGGGAGATTCGAACCACATACCTTTCGGTCATTAGTACACGTCTTATGCCAGTTGAGCTATGCTCATGTTGGCTAGCCTCGTGACTTATAAAATGTAAAACTGCTCATTGCTCATCTAAAGATATTATCGGAAATTTCCTACGACTTGAAATCATCTCATATTCCCATGTAACGGCAAGAATCCACATAGATTACAAATTACACGAATATGCCAATACCATCAGCTAAGTTTATAATCCTTCTCTATTTGAGAGAGAGGAGATTAGGAAAAAAGAACCGTCGAGCTTTAGAAAATAAGAAAAAGAACACCAGATGCAACTAAGCCAATGAATCCATTCTCGTTGTCTCAAATCAATTTAATCCAAAAACCCAAATTCCAAACTTAAATTTTCATTTAGTACCACCGTGATGAAAATGGCGAATTCAATGACACATGCTCTCCCACAAATATTTGAATTCGTATATGAAGATATCAGAAATAAACCTAAACAACATTCCTGAAGAAGTTCAAAATGCTTGTCTGCTTTTATTTTCTTCGTCAGTGACGATCTCCTAGGACCCCTCTATACTCAAGTGCAGAAATATAGTAGAAACACAGAGCCAACAGAGCATCTTACTCGAAGACTCGAAGTAAAGTTTTCCTGAAACCAAACTTAGCTAACCAAACGAGTTTTCTCACGCCCGTAATTCTTATATGCACAAGCCATTTGTCCAAAACCCAAAGCACAATCTTAACACAAAACCCTTTTTCAATAGCTCATTTCTTCTCGTGCCACTTAAAATCTCAAAAATAAATAAATAAATAAAAATAAACAATCTATAAATTCACAGGCATCAGAGATCAAACGACCGTTATGGAGTGTGTGTGTGTGTGTGTGTGTCAAATAAAACTTCCAAAATCATTAAACATCCAAATTGTCGTATCTACACATTTAATGTTTCAACGGCCCCCCAAATTATCATTGCAATTCCCCCAATCCATGGGGAAAACCTGGCAGAAAAGATATGTATATTTCCGAAAAGGAAAGGGAGGAAAAATAAACAAAACAGTCATCTCTTGATCTAAGAAAATCGAGTTTCCTCGGGTATAAACTACAAAATCTGAATGAATTTCAGAAATTTACCAGTCAGCAACTCGGTGGAGATCTGGCCAAGAGAGAATGGAGAACTGCTAGAGAAAATTTTGACTTCGAATGATAGAATCGACACAAGAGGAGAAGAAAGAGCGGTAGTAAGATTTTTTTTTTTTTTTCCTTTTTGTTTGTTTGTTGTTTTTTTCCCCTTATGGGCCTATGCAGGTAATCATGGGCCTAAGGCCCAGCCCATATTTTAACATGTGAAACTCCTTCTAGGCGCCAAATTCAGCTCTTCCTTCTTCCCCTGCCAAAATCAATTTATAGCTCTAAACTTTCAAATGTATGAATAAAATTCTCAAATTAATAATTCTATCAATTAAAACCTAAAAATTTTGTTAGTGTATCAATTTGCAATTTTTCACCCTTGGATAAATTTTTGTTTGAAAAATGGTAATTTACATGTGTGCAAACTTATGGTTATATCAGTTAAACTCATGAATTTTTATAAGTGAATCAATTTACACATTTCGTTTCAAATAATTGATAATTTTTAAATGGAGGGTCTATATTTTTCAAGAAGCCTACACAGGTGTGAGAATTGTTGAATGGATGATTTTCAAATTAAGGGTCTAAATTGATTCATGGGAAAAAAAAAAAATACATCTGGTCTTGGGTTAGGTTGCATTAACTTTTAAACTCAACAATTTTACCAATTTTTTTTTATTTAAAAAAAAATCAAAGAATGAATGCAACGGGGAGGAGAAAGTTTCTCCCTAATTTTTTTTTTTTTTTGAAAAGATTTTTTTTTTTTTGAAAGATCATATATCTATATCTATATCTATATTTGGCCAGGATTCTTGAAAAAGTTTTTTAGACCAGAATACCCTTTTAAATTTCAGATAATTACATAATATTCAAATTCCATAATCGTAATTTAATAAAAATCTATACTATATTAAAAGGTCAATTTCCATACTGTCTTTCTGCTTACTTAAAAACACAAATTAGGTTTTGAGACGCTGCATTCTTGACAGAGAGGAAAGGAGTTGGGAAATTGCAATGGGTAGCAAAAAATATTAGGATATTTGCAAATCTAGCTATGATTTTTTAGGTTTGCAAACATAGCAAAATTTTAAAAATTTGATTTCCGTTTTTTTTATTATTCCAGTTTTACCCTTGTTGGTATATCAACAGGTATATTAGTAGTATATCTGATATACTTTATATTTACTGATATACGAAATATAATGTATATCAGTGAACTAATATACCAAATTTGATATACTTGAATGAATACAATGATATACCTAATATATACTTGATAGGATAAGCATAACATTTGATATACTTGATTAAATGTTGATATATCAATGATATACTTAATATGTTACTTTCTTTACTTATATTTGTTATGATTTCTTTTCTCTTTATTGGATTATGTTGTGTTATTTACATCTTTTAAAATGAAATGTCCTGTTATGAATGTTGATATACCATTGATATACCTCATTCGTTTTTTGTTTTTTTTAACTTACCTCATTTTTTTATACTAAAATAATTAATAACATTGATATACCTGATTAGGAGTAGCTAAATACATCGATGATAGACTTGTTATTAAGAAAAAAACCACTGATATATATTTTTAATTTTTGGTGTATTATGAAGGTCATGGAATGCAAAATTTGTTATAAGTATATCAATAAGATGCAATTTTAAGTATATCATTAGTGTATTAGTAGTCACTAAAAATGTAATTTAAAGTATATCATTAGTGTATCGGTAGTATATTATTAAGATGATGTATAATATATTGATGACATATTTGCCAAACATGAGCATAACTCAACTAGCATAAGATATACACATTCAACCAAGACGTTAGAGGTTTAAATCCCCTACCACACATATTGTGTCCAAATAAAACTAATATTTCTAATTCTTTATTGATGAAGTATATCAAAGATATCTAAAAAAAGCTCATGTGTATACTTCATAAATGAAGTATATTATATTCATAAAATATACATCTGATATACTTTATATTTAGTATATCAGTTGATTGATATACCCAATATCTAGTATATCAGAACACTAAATAAATGAATGATGTACCTGATATACAGTATATCAATAACACCATTGATATACTTTTTAAAATTCCAGCGTGTTTTAGGGGTTTTTTTGACTTTTCAACTTTAATGCTTAGGCGGGCCCACGTTTTTTTGCTATATTTGCAACATTAAAAAACTGATGACATGGTTTCAAATTCCATATTATTTTTTGCTATTCTTGCAACTGCCCCAAAGGAGTTTGGATTGGGAAAAAAAAAAACCAAACCAGATTTTTTTTTTTTTTTTTCCCTCATTGTCTGTCTTATTTGTTCCCTAAAACCAAACCAGATTGAAGGGGAATTGGATTGAGAAAAAAATATATTTGAAGACATAAAACAGCATATAAAAGGGGTTCTAAACCGCCCGGGTTTTAAAGAACCAATTCAACGCTCCGCCTCCTTTCTATCCCCGTCCTTCCCTGATATTTCTTCCGCTTAGCCGAGATCGCCTTCTATTGCCTTGCCAACTGGATTCCGCTTCATCTTCGATCCCCAAGGTATGTTCTAACTGCGATTTCTCTGCTTTCAACTGTGTTTGAGGGATTGGTAGCTGCAAACTTTGCCAAATTTGACTCGATCTTCCGATTTTCCCCTTTGGTTTACGAACCATCGATTAGAAGTCGGCGGCGTTCTATTTCGATTACGATCCCTCAATCAGAAATGTTACAATTTTCTTTGATTATGTTGTTTAGGCTAAAATTTCATCTTATTTTCTACTATTTTTTTTCGCTTTTACGGTAACTGGTAAAAACCCTAATACTTCTTTCTCTATTTTTTGTTCTTTCTTTGTTTTTTGTACGTTCAATCTGCTCTTAATCTGGACATGTCATACGATCTTATTGTTTCAATTTATTTTCCATCTGGGTATTTACATTCAGATGTTGAAGCTGCCGCATGTCTTATAAGAAGGAAACCTAATGCTTCCCACTTCCTCTTTTGTTGTATTCTCTTAATTTGGGAATTCATCGCAATCTTATTCTTCGATTTCCGTTTGTTCTATGCCAGTGTATTTAGATTCAGTCATTGAAACAAAAGCATGTCTAGTTCAAATTAAAATATATTATTGAAAATTAATACACATTAGAAAAGCCTATATGTATTAAACCTTCTTCTTAGAAAGAGAGAGAGGAAATAAAAAAAAAAACTCAGTCCAGTTTGTAAAATAAAAATATCTAAAGAAGAGAAGCCCTAAGTTTCCATTCCCTCTCACGTAGTTCTTCTTCTTCTTCACGCCGTCTCCACTAGCAGTTCAGTGTCGCCGTCGCCGCTCTCCCATTGCCGCCGCCGCCTTCGTCTTTCTTCCGGTCAAGCCATCGCAGCCTCCCTCCTGGTGGTTTCGCACTTATTTTATAGTCTCTAGTTTTTACTGGTATTCTCCCAATCTCCACGGTCTTTCTTCTCACTTGAAAAAACAAAAATTAGGACTGGTCTAATGAAAGAATGGAGGAGTTTGTTTGATTTTTTCTTGATGATAACAATAGGCGAATAGCAGCGAAAAAAAAAGCCTTGCTGCAAATTGGGACGTGGGTGTATCGCCATGTTTGATTTGTTGCATATGTCTGTCAGTTGAGGCTTTTGGTTTTCAATCGAGTTACATTGTCTCTGATTTGATATTCCGGTTCTCCTTTCTTTCCGTGTAAATCTCTCTTATTTCGTTCTTAGCTGGTCTGTTGTTTCCGTATTTTTACGAATGGTCTGTTACTGTTAAGAATTGAATGGGTTTATCATTGAATGAAGCATCATGTTTCTGCATGTTTGGAATTTTAATGGGTGGTAATACGGAGAATTTAGATTTCATTACTGAACTTATTTTTTTCGCTGCAGATAGATTACAGCTTGTTCTGCTTTTAGATTTCGCCATGACTCTACTTGAAGTCATCAAGAAAGCCTCTGCCATCTCCGAACCGATTGCTTCCCAGTTTGAGTACCCCATTCTCCTCAATCCAGATGATATTCTAACCAGTTTAAAATCCAAAGTTGATGAACCAGATCCCATTTCTCTAGTCAATCCTATTGTTGGATGGCAAATATCGGAAACCGATTCCAAGGTGATTGAGTTGGGCAAAAAATTCCATGAAAATCTCAAGCAGAAACTCAAAAACCGAAACTTTTCTAAGCCTGAGTTTATAAACATTTTAAGTGTGTTTCTTGAGAAAATGAGGGAGAGGGTTGGAATTGCAGTTGGTGTTAGTTTATCTGATAGTTGTTACACTAAGGTCCTGATTGAAAAACTCGGGTTCCTGATGGGTAAAGACGTAGCAGACTTGGTTTTGGATACATGTATTGCTTTCGAGGGCTGGGAATTGGTGGAGGCTTTTGTTGTCAATAGGCTTGTTAAACACTCGTCTTATTCGAATCTGATTTTGAAGCTTGTGGCGAAGAAGAGGTCAGATTTACTTTGTCTTTGTATCAAACAAGCGTCAGATTTTGGTACTGCTGATTTACATTGCATTTTGAAGTACTTTCTTTGCCCGTCCAAAGATGCTTTTGCAAGTATGGCTAATGTGAGGAAGGAGTGGGAAGGCCAAGCACTGTTAGCCATTGAGAAGGCGAGTGATAAAAGTCTCAAAGGCAAAAAGTCCAATCTTGCAAAGGAGGCTGCAATTCTGCTCATGATAGCACATGATGGATTCTCAGCTCAGGAACTGTGTATGCATTATTTGTTGGCATCACCTAACCTTGATGAAGTAATTCTTTCATCTGCCCTCAATAAGTTGAATCGCGAAGAGATGATTCGTTTGATTCGGTATCTGGGGAAATGGTTAAAGAAATATGAGAGATTTCCTCAAGCAGTTTCTTGTCCCAAAGCATCTGCCGTGTTGGGTTTGAAGGCTTGTGATTGGGTTCCCAAGCTTGATGATATCATCAAATATCTTGGACTGGTGCTGGACGAGAACTTTTCTTCATTGGTATTGCATAAAGATTTTCACGAGGAGCTGAAATCCATCGAGGGATTGGTTGGTTCTTTAGCCTTGGAATCGAAACTCTGCTGCTATGTTGCTAATGTAGCAGAAAATTTGAGAACTGAAGTGTAGGGTGCCTAGAAATTGAATATCTCGAGTTTTACACCATGTTTTTTTTTTTTTCTTGAGAGCAACAATACAGTAACTTTGAAGGCCATTTGGAGGTCAATTTTGTAAACTGTTTTATCTTAGAGAGGAAAATGGAAAACACACGTTCGGGTAATCCATTTTTAAGTAATTTTTCTGGATCTCTTTACTCGATCTTCTGGATGGTACGGACGACTTGTAGTTTAAAATAGTCGAGTAAGAACCAGTTTTAACATCTTGTTTTGCAAGTTATCGAACAAATTCTTCTGTGTTCTTAACTGATTGAAGTTATATTTATACGGTGAGATTATGATGGATTGTTTTCAAGAATCATTAACTTCTTTTCTGTGACATCCATATTTCTATATTTTAGTTTTCAATTCAAAGTGTGCTTCAAGATGTTCAAATAAACTTTCTAAGCTACCTCAGCCCTGGTTGCACTTGGGTGGTGGCTGACTGTTACAAAAACTTCTCCTTTTACTAAGGAGATATATTTGCGAGAACGAAATGGTAAATAATGCAGTCGAATAATAAGAGCATCAATTTAAAAGTTCAGCAATGCGTATAAGTCCAGCCAGTCTAAAAACTGTATGAAGTGATTCAATCAAAATGAAACAAATTATTTTTTAAAAAAATACAACAAAACAACTTAATAAAGAGTTGACAATTTCACTGAATGCTTGTTCTATAAAATGCATAATGAGCAAAATGATTTCTAAAACACCTAAACAACCTGTGAATATAAAAGTGTATTGCACTCCACCTCAAAAACCTTCCGTTAGCGCAGAAACTCGGCCTGCTAAAGGTGGAGGTAAAGCGGCTACGGCTTGCTGAATTTCCTGATTAACCAAAAAGCAGAAAATGTATCGCTTTAGTCCCTTACAAACGTAAAAATAAACAGCAGAAAAGCAACTTGGGACTTGTTAGTCTCTTAAATCCTCTCTAAAAGATGGAAGTGGGAAGAGAGGATGTCTTCAGATAGAAGGATTGTACCAGAAAACTAAATAAAAACACGATGAACTGAAAAGTGAACAAATTGGCATCAAAGTACCTCTGTAGTGTAGCGAGCTGAAAAGTGAATCAGAAGAATCGCTTTGTTCTTAAACTTCTCGGCAAGGTTAATTATCTGGAGAAGGATCATCAACATAAGAAGCACATAAGGATGTAAAATAAAATTATGAGATACAAGTTGCTGAATGAACACAGCAATAGCTGGTGTTACAATGTTGAGTGAACGAACCTCGAACAGGTGAGTGTGTCCGTATTCTCTTGCATGCTCCACAGTAACTCTGTTTTCAAGAAATGTGCTCTGAAAAAGAAGAATGGTCATCCAGCATGAAGGAATAAACCTCAATAGAACCCACTCTCCCAAAATGATAACAAACACCATTATTTTTTCCAATCTCAACCTCCCAGTATACTGTTTAAGCTGATATCAATCCATAAACATGCCAAAGCCCCATATCCACAAGAAGTTGGCCATTATAATGCTAACTTTTATTTCAGTGTTAGAACGCATCCATAAGTATATATTATGCTTCTTTTCAAAAAAATAAAAGTATATATTATGCTTCCATCTGCTATGTGTGGTTTCCACTGTGCCAAACTCTACTTATATTTAAAAAGCTGACCAACAATGAAATGCGTAGTCTTTAAGTACCAGACCTCCATAACTAGGATCTTTGCCCTCAATACGTCAATATTATTTTCATCAACTATAAAGTCAGACGTGGTATCTCCTGTAAATGCCACTTCAGGTTCAGTAATTGTGTAAGTAATCTGTCACAAAGCAAAATAACCAAGACAGTTATGTACTTGAGGAGAATTTTAAAGACTGGGGAAACACATAAAAGAAAGATAATAATCAGAGGAAAATGTCAAACTCTGTTAACTTTAACCAAGAAAAAAAAAGTTAAAAGTTTGAAATTTAAGGCTTGAATATAGTGGAGAAGGCCCTGAATTCAACCAAATGTTCGTATGTTCAAACTCTTTAGGCCACCCACCTGTAATAAATCTCACAAAATTCTAGATAAATTGTTCGGCCAGGGAAGCCACTATATACTTTTGCAATGAAGGAGTGTTCAAGCTAAATAAATAAATATAAGTGGGGTTTTCAAAATAGATGTGTTCCAAGAAATCTATGAATCTGAGAGTCAAGACAGACCTCCACACCAGATAGCCGCAGTTTCTTGATCTCGTTGCCAGATAGTCCCAAGTACTCTTTCTTAAGCTTCTGTTTCACAGAGTAAAGTAGATAACCCTGCCACAGTTATTGTGTAGCAGTTAGATGCAATTTTGGACATAAAAGAACAAATTCACCAAAGTATATGAGCAACAAACAGGGTTACCTGGCTGTCAATAACATGGTATGTCTTAAAAGCCCTCACTTTGAGGTCCCTTCTCAATGACAACTCTTCTCCTGAAAACAAAATATATGAACGGAAGAATGTATTAAACTGTAACACGAAAATTGGAAAAAAGTGACCATTATTCATTGGACAAAATAAGATGATTCAAAAAGGGACGCTACCCACTTCCAAGCCAATCAAATTACATCTCAGCTCGGATTGATCCAATCTTCGGTGCACCTCTAAGAGATTTTCTACATCATTCTTTATAGATTTTGGTACAATGATTGTTGGCGGTTCCATTTTGTACAATCCACGCGTAGCAACGTACAACGGAAGTCCCCCCTATTAAGCACAAAAGCGACTGATAAACTGCAGAAGAACAAAACGCGAAAATGCTTACAATCGAACTGCGATCGATGATCAATTTGAATTTTACAAGTGTTCAATTCAAATAAACACTTGAATTGAAAATAGTTGCAGGACAAGCACATGTAATTACTCGATTTCAATTCCTAAACCCTAATCCACATATAATTGCACTTCGACTTCTCTGCACATGTAATTGCATCTATAGCGTATGGACCATGAGGTCTCCCGCCATGGGAACGGACGATAATGAAAAAGTTGAAAACTGAAGCGAGGGAGTTGGACTTACAATGTGATCCATATGACCATGGGAGATGAAGAGGAAGTTCTGGCCTATAGCCTTTTGGGGGCAGCGACCAATATCAAAGGCCAAATTAAGGGTTGGGAAAATGACGCAAGTTTCGTGGCCTCCAATGGACAAACCCTTAATCGGGTATCCTTCAATTTGCATTCCCTTCTTCGTTTCCATCTGGCCCGACTCGAAGCTTTTGCCGCCACTTCCAGTTCCTGCTTCCATGGGAGAAATTTATGAGCGTGGAAACGACGGAGACTGAGACCGCTGTGAAGCGCTCCAACTCCAGTCCTACTTTTATATTTCAAATAAATCTCAATGTCATTTAAGTAACTTCATTTTGTTTGTATTGTCAAAAAAAAAAAAAAAAAAAAAACCTCTCTTTGTTTGTGCAAGGATTAGAATATATGGACGTCCATATTGATCAAATATCATAAAATATGATATCGACACAATTTTTTTTTGTAAATAAATCCTTTTTTTTTTTTAATTTCTAAAAAAAAAATCTTTTTTTTATAAAAAAAAACACTTTTTTTTAAAAAAAAAAAACTAATTAAATTAATAATGGAGTTATTAGATGATATATATATTTGTATCTTTAGTTTGTGTTTCACATCCCTCTTTCAACTTTCATACTATAAATATATTTTTTAAATATTAAATTAGAAATTTAGTCTTTGAACTTTTGATATCTATGATAAATTACTATAAAAAGTTACTTAAATAATATTTGTATTGTTGTGAATAATTAATGTCTTGACTAGTGTTTTTTTTTACACGTGGAGTAGAAGGATTTAAACCACAGACTTTTTGATCATTAGTAAGTTTTATGTCATAGGTTCATGTTCACATCTTGAATAATGATTTAAATTATGCTTTGATGAGTGATTTTAGATATGCTCATCTTAGTTTTTTCTTTTTGCTAGATTTGCTTGTCTTTTATGTGGCGTAGTTGCAGGGTTTAAAACTATTTTTTGGTTGTTATAAATGAATTCAAGACCCCTAAAAATAAGCTAAAAGAACATTTTAGAGATGTCCTTAAATAAAGGAGTTTAGTTTCGAATTTCTTCCGTCCTCATTTCTTCGACTGCTCGTATTTTTCTCACGGGCTTGATAGCTCAACCTGTGTACTAAGGAATTTTGATTAAAAAAGCATTGAGATTTTATAGCGATGGCGCCAGAGAGAATAGACTTCAGACACTGAAGTTTTGAGCTTTCTAATGTTCTCTTTTCAGAGAGTATTATAGTGATTTTTTATTTCAATCTTCACCAACTGGAGATATTTCTTCTTAATCTTAGTTATGAAACTAAATTGAACACTGATAAGAAGCTTTGCCCTGGAAAAACTCCGCCGGCTTGGCAATGGGACGGATCAATCTGCTTCCAAACGCATCCCTGGAGAAAGAGATCAACGCTAGGAAATAATGCACAAAATTTTCATTTTTAAAAAGAAAAAAGAGAAAAGGTTAAATTCATAAATATGCCAGATATTTATAATGATGACAACCTTACACAGCAAAATAGTCAAACTAGGAATGCCAAATAACTCACACCATTAATCATTAAGAAAAGGACATGTTTAGACTGAAGGTGAAACAAAGAACAAGTATAATTATTAATAAGACTTGCTAGGTCTACAGAAAAGAATTGACTACGAAGTACTAATGGAAACAAAAATCACTTCCTCCTTTCTGAACCTGAAGGGTGTCCGAATTAGACCTCACTGATGGATAGAAACAAGGTCACAGCACAAGGATGCGACAGGTGCTCTCTTTCCCTCTCATTCGTTATAATGTTGTCCCTTGCAAAGTAACAGGAAAAAGAGAATGGCAATGTGCATAAAGTTCAAGACATTGAAGTAGCTTGTGATTAATGATATAGTAGAAGATCGAAGTGTCAATCTCAGCAGAAAGAATTATAAACCTCCAGTCAGAAGAACGAAGGTATAGTGCATTCTCAGCCTAGAAGCCACTAGTCATAGAAAAACTGAAGGTTCCATAATGCAACTACAACGATAGAACAATCACAAAATAAGCAGAACATGTTAAATAAACTAATTTACACCATAGATGATATATAGAGTGATAATAAAGGAAAAATATGTAAATAGATTGTATAACGATCATAATGTTTTAACAGAGATTTTTAAGGTACATATCATGGAAATATCAAAAATCATTTAGTTCAATGAACTTTCTGCATTTTCCCGTGAAATTATGCCTTTTGATTCCTAAATGCCATGTAACTGCAATTTCCTTTGATTTTGAGATCCTTGCTTGTAAATGACTTCTCATCATTAGAACTTTAGCAAGCCTCGTAGTAACAATTAATTACCTGGTGGCCATTAACGCCAGCTGCCATTTTCAGTCATCATCTTTACTCTTTACTAAAGAAAGAAGGGAACTGATGCAATTCCAAGTTGGAACCAAAGGAGGTGTTCTTGTTCCCCTGCTGTACAAAATCAAAATTTTACAAATAAAATCCTAAACAAGCTTTCTTATTTAATATTTGATAAGAAGGTAAAATGCTCACTGGTTTTGCTATCCAATCTTCTTACACCGTTCAAGATCCCACAGATTAACCTCCATACTCTTCCAGTGCGTATGAAAAGGCAATGTTCATTAGTGCCAATAAGTAGACAATGTATTACTATTACGTGTTCTCGCCTCATCCTCCAAACAATTTACAGCTTTCGCTTCCATCCATTGTAGAAGAGGGAATGTTGTAGGATGCTGGATGACCTATTACATAGAACAGGTAATCTACAGCACAAATAGAATAAGTTGAGAAACATTTCCAACCTATCTTAAAGGTATTTACGCAAATGGGTTTTGAATTTTATTCTTACTTACAAATGATACAACAATGCAAGAACCCAAGTGCTCTACATGACAAAAATTATTAGTTTGTAAATGATTGAATCAATTACAACTCAAAACTTACTGAGTCATAAAATTGGCCTAACCTCCACGCCAGATATCTCTTAGATTAACCTCATAAATGTCAAAAGAGAACCAGGTTCAGAAAGGAAATCCCCTACTAAAGTTCTTCCTTGAGGTTTCTGCCAAACGCTTAATGCCTTTTGCACTTTGATAGAACTCCATCAATTCATCAGCAACATCTTTTGGTTGACTGTTAACAAATGTCTTTAAGAACCTCTTCTCTGTCATCCTAAGAGCCGTGAGCATTGAACGGCCTTTGATCTGCAGATGCAGACCCATTTCCTCCATCTTCCCTGAGAGAAGCACCCGTGGCTTCAAGACAGCTTCCAGGTTAAAATATAATAAAAAGGGATAGTTAAGAATCACTTTAGCAGGTAACTTCAGCGTGCACAAGATGAAAGTCATGTTCCTTTGCACTTTATCAACTGATAGAGTCAAGAGAAGGGGGGATCGTCCAAGAAGAGCGAATATCTCCTCTTCTGTGAAACCAAACTTTTCCAAATTGGCTACTTTTAGACGGATTGTTTCAAGCCGTGAGATACCAATGATTGTAACAACATATTTGTACATCTTATCAACCTGTGAGAGTCCTGTTTTTTGAATGTATTCCGTCTTCTCATCATTAAATGAAGTTCTGGTTATCATAGTGGGGCGAGATATAAGCATGAGAATCAAATCCTTCTTACTAAGACCCATTTCTTCATACATCGAAATTACAGGTTTGATTCTATTATGGAAATCATAAGTCAAAAGTGAGGGGTTTCTTACAATGGCTTTGATAAGAACTTCCTTGGATTCAAACATTTTCAAGAAAAACTCAATCCGCTCATGGAAGTTGTTGTTGATCCGACATTTGAGGAACCGGGGACGACAATTAATGATCTTCACAAGGTCAGGAGATGTGATGCCTATGCCTTGTAGCAGATGGAGTTTATCCTGTAGTTGGTTTAAGTCACTCCTCCACAAAGAAGGACCACGTGCAAAGATTTGTGCAATATCATTGTCAGTACAACCCCATCTCCGGAAAACTTCGGTAGAGTCATTGACATTGGGATGTGCTGACGTCCCTTCTCCCACCTCTTTAACTTGGTTGGCACAAACCGTTGAACAAGTGACAACCCTTAATTTTTGCCAAGCTTCTAGAGGTTGGTTTCCCAAAATGGAAGCAAATGCTTGCCTAGAAGATAGAAAATAGCGGAGCTTGAAAAACCCCTCAACTTTGGATTTCATATCAACTTTACGATTCTGAAATCACTGACACTGGATTTATCAGACAATACAAACAAAAGCAAAAAGATTAGCCTCAACTAAACCACGATGTGGCATTTGATTTTTCAACATCAAATAAATTACCAAAATATAACAAGTAGTTTTCACATAAATTTTCACCCATTAATCACTGGGTTTCCAGCCCCATATGACTTACTTCCTCAAAGATTTGCACAGACGGTGGATGAAAATCTAAATCTAAGCAACTCAGTCTACTCTTCAAATATTTAATTATAAAACGAAAATGCGACAATTTTCAAGCAAACACAATCTGGTTCTTCAAAATCTTAACAAAAATGTGGAAATTTGTCCAATAAATTCATATGTAGGAGCCAAAAGGGATGGATAAATGGAAGTCGGAGAACTGACTAAACCGACTAGAGAAAGAAGTTTGCTGTGCTGATTACAGAATTAGAGATGAAACTTTCGGCATTGTGATTGAAGATATGAAACAAGAATTAGACTGCGTAATTGCATTACAGAGTATAAAAACAGAAAACTAAAAACATAGAGCAGCTAGCAGTCGGATAATCGCAAGGCCCAAGAATCACAAATCCATTTCTTGCCCGTAGAGCAGCCACACATGACCAAAGCATTACTAGAAAGAAAAGAGAACAAACCTTAACGAAGAGACTGAGAGATGTCGAAATCGAGAGAGACCACGAGCAAGTGAGGCAATGAAGGAACCCCTAATAGAGAGGATTGCAGCTGCACCAGAGTAGACTGATGCAAGAAAATGGTCGGGAAAATGTTGGAAATAACCTTAAAAAAGTTTTAGGTTTACAAAACTGACCTACTTTTTAAAAAATGTTTTTTTTAACCCTGTTGACATTATCAAGATAGATTAAATTACCCAAATACCCATTCATATAAACAAGATCTGGATTAAAAAAAAAAGGAATTTTTCCAGACCCATACGTTTTGAGTTCCCTGCTTCTTCTTCTACCTTTTTTTTCCATTTCTTTTCTTGCTTCTTTCCCGGTTGGAGGTTTCAATAAGTACCAAAACCCACAATATTTTTGAGTAGATTTATGTTAGAACATGGCGTCATTCTTTCTATATGAACTTGGGGACAAAAAATAAATTTTGATGCAGAAAAATGGAGGATTTTGAAGAGCTTTTGTTTCGACAACATTTTCTGTTGTTGGGAGTGATCTTCCCGTTTGTCTTCCCCGTCATGACCGGGACAAAAGGTAGCAACTGTCATGAGGGATTTTTTTTTTTTAAAAAAAAAAAAAAAATCTTTTTTTACGGGAAAAAGCATGAATCCTAACCGAGAAAGCAGGGATTCATGCGATTTTTCAGGAAAAAAAAATTTCTTTGTTTTTTATTTTGGGGGTTTTGTTTCCTTTCGATTAGGGAAGGCGTTGAACTTTTTAGTTGTGGCCATTGATGTGAGTTGTTTCATCGTGTACTTGTATTGGAAGGTGGGTCGCTGAGGGGCTTCTCGATGAGGTGTTGAGTTTGGGGGAAGATTTTTTCTTTTTTCTTTTTCTAAAGGTTTGGTGGAAGTTGTAGGTACTTTTTTTATTAATATTATAATTTTTTAAACTTATTAGAATAATAAGATTATATAGAAACTTATTATTTCAATATTGTTGTTTTTTTTCCAGCTGGATAGGTCGTCTCTCCACGTGTCAACTTTCGGTTCATTTGTTTAAAAAAAAATTTTTTTTTGGTAGGTCGTCTCTTCAAGAGACGACCTACAAACGGAATTTAAAAAAAAAAAAACGGCAATTGGATTTAGCACAGTGGCAAGGGGGTGCAACTGGCAACAAAGAGGGCGTGGGTTCAAGTCCTGCCCAGCGTATAAGTTGTTTTTTCTCCTTTTTTTTCCCTTAGCCTCCCTCTTTTTTATCTTCATTTAATTTTTTTTCTTTTCCTTTCATTTTCTTTTCAAAAAAAAAATGAAATAACCTACTTTTTTTTCCTCTTTTGTTTTTTTTTAAATCAAATAGAGTAATTCTCGCATTTTTCTTCTTTTATTTGTTTTTTAAAATAAATTAGTTACATTTTTTTTTAATGTTTTAAGCACGTTAAATATTATATTGCAATTTATTTTTTTTTTAAGAAATTAAATTTTAATTAAGTGCTAATTATTATAATTTTTCACAATTTGATGTTACTTGATGTTATTTATTTGATTTGATTTTTTTTTTCATTTTCTTTTTTAAGCATTGTAATTTCATTACCGTTACTCATACATTTATTTCTTGATTTTATTTTACTACTTTTCACATGACTTCAATTAAAGAAATTAGGAAAAAATTAAGGAAATTAGGAAAAAAGAGAGAAGAATTAAATTTCAACTGAAAAGAAAAAAAAATAAACGAAGATAAAAAAGAGAGAGGCACTTTTCACATGACTTCAATTAAAGAAATTAGGAAAAAATTAATCAAAAAAAATTAAGAAAATTAGGAAAAAAAGAGAGAAGAATTAAATTTCAATTGAAAAGAAAAAAAATAAATGAAGATAAAAAAGAGAGAGGCAAAGGAAAAAAAAAAAGAAATAAAAAACCTTATACGCTCAGCAGGATTTGAACCCACACCCTCTTGATTGCCAGCTGCGCCCCCATGCCATTGTGCTAAATTCAATAATATAACATTTGTGTGTGCAGGTCGTCTCTTGAAGAGACGACCTGCTTTGCCGTTTTTTTTTTTTAAATTCCGTTTGTAGGTCGTCTCTTCAAGAGACGACCTACCAAAAAAAATATTTTTTTTTAAACAAATAAACCGAAAGTTGACACGTGGATAGGTCGTCTCTTCAAGAGACGATCTATCCAGCTGGAAAAAAAACAACAATATTGAAATAATAAGTTTCTATATAATCTTATTACTCTAATAAGTTTAAAAAATTATAATATTAATAAAAAAAGTCCGAAGTTGTAGTGTTGGGAGTTGTGTTACAATGTTCTACAGTGTGTTCTTTGCGTTGCAAATTTCTAATTGAACAAATAATTTTTTTTTTTTGAAACATAATTGAACAAATAAAAATTTGAATGTAGATTTTGATTTTCTTAATATCCATTTCGTTCTACTTTTAATTTTCTTTCTCATTGAATAATTAAAAATGGATGATGATAAAAATTGGTGGGTTGAAATTAAATTCATTTCATTAATGAAGAAGGGCAAAATTGTATTTTCACCATGTGGGTCCTACTAAAAAATAACCAAAATGGTGAAAAATGGGTTAGAAAAACATCATTTAAGAAAAGAGGTCAATTTTGAAAACCCAAACACTTTTTAGGTTAGTTTTGACCATTTCCCAAAATGGTCCTAGTTCCAACTTTGCCCCTGTTAAAACTTCTTTTTTCCTTGGTATTTTATTGGGAAATTGTCAAATTTAATCCAAATGAGTTTTGGGTTTTCAAAATTGACCTACTCTCTAAAAATTTGTTTTTTTGACCTATTTTATATAAAGTTGGCTATTTTTTTATGGGACCCACAAGGTGAAAAGTCATCCTTATCCTTCTTCAATTTTAAATTTCTCAACCAACCATATTAAAAAAAAAATCTCAACAAACTAACCCACCTAACTAATTTCAAACATCAAAACAAACCCACAAAAATCTCAACCAAACAAGATTTTTTTACGAAAATCATACTAGACGAGGGAAAAAAATGAATATAATGGTTTAAATAAGGAACTAAGGAAACGAAAGTGCAAAGGTAGACCGAACATAACCAGTAACCACTCAATTTGACCCACAAAAACCTCAACTAAACAATATTTTTTTATGAAAATCTGGAAAATATATGAATCCCGGCCAGGAAATTATGAATTCCGACCGGGATCCCGACCTGAAAATTATGAATCCCGACCGGGATCCCGACCAAGAAATTTCCCAAATCCTTTCTTTCCTTCTTCTTTTACGAGAAGACCACAATTTTTCCCAGTCACGATCCTGACCGGGAAATCAACCGGGAACAATTGTCTTCTCCGACACCGGCAACTATAGAGTTTTTCCCCATTTTTTTTTCAATCAAACACCACAGGAAACCACTCTTCACCCCAAAAAATACCTCCCTCTCTCAAAACCCCTTTCCCTCTCTGAAACTTAAATTCCAAAACCCCCTCTCGTCTTCGAAAACAACACAGAAACGGTTGGAACAAAATTTATCAACAGAAAAATGCTACCCATTCCGAAAATCTACGCATATTCGAAAACAAACTCATTGAACGTTTAACAACACAAAAAATAAACTAGGCAAAGTTATTACAGTCGTCGGAGGAAAGTTATTACACAAAAAAAAACAACGCATCGTTGGAGATTACAGTCGAGAAAAACCAAACAGAGAGCAAGAGAAACGAAGGGATATACGGCTGGACATTTTTTTTTTTACTTTTACCTTCAAGGGTGTGTTTGTAATTGCACATAGTGAAGTGATATCAGCAGGTTAAAAAAAACAAGTTTTTAGAGGGTGGGTCAATTTTGAAAACCCAAAACTCATTTGGCTTAAATTTGACAATTTTCCTATTTTATTCCTATTTTGATTTAGAACTTTAGAATTCCAAACAAGTTTGATGATCAGTTGGTATTGATTTTTGTTTTTTATTTTTGAAAATTTTATTTGTTTTCTTTCCATTTTCTCGCAATAGTTTTTATCTTTATTAAAGACACATTTGAATTTCTAACCAAATTCAAAAAAGTTAAACAAGTTTATGAAAACTATTTTTTTTATAATTTTAGTTTTAAAAACAGAATTCAAAAAACAAAACATTTTTTTTTTAAGACTTACTTTTTTTTTTTTTGAGTTTTCAAAACTTAATTTGGTTTTTGAAAACAAGAGAAAGAGATAGAGATGGATAACAAACCAAATAAACTTACAGGTAATGTTTATTAGCTTAATTTAAAAAAAACAAAATACCAAATGGTTATCAAATGACGATTCTCATTTCAATTTTAAAGATTTCACATTGGCTTGAGTTTGGTGTCAATGCATTGAATTATTGTAGCAAAAATCCATCCCAAGGTAGAGACCATTCAAATAGATTGTAAGAAAAATTCCAACACCATTGTTATAGGTAATTTTAGACCACACAAGCGCACAAGGAGCTGACGAGGACAATCGAACAGAGGTAGGACCAAAAGACCGACCCAGAGGAAGATCGGGCCAAAGGGTCGGACCAACATGGCCCGACCCATATGGTCGGCCTCGGCCTTTTTCCGAGGCCGACCATTCGGCCCGCTTGCGCGGACCGAGCCTGGTGGCCTCTTTTCGGTCCCTGATGCCCCGAATTGCTCCAGTTCTGCCTGGTTCGTCCCGAAACACCTCCGGATTCCTAAAAACCCTAGGAGGGCAAACAGGTATAAAAACCCCTCTTCATCACGGAAGAAGGGTTCCGAAAACTCGACTCCCGACTGCTCCCTTTACTATCTATAGCTTCTCCTCGGTTTTCTGACTTAGGCATCGGAGGCGGTGTGGCCTACACCACGCCGGTGTGCAGTTTTTGCTGGTCTTACAGGTCACGTCTTCCCCGATTTCTACAAATTCACTGTTGGTGTCACGTGAAGGTCAGGTGAGTCTTCTGTCCGGATTTTGGCATCAACAACCATTATAAGCAATTATTAGAAGTTTTCTTGCAATGTCTTAGAGCAAGATGTTGCAAAAAATAAATAGTAGTAGTAATAAATAAATAACATAAAAATCTACCTCAATATTATATGAAGAAAAAAAAAAAAAAAAAAAGGAAGAAGAAGGAGAAGGAATTCAATGATTTTGTGTTGTTTTTGTATTCGAGAATGCTTTGATGATACTTTTAATGCTTTTGACGATATTTTTAAGTTGTAACTCATTCCAAATATTTGTAAAAAAAAAAGGAAAAAAAAAAGAGAAAAATCACTCTTACTCATTCCAAATATATGGAAGAGCAAAAAAAGACCATGAATAAGAGAAATTTCAAATGCATTGGAAGAAAAAGTTCAACACTTCAAAAGTAGGGTGCTAGAATTTTTCTTGCTATTTGATTTTTGTTGTTGCTAGACTTTTTTTCTTGAAACTTTCTTGCATATTTAACCATGGGAGATTAATCTAATGATTAAAGGAAAATTAAAAAGGTAAATGGACTATGAGACTATGAATTCAATTCACCATCTAAGATGTTTAGATTTATGAATTTTTTTTAACGATGATCACATATTTTTTTTTAAGAGAAAATTATTTTATCGAGGAATGAAATTAAATCACATCTTATTCACACCCTCAAAAGTCCTTTAATTAACAAAAATAAAATTCATCCTAAATGTCTTTAGTCCCTTTCCTTTGTCCTATATTTGACCATTTGAAGGAGAGACATGCAATGCTCACAAAAAGAAAGATGCATGTTGTTAATATAGATAATAATTATTAATTATTTTGAAGTTTTTTCTAACCATGTTTGCACAACCTCAAGAATATTCTTCTTATTTGGATTTTGGTGTCAGTTCATTTGTACACTCCTAATCTACTCAAGTGCATCACAACATCATGTTAGTCACATTCAAGATACTTGTGTCACATAAATAATATAATAAATTAGATATAACACATAAAACATTTCTCCATTTAACATCAAATTTCATGTCATAGATAAAGACTCATAGCTCACATACTCATATTTTAACTCTAATTCTCCAAAGCAATCTCAAACATGTTCTAGCTCTTTTAACATTTTCTATCACTTTCAAACTCTTCAAGATTTACTCTTTCGATATGTATCAACCTCTAACCATTTCTATCCATAGCCTTGACACTTTTAAATAGAATTTGATGTTTAGCCCTCAACCATTTTCTTGTGTCCACATTGTATATATTTATATATATATATTTATCACACAGACCCTTGAACATTTTTATTCAAAGTCTCAATGCTCATCTCATCCAAGATTGACATATCAACTCTCAATCATTTTTACTCAGGATTTCAACACTCAGTACATGACATATCAATCCTTGATCATTTCCACTAGAGTTTTGATATTCACCTTACTATACTTGTCCTTAACTCAAAAGTCTATGGTCATTTTCCACCAAATATGCATTCACTACATTCCCCAAGAATTTTTCAGAACTCATAATCCATGTCCTATAACATGTTTTTTTTTACTATATGCTCAAATCAACATTAGCATATTAAGCAATCATTTAATTTTAAATTTAATAAAAAAAATCGCATTTAATTTTTTTTTTCTCATAAAAAATGTATATGGGGAATAAGTGAATAATTTTATGCGAGAAACTTCGTCCCCACAAAAAATTAAGAGTAATTGCGGTGGGTGGCAAATTAATTATCTATAATAGCAAATTTAGCATCAAGTAAAAAGAATTGCAAATATGGCAAAAAAAATAGAATATTCCCATTTTATCCTTCTCTTTCTCTCCCTTCCCATTTACCCTTTCTCCCCTCATTTCTAGTGTATACGTTTTTGTTTTTTTTTTTTTTTTTTTTTTTTTTGTTTTTTTTTTTTTTTGTTTTTTTGTTTTTTGCATTTATGAGCCTTCCTTCCCTCATTTCTTGTGTATACGATTTCTTCTTCTTCTTTTTTCTTTTTTTTTTTCTTTTGCTTTCTTTTTTTTTTCTTTTTTTATAATGAGCTATTACGATTTCTTTTTTTCCCTCTGTTTTTCGAACCACAGACCTTGTGGTTATCAGTACAACCTTATGTCAATTGAGCTAAGCTCTTGTTGGTCTTCTTTTTAATTCAATAATGTCAAGAATACAAAAATAGCAATTTTGGTGAGTGTTTGTATAGGTATATTAAAGTATATCACTGATATACTCCGGTTAATCGTAGTCTATCACTGACTATCACTGGTCGAAGTCTATCAGGGCTAGAATTGATAGATAATGAAATACAAAGAATACAAGAATAACAATTTTATGGTGGTGGTCACGGAGCTTGTGTGCTAGTCTTTAAATAAATTATATTGTTGATTGAGAGTCGCTTGTTCGTAATGGTTATTTTTGGATTTTATGTTCTAATTACCACAAGAGACTTAAATTTTTTGTTCAATTTATGACTGTAGTATAATAATTTTGGATGAGTTTCTAATTACCGAGATGATTGCAATGCAAAGTACTTTACTGATAGATTTCAATTAAATTGATTTCTATCAGTAACAATCATTGGTAGACTTCAATTAATTGATAATTAACTGATTTCTATCAGAGATAGAAACTGATAAACTTCAATTAACTGATTTCTATCCTCGATAGAAAATGATAGATTTGAATTAAACTAATTTCCATCAGTGATACAAGTCAATAGACTTTAATTAAATTGATTTCTGATAGAAACTGATAAACTTCAATTAAATTGGTTTTTATCAGTGATAGAAACTAAGGGCCTATTTGGTAGGCAATCCGGATTCTGTTTTATGTTTTCAGATTCACTGAATTAAGTGAATATGCGTTTGGCAGATGTGTTTTTTAAAACTGTTTTCGGATTCTGTGATCCAAATAGTGGAAATTCTGAAAACAACTTTTTTATGTTTTCATTGTATCCAGATTTTGAATTTGAAAATTTTAAATGCAGAATTAAATTAAAAAAGATCAAAACTTTAATAAATATAGTATTTTCATGTTATAAACTCAATTCATTTTTGTGAAATTAAAATTTGTATAATATAATGTATTATAAATTCTATGATATTATAAAATAATAATTATACAAAATTTATAACATATAAAATGTTTATAAATTAATTAATAATAGTTTATATTCAACTTAATACTTTAGTTGATAACTACAAATAGTTTATGGTTTATAAATATATTATCAAACACATTTTAAACAATTTTTGAAATTGGAATCAAAATTTTGAATCTGCTACCAAACACATATCTGAAAACATGAAATACAACTCTGTTTTCATTTAATCCCTTGTTTTCAAATTTCTGTTTTCAGATCACCTACCAAACAGACCCTAATAGTCTTGAATTAAATTGATTTCTATCAGTGACAGAAACTGATAACCTTGAATTAAATGATTTTCTATTAGTGATTATCACTGATAGACTTAAATTAAACTGATGGATAGAAACTGACAGCCTTGAATTAAATTGTTTTCTATCAGCGACTATCACTGATAGACTTGAATTAAACATGATAAAAACTTATAAATTATGATCATCAAAGTCTATCAGTGATACACACTGATAGACTTTGATTAATCAAAGTATATCAGTGTCTATCACTAATAGACTCCGATTAATTGAAACTTATCATCAAAGTCTATCAGTATTTATCATTGATAGACTCCGATTAATCGAAGTCTATCAGTGACTATCAATAATTGGGACTGATAGACTATTGGAGATACTAAGGGTATTTTCGTAATTTAACGTATTTTTTGCTATTTCCGCAAATAATTTTATTTTTTTGCTATTTTTGCAATTCTTTTACCGGTTTTTGCTATCTGTGCAAAGCCCCCAAAAATTTATGAAAAAATTCACCAGAAAAAAAGAATGAAGATGGGAATGGACAAGTCATAATTCCCCCATTCCTACCTTCCCCTAGCAATCCTAAATTCAAGTAATAACTTAATTACCAAAAAAAAAAAAAAAACTAGTGGGCCATTATAGACCTAAAATTTAGAAGAGTAGCAAGTATTTTTAACTAATTAAAAAAACATATTTCTTGATCATATGGTGGTATCTATAAACTAATTGAACAATTAGACATCTTATTTATAGTTTGGTTTATAAGGCTTCTTCACTCTTTCAATAATGATTTAGGATGAAACTAGTTTATAAATAGACTAACTTATAACATTGTAGGGCTAACCATATTTAATAAACAAATACGCAATGATTTGAATAATAATCAACATGACTACAGTGTTTACATTATTTATAACTTATTATTATATCATTACAATAGAGTAACCATAGAATTTCAGTCAAGGGCAAAGTTAAATCGGTGAAAGAAAACTAATTTATTAATTTTAGAACTTCAAAACCCTTTATTTTGTTAAGTCATCTATATCTTCTAGCTCGCAAGTTTGTAATAAAAAATTTAATATATTAACAAGTTTAATTTGGGAGGTCAAAATTAAATCAATTTGAAAAGGATTTTTTTTTTTTTTTTTTTTTTTTTTTTTTTGAAATGAAATGGATTAGATTAGAATGACATTATTGAATTTAGGAGTCTGTGACACTCTATATTTCAAAATATAAGGCCTAAAAGTTGAATCTACATTGGCTTTATGAGTTGTTGGGCACGAAGTCCACTTGGAGGCTAAAAGGAAGGAGGTCATCTAAAACTATTCATAACCTAGTAATAATTATTTAAATATTTGGAATTTGTTTTATAAATCGAAATAAGGTTCCTCTAAAAAAAAAAAAAATCGAAATAAGGTTTGAGAGTTTATAAAATAAGATTGTCATCCATATGGTTGTCGCCTTGTCGGATGAGATTTAGAAATTCTCCTTACCCTATCTCATTTGTATATATATATTTTTTTTGGAATAACGAAAAATAAGGAAGAAAAAAAGTACCCAATAGCAAAATGTAGTGAAATGTTTGGGAAGGCATGATGATATTCTTCGATCCAAGAGTTTCTAGAATCTCATATCTTTGTAATGACGTTTTACTTTTGCAATCTAGAAATATGTTATTTGATCATAAGTTGGTATGGTTTGTTAGTAAATATATATATAGCATATTTTCAAATACAATTCATTGTATTTGTTCTAGTAGTGAATCTAAATATTGTACCGGATCAATCATAACTCTCTAGTTTCTGGTGCATATGAATGTGAAAGATTACGGTCGGTTATCTAACGTTTTTGTACGTAACAAGAGATGACTTAACGTACATTTTTATTATATTAGATTTAGTTACTAATAATGAAGCCACCTTCAACTTTCAAGTACTTTTGAAATTGAGACAACAACTATTCTTGATTCAACTAATTTTATTTGATTTTTTTTACTTATCAATGGTGTTTATGTTATAACTTAGCTGGAGATTGGACATTGACTAACCTAATAAATATTGATCTAGTTGATTTTCTGGATGCTTTTTAAAATAACAATTGTATTTAAATAGCAATAGTTAATTCTTTTAAGTGTCAATCATCCTCATAATATTTCTCCTAACTAATGACAGTCTTTTTAATATCTTAGACCTTGTTTGATAACCATTTGGTTTTTTGTTTTTGGTTTTTGAAAATTTGGCTTATTTTCTCCTAAATTCCCTACCATGACTTTCATCCTAGTTAAGGTTGCATTTGAATTCCTAGCCAAATTTTAAAAACAAAAACAAGTTTTTGAAAACTACTTTTTTTGTTTCCAAAATTGGACTTGGTTTTTGAAAACAAGGTAGAAGATTGATACTAAAACCAATAAAGTTATAGGTGGAAGTATGTGTGTATAAGTTTAATTTTCAAAAACCAAAAACCAAAAACGGAATAGTTATCAAACGGGCCCTTAGTAAGTCTTTTTTTATATAAAATAATGCAAACATTAATTTAATTTTTGTGATGTGTTTTATAATCTATTTCCATTTTTAAGAATTTTAAAGTTTGCCACTAACCTAATTTATAGGGAAAGAAAAAAAAAAGGTCCCAATAATGTAATCAAACTGACAATTGGGCAAATTTACTATAAATCGAAAAATATTATCATATTTCCCTTTCAAATGCGTGGTCTAAATTTAAAAAGATCACAACATACCCGTGGAGAGAGAATCCAAGCGAGCAAAATAATAATTTAAAAAAAAAAAAAAAGGAAAGAGGAAAAAAAAAAAAGAAAAGAGAAAAAAAAAAGTGAGGCAGGAGGACCAAAGAAAAAGGCGTGGCCAATTTGGAGCTTAAAGGACAGAATTGGTCACTGTTCGTATTTGATATCAACAACTCACCGTAAAAGACAAAAGCACTGTTGGACCAACTGGGCCCCACCACTCTTTTTCCTGGGCCCACTCTTCCTCTTTCACCTTTCCTCCCACCAACCCAAAACCCGATACTCGTAAAAAGAAATTTTTAAAATTTTTAAATTTTATTATTTTTTGAAAAATAAATTCGTATTTTTGATTTAGAACTTTCAACTTTTCATTTTGAACTTCATGATTACAAGATATTTGTTTTGGTCCTTATATTTTTTTTAAGAGATGTTGTGATTTTTATATTAAAAAAAATTGACTATTTTTATTTTTATTTACGAAGCTCTAAACAAATTTATATCCAACCAACTATAAAACCATTTTTTCCAACACTATGTGAGGTAAGAATTTGAATTTCCGATCTTTTGATTGAGTATACTTTAATAAGTTGAACTATATTTAATAAGATGAGATGTTATGTAATTCTATATATAACGAACTATAGAGCAATTTTGAAAATTTGTTTTACTTCAATAATATGTGGGGTGAAAATTCGAATATATGATTTTTTGATTGAGTAAACTGAGATGTTATATTGAAGTTGTCGTTGGAAAATGAAATTAAAAATGGATAGCTCAACAGTTAAAAATCTACTTAAATTTTCATCTCAAATTTGTTATATTAAAACAACGAGATTAAAAAACCAAAGACTAAATATAAATATTATAAACAATGGGCAAATAGGTGAAATGACAAAAATAAATACTTTGAAAAAAGAAATTGATAAAAGGTAAAAGGATAGAATAGAACCAAATGGATGAAACCAATAGTTTTTCTTTAAAAAGAAATATAAACTAAAAAAAATATATTTTTTTATTACTACACAAAAGATTCCGCCTCCAACACCCAGCTGCTGGTTATTCTTTCCTGTCACTTTCTCTCTCTCATTTCCAAAAGCTTTTTTTTCCTCTCACCCAAACAGTGCGTTCTCTCATCCCCACCGAATTTGGATTTTCCAGGTTCATCTTCTCTCTCTCTCTCTGTCTCGTCTGATTTCTTCGTTTCTTAAATCTTTCTATTGCGAGTTGTTGTTAACTCATTTTTGTCTTCTTACTCTTCGCTTCTGAACCAAATTTTTGTTTCCATCACCTCTCTGTGGCTTTTCTCTACCTCTGTGGTTTCTTGTGGCTCATTTTTCTTTCCTGTTTATCCCTTTTGGTTGATTACAGACTGCTAAAGGTTCAGTTCGGATATACCTTGATAGATTTTCAAAGCTGCACAGTGTCTCTTTGAATTGCTTGGTGGGAGAGGAATCTGTTGCTTCGTTAAATGCTCTATACTTTACCGCTTTATTTGGTTTTCTTGGTGATAGGGTTAGACTTGAAATTAGGGTTAGGGCCTTAGATTTTGGAATAGAAATGCCTCTGGTGGAGGCAATGGTTTCGGATCCTGTTGATGGTATACAGTATTCGTTTGCTAAAGAGTACAAAGGCCCACCGGTGCCGTATGATCTTCCTCAGGCTCTTCCGATCAACGTCGAGCGGATTCCGGTGGCTGCAGTGGTAGCTGAGGTTCCGTTTACTCATAAAATGGCTTTGCCGGTTGTTCAACCGATTTTGGCGCAGGATGTTCTGAGTAAGAAGTTTTCTAAAGAGTTGGAACCTGCTGGTGGGAAGTCTGTGGTTTCACCTACATCTGTAATTGCCTTTGATCAGAGTACTGAGGATAGTCGCAGGTGTCTGTCGAAAGAATCAGATTCTGGTTCTGAAAGAACTGTTTCACCAACTTCTGTTATTGCCTTCGAGGAGAGAGCAGTGAGTAACCATGGATGTCAATTGTCTGGTGACTTGAGTAGTTCAGGTGCTTTGGAGTTTTCAAATGGGCAAATTGTTTCGGGCGAATTGTCGGATGTTGGCAACTGCTCGAGGGCTTTTGGCTGCTCATCAATTAGTCATGGAAATTCTTGTGAGTTATTAGGTGACGCTGGGAGCTCTTGCACGATAGAGTTTTCTGGAAGCTTTAATAAATCACAACGGAGCTCATGTTCTTTGAGAGCTTCTAATTGTAGGAAGGAAAGCATAGATTTCAATGATATCAATCAAGTTGACTGGGTCTCTACAGAATCAGTATTGAGTACAGACTATCCATCTTCTCGGGTTTCATCTATGAAAGTTGTGAATGAGGGAGGTGATGATGGTAGGCGGTCAGTTGTAACATTTCTTGACCCTGAGTCTGATACATATAATGAAGAGTATAGTCAGGATGAACCAGAAACTTTGCGAATGAAAAGAGAAGCACTAAGAAAAGGAAAGAGAGGATCTTGTTATCAATGCTGCAAGGGGAACCGGTTTACTGAAAAGGAGGTCTGCATCGTCTGTGATGCTAAGTATTGTAGTAACTGTGTGCTTAGAGCTATGGGTTCAATGCCTGAAGGTCGCAAATGTGTTACTTGCATAGGTTTTCCAATTGATGAGTCTAAGCGAGGAAATTTGGGAAAATGTTCCAGAATGCTTAAGAGACTGCTGAATGAGTTGGAGATTCGACAGATTATGAAGGCTGAGAAGTGTTGTGAGGCGAATCAACTACCACCAGAGTACGTTTGTGTGAACGGGAAACCTTTATCTTTCGAGGAGCTTACAATGCTACAAACTTGCCCCAACCCACCAAAGAAGCTAAAACCAGGAAATTATTGGTACGATAGAGTTTCTGGTCTTTGGGGAAAGGTGAATCTAGCTACCTTGAATTTTTATTTTTTTTTCTTTCTTTCTTTTTGAAACACATTTCTTCAATATGCAATTAAACTTTTAATCTATTTAACAGGAAGGACAGAAACCTTCGAAGATAATTACTCCTCATCTTAACGTTGGTGGCCCAATTAAGCCAGATGCTAGCAATGGAAATACACAGATTTTTATAAATGGCCGAGAAATTACAAAAGTAGAGCTCCGGATGCTGCAGGTAAATTTTGTAAGTGTAACCTTGTTTCTAGGGTAAGTAACTTCTACAACTAAAAGGGAGCATTTGATCATTGTAGTTGGCTGGAGTTCAATGTGCTGGCAATCCACACTTTTGGGTAAATGAGGATGGATCATACCAAGAGGAGGGACAGAAGAACACCAAAGGGTACATATGGGGGAAGGTACTGTCTTGTAGAAATAGACAGTATATATAGCTTTTAGCTTATATTTGTAGCTTTAAGTGGTCATATACTTATTTTTAACTTCTTGATTACATTTTAGGCTGGAACGAAGCTTGTTTGTGCTCTGTTATCCCTACCAGTTCCTTCTAAATCTTCAACTTTTTCTGGGGAACCAGAAAGCAACCTTGTTTACAGAACTTTTCCTGACTACCTTGCTCTTCAAAAGTTCCTTTTAGTTGGTTATGATGGATCTGGGACAAGTACTATATTCAAGCAGGTAGTTTCTAATTGGTGAATTTTTATGTGATTCATCGTATGTCTTCTTTTCATGTGCGGTTATTTTTTATGATATGATTCTTTGGTCTCTTTTCTAGATTTTTTTTTCAAATAGTATAGTTGCTAAAAGACATTTTTTTTTCTCTCCCTTAAAACTATTTCTGAAGAAATGTTGGTAAATAAATTTCAAGGAGACACATACTGATATCACTAGATTCTCTTTGCAATGTTCCATCGGTTGGTCATATTACGAGAGAGCATATTCCATTTATTTTATCTTTGAGATAACTGTGTGTACTCTGTGGATGTCTTTAGTTATCTTAATTTTTTCCACATTGCACTCTTTGATTGCAAATCTTTGGTAGTCAAATTGAGTTGGTAATTTCATTTTCTAAATGCTTTTGCAGGCCAAAATTCTATATAAGGATGTACCTTTCTCTAAAGACGAACGCGAAATTATTAAGTTGAAGATCCAGAGTAATGTGTATGGATATCTTGGTATAATTCTTGAAGGCCGAGAGCGATTTGAGGAGGAAAGTTTGGCTGAAATGAGGAGAAAACTGTCTGATGAAATTGACCCTGCTGGTAGGAGTTATTATTGTTTCTTGTCTAGTTATCTATTTAAGGAATTAGACAATGTTACTGTTCAAGTGCTCGCTGGTTATCTTGAACAGCAATTTTGGTTAACTTGATTTAGGCTTCTTAAATTTAGCATTCAACTATCTACCTAATGCACAATTAGTGTTTTATTTACTTTTTAAATAACAACAGCTCTCCCTAAGGGGTGGCCTCTCGACAAAAGCCTAATATGAGTAATACCTATCCTATAAGTCACGTGTTTGAGCCTTTAAGTGAAATTAATAAGGAAAACTCTAGATGTCTCCCACGTCCAAGCCTTCAGGTGGGGTGTGGGTGCCCTCCTAACTAGTTTTAGTGGGGCCCCAGTACTGGGTTATCAGGAAAAGAAAATAGATCATCTTGAGCCTGGAGCCAAGGATATGAAAAATTTGTTGAACTTCAGCCATAAAACAGACATTTTGTGACTTGCTCTGTTTAGTTACCATATTAGACGCCAAACTGTTTTGAGAACTGGAGTGTGGAGTGGTTAATTGTTTACACAGTATTGTTTGCTTATCTCCTCAACTGTTAAGACTTTGCTGGTGTTTGTAGTTAGCACTATTAATATATAAAATGCTAGATTGGTATTTAATTTGTTGAAATGAATTTTTGGCTAAAAGCAGGGAGCTCAAGTGTTGATTCTGACAAAAGCATATATTCAATTGGGCCAAGATTAAAAGCATTCTCCGATTGGCTTCTCAAGACTATGGTATCAGGAACTTTGGAGACTATCTTTCCTGCAGCTACCCGAGAATATGCACCACTGGTTGAAGAGTTGTGGAATGATGCTGCTATTCAGGCTACCTACAAACGAGGAAGTGAGTTGGAAATGCTGCCGAACGTTGCGCATTATTTCCTAGAAAGAGTAAGACCTTGTTTAATTTTGTTTAATATTAGAAAATCTTTTATGTTCCATTAATTTTTGTATATTGGTTTACTTGTTAAAGTCCGTTGTCTTGCGGCTTTGTAGTTTTTTTTTCCTACTAATAAACTCAAAAGTTGGCAACTCAATATTAATTTGAAGGTCTAGTTCATTGTTCACATTATGTCCCATTCTTGTTTCCTTCACAATAGTTATGTTGAAATAGATTCTGAGTGTTCTACTGCGTTTCATCGGTGTTGTGCAACTCATTCCCATTTGAGAGGTTAAAAAGGCATCATTATTTTTCCTCATCTTCTAATGAAGCTATGTGGGCACCCCTTTCTGATCCTTGCTAATTATATGTATTATATTTCCTGGGCAGAAACGAACCTGTAAATCTTGCATATAATAATTGCCATTATAGATTCTAATATGCTGTGTTTCTCCAGGCTGTAGACATATTGACAACCGATTATGAACCTTCCGATTCAGATATCCTGTATGCAGAGGGTCTTATTTCATCCAATGGGCTTGCTTGTGTAGATTTCTCATTTCCACAATCTGCACCCAATGATGATATAGACACTGCCGATCAGCAGAACTCTTTGCTTAGGTGAGTGATAATACTTAGAGGTTTATATATTTATTTATCTTTCCTGAGTATGAGTGCCTTACGCTTTGGCATGCTCAGTTCCTTCACTTCTTATTTTTTATTTCTCAATTGGCTTCATTATAATAAAATTCACAAGTTATAGGTCTCCCTATTTAAACGACTTTTTGTACCATCTAAAAAAAGGTGGCTCTTTGTATCCATATCAGTAATGGTTTATAAACTGATTTTTCAATGTGGTCCTTTGAAAAAATATGAAAAATGAGATAGTTCTCTATATAACTGGTTTGTAATGATGTCCGTATGTGAAAGGTACCCATCCAATCTTCGCTGATCGTACTCATTTTGATTGGTTTATTAGGTATCAACTTATTAGAGCCCATGCAAGAGGAATTGGTGAAAATTGCAAGTGGCTGGAGATGTTTGAGGACATTGGGATTGTTATTTTTTGTGTCTCTCTGAGCGACTATGATCAGTTTTCCATTGATGGAAATGGGGATTCTGTGAATAAGATGTTACTTAGCAGGAAATTCTTTGAAAGCTTGGTTACTCATCCAACCTTCGATCAAATGGACTTCCTTGTATTACTGAACAAATATGATCTGTTTGAAGAGAAGATCGAACAGGTACCATTAACTCAGTGCGAATGGTTCGATGATTTCCATCCATTGATCAGCCGCAACCGCTCTAACAGCCAGAACAATATAAATAGCAGCCCCTCGCTAGGGCAACTCGGTTTCCACTATGTTGCAGTAAAATTCAAAAGGCTCTTCACCTCATTGACCGGGCGGAAGTTGTATGTTTCACCCGTGAAGGGTTTAGAGCCTTATAGTGTTGATGCAGCTCTTAAATATGCAAGGGAGATAATGAAGTGGGATGAAGAAAGAACCAACTTTAGCTTGAGTGAGTACTCGGTCTACAGCACAGAGGAAAGCTCATTTTCTCACTAATGCTCTTTAGAAACAGGGGTGGCTTGTAGAGTGGGTACAAATGCTATACCAATACGAAATTTATGCCATTGTACATATGATAGCTTTGTAAATGAACAAGATAAGCCTGTTCCTTCCACAAGCAATTGCAGCTGTAAGTTTGCAAAATACCATTTTGGTAGTAGTGGCAGAGAATTAGTGTTCAATTTTCAATATTATAATGAGCCTATTTTGGAGTAGGTTTTCAGAACTTTCTTCTGTGTTGCAACTTTTCTTATTGGAACATCACTTGAAATGTTTACATTCAATGTAACATCATACAACTTCTCAAATCTCGTCAAATTCTCTACTAGAGTTTTGTGAACTATCCTTTAGAGCAATTTTAGAAACTGAAGTAAAAGATCATTTTTTCAGAATACATCCCACCAACCACTCCCTAAACATTAACTTAAAAATTGAATATTCAGTACAGCTAGCTACATATTTTACAGCCAAAATTATACAAACAAGAAGAAACCAAGAGGGAGATTCAGATGCAAGATGCAAGATACAGGGCACCATCACTTTTGCACCATTTTTGCCTATTTTTCATGTTGAGTTATTTCCTGGTTGCGGGTGATTTTCACGATTAATTCTCCGCAAATGTTATCCGAATCAAGAACAAACTTAAATGTACATATGTCATCTACTTTCAAACTATTCTCCCTGAAAAATACAGGCCAACCAGACGTCAAGGCAAACCGACATCGGCTAATTGGCTTAGCTGTCACCCGCCACGACCTGCCTGTTTCCCCTATAATAACCACATGTGGCTTCATCAAGATGTTATGAGCAACCATCACCGGTTTAGGAATATGCTGCAGTCATAACCATTTCATTAGAAAAGACCAAATTTGTGAAACTTAAAAAGAAGAGGAAATACTTGGGACAACATTGCAGTCTTCTCTTCATTTTAGCTTCACTAATGCCAGTTGAACAATTAAACACACTAAGCTCTATAGTCTTAGAGTTAATAAAAGTAAAAGTAATCCGAAGCAAGAATTGATGCCATAAACAAGAACTCAGCTTTTTTCATTGAACTTCAAACTGCATGCTCAATTATGGGTTTGCTACATTTATTATCAGTTGTTTCAAACTGATAAACTACAGGTGAAAGCTGATTTCTTAAAAGAACTACCAAAAGCAGTAGAAAGACAGAAGTCAGTTTTGTCCAGACATGACAGAACCACAATCTGCACAGTACCTAATAAGATATCCTAGTGAAAACTGAATAATAAGATGTCCATGATGATAATAACTGCAAATTATATCACTAATGAGAGAAAAGAAGATATATTTCCAGGGGTGAAGGCATTATAAGATTATAAAAACGAGCACCCTTAAACATCTTGCATGGAATCCTTGAATGTGTCAGACATCAATGTTTAAGCTACATTTTCAATCATTGCCCTTCATTGTTTTTATCAAACTATCATTGTTAACTTCAAAATGCAACAATAAAGCTTTCAGATTACTAAGACCCCGTTTGATAACCATTTGGTTTTTGGTTTTTGGTTTTTGAAAATTAAGCCTATAAACACTATTTCCACCTACAAATTTCTTTGTTTTCCTCATACATTCTTTCCATGTTTCAAAAACCAAGCCAATTTTTGAAAACTAAAAAAAGTAGTTTTCAAAAACTTGTTTTTGTTTTTGGAATTTGGCTTGGAATTCAAATGTGCCCTTGACAAAAATGAAAATCATGGTAGGAAAATTGAGAGAAAACAAGCATAATTTTCAAAAACCAAAAACCAAAAACCAAATGGTTATCAAACCGGGGCCTAAACTTACAATGGCATTATGTGACCAATGCTTAACTATATGCTCAAAGGTCAGTTGTCGCATCGAAATATGATGTGGACTTGGAGTCTTAGAGGGACTAAGTTCTGCAAGATTTGTTGTTGATCTTCTCCTTGATTTAGGGACAGTGCCTGTAAAGAACCCAAAAAAATTAGGGCATTTAGATATATGTCTATACATGGAATAGAGCAAAAAAGTGGTGATGAATACTTGTCACCTGAACTATCACTGGATCTAACTTCTGAATCATTCCTTTTGCAACGAGTTAAGGATGTACTATAATCTTGGTCCGATAGGGGCTCGTCCTTGACCTTCACTTCCGGGATAAGACTACCGATTCCTGATACTAGCTCCTTCTTGCATCCATTTTTACCAAATATCTTAACATCAAACATATGACTCCCATCATATTGGAAAACTAAAAAGTCTCCATATTTTAAGAAGTGGCTGTCAACAAATTCTTGCCAGCCATTCTTGAAAAACACACTGTTCTTCAGTTCTTCCAGGGTAACATGCCAAGATTTTCCGCTTTGATCTCTGATGACAGCTTCACTTGGTATGTTTCCATTAAAATGCTTCACAAAAGCAGGTGGTATACTCTACAAAACAAGATCATGAAAAAAATTTAGAGGAGTTGGCTACTTCTATACCTTATGTACTTCAGGGATGAATATATCCATATATAACCTGAATAGAAAACTTTTCCTTTTGTCTCTTCTCTTTTCTTGTCAAGTTAACCTCGTGCTTGCTTCAACTAGTTTCAAGAGATAATTAACTCATCTTGATATGATTAGAACTAGAACATGTCATATTAACTAATTAACATGGTTGTGTTTGTCTCACTTTTCTCCTCTTATGTTGCTTTTGGATAGAAGAGCCCCCCATTAAGAATAACAATAGAACAAAAAATCATGCCACATAAAAACATAGGCCAACATGATCAAGGAGAAAGATAATCAGTAGCAGAGGTAAGAGAAACAAGACTACAATGAACTCAACAATGTCATTTCCCATGCTGACAAAAGTAAATAGTTTTTCTCTTGACCTAAAAGAAAAGCATTTTAACAAGAAATCCATCGATGAAGCCCTTACTCCTCAGCAATCCTCTCTTTTCTCTGGAACTTCTAATCTTTAACTCACAATCCATATTATGAAACTCATATCATCATAATCTATCAACATTCCCCAATGTTGTTTTCTGTTAAAACCTACACGAAAATGGTAAAGGGTTTCCTGTTCTTTGTTCTTCTAATGGCTGCTCATGCCAAAACAGAGCACCATTTCTTCAATATCTCCATAAAAGTCCAGAAGCACAAACATTGGTCTAATTCCACCAAGAACAGAAAAAGAGAGAGAGATTGAAAGAGTAAAGAGTATACCATACGCTGAGAACTGGAACTGGGAATAAAAACCTTGAAGAACTCAAGGCTAGAAGAGATTCTGCTGCTGGGATCCGTCACTGCCACTAAACTCTTGGCCATGCCCAACGAAAAACCCTTAAACCCAATTCGAAAAGATCAAAAGAGGGAGTCTTGTTTTGATGAGCCGAACCCCAGAAAGGGACTTGCAAGAACCAGTACACTTTGGGTTAGTGGGTCAGATAGCTTTTGTCAAGAGAAAGCAATCACTGTTTTAATCTCTGAAGTATTATAAATATATCAACTCCCACCCACATTCCCAGAAGGGTTTTTTTCGCATTGTCTTTGAAAATTAGTACTTTACTTCTCTTTGGATTCTAAAATATTTATTCAAAGTTCTAAAATGGGATCTTACCCAAATAAATGAAACGTAGTTTTTGACTTTTTGTAGCCAGAAATGGGTGTTACAGCTGTTCTCCATGCGTCAGTTTAACAAGTTCGTAGGCTTAAGTGAAAAACAAGTTCGTAGGCTTAAGAGAACAAAGTAGTAATTGTTGTTCTGTTGATGGCTCTTTTTCTTTGAGATGGCTTCATAAACAGACCCTTTGAAGGGAACAATTAGAAGAAAAACCCTTCTCAAAGTATATTTAAAACGAAATCAAAACAAGAGATCTAAATGAGAATCTTTAAGCTTTCTTTGTTATGTATGCTGGATTCACTTACGTCATAGTCAGGACCAAGTCTTTGATGGATCTAACTGAGATTCTTTAAGATTTGTATATCAAGGTAAAAAGTAAGAAAGAGGTACAAATTACATAAACTAGAAAGGGTAAGAAATTTGGTAGATGTAATGCATTAAAATATTGAAATATTGTTCCCATTAATATATTTTTATTTTTGAAAAAAAAGTTTGTTGTTCTTATCCCCTGTCAAAAAAAAAAAAAAAAAAAGTTTGTTGTTCATATCTATCTTATTGGTTAAGTTATAAGTATAGTCTCAAAAAAAAAGTTCTTAAATTTTCGATTTTGTATTTAATGGATGAAAGATTGACCCGTGATTAATAGAAGCCTAAAATTTCACATTTGTATATAACAATTTTTTTTTTTGAAATTGACAATTTTTTTTTAAAAATGAGAACCTATTTAACACAAAATTAAAAGTTCAACGTATCAAATATTTTTAAACCACATTTTAAAATTAAAGGATTTATTAGACAATCACAAAAGTTCGAGAACTAAATTTGTTACTTAATTTACATCGATGATAAACACAATTTTCTTTGGACATTGTACAAAAAAAGAAAAAAGAAAGGTATTTTATAATATACTTCATATTAAACGACTCTTCTCAAAAAAAAAAAATAAAAAAAAAATCTTAATGTTTTATATGAGCTATAGATAAATGTTGTCACCATCAAATTCATACTTTGAAGGCTCCTTATGAGCAAAACAAATTATTTGATCCTGAAGAAGAATATTCTTGACACTTCAGATCCACAAAACCAAATAGACAAATCAATCAATCAATTAGTAAATTCACCACAATCAAGATCAAAATTGAACACAAGTTTTATTAATAAACACCATATGCAACTACTCCCTTTTGCTGTGGGAGGCTGGGTTACATTGTTCTTCTTGTACTTTGTTATGATGGACTATTGAATCAATTGGTAGTTGCTACATAGCTCCTTTCTTGCAAACCTCCATCATCGCCGCCGCCATCGCAATCCTTATTGTTAAATCTTTTTGTGTAATTATCAAGAAAAACGTTCTCATCTTCATCTTCCTCGTCTTCTTTATCATGGTTTCCTACATCCTGCTTTTATTTGATTCAAAAGTTCATATCACAAGTAACAATACATGTATGTATACAAGAAACACATACAAAAAAAAAAAAAAAAAATCACATAGAATAAATTACCTCATCTTCTCAGGATCTCCGCTCTCCCATATTTTTCAAAAGAAGATTCTTTATCATCACTATTTCATAAGCCAAATTTGTCAATTTTTCCTCTATGTTGGCCATCTTAGTCAAGAAAATATTCTGGATCCTGTCAATTGAAACAAACAGTGGACATTCCCCATTTTTGTAATCCTTATTGTACGAGGTTCTAGCATCATTGTTGTGTTCTTGATCCAATGGTGACTTGCTCTTTGTCTTTTCCTTTGATGGCTTAACCCCACCAAACGGTGACATATATGGCATTTCCAATTCAGTTTTTGTTGCTATAATGGGCTGAACTTCAAACTAACAAAGAAACAAAAGAACACATGCCACAAATAAGTTTATTAGGATTTTCAATCTTCAATGTACACTGATTATATATGTTCATATACTCACAGAATCAGATTGAAATATCTTCTCTGAAAGGTCCTTCCACTCTGGATGAACATCAGCGGCCCAATTGTTCATTCTAGGCGTGCCAAATGACATCCGTATTGCAAAAAAACTCGAATTTATCGAGAGCAAGGGGATTGTTTCGTACGCCCACACGAGTAAGGCATATGGAAATCCCCCGATCCCTACTGCTGAAGCATCATTGCTTTTTATAGCTTTTTTCACAAAATCTAGTGTAATCTCATAAGAGACTCTCCCCCATGGATACCTCTCAAACTGTTCCTTGTCATCAATCAATAAAGTATATTCATGATTTATTCCTGTCCTTATTTGCTTACCAAGTACAAGCATCTCTAGCATGTATAGCTTCGCCATTTTGATGACATCTTTACTTCTCCCTTTATCCATTTCTACAAAGACCTCATGTAATTTTGTCCTTCTAATAGTTTTCTCACCACCAAAATACCTCCTACTAAATCTAGCCTTTTGAATTTTGGACATATCGACTGCTGGTAGTTCTTCACAATTCAGACCTGTTATCAAGGCAAAATCCCTAATCCCGAACTTATGTATTCTACCCTCTAGGTTGAACCATAGTTCGTTACGGTTTTTGGAACTACATTGACGTCTAATCAAATGATAAAAGAGTTGGGACGAGAACTTGGTGATCTTCAAGTCTAAGAAATGTCCAAAGCAGCTTTTCTTGAACTTATTCAGCTGCCTTTCATTCAGCATATTCTTTATCAATGAGATAACATCAAGCTTACTATGCAAATTTAACCGCTGAGTAGTCGACCAACTACTCTTTGGTAATAATAACGGGTACTCCTGTCATCGTCACATAAACAAAAGTGACATTGAAAAACCATACAGTATCTGATGAAATAGAAAAATATATAAACAACTTACTTTATAAACATCCACCTCATCATCATGTTCAGAAGGTGTACTAGAAATTCCTGACTTCTTTCCCTTCTTTGCTCTTTTTATTCTCTTACCACCTTCATCCTGCTTTTACATTTTTTTTAAAAAAGAAATCCCATTATTTACCCTAAGAGAAAACAGGCATTAAAATTATAAAAACTAATTTTTTTTACCTCATAATCTTCTGAAAACTTCTTTTGCTTTGTTCCCACATCTCTCCTAGAGTCTTGATCAGTATAGACATCCGAGGTCTCTTCTTTTTGTTCTTGCTATGAAATATATGTTTGAATAACACATCAATAATACATAATTTGAAAGCTTATAAACTTATGAATTAGAATCTACCTCGCTAAAGCTCGTTGTCTCTCTAGATTTTTTCTTTTTCTTCTTTCTGGTAGCATTGACAGATGCAGGGGATCGTTCTTGCTGTTCCATATTATTCTCTTCATCAAATGAATTCCCACCAAGCTGTTTCGATTTTTGCATCAAGTAAGAAGTATATCTAATAGTCACAGATAATGGTAAATAAAAGTTATATATATTTACCTCAGTAGTATTCATATTAGCTGATTTCCTATCGTCTTCGTTCTCTGTATGAAGTGGTCGATACTCCAAATATATTATTTCTTGTGGTTGACTAATAGGTAGTTCATTTGTCTGTTGCATTTAAAATCATTAAAGAATTGTTATATATCCCATTTATTCATGATTTGTAAATGATTATGTACTTCTTACCATGTCCATATCAACTCCTTCGCTTTGATTATTCTCTTGAAGGTCATCTTCTTCAAAATATTGATAATTTCCTTGACTATCAACTTCCTATGAATAATGTAAAGGTTAAAAGAATAATCGCACAAATATATTTCAATAAGATCCCAAGAAAGAATTTATAAATTATGCTCTACCTCATGCTCAAATTGAATGTATTTTGGTTCTAGATTTGCAGATGATGATTGAATTTGGCTGCCAATCACGTTGCTGCACTGTTCTGTGTAAGGGTATCTTGCCATTTCTTGATTTATTCGTACTGTATAAATAACCAAAATTTGTCAGAAAGTTGTTCTTCTCCGCTGGTTTATGGAATTTGCTAGTAAAATCAGCATACCAAAAGAAAATTTGAAGAGAAAACAAACTAAAACTTATTTACCTGGAATTGTGTTGCAGCGTTCAATCATGAAGTTCTTTATTTCAAAGAAAGGCATATGATGCAAAAAGGGCGGCTCCACCTTGAATTATCATTGTGGGTTACTGAAATACTGAATGCAAATGGAAAGTATACTACGTATCTTCACATTCTAAGAAAATCTAATTTTTTCCGCTTTATGCAATTTCAAGGATCTTATTTGTTATGGTTTTGAATTTCGATATATGTTACTTAGATAAGATAAAAATATATCAGCAATGAATAATCAATATTTTGGCACCTAAAAAAGGAAAATTTGATTTTGGCACTTTGAAAAAGAGTGCTATACTTAGATTTTGAGCATAAGTTTCCTATATTTCCTTGTAAACACTCTAAAATCATGTAGTAGTTATTTCTAATGACTAACATTCTTTTGTTAACAAGTAGTGACTAACAATTTTGTAATTCTATAATTTGATTCATGAGGCGCAAAACACATGGATTATTAACTTGAAATGAAGACGAGAACGACATTGCAATATGCAAAGATGGCAAGGATTTAAACTCAAGATCTCATGATATATATGTGTATATACACTAAATCACTACAGAGTTCACAACGCTTAGATTAACAATTTTTTTTTCACAAAAGAGAGGGAGGAACTTATCTGATCTTCCCTAGTTAAAAAAAGAAAAAAAGAAACCCACTGTACAATGAAGATTTGGTTCTGCTATCCAATGCATTGTTCAACGCAGAGCAAGACAGCGACGTGTAATTTTGACATTTAACTGTCGGCATAAGTTTCCCCTTTCAAGAACAAACTCAAACTGACATTTGTCATTTACTCTTAACTTATGGCTCTTGTAAAATTTAGACCACCCAGCAGTAACAGAAATACGGCTCTGGCTGGTGTTACAGACTCTTGCCGGCCACAACTTCCCCTCTTCATCTCTAAGAACTATGTTTTGCTTCAACGAGATGTTCTGATCCCTCACCACACGTCCAGAAATATACTGCAATTCAATTCAAAACCATGTCATCAGAAATGTCATTCTCTCCAACATCACTGAAAGTTTCAGACAAGCCTTCGGTTGCCTGTAATCTCAGTAATTGCACAAACAGAAACACGGACCCTTCCAATGGATATTTGTAGAGTATATTTTGAAAATAGAATCTAAATTGTCAACTTTAAGCTTTTGAGTTTAGTAGTGATTTATCATTGAATATTAAACGTTGGAGATCTGAGTTAAATCCTTGCCGTGTCATTTTCTCATCATTTCTATATTGATAGCACATGTAATGTTGGGCCTCGTGAATAAAATGGAAGTCTTAGCTCTCGTATAAAGGTTACATCATAATCAAATTACGATAAAATGAACACTCAATGCAGCATCCAGCTCAATTTCACTTATGACAGGATACTTGCATCTGCTTACTATGAGGTAGCGAGCAAGATTCTCAACGGTAACAGTATTTATTATAATCAAAAGTTCTTAACAAGAAAAGAAGTTTGGAGAGTAAACTCACGACTGTCTTATTTGACCAGCGTTTCATCGTCCGCTCAAAGAAAGGCCCTTCTGGGGCAACATATTCTGAGGAGTTCGAGGTATTTCGAGGTTTCCCACGTTTTGGAGCCTTTCTTCGTTTGTGAATTGTCACTACAAGCAAAGTTGAGAGGATTCTAAATCAAACCAAGAAATAATATATGAAAGGAGGGATTGAAAAATATAAGTGTCATCTCGAAACCATTTTATATTTTGATTCATGTGTTGTATTTCTTACTATTAGGAGGAACAGAACTTGTTTCACGACCATATCACATTTCTTTTCTCTTTCTAACTTGAAGAAAAGAGGAATATGTTTGGAAATCATTCTTGTCTTTATTCTTTAAAAGAAAAGGAGAAGCTTCACTTGAAATAAGTTTTAAGAATCCACTTTTTATACTTTTGCATTGAGCATACAATCTATGAGCTGAAAACAATAAACAAGAAACAACAAGAAACCCTTTTTTTTTCAAATTTTAGATACAACGTTGCCACATGTTTCGAAAAATGAGAAACTAGATAAAGAAGACGCGACCAAAAGAACCTGTTTCCCCGAAACAGAAAAATAGAAATAAACAAATAACAAGAATCCGAAACACTACAAACTAGGCCCTCAGTTGAGTACACAAGTAAAACAAGAAGTCTCACCTGACCCAACTTGTAATTGCTTCCTCTTGCTGGAAACTAAAGGCTGGACATCTTCTTTTTCAATTTCAACCATAGGCTCTTCTTTGACCTTCAAAATTGGAAGAGAATAACCGACGTCTGCTACCACAGCATCCAAAATTGGAACATAATTACCAGCTTCTGCTACCACAGCCTCCACAACTGGAATAGAATTACCAGCTTCTGCTACCACAGCCTCCACAACTGGAATAGAATTACCAGCTTCTACTACCACAGCCTCCACAACTGGAACAGAATGAGCCGCTTCTACTACCACTGCCTTCTTGCATCCATTTTTACCAAATATCTTAACATCAAACGTACAATGCCCGTCATATTTGAAAATTAAAAAGTCTCCATATTTCAAAAAATGGTAATCTACGAAAGCCTGCCAGCCATTCTTGAAACATAAGACGCCATCTAGCTTTTCCAACGTAACACACCATGATTTTCCTATATGATCTATGATGGTGGCTTTTTTTGGAAAGGTTCCAATTAAATGCTTCACAAAAGCCGGCGGTATGCTCTGGAAATAAGAGACCCATAATGAAATTAGTGCAAGCAGACAACAAAACAAAACAAATCATCTCACACTCAACATATCGTTTTATTAAACATAGTTTGTTTTCAAAACTAATCAATAATGTCACTTTAGGATAAATCAATCATTTATACGAGAATCATGGAAGCCTTCTTTCTTCTCTGGTCCACAAAGATCAAAACCGTTTCCACAAAAATATATAACCTCAACGCCAATGTCAATGAAAATATTAACTCAAAGTCGAGGGATATTTCAAGAAAGATATATTATTCCTGATTATTTATATATTGATAATAATATATAAATATATTATTCCTGATTATTTATATATTATCGACATGACTAGCACTAAACAGTTAACTCAAGCATGTCAGAACAGAGAGATCACAAGGAGCAGATGCATCTCTAATATGAACCGAGTCTTTGTGGTAAATATTAAGTAGATTTCCGCACTATGTTCTGTGCATGTGCGATGCAGAATCCAACAACGGTCAAAGACCCAAAACAGAGCAATCCCAAACGTTCTCTTTTCCCCAATTAAGAACAAGAAACAGAGCCATCAGTCAAAATCCACAAATCAACTGAATTGAGAAAAAACAGAACTCAGTGAAGCCTCTTCAGTTCCTCCATACTCAAATAGGCTCGGAATCTGTCAATATGAACATAGATTAACTAGCATAGAGCTTGTACTAATGACCAATAGATCCATGGTTCAAATAGCCTCGAAATCTTCGCGTTTCAAAACCCCAAAATCAAAACCGTAAGCATACTGAGAATAAAGAAAACGAAGGGGGAAAAAAGGAGCCCAGAAGTTTTAATTAAAGTTAGGGCACAATGCAGATTAAGCAGAGAAGGAAAGAGAAAGAAAAACGTTACCATATGCAGAGTGCCGGAGTCGGGAAGAAACACCTTGAAGAACTCAAGACTAGAGGCGGCTTCAGTACTGTGGTTCATTATTCAAGTATCAGTGGAGAATCGGAAAACAATTCGAAGAACAGAGGAAAGATTTTGGCACTGAATCCGCGGAAGAAAGCGTGAGAATCATAGATGAAGAAGAAACGAAGGAGTGAAGAGCAAGAAAAAGAGGAATTTAAGAAGATTTGGTTCTCCAAAATTCACAGAGCAGAACCATGGATACGTGACACCACATGCATGCAAATTCCGGCCTCCCAGTGGGGCGTATCTTTCTAGGGTTTTGGGAAATTTTTATTGTTTTATTTATTTTTAATCATACTTAATACTCCATTTGTATAGACAATTTCTATGAGCTTAAATTGTCAAAAATATCCCAAAACTTTGAGATTAATTTCCATTATATCCCTGAACTTTCATTTTAGCCTTTTGAAGTATGAAATTAAAAAAATTCAGGGATATAATTGAAACTAACCACATAATTATTCAATGGTGTTCTTTATAACATATTATAATCGTGAGTTTTTTTTTTTTTTTTTTTTTGAGTACATCAACATTTGAGGGTGGGGGATTCGAACCTCTGACCTCTTGGTCGAGGGTATATGCCAATTACCGTTGAGCTAAGCTCACTTTAGCTAATCGTCTCGGTGATAATAAATACCCGAAGGAAATTGAAACCAAAATATTATGTTTAGCATAATACTTAAAAGTCTTTTTGTATATCCAATCTCTGATCATTGACATGCAATTTAGATAATGTTTTGTTTTTTTTCAAATTAAATTTAGTCAATATCTATTTTTATTTTTTAGGAGTTGTCTTTTTATTTGATAATAGTTAAAATTTAACTAAATAATTAGTTGATAATTAACTACAACTATTTTTATTGTAAATATATTACAAAGCCCATTTGAAACATATTCTTAAATTGACTTTTAGTTTTTTGATCCGCTACCAAACACATATTCAAACATACTAAAATTACAAAATACATTTTTTTCTTCATTGAATTTCTTGTTTTCATTTTAACAACAGTACAACACGTGGGTAGGAAATTTGAACCACATACCTATTGGTCATTAGTACAAGTTTTATGCCAACAATACTACTCATATGGGAAATAATCAACCCAGGACTCACTACAATTTGACAATTTTGCTCTCTTGGCTAAACTATCAGCGACCTTATTCCCCTTTCTGGACACATATTGATATCTAATATATCTGAGCCCATTTGCCAAAGCCCAAATCTCTTCAACTAGGCCCTCTACATTACACCAAACTTCAGAAGCCTTTGTTAGGAAGTTAATAGCCACTTGACAATCTGATTCCAAAATAATATCCCCACAACCCAAATCGATAGCCCTTCTAACTCCCATCAAGATCGCCTTCAATTCAGCGCCAGGGGCCTCAGGAATCAAATCAGAAGAGAAACTTGAAGCTTCGATGATGGCTCCATCAGAATCCCTACACACAATGCCGATTCCCATCACCGAAAGATGATCCGACCATGTCGCATCAACATTGATCTTCCAACAGCCTTTCGGAGGAGGAGACCAAACTTCATTTGGAGAATGGATTCTTCGATTTGTGGTCTGCTTTTGCGAGCTATCAGTCTTCGAGTTCGCCTCCTCGTAATTTCTCAGGTATTCTCTAATCCACTGGCTTCTTTTGATCCAACAAAGATGGTTTTAAAACACGTTATAAGATTGGAATATAATTATTAAAAAAAGAAAGGTTGTTTTAAAATACATGGTAAGATTGGAGTAGAATAGCAAAATAAATAAATAATTATAGTTCCGTTTGATAACCATTTAGTTTTTGAAATTAATGGTTGCTTCCTCTCAATTTCATTACAATGGTTTTTTTTTTTTTTTATGTTTGTTAATGACATATTTGAATTTATAATCAAATTCTAAAAAGGAAGGATATAAATAACAAAACAAAAGAAACTATTGGATAAAAGTAGTGTTTATAGGCTTAATTTTCAAAAACCAAAACAAAAAAGGAGATGATTATCAAACGGGACCATATAATTATTGGTTGCATTCTGTAATTATAATTTCTTTTAATTCAAAAATTTACAAAAAGGTTTAAATTCATATAGGATGCGGTCTCACCAAGTTTAAGGGGAAAAAAACAAAACAAAAAACAAAGAACAAAACCCAAACTATGGGTTTGAGGGGCCAACCTGGCTCCCGGCCCAAATCAAATATGGACTTGGTTTCTGAAGTCAAACCCATCAAAAGCCAAGCCCACACACTTTAAAATGTTGTTTGATGATTAATTTGGTTTTATGTTTTAGGTTTTTAGTTTCATTTAAAAAAAAAAAAAAAAAAAAAGTCTATTTGGTAACCTAACCAATTTTTTGTTTTTTAAAATTTAGAAAACGTTGGATTGCTTCTATTTTTCCTATTTTAAAGCCAATGTCATTTCATTGCATTATATATATATATATAGATGTATGTATGTGTAAATCTTCCTCACTAAAAATTTGCAAATTATATTGTAATTTTATTCAAATAAACAATATTTCTAATTTATTATATCATAATATTATTGTCAAGTTTACACCAATATCCTACATTTTTTATTACATCATCCAGTTTTGTATTTCTTCATGATTTTAGAGTTGATAGATGTCAATCAAAGAATAGAGAAACAACTTTTTTATTTTTTGAATTCAACAAAAAGTTATTCAGTTATCTATACATCGTTTCATATATTTTTAATTTGAGAGAAAATTAAATTTTAATCGTCAGACGATGTGTAACAACTTTTATCAATTTTTACTCCTTAATTTTCATCAAATTGAACTACACATTTCGATAAATGTTACAATCTTTGCCTTTTAAAAGGCTTAAGTTCGAAAGATCTTTTTAAACAATATCATGATATGCATTTATTGAATTATAACATACGTATGGCAGGAAATTGATGAGGATTTTAGAGAAAAACAACACTAAAGCATAATTTTTGTTAAAATGTGTGAATTTTGCGAGATTTGTTCCATGATTAATCTTATACGTTAACCAAGCTTAATTTTATGTCAAGCTTGATTTTTTTTTTTTTTTAAAAAAAAGTGTTTCTTGTGAAAATTTATCCTTTTTGTAGCAATTAGTAGCTAAATTCAGTAGAACTTGAACGAATGATAAAAATTAAAACATTTATTTAGTCTAGGGTTTAATGTGATAAAGTAAAAGTTTAAGGTAAAAATTGAAACATCATACTAAATTTGAGAGAGTAAATTGGTTTGAAATGTATTTTTACTTTCAAATATGATCTTTATAATGGCAATTTTGGTTCTTTATTATAAAAATGGTCATAGTTCTGTAGTTTGGTAAAATAGTACAATAATAGATCCTTCTTGGCATTTAACTAGCATGGTTGATTTAATCTAATTATATTAGTTCTCGTGTTTGAACCTCTTGATATATACTCTTTCAGCATTATATTTTGTTAACGTGGTTCACTTTCATTAGAAATAGTTAAAGAATATTACACAATTGAGTTCACTAAAAGATACTATTTTGAACTTTCCAACACAAATTTTAGATTTAAATCGCTTTTTTTTTACTCAATATTTGAAATATTCTGTATTGATTCATAAAACATTGTTTTGATCTAAATTTTGTTCATAATGCATGTGTTTAACTTAAATCTTAAAAACAGTCCAATCCAAAATTTGATACATATACATACATCTTAAAATGAAAATTTATCATAAGAAAACTTTTTTTCAGCAAGATTCAAAATAAATAACAAAGCATTTCAAACCATAAATAAATATATATATATATATATATATATAAAACATATATCTATTGAAAAAAAAAAAAAAATACCCACTGCCTCATAGAAAGAGCAAAGCAACTGCACTTAAACAAATACAGTGGTCAATGAGATCAAATCAACTGCCCAGGAAAAAAAAAAAAAAAAGGAAATTTTTAATTATCCACTGCCTCATAGAAAGAGTAAAACTTATTATTATTATTATTGCAGAAGACTCTTTTGCCCTCCACTCTTTCTTCTATCAGACTTTCTTTTATAATCCCTTTTTTGACAAAATTTGTTTTTGAAATTTTGAACACCTAATTATTTTTTTGGGCAGTTGGAATTATTTGGATCGGTAAAAGATTTGATTTTATTTCTTTTTTTCCTTCTGTGGTTAAAGCAAAAAGTTCCAGTATTTTTGGACGTTATTTTATCCACTGTGAATTGGGTGAAATTGGAGGGCAAAACGGTCTGAGAGAGATAAATAAGAGAAATTTCTAATTTCTAATAATATAATAACAAAAAAAAAAACGTATCCCATATTCCCATCCGAAGGTGTCTGTTTTGTAGCAGCTGAGTTTTACTGAGTCCGCAGATAAAGTAAACAAATTAATAATCTGAAGTTATTATGAATATTGATTTCTTTGCAGAAAATCTTGCCAAAAAAGGAAAAAGAAGAAAACATCTCTAAGGAAATTATAGCCCCTACCAAAAAAGCAAAACTGAGCATTTGATCCTCAAAAGCTGAGGAAAAGATTTTTTTTTTATTTTTTTTTTGATCAGGAAGCCGGATCAAAAAATGTGAAAATTGGCCTTGTCTTTTCAGATTTTCTGTTGGTCGGATGACCGTACGATTTTGTACTTCTCAATTATGATTGTATTTTATTGGGTAGTTATTTTTGTTTTTTTGTTTTTTGAGCCAAACTGTTGTTTTTTTTTTTTTTAAATAGAAAAAAATTTATTTGAACGCCGAGCCAAACTGTTGTTAGCCGGAAATTTTCTTGAAATTAAACCTATTTTAAAATTCAAAGACACATGATTTATCCACATCACCAAACACACGTTTTTTTTTTCTATCATTGTGTTTTAATTATTTAAAGCTATCCCTTTTCCTAAATAATTTTAACTACCAAAATCTTTTTCAAGGTTACATACTTAGGCAACTTTCAATTTATTCCTTAACTTTTTTCAAGTTTCAATTTTATTTTTAATTTATTAAAAATCATCATTTTAGGTCCCTCCAAAAACAATTGTTAACAAAAAAAAAAAAAAAAAAAAACTTATGGATTAAATTACAAGTTTGGCCTATAAACTTTCAAGTTTGTGTCTCTTTGATCCTCAATTAATATATATATATATATATCCAATAAGTCCCTAAATTAAAAATATATATACATTCAATAAAAATCCTTAAATTTTCAATTTTTTGTTTCTAATAGATTTCTGATTTTTTTTTTAAATTTTGTATCCCATAAGTCATTGACTTTTTTGATATTTAAAAAAAATCGTAGATCTATCCAATACAAAATTGAAAGTTTAGAGTCATATTAGACATCAGATTAAATTTTATATCTTTTTTTTTTTTAACTGATTAAATTTTATATCTAATACATTAGTGAAATTTTAAATTTTAGAATATTTCAAACAATATATTATACCCAACAAATCATGGGTTCTGCAGTCAAAGATTCTTCAAAAAAAAGTTGTGTTTTTTTTGTTCTCTCTTTGTACAAAAACTGAAACGGTTAAAGAGTTTAATCAGAAGGTTGTTGGCGGCCGGAAAAAGTATCAAAAGCTAATGATAATTCTCAAATACTCTATATTAATTCGATTGAATAAAACTTCATTTTGAATCTAAAATTAAAACAACCTAATTCTAAATCAGAATCATGTCCAGGATGAAATAAAAAACGCTTTTACAGGAAACAGAAAAAAGTGGTACAAACAAACGGTAACCACCTTAATGAACATCAAACTAAAGTTTCTTAAAAATGTCGACTTTGAAAACGCATCGAGTGTCGGTCTTGTGAACCAACTCGAAGAGGCAAGAATCTCCATCCACCAAAAAGTTTTGCCAAAAAAATCTGGTCCAACCAGCTGAGAATCTCGTACAATTGTCGTACTTCTTTATCCCCACCTTCCATTGGTTGTTCCCCACTACAAGTCTTGCAGTGTGCATTCTTGGTGAAAGATGATCGTTCACAAATTTTGAAGGAATATTCTGCCATGCAATGCAACAAACATTAATAATAATAATAATAATAATAATAATAATAATAATAATAATAATAATAATAATAATAAAGGTTTCAACTTTTTTTTTCTTCTTTTTCTTACCATGACAGAGTTTTTGTGACATTTGAGTTGAATCTTGACTCTGAAGAACGGATTCCTGCTGGAAGTTGCATTGTAGTTCTTTGGTGAGATGGGAGGAGAAAGAGAGGACTCTTCTAATGAGAATAAGAAATGGTCTTTTTTGACCATTTCGAAGAACACAATGTCTCCTTCTTTCAAGTGATTTTCTTCTGCAAAGCACTTCCATCCACTTGAAATATAGACATATTCATTTGCATTTTCATGGTTTTGGTACCATTTGTACACCAGTGCCCAACTTCTACCCTCAGAATTTTTAACATTTATGGTTCCAAAGTCATTCAAATACTTCTTTGCAAACTCTTTAGGAATACCCTACAAGGGAAAAGAATCAATATTTTTTCAGCCCAAATAATTAATGTAACGAGGATTAGAAAGAAATTTTTTTTTAAAAAAAAAAAAAAAAACATACCATGTTAAATCTTCCTTCCACGTGTGTTTTCCTCATCACGACTTTGAAACCTGTTTTTTCAGGTTCCAAGTTGCTGACTTTTTGATCTGGCGGGCTTCTTCTCCTTGAAATGCTCTCTGTTGAAAGAGAGTTTTCTTCTGCAAATCAGTGAAGAATATGTTTAGAAAAAAAAAAAATTAAAAAAAATTACAAAAAAATTTCAAAATTTCATACCTTCTTCTTCTGCAAGTTCTATTTTGGGAGGAAGTGAAGTTTCAGTTGTGGTCTTCTGTTCTGACCGTTGTTGTCCAGAAAACGTCTCGAAACCTTCATCTTGATTAAAATAGAGAGAATATTGAGTCTCGACTCCAGTTACGTTGAATATGGTGGTGTGGAAAGTTGAGTTTCCATCGAATCTGAAAACTAGGAAAGAGCCGAACACCAAACGGTAGTGTTGGGCAAAGCTATGCCAGCCTTTTTGCAGCCAAACGACGCCGTCGCTCGTGGTGGTCAAACCCACCTTCCATTTCATACCATCTGGAAGCTGGAGATGCACGGCACTCGGCAAAAACTTACCATAATCTCTAACGAATTTTTTTGGAATCATCTGAAAAGGTAGAAACAAAATTACATATGTGTGTTTATGGGAGTTTAAGATTTGAAAAATATGGTTTTTTTTTTTTTTTTTTTTAATATTTACCATTTTTTGTTCTTCCAAGCTTTTCTCCAAAATGACCTTGAAAAATGAAGGAAAAGCCATAGTATTCTTTCCCCCACCAAGCTGAAGTAAGAAAGAAGCTGGTGAAGTGGAAAAGTTAGTGTAATAGAACAGGAAATCGGCCTCAGTTTCAGTAGGAAGATCAGTAGAAGACTGCCATGGAACCCTATCATTCTCAGAAGAAATCTTCCACCAAAACCAGTGGCGGATGCCTATATTGAGTTTTGTTCCATTTTAGTCCTTGTACTTTTAAATGTCCGATTTTAGTCACTACTTTTAATAAAGCTTAAAATTGATCACTCTCATAAGCTTAAAGTTTTTCTAGCCTTGTATGTTTCTTACATACGCATCAATAAAGTATTCTCTTTCTAAAAAAAAAAAGAGAAAAAAAAAGCTTAAAACCTAAAGTACAATAACCAAAGGGATATTTTAATCAAATAATTTAACATATTGATATATGGTGATATCATATCGTAGATTTTCATTTTTCTATCTAATAGGTCTTTGAATTTTAATTTTTGTTTAATTTTGTACGTAATAGATCTTTGAACTAAAAAAAAAATCTATTAGGTTAGAGATTTATTAGACATTAAATTGAAAATTCAAAAGCCTACTAGATACAAAATTGAAAACTTAAAGACCAACTACATATTTTTTTAATTCACAAATCTATTATTAAAATTCAAAAATATTTTATTGTCCCATCTCTATATGTCTTAAAATTGAAAACTAAAATTATAGTAGCATATGTTTTTTGTTATTCTATATTTATAGATACAAACAACAAATTTAAAACGAGGAAAAAAAAAAAAGCAGAAAAAAGAAAAGAAAGAAACCATCACTTCTACAAAAACCAAGAAACCAGTTCCCCCCGGGCATTACGTACCTCCGGCACTGACCACAACCAGTTCCTCTACCGCTCAGCTCCTCCTCTGATGGTTTATCTCGAGGAAAGAAATCTGAAGAAATGGAGAAAAAACTGGTTAGAGAATTGTGGAAAACCAATATGAAACATCCACAGGAAATCGGCCGGAGGGAGCTTGATAGGAGGTGGGAGTGCGGCGGAGATGGAGGCGGAGGGCTGGGAGCTGAAACTGGATATAGCTGATGTGGGAGAATGGAAAGTTTGGTTTTGATACAACTTTCAGCTTATTACCTAAGCTTTTAAGCTCTAAAAGGAGAAACGAAGGGTATAGAAGAAGATAAAAATGAGAGGTTGGAGAGGAATAAAAAGAACAACAAAAAGGAGAAACCCATTTAAGGAATGAGGACAAACAAAAAACCCATTTCTTCAGAACAGAAAAAAGAATCCTTCTTCTGACGTAATCAAAGATTCTCTGATAACCCTAATTTCAAGCTTTTGTGTTTGTTCTTGCTTTAAAAAAAAAAAAAAAAAAAAAAAAGAAGAGAGAGAGAGCTGAATTATGGATAATCAAACCCTAAAATGATGCATGTGGAGGTGGGTCAAAATGTTTAATAAAGACCCCAAATTTTTACTTCTAAAAGTTGATACAGCATATGAATGAAATGTCAAGTAGATTGGATAATGTTAATGTGATTAGCCAAATGAGGGAGCTCATCCACAGCTTCTGTGTAGGCTTTGTTTTCAGCTTTCTGGATAGACAGAGACAGAGAATAAAGAACAATTTTTTTTTTGCATAGTTTGACAAAAACTTTTTTTTTTTTTTTTAGCCTTCTGTGTAGGCTTTGTTTTCAGCCTTATGTGTAAGATCATTTTTTTTCCTTTTTTTTTTTTTTTTTTTGCATAGTTTGAGAAAAACTTTTTTTTTTTTTCAAAAATTGAACTAATTAAAAGGGAGCCACATATTCTGAAGAGAACTTCAATTCTCCAAATACAACCACAAAAAGATTTTTTTTTTTTTTAAATTAAAAAAAGGTCTTCAATGATTAAAATTAAAGGCCTTGTTCTCCAGTCAAAGATTCCTCCAAGAAAGTCATCTTTTTCTTTCCCTTTTTTAGTTCAAAAACCGAAATGGTGAAGATTTGAATCAGAAACCGTTAACTTCTGAAATTGTTGTGAAATTCATGGCTTCAAAAGCTCAATTAGGGTTTACCAACAAAGAAAATGAAGACTGGAAAAAAAAAAAAAAATTCTCAACTGAACAGCGAATATTAATTCTAGAGTCATCCAATGGACATAAAGTTTATTGAAATTTTTTATAATTATTTTACTCTCTGAAAACCCTAATTATATAGGCACAGAAATAGTACAAAAGAGCACACCCTAGGCCTCTGGAAAAAAAAAAAAAAATTCTTATCACTTCATATCATTGGTCCATGTAATTTTATTGTTCATTTTTCTAAAACAAAATTTGTCTTTATTAATCTTCCTTATATAAATTTTAGAAATATATTAAAATTGTGTCTTTTCTTGGGGTGAAATTATTATTATTATTTAACCAATTTCCAATCAATTTTAAGTTTGAGTGAAAATACATACACTAAAATTGACTAAAATGAAACAAATTGAATATACAAGGATCAAGATCAAAATGGCATTGTAACCTTTGAAATGGGCAATAACAGAAACTAAAATCAGTCCGAAATTGAGATAGAGGGTTTCTGAAAAACAATTTTAACTTTAAAAACACAATCTGACTCAGTCTTGTTGACCAACTCGAACAAACAAGAATCTCCAGCTTTCAAAGAATTCTGCGAATAAAATCTGGGCAACCCAGCTGAAAATCTCGTACAAGCCTCGTAATGTTTCATCTTCACTGTCCATTGCTTCTTCCCCACTACAAGCTTTGCACTGTGCATTCTTGCTGAAAGATGATCACTGGCAAATGCCACAGGAATGTTCTGCCATGAAAAACAAACACAATATAAACTCAAAAGCTTAAATCTTTGTTCATATTATCCATGTGGGTGAAGAAAAAATGAATTTTTTTTTTCCATACCAGAATATTTGAGCTCTTGCTTTTGTTGGGAATTTTGACTTGAAATGAAGGATTTCTGGTGTTTGCAGTTGCCACATTGTTCTTTGGTAAAATGGGAGGAGAGGGAGAGGGAGAGGGAGAGCGCTGTTCTACTGTGAATGAAAAATGGTCTTTTTTAATCATTTTAAAGAACAAAATATCTCCTTCTTTCAAGTGATTTTCTTTGGCAAAGCACTTCCACCCACTTGAAATGTAAGCATAGTCTATCTGATAGCTAAAGTTCCATTTGTATACCATTGTCCAACTTTTACCCTCAGAATTTTCAATCTTTATGGTTCCAGACTGCTCATTCAAATATTTTTTAGCAAAACCTTTGGGAATAGTCTACAAGGAAAAAAAAAAAACAAAAGACTTTAATATTTTCAGTCCAACAAGAAAGTGCTTTTATAGGTAATTTGTTGAGATTAAAAAAAACGACATACCATATTAAATCTTCGTTCGACGAATGATTTCCTCATCACAACTTGAAAACCTGTTTTTTCAGATTCCAAGTTGCTGAGATCTTCTTTGGAAGATGGCCGACTTCTTCTCCTCGAAACCCTCACGTTAGGAAGAGGGTTTTCTTCTGCAAATCAACGAACATTATATTAGAAAAACATGTTTCATGAAGAGAAATTTTAATTTCAAAAATTCAAAACTCTTTTTTTTTACCTTCCTCGTGTTCTATTTTCGGTTCACATCGATCCGGGAATGAAGAACTCTCCTTTTTTAAATCGTCTGCATATTCAATTTCTAATCCAGTGTCGTCACATAAAATAGTGTGGAAAGTGGATTGTCCATCGAATCTACAGACCAGAAAAGAACCAAACTTCAAACCATAACGCTCTGAAAATCGGTGCCAGCCATTTTCCAGCCAAACGGTGCCGTCTGCGGCGGTTGTCAGTCCGATTTGCCATTCCAAGCCGTTGGGAAGCTTGAGATAAATGGAACTCGACAGAAACTTCCCATATAAATTAACGAACTTCTCGGGAATCATCTGGAAACAAGCAAAGAGCTTCTAAGTTTCAAATTGTTTTTTTTCTGAGAAAAAATGGAAACTTTAAAATGGGTACTCAGTAAAATAACTTAGAACAAGTAAAACAATATTCAAAGAGAGAGAAGTGAATGGAATAGGATTTTTTTTTTTTTTTTTTTTTTTTTTTTTTTTTTTTTTTTTTTTTTTTTTGTTCTTACCAACTTTTTGTCTTCGAGATTTCTCTGCACAATAATCTGGAAGAAATGGGGAAAAGGAGAAGCCATTTTTGTGAGGTGGAGAAAAAGGGAAAAAGAAAGAGGAAGTTTTTGATGAATGGAGAAGAAGGTTGCTGTGAGCAAAATGTGAGGGAAGCTTGAAGGGAAAAGTGTGGGTATAGAGAAGAAAATATTTTGGTACAATTTTCAAAAGAAAGAAAGAAAATTTGGTACAACTACAAAGGTACAATTTTCATCCAGTCACATGAGGGAAAATTTCCAGTACTAGTCTAAGTTGTCTTTATCCATGGATTTTCTAATGATTTTTAATAGAATCATGGGGAAAATACAAATTTATAATCATTCAACTTGGAAAATTGAGGCCCCGTTTAATAACCGTTTGATTTTTTGTTTTTAATTTTTGAAAATTAGGCTTGTTTTCTTTAAATTTCTTCACCATGGTTTTCATTTTTATTAAAGACACACTTGAATTCCTAACCAAATTCTAAAAACAAAAAAAAGTTTTTGAAAACTATACTTTTTTTAGTTTTCAAAAATTGGCTTGGTTTTTTAAAACATGGGAAGAAAGTAGGTGAAAAGTCCAGAAAACTTAGAGTTGAAAGTGATGTTTATAAGCTTAAAAACCAAAAACAAAAAACAAAAAACCAAATGGTTATCAAACGGAGCCTGAATTAATCAATTTCCATCTCAAAGTTTCAATTTCATGGAGTTAAATCTTAGACTAACACAAGTGTTACAAATTTTACCTCATATTCAATTTCTGTTAATTCATCCACTAATTGTAATGAAAATCAAGCTTGGCATAAAATTAAGTGTGAAGAATATCTCTACAAAACCTCACAAAGTTAAACAAAAAGCAGTTTAGTTTCTTTTTTTTTTTCTAATGTGTCATCAATTTCTTGTCAAAGTTTTATAATTCATTAAATTCAAGTAAAAACATTTTTTTTAATGATTTTCCAATGGAATAAAGCTTTATCATGAGATAAAAATTATAACAATTATTCAAATGTAATGTAAATATTACAAAATTTATCTGAACTTAAGATGCAGTTTAATTAAATTGAAAATCTAGAGTAAAAATTGGTACACACAAGATCTAGGGTAAAATTTGATATTCTCTCTAAAGTTATTACTTCTCAAAAAAAAATTATGTTATTAATTAAATATTAGAATATAATTAATAAATAATGTAGTCAATTAATTTTCTCTAAATAATTTTAACTTTGAAAAAGTATGTTTTATATGTTACTTGATGTTTGGAAAACATTTGCCACTAGAAATATCCGAACTTGACCTCAACCTCCAAAATAAAAAATGGAGATTAAAAATTGGAAAACTAGCGTGGGTCCATATCTACATTCTACACCATTGTATCAAAGCGAGCATAGTTTAGCGGTAATTGACACGTACCCATGAAGTCAGAGGTTCGAATCTAAAAAAAAGAGAATATTATATTTAATTATAAATAGCTTCTAAAACTAATTGTGAGGAGAAAGAGAACAAATTAATTGAAACAAGAGAAAAAGAAATGTGTGTTTTTTCTCAACTGTCACAGTACAAGAAGAAAACAGAAGGCTGCCTGCACAAACTTTTCCTTGTAAAATTCTGATACACTTTCAAATACACAAATTGAAGGCTTGCAGTGTGCATTAAATTAATGCTCTTTGGCAAAGCCCAAAGGAATTAATCTTCTGCCATACAACTCCATTTCATGTAATTTCTAACCGAAAGTGCTTTTGATGCAATGGGAAGTAGAGACCCCTTTTTCTGCTTTTAAAATAAATAAATAACCCAAAAAGACATGTCCTTTTTGCTTGCTATATATTGTCATTTTCAGCTATCACAAGTTAACCAATATTTTGGTACAAAGTACAATAAGTGGTTGAGAAGTACCTGAGTGAGTTAATGAAGAGAAATAATTTTATAGAAGTCACATGGCAAGTTTAATAAATTAGGAGAAAATGACATAAGGGATTAGAAAAAAGAGAAGAAATGGAATTTGATAAAATGATGGTAAGTATTATATTATTTAATTTGGTGTTTAAGTAGTGTAGTGTATACTCACATAGTAATAATTAAATTAAGATTAAATATACAAGTTCAGTGCCTGAATTTTGAGGTTTGTGTCTATTTGATCCCTAAATTATTAAAGTTGTCTAATAGGTCTTTAAACATCTTAAAAATTAACTCATCTATTATATATAAATTTGAATTTCATGTTATGAATTTTTTAAAGTTTAAATTTGTAATTTTGAAAGTTCAATGACCAAATATATACAAAACCTCAAAGTTTAGGGACTAAATTTGTAATTTTACCTTAAATAAATATTTTATGAATATTTGAGAATTTACCAATGTTTTACATTCAAGGAGAATGTTTGCACTTTATTTAATGTTGTTTTAGAGAGAACATGGTATTAGAATGATTTCAAACGACTAGATCTTAGTACCCATGCGATTTTTCATATGCTACATGAATATGTTTTCATAATATAAGCTAATCTCTTATACCATTTTTTTTGTTGATGAAATATTAGATGTTGTGCAAATGGTCCTCCACTTTAAAAAAATAAAAATAATATGGACTTAATTAACCTACTCATTTTTACTATTGATGTTTAATTTTCCTAATACCAATTTATTTTTCTATAATTTTTCAATACTTGTTACTTTATAATGTAAAACATGCGCTAACTTTTACTATTTTTATTTTTTATAATTCATCAAAAAGAAATTATACAGTTTTCTTTCAATGAACTAATGAAAAAATAAATTTGAAAAAAAAAAAAAGCAAGCAAAAATGATAGTTGATTATGATGTCTTCCAAAGTATTTGTGTATTTGATCCATGAGTACTATAAGGCCATTATCAGAACCTAATATGAGTGTATATACATCATCAGAGGAGAACTCTCCATTGAATGAGTATGTTTGATTGGATTTTAAACCAAATTATATATTTTACAACGACTAAAATATTATTTAATTTATCTCTCTCTATCTCTTTATATGTTTTTTTTTTTCAAACATTCGCCTGTTTTTAATCAATTCTGATCACGTTTTCAAAAATTTTGTTTAAATTTATGCTTAGTTACAGATTCAATAATATCAAGTATAAACCTATTCCATCACGTGAATAAACCAAACTGATTGATAATAGTATTAACTACATTCTGCCATCAATCTGATTACATTATTGTGTATTCGAACTTCTTAGATTTAATCTCATGCCTCTATCTCATTCTAATTGATGTTAAATCAATGAACGAAAAATAACAGGTCTACTTATACCTCTAAACTTTAGACCTTACCTACTACCTCCATTCAAGAAAATATTAATTAGATATTTGATTCTCCATCTCCCTTCTCAATTGTACCTCCTCTTTAATGAATGGTTGAAAATATTTCATTTGCATCTCTTTATCGGTAGCTAAAATAGGACTGATCTCCAGCTGTTACATTTAAAAATCAAATGCATGTAGTAAGTAAGCATTGTTATTTATGAACTTAAAACCTAAATCAAACACATTGTTATTTGGTACCTTTGGCGACTCAAAAACTTTGCATTCGAAATCTTTCCATTTAGGTTGGGTATCGGCAATCCAATTGAGTATTCTAGGAACGCGTTGAGTCATCTTTCTTGTAAAAAAATTTCTTGTGGAGTTCAATGATGGGATGACCTCGCATGCCCACACAAGTATCGGAAATATGAACCCACCCACTGATAATATACCAGTTGTACCCTTGCTTAACAATGCGTCGTGCATGTACTCCACAATCAGGTCGAAGGCCAACCTCCCCCATGGATATGTATCGAATAATTTCTCATCGTCCACCATTATTATATAGTCCACGTTTACATTCACATAATCTTTTCTGAAGAGCAAAAAATTTTCTAAGAAGTACAAAAGGGATATCTTCAACATGTCATCATCAAGGGTACGGTGACTCATTCTGAACCCAACGTTTAGGTACTCTCTACGTATGGTTCTCTTTCCATCAAAAAGGAATTTCCATATATGTTGGCCCCCTTTTATCTTCTCTCGGTCTATCTCTGGTATTGGACCACAATTTAAACCCGTAATCAACGCAAACTCTCTAAGTCCGAATTTTAGTACTCTTTCCCCTATCAAGAAATTTAGTTCAGAGGGATTATTTGGTTTACATTGTCTTTGTATTAAATCAAGCATCAGCTGTGAAGCTTGGTTTGTTAGAGCAAAGTCTAAGAAGTGCCCAAAACAAGTTTTTTTAAATCTCGCTATAACCCTATCGGGCAATTTTTGTTTTATTTTATCTATCACATCCATGCTCATTTGCAAATTAATCTTAAGCGGTTGTGTTCTTTTTGACTTCGGCATCTTATCCTAACATATAAAAGAAAACAGAAAAACTATCAAGATGTGATGACCAGCTAAAATGTTACAGAAATTTCAAAGAATAGAAAACACGAGTATTAATTTAACTTAGTACCATTATTTTTACCTTGTTTTTCTTTATCCTTTTCACCTTTCTTTCAGAGTTATTCGCCTCCCCCATCCTCTTTTTGTCCTTTGTTTTTGATGTTGCATTGCCCTTTACCATGTCTACAGTATAACAGTGAACCATTCAAATTATGAAAACAATAGTGTTCATTGAATATAATATAACATATGAATGAACAATACAGTAGTTAGGTTGGCTCTAATGGTCAATAAGGGCCATAGAAAAAATAAAGGGTTCAGAGGGAATGAGTTCAATCCATGGTGGCCACCTACCTACTAGGTAGGATATTGTTGGAAAGGAACTTTTTGGAGATTGGAGGGTAAACTTGAAAGATGGATTTTTGAGAAAGAGGTTATGAGAAAGAGGCTACTTGTGTTATTACTCAATTCTAGCTTTTTTGGCTTGATACAAAAACTTTGAGACACCACTCCTATTTATACTAGTTTCCACCTCCTCAAGTTGTGGTTAGGATTTTGCCAACACACAACTATAATCTTGTGGCTACAAATTATTCTCTAGAATACACAATTTTCTATAATATTCTAGAGAATTCTACTCATATACTCCAAAAATCTTCCTAGTTGATATCTCTAGAATTTCCATCTACTTAAGACATTTCTAGAATTTGGGCTTTTATTTGGGTTAGGCCCAAATCCTAAATATCCAAAATCAAGTTTATTTTTCAACACCCCCTCTTAAACTTGATTTTGTTACTCCCAACAGATCTCTTAATCTTATGAAGTCGTCCTTTTTAAGTGGCTTGGTGAAGATATCGGCAACTTGATCGTGAGTCTTCACATAATCCAAATGTACATCCTTTCTTGTGATGCACTCTCTGATATAGTGGTAACGTGTATCAATGTGCTTACTCCGATCATGGAACACTGGGTTCTTTGCCAACGCAATTGCTGACTTGTTGTCCACGAAAATCTTGGTTGGCTCCTCTTGTGATAAGCCCAACTCCTCTAGTAGATTCCTTAGCCAAATTGCATGGCAAACACATGAGGTAGCAGCTACATATTCTGCTTCACACGTGGAAAGAGTAACGATTGGTTGCTTCTTTGATGTCCATGTGAAGGCAGTGTTTCCCATATAGAACACAAAACCAGTCGTGCTCTTGCGATCATCAATATCTCCACTCCAATCGCTATCACTGTATCCCACGAGTGTGTAATCATCAGAAACAGAATAATACAAACCATAGTTTATCGTACCTTTGATGTATCGAAGAATTCTCTTTGCTGCCTTCAAATGTGTGGTTGTTGGTTTCTCCATGAAACGACTGACGACTCCAACTGCATAGAGAATATCAGGCCTTGTACACGTTAAATATCGTAGACTTCCAACCAAGCTCTTAAAAAGTGTTGGATCCACTCTTTCTCCTTCTTCATAATTTGATAGTTTGATCCCACATTCCATGGGTGTGTTGACCGGATTAGACCGTTCCATTTTGAATTTATTGATCACCTCCTTTGCATATCCTTCTTGAGTGATAAAGATCCCTTTATCTTTTTGCTTTACCTCGATGCCAAGATAGTAAGACATGAGCCCGATGTCGGTCATCTCAAACTCATTCGTCATCTCTTCCTTAAACTTGTTGAACATACTCGGATTATTACCTGTAAAGATCAAGTCATCCACATACAAGCACACAATCAATACATCATTATTTTGAGCTTTGATGTAAAGTGCGTGCTCATACGGACACTTGATAAAGTTTCTCTCGTGTAGGTACTTGTCTATTCGGGCATTCCAAGCTCTTGGAGCTTGCTTCAAACCATAGAGTGCCTTTTTCAACTTCAGAACTTTATCTTCTTCTCCTTCAACTTCATAGCCTTGAGGTTGTTCAATATAAACTTCTTCTTCAAGAACTCCATTGAGCAAGGCAGATTTCACATCCATTTGATGAATTCTCCATTTGTTTTGAGCTGCTAAAGAAATTATTAATCTAACTGTTTCTAGTCGAGCAACAGGCGCAAATACCTCATCATAGTCGATGCCAGCTCTTTGACTATAACCTTTCGCCACTAATCTTGCCTTGTATCTTTCAACTTCTCCTCTGGCATTCCTTTTGGTTTTGTAAACCCACTTCACACCGATCGCCTTGTGCCCTTTAGGAAGTGAGACTAGCTCCCACGTGTCATTCTTCTTGATCGCCTTGATCTCCTCATCCATAGCGCTTTTCCAATTTTTGTTTTTCATTGCTTCTTGGAAGTTCATGGGCTCACAGTCGACAAAAAGACAAAAGAGAGTAAGATTATCATGATTTTCAGTTACCTCATAAAGTTCTTGTAATCTTCTGAAACGTGGAATTCTTTCACTTGAGTTCTCATCTTCTTGAGAACTTGTAGTCGTTGGTGAAGCTGTTGGAGTAGAAGGCTCCTCTCTTGTTTGCTCCATGTCATTTTCTTCGAAGTATGGAATGAAGTTGTAGTCTTCACCACGTTGTCCCCAATCCCATGCTCCTTCTTCATCGAATATTACATCTCGACTGATTATTGTTTTTCCCGTATCAGGATTGTAGAGCTTATAGCCTTTAGTGTTGGAGTCATAGCCGATGAATATGTACTTCTCACTTTTATCATCTAGCTTACTTCTCTTTTCATCTGGAATGTGCACATGAGCAATACTTCCAAAGACTCTGAGATGAGAAATCCCAGGCTTCCTTCCGCTCCAGGCTTCTTATGGTGTTTTTCCATGTACGCTTCTTGTTGGAGATCGGTTGGATAGGTAGACTGCACATGCCACCGCTTCTGCCCAGAACTCCTTTGGTAGCTTCTTGCTTTTGAGCATACTTCTTGCCATGTTTAGAATTGTTCTGTTCTTTCTTTCTGCCACTCCATTTTGTTGGGGAGATCTTGGCACTGTTAAGGGTCGTCGAATTCCATGGTCTTCACAATATTTTTGGAATTCATTTGATGTGAATTCTCCTCCACGATCAGATCTTATGGCCTTGATGACTAAGCCACTTTCTTTCTCAACAAGGGCTTTGAACTTTTTGAAATTCTCGAACACCTCTGACTTATGCTTCAAGAAATACACCCATGTTTTTCTTGAAAAATCATCAATAAAGAGAAGGAAATAGTTACTCTTACCGAGTGAGCTTGGCTTGATTGGACCGCACACATCCGTATGAATAAGTTCCAAAGGCCTTTGAGCTCTTGAGTTGGACTCTTTCGGGAAGCTTTTCTTGAATTGCTTTCCAAGTAGGCATCCTTCGCACACTTGATCGGGGTGGCTGATGGAAGGTAATCCTCTCACCATGTTCTTCTTGGCGAGTGATTCTAATCCTCCAAAATTGAGATGCCAAAGCCAAGATGCGTCTTTATAACACATCTTCAAGCATTTTGCTACGTCGTTTTGAATGTTGAGTATAAACATTCTATTTTTTGTCATTGGCACCTTAGCAATCAAACTATTTGCATTGTCTCTTATAGAAAGGTTATTATCTTTTAATTGAATGTCATAACCTTTCTCTAAGAGTTGGCCCAAACTCAAGATATTACTCTTCATACTTGGCACATAATAAACATTTGAAATAAATTGATGCTCACCATTCTTCAATCGGATAAGAATGTTACCTCTTCCCTTTACTTCCACCTTGGATTCATCTCCAAAGGCTATGTTGCCGCTCACTGATTCATCAAGTTCCACGAACATGCTCCTTTTTCCACACATATGGTTGTTTGCTCCAGTGTCTAGATACCATTTATTATCTTTGTTCCATTCATTTTCCTTGCAAGCCATCAATAAGGTGTCACATTCTTGACTCTTTTCAATGAAGTTTGCCTTCTCTTCAACTTTTTTGTTGCTAGGAGCTCTACATTCAGAGGCATAATGACCAAACTTCTGGCAATTGTAGCATTTAATATTTGATTTATCATACCTTGATCTTGAGTTGCCTAACCCACGACCTCTTGTTGAGTTTTCTCTTCTTTGGAAATTTTTGTTGTCTTCATAGGGCCTCCAACCTCGTCCTCGTCCTTGTCCTTGTCCATGACCTCTTCCTCTTCCTCGATGTCCACTATGACCTCGTTGGCCTCTATCACTCTGACTAACTCCTCCAGTAGGTGAGTCAACTTGCAGCTTGAGTAATTGGTCCACGATTCCTTCCTTCTTCTTTTTCTTTTCTTCGTATGCTTGTAACGATCCCAAGAGTTGCTCAATGGTCATAGCATTCAAGTCTTTTGTTTCTTCGATTATGGCAACAATATGTTCAAACTTTGGATCTAAAGATCTTAATATTTTCTCCATGATTTTTACATCATCAAGCTTTTCACCATTCCTCTTAAGTTGATTCGTGACCGTTAAAACTCTAGAAAAATAGTCGGAGATGGCTTCCCCTTCTTTCATATTCAAAGTTTCAAACTCGGCTCTTAAAGTTTGAAGACGTACCTTCTTGACGGGATCCGCTCCCTTGTATGATGTTTGAAGCTTCTCCCATGCTTCTTTCGCTGTCTTTGCTTCTGAAATCTTCTCAAAAGCATCGTCATCTAATCCTTGATAGATTAGATAGAGAGCTTTCTTGTCTCTCTTTCTTGAGTCTCTCAAACCATCCCTTTGTGCTTGAGAAAGACTATCATTCTCTGACTCGGTGTATCCTTTCTCTACTATCTCCCACACGTCTTGCGAACCAAGGAGAGCCTTCATCTTGATGCTCCAATTATCATAGTTGCTCTTGTTGAGCATTGGAACTTGGAATGGCACCATGTCGTTGCTAGTCATCTTCTTAGCAAGGATCTTCAAGCTCTGATACCACTTTGTTGGAAAGGAACTTTTTGGAGATTGGAAGGTAAACTTGAAAGATGGATTTTTGAGAAAGAGGTTATGAGAAAGAGGCTACTTGTGTTATTACTCAATTCTAGCTTTTTTGGCTTGATACAAAAACTTTGAGACACCACTCCTATTTATACTAGTTTCCACCTCCTCAAGTTGTGGTTAGGATTTTGCCAACACACAACTATAATCTTGTGGCTACAAATTATTCTCTAGAATACACAATTTTCTATAATATTCTAGAGAATTCTACTCATATACTCCAAAAATCTTCCTAGTGGATATCTCTAGAATTTCCATCTACTTAAGACATGTCTAGAATTTGGGCTTTTATTTGGGCTAGGCCCAAATCCTAAATATCCAAAATCAAGTTTATTTTTCAACAGATATTAAGTTTCTTTGTAGGGTCAAACACCTACCTGATATTTAGTTTCTTTGACAACCAAATGTAATAAGGTCAGACGATTGTCCGTAAGATAAGTCGAGTGCCAAGGGTATAGTTCTTGATTTCTTAGGATGCCTAAGTATGGATCAGTATTTTTTTTTCTCTCAATTGCATGAATTTTGAGTCATTTAAAATTATATGTTTTGTCAAACGATGCACATAAAGTAATTGTCCTTCACCACGAGGTAAAAGATTCGAATCTGATTGCAGCACTTTCATTTCAAATTATGCGGTTTTTTATTTTTTCTAGATGTTATTCCGTGAGATATCCTTTCTTGATTTACAATATTTTTTTTTTAAAAAAAAAAATAATTTATTTAAATAGGCATTGACATATTCTTGAAGATTTGATTTCCATGATTCCTTCCTTTTAGGGGCTGTTTTTTAAATTTTAAACGAAGGCTATTTTAGTCTTTTTAGGTACAGCAGATATACTCAAAATTTAGCTTTTGGTCATTTATTAAGTTTGAACTTTTATTTATTTATTTTTAAAAAAACCCTAACTTATTATGGTCATCTTAACCCTAATTTTTTCATGTTTATGTTTGTTACTTTGGCTAGAACATAAGTGATTTCGGTGATTCCCAAGGAAAAAATCACTTTTAACCAATCTCCAAAATTTTAATCAAACACTACCAATTCATATATGAAACTATTTTTAATCATTTATAAACACAAAAAATAAAGGCATAAAACTTGTAAAAAAAAAAAATAATCACTTAAACCTAAACATTTCAAACACAATCACAAGTTGAGCATCAAAGCACTTTTTTAAGAAGCCAACCCAAAACTTAAAAATAATCTTTCGCAATTCAACATGGCAACATCGATCTCTAGGTATTCAAAATTCTCATACCTTCTTCAGGTTCCATTATAGGCAAAAATAACTCTTCCTTACGAAATTGCAAAGAGGTAAATGAAGCCTTCTCCTCTTCTTTTGGTTGTGAAAAACCACCATTGGACTCTTCAAAATCCTCAATTTTGCGAAAATATTTGATCTCGGATCCGTTCGTGTGGAATATCATCGTGTGAAAACTAGAATTTCCATCGAATCTGAAAACCAAGAACGAACCAAACTCCAAACCGTAATGCTCTGCAAACTGATCCCATCCATTTTGCAGCCAAACGCCGCCGTTTTCAGCCCTCGTCAACCCGACTTTCCATTCCTTGCCATCGGGAAGCTTCAGACTTATAGAATTTGACAGAAACTTCCCATATTCTCCAACGAAACTCTCCGGAATCATCTAGAAACAACGTTTCAAACTCAAAAATTGATAGTAAAAAAAAGAAATATATATGAGGAATTTGAGTTGTTACCAGCTTTTTGTGTTGAAGATTTATCTGCAAAATGATGGTGAAAAAGTGAGGAGGATGTAAAACTATATTAGAAGAAAGAGGAGAAGCCATTTTCGTAACTGGATGGAAGTACGAATAATCAGACCTTTTGTTTTCTCAAATATATATATATTTTTTTCTTTTTCTTTTCCTAGAAAATAAAAAACCGAAAAACCATTAGCCACGGGACTTTTTTTATTAATATTATAATTTTTTAAACTTATTAGAATAATAAGATTATATAGAAACTTATTATTTCAATATTGTTGTTTTTTTTCCAGCTGGATAGGTCGACCTATCCACGTGTCAACTTTCGGTTCATTTGTTTAAAAAAAAAATTTTTTTTGGTAGGTCGTCTCTTGAAGAGACGACCTACAAACGGAATTTAAAAAAAAAAAAACGGCAAAGCAGGTCGTCTCTTCAAGAGACGACCTGCACACAAATTTGAAGTACAATTGGATTTAGCACAGTGGCAAGGGGGTGCAACTGGCAACAAAGAGGGCGTGGGTTCAAGTCCTGCCCAGCGTATAAGTTGTTTTTTCTCCTTTTTTTTCCCTTAGCCTCCCTCTTTTTTATCTTCATTTAATTTTTTTTCTTTTCCTTTCATTTTCTTTTCAAAAAAAAATGAAATAACCTACTTTTTTTTCCTCTTTTGTTTTTTTTTAAATCAAATAGAGTAATTCTCGCATTTTTCTTCTTTTATTTGTTTTTTAAAATAAATTAGTTACATTTTTTTTAATGTTTTAAGCACGTTAAATATTATATTGCAATTTATTATTTTTTTTAAGAAATTAAATTTTAATTAAGTGCTAATTATTATAATTTTTCACAATTTGATGTTACTTGATGTTATTTATTTGATTTGATTTTTTTTTTTCATTTTCTTTTTTAAGCATTGTAATTTCATTACCGTTACTCATACATTTATTTCTTGATTTTATTTTACTACTTTTCACATGACTTCAATTAAAGAAATTAGGAAAAAATTAAGGAAATTAGGAAAAAAGAGAGAAGAATTAAATTTCAACTGAAAAGAAAAAAAAATAAATGAAGATAAAAAAGAGAGAGGCACTTTTCACATGACTTCAATTAAAGAAATTAGGAAAAAATTAATCAAAAAAAATTAAGAAAATTAGGAAAAAAAGAGAGAAGAATTAAATTTCAATTGAAAAGAAAAAAAATAAATGAAGATAAAAAAGAGAGAGGCAAAGGAAAAAAAAAAAGAAATAAAAAACCTTATACGCTCAGCAGGATTTGAACCCACGCCCTCTTGATTGCCAACTGCGCCCCCATGCCATTGTGCTAAATTCAATAATATAACATTTGTGTGTGCAGGTCGTCTCTTGAAGAGACGACCTGCTTTGCCGTTTTTTTTTTTTAAATTCCGTTTGTAGGTCGTCTCTTCAAGAGACGACCTACCAAAAAAAATATTTTTTTTTAAACAAATGAACCGAAAGTTGACACGTGGATAGGTCGTCTCTTCAAGAGACGATCTATCCAGCTGGAAAAAAAACAACAATATTGAAATAATAAGTTTCTATATAATCTTATTACTCTAATAAGTTTAAAAAATTATAATATTAATAAAAAAAGTCCTTAGCCACGTCACTTCACATTAATAAATTCCAATTTTATACCAAAAAGAGAAAACAAATCTCATCAAAAAAAAAAAAATCCCTGAAGGGAAGGCGAAAAATCACCGATTGAAGGTCAAGGGCGAATTATTTTTTAATAATTTCTAGTAATTTTTAATAATTTCATGGGAAAAATCTTCCTTAGTTTAGTTATGTACATTGGTTTAAGTTTTTAATCGTCCATTTCCAGCGGTTTCATCATTAAAATTCAATAAATAAATGGTGATTTGTATTTTCTAATACAATTTTCTTTCAATCAAATAATGAAAATTTAAACTGGGTTTTCAAAAAAAAAAAATCAAATCATGAAAATTTAAATTTAAAAACAAAAATATTATATGAGAAATCATGATATATATTTGATTATAATATCTTCTAGAATCTTTGTTCATTTGACCATGGTTACAAGACCATTATTTGATCAATATCTATTCAATAACTTAATATGAGTCCATACAATATTAGGGTTTAGGGTTTAAAGAACTCTTGATGTGATAGTATACCAAATTATACACAATTTAATCTTTGAAATACTTATTGGTCTTAAATTTAATCCTTATAGTTTAAATTTTTTTTGATCAAATTCATGCTCAGTTACAAATTCAATAATAACATCAAGTATAAACATACTCTCATGGCTCTACCTCATTCTAATTAATACCTAATCTAAATAAAGTTCCATAGTCGGTAATCAATTACTAATTGTCAATCATTATCGGTAATCAATTGCTAATTGTCAATCATTGTGAAGAAAGAGAGCAATTAATTACAAACAAGAAAAAGAAACATATATTTTCCTCTGCATTGACAACCAATCCCAACTATTACAATTCAAGTCAACAACAATATTTTCAAACCTTCAGATCAGATTTGTCCACAAAAAGCAAACTGTCCCCTGAAGAAAACAAAAAGCCTGCACAAGCTTTACCCTGTAAATTTCCAATACAATTTCAAAGAGAAATGATGAACACACAGTCCAAAACAAAAGCCCAACCTTTGACATTACATTAAAAACATGGCTTTCTTTCTTTTGTGGTTGAAATATTCAGTCATGGTCTGAATCCGAGGTTGATGAAATATTTTTGAAAATGGATACTTTAAAAACACAGCCTTTTTTGTTGACCATTTCAAACAAGCAAGAGGTATCTTCCAAGTGATTCTCCTTGTAAAATGTTTTCCACCCAGCTGAGAATCTGACCTTTTGACCGTACCGTTTCAACTTCACTCTCCACTGTTTTTTCCCAACCTGAAGCTTTGCAGTCTGCATTTCTGGTGAAAAGTGCTCTTTGACAAAGCACATGGGAATATTCTGTGTCATAGAACAAAATAAAATCCTTCAATTTTCCATTTTCCATTTGTAAAGATAATGAAAATGATTTGAACTGGAAAAGATTTTAAAAAAAAAAACCCCCTTTACCAGAACTGAGTTTCTGTAGTCTTGGAGGTGAATATCTACTTCAAAGAAGGGGTTTCTGGTTGTTGAAATTTTCTTCTTTGGTGAAGGGGAATGAGAGGGAGAAGTGTCTTGTAATTTGGTGAATAAAAATTGTTTCTTTTTAATCAATTGAAAGAACTCAATATCCCCTTCTTTCAAGAGATTTTCCTCTGCAAATCGCTTCCACCCACTTGAAATGTAAGCAAAATTTCCTTGATTTCGACTCCATCTGTAAACAAGCGGCCAAGTTCTACCATTTGAAGTTTGCACACTGATCATTCCAAACTCCTCGGATAAATATTTTCCTGCAAATTCTTTAGGAATGATCTACAAGAAAAATGCTTCGTCATTTCAGCAAAATCAAACAAGGAAGTGTTTGTGAGGATCTGTAGAACAAGATCTTACCATGTCAAATCTACCTCCTACGTTTGATTGTCTCATGACAACTTTGAAGCCAGGTTTCTCTGATTCTGAGCTGAATTTTGGAGCTGTTTCGGCTTTCTTGTCTAGTGGCTGCATTCTCAATGAAATCCCATCTTCATTTTTTGGCATTTTGTTCTTAGAATTTGGCATGTCCCTAAAAACATCGTGTCCTTCTGCACAGATTGCATTACAGCAGGCAATTAATCCGTTTGGAATGGGGACCTTCGCCACACTCAAAATGCACTTAAAAGTGCTTTGAAAAGGGAAAATACCTTTCTAAATAAAAATGGGTTTTTCTATAATCACTTTTAGATAGTCTTTAGTACAGTTTTTGTGATCAGTGGAATCATTTTTGGATGTAATCCAATTATTAAAAGTATTTTAAAACTAATGTAAGAGTTAAAATAACTTCTGTTAAAGGCGTTTTAGAAAAGTGCTTAAACTCAAAGTACCTCAAGATAGCTAGATGTTTCTTCCCAAAGTGATTGTGGATCAAAATCACTATTCTACCACTCTTCAAAGTTTGAAGCAAACAACTACCAGTTTATAAACCCTTTTAACTAAACAGTTCAAACACACACTCACAAGTCGAGCATCAAAGCACTTTTCTATAAAGTGATCCCAACCCAAAACTTACCAACAAATATACTATCCAGTGCTATGAGAAGAATCCAAGTCAAAATTCTCATACCTTCTTCAGGTTCCAATTTGGGCAAAGATAAATCTTCATTTCTCATCTTCAATGACGGAAATGAAGCCTTCTCCTGTTTTGGTTGTCTTGAAAAAGGAAACCCATCCGAGCTTTCTTCAGAATCATCATCTTCCTCTTCAAAATCTCCTCCAGAATCCTCAGATTTGCAAAAATATTTTATCTCGGATCCATTCGTGAGGAATATCATCGTGTGAAAACTGGAATTTCCATCGAATCTGAAAACCAAAAACGAACCGAAGTCCAGACCGTAATGCTCTGCAAATTGAGCCCATCCATTTTGCAGCCAAACGGCGCCGTTTTCAGCCGTCGTCAATCCGACCTTCCATTCCTTGCCATCAGGAGGCTTCAGACTTACAGCACTCGACAAAAACTTGCCATATTCACTGATGAAACCCTCCGGAATCATCTAGAAACAATCATTTCCGAAGTTTTAGGAATCGTAAAAAAGAAAAAGAAGAAATAAACGAGAGGAATTTGAGTTGTTACCAGTTTTTTGTGTTGAAGATTTATCTGTAAAATGATGGTGAAAAAGTGAGGAGGATGTAAGACTGTGGTAGAAGAAAGAAGAGAAGCCATTTTTTTAATTGGAATCTACAGAGCTTCTGATTTTTTTTTTTTTTTTTTTTTTTTTTTTTTTTTGGGGGAAACATACAGAGCTTCTAATCAGACCTTTCGTTTTCTCTTAATTTTCTGTTTTTTTCTTTTTCTTTTTCTTTTTCTTTTCAGTGAAAATAAAAAACCGAAGAGCCATTATAGCCACGTCACTTCACATTAATAACTCCCAATTTTATATCGAAAAGAAAAAACAAATCTCATCAAAATTTGTTTAATTTCTCCGAATATAATAGCGATTTGAATCACCAGCCACCGTATAAACTTTTCAATCTGAGATTGCAATTTTTTTTCCCCAAAGGGAGGGCGAAAAATCACCGATTGAAGGACAAGGGCGAATTTTTTTTTACCCCACATAATTTCTAGTAATTTTTAGTAATTTCGTGGGGAAAATCTTCCTTTAGTTTAGTAATGTATATTGGTTAAAGTTGTTTTTTTTTTTTAAACTATATTGGATTAAGGGTGCATTTTTCCAAAAAAAAAAATTGTATAAAAATTGTTTAGAATTTAAACACTCATATGTTTAGTTGCATTTTCCCGTATGTGGTTTTATATACAAATTATTGTATACTTAAAGACTCTATTTAGAAAAATTGGTTTCAAGTGTTTTTATCAAAATGATTTATTTCTCAATCTCATTTTTTAATAAGTCATTTTCAGTGATAGCCAAACATTAGAAATTTTTTTTAAATAATTTTTTTTCAAAATTAAACACTTGAAAAGTTAAATCAAACACGCCCTAAGTTTTTAATCCTTCCATTTCCGGCGGTTTCATTATTAAAATTAAAAAAAGAACAAATAAATCCCTCCATGTTCATTTTGAAGAAAAAAGTTGTGGAGGCAACCTAATCGTTTCTTAATACGAATTTATTTAAGTTTTTAAAGGTTTCAAATGCTTTCCATATTTATGACACATACCAACAAAGCACCTACGGTGAGGGAGGAGCCGAGGAGGCAACGAGGCATACGGTATTGCAGACGCAGAGGGAGAATCCTTACGGTATTGCAAAATAGTACTGTCCAGCTGTATACGGATTGTGCTGTACGTCCGCCTGCAGATGGGTCTGGGTATGGGGCTGTGGTTGTCGGCATTGATGGCCATGTTTGTGGTACAATGGAATTTTATGACTCAACCTCACATTCCCCGCTTGCAGGGGAGGTAAACGCTTTAATTAATGGTCTTCGTCTTTTGGAACGTATGCAAATAATTTGTGCTCGTGTTTATTCCAACTCCATCAATGCCATTAGGATGATTAGAGGAGATGTTCATATCACATCTTATGTGTATCATTAGATCATGCAAATTCGAAGGATGTCTGATGTATCCTTCAATCATGTGTCTAGAGATTGTAATAGGAGGGCGGATTCTCTAGCGAAACATGCCTTAGCTAAGCGCACTTCTATGTTTTGGCTAGGGAATGTTTCACAGGAGCTCACATCAATGAGTGAATTTTCTCATTGCCACTATAACGATTCTTGTTCTTGTGTGATCTAATGAAATGACTCATTTATCTTAAAAAAAAAATGCTTTCCATATTATTATTATTATTATTATTATTATTATTATTATTATTATTATTATTATTATTATATATATGAGAAAGCAAATATAATATATATTTGATTATAATGTCTTTCTTAATCTTTGTTTATTTGATGGTGGTCACAATACCATTATTCGAACAATTTATATACAATAGTCCATACAATATTAGGGTCTAAGGTTTAGAAAACTCTCAATGTGATGGGTAGGTTAGAATTCTCGATGTGACATGTAGGTTTGATACGATTTATACCAAATTATATGCTTTAATCTTTGAAATATTTATAGGTCTTAAATTTAATCCTTATAGTCTAATTTTTTTTTTAATTGAACTCATGCTCTATTACAAATTCTATAATAACCCAATAATAACATTTTAGTATATACATATTCATTCAACTTGAACAAACCAAGTCAATTGAAATTAGTCAAATTAACTACCTTCTGCCGTACACCAGCTTTAATATTAAAAATTCATGTGAAATTGAATAAAAATAAACCCATTGTTCTAGTTTTTTTTAGAAGAATAGTTCTAGTTACTTATTTCTGTGTGGTTCTTGTTCATTCGTTTCCTTTTAATGTTCCACAAAAAATCAACATCATACATGTTTAAAAACTTTGATAAAAATATATTATATGCTTTCTAATTTTTTCCAAAAAATCAAAGATACACAATAACTAATAAGCAAAGTGGCAATCACAATTTCCTCAAAAAAAAAAAAAAAAAAAAAAAAAAGTGGCAATCACAAAACAACTCACCAATGAAATTCACTCCATGAAATTTGAATTTAGTCACCATCTCCAAAACTTTCCAATTTCTTCAAGATGAAGCCTTTGCATCAACCTTCTTAAATAAAGTAAAAATAAATGATTATCATAGTTTCATATGAGCTAAATTACCAAGCACCTAGTATCCCTATAAAGGTGGAACCATTTAATCATTCAATATAACATCAAATACTTATCATTAGAGCCATAGAATCGCTATACAAAAATATACCCAAAATAAAAGTTAATGCAGATTTCAAAAAATAACAAAAAGATTAAACTCAGACTATAAATAGATTGAAAAAAGCATGACAGATCAAAATATATCAAACAGTTAATCATCAGTTACTAAATGTCAGTCATTGTGGTTAGAGAATTACAAACAAGAAGAAGAAATCTGTGTCCTCTGCCTTGACAACCAACCTTAAATACAATTTCAAACATTCTGAATTTCTACTACAATTTCACAAAAAGGTCACAACACAAAACCAAACCTCTGACATTAGAATTCAGTCACTTGACTCTGAGCTTGTAACGTTCTTGAAAATGGTTACTTTAAAAACACAGTTCTTTTTGTTCACCATCTCAAACAAGCAAGTATCTTGATCTTCCAAGCCATTGTCTGCAAAAAATGTGCACCACCCAGCTGAGAATCTGACACAACTATCATATTGTTTCAATGTCACATTCCATTGTCTTTTCCCAACTTGAAGCTTTGCAGTGTGCATTTCTGGAGAAAAATGCTCCTTTGCAAACGCCATGGGAATGTTCTGCCAATCAACAACATTAAATGGTTTCAAACTTCCGCGAACATGTTTTGAACCGAACAAAAAGAATGTTTTTTTTTTTTTTTTTTGGTTACCAGAACTAAATTCTTGTAGGTTTTGAAGTGAATGTTCACTTCGAAGAAGGGGTTTCTGGTTGTTGTTGTTGCAGTTCTCTTGTTTGAGTGAGGATTGTCTTGTAATTTGGTGAATGAAAATTTGTCTTTCTCAATCATTTGAAAGAATCCAATATCCCCTTCTTTCAACAGATTGTCCTTTACAAAACGCTTCCACCCTCTTGAAATGTATGCAAAATTTCCTCGATTTCGACTCCATTTGTACAGAATTGGCCAATTTCTACCGTTGGAAGTTTGAAGGTTGATTATTCCAAACTCATCAGATAAGTATTCCTCTGCAAATTCTTTGGGAATGATCTACAAGAACCAAGAAAAGCTTCAATCTTTTCAGCGAAATCAAACGAGGAAATGTTCATGTGGGGTTTGTAAAACAAGAGCTTACCATGTCAAATCTACCTCCTACGTTTGATTGGCTCATGGCAACTTTGAAGCCAGGTTTCTCTGATTTTGAGCTGAATCTTTCAGTTGCTTTAGCTTTGTTTGCTAATTGCTGCCTTCTCCTTGAAACCCCAGCTTCATCTTTTGGAATTCTTTTCTTAGAACTTGCCATTGGCAAGTTCCTAATAATATCGCATCCTTCTTCTGCAGAGATTGTATTTACAGCAGTTAAATCCATAGTTTTTGCAGATATGAAAACACTTTCAAAAAGTGCTTTGCTAGAAAAACACTCGTAGAATGCTTGTCGCTGAGAAATCAAGTGAATGATAAGCACTTCCCAACTCCATATACGCTTCCAATTACACAGTTAAAAAATGCTAATCAAAATCTGAAAAAACACTTATAAACGATAGCTCTAGAGATTCAAAATTATGATACCTTCTTCAGGTTCCATTTTGATGGAACAAATTGAATTTTCATTTCTCATTTTCTTACGAGATTGACGACAGGGAACTGAACCATTCTCCCTCTTCTTCGAACGACGGGGAAAACTCTCTAAACTTTCATCAGAATCAGATTCATCATCATCATTAAACTCTACAAATTTTCCTCTGTAATCGTCAAAATTGCAACAATATTCGGTTTCCACTCCAGTCGGGTCGAATATGGTTGTCTCAAAAGTCGAACCCGGCCTATCCAATCTAAAAAGCAACAGAGAACCGAACTCCAAACTGTAATATTCTGCAAATTTGTGCCAACCCTTTTGCATCCAAACGACGCCGTTAGTAGCCGTCGTCAAACCCACCTTCCATTCCATGCCATCTGGAAGCTTCAGCCGTACGAAACTCGACAAAAAATTTCCATTATCTTTCACAAACTTCTTTGGAATCATCTGTAAACAAGCAAACGGAACTTGAAAAGTTTTTTTCTTCTGCTCTTTTGAAAACTTTAAAATCTGGGTAGTCTCAACTTCCTCATTTCTGTCGAGGGAAGAAGATGAAAGGGCAAAAACAGGGCATGAAAATGAGTTTTAAGAAATGGGATTTTTAAATTTTACATTAATGAGCTTGTATAAAACGAGAAACTTATGAACAAAGAAAAGTGAAGGAAGAAGGTGTAGTTTTTTTTTTTTTTTTTTTTACCAGTTTTTGGTCTTCAAGATTTCTCTGCAAAACGATTCTGAAAAACTGAGGAGAAGGAGCCATTGTGTTAATGTGGAGGAAGGTGCAGCAGAGAGTGAAAGTTGAAGAAGATGAAGTTAGTGAAAAATGGCGGTGGGTTTTTCAGAATTGGTGCTGGTCTCGACGTCGTATCGTATGTACGATTTTCTAGGACTGTTCAATTCTGCAGCAGCTGGATGGAGACTTTTGGATTACGCTTCTTAACATTTTTTTCCCTCCTAAATATCATCATCAATTTAGAAAAATAAATGCTATGATGTTCCTTTTTTTTTACGATAAAAAAAAAAATGTAATGTTTGTTTGTAAGTGATTTTGAAATAGCTAAAATCATTTTTATGATGTTCAAAATTGTTCTTTTAAGTTTTAATTATTCAAACTCAATTTTATGTTTGATTTTACATTTTTAAATGTGATTTTCGTACCATCAAATTGATTTTAAATTATTAAAATAATGTTTCGGAGTGATTTTGAATATGACAAAGGTGATTTTAATCATTTCAAAATCACTCTTAAACATGCACGAAATTTCAAACTCTAGGATAATAATTAGTATCCTTCACCTTGCTATGTTCGAATTGATAACAAAGATTCATTTTTAAGTCCATGGAAAATTTAAATGAGAAATTAGTTTACTTAAGGAAATCAAGTTGATAATTTCATCTAATTTTTTTAAGAACTTCGTCAAAGAGTTTGGATTTTCTTCATTTGGATAACTTAGGTACCGTTTGATAACCATTTCGTTTTTAGTTTTTGGTTTTTGAAAATTAAATCTATAAACACTACTTTTATCTACAAGGCTCTTCATTTGGTTATCTATGTCCTTCCCTTGTTTTCAAAAACCAAGTAAAAATTTGAAAACTAAAAAAAGTAGTTTTCAAAAACTTGTTTTTGTTTTTAAAAGTTGGCTAGAAATTCAAATGTGTCATTAATAAAAATGAAAATCATTGTAAGGAAATTAGGAGGAAACAAGCATAATTTTCAAAAACCAAAAACAAAAAAACAAATGGTTATCAAACGGGACCTTAATTATCTTTTAAATTCTGGTTGACTACCATGTCAGGTAAGTTTATCATTAATTGAATTTAACATTCATAAATCATATGGATGTCGTTGATTTTTTTTAAGTATAAGAGACTAAGTTGATTTTTTTTTTTTTTTTTAACAATAAGGATGTCATTACTATCAAGAAGAATTGATGTGTGTGGAATATTATTTTCTTAACACAATTCTTGTTTAAATATATATTTATCCATGTCACCAAAACACAATTCTTTTTTAAATATTTATCCATGTCACCAAAACACAATTCTTTATATATATATATATATATATAATTTGAGAAAGTACCCTTTTCTAAATAATCATTTTTAAAATATGCAATATAAATGTGTAGTTGGATGGGAATACTAGTCCAACGTAGTTAAAAATATGAGGATTATTGATCAGGGGTCTCCTTTCTTGTTTGTGGAAGTGCAAGTCTTGACCGTCATTTGAATTCTTTCGTTTTTCATCAAGGGTCTCCTTCCATGCTAGAAGAAGTTAAGTTGTTTTAGCTCCTGATATTCCGCCATGTTTAGCCTCGATCATTTACGAGGATTTGAATGTATCAAACCGTTTTTCTTCTGGTTAACTTTTTATATCTTTTATTCTAAAAAAAAAAAGATTATTGTACAAGAAGAAGAAGAAGAAGAATTTTATTATTTAAGAAAGAATTTATAAAATAATAGTGATGCAGATTTGCGCACGTGATGGAGAAAATAAGGCATGTAATCTGTCTGCCAGTTCCAACTGCCAACCTCGCATCAGCATATCACCGTCACAATATTTTCTTTCCTTCTGTTGTCAATTATGAATTGCCAGATTAATCAATGCCTTTCCCTAATTACTTCTAAAGAGAACTCAATTATTAATTGTTAAAAACTTAAAAAAAAAGCCAAAAAAAAAAAAAAAAAAAACTCAGGTTCTAAAGAGACATAACTTAGAGTAAAAATGATACAATTTGTCAAATGCAAGCTAAAAATTGATACCCAAAAAGAATGTTTGCAAACTATATTTTTTAGAATATTTTTCTAAACTCCTAATCTTGAAAGAGAAAATCATTACTGATAAAAACATATTAAATAATCAAAATTGTACCATCTTCCCAATTTTTTTTGCTGGCCTTGTAAGTTGTAAATCAGAATAGAATTTACCAGCTATCTGAGATTAATGGTAGTTTGCAGAATTATCTTTAAAAATTGAGGAGAGCAAGCCATTGTTTCAACTTTGAACGCCTTTAATTTGTTTTGCTGTCAAAGATTCTTCCAAAAGAAGTTGATTCTTCTTTTCCCTTTTGGTGAAAAAACTGATAAGATGAAGATTTGAATCAGAAGCCATTGGCGTTTGAAAATGTTAGTGAAATTCACTGCAGCCAAAGAAGGCTTCAAATCCATGGAGGCGGTTATTTTGAAATTCATGACTTTGATTCCTATACTCGGTGTATTGATTCATTCTAGTCCATGTACTTCTAAAATGTTCATTTTGTTTCAGTACTTTTAAAAAATGGCTAATTTGGTCCTTTCGTTTTCAATTTTTTCCTAATTTTTTTCAACCATAATTTTAGAATGACAATTCAGTTACTAAATTTCTTGAAATATAGTTATAAATTTGATTAAAGAGTTTCATTGTATATAAAATTTATGTTTAAATTTTGCAAATATGAACTAAATAAGTTACTTTTCAAGAGTACAGGGACTAAAATGGTATAGGGATAAAAAGAAACTAAAGTCGAAAATACAATGACCAAAATAATATTTAAGCAGCAAAAAAAAATCACTTTAAAAAAAATTCTAGTGTTTGGCAACCACTAAAAATGACCTATTAAAAAATGAAATTGAGAAATAAATCATTTTAAGAGAAATACTTGAAAGCAATTTTGTTTTTTTTAAAAAAAGAGTTTTTAAGTATATAATTACTTTTGTATAAAAACACTTATAGGAGAATGTAACAAAACATATGAGTGTTTAAATTCTACACAATTTTTCTATAAAATGTTTAGGAAAAAAAAATACATTCTTGAAAAACACTTAGGGTCTGTTTGGAATGTCTTTTAGTTTAAATGTTTTTCAAGAATGCATTTTATTTTAAACATTTTTTTTAATAAAAATGGTTTAGAATTTAAACACTGGTTATATTCCCTCATAAGTGCTTTTATATCCAAATTATTCTATACTAAAAACTCTTTTTAAAAATTTTGGTTTCGATTGTTTTCCTCAAAATGATTTATTTCTCAATCTCAATTTTTAATAAATTATTTTTAGTAGTTGCTAAACACTAAATTTTTTTTCAAAATGATTTTTTTTTCAAAATTAAACACTTGAAAAGTTAAACCAAACACACACTTAAACTACAAGGTATTCCAAACGGACCCTTAATTGATATTAGAAGACATTTTGATCAGTAAGCATGTTTATTTTCGTATTTAATGCGAAGGCAAAGAACCATGGTTGGTCAGTACCCAAAAAAAAAAAATAACACATTAACGATGTAGTTATATATATATATACAATTTATATTGCTCTCTCCTTATTTTGGTTACTCTTATGTATTTATTATGTCCATAATTTGCATAGACCTCCAAGTTCATACTTGTTGTTTCATTCATATTTAAGAAAAAACCATATTTCTGGATATTTATTAAGTAATTTATGTGAATAATAAGTAATTGTCTAACAATAAATGTGTAGTTTCAAAAAAAAAAAAAAAAAAAAAAAAAAAGTCTAACAATAAATGTGTGTTTTTATATAATAGAAAGTGGGCCTGACGAAGATAAAAAATATTCCCATATAGTAGTTGTCAAGGATAGAGATTGTGGGTGATCTGTGTGCTGATTGGGGTATTGACTTTGGCTGACCACCAAAAGGAATCAAAAACCAAATGAGCTTTTAGTGAACATTAAACCCTTTAATTTGGTTTCTGTCCCTTTCTATGTTGGGATCACACTTTCTTATCTTTAAATGTCAACTTCATTATTGCCCTTTATCATATTCAAAATTTATGTCAATCCTTTCTATCTCCATTTCACTTTCATTATCATTAATAAATCATCTCTTCCTCTTCAATATTATCATATTTATTTCAAATCATATCATACAACCTACCTCAAATGGAGCATTAATTAAAAAAAAAATTTCCTTTTGTTTTTTATGAATACATTTTGTGCATTGACTCCAGCTCAATTTTGCTCTTCAAATCTTTATCAAAATTTTGTTCTATTTATTTATGGGAATGTTTAACATTCATTATCTTATCCAAAACCTGTTTAAATATTTTTGGAGTTAGAGAAGGAAAATAAAAAAATCTCCATAAAAAATAATGCAACAAGCGTGCAACTTGCAAGTAGCTATTTTGAATTTTTAATGGAATAAGATATTAGGTCAAAGTCAATGTCTTGACATGTCTAATATACATAAACTCACCAAAATAAATAAATCTACAAAATTCAAAATTGACATATTGATCTAGGAAGTTACTAAACCATACAAAAAGTCAACTAAAGCCCAACGACCATAACCAACCTCACTAATATATATACTTTCCTTCTAAAATAGGTAAAACCGAACCGAACCGAACCAATTCAATCCATCTAATGGTTTTTGCAAGAAAAGGGAGATTTCAGGTTCATCATTTTGAAGTTGTGTAAAGAGTTCTTTCAGCTGTGCCATGAATGATGGCTCAAGCTTTTTACCATGGTTTCCATGGCAAACAAGACTCAATGGATGTGGCCCATCAGCAATGTCTGACAATTATCCAAAAGAAAGAGGTGCTCTTTCTTTTGACCTTCAAGTCTTTTTAGGTATTGATTGGTATGATATGGTTATTTGCATCACCATGCCACATTTTACTACTAAGTCTAAAGGATAATAATATATCACTACTTTGTCATGCATATTCCAACAACCAATCAAAGTTTACTACTTTTCCAAGACTTTTTAACTTCACCAACCAAAAAGAAAACATCACTAAGGTTTTCCCATCAGTTATTCTAACCCTTGAATACTAGGTCCCTTTGACTGTTCTAGCAGAAAGAAGAGGTAGAACAGATAGAAAGTAACCACTCTCGTCTGGAACAGATAGCAGAAAGTCAAACATGTTTTTGCCTTACTCTCAGATTGACTTAACTACCATTGACAGTGGAAAAATACCAGCAAACTCAGAAGAAAAGGAAAGGGAATTGAAAATGGGAAATGTTGCGGAGCATCAGCTAAATACAGCAGGCATAATTCTAAGCTACACTTCTTTTACACAGATTCAAGAATTTGAGCTTCAATGGAGCTATGTACCAGCAAGATCACAGTGCCGTGGCTGCTCGAGATCAAACAATTTCTCCAGAGCCCAATCTAGCAATAAACTCAAAAAGAGAACAATCCAAGTAAATAAGTATGAATCAACAAATTCATCTGCCTGTGCTGGAGAGCTGTAAGTGAAGATCAAAGCACCCGAAAAGGGTGGGAAGATAATGCATTTTCCATCGTTTTCGTGGTGCCCTTTAGTTTATTGCTTTGAATAATCTCCTTCTGATGCTTCTCCCCTTGTCAAAATGATATGATCTCGAAGCTGTACCTATGCTGTTAACAGCTGCTGCTTTGGGTATTATACTTCTGAATCTTCTTGAACAGTAGGAAGAGCACCCTCTTTGATAAAGGTTGGATTAAGAAACTTTGCTACAAAAGCCCATAATCTGTAGACGTCTTCAAAATTTGTCAAAAATCCCAGTGAAGCTGTCACGACTTCAACCCGCATGAACCCGCTCTTTCCACCAAGCTTGCCATTTTCCATCGGTCTGCAAAGGGTAGTGTCTTCTAGGTTCAAACCGCTTTTTTGATGCCTCGGATTGTCGAGAATGCGTATGTGGCTAAGGAAACCAATTCCTAGAGATATACCTTCTCTTTCAGCCAGCTTCTGTACAATTTCTGGGTTGACTAGCCCCCTAACTTTGTCTCTCACGTTGAATGCCACGGCAGCACCCCTTTCGTATTTTATTTTAGGACCATAAATTTGAACAAGGTTTGCTCTGTTGCTTCCATCAGAATCAGGTAACCGAAGTTGTAGTAGTGACGTCACGAGCCAATTGATCAGAAATCTTAGTCTGAGAGTAGTCTTATTGAGACCCAACAAGTCGATATGATCAATATGGCGGCATATTATCTCAGGTTCTCTCCTGTCCCAATCTTGCCCATCACCATATTCACCTTCACTGGTACCTTCATCATCATCAAAGCTAGTCACAGACGTTTCACCTGGCTCCAAATTACAGCTCTGGTGCTCTTTACCGTTGTCTTCAATGCCAAAAGAGACTCTTCTTCCCTTGTTCTGCAGTTCAGATTCATCTACTCCAAAAAACCTCCCACCGCCAAATCTATTTCCTCGGCATCCCAACAACCTAAATTCACCTTCAGTTTCCCGTCTTATTGCACTCTCCTTTATCTCTGGGCAGATCTCAGAGGTCAGACCATTCTCTAAGTTATGGTGCTGTGAGCCGGAAGTTGAATTGCCAAGATGAGATCTCTTGACATCACAACTTAACATACCATTTGAAAGTGCTTTGCTAGTTTCGTCTGCCTCCAAAACATCCGTATGCTCCAAACTCTTTTTACCACTCTGTGAGGCAGGGCTCATGACTGAATCTTTACTTCCACCAACCTCTTTGTAACGATCGAGCTCTTGAGAAACTGACATGACTGCTGCATCAAACGACAGCATATTTCTTTCATCACCTGGCCTTGAATTTACTTCTTTGTCATCATAAAGTGGGCTGCTATATATTTTTGAAGTTGGTTTGGGTGATTGTCGCCTATTCTTTCGAGATGCAAACCAATATGGAGGCAATGGGGAGGCAATTTCATGTTTGTTGAAGCCAGCATTATCTGACCCAAGTGGACTGTGGCCTAAATCAATCCACAATGAGTTATCAGATGACTCATCTTCACTGAATACCGGGCTCTTTATGACCTCTCCGACAGAGATACTCTCCGTTTCCTCAAATATAGTGCTTGTACCATCTCTTTCAGAACTTTCATGGTCCATCTCAGTTTCAAATACATCTCTAACCTGAGCAGATGTGAACGCACCCGAGAAAGCAGGCAACTGAGATTTTTGGCGTGTTTCAGAGGTTTTATCAACATTCTCAGAGACTCCATCATCTTCAATCCCAGCAAATCCATCAAGACCATCATTTGAATCGCTCAGGTACAAAGGATATTCAGGAGTTATCTTCACCATTCCTGACCCCGTACTCCCAGAATGATTCTGCAAACTTGCCATTACTGACTTCTTGATTAGTAGACATCCAAAACCGGTTGGGTCAAACCCAAAAACTCTATAGAACGACGTAACAATGAAATCTGGCCGGAAAAGGGACAGTCCAAGCGAATCCATGTCTTTAGGACCCAAAGATCCAGCATCAAGCAGCACGTGCCAGTTGTTCTGTTGTGCTAGAGCCATCCACTGATACGAATACTTCGCCCCCGTCACTCTAGATTGAACCGGAAACACAAAAAGGCCAGTAGCAGAGTCCTTCTTCTTTCTCCTCTTATTTGAAATCTGTTTTCTCAAATCAGTGGAGCAGAGTTTCAGGGATGGCCATTTGAACCAGGCGCTATACACTTTCGCACCTTTCTCTCTAGCACACTGACCCATCCAATTCACAGACTGGCTCTCATAATCAAACATTGTCAACAACTTCTTGTTGGTATGAAAAGGATATGAATCAGCGAGCAATTTAAAAGCTGACCCTCTACTCACAGTAAACACAAGGCCATACTCATGCTCAGGAATGTTCAAATAGTCCATAATCTTAACCTTTATATCATGTTCGACAGTTCCCTTTTCAGCTCCTCCATAAAGAGCATGGTTACTCAAATTCGCAGTAATCTCAGATAAGCTAAATGTGGAGGACTCCCAATAGTGAAGTGTTTGAACATAAGAAAACAGACCGAAACCACAGTAATCGAGGCATACCTTTGAAGAAAGATGCGAGTACTCGTTGGACCTCAGCTGATCGATCTTCTCGGAGGACTGAAAATTCGGGTACATAGTGAGGAACTTGGAGAAAGATTCATGGAGGTCAGGAATGGCGTCTTCGGACTCGAAAGTGCGCTCGGCGGCGAGCGCGGTGGCGCGTAAAAATTCCCGCTGTGCGTGGAGTCTGGCGAGCGAACGCGACCGGCCCAAGCCGCCGCCATCTTCCTGGTCGCCGATTGACTCGGATTCGTCAATATCTTGCGATTTGAAGAGAGACCCATTTTCAGATGCTTCTTCAAGAGCTTCTCTGAGCTTGTTTTCTTGCAGTTTTCGAAGAATTGATGAGTTTTTCTTGGAGTCATGTCCAGTGGCAGACCCATCTCTTCTTCGGCTCTTCTTGTCCATTAATAGAGCAGCAGCGCAATGAGACAGATTTTTCCATAGTGAAAGATGCATTTAAGCTCGTTTTCAAGAGGAAACCCAGAGAAATTAAGAAGCAAAAAATTGGGACAGGAATAACAACAAAGGGGGGGTTCCTAGCCCATCAAACTTGAAAAAGAATTGGAAAAAGAATCATTCAGTTCCGAACCCTAGACTCCCAAAAGGCAATCAGAAAGGATCTTGAAACAGATCAGAGAAACCCCACTTCAAAAATACCAGAAATGGAAGGGATTACAGGACAATTCGACTACAAATCCAAAACCCCAACTCTTACGAATTCAACTAAAGCCATCGAACACAAATAGTTCCCAACGAATGTTAGAAAATGAACTCGAAATTGACATTCTCTATAGAAAAGTCAAGACAAAGACCAGAAATATCGAGGCGAGTCCCACAAAGAAAAAATCAAAGGGTCAAAACCTAAAAGCCCAGAATCCAGATCCTTCAATTTATACACAAAAAAGCATTTAATAGAACGAAATTCCAACGGGAATCAGAGCTGAAATTCACAAGAAAACCACCAAGAAAGCAGCAATAGCTTCAAAGAACTGAGCAAGTTCTTAGGCCAATCTTCGATTTCTGCTGCAGATTGAAAGAGAAAAAGACGAGGCGATTCTTCACCAGAAATAGTCTCCCTTCAGAGCAAAAGCAGCGAAATGAAGCCAAAAAATACCAATCTGTATAATCCCTTTCTCTCTCTCTCTCTCTCTCTGACCTTATTCTTAAATCTTCTACGCTACCTCTCTTGGCAAACAGTGAGAAAGGACAAATTGACTTTGATAAACCAAATGGCTTTGATGATATTATATTTCATGCAAATTTATAATATTATATGGAGTGACAGAGATAATTGCTTGGTTTTTATTAGGACTTTTGTTATTTTATACAATTATTCTTTTGGCTGTGTTGGTGTGGTAGAGACCTACAAGCACAAAGGGCTTGTTCAATACAGCTCTCTGGCTCTGGCTTTGGCTTTGAGCAGCGAAAAGAAAAAGAAAAAAAAAAGAAAAAAAAAAGTCAAAATATTTAAGCTGTTTCCCAAGTCCAACCAGGCTGCCACTAACTTCTTCATTAGATATCTCCATTTTAACTTCTTCCCATCATAACTTCCATTTTTTTTTAATATATTCCCATTTTCCTCTGCTTCGAGCTTTTAAATAAATGCTAATGAATCATATCATATTATTGTTGCTTTTCTTTTTCCCTTTTCAAGTGGAAGAGAAGATTCCATTTCGATAAATTGCTTAATCATAATTAGAACTCAATGATTTTGGCTTCATTTCTTTTTTTAATATGAGAGTGAAAATTTGTTTGTGAAATGAAATGATTAAGATAACTTGGATTGTGTCGTGTTTTAACTGTTTTTATATTTTATATGCAACTTGAATGTTTTTTTTTTTTTTTTTTTTTTTTGAAACATATGCAACTTGAATGTTAAATATGGAAAAAGATGGTGAGATTTTGAATAAATATTTTAAATGAAATTGAAGATCGCTTTTTTTTTTTTTTTTTAATAAATTTGAGGTGGTGTAGACTTGAGCATAGTTCCTCACTCATTATACTAAATACTAAAAAATAAAAGTGGTGGTTGGTTTGTATGGAACCAATTTCGTGAAAATCATGAACGGTCCAATTTCATGCATTTGAACCAATTTGATCCAATATGATTTTACTGAGTGATCAAATTTTTTATCACTCGAAAAACGTATGATTGCAGACAAATGCATTAAATTTATTTTCTATTTCTTAATATATATTTGGATAAGTGCTTCTTTTCCTTTTGTTTCAATGACTTTTTTTAATACATTTATTTTAAATTTAAAACAGATATAGTATGTAATGCTTAAAATATATTTAAATTTCAAATATAAATAACTAATTTTAATTGTATTAAAAAAATGCTAAAAATTTCGACTAAGAGGTCATATGTTCAAATCTCCCCTCCCGCAATATGTTGTTGAAAAAAAAAACTTCGACATTTATAATTTTTTAAATAGCTAAGAACAACCCTGCACCATGACTTTTTAGTGTGCTTAAAAATGGTATAAAACTGTTAAATAGAGATTTCATTAGTTTTGAGCTTAGGTCCAAGTTATATTTAGATGGGAGAGTGTAGGGCATCTAAATTATTTAGATAGAACTGTGTATAAGCATTACTCTACCATCCTTATTAAAGAGATAAATAATCTTTCGCTATATATATATATATATATATATATATATATATATATATATATATATATAAAGTAAAGTCGATATAATTTAATCTGGTGTTGAATGTCACTAATTCCAATATGTCTCATACCAAATATGGTTAGTGTATTTTATCATACTAATTTCCACTTAAGAGACTTGAAAAAAAAATGTTTTTTTATACTCTTTTCAGGTAAAAGCTATATACAATAGATAAATGTCTGGACAATTTTATAATTTTATACCAAAACAAAATAATTTTACTAAAATTTACACCTTATTTGAGAATTGGGACTTGAAAGGGGTAGGATTTTAAAAATTTACAACAAATTTAGGAAGGCAATTGCCTTGCCTCTCACATGGACTTTCAAAAGGACATCTTTGTCCTCCTCGATGTAAATGTGCCTAAAGAGAGGTCTACATTAGTTTTCATTTTTCTTTTGAATAAGAAGATTGATAATATATCTTTTCAAATAAAAAAATTATATTGATAATATATTATTTTAGATTAAAATTATATATATATAAAAAAAAGGATTGGTAATATACATTTAAAAATTGAGCCCTTTTTCTTTTTATATTTATTTATATTGTTTAAAGTGAGGAGACGATCCTTAATTTTCAGGTTGAAAATTGTCCGATTTTTGAACAAAGGCAGGCAGGCACCCAAAGAAGGTTTCAAAGCCGACAGCTTTTCAGGTTCATTACTTTCAAACCATGGAGCTTTGACTGATGTTGATGAGCTTTTTTTGAACATGGAATTCTTCCAATTTTTGCTCCTTCTTTTTTTCCAAAATGGAGGTCAATCAAATTTTTAATCATAAAAAAAAATAAAATAATAAAAAAAAAAGAAAGAAGCTGATTGATAAAATAGTTTGGTAGTACATATAGGAATTGGTTATTGTTATTCTAGATATTCTATGTAAATATTTTAGGACTAATTCAACGTTTGATTTGATTAAATTTTGATATCTTAAAATTTCAAGACAACAAATATTGGTAGAATTTATTCTATTTTACTTCCAAATGTTTAAATTTGGTATTCGTATTCTTCCAATAAATCTTAAAATTAGTCTCTACCGTCAGTTTATGGTTTATTTTTTCAATAAACATTTAGTCTCCTATCAGCATTTCTCTATAAATTTTGAAAAGACACCCGCAATGTGTTTTTTCTTGAATATAAATTATTATTATTATTATTATTATTATTATTATTATTATTATTATTATTATTATTATTGTATCTAAATCGATAACAATTAACTTAAAAGTTAAAATATATATAAAAATAGATTAATTTCAAAATTGATTGAAAATGTATGGACTAAATTTTGACATCCGGAAGTACATGAATTGAAATGGAATGAATTCTAGAGTATATAGACCATAATGATATAATAACAAATTTGACCATATTATCCTTATGGATAATACAAAGAGAAATAAATTACTTAATTTGATTGATTGGATTAATATGATGAGTGTAAAAAGAAATTAGGTCATCTTCACATATCAAGAATGTGGTTTTTCACGATTTGTGTAAATAGATATCTCACACGTGTTTGAGTGATAAAAGTGAAATGTGAAAACAATAGAGACCAAGGACAATTTTAAAAATTTAATAGTTAATTGTCTAAAGTGTTTTTTTTTTTACAACATAGTCTAAAGTGTCTTTGTGTGCGTTGTTATTATTTTATTTTTCTTTTGAAAAAATAACATAACACTGGATGGAAAAATTTTGAACTTACAACTCATTGGGAGAGGCACTCATATTTGATCACTTTTAAATTATGATTACGCGTTTGGACTACTTTGTTTAAAATGTGATCTAGAATGCATATTTTTTTAATGACATTGTATAAAAATAAGTGACTTAAAAAATAAAAAAGAAACTGATTCAAACGTATAAGTTGAGAACCACATATGTCTAACCACTTGAAATATACTTAGTTGATTTATTTATTTTAGGTTAAAAAACACTTTTGGTCTCTGAACTTTCATGAAAGTGACGATTTAGTCCCTAAACGTTGATTTGTAACGATTTAGTTTTTGTACTTTCAATTCTGTAACAATTTAGTCCCTATACTTTCAATTTTGTAACAAATTAGTCCATAAATTTTATTAAGTAACAATTTAGTCCATGTACTTTCAAATTTGTAACGATTTAGTCTCTATTGTGAAAAATTAATGTAAATATTTAATAAAATTTATTGCCTAGATAGAACAATAACCTAATTTGGGGCCCAATATGTTAATAAGCTACAAAGTTTAATCATTAAATAATAAAAATTGACATTTAATTTTGATGATTTTTTTGCGACAATGATTAAATTGTTACAAATTTGAAAGTATCGGGACTAAATTGTTACAAATTTGAAAGTATAGGGACTAGATTGTTACTTATTAAAGTTTAGGGACTAAATTGTTACAAAATTGAAAGTATAGGAACTAAATCGTTACAAATCAAAGTTCAGGGACCAAATTGTTACTTTTTTGAAAGTTTAGGGACCAAAAGTGATTTTTAACCTTTATTTTATTTTTTGTGCCAATGGAAGATTTGAATTTTCGTTAAAGTGTATTTGGTTTAACTTTCCAAGTGTTTGATTTTGGGGAAAAAAAAAAAAAAACTAATGTTTGGAAACCACTAAAAATGACTTATTAAAAAAAATGAGATTGAGAAATAAATCATTTCAAGAAAAACACTTGAAAGCAAATTTTTAATTTTTTTTTTAAGTATATAATAACTTGTGTATAAAAACATTTTTGAAGAAATGTAACCAAACACATGAGTATTTAAATTCTTCATACTTTTTATACAAAATGTTTAAGAAAAAAATGCATTTTTGAAAAACACTTAAAGTCCATTTTGAATACTTTTTAGTTTAAATGTTTTTCAACACTGCATTTTTTAAAAAATATTTTGTATAAGATTTGTTTAGAATTTAAACTCTCACATGTTTGGTGATATATGCTTATAAGTGTTATAAGTGTTTTTTTACGCAAGTTATTATATACTTAAAAATTATTTTTAGAAAATTTACTTTTGAGTATTTCTCTTAAGATGGTTTATTTTTCAATCTCATCTTTTAATAACTCATTTTTAGTGGTGGCCAAACACTAAGTTTTTTCAAAATGTTTTTTTTTTTTAATTAAACACTTGAAAAGTTAAACAAAAACATACCCTTAGACTAAAATGTATTCTAAATGGCCCTTAATATTCATGGTTTTTTTTTTTTTTTTTCAATTTTACCCATCAACAATGAGGATAATTACACCATTGTCCACTACCCCTCCATTACACAATTTTTATTTCTCACAACTCCTCCTTAATTCAAACAATCAAAGTTCACACGTAAATTTAAATATTAAGTCAACATCCTAATTCCAACGACTGTGATTTTATTTAAAGTAAATTGATTTATAAAGTCAACATGAAAAGCATATAAATGAAGTCTTACATAGATGACACGTCAATTTAATTAATTGTACATACAAATACTTACAAAGATTATTAAAGTACTCACAATTTTAGGGGCTTCATGTGTCGTAGTCAATGAATGATTAAGTGAATGTCTATACGTATGCTACCAACGATGCTTAAAATGGAACTTTGAGTATAGACATTTTGGTGAAAGGATATGGTAATACTATTGTTCACACGAGATTTTTGAAGAGAAAATTTAATTAGTGGAAAACGACTTCTTGTATGTATTGATTTCTATGTAAGTAATTGTGAAATACAATCTCTAGTTACAATCCTTTGATGCTTTCTCTCAATGTAGTTTGATTTACAAAGTCTTCAAAAAACTTTAATCTTTGGAGTCTTGAAGGTTTGTTCGCCTTTGAAGGATTCTCCTGGGTGGTTGAAGTAGACTTCAGGCTTCAAGTCTTCAGTCTTTAGATGACTTCACTTCAATCTTCAAGTTTGCAGGAAAATCTAGGTTTCGGTCTTCAAAGTCTTGTGGGAGGATTGAAACTTCAATCTTCAGGATCTTGCATAGTGACAAATTATCAACATAATCACAAAGAAATTGGAGGAGAAACCATTCCAATATTATTCATCAACTGTTCTCATCATCGAGCTTTACAGAACAGAACAAGATATATAAACAGCAAGGAAGGGAGAAAAACTCCTACACCATACCAGACTTTTCTTTAACTGAATTACAAATGAGAAAATAACAACAAAACTGACATAAACAGAATTATAAATGGCACGTGATAAACATGTGATCAGTGGGCAATCTTTACACAGAGAGCTTCAGTACTCTTCTAAATCTTCAGAGTCTTGCAGAGGGCTTCGATCTTCTGAATCTTGCAGAGGCTTCAGTCTTTAGAGTCTTGGAGGAAGCTTCAAGCTTTTGAATTTTGCAGAAGCTTCTGTAACGCCCCAGGCCCAGGATTCGGAATCCGGATTCGGCCCTTAACGGCCCCGGCATTCCCCTGCGACCTGGCCACGCCACCATACTTGTCTGATACTACTTCTAAGATTGAAGACTGTCCCCACAAACCAACATGGGGTCCTTTTAGCATGCTTTGTCCTCACTCACATGCTTCCTAGGAAAATTCCCAGGAGGTCACCCAACATAGAACTTCTCCAAGCTAAGCACGCTTAACTTCAAAGTTCCTATGATTGAGCCACCGAAAAGGAAGGTGCACCTTGTTGGTATAGGTAGTATCTATCAATTCTTTTAAGCTTATCTTGACTATACTTTCATGTCCTCAGGATCCCTCTCATTCGAATGTGGTCTCAGTTCATTCATGTACCCCTCCTAACTTGAGTGTTACATGCCCACCAGCTTCCGCCTTGGTTCGTCCCTGAACCACATCCTACTGGGAGAGGTTCCGCTCTGATACCATCTGTAACGCCCCAGGCCCAGGATTCGGAATCCGGATTCGGCCCTTAACGGCCCCGGCATTCCCCTGCGACCTGGCCACGCCACCATACTTGTCTGATACTACTTCTAAGATTGAAGACTGTCCCCACAAACCAACATGGGGTCCTTTTAGCATGCTTTGTCCTCACTCACATGCTTCCTAGGAAAATTCCCAGGAGGTCACCCAACATAGAACTTCTCCAAGCTAAGCACGCTTAACTTCAAAGTTCCTATGATTGAGCCACCGAAAAGGAAGGTGCACCTTGTTGGTATAGGTAGTATCTATCAATTCTTTTAAGCTTATCTTGACTATACTTTCATGTCCTCAGGATCCCTCTCATTCGAATGTGGTCTCAGTTCATTCATGTACCCCTCCTAACTTGAGTGTTACAGCTTCGATCTTCAGAGTCTTGTAGCAGGATCTGGACTTCAATCTTCAAGATTCTTGCAGGAGGAATGGAGCTTCAATCTTCAAGTCTTGTAGAAGGAATGATGCTTCAATCTTCAAGTCTTGTAGGAGGATCAGAGCTTCAGTCTTCAGAGAGCTTCAATCTTTCTCTTCTTCCTTTCTTTTTGCTGCCCCCATTCAAATGAGTCAAGGTCTCCTATTTATAGAGTTTCCCAACGACTTTAATGGGCTTGGGCTTGGATGATTTTTTTTTTTTTTTTGTTTCAGGCTCAATTATCTTAATAACCTTGGGTTTAAATTGAACCCAATTTAACCTAAACTTAATCATACTTTAATTTAATTTTATGAACTTTAGGCTAAATTGAATTTTTTTAGGCTAAATGATCATTCGATCTTGAGTTTAATCATCGTTGGATTCGATCAAGACTATTAACACAATTAGACGACCACAAAAAGGACACGTGACCTTTCTTATTTTGCCATAATTAATTTTGAGATATGTATTAATTCATGACACCCCAAAATTAAATAATGACGTGACAATTTCTAATTGGTTGGAAAATTTCTATGCCAACAACTATCTTGGCACCATATCTATTTTCAAATCAACTCCCTATACTCCATTGGCATTGGAAGTCATTGTTGTTCTTCAAGGACTTCAACTTCTCTAGAGGCTCACTATCAAAGAAGCAACAGTCAATTCTAATTTGTTCCTTGTAGTGCTCATGATCAATGATGAGATTAAGGATTATCCTTTGTTCACATATTTAGAGATGAAAATGCTTTAGCTCGCAAACGGGCAAAATAAGCTTTTTTTTTGTTTTTTTAGCAGTTGGCTTCCAACTTCTCATGTTTGGTTCAAATGGTGACAAGTACCTATAGTGGTTGTAATTCAGCCTGTATTGTAGTCATACGTTTTCATTTGAATGAAATTATTTAGGTAAAAAAAAGGTATAATTGATCATATCAATTAAATCTTTTAAATTTTAAAAGTCTCTGATATGTCGAAACTTTTAATTTTGTGTCGGGTAGATTTATGAATTTTATAAGTGTCGTGGATTATACACTATCACATTTTTTTTTTAACAAGTTTGAAGTTCAAACTTGTATGTTAATATTTTGAAAAAAACATGAAAGATGGATTTTTAAATTTGTTATTTAATACATCCATGATTTGTTAAAAGATATCGAATAGATTAATCACTTATTAAATATAAAAATTCAAAAATCACTGCACTACAATCTTAATGCATTTAAGATTTCAAGATTGAAAAAAATGCTTTTAAAATTTTAATCTTTTTTTTTTCTTTTTTAATTTCAATTTCAATTTTTTAATATTTTTTAGAATCAATGAATTTCGATGGATTTCATATTATTAGAAATATAATTTATTGTTGGGATGTTACAAAAGGAGTGAATTAGAACAATTTTCTAATTATATTGTCAGAGTGAACATAGCTCAACAGTAATTGACATATATACTCAATTTTTTTTTTTTTTTGATACAAGACATGTATACTCAATCATCAGATAGACTCGAATCTCCTCACCCTAAATATAGTTGAACTAAAAAAAACTTTGTATTTAAAAAAAAACAAAAGAAAACCCAACAACCCACCTCCCTCTTTCGTTTCCATTCCATACCATATCATATGTTTATTAAATATTAAAAAAAAAAAAGAAAAAAGAAAATCAACTAAATCATATCATCCCTTCTGCACCCATTTTTTCACTTTTCCTTCTTCTCCATATCTCTCTAGTCACTACTACAACCTACGCCGGCACGCCCTCTCCGCCGCAGTCGCCGACCGGCACACTTCCGTCGGCGTAGCCCTCTTCCTATCTCCATCTCTGCTGAACCGCGCCGGCACGCCGCCCCTGCTCTGTTGCAGCCGCACGAAAGCAAAAACCTATTAGACTAACCTTTTATAATTGACGGCACTTGTACGAAAGCAAATTGGTACACCCCCTCTGGCCCAACGCGCGCACATTGTTCGCGGAACACAAGCTTGCATTTCTCGTCTCTCTCGAGCCCCTCACTCATCATAGGTATTGTTCATACTGCTCATCTATCTTCAACTTTCGTTTGACGCTACTTGAAATAGCAGATTCCAGCTATTTCTTTACTCCCTCAAGCAATTGAATCTGTATAGAGGCTGCTTTGATTTGACTGGTGGCGGCACTAAGGTTTCTAAGTAGCCATGGCCGATTTCCAGACCTCGACTCAACGAGCCAAATGGATCTTGACTCCTCACGAGCTGGTACTTTTCTCTTCCTCCTTTTTTCTCCTGGCGGTTTGGGAAATGATAGTTACCAGTACTACTGATGCCATATTCTTGCTGGCTTCCGATCAAAAGAAGTTCGAGTAATCTTAGAATTGATTCTTTGAGACATGTCTTCACAATCAGGCTGGTAGTCCTAAGTCCTTATCTCATTTGCGCCCTTTCAATCTCCACGATACATAGTCTCGTTTGAGGATATTTTGTTTATTTAGATTGCTTTATGAAGCAACTGGAGTTTATTACTTCTACGGTACTTGTGCCAAGTGTATAGTCTTATTTTTCAATTGCTTTAGTTGGACGCATTAGTTTTTTTGATATCTGCTCTATGACTTAAGGAGGAGGTAACAAATTAGAAAGGTGGAATAGAGAATTAATTTTAAATTTAGTGGAGCATGTGGTCTTCCAGATGACTACTCTCATGCGAACTTTATTTGGTAAATAGCTGGACGATTTTTGGCTTTTGAGGAGTTTAACTGGTGTTTAGGACTCGATGCAGAGTCAATGGTGTATCTAAACTGTCAACTTACTGTTATGATTGAAAGTACGATCATTTCGATTCCTGTGTTGTACAGGTTGGCAGGTACAAAGCTGCTAACCAGAGAGCAATCGAAGCTCTGGAGAAGGTATGGATAGAATGGGACGATACTTCGACCAGCTTTGTCTACTGTACTTATTGTTTTCTTTAATAAAAAAACCATAATCATGCTTCATTTCATCCCCAAACTTCAAATTGCTGATGGCAATTCCCTTCTTCACTTCATGTGTTTGCCCCCAATGAAAGCATTTGGCTTCTGCGTTTATGAGTTTTAATATTACTATCTCTGCCAGCTAACTCGCCTCTTGGTGTAGTTTGGAGCAGCACTAATGGAAGTAGATGCTGATGGATCATTGTCATATCCAGACCCTCAGATAAATTCAAAAGATAATTGTAACTGCTCTTTTGCAAGACTTAAAGCTTTAACTTTAGTATTAAATCTTGATGTCTAAATACCAACTTTTGGTATGATAGTTTCTTTTATTGTCAGCTGACAAACACTCTCGCCCCAAAGCTTTGACTATTGAAGAAGAGCAATTTATGCGAGTATTTTACGAAAACAAACTTCAAGAAGTATGCAACAATTTTCATTTTCCTCATAAAATCCAGGTATTCAGATAAGATAAGCTGATTGAATGACCTGTATTTCTTTCCCTTAAAGAATCTTATGTGTTTCAAATATTGAAAAACTTTAGTTTTGTCGACTCTTTGCAGGCAACAGCTCTTATATATTTTAAAAGATTCTACCTACAATGGTCCGTGATGCAACATAATCCCAAAAATGTGATGTAAGAGTTTAGATGCACATCTGCCCTATATGCTTGAAGTTCCCTTCATTTATTGTGTTACAGTAATTCGACTTTGCAAAAAGCATCTAGATGTATGGATGTAGTTGAAATGCTTAGCTCTAGAGAAGTTGCTTGGACGTGGGATGTACATTTGTTATTACACTTAATCTTAGGAAGTGTTGCTCCCTGCAAATTATTTCCCTCTCATTGTCACTATTATCAATCATATAAGCTCTAGAGTAGTTTCTGGATGTGCCTAACCGTCTCCTACACAGGTTAACTTGCATTTATGCAGCTTGTAAGATAGAAGAAAATCACGTCTCAGCTGAGGAGCTTGGTAAGGGGATTTCACAGGATCATCAAATTATTCTCAATTATGAGATGATAGTTTATCAGGCATGGATGTGCCACATAACTTGTTCTTATCTTGTTTACTTCATTTGTTTTTGCTTGTTTTTCCCCCTCTATTTTTCCCACCATTTATGTATCCTCTCTTATTTCTTTTTCTGTTTTTCTAGAGTCTGGAATTCGATCTTATTGTTTATGCACCTTACCGGTCAGTTGAAGGCTATGTACATGATATGGAGGTAATTATCGTCAATTTTCGTTTATGTGGGTCTCCCAGCAATGCTTAAACAAAATACATCTATTTTTTCTTGGGTGTTCTTTACCTTCTTATAAAGTTGGTTAAAATTTTTCCTTCTCTTTCATTGTTGTTGCACTTGGTGATAAATGGTGCATATTTTCAGGAACTCTTCCATGAGAATGCTGAAATGCTTCAAATGCTGAAGGTAATTGGTTCATTGTTCAATGTATTGGTATACTGTAGTATCAAGTATGAGTATGTCCGTTCTTCTAGTTTTTATAGCCAACCTGTTTAGCAATGTACTGATTTTAAATTTGTTAAATTTCTTTCCATGGAGACCCAGATACTTCTTCTCTATCTGCTGTTAATTTCAATTTTCAATGTTAGTCAGAATTATTTGGTGTTTTTTTCTGAACATCATGTCAATCAGTCAATGTGATCATTTTTAACGACTGGCAGACCCTTTTAAGATAGTTTCTTGGGCAGGGAGACTTCCTCCCCTGGCCCTTAGGCTGTTCTTTGCCTTTTTGTGTGAATAATATAGATCTTTGTCTCTTTTCAAAAAAAAATCAGTCAATGTGATCAAAGAAATCTTTGCATGTGTTGATAAGAAATAAATGCATTGATCTGATAAATAAAACAAGGGGCAGTTAGGGGTCAAGCCCCTAAAACAGCGCCTAGTGAGAGTAATGTTTTCTTTTCTTAAAAATAGCTTTACAACTTTCTCAACTTCAATTGATGTAAGGTCTGCAGGGATTCTTTGGGGATCATCAGAAGTATGTGTAGGAAGAAAATAGGGTGAGATGAAAAGTGTATTTTGAGTAAAAACATTAAAATATTTTGATAGATCTACCTTCTTTTACCATATTTATTTTTACAGGAAGAATTTTTTTAATAAGCTTTTGTTACATATGTGAAAATTGCGCTCATGTATTCTTGCAACATAGTCTTTTTTTTTTTCAAAAAATGTTCAAGGAAGCGGTGGGGCGGGGATTGACATACTTGTAACATGGTTACGTGAAGGAAAGTTTAGAAAAGTTTATAATGCCTTGACTAGTTGAGTTATGCTCGTTGTGTATTGACATACTTGTAACATAGTTACGTGAAGGAGATGTCAATGTTTTTCTTTTGTTTCTTTCTTTTAGCCTTGTTTGATATATATTTTTTTAATTATATATATCATGCATTTTCAACAGAATTGTCTAATTGTATTCACATAAAATTTTGCTCTTTATTAAAAAAATTAATTTTGCGTTGATTTTTTTTTTGTGGCTTCTGCAGGAAACAGCATCATTAGAGGTTGATAAAATTATGTTAACAGATGCCCCACTTCTCTTCCCTCCTGGGCAGGTGCTTATTTTCTATCATACTTCCAGTACACAATTTTCTTCTTTAGGACTTGAAACTTTCTTCGTTGATTCTTTAAATGTCCTGGTGCTATAATTGAATTATTACAGGATTGAGCTTAAACTTTTGAATTTACCCTAGGCCAATCATTTCTTCAGTTCAATACATGGCTAGATGACGTTCCGCTTCGTAGTTCAAAAAAGAAGTTCGGTTCTTATAGTTGTCACGATTGGATTTTATCAATCTTTAGAAGTTGCAAAACTAAGTTGTGACCAGCCTTTTAAAAGGCACGCCTAGGCGCAAGGCACCCCCTTAGCGCCACTTCGTGGTGAGGAAGGTGCGGCCAAGGCGCGCGCCTTAGGCGCCTCTGGGGCTTCACATTTTTATATATATATTTTTTTAACGTTTTAAAACCTAAATACTTGTTATGATCGTAATTTTAAATTTAACATTCGGAGTGTCAGATATCAAATTCAAGGCATATCAACAATACTAAACTCACTATTTTTTGCGGAGTATTGACATTTGACTCTATGTTGGAAGACTAATATTTGAACCTTGTTTATCTTTTATCTATTTTTCTTGGTTAAAAACTTCCTTACTTGCCAGAAAGTGTTTTATATACATGTATATATTTTTGTAAGTTTTTTCCTATATAGTGCGCCTTAAAAAAAAAGGGCCCGTGCCTAGGCCCACAGGCCATTGCGCCCTGAGCCTTTTAAAACATTGGTTGTGACCTAGTGAGTGTATTTGACAAACCACAACATCAATCCCTTCAAGTATGAGAGTTTGTATCTTAAATAATCATTTGAATAAGAGAATTTTCTATGGAGATGATAGGGAATAACTAGTTCTTTTTCGAGATTATTTTTTTTTTTTTGGTTTCTTCTTGGGAGTTTGTGCTAAATTCTTTTCCTAATGATTCCTTATCTTTAAATATTGCCAAGGGTTTTCTTGCAATTCCTTGGCTTGAATTGTGTATAAATCAGTATGATGTATTTACTGAACTGCTATAACAATCTAGGAATAGGTTCATGCTGCCAGTTCATTTTAGCAAGGATGGGTGGGAGGAATGGCTGGGTTAGTGGGTTATATGTAAATTAGCTTGATGACGAACATGATATACCAACATGTAGGAATCAGGTTCATTCTGCCAATTCATCTTAGGAAAGTGGAGGGTGGAAGGCTACTATGTGTGTGTGTGTGTGAGAGAGAGAGAAAGAGAGAGAGAGAGAGGGGGGGGGGGGGTCTCAATTAATATGACCTTTCAGGGAGGTAAAATGTTGTTAGAGGTTGTCTTCGTTCATTCCTCTTAAGTTCCTATTTAGTAATTAGATTTTATAATTTGATCTGAATTTGATAACTTTATTATGTACTATCTAATTCAACCTTATCGATCACATGCAGTTAGCATTGGCTGCAGTGCGCAGATCAAATGAAGTTCATGGAGTTATTGACTTTGAAAGGTTGAAACTTTTCTACTTAGATTCATCCATTGGTGTCTGTTAACAACATTTAACAATTGGAGCCCTTTTTATAATTTGACTCCATTGGTGTCTGTTAACATCTTGATTTTATGTTTTCATTTATTGAAAGCTGCTCGTGTTTAATAAAGGAAAAAAAAATCTTTCCATCTCTAATTGGCAACATTCTGTTGGTTCCATCCCCTATATGCAATGGTTCACTTATTCTTTTCAGTTTATGTGTAGATACCTGGATAGTATTCTCTCTCGCCAGAATTCTGCACATACAATTTCCGAGCTCTATGAGTGTTTAAATTCAATTGACTCGTGGGTATGAAATTGTCTTTTCTTTTAACTGATTGAATCAGTAGTCTAAATCTTATGCTGTAGTAGTAGTAGTAGCAAGACATAAATTTAGCTTATTCTTTCCTCTTTCGGAACTTTTATATTAGTATTTCATTTGAACTTGTGGTTTTTGGTTACATTCTAATGTGCCATTGTGTTGTGCTTTTTGTTCAGGTTAATAGATATGCATTTCCGTCAGAAAAGGATTTAAAGCACATAAACAGAAAATTAAGATCTTGCTGGGGACTGGGCTCCAATGACGAGTATTTTATACAATCTTGTGATACCTTAAATAGAATTAGTCTACCTCTTGCTTAGTCTAGTACGTCTTATATTTTCTTCCCAGCTGCTAATTACAATTTCCATTCAAATTTTGCAGGAGTAAAAAAAGGGAGAAGAAATCAAAGCACAAATCAAAAAAGAGTTCGAATGAAATGCAAAATATGCCTATGCACAATTAGCTGTATGTCTGTCTTCCACCAGTTGTATTTCGCTGGGCTTCTATTACTGGTTTTTTATGGTGAATACTGATACAATTATTACATCCTGGTACTTTGTTGTCTCATCAATGAATTAAAGGTATCACTGTTTCTCATTGAAAGAAAAAAAACCCTGGTACTTTGTTGTCAATTGTATTTTTAGTATCTAACTATTTCAGAAGAAATAGAAAAACACAGATAATAACCATTTGGATGAAGGATAGTGGTAGTGGTAGCAGAACTTTTAGAAATTATTGTTTTATGTTTTTCTAAATGAGAACGGTTGATACTGCCCATTTATCTCTTTTAAAATGTGCTTTTCTTCGCCTTTGAAATTATTTTAAAAAAAAAACAACTTTCATCAAATATCAAAAAACCATTCATGTTTCATGTATACTTCTCTCTTGGAAAATTATTCAATGTGGTTGCCACATTTTTAGTTTCTTTCTCCTACATCTAGCGGTATAAAATTGTCAGTCTCATTGTACTAGCCTTCTTGAATAATTCCTCCTCTTCCACTCCAAACTTGAACAATTCCTCCTCTTCCCCTCCAAAAAAATACAAATCTAAATCTTGAATTAATCTGAGTTTGTTTTTTTTAGGTACACAAATCTCAACAGGGAACAGACAAAAAGGAGAGCCAGGTGAGTGGAAGAAGGTTAATTTTTATTTGACCAGAAAAGAGGAGTAATGAGATGTTGAAAGAGTAGGTGCGCTGTAGTATTTTTCTGTGGTCAAAACCCTGTCCATATCTAACATAAATTTTAGGGATGTATGAATTGAAAAATGCTATTAAACGCATACCTTTCCTGTAAAACCCAAATAACGTGGAGACAGATGTAGAAATGGGCTTTGCAATTTAATTCGTTTTCTTTGCCACAGCATGTTTACAAATCTAGTTCAGATCCTGTGTGTAAAATGGTACTCAGCCACCCTTGCTTCTGCTGACAATATTTTCTTTCATTCAGGCAACTAAACCTTGGCGTTGGTTTCTATATGAAACCAACATCCTTGAGCGGCGTTCAATATGAGAATATGGAAAAGGAAAACATCATATCAAGCAGTGAGAAAATTTGCCCCCTCTTTGGTACTCATTCTCTGATTTTATTCTTTTCTTCAGTCAGCGATATTTCTGGTCAGTAACCAAGTAATTTCTGCCGTGTAATGATAACATTGGGACAAAAATTTTGAATTTCAGACTTATTCTCTGTCTGAGATTTTATTTCTTATTTTGTTCTGTCTATTGAAGAGCTTTTTTCTCATGATTTCCTTCAGAATTCGAGAGGATATCTCATTCATCTTCTATTTTCAATTCTTTTTTTTGTTCTTTAATAATTTATTTCCTCATCGAACCCGTCTTATCAAAAAGAGAAAAAAGTTCATCAAAATAAATAAATAAGAGAACAAAGAACTTTGAATTAAATTATTTTGTGCCATGTATTTTTCTTTTAAAAAATGAGAATTCTTTTGCGTTCTCTCAGTGTCATTTTGATTGAGATGACAGTGAGATGTATTACTTTTCTTAACAATGATTTATTTTTTGGGAGCAATGATTTTTATAGTCTGAAGAAACAAAGTACTATTGTAAGATAATCTTAGTTGTTGTCTTGATAGTAAGGGTCAGGTTTCTTGACTGTGTTGAGTTTGATTCATACTTTAGACTGGTGAATTAAGTAGTTAAGTTTTTGTTTGGTATGGGAGCTTTTTTACCACAAGTTACAAGTTTGTCAAACCTTCATCATGTAAGCTCGTGCTTATGAAACTTTACACTATACATTAGCTTTCATAAATCATAAACTTGAAAACAAAATGCAGTTAAACAAACTCAAGTTTTCTGATGGTTTAATTTAAGCTTGAAGTTCCACAAAGTTAAGTTTTTCAAAATTCAAGAGTTATGAACTTAGATCTATTAAAGTTTGAGTCAAACATTATCTTGGTTTTCTTGAACTAACCTACATGGAAGATCACATCCCTTGAGAAAATGATAGACTTCCAACTTTGTAGCACCTTTAAGGGTATTTACATTAAATACTTTTTTTATTTTCTAAAAAAGAAAGATTTTTGTTCGTGTGAAAATGAGAAGAAATCTGTTCTAAGACATGAGAACGTAAGTAGTTTAGAGAATAGAAAAAACTTGGCTACATACCGGTATGTAGGGATCTCTCTGCAACTACCATTAAAATTTTGACAATTAGGAGATTTTTTTTTTCATTTTCTCCCTTCCTCTTCGTAGTTGTCAAGATTTTAATGGGATATGTAGGGAGATCCCTACATACCGGTATGCAACAAAGTTTTGTTCTTAAAGAATTACCAGATTTGTCATGTGGATTGCAATATTCATCTACCAATAAATGAGACCCCCACCTTCATTTGTGGCCTAATATTTGTTTTTATCCATTGGTAAAGCCTACGATCTTACCTGGGATGAAAAATTCCAAGACATTTTTATTGCTCATTTTCCCAGATTCTATGCTCAAATTTCTTGTAATTCAGTGGCTTGCCTTAGAAAAAGAACGACCATTAGAACTTAGAATATGATGATTATGTTGGGAAAGTGAGGTAAGGGAAGTATTTATGGAAATCTTAGATCACCTGGAACTAATTGCGTAATTAATAGAAAGTTATTTAAAGCTTGAACTTCCAAATCTGACAAGTTTAGTATAACTCTCATCCGTACACAAAAAGAACTTTCCAAATATCTTATAGAAAAAAAAACAAGCCTTGATTTCCAAAAAAAAAAAAGGGTGTCTTTTCAATTCTGAACAATCTTAACTAAGTAATCAAAACCATCATTTACTTTTATCGGGGGGAAAAATAACCAATAGTTCACTTTAATACTAGACTTAATAAATTGAATTAAATAGTAAAAAATTAAAAAAAATTGAGTTTATTAATAACAAGTATTAAAGGCACTTTCAAGAATTAATACAAGAGAAGTTCAAATTATGGAGGAAGAAGCAGGACTAATTTATGAAAATAGAAAAACATTATGAAAAAGGAATCATTATAGTTTTATAAATAATAAATTAAGTTAATAAGAAATGGTAGGTGGAGTGTGTGGAGATCCGAGGATCTAGCGAGGTTGAAAGAAGCATATTTTATGTAAGAGCCTAAGAGGTGGGAAAATGGAGAAAGAGAATTGAGAAAGAGAAAATCCAAATAAGGAATAATGTGTGAACAGAAAATGCCAAAAACAAAAACGATGATAAAGTGAAAGTGAAAGAGAAGAAGAAATGTCAGTCAGCCACCGAATACACACAGACTCAGACTCAAACCCAACACCCAACACCCAACACCCAACACCCAACATCAATTCTTTTGCTTTCCCCCTTTGGACTCTTCCTTTCTTTTGCATTTTCTGAAAGCGACATTTGATTGGTTGGTTTAGACAATCCTTTAATTTCCTCTCTTTCTTTGCCTTTTCTTCAACATGCCCCAAACACCAAAAACCAAACCCAAAACCCCATTTCCTACTTCACTTCCTCTCTCTTGTGCTTGTACTAGACTAGTGATGGACGACGACGACGATGATCGGAACCATTGGACCTTAAACGTCAAGCGAACAAGGTCAGTATGTTGGAAGTGCGACCAAACGATGATGGGTATGTAAGAAATGACAAGTATCTCCATTGGTACGAGGTCTTTTGAGGTGGTCCAAAAACAAAGACATGAGAGGTTATGTGGAGATATGTGTGTGTTCGATAGTCACTTACATAATAGTGGTGATGTAAAAATTATTGACGCGGTTGATCTAATAGTCCGTTATGTTTAAGATATATGTCTTATGACACGGTGTAAAATTACCAATCACATTGGGACGACGGTTGGTAAAAGGCGAGAAATCCGGCGAGAGAGAGTACGGAGGAGGAATCTGATGCGGACATGACGCGGCCGAAATCAGAGGGGAAACACCCAATTATTGCTCCCCACGCTGCCCGACATAACATGATTCTGTCGCTTTTCTCTCTCTTTCATTTTATCTCTCCCACTTTTTATCAATTCTTTTTATTTCTTTATTTATTTATTTATTTTTGTATTTTCCTTTCAACCAAGTGGAATTAAATATATGTAGATTATGGTTGGATTAGATCACGTGGCATTATTGTGGGACTCACTTGATTTTTTTTTTGGATTTTTGTTTTTGTTTTCTTGGTTGCATGCTTCCAAGAGAATGGTTATTAAATTGTTAATGGGTTAAATTCACATTTTGGCATGTGAAGTTTTAGAGCTCTATTTATTTAGTTATTATATCTTACACTTCAAAACTTTTCAAATAAATGTATATATTTTGGAGCTATGTTCATTTTGTTTATGTATTGTAAAAAGTTCTAAGAGGTTGTCCAATTTTCATTTTGTGTTTAGTTTGTTATTGATCTTGTTATGACTTTGTTTAACACTCATATGTCACATTTTTCAGTTTTTTTTTATTTATAAATTCAACAATATGGGATTTAAAGGATTTGAACTCGCGACCTTTGGTCATAAACACATACTTTTTTATACCAGTTGAACTATACTTTTGTTGGTGTCACTTCAATTGTTATAGTTTAAATGATACTTTAAAAAATGAAACTCAAAAAAGAAAACCCTTAAAAAATCAAAATAAAATGTGCTTGTGTGTGTGCATTTTACTCATTAGTAAATATTTGTTAATATGAGCATAGTACAGTGGTTAAAACATTTATGTCTTTCTTTTATTTTTTATTTTATTTTTTATTTTTTTTTATGTTCAACAATATTTGGGTAAATTCAAACTTTTAATCTCTTGGTCAATAGTATATGCTAATTATCGTCAAACTATACTCACTTTGGTTTCTTCTTTTAAGGTTGAATGTTTAAATTCTCAGCGAGGTGTTCAAATTTATCAAAATATATAATATGGAAAACGATTAACTATATATATATATATATATATATATTGAGTTCAACAATATTTGAGATGAGAGATTCGAACATTTGATGGAGAATACATACTAATTACTATTTAGTTATGCAAATACATTATTAATAATGTGTGTCAAGGGATTGAAAAGATATTAATTTAATTGCCTGTACAATTCTCAATTGTAAATAAGGCAACTATCGAACTTATAATTATTTATCTACTTCATTCAAAAAGAATACTCAAAATCGTATACTATTATTATTTTTTATTTCAATATCCTATGGGAAAAAGTTGAACAATAATTAAAATAACATTCAATAATTTATTGAAGGAATAAATTTGGTCTGTCATATACCATTCAATAAGAATTCCAACATAATTTCGAGTATGGCTTATTTCAATTCGATGAAAAATACGTTAAATTCTGTTCATTTATTCAATATAACATAATAAACTAATAATATTAAAAATAGTCAACTGGCATAAAGTTGTGCTGATAACCACAAGATCCGTGGTTCGAATCCCCTAACCCACATATTGTCAAAAAAAAAATATTAAAAATAGTCTAAAAAAAAATCATCATTGAATATGGTAGATAATGATCAAGTATTATATTATTAAAAAAAAAAAGTAAAAGTTAATATATGAAACTAATTTAATAATCAAGATACCAATATATTTTTTTAAGTCATTGTCAAAAACAACAATATATATTTTTTTAAGTCAAAAGTTTTGTACTAAAAAAAATTAAAAGTTTAAATCTCCGTCCAAAAGAGAGAAATTAAGAAAAATATCATATTTATAAAATTATAGTATTTTTCTAGTATCACTCATAATTTTGAAATTAGGTAAATGCTAATAATACGCTATTTCAAGCTCCATTCCTATACTTACAATTATATAAATAGACTATCTTTTTAAACAAATTATATAATTTTTTTTTTGACAACTATATAAAATTAAATTGTTATGAGATGAGGAAATGCTGCGTACGGCTATATATTTGATGAGAGTCGGCCAAGCCCATGAAGTCGGTTGAGATATTAATTTAGTAACCATACATTCCAACAGAAAAAAAAAAATGAAACAATGTTTTCAAAAAAAAAAATGAAACCAAAAAAAAAAAAGAAAAATCTACACCGATCATAATAAATGAATTTGAAAAGAAAAAACAAAGTTTTGACAAGGATTAAATTCAATCTGAATTATATCCATGCATGGCCGCAATTTCGCCAAAATAAGAGTGATACGAAGATATTTCAAAAAAAAAAAAAAAAAAAAAGTGATACGAAGATATTCACACATTCATTCTTTTTATTTTTTTAGGTTAAAAATCACTTTTGGTCTCTAAACTTTCATGAAAGTAACAATTTGATCCCTGAACTTTGATTTGTAACGATTTAGTCCATATACTTTCCACTTTGTAACAATTTAGTCCATAAATTTTAATTAGTAACAATTTGGTCTCTGTACTTTCAAATTTGTAACAATTTAATCCTCGTCGCAAAAAAAATCATCAAAATTAAATGTTAACTTTTATTATTTAATGATTAAACTTTGTAGCTTATAAACCTATTGAGTCCCAAATTAGTTTATTAATCTATATAGGTAGGAAATTTCATTAAATCTTTACATTAATTTTTCATGATCGAGACTAAATCGTTGCAAATTTGAAAGTACAATGACTAAATTGTTACTTATTAAAGTTTAGGGACTAAATTGTTACAAAATTGAAAGTACAGTGACTAAATTGTTACAAATCTGAAAGTACAAGGACTAAATCGTTACAAATCAAAGTTCAGGGACTGAATTGTCACTTTCATGAAAGTTTAGGGACCAAAAGTGATTTTTAACCTATTTTTTATTCTAAAAAAGATATTTGATTCTCTAATTAAATACGTACCACTCAAAATTGAGACATATTAATTATCATTCAACTATATTTACATTCACTCAGTTGTATTTTTTTTTTTAATAATGATTTTGTTTATCTCATATATTATATATTGTAAATCATACGTGTACCTATGTTTGTTTATTTATATATAATTTTTTTCTTTTTGTACACTGCACATCCAAACTATACAAATAATGTCACATCCAAAGTATGCATATAATTAATGCCGAGACTTTTCAATCTCATATGCTTCTGTGAACCAAATAGGTTGGGATTTGTTAAATGAATTCGAGCTATGTGTATGAAATAATTGTATAGTACACAGAGAAAATATATATAGGTGGCATGTTCTTTTCCCCAATAATTTGGTCACCTTAAATCCAACCTTTTAACATTTGTTTATATTTATATTTATATATTTTTAGGCTTTTGAAACCTACGTGACAAACATATTGTTGAATTTATCATATGGGGACATGGTTTTAATGTTCATTCTTATGTTTGTGATAGATTATATTCGGATGAGCAAAGTGAAATAAATAATCTAAATAAGTTTACCTTTATTGAAGGTAAATTAGATGAGACATTTTTTATCTTTACTGAAATTGAAGGTTGGATTACTACCTCTATATTTGTGGAACTAACATTTTTTAATAGGTTTTTAACCTATTGACTTATTAAACATTTTAAAAAATTTACAATTTTATTGGATATAAAATTGAAAAGTCAAAAAATTTCGATCCTATCAGATATAATTTATTTTGTATATAATTCGAAGGTAAATTTTAAAAATGTCTAATAAGTCATGAAATCATTAGACATTTTTAAGATCAATTGAAAATTTAGAGACCTACTACAATTTTTTTTTATTATTATTTTTAATCTTTAGATGATTTTGACTCGTTCCTTTTTTTTTCTTTGTTTCATTTTTTGAAAATAGAAATGTCTAGCTAAAATTTGTGTTGATTTAATCTCTAACAAGAAACATCCCATCAAAGTTAAATGTCAATTTTTATTATGTAATAACTTAATTTCTATGTTTTATAAACAATGGGAGATCCAGTCCCACAAGTGATATCTCGTCGGAAGTGAATGCTCTTTCGTAATGAATTTATTTCTTCTAAAAAAAAAAAAGAAATCTCATTAAGATTTAACAACATTTTTCATCGTAAAGTTTAAATTATCACAACTATTAAAATACAATGACTAAATTGTTGCCTTTGAAACTTCAAATACCAATCGATACAAATTTGAAAGTGGAGCAACTAAATTGTGAAAACTGAAAGTTTTATAACTAAAACTAAATTGTTACTTCCATGGATGTTGATAAAGTGGAATGTTTTTTAACCTTTCTTACCAAACATATAAAACTGGAAGGGACATAATATTTATAGTAAAAATTTGAAGAGGGAGGAGTGAAAGTATTGGAATAGACCAAGTTAGAGAGGAAAGAAAGTGGGATAAATTAAATATAAAAAAAAAAAAAAAAATATGAAGAGAGTTGAGAGTACATTATTGTGATATTGCAGTTGAAATTGTGGTAGAGAGAAAACAGAGCAATAATAATATTAAGAAGAAGAAGAAGAGAAGGGTAAGGGGGAAGGGGGACTGGGGGAGCATAAAAAAGAAGTATGAGAAAGCTGGCGCTGGCGCTGGCGCTGCCGCTGCCGCTGCTCATCAGAGTCAGAAAGGTACAGAAGAGAGATTAAAAGAAGAATAGGGTTAGGCCTACGTAGCCGACCCGCAACGACGAGCCTTCTGAATATTGTCCTCCTCACTCCTCAACACAACACAACACAACACTCTCTTAAAGCTGTTTTTATTCTGCCTCTCTATTTTGTCTCACTCTCTCTTCATACCCATTACCCATTTCTCTCTCTCTCTCTCTCTTCCCCTTATAATTCCCCCTCCTCTCTCTCTCCCTCTGCAATTCCAAATTCCCACTTCCAATTTCCATCTCATTTCTTCTATTCTCTTTCAATTTCCTCTTTTATTTCTTCATTTCCCATCTCTTCGGCTTTGATTTTTCCTTTTTAATTTCTCTCTTCTCCATGCCTTCCGACGCCGGCGACCACCGTAAGACCGCCACCAAGCCCCTCGCCTCCGGCGGGGCCTGCCCTCCGCCGGAGCAAGAGCACCTTCCTTGCCCACGATGTGATTCTACTAATACCAAGTTCTGTTACTACAACAACTATAATTTCTCTCAGCCCAGGCACTTTTGTAAGTCCTGTCGCCGTTACTGGACCCACGGTGGGACCCTCCGGGACATTCCCGTTGGCGGTGGAAGCAGGAAGAATGCCAAGCGCTCTCGTACTTGCATTCCGGCGGCGGCTGCGGTTGTTTCTTCTTCGTCTGGCTCGTTGACTAATTCTGTTTCTCGATTGGATCATCATCCGTTGCCGGCGACTCCGGTGCTGGTGCCGCTCGTCGGTGGCCATGGTGGGGGAGTTCAGTTCGGCGGCGGCGGGGGGGAGTTGAAGGCCGGTGGGAATATGTGTGGGAGCTTTACGTCGTTGTTGAACACTCACGCGCCTGGGTTTTGGAGTTTGGGCGGGTTCGGGCTCGGGCTCGGGTCGGGGTTCGAGGATGTGGGCTATGGGGCGGCTAGTTCTAGGGTGGCTTGGCCGTTTCTCGGGCTGGGTGACGGCGGCGCTGGGGTAGGCGGCCACGGCGGAGCGGCGAACACGTGGCAGTTTGAGAATGGAGACGCCGCCGGTTTTGTGGGGGCTGCTGATTGTTTGTCTTGGCCGGAATTGGCAATTTCCACTCCGGGGAATGGGCTCAAATGATTTTTTTTTTTAGTTTTTTTAGTTTTTTTTTTTTAGGTTAGTGAAAAAATGTGGGTTAAAAAGGTTAAATTTCTGTGTCACGGGGGGAGTAAAATTAGAAACTTTGAATTAGGAAGAGAAGTACAACTTTTTTCTTTCTTTCTTTTTTGGTGTCTGGGAACTTTCTGCTGTGTGAAATTTTCTTCTTCTTTGTTATAAATATATGTTCTGTAATTTAATTAGTTCCTAACATTCCCTCCTTTAGTCTAGTAATTTAATTAGAAATTTTACTCTTCTTTTTTGTTTTTGGCTCAAATATGAACTTCAACAACTGAAAAATAATATACACCATTTCTCCCAATTTTAATCATATAGTTTTAATTCTGAACATTGGGCTGTCAGATGTTCACAACTATTTTAGAATTTTTTCATTTATTATGGAGAAGTTACTGTTGAGACCAGTAAAGAAATTACAAAACTTATGCATCCCATAAATGTAATGTATTTGTTTTATTTTTTTATTTTTATTTTTTTTTGACAATATGGGGTGGGGGGATTTGAACCACTGACCTCTGATTATCAATACAACTTTATGCCAGTTGAGCTTTGCTCTTGTTGGCTATTTGTTTTAATATTTTGTGTGGCTTTATTTGGCATAAAATTATATGCCTTCCTCAATTTTTTTCAGAATATGTGAAAAAAATAGTATTAGTAATATTAACTAAAGTTGCATGTTTTTTTAACCTTTATCAGAGTTTGTTTTAAATAATGAAGTGTAGATCTACGTTAAATATGTTATACCAACAGTTTCACTCTTGATTCAAGTTTACATTATACTTTATTGTCAAAAAAAAAAAAAAAAAAAAAAAGTTTACATTATACTTTAATTTTTTGCAAAATTATATTATACCATAAATGGCTAAAATCTCTCCTTTCATAGGTACAAGTTGTCAGATTCATAAATATCAGAACATTTATTTAATTGTAGTTTTCAAGTATATTTTTGGCAAAAACATTTTACCCTTCGGTTTATGGTGTTCTTTGAATAAAACAACTAAAAAGGTAAAAAAATGTAAGGGATTATAGGACACTACACATATCTCTACAATGGTATGATATTGTTCACTTTAGGCATAAACCCTCATGGCTTTGTTTTTTGTTCATCCCAAAAGGTCTCATATCAGTGGAGATAGTTGTCCTCCCTTATAAACCCATAGACATCCCCTTATCTAGCCAATATGAGATTTTGGTCGCACTGCCAACAAAAAAAAAAAAAGCGTTTATCACTTTGGATGATAAGATTTTGCAGATGGTTGGTGTTTTAGAGGTCTTTGTCTTCTTCCTCTAATTCATTGTCCTCAACCGCTAACACTGTGTCCTGTTCTTCTTCCATGAGCTTTAAGTTCTCCATGCCTATTGAAGATTTCTTCGTCCATTTCCTCTTACTGAACTGGTTCTAAAACTCCCCCGCTCACAAGTAAATTGGTCTGGGAGTGCTTTTAATTTAAAATGACTAAAATCACTTTTGTCATGTTCAAAATCACTCTGAAACATACATTAAATTATTCAAAATCAATTTTATCACTACAACAATTTGGGGCTACGATGTCAGGTTGTATTTTTTAAACAATGACAGATTGACTCAAAGCTAACGGATTACTAAAAAGATGCCACTTTTTTTTAAAAAAAAAAATCATAAATTCTCGGAAGTTTGGGATACGATGACGGTTAAAACCCGTTATTAAAGACCAACGTACAATGACGGTTTATATCCGTCATGGAAAGTTTAGAAAAAAATGTCGCGAATACCACTCATTCCATGTCGGTTTAAAACCGTCATTGTAAACATTTAAAAAATGGCGCCAAAATATTAACCAACAATCACGGTTTTAAACTGACATTAAAGAGTATCTTCCATGACGGTCAAAAACCGTCATTAACAGTATTTTTAAAAAAGGCGTTGCAAAATTCAGAGAATGACGGAACTTTTTCGAAAAATTTTATCAACAATGTCGGTTTTTAACCGTCATGAAAGAGGATTTTCAATGACGGGCTTAAACCGTCATGATACACAATTTAAAAAAAGGCGTCGTACTTTTCACGGTTTGACGGAATGTTTTTGGAAAATTGGAGATTAGATCACGGCCCATAACCGACATTGAAGATTGGCTTCGATAACGGTTTAAAACCGACATTGAAGAGGCCTAAACGATGTCGTTTTGTGGTGGGCTTCAATGTCGGTTAGGGCCCGTCTTTAAAGTGATGGACTTCAATGTCGGTTATGGGCTCATAGATAATTGGAGATTAGATGACGGCCCATAACCGACATTGAAGGTTGGCTTCGATAACAGTTTAAAACTGACATTGAAGAGGCCTAAACAACGTCGTTTTTTGGAGTTTAAATGTGCGTCTTGATCAAAATACTATACGACGTCGTTTTGGGTTAGTCTAATTCGTTAAAACGCATGTCCCATGACAGAACGACGTCGTTTTGATTTGCTTCTTCGTTTGGGATTTGGAAGGCTAGCAAACGATTAGGGCTCGATAACGATTTTTCTCTCCTCTACCATAGACTTTTGCAGCTGGTTGATTGTTTGACGGCGACGACGACGACAGATTGCAGCAATCGACGACGATCTGGGTTGGTCTGAAGCAGTGACGGTGACGATAACGACTTGTACTGTTACCTGTACTGTTCGACTGTGGGGAAGAAGAACGGTGAGACCTGTACCGTTCGATGACGGTAACGACAAACTCAACGACGGTGGAATTAGGTACTATTATTCTTTTACATTCTTTAATTGAGTACCACAACATCTACTTTAAGTTCTTTAAGGAATTAAGCACAAAAGGTCCCTTAAAGACCATGTTCGAGCCTTTGGGGATGGCCATGCATCTCACACTGTCCAACTTTGTGAGGTTGTAGATGATGATTGGGATGACAACGATGATCATCACGAACATGTAAATGGAGCTCAAGGATGGTCTATTTTTCATTGATTTTCAATTTCCATGCACATCTAAAATTAATTTTGTGTTTTCTTTTGTCCCTAATTGTTAATTAATCAAAGATTAGCTTCTAGTTCCATCTCTTAATTCTGTGTTTCTTGGTATGTTTCTACAAAATGCCTGTGTCTAAGGTTTGCAAACTAAAAATGAAAAGCTAGGTAGGAGTAGTAAAAAAAATTATGTTTGATTTTACACCTTTAAACGTGATTTTCATATCGTCAACATTGATTTTGATTTTTTTTTTTCTTAAAAGACATTGATTTTGAATTATTAAAAACATGTTTCTAAGTGATTTTGAATATGACAAAAGTGATTTTAACCATTTCAAAATCACTCTCAAACATACACGTAGTGGAAGGTATTGACATAGGTTACGTACTAAATATTGTTATTTTTGTTTTTGACCACTGTTTTTAAAGTAACGACCTGATATTTTCAGCGACCAATGAGAAGTTGGTAGATTAGTTATATGGCACCATTGTTTTTCCACCTTCCTTTTATGTGGATCTATTTTATTATATGCTTTCAAGCATTTGTAGTTTTGATCAAACTTCTCTCTCAACTATTATTTTGAATTATTTTCACAACTATTTACAGAATTACAAGCTAAATAAAAGGTCGGCCTTTTCATGTTCCATGTACATGTGTTAGTAATGTCTTTGCTAGGATTTAATTTGAGACCTAAAAGTATAACACAAATTAGTAAGAAGGTTATACAAATACATATATACTTAATAATACAGAATATTCAAGATTTAATAATAATAAAAAAAAAAGAGTGATGATTTTAGAATAATAATTATAACATACATAAAAAAAAACCAACAAAAATGTAATTAAATATATTGCAACTTTTATTACTTCATGGAGAGTAACATATAATATATATAAGGGGAAAACAAAACCAACTTGGAAGCTTGTGTTAGGATAGAATATCTTGAAAATTAATCGGATATATATTTTTTTAATCCATTTTATTGAATGAAATATTTTGTCTCATTAAAGTTGATGTCATGTATGAATTAATATAGTCATATCTCGTGCACTTTGGATTAATATTTGTTTGTTTTTATTTATTTATTTTAAATAAAGAAACCTTTTAGTTTTAGCTATGATCGATTTTGTTTTGAGATTCATGAGTCAAACAACTATTTCATCTAACCCTTTATTCATACTAGGTTTTTACCACGTGCGTTGCACGTGTAATAATTTGACTAAATTATTATGAAGTAAACTTAATTTAAAACTAATGAAGATTCTCTATACATTCTTATATTAGTTTTGTTGTTTTCTAATATGAGTGATTTTAATTAATATAATATATATGTGATAAGTAATTTTAGACCTAAAAAATAAAATTGGAGGGAAAAAAGAAATTAAAGTCAGTTAACATAAAATATTTGAGAATGACTTTCTTCTAATTAAATTGATAAACAAAAATATTATAATTATAATTTCAAGAGCGGTACCTGAAACCAACGGAGGGGATGAATAGTTTTTTATTTGAAAACTAATGGGAGAAGGTGAACTATAGAGGGAATTTAGATTCAAATTCTAATTTGATTAGATTTTGGATAGAGTGTATAGATCCTAAGATAAAAAAAAAATATAGACCATAGTTATCAAACCAATCCGATAATAAAAGATAACAAAATAAAAAAGTGAAAATCAAATTTTGTATGTGTTTTATTAAAAAAAAATAAAAGATAAAAAAATAAAAAGAATTACCCTATTTGTTTTTATTAAAAAAAAGAAAAATTAAAAAAAAAAAAAAAAAAGAACCAACAGAATTCTTAGCTTTTTTATAAGAATTATTTTTTTCAAAATTTCATAATGGTTTTTTAAATCTGGTAGGGACTATAGGTTTTTTTTTTTTTTTTTTTAATTTTCTTAATCATTTATTATAGATAATTATTAAAATCACTACGTTTGTTTTTTTTCTTATTTTTTATTTTTTTTATAGAAAATTATTTTTTTCAAAATTTCATATTCGTTTTTTTATTTTTTACAAATTACCAATTTTTAATTTTTGTATCTTTATTTTTTAATTAAAATAATTAGATTTTAACTAAAGTAATTTTCTTAAATTTAAAGGAGTATTTTAGTCTAAAAATGTTTTTCACGGATCCTTGCTTTTTAATATATTATTGATTATTGATTATTGATTATAGATATATGAGATCAGTCCAATCAAAGTCCTTGACAAGCCTTTGATTTTTTAATTTTTTTTTGTAAATAATTATTTCCGATTTTGTCCAAATCATTTTCCCCCTTTCATGTGCATCTATTTATTGGAACATTTTAGCCGAAAAAAAAAAAATTTGTAGTGAGACAAAAAGTAATGGTACTTCCTTAAAAAAAAAAAAAAAAAAAAGAAGAAGAAGAAGTAATGTTACTCTTATTTCTCCACTTTTTTTAAAATGTTATTTCTAGAAACGTAATATTTATCTCTTATTTATATAAAAAGCCTATATTTTGAAGTGGTTAATCGTAATCATCTCATAATTATAGTGGTTGGTTTTGTTCTTTTGATACATATGATTAGTAGTGACAATTTCGAATTTCGATCCATCATTTATTGATTATGACCAAATAAATGAATTTATTGGGTCAATCATGATTTGCGATGGTTGTCTTAAAAATAAATGCTTTTTTGAAATAATTTGTTGCATCATTTCGTTTGCAATATTGAGTATAAAGTGATTGTCTCACACTATTTTAAATTGCAACTTAGTATAATAGTAAAGAGAAGAAAAATGGAAATAATGATTATAAACCAAAGTTAAAGAGTAATAAAATTTACAATATCATAACTAACCTATTTTGAGTAAATGAACACGATTAAAGAAAACACTCTATAAAATGAGACTTTAAATTTTAGTTTTAAACAATAAGACTGGTTCAATTATTATCCGTTTCTTTTTATCTCATCAATTTAAGATTGAACCAAATAGAATGAAGAGAACTCAATTATTTTAATCTATAAATTAGAGGTTGGAATACTCATTTTCAAGCATGTGAATGTGAACTAAGGAAGAAAAAAAAAAGAATGAAAGTGTATTATTAATATATTATCATCGAGTAATAATAATACACTTTAGGGTTGTTTGTACGATGAGCTACGAACAAAATGAAGCCAAATTTTATATATTTATTGTGGGCATTTAATGGAGAATGAATTATTAGAAATAGACAGAAAAAAGTTAAAAAGGGTATGTTAAATTAATTCCATAATGGGGGCACATAATTTACTAATTAATTTGTTTTGGAAAAATTCTTCACGGCAGTTGACAGCTAATCGACAGTCGACACAGAATGATCGACTGGTCGACCGGCAGCTCAATGATATTGTTTTGAACTTTATAGACCAAATATTTAAATACCCTCTTTTAATTCCATAAGGTTTATTGGGTTTCATTATTACTTCCAAGAGAATTAAAATTTATTGTTTTTTTTTTCAATCATTCAATTTTTATTTCTTAGACAAAATTTTAATTGATTGATTAATTTATATTTCCTGTTTGTACCTCGAGAAGAAAACATTTGTATTTTTTGTTCCCTGTAATGTCAACAATCCATTTATTTGTTTCTTGCCAAATGCTTATCCGTAACTTTGAAAATTTATTTAATTTAGGAACAAATAGGTAGTTGTCATAGATATGGATATATATATATATATAGTTTCGTAGGTTTAATGTTTTGATGGTCTTTTTAGACAAATAAAAAGGAAAAAAAAAAAAAACAAAGGTTAAATTACAAATTTAGTTTCTCAACTTTTAAGTTCGTGTTTGATATATTCCTAAACTTTAAGAAATTTTTATTTAATAGGTCTTTAACTTTCTTTCTTTCTTTTTTTACCTTTCAATTTTATGACTATTAAATTCCTAAGTTGTATAAGTATTTAATATGCTTTTGAATTTTCAATTTTTTATATCAGCTTATTAACATTATTAACATGTCTATTAGACATAAAATTACAAGTTTAAAAATCTATTACACATATTTTTTAAAATATGTAAAGACAAATATGAGAGTTTATGAAGTAAGTTTGTAAATTAATCCAAAATAAAATTTTGATAGTATAGTATTTAAAGGCTTATTTTAGTTTTTTTTTTTTTTTTTGTTTTGGGGTGTTATTTGTTTTTAGTAAATATAATCTACTTTGCATGAAAAATATTTAAAATTATAGTTTTTTTTAATTAAAATATATTCAAATTTGAAAAGCTAACAAAAAGTCGCTTCTAAAATTATAGTTATTGTGTCTAAATGCTCGCTTTTGTTTCAAATAACCTTTACTTTTTTAAGGGAAAGCAAAACACACCATATCAAGGTCTTATTTGATAACTATTTAGGTCGCGTTTGATAATTATTTGATTTTTTAAAATTAAGCTTATAAATACTACTTCTACTTATAAGTTTCTTTATTTTATCATCTACCACCTTTCATGTTTCAAAAAACCAAGTCAAGTTTTGAAAACTAAAGTCTTGTTGATAACCATTTGGTTTTTGAAAACTATGTTTGTTTTCTCCTAATTTTCTTTCTACGATTTTCATCTTTGTTATAAATACACATTTGAATTCTTAGTCAAATTCCAAACACAAAAACAATTTTTTGAAAATTACTTTTTTTAGCTTTCAAAATTTGACTTGGATTTTGAAAACATGAGTAGTTGGTAGATGACAAAATAAATAAACTTATGGGTGGTAGTAGTGTTTATGGACTCAATTTTTAAAAACCAATACCAAATGGTTATCAAACGGGAACTAAAAAAACATTTCAAAACGTCTTTTTTTTTTTTTTTTTTTTTGAATTTGACTAGGAATGCAAATGTGTGTACTTAACAGAAAAACTGATGAAAGGACCAAAATGAAACCAAATGCAAACTTCATGGGTAAAATTGTTGAGTTTGAAGACTGATGGACCCAAATGCAATCTATTCCAAACCCTAGAGACCAAAAATGTAAAAATTCTTAAAATATTAAAACTAAATAGACACGACTCTTTCAAGTTTATGCATAAGAACATTAATTCAAACCCGAAGTTTTGAATGTTTAAAAAATAGTTCTTAAACACTTATTTTTTTGTCTTTGGAATTTAACTCATAATTCAAATGTTTTCTTAAAAAACATGAAAACCATTATAGAGAAATAGTTAGAAAACTAACACAATTTAAATAAGTAAAAACAAAAAACTAAATGGCTATCAAATGAGGATTCATATGCTTGAGTTTTTAATGTTCTCATATTTTATGAGTTCAACCATGTGAAAATGAGTATCCAAACATCTAATTTTGAAAGTAGATATACTGTAGATAAAAAATAGAGAGAACTAGTGAAGAGTGAGAGTGATGTAAAAACTCAGTGTGTTGAATTCCATTGCAAATAGGCCTTATATAGGCTCAAGATACATCAAAAATAGCATGCTAACCACCCAAACAAAAACATAAGACTAGCCTAAAGAATAGGAACCTAAAGACTAGCAACAAAAAAAGACTAAATACAAACAATCCTATTTTTAACACCCTCCCTTAAACTAAAACTATGCAATTTAGTATTTAGTTTAAAGTAGTAGAGGAAACCACCCCAAGTAAGCTTCGAAGCTTCACAAATGTTGCTAATTTGAGAGGCTTGGTTAAAATGTCTGCCACTTGATCTTCACTTTTACAGTAGCTTAGGTTGATAATTCCATCATTTGTAAGATCTCTCAAGTAATGGTATCTTACATCAATGTGTTTGCTTCGTCCATGCAAGACAGGATTCCTTGAGAGCTTGATTGTTGATGTGTTCTCACAATGAATGATAGATGCTTCTTCTTGCTTATGATGCAAATTCTCAAGAATGTTCCTCAACCAAATGGCTTGACATGCACATGATGTTGCTGCTACAAGTTCAGCTTCAGTGGTAGATAATGTGACAATTGGCTGCTTCTTGGAAGACCATGAGATAGCTCCTGAACCAAGCATGAAAACATACCCTGAAGTACTCTTTCTATCATTTAAATCTCCACCATAATCACTATCACTAAAACCAACAAGGTTTAATTTTCCTCTTCTTTGATAAAGTTTGCCTAGATCAGGAGTCCCTTTTAAGTAACGTAAGATTCTTTTGGCAGCAAGGAGATGAAACTCAGTTGGAGATTCCATAAACCTGCTAATTAAACTTACAGCATACATAATATCAGGCCTTGTAGCTGTTAAGTACATCAAGCTTCCAACCATTTGCTTATAGAGAGTACTGTTGACCTTCTTTCCTTCATGGTCCTTTGTGAGCTTCAAATTGGGTTCAACTGGAGTTGAGGCTGAGTTGCAATTCTCCATTTGAAACCTGTCCAAGATCTCCAGTGCATATTTCTTCTGATTGATGAAAATTCCCGCTACTGATTGTTTTACCTCAATGCCGAGAAAGTAATGCATCATCCCTGGATCTGTCATTTCAAACTCTGCCATCATGGACTGCTTGAATTCTTCAAACATAACCGAGTCATTTCCTGTGTAAATCAAATCATCTACATACAAACATACTATCAAAATCTTGTTTGGATGTTGGAATTTAATAAAGAGAGTATGTTCATATGGACATTTTTCAAATCCATCTTTAATAAAGTAGGCCTCAATTCGACTGTACCAAGCCCTAGGAGCTTGCTTCAATCCATACAAAGCCTTCTTCAAGCGATATACCTTTCTTGCATTACTCTGTTGAACATATCCAGGGGGTTGATCTATGTAAACTTCTTCATTCAAGTTGCCATGCAAAAAGGTTGATTTCACGTCCATTTGAAGAATTTTCCAATTGTTTTGTGCTGCCAATGCAACCACCATTCGAATCGTATCATGTCTTGCAACCGGAGCGAAAACTTCATTGTAGTCAATGCCAATTTGTTGCTTGTACCCCTTTGCGACAAGACGAGCCTTGTATTTGTCTACTTGGCCATCTTTATTCAGCTTCGTTTTGTAAACCCATTTAACACCAATGGGTTTTTGCCCTCTAGGAAGTTCTAATAGCTCCCAAGTGTTGTTTTTCTCAATCGACTTAATCTCTTCATCCCTGGCCTGCTTCCATTTTATATCTTTAACAGCTTCTTCAAAAGTTAATGGATCACATTCTGATAATAAAGCATAATGGACAAATGTCTCATCAGAAAGATCACCACTAACCTCATAATCTTCCATCCATGCTGGTCTCCTTCTAACTCGTTGTGATCTTGAAGAACTTGCACCTCCTGTTTGAGACTCAGTAGCCTCAAGCTCAACTGATTGTTGTACTGGCTCTTCAAGTTGAGGTGTCAAAGATTCATCACTATCCTCAAGGTTCACAGGTACTGTTTGTTGCTCTAGAGTATCTTCTGTCCAATTCCAAGTGTTTAGTTCATCAAATATAACATCTCGGCTAATTACAATTTTACCTGTGATTGGATTGAACAGTTTGTAAGCCTTTGATTGCTCACTAATCCCAAGAAAGACACATTTTTTACCTTTGTCATCTAGCTTCCTTCTCTTCTCGTCAGGAACGTGTGCATATGCAATGCACCCGAACACTTTAAAGTGATCAACTGATGGTTTACGCCCATCCCAAGCTTCTTGAGGAGTCATGTTTTTCACCGAAAAAGTGGGACTTCGATTCAAAACATGAACACCCCAATTTACTGCTTCTGGCCAAAATTCTTTTGGAACTCTCCCATTTGCAATCATACTTCGAACCATGTTGAGGATAGTACGGTTTTTCCTTTCGGCAACACCATTTTGTTGGGGTGTGTAGGCTGCTGTCAACTGATGTCGAATTCCATGCTGAGCACAAAAATTCACAAATTCATGTGACATGTATTCTCCTCCACGATCCGTTCGAATGGTTTTGATTTTTCTCCCAATTTCATTTTCAACAACCGCTTTAAAGCTCTTGAAAATTGAGAATGCTTCAGACTTTTCTTGCAAGAAATAAACCCAAGTTTTTCTGGAAAAATTGTCAATGAAAGAAATAAAATATTTTTTTCTTCCCATTTGATACTGGGTTTAATGGACCACATATGTCAGAATGAATCAACTCCAGGGATTTACGTGCTCTCCATGCTTTGCCTTTTGGAAAGCTCTCACGATGTTGTTTGCCAACAACACAATCTTCACATACTTTTATGGGAGGAGAAATTTGGGGAAGACCAACCACCATTTGCTTTTGAAAAAGGACTTGCAAACCTTTAAAATTCAAATGGGCATATCGCAAATGCCAAAGCCATGTGGGGTCTTCATCTACATTGGTCTTGAAACATAACTCCAACCCTTCTAGTTTGAGTGGGAACAACCTGTTCGAGGCCATTTCAACACGAGCTATCAATCCTCTTCTTGGATCATATATTTCACAGGCACCTTCTTTGATAGTTGTGACATAACCCTTCTCTTGTAGCTGTCCAACACTCAATAAATTGCTTTTCAAATCAGGAATATAAAAGACATTTGATATGGTTTCAACATTGCCTTTTTTGGTCTTGATTTGAATATTTCCTTTACCCACCACATTTACTTTAGAATTATCACCAAATGTCACGGTAGAATAATAACTTTCATCCAAATGAGAAAAGAGAGACTTGTTACCACACATATGATTGCTGCAACCAGTGTCTATATACCATATGTTAGGTCCAAGCTCCTCGTTATGGTGACACGTCATCAATAGTGTTTCTTGCTCCTTTTTCTCTATAAAATTGGACTGCTCTCCTTTTTCATAGTTGAAGTTGGTTGTGCATTCAGACTTGTAATGACCCAACTTATGGCAACGATAACATTGAATGTTGGACTTATCAAATCTCGAGTTGTTGTTGGATGTTTGCTTGTGTTGATCATGTCCACCACCTCGTCCTCTTCCTTGCCACCTTCCACGACCTCGACCACGTCCTCTATTTGATCCTCTCCCTGTAGAGTTTTCACCATGAGTTGAAGTTTTCAGGGCTTGTTCTTCGGTTGGACCTGTATTTGATGTCATTCTCTGCTCATGCACAAGTAAAGAACTTTGTAATTCATCAATTGATAATGTATCAATATCTTTTGATTCCTCAATTGAACAAACCACATATGCAAATTTAGAATCCATCGACCGAAGAATCTTCTCAACCACAGCTACATCTTCAATCTTCTCTCCATGGATCCGCATCTTGTTTACTATAGCCAAGGTCCGTGAGAAATACCCATCCACGGACTCACCTTGCTTCATTTGAAGAATCTCGAACTCTTTGCGAAGAGCTTGGAGTTGCTGTCTTTTCACCCTCGTTGTGCCTTGATACTTTTTCTTCATGGAGTCCCAAATTTGCTTGCAGGTATCTTTTTGCAAAATGGTCTCCAAGATGGCACGATCAATGGCTTGGAATAAATAATTCTTTGCCTTGAGATCCTTCAATTTTCGTTCCTCTAGCTTCTTTTGGTCAGCTTCTGACAAGACAACTCCAGCAGCTGGTTCATTCACTCCTGCTTCAACAACGGTCCAGTACTCTTTGGACCGCAAGAAATTCTCCATCAACATGCTCCAATGATCATAATGACCATCAAAGCGAGGAATTGCTGGTTGCACATAGTTGTCTGAGGCCATTGTTTATGCTTGCTAGCTATTGTAGAAGATAAAGGAATGGGAATTGGTTTAATGGCTAAGAAGAAGATGCCACAACTTGGCTCTGATACCACTTGTAAGGGACTATCGGACACACACAGATCTCCACAATGGTATGATATTGTCCACTTTGGGCATAAGGCCTCATGGCTTTTGCTTTTGGATTACCCCAAAAGGCTTCATACCAATGGAGATACTAGTCCTCCCTTATATACTCATGATCATCCCCTTATCTAGCCGATGTGGGACTTTGGGCGCACTCCCAACAATCCTCCCCTCGAACAAAGTACCACCGAGCCTCCCCTCAAATAGTCATCTATCCGTCCAACTCTCTAGGCTTCACCGCTTTACCGAGAGTTCTTGCTCTTATCTAGGACGACTCCTCTTCTCCGGAGTATACCCGCCTACCCAGAGCTCAACCACGGATCTCCCCATGACTACTTCAAGGCTCACAACTTCTTTGTTCGGCACCCGAGGATTCCACCCAACATGGCTACTCTCGGGGCATGGCTCTGATACCACTTGTAGATAAAAAATAGAGAGAACTAGTGAAGAGTGGGAGTGATGTAAAAACTCAGTGTGTTGAATTCCATTGCAAATAGGCCTTATATAGGCTCAAGATACATCAAAAATAGCATGCTAACCACCCAAACAAAAACATAAGACTAGCCTAAAGAATAGGAACCTAAAGACTAGCAACAAAAAAAGACTAAATACAAACAATCCTATTTTTAACATATACATGAGCTATGCTCCAGCTACGTAATTGAACTTCTAGTTCAAATTTAAAGTTAAAATCAACTCTACCATATTTGATAATCATTTGGTTTTTTAGTATTTATCTTTGAAAATTAAGTTTATAAACATTTTGTGAACGTTTGAAAAAAAGTATTTTTTAGTTTTTTTTGAAAGCTGACTAAGAATTAAAATATTTCATTTTTATTTTTTCTTTCGAAAAGTTGAAGCTTTATGGAAGGTACCGGGCCAAATCAGAAAAAGGGCTCACATATGGGCTGGGCCCATTGAAGGTTCGAGCCAGATCCATTGAAGACGAGAAACATTGTGCTGACTGAAAATTTTTGGACGAATGAGAAAATTTGAAACGAAGCTGAGCTCTCACATTTCCCTCTCTAGGGTTTAGGAAGAGGGTTCACCATTTCCCACTCCCAAATCAAGTATCTGAACTGAACCAGACTCAAGTAGGCGAAGTGGCTTGCCACTCTCACGAAGCAATTGCAGAATCACAATGGCGTTTTCTCTGTTCTCAACTCCGCAACCACAGCAGCCGCAGCAGTTATTTCAATCGCAGCCACAATCTCAACCGCAACTTTTTCAGCAGAGCAGCCCATTGTTCTCCCAGCAGACGCAACAATTTCATCTGCAACAGCAGCAGCAGCAGCAGCAACAACAACAACAACAGCAGCAGCAGCAGTTAATGCAGCAACAGCAACAGCAACAGCAACAACAGCAGCAACAGTTGTTCATTTTTACTAATGATAAGGCTCCTGCAAGTTATGGTACTAAGTGGGCGGATCTCCATCCTGATTCGCAGAAAATTCTCCTTCAGATTGAGTATGTGTTTTTCTACTTTCTTTGAAACTTGTTTCGAAGTCTTGTTTTTAGCTTAATTGTACTGGGCAGAAGTTTGAAAGATCTTGGGCAAGAATAATATTTCGAGTCTTCGAGGTTTTCTGCCAGAAATGTTTCTTTTTGCGATTCTTGGACGTTTTATTTAGCTTCAACCTTTCTCTTTTATGCATCCACATCTTCTTGTTTGCAACTAGGGTTTGAATGCTTTATAATTTTCCATATTATATGGCTATTTAGATTCTGTGTCGCTACAGGGAACGAATCTTGGAGTATCGGGATGAAAGTCAGAGGCTGGATCAGTGTAGTCGCCTCTACGATTCTTCGGTCTCTAACGATGGGTTTGAGCTTGATGCCAGTCGAATTGTTCAGGTTGCTTTTGACATTTATCAGATTGCTTTTCATCTCCTTTCGATTTTACTTCGAATAATTTTTGGAAAATTGAGCATGCTGATAATATATTTGAGTGTACCGAGATATGGATGCGAAAATGCTTGCAGCTTAGATCTATTTTTCACATTTATGTTACTACAATGCCGTATGAGTAATTGACGGTTGGTATGGCTTGTTTGGCGTCTTAGGTTCACATGTGATATTCGACAGTATACCTAAGGCTTGCTTCTTATCTTTTCTTTAACATTTGGGATTATTTAGTTGATCTTTTTTTACAACTCCCTTTTGTCTCACGATTAATTTAATACTTGCTGTATGGGAAGTGAACAATTAACAAGGAGCAAATGGATTGGAAGTTGGATTTCGAAAAAAATTGTTTAAATTAATTTAGTGGTTCTCAACACGTTTCCCTCTGGCTCTTACTTTATTCTAATGAACTAATAAGTGATATCTTATTTGGAAGAAAGATGGTTATCCACATATGGATTACCTGAAGAATCTTTACTTCGCCACTCTTTTCTATGGATTTGGAAGGAGGAATCTTGTTCAAAAGGATAAAAAAAAAAAAAAAAAAAAACTATGGAAGGAGTGATCCGTCTATCCTTTCATTTTCTGTCGGAAGAGGTGATTTTCTTCCTTTTGTAGCGGAAGGGGGAAAGGTTCACATGAAACCTGTTTACTACATGTATCTTAATGTTCAGCCTTTAAAGCATCTCAGAGAAATTATTTGTTTTAGAGTAGGAGTACTAGTATTGAATTGCACATCATCAACCACAAGGATGCAATCTTGCATCATCCCATCTTTGATACGTACATATTGATTTTTAAATTGTAAAATTATGGGGTTATTGAAATACTTACATATATCTTATCAGGAACTTGGGGGAATTAGTACGTCTACAGAACATCAAAAAGTGCTGCTTCAAGAGCTGATGACTGCTGCTAAAGGGATGCTTTGGAATACAGAAGTTGCTATTCGTTCTTTCATGATGATACGCCCAAGGTTCATTCATCAGAGTGCTGGAGGTGCTTCAAATCCCACTGCCCCTTCACAGGTTCCTGGAACAACATCACCTTTAGGTTCCAGTGGTCAACCAACATCTACCTCGATTGTGCCAGTTTTTGATTTCTACAGTGGGCTTCCAAGAAAGCCATCTCCATTTTTGCAGCAAACTGTTTCAAGATTTGAGAAGTATCTCGGTGAATGCCGCCAGTGGATTGAAGAATTAGAGCAACTTCTTGCCCAAGAATCTAATCGGAGTGCTTCTAATTCTGGTTCCTCATTGTTTCATTCGCTTCCTAAAATCATGTCAAATGTGCACGAATTCTTTGTTCACGTGGCTGCTAAGGTAGGAGGAATCTTTTCCTTAACGGGCATTAATTTGAAATAATGTAGTGGACCACTTTGAAATGTTTGTCTATAGATTCAGATATTCTCCTCTTAGGTTGTCCGATGTATGTCACCGATGTCAAAATAACCGGTTCTTATTATTTAAGAGATCTTGATTTCTGATAGGGATTATAATAAGTTGGTTAGGGGAGAGTGATTGTAAGTAATGTAATGTAAATTTGAGGTTGCTCTTCGGTATTGAGTTTGGCTTAAATTAGTATAGCATGCTTGTTTGGCTTAAATTAGTATAGCATGCTTGGAAACAGAGTCTAGAGTTGTTTAAATTAGTTTGGCTTAAATTATTATTCTTTCGGAGGGTGTGAAAATACATATCCACATGCACATGATCTCACAGGAGACAGTAGGATGCACTACATACATATGCACATTCATATAACTAACGGCATGTAAAAATTGTTCTGTAGGTTGAGAATATTCATCAGTACATTGAATCAATGAAGGCAGCTTATCTTGCTGATCAGCGTCGCAGAGGGGATGGAAGTGATCCATTTCTTGAGGCTGATCGGAGGGAAACTGCACGCCAAGAAGCAGCAGCTAAGAGGGTACATCCAACTTTACATTTGCCTGCTAATTCACAACCATCAACTCAAGCTGCTGGATTACTTGCCAGCTCAGGTAATCATGGTGCATCAACAACACAACAATCATCTACAGTAGCTACTCCAGCTTCTTCCGCAGGTGGATTGTCACTTTTTAGTACACCTTCTGCTCCATCTACTACATCATCTTCTCTGTTCATGACACCAACAGCATCTGTTCAAACATCCTCTCTGTTTAGTTCGTCTGGTGCAACAGCTCCCACAACACTTTTTGGCTCGTCTTCTGCACCATTGTTTAGTTCTGTTGGTATTCCCTTTGGCAGTAATGCTCAGTCTTTTGGGCAATCTGCTTCTGCAGGAAGTTCATTATTTTCAACGCCCTTTGCTTCTGGTAATTTCTTGACATTTTTTATTTGCATGTATTTCTTATGCATGGTGCTGAACTAATTGCTTATTTGTAATAGTTAATCTTACTTGTTATCTTTGTCTATCCCATAATGTCAGAAAACCTGTATTTGGGATGTTTTTGGGAACAGAATCTAGAATACCACAAACTTCACATTAATATATTGTCCTTACCAAAAAAAACATTTCAAGGAAATGATGATCCATGTGATGGAAATGCCATTAGATAGATAGAAATATTGTTAGGGTATCCAGGGTATATATTGTCATGGAAATGATGATCCATGTGATGGAAATGCCAAAATGTCAGAAAACTTGTATTTGGGATGTTTTTGGGAAAAGAATCTAGAATACCACAAACTTCACATTAATATATTGTCAAGGAAATGGTGATCCACGTGATGGAAATGCCATTAGATAGTTACAAATATTGTTAGGGTATCGAGGGAAGATTTGTAGTTGACTTGAGGAGTTTGTTATTAGGTGTTGATATAAATAGATGAGTTGGAGTTGGAGGAGAGGAAAGTAGACATTGGTTTTTAGTTGGTTTAGACTCGTGATGTTAAGAGAGGGAGACTCCAAGTACCTTGAAATATTTGAGAGTTATTTTAGTGCTTCTATCTTGTATCTTTCAAGATATTTCAGTTATTTCAAAATGTTACAATAAATTTGAACTCCAGCTATTTTAACATGTTACAATAAATTTTAACTCGTACCATATCCTCATATAATATTATTAGTATTGACTCTTTTTGCTAGTGATCAACTAATTCTGCATAATATGATAGCATTTTGTCATATGATTTTTTAATAGAATTTTCAATCCTAGTAGCCCCTTTTTAAAAATTGTTTTAACTTACTTTTGCAACTTGCAATTTTGTTATTATTATTTACACAGTGCTTGATATCAGTCTATTGAAGTTGTATTCATCTCGAGACCCTTTGGATCAATGGTCGTTGCCTTGCATTTGAACAAGCTTGTTTCTGTACAAATTGTTAATATGATATAATTCTTAGAATCACCATGTCGTGGCCCAACAGTCATAAGTTTTGATGAGAGAAATTGTATGGTATGGGGTTTAAAGTTTGATGGTAGCAAATGCAAATTAGGACATCAACTAGCATTGTCTTTTTCAAATATTAGAAAGTTAGATGTAGATAAAATTAATCGAAACACATGCAAATTAACTTAAAACAGTTGTGGTTGTTGGGGAAGAGATCAAATTATTTGACATGGTTTCCTTAACTGAAGAGTGGACGTTATTACTGCCAAGAACATGTCTGATTTGAGTTATTTGTTGACTTGATGTAGAAGGAATATGCCATTACTTAATGTAAATTAGTACGTTCCCTAGTTAGTGGTTGCTATTTTGGATCTGTTTGTAACGATGGTTTGTACTGTTTTCATAGGTGCTGCAACAGGATCTGGGGCTAGCTTTGGGGCAACTTCGGTGAGATAAGGATTTCAAATTTCTCATATCATGTTTTGTTCTTCGGTTTACTCTTTTCTATGAAAGTTTGGAGCACTACTAGTCTTAGCTTAAGGTGTAACGTTCATGCTCTCTTTGGCACCTCCGTTTGTGAATTGAAGATCTATTGGCCATTGGGGATGTATGGGGTTTGCGTGTTTATGTAGAAAATATAAAATTTCAAGCTTATAGTTTCAGTATATTTTCTTGGCACATGAAACTATATATAACCCCTCTTATTTTATTGCAGAAATCGTCAAAGCCAAAGTCCCGAACTGCACGACGCTAATAGTCATGATTGACCATGTGAGTTCTTTACAAGCTACAAGTAACAACTGATGAAAAAATAGCCAAAGATTATGCAAGACATGGGCATATATCCGTGGAAAGGCCAAGTTTCTTAGCCATCGACAGCTGTAGATCATTCTACATGCCGTAAAAAAGCTTATGGGTATTCCTTTCTTGCGAAGTTGAAGGAAATTGGAATGTCTTCTCAAAACACCCCGCTATGGCTCCAGTATTTTCTGAAAGATAAAACATCCCGCTACGGCTCATTACTTTCTAAAAGAGGGCGGTGAGGTGACGTCAGAATTCTGTAACTTTGTAGAATACAACATAGGTACGATGTTTTCATATGAAAAACTTGAAGAAAAGGACTTGCTTTTCTTGTGATGCGATCGATTCGGGGGAATAGGAGCGTGATTTATCTTCCCAATCACACACTAATCTTGTCATTTTTAGTGGCCTGCTGTACAAAAAATTTGACTTGCGGTTTCAGGAAAGAAGAATATGCTCAAGTGGGAGCCTTTATGTTCAAAAGCTCGAGTGATTATCGGATATTCATTCTTCTTGGAGCCGCCATCAGGATTGGCAAGTTAAGCTTCTAATGGGTATTTATATCGTCTCTACACCATGTTTAAAATTGTTTAATCGACTTTCTGAAGGATTTTGACTGAAATGATACTTTGTAATTTGTGTACTGAATTTTTGGTGATTTTCCATCCTCTTTGAGCCTTGTTTTTAATTGATATCATGTCTTCGCTGTAATGGCATTTTGTAATTTAATTGTGATGTATTTTTGGTGATTTTTCATCCCTTTGTTTAGGCCCCTTTCTCTGATGTGACACTCGTGGGAATTTCTGGTCTTCAATTATTTCATTTAAATCTCCTATTCCTTTGTGGAAAATTTGACATTTATATGGGCTCATCTTGTCCATCCACATTGCAATTCACTATTATTGCTCATCTAGTGCGTCTGTTAGGAGATGCATTTGCTTGGCATCGCTCCACTAACTGACCATTCGAAGCAGGCTCGAATATGGTGGCACTCCACTAACATCCTCCTACCATCTCATGTTTTTGATTTTGTTTTAAAGAGATTTTTCATATCTCAAAATTCTTCCAAGAGCTTCATCTCTGTCACCATATCTGTACCGAATAAATTCTTAATTCAATCTTAAATTTTATTTGTGTAGAAATCCAATAGCGCCCTTATACTTATACATCTCTAATAAATAAAAATCTTAGACATTTGAAGAATTTATTCTTCGTTTGATAACAAAAATTTTGTTGTTTCTATCTCTTCATCGATATCTGACTTGAGCTTCTTCTTTGGGGGTAGCTGAACTCATTCATTTATTATTGGGCAATGGATGATAAGTTTTAACTTTTGCTATATTCATTATCCTATAAAACCAATGACTTTTCATTCTCGTAATGGTTTAAAGAGTGATTGATGTGACAAAATTAAAAATACCTTAGTAAAGACGTCAATATCCTTTCCTCTCGAAAAGGTTTGTATCTTCACTTCATGTATCTCAAGAAACAGAGTAATTGATGATGTGATGTAGATGAAGATATTAGAGTGGGTTTATATCCGTTGCTTTCAAGAAAATGTTTCCTTATGGCTTAAGTATATTTTTGATAATGAAATAAACGAAAATGACAAGCAAACTTTTTATTGGTTAAACAGTGAAATTATGAATGAAGAATAATTCTATTAGACCCTGTTTGTTTCACTGGTTTTGAGATGAGTTTTGACAAATCCATATTAGTTTTGTGGATGTTTACTTTTTAAAATAAAGGTAATTATTATTCAAAGTTAAAAATGTCTCAAAACTAGATCGAAAATTGATTCGACCGACCAAAATCGACCAAACTGACGTTGGTCGGTCAGTTTTTTACCACATTTAGTTGGGGTCGATTTTTCCAATTGGCAAAACCGACCATTGGTTGGTTCACCTAAAAGTAGGCAAAACCAATCAATCATTTTAATTTATTAATAAGAAAATAAATGTGGTAGCCACGTGCATACATGCAGCCAAAAATAAATGTGGAGAGTAATTGCTTTTTTAAATTTTATAAGTTTTTTATTCTCTTCTCTCCTCCATTTTCTCTCTTTCTTCCTTTTTCATTTTTTCAAGTTTCTCTCTCTAATACTATCACACTACTATAAAATTTTCCAAGCCTTTATGCAATAAATACCTTATCCACTAATTTATGCTCGAATTAACCTTGAAATAGTAGTGCTTAGATATTATTATCAAGAGTTTAAGAGGTGTACAAGAGTCTGAAATGCAGCCATATCCATAAGAAGTTATTATTACAAAGGACATCTGACATTTAAGCGTAGTTGTGAGCAACCTGAAGAAGGCATTGGAAAACTTGGAGAGGCTTTGAAAACATTGGCATGTGATCAGCTCCTTCAATTTCCATCACATTTTCAATCCCATTATTCTCTATCATCCACTTTTGGAACTGCTTCGGGATCGTTTCGTCTTCACTGCAAATCACATAAACTTTCCTCACTGATCCATAATTTTCCTCTGAAAATTTCTCTGCTTTCGCCAGCTCTTCTCTGAACAGTGATCCTGGTCTCATCAGAGTCTTTGCCAAAGCCAGATCCTAATTTTTTTTTGATGATTGTCAACTTCCAGTCAAAATTCAAAATCCCTTTAAAAAGAAAAAGAAATAGAGAGAGAAGCGTACCTCAGAAGGGGAGAGTTGATACAAGTTCTTGGCCATGCCTTTGGGGCCAAACAAAAATGAAGTTGAAGGTTTACCAACTGTGTTTTCGTAAGAAGAAAACTGGAAGTCCACCCAAAATTCCTTGGGAGCTCTCTCGTGGAACTTGCATATGTAAACAAACAAACAACAAATTAATTTGCTATATATATAGCTTAGAATGATATGATATTGTCCATTTAGACCTGAAGTCTTGTGATTTTGCTTTGATTTTTATATATATACATACTTGATCTAGGACATAGGAAGGGTTGTGATGGGTATCAGGAGCAAAGGCAGTCAAGAAAACAGAAGCTGCTATCTTCTCAGGGAATTTCTCCATGGCCACAGCCACGCTCATGCCACCAAAGCTATGACCCACCAATATCACCTTTTCATTTGGACCAACACAAGCCAAGGTCTCCAACAATGGTTCTGAATACTCTACAAGCGAATTAACCTCTTGGATTGCCTTCATGTTGACCCCGGCCCCCGCCATGTCCAGCACCGTCACGCGGTGGCCGGCCGCCTCCAGCAGCGGCTTGATCTTGTACCAGGTCCACGCTCCATGGCAGGACCCATGAACCAATACGAAATGCTTCTGCTCCATGTGATCACAGGCCCCTTAACTTTCCTTTCTGCAAATTGCTTGTTATGAACTTATGAGATGAAAGGAGAGAGAGATTGATGAGAGTGTGATATATCATTGAGATATTTAAATATATAATTGGAGATTTTTACACGACAAAACTTAGTTGAATATCTGTTTGACGTCCCTATAACGTTACTATTATTTGCCATGAAAGCAACTTTGGAAAACGTACTTTATAATAAATTCACTGTAGTTATTATTATTATTGACATTGAGATACATAGCCAAGAAAAAATTAAAGTTGTGGCGGCAAGTTGCTGTACTAGTGAAGTTCCTTGCAGTTTGGTACAATGAATACGTACTGTATAATAAATTCTCACTGTAGTTATTGAAACTCTTTAAGATGATATGATAATGATAATGATTAATGCAGTTTCGTTCATTTTTTTTTTACAATATGTGGGGAGGGGGAATCGAACCACAAACCATGTGGTTATCAGTACAAGATTATGCTAGTTGAGCTAAGCTCTTGTTGGCGATTAATGCAGTTTTGTTCAAAAAAATGATAACAACGTTTAATTATATATGGAAGGTGTGAAATTAAAGTATAGTTTTCAAAAGATATATATATATATATATATATATATATATATGCCACCGTCCTCTGCATATTTCTCTTGTAGACTTTGAGACAAATTGTGAAAAAGGTTTTGAGTATAGAAATAAAACTTTGAAGTGATAGCCAAAAAAGATTTGAAGATTTCTGAGCTATTGAATAATATTTGCAATAATTTTGTTATAGAGATTAAAAGAAATTAGTTCTAAGTTCTAACATGTGAATCGTCACAGCTTGTTTTAAAAAAATAAACATGTGAATCACAACAAGTTGTAGCTTAAATTGTCAACCCTCCAAATTAAGACTTAAAATTAAAGAGTTTTTTTTTTTTTTTTTTTTTTTTTTGGATAAAAAAAATTAAAGAGTTGAACAACCTCGGGATCTCAATTAAAATTTTCGCAGAGTCAAGGACGTTAGGCTGACAAACGCTGTCGTGATTTGTTTGCTTGGAAGGCTCTATATTAAAAAACCATTTTGGTCATTTTGAAAAAAAAAAAACCATTTTCGTCCATTTAAAAAAAAAAAAAAAACATTTTGGTTCTTTCTAACTACATTAAAATAAACACTCATGTCTATTGAAAATATTTTCTTTTAGTGTATTATAAATTGGGTTTAAGTTTCTTTTGATTTTGTCTTTTCACAATCTTGACTCTCTTTCATCTTTGTTTGTTTCATTTTGATTTCTGAATCTTCAAAATGTGGTGTATTTTAGTTCTTAAACTAGACACAAAAATCATTTTGATTCTTATCTTTAATTTTCTTTTAAAAATAGATAATGTAACTTCAAGTATGTATATTTAAACTAACACAAACAACTATTAATTATTGGAAAACATATTGAGTAATTAAATATTAGATGACAAACAATAACCTTCTCTCTATATATATATTGACGACAAAGTATAGAGTGTTTTCTCTCTCTATAGTGTGGTTTCACGGTATATGTATATATATATATATATATTAAGTACTAGAATGGTTCAAATGGAAATGACCAAATATAGGAAATAAAATATGCTTAAACAAAGCTCCCAATCTTAGCTAGGCTAACACAACCACCTATCTAAATTTCTAGTTTTTTCTACCCAAAATAAAACATGGTTTGATCCCCAATCCCCCCATTTTTTAACTAAAGAAAAAAGGAAGTTTTATGTTAAAACATGGTAAAAAGATTTTCCTTTCATGGACTTATACACATACACATACACAATCATTGATTCCCTTTTTACAACCTACCTCAAATAGCAACCTACATATATTAGACAACACATCCAATTTTTCAAATATACAATTAAACACATTTTTGGTAGAAAATCCCATCAAACACGTAAATAGTGGTTAGAGATTCAAATGCAGTCTTGGACTTCTATTATTACGAGGGCAGCTCATATCTAAGTGTAGTCGTGAGCTACCTCGAATTAACACGTAAACAGTTGTGGTGAGAGATTCAAATGCTTTTATTATTACAAGGCCAATGGACAGGGGAGCTCATATTTAAGTGTAGTTGCGAGCAACCTGAAGAAGACATTGGAAAAGTTGGAGAGGCTTTGAAAACATAGCCATGTGATCAGCTCCTTCAATTTCCATCACATTTTCAATCCCATAGTTCTGAATTATCCACTTCTGCAACTCCGGCGTGATAAGCTTGTCTTCATTGCAAACCACGTACACTTTTTTAACTGATCCGTAATTTTTCTCTGTAAAGTTCTCTGCTTTTCCCAGTTCTTCTGGGAACAGTGACGCTTGTCTCACCAGAGCCTTCGCCAAAGCTACATCCTAATTTTCATTAATCATTGTGGTTAAAAAAAAAATAAATTAAAATCCCTTCGAAAGAACAACAAAAAAAAAAAAAAAGACAGATCAGAAATATATAGAGGGAACCTCAGGAGGGGAGAGTTGATACACACTGTCGGCCAGGCATTTGGGGCCAAACGAGAACGAAGTTGAAGGTCCATCAACTCTGTTTTCATGAGAACAAAACTGGGAATCCGCCCATATTTCCTTTGGAACGCTCTCGATGAACTTTCATATCAACAAACACCATGAAAAATGTTAAAAAAACCCTTCTTATTATACTTTACTTTAATTTACGAAAGGAGAATATTTGCATACAAACATACACGTACCCGATCTACGACATAAGAAGGCTTGTGTTGGGTATCAGGAGCAAAGGCAGTCAAGAAAACAGAAGCTGATATCTTCTCAGGGAACTTCTCCATGGCCACAGCCAAACTAATGCCACCGAAGCTATGACCCACCAATATCACCTTTTCATTTGGGCCAACGCTTGCCATGGTCTCCAACAATGGTTCTGCATACTCTACGACCGACTTAACCTCCTGGATTGCCTTCCTGTTGATCCCGGCCCCCACCATGTCCAGCACGGTTACACGGTGGCTGGCCGCCTCGAGCAGCGGCTTGATCCTGTACCATGTCCATGCTCCATGGCCAGCCCCATGAACCAGCACAAAATGCTTCTGCTCCATGTGATTACAGGCCTCTTTTTCCTTTCAGTTAAGGACTATTGGTAACGTAGTAGACTCTCACAACACAAATCGAGAGAGAAGAGAAGAGATTGTTCAGAAAAAGAGATTCAAAGTATGTAATTAAATGTAATTCATGCATTTGAATATAAGTCTAGATTAATTTAATCAGAAATGAGGTTTAAGAGATGAAGAGAGAGAGGGATTGAGAGTGAAATTTCATTGAGTGATATGTAAATAATTGATTTTGTAACGACAAAAATTTCCAGAAAATCCATTTTGTCTTGTATAATTATTGCCATATAAAAGCAACTTGTAAAAGAAAATATTGTGACAGTGAGATACATCGCCAAAAGTTCATAATGTGTAGCGGGAAAGTTCCTTTACCTGGTAAATTTCTCGCAGTTTGTTACGGTGAAAATTTTGTCGTTTTTTTTTTCCTTCATTATCATCAAATGGAGATCACCAAAATAAACTATATAAAACAAAGTTTTTAATCTTAGCTAGGACAACACAATCACCTATCTAAATATCGAGTTTTTATAACTAACATACACTAAAGTAATCATTTTTTGCCACCACGATCTTTAGAATGAATGGTTTTACTTCAAATAAAGGAAGAAAAAAGCCCCCGTGGTAAAAAAAAAAAAATCTAATCTTATCAGTAAAAAAGAATCTCAGAGTATATATGAAAAAGAAAACTTACAAACTTCTTTAATTTGTAGAAGAAAGACAAAGAGGTAAGAAATCTTTACGGTTCATGGAGCCGAACAGAAAAGCCTAAACTCTAGCACAATAACTAACTTATCTTCCTAAAAATAGAAAGCATAAACGGACTAAGCTTAAAGACTAGGAGAAGGTAACAAATTAACACACTTTGACTACAAACCACAAGTAAAAGAAAACAAACTAACTAACTTCAGCATAATATTATTCTAACAGAGTAATGGAAAGAAATAGAAACAAAAAAATTTGGGAGAAAAATGGTTTTGCCAAAAGAAAAAAAAAAAAAAAGTGAGATTGACAACAAGGATTTGTTCCTAGATTTATCGGGAAGGTTATGCATAAATTGCTCAAGTCTATTGATTAGTACTCATCTCTAGATTTATCTTAATATTGTAAATAGATATCTATCAGAAGCTCTAAAATCATCTCATCATTTTCTTTTGCTTGAGTTTCAAGGATCTTATGCCTATAAATAAGAAGTGTGTCGCACAAGACCAAGTTGGAGAAAGTATCAAAAGTGAGGAAGAGAGCGAATGAGTGAGAGAGTGCGTCGTCTAAAGTTTCTGAGAAAGAATCTTGCCGTCAACATCGAACCAAGAAACCAGTAATTAAATTATCTTTGCGGAAGACGACACATCAATGGAATTAAAAATTTTTGTAGAAACATCATAATCAGGATCAATAAATTTTTGCAATCGATGGCCTCTTGAAATTTCCACATCAAAAAATTTTCTCCATCCAACTTTGGCGTTGAGGTTTTGCTTTCAGGATTCACGAAGTTTGGCTCTTGGGATGTTACGATCTCTGAAGTCTGTCTTTCATAAGTCAAATCACCCATCGTGGAAAAAAAAATTGCTTGTAATCGGTCGTTAGACCTTAGAACTCTGATACCATCTAAAGTTTAAAGAATCAAATATGACCACAACAAAGTATAATTTTCTCATTAATGTGATCAAAAGCAGAGTCTCCCATATATATGCTCTGTGAATACAAAATAATTACTCTTTACCACTGAAAAACAAATTGAATAAAATCAGATGAAACAATAAAACTAATTCACTAATATACTTTCGTGAGTCTTTCTTTCAAAAGTGTGTCCAACCTTATACTTTCTTAACAAAAGTTTTGTTTTTTCTAATTGTTTCTCTCTTTTTTGAAAGTACCTTATACTTTCTTAACAAAAGTATCGTTTTTCTAATTGTTTGTCTCTCTTTTTTGTACTAATTTCTTCCACATTAATTGCAAGCCAAGGCCACCATTTTTTTTTTTTTTTTGAGATAAGCCATGGCCACCATGTAGATGCATGTTTTCCAACAAAAATACAAAATGGACAGATAAGAGTGGATGGTTGTTCAGCATAGCTCCGAATTGGGCTAAGTTCACGAGTGATGATAGCAACAATTCATAATCTGGAAAAAAGGAAAAAAATCGGTTGTGGAGGATAATTAAGAGATGTGTGAACCACATCTTTTAAAGTTAAACTTTCAATTCAATTTTCTCAAAAAAAAAAAAAAAAAAAAAGAAAAATACATTTTTAGTCCCTAAAATTTGGGTTTAGTTGCATTTAGCTTTCTGAATTTTCAAACTCAACAATTTTACCTGAGGTTTGTATTTAGTAGCATTTTAGTCTTTTTATCCAAATTTTCGTTATTTCTTTAAAATCTTTTTTTAAGGTTGACATGACATTTATTTATTAAAAAACAATTTTTAATTATGTTAATAATAATAAATTCTTTTAATTTATATTTTCTTTTTCCTTCTCTCTCTTCTTTCTCTCCCCTCCCCATCCATCTCTTTTCTTTCCTCGCTCTATCGCCATCGAGACCCACTGCCACGCCGTCGCCACCGAGACCCACCGCCATGCCATTTCTGCGATATTTTTCTTTCCCTTTCTTCTTCTTTCTCCCCGCTCTTCTTCTTCTTACCTTTTTTTTTTTTTTTTTTTTTTTTTTTTTGCGTTTATCCATCACTGGTGAGATCCAAAACGGGGGACCTTCATCAAGAAATCAAGTGCATTATCTAATTTCTATTGGGTTTTGTTTTGATTTTTCATGTTTGTGTTTGGTTCGGTTGATTTCTTGTGATTTTGTTTAGATTGCTTTTTTTTTTTCACGCTAAGAGGGAATTTTGGGTTAGTTTTTTTCAATTTGCTTTAGATTTGTTGTGATTCTGTTTCGATTTGCTTTGTTTTCACATTAAGGAGAAATTTTGGGTTTTTTTTCTTTCTTCTATTTTCTTTGGATTTCTTGTGATTTTGATTTGCTTTGTTTTCACATTGAGGGGTAATTTTGGGTTTGTTTTTTTTTGGTTTGATTGTGGGATTTAAGGGTTTGAGATCCTCTTAGTAGAGGTATCTGCATTTTTTTTCGAAGTTTTTGCCCTGATTTCTTTGGTTTATGGATTGAATTGAATTTTTGTGGTTGTCTATTTGGATTACGGAGCTCATTGGTCTCCTCTATAACAATTTTCTCCTCCTCCAAAAGGAATATGAAGCTCAACGGTGAAGAAAATGAAAGGAAAGAAGAGGCTGAAGCTCACTGGCAATGGAAACATTAAAAAAAAAAGAAGAAGAAGAAGAAAGGAAAGTGGGTAGAAGAAAGAAGAGAGGGGAAGAAGAAGATGACGACAATGGGTCTCGATGTCGGCATCAATGTTGGCGGTGTTGGGTTCGGCGACAGTGAGGGGTGGGGGAAGTGAATGAGGGGAGGGGATATAAAGAAGAGAGAAGAGAAAAGAAAATAGAAAATATAAATTAAAAAGATTTATTATTATTAAAAGAATTAAAAATTATTTTTTAATAAAGAAATATCATGTCAACCTTAAAAAATGATTAAAAAATGTACAGTCAGCTTTCTGTTATATATTTAACGGAAATTTTGACAGAGGGACTAAAATGCTACTAAATACAAACCTGAGAGGTAAAATGGTTGAATTTGAAAACACAGGGACTTAATGCAACTAAACCTAAACCGAATCACGAGATATTATAAAGGGTAAGAATATATGTTAGATCCATGATGGCTTTAACTCTACAAAATATAAATCCTATATCTTCATAAGCAACGTTCAAATTTAAAAAAATCTAGGGGCCGTTTGATAACCATCCGGATTCGGCCCTTAATGGCCCCGGCATTCCCCTGCGACCTGGCCACGCCACCATACTTGTCTGATACTACTTCTAAGATTGAAGACTGGCATGCTTTGTCCTCACTCACATGCTTCCCAGGAGGTCACCCAACATAGAACTTCTCCAAGCTAAGCACGCTTAACTTCAAAGTTCCTATGATTGAGCCACTGAAAAGGAAGGTGCACCTTGTTGGTATAGGTAGTATCTATCAATTCTTTTAAGCTTATCTTGATCATACTTTCATGTCCTCAGGATCCCTCTCATTCGGATGTGGCCTCGGTTCATTCATGTACCCCTCCTAACTCGGGTGTTACAATTTTTTTCTCCCTCTAAAACATTATTCTCTCTACAAAATTTCTTTTTCTCTCTCAAAACTTTTTTTTCTCTATAACTCATCTATTTCTAAAAATTTATCCATATATAACGTACTTTTCTCTTCCTAATAAACATATTCTACATTTTCTTTTGAAAAAAAAAATCTCCCAAAATTTTCTTCGCTACACCTTTTCTTTATTTTTCTAATTTATCGTTATTTTTTTAACATATCTTTCACTCTTAACCATGCTATCTCTCTAAAATTTCTGTTTTTATTTAATTTTTCTATATAAAATTTATCTCTTGTACCTTAATTTTTTTTCTATAACTAATATTCTCTCTCTAAACATTTTATTTTAGTCTCTAACTTTTCTATGTTTAACTTTTCTCTCGAAAATATTTATATTTGTGTCTCTAAATTTTTGTTTCAATGCCTCTACACATCTTTCTCTAGCTCTCTAAAACATCTTTTCATCTCTCTAATTTTTTAAAAGCTGAAAACCAAAAACAGTTATCAAACAAGTTTGGTTTTTTGTTTTTCAAAAACAGAAAACAAAAAACAGTTATCAAACATATATGGTTTCTATTTTTAAAAAACTAGAAAACAAAAAACAAAAAACCAAAAACTGAAATGGTTATCAAACGATGCCCTAACTAATCAAATTCTGTTTTATTTCAAGCTATAAATTTGAAAGTTGCATTGTTATATAAATTCAAGTAATACAATTTGATTTCTACCTTTGTGAAAGGAAATTTTCCTTTTATTTATTTATTTTTTTAGTTCAAACAATAAGTGAAGATATAAGGGGTTTGATTTGACTGGTCGAGGCATCGGTATAGAAAGTAAAGATAAAACCAAAAAATTATGAAATGCGAGGAAAACTCGAAATGGTGGGTCTTAGAAGAATTGAGAAGAAAGATCTATCCATTATTGACATGGACAGGTAGTTCCATACAAAAAGTTTAATCATAAAATGTTGTTACATTAATGAGTTATTAATCACGTCTTTTCTTTTTTAAAGATATATATATATATATATATATTTGATTACCATTTGTATATAAAAAATCATGTGTATATATAAATGTAGCACACTGGCAATCAGTCAGTTCATAATCGCATGGCCTACAGTACAACATTTGAGGCCCACCAACTTATAGTGAGACAACCTTTCTGATGTCTTTCACTTGGCATTGTATTTCTTCTCACTTTTCAATTTGTACAACTTGCTTAGAGTGACCCATTGGTTGCTCACAGATCAATTTTTTTAGTTGAACAATATTTGGAGGGAGATATATTAGAATTTCTTACCTCTTAATCGTCGAGAGTAAATGTCAATTATTGTTGAATTATGTTCATTTTGACTACCAATCAAGTATGTTTCAGTTCTTCATATCTTTATGCAGCTTCTAAAACTATATATATATAGATCTCCTACAATGTAAAATCTAATGTTATTTTCAACAAAAAATAATAATAATAATAAATTATTTTTGGTTTCAACCTTCAGGAAGTAACAATTTGATTCATGAACTTTTGATTTGTAATGATTTAGTCCATGTACTTTCATTTTTGTAACAATTTAGTTTCCAAACTTTAATATGTAATAATTTAGTATTTGTATTTTAAAATTTGTAACAATTTAGTCCCTATTATGAAAATTATTGTTAAGATTTAACGAGACTTCTAACATAGGTAAATCAATAAAGTAATTAGGGACCTAATATATCCTATAAGCTATAAAGCCTAAATTGTGAACCAATAAAAACCGACATTGATGAAATTTTTATGATAGAAATTAAATTGTTACAAATTTAAAAGTGTAAGGACTAAATTGTCACAAATCTGAAAGTATAGAGACTTAAATTGTTATATAATAAAGTTTAAAAACTAAATTGTTACAAATTTGAAACGGATACAAAATAAGTTTAAAGAATTAAATGGATACTTTCACAACACAACCACTTGAAGATAAAAATTGTTTTTTAACTTTAAAAAAACAATAAAATTGACGTTGACCACTCGATTAGATATTTTAGCTAATTTCCTTATATATATCAATTTAAAAAACCATTCTTTTGTTCAACATTATTATAAAATACAAATATCTTATTAGATTATATCATGATAAGATCTACATCACTAAATATTGTCAAAAAAAAAAAAAAAAGATCTACATCACTAAACAAATTGACACGCATACTTAGACACCTTTCGCAACAACCCCAAATTACACACAAACTCCATATCATAAAATCACAAACCCGAACTCAGAAAGAGAGAATCACACAAAACCTTATTATTATTTTGAGTACATTTAAATCAAAACCATAGTGTATTTATAATATAAAGTTTTAGGTACTATAGAGATTGAGAAAGCCCTTTTATTTCGGAGAGGGGTTGGAACAAACTTTGATTAGGCGTAGTTGATAGCAATCTGAAGCAGACAGTGGAGAAGCTGGCGAGGCTTGGAAAACATGGGCATGTGATCAGAGCCGTCGATTTCCATCACGTTTTCGATCCCAGCGTTGTGGATCATCCATTTCTGAAAGTCCTTGGGAATTCCATTGTCTTCAGTACAAATCACATATACTTTTTTGACGGATCCATAGTTTTCCTTTGAAAAATTCTTTGCCTTTGACAAGTCTTCCACGAACAGTGAACTCGGCCTCGCCAGGCTCAGCCCCAGCGCTAGATCCTTCCATCATAATTAATCATAAATAAAATGTGATGTGGAAATTATTTCCGACATGGACATGTTACGTACGAAACAATTTTACAAACAGACAAAACAGGTAAAAGAAGAGAGAGACCTCAGGAGGAGAGAGTTGGTAGAGCTTTTTGGCCATGAAATTTGGGCCAAAAAACATTGACGTTAAAGGCTCAGCTTCGTTTCCATAAGGATCAAACCGAGTGTCTAGCCATGCTTCCATGGGGGTTCTCTCATTGTACTTGCATCAACAACAAATTCAGATACAAAATTTATCTTTTGGGTCATACAGAGAAGAAAGAGAAAGGACATTATTCAACCTCTACTTTTGAAAAAATTTGGAATAAATTCATTAACTTTTAAGGGTCGTGTCGAGTTTAATCCTATATTTTAAAAAGATTCTAATATGGACTAATTAAACTTTATCAATTTTATGTCTATCTGATTGGTTTATGTTTACCGGCCCTAACAGATATTGGAATTTGTCTAAATCAAAACGATGAAATTAACCAAAGATACTTTTTTATATACAAAATTAAAAATTTAAGAATTAAAACTACAAGAACATACATAAAAGTTGAAAACTTCATTAAAAATTTCTAAAGCTTAGAAACTAAAAAGGTCGTAAGAGAGGTACCTTATCCAAGACATAGGAAGGCTTGTGGTGAGTGTCAGGGACAAAGGCCGTCAAGAAAACAGAAGCAGCAATCTTGTTCGGGTACTTTTCCATAGCGACGGCCAAGTTCATGCCGCCAAGGCTATGACCCACCAATACCACCTTTTCATTTGGAGGAAGACAGGCCATGGTCTTCAACAAAGGCGCAGAATACTCTACAATCGAGTGCACGTCTTGGATAGCCTTCCTGTCGATGCCGGACGCCGCCATGTCCAGCAGCGTTACGCGGTGGCCAGTGGCCTCGAGTAGTGGTTTGATCTTGAACCAGCTCCAGGCTCCATGGCAAGCTCCATGGACGAATACAAAATGCTTTTGCTCCATTTGGGAGACTTGATCGAGGGTCTTCCAAAATTTGCTTTCAACTATAGAGAAAGGTTTGTGTTAGAGTTAGAGAGCAATGTAGGGGTTGAACGTAGAGGACTTGGGAATTAGGCTTTGCCGTTGTAAGTCAATGGTCTATGATCTAAACATAGAAGTTTGAGAAGCAGCCAAACCCTTTAAGAAGAGACGTAAATGCAAGGCCCCACCCCACTAGATGTAAAGCAAGAGAATCCAATTTAAAGTAGAACATGTGTATTGATTTGAAAGTGAATTTACGAGTGAATTTGTTAATAGGGGCCCATAGCCGGTAAAAGGAAGGGAATTAGTTTGGGGTAAAGAGAGAAGAAAAGTGATTTACTGAGAAGTACAGATCAATAATGCATGGTTAGGTGGAAGACAACATTTCTCGTGGTAAGGACCCATTGGATAATGATTTTCTACTCTGTTGAATGGTAATTAGTTTGTTGTTTTTGGTCTAAGCATTAACTTAAACATCCCAGATTACGGGACACAACACTACATTGATCTGTGTTGGTCATTTCTCGCCTCGTCACCTTGATGAATATTGATACAAATGCTTGCTCTTGGATGTTTGCAGTAACTTTTTTCTGGGGGAAAAAATTTAATTTGTACCTCTAAATTTTGGAGAGCTGTATCAATTAAAACTTCAAACAAATAATTGTACCAATTAAAACTCTACACTTTTATAGGTGATTCAACTTTAGACCATTCGTTAGAATTTTGTTTTAAAATCGTTGATACATCACTTTCACATGTGTATAAAACTATTTTAAAGGCAAGGATTATATTAAAGTAAATTTGTGAGCGTTGGAATCAAAATAGGATTGTAGTTGGTTTTCATTAATATGAGGGGTTTTTCATATATTCTTTTCTCATAATCCTCTATTTTTCTATACTTAATTTTGATAGAACTACATGATATTTTTTCTTGCTATTTTGATATGATTTTGGAATAATAATAATTTTACTTAGTTGATTTTGAGCTTATTTTTAATGGAATCAAGTGAAAATAACTCTAAATTACTAATGGAGTCTAAGTTAATTCAATTACGGAAGTTTAGGATGGGTAAGATAATCTAATTAAAACAAAATTTTGAAAGCAAATCAAGTGAAAATCACTCCAAATTAGTTTTAGGATGTGTTTGATTGATAATCTGAAAACAAAAATCCGCAAACAAATCAAGTGAAAATAACTCTAAATTAATACAATTATGAAAGTTTAGGATGTGTTTAATTGATATTCTAAAAAAAAAAAAATTGAAAACAAATGATTCAATAAAACAGTGTTGTATTTCATGTCTTCAAATATGTATTTTGGTAGCATAGTATTCAGAAATTGGATTCCAATTTAAACAATTATTCAAAATATGTTTGATAATGTATTTAAAAACCATAAAATGGTAGTTACCAACTAAATATTAGGTTAAATATAAACTATTATTAATCAATTTATTTATTGAACATATTTGATGTTATAAATTTTGTATAACTATTATTTTATAATGCATTATATTATAAGTATTTTAATTTAACAAAAATGAATTGAATTTAAAACATGAAATACTATATTTATTAAAATTTTTCTTTTTTTAATATAATTATGCATTTTAAAATTTCAAATTCAAAATTTGTATGACAGAATTCGAAAACAGTTTAAAAAAATACATTATATAAGTTGTATTTAGTGAATCTATATATAAAATAGAATCTAGGCTGCATTGATTTAGTGAATCTATATATAAAATAGAATCTAGTCTGCATTTCAAATAGACTCTTCTGATTTAAATTGATACTATTATTAGTTTGAGGTTTTAGTTGATAGAATTCATAATTATTATTATTAATTTTTGTTTTTTGAAACGTTTAGCTTCTTCTCAGCTTCTCTCTGGATTTTTAATTTGATTATTTTTTTATGTAACTTTTTTGAGAATTTTTAATTTTACTCCAGCGCTGTATTCCTCAACTTTATTTGGATTACTAAAAGAAATGGATTGAAATATTGAATTGCAAATTTATGGAAGTTTTGGTGTGTGCAAATCATGGATATTATACTGTCATTATCTTTTGGATTATTTTATGATTTCATAGGTAATGAATCCAACCAAAAGATTCACTGTGTTCTTTTTTTTTTCGAATTAAAACATGTGTTTTTTTTCCTTAAAAAATATTTTTTAATTATTTATTGACTTTTACTTTTGTTTCCCCAGGCCCAGAAAAGGTACAAATCAAATTATTTATTGTTTTTTACTTTTTTTAAACAGAAAGGTACAAATTAATAAATAATTAAAAAATGTTTTTTTTTTTCTTTAAGAAAAAACTTGCTATGCTCAGAGAAGAATTTTGAGACCAATCAATAAATAAACAATAAAAGTCATCTTATGTATAATTTTACTAATTAAGACATATATATCTTCAATTGAAAGGTTAAAAGTTAGAATCTCCTTATTAAATTACCAATCAACCAAAATGTTTAAGTTGATAGATTATGGTAAATTTTAATTATATAAAAAAAATGTAAAGATGGGGAAGAAAACAAAGCTAAATTATTGGTGTATTAATTGTTGTGATTCAGCGACGGAGCTACAGTAAACGTATGGGAGCTCGAGTCCCCTATAAACTTTTCACTATATCCTATTAATATTAAACAATTTACATTATTTATCAAAATTGCTTTTTGCTGTATTGGCAATCATGCCTCAAGCCCCTCCTACACGCCCAGCTCGTGTTCCGAGTTCCGACCCATCAAAAACATTTTTTTTTTCCATTTCACTTTAGTCTGCTCCTTTTTTTTTAAATGTTTATATTTTCTTTTTTCTCTTTTAATAACTTTTTTGTTTTCATTTTAAATAAAATATTTATATTTTCTTTTTTTCTTCGAATAACTTTTTTTTTTCTTTTTCTTATAAAACTTCTATAAGCATATATGATTAAAAAAGTTATTACTTGAATTGATTTAATACGTAGAAAATTAGACCTATAATATTTTATAATGTTAATAGATTATTTTTTTAATAATTAATTCTACCAGAAAAAACTATAATTATTATCATTTCCATTTTATATATTTATATTAAAAATAAGTTAAAGATACCATTTTTATCTTTTATTTTGGGATTTGTTTTATTTTAGTCCTTGTGAGTTGTGTTTACAAATGTCCAAATTTAGTCTTTGTACTTTAAGTAAATCTTAAAATTAGTACATATTGTTAGTATATTGTTAGTGATTTTTTTTTGTCTCTATTAACTCTCCCTCTATAAATTTTGGAAACATATTCACATCGTGTCTTTTTTTAAATGGAAATTATTATCATTAGTTTTACCAAATTTAATACAAATTTACTTCAAACTACCAAAATAAGTAATAATTTTAAGATTTATTGAAAGTATATGGACTAAATTTGGACATTTAAAATACACATACTCAAATGGAATGAGACCAAAAGTATATTGATCAAAATTGTATTTTAACCTAAAAAATGTCAATAATATTTTTCTGTTGAACAAACTAATATCAAAATATATTAAGTCCCCTAACATAAAGTTCTCGATCCGCCACTGTTGTGATTGATGCAAAATTGCAATCATGTCTAGAGATATGTTGAAAGATTTTCCATGGTGGGGAATGTGGACATGGTCTTATATCCTCTATAGAAATTAGAAAAAAAAACATTAAAAATATATAATGACAACTTAGCTGTATTAGATTGATTTTTTTTTTTTTTTTTTTGACGAGAAAACAAAAAGTAAATCATACCGGTTTAAATATAAAATGAAAGAATATCAAATAATTAGATCTTTGAAAATAACATTTGATATAAAAAGATAGAGAGAAAAGAGTGAAAGAAAGGAAGAAAACAGAGCTTTTAAAAAAAAAAAAGAAAGAATGGATCAACTGACGGATGGCTGATGGCTTGAAATGAACTAGAAATGTCACGTCTCTTTCTCTTTCATATTCATTTATTTTGAATGAAAATTTATGAATTCGTTTTTTTTTTTAATATGAAAATTTATGAATTCGTTGATTGTAAATATCTATTTTTTAAAAAATATATAGAATCTTTAGAAATTGGTTATAGCAAATTGATATCATTGTGTATTTATTTTTCTCTCTTTTCGAGGATTATAGGGTTTTACATCTCTTTTCAAAAAAAAAAAAAAAAAAAAAGGGTTTTACATTTTTCAGGAAGAAAAACGGATTTTTGTATATTTTTGTATATTGTGCAAAATTTATCAAGGTTATTACATTATATAGATTAATTCTTTTAATTTTCTTTAGAAAAAGTCTTTTAATTATAAATATTTTTTCATACCTTTTTTTCTTTTAATTTGAATAGGCTTGTGAACTTTATTAATTTTGAAATGATTACTATCATTTGAAATAGATTTAATTAGATGTAATGACACACATTGAATGATAATACGATGAAATATCATATAAAATAAAGTACATACAACGCTAAGGTTTGAGATGTCGATGAAAATGTTAGTGTCTTGATTTTACAAAAATGTTGATGTGGATGACGAAAAATCGAGAAATATCAGAGATAAATAATTGAAAGTGATGAATATTGTTTGGATTAGTGAATGAGATTTTTATTGTGGGTTTTTTTTTTTTTTTTTTTGTTAAATTTATTAGGACTTAATTTGCTTATTTTAACTACTCTAATTTATTATATCTAAAAAATTAAATAATATTCATATGCAATTGTCAACACAGATGTTGACCAAAAGTTTGAAAAAAATCATCAAAATTGATAAAAATTATTATATAAATTAATAGACTTTAATTGAGATTAAATTAAGCTATGAACCATCATTATAACTATCATATTGAAAAAAAACATTCATGTTCATTACACGATTAAAAGACATATCCAACATCAATATATAATTAATTATTGTAAAAAGTAAAAATAAAAAAAAATTATAGTGTTATGGATGTTTACATAGATAAATGTAATTCACTAAAGTGAACATAGTGAGCACATCTCAACCGTAATTAGCATGCACTCTTAATCTAGAGATCAGAGATTCGAATCTTCTATTCCAAATTTTGTTTAACTCAAAAAAAAAACATAATAATAATAAATTTAGTTCATGATTTTATTTTATTAAAATTTACTTTTTTAGTACCATTAGAATTTAGTTCATTAATAATATGCCTCGTATTATTTTTTCAATTTATTAAAATTAATACTTTTAATTTTTTAATTTAAAAAATCATTTAATATTAAAAATAATAAATTAATATTAAAGAGAAAATAGAGAAGGAAATAATAAACATTTATAGGCGTGTGAGGGGAAAGAGAGAGATATGGTGTGAAGAAAAAGAAGTAAAGCCAACAAGAGCATAACTCAACTGGCATAAAATTGTACTGATAACCACGAGGCCAGTGGTTCTTATCCACCCACCCTATATTGTCAAAAAAAAAAAAAAAAAAAAGAAAAGAAAAAGAAGTAAAGAAACTTGGGCAAGTAATCTCCTATGAATGGTCAATTTTTTTTTTTTTTTTTTTTTTTGAAACTCGAACATCTTTTCTTCTTTCTTCAACCTCGCGTGGGCTTCTAACGTGGGCTTTCGGCTTAAACTTGAAAATGTGAAATCTTGAAAACAAATTATAAATTGTGAAATGTATCATGAATGTTTAAATTTAAAAACTGTTTGGAGTTTTGTGGTTATTATTATGTTATTCTCCTCCATATGTATAAATACCCTTTTCACATTAATGCAATATTTGAGGAGAATTATCATTAGACTTTGAATTTTTATATGGTATCACATAAGATCCCAACTATTATTCTTGTGTCTAATTTGTCCATAAATTTTTAAACATGTAAGGACTTATTAAACACTGAATTAAACAATTAAAATGTATATTGTGATTAATAATATAAAGTAAATTACAACGATTTATTTAATCGAAAATTTTGAATAGTTAAAATACTTATTATAAGACAACTAAAATTAGAGGTGAATATTAGAGGGATGTGAAGATGAAAAAAGTTTCTTTCCTAGTAAACCACTGCACCAAAGACGGCCCCTAAGTTAGGTTGAAATTGGTTAATTGATTACAACTTATTAAATTGAAATGAGGCCACTAATTTTTAACTAATAATTAGTTTTAAAAATTAAAAAATTAAAAAATAATCTTGACCTTTTGAAGCTGTTGACCCAATTATTCTAACGATGGATTAAAATCAATAATTGCGTCTTTTATGTTCAATTATCCATTTTCCTGAAAATATGCCACATTTCAATGAAATCAATGGTATTTAATAGTCCAAAGTGTTTCCATAATTCAACTTTCTAGAAATTAAATAATCCAAAGTGTTTGAATTCAAAAAGAAAAAAATAAACCATGTGTTTCCATGAGAGATTTCTGGATCCTCTCACATACAATAATTGTGAATTTGTCACACTTCTAGTTCTAATACAAACAAGAAAATATTTTAATTTAACTCTGACCCTCATTAAAACACAAATAATTACATTTAATGCTATCTCGAGTTGGTGCATATGCCATCATGTCAAGTTGAATATTAATAGTCCAAAATTCATTTGAAATGCATCCATCATTATTTTTAAGGTTCAAATTTAAATTTTAAAAATATTTTTACAAAAAAAAAAGTTAAAGTTTTTTTTTTTTTTTTTTTTTTGAGAAAAAAAAAAAAAAAAAAAAGTTAAAGTTATAGTTATATTTTTCATTCTCGTGTTTTCATGTGTCAGTATTTGTTGATGGGTATCTAGCTAAGTGTTGTCCTTTTTTAGTGGTAGATAAATGAACATTCTAATAAACATTTGCCACGCATAACTAGTAATTAGCAACTTATCTAATTCAAAGTCATGGACGTTGAGGGAAATTTTTTAAGTTAATTTAGACATAATGCTTAACAAATGGAAGCTTTCATTTTATCTCCCTATGTTAATTAATTTAGTTATTATACCCAATATGGTCCACGTCGTTGATGAATTTCATGAATATTGAGCCCAATATATTAGATTTTCATCATAGAAAATTAAAATGCATTTGTGGCAATAATGAGTAAAAGATTGGTGGCATGCATTAAGCATATTTTTTGGCTATGTGGAGGAGGCATTGGCAAAGTTGGTGTGGCTTAGAAAACATGGGCATATGATCAGCCCCTTGAATCTCCATCACATCTTCATTTGGAATCCCACTGTTTTGGATCATCCATTCCTGATATTGCTTTCTAATCACCTTATCTTCACTGCAAATCACATACACTTTTGTCACTTCTCCAAACTTGTCCTCCGAAAATTTCTTTGCTTTTGACAGATTTTCCTGAAACACCGAACTTGGTCTCACCAAAGTCTTTGCAAGCTCCAGATCCTTGTCGTGTACAAATTAATTGAACAACCCTTTTAAACATATGTAGAAAGTGAAACGTATAGGAAAATTGAAAATTATTAGGCAAAAGGATCAGACCTCAATTGGGGATAACTGATAGAGATAGGAGGACATGAATTTGGGGCCGAAGAGCACTGAAGTGAAAGCCTCGGTGGTGCTTCCATTTGAATAAAACTGCACATCCATCAGGTCTTCTATGTGGTTTTTCTCCGAGTGCTTGCATTACAAACAGATCACTTTTAAGAAAATTCTTGATTAAAGGACAATAATTTCATATTTTTTTCCTCATTTTTTCCTTTTCTCTTTTTTCAGTTATCAACATTTGAATGGTGGTGTGTAGGGAGATATCTATGCACCGATATGTAATTAAAAGCTTTGGTAATAAAATTGTTGAACACATATTCATGGGACACAAATTTTTAACAAATTCAATCTATTCACCAATATAAATTTTACCGTTTTCAACTACACAGGTGTGTGTCAATATAAGCATAACTCTCTCGAGGTTCAAATACCCCACCATACATGTCCAAAAAAAAAAAAAAAACTAATATAATTAATATAACTATGTTTGACTCGCCAACATGAGCATAATTCAACTGACATAAAGTTTATATTAATGACTAAAGGTCGGTAGCATGGGGATATATATTAATAAAATTATAATTTAATAGCATAACAGCCTTTTGCTAAAACATTAGAAAATAATTGGTACATTTAGGCTTTTAAAGGAAATGAAATTCGATTTGCTTATGATCGTTGACTACTAAATGTGAAAAGAAGAAAGTGGAAGAAAAAAAAATATTTACCATGTCTAAAACGTAGGACGGTAAATGGACGGTGTCGGGGACATAGGCAGTCAAGAAGACGGCGGCAGCAATCTTATCCTGGTGGGTCTCCATGGCGAGGGCGAGGTTGAGGCCGCCGAGGCTGTGACCCACCAAAATCACCTTTTCACCGCCAGGAATGGCGGCCATCGTCTCTAACAGTGGTTCTGAGTACTCCGAAAGCGTCCGAACCTCTTCGAGTGGCCTCCGGTCGATGCCGGAGGCGGCCATGTCGAGCAGCGTGACGCGGTGGCCGGCGGCCTCGAGGAGTGGTTTGAGCTTGTACCAGCACCAAGCTCCGTGACAGGCCCCATGCACCATTACGAAATGTTGCTTGTTTTTGTTATCCGCCATTGCCGCCGGCTCCACTTCCATGGATCTTCTCTTCTCTTTTTAATTTGTGTATATATATATATATATATTTCATATTTGTGTTGGGAAGAACAATGGAGAGAGAAGGGATATGGTGTATTTTTTTAAGTTTTGTGATGCGGAGTGGATGGATTGTGATGAGCTTAATTATTGTCGCCGCCCCATCTTTGTTTATTCATTACACTCATTCTACATGTTACGACGACGGTACAATATTACAAGAATAACATAATTTGATATTATCTACGTTCATTATGTAATTTTATTTTTGACTTCTTTCCAAATATTTTTTAGTGTAGGTTTGGGAGTGATTTCAAAATTATTAAAATCACTTTTGTCATGTTCGAAATCATCTTGAAACATACCATTAAGTATTTAAAATCAATTTTGTATTTAATTTTAACTTTTAAACTTGATTTTCATATTATCAAAATTGATTTTGAATTATTAAAGCCACGTTTCAGAGTAATTTTAAATATGACAAAAGTGTTTTTAATCATTTTTAAATCACTCTCACACATACAATTATATCAATGGAGATCCTGTTGCATCTTTACTTGCATATCATAGACTATATTCAAGTTTAGTAATTTAATTTCTAGATTTTTTAATGTGATAGTGTCCAATTTAATTTGATTTTTTCAAAAGTTTTATTTACAATTCTCTTTGTCCAGATGTGTTTTTGGATTTATTCATTTAGAATAATACTTGACTACATATATAGAGATCTCCCATTGGAATCTGAACAACTAAGGAAGAGAAATGTAGAAAATGAGAAAACTTTTTTTATTTCTCATTGTTGTCAACATTTTAATGATGGTATGTAGGAAAATCCATGTATATCCAGCCAAGTATTTTCCATTCATTTATTATCTTCATGTTTGTGTGTGTGGCATCTTAATTATATTAAGAATGAGTTTGACATTTTCATAATAGAATTTAAAAAATTAAAAACAGAAATTTTTTAAGTGAGATGTTTATTTAATTCTGCAAGTACCTTTCGAAAGAAAACTAATTAAATATTTAATCTAAAAAGAATTTAACTATATTTTATTTGATTTTAGAATTCTCAAACTTTTTTTTTTTTTAGAATTAATTCTCAAACGTCTTTTGACTAAGGAAAGATTAAATTATCAAGGACAAAAATGTTATATAAATTTAAATTAATATATAAATTATCAGATGATAGGTAGGGATATTGTGGAAATACTACATCGTTTTATTAAGACACTAAATTTTACTATCTAAATATTCTCCAAACACCCTTATAATTTTTTTAACAAAATAAACATGGTTATCTAAAGATTGTTTGATATGCCAACAAGAGCTTAGTTCAATTGGCATAACTTTGTACTGATAACCACAAGGTTTGTGGTTCGAATCCCCCTCCCCACATATTGTTAAAAAAAAAAAAAGATTGTTTGATATATATATTTAATTTCCAGGTTACCATACATTTATATGTCTGGTCATTTTCACTTTTAATTTTCAGGTTACCATACATTTATATGTCTGGTCATTTTCACTTTTAATTTCCAGGTATGCCATACATTTATATGCCTTGTCACTTTCACTTTTTTTTTTCATACAACACATGTGCGGTAGGGGATTTGAATCACATACTAACAAGAGGAAAAATATGGAGAATACTCAAAGTTGTGTTGTATTGATTGATCTCCACATAAACCTATATATACAAATTAATGGGGCTGATATAACAGCAATATAACCAACTAGTTTAACAAAATAAGAAATATAAGCTATTCTATTTTAATAACAAATTTGACTATAACTAACTATATCTAATACTCCCCCTCAAGTTGGGTTATATACATCAATAATGCCCAACTTGGATAACAAAGAATGAAGAGTCGTAGCTGGAAGAGGCTTAGTAAAGGTATCAGCGAGTTGGAGATGAGTCCGTATCGGAAGCAGTTTAAGAAACCCAGTTGCAACTTTGTCACGTACAAAATGACAATCTAACTCGATGTGCTTAGTACGCTCGTGAAAAATTGGATTCATTGCAATATGGATGGCCGCTTGATTGTCACAAAAAAGGACAGCAGGTTCTTTTATAGGCACTTGCAAATCTTTGAGTAAATAGGACAACCACATCAATTCGCAAGTAGTTAAAGCAAGAGCTCTGTATTCTGCTTCAGCTGAAGAACGAGAGATTGTGCTTTGCTTCTTGGACTTCCAAGAAATCAAAGAATTTCCCAAAAAAATGCAGAAACCTGTTGTGGACCGTCGGGTATCAATACAAGAAGCCCAATCTGAATCTGCAAAGGCTTTCAATTGGAAATTTTGAGTAGGTGTGAGGAAGACACCTTGGCCTGGAGTGAAGGGATAAAAACCCTATGCAGCGGAAGACCTCAGAGACCCTATCGGTTTAAACATCAATTGGGGAAACCAATACGACGGCAAAATAATTCACAGCAGAAAAAACCATTTTATACATGCTGTAAACATATATATAAAACATGCTGAGATCAAGAGGAAGAAATCCTAGATCTAATCTAGGAAGGATCCTATTGATCCAAGTTCAAGATAACATTACCTTTGAAGAATTTCTTGAACAATTCGCCAAAATTCCTTCGAATTGCTCCCAAAAACAGCAGCAAAGAGGGTCCTTGATTTCGCTGGAATTTAGCCAAGAACACCACCACCAACGTTGCACCGGTATTCTCTTGAAGGATGTACGTTAGGGGCTTGTGGGAGCTCGATCTCTAAGGGTTTTTGAGAATTGAGTTCTCTGTATATCTATTTGGGAGAGAATTCCAGAGAACCTTTCTTCGAATTGAGAGATTGGGAGAATTCTTCTTCAATCTCAGAGAGAGAGGGCCAAAAAACTGAATAACCAAGCAGTACCGTAAAATTGCCCAACCTCCTCCTTAAAAAACTCCCATTCACGCAATGATAAGAATATCATGGAGGACACGTTCCCATCAGTTACCTTAACTGATGGGAAAATAAAATTAATATTAATTAAATAAAGATTAATTAATATTAATTAATCTTTTAATTAAATTAACCATTAATTTAATTTAAATGTTATTTGTATAAACTTATTTATACAAAATAAACTCCATATATCCCATAGTTTTAATACAGTTTAATTAAATCAAATTTAATTAAAATTAAAACCAAAACATTAATTAATTCACCAATTAATTAATATCACAATTAAATATCATATATTTAATTATATATATATCTCTCAAATTAACTATAGAATTAATATACATCATATGTGTATTAATTATAACCTATAGTTTTTAATATGAATCCAATTCATATTTAAACTTAATATTCGAACCACTTCGAATATTCAAATCACCCTTAGAAATTTACCTCAACGCCCTTATAGAGCTACCGGTGGGATCTGATGGACCTACAGATCAGAAGCTCCAACGATATGAGATTAATTGGCTAAACTCATTAACCAAGTTAATCAATATTCGTTAACTGTGGTTCACTCCACTATAGAACCACAGCTGCACTATTCTCACTGCAGATATATTTATGTGTCCACGGATATCGACCGTCAACAGCAAGTTAGCCCTTCACGTGTGTTCGTACCCCAGCTAGGTCAAATTACCGTTTTACCCCTGGGCTACCTCTTGGTCCTTAAGTACCAGTGCTCCTCTAATGAACAACCTGTTTGAGGTCCAACCAACAAACAGAAATCCCTCTCGTGCCATAAAGAGGGTAGGGCCCATTGTTCAAGACCCGGAGACACCACTTAAGGGAACACACCTCTACTTACCCTAATATCGAGAAGGAGTGAATTCCATCTTGTAAGACTATGTTCCCAGCTCCCCACTCGGTCTTGTCCCCAAAATGGTAGGCTTATTGAGTCGGCGAACAGGCCACTCTCACCCGTACAAATCAAAGGACAATCCCTCATGGACAGGAGTCCATAATCCACTCAGGATTAAGGCCAAGTTGCCTAGGTCATCCTAGTGAAATAGAAACCGAGCTAACTAACGGTGTTACAGTTAGTGGTTAACTATTTCGCGGTCCGGTCTTTGTGCAAACTCATTGCACAGGATACCCCCACTCGCACGTCAACTACATGAACGCGTTGGATCACTACGTTTGTATCAATTATACAAAGCGGGTCGTATCCATAGTGTCACCAGGATAAGGTACCCAGCCTTATCCCTATACTACAGACCCTTTAGGCTAAAACTTGAACATTGATCCCCGTATGTCCCTACATACTAGTTCAAGCCTCATTCTATTAGCCTTGGATGTTTAGTTTATTGGATTAGGGTTAATAAGACAAGATATAATACAAACATTGAATAATACATCATTTTTATTAATGTTCGGTCAAATGTACATTTACTATCTACGAGTTTTAGGGCATAAAACCCAACATGGAGAACCTTTGAGATAACGAAGGAGATGATGGGCTGCTGCCAAATGTGTCTTACTCGGTTTAGACACAAACTGACTAAGCTTATGTACAGCATATGTAATATCTGGTCTTGAAATAGTCAAGTAAAGCAGTCGTCCAATTAATCTTCGATAAACAGAGGGATCAGTAAGAAGATTATCATTGGAGTGTTGCAATTTCAACTGAGGATCCATGGGCACCACTTCTGGTTTAGCAGCAAGTAAGCCAACATCTTCTAACAATTGAAGAGTGTATTGCCGTTGAGACACAGAGATGCCTTTAGATGATCTTGCCAATTCTAGACCAAGGAAATATTTAAGAGATCCCAAATCCTTCAACTTAAAACGATCATTAAGTAACTGTTTAAGTCGAGAAATAAGGTCTAGATTTGCACCAGTAATGATTACATCATCCACATAAACTAATAAAGCCATAAAATCAGAACCATTGCCTTTAACAAACAGAGAGTAGTCTGCCTTAGATTGTTGAAATCCAAGAGATATCAAAGTTTCCGAGAACTTGGCAAACCATTGGCGGGAAGCTTGTTTAAGTCCATAGATAGACTTATTTAAGCGGCAAACAAGTCCCTCCCCTTGAGTTTTAACAGCATGAGGCTTATAACCAAGTGGTAAATCCATGTAAACCTCTTCAAATAAGTCTCCATGAAGAAAAGCATTATTTACATCGAGCTGAATAAGTGGCCAATTATAGGAAATTGCCATTGTAAGAAGCATTCGAACAGTAACTAACTTGGCAACAGGAGAGAATGTCTCTATAAAATCATGTCCTTCCTGTTGTGTGTAACCTTTGGCTACAAGCCGAGCTTTATATCTCTCAATTGTCCCATCAGAACGATGTTTGACTTTATAAATCCACTTACACCCGATTGGGTGCTTATTGGGAGGAAGAGGAACAACACACCAAGTGTTATTAACCTCCATGGCTTCAAGTTCAGCACGCATAGCTTCTTGCCAGTGAGCATACGGTAAGGCTTGATGGTAAAATTGAGGCTCGTAATGGGAAGAAAGGTTAAGGGTAAAGGCTTTAAAGGAAGGATAAAGTTTATCATATGAAATTGTATTTTGGAGAGGATATTTTGTAGACAGGGATGGCAAAGGAGTGTTATGGATAAAACTACAGTGGTAGTCTTTTAAGTATGAAGGTGGCTTAGAAAGTCTTGTGGATTGTCTAATTACAAGAGCGGAATTATGTGGTAAAGTTGTACCTGTATTTGGAGAAAGTGAATTTGAAGATTCAGGAGAGTCTAAGCTTGGGTTATTAGGTGATATGGTAGGGGAAGGTTGTTGTGAAGTTTGATCATGTGAAGAGTCTAAACCAGATGAGGGATGAACAATAGGTGATTCGGTGACTGGTGTTGTTTGGGTTGTTGGGATGGGATAAGGAAGGTTTATGTTGACTGGTTTAGGTAGAACTAAATCAGTTAGGAAATCAGTATGCTCACTTTCAACTGTTGCCTTGTGAAAAGGAAAAATGTGTTCATGAAACACGTCTCTGGACTCAAAAATACGCTGATTTTCAATATCAAATAGCCTGTAAGCCTTCATGCCAGGAGGATAGCCAATAAAAACTGCTGGAATGGCTCTAGGAGAAAATTTTGAACGTTGTGCTGGCAAGGTAGAAGCAAAACAGAGACATCCAAAAATTTTCAACATTGAATAATCAGGAATTTTTCCATGAAGCAACTCAAATGGGGTTTTCCATTGTAAGCCATGAGATGGAGTTCTATTAATAAAAAACACAGCAGTAAGAATGCAATCACTCCAAAATTTTAGTGGTATTCGGGACTGAAAAAACAGAGCACGTGCAACATTTAAGATATGTTGATGTTTCCTCTCTACCACTGAATTTTGTTCAGGCCTACCCACACAAGAAAACTGATGTACAACACCCTTAGCACGAAAGAAATCATCAAACTTCAATTCAGGAGCGTTATCAGACCGAAAACTCTTAATAGTCTTGTTATGCTGAGTCTCTATGAGTTTAAAAAATTGTGGTATAACTGTCAATACATCTGACTTCCTTTTCAACATATAAACCCAAGTGTATCGGCTAAAATCATCAACGATGGTAAGGAAATATCTATAACCAGCATGTGATACAGTTCCAAATGGACCCCAAACATCAGCATGTACCAAATCAAACAATTGTTCTGATCGATTATTGTTGGATGTAAACGACAAACGCCTTTGTTTAGCCAAAGGACAAACAGTACATGGAATTGAATCAGCAGAGAAACTATCAATCATCAAAGGTTTCTGATTATTATTCTTTTGTTTGTATCCAGGAGGATACTCGTGCAATTTGTAACACTTGTCAACTGTGTGTCCTTGTATTCCGCAATGAGTGCAGATAGGACGAGTTCCCTTACCTCGATTAGCATTCTGATTATTTCCATATGTTCGATTAGAAGAACTTGAAGTAGCAACTGCTAAGGCTACTGCTGGAGGCGTGCTCAAAATATCATCATGTTTTTGTTCCTCTTCTTGAGTAATTAGCGCAAGAGCCTTGCTAACAAGAAGAGGTGGATCCATCAGGAGGATTTGAGAACGAGCGTGCGCGAACTTGTCATTTAAGCCCATAAGAAAAATCATTAGATATTCAAATTGAACAAAATTTTCAATTGATTTCATACCTCCACAATTACATCGCCCACAAGTACATCCATACCTATAAGAAAAATACTCATCCCAGAGACTTTTAACTTTTGAAAAGTACATGGTTACCGATTCTTGATCTTGTTTCAGACTTGTCAATCCTCGTTTTAGATGAAAAATGCGAGGACCATTCTTTTTCTGAAAGCGATCTTTGAGATCATTCCAGATGGCTTGCGCAGAATCGGAAAACATGATACTAGACGAAATTCCCTTCGAAACAGAGTTGAGAATCCAAGCTATCACCATGTGATTATTCCACTTCCATAAAGAAAGCATTTCTCCAGTTGGCTCTGGTATGCTTCCGTCAACGAAACCCAATTTGTTTCGAATAGAGAGGGCTAGCAACATCGATCTGCTCCATGTGAGATAATTCTCATCAGTGAGAAGTTCCGAAACAAGAACTAAATTCAACGTATCGTTGTGATGAAGATAATAGGGACTTTGTGTATCTTCTTTAGTAGAAAGACCTTGGCGAGTTGTGGAAGGATCACTAAGATTTTGAGTTTCCATCGAAAAGAGAAAAAAAAAAAAAAAAAAGAGCAAGAAACGCAGCAAGAAAGCTATTGCTCTGATACCATAACAAGAGGGAAAATATGGAGAATACTCAAAGTTGTGTTGTATTGATTGATCTCCACATACACCTATATATACAAATTAATGGGGCTGATATAACAGTAATATAACCAACTAGTTTAACAAAATAAGAAATATCAGCTATTCTGTTTTAATAACAAATTTGACTATAACTAACTATATCTAATACATACCTCTGGATCGAGAGTACAAACTATGTGTCAGTTCAACTATTCTCTTGGTTAGCTTTATCAATTTCACTTATATATAAGCATGGACGTCAATATCATGCATATGTGGACGCATGGTTGGACCACAATGTATGTATATGCATCCATTTTTGCCCATTCTCATACTTTTGTTAGCGCTTTTGGATAATTTGTTGTTTTCTAATTTACATCATTGAAACATTATAAAAATTCTCATGTGGAAAATGCAAAGAAATTAACTTTAAAAAACGTATCCTTATTATTTTGAGTTTTAATTAAAAATTTAAAAATAAATTATAAAACAAAGATATCAACAATAAATAGTTTTATCTGATACTTTCGACCTTTAGTTTCGTCTAGTGGGGTGGTTGAGATTATGCTTTCTTATCCTATCTTATGACTTTTGTCAACTTCAACTATTGTATTGGAGTCAGCACAACTGTGATGGAGTTGATGGGTTTTGGGTAACTTTCTTTTTCTTATTTTTTTCTTTTCTTAGTTTTTTTTTTTCCAACATGTTGAAGATAGGAGGATTCGAACCGTAGACCGTTTGGCCATTAATGCAAGTTTTATGTTAATTGAGCTATACTCATGTTAGTGTCTTTTCTTCTCTTTTTGAATGTATGTCATTGGTACAATGTTAAAGCATTATTTGATAATGTGAAAAAGGAAAAAGCCCCTCCAACATATACTTTCTCATGTGTCTATTTTTATTCAATAAAAAAATGTTAAAAAAACATTTTTGTCTCTAAACTTTCATGAAATTAACCATTTTAGTCTCTCAACTTGTTATTTTGTAATGATTTAATTTTTATACTTTCAAATTTGTAATGATTTAGTCCCTACAATTTATTATGTAACAATTTAATCCTTGTATTCAAATTTATAACAATTTTAATCTCTACTACTATAAAAAATCTCATCAAAATTCAAATCTAGATTTTTATTATTTAACCATTTATACTTATTGGGTTTCTAACTAGTTTATTGATCTACTTTTGTAAGAAATCTCATTAAATCTTAACAATAAGAATTTTCACAATAGGAATTAAATCATTATAAACTAAAGTTTCGAGACTAAATTGCTACTTTCATGAAAGTTCAAGTACCAAAAGTGATTTTTAATCAAAAAAAAAAAAAAAAGTGACATTGGCATATTCATGATTATTTATTATATATATAATATCAATACATCAATTAAAAAAAACATGTAAATTAAAAATTAATTCTTTGGTATGCAATCAAATTTTATTCTTTTAAAATAACATCTTCTGCAACATTAGTTGTATAGGATGTCATTTTCAAAAATCTAATCAGATCTTTTGCAACAGTACTAGATGAAGCCACCTAGATGTTGCTGTCAAAAATTATTGGTTAGTTTTTTTTTTTATTAAAAAAGTTGTTCTCACAAATACCCTTTAGATTCCTTTTAGTTTCTGTGTGTTTAATTACCAATGTTTTATTCTTTAAAACAACCGACATTGTATTGAGGTTATGAATGGTCGCACAACTTTACAAAGATTTTGCAAGCAATTGAATTTATTTAATTTATGCACAGCAAAGAAGCCATTACATTTTTCTGACACATTAAAACTTGCTGTGTCCATATATCTTAACTGCTTGGGAAATTAAATCTGACTTTCTTTTTGGATGCTCATGGAGACATTAATTGAGGGCAGCTAGTTTCTCAAAGCTACTGAAGACTTGATGGTCACATTATATTGATTTGGTGAATTAAAACTCTCAGCAACTTCAATCAAATGTTGGAGAAGTTGTGTGGGTTTTGAAAGCATGACCATATGGCCTCCTCCATCGATGCATTTCACAGCTTTTGGTGGGAATTCCTCTATCATCAACCTCTGGAATTTGCTCTCCATAACTTCATCTCCGTCGCACACGACGAAAACCCGATCCACCGACCCGAATTTCGCTTCGGTTAGAATGGATTCTTTGGTCAAGTCCTCAAAAAACATCTTGAATGGCCTTACCAACAATTTCCCCAACTCCAAATTCTAAATAATCATAAAAGAACCAAAAACCTTAAAAGAAAGTGTAGGAGAAAGATTGCACAATGCCAAAGATTAACATCATTGTACGCCTCAAATCACTATTCACAATAATGCAAATGAAATAACTCCAAAAAAAAAAAACAACCTTAAAAAAAAAAGTAGGTTAACCAATCATGTTTTTACTCAATTTTTTAATTCTAAAGATTAAAAAAGGACAACTTTTTTCGAACCCAAAAGGCAATTGAATGAGAAAATTTAGAGCACTCACCTCCTTGGAACAATTTTTATATAATTTGTGTGTCAAAAAGTTGGGGCCGTATACAACAGAAACAGGTATTTCTGGGTCGTCGCCAAATATGAACTTGCAATCCAATAATGACTCCACAGAAATGCTATTGAAAAACTGGGTATGAATCAAAACAAGAAGATAATTAGAAGCCAAATACATTAAGTAAAAATCTTCCAAGAAAAAAAAAAGGTTAAGCAATTAATAATGAATAAGTAAATAGTATGTTTTTACTTTTTGCACTATAGTTGATGGAGGAGAAAGGAAGTGAGGCATATAAGCAGTGACAAAAACAGCGACAAGAATCCGATGTGGGAAGGCCTCCATGGCCAAGGAGATTACAAGGCCGCCATAGCTATGACCAACAAGAATCACTTTTTCTTGGTGAGGAAGAGCTTCAATGAAGTCCATCAGTGGCCGAGAGTGGTGCTGGATGGAGGTCACATCCTCCAACTTTGTGGTGTCGGCGCCGGCGCCGGCCAGGTCCAGGGCGGTGGCGCGGTGGCCGGCGGAGAGAAGGAGATCGAGAAGCTTGAACCAGCACCAGGCGCCCTGGCCGGCCCCATGAACCAAAAGAAAGTGATGAGTCATTGGTTTGAGGTCTGTGATGGCTTCTTTGTTGCTTGATTTATTGAAGGGAAGGTGAGTTGGGTGTGTGTTTTTATATAGGGAAAAGGGAAAATTAAGTTTGTAGTAGACTAGCTGTTCATTCAAGGGCGGGGCTTTTTGTGTCTGTTCATATAAGGAAATTTTGACAATGGGTTCCATAAAGTAAAGAAGATATATGCTTAAAATACTATGTCCGTCGTTGTTGAGGGTAGGGATGTTGTCGGTCATTTGCCCCGCGGGGCCCTCCCCTAATGGGGCGGGGAGTGGGAAAAAAAACTCGGGCTCTGTTTATTTTTTATTTTTTTAATTATTAGTATTATTATTTCTCACTATACATAAATTTAAAGTTTTATTGTTAATGATTTAGAAAATTAGATAAGTTTGAATTATATGGTTTAAATATTTAAATATTTAAATTATATGTATAGATAATTAGATAGTTTGGAGAATTGGAACTTATGAACCCATTTGAATTTTGGTTTGTAAAAATGGGCCCAATTTTAAAATCTTTTATTTGGGGACCCTTGTGGCTGTGAAAAGACAAAATTAGACTTATCCTTTGCTCAACTTATCTTCTTAAAAATCGCAACCTAAATTGGGATCAAATTCGTGCAATACAACAAAATTTGATTGAATTTAATGAATTCGAATCGAATTTTGACAAATAATCATGCAATCACCGACTAAATTTGCCCAAAATTAATGAATCCGATCGAATTCAGTAAATCCCGGTCGAAAATGGCCGGGATTCATGCATTCACGATCGATTTTTGGTCGGAAATCATGCAAATCCGGCCAAAATGATGAATCCCGGCCGGGATTCCCGTCGGGATTCATGCATTCCCGGCCAAAATTCAGCCGAGAATGCATGGAGCTATATTATTTTTTTTTCGTTCCCGTTCCAAAATGCTTAGGCGTAGGCGATTCATATAAATGTTTCATATATAAAGGTTATTTGTTTCATCATATCCGCCATCAAAGGGATTTCTATCTATCTTATTTGTTTCATTTTTATGAATTAAATATATTCCAATAAGTTTAAACAAACATCAAAATCATTGCAAATCATATATAACAAACATCGAAATCCCTTTGATTACGAAGCACATCGACACGGTGAGGATGAGGTACGACCGGCTTCGGAGCGTGGCCGGAAAAGTGCAGACGGTGGTGGGAGATTTGGCGACGCAAGGAGAAAGGGCACAGGCGATTCTGGGGTGGAGAGATCCGATGGCGACAGCGCTGTTCATCATCTTCTCGTTGATGTGGGCGGTTTTCATCTACGTGACGCCGTTTCAGGTGGTGGCGATTCTGATCGGACTGTACGTGCTCCGGCACCCAAGATTCAGGAGGAAGTTGCTGTCTGTTCCTGCCAATTTCTTCAAGCGGCTGCCATCAAAGGCGGATAATGTTTATAATTCATATAAATGTTTTGAATTATTTTGCCTCGTATCGAAATTGAAAAGAAATTATAATAGACTTTTTACACTTTTGTTGACGTCATTGAGGTCAGCAGAGAGACCCCAAACAAGAGATTTTTAAAAATGGACTCATTTTTACAAATCAACAATGAAATGGGTCCATAAGTTCTAATTGCCCGATAGTTTGATATTCATGGGCAATTGGAACTTATAGGCCCATTTGGTTGTTGATTTGTAAAAATGGACCCATTTTGAAAATCTCTTATCCTGACTGATTTTTGTGATGTCATCAACCATGCAAAATGTTCATTCTAACCCTATATGAAAACTTTTATACCCATTAATTTTAAACCAAAAAAAAATTAAAATTTCAACAAATTCTACCCAAGTTTACCCACTTTCTTTTTTAAAAAACAACTAATCAATTTTTTTTAACTATCAAAATGTACATCCATATACAATATATTCTTAATTTTTTTTTTTCAAATTTGTTAAAAAAAATTAAAATTTAAGTATAATAAAGAATCTTTTAATTATTCAAAACCAAAAAAAAAAAAAAAAAAAAAAAAAAAAAAAAAAAAAAGATCTGCAAACTGCCGCTTAATCTTTTTTTTTTTTTTAAAAAAAAAAAAGTTAAGTTGAAGCCTGGTCGAAAGTGGCCAGGCAACGCTGCATGCATTCCCGGCCGAATTTTGGCCTGGAATGCATGAATCCCGGCCGAGATTCATTATTTTCGGCCGGGATTCATTAATTTTGGTCGGATTTGCATGATTTTCGGCCAAAATTCGATCGAAAATGAATGAATTCCTGCCATTTTCGATCGGGATTTACTAAATTCGGTATCAACATTCCCTTTTCTCTCTTTTTGAGTTTTTTTTCTTTTATGTTTCATCTTTTTAAAATGATACAAGTTTTTTTTCATCTTCTTAAAACCGCCTCTTGAAGAATTGAAACTTATGGGCCGGTTGCTGTTGAGCATGAGGAAGAAAAGGGAGCAACAATGGTCGAAATTGAGAGGAAGATGGAAGTTTTAAGGGCAAGGCTATTTTGGTAATTGCAAGGTCGCAGGGGTCCTAGGAGATTTTAAAATTGGGCCCATTTTTACAAATCAACAATCAAATGGGCCTATAAGTTCTAATTGCCCAAATATTATTTTGTTTATAATAGGAGATTTAAGATTTTTTTTTTTTCTTTAAGAAGAGATTTTTTAAAGAAATTAACTATCTAAATGAAGAATTTATGTGAATAATTAACTATCTAATAGAAAAGCAATGAACATTTTTCATTCAAAGTTAACTATTTGAAACTTTATCAAAAGAATATTTGATTTAATGAAGACAAAAAAAAAAATTAAATAGGGAATAATTCTCCGTGGGGAACCCGATCCCTGCAAATTCCCCGCGGGAAATTCCCGCGAAATTTAATGGAGAATTTCGCGGGGATGATGATTGAAATGGGTCATCCCCGTCCCCGTCCACGCCCGCGGACATCCCTAGTTGAGTGTTGAAAAAATGATGGCTATAATTATAATATAACAAGGCTTACTAATTGTTTGGATGCCAGTTTGGAATCCAAATTATTTAGATATATACGATTAATAATGGTGGTAAAATAGAGGCAACCAGGAATTTTATGAGAGGTCTCCACTCATTCTTTTAGTGTGAGATCCTCAACAAGAGGAACTTTTGGCAAGTGTCTTTGATGAGTCTGTGTTGGGTGATAAAAAAAAATATAGAAATATGGAATCTCCTTCTGTGTTATAAAAATTAGGATCAACTGCAAAAATAGCCTTAAAAGAATAACCATTTCCAAAGCCGTCCATTTTATCCATTATTTTCAACAATGTCTAGGCTTTTTAATAAATGGACCGAAATAGATATCTCATTTACTTATGTGCCCTCTATGTAAAAATATATAATAATAGTAATAATAATAAATAAATAAATAAAACTCATCGAGCAAATCTTCACAAAAAAATCACCAAAATTTCTGTTAACTTTATTTTAGAATCTAGTCGGTTTAGTTATTATACTTGAAACAAAGAAATATATATATATATATATAATCACCCTTAAACTTTAATAGGCACATGCCTTTAACACCATTATTTTAAAGGTCTACGTTACGCCATCAAAATGCTAAAACTTTTGCTCGAAATCAATCTCGCGCATAAACTTTAAATAGTACTACGTGCATAACATGTAAGGTATTAAACTGACATAATTAATAGTAGGATCAATTCGACAGAAAATAGGTATATACATTGTTACTGTCAATATTCACAATAGGATTAAGTTAAAAAGAAATAGAAAGGGAAGAAGACAGTATTAACATGGATAGGGGATGTGCATACATGAAGGATTGAATCCCTTATGTTGTAGGAAAATTTAGATCTTTTCCTCGACTCTGCTACTTTGTTTATCATTTTTTTTTTTTTATATATATGACTCTGAATAATCCATAGAGAGCATATAAAAGAAAGGGAACCTTCTAAGATTATAGACAAGATGTGGTAGATTCTTCTAAGCTTTGATTATCAGCTCAGCATAGTTGGGTGTCCAGTCTGCAGCATCCTCTTGATCATGTCCATTCCAAATGCAGAATCTGATGAACTGAGCATTGGCAACATACCATTAAATATGCACACTATAAGCCATGACCTTTAGAGCATTCTAAATCAAAATATAAATGATAGTCAACTGAAATGCAAAGACGAAAGCATGACATGAAGGCTAGTCAACCACACTTTAGCAACCAAAAGAAAAAAGAAACAAAATCAAGGAGGTTTGCCGCGAAGTGCTGGAAATCCATTGAAAAGTAACAAAAGCTCATCTCTGCAACCATTCACATGCTTGACAACAAAAAGAGAGTATGTGAAATCTAATAATAAGCCCGTCAATGAAATGGTACCATCAAAGAGGAAGAAACCATCACCTCCACTCAGACAATATATATATATATATATATATATTTTATTGATTTTCAATCCATACAAACTCGTTGACTTATACATAAATAATAAAGCCTCATGTCAGTAGGAAAACAAACTTCTATAAGACAAGTTATCTTTAGGAAAAAAATGAAGAAGCGATCAAAATGTCTTTCATGTAAGCAAATACTTCACTATCAGAGGATACATAATCTTTTCCAAACGTGAAAGCACCCAGCATGTTCCAAGATCAAGTAATAATCTTTTACAATCTAAAGATAACAAGGTTCACCAAACTCAAGCAATAAAATAGAGAATTGGAGAGTGAAAAAGCATATGATATAGATTACAGAAACTGAGGGTAAATCGCTAAAAAAGCCAAGTCATTGATTTCATGGGTTCAACTCACCTAGGAATTGTTATTTCATAGGGGAATGTAACAAAACATTCACCATTTGGTATATTAGGAACGTGATCCTTCTTCTCATTCACGAATTTTATTACTTGAAACAACACCTCGCGAAGAGAAGCTTCCAGTGTTGTCCTGCGAATGCTTCTCTCCTCCAATGCACTTTCTGCGCAGAAACGGCAAGCTCAGTAGAAACAATTTACCCCTGAGAGACTGTGACTATTAAAAATAATAATAATAATAATAATAAGCAAAAATTAATAGTACCTCCTGGGTCAAGTAGAATTTTCTGTTGATGAGTCTTGCCATAAGGTATTTTTGTGTGTTGAGCCACATGTAAATTGATATACCATTGTTCCCAATATTGGCGTTCAATTTTGTTAGTGAACCAAGAGGCCTGTTTATTTTTCTCCTGATAAAAGGACAAACATATCTGCAACCAACAAAATGGGGAATTAATTACTTATACTAGTAAGGAAAAGCAGGAAATAACCATGATGTCAAAAACTGTACATGAAAATTACAGCAGCCAAAATTCAACAACAATTTAAAACCTGGCTTTTCTTGTTCGGGTGCTTCTCTACCCAATTAATGAACTGCTCAATCTTCTCATCTATCTTCTTCTCAACTTCAATGTCGCCACATTGCACCTATACAGCAATAAATAGAATTGTAGAAGCCCCAAAAAAATAAAAATAAAAAGCTGACACTGCAGACCCATAAGACTGGAAGCATCTGAGATTCAAATGCACTTCAATAGATTAAGTTAAGCCTCAATGAAATTGATTGAAGGAAAAGAATAAGCAATAGATATAAGATTTTTATTTATTTTTTTTTAAAAAAAAAAGAGAGAGAGAGAGAGAGAAATCACTGATTTAAGAATAATGGCATACAATAGGGGTTGGGAAGAGAAAGAAGAAAGAAAAGGACAATGGGCAATGGGCAATTCAGGTTTATTACAATTAAAGACGAGGCTAATATTTATCAAGTCCTATATTATGTAATCTCATTATCCATTACAGCGCTCAAATAAAGGTACATTGGAGTTCACAATAATAACGGGAAAAATTAAAGGGATTTTGAAAAAAATTTTGATAGAACAAGTACTATAGAAAGGTTAGCAATTTCTCAATTTTCTATGTGGGAAGGGGAGAAATGGACAGATTATTTGTGTTTAATTTCTTCCTCATGCAGCCACCCCTTTAAAAGGAATCCAAGGTCTTATGGCTTGATGATAATAGAGCTATCCTATTGGAAATTTAGTTAGAAAGAAAGAGAGAATATTCCAGGAGATGGATAGACTCAGATATGTTCGAGATGTAATAATTGTTTTTTATAATCTGTGCCAGCGGGAGAAGGTTTATGTAACTCCTTTATCTTGTTCTTTCTGAGTCTTCACTTTGATGAAATTATATTTCTTACAAAATAAATAATATCTCAGTACGAAAATGTTTCATGGTATTCAATTTATGTTCGAGCTATTGAAGAACTAGTTTTTTTCTGGGCCATTTTTTATATCAGGAGAGACATTGAATAGAAACATTTTTTGACCTACATCAGTGAGTGGTCGGAGTCTTCTATACAGATCACTTCTTGATTCAATGGTAAGGAAGCCCACTCATAGGGAGGGTGTCTGGCTTGATGCATTCGAGAACACAGGCAAAGGAATAGTTATGCCAGGTTTGATACCTTTTTTCTAACTATTATTTTCTTTACCAGCCTACTGCAGACTGTTTTGGTATAAATTCACACAGACTATTCGAGTGGTTTTGGCCCTTCGCTCTGACTTCTTGTGTCATCCCTTAAGCTTTATTGTTGAAAATCCTTGGTTATTTATTCTATAAGGTTATCTTTTCAATCATTGTTATATAAGCAATCCAAACGTGTTTAAGGAAATTCTGTTTTCACCTATTTAATTAATAAGCCAAAATCGTAATAAGATTAAGCAGAAAGCTGTGGGGTTGTATGAGAGTATATAAGACAGGATCTGGACACAAATTTCATATCTTACTACTCATCAGAAACTGAAAATAAAAACTCAAATATTGAAAATACTTCCAAACAGAAGAACTAATCAATTGATGGGTTGAGACTTACATAAGTAATATCAAAAAGCTCCAAATCAATGTCTTTGGGCCGAACAAGACCTAAAGCTCGATGAAATACAATTGTGTGTAGTATGCCTGAAGTAGTGTTGAATGAGCATTATCATATATAAACAAACACAATAGTTTTCCAATGAAATTAAATAACCAAAAGATTTCTCGAGCTCAATAGCAAATATAGCAAAAGGCAAACTATGCTATGAGGCAATATAATCATGTAACCCATAAACATAGGCACAGCACACATCCACAGAGTATCAGAGACATAATAATCTGCCAATACTGGAAAAAAAATACACTAGTTCGCTTTTCAACCTCAACTTAAACATGTGAAGCAAATAGATTCTTTCTAAGAACTCTAGGAAACCTAATTTTCTAAGCCATATAGGTTCAGTTGTGTAAGGAAAAAAATGTGTAATCGTACGGTTAACAGTCCATTAGTTGGTTGAGTCTTTAGTTCTAGCTACTGATTTAATTAGTCTGCCAGGAGGTTAATCACATTCCATCGCAATCTGTGTTAACATTTTCAGCAGTAATAGAGTTCCAATTTTTTCGCTCACTCCCTGCTACTGTATTTTTATACTATTCTTCTGCACATTGACTCATACCAGAGCTACCACACAACTGTTATGAATGAAATGCTGAGTGGCGATGGCTAGCATAATAACACAATGGATAAAAATTGACAAGAATTGAGCACCGTACGGAAAATAACGAGAACTCTATTTTCTTCTCAGATGAAAGTTAAAATATCATGAACTGCAGCTCCAGGGAAAAAAGAAAAAGGTACGCCTACTACAAATGAGTACATGCGGAAAATAAAACACATGGTACTGGTAGATCAGTGGCTTCAAATTTCAATTTGATATTTCATGTCCACATCTGAGTGAATGGAAGTGACCCAAAAACTGAACGTGTGGTCGTGACTTGAAAAGGTCTTACAAGAAACTATAACAGAATCACTGTTAGAAGGATGATCAAACTGTTGAAGAAATAGAATCCTTCTTCTACCTCTAGGCATAATTGAGAAGTCATATGAAGCATTCTTAGAGGTCAGCTAGGCTATACAAACCACTTCACAAGTTCAGGGGAAAAAAAAATTCTAGCCCTCGAGTTTTCCACAGAACAATTAAAAAAAAAACAAAAAATTAGATAGATCCCGCAACCAGAGAAAGTTCTGATGGAAGAGGGAAAGAAGAGCCTGCTAGGAAGTTTTGGCATAACGGTTAATAAACCATGGTGTCAATTGCGCAGAAAACTTTGAGTGTGTAGTCTCACATCGTTATAATAGGAACAAGATTTCTTAACCATCAAAATATATGTCCACCACAATTTATTTAAATGGTGTGACGTGGTGTTTTCCTAAACATACTTACCAATGCTTTCAACAGCTCCTCCGTGGCTCCTAAAAGATAAGGCTATGGTTTTTTCTCTATATGCGACCATGAAGACCACCCCTTTGGAAAGGAAAGATAAAATTTTTCAAGATGATGATAGACTAGGAAACTCAATGGGAGAAAGTTAACTTATTAAGATCCTGTTGATGCATACTCTCTAATCTCTTGCGTAAATATAGCCATCCTCTTATTGGTACCAATTGGAGCAGTTTTTTCACAGCTTCCTTGTTTTAAAGGTTGCTTTTTATTTATTAAAAAAAAAAGAAAAAAAAGAACCATTAAAATATATTGAACCAACAAACAAGTAGAAAGATATTTCTCAGGGTAATTGGAGGAACCTATAAGCCTCCCCTCCCTCCCCTTAAAACAAGCTCAATACAAAACTCTCAATGCCCCCTCCTCCTCATTGCCTACTTCCTTTATTTATAATGATTTGCTGGTTTTTGAAATAATATTTTTCAATGTTTTCATTGATGAAATGAAAAGGTAGAAACTCCAATTCGTAAATATGAAAAACAGCCCAAAAATCCAAAAAGGATACATTGAACAGCACTGCCCCCACAATGAGCAAAAACCCAAAATCAAACAACTCTTACTAAATTGAAAATAAGGAAACCAACTTCGATAACATCAAAATAGCACCATCCAAACCAAAAAGGCCAAACTTATATAATCTAACCCAGACTTCAAGTTGAAAGGAGGAGACCCAGACTGAACAAGAATACCAAAAACAGCTCCAACCCAACTCTTGAAAGAAGCTAGATTCTCCAAAAACACACTTCTTTTTTTTTTTTTCTTTTCCTAACATCTTCCATGTTGCCTCTCAAGCTTTTTCTTTCTCACCCTTTAGAGCTGTCTTTTTAACATTCCTTTTGCCTTGAATGGGAACTAAAATGATTCCAGCCTTCTTTGCAAACTCTGCACCATCTTTCCCTATGATATTAACCTTCTTCCTAGAAAGGTTTGACATTCCCCTTCGCCAGAGTATCTGAAGACAGAAAACAAACTCTATATTGTGGCAGGGCAGCAATACACTTTCTCCAAACTAGAAGATTTGAATAAGGCAGCCAAGCCCCCCCATCCAAACTAAAGGTCTCTTCCACAGCCTCTTTCCTCTTGAAATTATCATCACCACTAAAACTCACCTCAGAGCTATCTGAAAGGCCAAAGAAGATGTCCTCATCCTCCATTTTCCTTCTTGTAGATGTAGATTTAATTTTCTCTCTTACCATATTGTTGAGAGCCTCGATAATGGAAGTATTAGGAAACCTTGCGCCTTTTTTCTTTTCCTTTCAACTTAACAATTTGCTAGTAACGATGCTTCCTAACCATTTTAACAAACTATAACAAGCACCTCTGCCCCACATACTAATTTAACTACGAGCAACCTTCTTCTAGCCTCGAGTTGGTAGCTTCAATGATGCCAATCAAGCTTCTGCAACAGGCTCAAATGGACGCTTCACTGCCCTGAAGATGTGATTTTTCCTATTTATTGTTAATTGAATTTATATGTTGCTCCAGTTTTTGTTTCTTGGTTTAGTTAGTCCACTAAGTAACCTTAACTACATGTCAGATTTTGCTGAGGGTACTTTGTACTTTAAGCAGGAATAGGATTAAAAAAGAAAAAGGATCAACTATAGCCTAAACGTTTCCTCCTCACTCTCATCTGAGCGTATCTAAACTTTTCCACAGTGAACTGAGAAATTGAACCATATTGTCTCACATATAAATGAAAATGTACAGTAGAGCTTTCGGGACCTAACATGATGGTGTACAAAAACTTCTTTTTCTCCCAAAACTTTGGCACTCATTTGATTAGTCTAAACTGAACTTGATCATATCACACAGAACAAAGACGATAGCCATGCTGAACGATTAATTATCTGCTACAACTACTTCATAATAATATATCATAAAGATCTTCCAATCACGCAGTTTATAAAATTTATAATTTGCTTAGACAATAAGCCCAAAGGCATAGAAGTGTAGCTCACAGCGCAGAACTTCGCGTATCTCGAACTGCTCGACTTCCTACATAGAATAAACCACAATTCGAATCTATTAACACGACGCCGATTATCAAAATGACAAACTTTCAATTCAAATACAGAATTGCGCGAGGAGAAAAGAACAGAATACCAGCTCTTTGAGTTGGCAGACTTCACAATTCATTGCACTTGGATATGGCGAGATTCCCGTCGCAGTCTGATCGAGGGAGTAAAACCCTAGGTTCCCGAATTATAAAGTCATCGTTTCTGGGCAGACTTCCAGGCGAAGGTTTTCTAACCAGACTGTTCTAAGATTCATTTATTTTGTCAACTATTTCTCTATAAAATTTGTCGATATTATTTTATACAAAAAAGAATGGTCTAAATTTTGTTACATAGTTATTCTCAAAAAAAAAAAAAAAAAAAAATTGTTACATAGTTTTTTTTTTTTTTTTTTTTTTGGGGGGGGTTGATAAAAATAATATATATATATATATTTTACAGCAGATAAAAATAATCTTGTTGATGGCATCTATATAACTAAAATTACATTTTGTCTCAAAAAAAAATTACATTTTAGCCTTCATTTTCAGAAAAAAAAAAAAGAAAAGAAAATTACATTTTAGCCCTCAAGATGTGAAAAAATAGTTTAATTGAGAATGATAAGTTTCAGTGGATATTGGATAAGATAATTTTATATCGGTTCAAAAAAAAATTATATGTATTTCAAAAGTTTTTTCTTTCTTATTTATTTTCAACTATGGCATAAATGACTTTTTTTTTTTTATTATTATGTTTATATTACATTTGAATACGGTTTGGTTAGAGTTGTGTTACTTTCCGAAAATGAAAAAGGACTTCTATTAAATTTCAAACTATCTATCATATTTAAAAATATGTATTTATTTTATGTTGATTGTGTAAATGTCACATTCAATTAAAAAATAGTCAAATGGCTATTAACTTCATCACTAGGAAATCAGAAGTTTGGAGTGAAGTGGAAGCGCTAGTTGAAGACATCTGGCAGTTAGTGGATCTGTTTAATAATATATCTTTTAGCCATGTTCCTAGAGTTTGCAATAGTGCAGCTGACTCCTTAGCAAAAAATGTTTGTATGGTTAAAATTTCTGAGTGCTGGTGGGATCATTTCCCCAGATGGCTTTGTAATTTGGTCATTAATGACCTTTTTTCCCCTGCCCTTGTGGCGTAATAGAGGTATTATTTTTCAAAAAAAAAAAATAGTTAAAATTTAATTAACAACAATTTATGTATGAGTATTATTATTATTTTTTTTTTTTAGTATTTAGACAAGATTCAATCTTCCGTAAGGATGCATGTGGTAATTCGTCAAGGAAATATCTCCTACCCCACATATTGTCAAAAAAAAAAAAAAAATCGTCAAGGAAATAAACTAAAAGATTAAAAATTTTGTGACATAAAATATGTTAATAAATTAGATTAACTTAATATTTAAATATTTTTGGAAAATAGTTAGTAAATATATGGCTAGACACACACTTTTGAGCCCAATTTTTAAATCTTATATTATATATTTGAAAACACATCATACATTTTTTTTTGCAAAAAAAAAAAAAAAAAAACACATCATGCAATTATATTTTTATTAAATCTCTTATTTTTAAAATTTTATTTTCAGACCACTAATTAAAATGCATCCTAAATGCTTCTAAAAGAAAAATTGCATCCTAAATAGGTTTAAAACTTTAAAAAGAAAATAGACGATAAAATAATTTTTAATAATAAAATAGTCAAATAATGATGTATAAGTTATCAATTACAATTTGACGAATAAACCATGACTCAATTAGTAATAAATAATAATAGGTCTACTCAATCTACCATTGGTCATTTTCATTAAAAAGAAAATAAAAACAAACAATTGGTAACTTTAAAAAGAAAAAAGATAGTATAATTATTTTTTAATAATAAAAAAAGTCAATCAATGATTTATAATTTATGATTTAAAATTTGACGAATAAACCAGTGACTTATCAACTAGTAATAATTTATCTACTCAATCTACCATTGGTCATTTTCATTTAAAAATCGAAAGAAGAAAGGACCATTGGTTGGGTTTTTTTTTTTTGTTGGAAAAGAATTGGTTGGTTATCTTTTACATTTTTTTGACTAAAAATCTCTTAGATTAATAACTACAAATGTATTGCCCTTTAGAGCCAAACAAAATGGTCCGGGTTGTACTTCAAGCCCACTGGACCTTTGAAGAGGTATGCAAAACGGTGCGTTATCGTGAATTGACAATTTCTCTTCAAACTTTACGGATTTCTTTGGAATGATTGTCTAAATGTTTAAAAACGTTTTTTAAGTGTTTAAAATTTTATTTTTAAATATTTGAAAATTCATTTCAAATAGATGTTTAACTAGGTGTGTTATGGGTGAATTTAGACCTAGCTCTAAGAAGGTCAGAATGATAGAAGCCCAAAAGAGAAACAAGCCCACAGAGGCCCAATGGACCTGAATCAATCTGTAGGGCAACTCCATCTCCTAAAAGGGAGGGGAAAACCCTAATTTCAACTATAAATAGAAGAGGTTCACCCCAAGGTAGGGGGGACTCAACTAGGTATTTGTTCTCTTCCTCTTACTTTACTTACTTCACTCATGAACTCCTAGCTGACTTAAGCATCGGAGTCGGTGTGGCAAGCACCACGCCGGTGCTTAGTTTTCTCTTGTTTTGCAGGCCACGTCTTCCACTTCAAATCAATTTATCGTTGATGTCACGTGAAGTTCAGGTGAGTCGCTTGGCCAAATTTTGGCATCAACAAGGTGTATTTAACTTTTACCCTAAATGTTTAGGACCTGTTTGGAATACTTTCTAAGTGTTTAAAAAAATATTTTTAAGTGTTAAAAACCGTGTTTTTAAACACTTAGAAAGTCATTTCAAATATACACTTAATCTCATGAAATTGCATCTTAAACTTTGATAAGTGAAACAATCTTTATCTTAAAATTTAAGTTAAAAATTTGTTTTAGGTTCCTAAAATAAAATTTTATGAAAGTAGAAATTTAGTTTTTTTTTTTTTTTATTACATCAATATTTTGGGGTAGGGGGATTCGAACCTCTGACCTCTTGGTCAAGGGTAATGCCAATTACCGCTGAACAATGCTCGCTTTGGCGTCAAAGAATTTAGTTTGTAACAATCTAGTACGTGTATTTTCAAAATTGTAACATGTAGTCATTAAACCTTAGATGTAATATTTTAGTCCCTATATTCTTAAAATTGTAACAATTTAATCCCTACCATGAGAGATTCCATCAAATTCAGGTGTCAATTTTTATTAGGCTAAATTATAAAAAATACCCCTGAATTATGGGTTTTGTTTAAAAAATGCCCCTGTATCGTTTGGGTTTAATGGGCTCTGATACCACATTAGATAACATGGGGTTCCATCTCAAAACCAATTAACAATGAGAGGAGTAGCTCATGTATCTTATAAATTGTGAGGTCTCCACTTATCTTTAATTTTCAATGTAGGATCCTCAACACCTTGAACTTTAAAAAGTTTCAAAAATACCCTTGAACTTTAAGAAATGTTTCAAAAATACCCTTCCGTTAAATTTTGGATGGAAACCGTGAAATACCCTTGAACTTTCAAAAATAAAAAATAAAAAATACCCTTATTGGAAAATGCTGCTTCTTTTTTTTTTTCCCTTTTCTCACCGTAAATTCTTCCTCCATGAAAATTAATGAGAAGCTTTACTTATTTGTCATGTATTCGTAGACTAGAAGCTTTTCTTCTCTTTCAACACATTATCCCAAGAGCTTGACTAAATTTTCGTGTTGAAACTTCAAGATGACTTTTGTTTCGTTCTTGAAATTCTACACATGCTCCATTTCATTCCGTTGGTAGCCTTTTCAATATTATTTCCTCACCAACCACTACCCATTAGCTTTCTCTATATTCATTTTATGTAAAATAAATGAAACTAATTGTAAATCATATATAAAACATTTGATTAATTAATCTGGTAATCTTGGGTGCGTGTGTGCGTGCATGCGTGCGTGTGCACACAACCTTTATAAGCAAATTTTTGCATTAATTTTCACGAGGGAAAAAATTACAGTGAAAGGAGGAAAAAAGAAGAAACATTTTCCAATAAGAGTATTTTTGAATTTTTTTTTAAAGTTCAAGGGTATTAATGTTTTCATCCAAAAATTAACGGAAAGGGTATTTTTGAAACATTTTTTTAAAGTTTAGGGGTACTTTTGAAAGTTTTTAAAGTTCAGGGGCATTTTTTAAAAAACCTCATAGTTCAAGTGTATTTTTTAATAATTTAGCTTTTTTATTATGTAACGACAGTCGATAATCTTTGTAGCGTATAAGCATATTTGGTTTCTAATCAATTTATTGATCTACATAGATAAGAAATTCCATTAAATCTAATAATATTTTTTGCGATAGGAGATTAATTGTTAGAACTTTTAAAGTTCAAGGATTAGATTGTTATAAAATTGAAAGTATATGATTAAATTATTACAAACTAAAGTTAAGAGATTAAATCATTACTTGTGTTGATGGTCGATTTTGGTCAGAGGAAACTCACCTGACCTTCACGTGCCACCAACGGTAAATTTGTAGATGAGGGGGAAGACGTGGCCTGCAAAAGAGAAAACCTGCACACCGGTGTGGTGCTAGCCACACCGCCTCCGATGCTTAAGTCAGAAAACGGAAGAGAGAGCTAGTGAGCAAGGGAAGAGAGTCGAGAATTGAGTTCGGGTCCCCTTCTTCAGTGGCGAAGAGGGGTATAAATACCTGCTCATGCTCCTAGGGTTTTTAGGAATTCGGAGGCGTTTCGGGACAAACCAGGCGAAACCGGGGCGGCTAGCGACATTGGGGACCGAGAGGAGGTGACCGAGCTCGGCCCGCGCAAGCGGGCCGAATGGTCGGCCTCGGCCTTGGGCCGAGGCCGACCATAATGCTCGGCCTCGGCCTAAGGCCGAGGCCGACCATTTGGGTCGGGCCAAGCTGGCCCGGCCCTTTGGTCGGTTCCTCCTCTGGGTCGGTTTTCCAGCCCTATTTTCGCCCGGACATCCTCGTCAGCTCCTTATGCGTCGGGTGGTCCAAAATTGCCCATAACATTAAGCCCCCACTCTTGAATTGGGATTCAGGTGCGACTTAGTGCTATCGGTTGAGCTCCTTAAGCCCGATTTAAGAGTAATGATCCTTGCTCTGTGCTGACTTTTGTGCGGATTCATTGCTATCCTTCATTATGGATAGAAATAGACAAAACAAATCTTCCTGAATAGGGGTTAGGTGAGATAGAAATGAGAAAAGGTGAGGCATTGCAAAATTGGTGCTGGTCGGCCTCGGGAAGAGGCCTAGCCCTGCCATCCCTCTTTTAGTGTGCCTGCTCGGCCTCGGCCTCGGGAAGAGGCCGAGCATTTCTTCTAATTTTTCTTAGGGGGCGTTGCCCCCGAACCCCCACCGGGCACTTCGCCCCTGGACCCCGACTCGCTGACCGGTCAGCGAGACCCCCGTACTTGGTCATTCGGATTGCATCATCCCGGATCCAGGGCTTATCCACAAGTAGAATGTAGGAAAAATGGAAGATCTCATGATCCTGCATCAAAAAGTTAATTTCTGCAAAAGAAGAATGAGGGAAGAGGCTAGGCTTTGGCATCGGCCTCATGCCCCTGTTAGCCTGAAACTTAGCTCCCTGCATTCATATGTTAGTCTTTGTAGGAAAATAATAGGAGAGTAAGCTGGAACATGTAACCATTGGCTGGACATGCTGAGCTAGTGTGCCTTTTGTTTAATAGGGAGTGCATATCCCCTGTTAATTGCTTTTTGTTTAATAGGGAGTGCATATCCCCTTTGCAGCCCCCAATCTCAAGTAGAACTTCATTAAAACATAAAGTATAGTTGAGTAAATAGGAGAATACCTTCAAAGCTTATGCTCGGCCTCGGCAAGAGGTGCTCGATTTTGGCAAGAGGTGCTCGGTCTCGGCCTCCGCCAGGTGAGCTCGACTTATATGAAGTGCTTGAGCAAGTGTTTGAGCTCTGAGGTGAGGTAGACTTGGTAGTCCAGGCTTGGGAGCAGTGGCGTGGGCTCTAAGCGTGGGAGCCTAGGCTCGCATGAGAAGCATGGGCACTAAGCTGAAAAGCTTAGGCTCGCAAGCAAGCGTGGGCACTAAGCTGAAAAGCTCAGGCTCGCAGGTAGGCGTGGGCACTATAGGCTCGCAAGTAGGCGTGGGCACTATAGGCTCGCATCAAGCGTGGGCACTATAGGCTCGCATGTAGGCGTGGGCACTATAGGCTCGCATCAAGCGTGGGCACTATAGGCTCGCATGTAGGCGTGGGCACTATAGGCTCGCAAGTAGGCGTGGGCACTATAGGCTCGCATCAAGCGTGGGCACTATAGGCTCGCATGTAGGCGTGGGCACTATAGGCTCGCATCAAGCGTGGGCACTATAGGCTCGCATGTAGGCGTGGGCACTATAGGCTCGCATCAAGCGTGGGCACTATAGGCTCGCATGTAGGCGTGGGCACTATAGGCTCGCATCAGGCGTGGGCACTATAGGCTCGCATCAAGCGTGGGCACTATAGGCTCGCATGTAGGCGTGGGCACTATAGGCTCGCATCAAGCGTGGGCACTATAGGCTCGCAAGTAGGCGTGGGCACTATAGGCTCGCATCAAGCGTGGGCACTATAGGCTCGCATGTAGGCGTGGGCACTATAGGCTCGCATCAAGCGTGGGCACTATAGGCTCGCATGTAGGCGTGGGCACTATAGGCTCGCATCAAGCGTGGGCACTATAGGCTCGCAAGTAGGCGTGGGCACTATAGGCTCGCATCAAGCGTGGGCACTATAGGCTCGCATGTAGGCGTGGGCACTATAGGCTCGCATCAAGCGTGGGCACTATAGGCTCGCATGTAGGCGTGGGCACTATAGGCTCGCATCAAGCGTGGGCACTATAGGCTCGCATGTAGGCGTGGGCACTATAGGCTCGCATCAAGCGTGGGCACTATAGGCTCGCATGTAGGCGTGGGCACTAAGCTGAGAAGCTTAGGCTCGCATGTTGTCTTCATACATTCCTTGGAACACACTCTAAGCCTTGAAAAGGGGAAAATCTAGGTCCTACTATTAATGATAATGTTTACACTGAAATGGCAAGGCAAAAGGGAAAAGTCTACTCCTACCTACCAAAAATAAAGTGAGCGACAATGCTCCAATTACATGATAAGTGTAGCAGAATAAAGAAACCTAGAATTCCCTAAGCTAAGGCTTAGTGTGTTCTCCAGAATGTTGTCTTTGTCCCTGGCATGAAAAGTGGTAGGGCTCGGCCCTGGCCTCGGCCATAGGGGAGTCTGTTTTGGTCCTCAACGAATTTCCAGTTGAGGTCCACCCTTGTCTTTGCCTGGGTCATCTCTGGTCGGCCTTGGCCACCTCTGGTCTGCCTCGGCCTTAGTGGTGAATTCCTTCAGGTATCCGTTCCGAATCAGCGCTTCAATCTCGTCCTTTAGCTGAATGCAGTTTCTGGTTGAATGTCCATGATCTCGATGAAAGAGGCAATACTGGCTCTTGTCTCTGTTGTCAGGATTGGACTTCAGCTTCCTGGGCGCGTTGAGCAGGTTTGTATTCCTTATCTCCATCAAAATTTGCTCCTGTGGGATTGAAGTAGGGGTGTACCTCTCAAACTTCTTCAAGTAGTCTCCTTGGTCTGGTCGGCCTCGGCCATGATCTGGTCGGCCTCGGCTATAGTCTGGTCGGCCTCGGCCTCCCTCGTCGGTCCGCTGCTTCTTGTCCTTCCTACTGTCGCGGTCAGATGAAGAAGGCCTCTTGTGTTCACGTTCTAACTTTTTTGATTTGAGCAACTCCTCTGCGCTCATGTACTTCTGTGCCCGGGAGACGAACTCTGCATAGGTTCGAGGTTGGCTCTTACCTATTGAATTAAGCAGTCTTTCGTCTTCCAGACCAGCTGTGATGGCTACTAGGGCTGCTCCCTCACTGTATCCCTCAACCTGCAGCGCTTCGTCGTTAAAACGCGTTATGTAATCGCGCAAGCTCTCACCTAGTTGCTGTTTGACTGTTAAGAGGTTGATGTGGGGCTTGCGCTGTTCTCTGGCTCCCATGAACTGTGCAAGGAATGCTCGGGCTAACTCCTTGAAAGAGCCGATGGATCTTCTCTTCAGCCTTTCAAACCAATGCTTGGCTGATCCTGTCAAAGTGAAAAAGAAGGCACGGCACCTGATTGCGTCCGAGACGCCGTGGAAGTCCATCCAGCTTTTGTAGGCATTTAGATGCTGCACAGGGTCTTTCTTGCCATCGTACGGTGTGAATGTAGGTACCTTGAACTTCTGTGGCACCTCGGCTTTCATGACTTCTTCTGTGAAGGGCGGGTCAACTTGGTCGATCAATTCTTCCAAGTCTTGTGCTCCTGAGTCCTTTAACTTCTGCAGGTATCCCTGTGGATTTCCAAGCTCTTTTAGTGTGTTTAGAAGCTCAGTCTTCCAGGGGGGATTGTCCTTCTTGGCCTCGGCCTCGGCCAACCTAGCCTCGGCCTCGGCTGCTCTGGCCTCGGCCTCGGCAGCCCTGGCTTCAGCTTCGGCAGCCCTGGCCTCAGATTCGGCAGTTTTGGCACTTCTGCGCTTCTCCTCGATCAGATTTCTCAGGTCTGTCTTAGCATGACCATAGCTTGGGGTAGAAACTGTGTAGTCATGCCCCTTAAGTGTGCTCGACTCTGGGCTCCTCAAAATCGTACGATCAGTAGGTTTGAGCCCCCTGACCTTGCTGGTCATGCTGCTAGTCTTCTTTCCCTTCGATCTCGTCTCCGATTCTGCAGTGTACTCGATTGGCTCCTTCCCCTTCCTTGGATCCCTAACCAGCCTCTCGTCAGGGGTTTTAGTGCTGGGACCAGGTTTATCCAAGATACGAAGTATCCTGGACAAATTATGATCCATCGCACTTACTTTGTTTTCGAGAGCAGCAAATTTGAGATCAGCTTGCTTCTCTCGGGATGAGGGCAGTGGAGACCGAGGACGAGGAGATTCAGTCCGAGGCCGATCTCGGCCTTCTTCCCGTGACCTCCGCTGGTGGCGATCACCATCCGAATTCCCTGTGTTTATGTCTAGATTTCTCATCTCCATCCCCTTACTCATGGAATGACCGATATGCAGATTTGGCAAGCTTTCTTCCCCACAGATGGCGCCAACTGTTGATGGTCGATTTTGGTCAGAGGAAACTCACCTGACCTTCACGTGCCACCAACGGTAAATTTGTAGATGAGGGGGAAGACGTGGCCTGCAAAAGAGAAAACCTGCACACCGGTGTGGTGCTAGCCACACCGCCTCCGATGCTTAAGTCAGAAAACGGAAGAGAGAGCTAGTGAGCAAGGGAAGAGAGTCGAGAATTGAGTTCGGGTCCCCTTCTTCAGTGGCGAAGAGGGGTATAAATACCTGCTCATGCTCCTAGGGTTTTTAGGAATTCGGAGGCGTTTCGGGACAAACCAGGCGAAACCGGGGCGGCTAGCGACATTGGGGACCGAGAGGAGGTGACCGAGCTCGGCCCGCGCAAGCGGGCCGAATGGTCGGCCTCGGCCTAAGGCCGAGGCCGACCATTTGGGTCGGGCCAAGCTGGCCCGGCCCTTTGGTCGGTTCCTCCTCTGGGTCGGTTTTCCAGCCCTATTTTCGCCCGGACATCCTCGTCAGCTCCTTATGCGTCGGGTGGTCCAAAATTGCCCATAACAACTTGCATGAAATTAGTTCAGAGATCAAAAGTGGTTTTTAACCTAGAAATTAATAAGTATTTCAATTTTTATTTTTTGATAGACTCTTGTTTGAAAATTTGTCAAAAAAAAATTATCATGGTCACCTTATGTGCCTTCAATGAATTATAAAACATGTATTAAGTATGAAATTGATGAAACTTTAGAGAACAATAACATGTGAGTTGGATTTTTGTTGAAATTCGTGAGTTTTAAAATTTTGTTGAACACAATGTTTGATTTTTGTTGATGTTTATGATTTTTAAAGACTTTTAGTAAAAATAAAGAATGTTTTGATTTAGTAGATGAATTTAGTAAAAATAGGGAGCAAACACCAAAATAATAATAATAATAATAATAATAATTCAAAATAAATTTATGCTGTAAATTGATACACCATGCAATGCCTAGGGTATAAATAGACTTTTTATCCTAAATTCTAAACTGACCTATTATTAGAATATTTACACAATTGTCAACTTATATTAAATATTCTAAAATGTATATTTACCTATATATTTGAGGGGGGAAATGATAAAAAGAAATCATATTTAAATTTCCATTGTGCTGTATGTTATTTAGTTTTCAATTTAAACATGTACTTCTGTTTAAAATTCAAAATGAAAGTATCTATATATAAAAAAAATATTTTTAAAAGGTGATAACACAGAATTTGAAATTATATGGGTTAGAGGTTTGAATTCTTCTCCATTCTTTTAACTAAAAAATTAAATAAATAAATAAAAATAAAACAATCCATTGTTGTAAAACTGAATTATTAAGGCCCCGTTTGATAACCATTTGGTTTTTTGTTTTTGGTTTTTGAAAATTAGGCTTGTTTTGTACCAATTTCCCTACCATGGTTTTCATATTTGTCAATGACACATTTGAATTACTAGTCAAATTCTAAAAACAAAAACAAGTTTTTGAAAACTACTTTTTTAGTTTTCAAAATTTGCTTGGTTTTTAAAAACAAGGAAAGAAAGGTATTAGAAAAACAAATAAACTTGTAGGTGGAAGTAGGATTTATAAGCTTAATTTTCAAAAACCAAAAACCAAAAACCAAATGGTTATCAAACGGGGTCTAAGTTGTTGACTCTATCGTACTGGAAGCACATATGGAGATTACTTTTATATAAATCCCATAAATGGGGAGATTTTTTATATTATCGTTTTTTTAGTTCATTTTTTTATATTATCATTTTTTAGTTCATTTTCTATATTATCAATTGTATTTATTAGTAGAAAAATATAACGTTTGAGTGCATTTGCAGCGTAGGAATTTTTTAATTCTACTGTTAAACAGTACATCAAAATTCCTATGTCTATACTCTAAACAGTTTTCTTTTAATCGTTGAACTCTAAAATTCCTCTTTTTAAGATACTTTTCTGAATGGAAATTGATATGACAACACAGTATGGTGTAAAAATTTAAAAGATGTACATAATATTATTTACATCTCAATCTAAAATTAAGATCATGATTAACATTTATCTCAACTCAAAATATATAATTGTTGTCATCATTAACAAAATCATTCACGTAATCGATTTTTACACATCAATTGTCACGTCAATCAATTATATGAGAATGATGTTATTATTATTTTTAAACTAATAATATGAATGATGTTATAGATGATATCATATATACATTTTAATTTTTAACAAACTAGTTGTCATATCAATTTGCATCCAGCATTTCAATGAAAAATAACTCTTCTAAGGATTTTTTTTAGAACAATTTCAAAGTTCAAAATTTGCAACGTTTAAAAGTTTTAACAAAGACATAATTGATCTTTTCAAAAAAAAAATTAAAAAAATTGAAACCTATCCCACAAAGCTCGGGAGCATTCTCTATAATTTAACCAAAATTTAATGGATGACAATTCAGATTATTGTATTCTATGGTTTTGCAAATAAGAAAATTGAAAAAGAAAATCACATAACTATTTAGGTATTAGTACGTGATCCATCTTATAGTACTCTCATGAAAGTAGAAGCTTAATTAAAAGATCGCTTGTTGCACAACATTCACATTCTCATGAGAGAGCCTCTTGTCAAGCTTTGATCAAGCTTTACCAACGAAGCACTCTAAAATAATTATACATAGTAAAGTCAAACTCAAACTTAATGACTAAATCATGAAATATTAGTATGACAAACATGTGGAGACCACGAGTCAATGTCAATCATTCTAGATATGAACCGTGCATTTATTCATATTAGGGACATGATCAAAGCCGTTGGATACGATGGATGAGATCGATCGAACGAAAGATGGCCTGTAGCTGCCACATTATAGGCATAGACATAGGTACATAGGGTATATGGAGTACATAAAACTGTATACCCTCTCTAAGTTTTCTTTTCAAAGTAAAGTGGGGCGTGTGAGACGGCTTCTGTTGGGGTGTTTGAACTTTGAAGGGTGTTCGTTATGGGGGCCCTGCGCCATGTACGGTTGTTTTTTTAGTCATGGAGCCGTCACCCTTGTGGTCTATCAGATGAGAGAGAAATACAAGTTAACGATAATAGAGGACAATTATTGTCATAATTCTATACCATAATTGTAAGTAAATTAAACCTTTCATACTTTGAGAATGTTTGTTCTTTTATTCCAACAAATGTGGGAATATGGATTAAATTTCAACTTCTGACTTTGATAGAGAATTATTATATTTATATATCAATGCGTATACTTTTTCTTCTCGAGTTCAACAACATATGTGAGAGTGTGGATTTGAACCTCTGACTTTTTGATCGAAGATATAAAAATCTGGATCAATTGAAGTATGTTTAAATTAGCATCAATGTGTATATTTTGATTATTAAAAAATAAATATGTTTATAACCATATCATAATATATGAATCTGTTTTGTGTAGACGAGAGCTAAATATAGTATTCATTTAAGTAGTCTCGTGTAATTAAGGGTACGTTTGGAATACATTTTAATTTAAATGTTTTTCAAGAATGCATTTTTTAAAAAACATTTTGCATAAAAATTATTTAGAATTTAAATACTCATATGTTTGGTTACATTTCGTCATAAGTGTTTTTATACACTAGTTATTGTATACTTAAAAACTCTTTTTGAAAAGTTGGTTTCAAGTGTTTCTCTCAAAATGGTTTATTTCCCAATCTCATTTTTTGATAAGTCATTTTTAGTGGTTGCCAAACACTAGAAATTTTTTCAAAATGATTTTTTTTTTTTTTAAAAATAAACACTTGGAAAGTTAAACCAAACACACCCTAAGAGTATGGTCCTTGTTTTGGGTTGGTTCTAATTCCTTACCCCTCCCTTCAGACAGAATAGAGAATTTTATCTGAGAAGGCATAGTTGCTCAGCCATCTTCAACCAGGAAAGTTCTGTGGTCCAATAGTTTTGGTGTGATCCTTCGGTTTATTTGGCTGGAACGAAATGACCAAATTTTCCATGATAGATCCAAGAATCCGGGTGCATTATGGAAAGATATCCTCACCAATGCCACATCTTGAAGCTCTAAATCTAATTTTTTTAATGACTATGATACTTCATCTGTTGCTTTAAATTGGAGAGCATCTTCTTTTAATCTCTCCTCTTGTATGCATACCTAATTTGTTTTCTCCATAATGAAGTATCTTTTGTCCAAAAAAAAAAAAAAAAAGTAATCTCGAGTAATTAATTAATTAGAGGATTACATTGATAAAGATGGACCTGGTAAACATCAACCGGGTGAATATTGTAAATGGTTGTTGAAGCTATTTGTATTTATCTCTAACCGTATGGTGGTAATGATAAGAAATTTGTATATCTATTACTTGCTAGAATTTGTAAACTAAAAATAGATAAATTATTTTAGCTATAATTCCTTGTTTAGATGACAAGGCAGACAAAAAAAAAAGAGGGGTTCAGAACACTAAAATTTAGGTGGAAAAGGAAAGAAAATTTAGATAAGGTTGAAATGAACTTTTTAATATATGATTATTTCATTTGGATATTTATACACTTTTGACTGTTTTTATTTTGATTTTCAAAATTAAAATTGTGGATATGAATCCACAATTTCATCTTTACTATTAAATATCTTTACAACATGTTGTGGGTAATTTTGGACCACTTCGATATGAGGAGCTAAGAAGGACAATGCAATACCAATTCAAGGAGACAACCAGGAAACGGGTCCCGGAGGAGGAACATGCTAGAGGGATCGGGCCTTTGCCCAACCCATATGATCGGCCTCGGCCCAGGCCAAGTCCTTACGCCCCCGTTCGGTCCCTGCTGTCCCAGTCCGCCATGGTTCCACACAGTTCAACCCTAAATCGCCTCCGAACGCCAAGTAAACCGTAATAGAAGACACAAGTATAAATGGGGTCTCCCACACCCGAAAAAGGTTCGAAAAAACTAACTACAAAAATACTTTTTACTGTTGATCTGACTTAGGCATCAGAGTGCAGGTGGCCTACACCACACTGGTATGCCGCAGTTCTACTAGTTTTGCAGGTCACATCTTCCCCATCTTCAACAAATTCACTGCTGGTGTCACGTGAAGGTCAGGTGAGTAACTTGGCCAGATTTTGGCATCAACACAACATATATTTTAAAAAAATTACACGAGTGTATACATAGAGATTAATGTATATATAATATTGAATCTTACTAGATAAAATATTTATATGATTATAGAGAATTAAATAAATTTTTTATGCTAAAATATTTTTTTAAAAAAATATTCAAATTGCAATTTAGAAATTAAGAGCTTAATACAAGATTAGTTTAATGCTAGAATTTTAAAAATAATTATACAAGAAAAAAAAACTTTAGAAAGAGGGAAAAGTTGAGCACATGGTGGTGAGGTGATAAATATATATGGAAGTTGGAATGTCATTATCCAAAAATAACAACATTAAAGAAAAAAAGTGAGCAATTTAGCTTGAATGTGAAACAACATTGTAATGATTAGATTGGAAATAAAATAATTAATTTACATAGGTTTGGAAGAAAAAAAAAATTGAAATTATAAAATAATATTAATATTAGTATAGATATATATTTATTGGAAAGATAATGGTAATAGGGGTGGTGTGGAAGTTGAAGAGGTGGGGCCAAGTGAATGGGCAGTGGATTTTCTTTGTACAGTGAGTTTTAATAAGACAATGTGAAGGTGGGGACTGTGATTGGATTCCTTTTGTTGTTGATATGATTGGCTGCCTGCCTCTATGTATGCCCTAATTTTTTTTTTTAATTTTTTTTTTTAAAATAAAATTATTAATTCTTCTTTACGTTTTCAATGCCAATATTTGACTCCTCGTTTTGGGATAATGTTTTGTTTCCATTATTATGTCATAAATTTGTATTTATGTCCCCTTCTCAGTTCTCTCTCTCTCTCTCTTCAATGTCCAATTCATTACGTACACAAAAAAGAAAGAAAAAAAATAAATAAAAGTTCTTTACGTACAAAAACAGGCGAAAAAGAATTTTGATTCAAAGGGAAAAAAAAAGATTCAAATAATGTGTTGCAGCTCTCTTATTGGTGATTTTACTTCTTCAATCTTTGAAACTACTTCACAAAACTATTAATTGTCTGTATATCATATATAGACCAGGTCAAAATATATTCTTGGTCTTGGCTATAATCTTTTTTTGTTATAGTTTGTTGCTTTTGACATTGAAGACCTTGTTGTGTAATCAAATCTCATAGTTGAGAGTTTCTATGGCATCTTCTTTTCACTTTGCTTATATTTTATGTTGTTTAGGAACGACCGAACTCTTCACAGTTCTACAACGATAAGATATTGTTCGATTTAAGCATAAAACTCTCATTGGTTTCACTTTTGACTTCGTTCAAATGATCTTATACTAATATGAAATGTCGTTTTTCCCTCGTAAATTATGTATGATGTTTCATTTTTCTAGAATAATTTTGGTAAGAAAGAAAGGAAAAGGAAAAGGAAAAGGAAAGGGAATATTAGAATAGATGGAAGAGAGAGAAGGGAAAGAAAGAGCATGGTAAAGAGGGAAAGGGAATTCGATTATTTGGGGGACACGTTGGGGAATGGTAGGGCTCCTTAGGTTGTCAGTAAGAATTCTCTGTGTCAGAGAAAAACTCATTCTTTCTGACTCAGTTTTTTTTATATATATATAATTATATATAGTAAGTAAATAGTTGGATATTATATATTATAAATTTATTAAAAAAAAAAAAAAAAAAAAAAAAAGGTAAGGAGCAGGGCACATGCAAAAGCTTTTAGTGTGGAGAGGCAAGACATGATAGATCTATGGGTCGTCCTGCAAGGACGATTTCTGTCCATTTTCCAGCTTTTCTCACGTTTGGATATATCCTCTAAATCTTTCCTAACCCATTTCCACCATTATATTCCTCTTCTTTTTTCTTTTTTTTTTTAATCTTTTACCTTTTTTTTTGTTATTTAAATCATATTTTGATTCTTGCTCCGTTTTGGTTTGAATATATCTTAATGCATCATCTTAGACTTTTTGAGTTTGGTGATGACATCGAAGTGGTGAGTTTTTCAGTTTAGCGGAAATTAACACTTTTTATATGTTTTTGTTTAGATTATTCCTATAAGTTTGCATAAAAAGAAAACGTTGTTTTGACTCGTGCTATTTAATTTTGGATAGTGGGCTTAATAGAAATCTTGTATGGCATTATGTATGTTTAGTTTGTGTTTTAATGACATTGATTGGATTTTAGTTAGATTTTGTAGATGGGTTGTTTTTCTAGTTAAAAGTTGCATGTGTAGGATGTTTTTTTAAGATAATATCATCTCATATCAAACATGTTAAATCATTATTTGACTTAAAAGTTTAAAGTGATTGAATACGATGAGTTTAAAGTATGTTTGATAACTATTCTTGTTTTTCACTTTTGTTTTTCTTCGATTAAAACACATTGATTGTAAACAATTTATCTATTTATTTTCTAATAATCTAAAAGTGTTTTTGAAATCCAACAAAAAAAAAAAAAAGGCAAGATTAGAAAAAAAAATAATGAATAGAGAGAAATAATTGATATAAGTAAAGTTATTGAGTGGTCAGTGGGTTTTGTTATTTAAGGCATTTTCACCTACAAGTTAGTTAATTTTGGAGGAATTTATTTACACAATGAAGAAGAAAGCAACAAAGGCAGTAAAAGGGGTCTGTGTTTTGAATGAAAACATTGTACGATGGATGTGTAAGAGAAAAGAAAAATGAAATGAAGAAATTAGAAAATAATAAGAAAGAAAGAAAGAAAGAAAAAGGGGGAGAGAATTTAGGGATTGGGTTGTTTTTGTGTTGTTGACATTATGGAAACGCATGGTCAAAAGGACAAAGGAGGCAAATTGAAAGAGGAAGGGAATGTTGGAAAATAAAAACACCAAGAAAATTAATTATAATTAAAAAAAAGAAAATAATTTGGTTTGGTTTTGTTTTGTTTTTATTGTGATGTAAGAAAATATATATGTGATGGATAGATTGAATAATTGAATGGAAATAGAAAAAAGAAAAGAAAAGAAGAAGAAAAAATGTCAAATCGAGGTGGTACGTTGGAAAAGAGAGATGAGAATCCCAAGAGATAGAATGGTTACAAATCCTAAAAGACTAAAAAGCTTTGTGCAATGAAAGGGTTTAAGTTGTAGTTGTGTTTGTTTGTTTGTTTCTCTGGTTTTTTTTTTCAAACCACTCCCAACACACACCGAATATTTGTTGTATTTGAAAGACTGATTTCGACCATCTATGGGGTCTCTCCCCTCTCTCACACACACTTCACAAGATTCTCCCTTTTACCAATTCATTCCAAACTTCTAACAATTCATCTCTTCTATGTTTACTACTCATCATTTTTTGGTTTTAGTTCCATCCTCTTTTAATTTTAAGTAACGAAAGCATAACCGTGATCTCGAAATGTAGTTCAACCTGTTACTGGTTTGAACTTTCTCTCACTTATTTGTAGTATAACGTAATTTACTAAAATAGTAACAAATACATCTTTTTTACTACACAAAATAAATCTTGAATCTTCAAATCCTACCCTATTGTTTAAACAAAAAAAAATAATAGGAAGTTTATTAGTGATTTTGGAAATTGAAAATAGAAAAGAGACATTAATTAAGCAAGGTTGTTTGAATGCATAATATAACTTGTGAACATGTGTTCTAAAATAATTTGAAATGAAAATTATGGAATATACTACAATGAATATAATAGCTTTTTTTTTAAAAAAAAAATTGAAAATAAAAAATAAAAATGTGAAATTAAAAAAAATTGAAATATCTCGAGTTTTTTTTTTTAATATATAGTTGGCAGTGATCCAAATCTGTCTTTACGTGGTATCTTTGGCAATCTTCAAATAAATTTTTGAAATATAATGGGCGCAGAAATCTTTATTATTATTTTTTACTATATATCAACAAATCTCAACTCTAGAAATAATGATCACATAGAACAAAAAAAAATTGTATTGACATCTCGAAGAAACAATGTTGAATATAATTTTTAAAAGCAAAATTTTCTTAAAAAAGTAGGAAGATTTCAAACTTTGGATGAAACTTTCAAATCAAGTGGACTATATACACCCAAGATGAATTATGATGTAATGAATTCTGTGTAAAGTGCACTACGACATTTAAAAAAGAATCAAATAGATTTCTACTTTCAATATTACAAAAGTACATAGTTTACCAAACAAGAACTTAAGGTTTTATTTTCTTCATAGTCTTATCGCATTATTTTAAGACAAATGAATTGCCAAAAAGTAAAACAAATTAATCAAGATTAAAAAAAACTCAAATACAAGGATTACAAAGTAATACTTAAAAGAACAGAACATACCTTAGAAGTATAAGTTTTTCTTTAGTTCAATAATTTAAAGAGGTGAGGATCAAAACATTAACCTTCGCAATGACAGTAGATGTATTATTATACATGGAGCTATGGTTAGATTGATATATTTTTTTTTTTTTTAAACTTAACGACATATGTGAGGATGAAGATTTGAACTTCTAACATCTTTAACAAGTTGAGAGTTGAGATCGGTTGGTCGGATGGGTCATTTGAAGTAGAAGAAAATGATGGAGATTATGGACATGGACCTAGGAGATGAGAGAGAGAGAGAATGATTGAGGGTATTGATTGGGGTGGACAAATGAAGAGGTATAGGAAATGAAATGGCCAATGGGTGGAGTATTGAAAAATGAAAGAGAGAGAGAGAGAGTTTTAAATTAAATTTTTAATTTTATAAAAAAAATAATAAATTTTTAAAAATAAAAATGAAAAAGAAAAAAAAAAGCTGAGTATTGCTGTATGAGTGGGAGACACGAGAAGGGGTCCATATAGAATGTGGGATTCTATCACATCCCATGCATTGTTGTCACGTCATTTCATATACCACCACCACACCCACCAACTTCAATCTCTCTCTCTCTATCATTAACCTTATTTTTCCTTAATTTATTCCTTTAATTATTTAATTTACTCATAATTATACCTAGTATTATTAGGGGGTGTTTCGAATATAATGACATTTTTGCCTCGAGTGGGTTTGGCCTAAGATATTAGTGAATCGACATTTGTCTAGTGGATAGTTCAAACTGAGGTTTGCTAGACGAATCTATAGATTTTAATAGTATTTCAAACAACTTTAATTTCACTCAAATTATAGGTTTTATAGACTCTGTCTATCTAAAACCCTCTACTTAACTCCCACATTCGAGTTTAAGATGTCGAATTCATGTCTCCTTAGAGTATAATTTGTCATAAATTCAAATCTTTTATCTCCTTCAATATACTGGTTGAGAATGTACTAAAATAAATATGATTAAAATCTTTCAATCTTCTTTAAAAAAAAAATAAAAAATCTTTCAATCAATTATTTTCATAGATTTGATAATTAGATATTTCTTTTCACCATAATGTTTACTTATTTGGAGGAATAGTAGAATTTTCTGCCCCCCCCCTCCTTTTTTTTCCTTCTTACTATGCTAAAATTCTACCCGATCTCAATTATCTAATCACTATTCATTTGGTACGTCTCTCTTTGTATTATTGTGAAAGTGAGTTTAAAAACTTGTTAGGAAAAAATGTATATGATTAAAGAACGCAAATTATCAATGACCATAGTAAATAATATTTTAAATAAAATACGAATAGAGAAAACAATTTGTGCTAGTTTACTAATTATAATATTTTCAAAATTTTAATCAAATATAAAATTTTGAAAACTAAAAGTAGCTTTTGAAAAGCTATTTTTTGTATGAAAAATTTAACTACGACTTCAAAAACATTTTTTTGTCAAATGACATAAGATAGAATAAAGAAAACGGACAGTAAAAAAATATAATTATAAGAAACAAAAATCTGCAAGAAAGATGGTCTTATTGAACGCACTAAGAATTTCTGTAAGCACCCATCAAATAATTCCTCTTGAGAATCTCCACCCTCTTCTTATCTTTTGTGAGAAAGAGAATTTTCTACAAATTTCAATTATAGTCAATAGAAAAAAAAAAAAAAAAAGTGGGTACAAATCAAAACAAAAAAATATATATAATTTCTTATCGGAAGAGAACATTTAATAATGTTATTAGGAAATCTTTGTTTTTCTTGCTATTTTCAACAACTGCCTCTAAGAAATCTTTTCCCAAGACCTAACATTTAGATGGCAAGTAGCCATATCTAGACAAACCAAGTCAATTTCAAATAGTTCTTCTAATTTACTTTGCCTATTTTTAAATTACATGTCCGTTTACTTTTGGTCCCTTGTCTTCTTCCTTTTTCTTAATCAATCAATTAATTAATATTATTATTATTATTACTTTTTGTTTTTTTTTATTCCAATATTATCCTTTATCTTGTAATTCATTTTCACTTCATGTACATGAAATCAACGTTTAAATTAGTGGACACCTTTTCAAATCCATCCATATATTTATTTTGAAAGTTTCAATTCGATTTCTATATTGTTACTTTTAATATCCCAATGAAATTATTATGACAGTCGCACAATAATTTCTTAAAAAAAGGTCAAATGATAATCTTGTTTTTCGTAATTGGAAATATATGTGTGAATGATTTTTTAGTAATCTATTTGAGCTTGAATTATTTGATATATATAGGTTTTTATAGAAATGGTCTATGTGTTGATCCAAACATATGTAGGTCTAAGCTTCTATCTTACCATTGTTGAATTCAAAAAGTAGGCCTATGTTGTTACGATTGGATTAAAACGATAATACTCTTGGTCATGTTAAAGTTTCATGAGTGCCATGTTAATTTTTTTTTTTTTTTTTCGAAATATTGATGACAAATTTAAATAGGGTGAAAATAAATGGAAATTTAGACAAATAACTCCAATAAAAATTAAGATATTTGACCGTATGCATAATCAAATATTTTAATTGCTTTTTAGTTAAGTTACTGTGATTAATGTATGACATATATTACTCCCCCTTTCTTCATTCAATTAATAAATTTAACCTATGAGGAATAGTCAACATGGGTACAACTTAACATGTGGGGTATCTACTCCTTTCCTTAATGTCAAAGTCAAATCTCCACTCCACATTTGTTGTACTAATTAAAAAACCTCTATCACTAATAATATTTTGTTAAATTATCTTTACTTATGAAGAAATTAAAACAAATCTCATCTTTACATTTTCAGAGTTGTGCAATAAGTTCATCTTTCCATTTTCAAAAGTTGTTTTCATTTTGGTACTTGTAATATTTGAACTTATCAATTCAAATGAACTCGAGGATCACGTTAAAACAAAATTGGTAAACCATCATACTTGTTTGAAATACATTATGAACATCAAATCAACATTAGCTATTAATTATTGCTATCAAACACATTATATTGAATTAGTTGCACTAATGTACATTAGCATCACATCAATCGGGAGTTTAATTATTGTCCTCCAACACATTATTATTAATGAGAGAATCTTAAGAAATGGTGGAATATTTGTATACATTAAAATAAAATAATAGTAATAATAATAATAATAATAATAATAATAATAATAATAATAATAGAAGGGCAAACAGTATAGTATAGAGAGGAAGAATTTTCAGAAAGATTCGGTTAATGGAGTGGAAAAGAATCTTAAATATTTGGAAATTGAAAGAGACTGGAGGAGGTGATTGAAGGAAGGGCGCCCGAGGATCGAGGGACGGGGGTGCCCTACACAGACTGCCCAAACTGACCAGAGGGTCTGCCCGACACCGTCAGGAATTCAGAGGATCGAAAGCTCTCGTCGTTTTGCGCTGCCCGGAAGGGGCAAAGACGGGCAGGGGGTACCCTCTGATTTAAAGTCTCCCGCTCCGGACGGCACGCGCGCTCAGGCTCAGGTAGTATATCACTCACTCTCTCTTTCAACTTTAACGCTTCATTTCCTTATTACTATTTACTGTTTACTATTTACATTTTTAACACTCAATACTCAATTCCTTTACTTTTCTTTTCTTTTTTCAAAAAATAAAATAAAATAAAATAAAATCATTTCGACGCATTAAACTCTTAATTCCGTCAAATTAAATCTAAATTCTAATGAGTGTTGTAGTATCTAACTGAAATTTGAATAATGATTGCAGTTTTTACTTTTTAATAAACTATGGTTCCTTTGGAAAATATTTAGGAAGATATATTCGTATGTGTGTTTAATGAATAATTATATAATATATGTTTGATATATGAAATTGATGAGTAAAGAAAAACTACTACATTGTATTTACGTTAATGTCGGTGAATTTTTTGATATTCTTCTAATGGTCTATCTAATTGCATTAATCGAACTTAGTTTATTGTCAAAAAAAAAAAAATAAAAATAAAAAATCGAACTTAGTTTTGTTTAGTGGTTGTTTTTTTTTTTTAATTAGTGAATTGTGAGATATATTTACTTTTTTTTTTTTGGTTAAATTTATTAGTAAATTTAGCCGACATTGAATGATGGTAAAATTTACAAAGTTTAGAGTTCAATTGGCGAGATTGGTTTCCTCCTTGTACAAAGGTAGGGTGTTTGGCTTTTAATAGAATTGAAAGTTTATGGTAAAATTAATACATATATGTCAAGTTTAAGTTTTTTTCCTTACATTTGATATTTATTAATAAATTATTATATTGAAACTATAATTTAGTCTTTACCCACCGGTTTTAAATTTAATACCAATTTGATATTGTGACTTGGAACATAAAGTCTATATATAACCACAGTATTTAAACGAGATTTCCCCGAATATAGTATATATTTTAATGTAAAAATATTTTTTTTATCCAGAATTTAGAAATGAAATATAAAATATTTGAATGTGTTAAAACTAAATTAAGAAAGTGTGAAGTCGAAGGAAAAATACAAGATAAGTTAAAAAGTTGATGTTGTTAGACTAAAATTGTTAGAGGTTTGAATCTCCTATCTCATAAGTTATTGAATTCAAAGAAAAACACAAGGTTAAAAAAACTCATTCCATCTTTTATTTCTTAAACACTCTACTGTTAAAATTCATCAATTACGTGTCATAATTGGCAAAATTATGTCAAAATTGAGGATACATAACTATTATAAACAAACAATAATATATCGTCAACATGAGCATAACTCAAATGGCATAAGGCTTGTACTAATGATCAAAAGGTCTGTGGTTCGGTTCGGCTCGGTTTTGAAGAATATTATAGACAAACCAAACCGAACCGATCAGTTTGGTTCGGTTTGCCTTTTCCTCAACCAGAATAGCTTTGCCCTAAATCTCACATTTTCCTTCCGCCGTCTGAAAATCTTAATTTACAAGCAGCAACAACAGTGGCCTCCTTTTCCCTGGTGCGAATGTCCCTGTCGAACATCTTTGTTCACATGGGAGACCACCACCAACATCTGATTATCTCACATTTTGCTTCGTTCGCGTTTTGAAGTACAATGTCCACTGTCGACCCGAATTCCAGCCGGTAAATCGCGTTTTTATTTTCTCGTGGTCTCCTCGCCGGTGTCGTTGCTCTTTGCTTGTGGTCTCCTCACCGGCGTCGTTTCGTTTCCGACCCCCTTCTCCAAGATCGATCTGCCAAGGGTCTTCTTCTCCCCTCTCCGTCATTCTGTTTCAGACCCTGCCAAAGCCCATAGTTTCTCCCCTTTGCCGCCCACTTCATTGCCGGCCATTTCTGTGCAACTCATCTGTTAGGCCCATAAGTCCTCGCTGCCCCGCTTCCATCTCTAACCCAAATCCCTCCCCTGTGTCAATTATTAGGGTTTTCTGTCCCTAAATTGCGAATCCCCAAAGAAACAGTACTCGACCCGACCCAAACCGATCGGTTCGGGTAAGACCGAGTCGGGCCTTCCGTACAACCGAATACATGTCGGGTCGGGTCTGGTCGTCCGTACAACCGACCCGACCCGAAATTATTACACCCCTAATTGAAAGTATGTTTCGGAATAATTTCGAATATGTCAAATGTGATTTTAGTCATATCAAAATCACTCTCAAACATGAGTGTTTTGTATTTTTTTATGAAAAAGATTAAAGGGCAAGCGGAGATTACTTGGAAAAGAAATATGTTTGTGGTTGGAATAATATAACCAAATACAATAAGGAAAAATAGATTCATATATATAATAAACATAGGTGTCTATTATTTGAATCATGTGTAAGTTGACAATTGAAAGAGGGATAGGTTAGTTGGAATAAAACATAAAATTATTGGGAAGAAAAATTAAAATAAAAAAGGGTAAGTAAAGTCAATATGTGAGATCCAGAGTAATAGTACAAATTAACTTTATATGGATAATTACATAAGGGTCAAGAAAGGCAATAATTAAGGAAAATTAATAAAATTGTCGTGTAACTTAAGCGATAAGATTTGAACTTTGGTATCATTGTCTATCAACAATCTGGAACCAAGAAATTGACCATAACACCCACAAATCTCAGACATGTAGGCCCTTCATTTTTATTTATTTATTTTTGAATTCAAAAATTGCGTAGTGATGGAAAAGTTCATTGTCTTCTAAAACCACAATTAAGTTTATGGTAAACAAAGATTTTCATAAATTAAAAAAAAAATGGTAAGATAAGACTAAAAAAAACTGATGACGTGTCGCATTATGTGTGTGTCTTAAGTATGAGTGGTCAATATCAACTTCAAGCCTTCAACACAACACAACAACCACCATCATGAATTGCCAAAGCGAGCATAACTGTAATTGGCATGTATCTTCGATCAAGAGGTCAGAGGTTCGAATCCTTCACTCTTAAACGTTGATGTACTTAAAAAAAACCACCATCGTGAATTTATAACAATTTATGTTGTTGCAATTTGTACTTAATATTTATAATATAATGAGTGAAATTTGGACCTTTTCTAGAACTTCAAATAACTAAAATCCAATTCGTTCAATTTCTCTAAATGAAAAACAAATCTCAACTGCGGTTTGGAGATCTTTTTCGATGACTCAGAATCAGCGAGTTCGCTACTTTTTCAATTTTTTTTTTTATTTTTTTTTTTATTATAACTCAAATGTCTAAATTTAATCTTAGTATTTTATTATGTTTATGGTTAATATTTTTTTAAAAAAATTAATTTCTATTAATCTTTCATTGGTAAATTTTGAAAATATATATTCACATTATGTTTTTTTTTTAAATGAAAGTTGTTATTATTATTATTATTTGACCAAGTTTGATAAAAATTAACTACAAATTAACAACAATGATTAATTTTAAGATTATTGTTAAAAAATGATTAATTTTAAGATTTATTGAAGGTATAAAAAGACCACATTTGAATATTTAGATATAAGTACAGAAACTAAAATCAAATTAGTTTTAATGTACAGGAACAAAAATGATATTTCTAATTTTTTCTATATGTAGAGAGATAATTGTATTTTAAAAGTTTTTGTTTGTTTGTTTTTTTTTTTCCAACATGATTAAAAAAAAGTTTAAGCCCAATTGTTTAAAACAATTTGGAAAATAAAATTTCAAACCAACTCCCATAGTTTTTTTTTCTTTTCATAATATGTGATTTTGATAGTGTAAATGTTGTACAAGACTTAATGTTAAGATAAAATTTAAAGTTAAATTAAAAGTTTAGTTTGTGAATTTTTAACTCTGACCTTCAAATTTATGTCTTAATAAGTCATTGAATTTTAAAATGTATCTAATAAATTCTTAAACTTTCAATTTTATGTCTAATACGTCATTGAACTTTAAGTTTTGTTTTTAATAGGCCATTGACCTATTCATTGGATGGAAAATGTTAACAATCTTATAAGACACAAAATTTAATTTTATGTCTAATAGGTCAATTGATTTTAAAAATTTTGAAAATGTTAAAGACCAATTAGACACATTGTAAATTTAAAGACCAAAACGACACTTTTTAAAGATGATGAATCGACTATACAAAAACCAAATTTAGAGATGAATTTGTAGCTTAACCAAGTTTGGAGATGAAGGTCATGGAGAGCGTATATTCTGAATCAGAGAAAATGATGAAATTAAGTTGATTTCGTTGGTTTGATTAACATAAATTTATTCTCAATAAGTAGGTTCCTAACAAACATGAAATGAAACTATTCATTCTAGTTCAATTATCTCTTTCATATTTGTTCTAGATTCTTTTATTACAAATATAGAAAGATTATAAAGAATGACTACATGGCTTACGTGGGAAAAATTTGCATATTAATTTTAGTTCAAAATTTGTCTTACGTTGAAAATATTATTAGGTAAAACAGTGTCTGAAATGCAGAGGAAAAAGAAAAAAAAAAAAAAAGTTAATCATCAATCAATGTTTCTCATGTGTCAATGTCTTGAGTCATGTGTTTGAATTGTTGTTTTCAAGTAATTTCTTCAATGTTTCTCTGTCACTATGTGAACTAAAATCAGCCAATTAAACAGTACTCTTTTCTTTTTTTTAAAAAAAGTGAAATTAAACAGTGGTCAACTTTGGTCTATACATCTAATGAGAACCATCCATTTTTGCACATATAAATTGCACTTGGAAAATTCTCTTTTGTTAATCAATGTTTCAATCCCACACGTTTATTCTATATTTTTAATGCCAAAGCTTTCCTATAGAATTAACTTATTTTAAGAACTTTTAATGAATATTGAACAAAATTAAAAGCAACCACCAAACTAACCATCAATCATTTCTCTTCGACTATAATCCATGACAATCCAAAATTAAAAAGATTAATAGTGAATAAAAAACATCCCATTTTCTTGTACGATCATCTTCTATATTATAGCTCTCTAGATCACTCAAATTCAACTTATAAAAGACCTACAACTTAATAATAATCATATAAAAGCTTAAAACCCCACTACGAAAATCATGGGAAAAAACAAATCTTTTAAAGAAAAACCAACCCAACTAAGGAAAACATTGATGACTGAAATAAGTGTTTTTTTTTTTTTGGGAAAAAAAGGGGAGAGATAGAGAAAGAGAGGAATGTGGAAGGGAAGTGGTGGAATTAATGGAGGCAGATTCATTTGTTGAACACACACGTGTAAATGAATTTGATCAAAAGGATTATTAAAAGTGATTCAATGTGCATCTCAGACGATGAGTGCCCATAGCATGCAGCTTCTGGTTGCTTTTAGATGTGTGTGGAGGGCAAACTTGAAGCCCCCCCTCTGGAGGGATGCCTTTAATTTGTGGGGTCATGGCTAGGGACACTGAGCCCTTTAATTTACCCATATTTCCAATATCATCTCTCACACACTTTTATATTATTACTTTCACAATATTCAATTTGTATCAGTATGGTGGGTTTTAAAGTGACTCAAATGATCGATTCAGTAGTTATATGGTAAAAGCACAAGTGTACTTCAATTGAGATGCGAGGATTGCAAAAGATATTCTATATTTGTTCTAGTTGAGTTGTTGCCCTATTCCCTTGACGTGAGAATAAATTGTTATTAGGTGAGAGAGTTATCTAGTAAATGAGTTTAGGATAAGGATGAAATTAGTTGAGAGGAAAAGCATTTGAGATTGACTTGTAAGGATGGAAAACTTAGTTATGGAAAATAATATTTTTTCCCCTCTCCAAAAAGTATGAGTATTTGGGTCAAGCAAGCCTACTCAGTTTGAGTCAATTAAGCTAGTTAGTTGAAAGGTTTGTGAAGTGTGTCTTTGTCTATTTGAACAAATTGATGATACTTAAGTCACTATCTTAGGTTGGATAAATGTGTGTTTTGGAGGAGAAATTATATTTGGAGAGGCTGCCATAATGTGGCTGACAATTTTGTACCGTTAAATGTATAAGAGAGAGAAACAACAAGGAATACTTTGGACATGTATCTGGTAGCTAGTAAATTCTTGAATCCACATACTGCAGTTATTAAAAGGCAACTACATTCATAGTGACTTTTTTTTAGACGTTTGTTTACCTCACTAAGATAACCACTTGTCAGAGTCATGTTGGACTTTTGAAGTGGTGATATTTTCGCCTCAATCATATCAAGTAAATATTGCTCTCATATATTTCAAATGTATCTGCTTCTATATATTAATTAACTTACATTCAATTTGAGTGTTTTCTTTTAACCCATATCATCTCTCTTAGTTGACATAGTAGCTAGTACTCTTGAACTCTTAAAACCATTAGAGGTGAGTAAGAGAATAAAATCCTTAAAAAAAAAACAAAAAATATTTTTAATCATGTAACTAATTAATAATTATAAAGTGACAACTATATTTATGGTGCTATACTAAACAAAGGTTAACTTAAATTTAATTTAAAATATGTCATCATAAATAATGAAGAACTACTAAATGACAGGAAACAATAAGAAGCATTAGAGAATCAATAATGGGCATATCAAAGTTCCAAAAAAAAAAAAAAAAAAAAAAAACATGTTGAACAAAAGAGAAGTGGAAAAAAGAAAAAGAAGAAGGAAAAAAAAGGGATATGTTTTTCCTACAAGAATCAGTTGGTACCAAATTACAAAACCAACATAGACTTGCTAATAAAAAGAAAAACCTAAAAACAATTTGCTTTCTTTCCCCTTTGTACATATCCATCCTATATATTATAACCCCTTCTCCTCTTTCCACTCTCAAAAGCCACCCTTCTCCTCAAAATCCTCCATTTCCTTCTCTCTCCTTTTCTCTCTCTCTCTCTCTCTCTCTCATATATCACCAAATCAAAAACATTGATCCAACAAAACCTACTTTCTTTTTCTTTTTCCCACTAACTAAAAAGACTCACACTTCCATCCCTTTGCTTCTTTTTTTATTTTTTTTTCCTTTTGTTTTTGGATTCTTGTGAAATCCAAAAGAAAATCCCAACCCAAAAACAAAAAACACAATGATCCAAGAACTATTTGGTGTTTCAGGTCTTTTAGCTGCTGCTGGAGACACCAAAATCTCCATCAATGGTTCAATTCTAGATTCTTCCCCTTCCACTTCCCTCTCTGCAGCCGCCGCCACCGCCACCACCGTAACAACCACTACCACCGCCGCCGCCACTACTACCTCAACGACCTCCTCAAATTCCGAAGGCCAAAACTTGCGCTGCCCCAGATGCGATTCTTCGAACACCAAATTCTGTTACTACAACAACTACAACCTCACTCAACCTCGCCACTTTTGCAAGACATGTCGCCGTTATTGGACCAAAGGTGGGGCCCTCAGGAACGTCCCCATCGGCGGTGGCTGCCGCAAGAACAAGAGCGCCGCGGCCACGGTGGCGGCCGCCGTCGGCAAATCCGCCGCTGGGAAGATGAAAACCGTGTCGTCTGAGATATTGGGTCGGGTCGGGTTTGGAAATGGCTCGGCGTTGGATCACGAAATTATATCGCCCACGCAAATTCTGTGGGGGTCGCCGCAGAATTCTCATCTTTTGGCCATTTTGAGATCCGCCACCCACAACCAAAACCCTAACCCTAGTAGCCTCGCTGGATCCCACGTCATCAACGACCCGCCGCCGCCGACGGCTGCTGCCACGACGACGCCGTTTCATGCCAGGACTATGGGTTTTGATCCGGTGAACCATATTCCTTCTCTGGGGCTCTGCAGCTCTTACTGGAGGAACAATCAGAGCCAAGTTCTTCACCAACAGAATGGGTTTGCCAACGGCGGCGACGATCAGGTCCACGGCGGCGGCGGTGGGATTCAGGAGCTGTATCAGAAGCTAAAATCGTCGTCGAGCAATTACTTCACCAACGGCCACCAGGGATCGGTGGGGGTCACGAATGTGGGTACGGCGGCGACGGCGGCGATTTTGGAAGCGGCTCCGGTGGGCGGCGGCGAAACGACAGGTTATTGGAACCCAGCTTTTTCTTGGTCTGATGTTCATGCTAGTACTGCTAATGGAGCATATCCTTGAAAAACAAGAAAAAAAGAAAAGAAAAAAAAGACTGTTTTGTTTGCCCCTAATTTGGCCATTTCTCTTTTCCATATTAGGATTTGTTTTTGTATGTGTTTTTTTTTTCTTGGGTTGTGGTGTATGAAATGAATGGCTTATTTAGCATCAGTGTTTTTTCTTTTTTGGGGAATTAATTAGAGTTTGTGTTTAAATTAAATTAACTTAATGAAGATGTATTGAGAACTCAGACATTATGATGGAAATTTTCTAAATTTCATGGAATTAAGGGTTGCTTTTTTATTTTTTATTTTTATTTTTATTTTTTAAAAAAGAAAGGATTAAGATTTACTTATACCATCTTTTTATGCATATGATATTATATTTAAGAGATTTTCTTTTTTCCTTTTTTACTTGGAATCTACCTTTATTGCTAGTACCTACATTTTTTTTGGGGGGTAAAACAAAGAGCTTATTTGTTAAAAAGGTTTAAATTTCAAACACACTAAAGTTCAATTCAACATTCAAACTCTTCTTACTTTTACTTGTACTTTCATCAGAAAAGAAAAAATCACACACATTTCCCCCCATGAACATGAAATAAAACCTAAATGTGTGACCTCTAATTCAAGATAATTAAGAGAGTACATTAGATTTTATTTGACCTATATAAAGTAAAAGTTTTCTTTTATGGGTGATGATCTCCTCATTGTTCTTTCATCTAAAAAAGTTAAATTCTAAATTTTTTACCATCAAACCTAAATATTGTTTTGTAGTTAATACACATGTATATTCTTAAAATTAGTTCTAGGTTCAAAACTTCCATCTCTTTGAGGAACAACAAAATATTAAAAAATAAATAAAAATCCGATAACCAAGCACACAACTTTGGAAAGATGTTATTGTCTTAACTTCTTTTTGATGGATTAAATCAAAGCTCTTTGTCAATTACAATATATACTTCCTCTATAGCTCTAAATTGACTTGCTTTTTTTTTTTTTTTAATCTTTTCGGTATGTTTCTCACACACTCGTTAATAAAGTATCTACTTTTTCAAAACTCTCATCCTTTTGTTTCAAATCTTATTGCTGTGATGAGTTTTTAGTCAGGGAGAGGTATATATATATTCTTTCCTCTCATTATTAAATCAAAATATAGAGAAATGATAAACCACTACCCAAAACTCAACATGTATAGGTCACTGTTCCATATACAACATTTAGTCAACCAAGATTTGCAAAATGAAGAGAGAGAGAGAGAGAGAGAGAGAGAGATTTCTTTCTTGGTTTCCTCAAAAACAGATCTCTTTTGTTTAGTTCAATAGAAAAAATAATAATAATAACAATAAAATAACAAAGGGAGTAGTGGAGTGGAGAAGGGTTGTAAAATAGAAATGTAAATGGAGAAGAATTGGAGTGAAAAAATTTTGGTTGGTTGATATAATAAGTTCATATTTGGAGGAAGTGAATGAGAGTGAAAGAAGAAAAGAGAGATAGAAGCAGCCTTTTGGGAAATAAAGAAAGTGTTGGGTGTGTGTGTGTGTGTTTTCTTTCAACAACATCTTCTCTGATTCTCACTGTTCTCTCAGATTTGCTTTATTATATGTCTCAGTCTCTTTGCTTTCAAATCTACTTTCTACTTCAAATATTATGCTCCCATGCTATTTTATATCTAGGCTTAGCTTCTACCTACATTATGCATGCCTTCATTATTATTATTCTAATCAACACTAAACAGCCTTTCACTTTGCTGGTTTCTTTTAGTTTTATAATTACTTAGATTCAAATTCTTGTGTTATAAATATTTTCTTTAAATAATCCCATTTTGATTCTTAAAACTTTGCTTAATTTGTTTTATATAGAAATAATCCATTTAGGATTGATCTTATACCACTCTCTATAAAAATCTGATGTATAGACTTGAATCACTCGATATGCTTAAAAACCACAACTTCATATATGGCTTTTTTCAAGTAAAAATCATAAATATACTATATATAAAAATTTAACAAAAGAACAAAATGAAAAAAAAAAATAGAAACCTAAGGTTCCGTTTCATAACTATTTGGTTTTTTAAAATTAAGCCTACAAACACTATTTTCATCTATAAGTTTTTTTTGCGTTGTTTTCTATCATCTTCCCACGTTTTCAAAAACCAACTCAACTTTTGAAAACTAAAAAAAATAGTTTTTGTTTTTGAAATTTGGCTAGTAATGCATGGATTCTTAACAAAGATGAAAACGATTCTAAGTAAATTGTGAGAAAACAAACTTAATTTTCAAAAATCAAATGATTATCAAGCGGGTCTAAACTATTGAATTATAGTTCATAAATTAGTTTAATGTTTTAACCCATAGTGATTAGTTAATTTGCACTCCCTAAGTGATTAAAAAATGAAGCAAAAATAAATTATTTGCTATGCATTAGATGAAGATGCATATATGACTTTCAAAAATATTGACAAAATATTGGTAACAGTTTGAATTATCTTTCTTTTGGTTAGTTGAAACAATAATATATACTAATATAGGATTTGAATCATATCTTCAGGTTAGGATGCTCGTTTTACTGTTTTGGTCCTAGACAAAATACTAAATTCATTTGAGCTTTAATGAAGACAAATCATATGTAAAATTCTAATAGAAGCATGTCACTCTCATTAAACTAATTGGTACATGTTATTTAAGAGTACTTTGTCATTAAGATATTATAATCTCAACCAAAAAAAAATCAAAGAATTAGAATTTCTATTCCACATATTGTTGAATTATTTTTTTTTAAAAAATACCCTCAAGTGCCAAGGAAAAAAAAAAAAAAAACAATTTTCATATAATCAATAAAGAAAAATGAGAGGTGATTGTGTTTATTTCAGTTGGTGATAGCTATATAAACTTTAGTTTCCATTATATGTTTCTATAAACATTTATATTTTGAAAAATTGTATGATAAAGCTGCACCACCTTTATTATATATATTGTAATGAGCATCACTCTACAATCAATCCTTCTAATACATGTGGATATCTCAACTTAAAATATGTAGTGCACTACTTGATTGTCAAACATATATACACTCTCAAGTATCTCAACTACCATGACTAAATGCATCCTAATGATTATTGTCTTCATCAATAGTTAATATGTCTTGTCAACTTTTCCCATTGAGTAGACAATATCAGTTTTTGTACAATCATTATTATGCTAACAAATAAGTCATTAACTGCCTTTAATTTTTTTTTTTTTTTAAAAAAAGGGGACAAAAAATTACATATATTTATTTAAAGTCCACACCAATCATCTATAAAGTGGTTTTCAAATTTACATTATTTTTATAATAAATTATTGACAATCAAACAAAATTAATCTAAAGTCCTATTTCATAGTGATTTTGTTTTATTTTTATTTTTATTTTTTGAAAATTTTACTTTTCCCCACAATTTCTTGGCTATGATTTCATCTTTATTAGAGAAAGGCCCAAAGCTCTGTTTAATAACCATTTGGTTTTTAAAAGATAAAACTTAAAAACACTATTTTCACTTGTAATTTTATTGATTTTGTTATCTAGCATTCTTCCCATGTTTTCAAAAACCAAGTCAAGCTTTGAAAACTATTTTTTTTAGTTTTCAAAAACTTATTTTTATTTTTGGACACTAGGAATTCAAATGTGCCCTTCACGAAAGATGGAAACTATTGTAAGGGAATTGAGAGAACAAACTTAATTTTCAAAAACCAAAAACGTTATCAAAAGGGAGTCTATTTTTAAACAAATTCCAAAAACAAAAAATACTTTAAGTTTTCAATCAAAATTTGGCTAGGATTTAAAAACGAGAGAACAAAGAAACTCATGGATGAAACTAGAATTTATAAACTTAACTTAAAAAAAAATCAAATGATTATTCAAACCAGACCTAAATTGTCAAATTTATCATTCATCAATGGTTATATGACATACGAGTTAATTTAGATTTGATATCACTTCTCTATCTAAATATTTGATGGATTATAATCACAGTAATCACTCATTGACGAAGATGTGTGTTTACTTCTTTGCTACATTTATAATTATTTTGTATTTTTATTATGTTTATAATATTTAATTTTGATTATGCTAGATCCAACGTGTTACCATCAATTCTCATTGCACAGTTTTCAGAAACCACTTGTGTATATATATATATATATATATATATATATATATACATATATATTGCAAATAAACACAGAAAAAAAGTAGTGTTGGAAAAAAGAAATTATTGGTTCCAATTCCAAATTACAAGTTGGGCACATGCAAGTATGAGGGGTTGGGCCCATAGAGCATACCCAACAAATTAGGCATCTATCTAACCCCACTTGGAACCTAACCTCACACAAAAACAAAAGGGATTTGTATATTCAACACATATATATAACCTTCCTCTTTCCAACATCTCATTAAGAATTTTCCTTTACTCCCTTTCAAACGTAAATCTAAGTATAGCTCAACTATTTGTTAAGGTCTTAGATTAATTAATGTTTACTATAAATGTTAGCTATTGGGAAGAACTTGTTGTAATAGTATCTTTGTAATTTTGCCTTGTTCCTAAAGAAAAAGAACAAAAAATATAAGCTTCATTCCATTGCACTTTTTTTTTTTAGTCTAACAACAAATGAGAGCGATGATTGGAATATTTGACTTCTAAATCAATTAAGCTATATGCTTTGGCTGGCTTCATCATATTGCACCTTAATTAAACTTTAATAAATGTTTCACTTTTTGTCTAAAGCTTGAAAAAATGTTGCAAATTTTTATCTTCTAATAGACTTTTTTTTTTTTACAATATTATCTTCGAATAGACTTGCATTATTTGAAAAAACATAAAAGAAAAAACATTCTTATGTGCATTTTATGAATTATATAACACATCAAATGTGATTTTTTTTAAGAAAAGAGATGCTTCATTAAGAGACATGTGAGAAACATAAATGGGAGGATTACAGAAAAGCCATCCAATTTAAAGAGACAGAAGATGCATCATAATTTGAAAACGAGTTAGAAGATGAAGACCAAAAGCCTGCAAGAGCAAAATAATATCCTCCCTAATCTGAGAGAAGCTGCGAGATACCCCCCTTGAAAATGCAACCGTTTCTCTCATTCAAGATGATCCACATAGTGGTTGTGAACAAGTTCTAAATTAGAAGATCCCTTTAAGCCTTGAAATTGATAGGACTTCAAAGAAAAATAGTATGAAAGTTGGATTTTTGTTGAAATTTATGACTTTTATTCCATTGAAAATCCTGTGGATTAATCAAACTCAATTTTATGATAATTATTTTTTAAAAAAAAATCATGAGTTTCAAGAGATATTTGTTTGCTTTTTTTAGTCGGGTGAAAATTGAATAAAGGGTAAAAATTGAAACACTCATTTAAGTCTAGGACTCAAATTGATTAAATTATAAATTTAGAGTGAAAAATAATACAACATGCCAAATTTAGGGCATAAATTGATATTTTCCAAATAAAATGTTGACATTAATTTTGTGGTAAATGGTAAATAATTCCTACATTTAAATTAATCTTGAAATTTGCTCAGCTGAACCTCACTTTATTTTGTGTTTCACCTAGAAGGTTAAAAAAAAAAAAAAAAAAAAAAAAGCCTTTTCTCTCATTCCTTGCTAATATGAGACCATGTTTGTTGGGTTACCCTGGTACAGGTTTCTTTTGGGCTAACTACACCACTTATGCCAATTTCTACTTCCAACTTCCATATGCAAGTTCATTCAATTTGTAAATATGAATCAATAGTGAAATGAACAATTTAGAAGCATGACTTGATTGTGCCACTTCAAAGAACAATACATGTAAAATTTCCCAAGCCATTGAAAGAATAATAAGGTAAATGATTCTAAATTTTTGCATTGCTTGGTTCACTCTATTTCCCCTATCTTATCTTCTCTCCATGTTATGTAGTCAAACTCTCATGACTAAAAGTAGATCGCCGATGCAAGATTCACGGATGTCGTCCCACGGCCTTGCCGCATAACAAGGCGTTCGAAGGGATGTTGTATTCATTGGCAAGACTCTGAGTTTGAGTCCAGACTCTGAGATAGAACTGTTGGCCAAGATACTGTCTTTCCCAGATTGCAGACCTCAAGTTCCACATCCCTTGATTGTCTAATGACACCAATATGGTTGTCCATGAATTAGGATACACCTGCAACACCAACAAGCCACACAAGAAGCTCAGGGCAGTTTCCATGTGGGGGGAGTACTTTGTAGATTCTAAGGATATTTATCGAAAAAGAACGAGATAGCTCGAAATGTCAGAGCAGATGCATATTGAAGTCATAGAATGGATTCATTTTCTTAGAGAATTTGTCACTGCATAATGGTATTGACAATGACACTTGATACCGAGTTCATTCGTATTTCAGGAGAGTTAGTTTACCTGTGCAGTGTGTCTGGTAAGAGCATCTACTAAATTGTAGGAGTTTCTGCTGGCTTGACTCCATTGTCCATTGCCATACCTATCGTATCGCCAACAAAGGAAAAATGTCAAGATTTGCACATGGAGCAATGAAGAATCAGAAAACAGCACATTTGATTTGACTTACCCAACCACCCAGAAATCATAACCATCAAGGTGGAAGGATTGCACAGTATTCTCGTTGTTTTGGAAAACAATTTCGACGAAATCGTGGAGAGCTGTAGGCAATACAGAAGTAGCAATGAAGGCAGGGCCATCGGAGGGAAGGCTCTGGAGGGAATCTACAGAGAAAACACCAGGGATGTTGAAGTGATCAGCAAGCTTTAGAGGGGTATCAGAATTAACATAAGAGACCCTGTTGATGGCGTATCGCTGTTTTCCGTTGATTAAAGGAGCAGAGGTCGCCAAAACGATTGTCTTTGTTGGGATTATCTTCCCATAATGGAAAGAGCCCTGAGGATTTGGCCTGGCTGCATTTGCCGTTAAGTTCCACCTTTAAGAGATCAATGGAAAAGAATCAGTCTCGTTGTCGACATCAATAAAAAGGAATCTCATTTCATTACATCTTTTCAACATACCTGAAAGTTCTGGCTTGCTTCACAGACCAGTCTACTTCAATGGTAGGACCAGCAGGCACAGGTCCAGAAACAGGTGAGTTGGAATTTGAATAGTGCAATACTGCAGTTGCTGTGAGCACAATTTTAGTGAACCGTGTCGATGCAACAATATAGTAGTCCTTTGGGACCTGATCTAAGGTAACTAGAACCGATAATGATTGACCGACATGTACATCAAGAGAGTCGTATAAATTCTGGAGAGTATGAGATCCTTCAACCTCTACTAACTTCATTTTATGTCCCTGAATCCTGAAGTTAAGGGATGTTGACAAACCCACATTTGAGATTCTGAACATGTACGTTTTACCTGAAATATTTGCAGGAGAAAATGTTAGGTTGCTTTACAAACTTTAATGAAAAAGGAAAGCGTAAAACTTGACGAAACAAAATAGATAAGTTTCAAAAATAACCTTGATCGCCAGTGAAAGTACTATGACTTTGGCCATTTATAAGGACACCATCAGGTGAGGGAAGAGAACTTCCTGCATCTAGTGTTTCTTGCAGGGACTGAAAAGTAAAGAAACCAACATTAACATCACTAAATATAAGCATTGACCATACAAAGAACTGTCATTAATACTAGACCATGCTTAGATCTTGTATCCTATAATTTATATTATAATCTAAAGGCATTAGATCTTAAACTACCATGTTTGAACCTTCAAAACTACACAAGCGCACATTTAAAGGCCAGTCTATAAACAGACAATACATCAACAACATTATATCTCTCTTCATTAACATGAACTTGCAGAGAATGGAAGAATTGAAATTACCTTGTGACTGGTCTTGTACCAATCACCAATAAGTAGAGTAAAGTCTCCATCTTGAATAGGATAAGGAATTGGAATTCGCGGTCTCTGGTAGACATTCAGGGCTCCAAACCCTCCAGCAGCTTTGTGAAATTGAGTTGAAGGGAAGTATGCAAAGGATCCAATCTGATCTTTGGTTTGGAAGGCATAAGTATAATTGGAGTTTGGAGGAATGGCACAGTTGGTCCCAAGAACTCCATCTTGCCATGAGTTCTTCCTTTGCTTAATCCCATTCCTTAAGATAGAACAGACATTACAGAAAATAAGACCAAATTTGAAAGCACTACCAAACACTCACGACTACACTTGGAAAAAACAAAGCCCAAAGCAAGCCATTTCTATAGACATTCTGGGATTCAACAGTTCAAAAGTTAACTGAATAGCTTGACAACATGCTCAGAAAACCAGCATGGTCTGAATGAAACTATGAAACCAAATTGGAATGCTAGAGAAGGAATGAGATTCAGCAACTCACCATGTAAGCAAGAAAGGCTCATCTAGCTTGTTGATAAGGTTGAGAATGATATTGTCATTGGTCACTACTTCCAATTTGGGGCCAGGAAACTGACCATTTATGAGGATTACCTTTAAAAATCAAACAGAGGAACCATTAAAACAAACAAAACCACCATTAATAATCTGTAAAAACTAGATCTGAAACCAGAACAGCAGTAAACCAACCTGTTGAGGAACACCCAGAGGAGAAATAGTCCCATATGTAACTTTCCAAGTGTAAAACCTATATGGGTTATCAGCATTCACCAATGAAATGCTCAGCAAAGCCAAAGCTGCACAAATCAATCGAAGCAAGCCCAGTTTCTCCATTGAATCTGCAAAATGGCACCACATCAGAAACTCCATGAACAGAATGTAGGTAAAATTAAGAACACAGAGTTGAAAGAAAAGATACCTCAATCAGATTCTTAGGGATTGAGAAAATGCAGAGGAGTTAGAGGTTAAAGAGAGGCTTATTTGTTGCCAATTTCAAAACCCTTTTAGGGTCAGTGGGTAACAGCTAGAAGCTGATTGAATACAACTGGAGTGGGTGAAAAGCCTTAAATAGAGACAGGGCGGGAAGAGAACGAAGCTTCTTCACCTTCACCAATCTTTTTCTGAAATGTAGCACTCTACACTAGTGGCTGTGGATTGTAATAATATTAAATTGTTAATCCAATTTGAGTTTTAAAAATACTAATGTATTGAAATTTGAACTGTACAGTAGAGCAGTATATATGTGGTAAAGGTTGTAACTTTATGAGTATTCGGTGCTGTTGACGCGCTTTCTCATAATTGAGAAGGCAAATCGCTTGAATTGGAAGCGAGTTCGATAGTAATGAATGAGTGTCAAAAGGTAGATTAATTATTTCTCTCTGTTCTTTTTTTTCTTTTTCTTTTTGGACCAAAAACTTCCCCTGATTACGCTGTTAGCTATGGCTTTAATCTTCCTTTCTTTTCCTTTTTGACTCTCTCTTCCTTTTTTGTTGTCTTTGTCCAGCAGGATTTTGATTCTCTGCTTATAAGAATGGATAACATTGGACAGTGATTCAAGATGTCTGGAAAATGACTTTGCTTTCCAACTTTTTCCATGAAAATGAGTTATCTTATAAATGTAATGTAATATTGTACTATTAAAAAAAACTGAATCTTCTTCTGTTAAAGAGAAGATTGATTTAAGTGGTGATACAAAATGAAAGACAATCAAAGGAATGGTTTTTTTTTTTTTTTACACAAAAGAATGGTTGAAGTACAATATTAGGTGTTGTTTAGGTCTATTTTTAAAAAAGTTATTTTGCAAATTAATATATATATATATATATATATATATATATATATATATTTATTGTTATTCTACTTTTTCTTATTTGTCCATATATTAATTTGTAAGTATTATATGGGAAAATTTAAGATGTGCTTAAGAAGTAATTGACTAAAAAATTAATTGAGAAAGTATTTTCTTATTTTTCTGTTTTTTTTTTGGAATAATATATTCTACCAAATAAGTGATTTTATATTAAAAGTTATTATTATTTTTTTTTCCAACTATTAAAAGTTAGAGAATTTGTAGTGGGTGACAAATAAGAATTATATAATTGCAAATATAGCACAATATAAAAAAAATTGCAAATATAACAAAATCTATCAGAGTATATTACTGATAGACACTAGACTCTGGTTAATTATAATCTATCTGATAGACTTCGATTATCCGGGTTTATCTTCGATAGACTCTGATTAATCAGAATTCATCAGTCTACTAATAGACTCCGATTATAGTCTATCCGTGTATATCGCTGATAGACTTCAGTTAATCGAAATCTATCAGTGACTATCATTGATAGACTTTGATTAATCAAATTCTATTAGTGATAGTCACTGATAAATTTTGATTAAACGGAGTCTATCAGCGATAGACACTGATAGACTTTGAATAATCAGAGTCTATCAGTGATATACACGGATAGGATCTGACGACAGCTTTTTGGTCTTGTACAATTAATTTTGCTATATATGCAATTAGTTTGCAACTGTGCTATATTTGCTATTAATATGGTCCAATTTGACATCTATGCACCTGCCCATAAAAGTTATTCTTTATTCTTTATCTTTGAAAGTATAAATTTGATTTTCAACGTGATTTTCAAAAGAAACCGTACCTTTAGACTAGATGAGTTTATCTTCACACTTACTATCTAATTGGGTGTCTATATTTCTAATTTGAGAAAAATTCGATAAACTAAAACCTTATATCTTCCATAAAAAAGGTAGAGATCCTACATCTACATGTGGTTGAGTTTAAGAAAAAAACTAATGCCTGACATAATAAAAAAAAAAAAACATTTTTAAAAATGTCACCACTTTTATTTTCTAGATAATCATGTCATGGTTTATTTAAAAATTGATTGCTATAAATACAATGCCTCTTTTTTTTTTCCTATTTTTATATTTTCCTCCAAGAAATCATGTTTATTAAATCTAATATAAACAAATTAGTAGAAATAATAGACCGCCTAAAAAATAAGTTGGAGCTCATATGAATATTTATGGTTAAATTTCTAGCTCAATGATTATATTAGTAATTTAATAACTTTCTTATGTTATTTTTTTTTAATACTACATCATGAAAATTGATTAGAGCTTTAAATATACATGTTTTAGAAGAAGATAGGAGAATACATTAATCAATAGCCCGCAACTCTCTATGTATTCTTGTTGATTTAAAAAGTTAAATAATTGAGATGATATATTTTGTATATTCAAGAGATATTTGCCTCCTAGTGTATCATATAAACATTCGAAAACTTTAATTAGATTCCAATTGGAAGATAAATATTTTAACATTATTTATTATTAAACCTATTGACAAGCTTAATGATGTATCTACTGATATGGTAGTTATTTGTAATTTGTTATTTTCTTGATATAAGTCAGTTTGTATCTGTTACTGACTTGTTGATTTTTCTCCTCTGTAAGTATATATATATCTTATCTCAGCCCTCAGAATAGATTGAGGAGATTTTGTTATTTGTTGAGATTTGTTATGGTATCAGAGCTTTTGTTGACTAGCGTCTGAGATCTCCACGCGTCTGCTTCTCATCCACGCGTCTGCTTTTCGTTTTTTTTTCGATCATTCCTCTCTCTCTGCGAATGACGACTACCAACGAACAAGCCCTAGTTCCTAACTCAAGTTCGAATTTGAATCCCTCAGTCTCTCTTCTCAACAATATTTGTAATCTGGTCTCTGTTCGTTTGGATTCCACAAATTATGTCTTGTGGCGTTTTCAAATCTCACCTCTCCTCAAATCACACAAATTATACAAGTATGTTGATGGTTCCATTGAAGTTCCTGAAGCGATTCTTCGTACTGAAGGCCAACCTCCAAAGGTAAATCCAGCCTATGAACAGTGGTATGAGAGAGATCAGGCACTCATCACTTTGATCAACGCAACTCTTACGCAAACAGCCCTTTCGTATGTCATCGGATGCAAGACGGCTAAAGAAGTTTGGGACAAGTTAGAGAAACACTTCTCTTCTTCAACGCGTACAAACATTGTTGGCCTGAAGACTGAATTACAAAGTGTTGTGAAGAAATCCGGTGAGTCTGTCGATCAGTATGTGCAACGTGTCAAGGATATTGTTAATCGTCTTGCCGCTGTCTCCGTGATTATTGATTCGGAGGATCTAATCATCTACACTGTTAACGGATTACCGTCTGCGTACAACATTTTCAAGACTTCACTGCGAACACGATCTGACAAATTGACATTTGATGAGTTACATGTACTTATGAAGACAGAAGAAAGTGCCATTGAAAAACAGTCCAAGATTGAGGAAAATAACTCTGCTGCTCATCTTGCCATGGCTGCTACTTTTGACTCTCAAGGAAGAGGTAATTGGCGAAGTCCTGGTCGCGGTCGAGGAAGATTTGACAATAATCGAGGCGGTGGCCGTGGTCGCGGTATTTTTTTTCCACCTACCTCTCATCAAGGCCAAGGTCAGTCTGTCCCTACCACTAATACTTCTAGTCAGTATTCGAGTCGTGTTCATTGTCAGATCTGCCACCGGTATGGACATAATGCCCTGGACTGCTACAACAGAATGAATTACTCTTATCAAGGCCGACATCCTCCGGCCAAACTTGCTGCCATGGCTGCTTCTGCATCTGGTTCTAATAACTCATCATCTGGCTCGTTTTCACAGGAACCTCACGTTTGGCTATCTGATACTGGCTGCAACGCACACTTAACCAACGATTTGGCTAATCTCAGCGTTTCTACTGCGTATAATGGTGAGGAGAACATCACGGTTGGAAATGGTCAGTCTCTTCCCATCTCACATTCTGGCTCTGGCTCTCTCTCTGTTTCTGATTCTTCATTCACTCTAACTAATCTTTTTCGTGTTCCAAATATTACAACCAATCTTCTTTCAGTCCATCAGTTTTGCATCGATAACAATTGTCGCTTCATATTTGACTCATCTTCGTTCACTATTCAGGACAAGGTATCGGGCAAGGTTCTGTTCCACGGCCCTAGTGTTAATGGCCTCTACCCCATCTCTGCCCAATCTGTTTCGCCTGCACAAGTAACGTTTACTGCTCAAGTTGGAACCAAGGTCTCTTCCTCTGTGTGGCATGACCGGTTAGGCCATCCCTGTTCCTCCATTCTTCGCATCGTTTTAAATTCCTCTTGTCTTGATGTTTCTAGCTCTCATGTTAATACTTGTACTTTCTGTCTGGATGGAAAGATGTCAAAATTACCTTTCCCTATGTCCTCCTCTGCTTCTACTGTACCCCTTGCACTTTTACATAGCGATGTATGGGGCCCTGCCCCTGATAAATCAATAAATGGTCATAGGTACTATGTTTCGTTTGTTGATGACTTTTCTCGCTATACTTGGGCTTATCCATTATGCTACAAATCTGATGTATTCTCTGCTTTCTCTAAATTCTTACCATTTGCTGAAAACGTACTAGCCTCCAAACTTAAAGTTTTTCGTAGTGATGGTGGGGGTGAGTTTATTGGCCATGATTTTCAAACCTTTCTTACCACAAAGGGTATTCTCCATCAAAAATCTTGCCCTTATACACCCGAGCAAAATGGGGTTGCTGAACGGAAACACCGTCATATCATTGATATGGCTCGGTCTTTACTCTCCAAGTCTTCTGTCCCTTTAAAATTTTGGTATTTTGCTGTAGCCACTGCTGTTTTCCTCATCAATAGACTCCCATCACCTATTCTTCAAAATAAATCTCCCTTCGAAATCCTCTTCCACACTTCTCCTGACTATTCTTTCCTTCGGACCTTTGGTTGTGCTTGTTACCCATTGCTTCGACCCTATAATCATCATAAACTCCAACCTCGTACTGCACAGTGTGTTTTCCTCGGTTATCCACTGGGCTATAAAGGTTACTTGTGCTACAATATCTCCCTTGACAAGTTTTATATTTCACGACATGTTTTATTTGATGAGTCTGTATTCCCTTTTGCTTTACCCTCAAAACAGTGTTCTAATCCCAATAATGTCTCATGTTCTAACTCCTCTAGTCCTTGTTCTAATTCCTCCATTTCTGACCTCTCCTTTTCCTTACCTACTTCTGCTACACCTATTGTACCTGCCACACAATCACCTATTCTGTCCTCTATGCCATCCAGTGCCAGCCCATTACCTCCTCCTAACCCATCACCTACTCCTTCATCTCCTAACCCGTCTCCCTCTTTACCTGTTGCTTCGGACCAACATCTTCCCCAAGAGACTGACCATTCTGCCGTGGTTGACTCTGCTCCTTTAACTACTCAGTCTGGTGTGCACAACTCTCATCCAATGCAAACTAGATCAAAGTCCGGTATTTCAAAGAAGAAGGTCTTTGTTGCTAACATTTCTCCCTTCTCTGTGGAGCCTACTTCCTTCACCCAAGCGTCTAAGCTGTCTCAATGGCAACTTGCTATGCAAGATGAGTATAATGCATTGGTAAAACAGGGCACATGGTCTCTCACTTCTTTGCCTCCCCACAAACGAGCTATTGGTTGTAAATGGGTCTATAGGATCAAACGCAATCCTGATGGGAGCATTGCTCGCTATAAGGCACGTCTTGTTGCCAAAGGCTTTCATCAGGAAGAGGGTATTGATTACTTTGAGACATTTAGCCCAGTTGTTAAGAAACCCACCGTTCGCATAGTGTTATCTTTGGCAGCAACCTTCGGGTGGACCCTTCGACAGTTAGATGTCAAAAACGCGTTTTTACATGGTGATTTAGAGGAAGAAGTCTATATGCAACAGCCTCAGGGCTTTGTTAGTAAAGAATTTCCTTCATTTGTGTGTAAACTTCACAAGTCACTTTATGGCTTGAAGCAAGCCCCTCGTGCCTGGTTTCACTGCTTCACCACACATCTTCTTACACATGGGTTTGTTGCTTCTCACGCTGACCCTTCCCTGTTTGTGCGTAACATTCAAGGATCTCTCACTTACTTACTTCTCTATGTTGATGACATAATTCTTACGGGAAATGATCCTACATTTGTTGACTCGCTTGTTTCTAGATTAAAGAATACCTTTGACATGACTGATTTGGGAGTTCTTACTTATTTTCTGGGCTTGGAAGTTAAATACCAAGATGCTGGAATAATGGTTTCTCAGAACAAATATGCTACTGATATTTTAAAGAAGTTTGGTATGGATGCTTCCAAACCGTGTTCCACTCCATGTTCTGCCTCTTCATTGGATGTTGAATCCCCTTTGTGTAATGTTGAAGATGCTAAAGCCTATAGGAGTATGGTTGGGGCTCTTCATTATCTTACTTTTACTCGCCCCGATATATCTTTTGCTGTCAGCCGTGTATCACAATATATGCACTCTCCTTCATATATTCAACTTGCTGCTGTTAAACGTGTTTTTCGTTATATTCGAGGAACTGTTTCTGCTGGTTTACAGTTTAAGAAGTGTACGTTTGATCTATTGGCCTTCTCGGATTCTGACTGGGCTGGCAGTCGTCTTGATAGACGTTCAACAACAGGGTTTGTTATATTCCTTGGTAGCAATCCAGTCTCTTGGATCTCAAAGAAGCAGTCTACTGTTTCAAGGAGCTCCACTGCAGCAGAGTACAGGGCTTTAGCCATTGCCACTGCTGAGTTGTCATGGATACGTCAGCTTTTAAAAGACTTATATGTCTATGTTTCTCGAGCTCCTGTTTTGCACTGTGATAATCAATCTGCTCTCCAATTAGCCAAGAATCCGGTGTTTCATGGTCGAACAAAGCATGTGGAAATTGATTTTCATTTTGTTCGAGAGAAAGTTGCAACTAAAGATCTCCAGCTTCAGTTTGTACCCTCTGTACAGCAACCTGCGGACTTGTTTACCAAAGGACTATCTGCTGATCGGTTGTCTTTCCTACGGTGCAAACTCATGCCTCCTTCAGCATTCGTTTGAGGGGGGATAATGATGTATCTACTGATATGGTAGTTATTTGTAATTTGTTATTTTCTTGATATAAGTCAGTTTGTATCTGTTACTGACTTGTTGATTTTTCTCCTCTGTAAGTATATATATATCTTATCTCAGCCCTCAGAATAGATTGAGGAGATTTTGTTATTTGTTGAGATTTGTTAAAGCTAACATAACAAAAAAAAAATAATAATAATAATAATAACTTTTGACGCTTTCTAGCTGTAAATCTTAATTTTTTTTAACAACATGTAGGAGTGGGGGATTCGAACCACATACCTCTTAGTCATTAGTACAAGTTTGATGTCAATTGAGTTATGCTCATATTGGATTAAGTGGGAAATGCATAGTTTGAGATATTCCTTTATTATCTCAAATAGACAAGTTTCGTATGGGTTAGGTTAATTTATTGAATATTTCACATGGACTATATTCACATCATTGAATGGATATGCCTTATTACATAGTATCAACCATGTTGATATGACATTAAACTTTGTTTATAAATGCATTTTTTTCTTCGACTGAAATGGAGAGAGAAAAAGAAAAACTTAATTCAAAACAAAAACTGTATGGGTGTCTATTCAGCGAGTATTTTAAATTTTGAGATTTGAAGATATCCATATGTCTATAGGTTTGACGTCTATGTGAGGTGGATCGACATCTTCATTATATCACAGAAAAAACAATTAAATATAGCAAAAAAAAAATCAACAAAATATGGTACTTAATATTAATAATAAAAAAATTAAAACTTATCTAAAGGAGATCAAATGCTTATTTATCAATTTAATTTTTTATATGAATTTCTTATATTTATAATTTTCCAAAAGTATCGATAGACATGGGATATATTATTGGTATTTCTCTAAAATTGAGATCTCAATGTTTTCATCAACTTCGACTTTTAAAACCTAATCTTAAAAACAAAAATTGAAAAACAAGAAATTTAATGAAAAATCAAAGTCATATTTCATATTTTCCCCTTTTTAATGTGTTTCGTAGGCTATTTAGAATCCAAAAGAAAAAATCTTAAAATATGTGAAGGTTGTTTTCAAAATTCTCACATTTTAAGTCACGTAATTACATACAGTCTAAATATTGCTTTTGGAAACAAATCCAAAAAAGATCATAAAAGAATTTAAAAACAAAATATGAAATATACCTCAAAATAACTATTAATTTTTTAAAAAAACTTCAAACCAACTATTCATTGAATTTTGGAAAGATGAAACATCAATATATGGATGAGAGACATGTGAGATGTCGGAGGGGAAATGGATATTAATTTGGTAGGTAGTGTTGTGTAATAGTAATACTAATATGTAATGCTTCCCCACACGGTTTGCCGCTTTGGCCGTTTGTCTCCGCCCATCAAACGACGCACCGCCACCGAATCTAACTATTAATTAAATCTCGTCTCACATTTTATTCCAAAAATCACACATTTCTTTTCTTTTTTTAATTACAAAGAATCCTATATAAAACCAAACCATGAATCTTCCTTCACCTTAATCATCTTATGTTGTTTCATTGTTTGATTAATATTTCTTTTATATTATATTCATATTATTTGTTTTCAATAATAGTTGGTTACCAATCTGTCTGTATGTATATTGCTTTCAACAACCTTCATAGGTAGAAAATTTTGAATCCCTGAACTGAAAGGATACATGCCAATTACTAATGAGCTATACTCATTTTGACACTAATTTGTCTTGTACAATTGAATGAAAAATGACTTTAACTTTTATTTTTTATTTTAAAAATAACATATAATAAAAGAAAACAATAGTTACTCAAATATGTTGATGTTAAAATCTGGCCAAGCAACTGTAAGACTAATTTTAATCCTTTAGCATTTGGATATATACAGCGAATCAATTACTTGTTTTGAGATGTTTTGATGGAGGAAAAGTTTGAAATGAAATAAGATCAAAGAAAATTGGAAATAAAGTACAACTTAAAAGGACAAAAAAAAAATGGTAGGAAAATTGGACTCTTTAATGTGGGTATTTTGTTTCTTTATACTCAAAAGTTCTATGGGTTTTTGTTTATTGTGTTTTGCATAAAGATGGATTGGAATGGGATGAAGGAGGAGATTAAGAATATGAGGGCAAAGATATAAACCGGTAAGTTTATTATTCTTTAAGTTAATTTTAGCATTGAATAAGTATGAATCTAAGGAAGATAAAGGGGAAAGAGGAATACTTGTCAATGGAAAAAAAAAATGAGGAAGAAGATGAATAGTCAAGAGTTTGAAAAGTTGGGATATTTTATTGTTAAAAAGTACAATGAGGGTACATAAGCGTTAAGGAGGGGAGAGAAAATTCTATTGGGTATGGAATTTTGGCTTGGATCTTTGAAATCAATGAGTATAATGTTTTAAAAGTGTAATTAAGAAACTACTCATATTATGTCCAAATTAATTCCAGGACAAGTAGAGATCGGGTTGACTAATTACGAGATGGAAGCCTCACCAATACTGTTTGTGAGTGGTTACTTTACCGAATTTTCTACTATTTTACTCATTAGTGAAATTTGAAATAAATAGTAATTAGTGTTCCTATGGAAAATTTGGATACTTGACAATTATGGAGATTTCAAAGGTTTTATGTTTATTCCATGAGTTCATTTACTATTTATAACAATGAATTGAAATGGTGAGAAATGGCTTATGTTTTTCAATTGAAAATGTAATTTAGTGCCATGGAATTGAAAAAGATTTGTACTTACGTACGATTTTAGCTATATCAATTTACTTTGTTATTATTTGAGTATCAAAGGAGAATCTCTAGATATCTCTCGATATTAGCCAAATGGTAGAAGTTCAAATTGTTTGAGATAAATTCAAATATTGGGAGTTTTAAAAGTGATTTCACGATGTTGGTTGAGTACATGGATTTTGAATTTATGTAAGTCAAACCTTGCATATGGTAAATTCAATAAAAAGAAAAATGATCATTGGGTTATGATTTTTAGTCATGAGAACTTGATTTGAAATGTTATGACTAGTTGCTCTGCTATGTGTCACAACCATACTAGAAGAGAGTAGGTTGTGACCCTCACTGAGCAGACAGTGAAGTGGTGGCACGTCGAGTGTCGCCCATCGGGCCATGTCAGAGGGCCGAGAGAGAGAAGTGCCATGATGCGATCGAGGAGGACGATGCATCATCCAACACACCAAGATGAGTGGACATTGATGTCACAAGAAGGCATGAGCATATTGAGAAGCAACAGTGTCGTCAGACGCGTCAGTGGTATGCTTAATGGGGGTCAGATGGGGCCCCGGGCCATGACCTCGGAAGTCGGGGTTCCGTCGTGAGTTTTGACGAACGGCTCTGGAGTTAAGTGCATATGAGTGAAGTATGCAAGCCCGCAAAGTTTCATGTCAATCGGACACCAGACGGGCGCTCCACGTTGGCGTATGACTCCTCGTGAATATGACGTGCAAGGGTGTCAGACCAAATATGCCTCAGAATGTACTATAGGGGGAGGCATGGTGTCAGCTCTCCACCACCCCTGGGCCCTGTGGCCTAAGTGAGCTACCCCATGGCACATGCGTGTGTCATGGCGTGGGCGAGCGTTGCAAGACGAGTGTCTTGGGCGTCTTCCTTTGGGAATGGGTTTCCAAGGACAGTGTCGGGCGGCACGGGTGTGCCGACATTGCGCCCCCGCCCATGGGCTAGAGGTTGCACCATATGGCCGGGCTGCGGCACGCTATACGAAAATGACTCGGCATGACACGGAAGGGTTCATGCCTCGATATGCCCGGATGGATGGATGTCCGGGAGGCCCCGATTATAAGTAAAGCCCATGGGTCGGTTCTCGAGAAGCAGGTCCGAGCGAGCGGTTAAGTCAGATGACATCCCGAAGCTCGGGGTGGCATCGTGAAGCATCAGTGGAACCCGATAGTTCCCGGTTGGCACGGTATTTGCCCGAAATGTCCCGGTAAGCATTATAATGGCCCGATAAGCCCCGGTAGGCGTCGAAAAGCCCCGGTAAGCGTTATAATGCCCCGGTAGGTCCCGGTAAGTGCTGAAATCACCCGGTAAGCTCCGGTTGAGCGTTTTAAGGCCGTTTTGACCCATTGAAGGGTCCGAACACATCCTGGCGAAGTTCCAGATCGATGTAGAAGCGTGTGGGCCGTGTTCTCGAGATAGAGGGAGATGAAATGAGATGCGACGTTGCATTCAGATGACCTTGGCCTGATGTAGAGGCAAGGTTGAGCCTTAGGACTTGGCCTAGAGTAGAGGCAAGATGGCTAGAGTCGCATGTGAGTGAAAATACACGTACGGGCGACGTGTATGACCGAATGTTATTCCGCTGCAAGATGATTCGAGTTCGGTTGAGGATGGAGAACCTCGCCTAAGGTCCGATGAAGCACCAAAGTCTCGCGAAAAAGTGTTATGGGTTAGAGATGACCCTTAAGGCTGGCCATGGTCGCGTGCAAGATCATGGCGCCGCACGGTTAAAAAGGTATGACCGTGACACTATGTACCTTGAGATTACTTGGTACATAGTATGACCAGGATTTGCTCTGCTATGTATCTTGAGATTACTCGATCCATAGTATGACCAGTTGCTCTGCTATGCATGAGGATTCGACCTATGCATAGTATGACTAGTTTTGCTCTGCTATGCGTATTGAGACTACTCTGCACTAGTATGACCAGTTTTCGGGTACATGTTTAGTGATGGATTTCCTAGCCACGCAAATATGTGTTAAAGTTTACGTTTAAAAGATTCTCATGGTATAAAGTACTTTAACTTTGTATACTTGCAATAGAGGTTACAAGTATTTTCACGGTTTCTTTCAAAAGCTTATTCTAAATTCTTGTTAATTACCTTTTTATGATTGTTTATGTTATTAGTCTCCTTAAATTTATTTTCTTATAAACTTCTACCACTCATTGGGCTTTTTAGCTCACTCTTTTCCTAATTTTTTTTTCCAGGTAGCATTTGAGTTTCCAACGAGCCTATCGAGGTCGAGATCTGCCACTAGTCTCATTTAGATTATACATCATTTTGCATGTAAATATAGTGTTGATGTTTTTTTTTTACAACTAGAGTGGCTAGCATCATTTTGGAAGTTGTACCATTTAAATTTATGTTGTGTTTTTAATTGGGGACTTATGTTTCCCATTGTGGCCTTGGTTTGTGGTTGTGTTGTGGTTATGGATTTCTGAACTGATTTGTGATTATGAAGTATTGGTAGTAGTGTTGGATTTTAAATAAATCTTTTGGGAGTGTATTTGCAATTGCAGGTGTGTTTTATCCAAATTTCAGGGGAAACTCTGCTGAAATTTTTATGTTTTATTTAGTAAAGTTTTGCTAGCCACCCCATTGTTTTTAAAGAAAAATGAGTTTTGTTTTACTAAGTTTGACAATGAATTTTATAGTTTAGTTGGGATCCATTGTCTGCACGCCACGTCCTAGGTTCGATAAGGTAATCTGGGGCGGGGTGTGACAGCAACTCACCTGACCTTCACGTGACACTAACCGTGAATTTGTTGAAGTCGGGGAAAACGTGACCTGCAAGACCAGTCAGAACCGATGCACACCGGTGTGGTGTAGGCCACTTGCACTCCGATGCCTAAGTCAGATCAAAGCATAAGAATATTTTTTGTAGAGCCTTTTCCAGGTGTGGGGGACTCCCCTTTATATACCTGTGTTTTCAATTAGGGCTTTCAAGGCGCTCGGAGGCGATCCTGGACTAAACCGAGTGGAATTGGGGCGGACCGGGGCAGCAGGGACCGACAGAGGCGGAAAGAACTCGACCCACACAAGTGGGCCGAGACGACCCAATCCCTTCTGCTCTCTCTCCCCCAGAGTCCGCTTCTCGGTGAAGCCTTCGCGTTGGCGCTGCGCTGTCTCCTTAGATTCTGGGGTGGTCCAGAATAGCTGACAACAAAATATATAACTTTGTTTCTTTAAAGCAAAAATTTTTGTTTTCAAGCTCAACTCTCAAACATCATCAAAAAAAAAATTTATCCTTTTAAATTTAATTTGGATTTGCAATTTTGGTGTAACTAAATTCTGAAAATTGTATTAACGTGAAAAGCTGCAAAAAAGAAAAAAGAAAAAAGCAATACACTAGGTTGGGCCATTTATGAGGGTGTTTTGATGGCTATTCGTCATGGTTTTTTTCGATTATGGATTGAATCTGACTCCCTTCGAGCAATCAACCTATTGTTGTATATGTCCAAGGATATTTCGGAGTTGGGTCTTTTAATGGATGTTGTTCGACGTCTTTTGCCGAGGGAGAATTTTTGAAGGTGCGTCGCATTCTAAACGAGAAGGAAACCGAGTGGCGCATGAGCTTGTTCAATTGGTTGTGCGTTCTGGTGTGGATAGGATTTGAGTGGGGAATGTGATCCTGCCCAGATTTCTTCTCTTGTTTTTACAGATTTTCCTTTGTAGTTTCTGGTTTTCCTTTGCTATAAAAAAAAAATAATAATAAAATTAAAATAATCACAAAACTAGTATAGATTCTACTCTTTCATGCTTTTTTAAGGGTAAATTAGACTTTTGGTCCCTGAGTTTTGGAATAGATAACATTTTGGTTTCTGGATTTTCAAACTTAACAATTTTACCTCGGAGGTTTGGATTTCGTTACATCTCCCCATCCAAATTTCCGTTAATTTTTAACAGATTGCTAACGTCACATTGATTTTTATTAACAAAAAAATATATATTTTTTAATTTTTTAAATAAAAATATATTTTAAATATTTTTTATTTTTCTCAGGCCGACCACTGCAATTGTTGCTGGTCACTGATTTTTTTTTTTTTTTTTTCATTTTTTTCCTTATTTCTTCTTCTTGTCATTTAAAAAATGAAAAATAAAAAGAAAGAAAAAAAAAGAGAAGAAAAGAGGTAGAAGAAAAGGAAGGAGAAATAATGGAGGAAAAAAGAAGAAGGAAGGAAAAAAAGAAAGATGACCAGCAGTAACGGTAGTTGGCTGGCGGCGATGATCGTTGATGGCGGTGTTGGTGGGAGGAAGGAGAAGAAGATGGAAATGGAGAAGGAGGAAGAAAAAATAATAAATAATAAAAATATATTTGTATTTTAAAAATTTTAAGAAATATATTTTTTAAACGAAAAACAATGCCACGACTGTTAAGAATTAACAGGAAGTTGGACGGAGGGACGAAGATTGTAACGAAATCCAAACTTTAGGGATAAAATTGTTGAGAGTTTGAAAACTCATAGATCAAAATGTTACCTATCTCAAGACCAAAAGCGTAATATTCCATTTTTTTTTTAATTTTAAAATAATTCTCAGCTTTATATGAGAAAAAAACAATTTTATTTTTTATTTTAAGAAAACCATAATACATCTGTGTACCGTTTTTAATTACAAATTACTTATGGATAGTTACCGTAAAAGAGAGAATTGAGGGTTATATATGAAAATTTCTTTAATAAATAGGGTTCTAAAAAGTCTGAACCCAACAAAACACTGGAAGATGCAAGGCCCAAGTAACGCAAAGAACCCAATACAAACCCAACCACTAATAAATACACTGGGGAGAAGAAGAAGAATGAAAAAGAAAAAATTTGGTAGCTCACACATTGAGCTATTTCTATGGTTTAATTATTGCTAGTTAATTGACCATCTTTACATACATATTTATTTATTTTTTAAAAACAGAGCATGTAAACGAGGTGTCCAAAGGATAATTTATTGAGAAAAGAACGGATAAATTGGGTGTAAATTATTAAATCAAGAATTTAGAAGAGACATTATTGAAGACAAATTAAGAGTTGAGATAGTAGCGTCGAGAAACCTCAAGTCACAATTGACACCACAAAATTTGTAAGAGTAGCGTTCAAACGTTGCCAAGAGTGTCTCAATGCTGTGATACGAAGCACGCCAAACCACAATTGACGCCAAGCGAAAACGCATGTTGAACCCCCTTGGTTTTGTCCGTTGAGTCAAGGCATATGTAATTGATGTGTTATATGTGTAGTGCCAAGGCTCTACCTCAAGCGTCGTCTCAACCTTGCCACGATTTTTTCTATATACACCTCATATTTTTAATCTGTTTCTGGGAGGAATCTTTCTGAGAGTTTTTAAATTTAAAAGTAAAAGTTCCAATCAAGAGTTTTGGAGAAGAGAGATTTAGTTATGACCTTGGAGTGCTATTATTGTAGTTGCATTTAGTTTAATTAAATCAACAAATTTTGGTTGATTATGTACGACTCTTTACATACTCCATTAAAATCTTGACAACTAATTAGAAAGAAAAAGGTTGTTTAAAAAAAAAAAGAAAGAAAAAAAAGTAGAAAATGATTATTTTATTTTATATTTATCTCTTGTCAACATTTTAATGGTGGTATGTAGTGACCAATATCCATCCAAGATTTTACCAAATTAAATAGGAATATTGGTTTCTTATTTTACTAAACACCGTATTTTCTTCCACAAATAAGAAACTTTGAAACAATAATAATAATTAAAAAGCTAAATTATAAAAAATGCTCCTGAACTATGGAGTTTGTTTAAAAAATGTTCCTGAACTTTGAAAAGTTTTAAAAATACCTCTGAATTTTGAAAAATGTTTCAAAAATACCCTTGCTGTTAATTTTTAGATGGAAACGGTTAAAGTTTCAGTTTCAAAAATACCTTTGAACTTTCAATTTTTTTTAAAAATACCCTTATTGAAAAATGTTTTTTCTTTTTTTCTCCTCTCACCGTAAATTCTAACGGTTTCCATCCAAAAATTAACGACAAGGGTATTTTTGAAACATTTTTCAAAGTTCAAGAACATTTTTGAAACTTGGGCATTTTTTAAATAAACCTCATAGTTTAAGAGTATTTTTAATAATTTAGCCTAATTTAAAAAAGAAAAAGAAAAAGGACGTCTTCATAATTCATATAAAACCTTTCTTTCACAACTCACAACCATGTAGGACATCATTAACAATTAGCACTGAGTACGGTCTTCTACTTCGTCTGACAATCCGTATTTGAATATGTGGCTGTGGATAATTCAAATGTGGAATAACCATCGTGGTTTTCAGCCACAAATTTTTCAAAATTTCCTTATCTCTTCTTCCTCTGGGTTAAGTGGCAGCGCAACAAGCTCATGATCCACCACCACATGCGACAGTCAACAGCGAGCGGCCATGGCTGACGACAAAAAACAACAACATTTCATACTGGTGCATGGGGCCTGCCACGGAGCTTGGTGCTGGTACAAGCTCAAACCACTCCTCGAGGCCGCCGGCCACCGCGTCACGCTGCTCGACCTCGACATGGCCGCCGCAGGCATCAATCGCAAGTCCCTTGAAAAAGTTCGGACGCTTTCAGAGTACTCAGAACCACTGTTAGAGACGATGGCCGCCATTTGTGGCGGTGAAAAGGCGATAGTGGTAGGTCACAGCTTCGGCGGCCTCAGCTTGGCCCTCGCCATGGAAGCCTATCCGGATAAGATTGCTGCCGCCGTCTTCTTGACTGCCTTCGTCCCGGACACCACCCACCCACCGTCCTATGTTTTAGACCTGGTACGATTTTCACATCAATAATCTACAACCAAAAGCCACCACTACAAAAATTCCAGTATTTAGCAACGAAAACAAATCGTCGCTAAAACCTACAAATTCGTCTCAAATCGATATTAGCGACGAAAAAAAAAACCTCGCACAATACGTCGCAAAAGGTGAGTCGCAGACGATCATCAGTTTCGTTTTCGTAATTTTCGTCGCAAGTTGCGACGAAAAGACCTAAAACGTCGCAACATGTGACGAAAGCGATCAAACGTCGCACACGAAAACAATAAACGTCGCAACCTGCGACGAAATCAATTAAACGGTATGTTTGGTTTAATCCTAAATATACGGTATGTTTGGTTTAATTTTTCAAGTGTTTAATTTTGAAAAAAAAATCATTTTGAAAAAATTTATAGTGTTTGGTAACCACTAAAAATGACTCATTAAAAAATGAGATTGAGAAATAAATCATTTCAAGAGAAACACTTGAAACCAACTTCTTTAAAAAAGTTGTTAAATATACAATAACTTGTGTATAAAAACACTTATAAAGAAATGTAACCAAACATATGAGTGTTTAAATTCTAAACAATTTTTATACAAAATGTTTTTTTAAAAAAATGCATTCTTGGAAAACATTTAAATTAAAATGAATACACTTTCAACTTTTCTATAAATAACTTAGTTTCCAAACTTTAACTTGTAGCAATTTTGTTTATGTGCTTTTAAATTTGTGATAATTTAGTATATGAATTTTAATATATCACAATTTAGTCTTGCACTTTAAACATTATAACAATTTAATAATTATTGTAAAAAATTCCATTGAAATTCACTATTAACACTAACATTCTATATATAGTTTATAAACACATTTGGTTTCTATTTAGTTTATTAATCTATATGTATACTAAATCTCAAATTTGAAAGTATAGGAACTAAAAATGATATTTTACTTATAATTTTATAATGTTTTAGATCATATTCTTGCTTTCATTCTATTTTATTTTTTAAATAATTAATTAGATTATTTTGTAGAAAACATGCAGGGAAGAAGTTGATAGGTAATTAAAGGTTAAATTATTAAAATTATTCTTGAACTATATATGGTTGGTTTCAATTATACATCTAAGCTTTCAAAAGTTTCATTTTAGTCTTTGATGTTTGAAGTTTGTTTTTAAACAAAACAACTGAAAACTTTTTTCGTCAAATTCATGGATGGAAAATAATGTGTGTGTTTGCCTATGAAATGTTGCTTATGTGAACATCTTTAAACATATACATAGAAAAAAACAATAAAAACACATGTAAACACATCACTTTTTGTCCATATATAAATTTAATGAAAAAATTCTTCAAAGTTCGTTTTGAAACAAACTTCAACTTCAAGAGTTAAAATGAAACTTTTGAAAGTTCGAGGGTAAAATTGAAATCAACCCTATAGTTCAAAGATATATTTTTAATAATTTGAATGTAATTAAATTATTATTTTCTTACTTACCTCCTTAATAGTCAATAAACATCTCCTAATAATCACTATTATGTTTAAGTAGAATTCTAAAAAGGGAGAGAGAAAAGAGAGAGATTTGTTTTTTTTTTTAAAAAAAGATATATATAGATCAACCAAATTATATCATTATGTTTTTAACAATTAGGGGAGGAAAAAATAGAGAGAAGAGAAGATTTTTTTTTTTCTTCTGCCAAATTTTTAATGGTAGTGAGTAGAGGTGTATATATTGATCCGTGAGTAAGTATTGTTCTTTTATTAATTCATGTAATTGGACATATGAGCATGTATTATATGTGTATGTGTGCGTGGTTTTTTTTTTTTTCTTTTTTGAGTTTAACAATTGAGGGGACAGTGAATAGAACCATATTAACTTTCGTCTTTTGATCATATTATAATTAGTACCTTATCCCAATTAGCTATATGCTTGGATAATTAACAGATTTTGTTGATGGAAGGACTGGATTTTGCTAGTATGAAAATTGTGTTTCATGTGTACGTGACTAAATATATTAATAGAATAATAATTTAATAATTGGTAACTTTTTTGTTAACAAATTTTGGTTTCTAATGCAAGCACTCGGAGAAAAACCAGAAAGAAGACATGTTGGACATTGAGTTTTGTTCGAATGGAAGCACCACCGAGCCTTTGATCACTCAATGCTCTTTGGCCCCAAATTCATGTCCACCTACCTCTATCAGTTATCCCCAATTGAGGTGTGATCTTGCTTAATAATTTTCAGTTTTCCTATACGTTTGGTCACTTTCTTTTAAAGCCATATACATATGTTTAATTAATTTGTACACAACAAGGATCTGGAGCTTGCAAAGACTTTGGTGAGACCAAGTTCGATCGGTGTTTCAGGAAAATCTGTCGAAAGCAAAGAAATTTTCGGACGACAAGTTTGGAGAAGTGACAAAAGTGTATGTGATTTGCAGTGAAGATAAGGTGATTAGAAAGCAATATCAGGAATGGATGATCCAAAACAGTGGGATTCAAAATGAAGATGTGATGGAGATTCAAGGAGCTGATCATATGCCCATGTTTTCTAAGCCACACCAACTTTGCCAATGCCTCCTCCACATAGCCAAAAAATATGCTTAAATGTAATATTTTCGAATAAAAGAAAATCAGAGATAAGAATGTCTTTTTCTATATTTAATATCCGCAAGTGTTCGGACCAACTTGTGCGTACCTCGATTAATCTCACATGACAACTGTCTGGCCGTACTAAATTTGGTTGCAGAAAACACAAAAGATATTAAATTCTAGGTAGGTGGACATCATAGATTGAATCCATTCCCTTAAGTCTTTTATTTTTTCGAAGACCCTTTAAAATGTCTTTCTCTATAATAAAGTAAAATTCCTTTTTCTTACTATAAAATGGGATCTCCACGCGCTTGAAATTGTTAATTCTAGGACTAGTTCAACACAACATTTGAAGACGAAGATTTGAATCTTTTTGACCTTTTAATTGATAATTTATATCTTAATCAATTGAGTTATATTCAGATTGACATATATATATATGTGATTTGGTTAATTCGATGGATTAACTATAATCACTAATATGTGTGATTTGTCTCATTTTTGCTAAATTTACACCATTATCCTTTAGTTGCTATTTTTGTTATATTTATCTGATTAAGAGAGATTTATAGGTATCTAATTCATTATGGAAAAAAAAATACACTTTTTGTCATTGAGGTTTGGGTTAGGTTTCATTTTGGTCCCTGAGGTTTGAATTTTGTTTCATTTTGTTCCCTCCATTCAATTTTTCATTAATTTAATATTTTTTTGTTTTTTTAAAAAATAAAAAAACTAATTTTTTAATAAAAAAATGATGTCCACGTTAGCAACCTGTTACTAATTAACGGAAACATAAAACAGAATCCAGATTGCCTACCAAACTGGCCTTAAGTTTCCACGTCTACCTAGTTTTGTCGAAAACCTGGAAATATGCTCAACACATGGTTAATAAGACTATAATTTTAAATTCTCAATGAATTTCCTATGTTATTTGTACTCCCCCAACATAATTTTATTTTCCCGTTTTCTTATTGTGTTTTACCGGTGATGCAAAAGTTAGAATTGGGGAATAAAAGTCTTTAACCGTGGTCATTAGTATGAGTTTTACGTTAGTTGAACTAAGCTCATATTAGCGTTTAACGAAGATTTGTGATGGAAAAGAGGAAGAAGTAACCTACATATTTCCATATACCCAGTCCAGTGGACAATGACAGCGGTGGGAGTAAAATGGATGTTAGTTAGGCTTGACTGACTTCCCTAAACTTTGATCCATTCTTTGAGTTGCAATTTATAACCTTACGGTAGATTTTTGTTTAAGAAATCCTCAGAAAAAAGTTTTCTCATGCATGTCCAATGAATTACTAAACATATATTTAGTATATTGTGTATGCAATTGATAGCAGTTAGACAAATAGTTGGCAAAAAATTTCAATTCTATCCTCTATGTATTTTTTTACGTATATTCTCTCTTGATGTGAAGAATGAAATTCTGATTGATTTATTTTTTTTATAACAAAATTGTTTTTCCCAAACTTTTTATCAAATAATTTGGATTAAACAAAACAATTATGCCATTTAGGTCTAAATTTTAAAAAATTAACTTATAATAATTAGATATTAAATAACAATGTATAAAAATTGAAATTAATATCCCTACCCTTGGGCCATTGTTATAGCTAAATCAAAACAATTCCATATTGATTTACATTTACCAAACTATGGACGAACTTAACTTTTTAAGTTTAAATTTGAAATTTATCAAAAACTAATGATAATCTACCTCGTATTCATCTTATTTTTTCTTAAAATATAATTGTCAACAACTACTTTAAAAGCTATAAGAATCTCTCTTTTTCAAAAAAAAAAAAAAAAACTATGAGAATCTCAAACTAAGTCCAAGCTGGGAGTTAAACATGGAATTTTCTGTGCTGCTCTTAATGACAAAATGGGAAAATAAGAAAAAAATAGAGGAGACTTAGGAAAACCGACTTGTACGCAGTTTGCCCATGACGAGTTCAAAATAAATAAAATAAAAATATGGGAGTCATAAAATTAAAAGGAAAAAAAAAAGTCAATTATTATATTCCTTCTCCCTTTTATTTTGATGTGGTATTTGATTTTATTTAAAGATTGCGTATGAAATTGCAATAAATTTCTCTCTAAAAAATTTGTGGTTTGAAATTAAAAGTTAAAATTGCACTATGTTTTTCATTTTTTTCATTCATAATGGAATTACGTTTCTTTCAACGTGTAAAAGTTGTAAATACTTCACTATAAAATTGTAGATTGCAATTAATTTTTGTATTTTATTATTGTGTATGTTACCCAAAACACACTGCACTTTACCTTTGTGTAAAATTCACTTCATTATGAAATTTTGATGAAATATTCTTTTTTCAGCTGCATGAAATTTCATATTGAGATTTTCTTTTTGATGGTTGATTTTACTGGTAGTGTTTGTGGTTTGATGGATTTTATACTATTTGTAAGTGATTGTTATAAGATTTACTTTTTCTTTGACATGCATGTTCAACCGTGTGCGTGGATTTTTATGCATATAATATGATTTTTCTCATATTTTTTCTTGACAACATAAATTAAATAGAGGTCACCTTGATCAACTATAGCGGTTTATGACTATAACTAGTTCAAGGTAGAGTATTTTTTTTTTCCAAAATACTATTATGTTTCATAAAATATTCACATAAATAATAAAATTATAATTTCACATATAGTCTATAGAAAAAAAAATAATGTTTTTCTTTCCTTACTAAAAAAAAATTATAAATGAAATATTTACTATTTAAACTGAATGAAAAATATATTCATTCAACATTTAAATTTCACCATCAAAATTTATTTTCTAAAGATTTTTAACCACGTGCATCTCGCACGTGCCTTTTAACTAGTATATTTAAGTATGCGATTGATATAGCATTTTAGACAAAAAGTTAATCAAAATTTTTAATTCTATCCTTTGGATATTTCTTTTCACGTCATCTATTCTCTTTTATATCAATAAAATTTTGGTTGTTTCAATTTTGTATAACAATTGTTTTTTCTGAACTTTTATCAAACAATTTAGATTAAACAATGACATATATTAAAATTTTGTCATTATATCTAAATCAAAACAATTCGATATTGGTTTACCAAACTAGGGACAAACCTGTCTTTTTGACTTAAACTTGAAATTTATCAAACAATAATTTACTTTGTATTCATCTCATTTTTTTTAAAACATAGTCGTCGACAAACTAAGTCTATGTTAGTCAACAAAAACATAGCTCAACTTGAGTATTTGTTTATGACCAAAAGGGTTGTGTGTTCGAATTTCCCTGCCTTCAAATCTTATTGAACTAAAAAAGAAAAGAAAAAAAAAAAAAAAAAAAAACTAAGTCTACGCTGCCGAGTAAACATGGAAATTTCTTAGAGGCTGTTGATTGATATAATGACAAAATGGGAAAAGAGAGAGAGGAGACTTAATTAATGGATGTTAGAAAAGTTTGTATTCGGCGTCTCTGCCGATTGACTTTGACGTAATTTGTTTTGTTTTGTTTTTGGAAGAACGCAACGATTTCTTCAGTACTATAAATAATAGATGTTTGAGGTCTGAGGGGTTATAGCTTCAACTATAAGTGGCTGAATGGCGGAGGCTTTGGTGGGCGGGGCTGGTTTGGGTGCAGTATTAGGAGAGCTGCTTAAAGCCATCGTGAGTTTGAGCGAAAAGGCCATTCATTTCAAGCCTGTTCTTGAAAATACGAAGCTGCAGGTTGAGCGTTTAAGCTCTGTGATCGAGGAGCTCGATAGGCTTGACACAAACAACTTGAGGGAAGTGATAAACAAAGGGAAGCGACTGATTCTCAAGTGCGATGCTGTGGAAGAGAGTATACTCAAGTATGCGAAGACCCCATTTTACACGAAAAAGCTTCGCAATTTTGATGCTAAACTTGAAAGGGCCTCAAACCATTTGTTGTTCCAATTGAATGTAGAGCAGATTAAAATACTACTAGCTATGGGGACTAATTACGCAAATCATGCCTCTGCGTTAACCAAGCTGTCCTTCCAGTTTTACCACGACAAGCAGCTCAAAGGTACACAAATTAAATTCATAATTCTCTTCTCTCCTTCTATTGCTTTTTTATATTCACTCTCTCAACTCTCACCATATATATTTCTGCACTGTGCTCATCAGCCAAAATGTCCAACCAGTTGTTTGAGGGGAAATTTTCTTTTTTCCTCCTCTTTTTTTAGTTTGCCCTTTTCTACTTATATATATATATATATATATATAATTACTTCTCTCTTTTTTATTTTTTCGTTTACTTCTACCATGGAATGATTAAATAATATTAACAATATTTTATTTACACCTTCTATTTTTAATTAAAGAAAATCATGGTTGCTACATTATTTATTTTTAATTTAAATATTTTTTAAATTCAAAATTGGTCTAAATTTAATGTTTTAGGTGCCTATTCTTTTTCAAAATTTTCATTGACATTGACATTTTTATATAAATATTATATATAGTTTAGAAATGATGGTTAAAAAAAAAGTCAAAATTAAAATTCTATTTAATAATTCAAATAATTTTCATCAAATTATATACTTTTTTTTAAAAAAATCCTACATTCATCGACATTTTCATCTAATTATATTGTCTTAGTTTTTAGACATGATGATTAAAAAAAAGGTCAATTATAATCTAATTAAACCTCAATTAAAGTTTTATCGGCTAATTCAAACAAATTTCATCAATTTTCATGATTTTTATAAATTTTTCTAAAATGTCCATTAATATCGATGTCATTGACATTTTGATCTTTGGCTGTATTTAGGTTGTATTATATTATTGAAAATGAATTAGAGGCATACTTTGTTGAACCAGGGAGAATAGGTCCAAATTTAGCTGATGCTCTACTAGGAAGGGTTGTAGAACACGTAAAGGAGAAGGACGACTCAAACGAAGGTGGGTATAAGAAAATTTTCTACCAAACATTTTATTCAAAGCTATATAAAATACTCCACTAAACCTCCCTTTAAAGAGTCATTTACCTGCACTACAAGAAAATAGGTCTATTGCAGCGGTTTTATCAAGCTATCGCAACGGATAATAACCGCTGCAACACTTTTTGCAGCAGTTTAAGAACCGCTGGTAGAAGCGGTGTTACAAGGGATCTAGCAACATTTTTAAAAACGGTTGGAATGACATCTAACAACCGTTGCGATACACCTATCGCAACATTGACTTCTCTCATAATGCAACAATTTTTAGTATTGATAACCGCTGCAATTGTTGATACAATAACGTATAATTTTGAAACATATAGCAACACTTTTGAAGCTATATAGTAACGATTGACATCTTCTAAGGCAACACTTTTACAAGTGTTGCAATTGTTGACTGTTGCAATAGTGACTAAATAGCAACAATCACATTCCATATATTGCAACAATTTTGTTCGTAACAATTTTTATCCCATTTTGTGCAAATTTTATATTTAGCTTTAAATTATATCAAATTTATTGATTGTTATGCTTCTTGTTTAACCCATTTTAAAAATTATAACTAAAATTAATTGTGTTGTGGTTCCTAAAATTGAAATTCAACCATAACAATTGAAATAAAATGATAACCAACTCTTGAAAAATTAAAAAATTAAAGCATCCTTAAAATTTGCTTTATACAAAATGGTAATTTGAAAGTTCAACTAAAACAAAGCTCTACAACATTAGGAGGAAGAGAAGAAATAAATTGAAATAACACCCAACATAAGCCTCTATGAATTGTTGGAAGGCTTGCTAAAATCAGCAAATGGAGATCAAAGAAGCAACTGAAATCCAACTGGAATGCCTACAAATATCATTGATAATCAATATTAGAAATAGAACAAAATGCAACTACCATCACCTAATCAACCTTGCCAAGAAGTAAAAAATCTTACCTACTTAATAAGATTTCAATACAAAAAGTTAATATTCGAATAAGACATACCTGGTATCGTGCAAGAAAAGTATACTATAAACAAAATATCAACCAATGTAAAGGAACACAAAAATTATGAATTAAACAAAGCAAACATATAATAAAAATCAGAACATGAAATAAAAAATAACTAAGTAATGAAAAAGAAAACTCAAACCACTTACCCTATGTGCAATTCATTTACAAATCCATCTTTGATCGGCTACGTTCAAACATTTTCCTACTCAAACATTTCGATCAAAGAAAAGCAGAAGAATAGATTGATTAATCTCAATCATAGATCGGTAAACAAAAGAAACACAAATTTTACCTACACAAAAGACGGTTTGATTGTCCTGTATCACCACAAAATATAGATGATCACAATAACATGTTAGCAATGATCATACTAAAATTTTGAATCATAATCCAAAAACTTACCAAAGTCTAATAATTCACATATTATAAGATAACAAAATGCTTTAAAACTAACAAAGTTATCCAATAAAGTTATAGTCATACAAGTACTTAACATACTCCCCCATGAACATAAGCGAACTATCTCAATAAAGTTTGCTCTTATTGATTACTTATTTCTTTATGTAAGGAGATAACACAAGATTAATATTCGAATAAGACATACCTGGTATCGTGTTAGAAAAGTATACTATAAACAAAATATCAACCAATGTAAAGGAATACAAAAATTAGAAATTAAACAAAGCAAACATATAATAAAAATCAGAACATGAAATAAAAAATAACTATGTAATGAAAAGAAAACTCAAATCACTTACTCTATGTGCAATTCATTTACACGTTTATCTTTGATGTAGCTACCTTGAAACATCATTTCAGTCAAAGAAAAGCAGAAGATTAATTAGTCTCAATCATACATAAGAAAGATACTCGAAGCTGTGTTCTGTTCTAACTCCGATAGATGTCTTAAAATATGTGGTTATTAACATATAGATTATTGATAATTTTAAAAGTGCTTTTCTATAAACAGTACTTTAAAAGGCCATAGCAAACATTAATATCATAGTGTTAAGTGTTAAATAGGATATATATGGAGAAATTAATGGTGTGGTTACATAACATTGTAGAATCAGGGAAAACAAGTCGAATGATAAAGGAGTTGGGAGAAGATCGATATGAGAAGATATTCCATCAGACATTTGAAACAGTGGCTGACGAAAAACTTCAAAATTGGTTTCGCTGTGATCTGTTGACAGAAGCTCGTCGTCTCACTGGCGTTTTATTTGTATCTACATCAAAGCTTGCATTCTGCAGTCACAAGCATATTCCACCAGGCAAAACCAAACGCTTCTATCTCAAGGTACTTTTACTCAATTACCAAAATCTGAAACCCATTATATTTCTTTTTTTTTATCTTCAAAGCTATATAATCTATATGTTAATAGTTAATTAGTTGTGAATTATATACTTTTTAATAGATGAGAGATTTTGAGTTCTCTCCTTATAAAGATGGGATCATGCTTCATTAATATGGTTAAATTACAAGTTTGGTTTTTAACTTTGTCTTTTACGTTCTTACTGATCTTTTCATTTTCTTTGATCTTTGAGTGCAAGAATGTGGAGATTCCAACATCTGACTTTTTGATTGAAGCATTACCAATTGAGTCGTGCACATATTGACTTTATGCATATATTCCTTTAAAAGAAATTATAATAGGTTTATAAATTTTTAACTTTATAACTCGTATTAACTCCATCGATCTAATGGTCAATAGGCCTTTAAAACATGTTTAAATTAGTTTAACTTTTCTTTTAGGAACTTATTAGGTTAAACATGTTTTGTTTATGTTAGTTGAATAATAATATGTATTGTTTGTTGTGTAACAGGTAGTTCTTCCATTTCAGCTTATACAAAGGGCAGTTGGGACGAGTCCCTCTGATAAAGAAAACATAAAGGTGATCTGTGTTGATAACCAAGAATTTCAGTTCATGAACTTCCGAAACTACAACTACGTCAAAAAATGCCTGCAAGAACACCAACCACATGCACTCACCGTAGAATGAATGCTCAAACTGAAGCACTGACCTAGTGCTTGATAGTTCAATAATTCTCTACTGCAGTTGTTAGAAATAAAAAAACATATTGGAGTCCGTTTGGTTCGTAGGTTCGGGAGGTTTGTTGAGTCTGGATTTGTTAATAATAGTCTGTGTTTGAATGATATTTCTTAACTCTTGGATTTATTAAACCTATGTTTGGTAATTGTTGGTTAATAAGTATGTGTTTGTTAAGTATGTGTTTTAATTATAATTTGTTTAATATGAGTTTATTAATAGTGTATTTGGTTAATAAATTTGGACTTTAATTATAATAAATAAATAATAATTTAATCATATATTAATTATTTAATTAAAGTAATAAAAACTATATATTAAATTATATTTAAAATGGAACTTTTATTATGAAATTAGCACGTATGATATTAAAATTAAATAAAATATTTTTAAAACATTTGTCCACACAATTTTCTTATAATAATTATTTTATAGAATAAAACTTGATTTTTCATGAAAATATTTCTAGTTTATTTAGCAAAGTGTGAACAAATATAAATAATTTTTTTCATACAAATGTAAACTAATGTTTTTCAAGCGAAACTTAGGGTCCGTTTGGAATATTTTTTAATTTAAATGTTTTTCAAAAATGTATTTTCTGAAAAACATCTTGTATAAAAATTATTTATAATTTAAACACTCCTATATTTGGTTACACTTCCTCATAAGTGTTTTTATGTTCAAGTTCTTGTGTACTTAAAAACTCTTTTTAGAATAGTTGGTTTCAAGTGTTTCTCTCAAAATGGTTTATTTCTCAATCTCATTTTCTAATAAGTCTTTTTTAGTGGTTGTCAAACATTAGAAATTTTTTCAAAATGTTTTTTTTTCAAAATTAAACACTTGAAAAGCTAAATCAAACACACCCGAAAAGTTCATAATTTAAATTGATACAATTATTAGTTTATGATTTTTATCGATATATAACTTCCAAGATTTAGGGGTACATAAATATATTTTTTGTACTAAATTTAATTACATCTAACACTTCAACTGACCATATTTAATAATAGGTTGGTTGTATTCCCACTTCTAATATTTGGAATACATAGAAAAACAAGAAAAATACTTATGTATATATATGTATATTGATACCGAATCTCACCGCACACCAACGTTGGAACGTGGACAATTAAGAAAGAATAAAATTCTCTCAATCTCTTTCTCGTTAGTCAAGTGGCACATGAATCCAAAACATGGAATTTTCTGTGGCTTTTAATGACAAAATGGGAAAAGAAGAGAAAAAAAAAATGAGAGAGAGGAGACTTAGGAAAACTGATTATTTATCTACGCAGTTAATTGCTATGACAAATTCAAAAAAAAAAGGAGAAAATACTGGGAAGGAGAGGCGGTATAATTACAGTGCTCGACCTCGACCGGTGACTGAGACTTAGCAGACGATCGAGTGTGTATTGGGTGTCTGTCGGTTTCGTTAAGTAGAGCGTAAGAAACCGAGGATAAGCAAGCCAAAATCCAACTTCTCCATTTAACCGGGTATCCTTTAAAATTAAGGACACAATCGATAAAGGCCCAACTGATTTTGTCAAAAGCTTTTTCAACATCGATCTTAATGATAAAGCCTTTTTTGCTCGAGAGCACCTCCAATAATTTACCGCTTCATTGGCTATAAGAATAGCATCGGTGATCTGTCTACCTTCGATAAAAGCAGATTGATTGACGACAACGGTAAGCAGAAGAGTGCTCTTTTGTCTCTCTGCCAAAACCTTCGCTAGGAGTCTGTACAAGGATGAAGTGAGACTGATAGGTCTGAATTTGCCTTCTTTGGAATGAGAGCTTTAAATGTCTGATTCATGTTCTTGTTGATGATACCCTTCGTAAAACCTCCTGTTGGGTAAAAGGAGCAATAAGGGGGGGACCCAACTTCCACACTAATCGGGTGCCAGATTAAAAATACTTTACTATAAAATTGTAGATTGCAATTAATTTTTGTCTTTTATTATTGTGTATGTTACCCAAAACAAGTACACTTTACCTTTGTGTAAAATTCACTCCATTATGAAATTTTGATGAAATATTCTTTTTTCAGTTGCATGAAATTTCATATTGAGATTTCTTTTTGATGGTTGATTTTACTGGTAGTGTTTGTGGTTTGATGGATTTTATACTATTTGTAAGTGATTGTTATATGAATTATTTTTTCTTTGACATACATGCAACCATGTGCTGGATTTTTATACATATAATATGATTTTTTCTTGACAACATAAATTAAATAGAGGTCACCTTGATCAACTGTAGCAGTTTATGACTATAACTGGTTCAAGGTAGTGTATTTTTTTTTTTCAAAATACTATTATGTTTCATAAAATATTGACATAAATAATAAAATTATAATTCGCATATAGTCTATGGAAAAAAATTAATGTTTTTCTTTCTTTACTGAAAAAAAATTATAAATGAAAGATTTAATATTTAAACTGAAAAATATATTCATTCAACATTTAAAATTTCACCATCAAAATTTATTTTCTAAAGATTTTTAACCACGTGCATCGCACGTGCCTTTTAACTAGTATATTTAAAGTATGCGATTGATATAGCATTTTAGACAAAAAGTTAATCAAATTTTAAATTCTATCCTCTAAGTATTTCTTTTCACGTCGTCTATTCTCTTTTATATCAATAAAATTTTGGTTGTTTCAATTTCGTATAACAATTGTTTTTTCTGAACTTTTATCAAACAATTTAGATTAAACAATGACATATATTAAAATTAATATCTCTACCCTTGAATCAGGTCAGTACATCTAAATCAAAACAATTCGATATTGGTTTACCAAACTAAGGACAAACTTGTCTTTTTGATTTAAACTTGAAATTTATCAAACAATAATTTACTTCGTATTCATCTCATTTTTTCTAAAACATAGTGGTCGATAAACTAAGTCTATGTTAGTCAACAAGAACATAGCTCAACTTGAGTATTTGCTTATGACTAAAAGGGTCATGCATTCAAATTTCCCTTCAAAATGTTATTGAAAAAAAAAAAAAAAAAAAAAAAAAAAAAAAAAAAAAAGTAGTTTACGCTGCCGAGTAAACATGGAAATTTCTTAGATTGATATAATGACAAAATGGGAAAAGAGAGAGAGGAGACTTAATTAATGGGTGTTAGAAAAGTTTGTATTCCGTGTCTGCCGATGACTAGACGTAATTTAGTTTTGTTTTGTTTTTGGAAGAACGATTTCGAGTATTATAAATAATAGATGATGTGTTTGAGGTGTGAGGGGTTATAGGTTCAATTTTGACGGGCTGAATGGCGGTGGGTTTGGGCGCGGCTGTTTTGGGTGCAGTAGTAGGAGAGCTGCTTAGAGCCATCGTGAATTTGAGCAAAAAGGCCATTCATTTCAAGCCTGTTCTTGAAAAGACGAAGCTGGAGGTTGAGCGTTTAAGCTCTGTGATCGAGGAGCACAATAAGCTTGACACAAACAACTTGAGGGAAGTGATAAACAAAGGGAAGCGACTGATTCTCAAGTGCGATGCTGTCAAAAAGAATAGACTCAAGTATGTGAAGACCCCATTTTACACGAAAAAGCTTCTCAAATTGGATGCTGAACTTCAAAGGGCCTCATACCATTTTTTGTTACAATTGAATGCGGCCGACTAATTACGCAAATCATGCCTCTGCGTGATAGAATGCTATTTGTCCTTAATTTCTTCTAGGCTATTTCTCTTATTTCCATGGTATATTTTCTGTTATGTGTTTACCTATTTATGTGTATTCGTCAAGACAGTATATTGAATAATACAGCTACTGTACTGTTTTCTTTCTTCCTCTCTACTCTACTGTTTCACTGCGTTAACCAAGCTGCCCTTACAGTTTGACCACCACAAGCAGCTCAAAGCTCTCTTTCTATTGCTTTTTTATATTCACTCTCTCAACTCTCACCATATATATTTCTGCACTGTGCTCATCAGCCAAAATGTCCAACCAGTTGTTTGAGGGGAAATTTTCTTTTTTCCTCCTCTTTTTTTAGTTTGCCCTTTTCTACTTATATATATATATATATATAATTACTTCTCTCTTTTTTATTTTTTCGTTTACTTCTACCATGGAATGATTAAATAATATTAACAATATTTTATTTACACCTTCTATTTTTAATTAAAGAAAATCATGGTTGCACTCCCACTTCTAATATTGGAATACATAGAAAAACAAGAAAAATACTTATGTATATTGATAGGTAGGAATCTCACCACACACACCAGCGTTCGAACATGGACAATTAGGAAGAATAAAATTCTCTCAACCTCTTTCTCGTTAGTCAAGTGGCACATGAATCCACCACCAGACGCGAAAGTTTGAAAATTCAGCACATAGCAGCTGCCACGGTTGAGAAGAAACATTATATTTGTTACTGGTGCATATGGGACCCTCGGCCTCCGTGTCACGGTGGTGGACAACCTCTGTAGAGACGAAATGGCCACCATTTCTGGCTGAGGAAAAAGGTGATAGCGGTGGCTCACAAGTCACAAAGCCTCCCCGGCTGTAGCTTGGAAATCCACATCGGACCTAATTAGCAGCTAGCCTGCTGCAGTCTTGATCTTGAATCTATGGTAACATTCTTGATTCTCGTTTCATAATAATAAATTTATTATGGTAACAAACATATAATAATTTTTAAATTTATTATTTCCTTTCTCGTCCAACGAACAATCAAACAAAAAATGTTTAATTACATCTGTTGAAGTCCCTGGTTAGAAAATTAAAGAAATTTATGCTATGTAAGTTACCTATCAGACACCAGACAACTTTGAAATACTAAATAGTAATTGAGAAAAAAAAAACTTTGAAATGTAAAGGCATCTATTTGGAATATCTTCTAGTTTTAAAACACTTTTGAAAAAATTATTTTCAATAAAAATATGTTATTATAAATTATATATTTTTTTACAATTGTTTGAAATAACAATTTTGTTTAGATGCGCTATATTAAAAAATATTCTATCAATTATAAATATATTTTTCTTTCTTACTACATGGATTTTCGGTTAAGCACTTTGAGTCATTTTTGGATAATTCATATCTCAAGTATTTCTTCTAAAAAGGTTTTTAAAATTAATCCAAACTTTTTGAACTACTTCTTATTTATCAAGATTAAAAAGAATCACTTTTGATCATCTAAAATCACTCAATAAGTCATGCTAAACACCCTTTAAATTATTAATTTTTTTTTTCTCGGGTTTTCTTGTTGTTTTACCGGTGATGCAAAAGAGAATTGGGGAATAAAAGTCAAAATGGGAAAAGAGGAAGAAGTAAGCTATGTATTTCCATATACCTAGTCTAGCTAGTGGATAGTGGTGGGGAAAGAGGAAGAAGTAACCTACGTATTTCCTTACACCCAGTCTAGTGGATAATGACAGTGGTGGGAGAAAAATGGATGTTAGTTAGGCTTGACACAGACTTCCCTAAACGTTGATCCATTCTTCGAGTTGCAATTTATAGGGGTGAAAATAACCGAATCGAACCGGTCTGGTCCGGTCCGGTCCAGTTTACAAGTGTAATGCAGACCGAACCGAACCAAACCGATGAGGTTCGGTTCGGTTCCCTTCTTTGCCCAAACCCGCATATCACGCGTTTTACTTTATGGGTTTGGGCATTTGGTTTTTGCGTTTAAAAAAAAAAAACGCGTTAGTCAAAATTCTGATCTAGGGTTTCAGTTTCACATGCGCGTTTCACTCAGGAAAAAACGCCTCTCCTTTCGTGGGTTTTCTCCGAAGTCGAATGCTGACTCGCCTCTCCTCTCGTGGGTTTTCGCCGAAGTCGAACGCCGCCGTCGAAGTCGAAGTTGTGCCGTCTGGTTTAAGTCGCTGCCGTCATCTCCTCGTCTTCATCATCGTCTTCTTCTCCTAAAGCCTCGTCTTCATCTTCATCGCCTCGTTTGATGTTTAAGTCCCTTTTTTCAGTTTTTGGGTATTTGAATGAAGGCTTACTGTGTATTTCGAACGGCAGTTTAGGAAGAAGAAGAAATCGACCCGACTCGACCCCGTACAACCGCGGTTCGGGTTGGGTTGATTTGTCCGTACAACCGACCCGACCCGAAAAAATTTACACCCCTAGCAATTTATACCTTACCATAGGCGTAGATTTTTGTTTAAGAAATCCTTAGAAAAAAGTTTTCTCATGCATGTCCAATGAATTACTAAACATATATTTAGTATTAGACAAATAGTTGGCTAAAGAATTCAATTCTATCCCCTATGAATTTTTTTTACGTCTATTCTCTCTTGATGTGAAGAATGAAATTTTGATTGATTTAATTTTTTATAACAATTGTTTTTACTAAACTTTTTATCAAATAATTTGGATTAAACAAAACAATTATGCCTAATAAACTAGATATTAAATAACAATATATAAAAATAATTGAAATTAATATCCCCATCCTTGGACCATTATTATAGCTAAATCCAAACAATTCAATATTGATTTATATTTATCAAACTATGGACGAACTTGACTTTTTAGGTTTAAATTTGAAATTTATCAAATACAAATCTACCTCTCGTATACATCGTATTTTTTCTTAAAATATAATTAAAAAAAAAAAAAAAAAAAAAAAAAAAAAGAGGAGACTTAGGAAAACCGACTTGTACGCAGTTTGCCGTAATTAATGGATGTTAGAAAAGTTTGTATTGGGCGTCTCTGCCGATTGACTTGACGTAATTTAGTTTTGTTTTTTGTTTTTGGAAGAACGATTTCTTGAGTATTAAAAATAATAGATGTTTGAGGTGTGAGGGGTTATAGGTTCAATTTTGAGGGGCTGAATGGCGGAGGCTTTGGGCGGGGCTGGTTTGGGTGCAGTAGTTGGAGAGCTGCTTACAGCCATCGTGAATTTGATCGAAAAGGCCATTCATTTCAAACCTGTTCTTGAAAATACGAAGCGGCAGTTGGAGTGTTTAAGCTCTGTGATCCAGCAGCTCGATAAGCTTAACAGAGACTTCCTCGATTGCCCAGAAAACATCAAGAACTTGAGGGAAGTAATAAATAAAGGGAAGCAACTGATTCTCAAGTGCGACGCTGTCAAAGAGAGTAGATTTTTCAAGTATCCGAAGACCCCATTTTACACCAAAAAGCTTCGCTATTTGGATGCTGAACTTGAAACCGCCTCAAAACGTTTGTCATTGCAATTGAATGTACAACAGATTAAAATACTACTAGCTATGGGGACTAATTACGCAAATCTTGCCTCTCCCGAAACCAAGCTGCCCTTACAGTTTGACCACCACAAGCAGCTCAAAGGTACACAAATTAAATTCATAATTAAGCTAAAATGTCCAACGAGTTGTTTGAGGGGGGGATTTTTTTTTTTCCTCCTCTTTTGTAAATCTTTCTTTTTTAGTTTGCCTTTCTATTTTAATTCGAACTTCTGACCTATTGGTCAAGAGTACATGTCAATTACCATTGACCTACCTTAGGTGGGTATAAGAAAATTTTCTACTCAACTTTTTATTCAAAGCTATATAAAATACTCCACTAAACCTCCCTTTAAAGAGTCATTTACCTGTGTTTTGTTCTTACTCTGATAGATGTCTTAAAATATGTGGTTATTCACATATAGATTAATGAAAATTTTAAAAGTGTTTTTCTATAAACACTTTAAAAGGCATATCAAACATTAATTAATATCATAGTGTTAAGTGTTAAATAGGATATATATGGAGAAATTAATGGTGTGGTTACATACATTGTAGAATCAGGGAAAACAAGTCGAATGGTAAAGGAGTTGGGAGAAGATCGATATGAGAAGATTTTTCATCAAACTTTTGGTACAGTGGCTGAGGAAAAACTTGAGAATTCATTTGCATGTTATTTGTCCACGTCTGCTGGTCCTGTTATGGGTGTATTATATGCATCTACGGCAAAGCTTGCATACTGCAGCGACAATCCTCTTTCGTACAAGTCTGAGGGGAAAACCGAATGGAGCTATTACAAGGTATTTTTAGCTAAGCATTTTCAAACCAATAATATAATTCTTCATATCTTTGCAAAAGATTTTTATTTTTTAGCAAGCCTAAGTGAATTAAGACCATGGTAACTGGGAAAGGGAAAACATTCTGTAATTCACAAATTAAACTGAAACTCTCTCTTGTTTCATTGTTTGTTAGGAATAATATATATATACTTTCTAGTAGATGAGATTTCAGGTCTACACATCTTAGAAAATGGGGTTCTGAAAAATCCAAGTTGGGTCTCACCAGATTTTGTTTAGATCATGTTTGTGGTTTTGAACATATATATTTCGTCTATGTTGAAACCAGGTAGTTATCCCATTACAGCAACTAAAGGCAGTTAATCCATCCACCTCAAGTGTACTGAATCCTGCTGAAAAGTACATACAGATAATCTCTTGTGATAACTATGAATTTTGGTTCATGGGCTTCTTCAACTACAATGCTGCTGTACAATGCCTGCAACATTTCCCCGAGTTAGGAGCAATAATAAGAGAATTTGCAGTGGGTGACAAATAAGAATTATATAATTGCAAATATAGTACAATGTAAAAAAAATGCAAATATAGCAAAATCTATCAGAATATATTACTGATAGACTCCTGGTTAATTAGAATCTATCAGACAGACTTCGATTATCAAAGTTTATCAGCAATAACAATGCAGTCGGTGTAAAACCTCGTCGTGGCTGAAACTTTCACCACTTCTCTCATGTGCCTAAGCGTTGGTCAATTCAATCAAACTTCCATTTGATATTGCTGCTTTTGTATACTAAAATTTGGAGATATTTACTACACAGAAGGTGTCTTTATTTTATTTTTTATGGAATTTCCCTGTGAAATTTGGAAGTCAGTTAGGAAAACTTATGATATCGCTTTCTTCTATATTTATATACATTATTTATATTGAGTCTACATGGTGTCTAAATGTTGAAGCATTCAGATAAAATAATTCATTTTCGTACAGATCATTACATTTGTTAATGGCAAAATTAGCCAATAATATTTTATGCAGGAAAGTCCAAGCTTATTGGGCCCAAAGACGAAAGAAGTCAAGCCAACGGGACAAAGGGCCGGAGCACGCTCCGACCCCATGTTATGACCCTCGGCCTTGGCCCAAGGGAGAGGACGAGGGTAACGATCGGCCACGGCCCAATGCCGAGGCCGACCAGGGTCAAAGGCTCGGAGGCTTTTCCAAAAGCCCGACAGAGGGGGAAACCCTAGAAAAAATCTATAAAAAAGGAGGCTACACACACTCACAGGTATGAGAAATCAGCCCCTAAATTCACTCTACGTTTTTTCCGACCAAAGCTAACTTAAGCATCGGAGTGTGTGTGGTCTACACCACACCGGTGTGCAGCATTTGCTCGTCTTGCAGGTCACGTTTTTCCCGCTCGTTTACAAATTCACTGTTGATTGTCACGTGGAGCGAAGGGCAAATTCCTAAGCGAAATTTGACTATCAACAACATTCTTCCTTGATATAGCAGTAAAACTGTCAGCTGTCATAACTAGCCCTTGGTGCAATGAGATCCGTAGTTTTGTATTGTTGGATGTAAGAGAGAAAAATAGCAAAAGTACCTCGATCTTGTATCCCGTGGTTATTAGGGACAGACAAATTTAAAGATTTACAGCTAACGGTGCAAAACTATTAGCCTCATTACATCGGAAACGCCTAATAATTTTTCCATAACTGGGCCAAATTTTATAGTTAAAAATTTTAAGGAAATGATAAGTTTCGTCATAGTCAGATGGGACTTTTTGCTCCCTCTTGTTCTACATTCGTTTCTTTGCTCGTATTTAATATATTTTTTTTTCTCTCTCAGTAGTCAGTAATGATATTATATCAACTTCTTTTCAGAGAAAAAGAACATGAACATCATCATATTGGTACATGGTACTAAACGTTCAATGATATCGGATGCGTTTGATTCTTGAATGAAAAAGAACAAGCTTTTTTTATTAAAAAAAAAAAAAAAATTGAATGCAGTTTTTTTGTTGCAATGTTTTGAAATTGTATTTAAGAGTTCTAATGATACATTTTGGTTATTTTATAACTTGAAGATGGTTAAATTTAATTATCCAACTAAAGTGTTACTTTAAAAGAAAATCTAATTCAAATTGCTTTTGATCTTTATTTATATTTTTTAATATCTATAATTAAATATAAATGTATAAAACAAAACACAACAATATTTTACATTTTTCTTTCTTAAACTTCGAGTGAGAGTTCGAACCTCCAACCTCTTGATTAATGGTACTTGTCAATTATGCTCACTTTGGCCACCATGGAAGATGATATCGGATGTAATTTTGGAATTTTATATCATTACAACATCTCTATCTTATTAATGGAAAAATATTTTCCCATCTCTATGCTCCCTATCACTAATGACAAGTCTACTCTCACTTAATTATATTAATTATGTCATTAATCTTTGATTAATTTGATTCAAATTTCCTTTACGTAATTATATTAATTATGTCATTACTCCTTAACCTATAATCGCCATTTATTTTATTTGTTAGGTGCTACACTCAGATGTGTTGAGAATATTAATGCAATTTTCATTTATTTTCTCCCTTTATTTATGTTTGACTCATTTTGTTATTTTGTTATATCAAATAATCACTCAATTTTGCCGCTTTAAAAGTTTTCTTTAGGTTAAGTGAACATTTCTTTTAAACGAAATCTAAAGATAACGAAATGAATCTCTTATTATATAAAATCTTTCCTAATATAGAGGTTTTTTTTTTTATGCCAATAAACTAGTCAAGATTCATATGAATCTCTAATCACATGCATCAACTTACGTCTCATCAAAAAAATCTCTTATTCTTTTTTTCTTTATGTCCTTACCCCTTTTCTTTTCTTGGATCTTTTGAGTGCAAACCATATGTGAATGTGGAGATTCGAATATCTGACTTTTTGATTGAGAATATAATTTCTTAATCAATTGAGTCATGCTCATGTTGAAGTCTTTATGCATATATTCCTTTAAAAGAAATTATAATAGGTTTATTAATTGTCATTAACTCCATAGATCGAATGGTTAATAGGTCTTTAAATAAACATGTTTAAATTAGTTATTTAACTTTAATTTTAGGAACTTATTAGGTTAAACATGTTTTGTTTATGTTAGTTGAATAATATGTATTGTTTGTTGTGAAACAGGTAGTTATTCCATTTCAGCTTATACAAAAGGCAGTTGGGACGAGTCCCTCTGAATTCTGATAAAGAAAACATTAATTAAGGTGACCTGTGTTGATAACCAAGAATTTCAGTTCATGAACTTGTGGAACTACAACTACGTCAAAAAATGCCTGCAAGAACACCAACCACTTGCACTCAACTGTAGAATGAATGCTCAATAAATTAAAGCAACTGTCCTAGTACTTGATAGTTCAATGATATAATTCTCCTACTGAAGTTGTTGATTCACTTTAATTATAGCAGTAGTTGATTGTGGAAAAACAATATCAAAACATCGTTTTTTGCAATGAATGAATTTTCGAAATCTCTCATCTCTGACTCATTAATTCTTAGTGGCAGCAATTAATTAGTTCATGAATCCACCACCACACACCAAAGTTTGAAAATTCAGCACATAACAGCGGTCATGGTTTCTTACTGCTGCATTTGGGGGGCTTCACACGGACCGCCGCCCTCCGTGTCACGGTGCGATGGATGGCCACCTGTGAAAGGCTAAGTATCGTGCTGGCCCACAGCCTTGACGCCGAAGTTATTAGAAAGTTGGAAATTGCAATATTTTCAAAAGTTTAAGGTCGGTTGCAATGTTCATTTCAATCTCAAGTGTAATTTGAGAAAATTGAAAGTTTGGATGAAATGATATTATTCGACAAGATTAGAGTCAAAAGTAATTTTTTTTCCCTCTTGAGATTCTTTTCTTTTTCAAAAGAAAAAAAATATATTGAGATTCTTTTCTAAGACAAACACTTGAGAAACAGAATTGCAAACAAGACCCCAAAGAAATCAACCGAACTAAACAGAGACTTCCTCAGACCAGTAATGACCAGCAAATTAAAAGAAGAACATAGAGGAGGAAGATTGCACACAGAGTTTTATAGTGGTTCGACCAAACAAATGGGTCTACATCTACTCTTAGTCACTAATATTATTATGAGAAGCAATTACAGAGGTACAAGAACTTATCTCAGCTGATTCTTACAGAAACCAACAATGAAGAATCCCCGAAAGTTCAAGCTGTTCTTCTATGTTCTTCCCGTAGCCTAACAAGTTCTTCTTCAATTCCAGGATACAAGCAACACTCTCACTCGAATTTCCCAAGTGTACAGCAGTACACTTTTACAAAGAATGCTCTCGCCCAAATCCTCACGATTAGCTCTCACTCACAGCTCTCAAAACTCTACCCACTTCTCAGGAGAATTTTGGATATATACAATCCCTAAAACCTTCAATTGCTTCAGCTCTCCACCAAGGTGAAAGAAAGACGTTGGAATCCCAACAATCCACTAGCTCTGTGACGCGTCTCCAGTTGTGGACAACCGAGAGTTAGTTATTCCACTAACAACTCACGTGACTTGCACCTTCAAGCATTTTCCAAGCAGATGAAATAAGTAGGGATTAATCAGTTGTAATAAGAAAGCTCAGCACAATGATTAGCTTATCAAAAATTAACACAAACGAATATTATATTAATATTAGTAACACTATGTTGACTTTTTTTCCCCTTAGTAACATTAGGTTTGAATCCCTCCACTACGGAAAATTATTAGATGCTTTCGGTGTAATGAGACCTCCTTTTAAAATCTTTGAAGGTAAATCTTTAAATTTGTTTGTCCCTAATAACTGTTAGATACAAAATTGAGGTAATTTTGTCATTTCTCTTTCACATCTAACCGTGCAAAACTACCAACCTAATTGTATTAGGAGCACTTAAAAATCTCTCCTCCACTGTGGATGTTATTAAATAAAAAAAAAAGGGTCGGTTGCAAGGATAGCAATATGGGCCAAAGTAATTGCAAATCTAGCAGCCCACAAAAAAATTGCAAAAATGGCAAAATCGGATGGTTTGTGTGTTGCATTTACTAAAATACCCCTCTAGATTTTCTATCACTCATAGAAAGTTTTTCTATCATTGATAGATTCTATCCGTGATAGAAATCTTCTATCACCATTGAAAATTATAAGTGATAGAAGATTTCTATATTGTTAGATATTTTTCTATCAATGATAGAAAAATTTTCTACTACTGATAGATTCTATCAGCGATAGATATTTTTCTATCAATGATAGAAAGATTTTCTATCACTTCTATCAGTGTTCGGTGTTGTTTGGATTTTCTATCACTTCTATCAGTGTTCGGTGTTGTTTGGTTATTGTTATTTGGTTTTCTATCAGTGTTTGGTTTTTGCTTTTCAGTGTTTGATTTCTATAACTGTTCGTTTTAGCTTTATTTTTCAATGCTCGATTTCACCATGTATCACCATCACTGATAGAAAGAAACGATCTTCTATCACTAAAAGAAATCTATCAGTGATAGAGGATTTCTGATAGAAAACTATCAGTGATAGAAGTGATAGAAAGTTTTTCTATCACTGATAGATTCTATCAATCATAGAAAGATTTTCTATCACTCACGGAAAGTTTTTCTATCAGTCATAGAAAGTTTTTCTACCAGTGATAGAGATAGAAAGCTTTTCATTCACTCATAGAAAGATTTTCTATCAGTGATAGAAATTTTTCTATCACTCATAAAAAAAACTTTCTATCAATGATAGAAGTTTTCTATCACTGGTATAAATTTTTTCTATCACTGATAGATTTTATCAGAAATTAAAAGATTTTCTATCAAAAGTTTTTCTATCAGGGATTGAAAGATTTTCTATCACTGATAGAAAAAGTTTCTATCAGTGATAGAAATATTCTATCAATGATAGAAAGCTTTTCTATCAGTGATAGAAACTTTATTCTATCAGTGATAGAAAATTTTCCTACCACTGATAGAATCTATCCGTGATAGAAAGATTTTCTATCCGTGATAGAAATTTTATTCTATCATTGATAGAAAATTTCTATCACTAATAGAAAATTTTTTTATCACTGATAGATAGAAAAATTTTCTATCAATCTATCAGTGATAGAAGATTTCTATCAATATATGTATTAAAAAAAAACAAACAAACTGACGAGGATGAAGAAGATGCGCGCGCCAATCAGAGGCAGGGGCAATTCAGGAATATAAAAAATTTATTTAAAAATTTTGCCATATTTACAAATATTTTAAAAACTTGCTATATTTGCCATTATTTATCATAATTTTGCCGCCCATTAAAATTATCCTAAAAAAAATCGTCCATATTTCTATGGCACGACTTAAATATTGATTTACCCAGAAGTCAAATACATCTATATATGTTGACTCTGATGTTGAATCCATTTAACTGAACGCATTTATGCTCAAAATCAGAATAAAGAAAAACATATACTTGCTTATCAACGCAGTTAGCTTTAAGACATGGTGGAAGGATCCCATTTCCATCCCATCACGATTGAATTTTTCTAATTTTTGCGACCCATTCCCACTTCCAGAAAACTCCACAAGATTCGAATTCTTCGAATAATTTTCAGCTTTTGCTAGCCGCATTGCTTCGATGAAACCCAGAGCTTCAAAGACTACAAATCGAGGAAAGGGGTTTCGCTGATTGGTGAAGGTATTGCCATTAGTTATAGCTACTTTTTACCCAGAAAAAATGGCGGAATTGGTGGGTGGAGCTGTTTTGGGCGCTGTAGCTGGGGAGCTGCTCAAATTGATCTTGAATTTGGGCGAAAGGGCCATCAATTTCAGTCCTGTTCTTAAGGATATCAGTTCCAAGCTAAATGCGATAAGCCCTGTGTTGAAGCAGATTGACGAGCTTAATGAGTACTTGGATTACCCAAAAGAAGAAACACAGAAATTGAGGGATCTAATGGATGAAGGGAAGCGGCTGCTTCTCCAGTGCGGCGATGTGAAATTTGGGAATCTTGATTATCTGAAGAAACCGTTTTACACCAAAAAGCTTCGGGACTTGGATACTGCACTTCGAAGCTTCATGGACATTTTGTTGTTGCAGATGGCTAGAGACCAGAAGAAGAACTTGAAGATGATGAACCAAATGATGGAGATTATGTGCAGATTAGATAACGGAGGTGGGCCGAGCAAGCCAGTGGATTTGATTGTACCGCCATGTCTGGTTCCTCAACTGCGAGAAGAAACTGTCGGGTTGGAGAAGCCAGTTAAGGAGTTGAAGGTGAAACTTCTCAAAAATGGGGTCCAAATGTTGGTGGTGACAGCTCCTGGAGGCTGTGGAAAAACCACACTGGCCTTGGAGTTTTGCCACGACAAAGAAGTCAAAGGTACGCCAACATCACTCTTTTGGGAAAAGAACAAAAAACAAAAAGTCCTTTGAGATCAGTGAATGAACTTCAATTGAACAATTGGGTGCTGCTTATTTCATGGCGAGATAATGAAACTTGATGCATCTCTTAACGGAGCTTTCTAATTTGGCATTTTGATAGATATATTCCGGGAGAAGATCTTCTTTGTTGCAGTTTCAAGGAAACCAGACTTGAAGCTCATCTTAAAGAACATAATTGAAAGCCTTAGAGGCATTCAATTACCTGATTTGCAAAATGATAATGAACGTACATTCTGCTATTTAGAACTGTGCCTGAAGCAAACCAGTCAAAATCCTATACTGATTGTGTTAGACGATGTGTGGAGTGACTTGGAATCAGAATACCTTCTTGATAAGCTTTCTCGAATGCCTTGCTGCAAGATCTTGGTCACTTCAAGGTCTTCTTTCCCAAGATTTAGTGAGTCTTATTATTTGGAACCTTTGAACCGTGAGAATGCAGTAAAACTTTTTCGTCGCTCAGCATCATTGGAGAATGGAAGTTCTAAGCTCCCTGATGAAGAAACTGTAGAAAAGGCAATAATTCTCTAATCTGATAGCTCTATTTCTTTACCTTGCTATGTATGTGTCTACTCTCTCCTTTTTCTACATGTGAGATGTCTATGTCTGTGTAATTTTAAACAGAAAATTTGAAGATTTCTTTGAAATTGAATTTCAGGTAATTGGGGGATGCAAGAGACTCCCTCTTGCTCTGAAGGTAATCGGAAGGTCCCTTTCCCGCAGACCGACATCGGTTTGGAAAGTGACAGGGAGGAAATTGTCTAGAAGTGGCTCCTTGTTTGATTCTGAGAAAGAAGTTCTTGAATGCCTACAGAGCAGTCTGGATGTCTTGGATGATGAGACGGTAATTAAGGAGAGTTTCATGGATTTAGGTTCTTTTCGTGAAGACCAGAGAATTCCTGCTTCTACCTTCATTGACATTTGCACGGTATTGCATAAACAAGATGAACTTGAAGCAATGGTCATCCTCGACGAACTATCCTCTCGAAGTTTAGTTAATTCTGTCACAATGAGGTAAATACTGTATTTGCTAAAAAGATTGAATTACTTCGTACCCGAATATTGAATGTTTTTCCAACTGCTAATATGATTACCTGTATTGATGTAAAGACAATAGCAACTGATTTGTTGAGTGGGGTTATTCATCAGAAAGTGTGCAGTTGATGACGACTTCTATGAAGAGTACTTTTTCACTCAGCATGATAGTCTGAGAGATTTGGCTATCCACTTGATGAATGTGGAGCCCATAGAACAAAGAAACAGATTGTTCTTGGACATTAATGGAAATGATCTTCCCAAATGGTGGGTTGAACAAGAGGAGCATCCCTCCAATGCCCGCCTTATATCCATAACCACAGGTCTTTCTCTCCTTTCTGTCTCTCTGTGATATTCCATTTTCTTTTTTTTCACTTTCACAACTTCAAACTCAAAGGGATTTTGGATGTTGCAGATGAGAGTTTCTCATCAAGTTGGCCTGACTTGAAAGCACCTGAAGTGGAGGTTCTAATTCTTAATCTTCAGTCAAGAACTTACAACTTGCCTGGGTTCATCAAGAGAATGAATAAATTGAAAGCTTTGATAATCACAAATTTTGGGTCTTTTCTAACTGAGGTGAAAAGTGAAGATAATCAACCACTAAACTGCCTACCAAGTCTTGAAAGAATCAGGTTCGAGCGGATTTCAGATCCTCTCTTTAGTAATCCAAACCTGAAACCATTGATAAATCTGCAGAAAATATCCTTCGTTATGTGCAAATTTGGTCAAACTTTCATGAACTTTTCAACCCAAATCTCGGATTTGTTGCCAAACTTGCTTGAGATTTCCATAGACTTCTGCAGCGATTTGAGTGCAGTCCCCAATGGGTTGTGTGACATTGTCAACTTGCAGAAGCTGAGCATTACAAATTGCCATGGACTATCCTCCTTGCCAGAAGATCTTGGAAAGCTGATTAATCTAAAAAAACTGAGGCTTAGATCTTGCATTTATCTAGAAGAGTTGCCAGAGTCGATGACGAAGCTTCGGGAACTAGTCCTTCTTGATGTATCTCACTGTCATGATCTTGCTATGCTTCCTGAGAAGATTGGTGAATTGCATCAATTAGAAAAGCTTGACATGAGGCACTGCTCGAGTTTGCGCAAGCTGCCAAAATCAATCAGAAATCTGAAAAAGTCGAAGCTTTTATGTGATGGAGAGATTGCAGAGTGGGTGAAAAAGGTTTCACCCCGCCTTGCCGAAAATGTGATAGTGCAAAAGGAAGAAGCCAACCTGGAATGGCTAGGTTTATGAACCATTCTTTGATTTAATACATTTGTTTGTTTATTTGTTGTGTAAAGTTTAGAATAAGTATACATTTTCCTTGTCAACAAGTCTGGTTCAAGTGGTCAAGTTCTATGCGTCTCTGGGTGTGATGTGGGATCGAAGATTCCCCCATAGTTTGTGAGGTAATAATTTGAGCAAAAAATGGAAGTCTTTCAAATTTCAAAAATAGAAACTGAGTGGGTTGAATTTTGGATAAACTTCAAAAACTTGTATCTGTTTCGTTGTTGAATGTTAATGTTAAAAGTCTACAATTTGGTTTTTATCTTGAGTTTTTGATTTTTTTTTTTTTTTTTTTTTTTTTTTTTTTGACAATATATAGGGTGAAGGATCTGAATATTCGACATTTTGGTCGACGGTAGAGACATTATGTCAATTGAGCTCATGTTAGTCTTGAGTATTTGAATTGATCTATAAAAGAATTAAGTCGATTCACCAGACTATAGAAAACTTAGGTAATGTTTGATAACCATTTGGTTTTTGGTTTTTGAAAATTATGCTTGTTTCCTCCTGATTTCTTTATATGGTTTTCATATTTGTTAAGGACACATTTGAATTCCTAGTCAAATTCTAAAAACAAAAACTAGTTTTTGAAAATTACTTTTTTTAGTTTTCAAAATTTGACTTGGTTTTTGAAAACAAGGGAAAGATGTAGACAACAAAACAAAGAAACTTGTGAGTAAAAGTAGTGTTTGTAGGCTTAATTTTCAAAAACAAAAAAACGAAATGGTTATCCGACGAAGCCTTACTAATTCAGTTTCTCTTATTGCATCTATTGAATTTTTTTTCATTTACTTTAAAGTCACTAGGTTAATTAATTAAATCAAAACAAATTGTCAACAAGAGCATAGCTCAACTAACATAAAGCTTGTACTATCGACCAAGAGGTTAGAGATTCAAATCTCCCACCATATATGTTGTATAAAAATAAAAATAAAAATATAAACAAATTAATGAAATAATGTTCTAATAGTTTATTTCGTACACCAAGTTGAGCCTACACAACCCACTTAGGGATGTCCACGGGGCGGGGCGGGGACGAGGATGGCTTCACTGTTCCCGTCCCCGCCTCCCATTTCAATCCCCATCCCCGTGGGGAATTTGTAGCGATTGGGTTTCCCGCCCATTTAATTTTTTTCTTTTTTTTGTCTCCATTAAATCAAATAATCCTTTTGATAAATTTTTAAATAGCTAACTTTGCATGGAAAATATTCATTAATTTTTAATTAGATAGTTAATTATTCGCATAAATTATTTATTTAAATAGTTAGTTTCCTTAAAAAAAATCCATTTTTAAAGAAAAAAAATCTTAAATTTCCTATTAGAAACAAAATAATATTTCATATCAAACTATCTAATTATCTATACATATAATTCAAATGTTTAAACCATATAATTCAAACATATTCAATAATAATAATAATAATAATAATAATTAAAAAAAAAAAGTAAATGAGGTGGGGAGCGGGGAATACATTCCCCGTCCCCGTCCCCGTCCCCGTTTAGCTCGTGGGGAATTTTTTTCCCCCACTCCCTCCCCCATTCCTTGCTTAAACGGGGATTCCCCACCCCCATTATGGGTGAGTCCCCACGGGACCGTCCTCGCGGGACAAATGAACATCCCTACCCATGTTATTTCATTTTTGGCTTCTGGATGGGACTAGCCAATGGTAGGGTTTCATTGGTAATAATGGGCCAAAGATAAATATAGCCCATTGTTAGGTGTCCATCTTCTATTTTCTTATTGAACTCTTCATCTTTTTAGAATATTACAACATCACAAACATGAGCAGAGATTTTCTAGCACAACAAATATAGAATATGAAGATTTTGAAATGTTCTGATCTCAAGAGAAAGAGTATGTATCAATTATTGATAAGCTATGCATACTTTGGTATTAGTAGAGATGTGAACTTTTAAGAGAGGTAGAGATAGATCATGGAAACTAGGCTCAAATTGGTTAATAGAAATTATTTTCACAAATATTTGTAATATAATTTGAAATGGTTCAATCTTGAAATTATGATAATATATATAAAAAAAAAAACTGGTGAAATTATATGAAATGACAACCATGATATAACTTTTACTCTTATGGTTACTATAAAATAATTTCACTCTGGCATATTTAACAGCTCAAAAATGACAATCACATCATGTCACACATAGAATAATTTTCTGTAAAAGTTTGAACGTGGGACATTTATCCATTGTTAATTCATCTTCCCAATTTCCGAAAGGTTAAACAACATCTTTTTAAAGGTACTTTTCCTACACTTTCAAGAGCACTTTTTTTTTTTAAAGATCATCAAATCATACAAGATTAAAAAACGGACTCAAATAAATAATTTAAAATCCTTTATCGTGTTGCTGCTGTGAAATCAGGAGAGACAGGAATATATAAAAGATAAAAATGATTATTAAATTTCGTTAATTGAACTTAGTCAACAAAGATAAATGGTTGCGAGAAAAAAGCAGAGGAGAAAAATGAATAAAAAGATCCCTTTTATTTCTTTGCCGTAGAAATCTCGAGTGGGAAACACGTAGATTTATCACAAAAGAAAAGGAGAGAATAAAATGGTGTATTTTTTTAAATTTTTTTAGAAAAAAGATTTGATTTTTTTTTTTTCTAAAAGGAAAAAATAAAATAAAGGAAAATAAAGAGGAGACAGTGAGCACTAAAAAATGAAAGAGAAATAGAAGTAATTGGGGCACATGGGAATGGGAGTAAGTTTTGTTTGATGGGAACCGTACCCCACCCATATGTGGCGAAACGTTCATGTCTTGTTTTTGTTTTGTTGCCCACTTACATTCCTCATCCATTTGCTTTTTCCAAGATAACCCAAATAACTCTCTTTAATTAACCTTCCTTACATATATTCATTTCTTTACCCATTAAATTTAACGTGTTATAAGGGCTCGATGTTCAAAGTTCGACTGCTTATCTAATTATTTTAAACGGTTTAGATTATTTGGTTAAATACTACATAGATTGGTAACATACTGAAATATTGGAGTAATAGATATCTACGATACATGGTATTTACTCTTTATTTGTATTGTATTTAATTACTTTATAAGAGTGAGAAAAAAATTAGGTTTGAGTTGTCTTAATTTGGATTTATGAGCTTAAATGAGTAGAGTTTAAAATAAGACTAAAAGATCATCCAAATCCTACCCAAAATCTTAAGAAAATGAGACATTCAAACATCAATTACAAAAATGCCCACTACCAGATCAATCAATTTCAACCATACAATCAATGTCCAATCTAACACTAAAATGCCCCATTTCAAAGAAAAACAAATATTCAATATAAGTACAAAAATATGTACTCTTAAAAAGCACAAGTATAGCTCATGGGGATGATACTTTCATTTATGTTAAAATGTTGTAGGTTTAAATCTTCATCTTTATATGTATTATAATATTCTAAAAAATAATGACAATTTCTTTTGAATGAAAATTTTATTCTATATAAGTACTTTTAAGTGAAAATACTTCTTCTAAAAGCATTTAAGTGTACCTTTTTAGCGTTTTAATTTTTTTTTTTTAAACCTTTATCTAACTAGAAAAGTTTCCATATGATATATCTACATGGTAGTTGAGAAATTATTCCTATTCATTGTCAATCACATTAACATTGTTCAAGAATGATGCATGTCGGGTATCTATCAACCTTAAAAAGTTATTTATGAAGATAAATTTATAGTGTGAATAAAGGAAATAGATACTAAATAAGTGTTAGATTTTTTCTTTCTCTTTTAGAAGTAAAGTCAAACTTGTCCTAAGCATAAGATTAAACAATGAATTTTTCTCCATCCTTTATGAAGTCAAAAAGTTGTCTGCACAAATTTGAAAGTTTTTTTTTTTTTTTTTTAACTGAAATATCATTAAAATTTGAAAGTTTTAATGTCAAATATAATAAAATTTCATTCATCTTAATTTTTGACATGTGAATGCACAATTGAAAGATATTAATCCCATCCCACCACAACTCTTTTTAAATCCCAATAAAGGAATTGATCAGCTTATTTGCCAATTGTTCTCCATTCATGGACCTTTCTCAAACCATCTCTCCTTTATTTTATTTGGGTTTCTTTCTTTCTTTCTTTCTTTTTATTGGTTTTCAAATGTTTATTCACTTCATGTTCTTCCCATCTTTTATCTCTCCTTTTTAAATAGTGAGATGCAAAAAGGGAAATGGCATTGTCTTTTGAACTAGATTGCATTTGTTTTGTAAGATATGAGAATTTTAAATGGTTGATTTCATAGATATCAAAGTTTCAAACATAATATTGAACAAAAGGTAGATAGTTTTTTTTTTCTTTTAAAAAAGTGAAAGCAATTCAATCTTTTCATTCAACTTTTACGATCATAAATTAGTACATTTCTTTATTAGTTAACCTTATATATTAATGTCATCGTTTTTAGAAAGAAAAAGTTAATTTCTCACTGTACATATGATCTTCTCCATAACACCTTTTTATTTAATTTATTTATAATATAAGATAAAGAAAATTAGTAGGCTTTATAGATTCATTAAAAAAATCTTTGGTTGGGAGCTTCTACAATATTAGCATGCAAAATATATATATATATATATATATATATATATATATATTAGTGAAAATTAGATCTAATAGTTTTTAGAGTGTTAATATGATAGGTTGAGTTAAGTTGGGAGAATTCTTGAAACAATCTTTATTCCTAGCAAAACCTTTGTTAAATATGAACAAAAGATGAAAGTTCAGGAAGAAAGTTTTCTCCATTACAAAATGTTGTTTATTCAAGATTAATTGTTTTCTTCAATATATATTTCAAACATTATAATATAAATATATACGACTTCCGATTGAAAAAAAATAATATAAATTTATAAGAAAATTTTACTCATGAGGCAACAAAACTAGAGCATCAACAACAACTAGTTAGATCATTTCAAAATTCATACATCTCCAAAATTAAAGAGAGGGACAAAATTCCTTCGATCTATTCCAACTCCAACGTATATCTAATCCTCAGATTCTCATCTCATTTCAAGTAGATCAATCTTCATCAAGAAGAATCGACACTTCTACGACCCCTTCAATTACAAAGTATCAAACAGAAAAAGAAAAAAAAAAAAAGAGGTACACCAAAGTGTGTAATCGAAACTAGTTGCATGAGGGAAATGGACATTGGCAGAGAGAAAGTACCCCACATTAGATTCTAGGGTTTGTTGTCCCATTAAGCTCTCTCTCACAAAATAAATAAATGTTCAAAGATTTGAAGTGCATCAAAATCCAAATCAATGGAGCATGGGGTCCACTCATGGGGCTGTTAGAGCCATTGATTTAGAGAGGAAAAAAAAAAAAGAAGGAAAAAAGAAAAGAGCAGCATGAATGGTACAGAGTAGTTTGAAGTGTAATGAGAAACCCAAATTTGGGGAAACAGAGCATAATGGAGTTAAAAAGGTTATGGTTGTAACAGGAGAGCCATTGCTTCTCAATCCTTTCGGAATCATTTTCTGCTCATTAATAAACTATTCACTCTCACGCCTCCTCATTTTGATAACATAAGCATGTTTTAGATTAGATGCCCCAAAAACCCAATCATTCTATTTTCTATTCCTAAAATCTATCATTTTCGACTTCCAAGCCCATCTATATTTGACTTCTCCACAATTTAGAAACATTGGCTCTAAGCATAATTGTATTAGTTTAATTCTTTGTTTAAAACCAAAATTTTCTCTCTCTATTATATCCAATGGTATAAAACCGTCAACCATATTGTACCAACCTCTTTTAGATACCCTTTTAATCTTAGGGTGTAGCAGAAGTTAGAAACTTGACTACTAGCTAAAATTAGAAAGGGTTGTTTTAAAAAAATCAATCAAAAGCTAAGCATGTTTTATGTTTTAAATGAAGACAGGTTTTTCTCTCTCAAAATCACTATTTATGGATATTGATTTCAATGTTAAGTATATACATTGGGGACACGTATAACTTTGTTAGTCTATATCTATTATCATTTCTTTAGGCTCTCTCATAATGCAAATAGTAGGTATGCGATGTTCACTCAATAAGTAAAATTTTCATTGAAAATCTCTCAAATGTTTGAATAAGTCCAAAGAATCTGTCTAACTAAATGACCTAAATCCTACTAACTCTTTTTGAAACAAAAGAAAGTATGAAGCAATTTACAACATAATGGAGCACCTCTTGATAATCATTTGGGTTCCATTTGATAACCATTTGATTTTTTGTTTTTGAAAATTAAGTCTATAAACAATACTACTATCAAGTTTATTTGTTTTGGCATTTATCATCTTCTCGTGTTTTCAAAAACTAAGTTAAGTTTTAAAAACTAAAAAAAAAATAGTTTTCAGAAACTTGTTATTTTTGGAATTTAGCTAAGAATTCAAATGTGTGTTTAACAAAGATGAAAACCATGATAAGAAAATTAGAACAAACAAACATAATTTTTAAAAATCAAATGATTATCATTTATCAAACAGAACCTAAACTAATCCAAAAAAAAAAAAAAAAAACTAATCAAATTAGCCTTATGCTTTTTTAAAGTAAATAAATAGGATCAAAATCATCTATTGATAAGAGTAATTGCGGTGGGTGGCAAATTAATTATCTATAATAGCAAATTTAGCACCAAGTAAAAAGAATTGCAAATATGGCAAAAAAATTAGAATATTCTCATTTTACCCTTCTCTTTCTCTCCCTTCCCATTTACCATTTCTTCCCTCATTTCTAGTGTATACGATTTCTTCTTCTTCTTCTGTTATTTTTATTATTTTGGGAAAAATACACTTTTGGTCCCTGAGGTTTGGGTTAAGTGACAGTTTGGTCCCTGAGTTTTCAAACTTAACAAAAATACCCCTGAGGTTTGAGATAAGGAGCATTTTGGTCCCTGCCGTCAATTTTTCTGTTAAAACTTAACGGTTGCTGACGTGGCACTATTATTTTAATAAAAAAAAATTATTATTTTTATTTTTTTAAATAAAAATATTAAAATAATAAAATATTAATATTTTATTCTTTTTTCTTCCTTTCTCTTTCTTCTTCTTCTTTTTCTCCATCTTCTCCATCTCCTTCATCTTCCTTCTTCTTCATCCTAACTCCGGCGACCGGCGGCCACAGCCCGCCGCCGCCGCCACCAGTCGCGGGCGACTGGTTTTTTTTTCTTTTCTTCTTCTCTCTTACCCCATTTTTCTTCTTCTCTCTTACCCCATTTTTCTTCTTCTCTTTCTTTCTTTCTTTTTTTTTTTTAATATACAAGAGGGAGGAGGGAGATCCCATTTCCGACCGGAAACAGAGGAGGAGGGATCTCCCTCCTCCTCTGTTTACTTTTTTTTTTTTTAAAAAAAAAGGATGAAAAATGGGGTAAGAGAAGAAGAAAGGGGAAGAAAAAAGAGAGAAAAAAAAAAAAAAAAAAAAAAAAAAAAAAAAAGTCGCCGGCTGCCGGTCGCCGGTCGCCGGAGACTTGGGAAAGAAGAAGGTCTTGGGAATAGATGAAGGGGAGTGGAGAGTGAGGATGAAGAAGAAGGGAAAGAGAGAGATTAAAAAATAATATAATATTATAATAAAAAATAATAATATTTTTATTGTTTTTATTTATTTTTATTTTAAAATAAAATAAGAAATTTTTTTAATTAAAAAAATGTGGCCACGTCAGCACTTAACGGTAAATTGGATGGCAGGGACCAAAATGCTCCTTATCTCAAACCTCAGGGGTATTTTTGTTGAGTTTGAAAACTCAGGGACCAAACTGTCACTTAACCCAAACCTCAGGGACCAAAAGTGTATTTTTCCCTATTATTTTTTTTTTTTTTTGCATTTATGAGCCTTCTTCCCTCATTTCTTGTGTATACGATTTCTTCTTCTTCTTTTTTCTTTTTTCTTTTTTCTTTTTTTTTTTTTTTTTTTTTTTTTTTTTTGCATTTATGAGCTGTTATGATTTTTTTTTCTTTTTTTATAATGAGCTATTACGATTTCTTTTTTTCCCTCTGTTTTCGAACCAAAGACCTTGTGATTATCAGTACAACTTTATGCCAATTGAGCTAAGCTCTTGTTGGCCTTCTTTTTAATTCAAGAATGTCAAGAATACAAAAATAGCAATTTTGGTGAGTGTTTGTATAGGTATATCAAAGTATATCACTGATATACTCCGGTTAATCGTAGTCTATCACTGACTATCACTGGTCGAAGTCTATCAGGGCTATAATTGATAGATAATGAAATACAAAGAATACAAGAATAGCAATTTTATGGTGGTGGTCACGGAGCTTGTGTGCTAGTCTTTAAAAATTATATTGTTGATTGAGAGTCGTTTGTTCGTAATGGTTATTTTTGGATTTTATGTTCTAATTACCACAAGAGACTTAAATTTTTTGTTCAATTTATGACTGTAGTATAATAATTTTGGATGAGTTTCTAATTACCGAGATGATTGCAATGCAAAGTACTTTACTGATAGATTTCAATTAAATTGATTTCTATCAGTAACAATCATTGGTAGACTTCAATTAATTGATAATTAACTGATTTATATCCGAGATAGAAACTGATAGACTTCAATTAATTGATTTCTATCCTCGATAGAAAATGATAGATTTGAATTAAACTAATTTCCATCAGTGATACAAGTCAATAGACTTTAATTAAATTGATTTCTGATAGAAACTGATAAACTTCAATTAAATTGGTTTTTATCAGTGATAGAAACTAATAGTCTTGAATTAAATTGATTTCTATCAATGACAGAAACTGATAACCTTGAATTAAACGGTTTTCTATTAGTGATTATCACTGATAGACTTAAGTTAAACTGATGGATAGAAACTGATAGTCTTGAATTAAACTGAACTAATAACCTTGAATTAAATTGTTTTCTATCAGCGGCTATCACTGATAGGCTTGAATTAAACACGATAAAAACTTATAGATTATGATCATCAAAGTCTATCAGTGATACACACTGATAGACTTCGATTAATCAAAGTATATCAGTGTCTATCACTAATAGACTCCGATTAATTGAAACTTATCATCAAAGTCTATCAGTATTTATCATTGATAGACTCCGATTAATTGAAGTCTATCAGTGACTATCAATAATAGGGACTGATAGACTATTGGAGATATTAAGGGTATTTTCGTAATTTAACGTATTTTTTGCTATTTCCGCAAATAATCTTATTTTTTTGCTATTTTTGCAATTATTTTGCCGGTTTTTGCTATCTGTGCAAAGCCCCCTATTGATAATATGGAAAAGTATAAAAAATAAATTAATCTTCTTAAAAAAAAAAAAAAAAACTAATCACGATTGGAGTTAAGTTAATGTGATTTGTTGCTGCTACTAATTATAGCTTACTTCAATTTATTCTTCTCGAAAAAAAAATGCTTACATCAATTTAGATACAGTTGTATTTTTTTTCCCAAAGATAATATATTAAAAAATATAAAGAAAACCTCACCGTCCAAGGTCAAGACATAAAACAAAACCAAAGCAAACACAAGAAAAATAAAACAACGGAACTCGAGAGAAAAGGTCCCACTCCAAATAAATTTCAAATTTCAAGGGTCAAAATGAAAACTTTCAAAGTTGACAATATTAGTGAAACTAATCCTTCAAAGGTATTTTTAATAATTTAAATTTTTTTAATTAATATTACTTTTTAAAAATATTTTTGTAAAAAAAACATAAGATACATATTCCTTTTATATTCATTTCTTTTTTTCTTCAAATAATCTATATTCATTTCTTAAAGTTGAAGGTTTTGAACTCATTCTCAAATCCAATGAAAAGAGATATATTTGAAATCCAAGCAAAAATTTCAAGAACCAAATTGAATTCCTACGGGTTACATGCTTTTTATAACATTTTTTGAAAAAAAAAGTTAAAAGTTTGAATAGTATTAAAATAAAAACTTAAAAACACAAGGATTAAGTTTTTAAAAATATAAACAAAAATTAGTTTGAAACAACTTTATTTGTTTAGTATTTAAAAGGTTGGCTGGAATTTAAAAAAAAATGTTAGAAATTTAATTACAAGTAAAAAAAAAAAACTATTAGTTGACAAAAAATAGTTTTAAGAAACATAAAACTATGACAAACATCTTCTTTTTAGAATATAACATTAAAAATGTAGGTATAAGAATTTGTACCTTGAACTTTATTTTTATACTAAAAACTTAAAAAAAAAAAATTAAAACTATTCATATTATTCCTTTCTTCTTTTGTCCGGTTGCACTGTAGAAGAAAAATTAATGAGAATCTTTTTGTCATCAATAATACAGAGAGCCAATGAAAAAATTCCAAATTAAAATTTGGGTATTACTAAGGAGGGGTTTTAAAAATGGAAGAATATACTCGATGTCTATTATATGTAATTATGGATATTTAAAATACAATATTGGGGCTTTATTTATTTATTTATTTATTTTTAATTTTGAAACATATTAGGGCTTTATTTGAAAAATAAAGGACTGATAACCAAAGGAAGGAACGGTGGAAAAAATAGACTCATTTTTCATATGAGAGATTCGCTAAGGAGACAGCAACGGATTATGGGGCTCTCTGTGAGATTCTCAAGCTCTACAGTTTCCTACTTTTTCCAATACTTTTTTATTTGCTTTTATTATCTCTTTTTTTTTTTTTTTTGTCAATTAATGTCTAAAATAATAAATCATAAAATTTAGGTTTTAATCATTGATGGTCAAGGAATTTATTTCTTTTGTCCCTGAATTTTGCATGACTTGGATAAATATTCTAGTTAGGAAAAAAAAATCCAACAATAGGTTTAAAAAAAATGGGCATTTGCACATATACCAAAAAACGCTAAACATATTACAAAATAACAAAAAGTAAGACTATTTACGAAAATAGAAAAAAATGATGTTAAGTTATAAAAATACACTTTCTATCCACAACTATTGGATAGAAAGAATTATTTAGTTGTCTATCACTGATAGTCACTGATGTATTAAATTAATCAAAATTTATCAGTGATAGATAATGTGCGCACAAAAATACCTACCGCAAGTGTACGAAATCAAGTTTTAATATAGTGTGTAATTAATTATGGATGTCATCCTTTGGATTGGGTTTCTAATCACTCAACTACCATGAATACTATTGTCCAATTTTATTTAGAGATCAATCAATTGAATGTAAATGGTAACTTGCAAGATTCTATAAGTCAAGGACACTAATCTCATAATTATCTCTGTTATAGGTAATTTTGGATCACACTGACGCACAAGGAGCTAACGAGGACAATTGGGCAGAGGTAGGACCAGAAAACCGACCCAGAGGAAGACTGGACCAAAGGGTCGGGCCAACATGGCCCGACCATTCGGCCCGCTTGCGCGGGCCGAGCTCCGTCACCTCCTTTAGGTCTCTGATGCCCCGGACCGTCCCGATTCCGCTTGAATGATCCCGAAACACCTCTGAATTCCTAAAAACCCTAGGAGGATGAGAAAGTATTTAAACCCCTCTTCATCACTGAAGAAGAGTTCCGAAATTTTATTCTCGACTTCTCCCCTTACTTTCTAGCTTCTCCTCGGTTTTCTGACTTAAGCATCGGAGGCGATGTGGCCTACACCACACCGGTGTGCAGCGATTTTTACGGGTTTTGCAGGTCACGTCTTCCCCAGCTTCTACAAAATTCACTGTTGGTGTGACGTGAAGGTCAGGTGAGTCTTCTGTTCGGATTTTGGCATCAACAATCTCTCTCGAGCATAATTAATTCTCATGCAAATTAAGAACCCAATATTTCTATCTAGATTCGTTAATATGCAAGGCCTTAAGTCTAATCCTTTTTACAATTTCTAAAGTGGTCCTAAATTTCTTGATCTTAGAACTACTTTAGTCATACAATTAAGAGCTAATCTAAATCCCCTCTCCCGAGCGCAAGATTCAGAATAAACAACAGTCAATCTATGGTCAGTAGATCAAAAGCAATAAGCGAATAAATGCCTAAATGAAATTATAGCAAAAAAAAAAACATTCAATTAACTAATTCATAAACCAAAGGCTACATCAATTCCTAAGAAGCAAACTTAGCTACTCATGGTCTTGCAATTACAAACTAAGCTTGAATAAAAACCCATAAAATCAATTACAAACTAAGCTTGAATAAAAACCCATAACCTAAACTTAAAAGATTAGTAGTTTGAAAAATAATATGTAATTGGAAGAATTACAAAGGAAAAAAAAAAGAATGGAAAAGGAAAAGAAAATTGAAGAATAAAAAAGAAAGTTTTATAAAAGGAAATGGAAGGGGAAAAGAAAAGAAAGGGGTTGGAGTGAGGAGTGAATGGCTATGATTATTTAGTATAAAAGAAAACGAAGCATCTTTTACCATGTGTTGTGCGGGAGGAACCACAGCCAATGAATGCCCAAGATACCTCATCTTCATTCATTCAAAACTAAAAAATAAAAATAAAAATAAAAATAAAAATAAAAATAAAAGAATGAGATCTAATATTATCCCGAAGACACGTGTGAGCATGAGAGAGAAGGAATCTTATACGAATGAGAAAAAGGCAGATCAGATCGTACTGGATCCTTACACCTGCATTGGTTGAAGCAGCACCACTCGCAGACGAAATCCGACCGTTTAAAAATATCCCTTCTCCACGTGCCCAAATCTCAATCGATGTGACAATCTCTCTCTTCTCCCACAAAATGTTGAGCCATACTTTTTCAACTCAATATGCACTCTACTGGAATCACCAAAACCATTTTCCACCATTCATTTTCACTCTATTTCTAATTTTTTTTTAATGTTAGCAGAATCTAACACCATTCCTAACATCTATTACATCCTTTTCAAATTATTTGGATTATCTATTCATCATTTTTTTTTTCTAACTCCTTATGCTTTGTTTTGTTTATAATTTTCGTTTGTATTTGACTAAGATATTTTTTTAAATTGAATATTAATTTAATATTTTAATTTAGATATAAACTTTCTTGACTAAATTGATGTGGTGGGGTTGAAAATCTAAGACCTTCGATTTATGAAATAAGTTTGATTAAGACTAATTTAATGTTTGGATGTCATATTATAGCAAAAATGAAGAAGAATTTGGATACTCTTATAATATAAATAAATTGATAAATGTAAAATCGCAATATATCTCGATACTTTTACTGGTCTTTTTAGATAGGATGTCACATGAAAAGAGGAAAATAAATAGGGACCAGGAATACTGTCCATTTGCTCAATCGTAGCCCATTATTCCAATTTTGTCCCTCAATCTAGTCTCAAATTCTCCTATGTATATTTTTTACTTACAATATAAGACAATTAACATTTTCTCTTCTAGTTAGTGTGTAAAAATATAAAATTAATATTTTAATTATCCTATTACTTATATTTATTTAATTTTAAAAGCCCAACTCCCCATAAGGGGAGAATTAAATAGGTGGTCTAATCAATCAATTTTGACATGAGAGTGTGTTGGACAAACACTACATCGACATTTTATTTAATTTCATTTATTTTTATTTTTATTTTTTGCACACACAATCGAAAGATCATCAAAATAAGTTGAAATTTTTTGTATCAACATTTAAAACTTTAATTATGAAATTTAGCCTAAAAACTATATAAGAGATAGGACCGTGCAACAGTATTGATAATTTAATAATAATAAATATATTCTTCAAAAAAGAAAAAAAAAGAAAAAAAAAAACTAGTTCTACTTTATATGTGATTAAGGAACCCAGTGAAAAAGCAGATTAACGAATAAGAATAAAAAAAACAATTAAAAAATAAAATAAAGTTATAATATTTGACCTTAAGTAGAGAGGGCATGGAAAAAGTAACAATAGAGGAATAGAAATGAAGAATTGAATAGAGGGCTATCATAAAATTTGATGAACAAACCATTAGAATTCTTTTGATTAAGAAAATTTCACATGTAATGTATCAATTGGCATTCTTTACATATACATTTGTCAATTTTTGTTGAAAAAAGAAAGGTCTCATTCAATACTTTTGTTAGTTAACCTATGTGGTATCATTTATCAATACATACCCCATAATATTTTTTAAGAAAATGTCCAAACATTCGTTAATGTTATCGTTGTCAATTACTTAAAAGAAAATGTCTAATAAATCCTGGAGACTTTCAAATTTGTGTCTTATAAGCCCATAGACTTAAAGTATTAATAAGATCTTGAACTTTTAATTTTGTGTAATAATTCATTAATCTATTGGAAAATTTCAAAAATAAATGAACTTGTTAGGCATGAAATTTAAAGTTTAAGAAACATTTTAAAATTCCCTATTATAAAAAAACACTTTTAACTTTCAAAATTTTTTAAAGTTCACTGGTACAATAGATATAATCACAAAAGTTAAGTTTGATAGTCTTTCTCTCAATTTCTCGTGGGATCAGGTTTTGATCGGTACGAGTCTAGGAAATGGGCCCTTGGCCTCTGATTTCCATATAAAGGACACGACGAACATAAATACCCTCTTTAACATCTATTATGATGGACCGAATGTCTTTCATAAGGAAAACATCTAGTTTTTGTTTTTTATTTTCAAAATTTAAGCTTATAATCACTACTCTCACCTATAAGTTATTTGCTTTGCTATCTATATTTTTTCTATGTTTTCAAAAACCAAGTCAAATTTTGAAAAAAAAAACTATTTTTAAAAAACTTGTTTTTTTTATTTTTATGAAATTTGACTCAGAATTCAAATGTGTCATTCACAAATATAAAAACCATTATAAGGACATTGAGAGGAAAAAACATAAACAAGAATAATTTTCACAAACTAAAAACCAAATAGTTATCAAATCGGATCTAAAGAACTAAACTTATAATTTCAAGTCAAAATGGACATAATTCAATGATGATTGACATATATCATCCATCAAAACCAAAGATTCGAATCATCCTATTTTGTTGGACTCAAAAAAAAAAAAAAAAACCCTTCCAGTTTCACAAATAATTTATTTAATAGGTAAAATGAAAAGATTGAGAAAGGTAAATTGCAAATCCTAAAAATGTCAAAATTACCCTCAAATGATAGAAAAAATTACGTGTAGGTCAAAGACACACCGTTGCTTTCGGCCCACGATTCCTCCCCTGGCGCACCCACCCACCGAAGAATCTAGTAGAATTTTTTTTTTTTTTTTGGAAATCTGAAAAAGAGACACATTAATTTAAGACAGTAATTTAAAAAAAGAAAAAAAGAAAAAAAAAACAGTAAACAATTCGCCGCATGACTACGATTTTTGGAATCCAAAGATTCCAACTCCACCAGACTCGGCAACTCGACCAGGCCGATTCGATTTAATTTCCCCCGAGTCGCCGATTTATTGTTCTATATGCGACGACCCGATTTCGTTCCATAACCTAAAAAAAAAAAAGAAAGAAAAAACTCCCCAATCGAAGAATCTTAGCCTCCTGAATCTGCGCTGTTTATAAATACACTCTCCCTCTCTGTTTCTTTGTCCATTCTCTGTTTTTTCTCTTGCAAATGATAGAGAAAAACATACAGAGAATTCAACGCCACACATACTCAAAACACAGCCTGTGATTTCAAGAGTTATTTGGTTATGGAACTCAGCTTAGATTTGTCTTTGGACTTCTTACCCAAAACCGTACCCGAAATTCTCCTCGAAGTTTCGTCCATCTCCGATTCCTTTACTAAACGCTCGAAGCTCGACGATTATGTCAAAAGATTGGAGGATGAAATGAGGAAGATCGATGCTTTTAAACGGGAGCTTCCTCTCTGTGTTCTTCTCTTGCAAGATGGTGGGTCTCTTTGGATTCTCTGATTTGTTGTTCTTTTGAGGATTTTAGAATATGGGTATTCGGATTTTTGACGTTTCGATTCGTGGGTTTGCAGCTATTTTGAGATTGAAAGAGGAGGTGTTGCAGTTTCAGTCGTTGAAGGACCAGCCGGTGATTGAAGAGTTCATTCCGTTGAAGGGAAGTTCCGATGAAGCCGATGGGGAAAGCGAGAAGAGGAAGAAGAAGAAGTGGTTGAGTTCAGCTCAATTGTGGTGCACGAATTTCAATTTTGATGACGAAATCCCCAATCAGAAATCGAATACGAGCATGGTAATTAACTTTTACAGAGATTTATTTATTAATTTATTCCTCTTTTTGAGATGTGGGTTTTTCGGGATTAGATTTAAATTGGTTTTATTACAGAATGGGGAGGAAGACGATCGGTCTGTGCCACAGAACCCAATCGAAAACTGGGATTGTGCAAAAAGACGAAGAGCATTCGAATTGTTTAAAGATCAAAACAGTCTCGTAAAAAGGGCAACAAAAGAAGATGTAGCGTTTTCAGAGGTCCCCAAACTTACTCTAATGACCCCAATCTCCGATCCCTTTCCTGTTAATTTGACCGTCAAGAACGGCGGCGGCAGAGCTGCTGTTTCTGGGTTGTCTTCGCCGGCGGCGCAAATGAAAGGACAGACAAAATTGTCCCAACAGCAACAGACCATAAGAAAACAGAGAAGATGCTGGTCGCCGGAGCTCCACCGGCGCTTCGTCGACGCACTGCACCGACTCGGCGGATCTCAAGGTTCGAAACTTTTACAACTTTTAACCATCAGAACTTTCAAATCGAAGAATCTAATTATTGATCGATCTATTTCAATTTTGCAGTGGCAACACCAAAACAGATAAGGGAATTGATGCAAGTGGACGGCCTCACCAACGACGAAGTGAAAAGCCATTTACAAGTACGATCAACAAAAAAAAAAAAGAAACAAATTTCTGGGTTCGTTTCAAATCCTGAATTTCTAACCTCAGAAACGTTTTGAACAGAAATACAGGCTTCACGTTCGAAAATTGGCCCCGGCGGAGACTTCAGGGGGCGAGGGGTGGATGGCGGAAGAACACGGCGGCGAGCACCACTCAAAGACAAGTGTGACACATGCGGGATCTCCAGATGGGCCACTCCACGGCGGAGGGTCTGGAAAAGCACTGTCCATGACAGAAGGGGAGAGTATGGAAGGGGAAGAAGATGCGAAATCGGACGGCCATAGTTGGAAGGGAAGGATTCAGAAACATGGAGATGTATGAGAGAGAGAGAGAGAGATTGAAGAAGATTGTTTGAGTTCCAACAAGTTTTGCAGAGAAATGGATACAAAATGGGGAATCTGAAATTTCTGATTTTGTAGACAGAAAAGAATAAGGTATAATTGTAAGTTACAAAGTTCTTTGTTCTTTTTCTTTGTTCATGTGTAGTAAGTATTAGTATTGGGATGATGAGGATGTTACTTTTGAAACTGGTCTTTTTGAAGAGAAGTTTTTGTAACTTTTCAACGTTGGTAGAGATCGGCGAAATGGCCTCTGATCAATGCATTGTATTGTAGGAAATAACAGGACATCACAATCTTCTCTCTCAAATCCGCTTCTTCTTCTTCCGACCACAATTTTTTCATATGCAATTCTTTCCTTGAGCTCTCCATATTCAATTTCATTTATCTTCTATACGTTCTTAATTAATATTAACTCAAATTCATAATGATGGTACGAAGTGTTTACTTTTCAACTACGATTTTCATATACTTCAATTGGTTTAAACGAATATGATAAAAAGATGTGTTTTTTTTTTGTTACAAATAAAGTATAAGGTCGAGTTAGACTCATTCTCTCTATTTTCTATTCGATCCTTCTTTTCTTTCAAATACAAAACTGCTCGACTTTCTAGATTGAAAATCATACTGAGCTGATCTAATGAACTTTTTGCATCTTAGCTTGTTGACTATGGAGGGGATAAAGCGTTTAGAGGTAGAAGAATTGATGTTTCATTCTTATATGCATTTGAAAATTAAAATATTTTTAAATGGATCAATTTATGATGTCTCTTGTTTTATTACAATACAATTAGGGTGGGGATCCAAACTTCGAGTCAAGGAGTAATGTTTTCTAGAAGCCCCGTACTCATATCCTCATTAAAAGGTACTATTCAATAATATCTACCTTACAAACTCACCACTAAATAAGATGTGTACTTAGACATCAACCTGTCTCATAATAAATTAATAATGTCCCAATAACTAATGGAAAAGCCATCTGATTTATGATGGCACTTCTCTTCCTCCAAAAAAAGACATTTAGAATTAGAAATAAGAGTGAATATCTTATACCAATTAAACTGGATTTGGAAATTAATTAGCATTTACTCTCTTTACATGATGTTACACCATGGCTGTTACACAATTCTGAGTAAAGATAATATTTTGAGAATTGGGAATTTAAAACAAGAGAGATTGCAGTGGAACTGACACACAGAAATTACCCACCATCTGAAGGGTCTCTGCTCCATTGACATTGATGAAGTGATAAGAGAAGCTGCTTCTCACGTGGATTCTCACAAAGTTATCAACTAAGCCATGTGGTGGATGAGCACTTGCCAAGCACGTGGGTGGCATCTTCTCCCAATTGCTAATGGAATATAGCATCATTGCATACATAAAAGCAACGGAGAAACACACAGAATTTTTTTTTTTTTTTTTTTTTTTTTTTTTTGGCTTTTTTTTAGCATCAATGGAAGCTTGGAGTAATTTTGTGCTTGAGATGAATGTGTCTTAAGATTGGGTTTGATTTATACTCTCTAAATTGTCGTGACGTTGTTGTATGTAAAATGTGTTTTCCTTACAAGTATTTTTAGAATGATGTATTGGATAGACAAGTTCCTTATTTCCATTCATTTTTTAAGTTATATACCAAAATACGTTTCAAATGTTCTCATTGTGTATGTTACAAGTTTCACAAGTATATTAGGAATTGTTGTTGCGTGATGTAGCGCTTTGCCAAACACCCTTCCAAACTTAAGTTAACGTCGTGTTGAAGTGATCATAACTAATAAATAGGATAATCCTCATGTAATTTTCATTAGTGGTTGTTATCACTATTTATAGTAGATCATTTAGTAACTGGAATCACGATATTTGCCAATCTCGTCAACAATCATATGAATTTATGAAAAGCATCATTCGGATCTGTGTCGAACTGCAGTCTATCTGAACTCAGCATGTTGTTAGCCAACACCTAGGCATTAAACACTTCTCCTAATTTCATCCTACGAAGAGCCACACATGTTAGTACCCAGTGGCGGATCCAGAAATTTTGTTCACGGGGGGCTTCATTTAAAATTTTGTAAAAGTAATTTACAAGTAAATAATTCCAAAATTTCAATTCCAAAATTTTCATAAATGAAACTGAACTATTAATTTAATTCATTGCAATTTTTCTCTATACATTTTTATATCATGAAATTAATTTTAAGAAAACAAAAAATTAAAATATTTTTATCCATTTCCGTTTATTTCTATATAAAAATAATATTTAAAGAAGAAATTTTAAAAAAATATTGTAATATTATTTATTTGTTAGGTTATATTACAAGTTTAATCTTTAAATTTTTACATTTGTGTCTAATGGATTCTTGGACTTTCAATTTTTAGTGGTTGTCAAACACTATAATTTTTTTACAAAATTAAAAACTTGAAAAGTTAAACCAAACCTATCCTAAGTTATGGAACAAATTAAATTTGTTATTATTTCACATTTGCAAGTAATTTTTTTTAAACAAAATATAGCCTACAATTTAAATTTATGAAAAATAAAAGTTTTTGTAATTATAAAAGTCAATTTTAAAAACGGGGTCTAGTATATATTTTTTAAATTGACAAGTTTTAATTTTGAATATATTGTAAGAGAAAAAAAGAATAAATATTAAAGGAGTGAGAAAAAGAAATTGCGTAAATTCGGATTCAATCCATGGACGGCACCACGTGAGGGGAAAATTAAAGGAGTGAGAAAAAGAATAAAAATTAAAAAAACTGCGTGATCTTGGGCTTGATCCAAGGACCCCAAGGCGACGACGTGAGGAAGCAAGGCGTAAAAATTAAAAAAAATGCATGAACTTGGGCTTAATCCCAGGACCGTAAGGCGTGAGGGGGGGCTTAAGGCACTTCCACCAACGAAGCCAGCAATAGATTTGGATAGTAAAGCTGGAATTATATATACAAATATATAACATCTAAAAGTTCAGGAGGGGCTCGAGCCCCCCTGGGCCCATGCTGGATCCGCCGCTGTTAGTACCTACAACAAGAATCAACTGAAATTATAGAAGGATAAGGATGAAAATAATAATCACTAAAGTTTTGTCCAAATCTAGTATATTCTCTTTCTCTAATCACTAAATTTATCAAGCATTGTAGTAATATATTTTAATGGGAAGGCTAACCACAAGTGGTTAGTAACGTTTTTGTAGGCTATATAGAAAAGGAACAAACTTTCTATTTGCTACGTCATCAAATCTTATTTTAGATATTGAGACAAGATGCTCACAATTTGAAAAGTGAGGTGCTAAAATTTGTCAAAAAACCTAGAAGCTCAAACCTTTATTTCAAGCTCATCCATTTATAGTACAACATCACTTTTTCTTTATGTGTACAATGTACTACATAAACTCAACCAATTTGATAGATTTAATAATATGAACAATCAAGTTGAGGGAGTTTGGACATGAAATATGAAATATGAGATGATGACAATAATTAAAGTTTAGACCATACAAATGTCTAAACCTAGAGCACATACAAATTAAACTATGTTAATTTACTAGTTAATTTGTGCATTTTTTTTTTTATAAACTTCATTTTGTACAAAACTTTATTTTACTGAAATTAGTGAGAATATTTTTACACGGTCTTTAAAAAAAAAAAATAGTGGGTGAATTGATGGCAAAAATTGTTATATTTATTTAAATTTAGGGTCCAATTTAATGAAATTGAAAGTTTAGGATCCAAAACGAAATAACTTAATAAGTTTATGGATTATTTTAATTTTTTTTTAATTTTTACCGTATGTGATGTGAGATGGAGGATTCGAAACCTCTAACTTCTAAGTCAAAGGTATGTTTTATGTCGGTGGATGTTTTATTTAGTTTATTTAATCTTTAGTTTATGTCCTCCTCTTTTGTGCCATTTAGCTTTTAGGCGAGTCCTTAGTGTCAGTGTAGGGGGAAGATAGATGGAGGAGTTTATAAGCCTTTCTCGGACTAGTAGGGGCTGCTCTAGGCGTAGCCTTGCACTTGCATGCGTGAGAGGTTTTCGTGGAGTGATCTTAATTGTCTCTTAATTTGTTATCATGCTTATATTTTTCTCTTAGGCATAAGTCTTAGCATTCGAAGCACATGGACTTGATTGTAATATATTTCAGCTATTGAGTTTCTGTCATCCATATTATATATATAGTTCTAGGCCTGATTGAGGTCTTTCAGGTTGCAGGTTGGGGTGTTTTGATGAGGTTTTTTGGTGTGTGGATGGGGCCAGTGTTTCTATTTCTGTGCTAATTTTGCTGTAATTTGATTGTAATCTTTCAGGCCTGGAATGCGAGGATGGGGGCTGATTTGAGGTGGAAGAAGCCAGGTCGGAGCATAACCACTTGTTTGGGGTTTTGAAATGGCCTTTGGGTATTGAGTTTTGCTAACGGTGTAACATTCTAGAGTTTAGTCTGGCTATCTACTTAGTGTTTGGTCCTATTCTATTATCGATTGGAATGTATTAAAAAAAAAATCTTTGTATTTAAAATTTATGATAGGTCCCTTTATATCTATCTGATTGCTATACTTAAAAAAAGATTTCTAATAGGTTTTTATACTTTTTGTATTTAAAATCTCTATATTTAGTTTTTTCTTTTCTCAAAAAAGAAATAGGTTTTTATACTTTGTCCATGCGTTCGGCTGGGTTCTAAGCAAAATATTCTGTTGGTTCGATATATATATATTTTTCTCATACAATCGAACCAATCGATTTTCTTAATTTTACAAAAATGAAAGGAACAAAAATATTTTTTTAGTTTTTTAAAATTAGGCTTGTTTTCTCCCAAATTCACACAATGATTTTTATCTTTGTTAAGGATTCATTTGAATTCTTAGCCAAATTCCAAAACCAAAAACAGGTTTTTGGAAACAACATTTTTTTTTAAAAAAAAATTGATTTGGTTTTTGAAATTAAAAAAGAAGGTAGATACTAAAACAAAGAAACTTATAGGTGGAAATGAGTGTGTATAAACTTACACTACAAGAAATTTGAGTTTTAATGTCGGACAATGACCGACATTAAAGCCACCGACATTAAAAGTTTTTATTGTCGGTCACTTTTAATTTTCAAAAACCAAAAACAAAAAACCAAATAATTATCAAACGGGGTCTAAGTTTTTTAGTTTTCAAAACTTGACTTGGTTTTTGAAAACGTGAAAAGAAGATAAATAACGGAAAAAAAAAAGACTTATAGGTGGAAGTAGTGTTTGTAAGCTTGATTAATTTTAAAAAACTAAAAACTAAAAACCAAATGCTTATCAAATAGGGCCTGTTGGCATAGAAAATTTTCTTCAAGTAATTGTCTAGGTTCGTGAAATTAAAATATGATAGTTTCATGAAATTAGATTGAATTGGGTTCAATTTAAACCTAAATTCATTAAGGTAATTGGGTCAGAACCCCAAAGTTTCAAGCCCAAGCCCATGGATGAGCCCAAATACATTTCAGGCCCAAGCCCATGGGCCCAAACGCAACCAAGCCCAAACCCAAGCCCACGAAGACCTTTAGGAAACTCTATAAATAGGAGGCATGGCTTCTCATTTGGAGGACGGCAGAAAGAAAGGAAGAAGAGAGCTCTCAGAAGAAACAGAAGATTGAAGCTCCTTCTGCAAAACCGAAGATCAAAGCTCAGATCCTCATCAAATCCAGCTGCAGAGCTGAAGAACAAGGCTCTGATCATCTTCAAATCCCGACACAGAACTGAAGAACGAAGTTCAGATCCTCTTCAAAACCCACTGTAGAATCGAAGATCGAAGCTCAGATCCTCGTCAGATTCAGCTACAGAACTGAAGAACAAGGTTCCGATCATCCTCAAATCCTGCCGCAAAACTGAAGAACGAAGCTAAGATCCTCTTCAAATCCCGCCGCAGAATTGAAGATCAAAGCTCATATCCTCTCCAAATCCTGTTGCAGAATTGGAGAACGAGGCTTCGATCATCTTCCAACCTCACAGCAGAACTGAAGATCGAAGTTCAGATCCTCTTCAAGTCCTCCTACCAAATCGAAGACTGAAGCTCAGAACCTCCTGCGGACCTGAAGACTGAAGTCTACCTCGATCCATCCAGAAGAATCCAAATCCTTCTGAAGAACAAACCTTCAAGATTAAAGCTTCATGAAGACTCTGTAGATCAAGCTAACTGGAATTTGTGAGAGAAAGCATCAAAGGATTGTAACTAGAGATTGTAATCCACTACACTTATACAGAAATCAATACATACAAGTAGTTTCACGAATCAAATTTCTCTCTGAAATCTCGTGTGAATAGGGCCTAAACTTTTAGATTTGTGTCATATCCTTGAACTTTGAATTTTTTGTGAGTCCATTCATTTTCAACTTCGTATCTAATAAGTCTTTGACCAAGTCTAAGTTTTTTAGTTTTCAAAACTTGACTTGGTTTTTGAAAACGTGAAAAGAAGATAAATAACGGAAAAAAAAAGACTTATAGGTGGAAGTAGTGTTTGTAAGCTTGATTAATTTTAAAAAACTAAAAACTAAAAACCAAATGCTTATCAAATAGGGCCTGTTGGCATAGAAAATTTTCTTCAAGTAATTGTCTAGGTTCGTGAAATTAAAATATGATAGTTTCATGAAATTAGATTGAATTGGGTTCAATTTAAACCTAAATTCATTAAGGTAATTGGGTCAGAACCCCAAAGTTTCAAGCCCAAGCCCATGGATGAGCCCAAATACATTTCAGGCCCATACCCATGGGCCCAAACGCAACCAAGCCCAAACCCAAGCCCACGAAGACCTTTAGGAAACTCTATAAATAGGAGGCATGGCTTCTCATTTGGAGGACGGTAGAAAGAAAGGAAGAAGAGAGCTCTCAGAAGAAACGGAAGATTGAAGCTCCTTCTGCAAAACCGAAGATCAAAGCTCAGATCCTCATCAAATCCAGCTGCAGAGCTGAAGAATAAGGCTCTGATCATCTTCAAATCCCGACACAGAACTGAAGAACGAAGTTCAGATCCTCTTCAAAACCCACTGTAGAATCGAAGATCGAAGCTCAGATCCTTGTCAGATTCAGCTACAGAACTGAAGAACAAGGTTCCGATCATCCTCAAATCCTGCCGCAAAACTGAAGAACGAAGCTAAGATCCTCTTCAAATCCCGCCGCAGAATTGAAGATCAAAGCTCATATCCTCTCCAAATCCTGTTGCAGAATTGAAGAACGAGGCTCCGATCATCTTCCAACCTCACAGCAGAACTGAAGATCGAAGTTCAGATCCTCTTCAAGTCCTCCTACCAAATCGAAGACTGAAACTCAGAACCTCCTACGGACCTGAAGACTGAAGTCTACCTCGATCCATCCAGAAGAATCCAAATCCTTCTGAAGAACAAACCTTCAAGATTAAAGCTTCATGAAGACTCTGTAGATCAAGCTAACTGGAATTTGTGAGAGAAAACATCAAAGGATTGTAACTAGAGATTGTAATCCACTACACTTATACAGAAATCAATACATACAAGTAGTTTCACGAATCAAATTTCTCTCTGAAATCTCGTGTGAATAGGGCCTAAACTTTTAGATTTGTGTCATATCCTTGAACTTTGAATTTTTTGTGAGTCCATTCATTTTCAACTTCGTATCTAATAAGTCTTTGACCAATTCAATATTAAAAAAAAAAAAAAATCACGGACACACTAGAAAGTTTAGGGTCATGTTAGACATAAAATTCAATTATATATCTAATAGATCATTTAAGTTTTTTTTTTTTTTTTTAAAATTCAAATATGTCATAGAACTATTAGACAGAAAAGTAAAAGTTTAGGGATCTATTGACATTTTTGAAAATCAAATGATCTATTAGACACAACTTGATAGTTCAAATCAGAAGAACATGGAATAAACTTGTAATTTAACCAAAAATATATATGAAAAGGGAAATTTTCAATTTTTAGTAAACTTGTCATGTTGTATTAATCTTCACAATAAACTGTCAATTTCATCAAATTGGACCTTAGACTTTGATAAATATTATAATTTTTAACCTCGGTTTAAAACTCACTAATTTTAATAATATTAAGTTTTTCACTTTTTTTTTTTTTTTTGAGTACATCAACATTTGGGGGTGGGGGGATTCGAACCTCTCTGACCTTATGGTCGAAGGTACATGCCAATTACCGCTGAGCTAAGCTCGTTTTGACTAAGTTTTTCACATTTTTATGTTTGATTAGGACACAAATTAATCCATTAAATAACATTGTTAAAACTCAAAAATTCTAACAAAAATATAGCTCTTATGTTGTTATTGTTATTATTATTTTAATTTTATCAATTTCGCACCATACTTATGTCTTTAATTTATTGAAAAGATATAAAAATGCATTTGTTGGCATAGAAATTTTCCAACCAATTAGAAATTGCCACGTCATTATTTAATTTTGGGGTGTCACAAATTAATACATATCTCAAAATTAATTATGGCAAAATAAGAAAGGCCACGTGGCAATTTTGTGGTCGTCTAATTGTGTTAATGGTCTTGATCGAATCCAACGATGATTAAACTCAAGATCGAATGATCATTTAGCCTAAAAATTCAATTTAGCCTAAAGTTCATGAAATTAAATTAAAATATGATTAAGTTCATAAGGTTAGATTAAATTGGGTTCAATTTAAACCCAAGGTTATTAAGATAATTGGGCCTGAAACCCAAAATTCATCAAGCCCATGGATGAGCCCAAGCCCATGAAGGCCTTTGGAAACTCTATAAATAGAGGTCTTGGCTCATTTGAAGGGGGGGCAGCAGAAGAAAGGAAGAAGGGAAAGATCGAAAAGCTCTCAGAAGACTCTGAAGACTGAAGCTCTGATTCTCCTACAAGATTTGAAGATTGAAGCTCCATTCCTTCTACAAGACTTGAAGATTGACGCCTCATTCCTCCTGCAAGAATTTTGAAGATTGAAGTCCAGATCCTGCTGCAAGACTCCGAAGATTGAAGCTTCTGCAAAATTCAAAAGCTTGAAGCTTCCTGCAAGACTCTGAAGACTGAAGCCTCTGCAAGATTCAGAAAAACTTCTGCAAGACTCTGAAGACTAAAGCCTCTGCAAGATTTAGAAGATTGAAGCTCTCTGCAAGATCCTGAAGATTGAAGCTTCAATCCTCCTACAAGACTTTGAAGACCAAAACCTAGATTTTCCTGCAAGCTTGAAGATTGAAGTGAAGTCATCTAAAAGACTGACTGAAGACCTGAAGCCAGAAGTCTACTTCAATCATCCAGGAGAATCCTTCAAAGGTGAACAAACCTTCAAGACTCTGAAGATTAAAGTTTCTTGAAGACTTTGTAGATCAAAGTTACCTTGAGAGAAAGCATCAAAGGATTGTAACTAGAGATTGTATTCCACAATTACTTACATAGAAATCAATATATACAAGAAGTCGTTTTCCACGAATTAAATTTTCTCTTCGAAAATCTCGTGTGAACAACATTTTTTAAATAACGTTTCAAATGAAAATCTATTAATAAATTAAAAAGTAAAAATGGTAATAATTTTTCAATTTTAAGTTTAAGATTTATTTGTTTGGGGTGCAATATAATAAAATTGAAAGTTTAAGATAAAAATGGATAAAATTGGACGAATTTAAGTTGAAAATTATTTTTTTTCCTTGGAAAAAAAGAAACCATAAACACCTCCCTCGTGCATTTCCTGGTTTATTATATATATAAACAAATTAGGAAAATGGTAATGGGTGGCTAAATTCTAATGGTTAATTGCAGATATAACAAGTTTTATAAAAAATTGCAAATATAGCAAAATTTTTAAATCGTTTTTTTAATTCCTGTTTTGTCCATGTTTTGATTTCTATCAGTGATAAATTTCAATCACTGATAGAATCTATCACTAATAAAAATCTATCGCTGATAGAATCACAGTGATAGAAATTTTTTTGCTAATAGAAATCAATAGTGTATTTGATTAAGTGATAATTTTGTAAATATCTTTTGTTTTTTCTTTTATTTTTTATTTTTGTTTTGGTGAGGTTTCCCCTACTTTAAATTTCAACTTCCGCTTTGTGTTTTTTTTCTTCCAGTTCAATTTTCATGTTGTTTTGCTTCGGCATCTATAAAAACAAAATCAAAACAAAATCAGTGACATAGGTTTTAGAAACAAAAATGATAGTTTTCTATCAATGATACGTTTCTATCACTAACAAAAACCTATCACTTATAGATTTATATTAGTGATAGAAGATTTTTATCACCGAAAGAAATCTATCATGTCTATCAGTGATAGAAATCTTCTATCACTGATAGAAAAAAATAGCAACTTTCAAACAAAATGCAGAAATCTTCTATTGATTCTATCAGTGATAGAAAGATAGAAATCTTTCAGTGATAAGTTTCTATCACTGATAGAAATGTATATTTCTATTACTGATAGAAATCTATCAGTGATAGATTCTATCACTTTAGAAACCTATTGTGATACTTTCATATTTTTCAAATAATATTTTTATGTTTTTTTTTTCGGTTGATCCTATTAGAATGTACAGTACAAAGTAATTGACGGATATAACTATTTTTATCACGGATAGAAACCTTTAGATCGGTATTGTTGGTGTAGAGAATGCAAGAGAATCTGAAGGGTGTGAACCAAAATCTCTAAAATTTAATTGATTATTATTAAAAGATAATTAGAATATATAAGGTAAATTAATGAGTTGAATCTATCGGTGATAGAAATCTAACTTTCTATCATTGATAGATTTCTATCAATGATACGTTTTCTATCACTAATAGACACATTTCTATTAGTGATAGAGTGATAGAAGATTTCTATCACTGATAGAAAGATATATTTCTAACATTGATAGAAATCTAGAAGTGATATGTTTATAGAAAAATGATAGAAAGTTAGATTTCTATCAATATAATTATATCACTGATAGATTCTATCAGTGATAGAAAGGTTAATTTAGTAATTTAGACCAATATTTTGCCATTTTTGCAGTTCTTTTTGTGGACGGCCATTTTTGCTAATATTTTGATCAATTTTATTATATACAACCGATCCAAAAAACTACCATCCTTATTTTTTTTCCATGTATTTAATTATGTGTGTGCTGTAAGCTGTGTTTAGAAAAGTTTTTTTTTGGGGGGGTAGAATAAAAGGTTAAAATCGGTATAAAAACCTATTTCAAATAATAATAATAATAATAACAACAATAAATTTTTTTAAAAAATAAAAACCCTAACCCCTACCCTTCTCCGCAGCAGCCGTCCGACGGTACCCCCTCCGCCGCAGTGGCTTGCTGGTGCCGCAACCGTACATCGTATACCTCCATCGCCCTTTTCTTTCTTCTCTCCCTCTCTCTTTGCTGCAACTGCGCCGGCACGCCCTATTTTGCATCCGTCGCGCGACTCCTTGCATTCATCTGCAACTTCTAGTTGCCGGGTTCACATTCAATCTTTCACAATCCCCCCCATCTCTCAATCTCGTTCTCACGGACCAATTGACCGATCGATTGGTTTTCCAAGTACCCGCCGTTGCCGGTCGCTTCCTCCTATTCCTCTAGCCGCTCTTACACTAGCGACAAAGTTTAAAAAATCGGTGATAAAATCACTCTGACCTCGCAGGTCAGAAAACTTCGGCTCCGTTTCTTTCTTTTTAACTGCACTTGTTATATAATTATATCAGTCCTGATTACTCCATTATAAAATAGCAACATTCTTAGATACTCCTGGACCTTCTTTTACCTTAGCTCAATCTTCCTCAGATATGGGTTGTCTTTTTTCACCCAATTCTCTGATTTAGTTTCTGGGGTTTGTGGCAGCAACTATGAGGGAACTCGTGACAGTTCAAGTTGGAGAATTTGCGAACTTCGTTGGTTCTCATTTCTGGAACTTTCAGGTAGAGCCCTCCCCGTACTACCATATTCTCATCCACTATGTGTATTATGAGTATTGGTGGAATTGATACTGGTAGTTTCAATTTGCCAGTACTGAGCATAGCTTCTTCTTCAAGTTGTATTACTTGAATGATTCCCAACCATTGGGATAAATTGTGTATTTATTTTCTTTTCGAACTTTAATCATGCCAAGCTAAATTTACGTCAATCTTGATGGAAGGATGAGCTGATTGGCCTGGCTGCGGACCCTCTTGGAGATGCTGTGTTTAAGAATCAACATCTTAATATGGACGTACTCTACCGTTCTGGTGAGACACAACAGGTGGAATATTTGACATTATGTTGTAAATAAATAACGTTTTGGAGTTGTCACTTCACATCTCACACTCTAGTAAACTTACTAATCAACAAACAATGTGTAACCCTCTTCTTTTTAGTTAATGTAACTGAAGATTATTTAATGTGTTGCTTAAGAACTTCATTTTCAGACAAAGTACATCCAGGTCTAAGTTTACATTGTCTATAATCATTCATGCTTGTTTCTTATTTATGGAATAGTCGAATAGATGATCATATTTTCCTTACCAACTGTACGCATTAAAGTTGTAGCAAATTTGTGCTAGGTTTTTTCTAGCTAAATTAACTTTCTTCACTAATGGAGCTAATGTTCTGTATTTTGTCCATCTGTTTCATTTTTTTTCCTGAATAATTTGCAGGGTGTACTTACGTATACTCCACGTCTAGTCTCAGTTGGCTTTAAAGGTATCTTTCTGTAATCAATACTTGGGAGCAACTTTATGTAATTTGATTTTTCCTAGGTATTAGACAAGTATAATGATGCTAATACAAAATTTCAGTTGCTAACCATCCCCCTGATTCCCTGTTAGTAAATTATTTGCCTATGCATTCTTCCACTCATGATGTGCTATGATTGGTGAATATTTATTTTTGGCTGTAACTTCTGTAGGATCCAGATTATTCTTATCTTATTCCATACTCCACTGATTTCTCCTTCATTTTTGGCTGTGAAAATATTTTTTATTATTATTATATTCATAAAAAAATTATTATTATTGCTTCCTTTAAGTTTTAAGAGTCTTGCTGTCTGTAGAGACTGAAATGGACTCTCTTCTTTACATAAATTAATTGAGTTATAATATGCAGGAGGCTTAGGATCTGTAAGTGCACGTGGCACTCTATATAATGACGATGCACATTCACCATCTGATATTGCCACGTGGTGAGATTTTCATTATTGAAGATTTCTTCCCTCACACTTAAAAACCCCATCACTATAGTCCATTAATGTGCCTGCATGTATGTATTCCCATTTACTCTACTTCTACATCTAAAAGGTATGTGGGAGATATTTGTTTGCAATCGATTTCTCTAGCTGACTTTGGAATCTCCTAGATTTATGGTTTTACATTGCTCTTAGGCTGGTATCGGTGTGTAGATAGATGCATGTATGTTTATTAAGATCGAAAGTTCAGACTTCTAAGGATATCCTTACATTATGAATTGACTTTGTTTTACGTACAGTATTGCAGTGCAATGAACCAGTGAACTCCAGAACTTCTGTAAAATTTCCTATATTTAGTCTTAAGACATTGTTCTTAGCCTTCTAGCATAATGATGTAGGTTAAATTTTGTTTCTTAGATCAGGCAATGCACTATCTGGTCTGTAAACTTCATGTATTTAAAGCTTATTATCATTATCTAATTTTGGAGTGGAATCTTGAAATAAATTTATGATGCTTGAAGAAATTGAATGTGTATTTTCTATTATGCAGGCGTGGTAATGTTTCCACTCATCATAGTGAACCGCATAAGAAAAACTTGTTCTTGCAAAGTTTATCTGAAGAAGAGCAGGAGAACTTGATGAATGGCAGAAATAGTGGTCAAAGAGAAATTGAGGATAAAGATATAGTTGAATGTCTAGAAAAAGATGTCACCTTTTGGACAGATTTCTCTAAGGTTCACTATCATCCTCAAAGTTTATATCAAATAAATGGATCGTGGGTCGATGTTCAGGAGTTTGACAATTATGGAATTGGAAAAGAAACATTCTCTTGGAGTTCGCAAGGTGAAGATATCGATGAGAGACTTCGTTTTTTTGTGGAGGAATGTGATCATATCCAAGTATGTGTTATTAGAAATAATTTTAATTGAAATGTGTCGAATGCTCATTTCTTCTTCTTCTTATATATAAAAAAAAATTCTTCTTCAGATTCCCCAGCTCCCCAAACTTTCCTTTCACCCACACTGGCCACTGCTCTCATGCATTGTATACGCCATCTCTTTGTTTTGTTAAAAGCTTTGAGTTTTTTATCACATCAAGGAAATGTGATCCTTTTTTCTCTGTGTGAATGTGTGCAAATTATACACCCGAGTGGATTGTTTTATCAAACGTGTGGAATCTCCTTGAACATTTACAATTTCAGAATTTTTGGGACACCATTTAGGATGAATTTGAATGTATAATACTAGACATTGATGCTTTAGATTACTTTTCCTTGTGATACAGTTCTTTGCAATGAAATGGGCATTATGGTTTTCTTTTTCCCCCCTTTTTTATGAAAGAAATGGACATTATAGTGTAGGAAGCCATTGCCATCAACAAATTCATGAGTGTTCTTTTTTATCTTCATCTTATCGTCATCATTATTTTTTATCTTTTTCCATGGTGGCAGTGTTCAAGGGTGGGATTCAAATCTACGATTACTCTTCATATGACCTAGAATCGAGCTTAGACTTATACAAATTGCACTGCTATATCGTATTTGTTAGTTTTTGTGGTCACATATTAAACATTGGTACTTCATTTTTACTAATTTTCAACCCTAATTGCAAACTCCCTATGCCACTGGGTCTTTATTATATTTGATCCTTTACATCCAATATGATGAGACCTTTAATAGAAATTTTGAGCTAGGATGGTTGTACTTTTCTCCCTTGTTTAGTAACGGTCTTTTCCTGATTCTTGTAGGGTTTTCAGTTCATAGTTGATGACTCGGGGGGATTTTCGGCAATAGCTGGGGATTTTCTTGAGAGTGTTGCAGATGAATATTCAAATACCCCAGTTTTACTTTATAGCGTTCGAAGTCCTAGTTCTTCTAACACACTTCGTGAAAATAAGAGGCAGATAGTTTCTAGAAATCTCCATGATGCAGTTTCATTTGCAAGACTATCATCTTTCTGTCAGCTCTTTGTGCCAGTTGGTTTGCCAAGTTTGAGCAGAAGTATGTGCCACTGTGGCTGGAAAATTTTCTTGCCTATAATTTTTGTCCCTATTTTTTTATATATGACATTTAATAGCTGCTTAAGAGTTTCAAGATTGCTTTGGGAAACAATTCCTTTTTGTCATTCATTGTTTTGAACTAAATACATGCTAAGATCTTGATCATGAGCAGTTGCTCTTTCCTTTGGATGATAAATACCAGCTCTGTTTTGCAATTTGTTCTGGTTTAGGTTCTGTCCTCTTAAGTATCTTCCTTTCCTTTTTGTTTTCTTTTTTTAAATATTTGAATTCTGCACCTGACTATTTCCTTTTTCTCGTAATTCTCTGACATAATATTGATAATCATTCTTACATTTGTCAAGGCAAAGCTACCATGCATTTACGCATTGATGACCAGAAGCCTTACCACTGTAGTGCTGTATATGCCGCTGCTTTACACTCCATTGGTCTTCCTTTTAGAATGGAAGCCCATGGACCAACCACAGATTCATGTTACGTTTCCGGTGCAGTTCATATCAATGACATGGTACGGATGTTAGCTGGGCAAGGTAGGCAAAATATGGTGGCCATTTTGGACGTTGCAATGCCAGCACCCTCTCTCTCTGGTATATACTCTTCCATTTCTTCTTACTTGCAGAGAAGGACTTTTTATCATTGGTCACAATCTTCTGCAATTTGTAATACAGGGAAACAGTTTGGCCAATCTTTGTTGGGAACTTTGCAGCCATTGACACCGGAGGTAACAGAGGAAGCAGAAGATTTGCTGGCATTGGAATCCATGACCATGCACGGAGTGTTCGGATCAGGTATTACATTAAATTATCACCAGGTATTCTTATAATGCTCAGTCCAGATGAACTGGTTCTGCATTTGAAGACGTGTCTTCAAACTATCTTGTTGTATAGAAGGAAAATATGGAAAATATGTTATACATCTCAATCTACTGGTAAACTAAAATGTTGGCATGTTCTCGTTCTAACTCAATTTTACTTCTTTTAGGAGGGGATCGGGCTACAGTCTCCGAATTAAAGGATCAAATTTGTGCTGCTTATGAAGGTACAACAGAAAAGCCAATGCTTTGCCATCTATCAGCAGCTCAATGTCCTCTGCCCGTACCATTGCCGTTTCCTTCAATCTTTGGGAACCTGGTTGGCCAACATGGTGAATTGTTGGCCACTTCAATCTCTGGTGCTTCATCAAGGGGATCCCTTGACGTGCATTCCATCCCTATGGCAGCTCGGCTACGGTCCAGTAACGCTATACTCCCATTTTTAGAGAGAAGATTAACGAATCTTCATAGACATGGAACTGTACAAGGTTCATCTGTGGCCCCATTGCTTAGGAGTTGGGGGTTTGGGAAAGAGGAACTGGAAGACATGGAAGAATCATTTTCGAAAATGGTTTTGGCGCTAAATCCACATGCACAATCTTCATCTGATTCGGATTGAGGTATGTATAACTTTCATAAAATTGAAAATGTAGAAACTTAAGAAAGTGGGCTTGCATAAAAGATTTATAGTAATGCTGTTAAAATGCATGAGAATATGGTTTTTATGTGATTATTCTCATCTTATGGCTAGGGATTTTGAGGAGGGCAGTAATGAAGGTCAACTATCAAGCTGCCTGCTGTTTTGATGGAGTGCAGATAATGGTTGTACTTAGGTTTGCATGTAGCAGTCTCCTTTTAAATTAAAAATGGTGGATTAGAATTAGAAAATCTTGTTTCATAGGTTGTCTTTTAAGAATAAAATTATAGGTTAATGGAGTTTGTTAGTCCGGCAATGTTTAAAGATTTGTACAGGAACATGAAGTTTAATGTTTTCTTGTATAATACCACATGCTGTGTGCAGAGTCGTTTTGCCATTAAACTTTCTTTTATTAACATTATGGAATTTCCTTACAAATTTTTTTTTAAAAAAAGTTTTAGAAAACTACAACTCTGTCTTGTATTCTTTTTTCCTTGTTGAGTTTTGAATTTTGAAATTATGAATTTTAGTTGATATATTAGTAAATCAATTAGGTTGACTATGAATAATGTAAATAAAAAATTAAATTATATTAAATTAAAGCCCGTAGACCGAAAGACTGGACTTGTTCAAACAAAAAAATTGATTCGAATGACATCAAATCTAAATCTTAGGATTATGTGGCGAGACATCCCAACATAACAACTAAACTAAGTTTGAAATTTCCTCATTTTTAAAAAAAAAAATAATTCTATTGATTTATTAATGTTGAGTTTTGGAATAAGGTCTGTGAATGTGATTGGACGGAAATGGACTTGACTTTTCCATCTGACCCATCCCTAAATAACATCAATTCCTCATTAATTTTTAAATAATAAAATTCCGTGATTACAGAACTTGAGTTTTATTTTATAATTGTTTTATTAAAGGTTAAGTTATGATTTTAGTCTTCTACAAGTTGATCGTTTTCCAACTTGACATTTTTTGTTTGTTTGTTTTGAGTTGATGTTCAAAAAAATGTCACATAAAAAACTCAGTATTTGGTAAACCTAAAGATATTTGGAGAGAGATGACTAGACTATAAAAGATGAAATTGAAAAATTTTAAATTATAGAGACTTAGGAATTGGGAGGGTTGTTAAAGTTTTAAAAAATAAAATAAAATGCATGGTGTGTGGTCTGGTCTCCTAAACTAAAAGAACAGTTGACTTGTTAAATTTAATTTAGAATCTCTAAAATAATTAGTTAATAGGTAATAATATATAAATAGGTAGAAACTAAAACCCACGAACACGAACGGAGTGAGTTGGTAGCCACGTGGAGAATGGCCCACGTTTCTCCAATTGGATAATTCTTTATTGAAAATTATGTCAGTTTTAACTTTTGTGTGGATCGTTGACTCAACGCTCTCCAGTCCCTTTAGCTAATTTGCACTTTGCAGGCGCTCCGACAATTTTGCCGACCGAGCTGGGGCTTTATGTATATAATATATATTCAATTTATAAATTTTTTTTTTCTTAAATCTTTGGTTATTTTCAATTTCAATTTTTATTTTTTAACATTTGTAATTTTATTTCATATATGACGACATTTTTTTTTTTTTTTGAGAGAAAAGGTTGACGTCGAAATATATATATATTCACATATACTTAAAAAACAACCTTTTAAAAGTACCACATTTTAAAAGTAGTTTAAAAAATCACTGGCTTCTTTGTAAATAGCTTTTTTTCCTCTAAAGCAACAATATTTCTACTTAAACCCTCCTTAATTTCCATCTGATTTGGCAAAAATAAAAAATTTATAACCTTTGCCCTAAGAAGAGGGCAATGGGAATATACTGTTTAAATTTCTAAATAAAATATCATCCACTAGTGTAAACTATTTTTAAGTTTCATCGAAAGTATAATCACGGCATCTATACATTCAAAAGGATAAAAAAAAATATAGCAAGTTTCAAAATATAGAACCAAAATAGTAATTGCACTTTTTTTTTTAATTAAGTTTATACCACAAGATGTTGAAATGATGATGATATATTAATAGAAATGATAGATTATGAAAAAAAAAATGAACAGAAAACCTCCCAACTTGAGCATAACTCAATTGATTGAGACATATTCTCGATCAAGAAGTTGGAGTTTCAAATCTCAACCCCATATATTATTGAACTAAGATGACGACAACAACAATAATAACCTTGTTACAAAAATGACATAATGCATATGTATTATGTAATACTGATCAGATAATCTTATTAAAATAAATATAAAAAAGAAATCCAAACAGATCCTCAACATAAAAAATATTTTTATAAAAGGTATCGGGTATTCAAAATCTTCCCATATATTTATATATATTTTTTATGTTACGAGAATTCCATCGTAGATTGATTTCCATCTTCTTACTTCACACATCAAAGATGACAAGAATTCAATGTATCTATTCTATTAAACAAAAAAAAGAAATCATATACAATTTGAATAATATATATATATATTGAGTGTGTTTATAGAGTCTTAACTAAGATTACTTGATTAATTTAGGACATCAAAGCAATCATGTGCCGGCAAAGTCCACTGTAACTTTGGTCAACGAGATTAATTTTATTCCATATATTATATTTCTAGTGAAATGGCTCTTCTAGTTCACATTGAATCAATAGGTATTTATCTAGTGAAGCTTTGATATAATTCCATTTCTTATTTGATCCGGCATGCTTAAAGTAATCACTTTATTAATTATGTTTATTATGTTTCTTTCTTCAAATTTTCTCAATTAGTAAAAAGGGTTTAAAAAGACTTTCACTTAGTTTAGAACTTTAGAAATATTTCATCATGTAAACTCTAGTTCAAGTGATCAAACTTTGATGTGTCTCTAGTAGGTTATAAGAAGTTTGAGTCTTCTTCCTTATATTTATAAATTTGAAAAATTCTTATTGATCGAGTATAACAAAAAAAAATTAAGGTAATGATCAAAATGAATATTTATAAAAATTTAAAATAAAATACTTAAAGTGTGAAAGTTGAAATAAAATAAAGCATTGGAATTCAATTGGGAAAATAAAATTTAAACTCTTGTTTACTTGCTAATAATATTTACAAAACAATTGAAGTTGCTTAAAAAAAATCATTATGTTGTTTTTTTTTTTGTGTCTCAACCGCATTATATTCTCGACTTAAAGACACATATAGTTAAACTCAAAAAAATATGGAAGTACTAGTTTTTGTTGTGAAATGTTCCACTTTTACATCAAAAGTTTGGCAAATGATAAATAATATGATACTTTCAACTATTTTTTTAGACTTCTCAGATATTGTTGTTATCTTATTAATGTATTATATATAATAAAATTTGTATAATTATCATTTTATAGTATAATTTATATTATACTATATTATACATGTTTAAATTTTAACAAAAATGAATTGAGTTTATAATATGAAACGTATTTGTTAATGATTTAGTAGGTTGAAAATATAGAAACAAAATTTGAATGACATAACAAACCATCCTTATTTCTAATCTTGAAATGCTATTTTGAATTCAAAATAGGAATTCAAAGTAGGAAATTAGTTAGGTAGAAAGAATATGAAAGTATTATTATTTCACTAATTTAAAAACAAATGATCCAAATATCCAAAATGGAATTAAAAAATAGGTTTGATTTATCATACAAGTTTTGAATGAAGTAAAAAATAAAAATACATCTTATCCTAATTAAATTAAACCACTGTCATGAATATCCTTTTACTATTACTTTTAAAAAGTGAAAAAAAAAAAGAAAAAAAAATCTGTTATAATCAGATTATGTTGGCTTGGAGGAGGTTGACATTCACCAAACAAAAAATAGAGAGACTAACGAAAATAAAAAACAAACAAACAAAAAATGTGAATTATTATTATGTATGGATGTGTGTATTGTATGTATCTGGTTGTGTACAAGTCTAAGCCTGTTACGACTTTTGACTTTGTTAGAGAAAGGGGCCATTTTTGACCTCTCAAATGGACTCTCCCTTCCCGTTTGGCGTGGAGGGAAGTTGCAAACCGCGTTCTTCTTCTTCTTCTTCTTCTTCTGCTTCTTCTTCTGCTTTCTCTGGTTCTTCTTCTTCTTCTTCTGTTTCTTCTTCCTCTTCCTTTTCCATGTCGTTCCCTTTCATGATACCATTACAATGATTCATTGCTCACAATGCGTTGGTTGCGTAACATCTCCTTTACCCCTTCCTCCATGGTGAGGTTTCCGGGCACTGCCACCGGTGGTGATTCTCCTTCCAGAACGACCGCCACTACTGCCTCTGATAATCATAGTTATCGGAGAATTGCTTGGCGTTTTGGCGCCTCTAAGTATTCGCGCCATAGGAAGCTACGGAACCTAAGCGGACGTGAACATAACGCTGCTTCTTTGGCTAAATGGTCTGATTCTTCCGCCGAGCCGGTCTCCTTGTCGCGATCGCCGAGTGCCTCTGATGACCATGCCGTGCCCTTGCCGCTCCCGGAGGTTTCTCCCGTATTTCAGCGTCGTGAAGGGGTTTCGAATTCCAATTCTTTCACTGGAGACGGGGATTGCCCTCTTCCGTCGCCTAAGGTTTGGCGTGGTAGAAGCGGGGATGAGCGCGATGTAGATAGAGATAGAACTGCTCCTGCTCCAAAAGTTGGGGGCGGGGCCTCCACTAGCGCTCCGGTTAAAAGGTAGCCGAACTGGAATATTCTTCTTACTCTGTACTCCTAATGTTGAATGACGTATTTGATCGTTTTTTTTTTCCCCATTTTCCAGTTATGCTCGTAGCTTCATGAGTTTGACATCTCTATTTTTACATTCAAGAAAATTTGAAGCTACTGTGGGTTTATGAATTGGAATTTTATGAAGGGTAGCACTCAATGATGTTTTAACCCCTTTGTTAGAATCTTAACCGCCATGTTTACGTTGTTTAGCGCGTCTCTGTTGTGTTCTCGTGTTTATTCGTGCATTTGGTGTTTCAAAAGTCCAGTAAAAACAGTGTTTTTTTTGGTACAAGTGTTATAAGTAGCGCGTTGGTCATATGCTTCTTGTCTCATTCATGTTAATTAGAGGAGGGGGTAAGTCAGTGAGGTGTTGTTGTTCGGGCAACGCAAGTTGATATTGAATCCTATTCTGAGTTTCCATTATAACTTTATTTTTGTTATTATGACCAACACTTGTTCTTAAATTTAATAAACCAGTCTATTTGATTCCCGGGAGAACCAAAAGAAAGAAGATCAGGTTGAGACAAGGTCGTCTCGGAGGGTGAATCAAGATGCAACAGGATATCCTGAAAGATCTCGGAACCGTTTTTGGATTGATGTTCCCAGTAGGAGTGCTCCAACTAGTCCTTATGCAAGTCCAACGCTCAGTCCCCAAAGAAATAGTTCCGGTAACCTTTCAAATTTCCATCATGTGGCTCCAGTGGGAAATCAAGACTGGTCTGCACCTGAGCTGCCAAATTTCCATTATGCAACTCCAGTAGGAAATTACGTCTGGTCTGCACCTGAGCTGCCAGCCTCACCAATGATGCGGGGGGTTCCTCCTGCATTCTTTGATGGCTCCACTCTTAGCTGTGAGAGTTCTCCCATGCATAGCCCAAGAGGTAGAAGTCCCCACCGAGATCCCAGAAGTCCAACAGGAGCTGCATCTCCATTGCACACCAAGATTTCCCTTGAAACACATGGTGCACGTCGTGAAGGTGCTTGTCCTATCAGTGTCCACCCTTTACCTCTTCCTCCTGGAGTACCAATGCCGTCATCATCAACCCCAATGGCTTCACCATCAACTCCAATGGCTTCACCATCAATCCCAATGCCTTCACCATCAACCACAATGCCTTCACCATCAATCCCAATGCCTTCACCATCAACCTCAATGCCTTTACCTTCAACCCCAATACCTTCACCAACCCCAATTCCACAAGCTAACACTAAAACTGAGTCAATCTCAATGAAAAATCAATGGCAGAAAGGAAAGCTTATTGGCCGGGGCACATTTGGAAGTGTTTATGTTGCAAGCAACAGGTAGTATGAGTTTCAGTTTCGCTGGCATCTTCTGTTGTTGTCATTTGCTTCTGCGGACTGACTCTGTTTTTTTTTACTCCCCTGAAGAGAAAATGGAGCTTTATGTGCAATGAAGGAAGTTGAATTATTTCCTGACGATCCAAAATCTGCTGAATGTATAAAGCAATTAGAACAGGTAATTCCAATATTTATTTGAGCTGTGGTAAACTGTATAATCTGCACAGTTGCACACTCTGTTTAGTTTTTTTGTGTCTGGAGGATATTTCTTACATGATTGTCGGATGTCCTTTTCAATTGTTATCATGTTAATGGCAAACCTTTTGGCTAACAGATTCTTCTTTAAGCTGGTAAATAAGTTTAGAATAAACATATGCACAGTTGAATTTTTAGATGGGGATTCATTTGCTTTAAACATCTTGATTTTGTATTTATAATTTTGATTTCCTAAATAAGATGATAAATTAAACTACGCATTCCCAATAATTTTGTCATAATTTGTTTATTCATAGCCAGTGACACGTGTGGTGTGATTTATAGTTGAGTGAATCTAAGCACAATACTTGGTGTTATATGCCTTGTATCCTTGTTATGTATACTAGCAGTGCCTTAGAAAATGATCGTTCCTACGAGATTTTGCTGCTAATTGCAAACTTTATGGACTAGTCTCATTAAAAGATATGAAGATAATAAGTTCTAGGTGTATGTTCTGTTCATCTCTTCATATTATTTGGCCTTAGCTAATCATGAGTCTCTTTGGAAAATTGAAGGTGTGGCTATCTGACGTCCTACTTGCTAAAACCTGTTTTTGAAAATGATAAAAAAAAGTTTTCTATAACTTAAGCTTTATTCTTTATTGAGGCAGCCTTTAAATTGGCTCATGTTATCCTTAAATGCTGCCATCAGCACTCTTCATCCATATGGAGTTAATGTTCTGCTATTTTAAATTGCCATAGCTTCAAATTTGTCCTCTGATGGCAGGATGAAACTTGATCTTGTTTATTTTTGCCTCTCTTCTTCTTACTGTCACAGGAGATAAAGCTTCTGAGCCAGCTAAAGCATCCAAATATTGTCCAGTACTATGGCAGTGACATTGTGAGTAATTGTCTTGCATGTTACGACATTTCAAAGTTTTTTGTTTTTATAATCTTTAACTAAATATAATTCTTACTCTGGGGTCCATGTAGGTTGAAGATAGATTATATATATACCTGGAGTATGTTCATCCTGGTTCAATTAATAAATATGTCCGTGAACATTGTGGAGCCATGACAGAATCTGTTGTTCGGAATTTTACTCGTCACATCCTCTCAGGGTTGGCCTACTTGCACAGCACAAAAACTATACACCGGTGGGGAACATATGTGTTGATGTGTTTAATACAAAGTCTTAAGGTTGACCTATAAAATCAAGATGACCATGAATATTCTGTCGAAAATAAGAAAGAAGTACTTGAATATTTTAGATTCTATCTTCAGTTAGTTTAATCTTGGAAGAAATAATTACAAACAATGGTCTATAAGCTTATTTTATTTCTATATGATTATATCTGTTTGGAGACTTAACTTTTCATTTGTACAGGGACATTAAAGGTGCTAATTTGCTTGTGGACTCTTGTGGGGTTGTCAAGCTTGCTGACTTTGGAATGGCTAAACATGTAAGTCTGAGATTGAATGCCAAGTATTATCTACTATTTCCCCCTTCTTTTTAGTATCTGTGACGCTTTTCCCTCTTCTTTCTGTCTTTTTGTCACAGACTCACGGTATGTCCATACATTTTATCTCTATAGATTCGGTGTATATTTTACTTTCTATAGCCAACTCTTGTTTTGTTTTGTTAGAATTTGGGGAAAACGAAGTCATCTTTGTTTGGATGACACTTACACATTCATTGCTGCATGATTGTAAACATTAGTATGACTTTCCGTTGCTGTTAATATGAATTGCTTTAGGAGATAGAATTTTTCCTTTTTCAGGATTAGACATGAATGATGCTGATATATATCTCTACAGCTTACAGGACAAGTTGCTGATCTCTCTTTAAAGGGAAGTCCATACTGGATGGCTCCTGAGGTATCTTTTCGTTTCTACCTTTGATGTGTTAATGACTTATGGTTTCTCTTAGTGACAGCGATCACTTGAAATATTTAGCTCATTTATATCACTTTGTTTACTTGGATTGGCTATTTAGTGATAAGGGATGTGATTGAAATTTGTCTTTCTCCTGCAGCTCCTTCTATCTGTGATGCAGAAAGATAACAACTCTGATCTTGCTCTGGCTGTTGATATTTGGAGCCTTGGTTGCACTATTATAGAAATGTTCACTGGCAAGCCACCTTGGAGCGAGTATGAAGGGGTAAGTGTTGGATTATTTGGCATGTACTTATAGCTGCATCTACCCAGATAGAATTTTCATTTTTCTACTCATATGCCATTTGGTGGAAGTTGAGCAATGGAAGAACTTATATCTGCACCACCAAGGCACCAAGATATGTTGGTTGCTTGGTCGCATTACAGTATGGGACTAGGGACTTTGAATACTGATACTTGTTTTGAAACTCTAAAATTTATTAGGTAATTACATGAGGTATATTAGCTTTTTCCCTTCCTCTCCTGTGCTTTTTCCCACTTAGAGCAGGTATGTGTGTAACATTAGTTAGTGTATGTCTACCTTGTAACCGTTATAAGCTTATCAGTATTCCTTAGCGTATAAAAGACATTGATGACCTAACAGAACGTTTAATTTGCATACTGAACTGATAATTGGTAGTTACTTTTTATGAGCTCGGTAGATTTTACTTTTTTTGGTTGGTGGTTACAAGTTCATCTGTTAATACAGGCTGCAGCTATGTTTAAGGTCATGCGAGATACCCCGACAATACCTGATTCATTGTCATATGAAGCCAGAGATTTCTTAAAATGTTGCTTTCAGAGAAATCCTGCAGAGAGGCCGACTGCTGCCATGCTGCTTGAACATCCGTTTATGAAAAACTTGCAGCATCCAGATGCTCCATCTTGCTTGCAGGCCGTTGCTGGAGCAAATTTGATGGTAGACATAACATAGATGCAATACCCCCCTCCCCCGTACTTGTCATTTTTCATTGAAATGTGGTTTATGATGCCAGGATAAATGCTATAGTCCAAGTGAACAATATTCAAGTAAATTTGATCAGTCTTCCATGCTTCCAAGCTCACAAAATTTCAAGGGAAAGTTAGCAGCTGAGAGGCAAGAGTTTCTTTTTCGCTTGCTCCCCAGTTCTCGTTTGTAATTGGACCATGAATGTTAATCATTCGATATAATGCTCTGCATGACTCTAGTTTCATACATTATTGTTTTCTTCTTTCCCAGTGTGATTGGCCCACTATCTCATCATGAAACCTCTGACTTAACAGTAATGTCTCGTTATTCCCCCCGTTCTACCCTTGAGGCTCTTCCAGTATTATCTCCTCCACGCTCAGTTCACAATGTGCATAATCTTGGTTCCCCTGCAAACGTGCTCGGTGTTGGAAATCAATCCAATAAGAAGAACCATACACTAATATAGCCTATGGATGGGAAGGGAAGTATTTTGTGCCAGGCTTGCCTCCGACTTTGCTTGGTACCTTCAATCGACAAGCATTTGGCAGGGGTGGCTAAAGTATCGGCAAAAAATGAGCTTCATGAGAAGAAGCCAGATTCAGATGCTGCGTCTAGTAGGTGAGTTTCTGGCATAGATTGTTACTTACATATGTAGGTTCTTGCCTCCTTTTAATATTTCTTTCCTTTTGAAATGAAAAAAGCTTCTGGTCTGGAAGTCTACCCTGTAGTGGGAGTTGAAAAACAATTTTGTATGCTGTTATTTTCCCCATTTTAGAGCTTCAATAATGGCGACATCCACTGATCATTCCTTGGTGGTGCTGTGGGAAAATCACCACTTCCATGTACAACTTCAAACTGAATTTGTTGATATTAGAGGCGTTTGATAATGGAATCATATGGTCCAACAGCGGTTCCTTGGAGTTTTTCTTAGTTTGATTCCAATGGACATACTTTTTTTTTTTTTTTATTCTTTATTATTCTTTCTGCTGCATTCTTTAACATGCCTTGTGATCAAATGTTCTCTCTCTGTTTTCCCCTTCTGTACAAGTTTTCAATCTTCATTTCAAAACTTTGGCTATCAAAATTTGTTACGACAAATTGGTTGCATGTATTTTTAAGTAGGTTTTAAACCTATTTCAATTCTTTTAACTTTCATATCTCATCTCTTATTGTCCTATGTTTTATTTTTCTTTAAACTTTAAATACTTTTTTCGTAGTGATCAAGATTCTTTTTTTTTTTTTTGTTTGAGAATCACCCTATGTGGGTGGAGAATTTGAAATTACAACCTCAAGAAAGTAGAGATGTCTTCTTGATTGATGTAGCTTATGTTGGCACACCAAAATGAGATTTAAAAATACTTGATTACGAACTCTAAACCTTAAATTTCTCAAAAAGTTATCAGTAATATATCTACTATAAACATGATGTTTCTCGAAAAGAGCAGAAAAATCAATTTTCTTTTAAATTTATATAAGAAATCAGGAGACTTGCATAATTAAACATACGGAAAGTAAATAAAAGAGTGTATGCAAATTAAATCATCTCTTAATTAGCTGATGGGGAATTTTTTTTGAATATTATTGTTGTTGATTTTCAAATTGCTTCAACTTAATGTTAATACAGAGTAACAGACTAATCCTAACAAATTTAGTAGTGAAGAACACAAATTCAAATGCTACTGTTAACATTATTGTGGTTTTGGTTGACGAATTAGGCCAAGTCTTGGCAGCCGAAACTGGTTTGGTCATTACTGTTCTACCAATCACATTCTGCAAAGTTGCGTTGCCGTATTTTAGTGGAACTGTGGAAGGACCAATCTACTAAATATATATATATTTTTTAAAAGAAAAAGAAAAATAAAAAGAGTGTCTTTTTGGCTTTTGTTATTTTTCTCCATATCATTTTTCAACTCAATCGCCGAAAGAAAGTGCTTTGTATGGCAGTGGTGGCGGTACCACGTGAAGAAGTTGCCATTCGAACCCAATTTTGCTGACACCATTTTCAATTTCCAAACAGATACAGAGAGAGAGAGAGAGAAAAAGAAAGAGAGGAACAGAGAGATGGAAGCTCCAGCTCCACAAGCCATTGAGGTTTCCAGCAAGAACCTTGGGATTGATCAAGATGAGCAAGATAAAGCCATCAATGAGTGGTAAATTTTCTATTCCTCTCTCTGTATTTTTTGAAATTTTCTTTTGATGGGTTTGTTGTGTGTGTGTGATTAATTGGTGTTATTGTGAAGCAGTTGTTCTTGCTGCTATGACTGCTCGGAAAGCTGCTTTGATTTCTTGTGCTGTTTCGGTGTCTGTGACTGTTAGATGGGAAAATAATTGGATCTTTTTTGAAGAAAATTCAGAGACAGACCTAACTGACTTTGCTGCAGTAGTGAAGAGGAAAAATGTGTTTTTGTGTTTCCTACTTTGTTAATCTCTTTCAACTGTTTTACTCTCCATATATTTCTCTATCATCTCCCTTTTCCTTTCTTTTTCAGCTTCTTTGGGGACACACAGAGAGGACTAATTAGTGTAGTGTTGTTTGATTACTTGTTAGTTTGTGTTTGAAACAACAATAATTTGATTTAAATATCACTTACAAGGATCTACTTGTTTTGTCAATACATTCCACAGTGTTGATCCTATTTGTGAAATACTATTCATCATCTCGTAACTTTTTTCTAATTCTAAAATATTTGGGGTGAGGATTCCAACATCTACCCTTTGGATTCATATTACAATGTTTTAACCAATTAAGTTAAGTTCAAGTTGTCCATTATTCAAACATTTTACCGTTTAAAAATTCAAAGATGACTTAGATTTTAGTCTAAAATATTCATGAATATTATAATTATTGCCAAAATTGCTAACATGAACATAGCTCAATCGACATAAAACTTGTACTAATGATCAAAAAGTCTCTAAGATGCGCTCTATCATTTTTCATTATATGCAAACAATTTAGGTTGAAAAATCAAATCCCACTTGATGGGATGAAAAGTTTCTCGCTTAAACATGAGCCACCTCATTGAAGTTGTGCTTCTTCAAGAGTATTCTTGATTGTGCTTCATTTAAAAGAGAGTTAGATAACAGCTTCAAACTATGAAATGTTTTCAATATGTATTGTATGGAATTTAAATTTTATCAACAAATAATCATATAAATAAGTTTTTTTTTTATTTAAAAAAAACATATTAATTAGTATTTAATTTTAAGTTCAAAAAGACACTTCTTAAATAAAAATTCGACTTTTCGGAAAATAGAAAAAGAAAAAAGAAAAGCCAAACGCAAAAATCCGGCGGTGCGATTACAGTGAAACCGCCATTGGAGTTCGAACGCCATAATCAACCCACCCGATGACGGAACCAAAGACATCGCCGACCTGACCGGCGATCATAAGAAGAGGGCCACTTTCATCAACTGCACTGCGAACTCTCCGGCGACCGTCGATCATAAGGTCATGGCGAAGGCCATTCCTGCACTTCACATCGGTGAATCTCTAAACTCAGTTATTCCATTAGGGATTAGGTTATTCCAATCATTACTTTTTCAAATTAAATGCGGAATTTTCAACCGAGTTGGTTTCAGACATTGCCTAATGCTACGGTCTAAAAGCAAAAAGTTTGAAAGAAAGAATTCAAAGAAAGAAGCCCTTGGAATGGGTGACTTAAAAATCAATAAAGCGTAATGCCCCTTGAATCTAGAAGAACAGAAGTTTTCGGTTTTTCCTTTGCACTTTAGAAGCTTACCTACTAAAACAATAATTCAATAATACAAAATCGTAAAGTTTGTAATCAGTGCTATGTATCGCAAATGGAATTCTAAAGGGGAATATAATTTCATTTATGTGATGAAATTTATTAATGGGGTTTACAAAAGTCCCTTCCCATTAGCACAAGTATTGCTAAGAGTGTAATTACAAAACGACTTATCTAGCTTGAACCAAGTGGCTGCTAGTGCTATATACAAAATAAGTAAGTGCAGTGCAGTTCCTAGCCAAGTTGTCCAAAGGTAGCTTCTAACTAGGTTTAACCACAATGATTTACATTCCCTTTTGTAGAGACTTGCAAGAAAATGAACCCGTTGGGTCGAGGGGCCACTTCTGAGAGTCTGATTGGGGCCGAAGCAACGAGCCCTCTATTTTACTGATCAAAAGGAGCCATTCTTCATGTTCCTCTTCTTTTAAAATCGCAAATGGGACTTTGATTTCTCAAAAGGATACTTGCAAATATTCTTGAATTTGAAATAACATTCTTTTCTAACGTTTTTACCAATGAAATTTGGGGCTTTCTTTTTAATACTTTAATTTTTAAATTTGGCTGCACAAAGAAGTATTTAGCTTACTTCACATTATGTTATTATATTTATATACTACACAGACATTCATGAATGATGTACAAAAATGTATGGATCAAACTTTTTGCATATACTTCACTTAAATCCATGAATATTTGTGAAAGTTTATATAATAATCTTCAATTCTTCATATTGAAGCATACATCATAGTCAGAAAAATGGGCTTTATGGTTTCTGTGGTCTATATTGCTCGGAGAATAAGCAAAGATATTTCCTATGGTTTGCTTGGTAGAGTCTGATTCAGCAACAAAGATAGTAGCCAAGTTGGATAAGAACTTTCTGCTAAATTAGTTGTAAATGAAGTCATTAGGTCCGGTGCTCAAATAGCTATCTACTCCCACATTTCTAGTTTTTAAATTGCATTAATGGTTCATAGACGACTATTTCTTTAGCTTTTCTCTGCATGGCAGGAACTCCTTTTTGGTCCTTATATACATATTCAATGAAATCATCCATATTCTTCTGCCTCCCCATTAATTAAAGTCGATATATTAATAGAAAATTCCTCTTCTTTTAACATGATTCCTGGCAGAACAAGCCTGCCCTATCCTCCACTATTGGACTGCTTACTGATGGAAAGGCATTTGGTGGCAACCCATTATTGGAGACGAATAAAGAAAGGTGAACCTTGAGTGCAGGGTTTTCTTCTCGTGAGAGGAATTAAGTCAAACTTGGGAGTGTTGTACATTAGTTGTTATATATATATATTTTTTTTGCCTTGAAATGGTGTGCCATGAAAGTGTGATATGCATCACCTTACCACTATCGTAATTCTGATTTTCAACGAGATGGGGCCTTGCTTAGCTCTAACAAATTGGTGAGGTTGTACCAAACTCAACCCAAAAACAATATTTTGAGTGGCTGAGCCACTAATCCTATTAGAACTGCTCAAAACGATCACTCTTGCAAACTCCTAGCTTCCTTTTGTTGTATATAAATAGCTGCCATTGAACACTAATAGTAATACAATTTGCAATCATTTATAGTTTCTACTACTTTCTCAGAGCTATTTCGAAGACATGAAGGATAACTCCTCCAAACTTGTTTTCTTGCTTATAAGCTTCTTTTTCTTGAATCAGCTCCTCGTGTCCTCACAACTTGATTATAGGTTTTATGATGCCTCTTGTCCCAACCTATTAAGGATTGTCAGATATGGCGTCTGGATGGCAGTTTCTAATGATACTAGGATGGCTGCTTCTCTCTTGCGGCTTCATTTTCATGATTGCTTTGTCAACGTAATTGATTTATCTTTATATAATATTGAATTACTAGTCGGATGACCATGTAGTTACTTTTAAAATCATTTTCTGCTTTTTTAAGCATGTGTCAATGGTTGTTTTGAATTTTATTATTATCTTTTTTTTAAAAAGGGCTGGCTTTGAAAAGATGTTCTTTTATCTCTTCTTAGTCTTTTTCCTTTTCTACCCAGGAGTAAGGGTGATCAAATAAAGCTTTTTTTCGATCCTATATTATGGGCTTTTAAATGATGATTACAAGTGGATAGCAGTCTCAACCCTTCAAGCCAAACAGTTTTGTAAACAAAAACAATTTTGTTTCCCAAAGTAGCTGCTAAACAGCCTCGATGTTTATTTATCAGAAATGAAGTTACATGGTCTAAGAAGAAAAACAGAACTATTGTCCTGGTATTAACTGTTGGTAAACTTTTTTTTTTCTGCTGTAGGGCTGTGATGGATCATTGTTGCTTGATGACACTAGCACATTTAAGGGGGAGAAAAATGCATTGCCGAATATGAACTCAGTTCGAGGCTATGAGGTCATTGATAATATAAAGGCTGTTTTAGAGAGAGCCTGCCCATCCGTCGTCTCATGTACCGATATAGTAACTCTAACAGCTAGAGAGGCCGTCTACCTTGTAAGCAAGTTTTTGGTTTACAAATCTCTCTCAAACGTCATGCTTTTGTATCTTTCTGAACCTTTCCTTTTCAGGCTGGAGGACCATTTTGGCCCATTCCACTTGGTCGCCGAGATGGCACGACAGCGAGCGAGAGTGAAGCCAATCAGCTGCCATCACCAGTGGAGCCATTGGAGAATATCGTTGCAAAGTTCACTTCAAAAGGTCTTGATGTAAAGGATGTTGTTGTGCTCTCAGGTCACCTTTCTCATACCCCATCTGTGTACTTCCTATGAGCTTTAGATCTACAAAAACTATTTTAACCATCATGCACAACTGATGTCCAGGTGCACACACTTTTGGATTTGCTCGGTGCATGATGTTCAAGCATAGGCTCTTCAACTTCGACGGCTCTGGAAATCCCGATCCAGAACTCGACGTGATGCTACGACAGAACTTACAGAGCACCTGCCCAAATCAAGATGACTCCAACAACAACCTGGCTCCCTTGGACGCCTACACGACCAACAGGTTCGACAATGTGTATTACAGGAACTTGGTGAACAAGTTGGGACTTCTGCAGTCAGACCAAGCCCTCATGAATGACAATACAACTGCTCCTTTGGTGGTGAACTACAGCAGGTACCCATATCTGTTTTACAGGGACTTTGGAGCATCAATGGTGAAGCTGGCCAATACTGGGATCCTTACAGGCCAAAATGGCGAGATTAGGAAGAACTGCAGGGTCGTGAACTAGAATATAATATGCCTTTGTAAATTTCACCAACTCAACTCTCTCTTGATAATAAATTGGCTGTTGGAAAGTGATATTGATTCTTTGGCCGTTACTTTCTCATCAACTGCCATTCTTCTAGAGTTTGGTTTGACTGAGGGGTTGGGTTTGGGCCTGTGTTCGGCCCAATATCTCTGCTTCTTCTGGGCCTACTGGTGGTAGGTCAAGCTTCTCCTATTTTTGGCTTTCTCTACTACCAAACCTTTCAAGAAATTATGATTAAAGATAGAAAGAAAAAGTCAAATCAAAATCAGTGTGTTTTTGAAGTAAGAAATTTGTTTAATTAAAAAGTAAAACAAAAGGAAATCTCAGGAAGAGATGCTAAGAAATATAGAAAAATGATAATTTTATACTCGTGGATAAGCATTAATTATAGTATAGATTTGAGTCAAATTTATGTTTGTTTGGATGGTGAGTATGTTAAAACAAGATTGTTTTTTTGTTCTTTTAAAAATAATAAGATGAGTGCATTAAGTTAATATTTTAAGTAATTTTCAAGAACAATCGAATATATATAAATAAGCTAAATGTCAAAGGAGGTTGTTTTCACATCAATGTCAATTAATTTATTCAAGTTCGTCATTTTCGTATAAAATCACATTTTATTTTCATACTTTTGTTTCCCCTTCCGCCTAAAACAACTTATTTCTTTAGCAAAACTCCACTTCTAGAAAAGAAAATAACTAAATATCAGTTTGGTCCATAATCAAATAAGACAAACAACAAGGACATTAGAATAATATAAAAATTATTATTATTATTTTTTTTTTAAACTCTTAAGTGATCATGATTAAACGTCACAGTTAAAAAACTGTAGAGTAAATTTTAACTATTGAAATTATATTTATAATTAGTTTATCTTGTAAGTTCTTTTTCTTTTTAGTTTAATTTATCTTGTTAGGTAAAATCATTCAATTAGTTTCATACAACAATGATAGCAAAAAATAAAATAAATTGAACTGCTTGTAACTTTTTTTTTTTTTTTTTGGAAAAGGGAGAGGCAAGAAAGTTAATCAAGAGACAAAAATTAGTAATATAATTTAGGATATATATTGTTTTAATTTTACAATAAAAAATGAGAATAAGATTTAAAAAAATTATTCATACAATAGAAATATTATATAAAAAAATTACATACTAAAATCGATACACACCTAGAGATGTTTTAATAACTATCTTTTTTTTTTTTTAATTAAAAAAAATATATATATATAATTTTGGTTCACATATATACACAGACATACATACGTATTATAAATTATAATGGAAAAATTTGAAGTTTGGGAAAGCAGTTGAGAGATATATATCACTTTGAGGAAGAGGTAAGCCATCACTTTTCATTGATTAAGTGATTACGTCATCATGCTTCATTGTTTGGTTCATGCACTTGTAAGAACCTATGTCATTATCCTAAAATAATTTCGTCATCAATAAAAATGTTTTTCTTTTCTTTTTTTTTTTTGGGTTTTTTTTTTATTATACTTTTTTTGGGGGGTTGAAATCAATAAATGGTATAAGAAAATTCAGAATCAGTCTATATCAAATTTTATCCTAAACATACACAAATCTTACGTTGAGGATATTGGACTTGATTAATGGTTGCAATTTTTATTATCGAATGGAATTTTATTTAAAAAAAAATCCTTACAAAAATATTCTCGAGTGTGTTCAATAAATTATAAAACATATATCTTCGAACCAAAATTAATGGAAATTTGAAATTAGAGGTAGAGTTTTATTTATTATTATTATTATTTGACAATATATTGGGTGGAGATTTGAACATCTGATTTTGAAAATACAAGTTTTATGCTAGTTAAGTTATGATCTTGTTAGCAAGGTAAAGTTTTATTGAAGCTTATGAGTTGTGAGATATATATTAGTTGACTTTATACATTAATCGAGTTTAATTTTGTGTAAATTATATAAAAAAAGAATTGAGACTAGGGAGTTTAAGATTTTTTTTTTTTTTTAATTTTGTCTTTTTTTAAAAAAAATAAAAAATTAGTGAGCAACTTAGCGGAAATTCAACAAACAATGAAAGTTACAACATTCCTCTAAATTCTAGTGTTCAATTTTATGAAAGTAAAAGTTTATGGTGAAAATCGAGTTGTTTCGAGTTAGGTTAAAAATTTAACTTTTTTTCGTCCAAATTTATTAGATTACTAAATATTAATCTAACATTTATCCCTTGAATTATAAAGGCAAAATCACAAGTTTAGTCTTTAAACTTTCAAGTCTCTATCTGTTTGATCCCTAAATTTTAAAATGTGTCTAATTGATCTTTGAATTCTCAATTTTGCATGTAATAGGATCCTTAATCCTTAAACTTTAAAAAGTGTATAACAGGTTTTTTAGCCTCCATTTGATAACCATTTGGTTACCCCCGTTTGATAACCATTTGGTTTTTGAAAATTAAGCTTATAAGCACTATTTTTTATATATAAGTTTCTTTATTTTGTTATCTACCTTCTTCTCATGTTTTAAAAAATCAAGTTAAGTTTTGTAGACTAAAAGAATAGTTTTCAAAAACTTTTTTTTTTTTTTTTAATTTGGCTAGGAATTCAAGTGTGTCTAACCATTATAAGGAAATTGAGAGAAAACAAGCATAACTTTTGGAAACAAAAAACAAAAAATCAAATGGTTATCAAACGGGACCTTAACTTTAAATTTTGTGTCTAACAGATCTCTAAATTTTAAATTTTATATCTAATATGTCATTAACCCAACATTTTAAAAAAATTTATGGATTTTATAAGATACAAAAATTTAAAATCGTGAGTTATATTATTTTAAAAAAAAAAACAATATTATGTCTAATGGTTAATTAAAAAAAATCATTTATGTCAAAGATCTATTCATTCTTAACCGAGACTCAAGTTAAGCTTCGTCTCATAACCTTGTGGGGTTAGGAGTAAAGCATCTCGAGGTTGATGCATCTAGCTCGTTGGGTGTAGAAAAACATTGGAAACCAAAATAGCTTTCTTCGGAGTTGTTTCTTGTCCCGTCCCCCCACCCCGACATAGCGCTTCACTAGAGGCCCCCCGAGCGTATTCCCAAAAGGAGTGAGGAGGGGGGGGGGTCTAAGAGAGCATGTATCGCAACTCTCCCGAGGGGGGAATCGACTAATTTGAATTCCAAATGGATTAATGGTGAGTTAAGAACTGAGTCATTTTACACCTGAAGTATTGTTTTTTCAAACCAAAGGACGAAACTAAATAACTTACTAATTGACACTTAATTGCTTACTAAGCTCTTTATTAAGAATAAGCTTAAAAATTTATTAAACATTTTTAAAGTTTAAAGACATATTAGACAAAAAAAAAATTGTAAGTTTGGATACTATTAAACATTTTTTAAAGTTTAGAGACCAATTAGATACAAACTTAAGAGTTTTGGGTCTAAACTCGTAATTTAATCCATTATAAATTATATTATATTTCAAAATAAATTTTTTAGTTGAAGATTTGAATTTATCTAAATATTTGTGAAACTATATATGACACGTCAATAAAAATTTAGTTCTTTGAACTTGGTAGGGTATGGTCTATGTTTCCAAGATTTTTTCTTTTTATTTTATTTTTTTTGAAACATCTATGTTTCCAAGTTACCCACTCATATTTGGATGGCTTCCCATGATGTTGTCTAGCTATTTCATATTCCTTGAAATGCACTTCTTAAGATTTATTTGTTTTCCTCATTATAATTAAATTCACTTCTTTTCTTCCAATACACTTTAATATCAATTAGACTTAAAATTTTAAAGAAATACTTTCACTATTTGAATAAAATACATCAACCAATCCTATTATTATTCTTTTTTTTATTTTTTTTTTTGATTTTGGTCGAAGGTACATATTTTATGTCAGAGGTACTGAACTATGCTCATATTGACAAATCTCAAATTTGGAATAATGAGGATTTGAACCTCCTACTTCAAGGGAGGTGGTTTTTCTTTTATTAGGAAACTCTTTTATAATAAAACCATAAATCTATGGTACAAGTAGCTTCCTCAAATTGAGCCGCCTTCTCAACTTGAATCAAATGAATACTTGTATACTTGAATATGTAAATTAAAAACTAGTCAGAATAGAATTCACTAAAAAAATAATTATAAATTAATTTTTAAAAGAAAAGTTGAATGGACCTAATAGCATGATCTGTTATAATTTGGATCTCATAAAAGTTTGAATTTCTTAAAATGTCAAAGGATCTAGCTAGGCCATGAACTTGCACACGAAGTATATTGTTTTCTACTTTTTATGTTTTATATATATATATTTATATATATTTTTTTCCTTCTTTGAATTGGTAAAACAACACATGGTTGTGTTGTTTTTTTTAAACAAAACCTCATGCTTGTGTAAAGTCCACTCGCAATGTTTAGATATTTACTTTAATATTTCAACTTAACCAATTATCTAAAATAATGAATTTTTAGTCAAATATATGGTTGCAACCTATCTAGATTTTAATATATTCTACGAGTTTTCTTGACAACCAAATATAGAAGAGTTTGACGGTTGTTCTGTGAGAATAATTGACGTGTGTGCAAGTTGGTCCCGACACTCACAAATATTAAGAAAAAAATCCATCTCCTAAAACATCCAAAAATTCAATTATAAAAAGAGTTGGAATTTAGACATAAAACATAAATCAAACAATTACAACATAATGATCACCATAAAACTACCAAAACCCAATGTCCTAACATCCAAATCTAAGTCAAAATGAGCATATAACTCAATGGTAATTGACATGTGTCAGCACAATCATGAAAATCACACAAAATAGTTTTGTTTTCACATGTACCTTACACAGTTTATGTTTTAATTTTAGGTAGCTCAGAAAAATAACAACAATAATAAATTTTAAAATTTTCAAGAATTAGGAATTGACATGGACCACACATTAATAATTAGACAAAGTTTTTGATTAGGTATGCTTATGTTGTAAGGCATGATGTTATCATTGCCTTCTATTGATTTGACTTCTAATTTCTTCAGCCACAAATCACACCAAGTCTATTTTTAACAAATCAAATATAGTATAAAATAAGATACAATTTTTTTTAGATCGTAATATAAAATAAGATACAATAAATTTTAATATCAATTTTTTAATGTCATTTTATTCAACTCCAAAGGACCATATAATAAATACAAAACCATTGTTCAAAGAAAACAAAATAGAAATGTAATTGGTAGACTTATCTCAACCCATTTGTGTCACATGTCTTTTAATTAAATTGGTCTCTTTGGAATGGAACATGTGACTATTATATGATATAGTCTGATTAAATTAAAATGTTTGCTACTTAGATTTAGGCTTTGCGTATGAGATACATTTACTTGTACTATGTGTGTCCAAATCAAAGTTTAATATAATTCTCTGCTTAGTAGAGTGTTTGAACTTAGTTATCTCGGTTGAATTTGGAAACATAACAACTTATATCTTCTATCTCATCACATGACAACCTCTTCAACATCATTCATCGTTCGAATAATTCTTTCTTATATAAGTAATAACATGAACATACAACAATGTTAAGACATCTATTCTTTTCCACGATGTGGAAAGTTTAAATCTTCACCTCTAAATTTATTGTACTAAAAAACTTTTAAAAGTTGATCACCTTTTTTTGAGAATGAGATTGTCATTTTAAAAGTCATTTCTTGATTCCTATCAAATAACATGGACTTCCATCTCAAAACCAATTGGCAATGAGTGGGGTGACCCTTCTAACATATATATTGTGAGGTCTCCACTAATCTTTTCAATGTGCGATCTTCAATAATTCCAATTCATATAAGGTAAACATGCTTGAAGCTATACCTTAACTGGTATTTTTATTTAGAAAGGAGTTCCATTTTCATTATTGCAATGCAACCATGGCCAAAAAACAATAATTTGTAAATATATAAAAAATCGATCTTTCCCAAATATTTGAGATATATATATTCTTGAACCTCTATTATTTCGCTTAAAGTTGACTACTTGGTATTGGAGATCAAAATGATATTGAAGATAAAAACCACCCACTGATTTAGGTGGCAAATTATCAATCCATGTGTGTCAAGGTGGAATTCTCCATGCGTAAATTTAGTGTACAGCTGCCAATTAATTGCTTCCTTATTTACCATATTCTAATTATTATTTGCTTCCTTGTATGCAATTTTCAATTTCCTTCTCAAACTTTTGTCCGTTGTAATTGCCTTTTTTTGTCCACTCTCTGTTCTTCAATATAAATACAAGCACAGACTCAATAACAAAATATTGAGCTGAAGATTATTTCATCAATTCTTCATTACCCTTTTTCTCAAGAAACCTTTCTCTTCGAACATAATAATACTTGTTGTGTTACCTTAAAAAAAAAAAAAAGATGAAAAGAAAAGAAATTGTTGCATCAAAAAAATCCACATGTTCATAAAACATTGGTGAGTGATAAGCAAGAAATTCTATGTATACAGCCAAGTATTTATCCCAAGAATACCACACATATTAATTGAGCTTCTGAAATATTTTTGTTGTTTTACAAGTTGCTCAATAATTGACCATAGATATGTATATTATATACACTAATACATGCAAAATTGGACTTTTTTTTTATTAACTTATTAATTTTTTTTAAAAAAAAGGTCTCAATTAGCCAATTTGTTTGAAGTTGCTTGTTCGTTCGAAAAAGAAAAGTTTGAAGTTGCTGAAATTGCTAATTTAATTGCAACATGATATTTTTAATATATATAAAAAATTGATTCCTCAACCTTCACTATTGATTGGCAAAAGAATGTAATCTTTTGTTATATTCTTAAAATAAAGGCAATTTTACAAATTTTATCGCAAAAAGTCCTGTGCTTGTAGAAAAATGAGCTGGCACTAATTTATTTATTTTTCAATGGGTGAATTTTATGTAATCATCTATGAAATCAAACATTAAATTATATTTAAAAAATACAATCGTTTAATTGGAAAAAAATGTTGTAATTCTTTCTTTTATATTTCTTTAACTAAATATCTTTTTCATTATAATATAGTTTTGATGCCTAAAGAGTAAAGATTACTCCATTTTGTTTAATTGAATTCCTAAATTTTAAAAAATATAAGGTTTGAAAATGCTTATTTTAGTTGGATTTTGTCTATAAATTTTTAAAATATCTATATTAATTCTTAAACTTTTTAAAAAAAATATTATTTTAATTTTATAATAGTTTTGGTATAAACGTACAAATACAGATAAAATGGCTTTGAATATGTTTATTCATATTTTGATGTGGGCATGTTTAGGATAGGAGGCACAAAATTAATTGAAACAAGTATTGAGTAGGTGGATTATAGGTGAAAACATATAATTATACAAACCAAAATGGGGGATGCTTTGGAAGTGACCAAAATAGTTATTTTTAGAAAAAGGTCAGAGACCAAACTAAATTTTTCTGGGACCAAAATCAATTTATTTTAATATATAAAGCTAGTTCTATGAAATATGGGTACAAGGGTTGGGAGAATATTTTGGGCATTAAAGGAAAACATTATAATAATGGAAAATAAAATTGAAGTTAGAGTGTGGTGGGAATCAGAATGATGATGGCCCACATGACCTAATTGGATTTGCTCCTTCCTACTGAATCAATCCATAGGATCAAACTTTTTTATTCTTCTGGTCGGTCGGGTTGACTTTTCTAATTTTCATTATTTTTCTTTTTTACGATTTTCATTCTTCCCATTCTTTTATTTTATTTAATACGGTAATTCAACTTTTTTCCACCTTAAAAAAAAAAAAAAAAAAAAAACATGAGCTGGACCCGACAAAGAGATGGAACCTGCATCCCCAACTTTGGTCAAAGCCATTACTCGGTCTTTCCCAATTTCCCCCTATTGCAGGTATTTGTTAGGTATTACCGTTTCTTTCCTCTGTCAAAAAAATAAATATAAATAAATAAAATCTCAATTATCCGCTTCATTTTTATTTTCCCAAAATCTTAATTCTTTTCCAGTTCTTAACAATTTCAAATTAAAATCTTACAAAGTCAGCTTGTAAAAAAAAAAAAAAAAAAACGAACGCATGCTTGTATAGCAAGCAAACGAACAAAACAAAGTATTCGTTTTATTAGGTAAATTAAAGGAGCGGCAGCCCTTTTTGGCAACTAATTATTAATAATTACAAATATTAAAAATATATATAAATCGGAAAATTAACGAACCTTCCAACTCCGTCCTTATTTTGTAATGCATTGTACTTACCCGAAATTAAACGATAAAATATGTTTAATTAATCCCCAAGAAATCAGATTTCATTGCAGACAGACCACCCAGATTTGTGCCACGTGTCCGAAATTTAAAATGGCGTAGTTTTTTGACCTGTGATTTTCTCGGCCAGCCAAATAGCGCCTTGTCTTCCCAAGGCCAAAGTTAGTTTAAGAGAATATAAGCCGATGGATTGATTCAGTGTCACGTTATTCAATGTTTCATCTGACTTTCTTTTAATGTTAATTAATTTTTATTTTTATTTTTATTTTTTCGTTTGGGGTCGAAATCGAAAAGTGAAGGCCATCGTCGTTGGGCCTTTGTGATTTGGATCTCCCATCTCTCTGGCAGCATAAGAGAAATAAGAGCTTCATTTCTATATTTAGATTTCTGTTTCTTCAGCAAGTGAACATTTTAGTTTCGAATTCGGTGTTCGAATCTGCATTATCTTATCTGACGTTCTGTGTCGCAATTTCAGTGTTTGATTTTGGGCGTTTTAGGGCCTAATCGATGGGTGTCTGTGTATCCAAACCGTCGTCCACGACGGTCGTGGCTGTTCCGGCCAGGGGGAGTTCAGTTCAAGCGATTGATGGTCTCCCGCCGTCGCAGCCACATCCGCCCACAGTCGATAGCCAAAATCGTAGCAATGAGGGGGAGGGAGAGAAAATTCATTTCGAGTTGGAGATTGCTAAGAAGTCGCCCTACTTCCCCTTTTTCAGTCCGAGTCCGGCTCACCATCTCTTCTCGAAGAAGTCTCCGTTGAGATCTCCGGCGAATTTGAGCTCTAATTCGACGCCCAAGCGGTTTTTCAGGAAGCCATTTCCGCCGCCGTCCCCTGCAAAGCATATAATGGCTGTACTGGCGAGACGGCACGGCTCAGTGAAGCCGAATGAGGCGTCGATTCCAGAGGGGAACGAGATTGAAGGGCCTGGTCTCGACAAGAGCTTTGGATTCTCGAAGAATTTTAGGAACAAGTATGAGCTTGGGGAAGAGGTTGGGAAGGGGCATTTTGGCCACACATGCAGATCGACGGTCAAGAAAGGGGAACTTAAGGGGCAACAAGTCGCCGTGAAAGTCATCCCTAAAGCTAAGGTGTGGTATATTTCCCCAGTTTGTACTGAATTTTTCTCCTACTTTATGAGTTTATGATTGCTGTAAGGACGAATTACTGATTAATCTTGATGTTTCCGAGGCTATGTTGATGAGATCTGGAAAAATTATTGTGATGTTCTCCTTAGCATGTTCAGGCTTCTCCGCCATAGCTAATAATCAGAAACATCATTTAACAGAGATCCAAATGTCATGGAAACTGGAAAGCTTAGATGTTTTGAAGAGTTGACTTCATAGATCAATTCTTTCAGTCTCATGAGTCTCAATTGGTTGGCAAACCATGGACTTCGAGATGCATTTGAATTTTCAAATTTTGAAACTTACATTAGTGTGATGCTGTGCACGGTGGTTGACTCCACCAAACCTACTAGAAGTCTAGAACTTGAAATTTCAGAAACCTTTTTGTGCACTGGTAACTAATAGTTTGATTATGGGTTTTCCACAACAAACAGTTTTATTTCAATTTTCTTCTTTTTAACTTGAAAGAGATGAGTATTCTGAAACCCTTGTTAAATATATTAATGTTCAACTTATATGTTATTTGAAGTAGAATATAATATAATATTTTGATCTTTTATATCCATGAAATCTGTAGCATCCTTTTGAATTGGGCTCGTAATACTTGTTTCTGATTAACTAATTGTTTTCCATGATCTGGTTGACAGATGACCACTGCCATTGCCATCGAGGATGTAAGAAGGGAAGTGAAGATATTGAAAGCTTTGAGTGGACACAAAAATTTAGTACATTTCTATGATGCATTTGAAGATCATGACAATGTCTATATAGTGATGGAGTAAGCTCTTAACTCTTCTTATGATAAATACATGCATTTGTGGGACAGTTACTATGCTCTGCATATTACTTTCTCACCTCTTTTAATTCTGTGACTAATTTGTAACAAAGATTATTTTGAGTGACTGTAGTTATGTTCTATCCAATTTTCAGGTTATGTGAAGGAGGAGAGCTTTTGGATAGAATACTCTCCAGGTAACAATTGCATCACTTTTTTCCTGCATTATCACCCGAGTCGTCTGCTTTATGGATTTTGGGCCTTTTATAAGACTTGAAGTTGATTGGCTGATGCATTATTTCAGAGGTGGGAAATATACAGAGGATGATGCAAGATCGGTCTTGATACAAATCCTCAATGTAGCTGCATTTTGCCATCTCCAAGGGGTGGTGCACCGGGATCTTAAGCCTGAGGTAAACCGGTACCAATTTTGCATTGATTTTGTCTGGAGTTATATTGTTTGCAAAACCAGAGGGAAACTGTAACCTTGAATCGAGGGCTTATTGATGGAAACTGTAACATCAATATTTAGTTCTCAGCCTCTGAAGACTAACTAGTTATACAAACTGTTTATATTTAGTTCTCTATTCCCCTAGCTATCATGATGTGTGTGTATATATAGTTTTCATACAAATTGTTACCTAATATTGCTGCTTGCTTGTTCAGAACTTTTTATATGCGTCAAAGGATGAAAGTTCACAATTGAAGGCCATAGATTTTGGCTTATCAGATTTTGTAAAACCAGGTTTGTTTGTTTGTTTGTTTTCTTTTTCCAAATACACAAAAAAACTGATTTTTCTTTTAATGGCTCTTGAAATTGTTGTTTAATTGTGATATTGTGATTTATTTGCAGATGAAAGGCTCAATGACATTGTTGGCAGTGCTTATTATGTAGCTCCTGAAGTTCTACGTAGATCTTATGGCACAGAGGCTGACGTCTGGAGTATAGGTGTGATTGCATATATTCTGCTCTGTGGCAGCCGTCCATTCTGGGCAAGGACTGAATCTGGCATTTTTAAGGCTGTTTTGAAAGCTGATCCAAATTTTGACGATCCACCTTGGCCATCTTTATCTCCTGAATCTAAAGATCTTGTTAAGCGCCTTTTGAATAAAGACCCAGAGAAAAGATTGACTGCTGCTCAAGCTCTAAGTGAGTAACTTTAAACTTTGAAGTTTTTTATTCCATTTGATTTCTACTTCTTCTTATCTCGAGTATTTACGTGCAGGTCATCCTTGGTTTAAAAATTCTAAAGAAGTAAAAATTCCTATCGATGTACATTTGCTTAAGCTTATGAGAGTTTATATGTGTTCATCATCTCTCAGAAAAGCTGCTCTAAAGGTGTGTACTGTGCCATTCAATTCTAGTAACTTTTTTCTTCTGTTTTTCCTCCTGTGGCTATTTCTTGAGGTTGAGAACATAATGTGTCAAAACTAGATTAAACAGAACTCAGCAATCAAATGTTAAAACCTTCATGGAGATTAACTTAGAGAAAATGTTCTCTTAGCATCCTAATATGTAAAGAGACCCATCTCAATTGTACTGCACAAAGTTGTATCTGCTTTCCATATAATTTCGCCATCTAAAGGTTTGAACATTTGTTAAAATTCTAGGCTGCAATCTTGTCATAGAATACAATGCCGACTTTGAAATATAATGGTGGTTTTTCGAACTCTCGTTTTCAATATTTGTAGATTGAAGTTTTTAAGGAAGGAATTTCTCAATAACTTATTTTAGTCAAATTAAATTGCATTGTTGTAAACTGTGGTTTTTAAGTCAACAAATTTTGGCTATTTACTCTAGCAGTAATAAGTACTCGGGGGATATTTCAGTGAATCACTCAGGTGTACCTGACTAGCACACAGTAATCTTATGGGGTAAAATTATGAAAATAAAATGTTAACTTTTCCGAAAATATCTGTGACCCAGATGAACAATGAACCTTAATTTGGGAGCCATAGACATTCTTTCTTCACTTTCGTCCATTCTTTATGTGTTCTCTGTTTGTCTGTTTCTGTTCTAGGTCATTTCTCTGTAATAATTACTCAGTTTTTCCCCCATAAACTTGTACTTATTTTTTATTGTTTCTTTCCTATGGTTTTGTGCAGGCACTGTCAAAGACATTGTCTGAAGATGAACTCAGCTATTTTAAAATTCAGTTCGCATTACTGAAACCAAACAAAAATGGCACTATAAGCTTGGAAAATATAAAAGAGGTTTGTAATCTTCTCTTTCGTCTTTCCCTTTTCTTCCATTGTTATTATTTCTGAGATCAAATTGTTTTACTCTGTCCAGACCTTGATGAAAAACGGAACGGAGGCAATGAAAGAATCACGAATTATCGACTTTTTAGCATCAGTAAGCTACTTGAAGTGTCCATGGCGTAATAATGTCTTTGTAGCTTAATAAAATCTTAATCATATTACCTCTCTTTCCTGGCAGCTTAACGCGTTGCAATTCAGAAGGATGGACTTTGAGGAGTTTTGCGCAGCTACACTTAGTGTCCGTCAACTGGAGGATCTTAGTCACTGGGAACAACTGGCTCGCAGTGCCTATGAACTTTTTGAAAAGGATGGAAACAGGCCAATCATGATCGAGGAACTAGCTTCGGTACGTTCAATCAATCACATCTTTACTACGTGTTGTGATTATAACCAGTTTGATAAAATATTTGAATGTGAGAATCTAGAATTCTGTTGATAGAAATATAAACTTCTTAACCAGCATCATCTGCTGAAACTAGCTTTATGATCTTGTTGACTCTTCAGGAACTTGGTCTGAGCCCTTCGGTCCCTGTTCATTTAGTTCTTCAAGATTGGATCAGACACACCGACGGGAAGCTAAGCTTCCTTGGCTTTGTCAAACTATTACATGGGCCATCAAGCCGGGCTGCTAGACGTCAATAATAGGTTTATTGAATTAGAATTCTCAAAATGTGATTGCCCTCTGCCTTGGTTAAGTGCAGAATGAGAGGTGGCTAAAAGATTCGGTGTCCCCCAATTCCATAATCTTTCATCGGAGTTGCCATCGTTGCCGATCTCAGCGAGATCGCTCATCTTCAAGCAGCAGAGACTGCAAAAATCTCAACTACTACACATCCATACGACAATGGAGATGAATGTAGTTTAGGAGTTTATAGGCTCCACTGTTATTGTACAGGTGTTGTAAAATATGTTCAGTTTCAGGTGAATAGAAGATTATATTACAGCATGTCTGACGACATGTCGGTTCTCCAAGAAACGATCTTGTTGAATTCTCTCTTCTTTACATGGTTAACCATTCACACTAGGGCTTCCACTGTATGCGAAAAAATATCATAAATCTAATTCTTTTTTATGTTTTGTTTTGTTTTACAACATATTGGAGTGGACGGATTCGAACCACAAACTTCTTGGTCATTTATTAAGTTTTATGCCGGTCGAGCTATGCTCATGTTGGCTAAAAAATAGTGAAATGATTATTTTAATTTTTTTTTTTTTTTGAAAAATAACAAACTATTATTAAAATGCCTCAAGGGCAAGTGATGACATGGTCAGAATTGACCAGATTACAAATCCAATTTGGGATAGGATAAACCCAAGTTTCATTTAATCCTAATTCTCTTGCTTGTTTAGCTATTGCATCAGCTGCCTTGTTCTTTTCCCTCAGAATGTGTTTAATTTTTATCTCAGTAAAGAATGACATTTGAGACTTTTCACTATTGAATTACTTACTTGACGTTTCCAACATAATTTTATTATATTTATAGACTTTTCCTTTGCAGAATATTAGCTAGGTTTTTTTTTTTTTTTTTTTTGAGTACATCAACATTTCGGGGTGGGAGGATTCGAATCTCTGACCTCATGGTCGAGGGTACATGTCAATTACCGTTGAGCTAAGCTCACTTTGGCATATTAGCTAGGTTCTTGGTTATTAGATTTACATATATATATATATATATATACTACGTGCAATGCACGAGGTTTTAAAGTTGAACTATAATTGAAGGTATATTTTGCAATTAGTTTACTAAATAATAAATTTAATGAATTTAAAATTATTAAAATAAAATAAATATAATTTATAAAATATCATGATAAATTATGCCATTAAACTAAATTATTTGATTATAATTATTTATATATCAATTTATTGAAAATAAAAAGTGAATAAGAATGTACCATTTACTCATAATTATGAAAAAAATTAAACAAAATTTTCATGATTCAATTTCTATGCCAGAGCGTAGAACTCAATTAAGACATACTTCTTTTCTTATAGTTGTAAGTTCAAATCTCCACTCTCATTTTTATTATACTAACAAAAATTTAATTCATATGAATTTGAACTAACTTATACAATCTTCCACAAATATTAAATGTATAGTTCCTAAAAAATAAAAAGTTAGAACCATTCGTTGAAGAAATCAAAATTAAATATTTAGAAAGATAATGTTGAGAACGCAAATAAAATCACATATTAGTTAGAAAAGGTGACAATCATGAGCATATAAATAAGAGCAATATTTTTGTTGGTGCGAGGACTTTGGGATGATTTCAAAGACAAAACCAAACCAAAATAGTAAATAAGAAGGAAAACAATCACACAAATTAATTAACAAAATGAGAAAGAAAAAATAGAAATAGGGAGAGAATTTCTCTCCTACCCCTTCCATATACCGTATAGATTTTATTTTTTGTATTTCTTTTTATTCAAATATTTTACTTAGTACTAATATAATTATAACTCAACTGGTTGTACTAATGACTATAGTCTGAATCTCCCATCCCACCTGTTGTAAAAAATGTATATTTTTTTTATTAGTTAGTTACACTGTGCCTACGTTAGCTCATTATGTAACATTAAAAATAATAATTTCTAGGGAAAAATACATTTTTGGTCCCTGAGGTTTGTGTTAAGTTACACTTTGGTTCCTAAGTTTTCAAACTCAACAAAATTACCTCTGAGGCTTGGTTTTAGTTTCATTTTGGTCCCTCCATCCATTTTTCTGTTAAAAACTAATGGGTGGATGACGAGCTATTTTTTTTATTAAAAAAATTATTTTTTAATTTGTTTAATTAAAAATATATTAAAATAATAAAAATATTATTATTTTTAACTTTTTTTAATTTCTTTTTCTCTCTTCCTTCCTCCTTTCTTCTTCTTCAACAAAGGATCTTCTTCTTCTTCAACACATGGCCGGCAACCACCGCTCGTCGGCCCCGACAACCTTTTTTTTCTCTCTCTCTCTTTCTCTTTCTCTTCTCTTTTCTCTTCTTTAACACTCTCATCTCCTTCCTCTCTTCTACCCGATGGTTGCCGCTTCTCCAGTCCCAACTCCGGCAACGTTTCGCACTTCCGACGTGCATCTTCTCCGGTACTAGCAGACGCGAGTTCCAGTGGTTTTTTCTTCGAATCTCTCTCTCGCTGAACCTTCCCTCTCGATCTCTCTTTCTCGCAGATCCACGCCGCACGAACCCATCATGAGAAGATCCACGCACGCCCGAAATCTGTCCTCTTCGCACGAACCCATCGTGAGAAGATCCACGCACGCCCGAAATTTGTCCTCTTCGCGCGAACCCATCGTGAGCATATCCCTTATTTCTTTTCTTTCTTTTTCGCCGGAATGTGTCCCTCTCCCTTTCGTGTTTCTCCATTCCCCGAGCAGCAGCGCCTAGCACCTTCTTTCCCCCGCGTTTTTTCTCCCTTCCACGAACTAGCTGCAGCGTCGAACACCCTCTCTTTCTCTCGAAATCGGTCTGAAACGAAGGGGAAATCCCCTTCGTTTCTTTTGCATGCGATGAGGGAGAACAAGAAGAAGATGCGGGTCTTCGTGGGTATGCAGGCGACGACGCAAGGCGGCGTTCGTGGAGGGGTATGCAGGGGGCGGGGACGGGAGGAGGGAGAGCCTCCTCCTCCCTCTCCCTCTTCTTTATTTAAAAAAAAAAAAAGAAAAGGGGAAGAAATGGGAGAGAAGAGAAGGAGAGAGAGAGGAAAAATAAAAAACTCTCGGCCGGCGAACGGCGGCCGACCACCGGAGTTAAAGAAGAAGTTGGAGAAGAAAGTGGGGAAGAAAGAGAAGAATAAGAGAGAGGGAAAAAGAATAAAAAAAGGGATAAAATATGAATATTTTATTATTTTAATATTTTTTTTATTAAAATAATAGTGTCACGTCAGCAGTCCGTTGGCATTTAACGACAAACTCAACAGTAGGAACCAAAATGTTGGTTATCTCAAACTTAAGGGTACTTTTGTTGAGTTTGAAAACTCAGAAACCTAAGTGTAACTTAATCCAAAGGATCAAAAGTATATTTTTTCCTAATTTCTATCTCCTTGTGTTTTAACCGGACAGTACTTTTCTAAGAATAAATCTACCGTACGTACCCCACAAAACAGTAAACACCATCCCATCGATGTGTCATCTTCAAGAACCACGAACCCAGAGAGAAAAAATCAACCCACCGAAATTAAAGATTTGATTTTTAAAAAACAAAAAAACAGAGCATTAAATAGAGAAGAAGAAAAATCAAAGAAAAGGAGTGTCCCATTTGAGAACACGAATGGATCCACAGAACCCCACCCCCCAAAGCAGGACAGGTAGATCCAATCACATCACATCACCAACATAATTATCATAAAAACCCATTCAATCATTCATAACAAGAATCAATCCAATCTTCAACATTATATACACAACAACAACCAGACCAAACCACTAATCAAAACCCAGCACTCACCTTCCCAATAACAACACAAATCCAAAACCATAAATTTTCACCCCAAATTACCCATTAACACACACAATCCAATCGCTAACCTTCCTGCTTCACAACGGAGAAGGATAAAGCTTGGATTTTGACCGAAAGGTGGGGGATTCAGAAAGACACATCTGTGAAGCAAAATGATTGGGTTTGGGTTTTGTGACAGAATATAAAAATGTGGGTCAACCACAGAATACGACTGCTTCTTTTCAATCATGATGCTGTTTCTTCCTTTTCTTTTTTTTTTTTCTGTAAAAAAAAAAAAAAAAAAAAGAAGGAACTAGAACAATCTGGGGTTTGAAGGTCGTAGATCAATTTCTTGGGTCCAAGCGGTCCGGTCCTGAACGTGTAAGTGCCAGTAAGTCTGAGCCAGCGCATCTGGGTCCATAGTCCCATCTCCAATTCCACTCTGTAAATGCGATCCAACGGATGATGTTGACGACGAAGACGATGACGAGGACGATCCTCCCCTGTGAGATGTTGGGCTTGTCCTACAAAAATTTTCAACATTATCATATGTATCAACTCCAACTTCGAGAATCTCCGAGTTCTGTTTGGATGGTGAGAAAATAACAGGAATCTTCGGCAAAAAATGGAGTATCGGATTCCAAACCTTGGTGGGCCAATGACTCCATCGATTATGATATGAGCGACGTGTATTCCCAGGGGTTGGAGCTCTCTCGCCAAGCACTGAGATAATGCCCTTAATGCGAATTTTCCACAGCCTGTCCCAAATCGTACCCACATACACAAACCAAAGAAAGAAAAATCAACTTCTAGTTCCTTCTCTTCCTCATTCATCATGGATGTAAGATGTTCGTTTAGTGTTATCAAAGGGTTTTGCAGATTGATGGGATATCTCGGTTTTGTTATGTACATAGTTTTTTCGATTGTAAAATATCTCTAACTTTTTCAAAACACCTCACGAGGATTCTCTCCTGTTGCAAGTAAAAATATCTTCAGAACAGAAAAAAAAAAAAAATTGATTCCCTTTTTTCTTAATCTCAGATGGAATAGAAACACAGAATCTGCGGAGTGCAACTCACAAAGGTCAGAGAAACCAGCAACGCCATTCAGAGAAGCTGAGCAGCCTGTAAAGAGAATCGTGCCCCTTCCTCTTTCCACCATCCCTGGAAGAACCTACAATTTTTCCAAACGAATTTGTTTCTTACACTAAATTCTGAAGCTGTTTTGTTTGATTTCTGGGAAAATGAACGAAATGGATGGGTCTAGGGCTTTATCGAATTCAAGAAAAAGAGAGGGAGAGCCCTGTACCTGTTGGGAGCAATGGAAAGCGCCCACCGACGAAACAGCGAGGGATTTCTCAAATGACTCAATACGAACGTCGATGAATCTTGTGGGTTGCCTTGAAACTTGTTGATTCGCATTGTAAATCAAAACCTCTACAAATCCCAGCGACAGCACACCTTCAAACGCCTCTCTGACACTCCTCGAGTCCGAGCAGTCTATTCGAATCGCAAACACTTGGGCCTTCTCTTCTCTCGCAATCTCATCCGCAAATCTCGATAATCTACCTGAAAAAATGGAAAAAAATTAGAGACAAATCCCCCACATCCCGAATTGGAACATATATGGTGATGGATTCAGTGAGATACCCAAGTCTCTGGCGAGAATAGCGACGGTGTAGCCCTCGTGGGCGAACTTGCGAGCGATAGAACGGCCGAGCTTGGGGCCAACACCCACAATGGCGGCGATGCCTCGGGCAGAGCTTGAGCTCCCCATGTTGCGCATCGTTGGAAATAGAGTAGCACAACAGAATGGAAGAAGACGAGGAGTAGTAGTATTGTTAATTAGAGAAGAAAGGCACCAAGAAAACCAAATTTCTTGTGGAGTTGGTGAAGAAAATGGGGGAGAATTGAGAAAAATAAATAAATATATATATATAAAAATGTATATGAAAAAGAATTTGTATGTAGGTGTTTATATAAGAAGGAAGAAGAAACATGAGTCAATAGAATAGAAGATCTTCTCTATCGCTATCTGAGTTCATTCTCATTTGGGGTTTGGATTTTGCCTGAATTTGAAGAGGCATTGTTTGGTGGGATTTGGGATTTGGGATTTGGGATTTGGGGTTTATGGGGTTACGTTCTTTCCATTTCACCTTTTTTTTCTATAAAACTTTCTCCCCATTGCCTCACCTTCCATTATCATTCTCCCCCTTCCCCTTCCCCCTCCCCCGCTCTCCAATTACAAATGGATAAATAACTTCCTTTTTATAAATAAATAAATAAAAAGGTTCTTATTTTAAAAAAATAAAAAAAAATTCCTAAATATGTCTCACTATTTGTTTTTCCATTTGGTTTTTTTTTTTTTTTTTTTTTTTTTATAAAGGGTCTCAAGAAAAAAAGAAACTTTAATATTTATTCACACCCAAATCAGAGATTTGTTTTATAAAAGAATGTATGGTTAGATGTTCGTTTAAAAAAAAAAATCCCTCAAATGCAAGTGCAAGTTTGGATTATTCATATATTAGAAGTATTGTAATATATATCAAAAGATTTTTGAAGTAAATAACTTAAAAAAAAAAAAAAAGATTTGAAGTAAATGAGAAAGGAAGAGAAAGATATATGGTGATGGGAATAAGTGTGAAATGAGACAAACACCAATGCTGCACCAACACAAGATAATATGTATAGTGATGCGTTTAATACAAAACATGTCTCTATAGGGAAGAAACGTGATTCAACTCAACACAAATTTTTACTTTTTTTTTTTTTTTTTTTTTTGAGTAGAAGCAACAAAAACCAACAGAGAAAGAGAATAACGCTAGATTCATATGACTTGTGTTTAATCTGGACTGTATTTTGTCTTCATTACTTCACCTTTTTTTTTTTTAACTCATAGAAGATGAAACTCACATCTCATAGTGCAATACTAATTACTTTTACAAATTATAGATTCAAACATTGATTTTTATAACTGCCTTTCGTTTTTTAGAAATTTGGTTAGTTTAATTTATAAATTATTATAATTATGTTCCCGAATATATAACATAAAAACTTAAAAGTAAACAAACTTTTAAAATATATATATATATATATATATATATATATATATATATATATATATATATATATTATTATCATGATCGAGTCGAAGTGGTCCTAAATGTTTGATGATTTTATGATTGTGTTGGGAGTGGGAGGAAATAGTTTTATGTTTCCTTTGAACAATACATTTGATACTATTCATTTTAAAATGACTGTTAATTACCCTTACGCAACTCCTTCTCCTTGGCTCTAGTTTTTAGCTAATATTCCTTCGCCTTTCTTCTGTCTTTTTCTTTTTCTTTTCTTTTATTACTTTTGAGTTCTATTATTATTATTATTATTATTATTATTATTATTATTATTATTATTTACCCAAAAGTGCATATCAAACTACACATATTTCAATCGTACATGAAAACTTTACCCGTCATTTCATCATCTTCTCGATTGCTTTTTTTTTTTTTTTGTTTGGAAAATCCATGTATTTTCTTCTCATTTTTTGAGAAACGTTTCTAAAATGGAATGGTAAATTAATTAAATTATTTTTTTAAAAAAAAATACTTACAATAAAGACTTGGTTTCGTTAAAACCAAAAATTGTAAGTGTAACTATTTTATTTCTCTTCTCAAAAGAAGAAAAAAAAAGAATGTATTTGGTTAAGAAAAGAAATAGAGGGAGAAAAAGAAAAAATCCGGCAGGGGCATTAAATGATCTGATTATTGGGTTGTGAGTCTGATCGATGAATACTTATTCCACGTGGCCACTGATTGGACCGCCAACGTGGCCTCCATGCTTACCAACACCTCCCCATCCCTTCTTTCCACCTTCTACTAAATCTTCCTCCAATTATTCATTTCCTATTTTGACTCCTTTTTTGTTTTTTTTTTCACCAATATTTTACTAAATAACCATCCACACTCACACTATTTTTATACTGATATTTTTGTGATCTTATCATTTCCTCTACCAACACCTACTCAGATTTCTTTTTTCTTTTATTTTTTAATTAAATATTAGAACCTTTTATTTATTTATTTCAAATTAGAGATATATAATAGGTTTTCTAATTGAAGAATGATGAAAATTGATGATAAATAGGAATAGGGATAGAGATAGAAAATTGTGGAGGATGGATTAGTCAAATTTCTAAAAATGGAAGAGAGAGATTCTAAAATTACAAGAAGAGAGAAAGAGATTCTAAAAATAGACGGAACAAGAAAACAACTTTTGGTACCAACCACTCATTCACGCCTTTACTTCTCGGTCTCCTCAACACCCTTTCTAATTCAATTCTCGCCTCACTTCCACTTTCAATTACCTCACCCATTTATTTTTATTATTATTATTTTCTTTTTCTGTTTTCTCTAAAAGAAAAAAGAAAAAAAAAAAAAAAGAAAAACCAAATTGTTTATTTGTGTAGAATTGGAATTTGGAAAAGTCTTCGTAGCTCGCAAGTGATTGCTTATAAAAGAATGTATATGTTTATACAAAAGTACTACAGGGTCATCATAACTATTTTTATTACATGGGTTGATGTCAAAATTTGGTCAAACAACTCACCTGACATTCACGTGACACCATCAATGAATTTGTTGAAGATGGGAAAGACGTGACCTGCAAGATCAGTCACCGATGTGGTGTAGGCCACCTGCGCTCCGATGCTTAAGTAGTAAAGAGTGTTTTTGGTAGTTGAATTTTTCGACCCCTTTTTCGGGTGTGAGAGACCCTATTTATACATGTGTCTTCAATTAGGACTTTCTAGGCACTCGGAGGTGATCTTGGGCTGAACCGAGTGGAATTGGGACAGACCAGGGCAACAGGGACCGAACGGAGGCGGAAGGAATTCGGCCCACACGAGTGGGCCGAGACGGCCCAATCCCTTCAGCTTGCTCTCGTTCGGAGAGTCTGCTTCCCGGTCAAGTCCTCGTATTGGTGCTGCGTTGTCCTGTTTAGTCCTTGGATTCTGGGGTGGTCTAGAATCACTCACAACAAGATGCAATAATGTAATGATTTTTGGTTTGTCATATTGCAACATTGAACGAACATATCATATCAATGTAACACTTCTATATCATTTTAGATCAAACATATTGGACCATTTACATTACTACATACACCTAGCAGATATTTATTTTTTTCAAAAAAAAAAAACATACACCTAGCATTGATTCTATTTTTTAAAATGAAAAAAGGCTCGTTAGCATTTATGTATGAAATGTAATGTTTATCTTATATATATAAATATATATATAGTTCAACAAAATTTGGATGGAGGATTTGAACCTCTGATTTTTTGGTCTGACAATATAGGTTGTCAGTTATGTTGAATTATGTTTACTTTAGTATTAAATTAATCAAGTTTGACTAATGATTTGTCTAATAATTAATTAAGTAGTCTAAGATTGTTATTTAAATAATAGTATTTGATTTTTCTAAGGCAGACCGTAGATGCATGATCCAACCACATTTTTCTTCATCTAATCTATCATTTTGTCACTTAAACTAGTTTGCAATTTTTGTTCCAAACAGCTCAAAACATCATTTATCCCATTTAACTCATATCTTTAAAAGGAATGTTTGAGAAGTATTCAAAAGAAAGGAATACTCGAACAATTCCATCATCATTTTAACCATACAACATGAAACCCTGATATTTTTTCAAGGATGGAATTATATATACAACAATATATATATATATCAATCATATTATATTCGATAAAAAAAGAAAAAAAAGGTGAATAACATTGTTTTGTGTACGTCATCCATTACGTATGGAGATTATTGAATGTTGACAAGCAATATAGAATATTTTGAATTGAGTTGTGTTACATAATCCAAAGAAATATAAAAGAAAAGGGGATACATTAAATAAGATGTTTGGAGAAATAAGAAAAAGATTGTGTAAGAGAGAGAGAGAGAGAAAACAGAGATGGAGTTGATAAGAACTCCAGCTAGACAGTGTGTGTGTTGGAATTGAATGATATATATTCGAAAGAGGCAGCCCCAGCCAGGAAAGGAAAGATACTGCAAGATGGATGGGATTTGATTTAATTTCAATCATCGAAAGAAAAAGAAAGAAAGCAGGGACCATATACCCCAACCCAACCCAACCCAAAAAGTCCCTCTCTTTTTTAGCATTTGCAACCATGCCCTTTCAATTAACATTATATTGGATTCTTTCCTTCCCACCTTGTATTAGCTCTATTAGCACAAAACCCCCTTTTCTACTTCCTTTCTTTTTTTAAAAAAGTTTTATTCTTCTCCTCACTGCCACTCACTCTCCATTGCCATTTCTTTCTCTCTACATAGGAATTTGCAAGTTCTTCGGTCTTAAATAAGTAAGTTAAGAGACACGAATGTCTGAGTCAGTTTGAAAGTTGGGTCAACATAATTGATTACAAAATTATTATTATTGTTTAAATTTAAAAATAATCATGGGAGAGGTCAGAGGAGGAGGAGGGGTATGTTAGTTTGAGATTCAGATATGGAGAAATGGATGGAAAGACAGATAATAATATAGGAAGACAACATAAAGCAAGAGAGTTGTGTAGTCATTTTCAACAAATTCTATCAAAATTTATATTTATATTATTTGTAGATGGAAGGAGAATTAATTATTATTAGAGAATTAGATGAGGACAAGAGATTCTGTAGTCTCTCCCAATCCCAGTCCCACCCAAGTTGACAAGAAATCCAATACGTGTACGGCTGGCTCCTGGCTCCTGGCTCCTGGCTCCCCACTCCCCAGAGAAAAAATAAATGTGGTCACATGGGCACCGCACCGCCATGGCGCGGCTGACGGAGCCTCAGCCTCAGCCATCCCCTCGAATCTAATCTAATCTAATGGACAATATATATATATATATATATATAATGATTTGCAAATGAGAGTTAGGTTAGGAGGATTGTGTTATATTATTTGATGTTGTTGTGGCCTTGTGGGATATATCAAATCAATATCATATGGGAACGGAATATGATGTTGTTGTGTTGTGACTCCATAAAGTTGAAGTTGAAGTTGATTTCATTTTTCCCTCTCTTGGGCTTGGGATGGGACTATATAGCTGGCTGGGTTCGTGCCGAGGTTGAAAAAGTAATTGACTTTTTTCTCTTTCCTTTTTCTTGAGCTTGATGTCAGTAGATTCCACCCCAGATATTTATTTATTTTTTTTATTTTATTTGTTTTGGTCAACAGCCTCAGCCTCAGACCCTCATTCTTCTTGGGCCTATTGTTCACTTCTTTACAATTGGGCTTTCCTCAAAATGGCCTGTCCAAATTGACACATGTTTGGACGAGCTTAGCTCAACTGACATAGAATACAACTTCATATAATGTCTCTTTTGGGTAAGAGGGTAAGGTATTAGATTTCTATCAACATTTTCATATTTACCTGAGTGAGGTGAATCAACATTTTCATTACAAACAAAATATCGCTTAGCTACACATTACATTTTAATTGTTAATTTAAATATTTTCTTTTTGATTTTTTTTATTTTTATAAATTTTCTAAAAATGTCCATCGATATCAATATTGTATTGGTATTTTCTTAAACATTTTCATGAAATATTAAAATTCAATGTCATAACGTTGACATTTAGAACCTTGATCAAGAGCATATTATCATGCTATTGTGAAAACATAACCAAGAAAAGGGGAGGAGTGTAATTAAAAATAGGGGGATTTGCACAAACAGCAAAAACCGGCAAAAGTATTGCAAAAGTAGCAAAAAAATAAAGTTATTTGCGGAAATAGAAAAAAATACGTTAAATTATGAAAATACCCTTAGTATCTCCAATAGTCTATCAGTCCCTATTATTGATAGTCACTGATAGACTTCGATTAATCGGAGTCTATCAGTAATAAATATTGATAGACTTCGATTAATCGGAGTCTATAATAAATACTGATAGACTTTGATGATAAGCTTCAATTAATCGGAGTCTATTAGTGATAGACCTTGATAGACTTTGATTAATCGAAGCCTATCAGTGTGTATCACTGATAGACTCTGATAATTATAATCTATAAGTTTTTATCGTGTTTAATTCAAGCCTATCAGTGATAGCCACGGATAGAAAACAATTTAATTCAAGGCTATCAGTTTCTATCCATCAGTTTAATTTAAGTCTATCAGTGATAATCACTAATAGAAAACCGTTTAATTCAAGGTTATCAGTTTCTATCACTGATAGAAATCAATTTAATTCAAGACTATTAGTTTCTATCACTGATAGAAACCAATTTAATTGAAGTTTATCAGTTTCTATCAGAAATCAATTTAATCAAAGTCTATTGACTTGTATCACTGATAGAAATTAGTTTAATTCAAATCTATCCTTTTCTATCGAGAATAGAAATCAGTTAATTGAAGTCTATCAGTTTCTATCCTGGATAGAAATCAGTTAATTATCAATTAATTGAAGTCTACCAATGATTGTTATTGATAGAAATCAATTTAATTGAAATCTATCAATAAAGTACTTTCCATTGCAATCATCTCGGTAATTAGAAACTCATCCAAAATTATTATACTACAATCATAAATTGAACAAAAAATTTAAGTCTCTTGTGGTAATTAGAACATAAAATCCAAAAATAACCATTATGAACAAGCGACGCTCAATCAACAATATAATTTTTAAAGCGCACACAAGCTCCGTGACCACCACCATGAAATTTCTATTCTTTTTTTTTTTTTTTGAAAAATACATAAAATTGCTATTCTTGTATTCTTTGTATTTCATCATCTATCAATTATAGTCCGTGATAGACTTCGACCAGTGATAGTCAGTGATAGACTACGATTAACCAGAGTATATCAAGTGATATACTTTGATATACCTATACAAACACTCACCAAAATTGCTATTTTTGTATTCTTGGCAATCTTGAATTAAAAAGAAGGTCAACAAGAGCTTAGCTCAATTGGCATAAATTTGAACACAATGCACAGAACAAAACAGATGGAAAAAAAGCATATTAATCACACAAGAACTCCACCTGCATAAATGCACAAAAAAAAATTAAAAAAAAAAAGAAGAAGAAATCGTAACAGAGGGAAGAAAGGGAAAACGAAAAGTAAAAAAAAAAAAAAAAAAAAAAAAAAGGGAAAAAATGATGGAAGAAAGGGAAAGGATAAAATGGGAATTATCATAATATATTCTAATTTTTTGTCATATTTGCAATTCGTGCTAAATTTGCTATTATATATAATTAATTTGCCACCCAGTGCAATTACTCTTAAAAATATTAGAAGAATGATTGTATTTCATATAAATAAGCATAAGAATAAACCATGTTAGGGATTTTTATGTATCGGTGGGTGAACACCATAATTGAGTCCCCTTTTCATACGAAGAAAAGAAGATCGTGAGTGAATGATTGACCGGCACTGCATCAGTATTGCTTTATTGAAGACAATACACTGCTCTCGAAGTATGTTAGGTGTTATAAATATGGATATTTGTGAAAATTTAGAAAAGTAGTCAACAAAAGTTGGAAAAGATAATATCGAACCCTGTTAATTTTGTAAGAAAAATTGAAAATAAAATATTCAACCCCATCATAATGTTTTTTTTTTTTTTTTTTTTTTGGCAAATGTCATAGTGGGATTTTGAAGAAGTCATTGATTTGATGATTACGAAATAAAAGAATAAAAATCATAAGCACATGAGCGCAGTATTATCATTAGGCTTGGTCCGGCGGAAATGTAAGTCCAAGCCCAAAACCTGAAACATCGTTTGAGTTTGAACTGAATCGACTCACCAGTCACCCGGCTCCAACAATAAGCCCATGTACTTCGATCAGAATCTTAGATGGAGTCCTTGGATTTTTTTTTACACGTAAGTGGAAGAATTCGAACCACAAACTTTGAGCTATGTTCATATTAACAGTCAAACCTTTTAAACAAGTGGTAGATACACTATTTCGAACATAGTTCATTATATAAGATACTAATTATTATTTCAAAGATTTATGATTCGATCTTTCCTATCTGTTATTGTTGAACAATAAAAAATAATAAATAAATAAATAACCTAACAAATTGAGTCATGCGACATTCATCTTTCAAAATAGTATCATTCACGAGACTCATTTCCAATCTAGGAGATAGATGGATTAGGGCAAGTCAATTTGGTCAAATGTTAAACTTTGGGTTGGCCTTTTGAACCATAGGCTATTGGATGAAGTTGACGTTTAACTCTAATGTACATGACTATTAGTCATGTTAATTAAGTCTAGCTTGATAATAATTTGATTTTTGATTTTTGGTTTTTGAAAATTAAATTTATAAACACTATTTCTACTTATAAGTTTATTTGTTTTCTTATTTACCTTCTTCCTATGTTTTAAAAAATCAAGTTAGGTTAAAAAAAATAATAAAATAAATTCAAAAACTTGTTTTTGTTTTTGGAATTTGGTTAAGAATTCAAATGTGTCCTTAACAAAGATGAAACATATTAATAGTAAAGAAATTTGTTATACCACATTAACTCTTCCATACATAAAACAAAATGAGTCCTAAAAGTGTGCATAGCTTGACAGTAATTAGCATGTATAAAAAAAAGTCCCAAACTAAACTTTTATTCAACTAAATCCCATAATCAATACAAGGTCATAACCAAAACCAAAAAAAATTGAGTAAAAACTAAAAACTGCCCAAAATTTCCAAGTTAATGGCTATGCATCTTTATTCTATATGGTAACTTTGTCTTCTGTGTTTAGTATATAAACTCGGCAGCACATTCTTCAACATTCAAAGAACTTCGAGGATTAGAGGATTGAAACACAAACTAAATAATTAAATAATAATTAAATAAAAGATGAAAAAGTTTCTCTTTCATCTTTGTAAGAGCATTCTGAAGCTGAAATTATATGGCATTACTTGCACTAATTGTGAGAGAGGCTCTCTTCCTTTCCTCTCAAGGCATTTAACTGCTTCAATTCTCAGCTCATTTGGAAGTTGCAAGCAAACCCAATCCAAAAGTGATTCCAAATCCTTTGCAAAGTCAAGTAGATACCAATCCAAAACCTTTGGAATCATCAACTTGTTGTTTGTCTTTGAAATCCCAACTGCTGCCTGTAAATATTCCCTCTTGGCTATTTCTAACTCCTCTTCAACTTTACATCCTGTGTACACTCTCACCTTCATTTCACACGAGTTATAGATCAGTAAAAACCAACTTCAGAAATTTGATTCAAAACAAATTTAGTATCAAAGATGAGTTAAAGTGGAGATGGTAGTGGTAAATAAGTAAAGACGGTATCTCTATTGGTAAGAGATCTTTGAGATGAAGTTCGAAATAAAAAGTCTAGCAGGTTTATGCATGTGCAAATGTAGCATACTTACGGCGGGAGACGACCAGCTTCCACAACAGAGTGCAAATGTAATCAAGGGTTCAGAACATTCCAATCCGAACACACTGCGTGCTCTCATCTCGTCGTTCTTTACTGCTTTCGGGCAGGTCTGAAGTTTATCGACGAAAATGCAGCGACAACTTAGCATTGGACTTTACAAAATTTGAAAGACTTCAGAAGACTATTGGGAAATCTAAGTGTGGTGAAAAGTTCAATGGAGTTGGAAATGATGGACTTACAAACTTCAGATGATAAGGAAGTCTCAAGATGAAATGCTCAATTGTTATTGCATTTAGAAGGTGTCCTCCCACAACAATTGTTGCCTGACATGACAAGAAACTTTTTCAGTTTGAATGTAATGAACAACAAGAATCTGACCGAGCTTAGGCTTACAGTTAGAGTTGAGAATCTTGAAAAACTTTATGAAATTCAAATGTGCATTTGATGGTAAAGTAGATAGTGCAGACAAGATAGCATACTGATTTTACCTTTTGCATCAATGTTACAACTCTTTCATGAGTCTCAGGTATCCCATGCTCTAAAAATGCCTGAAGTCACACAATGCAGTTGTCATAGTTTCTAGATTTAGGACTCTAATTAACAGGTAAATGAAGATTTTATGTTGTAATCCTCCTGATATGAAATAGATCATAGTAACTCACATTCATCATGCAGGAATTGTAGGTGTTGATCCAGAAAGCTAGCTTCTCCTGATGGTTAAGACCTGCCAAGTTCACTGAGGCGAGTCTCCGGAACAAGTTTCTGTGCAGTACAATGAATTGCTTCATTAAGATAACAAAATCAACAGAAATTTTCAGGCAAGAAAAGACATCTAGAGAACTCACTTTAGCCTATGAATCAGAAAAACTGCATTAGTTGATCGGTTGAGATCCATGGAACTAGCTTCGATTGCACAGAGATGTCTATAGGGACCAATGCTCCTAGGTTTGAAATCTGAACAGACATCATAAGGATCTTGCACCTCTGCTGGTCCATTTGATTTATGAGTATCTGATGAGTCCATAGCTTTGTCCTTTGATGAACTCAGTCTTATGAAAATGGATGACAAACACTTCACAATGTCCTCGGAAATTTTGTTTGGTGAGTTACTAGCCTCTATGTCATCAGATAAACTAGATGAATTGTCCCTTGCTCTTTCTCGTTCTAATCTAAACTCCAGCTGGAAAATTGGAAGGAAGTCAATGAGTAAACTGAAATTTATTCAGTTGAAGATAAATTCAATATGGTAAAAAGCAGAAACCTGAAACTTCAAAGGACTAGAGTTCTTCTCCAAGAATTCTTGCTTCAGAGGAGACTTCTTCAATGGGCTTATAATTCTCTCAACTTTCTTTTCTGGAGATGGCTTATTTTTCACAGAATTTGCATATGATTGATTCTCTTTTCCCAGCCCATCTTCTGGAAGAAACAAAAAGGAACTCGATTTCCCGGGAACATGTTTCCCATTGGCAAACATGTTAGAACAATAACCATTACGATCGAAGAAGTTGTCGTTCGACAATAGCTTGCGGCTTGAAGAACTTCTGGCCAGTGAAGGCTGCAGCCTGGCTGTTGAGTTTGCAGAATTGAACTCATTTTGGCAATACGATTTCGTCCTCCGATGCTTCGAAATTCTGGTCGAGATAGGCTCCATTGTGTCTGTGGAATTGTCCGAATTCCTTGTGGAAGATGATACATATACAGCTTCCTGATAAAGTCCCTGTCTGAAATTTACAACCTGTTCTTCTAACCTAACAACCTCTTCCTCTAAAACAGCTACTTCAGCAAGAAGTTCTAGTATCTGCAACAAGGGAGGAAAAAAAATAAAATTTCAAAATTCTACGTGCTTTCAGTCCAACCCTTTTCCATTCTTTTTATGAAGAATAGAAAAAAAGAATGAAAAAGAGAGAAAGAGGATTGATATGTGAAATTTGCAGGTTCTACTAACATAAGGAGGGAGATATGGAGGAAGACGAGGAAGAGCTCCTAGAGGTCTAGTAAAAGCTCTTTCCAATGCCTTATGAACATTCTCTTCATGTCTGAGCTTCTTCTTCAGCTTATCAACCTGCAAATTTCAAAATTACAAAACCATCAAACGAGTTCAACACTGGCATTTCCCCTAAAATGGCAGTTGGAGAAGGACATAATTACATCTTGTAGCAATGCTATTTTTCTCTCTCTGTTTAATTTGCGCCGATTAATGATAGTCCCAGGTTTGTCATTCCCCATCGTCTTGCTCCTCCCACTCTCTAACTTCTTCACCTTCTATCCAAATTCAGCAAATAAAATACAATCACAAACGTTTATGAACAAAATGTGCATCAGAAAGAACAACGGCAGCAATCATTTCTGTCGTGTGAATAACAAAATCATTGCAGAAGAAATTTGATGGGTAGTTTCAAAAACCTTGGAAGTTAATCAAGCGAAATCCTAAAACCAAATAAATCGAAGTGCAGGGCAATTTTCTGGAGAAAGCAATCTAAAGTTGAAACGAATAAGACATTCCACTAGAAAAAGGCAAAGGAAAGAAAAGAAAGAAAAAGAAAAAGAAACAAATGAAATTTACCTTGTCATGATTAAGAGCTTTGACGGTTTGAATGCTGCCGCGGACTCTGGCATTCATGCTTTTACTTTTGCTGGGAAAAGAGACGGAATTTCACCAAAAATAAATATTCCCGCAACCAAAAAAAAGAAGCCGAAATGAATCAGAATAGATAAAAACCCAAAAGAGAGCGTTTTTGTACAAAATATAGAGCGGGAAACTAAAAAAACAGAGGACCCAGAAATCGAAAATCACCAGCAAAAATATAGTGTGCGTTTTAGAAAAGTAATGGGGTTGTAGTGTATGAATCTCGAAGAGAGTGAAAGGAGAAAGCAGTAAAAGCCCGGCAGAAGAAGATGCACAAAACGACGAGGTTTCGAGCTGAAAAAGCGCCTTCCAAGAAGAGAGATTACAGAAGTAACAAAAAACCCAACTGCAAATCTTGAAAAAAAGATGATTAAAATAAACAAAGAGGCTAAAATATAACATGGGTTTGAGAATATATAAGTACAGAAGTAAGTAATAAGCAAAAAGAGAGAGTGGCTATGGCTATGGGATTACATAGAAAACTTGAGACTCCTCCTTTTGTTTAGAGGCTAGCAATTGTTGAGCATCTTTTTCTTTTGCTGTGAATTTATAAACTTTTGTGTGCCAATGAAAAAGAGAGAGAGAGAGAGAGATGGAATTGTCGGAAGGTGTTTTGGCGCACAGTGAGTGACAAAGGAGGGATTGTCCGAAGCGCTTTTGGTGTCCCAAAGCAGAGGAGAGAGAGCCTCTGTTTCTGTTTGCATTTAACTCTTACGCTCCCATTTCAAAATCTCATCTTTCTGCTTTTTTTTTTAGTTAAACCACTTTCTTTTAAACTACTTTCAATCTTTTTAACTGTTGCTCTGCTCATCACATCTCAAGTCACATTCTAATTTCTTAACCTTTTTAATTATCGTATCATTGTCTGTCTTCTAGTTCTATCTTAATTATTGATCAAGATGCTTTTTGGAGGGCCGCCCAAGATCAAGACTTACATTAAATGTTAAGAAAAAGGTTCAATTTTGGCTTTTGTTTTTAAATTATTTTATACTAGATATGATTTTTTTTTTTTTTTTCCTTTGCTGTACTGGTTCTTAACTTTTTTAAAGTTGGATATGTTTACTTTAATTTTTGGGTTTCAAAATTGTGGAAAAAAAAAATTGACAATCATGATCACCTAAATTTATAGGGGCTACCATGAGATTTGAATATATTCAAGCAAAGATTTTTCTTTTCGCAACTTTTTTTTTTTTTTTTTTTTTTAAATAGAGCTATATCGTTCATGTTTGGGTCAAATTCTTTTCTATATTTTGAAAATTTTCAGTTCGGTCAATTTATTTTAATTATAACATCCTCCACCATTTATAAATGTTATTCATACAGTGTGGAATGTGAATAGTATTTTTTTAGTTCAACAAATTAATGGAAGATAAGTAATGTCTTAATTAGTTAAATTATGTGAATTGGTTAACTTGATAATCAATAATATGTCAATAAGAATTTCAATACTCATTAGCAACTAAAGCTACTAGATTAATAAAATAAATTGAGGATAGTTTGAATGATGGTAATAACTTTTTCGTAAATGATAAGCCATAATTTTGAATTATCACCTCTATAATTGTAATCTAACAATCACACTAAAATTTTGAGTATGATAAAATAATATTAATGAGTGATGATCAATGTAATAGATACAATAGAACTATGACATAAGTCATAGGGTTGATGTAAATTGAGGTAGTAATGGAAAAAATTAATTTTTTTTTCTTTTTAAATTTTTTATACTCGTTGATACTAAGAACTATTGAGATTTTCTTTCCCTGAATTTAAAAATATATCGATAAAATGGATATGTACTTAAAAAAAAATATATAGACAAAATCACAAAAATATAGTTTAACCAAAAAAATTTATGGTTGTCAAATGATGATTAGCCATAAATATAATTAAAATAAGAAAGTAAAGATGAGGCAACCGACTGCGTACGTAATCAACAAACTGCCTTAAATTGTTTTCAAGTTATTAAATTGTCAAAATTACGCACAACAATGTAATCTATCCCTTTTTTTGTCATAAAAAAAGTAATCTATTATATATATATATATATATATATATATATATATTACTTGTAAATAAGGTTATTAAATTCTAAGCTTTGCCTTTATTATATTAAAAATTCTCAATTAGACCCTTTAAAAAAAGTTGTGAATTTTTTTTTTAAAAAAAAAAAAGTTGTGAAATTTACCTATTATTAAATTCTCATTTTATTAATATATTTCGACGTATTTTATTTGACACATTTAAGGTGTGTTTGGTTTAACTTTTCAAGTGTTTAATTTTGAAAATAAATCATTTTGAAAAAATTTCTAGTGTTTGGCAACCACTAAAAATGACTTATTAGAAAATGAGATTGATAAATAAATCATAACCATTAGCAAAATACGACCTTTGAATGACATATTTATGTTCAAATTCGAATTAAAGTTGAGCTAAGCTCTTGTTGGCAATTGAAAGATTAAATGAATATATGTTGTGTCAAATTGAACATAACTCATTTAGTTGAAACAGGTCAATTCAAGCATAACTGAATGGATAAAAATACTCATTACTCTAGTTATACTAAACAAGAAAAAAATTGGTTGATACATTACATCAATATGTGGAGTGATTATTTGAATATTTGACTTTTTGATCGATAATAAATGTCTTAATCATTAAATTATATTCAGGTTGAATAATTATATCATAAATAATTACTACCTTAAAGTGAAAAAGAAAATGTGGATATTTAGATGGAAGGTGCGAAACTGCCCCCAGCGGACCCAGCATTGATCTGGCAAATCCGGTGAGAAAATTAGGGCATGTCCTTCTAATATTGGAATCCTAAGTTTTCTTTTTTCCTTTCTTTTTTTTCCAACAAATGTGAGAATGAGAGTCAATTTTTTTTTTATTGTCAAAAAAAAAAAAAAAGAGAGTCAATTTTTTTTTTTTTTTTTAAATAATGAGAGTCAAATTTATAACCTCACAACAAAAATAATAAATGTGAACTCAAATAAAATAAATAAATAAATTGATGTCTTATGTTGGACCAAACAACCCAATCCCAAACTACAATCAAATTTTGGCATCCTACCTTCATTTTCTAGATCAAATTGGAGGAGCATTTACTTTGTTTTTGTTTGTTTGTTTTTTCCTTTTAGAATATGTCGTTAATTAATGTGGTAAATGCAATTCAAACCTTTTTTTTTACGATACATGGAATGAGGAATTTGAAACTCTGGCCTTTTTTTTTTACAACATACTTGTGGACTCTTAGTCAAGAGTATATATTTTATGTCAGTTGAACTTTGTTTAGGTTGGCATCCAATCTAAATTTTGGAACTTATAAAATAGACTATTGATGTATAATTTAGTTGAGATTAACATTTAGGTTAAAAAACTCGTTAGGTCCCTAAACTTTCATGAAAGTAACAATTTAGTCCTTGAACTTTAAGTTGTAACGATTTAGTTCTCGTACTTTAGATTTTGTAACAATTTAGCCCCTGGACTCTAATATGTAACAATTTAGTCTCTATACTTCAAAATTTGTAATGATTTAGTTCCTATAATGAAAATTTTAATCAAAATTAAGTGCCAATTTTTATTATGTAACAACTTAATCTTTGTAGTTTATAAACATATACATGGTCCTAATCAAGTTATCAATCTATATATGAAAGAAATATTTCATTAAATCTCAATAATATTTTTCACAACAGGAACTAAATCGCTACAAATTTTAAAGTTCAGGGAATAAATTGTTACATGTTAAAGTTTAGAAACTAAATTGTTACAAAATTGAAAGTATATGGACTAAATCGTAATTACAAGCTAAAGTTCAGAGATTAAATTGTTACATTGTTACTTTTGCAAAAGTTTAGTGACCAAATATGTTTTTTAACTTGCCAACATGAGCATAGCTTAACTGGTATCAAATTTGTACTAATGACCAAAAAGTTTGTGGTTCAAATTCTCCTTATGTTGTCAAAGAAAAATGTGTTTTTTAACCTTAACATTCATTATGAAATTTTAATGTATAAGGTATAGAGTTGTAAAGGGCTTTTCTTTCTCTAAGCAACCAAGGTATCTAAATTTTTTTTAAAAAAAAACAAAGCGCATTCTTATATACTATAATCCTAACCTTAGGATTTCCAATCTCATTATATATTTTCAGGCTTTCCAAATTTGAATAACAATCACTCCATAATTATGTTAATGGAATTCAATTTTTTCCAAATTTCTTTTTCCCTTTTTGTCCTTTTTGGCTAGCTATCGGGCAAAGTTAAAACAAAAATCCTAAAGATGGGGTTGTTTTGAAACTCAACCTTTAGAAACCTAGTTTAAATTAAAATAATAATAAATAAATATTAAGGTTCTTTTTCAAACTAATGACAAAAATAGGATAATTTTTTTCACATAAAAAGAAAAACATGGCGTAAATCGTTTTAGTGAGGTTTAAAGAGGTCCATGATGGGGAAATTTTCTAGTATTATTGTAGTACCTACTCCCTCCATTCAGCATCTGACACGTCATTTAATGAAGCATTTAATGATATAATATTGTATTCTATGGATCCCACACAATTCTTAAATGGTGGAGGATTTGAACCTCTAACCTCGGTCAAGGGTATATGCCGCTATACTCGTTTTGGCCCTTATGATGGGTGGTTATAAATTGTTTTTGTTTATAATTTCATTCTAAATGTTTTTGTTCTAGATTTCAAAGGTAATTTGATTGGAAAAATTAGATGGTCAAAGGTCAACCCAATACCAACATTTGTATGAAGAGGAACAGGAAAACAAAAAAGATAAAGGTAAAAAGGTAACCAAAATCATTGCTGCATATTCTGTTAGAATATATTGAATGGTCTTCAAAGTAGCAGTAATTCTGTCAAGTACCTATTTATCATCACAATAATCACATATTAGAGACACATGGTTATCGTAAAATCATATAATGAGGTTTGTGATTTAAGTTTACATTCTAATCTTCTCATGCGATTTAGGTCTAAATCATAGCACTTAGCTTGAAAGTGCTTTATACAAATAAGATTTTGTTCCCTCGATTAAATAATCTTATTTTTATCATTAGTTTAGAACTACCCTAGTTTTATACATTTTTTTAAAAAAAAAAAAAAAAAAAACCTACATATCTACATATATATTGAATATCAATATTGACACTTTTCTTTAATTTTACAAAACATTCTAATTATGCTTTTTTTTTGGTTAAAATATAAACATATTGTGGAAAAAAAAAAAAAGTGATCCTAAGTTTGTTATCATCTCTCAATTCCTCTGCATCTCAATTATAATAGCTTCTTCTTTTGGGATATAAAGGAGTAAGAAGCCAAAAGAAAAGCTAAGGGCCCGTTTGATAACCATTTCAGTTTTTGGTTTTTGGTTTTTCTGTTTTTGGTTTTTGGTTTTTGGTTTCCTGTTTTTTAAAAACAAAAACCACATATGTTTGATAACTGTTTTTTGTTTTCTGTTTTTCAAAAACAAAAAACCAACCTTGTTTGATAACTGTTTTTGGTTTTCAGTTTTTTAAAAATTAGAAAGATGAAAAGATATTTTAGAGAGAGAGAAATGTGTAAAGACGTTGAAACAAAAATTTAGAGACACAAATATAAATGTTTTCAAGAGATTTTTTTTTTTTTTTGAAAAGATGAGAGAAAAGTTAAACATAGAAAATTTAGAGAGATGAAAGAAAATGTTTAGAGAAAGAATATTAGTTAGACTCGAGAAAAGATATTAGTTAGAGAAAAAATAGAAAACAAGTTAGAGTAAAAGCGATAAATTTTAGATTAAAAAAATTAAATAAAAAAAGAAAATTTAGAGAGATAGTAAAGTTAAGAGTAAAAGATATGCTAAAGAACTAACGATAAATTAGAAAAATAAAGAAAAGTTGTAGCGATAGAAAATTTTGGTAACTTTTTTTTTTCCAAAAGAAAAATTAGAACATGTTTATTGAGGAGAGAAAAGGTATTGACAAGTTTTTAGAAATAGACAAGTAATAGAGAAGAAAAAAGTTTTGAGAGAAAATTTTAGAGAGAAAAAATTAAATTTTAGAGAGAGAAAGAAATTTGTTGGAGAGAGAGGTAAAAGAGGAGAAAAGTAAGCATCAGAAGAAAAATGAGTTTTTGAAAAACAAAAATCTGTTTTTAAAAACTACTTTTTTGGGTTTTTGAAATTTACTTATAATTTCAAAAACGTTTTTAAAAAACAGAAAACAGAAAACAGAAATGGTTATCAAACACCCCTGTTTTTTAAAAATGAAAAACAAAAACAGAAAACAGAAAACGAAATGGTTATCAAACGGACCCTAAGGAAATATTTTCTATTCCTTTGCCATGGGAGGTCTGAAAACTAAAATAGAGAAAGATAGCTTAACATTTTGGTATTTTGTAATTTTAAGATCGATGTGCATTATTTATTTATGTTCACTTTTGGAAAATTAGCTAATAATAAAAAAAGTGAGGAAAAAAAACACCTCAAGTCAAAGATTGAAGCTATTTTAGAAAACTTAACTTAAGAAAACTTTTTTTCAAAAAAAAAAAAAAAAAAAAAAAAAAACTTAAGAAAACTTAATTTTACATTATTATAAGATAAACAAAAGTCTAGTACAAACTTGTTTGTTAATTTTAATTTTAATTTTTTAGAAAATATGTTTCCTCGTATTATGTTTTATAAAGGACATGTATTTTAGAACGATTGAAGTTATTCTTCCTTAGATTTGGGGAGAATAACCTGCACAAGTGAATTTAATTTTTTACACACCAAAACTCATTTGTCATAATTTTTGGTTAAAGTAAAACTTATTATGCCAAATAAATGATAATTAAGTAGAGAAATCAGGGATAAAACATATTTGATCCCTTGCTTCTCCTATTCTTTTTCTTAAAAAATATATTATACTTTTTTTAAAATATATTCGAAGTTAATTAGATAGAGATCGGATCAAGAGGAGATAATACTTATAAAATTAAAGAAAAGGTTGCCCATTTATATTCACTTTGTGATTAGAGAAATTTAATAGTTCTCGCAGCAACATATGAAAAGTAAAGAAATTAATTGACTAAAATAGAAAGTTAGATCACGAACCACTTAGATCAAAACTAATTTAGACGGAGACAGAGAGAGTTTAGATTCTATTTTCCTTTTCCATATTAAAAAAATTGAAAAAAAAAAATCACTGGTCCCCAATTAATTCACAAAATAATTGAAAGGAAAATGTTTGGTTGTGAATGCAACGAAAGTGAGAAAAGTGATGCCAAAAGCTAAAGCAAACACATTATCTTAGCATTTATTTGTATGCCCTAATTGTAAAAGAGAGCAAAAAGCAAACTCACATGCAATTTTTTTTATTTTTTATTTTTTAAAAAAAAACCCTCCACTCTTTTTATTTCCTTCCCTCATAAATATTCTTCATTCTTTCTTGCATTTCAAGTGTACTTCAAATAATCCCAACCTTGAGGAAATGTAGCTCAATAGTTATATATATATATACCCACATGTGTGCACAACTATATTCAATCTCATAATATTTGATACCCCATTAAATTGATGGTCGCCATAATATGTAATTGTATATATGAAAATTACTACAACATAACATTTTCTTAAAGAAAAATTACAAAATATGTTTTTATTCATTAATTACTAATTGAATTAAGACATATATCTTCAATTAAAAGGTTAGAGATTTTAATCGAGGTAAATCACCAAAAAAAAAAAAAAAAAAAAAACCACTTTAATATTTCTAATTTTTTTTTTTTTTTTTTTACAGCATTAAATCTTTATTATGCTATGGCGAACTTTTTCATTCTTGTGCCATTTTTTCCCCTATCCTCCAAAAATCATATTGCCAAGAAAAAGTATTTGAATCTGTTTTATTATGTGTATTTACAAGTTGAGAATTGAGAATGGTGAGTTAGATGGTAGTTGGTAGTTGATAACATTGAGAAATGCAGATGAGATGCATGGAAAGGAAAGTGATCCAAAAGAAGAGAAATTGAAATACACAGAAAATGGGAACTTGTACTTTTTGTCATTGAAAGTAACATTTCATTATTGGTACACATGAATCCCTGAAGAAACCCATCATGGGCCCAGGCCCTGTCTATGGGCTGGCTGGCTGGCTCTCTCTGTGGTCCATTGGACAGCACCCTTTCTCTTCTCTTCTTTCAACTGGACCACTTTTACATATTATTGGGCCCACCCACTTAACCCAACTTTACATTCTGAATCAATTCAACAAACCAACCTTTGTATATCCTTCCAGAATTTAGCAGAAATAATGGAAGATTGAGTTTGCACTGCCTTGCTGCCTTGCTGCCTTGGCACAGTCATTTTCCTTGCCTCTCCTCAGGCAAACTATATTATAAAATGGTCCCTCCAAGTTTCCTTTTTTTTATTTTCCATTGAAATTCAGAGTAAATGCAATGCAATGCAAAGAGGCTTCCACTTTATCTTCTTTCTTGGACTTCTGTTTTTGAGGGCCATCTTCTCTTCTCTCTCATCGCTTTCGCTTCTTTGTCGATGGAGTGTTGACCCATGTCAACTTGTTTTCTCATCTCTTTCTACAACTACAAATATTGATGAGGGGTCGTTCGGGTTCAAGGATGTCGTAGACATCAAGGATGAGGTATTTGATGAGTAAATTATTAGTTACAATTTACTCTTGCAATTAATTTGATATTTTGAAAAATTATCCATGTCAAGAACCTTTCGTTCTGACATTAGGCATTGAATTTGTACATTGGCCTACCCTAAATGAAGTTCAAGTATCAAGTATTTTGGATTTAACACACTAGGCCCAAGATTTAGAATCTGAATTCGATGATCTTGACATTCCCCTACATCTCCTATAACCTAATTACAGCACCTCGTGTCTTGAATTGCTTGTGAGAGTGAAGATTGTACATAAGAGACTGTTAGGCCTCCAGTAATAAAGAAATACATTAGGAGGGGTAGAAAAGGGAATTCAAGGCCTGCCAAGTTAGTTAGTGATAGTGAGGGGGGACCATCTGTGAGTCCTATATGAGAGTTAGTGTATGGAATGTTTTCTTTTATGCTTTTTGGTTGTAATTAGCTCAGTGAGGCTAGTGGGAAAGGAGAGTTTACTAGCCCTCTTGAATAGGCTGGGAGTTTTGTAATCCCTTTGGGAAACTCTTTCTCTGGAATCAATATCATAGTGAGGAATACCTCACATTTTGGTATCAGAGCAAGTTCATCCTGGGGAGACTGAGTAAAATGGCACAAAAAAGGCTCGAGGAAAGGATGGATCTCTCGGACGTCGAGTTGGAGGGAATCAAGAAGGAGGTGCAGAAACTTCCTTCCATCGAGAAGAACCTAGAGCAACTGAACCGCACTTCGAAAGAAACGGCTAAGGCCCTGGCGTCGATAGCCGCAGAAATGGCTTTCTGGAGAAGTCGTACTCCGATTTCTATGGTTACCGGAGAATCGAAAGGAAAGGAACAAGAAGGCACCAGCTCTCGCCCAAGGGAGCAAGCGCAGGGAAGCGTCGGAATGAGCGATCCTGACGAACTCGCGATGAAAAGAAAGGAAACGATCGGTGGTGATCGGTTGAAGTTCAAGAAGGTGGAAATGCCCGCCTTCGGTGGAGACGATCCGGATTCCTGGCTGTTTCGCGCGGACAGGTATTTCCAACTATATAAGGTTACTGATTATGAAAAGCTTGTTGTGGCTGTAGTGAGCTTGGAAGGGGAAGCCCTTAACTGGTATCGGGGAATAGAAGAGCAGGAACCTTTCAGAAACTGGAGGGATTTCAAGTTTCGACTACTGGAACGTTTTCGAGTCACTCATGAAGGAAGCGTATTAGGTCGTTTCCTGGCCGTGAAACAAGAAAAAACAGTACGAGCCTATCGGAAAGAATTTGAGCTGTTAATGGCGCCGTTGCCTCATCTGACCGACGACGTCCTTGAAACAACTTTTCTGAATGGGCTAGACCCGGTGATTAAGGCAGAAGTCCAGTGTTGGGAAACTAGTGGATTATCGACGATCATGAAGAAGGCCCAACAGATGGAGGATAAGGAGATGGCCCGATTGAATGCAAACAGGCCCATAACACCTTACTCTAAAGGCCAGACTGCGAATACGAACCCTAAAACCAGCTCCGTTAATCCAGCGACCAAATGGGGATATAAGGGGAATGAGAGCATGCAGACGAAGACGATAACGCTGCCAAGTGGAAATACGACAACGCCATATAGAAGGGAAGGAGTGGCGAGACGAATGTCGGAGTCTGAATACCTGACACGTAGAGATAAGGGCCTCGGTTTTACATGTGACGAGAAATTTTCCCCGGGACATAAATGCAAACAGAAGGAATTGAACGTCATGCTAGTCCACGATCAAGAAGAAGAGGGAGAAATGGAGGAAACCGAACCAGAGACAGTGATGGAGGAGGTCATAGCCATGCAGACTTGTGAGGCGGTTGAACTCCGTGGTGGGCTTTTCCACACCGGGAACGATCAAGATAAAAGGGACGATCAATGATTACGAGGTGGTAGTATTGATCGATTGTGGAGCAACTCACAACTTCATAGCTCAGCGCGTGGTGGATGAGCTTCAACTTTCGATAACGGCCACGACTAATTATGGCGTGATAATGGGAACGGGCAAGGCAGTGAAAGGTAAGGGAGTATGTAAAGCGGTAGCCCTTAAAATCGCAGACCTGACTATAATTGAGACCTTTCTTCCCTTGGAGTTAGGAAGCACAGACGTGGTACTGGGAATGCAATGGTTATATACCCTCGGAGTCACGGAAGTAGATTGGAGAGCTTTGACTATGCGAGTCAACCTAGGGAAGTCGCCAGTAGTATTGAAGGGGGACCCATCGTTGACTAGAGCGAAAGTATCCCTTAAAAGGATGGTCAAAGGCTGGGAAGAGCATGACCAAGGATTCCTCGTGGAATTCCACACATCGGCGGTGATACCGGAACTTATGGAGATTACTGGGGAACTGCCTAACTCAGTAAGGTGGCTGTTATCAGACTTTGCAGATGTATTCCAGAAACCAGACGGGTTACCACCCTCTCGAGACGTGGATCATAGAATACAACTGAAGGAAGGTACAGAACCAGTCAACGTTCGACCTTATAGATACGCTCGGGTTCAGAAGGGAGAAATCGAAAAACTAGTTGATGAGATGATGATAGCGGGAATCATTAGACCAAGCACGAGTCCCTTCTCGAGTCCAGTACTCCTAGTGAAAAAGAAAGATGGGGGTTGGCGATTTTGCGTGGATTACAGAGCGTTGAATAATGTCACGGTGCCAGACAAGTTTCCAATACCAGTCATTGAGGAATTATTGGACGAATTGCACGGATCCAGTGTTTATTCAAAGATCGATCTCAAGTCAGGATACCATCAAATCAGAATGTTTGAGAATGACATAGAAAAGACGGCTTTCAGGACCCACGAAGGCCACTACGAGTTCTTGGTAATGCCTTTCGGCTTGACAAACGCCCCATCTACATTCCAAGCACTCATGAACAAAATCTTTCGCCCCTTTCTCCGTAAGTTTATTCTAGTTTTCTTCGATGACATCTTAATTTATAGTGCTGACTATGACTCCCATCTGAAGCACCTGGGTGTCGTGTTTAATATCCTAAGGGATAATCAGCTGAAAGTCAATGCGAGTAAATGCGAGTTTGTTAAAGAAAGTATTGAGTACTTTGGACATTGGGTCTCTGCGGAAGGTGTTCGAGCGGACCCAGAGAAGATAAGAGCCATGGTGGAATGGCCGGAACCCCGGAATATCAGAGAGCTACGTGGGTTCTTGGGTTTAACCGGCTATTACCGCCGCTTTGTGGCCAATTATGGAAGCATCGCTACTCCGCTGCAGCAAGTCATTAAAGGAGGAGGATTCGAATGGACAGGAGAGGAGAGGCTTCTTTGGCTTTTGAACAACTTAAGCAAGCCATGATGACTCTCCCTGCCTTGGCTCTTCCAGATTTCAGTCAACCGTTTGTAGTAGAAACAGTCGCCTCGGGGACAGGATTAGGGGCAGTGTTGTCTCAGAACCAACGACCGATCGCTTTTTTCAGTCATACATTGTCACCCCAGGCACAAGCAAAGTCGATTTACGAATGAGAATTGATGGCAGTAGTAATGGCAATTCAGAGGTGGAGACCCTATTTGCTGGGTAGAAAGTTTGTGGTTAGAACAGATCAAAGGGCTCTGAAGCATCTCCTTGAACAGAGGGTAATTCAGCCTGAATACCAGCGATGGGTTTCAAAATTGCTGGGTTATGCCTTCGACATTGAATACAGACCATGCCTTGAGAACAAAGCAGCAGATGCACTATCTCGATTACCCCCAGTAGTCCATCTGGCTCATCTTGTCGTCCCTTCTCTGGTTGATATTGATGTGATTACACAAGAAGTTCAAAATGACCCCAATCTGAGTTCCATCATCAGTCGACTGCAAAACGATCCAGATGATACCAGCAGATTTTCATTGCAGCGGGGCATCCTGAAGTATAAGGGAAGGTTAGTGATTTCGAAAACCTCTTCTCTTATTCCTACTATTCTGCACATTTATCACGACTCTGTACTTGGGGGACATTCGGGCTTTCTGAGAACGTATAGGAGGCTGACGGCTGATCTGTATTGGGAAGAGATGAAATCTGATGTGAAAAAAGATGTAGAAGAGTGCATTGTGTGCCAACAGCATAAGACTCAAGCAGAGTCCCCGGCAGGGTTACTCCAACCACTGGAGGTACCAACCAGAATATGGGAAGACATCACTATGGATTTCATCGAAGGCTTACCCAGATCGGAGGGGTGTGACACGGTTCTAGTTGTGGTCGATCGGCTGAGCAAATATAGCCACTTTCTGGCACTCAAGCACCCTTTTTCCGCAAAAACAGTGGCGGCCAAGTTCATTCAAGAGGTAGTCCGATTACATGGCTTTTCTGGGTCGATAATTTCTGATAAAACAAGGTTTTTGTCAGTCACTTCTGGACTGAACTATTTAAGGTACATGGAACAAAGCTCAAGTGTAGCACGTCGTACCACCCGCAGACGGATGGACAAACCGAAATTGTGAACAAATGTGTAGAGCATTTCTTAAGATGCTTCTGTTCTGAGAGGCCGAAACAATGGAGTCAATGGCTAGGATGGGCGGAGTACTGGTACAACACGACGTTCCATATCACTATTGGCATCACTCCATTCCAAGCAGTATACGATAGACCGCCACCCCCCTTGATTTCGTATGGGGAGAGCAGCACCAACAATTCCACCTTGGAAACACAATTGATTGAACGAGATATTGCCCTGGATGTGCTCAAGGAAAAGATGAGATTAGCCCAAGAAAGAATGAAGAAATTCGCTGACCGTAAGCGAAGGGAAGTAGAATATGAGGAGGGGGACATGGTTTTTCTGAAAGTTCAACCCTACCGACAAACGACATTGGTTAAACGAAGGAACGAAAAAATTTCACCCAAGTTCTATGGGCCATACCGCATTTTACAAAGGATTGGAAAGGTTGCATACAAGCTCGAGTTGCCCAAAGAAGCAAGTATACATCCTGTATTTCACGTGTCCCAGTTGAAGAAGTTGGTAGGGACAACAACCTCGGTGTTACCAGGGGTACCACCGTTAACAGACGAGTTCGAGTGGATAGCAGAACCTGAAGATGTTTTTGCAACACGGAAACACCAGCCCACGGGAGAAACTGAATTGCTTGTGAGTTGGAAAAACCTACCAGAACATGAAGCTACATGGATGCTTCTGTCGGATCTTCGTCAACCGTTCCCGAACTTCCACCTTGAGGACAAGGTGTCTCTGACCCCGGATGGTGATGTTAGGCCTCCAGTAATAAAGAAATACGTTAGGAGGGGTAGAAAAGGGAATTCAGGGCCTGCCAAGTTAGTTAGTGATAGTGAGGGGGGACCATCTGTGAGTCCTATATGAGAGTCAGTGTATGGAATGTTTTCTTTTATGCTTTTTGGTTGTAATTAGCTCAGTGAGGCTAGTGGGAAAGGAGAGTTTACCAGCCCTCTCGAATAGGCTGGGAGTTTTGTAATCCCTTTGGGAAACTCTTTCTCTAGAATCAATATCATAGTGAGGAATACCTCACAGAGACATTACGGGCCCGTTTGGTAACGTTCTCGTTTCTTGTTTCCGTTTCTTCATTTTTAATAAAGAAAAATAGAATTTAATGACCCTAACACCTATACATTCAATAATAATAAACCTATATTCTTATTTATGTTTGGAAAAAATTGGAAACAAGAACAAAAAAGGAGAAACTAGTTTTAGTTGTTTCCAAAAGTTCTATACAAATTTTGGGAGTGTTTCTAAAAAATGAGAAACAAGAAATATACATAGTTATTAAATGCTTAAATTTCTTAATAAAATTAGAAACAAGAAACTAGAAACGAGAACGTTACCAAACAGGCACTACAAAATCACTGACTCTCATGAAAAAATCGTAATAAGCAAACTTTCCATTCGATGAAATTGTTACTTGGTAAAAACAAATATTTGTAATGGACTGATAGGGTATTGGTAACATCTACGAAGATCAAATGATTGGTTTGCCTAATTAACACTACCACACCATCAATTTTCTCAACACATGTTTCAGTGTTATCAACCATAGAATGACTTTCTATGATAAGATGATTTACCAATATCAAACTAAATGATTAACAATCATTAGTTCTTCAAAAGTGAATTGCAACTCTATTATAGTAGTGCAACCACCATATCATTGATTTATTAAGTGTTCGGGCACAACTAGTGGTCAGTGTGCAGAAGCCCAGCACTGGTCAACAAATTCACTTTGTTATCATTGATAAAGATGAAGGTTTCTTGATTTGTTTAGTTATTTATTAGTTGAAATGGACCCTAGATTCCCGATCCTACAAAACAAAAATGAAAATTAAATGTCATTATCCTTACTTCCAAGATCTACTAAACTATCAAAATCAAGCCTAGTAAGAAATGATAACTACGAATGGTATGTTCAAGCATGATTTCTCTGTTATTAACCCTACAAAGCACTTAATCATGTTCTCACCTCATATTCATCTCCATCCTTGTTGCACCTCATTTTCAAGAAATCAAAGTAGATTTGAAGATTCTCAAGAAAATTTTTCCACCAACTCTTTATTTAACTTCTTGATTTTGTCCACCATAAGTAACAAGCACTTGAAAATGAGTCAAAAGAGTTCAATGAACCTCAAAACCAATACAAATTTTGTTTTTTAACCAAGAATGATACCCGTAAATCCAACTTAAATTCATGTTTTTCAATCAATGTCGCTTGATACACTAAGTAACTCAAATAAAAGAAAATACATGATAAATATCTATAAAATTAAAATGAAATAAAAACTTGTTGTATTATTAGGATTCCTACCATTCTTTACCAATAATAGATCCATAGTAAACCTTAATCAAAAGTCAGAGGCAAGAATAAAACCTTTTAAATTGTAAAGAGTAGATTAAAACTAAAGTTTGAAGCATAAGGATTAAAACTTCCTAATATGTACATATACATGTATACAGGTTAGGATTTGAAATATATGGAAGTAAAAAGTTTTGGTGATGAAAAAGAGGTCAGTTAAGATTTGAAATATGAATCCAAAAATTAGTTCAAGGAAAAGGTTAACCCCATCCAAACTGAAAATTCTCCAATCCATCAGGATTAGTCTCGGCCAACCCCCAACGAGAAATTTGTCATCCTGTAATAGATTAGATAATGCAATTGAGTTGCAATGATAATGAAAGAAGAAACGCTGCTCATCTACACCTGGGTCTTGTTTGGAAAAACTGAAACCAAATGGCCAGGAAAAATATTAAAAAAAGCCACGGAAAATTTGGACCTTTTTTTTTGGCTATTAATTGATTAAACTTGAGGATACTGATAAAAAGAACTTACAGACATTGGCTGGGACTTAGCAATGAGAGTTTGAGGACTCGTTTCAAAAAAGCTATCAGAGTCCTTTTCTATGGCACTGGGGATCATGGAAGGGACATCTTTTGATTTATTAATCAAATGAAGTCCAGAGAAGTGATCACCCCAGATATCATATTTGTATTTATCCTGAATCCCAGACTTACCGTCCCCTTCTAAAGAAGCTTTTTGGTTGAAGAGTTTAGAGCCAGGAGCTCGAGCATGTAGAGCAATTTTGGAGGTTGAAGCAACAACAGGAGAGCATATAACGTTTGGAGCAGGCCTGCCAGCAGAAGGAAAAGTGGCTGAAGGCAGCAAAATTGGTTTACTGTAACTCTTTCTCGACTCTGAAGGAGTCTGTTTGGAAGATGAAACCAAGTTGTCAATGCAGTTCTTCACATTAACTTCAGGTTTTGGCGCATTCATGACAGAAGTAGGTTCAGATGTTTGTGCCTTTTGACATTGGGTTTCGTCAACCACCCGAGCAAAGAGACTACTCACCTCAATGGACTGGTTCACATCAGGAGACATAGGCCATGTACGCTTCGGTGTACCAGAAGCAGTGGGAGACAGAGGGGACGAAGGCGTAGAATTACCACTTTGACTACTGGAAACTTCAAATAGACTAGCTAATTTCAAGCCACCTCCCTTTTTCTTCTTTCGCCGCCTCCCCCTCTCCTTCCCAGTTTTCACTGTGAGGTAATTTGGTTGAGCTGCTTCCACGGCATCAGAATTCTCAACTACTAGAGAATTTGACTGCAGGGAGGATTGTGATGCTCCTTCTCCTTCCAAAACAGACCAAACATCCGAGAATTGACTGCTTTTCTCATTATGATGCACAGAACAAGTCTCCTCTACACTCCTTGTAGAACTGTATATGCATAAGAAATCCAGAGAGCTCAAAGATATCATGTGTGGCAAAATCCAATAGAAGAACAAGAACATTACAGAAGCAATTAGGAGAACAGCGAAGGAGAATTTCTTCAGTCGTGTCCACAACACTGATTTTCTGCAATTATTGAGCATATAGAAGGGGAGACTGGCCTTCATGGGTATTACAAGTATACCAGTAGCCAAGGCCAGTTCAAGATCTCTATACACCACAGCGGCAGAAAGATCCGTCTGGTATGATATTGTAAGCTTTCTTGACTCTCCAGGGTTAAGGGCAAAATCTTTACAATTATGTACTAAGAAACCATCTAATGCGCATTCTGTACCTGATATTTTAATCTTCTTGAATTCTAATGGCAAGTCACCAGTGTTCTTGGCATAGAACTCTTTCGATAATGGCAATGTACAGGCATGGGTTATCTCTTCCATATGCACTGACCTTTCTGAAGGGGAGATGTTGAGCAAAATTGGGGATTCAAGCTCAAACTCTATACTCATAACAGGCTTTGAACCCTCGAGAAGAAGCAGAGAAGATGAACCCCCGTATCCTCTCAATGAGGACCACTCTACACCAGATAGATTATTTCTTATCAAAACTGAACTTCTCCAGTGACATCGATCAGAAGGGTAAAAAAATATTGGCCCAAAAAGCACATCCCCATAAGGATGTACATAAGCCTCTGTAACTGCACCCTCTGCTAGTGAAAATCCATACTTCTTCGGCAAAGTAGAGTCATTGTGAATCAAACCACCAGATGGCAGGTGGATAAATCCTTCGGATTCTCTGCATTCATCAATAATTTCACCTGAATTAATGATTAGCTGCATTACAACCGGCCAATTGCTTGGATTTTTCACATTTATCCACTTAGTAGAATGACTTCCAACCTCGACCATGGGAAAGAATACCTCGTGCTCATCAAGCACAGACATGGACCTTCTGGTCCCCATAGACACCCAATTTTCAAGCACCAATTCATCTGCTTCTGCTCTCTCCACAGCCTAAAATTCAAAGAAGCATCTTGATCATTTTGCAAATCACCAAATGAAATGCTAATTATGCAAGTATATACAATCAATGCATGAAAGTATGCAAGGAGTGAAAGGGGAGGGAGGAAAGGTTCAAATACAAAATCCCAGAGTCATTTGCTTATCAAAATCTAAGTCCTTAGTAGCTCTTGGCTACCAAGCTTCACAATTGCCTCCCATTATAAGCATATATAACGAGGAAAAAATAAAATTGAAAACCTAGATTACTGACTTGGAAAAAGGTTGAAACTACAAGAACCATGACATTAAGTTGATGAGGTGGCCCAATCAATCAGAAAGCAAGTAATATGAGAAGATAGGTGTTCATAAGAAAGTACATTCAGCAAATTTAAAAAAAAATGAAAGAGAAAGAAACTTTAATTCAAATTAATTGCGAAAACATTTAATGCACTTAAAGGTTACTGCTTTTGGTTTTACAATATCCTACTGAAAGTAATGGAATGCCAATAAAATACACAAGTAAAGAGTGCAGTCACAGCAGCAACTCTACTATTAGATAAGCATGAGAAATGAGTGCCAACAAACTCCCGACATAAGAAATTATAGTTTTTATAATTTCTTTTTTTTTAAAAAAAATGTATACCTTGATTTCTGACTGTAACCGCACATGATTGACCAAAGACCCTGTTCTTACATTACCAGATTTGAAGTGTTCATTTTGCTTTCCATCTTCCATGGAAGAGTACTTCCAGTATTCTGAACATAGAATGAATATATCCTTGCAAGGAACTTCAATATGAGAACTAGTTGAATCGTTTGTCAACACAAGTAATTTACATTTACTATACATGTTGAAAATTTCAGGTGAGGACTTGTGGAAGTGAGCATGTTGTTTATTACAAGTGACCAAAGCAACTTGTGTGACAGTTCCAGGGAAAAGTAGCAAGCCTTCCAAGCTTTTGAACTCAAAAACCTTGCTTTCAGCCACTTCAATAATCTTAAGAACACTAAGCAAGTGAGAAGCACTGTTCTTCAGAGCGATGGCAACAAATACATTTCCATGGTACAGTAAAGGCTCAAAAGATGCAAATACAGACCCTTTACGATCATCATGAATTGACCCCCCTTCAAGTTCAGCTTCAAGAGGGACTGCAATTACATCAGGCTTATCCTGCGAAGGTCTTAATAACTGCAGCCAAAATGTGCCAACCATTGTCCCACCATATTCAAATGACAAGTCCACTTCTATAATAGTTTCACTGCTGTGAGGATCTATCTTCCACTGTTTATAGGGCCTCATAGACAACAAAGGTGAGCCTATATGACTATGTTGGACAACCAAGTCTTCTTTGATAATTGATGGCTTTGGCTCATCAAATACCTGATATCTATCTACTCTACAAACTGCTTCTGTATGGTAACATCTATCCTCTTTAAAAACTGATATCCATCCTGTTAAATCCTCAACGTAGAGAACATCATCATAGGGATTGAATAAAGACAAATTTTTAGTCCATCTTCCACTTGAATGTATATTTAGGCTTAACAAAGGCTGGATTCCATAAGGTGACTGAATGGCAAAGCCTTTAGCCGGGACCAAAAAACCACCAAAACTTGTCTGCAAAATCAGATGGGCAGAGGACAAGCCCAAATATTTTGGGAAGAAAACAAAGTAAATAGAAACTGCTTCACCAGGTCCTAAAAGAGCCTCACTAAAATTGCAAGAGTAGAACTGTGAGTCAGTGCTGAATGGCTCATAGATATGTAGAATACTTTGGTTGCATGTATTCGTCACAGTTATTGAAGCTAAAGAAGGTAAATATAAAAACTTATGTTCCCAATCCAACTCAGTAGGACTAATATCTACATAGGGAGATACAGAACTATCTGAAAAATCTGAATTTGTAACATCAAGATTTTTCTTTTGTGTAGAACTCGGGCTTTTCTGATAATGAGGATCCCCTCTACATGTAGAAAGATCAAAATTACTAGTGCTATCATATTTTTGTATGGAAGAAAGCTCATTAACACCCTGTCTTGAGTTTAAAGAACATGAAATTATCCCACCTTCAAATAGTTCAAACATACCATAATCTGATGACTGGCTTGTGTTTGCAGCCAATTGGTCACCTTGAGTTGATCCGACGGGTGCTGGTGTACCATCAAACTGACTCAAAGACGCTTCTACATCTATCCCTTTCTCATTAAATGAAAAGTCAGGTAGCGTTGAAGGAAAGCAAAATAAACGATTGTCAGTACAAACACTTTCAAAACTTAAGCGGGCTGTTGGATTGCCGCCTGAGCTAATATCTGCAGAAAAGGTGCTACGGATGCCATTGGCAGGATTATTCATGTAGTATCCAGAGCCTTCATTTGACACTGATTGCAGCTCAGAAATGAAGCATTGTCCACATGTAGCATGGTAAAAGAAAGCACACGACAGAACTAGAATAGAAATGATTGCACTGCCAAAGTCTGGATGAAACAGTCCCCTGAATTAACCAGAAGGGTATATTCCAGTCATTCGCAAAATTTTGCACAGTCCAACATACACAAAAAGCGCAGGGAAGTTTATTAACAACGAAAATCAGACTTCATAAATTGAAAAGATACAGTCAGATGGTTTTTCATTTCTCTACTTTTTCATCAAATTTTTCCTCTAGTCATTCATCAGCCAGACGATGCCATGTAGACCAGCAAACGTAGAGGAGAACATAAAAAGAGTTAAAAGGAAAAATGTCCATGTATGTGTATGTCCAAGATTATCGCTTTCAACATGATGGTCAACAATATCCAAACGCAGCTATAATGACAGATAAAAATCTGATCACCTAGATTTTTCTTCTTCAAGTTAGATAAAAAGAAAATTAAAAAAAAAATCTCCGAATGCAACAAAAAGCGATTAAACACTGGATGATTTGATTCCGAATATCATGGACACGGTTCTAATTTGAACCATTAATAGATTAGATTCGACTTCAAATCAGAAGAGCATACCCTTTAAAAAATCAATCAACACCATCAGAAATAGCAAGCCGTAATAAACAAACAATCTTAGCTAAAACTACCAAGCCAACTTATCACCCAAGCCATCCTTTAAGCTCGGAATAACTTCAGATGAAAAATACATACACAAAACGATTAAACTCCACAGAGAAGCATTCGGAAGCAACAAGAGCTTCTGTAAAATGGATACGACGTTCTAAGAAAAAAAAAAAAGTAACAAATTGGAATAACCAGAAAAGGAAAAGAAATCAACTGATAACTGAACAATCCTTCTTTCCAGTTTCTGAAAACATCGGAAGCAAAGCAAAGTAGGTGGATGACAGGAAAGAAAGAAGAAAGTAGTAGTAGTAGTAGTAGTAGAAGAAGAAGAAGAGTGAGCTCAAACAGATGATGAAGAGCGAAAGTTTACCGGGTAAAAGAGAGTGAGAACTGGGTTGGAGCTCTGATATTTAGGGCTTGAAACTCCATGAAGAAGCACAGAGAAATACCATCTGAGTTCCAATGGATGGAACTTTCCTTTTTAGGGTTTTTTTGGTTCGAAATTGTGTTGGGTTCTCTGCTCAGCGTCTTTTCTCTGAAGCACACACCTGATAAACAGAACACCAAACGAATGGCTCCCGGCGAAAACTGGAAAAAGGGAAAAGAAAAATATATTAAAAGGCCTAAAGGTGAAAAATAGCCTTTGTCGCAATGAAATTACCAAAAACCCCCCCATCGCGCCGCCCGATGATTCACGGCGTCGCTCGCTGCCCGATTCAATTTGCGTCTAAGGTCATGTCTGGTTGGCAAATTTAGACTTGACCGGACACACATTTTTGGATAATTATATTTTTGATTTGCAAATATTTGACCCAACAAAAATAAATTTAAAATTGTTGGGACTTGAATTGAATGTTTTCCTTTAAGCAGTATTAGTTGGCTGATGTGTGATTTAATTTAATGAGGTTCCATAAAAATAGTTTGGAAAATAATAGAAAATATATCTAAATTTAGAAAAATGGTTATTAATTATAGTAATTAGTTCCCATTAATCATAAATTACAAACTCAATTGAAGTTAGTAGTGGACCTCAATGTTCTTTTCTCTTCTAATAAAACTGAAAGAAATTATATGAAAATCATTAATCAACTCTTCCATCTTTTTCTAATAGTGAATTATATCTTTGATAATAATATGATGTAGGTGAACATCTTTCTTCTCTCTTGCACACATGATTGTTTTAGTCAAATATTTTTCTCGAACCTAACGAGGAATCATAATATTTCCAAATGACTATTCACAAAATCTTATTCCTATAATTGAACACGTCTCAAATTGTGGGTAATAATCTTTCTTTTGATTGTTCCATTTATATTTAATGTTTAGTTGATCCTAATTTCTTCAAATTTGCTGGACTAAATTTGTTTAAATGCTTTTTCTAATTTTCCTTCTCTTGGGTTGATTCTCATTTTCAAATCTTTCATAGTCAAAAACTAAATTATTAAAAGAAATTGAAAGCATCATCTAGCCTCTCTTTTCCCACCTTCTATTTTTAATGATATAATTGAAATAATTAAATATGTAATATGAACTTAAACCTTTTGACTTAATTATTAGTAGTGATTTAATACTTTAAAAGAATGTTTCTATAAACACTCCAATATTTAATTGAATATATGACCTAAACCATGTATAATATCTTCAAGACAGAGTGGTTTCTTTTTTAAATAAAAATCGTTTTATACCTCAAACTTGATATGATGTATCAATTTCATCTTAAAATTTTTAATTGAAAATTAACATACAGTATTTCGGTTTTATATTTTATAAAAATGAGTTGACTGATTGTTTATAATTGAACAAACCTAACTCAATTTGATTCATTTCGTATTGCACCCCTCAATATGAAAGTATGGGTCCTACAAAATCTCATGATTGCTTACTAACAATACATATAGATGAGCAAAAGAGATTTTTTTCTTTTAGAACTCAAAATACAAATAAGCTTTTGAATGACAAAAAAAAAAAAAAAAGATAGATCTCATTGAAGTAAGGTTGTAACAAGCAAGAAAGCTTTCGAACAAGAAAAAAAAAGTGAATGTAATGAATCTAGATCAAATGAAGTGTGAGATGCTGGAATATATATAGTTTTTAAATGTTAAATTATGTCATTTGAATTGAGTTAATTTTATACCCAAGTTAAGATTCTTTATACAAAAGATAAACTAGTCTTGATTTCTGATGAAGAACTGTGGAAAAGTTTAAAACTTGGAAGAATCATAAAATAATAGGGGTTTAAATTAAACTCATAAAATTAAAATGAAAAACAAAATTAAACTGATAAATATTGTGGGAAGGCTTAAAACTTGGAAGAACCATAAAACAATAGGGTTTAATATTTTCTGACCTTGGGAGATGTAAAGAATGATCAAGACAAATTACTATGATGCTTGAGAGGGTAAAAGACCATTTTATCCTCGTCAACAACTCAAACAATCAAGTAATAATGGAATAAATTAAAATTTTTGGAATTATCAAAAACTATATATATTTAAAATTTTGGGAATTATATAATAACTACCTATCGGAAAGGATTCTTACAAATTTCCCCTTTTATAAAATAGTTTATTTTTATAGATGAATATTAATATTGAATTAGTTATATACATTAATTATGAATTGACTTTATTTTCAAAAAAACAAATTATGAATTGACTTTTGTGATCTATGGAAAGAACATGGGAATGAGACGCACTTGGCTCGTTGTTGTCCTAAAAATTTTTCCCTCTTGGAATCAGTCATCATAATAAATACAATGCGACGAAACAAGGGTAGTTTCGGTAGTCTCAAATTTTAAGTTCGACACGTACACGCACGTTGCTTCGATGTCAACGTGACACGTGGAAAGCGGCCTTGCTGATGTGTATCTTCGTGGCTATGGAAAATAGAATTATACAAATACCAACTTAAAATCAATATAGGTTATAAATAAAATTTCTAAAACAATAAAATGAAATCTACTGACAATACCTCGCGTATCATTTTTAAGCATTATATGTTATTATTGTAAAAAATAAAAAAAAATACTGATTTATTTCAAAAGTAATACAAATTTTGGATCATAGTGTGACAGTGTTGTTATAGTATTAACAGAATTCTCTTAATGGGTAAACAGTCCTATAATAACAATAACTAGATCGATTTACTTGATCCATTTTGAATTTGAATTTGGTATACACGTTTTAAATTAACTAAAATTTTAATATCTCTGAACTCTAACATAAATCCAGGAATGTCTGTTTTTATAAGTTCTAATCGTCTCAACATGAACATAATTCAATTGACATAAAACTCGTGTTGATAATAAAAAACTTTATGGTTTGAATCTCCCACCCATCATATGTTATTAAAAAAAAAAAAAAAAAATCTTTTCTTGATATATAGTTATTATAGTTTGGACGTCATCGAATATTCATTCGTAAAATAAATGAGTCGTGACAAGTGGGACCAGCAAATATACATACACAAAGCTTACACGCGAAGGGTTTATTTTATTTTTTATTTTTTAAATAAAGAAAAAGAAGAAACATATCCACCACTTTCCTCATTAATTTTTTCTAGTTGCATTCAATTGATACTAGCGTAGACATAGTACTAGTAGCTTTAACAAAGATGGCAAATTCCTTACGGAAGTGGTCAAATAAAAAATCAAAAACCATACAAATATATTTAAATATATATATATATATATATATATATATATAATTCAAATCTCAATAAGTAGATATTTTATATAATCAATTTAACTTAAAAATAAACATTACCTATCTGAGAAAAGTATCAAATACTTTTGTACTATCTATTCTCTTCATTTATAATTTAATTTTTTCTTCATAAATAATTACTTGATTATGTAAACCTTACCTTGCTTTTCAAAATAGTGATAATATAAGAAACAATCAAAATCAAAATTAATAATATTGTTTCGGTCTTAAAAATGAACCAAACTTATTTTAGTGGATTGGTTGAAATTACTTGAATAGGTTTTGTTATTACAACATTAACCCTTTGGTAAGTGCTCATTATATCAAATTAATTAGTTATAATTGATTGACATCTACCAAACATTTAATTTACAGTTTATTTAAATCTTAAATATAAAAAATAAGAGAGAGAGAGAGAGAGGGAGAGAGATTTTGATGGGAAAGGCGAAGGCGAGGCGTAAGCGGTGCAGAGAGGGGTTAGGTGGAAGGGTGGAATAACGGCTTGGGATAACGGGGAATCTAAGGAACGGAAAACGTTAAAGAACGGTAGGACAGTTGGCGGCGGTGTCACAATCCCCTAGATTCCTTGTGTCCAGTTGTCCGAATCTGAGTCATTTGTCTGGAAAAAGTAAGAGCGCTCAGGACCGTTGGATTTGAAAGACTAAGAAGACAGGCGGGTCCCACATTTGAGGGTATCGAACGACGGAGATTGGCTGTGGCCCCCACTCTCCTCGACAGCGTAAAGAGTAAGGCGGACTACACGGTCCCGGGTCATCTGCTTGGACTGGGACCCACTTCCTACCCCAAAAGTACTTTGTATTTTCCCCCTTATTCCCATCTCCTCCATTCAATCATTTATGACTCCAATCTTATGTTCCAAACTTTCATATTTAGACACATTAAAAAAAAAAAAAAAAAAACTTTCATATTTAGATTTTTTTTTTTTTTTTTAGTATTTTTCAAAAAAAAAAAAAAAAATTTTTTTTTTAGTACATCAACGTTTGGGATAGAGGATTCAAACCTCTAACCTCTTGGTCGAAAGTATAAGTCAATTACCACTAAGTTATGCTCGTTTTGACACTTTCATATTTAGATTAAAAATAAATAAGTTTTACTTGTTACTTCTAAATTTAAATGTGAATTTTTATCAAAAATTTATCATTTTTATAACGTGATATGAATTAAATTTTATACATCTTGTCATGATAAACATACTTGACTCCTTATATTAATTGGGGTTTAAAATGGCATTTTGGTCTTTGTACTCCAAAGCATATTCCATTTTGGTTCTTATAATTCTAAATTTATAGGTTATCAAAAAAAAAAAAAAAAGTTTCAAATGTCCAAATTTAATGCACATACTTGTTATAAATCTTAAAATTAGTCATCATCATTAATTTGAAGCTAATTTTTATCCGACTTAGCATCATGTAATAATAATCTCCATTCAAGAAAAAAACGAAATAGGAATATATTTTCCAATTTTTTATAGGAAGAACTCAAAAGGACTAACTTCTTTTAACCAGTTTTTAAGATTTTTTTTTTTTAACAAAAATTAACACTAAATTAATGGTAACGATTAATTTTAAGGTTTATTAAAAGTGTATAAACTAATTTTAGAGTAAAATAAAAAAAGTCACTAAATATACACAACTAAAATAGTATTTTAACCTTTGAGTTTTTCACGTAAGAATAATATAAAGGCCCGATAATGATAACAATTTATAACTCTCTAAATGCATCAATAGGAATGGAAATTACCCAAACGATTAAAATGAAAATCAAAATTGCACTGAGGGAATGCTAATTGAAGTTTTATCTACTAAACTATGTTCAAATTGACAAAATTTTAATATCTTGTGTGCTATATAACTATAATTATTTTAAGATAAATAAGAGTACTTTGCACATTTAATTGAATTGATATTTACTCACTTCCATTGAAAAGTTACCAAACTTATTATTTATTAACTATCACGAAGCTTTTTTTTTTTTTTTTTTAGAATTCGAATATCTAACTTTTTGGTCAATGATATATGTCAATTACCGTTGAGTTATGCTCGCTTTGACACTGTCACAAAGCTTTTGACAAACTCTAAAAGGAGTTTAAAGTTATCAATTTTTTATGTTTGAATTCTCAAAGTGTCCTTTTTGAATAATTTTCTTCATTCAAGTGAGCTTTCAAATTATTATTTTTGATATTCTTCTATTATTACCAATACATAGAATGCTTGAGCAACTACTTTCACTGATTGATTAATACATGAGAAAGGTGTCTATGAGTTTGACATCAATGCACATTTCTATTTTAAGAGCTAATAATTGGTCATTACATTATGTAGAAATTTGTGTTTCTTTTCTTAAAAAGCCATATGCCCTGCATATATACCCAACCGCCAATGGGATTTAGATTTATCGTATTGGAGTTATCATTCATAAATAATATTATAAACATATTTTTATTTGAAATAGTAGTGTGGTGTGAACATTTTTTGTTGGTATTAATGGTTAGTTTAGTATAGATACAAAAAAAAAAAAAAAATGTTTGTTTCGTAGAGTTTCGTAGCTTTAATTTTTGTACGGAAAGATTAGAAAGCATTATGCTCATCAAGGTTTTAATTTTAGGCAATGGCGATGGAACATTGATAAAATAATGTTAGTGTCAATGAATAATTCTAGAAAAAATCATAAAACATTTAAATTAACAAATAAATATTTCACTATTTTAAAATAAATTTAAATTTTTTATTATCAATATTATATACTCATTTTGTTGACTCTATTTTATTATTTGTCAATTTTTCTAACTCATCGAGTTTAATTATCGATATGAGTATAACTTAGTAGTTGAAACACGTCAACTCCCTCTAAGAAGTCATTAGGTTCTAATGTCCTCCTATATATATGATTTGATGTTCTAGAAAAAAAAGACTTTTTTTTTTTTTGAAACCGCGGAAATATATTAAAGGCTAACCAACAATACAACCACCCTCATAAAAAGGAGGGAGAAACCATGGGGGGAAGGTCAGAGGCCCAAAAAACTTGCCCACAATCTCTCAAATGGGGATTCGCTTGACCGGAGGTACAAAAATCAGTCGCCTTCCTTGCCAACCAGTGGGCTACTGCGTTGGCATGGCGGTTACAATGCAAAAAAATCGCCGACTCCAGCTTCGAAGAGATGCAGAGGATTTCTTCAACAAACGACTTCAGCTCTGTGAGATCTTCATCTTCGCCTCTCAACGATCTGATCACTTCCAAAGAGTCCGACTCGAATTCCATTGGGATCTTCTTCTAAATACAGGTATTGGAAATAGCTTTGATTCCTTCAAAAATTGCTTTAGCCTCCAAAACCTTGATCCCCCAATTACTTGTTATTTTATGGATTCCGAAACAAATTAGGGACCCATTCGAGTCATGCACAACCCAATACCTGTTTTAACAACCAGTGGGCTACTCCAAAACCTTTGGTCTTTTAACACTTAAATAATTAATATTTTGTCTTCATGAACTTATAATTATGGTTTTTGTATAGGGAAAGAAAATCAAACTATAATATATGACTTAGCTTTCATTTATAGTTTAGTTGAAAATTTTTGCAACACTTCAATAAGAAAAAGAATCACAAGCTGGTATCAGTTTCCTCAACGAGTTGTTCCCAGATTAAAATACATGGTATGAAATTTTAAATCCTACTAAATACAATAAATGCTTTTTCATTTTTCAAAAAAAAAAAAAAAAAACTTGCCATGAATATTTTGATTTGGTTTGTTTTCAAACAAACCTACAATTTTTATCAAAAAAAGAAAAAAAAAAAAAAAAAACCTAAAATAGTTGAATATATTTAGGTGTGTTTTGGTCGTTCGATTTTTATTGTTTTCAGGTATTTCTAGATTTTTATAGATAGAAAACGATTTAAGTTGTTGAAATAATAATAATAATAATAATAAAAATAAAGTTATTTTTGGCCCTATCCACCATTTTAGCATTTCTAGCTTGAAAGGACAGATTTACAGACAAAAGAACAAACGGACTGAAGAACCCTCTTCTTGATTTAGAGGAAGAAAAAGAACTATAGCCAACTTTTTTTTTTTTTTAGAAGAGTTTAGCCAACTTATGGATCCTAAAAGAGTCCCATTATACATATTTTTTCCTCACATATAATACATGATTGTGATTTTTTTGACAATATATTAGATGACATGGTTTCTATTTCAAAACCAATTAACAAGAAGATGAGTAACTCATACATCTTCTAAATTGTGAGGTCTCCACTTAACTTTTCAATGTGGGATCCTCAACAGAGTAGTATATTACACGATAATATTATGTAGAGAGGATTTTTGAACTTGAAACTCACAAACAAATATGCTTATATTATATTTAACTATTTTAGTTAAAGTTCAATTTCATATAGTCCTTGAATTTTCAATTTCGTGTCAACATGTCATTGGCCTTGTTGGGAATTAGAGAGTGCAACCAAAGTCCCACATTAGTTAGACAAGGGAATGATCATGGGTTTATAAGGGAGGACAAATATCTCCTTTGGTATGAGGCATTTTGGAGTGATTGTTGGGAATTCGTGAGTGCAATAAGGGAATGATCATGGGTTTATAAGGAATGACAAATATCTCCATTGGTATGAGACATTTTGGGGTGATCAAAAGCAAAATCACGAGGACTTATGTCCAAAGTGGACATAATATCCACCAAGCTGGGCAATTCTCCAAAACTAAAAAAATATACATATCAATAACATTTTCTAATTAAAAGTAAATAATTCTAAAAAAATGAAAGTAAATAGAAAAACAAATAAATTTTGATTAAGGATAATATAGTATTAAATGAAGATAAAATGTATACTGTCAAAGAGCATTTAACCGTACTAATTAACCATATAGACCTTCATACGTGTGGGAAAAGAAAAGTCTAATATAATACAAACTTTTTAATACAATGCTGTAATAAAATCAAGTATAATGAATCAAATACCTTACAACATGTAAATGGAGGTAGTTGAAACATGAATCTTCAGGTCAAAGTGTTGTGATTCAATATTTTGGCTTCATTTCTCAAATTGTAAGTATAAAGTCAAGACAATCATTTTCAATATTATTTAGAAGAAAAAAATAAATTTGTAAAATATCTGTCTCTAACCTACTATTTGATTACTTCCATTGAGTAAGCATATAAAAAAGAAGACAAAAAAAAAAACCCAACTTTGCCAAATTATCTTTTCTTTTTTTTTTTAAATCTTTTTTTTTTATTAAAAAAAATGTCAATATTATTACACCACTATGGCAAAGAGAAATAGTCATTCTCGACCAACGACCTAATCCAAACTAGGATACACTCTACTCAGGATTCATTACATTTCAACATTCTAGCTCTTTTAGCCAAATGATCCTTTAAGCATTGAATACTCCATTGATTTTATGTATTTTACTTCTATTTTTGGATTCAAAATCAAAGTCTTATTCAATATAATTTCCACAATAATTAATAGTACATCTCATTCTACTCCATAATAAAATTTGTCCACCTAACCCGCATGTAGAGTTTAAATTATAATAAAATGATAAATCTAAAATAACACAATTAATTAAAGATATCTTATGAAGTTATAATTTTAATTAAACTTTTACAAATAATTTTTGAAATCAGGTTCTACTCTTTTTTTTTCTTAGTTAAAAAGAAGATACAAATAAAAGATGACAAAAAAAAAAAAAAAAAAAACTTTGTTAATTCATTTTAACATTTCCATAGACACCAAGTATATGATGAATGTAAGGTAACTTAAGTGGTTGAGCTTCATTAACCTAACCTTGAAGATAATCAAATTTGTAGTCTATTGATCATGACGCCTTCATGCCTCCTACAATTTGTTTTATATGAAATGAAATATATATGTTTATAAATTTATATAAGAAGTTGTATAAAGTTGAAATATATCCTCCCAAAAGATGTCTCTAATTCTTTTTTTTTTAATCTTATATTTATATTTCGCCAAATGTCATAATTCAAAACCATGGATTAGAATAAGATCCTTAATTATTACATATATTTATAAGATTAGGTAAGAAAATAAGGTTTTTTTTTAATGTAATAAATAGATAGAAAGTGCTGCCTCTCTTGTCAATTAAAAAAAGTCGAAATCAAGTTTAAATTATACTTCTCACTTTGAATTTGATTTTCCTGCCAAGTTCAAAGAATCAACTTCTTTGGAAACTTTGTTTCATTGGGGAACGTCAATTGTATTCAATATTTCTATTCGAATTTCAATGCTAAATTAGAAGTAAGATTATTACTTAACTTTGGTATTCTTGAAAAAGTTAGATTTTTCCTTGTTAGTCTAATATTTTGACTTCAGATCATTCACTAAAGTCGAGATATGCCATCATTGTTACAAGTGCACAAATGTTTTTTAATCTTGCACATGTAAAGAATACTATGATATTCTCTCTTATTAATCTTCGATATAATAGTTTATTAAAAAGTCTAAACGTTGGTGGGTTGTTTAAAGTTTAATTAAATCTTGTTTCAATAATAGATCTTCAAATTTGTATAAATATTAACTGTAATCCTCGTCAAATAATTCTTTTAGTGTAGTCAGTAAAAAATATTTAAATCACTCATTGTCAAACTTAATATATTCTAGAAATAAATGTAGGCAAGTTTTTTTTTTTTTTTTTAATAAAACATGCTGTGATGTGCATAGAGTGAGATGCATGTTCTAAGTTGTCAACTTCCAACCCACTTTTTATTTTATCATCTTTCCCAACTTACATCAATTTTCATGCTATATCTTATACAATCCTTCATCATTAAGCAAACTTGATTGCCAATCAGTTATAAAAGCTTTAGGGTAATTAAGTACATCTGTTTGGTTTCAAAAAAAAAAAAAAAAAGTACCGCTGTTTTAAATATTTCATTTCTCCTTTTTTCATGACTATTAATTTAAAAGGTGTGCAATTTCATTTTGAATATAAATTAAGGAAAGATGAGGATGGAATTGTCCAACAAAATAAACTTTACTTATTTATTGAAAGTAGTTCTTGAAACGAACCAAGTGGCGTGATCACATCACTGCTAGATTATGTAATTAATTTGTATGAACATTTTTAACCAATCCTTTTGAAAAGATCATTTTTGTTAACCAAATACAGGTGAGCAAAGAAAGGAGGGGTATCCTCATTCAGTTGTCTAATATGTTTTTCTTAAAAAGGGATTATATATAAAAGGTGAATTGATAGAGTTAATATGTTTGTGTTTATCTCTTCTAAAGTGCTTATCTTCGTTGATTGTTATGTGCTAAATGTTTTAATTTGATGGTAATATTGTTGCAGGCCTAATCTATGAGTTCGGGTCTGTTTTTCGAGTTGATAACAAGATAGCCCGAAGTAAACCAATAGCTAGCTTGGAGCTAACATGATCGAGGATTTGAAGGCTTGGCTGAATCTCGGATGAAGTATTGGCTGTTGCTTAGATTTGGACTTCCTTTTGGTTTGATTATGCCTAATCGTTTGTCTCAAAAAAAAAAAAAAAAAAAAAAAAAAATTAAGATTTAAGATTTTCTTTTTTAAATCTAATTTCAAAATTTGTATATAAAAACAGTTGGACACCCGTCCAAATGAAAATGAGGCTTCTATTTTGAGTCTGAAGTCATTGGATATTGGGCTTGGGCCTGTGTTAGTATTGATGGGCTTCTTCCTTCCTTTCCCCATTATGCAATGAACTTTGAAGAAAATCTAGGGTATCCATAAATTTAATTTGCATTGAGAATCTATAAAGCTATGTGTTTTTTTTTTCAATGATTCTTGTTTTCTTTTCAAAAGAAAGATAAATTCTTATATGGATTGATGGCCCCTAATTTAATTAGTTTATTTTTCATATATTTAAAACAATATTGTTATTTGAAATTTCCTTCACTAATATAGAAATATATCTTCCAATTAAGTTTCTTCCACGGGTAATACATTAGAAATATCAAATTTATGTTAAAATCCAATTTTAATTCTTAAATTTCACCTAACGTTCTAATTTTTAAATTTTAGGATTAAATTAGAAATGAGAGAAGGTTTTAGAGATGAAAAAGTAGATTTAAACCTAAATTAAAAAAAAAAAATCAATTGTTTGGTTTAGACTTTAGACTTTAGAGTTGAGATTGATTTAATATTTTTATTTTTGAAAAGAAATAGCAATGAAATGATAGAGAGATAAAAGGCAGTGGAATGGCACAAATTCACATGGTTGTAAGAGTTTTTGCTAGGAAGCTAGCCAGCCAAAAAATGTCATCTCAGATTCTCATCAAAAGCATATGGCATATCAATCTAATTAATCAAAATCCAACCCAACCAAAAAAGAAACAAAGAAAATAAAACTCTTTTTATTTGCTCTCTTATGGAATCTCATCTCACTTTTATTTACTCTGATGAGACTTTTTGCTACTGATTATTTAGCACTTGGCACTTTTTTTTTTTTTTTTTTTCTTTTTTCTTGTTAATTCCCAATACCCTGTTTTTCCAAAACATATGGATTTGAGAAGGAAAAAAAAGTTTTCTTTTTCGAAAACAAAAACTTGTTTAACATATCTTATTCTTTCAACCTCTACTGTGAAACTTTTCTTTATTTAAGTGTGATATTTTATACTGAGAATGTTTTAATAGTTTTTTTTTTAAGAAACCAGACAAAAATTTTAAAAATAATGGAGGGTAAGTTAGAATTAGTGATTTATATACATATACTTTGGTGTATAATTCACTGATCAAAACATAATTTCGTTAAATCAATGTTTTGTCGTTATTAATATACATACAATTGAGTTATTCAACTATTTATTTTATTTTAATTTTATCTATTAATTATAATATTATAGCAGATGCTTTTGTTTAAAATTGACAATGATTCTTTTTCTATAAGAATATAGATGAGAGTGGTGGGATTCGAATTTTGAATGGTCTTTATCAGTTGAATTAACATTAATTGAATTTTATGAGCCATTAATGAAAGTGACATATTTGTTTTGATGGATATTTATAGGTAGGATATATGTTGGCAAACCTAAGGAATGTAACTTTATTTATTTTTTTTTTTAATTATTATTTTTTAGACATAGCTTTGCTCAAAGAACGTAAGCCTCTGCCATATTTTACCTGGAATTAATGAAAAGATGATGGGAATGAGATTCTATTCCTGTTCTGTTTATTCATGAACCACCATCCACTAATTCTAAACCAACCCATAGGTATTAACTTTTAAATAAAATATCCCTAAATTCTAAAACTTAAGTTCAGTCTCATAATAATTTTGTTTTTAAAAGTCAAACTTGTTCGCTAAAGTCCCGTTGGATAACTATTTGGTTTTTTATTTTTGGTTTTTAAAAATTAATTTTATACACACATACTTCCACTTATAAGTTTCTTGGTTTTAGCATCAATCTTCTACCTTGTTTTCAAAAACTAAGTCTAATTTTGTAAACAAAAAAAGTAGTTTTTAAAAACTTGTTTTTGTTTTTAAAATTTGGCTAGGAATTCAAATGCAACTTTAACTAGGATGAAAGTCATGGTAAAGAATTTAGGAGAAAACAAACATAATTTTCAAAAACCAAAAACAAAAAACCAAGGTCCCGTTTGATAACCATTTGATTTTTGGTTTTTGGTTTTTGAAAATTAAACTTATGAACACTAATTCAACCTACAAGTTTCTTTGTTTTTCTAATACATTCTTTCCATGTTTTCAAAAACCAAGCCAAATTTTGAAAACTAAAAAAAGTAGTTTTCAAAAACTTGTTTTTGTTTTTGGAATTTGGCTAGGAATTCAAATGTGTCTTTGACAAAGATGAAAACCATAGTAGCGAAATTGGGGGAAAACAAACATAATTTTCAAAAACCAAATGATTATCAAACGGGACCTAAATATTTTTAGTTTCATTTTCACTTTTTTAAAATATTTTTGAAATTTATGTCTTTTAGGTCAAAATTTCCGTTAGAAATTTAAAAATGTTATTAGTGGTAGATTATTAAAATAAACAAAATTATCAGCAAACTTATTATTATTTTTTAAAAAAATAAAAACAATCAGAAACAAGACGGTTACCATACAAACCCTAGATTATTAAATTATAACATGATTCTTAATTTAAATCTTCATTGTATATTAGAAAGAAACTTTAAAATATCAACTTCTTTTATATATATATATATATATATATATATATATATATATATATATATATATAAGTTTTTCAGTTTAAAACAAACTAAGCATTTTCCATGCTTAGAGACTACAAAGTTCACTTTTTATCGACATATTCTCTAAATCAAACGATTCGATATTCATAATAAATGTTCAACTGATAGTTCTAAAATATTGTGAAAATGTCAACGAAACAAGATACCACGAACAAAAATTTGTAACATATGGTAATGCTGATAATCTAGATTGAAATAAATTGATTTTAGACTCTTTTTTATAATTGTTTTGACCTTGACTATTATATATATTTGAAGTCCAACCTCTAGGAAAGTAAAGTAATGCATTGACTAATTCAACTATGTTTAGACGGGTGTTTTGACCTTAAATATAATTTTCAATTGATATTTTTAAATTGCTTGTCAACATTACTTTATGAACCATAGTTTATACTCAAGTTAGCCCATCAAATTTGGTTGTAGAATAATAGCCATCTAATGTTGAGGATCCATATACCCAAGAGAGAGAGAATATCATACTCTTTTTTATTAGATTGATGGACAATAATACATATTCAGTGAACAAAAATAGTGGTGTTTTGCAGGTAAAGTCCCAAGAAGGCCTCTTATATTCCCTTTGTTTCCTTTTACAATCTAAAGAATCACAACATTATGATCTATCCAATCATTTGAGATATGATCACTTTAAGTCAGATATTGGCTCAAGTTAACATGTATGTTTTCCAACATATGCCTTTGCTTTTATTTGGGAAAGTTTAATAAAACAACCTTAGCTAAGCTCATTGTTTTTTTTAAATGCTTGGTATTTCAAAAGTCTAATGTTTTTTTTGAAAAAAAAAAAGAAAAAAAAAAAGAAAAAGCAAAAGTTCGGTAAGAATACTGTTTGGATCATTGTTTCTAAATTCTTTTTGGGTTATATCTTTTTAGTGGTGTCGTCATAAATGACCATTTTTTATAATATATATATATATAATTCTTATACTAGTTGCAGGCTTATGATATTTTCTTAAAATGAAAATCAAGTTTTGTTTTCAAAACAGAATTTCAAAATATTACCTCTAAAGTTTTAAATTAATAATTCTTTTTTGCCCGGGGGGTAGAAAGTATATATATTAGTAAAATTTAAGATGAATATATACAATATAGTTTAAAGGAATAATTGCAAATCAGAACCTTAAGGTTTATTTAATTTATATTGTAAATTAAACATTTTCATTTTAAATAATGGTTCAATTTTTTTAGTTCAACAATGTGTGGAACAGATGATTTGAATCTCTAACCTCTAGATCAACGATACGTATTTTATGTCAGTTGAACCGTGTTCGTGTTCGAAGAACACTCTAGCTAGTTTGTGAAAGGTAACAAATATCGTTCTATCATTTTTTTTATATATACACACCAACCCTAACTACCTTAGTTGTGTCAATTCAATTACTATAGTGAAATTTTATTTTATTTTTTTGAAACAAAAGAATATACCTCTAAAATGACAATTTAGGTCTTCAGGAAAAAAAAAATGACAGTTTTAAAATTTTGCAACTAATTAATAAACTACTAATGTAGTTCTTTAAGGACAAAAAAATGAAAGTTAATCATGTAGCAAATAAACTACTAATCAAGTGACGTAAAAAGTGGATTATGAAGACAAAATTGAATTTCCTTTTAAACGAAGATAAAATTGAAATTAAAGGGAATCAAATATGTGTGTGCATATTTATATATTTATTCATTTTTGTATACCCTAAATAAACAGAGCACATGCTTCAACTTGCATGTTTTACGATCAAACTCCACGAGCTCTGTCTTCCTTGGTGGGGCCAAAACCATTCTTCTACCATAAAATGAAATAATTAAGCATCTTGAGAGAAAAAAGGAAATGGGGAAAAAGAAAAAAAGAGAAAAAAAAAATCAAGATTCACTCTTGGATATATTGTTCGCTCATTTCTTTACTTCTCTAAAGTGGATGGAATGCCAAAGTGAGCATAGCTTAACGGTAATTGACATATACCCTCGACCAATAGGTCAGAGGTTCAAATCGCCCATCTCGCCTATCTCCAATTGTTGTTGAACTCTAAAGTGGATGAAATAACTATTCCACAAACAGATTTGGCTAGGGATAAAGATAGAGATTTAAAAAATCCAATAGTAATTTTGTATAATTTAAGATCGAGTATTTTTTTTTTAACAACATGCAAGGGTGGAGGGATTTGAACCATAGCCACTATTGTTATGGATGGTTAAATCCATGCATGAAAAATTTTGAAAAATCAAAAATTTGATTCGACAATATGACATTGAAAATTTGTTGCGAGGGGTTTTCCATTATTTAGTATGTTGTTGCAAATTTGAAGTGACATCTTTGCTCACTTCTTGCATAAACCAATATTATGATCTCATCTCTCATAAACTATCTGTAAAATAAATATTAGGTAGAATTTTATGTAAAAAAAAACTGCATACTTTTATTTAATTATTTGTACTGTATAAATAATGTAGGAATAAGTAATATATAATTGGGAATGTTAGAGAGGAATTAAGATATGCTTATTTAACTTAGGCTTTTGATAATTTAATGAACTAAGAATCAGGCGTGGACCTCGCATGATTAAGTGTTCTTGGCGGTGTGGATAAACTAACTTAACGACTACTATTCAATTAAAAAAAAAAAAAAAACGACCTTTAAACTATTTTTTCTCAATCTCTCCACCTACCATTTCCCTCCACTCACCATTTTTTAAGATTCAATCCCTTTATTTTAAAATTCATTATATTATTATATTAACTCATAAGACTCCCACACACTTTTTCAAACCTGTTTTATTTGTTTTTTCTATCAACAAAGTGTGTTCATTGATAAAATAATTATTAAAGATATTTTTTTTCTTTTCATTTTTTAAAAATAAAAAACAAGATACCAGAAGTGAAATAATAAATAAAGAACAGTACTTACTTTTGGATCTAATAATATATTTTGAGTTCAAAACCTACCGTTTTATTTACTCTCCATGATTTCGTCAATAATAATTTCCGTATTAAAAAAAACATAGTGAATCAAAATTAAGTCAACACATGAAAGAATGGCTGGTGTTAAAACTTAAAAGAATATATTGGTCGGCTTACATTTATCATAAAACCTACTATTTAAGCTTTTGATTCTCGTAATGGTTTAATATTTATTATATTTTTTTTTTTTTTTTGGGTTTCGTTCTTAATCAAGAGAGCGACGCCCAGATGGACGCATGATGAATAATTAGATTACAAGCGAAGGAAGAATAACAAAGATAAATACCATTTAATTAATTAAGCACACAGTAATTTCTTGAGGTTTATGAAAGCTAGATCTTTAAGTCATAAATTTACAAGAAAATGCTTCTTTTTTTTTTTTTTTTCTGAGAGAGAAAACAATGGAATGCATGATGTAAAATCAGCACACAGAAAGAGAAGCCTTTTCAGTTGTTGATATGGTGGCCAACTCCAGGACTGTGCCCAGGCGATGTGGGACGATAGTCTTGTAGTTGTTCTGCTTTGCTCGTCTTAAATTGTTGACGACTTCCGGCGAAACCCACATCGCCGGCGGCCTTCTTTGCACTCAGATTAGCCGGCGGCGGGCTGACCAATTTCGAGCATTTTTTGCATCTCGAGGACTTGAGATGCCGACATTCTACGTAAACACTCTCGTGGGTTAAACATAAAACCAAAACAAGAATGAAAACACAAACCCGAGAAAGCCTTTGAGTAGTCTTCATCGTTTATATATATCACGAGAGAGAGAATAAGAGAAAAAGAAAAGAAAGAAGCTTGTTTGAAGTTGAAGGGAAGGTTTTTGTGTACTGAAAAAGCTTTGGACCTAACGTTCTATATATATGTGGTGAATACTGAATTGGGAATTATTGGGAGTATATGGGTCTGTTATTTGTTGGATAAAAATAATGGGTTATTAAAAAATAATAATAAATAAGAAAGAGAAATAGTATTAGTAATATGGATGGCTTATATTAACTATTTAAGAGCAACCCATAAAAGAAAATATGCAGCACTTTAGCTATGTTTAGTTGTCTATATTCTGGCTGCCCCCCTTCCCCCGTGGCCCATATCCCTAACTTTTTTTAGTCACTTTTTGAATTTATATAATGTAATGTTTTTAAATATTAAGTTGGTCGACCTTTAAAGTTAGGGTAGTCTAGTACGAAGTAGCTAGCTAGCTATATAGAGAACTTTAAGAGATTTTTCCAAAGCTTTTGGACCCTCTCCTTCAGTTTCAGATCTTTGAACTGTACCTCTTTTAACCTTTCGAAGAGCTCTAGGGCTATATTCGTCAGCCTTTTTAAGAATAAATAAATAAAATTCTGTATTTTTATTTTTGATATATATTTCAAAGTGTCCTTCCCCCACTATTCCACATGCACCCTCTTCCACTCCCAACAACATTCCCACTATCTTCTCCATCGATTTTCTGCCGTTCATTTGGTTGGACTGTTTTAGACTTTGAGTTTGTATGCTGTCTTTTTGCTTTTTTTTAAACTATAAGGTAGAGAAAATCTGATAATATTGATGATGATAATAATAATTATTACTATTTTATTTTTATTTAAAGGCTACCCCTAATGAATGAGCTTGTTTTGCTCTCTGGATCTTTGTGTAATGGGTCTGTGGACTTTTTAAGTATAATCCTTTGTTGGGATGGTGGAATTTATTCTATTGAGAAAATATCATGAGTTTGCAACTAGTGTGACTATTACAAAATTTTCACAAGTGATCGAATCAGAGTTGCATAACTAACTCCATATATTCCTTAACTTATATTATATATGTATTTTTAATGGGTATATGTATTGAGAAACTTTCTTCGATTCATTGAAATGAAATCAAATCAAAGAGTTCCAAAGCTTCGCTGTCCGAAATCTTGAAGAAGAATGAACTAATTTGCAAAAAGAAGAAAAGGGTTTTCCATCCATTCAATTAAATGACTGAATGATACCTACCTATTTCATTTCATCGATTGATTGATGTTGAAATGAGGAAAAAAGATCAAAATTATTATTAATTTTCTAAAAAGAGAATGATTATAAAAGTGACAATCATATTGAATAATCTTTTTAGCATTGAAAAAAAAGACACAAACCTAACTTTGATGCTTAGTTAGAGCCTTTGATTTATTAAATGCATAGCTGCAGCCTAGAAAACTAGTATAAATTTAATGAACTCAATATAATAAAAAAAAAAAAAAAGAGTAGAAATTAAAGTGGTTGCGAGCTGAATGATGATTAGCAGAGAAAGAAAAAGTAAAAGAAAGCAGATTCTCTGGCGGTTACCCAAAATTAAGGTTAAATTAAAAGGTCAAGTGGAAGAGAGAGAGAGAGAGAGAGAGAGAGAGAGAGAGAGTTCCGAGGCTTAGGGAAAGTCGCTCTGTTGGTGTGTTTGCTGTCGTGCCATTTCTTTTTGATATTCTAATAATTTAATGCAAAAACCAGTTGTTTCTTCGTATTAAACGTCAAAAAGAATGTCTTTTTAGGAGCCAAGTTGGACATATTTTTATACACACACACACACTGACACAGCTGCCAGAAGACAAAACCCAGAAGGGTATTATATTTAATGGATATTTATTATTATATTTGGAAAAGGCAAAGTAAATGGCGGCCCAATGAATGTACTAAATGACACACTGAATTTTATGTTGGAAAACAATTACTTTCCAAGTGCTTTGCATGTGTCTCGACTCTATTCAATATTTTTGTCTTCCAGTGACCAAAATTGGATTTTTCCTTTATTGGCTCCATGCCAACCATTTCTCTCTCTTCTACATGCTTGCTTTAATATATATCATGCACTTTCTCACGTGCAATGCACGAGTTTTATTTTTTAAACCCACAAAAAAAAAAAAAAAATTGATGTATATTAAAAGAACTGAGTTAATGGACGGATGGAGTTTTGTGTTAAGATTTTCAACTAGAATAATAGACTGCAATAGGCGTTAGTCATGGTCTATGTCATGGACATTGGAATAGATTATAGTTGTATAAGTTATACTTTTTTGTTTTTTAAAAAAGGTAGAATTTGTTAGGTGTATTGATTTTTAAGTATATTTTTTTGATACTTCATTGAGGACGTATGTGAGCAACATACAAAGATCGATTACAAGAAAGCCATCCAATTAAGAGCTATGGAGGTGGCATCATAATTGTCAAAAAGAAAAGAATTAGTGGACCAAAAAGCTGCAGAAGATAAGATATCCTCTCAAATTTGGGAGAGGTCAATGACCATCGTTAATGTATGTGAGAATCATACAAGTAAAAAGAAGTTACATAAAAATACTCCAGTTTAGAACTATCCTAGAAATATCATAATTACAAAGAAGATTTAGAGGACCAAAATGAAGCATTGGTGACAACGTCCTCCCAAAGTTGCATCGGAGACCTACTAGAATTAAGTGAAAATCCGGCTGTTTTGCTCCAGCCCAAATACTCCAAAGAATCAATCATCAATCCAAAGACATTTGTCCATGAGATATTTCAGGTATTTGTGAGAGGCAGAGTAACATATTCTTGAATGAAATCTTCAATCTTTCTCGAAAATGATTGTTGTACTTTTGAGGATGCCAAGGAGAAGCAGGGAAATGATAGTATAGAAATAACTATGTGATTGAGATGACAGTATGGAAATCTTAGATGTCTTTTTTAATTCGATTGTTTTTAGTTATATAATCAATAAATCACTATCCAAGAACTACATAATATCGAACACGCTAAATACTCGTAACTATCTAAAATCTCGAAACAACAATCTTTGATGGGCCATTACCCTTTTATGGATATATTAGGGTTTAGTTATCTTGATAGAGTTTGATAGCTTTATTTCTATCTCATCAAACAAATTTTCTTTTCTATAGGGAATCGTGATGTTGTGTTTATGCATGTGGGATCACATGTATCTTTTATTACTTCCTCTTAAAAGACTTCATTTGAGAAATCTCATGTAATCTTGGAATAAAGTTCGTCTTAACAAAAAAAAAAAAAAAAAAAAAAAAAAAAAAAAAAAAAAAAAAAAAAAAAAAAAAAACTTGACTTATAGGGAATATATATATATTGAAACGAAAAACAATTTTATAACACCACATGGACAAAAGAAGATAAACGGTCAATCTCGACCAAATCACAAATCCATCACGAGAATAAATAGACCCAGGATTCAGATAACTTCACCTTCCTAGCTCTCTTAGCTATACAATCAGCAACACTATTATAGGGAATATTAATTTAACTACTTAATCAAGTTTATGATTGAATTTAATGAAGGGAAGTTTAAAGTTAAAATTGATTATCAATCTAAAAAAGAGGTAAGAAAAAATATTCTAAAAGATTTTTTAATTTTTAATCCCATGATAGTGTTAATTACACTGTTAATTAACAAAGCCTTCGATAATGACAGTGTTCCATGACCAGAAATCTCATGAGATTTAAGGAATCGTGGAACACTGTTAATTAACAAAGGATTATTTTTTTAATTTTTTTATAACTTTTTTTAAGTATATCAACATTTGAGAGTGAAGAGATTCGAACCTCCGACCTTTTGGTCGAAGGTACATGTCAATTACCGTCGCTCACTTTGGCATGGATTAGTGTTGGAGATATGGAATGAATGTGGCAGTTGAAATGGTTAATAATCTGCATAAATTATGAAAGAGTGGTTGTATCATAAACTTATACTTTTCGAGACCAAACAAAAATATACATCTCTCTCTCTAGCTCGTGCATGGTAAGATATAATTTCATTAAGAACCTCATATCGTCGAGGATCATGCTCAGTATATTCCCTTCAATATATTCTTTCAAATCAATTCATAGCTAACAAAGATCAGGATAGACACGCAGAAAAAACAGAGGGAAGCTAATAACTTCAGCATATATGCAAATATTCATGCAACCCTCACATGCGTATCAACCCTAGCTCAATGGTGCTCCCAACCTTAGCTATCTAGCTGGGCCCTATCAAAATCCGACATCTTCTTTATTCATGTTCGAGAATAAATCAAAAACATAAATCTTATCCGAACTCAATAGTTTAAACTATTCAAGTTTGGTGCTAGCTTCAACCTAGAACGAAAAAAAGGAGAGTTGAAAGTTTAATCAAAGATTAAATTTACAATAATTCAATAATAATAGTACAATTGACAAATTTTGACGTACACATATATGTGAGCACGAAAATGGAAAGCTGGAAAATACATTACAAAATAAGCTTAGACTAGAAGATGAAAAACACAAACTAGTGAAGGGTACAACATGGGATAAAACGAAAGACAAGGAATAAAATAAAAGGAAGTCCCCATAGGCGAGAGGTGAAGACATTGAATGAATTGGTGGTCAGTTTTGAAGGGAGTGGCCGACGCCAGGGCTGTGGCCGGGCGTGGTGGGGCGAAAGGCATCCACAAACCCATCGGCAATTCTGTGGTGCAGCTGCTTCTTGATCTCATTGTTAATGCTTTTTTGATCTGCTTCGTCTGATTTTGTTATGGTCTTTGCACTGTCCGGACTCATGCAAGTCCCACATCGCAGATGGTTTTTCTTTACTTTCATTTTCCTTCCTTCAATGAGAAGGAGATGGTGAGACAAAATCATGAATACAAAGAAGTAAGTTAAGAACCGACTGCCCATTATTTCAAATAAAAAAGAAAAAAGATTGAGACGACTTGAGAGAGAGAGAGAGAGAGGAAAGATTGGTAGGGCAGCTCGTACAAATCCCTTGAGTTTGTTTGGGTATTTATAGAGTTCATTCCAGGTCTCTTCAAGGGCCAAAAATCTCTAAGAAGGGAAGAAATTAATAAGAAATTAAAAAAAAAAAAAAAAAAAAAAAGGAGTGTGTCCCAAACACTAGGGAAGATTCGAAGGAGTGACAAAAAGTACAGAGTTTGCTGTGCTAAAAAGAATAATATATTTGTGAAGATTTCAAACCAACGGGCCGCCATTACTTGCTCAGCCTTTTGTGTGTGTTTTTTTTTTGCCTTTTTCTCTTTAGCCTCTGAATTCGTATATTTCTCTCTGAGTTGGCCTTTTCCCATTTTTATGAATGAGAAGAGCCAGTGTGCCTTGCGTTTATAGATTTAACGATACATCTTAGAATTCTAGGTTCTTGTTTAGGGAGTGATTTAATTGTGATTAATATTGATGATGGAATCAGATCAATAACATTTTTATTGCATAGCGGAGAATTTAGAAGTTGAATGATAAAGTAGAATAAATCTTCTATTCGTATGATAAGACTTCTATTGACTCTCGAGAAGTTCTAAACTCTACCCGACCTAATGTTGTATTAAAGAATAAATAGTTGACTGCATGTTTTATTTGGGGTAAAACTAAAAAATACCACATACCACGTTACAATAATAAGATTGGAGCTTTGAATTTGGGCCATGAAACTGAATGGTAAAGTAGGCAAATCAGAGGATGCGTGGGTGTCTAGTTACAATGTACTCTCCACTAATAAGTTAAATTTTTTTTATTGTTGCTTCAAAACAAAATCTTACTATTAATTTTATTGCCTCTCGTATTCCAAGTATTTATGAAAATGACATGTTTATATTACAATTTATTAATTGCATTAGAACATAATTGCAATAAAAAAACGACTGCAATTATTTTCTTTTTTTTTTTAATTTAAAAAAAAAACATAATTGCAGTCGTTTTTTCTTCCAAGTTCATTGATTGTGAGTATATCTTTTTACATTTACTATATAGCGATTGTCACGATAAAATTGATTCTGTAAACGGAAAAAAGAAAACCGTTTTTTTTAGAATAATTGTCCACCTCTTATTTTTTAAAAATCGCGATTTTCTTGAAATACACACAAGTTTCCAAGATTAAATGAACTGAAAACTCACAATAGAAGTGGATTATAAATTTTAAATATTTCTATAATTTAGAATATTTTTAAAGAGAATTTCAATAGCAATTTAGAATCAAACCATACTCAAATGGCCAAAGCGAGCTTAGCTCAGAGGTAATTGGCATGTACCTTCGACCATGAGGTCAGAGGTTCGAATCCCCCCACCCCCAAACGTTGATGTACTCCAAAAAAAATTAATGAAAAAATGTTAAATTACAAATTTGGTTCCTTTGGTTTTAAAAGTTTTAATTTGACCTCTATATGCTTTAGTCAAACTTCACAAATCATCTCAGTGTTATCATATTGACATTTTTTTTTCTCCATTTAGTAGTTTTGTATTTGGTCAACTGTGTTAGTTGACTAAATCATGGTTTATGGTTGAGAAAAAAAATAAAAGAAAATAGGTGAAATTTTCAAGTTGGTAAAATACAATTTACAAATGACTTGTAAGATTTAATTAACTAAACCACATGAACCAAATTAAACTAAGCTCAATTTAAAGAGATCAAATTTCTAAACTTTTAAAACTATATGGACACTAAATTGAAGCTAAGCCCAAATCATGGGTCAAAATTGTTAGAACTATTAATAAATCATAAGAACCAACTTGAAACTTTCTCCCAATCATAAATAACAAAATTATAATTTGACCTAAAAAAAATTTCAAACATAAGAGAGTTTGAAATTTTTAATTATTTATCGAAATGTAATTTATGTGTAACCCTTCTTAAAAATATTGAGCTTTAATTTTATGCCCTTACATTCTTTTGCAATTTTAATATCATAGGTAAAATTTTAAAAGAAAATTTCATATTATTTAGTTGAACATGCAATTGTAACATCAGTTAAAAAAAAATTAAATTTATATTCAAATTTTCAATCATTTAGTATTCTAAAATTTCACTTATAATTATAATGAAATTGAATAAATAATTAATGTTCTCAAAACATATTATACCAAGAAGCAATTGAATACTCAATCCTCTAAAATTGAGACATTCAATAGACAATTATCATCAACTTTGGGAAGGCCAACACCTTAACTCAATTGTAAGTTTCCTCTTTCTAAAAAAAAATTATCAACTTTGATCTAAACTTGCTAGTTAAAGTGCACCTATACTCTTTTTTAATTCAACAGTTGCGGAGTATGCAAGGAATGAACCATCAACTTTGAGTTGATAAATTGGTATCTTATTCACTGGTTAAACTCAGATTGACGGTGTACTTATACTTATTCTAAGGTTTTACTTATCGCAAGGTTTTGATTGGTAATTGTTTAATATCTCTATATATATACGCCTTAAAATATTATTTATATTTTTCTTCTTCACTGACACTTCATTTAGGTTTTTTTTTTTTTTTTTTTGGTTTGAAGGGACTTCTAACCCATGCAAATACAATACACTTTCAAGTTGCTGAAAGGGCATATAAAATAAATGAAGAGAGAAAGTACGAGAGGCAAATGAATTCCTTCCCCTACTTTTCTCTTCCCTTTGGTATCCCTTTTCTTATTTAAGAAATGAGCAAGTTGGTTCTTACAAAACCTAACTCACAAAGCCCTAAAAATTCTTTCTTTTAATTTTCTTTCCCCTCCCAAAAGTTCTCGAACAAAGTGAAGAAGCTACAACCCCATAACTATTATTAAAACACACACAGAAACCCACGACCAAATTTAATACAATACACATTCTTCAGCAAGCTAAGTTTAGAGTTTACGACAAAAGGATCTGTATCTCTAAAGTTAACAGTTAGAACACAAAAACACCACCACATGCTTCACTACTGTTTTCTTCAACCTGCAGCCTTAGCTTTCTGAATCAACGATTCCTTTTGTCGTTTTGAAGAGTCTTTTTTTTTTTTTTCCAAATAAAAAAAGAGTGATCCATCGGTTGAGATTTCAATTAATTTTGGAAGTGAAGGCTGCAAAAAAGTTTATTAGGGGTAGGCGACTGCTTAGGACGCCAAAAGATCTACCCTTCCTTCCATTATTATTATTATTATTAAATCCTTCTTTTTGCCTTTTAATATCAATGTGTGGGCCAAATAAATCAAAGATCTTGTAATGTAATAATAAATTTTTCAACACTAACATTCTCACGATCATGTGTGCGTTAGGTAGTTGGTAATAAAAATTTGTGTGCTTAATATTTGTGTTTGTATGTATGTGTTGTATGCGATGACCCCATCTACAGAGTGTTTCAATGTTGACATTAAAAAATTCAACTTAATGGAATGGACTTTATAGTTGATATATATTCAACCATATTTCAAAATAATTTACATTATTTATGAAGTTTTAAATCAAGTGATTCTACTATTTGTAGAGACCATTGCCTGTGCATGATGAATTTATGTCGCACTATTTAATAATTAATTATTACGACACCTCAAAATAGGTTGTAGCGCACCTCTCATGTGTTTACAAGCCAATTTAGTGCATGTTTGGGAGTGGTTTTGAAATGGTTAAAATCACTTTTGTTATATTTAAAATCACTCCGAAACATGCCTTAAGTAATTCATAATCAATTTTGATGATATAAAAATCATGTTTAAAAGTGTAAAATCAAATATGAAATTGATTTTGAATAATTAAAGGTATGTTTCGAGATGATTTTCAACGTGACAAAAGTAATTTTAGTCCTTTCAAAATCACTCTCAAACATGCACTTAATTGCCATGTCAAATGAAGAGTAAATTTTAGCATAGTAGACATGGCTCCTCAATACACTTATACATAAATTATGGTAATTTGCACATTTAATTCAGATCTTTGACTCTTCTCAATACTAGAATCACACAAACAACTTTTATAATTAGCTTTCGATATGTCAGTTTTGTGTTCATAACAATTTTAATCTTCTTTGTGCTAACTGATTTTCTAAAGAAGACCAAAAACTAACAACAAATTAATCTTCTTTTGATCAACATTTATGTGAAAGAGGTATCTGTTTAATATGTCGATAATGTGATCGGAGTCTAAAAATAGCTAGACAAAAGAAAAGTCATGAGTATATAAGTGATCGAGGAACAACTTTTTTCCTTTTGATATGGAGTTTTTTTGATTGAGTGAAGCCAAAAACAAAGTCTACTAAAACTTATGCCCTAAATAGAATGATCTTCATCCACTCGTTCAAAGATCATCACACATGCATAAGATATAATAATCTTGTGGCATATAATAATATTCTCAGGATTATTCTCAAACATTTAAAATCTTCCTCTACTTACAAACTATTATTCTTATTGTTCAGTAAGATCTATATGAATGAGAAGTTGTCTTCAACTTTATTTTCTATTGTCCAGAACGTTTATTATTTCACCACTTGACATTATTCAATGTAGTGATGTCTGGAGCTCGCCCTAGAAATATCAATAAATAGCTATAATCTTAGATTGAAATATTACTTGAAATTAATTCGGATCGTTAGTTTTCAATCTTTTTTAGAATTCTCAGAGAGTATTAACCATCAAAGGTTTTGTTTATATGCTCCGAACAAAAAAGTCACTAATTACAGTATGAATTGGTTACCATATAGTTGTAAAACTTGTTTGGAACGATGTTCTAAATGCTTAAAAAAAAATATTTGTAAGTACAAATAAGTGCTTTTCGAAGTACTTAAAATGTCATTTCAAACAGGTTCAAAATCACCATGTACAATGTCTATTCTCAACCGGTTTTCTCATCACAAATTGTCAATATGGCCTAAAACCTTCTCCTTTGAACTCTCTCCTAAATTGCAGATGACTTCATTTTTTATTGTCCTTTTGATGTCGAATATAGCATTGTGGGGTTGAACTTTCTACCTTGAGAGAAAGGTCCTTACTTTCTTTTTTTTTGGAAAAGAGATACTTATATTAGCGGCAAAGTATGTGAGAAACATACAGAGAGATTACAAAAAAGTCTTCCAATTAAGAGCTATGGAAGAAGCATCATGGTTAGCAAAGAGAGAACATTTAGAAAGGTCCTTACTTTCTTCAACTTTGAGTTATATTTATGTTTTTTTCTCTAATCTACGACAAATGTTTACTATAGAATTTGACGGTCATCGTTGAGGAAATTTTTTCAATAAAGGCTACACTCTTAATAACGATTGGATTTGGATTTGAAAATTTGGTATGCCCCTAATAACTATAAAACCACTAGATACAAGCTCAAAGTCTTTTTGTAGTTCCTCTCTCATATATCCAACCGTGTAAAATTATCGGTCACATTGTGATGGCCTCTAGTTCTAGATAAAAAAGATCTTACCAGAGTTATGTAGATATTCTCATCAACAAATGTTTAGTTTCAATTGAAGTGCCTTTGCACTTGTAAAACCCTAGCTAGTTGTATTGTTCTTTATAGACTTAGGCCATGTTTACGTCAAAAGAATATAATAGGTGTGAAATTTCCATTTCCTTTAATTTGTGGAATTGATTATATTGGTAAGACCCACATAAATTTGGAAATCACTTTTGTTAAAGAGGGCGTATCTCCATTCCTCTTCAAAAATCTCAATCACATTCTCATTCTTTGTTAATATAGCGCCACTATCTTTACATTAATTATTTTACAACTTTGACCCTTTCTCTTTCATATCTATTAGGGACAACAACCTTTTTATTAATTATTTTACAATTTTATTATCTCTCTTATTTATTCTGTCATTATTTTTCTCTAATAAAAAAAATCACTGTTTTTTTTTTCTTGGTATTTCACAAATACCAAATAAATAAATAAAAAAATATACTAATCCTTTTTTGTTTATTTTATTTTAATTAGTTATTATTTATTAACATCAAACTAATGGTTGAAATATAATTCATTGTTATTAAATATCATAACTAATAAAATTCAATAATACTCCTAAAAAAAAATAATAAAATTCAATAATATCTATATTATTATAGTTTTTCTAATGAAACTGATCATATTAATCTTTTTTAGTTGACATAATTTTATTTATATTTTTTATTATTTATTAATATCAAATAAACTGTTAATATAAAAAAAAAAATATAGGCTTATAAAATAAAATAAAATATATTTCTGATTTTTGTTATTGTAATTAAAAAATATATATCAAAATACTGTATTTTTAATTAGTTAGAATTATGAAAAGGGGTATTCTAATAATTATTTATTGTTTGATTCATGTTTTGATTCTAGACAATTGCTCATAAACAACATCAAATAAATATCTGATTATGGTACATTGTGAAATCTTTGGATCAAGAGGAATAAAAGGATCTTGAAAAATAGGTGTAGAAACCCGAGTTAGCTTTGGGATGGCATCATGTCTTGACTGCTCTTTGGTCTACAAAATCATAGCTCTCTGCTCATTACAATGCCTCTTGTATTGCATTAAATTGGAAAGCTTTTATATGTAAACCTATCTTTTTCCAAGTATGTTTCTCACATACTCCTAATAAAAGTATATCCTATTTCTAATAAAATAAATGTTAGATTATACTATCAAACAATTTCTAGTAAATAGCATGAAACGTTTATTTATATTGATTTCGGGTCCGTTTGGAATACATTTTAATTTAAATGTTTTTTAAGAATGCATTTTTTAAAAAACATTTTGTATAAAAATTGTTTAGAATTTAAACACTCATATGTTTGGTTGCATTACCTCACAAATGTTTTGCTACACAAGTTATTGTTTACCTAAGAAGTATTTTTTAAAAAATTGGTTTCAAGTGTTTCTCTCAAAATGGTTTATTTATCAATCTCATTTTCTAATAAGTCATTTTTAGTGGTTGCTATTAGATTACATGGGCTTCCATCTCATTTTCTAATAAGTTATTGTCCGCTGGAGACAGGGCAGAGAAAGAAGAAGAAGCTGCTGCAAGTTCCGACAGAAGCATTGGTGCAGCGATTGCCACATGAAGGTGGCCAGTTGTTAGTTGGCCGAAGGGAAGTGCCAACAGAGAGAATGGGCTGTGTCATGCTTTCCGACGTCCGCACCAGAAGGGATGGTGCCACGATGAGACCATTCCGTGGTAGGCTTGCGAGCCTCACCCCGCAGGGTGCACCTTGTTATGTGCCGCTCAGAGAATATGTGAGTAAAGTGGCCAGTAGTGCCAAAGAAAAATCGGGGCGCGCTCCCCGTAAGCGGAGGCGAAGAGAATGCCGAAGCTTAGCCGTGTTCTGTTAGAAGATCCTCGGGCCGAGTCCTAAAGTTGGGCGTGAGTTAGGTCCACAGAGAAGGGGGTAGTCTGCAGGCAGTGTGCTTTTTGCCGTGTCTACGTTGCGAGTCTCGGGGCCGAGTCCTAAAGTTGGGCGTGAGTTAGGTCCGTGGGTGGGATAGCCCGTAGATAGTGTGCAGTTGTTTTGCCTTGCCTATGTTGCGAGTCTCGGGGCCGAGTCCTAAAGTTGGGCGTGAGTTAGGTCCGTGGGTGGGATAGCTCATAGGTAGTGCGCAGTTTCCGTATTCGTTCTGATGCACAAAATTTCAGCGGGTCCGTCAGCAGCCAGTCCGAAGTCGGATCGTCATCGGGACGATGCCGAGATTAAGTGGGGGAGAATGTCACAATCCATCGTGCAGCGATATGGATTGTGCCCCCGAGTATGTCATCGAGGACGATGACAGTTTAAGTGGGGGAGAATGTCACAACCATACTAGAAGAGAGTAGGTTGTGACCCTCACTGAGCAGACAGTGAAGTGGTGGCATGTCGAGTGTCGCCCATCGGGCCATGTCAGAGGGCCGAGAGAGAGAAGTGCCATGATGCGATCGAGGAGGACGATGCATCATCCAACACACCAAGATGAGTGGGCATTGATGTCACAAGAAGGCATGAGCATGTTGAGAAGCAACAGTGTCGTCAGACGCGTCAGTGGTATGCTTAATGGGGGTCAGATGGGGCCCCGGGCCATGACCTCGGAAGTCGGGGTTCCGTCGTGAGTTTTGACGAACGGCTCTGGAGTTAAGTGCATGTGAGTGAAGTATGCAAGCCCGCAAAGTTTCGTGTCAATCGGACACCAGACGGGCGCTCCACGTTGGCGTATGACTCCTCGTGAATATGACGTGCAAGGGTGTCAGACCAAATATGCCTCAGAATGTACTATAGGGGGAGGCATGGTGTCAGCTCTCCACCACCCCTGGGCCCTGTGGCCTAAGTGAGCTACCCCATGGCACATGCGTGTGTCATGGCGTGGGCGAGCGTTGCAAGACGAGTGTCTTGGGCGTCTTCCTTTGGGAATGGGTTTCCAAGGACAGTGTCGGGCGGCACGGGTGTGCCGACATTGCGCCCCCGCCCATGGGCTAGAGGTTGCACCATATGGCCGGGCTGCGGCACGCTATACGAAAATGACTCGGCATGACACGGAAGGGTTCATGCCTCGATATGCCCGGATGGATGGATGTCCGGGAGGCCCCGATTATAAGTAAAGCCCATGGGTCGGTTCTCGAGAAGCAGGTCCGAGCGAGCAGTTAAGTCAGATGACATCCCGAGGCTCAGGGTGGCATCGTGAAGCATCAGTGGAACCCGATAGTTCCCGGTTGGCACGGTATTTGCCCGAAATGTCCCGGTAAGCATTATAATGGCCCGATAAGCCCCGGTAGGCGTCGAAAAGCCCCGGTAAGCGTTATAATGCCCCGGTAGGTCCCGGTAAGTGCTGAAATCACCCGGTAAGCTCCGGTTGAGCGTTTTAAGGCCGTTTTGACCCCGAGAAGGGTCCGAACACATCCTGGCGAAGTTCCAGATCGATGTAGAAGCGTGTGGGCCGTGTTCTCGAGGTTGAAGAGGATGAAATGAGATGCGACGTTGCGTTTATATGACCTTGGCCTGATGTAGAGGCAAGGTTGAGCCTTAGGACTTGGCCTAGAGTGGAGGCAAGTCGGCTAGAGTCGCATATGAGTGAAAATACACGTACGGGCGACGTGTACGACCGAATGTTATTCCGCTGCAAGATGATTCGAGTTCGGTTGAGGATGGAGAACCTCGCCTAAGGTCCGATGAAGCACCAAAGTCCCGCGAAAAAGTGATATGGGTTAGAGATGACCCTTAAGGCTGGCCATGGTCGCGTGTAAGATCATGGCGCCGCACGGTTAAAAAGGTACGACCGTGACAGTTGGTGGGTGACCCTTGTAGCTTATATATTGTGAGGTCTCCACTAATCTTTTCAATGTGGGATCCTCAACATGCCCCCTCAAGATGGTGCCTCTTTTGGGTTCACCATCTTGGATCGGATCCCAATTTTTTTTATTCTTTTTATTGGACCGAATACCCGTTTGGGTTTAATGGGCTCTGATACCATATTAGATTACATGGGGTTCCATCTTAAAACCAATTGGCGATGAGTGGGGTGACCCTTGTAGCTTATATATTGTGAGGTCTCCACTAATCTTTTCAATGTGGGATCCTCAACATGCCCCCTTTAAACGGTTTTACAGCCTTTTAAGAAAGAATTAGAACTTGATCCTTTGAGTAAAAAATAGCTATAACAGAAATCAATCTTATTCACTTTCTGCTGAAAAACCAAAGAATACATTTATACATACGGCTTGTGAAAACAGAGAGAGGAAATTCAAAAGGGCAGAGGATTTGAAGGCTAAATTAATGGGCAAGATTTTCTGGAGGAAAATCAAGAAGAAGGAAAATATGGAAGGAAGATCTTCAACGGTAGGAATTAGGAGAGCTGAATGCTGACCTTCCAATTTGGGTTTTTTTTTTTTTTTTTTTAGGATTGATTTGAATTTGATTGACAGCTCATTTATGTTAATTCATGAGTTGTCTTGTCCAAAATGGGTTGGCTGAGAGGCTTTGCTTCACACAGTGAGTTGGTCATTTTGGGTTCTTTTTGACACTCATGAAGCTGATGTGGAAACGAGCATTGACGTGGAGTGTTCTGCTTGCTTAATATCATGTCTCAAACTGGCGGTAGTGGTTGAACGAACGCCAAGTTTGCTCCTTAGATCATTGTAAGTTGCTTTGGAAAGTGGTTTAGTGAGTATGTCAGCCACTTGTTCTCGCGAGGGGACAAATTTTGTAATAAGTGCTCTGGCAGCGACCTTTTCTCGAACAAAGTGATAGTCCAACTCAATATGCTTGGTTCTGGCATGGAAGACAGGGTTGATTGACATGTGTAGCGCACTCATGTTGTCACAAAAGAGTTGTGGAGTATTGAGGATTGGAATTCCCAACTCACGAAGTGTAAATCCTAACCAAGTGAGTTCTGCAGTGGTACTGGCCATTGCCCTATACTCGGCTTCTGAACTCGAACGTGCAACTGTAGGTTGTTTCTTGGAAGACCAAGAGATGCAATTTGATCCTAGAAACACACAGAAACCAGTGGTGCTTCGTCTTGTGGTCGGACAACCTCCCCAATCTGCATCACAAAAAGCATACAAATTTAGTGAGCTATGTTTGTAGAAAGAAATACCATAGTCTAAGGTTCCTTGGACATAGCGCAAGATTCGTTTCACAGCTCGTAGGTCTTTCATAGTGGGTTGTTGTAAATGTTGACACACACGGTTGACAGCATATACTATGTCAGGACGTGTAAGTGTGAGGTATTGTAGGGATCCTACAATGCTCCTATATTCCTTTGCATTGGTAATCTGTGAGTCACTTGGTGAGTCTTGAGTTGAAGTGGCCATTGGAGTGCTAATAGTGGCAGCTCCCATCATTTTTGCCTTGTGTAGGACCTCACGAGCATATTTTCCTTGAGAGAGCATTATGCCTTGTGGGGTATATTTTACTTCAATTCCTAGGAAGTAGTGCAAATTGCCCAAGTCCTTCAAGGCAAATTCTGAGCCAAGGGCCTTGATAAGATGTTGGATGTGCGTTGGACTATTACCTGTGAGAATAATATCATCAACATAAATGAGCATTAATGTTAATGTGGATGTCTCTCCGAATATAAAAAGCGATGGGTCAGAGTGACAACTAGTAAAGCCAATGTGAAGAAGGTGGTTAGCCAATCGATCAAACCATGCTCGTGGTGCCTGTTTTAGTCCATATAGAGATTTATGAAGTTTGCAAACATGATGAGGTTTAACGGGATGAATGAAACCTGGAGGTTGTTCCATGTACACTTGTTCCTTCAGATAACCATGTAAGAAAGCATTTTTTACGTCAAGTTGCCTTAGTGGCCATGATGCACTGGTAGCTAGGGATAGAATTAACCTGATTGTCGTCGGTTTGATGACAGGACTATAAGTTTCTTCATAGTCTAGACCTTCTACTTGAGTATATCCTTGAGCCACTAGTCTAGCCTTGTAACGGTCTATGGTTCCATCTTCTTTACATTTTGTCTTGAATATCCACTTTGATCCCACCACATTTGCATCTGTAGGTCTTTGAACTAGACTCCACGTGTGGTTATGAGCTAGAGCTTTCATCTCTTCTTCCATGGCGTCTTTCCAATGCGGTATGGTCAAAGCCTTTCTGTAATTTTTTGGTTCAAGATCATGATTCGTGGCAATGAGGGATCGTGGATGCTTGATGGATCTGAGTTTGTTAATTTCTTGTGTGAGCATAGGGTCAAGAGTTGGATTGTTTGCTAGCTTATTCCTTGTGATCATTTGATGAGAATTTGTTGCAGAGTCAGTTGCTTCTGATGTTATTGTTATTCCTGCAGTAGAAATAGGTAGCTCAATATGGAGTTTGTTACTGATATCAGGTAAGTTATCAAAATAATTCAAAGGAAAGGAAGTCAAATCTGTGATCTGCTTTTCTGATGTTTCCCCATGGGCTATAGGTGAGGTTGATTTGTTGTTGTTGTCTTGACTTGAAGTGTGCTCAATTTGTCTTGTGTCTGAAGGGGTGGAAGCTTCATGTCTCAAAGTTGATGTTTCTTGATTCGCTGCATTAATCACTTCGGTTTTTGCTGCCTCAATAAATTCAACATCTTCACAGGGCAATGTGGAAATATCATGTCTCAAATTTGATATTCTCTGACTTGCTCCATCAACGACTTTTGCTCTTGTTATCTCAACAGGTTCTTTATGAGATAAAGTACCATATCTTATCTCATTGGTTGGGCTATCACTACTAAATTCATGAGTTTCATTTTTATTTGATGTTTCCTCCTTGGATGTAGTGTCGTGAGACTCAAAGTTGCTTGATTTGTCTGGATTCATCAAGTTACTTGGAGTCTCATGTCTCTTTTCAACGCCTTCTACTGTAATCTCATCAGGTAAGTTTATGATTGTGGCATCATGTCTCATGTCAACACTCCCTTTGTATTCTTCTGCTGCTTCAAAGTTTGTTATTGGTGCTGTGAGGTGACCACTCAGAATTTGGTTGTTGTGTTCATTGTGAGGACTATGTAGGCTTGAATGTTGTGAGTTGTCTTGTACAATATTGTAGCCACTTGAGTCCTTTCTTGTCTCAACGCTTGTACCTGTGAAATCTGTAATTTCAAGAGTACTAGACTTGTTTGAGGTGTTAGTGACAGACTCATTAAATGGAAAAATACTCTCATCAAATATAACATGTCTTGATATATATATTCGATTATTGGTGGGATCTAGACATCTATATCCCTTATGAGCATTGCTATAACCAATAAATATGCAAGGGTAAGTTCTCTTAGTGAATTTGTTGCTCCCTGGAAGGTTTCTCAAGTAAGGAAAACATCTACATCCAAAAATTCTAATGTTGTTATAGTTTGGTTGTTTTCCATATAATCTTTGAAATGGGGAGTCCATGCTTAAGGCTTGTGTAGGCATTTTATTTATCAAGAAGGTTGCAGTTAAAAATGCATCAACCCAATATTTCAAAGGCATATGAGATTGAAATAAGAGAGTCAAACCTGTTTCCACTGTATGTCTATGCTTCCGTTCCACAACCCCATTTTGTTGAGGAGTGTAAGGACAAGAGAATTGATGATGTATACCTTTTTGTTCAAACAATTGTTTTAGGCGAGTGGATTGAAACTCTCCACCTCCATCGCTTTGGAAAATTTTAATTTTACTTTCGAGTTGATTTTCTACTAAGCATTGAAATTTAACAAAGCAGTCAAAAAAGTCTGATTTTCTTCTAAGAGGATAAAGCCAAACAAATCTTGAACAATCATCAATAAAACTTGCATAAAATTTAAAATGTTGACAAGAAGCAATAGGAGCAGGCCCCCATAAATCACAATGAATCTTTTCTAAAGGTTTTGAACTACGATTTTCATTAACCTTAAAGGGGAGTTTACAACTCTTGCCTAATTGACAACTAGTGCAAACATTTAGTTCCTTTTTCCAATTTGACACACTTATAAGCTTTCTTTCCGAGAGAAGCTTTAGAGAAGCATCGTTTAGGTGTCCCAATCGTTGATGCCAAACAGAAACAGGAGCTTTATTAAGGAAAATAGAGGCAGTAAAAGCAGTAAAGGTATTTGAGGGGCTTGACTCCAACTTTCCAAGCTCATATAGACCCTTCTTTTCACATCCTTCAGCTATTATTCGACCCTGTGCATCCTTAATCACAAACTTATCAGCAAAGAATGATATGGAACAATTATTATCTCTAGTTAATTTGCTAATGGATAACAAATTAGTTTTCATTTCAGGTACTACAAGTACATCGTTTAAAGCAAGTTGGCCATTTTTAGTGTTAACTTTAGTGTGGCCAGTGTGTGTGATTTGTAAGCCTTCACCATTTCCTACATATAATCTTTCTGGCCCATAGTAGGATTGAATAGATTGAACTTTACCTGGGTCATTCACTATGTGTGAAGTTGCTCCCGAGTCAGCAAATATGTTGGGATCATCAGTCTCATGAAGGTTTAGAGCAGCTAAAGCCTTTGGAACTTCATCGGACTGATAAGCATGATCGAATCTACTCCAACAGTTTATAGCTATATGATTCTGCCTTCCACAGATTTGACAGACCACTTTACCTTCTTGTTTTTGTTCAGATGGCCCATTTGAAGAACTTGAGGTATTGTTGTTCAAGGGGGTAGTATTACCTTGTGAGAATTTCTCCTGATCCTTGTAAAATGATTGTCGGCTGTGGGGGAATCCTCTTCCCCTTGAAGAAAAATATTTGCCTCTCCCCCTGCTTCTCCCTCGACTAGAATAGAAGGCTTGATTCAAGTTTATTTGATTGCTTTTCTCTTCTTCTTCCTCAGCAAGTAGTAACTGCTCATGAGTTCTTAAGGCAAGTACAAAATGATTATACGACGGATAAGGTGGTTTTGAAAGCATTGATGTCCTAAATTCCTTGTATTTGCTTCCTAGACCTCTTGCTAAGTGAAAAACTTTGGTGAGATCATCTAAGGGCTTTTTCATAGCAGCAAGTTTATCACATAAAGCTTTAAACTTTCTTATGTATTCTTCAATGGATAAGTTTCCCTTTTTCAAAGTCAACAAAGATTCGTTCAAATGTATTTCATTTTCCTTGGTCATGGTTAACAAAAGATCTTCAAGAGATTTCCATACCTTGTGGGCTGAATCCATACCTTCAAGTAATGCTAGCACATCTTCACCTATGATCCCCAATAACCAAGATGTTAATAGGCCATCATTGTTGTTCCATGTGTCTAGTTGAGTCTCATCAGCTGTGACTTCATCTTTCTCCTTGATCAAGGTTACATCTTTTCCTTTGTTCTCTTTTGCCATCGGTGCTTCATCTGTGAGGTGTTGCTCAAGACCGAGTGTTCTCACTAGGGGCAACACTTGTGATTTCCAGAGCAAGTAATTGGATGAGTTTAGCTTGATGGATATAAGACTGGCACATTGATGGAAGCTTTGAATCGTCAAGGGCGTTTCTTGCTTAGCCATTGCAGTGCAGTCTAATTTCTTTCCTCTCTTCTGCTTTCTACCGTAGGCTCTGATACCATATTAGATTACATGGGCTTCCATCTCAAAACCAATTGGCGATGAGTGGGGTGACCCTTGTAGCTTATATATTGTGAGGTCTCCACTAATCTTTTCAATGTGGGATCCTCAACATGCCCCCTCAAGATGGTGCCTCTTTTGGGTTCACCATCTTGGATCGGATCCCAATTTTTTTTATTCTTTTTATTGGACCGAATACCCGTTTGGGTTTATTGGGCTCTGATACCATAAACGGTTTTACAGCCTTTTAAGAAAGAATTAGAACTTGATCCTTTGAGTAAAAAATAGCTATAACAGAAATCAATCTTATTCACTTTCTGCTGAAAAACCAAAGAATACATTTATACATACGGCTTGTGAAAACAGAGAGAGGAAATTCAAAAGGGCAGAGGATTTGAAGGCTAAATTAATGGGCAAGATTTTCTGGAGGAAAATCAAGAAGAAGGAAAATATGGAAGGAAGATCTTCAACGGTAGGAATTAGGAGAGCTGAATGCTGACCTTCCAATTTGGGTTTTTTTTTTTTTTTTTTTTAGGATTGATTTGAATTTGATTGACAACTCATTTATGTTAATTCATGAGTTGTCTTGTCCAAAATGGGTTGGCTGAGAGGCTTTGCTTCACACAGTGAGTTGGTCATTTTGGGTTCTTTTTGACACTCATGAAGCTGATGTGGAAACGAGCATTGACGTGGAGTGTTCTGCTTGCTTAATAGTTGCCAAACACTATAAGTTTTTTCAAAATGATTTATTTTCAAAATCAAACACTTGAAAAGTTAAACCCAAACACACCATTCATTTTGATTAAATTTTCATTCCAATTATGATAAGTAAAGGATGTCTTAAATTTTTGTTTCAAAAAAAGGATGTCTTAAATTTAAATTTAATGTAGAAGCCTCCCTTTCTCGCTGTATTCTGTTTACTGTTTAGACAGAAGCAACTTGAAGAAGATACATTTTTCAAAATTGATCTCAAATTAGATGAAAGATTTTAAAGATTTACATGAGTATATAAGAATTTGGAAAGAAAGCGAAAGAAAAATAAAGTTTGACAGCTTGAAGACTTGATGTCCACCTCTCAGCAAAACGGCTGCGTGGTCACTTCAAGAAGCCTTGTTTTTTGGTCACTTCAAGAGGGCGAGGGCCAATATTTCTAAAATCCATTCAACAAAACCCTTCTCTCCCTTTTCTGTCCTCTTCCATCTTCTTTTTCCTGCTCACACTCTCTTTCATGTTTTTTTAATAAGTTTTAAGCTTTAAAATTATAAGTGTCTAGTAAATCTTTGATTTTTCACTTTTGTGTCTACCTAATAGGTACCTGAACTTTAAACATGATATCAAATAAGTCATCTTCGAACTTTCACTTTTACGTCTAATAGGACATTAAACTTTCAATTTTGTGTCCAATAAGTTCATTATTTTTTAAAAATATCTAATAAGTCAATGACCTATGGATAAAAAAAATTGAAAGCTTCAAAAGTTATTAGACATGAAGTTGAAATTTTAGAGACTTATATTAGACAGTTTTGAAAATGTAGGGACCTATTAAACACAATATTGAAAAATTATGGACCCATTAGACATTAAGTTTAGGGACCTATTTGACCCAAACATGAAAATTAATGGACAAAAGTAGTAATTTAACCCTTTTTTTTCTCTGGATTATAACATTGTAATTGTGGGGTAGGAAACTAAACTTTTGCTTTATTGAGAAAATTATTGTCGTTCTTTCTTTAGTACAATAATATGTGGAGCTGGGTTTCGATTCTCTCACGATTGGTATTCCAGTGATGGAGCTATACTTGAATGGTTTGAAATAGTTTACTCTTGCAATGGAGTATATATGGAAGGAGGTTACATTGATTCAAACCAATAAGCTTTTCTCTTTTTGCAAAACCTCCCTAGAATATTTCTCAGATATTTACAATATATTTATTAAAAAAAAAATGAGTGCTTCTGGTAGTTGATAGTAGTAGTACAAGCCAAGTGCATAGATATGATTGAATATTGAAAAATATTAGGTTATCAAATACTAATTTCTTTTTCAACCAGCTACCACTAATGCAAAGAAAAAAGAAAAAAGAAGAAAAAGGCTGGTTTTATTATAGCAATGGACGGCTTACATATAAACAGAAAAATTGTATATTTGACCGAATCTCAGCAGTCCTTAATGTAAGTACTCGTGTGCTCTTTTGAATAAATATATTTATTCACATGAATATCATATATTTTAATGCAACACTTTTGACTCCAACACTACAAACTCATTACAACCTTAAAAACGCTTACATTTATATTGTCTTCACACTTTCACTTTACCGAGTCAACCCACCTCTGTCTGTCTATTTTAAATCGAATATACCTCACAAATTAAACCCTTTTCTATTTTTATTTTTTCTTTTTCTTTTTCTTTTTAGTCCCCTATAGCTAGCTAGTTGGGGCAAACAAACAATACAACCCGTATGAATCGGGCTATAGTTGGAAAAGTTTATGCACTGCCATTATTTTTGTAGCTAGGAACTTTATAAATACATATATGGTCAAAAATAAAATGATTTCAAATGTAAGTAATGGCATATCCCTTGATTTTCTTGCAACAAATTTGACTTATTTGCTTCTTTTGTACAAAAACGAATGTGAACTGACTTTTGTCAAATACAAATATATATGTTGGGTTTTGAATACCTAACATGTGTATGTACATCATATCATAGTATAATTAATGGTTTACATTTGTTGGAATGAATAATTTAATGGGAAATGAAGTCAAAGCCACCACAATTACAAGCAGCCAAAAGAAGGAGAGAAAAAAAAGGGTCCACACCACTTCATTCTGTCACAAAGTGTTTCAATAACTTTCAAATCAAATAGTCAATTATTTTTATTTTTTTTATAAAAAAAAAAAAAAAAAAAAAAAACTAATGATGATGATCATAAGACTCTCTCAAATTAATAAGGTTAGTGCCATGCCTCAAGTCCACTTGAAAGTCTCTGTTGCAGCAGCCATCCCATGGTTTTAGACCTAATTAAAAATTATAATTAACTAAAAACAATTACAGAATCTTCCCCCAATAGAGCCCACTTGGGTTGGTTCCTCAATATATGGAAGCCTCTCTCCCACTAATTTTTTCATTAAAAAATGGAAAAAGAAAAAAGGAAGATTGTGATTCTCTATATAATAATATTGAATAATATATATATATAATATATATATAGTGCCAAGCTGTGGAGCACAGGGAAAATTAAAGCATTTGTTGTGAAGTAGGGTTTTTTGGTTAATTGAATAAAGAAATGAGAAAAGGTCTGCATGCGAGGGGCAGAGCTTAGAGGGCGGTGCGATTTGGTGGAAGGGATCTCTCCTAAACCCTCAAAGATTATAACTTTTAAATCTCCACCTTTTCTTCTTTCAAGATTTTCATTTTTCAGGTCTTTTCCTTTGTCAAAAGGGTCATTATTCCATTAATCATGTCGTCCTTTTAATCACTATATATATATATATAGATATAAATTATACAATAATATCGTCATAGAATACAATTCTTGACTACATGGAGTTGCAGCTGGATTTTTTTTTTCTTTTTTTTTTTCCTAACCATTCTTTCATAAAAAGATCAGCAGCCAGCAGCCAAGTTTTATGATTCTTTATCACTTATTGTCACTTTATATTATTAAATGAAAAGTAGCATATATATGTATTGTATGATGGGAAGGTTGTCCTATTTTAGTCTAGAAGCAAAGAAGACCATCAAACTCAGGCTCGGAGTGGACAATAACATACCATTTTTGGTAAAATGAAAAAGTTTGTTAAAGCAATAATAAGTGGTGTTAGAGTCATGTGTGTGGATGGAATTCTTGAGAGTTCGAACAAAAAAGTGGTTAAGTTTTAAAGGCTAATTAGGGTGAAAAAAAAGAAGAAAAAAAAAAGTGATGAGCATCGTTTATCTTGAAAATATCGGTATACATGTAATAGAACTCTACTATCGGTTTAAATTTGAGAGCTTTCCTCTAGTCTCTTCCCTTTAATTTGTATGTCTCTTACATACCCATCAATATCATTTTCCAAAAAAAGTAATAGAGCTCTATTATGAACAGATTCTGCTAGAAAAGATTGGAGTCAAGGTAAATTATCCCTAATGTAATCCATAGTTATATTTTAAGAAATTATTATTATGCTTCTAGAAAGAGAAGCTAGGATCGCTAAGGCAAATTTCTCAAGAGTGATGATATTCGATAGATGATTATTGGTGAAGACTCTTATAGTTACAGAGCGTTTGGACTATTGAAACTTTTTTTTGTTTTAAATAAAATAAAATTTTCTATAAACACCTTTAAAAATTTATAATTTAAAACGTGTTTAATATAAGTTATCGAATGATTTTAGATGATAAAAAACATCATTGAAGTTATGTATTTAAGATTTATTTTTTTTTTTGGTCAATTAAAGAAGAGTATTTTTTTTTTTTTTTTATAACAAGAAGAGTATGAATAATTGTCCGTGGATATAAGTGAAATGGTTGGTATGTGACCATGTCAAACACTTTACACTAGAATAGGATTTTTTTTTTGAATCTCGACGATGTGACCACATAGTTTAACAAGGTCTCTGTTCATATTTAAATCCTAGGTCGTCCTTTAACTTTAGAGTATCCTCGAGAATAAAGAGTGAAAATATTTTGAAATGAACTAGTGATTACCTTAGACATCTCCCAAGTTGGTTATGGTTCGAATTCCTTTGCTATTGGAACTGTGACTCACCCTGTAAACTAATCCTTGGCTACTTCTTTGATCTCCACTAGGTAACTAACTTCCTTAAATTGAGTGGACTCAGTAGCAGCTTAGATGCCAACCAAATAAACATTTTCTTAAAAAATAATAATAATAGTATAATAATTTAAAATAGTTCTTATTAATTATTTGAAGCAGTAGTTTGTTAATTTAAATTGAAAAGCATATATAGGTTCTGAATATATATATATATATATATATTTGATCTCTTAGCACCTTGGTAGTATGAAAAATGTAGCTACCCTAGGCCGCCAACAGAGAAATATTTATTGACTTTATATCACCTTTGAAAAAAATGAACAAATAAAAATGGGACTACGTAATGAAGTGAAGAACTTCGGTAAAAGCTAATTTTTTTATTATATTCCAATCGCCAATATTTGAAGTTCAGCAAACAATTTCAATTTCAAGAAAAAGAACAAATTTTCTTATCACAAATATTATTATCGATCTCTCCCTTCATGGTCTTTTCACTTTTAGGGTTTTTTTTTTTTTTTTTTTTTTTTTTGCGCAGCTATACGATCTAAGATGCCCTCAAATTTGTTTCCATTTCATTAGATAGCTATAAACAAAGTAAATAAACTAAAATAAATATGGACACAAATTTCCATTTCCATTGAAAAATATATAAAGGTTTTACATTCCTTTTCTTCTTTTTTTTTTCATGAAAGCAATCCACGTAATTACATAAACTTCATAGGGCTCCCTATAAAACTTACACATATGACACGAGACCGACTTTGCTTTTTTCCGGCCCGACATGAAATGCTTCACAGACAAATAGAAATAGCTAATAATAATAATAATACAGCACAATATCTATACCAACTACAAATTCAATTCTTGCATCGCCATAAATAATATAGATCTTATATTATATCCCATGCAGCATCATTTCATCTACTTCCTTTTTTCTTTGTTGAGAAATAACCGATAAGAATAATATTGCAGCTTTAGTTCTGAATGGAATGTCCAACGCCAGGGCTATGGCCGGGGGTGGTTGGCCTGAAGTCATCCACCTTCCGGCCCGGAGATGAACCTGCCACTGCAGCGGGCGGGTTCGGGTTCGGAGTAGAATCGGCGGCGTTGGACCCTTTTCCTTCATCCACAGTTTGACCATGGAATTGGAAATGGCCCTCTTTTGGAGGCCTCTCGGAGAGTTGGTCGTTAGCGTCTGTTTTCAGTGGCCTGCTCAAGGCAGAATCTATAACATGAGATAAAATTATAAGGGCAATGAAAAGAAAGGCAAAGCTTGGCTTGGTTGGCGCCATGGATTTGAAGAAGAGGAGGAAAAAAGGCTGCAGTTGAATGAGTTCCAACTAAAGCCAATTAAAGCCAAAGCTGTAATGAGATCTTAGAAGGGTTAAGACTTGAGAGAGAGTATATGCAAAAGAAGCACAAATTAAAGGGCTATTTATAGGAGAGTTAAAGAGTAGTCTGAGTTATTGTGAGCCCACCAAATTAAGCAGTGGAGGCCCCTTTTTCAGCTCCCAATTGGCAAAAAGTAATTAGAATTGTTAATGGGGGGGTTTAATAAATTTAAGTTCTGATCTTTGACTTTTCATCTCTCACAAAAGGGAAGGGTTTTATATAGGGCAAGTTGTGAATCCTAGGGGTTGACTGCTGATTATTAATAGAGACACTTTTTCTTAAAAAAAAAAAAAAAAAAAAAATAATAATAATAAAAAAATAAAAATTACTTGCACAGATAGCAAACTCAACTAAAATAATAGTAAAATTAGCAACATATTAAAATATTTGTAAAAATAGCAAAATTTAACATCCAGTCCATTTAAATTACTAAAAAGCTTATCTGACATGATTACCCAGCCCATCACCAGTTCATTTTTTTCCTTCTTCCTGTTTCTATTAAGTCTATCATTGATAGATTCTATCAGTTATTTCTGCGTTTTGTTTGGAATTTGCTATTGTTTTCTGTCACTGATAGATTCAGTAAGGTGATTGGTTGTAGTTGTTCAGCCTTTTTTTTTTCCTTTTCTCGTTTGTATCAAGTCTATCATTGATAGATTCTATTAGTGATAGAATTCTATCCGTTATTTTAGCATTTTGTTTGTAATTTGCTATTGTTTTCTATCACTCATGGATTTAGTAAGGTGATTGGTTGTAGTTGCTCAAATTAGGTGATAGAGGATTTCTATCAGTGATATAAAACCTTCTATCATTTATAGAAATCTATCTTTCTACTTCTAAAACATATCTCACTGATTTTGTTTTGATTTTGTTTTTATAAATGTCGAAGCAAAACAACATGGAAATTGATTCGAAAGAAAAGAAAAACAAAAAACAGAAGTTGAAATTTAAAGAAGGGAAGACCTCAACAAAACAAAAAAAACAAAAGATGTGTACAAAATTATCACGTAATCAAATACACTATTGGTTTCTATCAAATACACTATTGGTTTTTATTAGCGACAAATTTCTATCCGTGATAGAAATCTATCACTGTGATTCTATCATAGAAATCAAAACAGGGGCAAAATGGGAATTAAAAAAACGATTCAAAAATTTTGCTATATTTACAATTTTTTATAAAACTTGTTATATATGCGATTAATCATTAGAATTTAGTCATCCATTACAATTTTTCAAAAAAAAAAAAAGAAATAAAGAAAGAAAGAAATTCTTGTGTTTTTCTGGGCATATTAAAGTTTTGACTTTTAGCTTGGAGTAATGGTAATTGTGATGTGAAGTATGGTTACAGTATGTGAATTTGAATTAATATACCAAGAGAGGCAAACAGATTCTCATTTGAGAAATAATTAAGGTGTGTTTGGAATTTGCTTTATCATATTGACTGTAATTACTAATTAGTGATTAACCCCCACAAACTACAACGTTTTCCATGAATTTTTTTTTCTACCCCCACAAAACTCCAAGCTTATGAGTAAAGTGATAAAAGTGTTGATCAGTTTTCAAAATTTCACTGAAGATTCTTTTATATATTTTCATATTAGTTCACATTTCTAATACTCCTTGATATTTTTAACATTTTATTGATATTTATACAGTATTTTAAAGAGTCGATGATTATCTTCCGTCAAATCAATATACAATCCTCTTTATATTAATGGAAATTTGATGTTAGGCCAACCTGACATAACTCAACTAGTCAAGACATTACATCTTTAACTAAAAGATGAGAAGTTCAAATTTTCACCCTAAATGTTGAACTAAAAAAATACACCATAATGGAAGCCAAAATTTCAAATAGGAGTGGATCTATAAGCATTAGTCTCTCAAAAAAATAAATAAATAAATAAAAAATCTGTTACTTCATTTGTTAAAAAGACACATTATTCAATGAAGTGATGATTAAGGTTAATGGGCTTTTCCTAAGGTCTTTGATAGGCCAGGGATAGGCCATGAGTTTGATGATACTGTATGCTCAATAGTGGGCCTTATATGTTTCATTGAGTTTAACTGGGCTTGTATCCATCCCCAACCAATTCATATTTCAATCCAAGATCAAGCCACTGTGCTCCTGTTATTTCTAACTCACATATATTACGAAAAAAGTGCTTTAAACTAGTTAAGAAAATCTTCTACTTATGTTTGGTTATGAGGTAGAAGTGTTTGGCATGTCTTTTAGGTGTTTGTAAAAGACTAGAACTGTTTTTGTTTTAAATTGATATTGTTTGGTAAAAGAATAAAAATTAAAATTAAGCGTTTTTAAATTTTTCCAAAAATCAAGAGTTGTTTAAGAAATCCTAAAAATAGATAACAGGTATTTAAAGTATTTTAAGTGAAATATTTAATTAGTTTTCTTCGAAGGTAAAAAAAAAAACATGTTTCAACTAAAAACACTTCTTGCATAAGGCATCCTAACACACCCTAATTTTTAGGGCTAGTTTGAAATACCTTTTTAGTTTAATTGTTTTGCATGTTACATTTCCTCACAAGTGTTTTTATACACAAGTTATTATGTACTTAAAAACTCTTTTTAAATTATTTGGTTTCAAGTGTTTCTCTCAAAATTGTTTATTTATCATCTCATTTTTTAATAAGTCATTTTTAGTAGTTGACAATTTTTTTTTTTTTCAAAATTAAAAACTTGAAAAGTTAAACCAAACATACCCTTAATCTTTCAGTTTCTTACACACTTTTCTAACTTCTCTCTAATAAACACCTTTTCTTTATATACATAATACACTCACTATTTTTGCTCTTTGCACTCACTTTTCTTACTGATCTCTCTCTTTATATACATTTTAATCATTTTCATTTTAATGAACTAAGTATTCTTTTTTATTAAAAAAAAAAAAAAAAAAAAAACTCAAACTCATGTTTAATTGAATCAATGAACACTTTTTGAACCTATAATAGAAACAATTTTGATTAAAATACTGTTAATGAAAATATCCTCAATTTGCATGGCCCTTTGTCAACAAGAGAACATACTGATGATAGCCTATTTACAAGGGTGAGACCCAGAGGTATCAGCACTAGAAATGGTTGAATATTTGTACCTAAAATAATGATTTCTATTGAAGAACACTTTCTAGCCTGTGACCAGCATGTAAAGGTGGTCTAAAGTATAAAGAAAAATCTGAATGTGCAACAAGATTCTTTCTAGTTGGAGCCAATTCAAATATTTACTTACAAGTAGAAATTTAAGCCACACCAGAAAAGCTCATACTTTTGCAGATTGAATGAAATAATAACACTATCACAACAGTTAGCTTACATTTACAATTCATTTTGGTCAAACAGAGTATAAACCAAAAAGGGGCGGCCCTCAATCAATGAAGGTTGATTGAAAGGGAAGAAACTGTCACAAACTCCAAAGAAACATCAGCCAAACACTATTCAAACTGGTTCAGCTTCTTTGTCAAGAGAACTGGCAGGAGATCTTTTCAAACCCTCTTCAAGTCAAGCAAAAGAACTCTCTGTAGCTCAGTATTCTGCGCGAAGAAGATGCTCGTAAGCGGTTCCATTAAGAGTTACCTTAACATCTTCCCAGTTCTTGATGTGATCGGACATGTTTCCTTTGTGTATCTTAACTTGGCGGCTTGTTAGTTCCATTGGTGGCAGGTTAAGAAACTCTTGTACATCTTTCAGTCTCTGCAAGAAACAGTTGCAATGAACAATCTCATCAAAGAATTCAATTACAATGTGGTCATCCGAACTTGTGAGACGTACAGAGGGAATAACTTCGACAGCCGTAATTCTTATGTTTCGCTAACTATCTAAACCTTACTTCATTTGCCCATTTGAAATGAAAGGCTACACACTTATTCTGTAATATTCTGTTTAGTCAGACTGATTTCTTAAACCATTTTCAAACCTTTGGGGTGCGGCAATCTCATAATCAAGATAACCAAGCTACTCTAAAATGGGTAATTATGATCACAACTAAGTTTCCAATTGTGTCTCTTACCGTTCGATTATTGACTATATCCTCATAGTACAAAATGAGGTGCCTCGTGTTACCGAAGTACTCTAAGGCCTTTGCAATTGTTGCCTCCATTCCCATCAAATCAGAGATCAAGGATGTAGAATTGATGACAGGTTTATACTTAGAAAGTGCATCAGCCTGAAAGAAAGTTCAATCAACTATCTCTTTAAGACATGAGTAACAAAGAAAGAAAATCAAACAATAGCAAGAGAGAGGGAGAAGGAGAGAAACCTCTTCTAAAGAATGTACATGTGATTTGTGGGTTCCATTCAACATCTTAGCATAACGGTCATATGAATTTGCAAGAACAGATACAATCCGACGTAGTAGGTTTCTTCGAAAGAGAAAAATTGTAGAAACACCTCTCCGGTTGAAGTAGTCTGCTATTTCTTCATGATTCTGCATCAATCCCTATTCAAACAAAATGAAATAAGTTAGCTCTTCTAATCCATCAAGTGAGAGTCTGCAGTCAAAACACTAAGTAGAACTCCATAAGGATGCTTAAAAAATTATGCAGTTTATGAAAGAGATAGGCGGACTTAAATCTCCTGATTATATAAGGGTGGAGAGGAGGAAGTGTACATAGACTCAAAGAAGCCACCAAACAAGCATCTACAATGTAGAACTCCATAAGGAAGCTTCAAAGATGATGCAGTTTGGGCATATATACCTATAGATTCAAAAGAAAAACAAGAAGTTGCTACAATGCCCTTCAAAATTTCCAATCCATACTTGTTCATTCAAAAGTATGATACGAATTGTGAATTCTCAAAATCAATCTTGATGCTATTGTCGCAAGATTGTTTCTTTGCAGCTCTTTGAAATCTTTTGGCTTGAGAGGAATAAGAGGAGGGTATTTCAGAGCACTGCTCTCTTTAATGTCCCCATATGGATTTCTGTGAATATAGCTTTTTGTGGTCTTCCATTATTTTAATTGTCAACAACCGGAGTCGCCTTTTGTAACCTTACTCCTCTAGGGCCTGTCTTTTGTATGCTTCAAAATAAAGTAAATACTACAAAGCTGCATTTTTTAATTTTGGAAAGGAATTTTCAACAAAGTGTGGCCCTTTACCTCCCATGCTAATTTGACACTATCCAAAAAAGTATGAAAAGTCCTCTGATCAAAGTATGTCCACGATTATAGAGTTAAGGGCCTACTAATAATCAAAGTATGTACACGGTCATGGTAAACAAAAGTAACAGCTGAAAACTTCAGAAGAGATGTTAACTTCCTCAGACAGACATTTATTTACCTGATTAAGCATCCACTTGAAGCCAACTGCTGCAGAACAATGGTTCTTAGAAGCACTACTGAGCCAGTCCAAATTGTAAATTCTATCAAGAGTCTGTACTATTGTGGTAATATTTCTTCGTCGATCCAAAACAGAAAACACCTCTCCATTAGAGCTTACATTAACATGACTATTCAGAAGACTCTCAAACCATCCACTTCCTGACCTCTGCATCGAAACGATGGCAAAGAATCTTACTGGATTATTTAAGCATTCCTCCCTGATAGAACACAAAAGCAAGTACTTAGTCATCTTAAACTTTCAAATTCATGAGGAAGAAGCATAAATTTCAAATACCTGCTAAAAGTTTTGGGTCTTGGATAATGCTCGCGAGGAACTTTCTTTAGTCTCATACTCAGCTCGGGACACTCAGCTATTTGAACCCGCAAAAGTCTCGCCTTGGTGTGAGTATTTAACTGCTTCACACAGATTGAGCATATATAAACACTACAGACCATTGCAAACATCAAAACGGCCATTCTCAACAACAGAGGAGATTTCTTGGGAGGTTTTAGAATCAGAGTATCCTGGAAAAGGAAAACCATGAAAGAGGAAAAGAACATAGGTTATTGTCTCAATATAATAGCTCTCAATCCAATTGATGAAATTATCAAAGAATATAGAAGAAAATGAAGATTAAAATGCAGGAACATGATGATATGAAGTAATGAATAATGCATACCACTAGAACTCAACTGCATCTACAGTTTAGGTGGAAACATTTCCATGTGAAAATAATGGCTACAGCAACAATTTTGAAATCAAACTATCGAAGGAGAAATAATTCATAGAATGAAAATATCAACTGGATCAAAGATTAGTAAAGTAAATGCAACCCCCAACCACCGAAACCCAGAAGCTGAACCTCAAAACCCCACACAGAAACATGCTAAAGACTAGCCATCACACTGCAAAAATACATTACAGTAAGTCAAATACCCTTAAATCACAAGGGAAGTTGCACGAATTAAAGAACAAAAAAGGTGACATTTTTAAGGCAGATTGTTCCAGAAACGAAGAAAAGAAGGTCCTTAACCTCAAAACAACCAAACACTCCAACTACAAAAAACCTAGGAAAGAAAATCTTTCGAAACCCGGAATCTGCATGAAGCGAAACCAGAAACTTCGCTGTAACCCAAAAGAAAACCGATTTCGAATGGTAAAGTGCAGAAACAAGATGGAGTACCTTGTTGAAGAAACAGATATTTTCCGCCATGGGTGCCACAAGAACAGCTAAAAAAGAAACAGAGTACAGATTTCAGCTCAAAACCGTCGACCCTGTTTGTACAGCAGCCCCACCAGCTGCCGATTTGCTTCAAAAACGGGCGAGAAAGAAACTCAAACTCAAAGAGAGGCACATTTGGTTTGGGTTTAAGCTGAAGAAGCCAGTTTCGCCACGTGATGCGCACAAAACAAGAAGAAACAAGCTGAGCTGACGCGTAATTTTGATGGGCTCGGTCTGTTTTCAAATTCCAAACAAAATAGAAAATTTGTTAATACTCCGTCTCCGTGCAAGTTCTGCTGTTACCTTCCGGCAAAAACCCACTAATCTTTAATAAAAAAAAAAAAAAAAAAAAATTGTCGTAGACCCAGACGGCGTAATGTAATGTGAAATTGAACCAAGCGACAACTGAAAACAAAGTGCAGAGCAGAGCCGCGTCAAAGAAGTAAGGTGGGGCAATGTGGGAAGGAAAAAAGACTACGCCTTTGCTCGACTGCCCTGCGATGCCTTTTCCTTAAAATAGACATAAATTAATCATCCAAAGTCTCGGTATTAATTTCTTCTTGCAACAGTGATAACCTGGGTTTAAATTTAATGCTCGCGAGTGTGATTTAATTAATGCCACGAATCATTTTTTGAATATTTTTTCTTTTTAAAAAAAGGACAGTACAGAGAGGCAGGGGGCCTCGAAGGATCCCTCCAATTATTTAAAACTGAAAATTATATTTTTATGCTCGATTATCCAAGTACTGTTCTTCCTTTTTCTATTTTTCCTGCAAAAGAAAATTGAAAGAATTCAGGTCTTTATATATAAGTTCGATTCTCTTTCATTTAGTGTCGAACGTGGCATCCCATCTTTACTCTTTTTTCCTGTAAATTTTATATTTATGAAAGATCTTCGTTTTTGGAAATACTGCAAGAATTTAATTGCTGAAATATATTTAAGTAGAACTGTAATTTATAGCAAAATTGGCTGTCATGTTTATAATTTTTTTGAAGAGAACGTATTTGCAAATTTGTTAAAATGAAAAGTAAGTAGTAAATATGGCTTTATATATATATATATATATATATATATATAACACTGATATATTTGTCTCATGATAAAATATTTCATTGATATACTTAATATAAAATATATTATTGATGTATCATTTTTTTTATCATAAATAAACTAATTTTTATTATTGATAAAATATATTACTGATATACATTAAAAAATGGTTTTTCATTGATAATATCATCAATACACTGTTTTTTTTTTTTTTTTTTGTGTTTGTGTCATTTTGCAAAATATTTAATCACATGACGAGTAATTGTTATTTAGTTCAAATCTACTATTATGTAAAATCTATTTTAATTAATGGTCTGCCAAAAGTAGCTTTCAATCAATGGCCTGCAGCATAGCAAGTGATGGTTGGAGTGTTCAACTTATAATATGGTATCTCCTAAGCAACTTTGATAATATCAAATTAAAAATAACAGTTTTGATGGAAACTCCTATTTATTAGATGAGAATATGTACTACTATATCAAGTGTCGTTAGTGAAGTAAAAAGATTTCTTATCATATTAGAAGTTTAGCTAATGAATGAAGGAGTCATGATAATATCAAATTAAAAATAATGGCACATAAGTCGAGATGCGCATAAGTTGGTCTGGACACTCATGGATATCAAAAAATAAATGAAGGAGTCGTGATAAAGATTTTAGATTCTCTAAATTTTAGAGTTAACTGAGATTTGTAAAGATGTTGTCATGAATTCATATGGAGTTTTTCAAAAGAGCAATGCATCAAATTAAGTAGATGCAGTTAGAAGGACTATTAATGTGAAATATGTTGTCAGGTTAATTTGTTGGTATGTCGTAAGAGAAAAAAATTATTACACATTCTTTCTTTAAGGCATACGATTGTTAATCTATCAACTAATAAATTTTGGTTACTTATATGCGACACAATATATTCTTTTTTAATTACATATCCAACTTCCTTTAAATTAAAGTTTATCGGACAAGACCTTATTTTTAGTCATGGACCCATTTAAACTTTTTTCTTGCATTTTTTTTCCAAGCCTCTACCTTGACAATGCTTACAAGACCTTATTTTTAGTCGTGGACCCATTATAATTAGGGCTTAATATTTGATTTTTTTTAACTCTTAGGTTAGTGCATGGTTGTCAATTTGCCCCCACCCCAAGTACACATTAGAAACCATTAAGAATCATGTTTGTACTACAGTCCTTGTTGGTTGTTGGAATGTATTTCATGAGCAATAAAAACATATTATCTCACACTGCAATGTACAATTACTTGCGTCACAACACAACACTATAATTACTAAATATCCATGTTTTACAACACGCCAAAAGGACTTGTGTCACTATGTCAGTGAAATTCAAATAATGAGTTCCAATTAAACTTCAACTAAATAAGTCTCATCAAGCTTAATTGATAATTTGACTCTACAATTCAAACAACAAATTTGAATGTGATTCATAGGAATCTATATATGCTAAAAATTTTATCATATTAATTTATATTGAAAAGGTTGACCCGGGAGCCTCATGTGGTACATGCCCACCAACCATCATTCACAATGAATGCCTACACTACACAACACAACATCCTTCTCTCTCAAGCAATTCTTCTAATGATCATTCTCAAGCTTTTGAGTGCTTCACAAAACACTTCCTTTCTTCAACAACTTTTTCTAAAGAATATCTAATTAGTATGGTTTTGTTACTATGGTGAAATATGTTCTACTTAAAATCAAGACTTCCTATTAAGTTATGATTCTATTTTTAATTACTACGTCATGTAATTTTAGGATAACAAGTTCGATTTTTTAATAAAATATTAAAAACAAAATGATTGTTAAGTCACCTAAAATTCTTATGAAAAAATGATTAGGTTTGATTGCTTGATTAGACCGGCCATTCTAAATTGTCTTTGTAAATAGATGAATTATTAATTAGTTTTTTAAAAAATGGTTTTGATATCATTATATCATTTAAAAGTTTATTTGGTAAATTTTAAATAAATTTCTTAAAGTTTATCTATTGAGAAATGGCCCCTCATTTGGACCATCTTCTCTTTGGAATTTGGAACCACACTTTTCCAAACATCTTAATAACTCATAGAATTTGACTCGCTTTTACTGTTTAAATGTTGAAACATATTTTGCTCCTTTATTACTTCAATAGTCATTCTCAAACAAATTTAATTCTAATGATGTTTTCTAAAAATTCATAGTTGAATCACCCCGTTACATTATTTTAATAACACAAAATAATATTTAATCTTTATAAATGACATGATAAAGACAACTGATAATCTAATCAAATTTTTTCACGTAAAGATATTATGATATACTATATCATAGAAAAATAATAACATACGTGACATAAATTTCTTTTTCTATTCAACTCTAAGCCAATTTGTCAATTGCATTTAATTTTTCAAATTTCAAATTTAAATTTTTAATAATATATAAACTCGTAGGTCAAATGCATGGATCAGCATTTCATTTTTCTAAAAAAAAAAATATTATACTGATTAGTCAACATTGACTTTTAACTAATCGCCTTTATCACAATTCTTAGAAATAATTTTAAGTCGATTTCTTCAAAGGAACCATGATGTTTTTATAGGTAAATTATTAACAAAATAAAGCAAAGATGTTAGGAGTGCCTTAAAATTGAAGCTTTAAAATGAAGACAATTGGAAGGCAGATGAAAACGTGCATCCCACGCTGAAATGATCATCAAAATGTAAATGAAAATAATGTGGAAACCCATTTGCCTTTCTGTTCTGACTATTGAATTATTATAATTTTTTTCCCAAAAAAGAGAAGAAAGAGAGGTACAATTAAATAAATATGTCCCATATGAAATGGATTGCAATAATTATTTTAAATTGATGTGTGTTTGGAGAATCTTAATTAGAGGGTGGCCTTTCTTCTCTGTATGTACACTTTTGTTTTATTCCTTAGCTTTTTTGCTTCATGGAAATCATGGCTATGGGCTCATCTGCCTAAATTTGCCCCACCACTTACTTTATTTTTTATACATTTAAACTTTCCAACTATCATTTATTATTTAAACCATTTCGATATTATATCGTGGTTTCGAACTTCTATGACTATTTAAATCCATCTTTATTGTAAAATTTTTACGGTGAAATCAATAACAAGTTTTTTTCAAATTTGTTGTCACATCTGATTTAAAATACTTGCAATTGGAGAACATGAAAGTTTTCTTTTTTTAAAGTTATTAGTGGCAAGTACAAACAAATTGTTATATTGAATTTAAGAACTAAAATAGGTTTTTTCTGATTCATGAAATAAGAAATCATTTAAAGTATTTATGGAGAAGATTTGGTTATGATTTGACTTCTTTTTACTAATTAAAAAGAAAATCCAATTTTTTTGTTGAGTGCTCAATTCTTGTTTGCTAGCTTATATTACGTTTTATAAGTACTTTGATCAAATAATAATGGATAACGATGGAAATAAAATTAGACAGAAAAAACACTAAATCAGAACATGTATTTATCTACGTGTGTTAGAAATTTCAATCAATATATAAAAGCAAAAGTTAATTACACTTTCACCAATCGTTTTCTCATCATTTTTTCAGTTGACTAAATCAGCATTAGTACCTAACCAAAATCGCTTTAGATTTTTTCTCCACTAGTAGTTGCATTGTATATCACCATTTTCTTTTCTTTTTTAAATTTTATCTAATTTCAATTTAAGTGCTTCGCTAATTTTCTCCAGATCTTTTTTTAGTACATCAACATTTGCCAATTACCGTTGAGCTATGCTCGCTTTGACGCTAATTTTCTCCTAATCTGGCCATAATAGAACTGATATTAATTATTATACCCTAAGAGGTGATATTCAATATACAGTTTTAATTAATCTGGTATTAAAAAGCCTAAAATTTTGTAATTTCCATTTAGGTTGAACAAAAATATATATATATCGTAATTTCTACATTTGATTTGTAGGTTTGTGATTTAATATCACCCTAAGTTATTTCTAGTTTTATGGTTGCTTATAAACTTAGCTTAACATAAATAAACTTTAGTGTGTTGCTTTGCTTGTCATGTTTTTAACTTAGTCTTTCAAATTTCCACAAATAATCCCTTTCGTTTTTAAGTTTAAGAACCGTAAGCAATAGTCATAGAAAGATTATATAGTTTTCCTTCGGATACAAAATAATAGATTGGGAAGCCGTCACAATCTACAAAGATCCTCTTGCCATCCTCCTTTTTCTTAAAAAACAAAAAATGTCAGAATCCATAGATCATAAAATCGTATCTAGACTCTAGATGTATCATAATAACAAAAAGATATACAAGTATATAAATCATAGAAATAGAAAGAACAAATAAATGCACGTACATATAAATAATTGTAGGTACATAGAAAATGCTACAAAAATAATAGAAATATATGGTAAATTACTAGCAAGAAATTTACTGTATGTTTAAATAATTCACCATCCACATTCAGCTAGTTTCTTCATTTTCAAGATATTGATATCTGCTATATCAAGCAAATTTATATGTGGATATCTAATAACTTACTTCTACAAATAACCACTATAGTTTAAATATTGAATAAATAAAGTTTCAAATTTACTTCAACAGATCTTATTCCCACAAATCAAATATATGTTATTGAATAAACACCTACTTCACAATTGGTGGGATTGAAATCTATTCTTGTGCACATTCAAACCTTGGTTACATATTCCCGAACTGCTCGATTACACATCCACCAACCCCATAAATATAATGAGAGAACACAAGGAATAATAATTGTTGGACGGACATTTTATACATTTGGAGCTCTAGCATATACAAAGCTGGTATACAAGTATACAAGTACACAAAATGAATGAAATAATGTTAGACAAATAATAAACAAATGAACCCCATCATAAAGTTACAACTTTTACATGCCGATTTATGCAAATATTTGCTGGATGACCATCTCTGCATTTCCATTATACTGTGCAAGAAGATGAATGGCATCAGCCCTAGGCAAAGCAAGAAACTCCTGAATCCATGCACAAAAATTTCGCATCATAAATATGCAGAAAGCCTATAATAAAAGGTTTAGAAAACCGTATTTTCTACCAAACATAATTTGTACAAGCCCTGGGAAAAAATATCCAGACCACACGGGATGATAGAGGTTTGTTTTTCAAGTTGAAATTACTTACCATGACTTTAAGTATTGCATTTTCATCACAACCATCTCTAGATGACGCTTGCAGAGGACTGCTACCGTCTTCTGAGGTTCTTGCACCCGGAGATTTTGGGACTTGGGAACAACCATGGGTGCAACTATCTGAATTTGATTTCAATAGCCCAGCGGAAGTAGAAAGTGAAGGCGGATTAACTTCCTTCAAGGAATCAATCTTCAAAAGACTTTCAAACCGATCCTTGCACATTTGAAGTTTAAACCATTCACTATGAGAGTGAAGTGTGGCTCTCATCAACTTCATTAGTTGGGGCTCTTCAATACCAAGTCTCCTACCAAAAGCAACCTGTCGAAAATGTAAAATTTTGTGTCATATTGCCGAATATTTGCAGATAACAGAATGCATAGTGTATTTTGTTCTCTTCCTGACAGAAAATTTTGGAGGCAATAAGGTTTATCTCCTATTAAGTCTATATTTAATGCCATTATCATATTCTTTTACCTGCTCGCATATATAACTATCTTATATTATATTTAGAAAGTATGTATTAGAAAAAGTGGTCCCATACGGTTTGTGGTCTACAAATGGACATTACAAACAAGAAAAATAAATGGACATTACAAACAAGAAAAATAAAGCTGCATCTAAAAACTGTTCAAAATAAAAAAAGGTGTTTGGTCGTTGAAATCCAAAAAATGATCTCAACGTGCAGCTATAATGCCCTAGGCCCAATATTTAGAATCTGAATTTGGCACCTAGTTTTGTGGCTGCAACATTCCCTATATGGACATGCCACGTAATGTCTTGAACTCAACCTAATGTCTTAACCTGCTTTGGAGATTAAAGAGTATCTCCATATGTGCAACATGGATCATTTCAACGTGTTTTGTACTCTCCCACATGATTTCTAAGAAAATTTCCTAAAAAGTCACCCAATATAGAATTGCTTGGAAAGGCGAACCTCATTGATTTAGGCAGTAACTATTATAATACTTGCGCCATCTCAGAACCACTCATCTCAGAATTCCTTTCTAACCACTCTCATCCCAGAATGGCTTAGGATGGTGCATTTCGTTAATATAGATAGCAACTGTCAAGAATTGCTCCTCGTGCTGGCAGCCACTCCCTACCCTCTTCAACCTCGAGTGTCAAAATAAGAGCTCTAAAAACATCAAGTTCTTTAAAACAATAAGATATCCCAAAATTGATCCCAAGACCAGATCAGTGGACGGACAATCAGACTTTGATGAAAGAGAAGAAAGGACTCATAAACAAGGATAGATTCAGTCAGGACATTGGAAAGGAGATTCTAAAAGCTGTTAGACAGACTAATCTACTTAGATGAGCTCAATCTCTTTGCCCAGTCTTTCTTGGGAACCAAACAAATTAAAATCGTCGATCCAAATATTTATGATACACTAGAAAATATAGATCCCTTTTAGCAAAATTCCAATTTCCAAGTTCGAGGCTTTTCATATCTGGTTCATAGCCCTATACGAGTCTCACTACTCAAGATAGAGTGCAAAGAAGAACCCCTTGCCTTTCTAGTCCTCATCAGATTAATCGCTTGTGGAGAAAGGATGAAGAAGTTATCAATCACCTATTCCTTCATTGTGATTTTGCAACTAAAGGGTGCCTGTCCTCCTTAAAAAAAAAGATTTTCGGCCTCAATGCTTGTTTTGAGGATATTGTTTTTTTTTTTTTTTTTTATAAGAGACGACAAAAGGATATCATTCCAAAAAAGAGGGAAGACAGCCTAAGGGCCGGGGTAGAGAGCACCCCCCCAACAAAAAAGATCTACATAACAAGAGCTTTCCAATCCAAGCTAATCATAAGAAGGCTGTAATTACAAAAGAATTTCTTATGTAAAGATATCCACCAAGAAGCCGTATTTTGTACATAATCACAAAAAGAATCTAGCCTAAGAGCTTTGTTCTCGAAAGCTCTAGCATTCCTTTCCAACCAAATGTGCCAAAGAGTCGCTCTAAAGGCGCACCCGATAATGATCTTGGCTTTGTGCCCCAAGTTCCAAGCCGTGAGCCCTTCTAAAAGCCAATCTTCCACTTTCTGAGGCAAACAAAAATGAAGACCAACCTTCCTAGCAAACCAACCCCAGACTTGTTGCGCAAACTTACAGTGGATAAAGAGGTGATCACGATTTTCGTCCATCCTAAGACATAATCTGCAGCCAGACGGAGACAAAGACCACTTGCAGAACTTTTTCTGAAGTTTTTCGTCAGTGTTCAAACTTCTATAAGCTAGGGACCATAGAAAAACCTTAACTTTCTTGGGACTATTACCCTTCCAAATCAGATTCGTCAGGGTCGGATTTACTATTTGCTGCCTCTCGTGCATATGATAGAATGTAGATTTACTAGTGTAGGATCCCGAGCTTTCAAGAGTCCAGAGAATTCGGTCCATTTGAGGATATTGTGGATTTGATTCCTAGAAGAACTGATGTTTCAAGTGAAAAGCTAGAATCTACTAGGAAAGTGCTGCCAGGGCCTTGCTCTGATCTTAGTAGTTAGAAAGAAACAATACAATCTTCAATGGTATCTAGATCATTAGGTGACTACCACCATCAAAATTAGATCCTTCCAAATGAAGCCTAATGATTTTTCTTCATCCTTTTACCTTCATCAGGAGAAACCTCTAGTGAGATAGGTTGTGATAGGGTACATAACAGAGAATAGTGGGGAAGCAGAATAGGGAGGTGCAATGGTCAACCTACTTTGAAGACGGGACCTTTCTTCCAATAGGTCAGTCAAGCAAACATCCACTCCAATAGCTCCCAGAGAAAATGTTCAAATTTCCACTAAGAAGCAATACTAGATAAGGAAAGAAAAGTTTTTCCTGCCCACAGAAACCCACCAGCACATGGAAGATGCATTATGTAATATGGTTGAGCTCCAACTCTAATGCCCTTTGTTTGACCTCCTTCCTCTGGAAAAAATTTCTAGTACTACCGTAGTACCATACTCCCTTTGTTCACACTACAAATTTGCCTTCATAAATATATCTTTAATGTTAATAGACCCTACATCATTTTTCAAAGGATGATGATGTGGCAAACAATAAATGGAAGGAGTATCCATACTACGGTAGTACTAGAAATTTTCCCCCTTCCTCCGTTGCCCAACCAAAGAATCGGTTATATAATTGAATAGAAAAGAGGGAGGAGGCTCCCCTAGCCTAGGTTTAAGGCTTCCACCTTTCCTCCATGTCTAATCACTCTCTTCATATACATTCTCTCATTAACTTTTCTCTTCATACACACACTCACTCTTTCCCTCTTTGCACTCCTTTTTCTTACTAATCTCTCTCTACCAATGCATACATGCATGCACTTTCTCTCACTTAAGTAATCTTAACCAATCATTTGGAAAAACATGTTTAATTGAATCAAAGGTACACTTTTTGAACTTATAATTGAAATAATTTTGATTTTTTTAATAAGAAACTCAAATTCATTACCAAAGAGAGGATAACAAAAAGGAGGAGACGAGGGATGACCCCCACCAAGCCAAGGGGATTACAAAAAAGCTTCCGAATTGGCAAAAATATGAAAAAAAGAGTAATTACAAAAATCACTTGAAATTGAACAGCAGCTAGAAGCAAAGACTCTAACAAGCTCCCAAATAGTCTCTTGGCTGGTCTCTTCTCCTTAGAATGTCCTCTTATTTCTTTCAAACCAGTATTTTTCTAAAAGAAATAATTTTGATTAAAATACTGTTCATGAAAACATCCTGAGTTTGAACCATCATGGGTTGGCCCTAATGGTCAATAAGGGCCATAGAAAAAATAAAGGGCTTAGAGGGAATGGGTTCAATCCATGGTGGCCACCTACCTAGGATATTTAATATCCTACGAGTTTCCTTGACAACCAAATGTAGTAGGGTCAGGCGGTTGTCCCGTGAGATTAGGGTCAGACCCATATCAATAAGAGAACATATAAGGGTCAGACCCAGAGGTATCAGCACTAGAAATGGTTGAATATGTACCTAAAATAATGATTTATATTGAAGAACACTTCTTTAGCTTGTGACCAGTATGTAAATGTGGTTTAATGTATAAAGAAAAATATAACTGTGCAACAAGAGTCTTTCTAATTGGAGCATATTCAAATAATGCTTACAACAAGTAGAAATTAATTCCACACCAGAAAAGCCAATACTTTTGCAGATTGAATGAAATAGTAACTCTATCACAACAGTTTTTTGATTAATTTGTAATTCAGTTTGGTCACACAGAGTATAAACTAAAACGGATCTGCCCTGAATCAATGAAGGTTGATTGAGTGGGAAGAAACAAGAAAGTATGTCAGCCGAACACCATTCAAACTGGTTCGGCTTCTTTGTCATGCCTATCAATATCATTCATTAAAAAAGAGTAACTTACAAAAGAAATACATCTACTCCTCTACTTGGAACCAAAAGACCTCCTTTTCTCTGTCAAAGATAACTCCAATCAACTTTTTCGTACATTTAAACTTCTTGTTGAAATCTCTCTTTTTTTTTTCACTTCCAACTCTCCACAAATTTGGTGGCAACAAGGATTGCAACATGGATTCACCTCTCTTCCACAAAAGTTGCCAACATTACATAATGTAAGAAGCAGCACCTTCTTCACTTTTAACTTAGCACAAAAATATATAAGTTCCAAGCTCGCAAAGCTCATTAGATAATTAACAAAGTGATCAAAGAATGTGAGCACATACACCAGACAATATACACTTACCTAACTAACTCTATTAACAGACTCGACCAGCTTAACGGATCACTTATTGGTCCCCACCATCTCTCTTATGCCTCCTCTTACATACATGCTTAACAGGAGGTTTATCAGTGAGCACATACTTATTATAAGCAATGAATATGTTGTTTATTCTAATGATCAGTAAAATATAACATTTGTCTATTTGAATATAGTGGCATCTCATTAGGTAAGTTGCCCCATACCTGAAGAGAATTAGCAAGAGCATTTATAGGGAAGCCTTTCCCAAGAATATCTTCATTGGGCAGGAGCAAAGCCAATAGCGTCTCTTTTAATTGCTTCAACAAGGATGGATCATTAGCGGCTAATGGGCCTAGGTGAGTGCATGCGACCCTCAAAGCACTAGAATAATCACCGGAACTGACCAGCTTCAAAAATTCAACCTGAATCCACAGGAACGTCCTCAAATAAATTGCAAAGAAATAAGCAATAATTCAACAAGAATTTTCAAATCTTTCGATGTTAAAGATACTGAATACACTGTTTTCTCCTCAAACCGCATACTCATGTAAACTTCAATCAATAGTGTCTAGCTAACAGTGTAGTAAGAATAACGAGTATAAAAGGAAAACTCAAACTAAACCTCGTTACAATCAATTTACCTGTTTCAGTTGGAATAGGAAAATAGGATTTTGTACAAAAAAGTTTGGATCCAGAGCGTTAATTTCTTCCACAACCTCTGCAGCCAACCTTTTACTTGCCAGTTCTCTAATGCCCAAGATAATCTCATATTTATCCTCCTTGCCAGTAGATTCTAATGGTAAATGTTTTTCAAGGTTCTGCAGAACACGATTCAGTCAGATCATTTCATTCGATGGAATAAAATATTAGTTTGGATGTACCTGTTGCTCCTTAGACATGGTTGTACTGGCCATTGTTGTAGTGCTAAGTTCTTGTTTACTGCATCCACTGTTAGACACATCATTAAGTTCTCTATCATCATGTCTTCCTCTCCATCTCTTACGCTTGCTCCTTTCTACAATCCCACGATTCTTGTTTACTTGTAATGTTCTTGAATTTCCCACATGAATTGAATCACTGGTGCTACAATCTTCTCGATTGGACGTTGGCTCCGATGCATATCGTAATTCAATCTCATTACCTTGTGAACTGGTCACATCAGCAATATTCTCAGGAGAACTATCCACGCGGGAATTGCTGACAGAAATTTCACCATCTGAAAGTTTACTGGTTGCATAGTCCACTTCAAAAGAACAATTCCTTGATGAACAATACTCCAGTTCTGATTGATTAACTTTTGATGAACTGGAGGGATTCTGCATCCCTGATTATCAAGAAATGACAAACAGGTTTAAAAGGCATAAAAAGCTTATTGATAAAAATCAGGAATCAAAATTTGAGTTTTACCAGGGACAGCTCCACGACCAGAATCCACAATTCCTCTGTAGATGCAATACTCACGAACAAGCTCATCAAGTACAGAAAGGTCCAATTTCATCCGGCACAACTCATTCTGCGATATGTATGTAAAAACTCATATAATCAATGAGACCCATCACGACACTGAAACAAAATGAACAGTACTGTTTTAAATGCCGAGATGATTGGAATTGCTGGTCATAATCACAAAAACATCAAGAAATTTTTGTATATAATATAATATTTTAAATAATTAAAGAAAAGATAAATATTAATACAATGAATAGAACCATTCTAAATGTTGGAGAAAATCAAGAGATAAAGGGCAAAGATTGTAATCTCGGCAAATTTCAACAAAATTTTCAAAAGAACTAAATTTTCAGAACAAACAATAAACTATCTCCAAAATCATTACGGATTTACATAAACTAAATTTTCCAATGAACTATGGTCTTAGTTCCTGCCTATATTTTTGCAATGTTCCCATCAATCTTATGTTCCAATATGAAGACCAATCTCCATTCACCAACCCACCAAGTCAGTGACTCAGTATCACTCTATCTGAGTCCCATGCTAGTATAAATTAGCACGCCATCCAATAAACTTATGGTTCATACTGTCTAATGCAACACTAAACAGCATAGAGTAGGTATAGCACCTATACCCAACATAGACCAGAAAGGGAAAAATTGTAAGCATTCAAGTAGATGCTAACCTGGAATGCATGAAACAAATCACCTTTGGTGAATCTCAAGCTATCAATTGCCCCCTGTCTTGTTAGCTCTACAGCATGTGCAAGAGCTTGAATGTCCACCTGCACTCATATTAAGCACAAAAAATAAGAGGCGAAGAAAATAACAACTCTTGATAGCCAGTAAGTAACCATACACATGCAAATAGGGCAAACTCTCACATTGTACCACATGGTCCACACCACAAGATGAACTAACTAGAAGCTCAAGTTTTTTAATTAGAATTTTTATTAAAAAATTCAGTCATCTCACCTCATCAAATGGAGGTGCTTCGTACAGACTCTCCTTGGGTGTGGCAGGTGGATCACGTTCATCTAGAAGCAACCTCTCAGTGAGATCTGATATGGGAGATGACACACCTTCACGAAAGCAAAAACCTTTATGTATGCTGCAAGAAAGAGCAAAGAACAATAAAATAACTTGAATTTTACATTCAATGCAAACTTTTAACAAGTGGACAACCCATCATTTGTGTGTGTGTGTGTTGGGGAAAGGGAAGGGAAGGGAAGGAGAAGAAGAAGAAAACACCTTATCAGGTATCTCAAAGTCATAGAGAAGACTGGATCATATGCCTGCATATGAGCTCGTAGGACAGAGGACATTAGTCCAGCAATATCAAACCTCCTCCTTTCACACCACTGAAACATGAGAAAACGCACTTTCAGACAAAATTAAATGCAGTTCAGACCTTCACCCTGTTCAGACCACTGAAAAAGAACATATTGCACCTAAAACTAAAAGTCTCCAGTTTGAAAAAGTTTCTTGAGAATCGTGTAGTTCAAACTCCAAAACATAAATTTGCAACATATTTAACTCAAAGATTAAAAAAAACACACACACAACATATGATAGGGAAAGCAACTATGAATGAAGGGTCGTGGATTCATATCTCAAATAAAAATTAACAATGTTCTTTTAAATAAAATAAACTATTCTTCATGAATTCCCAAAGGATAACATCTCTTCCATGTAAAAAAGTCCATTGAACAAAAGAACTTGACGATTCCAAAATTCACCCTATGCTTGTCAAATAAAGAAACTATTTTTTATAAGATTTAGATATCCTGTGTACCTCCTATGCTCATAGTATTCAAACACCTTGACAACATGCAGGACAATTCCATACCCTACGGCCTACACACCCGGAACCAGGGAACTCATATTTTCTTGGCAAAAGAAATATGTACTGGACTTATAAAATGCCATAAGGGCCTGAGCCTAGACAGAGCCCAGTTTAAATGTGTCAAGTTAAAAATATGCTCATAAAAAGGATGTGAGAGAAAATGGTATTAACCACCTCATATGTCACTGGGGATGTTTGATTATCCTTGTCGTAAATGAAGGCAAGAAGAACATGCTTGAACTCCTCATACGCTTCCTTCAACATATATAAAAGAGAAGTCAGCCAAAATCATAGGAAGAAAAGTTGCAGTATCTGATTTAAAAATAGCAAAGCGGTTTGTTCCGCAAAGGATTCAAGACATTATGGAACAATTATAATGTGATAATGCAGTCAAAAGTTATTCTATGGTACTCTTTTCTGAGAGATGATTAGACTTTTGGGTTCTATTTGTGCTCTCTCTCTTTTTTCTTTTATCACCTTTTTAGAGTTACAGCTACTTCTTTATTACGCATGTAAAGTAGAAAAAAGATGGCTTGTGGCACCTCCTCTTGTACTTTTCATAATTCAACGGAAAATTTCTTCCTTTCAAAAAGACAATAATTCTTTGCTCGATCCGATAACCAGAGCATAATTTCTTAAAAACATCAATTCAAGGCAAAGCATGAAATTGTAAAATGCTTACCGGGTATGCATCAAGAGCACAAGGAGCGAGCACCGTCCGGAGACATTGAATGGCCAAATCACGATCCTCTGCAGTCCCTTTCCTCAAGAGCTCGACAAATTTCTGAACACAATAAACACAGAAACGGAAATGAATCAACTAAGACGTCCCACCAAACTATTAATTGAAAAAAAAGTTACATGAAAGGATGTTCCACTGACTAGGATGTTTAGCTAGCAAAAAAAAGGATTGTATTTTTCTTTATTTCCAATTCCTAATGCAGCATGATCGAATATGGAAACATACCGTAATTAGCCAAACCAACAAAAATCAAAAGAAAAGTTGCACATCCAACATTAGGTAGGCAGCAAGAGAGAGAGCAGAATTAGAGTAACCTGCTTCTGCAAGCGGAATAGAAGCCTATGATCGTCGAGAATGAAGGGTGCATGAAGGCGGAGGAGATCGATGGCGCAATCAATATCACCGGCCTCCAAAGAGCGCCTGATCTGGCGGATGATCAGCCTGGAGTGGTAGGAGGAGGAGGAAAGCGAGGAAGGGGAAGGGGAAGGAGAAGAAGGTGGAGAAGAAGAAAAGGAATCCTCAATCAAGTTCTCTGATCTAGCGAAATCGATAATTAGGGCATCGAGAGCTTCCCAGTTCAAAGGGGTGGACGAGTCCATTTGGAAGGAAGAGGGTGAAAGTTTGTGGATTAGAGGATATGAGGAGTTGCAATTTGGAAGGGAAGGGTCTGCGTCTGCCTTCGCTCGCTAACTTGGTGGCAAACTTTGTGCGCTCAGACCAAAGGCGGCGATGTTGAGATGCAAAAGGAATAGAATTTGAAGGCTATATTAAATGCCACGTGTAAATTACGGGTTAAGACTCTTCCAGACCCAACCTGTCGGAGACCTTACCTGATTTTTCATTTGCCTATCGCGATATTTTCAGCATTCTATCTCACGATTTATCCACTTATATTTGGGGTCTTCATTTTTTGTCTAAAGAATGGTAATTATTTTTCAATTTTTTTCTTTTAATTTCTTCTGATATTATATGTACCGTTTTAAAAAATAAATGGAGGTATTCAACGATAATGATTAAAAGAAATTCAATTGTTTTGAAAACTAGGTTTGTAAACATAATTTGCAAAAAAATTGTTGTTACTACAATTCAATTCAAGTATACCAAACTTGTTTGGATTTTTTTTCAAAAAAATAAAAAATAAAAAACTTGTTTGAAAAAAAACTTTATACAAAAGTTTGTATTGTCATGGATCATGGATTGCACGCCACTATTATAATTTATAATTAATTAATAAAGTCTTTGTGTCAAATTTGTCATGTTGATGACATCACATTGATGTTGAAGATTTTTATTAGAGATGATGGAGATTTCAAACGGTATGAAATGAACAAAATTGAAATTCGAGTCCAACGATAGAGTAGTAGCTAGAGCATTGGAAATACCTGAATAGTGAACACAATTATTCTAAATTCAATTGCATGAGAACATGAAAAAAAAGGTCAAACAATGGTTTTATAACTTTATTATTTTACAACTTTTCAAAAAAATATATATATTATTTTTTAGGGTAAAATACCCTTTTGGTCCCTCATGTTTCGGGTTCGTTTCCAATAGGTCCCTAGGTTTCAAAATTGAACAATCAAGTCCCCACTGTTTCGAAAATAGTTCAATTTAGTCCCTCCACCGTTAATTTTTTTAACGGTGCTGACGTGGCAAACGTTTAATAATAAAATAATAATTTTTAAAATTAAAATAATAATATATTAAAATAATAATAAAATAAAAAATAAATTAAAAAAAAAAAACCCTTCTTTCTCCTGATTCCACTTTCCCCTTTCGTTCTTCTCTCTCTCCCTCCTCTTCCATCCCTCTCTCCCTCCTCCTTCAACCCTCCTCCTGGCGAGACGTTACCGACGACGACCACCGCCACCATCACTCGTCGTTGCCGGCAACGACCGCCGCCACCATCTTCGTTTTCAAACTCGAAAAAAACTCACCCCTCCCCAATATTCTTCTCCCTCAACAACAACCCCCCCCCCCTCATCTTCTCCTTCAATCCGAACAACAACCCCCATTTTCTTCAACAAATCCACATTTTTTCTCCATAATCTTCTCCCTCAAACTCCTTTCTCCGCCCTAATTTTTCTTCAATCTGAAAAAAAAAACCCCACCTTCCCCTTCCTTCGATCTGGAAAAAAAAAAAATTAACGAACCCACCTTCCCCTTCTTCAATCTAGGAAAAAAAAACCCCACCTTCCCCTTCTTTGATCTGGAAAAAAAACGAACACACCCTCATCTATTTCTTCTTCAACAAATCATCATATCTCCACAACAATTTCAGATCTGAAAACTGAAAAAAAGAAAAGAAAAGAAAAGAAATAGCAACATGCAATAACTTTGAGCGACGGCCATGTTCAGATTTGAGCGACCCATGAATCAAAACGTGAGCAGAGAGACGAGAAAGAAGAAGGGCTATGGAGGGGTTTGTTTGAAGAAAAAAGAAAGCGGCGGGATGGGTTTTTTATTTGAAGAAGAAGAATGCGAAGGAAGGCTCCTTCGAACGCTCCAGCAACCGAAAAGAAAACCTTTGAGGAAGAAGGAACATGAGAAGGAAGAAGAAAAAAAAGGTAAAAAAAAAAAAAAAGAAAGAAGAAGGAAATCGTACCAGAAGGGGCACGATGAGGGGAAGGGGAAGGGGAAGGGAGAGAGGAAGGAGAGAGAGAGTTTTTTTTTTTAAATTATAATTATAAATATATTATATTTGTTATTATTTTAGTTTTAAAAACTATTATTTTATTATTAAATATTGCCACGTCATCATTCCGTTAAATGACTAACGGTTGAAGGACTTAATAGACTTATTTCTTAAATAGTAGGGATTTGATTGTTCAATTTTGAAACCTAGGGACCTATTAGAAACAAATCCAAAACAGTAGGGACTAAAAAGGTATTTTACCCTATTTTTTATATAGATTTGTTAAAACTCAAGGCTAGATTGTTTCAGCCCAACGTGTCTAAGTGTGTTTTTTTTTTTTTTCATTTAGTTTTTATTTATGCTTTAACATTTTTCAATTTAATCTCGTAGATATTAAAATTGATTGACAATAAACTTACATGTTGATAGTCTATTAAGTTTTTTTTTTTTTAATTGTATTTTTGTAATTACTCAGGCTCATTGTTTTGGTCCAATTCCTTCCACTCTTTTCCTATCTCGTCGATTGTATTAGGTTAGGGCAAACAAAAGGTTTTCGATTTCATTATTTCCCTCATGATTTTTTTGCAGGATTTCTTCTCATGCCTTTATATATGGCTTGAATTGTGATTATTCCCATATAAAATGCAAATTATTTTCTCCTGCAATCATGTGTTATTTTTTTCTATTATCCATTTATTTTGAAATGTTGAATTTACACAACATTAATATCTAGTAAATCCAACAAAATATAAAGTAGATGAAGAAGAAAGGTAATGTAAGAGTAAAAGGTTTCTAATTATTTATCCTCAAAATTTCTAAAAAGTTGGTACAAAGTTTGGATTTTCTTCTTTTCCAATGATTTTTTTCTCCTCTATATCTATGCCAATGTATTATATATTATGCTACATATGTTTATCATGAAGGTTAATACATAGAAGGACTAAATTGAAATTATTTTAGACACGAGTGACTAAATAAAAAATACTCTAACATTAAAAACTAAAACATATGTGGTCAATACTGGTTCACTATGTCCAAACAAGTGTCAAATTTTCATTTTTTAAAATCTGAATAATATTTACTCACAGATTTGGAAATTTTGTTGACCTATTACTAGAAATTTGTCTACCATTCATTTTATCGTCTCCTTTCGCCTCTACCTCTCAAAAACTTCATCAATTCGCGTTGACAAGAGAAATATTTTCATTGAATGAGCGGTAGATGGAAGGGAAAAAAAAAAAAAAAAAAAAGTGTCACATGAATCTATTTTCAGGGCAGTAAAAAGAAAAAAGAAGAAGAAAAAAAACAAACATAAATCTAAGCCATCATTGTATTAAGAAATACCGTAATTTTGCTAGAAAATAGATCATTTCAAAAGAATCTCGAAAACAATTTAGAACAATTTAATTAAACCAAAGCCACCATAGACATTGGAAACATTCATGATGCGACTTGCGAGTGAGAATTAGCAAGTAAAACCATCGTTAATCATAAAAGATGAGATTGTTAATTGTTGTTCGATTTCATAAAGTTTTTCGAGATCTACTTAGAATTTAGAAAGAAAAAGAGAAAGGCAAACACTCTGTTCTACTAATTAAATTAAATTAAATTAAATTGTTGAAAAATAAATAGTTAATAGAAAGGGGAAGATCAAAAGAAATAGTCTTTAACTGCAAACACACAATACACGAATTTGTACAGAAACAGCAGCTGATACACCAATCTCGACAAAAACAAAAAACAATCGACAATTAAAAAAAAAAAACCAAAATAAAACAAAGGTAAGCGGCACTGATCTAGTTTGTGAGGTAGGAATTCATGGCAGGACAGGATCCAACTTGTCGTCGCGGGCCAACTTGGGCATTTTGCCTTGTTGGTTGTTGGCGGTGGGCGTGCAGCGTCCATCAACCGATCTCTTGAGGCTCAGAAACTCTTTCCATTTCGGTAGGCCTTTGGGGGGCGCGAATGAGGACGACACGTCGTCGTGGTCGTCGTGGTCAAGGAGAAGCTCGTCTCTGAGAGTGGGAAGCAATTTGCCGTTGAAGAAGAGCTTGTCGGCGGCGGCCATGGTGTGGTTATTGGGATTGGTGACTGCAGAGAATTGGAAGTCGTCGGAATTAGGCGAAGTATTTGGAGGGGTGTTTGTGTTTTGATCTTGAGTGGTGGGGTGATGGGATTCGACGAAGTCGTTGGAAAAGGACAGTCTGGGGCTCATCGGAGGGTAGTGTCCCTTCTGATCTGGGCTGTTGTACGTGTCCAAGCAAGCCATTTCAGACACACAGAAAGGGCAGTAGATGCATGCTTGTGTCTACTTGTATTTATATGTCGGTCAGCGTTGGATCCATCTAGTCTAGATGCATTATTATTATTCCACTTTCTTTTTTCCCACTTTTTAGGGCAGGCAGGTTTTGTTTATCTTTTTTTTTTTTTTTTTTTCTTTCTTTTGTATTCTTCTTTGTAAATATGTTTTTAAAATATTTATCAAATTTCAGGAATTCAAGAAACAAGTTTCAAATCCTTAATTCTGAGTTTTGAAATTTGGTGAAATTTTTCAAAAAGTGAAAACTGAACAAATCAAGTTGTTAGTGAAAAGGTATAATATGATCTAATATAAATACAGTACTGAAGTTTTTAGTTAATTTTGTAGGTTAAAGTAGTTGATACTAATATAATCATTTTAATAATCAAATTTGTATTTAATTATACGATTTTTATAATGTAAGGTGACTCAATACATACGCTACAATAATAGCTAAATCAATTTTTAGGAATGCGTTTAATTTTGTTTCAAAAAAAAAAAAAAAAAAAAAAAAAAAAAAAGGAATGCGTTTAATTTAATGAGTAATTGAACATAAATTCATAGATTGGAGGGAGATAAAATCTTTAAATATTTCCAAGCATTGAATATCCTATGCTTTTTTTAAAAAAAAAAAATAAAGCAATCCTAATTAATAAATTAAGATAGAAGGTGGGTGGATGTGAGCTTGAAATACTTGTTGTTGCAAGGCTTTTGAAGCAATCTTTTTTTCTTTATTTTTTTTAAGTACGTTTTTGAAGCAATCTTTGACCAGCAGGTAGAAATAACAGGGTTTGAGCTGGCCATGCCAATGGATCCATGTGAAAGGACTTTGTCTTCTTTTAAATACAAAGTACACTCACATTTAATTAACTACACCAGACAAGCCCTCTACTCGCCTTCTTTTTTAAACTAAACAAAGCAGCAGCTCACTGTAATGAACTCTGCCTTTTCTATTAAGTCCACACATTTCTTCAGCAGTGCTGATTATTTGTTGGTTTTATCTTAAACGGTAGCTTGATCTTTTGAGATGAGTAGTAATTTAACACGTGAAAATTACATTACCATTTGGGATTATTCTAAACGGTCTCGTTATTATATAAACACAAAATAATAGAAGACGGAAGTTGGAAAATGAATATTTATTTTTTACCAATGTAGCCATTAAAATCACTGTGTTTAGCATGTGACAGAGATTTTAAAGATCTTATTACCATAAAATGGTGTTAGACGCTATGGTTGTCACTCACATGGGTTAAGAGTATTCCTATTAATATTGAGGGGAGACATGTGGTGGATTGTATTCTATTCAAATCAGGTCAACAAATAACAACTAGTCTTCAGAAGGCACATCAGTCATCACATAATCTAGTGACAAATTTTGGCTCCTTTTTATGTTTATTAGTGGATAATCTCTTCTCCTACTAATTAAAAAGAGTATATTTCCATCATTTTAGATTATTGGAGAGACGAATTGAGCATAGAGAGAGCTCAACACAATAAGAACCTCATAAAACTTTCCCCTTGATGAATTCAATTAAGGTAAGTAACTATCTATCTTAGTAATTGAACTTTTTTAGATAAGTATCTTAGTAATTGAACTTATTAAACTCACACTAGGTAATTAAAGTTATTTTAAAATTTCTCTTTTAAATTTTACATTACACATACAAGAATGTAGATTTAAACTCCCGACTCTTCAAGAAAAATAAAGATATCGAGTTTCAAAAAAAAAAAAAAAATGATCTCATAATCATTGGGTAATTCAAAGTTAAATTAGATACTTTGCTCATCCTTTTACATTTGTGCCAATATAATTACTTTACTTGTTCTTCTTTCTTTCACTTCATCGATATACTTCAACTGTCATTATCATGAATTGTATTATAAACTAACTATATCAACACTAAGATAACAACCCAAAGGTATTGATAGAACCCAAGTGTAGTGCAATGTAAAAGATAATCAAACTACAAGAAAAATCAATTAATTTGAGGTACTTGGACCCTCCATCTCTTGAGATCACTTAAATTCTAATTTACTAAAGCCCCGTTTGATAACCATTTGGTTTTTTATTTTTGAAAATTATACTTGTTTTCTCCCAATTTCCTTACAATGAGTTTCATCTTTGTTAAGTACACATTTACATTCCTAGAGCCAAACTCCAAAAACAAGTTTTTGAAAACTATGTTTAGTTTTCAAAAACATGACTTGGTTTTTGAAAGCATGGGAAGAAGGTTGATAATAAAACATAGAAACTTGTATATGGAAGTAGAGTTTGTAGGCTTAATTTTCAAAAACTAAAAACCAAATGGTTATCAAACAGGGCTTAAACAATTGCCTGGTTTCCTCATTTTCCACTCCCTCTATTTATAACAAAATACCATGACAGTCTGACCGACTCTCTACCTAATTACTAATATACCCTTAACAATATTCTTATACCGTTCCTATCATATTGTGTCATATATATTAGCCGTGTGAAGCTTGGTCTATACTTCCCAGAGAATCTCTAAACATCCTAAATCCTTGCTACCAACTCCACATTAAATCTTTCGATGTTAACTTCAATTATTTTATCGTGATTACTCTAATTTTCTTCACGAAAAAATAAAACATGACCCAAAATCATAGCAAGGATATATCTCAGCGTTCCATTCCCACTGTAAATAGCCCTTGTTCAGTAAACTAAACTGGCAAACTCTCGCATGGGTACACATCAACCAACAAAAGTTATTATTGACAGGATCAATTGTTAGGAAAACACCTTAATCGAGCAGATGACGCGATTCAAGATCGTTATGGTCTAACAGGACAATCTTTTCACGGCCACTGTAATCAAGTGTTATGGGTCAAAAGATGAATACAACAGGCAAACTTTATGTGTTGTTTTCAGATGATCCATCATAGCAGACATCCTCACAAAATTTCAGAGATCTGCAACACGGACCCTTTCCAACTTCAGCAGTTGTATAAAACACAGAAGCAGCACTAGAATTCAATTTTTTTTTGTGTGTTATAGGAAAAAGGCCAACTAATATTCAGGAATAATTATTTGGGACTGATTTCATTAGCAAAATTTTTATCCATCTAAGACACATGAAGATCAAAGCAAGTAATAAACTTACATTAATGGGCATCTCGGCAATAACAAGGCCACTAGTTTCTTCAATGCTTTTTAGAGTTACCACTTCTCCCCCGACTACCATGTTGATTAAGATCCCATCTGCGTATAAATGCAAAGGAAGCAACTTCTTGTGTATAAAGAAGCCTAAACTGCACAATATATATTATAATCCTTTGCAGTATAAAAGAATAACCTGAGGCTGAGCAGGTAGTCGTGCGCCTCATATACGTTTCCTGCAATAAAAATCACATGAAGTTTAGAGACAAGAAATGATAAAAATCTGCTTATGAATATACTTCATACAACTTTTCAAATATCCAGTCCTTCTAGGAGATTGTTTAAGAAAGATCAGTACCACATCAAGCAATAGGAAGAGTCAATGATGCAATTTATTAATAGAAATTGAAGTTTGAAATTCAGACATACAACTGCCCTTCGAATGGTCGAAGAATGTTAACTGATGCACAGTATAAGCAACACAGAGACAAGAAGTACAGTAATATTTCGGCAAAAACAATTATATTTTTTGACCATTGCTGTCATACCCATTGATATAGTCTAATACAGATTTTTACAAACTATCAGCTAATATAATCCAGTAGTCTGAAAACTAAACCTTCTTTGTTGGTAGCTCGTAATTTATCAAAACATGCGCAGAAAGAGGTGACTCCCCAGAAGCAAGAAGTGGAAGGCAGGCGTCTGTTACTACAATCATGTGAGATTTTTCACTATCTTCCTCAACCTCACATTTTTCATCTGATAGAGAACTGAACTTTTGGCTCCACCTTGATGTTGTTTGCCTAAATTTCTCTAAAATCAGTGCACGGTCTGCTTCAGCAAGGTCACTGTACTGAATATGAAAAGCAATAAATACACGACATCAATACAAGTCATACAGGAAGTAGTCTTATCCATTCACAGAGCAATCACAGTATGGTGGCTACCCCATATGCATGCCAACATGTGTAACATATTGACTAAAGAAGGAAAAAGACAAAATGTACCCGTCGTAAGATTCAAATGAAAAAGGGGTAATTTGCCCTTGCAAAAAGAAGTAAAAACGAGTGCAAAAACTTGATCATAAAACCGTAAGAACCACAAAGTAAAAGTAAATGAACAAACGACAGAAACAACAAATGACTGCAAACAGGGTCAAAACAATATAGCTGTATTCAAAACTGTAAGGTGGAGGACACTGAACACAGTGAATTGCATGCCAGTTTAGGGTGACCTTATGTCGAATCAATTGATATTCAATTAATAAAAACTCGCCCAGAGCCTGAGGCATGTGAATTACCAGCTTTTAACAAAAAGAGAATTAAGACAAGTGATGTAGCCTAAATCATAAGGAGAGAATTCTCCAAGAATTATTATTCAAAGGACTTTATTATCATCCAGAGTATGTTAATACAAGAGATTAACCCTCAATTTATAGAGGATCTAACAACACCATTGTATTGATAGCACTCTACCGATCCACGCCTCTTAACCATAGAACTCGGGACCAATATTAACAATACAACCTATGGAACTGATCTGTTCAAACTAAGGTCACGAATCATGATCCAAGCGTCATACCATATTGACAATTCATGCAATGAAGATAAATTTAGGCAACTTGTTGCTTCGAGATGAAATTCTTCGTTAAGTGGCACAAAAGAATGCATATATACGGCTCAGGCTTGGGCATTTCTAGACCAATTTCACGAATTTCACCTAGAAGAACTTTTATTGGGAATAAAGTACCAAAGAGGCCAAAGAGATGTACTGAAGGTTGGAGACGACGGAGCAGACAGCATCGAGCTCGTCACGAGAACTACAACACACAATCATCGGCAAGGACGGACGGCGACCGGCCACGTCCAACAACCCCACCAACGTTTCCTGCCCGCACAGAGGGTAACAGAAAACAGTTGACAATTCAGAGTACAACCCAACAGAAAAAATCAACCAAACATTGCAATTGGAATCTCAAAAATGTGTAAGAGCATAAGATTGAGAGAAGGGGACCATCTTGAACTGGAGCCTGTCAACGGCAACATAGAAGTGGCGCTGTTGACTGAGAAAGTGAAACAAAATGGGGATCGATGAATTGAATATCGAGAGACAGGTTTGTATAATACAAAAAAGGGGGAGGCAGCAAAAGGCAATACCTGAAATGGGAAGTTGAGTGAGAGGGAGGCGAGAAGGCTTCAATTGCATCAATTGCCATGGTCGCTGCGCTGCAGCACCGCGCTCTCGCCTGCCTGCTTCGGACTTTGAGGGCTGAGGTCTTTACTGCAGACGCACCTCGCGTGCTTCTGTTCTGCCTGGTGAGACCTGTGAATGTGAGCTAATGGACAACCAGAAGTTCTTTTCTTTTTCCTTTTTCCACCTTCCTCGAGGAACTGGATGATTTTTTTATTTTTTTTTCCTTTTCTTTTCTTCGTCTAAAATTACGAGTTTGGTGCTAGAATTTTCTAAGTCGTGTTTAGTAAGTTATTTAATCTGAAGAAAAAAAATCTAATAATTCACTGAATTTTCAATTTTGTGTTAATTTTTTGTTTCACTCTCAAACGTCTAATTTTTATTTGAACAATAAATAAGACGTTTTCATTATAGATAAAGAAAAAAAAAAAAATCTCAAGAGAGAGAAACGAAAAAATAAATTGAAAGTACAAAGGAATTATAAAAACGTTTTAATTCAATTTTTTTTTACAACATAATTCAATTTTATTTCTAGTAAAGAGAAGCGGCCGAAGATATTAGAAAAATACACCATAAAAAACCTTGAGTCAGAATTAATTAAAGACGATCAAGCAAGAAAAGTTCTTGTTTTCAAAGAGAGAGCCCCTCATTTCAATTGATTCATAATTCTTGGGAGCACATCAACTCCCTTAAGATCACTATTAATCCTAATTCAAATAAGATGGTTAATTATTTTTATTTTTGGTGGTTAATGAAATTTTCCTTTTTCAAAAAAAGAAATTATTTTTTTTTTCACGATGTGTAGAATGGGAGATTAAAATCTTGGATCTCTTTTTTACCCGATGCTGAAAAAAAGTTATACTATCATGAGAAAAAATGCAACCCGTGGTCTAGATAAAGATTTCAACCGAAAAGAGAGAGAAGGAGCAGAAGAATAAGGATTTAATATATATATATATATAATAAAAAATAAAAAAGAAAAGAAAAGAAAAAAAGAACTAGCTCCATTTCCTTTACCTTTCATTTCTCTCGATATTAGCTTCTATCAATCCCACCCTATTGACTTAAAAGTGTCTAATATGTATTTGATAGGCTACATATAAAGGGAAAAAAAAAAGAGTCTTCATCTTTTAATTACATTTTTTTGTATAATTGGTTATTTATTACTTTGAAAAAAGTTCGCAAATGCATAGGATACAAAATTGAAAGACTTTGATTCTATTAAATTTAGAAAACACGGAATTTAACTAGGATTTTATTAGACAATTTTTTTTTAGTTCAACAAATGTAGAAGTGAAAATTTGAATTTTCAATCTTAAAAAAACAAAGTGATGTCCTAACCATCGAGTTATGATCATATGGACAAAATTTAAGGGCATGCTAAATACTTTTAAAATTCATGGATTGCTTAGATCCAACTTAAGCATGTTACGTTTGATTAAGACATTATCGTCTCAATCTAATGTGAGAGGTTTGAATTCTCAATCATGTACATTTTTTTTAACTATTCCCAACTCTCACGACCAACTATCCAAAACAACTTTAGACTTTTTAACTTCAATTCCTCAATCCAATTTTGAAAGTTTTCACTAAAAAAAAAACTATTATATATATATATATATATATATATATATATATAGGGTGGGAGATTCAACCCACATACTTGGTCATTAGTAAAAGTTTTATGCTCATGTTGGCACCTATTAGATACTTTTAAAGTTCATATTAAATGCAAATTTGAAAGTTTAGGGACTAATTATATATATTTTAAAGTTGAGGACCTATTAGACACGATTTTAGAGGTTTGATAACTAATTTAAAATTTAACTTTTCGTTTAGCAATTAAAAAAAATAATTTAAAAAATAAGAAATAATAAAATCATTTCTTTTAACCAAAAAAAAAAAAAAAAAAGATTCGTTCTTTTTTGTCTTTCTATCTTTTCCAAGGTAGCATTTGATCTTAAGTTCGTCCCTTTAATGAGTGAGTTAGAGAATAATGCCATTCTTTCATGCTTTCTTGTTATTTGCTAAATTTTCTTGATAAAGTGCAAATGGTGGGAACAAAAGATGAAAATTTTATACCGTAGAAATCAAATTGCTACGTACTAAAATAAAATGATTAAATATTTATAGGTTAAAAGCTATTTATCAATTCAATGAAAGTACAAAGTTTTTTTTTTACAAAAAAAAATATATATATATAAAATTTTAGTTAAATTACAAGTTCAGTCTTTAACTTTTAGGTTGTGTCAATTTAGTATCTAACAGGTCACTGAACTTTCAATTTTGTATATAATAGATTCCTAAACTTTAAAATGTCTAATTGGTCCTTGTATATTCGAGATTTTTAAAAACTAATCAATCTATTAAATATAAAATTGAATTTTATGCCCATTGAGATTCTAAATTTCAAATTTTGTATCTAGTAGGTCTATGAATTAAAAAAAAAATGTCAAATAAATAAAGAATTTATTAGACAAGAAATTGAAAGTTGAGGGATTTATTGGACACAAATGAAAAAGTTGAAGGACCTATTTGACACTTTTCAAAGTTCAAGAACCAAATTGATACAATCTTAATAGTCCAGGGTCTAAACTTCAAATTTAACCTTTTTTTTTTTTTTTTTTTTATCAAATTCACGTTTAAAATCATATATTTTCAAATAAACGTCCATTTAAGATTTTTAAAATGTTTTTTAGTATAACAGATATAAAAGTGAGAATTTGAACTTTTGACATCAATAAAAGGGAAGTAGATGACTTAATTGTTAAGTTAGACCTGTATTGACAATATTTTAAAAGTGCTAAAAGAATGTACAGCTTGCATGCAAGTTTATTAATAGGAAAATTTCAGTGGGTGGCAAATTGGACCAAATTAATAGCAAATATAGCACCATGTAAAAAAAAATTGCAAATATAGCAAAATCTATCGGAGTCTATCTGATAGACTTCGATTATCAGAGTTTATCAGCGATAGACTCTGATTAATCAGAATCTATCGGTCTACTGATAGACTCCAATTATTCAGAGTTTATCAATGTCTATCGTTGATAAACTCTGATTAATCAAAATCTATCAGTGTCTATCATTGACTATCACTGATAGACTTTGATTAATCGAGTTGATAGACACTGATATACTTTGAATAATCATAGTCTACCAGTGATAGACACGGATATAATCCGACAACAACTTTTTGGTCTTGTACAATTAATTTTGCTATATTTGTAATTAGTTTGAAACTGAGCTATATTTGCTATTAATTTGGTCCAATTTGCCATATATGCAACTGCCCCTTATTAATAAACAAAAAGTACAAATTTCAAATTTAATCAACACAGGGAGACCTTGGTTTTATAATTTTGAATATATAACACATGGAATTTTGTTGGTTAACATTATATATATGAAAATATCACCCTAACATCTAATCATCCACCAAATAACTAGTGGTTCGAATTCATATCTTTACATGATTATATGATAAAATCATGGAAATATGTCTGTGACAGATACTTGACATCACCAAAACTATATTTTCATTCTCTTAAAAAAAAAAAAAAACTATATTTTTATTAACCGAGAAGAAAGTAGGTTGTTGGATATATTCAATATGAGGGAGAATGGGATAGAGGAAAGGAAAGCGGTGTGTGTATATTAGTTCGACAATGAGTGAGGATAGGAGGATTCAAATCTATGACCTCTTAGTCAAATGCACAAATTTTATGCTAGTTGAGTACGTTGTACTCATTTTAATGAGACCATAAAAATTACAAGTACAATAAAATCACAAATTTTAGTTCAACAATAGGTGAGGGGTGAGAAGATTTGGATCCATAACCTTTTAATCGAAGGCACAAGCATAAAATTAAGGAAAATTGCAGTGGGTGGCAAATTGGACCAAATTAATAGCAAATATAGCACCATGAAAAAAAATTGCAAATATAGCAAAATCTATCGGAGTCTATCTGATAGACTTCGATTATCAGAGTTTATCAGCGATAGACTTTGATTAATCATAATCTATCAGTCTACTGATAGACTCCGATTATTCGGAGTCTACCAGTGTCTATCGCTAATAAACTCTGGTTGATCAAAATCTATCAGTGTCTATCAGTGACTATCACTGATAGACTTTGATTAATCGAAGTCTATCAGCGATAGACACTTATATACTTTGAATAATCAGAGTCTATCATTGATAGACACGGATAGAATCTGACAACAGCTTTTTGGTCTTGTACAATTAATTTTGCTATATTTGCAATTAGTTTGAAACTGTGCTATATTTGCTATTAATTTGGTCCAATTTGTCATCTATGCAACTGCACCTAAAATTAACCAGTATAATATTAACTATGTTGATGGATATCTAAATATATAAAACTCATAAAATGTAGTAAACTAGTTATATTTGAGTTATGTGGGAAAAAAAAAAAAACTTGAATATATTTGGCTAAACTTCATGAACTTTTATCAAATAAATAATGGGTTGGTTTGATTTTAAATGAATAGTATAGATTACAAGGAAAAAAAAGTATTTATCCCTTTCTTTCTATTGGTTGGAAAATAGCTTCATCACCATTGGATATAGATTTGAGAGTATTGCATATCCCTAACAATCACCAAGGGCCCATTTGGAATACCTTTCAAGTGTTTATCTCAAAATAATTTATTTGTCAATCTCATTTTCTAATAAGTCATTTTTAGTGGTTGCCAAACACTATATATTTTTTTTTTTCAAAATTAAACACTTGAAAAGTTAAACCAAACACACCCTAATATATACTTAATTTTTTTTAAAAAAAAAATTTATTTAAAGTGTTTATCTCGAAATGATTTATTTATAAATCTCGTTTTTTAATAAGTCATTTTTAGTGGTTATTGAACACTATAATTTTTTTTTGTTCAAACTGATTTCTTTTTTCAAAATTAAACCATCAAAAAGTTAAACCAAACACGTCCTAAAATATAGAGTCAAAATCATTTACAATCTTTCTCTCCCAAATTGCGGCGGTCTCTCCAAATAATTCATCCTTGGTTACAATAAGTTTCTTTTATATAACCATACATACTTTTTAGGGACAATATTTTCTACTTTTACTACCAACCGTGGGTGTTTTTTGATTCTCTCTCCCTTCCATTGATGTTATGTTGAACCAACTTGGTTTTGTAAGTCATAAATTTGCCATAATAAGCATAACTTTTATAGCAAGTATATAAAATTATGGGAAAAATACATTTTTAGTCCCTGAGGTTTGGGTTAGGTTTCATTTTGGTCTCTGAATTTTCAAACTCAACAATTTAGTCCTTAAGGTTTGGTTTTAGTTTCATTTTAGTCTCTCCATCCATTTTTGCGTTAGTATTTAACGTTGAGCTGACGTGGCACTGTTTTTTTTATTAAAAAAAATATTTTGCAAAATGTTTAAATATAAATATATTAAAAACAATAAAATATTATTATTTCATTAAAAACCAGCTTTCTTACCTAACCCAAGCCTCTACCGTCGACTGCTGTTCTGCACCATCAATCGCCGACGCCCGCCGCCGACGAGGTTTTTTTTTCATCTTTCTTTCTCTCTATCCCTCACCATCTCCTTCTCTCTCTTTCTCTCCCTCACCGTCCCTCTCACGCCCGCCCGCCCGCCCAGATCTCACAGCATCTCCCTCTCACGTCGCGCCGGTGGCTGGGCTACGACTACGGCGGCGATGGCGGTGTGAGGAGCACGACAACAGAAAATCACGCCGGTTTTCAAAATAATTTGGACGGAACTCTTCGCGCGACCAAATATTGATGAAATCTGACTAGTGCGAGGGCGTTTCGGATCTGGTCGACGATCCGAAGGTCGACTGGTGCGAGTGGCGTTTCGAATTTGGTCTACAACCCGAAGGTCGACTGGTGCGAGAGCATACGGCGACTGGCGGAACTCCTTGGTCGACGATCGAACACCTCTCGAAGCCCTGCTCCTTCATCCGTCGCTCACAGCTCGTGCCGAACACCACTCGAAGCCCTCGTCCTTCGCCCGTCGCTCACAGATCTGGAACGAAAGGGTTGAAACCCCTTTGTTCCAGCCGGATTCGAGGGGTTTCCCCCTCCTTTTTTTTTTTTTTTTTTTTTTTTTTTTTTTTTTTAATAAAACCATTGAAAGAAGAAATGGAAGGGAAGAAGAGGGAAGAAGAAGAAGAAAAAGGAAAGAAAAAGAGTAGGGAAGAAGAAAAGAGGAAGAAGAAGAGAAGAAAAAAAGAATTGTCGGCGACCGGCGGCTGTCGGCGACCAGCGGCCACTGTGGGTTGGTGGTGATGGTGGTTGAGAGGAGAGTTGGTGGGGATGGTGGTTTAGGAGAAGAAGAAGAAGGGAGAAAAATAATAAAGAAATAAAATTAATATAGTTATTATTTTAATATATTTATATTTTAAAAAATAAAAAAAATATTTTTTTTTAAATAAAAAAATCAATGCCACGTCAGCAATCCGTTAAATACTAACGGAAAAATAGATGGAGGGACTGAAATGAAATTAAAACCAAACCTTAGGGACTAAATTGTTGAGTTTGAAAACCCAGGGACCAAAATGAAACCTAACCCAAACCTCAGGGACCAAAAGTGTATTTTTCTCTAAAATTATCCATACTATCTAAATCTGTCATTTGATATAAAACAACTATTTAAAAATTATGAGGAGTTCATGAAATAAGATAAAGACGAGTCAAATGGTGAATGAAATGAGTATGTACTGTCCAATAGTACTACAACTTTTATCTACAACCAAAATAAGTCCATGTGACACATTTTAGTTGTAATGGGGGCTTTGCACAGATAGCAAAAACCGGCAAAATAATTGCAAAAATAGCAAAAAAATAAAATTATTTGCGGAAATAGCAAAAAATACGTTAAATTACGAAAATACCCTTAGTATCTCCAATAGTCTATCAGTCCCTATTATTGATAGTCACTGATAGACTTCGATTAATCGGAGTCTATCAATGATAAATACTTATAGACTTTGATGATAAGTTTCAATTAATCGGAGTCTATCAGTGATAGACACTGATATACTTTGATTAATCGATGATGATCATAATCTATAAGTTTTTATCGTGTTTAATTCAAGCCTATTAGTGATAGCCGCTGATAGAAAACAATTTAATTCAAGGTTATTAGTTCAGTTTAATTCAAGGCTATCAGTTTCTATCCTTCAGTTTAATTTAAGTCTATCAGTGATAATCACTAATAGAAAACCGTTTAATTCAAGGTTATCAGTTTTTGTCATTGATAGAAATCAATTTAATTCAAGACTATTAGTTTCTATCACTGATAAAAACCAATTTAATTGAAGTTCATCAATTTCTATCAGAAATCAATTTAATTAAAGTCTATTGACTTGTATCACTGATGGAAATTAGTTTAATTCAAATCTATCATTTTCTATCGAGGATAGAAATCAGTTAATTGAAGTCTATTAGTTTCTATCTCGGATATAAATCAGTTAATTATCAATTAATTGAAGTCTACCAATGATTGTTACTGATAGAAATCAATTTAATTGAAATCTATCAGTAAAGTATTTTGCATTGCAATCATCTCAGTAATTAGAAACTCATCCAAAATTATTATACTACAGTCATAAATTAAACAAAAAATTTAAGTCTCTTGTGGTAATTATAACATAAAATCCAAAAATAACCATTACGAACAAGTGACTCTCAATCAACAATATAATTTTTAAACACTAGCACACAAGCTCCGTGACCACCACCATAAAATTGCTATTCTTGTATTCTTTGTATTTCATTATCTATCAATTATAGCCCTGATAGACTTCGACCAGTGATAGTCAGTGATAGACTACGATTAACCGGAGTATATCAGTGATATACTTTGATATACCTATACAAACACTCACCAAAATTTCTATTTTTGTATTCTTGACATTCTTGAATTAAAAAGAAGGCCAACAAGAGCTTAACTCATTTGGCATAAAGTTGTACTGATAACCACAAGGTCTCTGGTTCGAAAAACAGAGGGAAAAAAAGAAATCGTAATAGCTCATTATAAAAAAAGAGAAAAAAAAAAGTAAAAAAAAGAAATCATAACAGCTCATAAATGCACAAAAAAAAAAAAAAAGAAAGCAAAAAAAAAGAAAAGAAAAAAGAAGAAGAAGAAATTGTATACACAAGAAATGAGGGAAGAAAGGCTCATAAATGCAAAAAAAAAAAAAAAAAAAAAGAAAAAAAAAAGAAGAAGAAATCGTATACACTAGAAACGAGGGAAGAAAGGGTAAATGGGAAGGGAGAGAAAGAGAATGGTAAAATGGGAATATTCTAATTTTTTTGCCATATTTGCAATTCTTTTTACTTGGTGCTAAATTTGCTATTATAGATAATTAATTTGCCACCCACCGCAATTACTCTTTTTTTAAAGGAAAAATAATGAAACCTACTGATATATTACAATCTTTTGAAATCTTGTTAATTTTTTTTTAAACTACCTTTTAATTATTATAACTTAAATAAAATGTAGTTAAGGTTGAACTAAAATAATAATAATAAAAAAATATAATGTAGTTAAAGTTTGAAATACATTTACATGTTAAACTGAAACAAAAGACATTAATGATTTTTTTTTTAATATGTGGTGTAGAGAGATTCAAACTACAAATTTTTTGATAATTAGTACAAGCTCAATGTTAGTTGAACTATGCTCATGTGTTCATATGTTGTGGAAATAAAAAATCATACCATTTTAAAATATAAAAACTAAAGTAAGATCTTTATTATTATTATTATTTTTGACAATTAAAGTAAGATCTTTATAAAAAAGAATCTTACGTGATCTAAATGAAAATTCTCAAAATCGAAGGAGGAAAATAAAAAATAAATAGAAATTGAGGGGCGAAAATCAGAATGAAACTAAAATAAAGGGCGGAAGGATAAAGAAATGAGAAACTATTTCATTATTTTGTTCTCGTGGTTTTGCATATTCGTTGCTCTCTCCCTCTTTTCTGTTCTCCACCCCCATCTTCCTCCTGGTTAGAGTAGGTTTCTTTCATCTGACGTACTGTGGACGTCTTCCTCCCGGCGCACGTTAATCTCTCAAACTTACATACTGCTCGAGGTAACTTCTTCCTTCTACTATCTGCCCTTTGATCCTCCTCCTCCTCCTATCTGATATTACGATAGCATTGCACTGAAACCCTAATAGCTGGGCGGCAACTTCTGGCCCTCTTATTCATTTGATTGGTTTATTAGATCGGTTGTATCGAGCTTTCTGAATCTGTAGTACGTACTAATTTTTGTTTTAATTTCATTCATCAGGGATAGGGAGAGTCCGTTGGGCGTATCATTATCATTCTTTTTATTAGTCTTTTTTTAATTTGCGATCGATTATCTGCTTTAAGATCTGTGAAAAGGGGAATCTTTGAGTTGCTTCTGTCGGAAAAGAACGGTAAGTTAGGTTTTTTGATGCTTTGGCGGGAATCGGGATCCGCCAAGCGGATTAGAGTTTTGGGGTGCACCCTGCGATGGCTAATCCTGGCGTCGGGACCAAGTTTGTGTCCGTGAATCTCAACAAATCGTATGGACAGGCTCATCATCATCATTCATCTCATTCCAATTCTTATGGATCAAATCGAACGCGACCTGGTGGTCATGGGGCCGGAGGAGGAATGGTGGTCCTTTCGAGGCCCCGCAGTTCCCAGAAACCTGGGCCGAAGCTTTCTGTTCCACCCCCCTTGAATCTACCTTCATTGCGAAAGGAGCACGAGAGACTCGATTCTTTGGGTACAGGTGCTGGCCCAACTGGTGGAGGGGTTTTGGGAAACGGACAGAGGCCAACTTCAGCTGGTATGGGTTGGACAAAGCCGCGCACCAACGATTTGCCAGAGAAAGAAGGGCTTGGTGGTAATATTGTTGATAGAATTGATCCATCTTTGCGAAGTGTTGATGGGGTGAGTGGTGGGAGCAGTGTGTATATGCCGCCTTCTGCTCGTGCGGGTATGACAGGGCCAGTTGTGTCTACTTCTGCTTCCTCTCAGGTGCTTACTGCAGTTGAAAAAGCCCCAGTTTTGAGAGGTGAGGATTTCCCTTCTTTGCAAGCAACTTTACCATCTGCAGCTGCGCCTTCTCAGAAACAGAAAGATAGTTTGAGTTCTAAACTGAAGCATGCGGGTGAAGGTTCATATGAAGAACAGAGGGATACTTCTCATTTAAGTTCAAGTACAGATGCCCGCTCGAAATTTCAGTCATCACAAAAAAGTCTTCCCAGTGAAAGTGCAAAAAATGGTGACTCTTTCAGTACGGGGAGTTATCAATCACCAGAGTTATCTCGGAAGCAGGAAGATATTTTCCCAGGTCCTTTACCACTGGTCTCAGTGAATCCAAGATCAGACTGGGCTGACGATGAACGTGATACTAGCCATGGTTTGATTGACAGGGGAAGGGATCGAGGCCACTCAAAGAGTGAGGCTTATTGGGAGAGGGACTTTGATATGCCTCGCGTTAGTGCTCTTCCCCACAAGCCCATTCACAATTTTTCTCAGAGATGGAATCTGCGGGATGATGAATCTGGGAAGTTTCATTCCAGTGACATTCATAAAGTGGACCCTTATGGTCGGGATGCAAGAACGCCCAGTAGAGAAGGCTGGGAAGGAAACTTTCGAAAAAACAATCCTATTCCAAAAGATGGATTTGGTTCAGACGGTGGAAATGATATTGCAGCAAGGCCTACTAGCATTGATCGTGAAACAAATGCTGATAACATGCATGTTTCACATTTTCGAGAACATGCTCATAAAGATGGGAGGAGAGATGCTGGATTTGGACAGATAGGGCGGCAAACCTGGAATAGTGCAACAGAATCTTATAGCTCCCAGGAACCAGATCGGCCTATTAGAGACAAGTATGGTAGTCAGCAACACAATAGGTACAGGGGTGAAACACACAATACTTCAGTTGCAAACTTGTCGTACTCTTCAGGTTTAAAACGTATTCCTGCTGATGAGCCGTTGCTGAATTTTGGAAGGGATAGACGTTCTTTTTCAAAGATTGAGAAACCTTACATGGAAGATCCTTTTATGAAAGATTTTGGAGCCTCTAGCTTTGATGGACGAGATCCTTTTACTGCTGGTCTTGTTGGGGTGGTTAAAAGGAAGAAGGATGTGGTTAAGCAGACTGATTTTCATGACCCTGTTAGGGAATCTTTTGAGGCTGAGCTTGAGAGAGTTCAACAGATCCAAGAACAGGAACGGCAGCGAATTATTGAGGAACAAGAAAGAGCTCTGGAACTAGCTAGGAGAGAAGAGGAAGAAAGACAGAGGCTTGCAAGGGAACATGAAGAAAGGCAGAGAAGAGCTGAAGAAGAAGCCAGAGAAGCAGCATGGAGAGCTGAACAAGAACGACTGGAGGCTATCCAAAAGGCTGAAGAACTTCGGATAGCTAGAGAGGAAGAAAAACAGAGGATTTTTCTGGAGGAAGAGCGAAGAAAGCAAGCTGCGAAGCTGAAGCTTTTAGAATTAGAGGAAAGGATGGCCAAGAGGAAGGCTGAAGCTGTGAAATCAAGTATTTCAACTTCAGATATTCCTGAAAAGAATATTCCCAGTGTTGTAAAAGATGTTTCCAGGTTGGCGGACACAGTTGATTGGGAAGATGGTGAAAAGATGGTGGAGCGAATCACTACATCAGCTTCTTCTGAGTCCTCTAGTATAAATAGGTCCTCTGAGGTGGGCCTTAGATCTCAATTTTCTAGAGATGCTTCTCCTGCCTTCGTGGACAGAGGGAAGTCTGTTAATTCATGGAGAAGAGATTTTTATGAAAGAGGAAGTGGCTCTCAATTTGTTCTACAGGACCAGAGTACTGGCTACAACAGTCCAAGACGGGAGCCATCAATTGTTGGACGGGTATCTTCTAGGAAAGAGTTCTATGGGGGGACTGGATTTGCGACTTCTAGGATATCTCATAGAAGAGGTATTACAGAACCACAATCTGATGATTATTCTCAGCTAAGAGGGCAGAGACCTAACTTTTCTGGGGGTGATGATCATTATAACAGGAGCCAAGAGTTTGACTCAGAGTTTCAGGATAATGTTGAGAATTTTGGTGATCATGGATGGAGGCAGGAGGGTGGTCGCAACAACTTTTATTTTCCTTACCCTGAACGTGTAAATCCAATTTCTGAGACTGATGGGTCCTATTCTGTTGGAAGGTCACGCTATTCCCAAAGGCAACCTCGGGTTCTTCCTCCTCCCTCTGTAGCTTCTATACAGAAATCTTCTGTCAGGGGTGAATATGAATCTGTTTCCCGGGATATTGTAGAAAGTGAGATACAATATGACCATCCGGCAAGGAATGTTTCTACTGCTCAGACAGGGTATATTCATCATGAAAACCGTACACTTCCTGAGATAATTGATGTTAATTTAGAGAATGCTGAGAATGAGGAGCAGAAACCAGATTGCAACACAACACTGCGGTGCGACTCACAGTCAACCCTTTCTGTATTTAGTCCCCCAACCTCTCCAACTCATTTATCTCACGAGGACTTGGATGATTCTGGAGATTCTCCTGTTTTATCAGCTAGCAGAGAAGGCACATTGTCGATAGAGGATAATGAATCTGCTGTACCGGCCAAGGCTGGGAAAGATATCACGATTACCTCAACTAGGGTGTCTACAGGTGATGAAGATGAATGGGCTGTTGTAGATGAGCATGTGCAGGAACAGGAAGAATATGATGAAGATGATGATGGGTATCAGGAAGAAGATGAAGTCCATGAAGGAGAGGATGAGAACATTGACCTTGCACAAGATTTTGATGATTTGCATTTAGATGATAAAGGGTCACCCCACATGTTAGATAACTTGGTATTAGGTTTTAATGAAGGCGTTGAAGTGGGGATGCTAAATGACGAGTTTGAAAAACTTTCAGGAAATGAGGAAAATATGTATGTCACACCAGAAATTTCAAACTGCATCAGGGAAGAGCAGGGTTCTTCTGAAGGCTTGCAAGTTGATAGCAAAATCTGCCAATACGTGGATGCTTCTTCTCAAGTAAGAATCCCTGACCCTGAGGAAATGCAGGACTTGGTTATGCAATCTAAAACTGCCCAAGCATTGCCAGAACCTGAAATTACCGAGCAAGGAAATTCTTCTAGCAGATCTGGTGTGTCTGTTCAACAGCCAATCTCATCTTCAGTTTCAATGGCTTCACAATCTTCATCTGGTCAAGTTATTGTGCCGAATGCTGCCCTTTCAGGTCAAGCTGAGCCTCCTGTTAAGCTCCAGTTTGGGTTGTTCTCAGGTCCTTCTCTCATTCCATCTCCTGTACCAGCCATACAGATAGGTTCTATACAGATGCCTCTTCATTTGCATCCTCAGATTACCCCATCCATGACTCACATGCATTCATCACAGCCCCCGCTATTCCAGTTTGGGCAGCTAAGGTATACATCTTCTGTCTCCCAAGGTGTACTGCCTTTGGCTCCTCAACCGCTGACCTTTGTTCCCCCCCCTGTTCAAACTGGTTTTCCTTTAAATAAAAACCCTGGAGATGGTCTGTCCATTCAAACTTCTCAGGAAACCTGTGCTCATAATTCTAGGAAAAATGATGTGTTGCCTTTTTTGATGGATAATCAACAAGGCCTTGTGTCAAGGCCTCTGAATGTGAATTCATCAGGGGAGTCAAAGTCATTACCGTTGGCAGAAAGTATGGAAAGCAAAGTTATGACTCAGCAGGAGCAAACTGCAAATTCTTGTATTGATGAGAACAATTCCAGATCTGAACCAGGTCTTCAAGCAGAACATCAGAGGCACCATGTTTCAACTTCAGACAATCATTACGTGGTATCAAGGGGAAAGGAATCTGAAGGTCGAGCTCAGGATGGGATGGGGCCATTTGATTCTGTTTCAAGAGATAAGGGTTTGAGTGGGTTAAAAGCTCGTGGCCAATTTCCTGGTGGAAGAGGGAAAAAATATATATTTACAGTTAAAAATTCTGGATCTAGATTGCCCTTCCCAGGTTCTGAATCTACTCGCTTAGATACTGGTGGATTTCAGAGGCGGCCTAGGCGCAATCCTCCACGTACGGAGTTTCGTGTTCGGGAAACTGTGGATAAAAAATTGTCTAATAGTCAAGTTTCTACAAACCATGTAGAGGTTGATGATAAGCCAACTATTAGTGGAAGAAGTGTGGTCAATTCTGCCAGAAATGGGACTAGGAAGGTTGTCATATCCAATAAGCCATCAAAAAGAGCATTTGAGTCAGAAGGATTAAGCTCTGGGGCGAGTACTTCTCTAGAGCTTGATGCTGGTAACAGAACTGAAAGGGGAGCGAAAAAAGAATATTTAGGCAAGAGCCAGGGAAGCCAATATTCTGGTGAAGGTAACTTCAGAAAGAATATTTGTTCTGGGGAGGATGTTGATGCCCCTTTGCAGAGTGGCATCATACGTGTATTTGAGCAACCTGGCATAGAGGCTCCCAGTGATGAGGATGATTTCATTGAGGTTCGATCTAAAAGGCAGATGCTGAATGATAGGCGTGAACAAAGAGAGAAAGAGATAAAGGCGAAGTCCCACAATTCTAAGGTTTATATGTTTTCCTTCCTTCCTTCCGTTTTTTATTTAATTTTTTTGTTACTGCAAGTTTATAGTTTAATAAATTTGATGAGTGCTCTTTTAGGTCCCACGGAAAAGTCGATCTACTTCAAAAAGTGTATTATCCTCAGTCCACTCAAGTAAAGTTTATGCTGCTAAGGAAGCAGAAAATGTAAAGAGAACTCGATCTGATTTTGTTGCTGCTGATGGACGTGGTTCAGGAAATATTGTGGTGTCTAGTGCATTTAGTTCTCCAATAGTAACTCAACCATTGGCCCCAATTGGGACTCCTGCTCTGAAATCTGATTCCCAGACCGAAAGATCACATACTGCTAGGTTGGTATTCATTATGAAGGAACTTACATGCATCCTCTTTGAGATCTGAGCCAATATTTTATATTATTTTTTAGGTCTATCCAGACGAGTGCCCCTGCTTTGGCAACTAGTGATGGAAGAAATCTCGAGTCAAGCTTGATGTTTGATAAGAAGAATGATATTTTGGATAACGTTCAAACATCTTTTACTTCCTGGGGCAATTCACGTATAAATCAACAGGTACCGAGGTGGAAATGTTGACCTTGTTGAGTTTTATTTTGTTCATTAAATATTCTTCTGGATGTTAATATGAGGTTTGGATATTGACCTTGTTGTTTTTTATTTGTGCATTGCTTGCATCTCTGGATCTTGATGGCAATTTTAATATTGTTGTGTTACTGCAGTAAACCTTTATACTATTGATGTATCGTGTTTATTTCAATTTGAGCGCAAGAAGGATTAAACCTTAATCTAAGTTCAAGATGATTGTACTTAGATTTATATTTCTAATGTGCTTTTACTTGTTTTATATGTTATAGTCTCTGATAGACTTTTAAACTGATTAGATTCATTGGCAGGTTATGGCCCTGACACAAACCCAACTTGATGAGGCTATGAAGCCTGCTCAGTTTGATTTACATCCCTCGGTAGGAGATCATTCTAGCTTAGCTGGTGATCCTAACGTGCCATCACCATCTATCTTAGCAAGGGATAGGTCATTTTCGTCTGCTGCTAATCCAATCAGTTCTCTGCTTGCTGGGGAGAAAATTCAGTTTGGTGAGTATCGATGGAATTGCATGTATCAAAACCACCACAGATGTTAGTTGTTCAATTTTATTAATTCTAATTTTCTCTTTTCAAATATCTATGTAGGTGCAGTCACATCTCCAACAGTTCTTCCTCCTGGAAGCTGTGCCACTTTGCTTGGAATTGGCCCCACAGGTCTCTGTCACTCAGACATCCAAATTCCCCACAAACTTTCTGGTGCTGAGAATGATTGTCATCTTTTCTTCGAGAAAGAGAAACATCACTCTGAATCTTGTACTCATATTGAAGACAGTGAAGCTGAAGCTGAAGCAGCTGCGTCTGCCGTTGCTGTTGCAGCTATCAGTAGTGATGAGATAGTCACCAATGGACTTGGCACATGCTCTGTTTCTGTGACTGATACCAATAATTTTGGTGGTGGAGATATTAACGTTATAACAGCAGGTAGTGGAAGCTGTGGTGCAAGTACGATGATTAGTTTTATTACCCCTCTTATTTTGTTTGTATTTTTGGTTATACGACTTTGATGCTTACTCTTTATTGCAGGTTCAGCTGGTGATCAGCAATTAGCTAGCAAAACAAGGGCGGATGACTCTCTTACCGTGGCCTTGCCTGCAGATTTGTCTGTTGAGACCCCCCCAATTTCCCTTTGGCCAACTTTGCCAAGTCCACAGAATTCTTCAAGCCAGATGCTTTCACATTTTCCCGGAGGTTCACCTTCCCAATTTCCCTTTTATGAGATAAATCCTATGTTGGGAGGTCCTGTCTTTACTTTTGGACCCCATGACGAGTCGGTATCCACCACCCAAGGTCAAACCCAAAAAAGCAGTCCACCAGCACCTGGTCCTCTTGGATCCTGGAAACAGTGCCATTCTGGTGTTGATTCATTCTATGGGCCTCCTGCTGGTTTCACTGGTCCATTCATAAGTCCTGGAGGCATCCCAGGGGTTCAAGGTCCTCCGCACATGGTTGTATACAATCACTTTGCACCTGTTGGACAGTTTGGGCAAGTTGGTTTGAGTTTCATGGGTGCTACGTATATTCCTTCTGGAAAACAGCATGACTGGAAGCACGGCCCTGGACCTTCTTCTTTGGGTGTCGAAGGGGATCAGAAAAATTTAAATATGGTTTCGGCTCAACGCATGCCAGCCAACTTACCTCCAATCCAACATCTTGCCCCTGGTTCACCCCTGCTGCCGATGGCTTCTCCATTAGCTATGTTTGATGTTTCTCCATTCCAGGTACAGTTCGTTTATTTTATTCTCTTTTCATTGCCTTGTTGTTGAGTAGCTCGTGAGGGAGAACATTTTTGTGTTACGGTCTCTAGACAGAGTTAGAAGAAATGTAGCTTGAACTTATTGGTCCAGGATTATATATATTTCGTACACAGTATCTCTGGCCCTACATAATGAAGTAGATGCATAGATTGGCGGTTGCACTAATCAAATTTTTTTCTGCTACAAAAGTTTAATGATGGTTTGCTGTTGAATATTTGCAGGCTTCTCCTGAAATGTCAGTCCAAGCTCGTTGGCCTTCTTCAGCATCCTCTGTTCAGTCTGTGCCTCTGTCTTTGCCTTTGCAGCAGCAGGCGGAGGGCGTACTTCCTTCTCATTTCAGTCATGCGTCATCTGCTGACCCGTCATTTACAGTTAACAGATTTCCTGGATCGCAACCCTCTGTAGCCTCTGACCACAAGCGTAATTTTCCTGTGGCAGCCGATGCAACTGTCACCCAACTTCCAGATGAACTTGGAATAGTTGATGCTTCAAGTTGCGTCAGTTCTGGGGCTTCAGTCCCAAATGTTGACATTAACAGCTTACCGGTGAACTCGGTTACTGATGCTGGCAAGACTGGTATTCAGAATTGCAGTAGCAGCAACAGTGGCCAGAATGCAGGCACCAATTTAAAATCTCAGTCGCCTCAGCATAAGGGCATATCCGCCCAGCAATACAGTCATTCTTCTGGTTACAATTATCAGAGAGGTGGTGCTTCTCAAAAGAATAGTTCAGGTGGCAGCGAATGGCCCCACCGGAGAACTGGGTTCATGGGAAGAAGCCAGTCTGGAGCTGAAAAGAACTTTTCCTCTGCAAAGATGAAGCAAATTTATGTGGCCAAGCAACCATCGAGCGGAAATCTCAGAGTATAGAAAGGGAGCTGCCTAGATTTCGGATTTGCATTGAACAGATTGTTTTCGGTCCAGAAATCAAAGTTTTGGTTGTCTTTTTTCTTTTTGGGTTTTGTTTTGTTTATGTTGCATTAGTAAAGTGTGTTGGAATTAGTCCATCTGTAGAGACCCATCCATTATAGATGAATGGCCAATGAACGTTGGTGGTGACTGCAACTGCAGTTTGAATGGGATGCCATTCCAGACTAAAGGGATAATTTGGTTTCATTCTTCCAAAGCGACGTGCCAGGACAGAGGGCATCGTCAATCATGTTATGAAGTTTTAGTCGGCTTCAAAAATTTTTATTATTTATTCGGACTGATGTATTCATATTGCTGATTTTTAAGGTAATATTTGCAATGCTATCAATGATCAAATTGGTTGGGCCTGCCCCCTAATTTTGAAGTCCTTTTTTTTTTTACTTCCAAGTTTTCTTTCTATTTTATATTTTGTGCATTTAAATCTATTCATCGAAGAATGGATGGCCAAGCCAAGTCTCTTGTGTTCTAGCATATCAGAAACACCTCGAACAGACTGAAGTTTTCCTCTCTCTTTGATTGAAGCATACATCTCCAGAAGTTATGGTAAAACTTGACACAAACATTGTTGTCACCCTCACGCGTGAGTTCTGATTACTTTCTCATTCGAGAAAGCTGTCGGGTTTCATTAGCTTAAGAACATTGTGATGGTGCAAGAGATTTAAGAACAAAATAGTGTGCAGAATTGTCAATCACAATTTGTTCCTTGCCTATGAACTCTAATTAGAGTGAGAGGTTGGTCTAGATTCCTTATGGTGGTTATAGTTCAAGGTAGTTGTTTTAAGTTTAAAATGAAAAGTTCATAATATTATATTTGAGTGTTGGACATGACATTCTTCCCTCCTTGCTTACTCAATAATTTAGTTTGTAACATGATAGCACATAAACTTCGCGTAATTTTGACTTTGACTAATGACTTACACCTGAATTTGATGATAAAGAAAAAGAATATTTGAAAAAAGTTAGTCTTGTTGTGAGTGAGACCCACACTGAAATCGTCTGCCAACTGTCTACACCTATAGACTATCAGAGGATTTTATAAAGGTGGTGCTTCGTTGCCGTCCACAAATTAAATCCAGTGTGGACTATATAATACATGTGGAAGGACAAAGGTCCCACAGGTCTTTATATTTTATTTTTGACTTGAATTTAACATAAGACTCGTCAAAACCTTCCGTACTTGGTTGATTCTTTGAAAAATGGGGGAAAAAAAAAACTTGTTTTTATATTATATATATCTTTTATAGTAACTAAAAAACTCCTAGATTTTAGCTAATGTAGAGATCCCTTGCATCAGTATAAAAAACGCAGAACAAGGCTGCCACATTTCGGATGGAGTCCACCCGGTGGTAGTGTACCTCTAATTTTAGAAACGAAAACCTCCCAACCCAACACCCCTAATTAATTAATTTAAGAAGCTTCCAAATCTTCCAAGAAGCTTCCATTACCATACACGGAAGTTTAAAAAAAAAGCGCCGTCATTTCTGGATTTCCAAATTGGGCTTCTCCTCCTCGTCCTGCTCTGTGGTTTGATAATCAGAAGCAGGAAAGTTGAGCTTGGCCTTGTCTCCACGGAACTCAATGGCCGCTCTGTCATAAGCCCTCGCCGCCTGCTCCGCCGTGTCGAAAGTGCCTAGCCACACCCTCGTGGCTCGTCTCGGGTCCCGAATCTCCGCCGCCCATTTGCCCCAAGGCCTCTGCCTCACCCCACGGAATGTCCTCTTCATCCTTCTCTTCTTCTTGTTCCCCACAATCATCCCCTTCTCGTCCTTCGCCTCTTCCACCAGTACCACATTTTGATTATCATTATCATTATCATTGTCATTATTATTTGCCTCTTGGAAATAGTTGCATCCCAAGCAGCCCACGATCCGGCACACCTCGCACGTGTCGCCACTCGGGAACCAGAGCTCACTGGCGGGAAAGCCGTTACTGTAATAAAATGTGCTGCGATCGTTGTTGTTGTGGTCATTGTCGAAAGCTGATAGGAGCTGATACTGTGTGTGGGTCAGCCCAATTCTGCCGTCGCTGACCACGTGTGTGAGTGCCGAAACCATGATGGAGTGCTCGTCTTCAAGCGCCAGCTTACATGTCGAGCGAAACGGCGCAGCATCCGAATCTCCGGAAGAAGCTGACATTCTAATTATGAGTGAATGTCAACGGGTGGTGTGTTTTGTGGGTAAGTGTTGTTGGGTTATGTCTGGAAGTGAAAATGGCGGAGTGGAGAGAAGAGGAAAGGAATATATATAAAGGTTTTGGGGGGCAGAGTCTACGTGGCAGTCAGCTGCGGTTACACACGGTTTATACGACAGAAAGAATGGGGGTCGGCACGTGGGGGCAAGCCCATGAGTGAAATGGATATTACAAACTGGGATTCCAAGTGTGCGATGGGGACACGTAGGCCAGCTTCGTTGATGTGTGACGTTATCAGAACCAGACAGAAGTTTCACGACCTTTTTCAATTATCGAGCCTCCTTAATTTCTTTTTGACAACCTTATTTTTGCTGTCGTGGCGCCTCCATGTTTTTTCTCTTTACTACTTTGCAGGTGCACGTGTAACTTCATTCTTCCTTCACGTCCTAATTTTTTTACATTTGAATCACACAACTTTTAGTGATTAGTACAAATTTTACACATTGAAGTATACTCATGTTGACCTTCACGTCTTTATTTTTATTTGAACAATAATTTTTTGCATAATAGACGGTGGGTTACAACACCAATGTTAAAATCTTCCTACACGGATATATAATTAAATAAATCTTTTTATTTTCTCTCAATTATTACTTTTCTCTAATTACTACTCCATTTTATTTTTATTTTTTGAGAAAAAAAATACTTCATTACGCCACAAGGGCAAAAAAGAAATGGTCAACTGACTAAAGAAACAATCCACCCAAGAATAGAAAATCTCCATTCCTCACTACACCCATTCCTCTTAGCTCTTTTTAGTAATAGCATCAGCTAATGCATTACACATTCTAAGAAGAAACAAGCTGCCAAATATTCTCCGGGTGCCAACCTCACTCCATAACTAAGCTCTACGAGACCAAATAGACTCCACTACCAAATTAACACCACCCAAGGATACCGCGAATTCCATGCCTTCACAGATAGCCCTAAGCTTAGCCATTGGTGGAGGAAGCTCAAAATCAAGGAAAGAAGCAGATGCGCCTAAAATCAGGCATTGAGCATCTTTGCAAACCATACCAATACCAGTTGAAGAAGAAGAATCCCAAGCTGCATCGACGTTTATCTTCTAGAAATCTACCGGAGGAGGAGACCATATAGAACATCAAAAAGCCCAATCAGTAAAACAATCGGAGGCACGATTCACCTTATCTCTCTCATTGGCAAGAGAGAAATCTCTGCTAGGTAATTCATTAGAGATGTCCACTGAGCGGGGCAGAGACGAGGATGGCTTCCCGTCCTCGTCCCCACCTCCCATTTCAATCTTCATCCCCACAAAATTCTCCATTAAGTTTTGCGGGGAATGAGGCAGGGATTCCCCGCGGGAAATTTGCGGGGATCAGGTTTCCCACGGGGAATTATTCTCCCTCCTCCCTTTTTGTCTTCATTGAATCAAATAATCTTTTTTGATAAATTTTCGAATAGTTAACTTTGCATAATTCAAATGTTTAAACCATATAATTCAAATATATCCTATCCAAATGAGTTTGTTTCTCAAATAGCCTGTGAAAGATACATATGGCATGGGTTTTGTTTTTTTTTTTTGAAAGGAGTTTTGTGCTTTTGGGTTCAATTTTGGTGCTAAATATGGATTAAAAGTGCCATGTTTTGCACAATTATTTAGAACATTGTTTCATGATTATTTTCGATCAGGTTGGATAACAATTTTGTTTTTAATTAGTTTTATGTTTTCGAAATTTATATTTATATTTTGTTTTATAATATCTTTCTTATGTTTTTCACTTAAAAAGAAATATTTAAATTCTTAGTCAAGTTTCAAAATCAAAGACAAGTTTTTTTAAAAAATACTTTTTTTAGACCTCTCGTTTGATAAACATTTGGTTTTTGGTTTTTGAAAATTATGCTCGATTTCTTCCAATTTACTTACCATGGTTTTATCTTTGTTAAGGACACATTATTTGAATTCCTAGTCAAATTCCAAATACAAAAATAAGTTTTTGAAAATTATTATTATTATTATTATTATTTAGTTTTCAAAACTAGATTTGGTTTTTGAAAATATTGAAAAGAGTAGATAACAAAACAAAAAAAAAAAAAAACTGTCTTCGGTTGACGAGAGAGAGCTTCATTGCACTGTCGTCCCGTCGGCAAGATACACATAGAAGAGAAAGATAGAGAGAAATTGACGAGAGAGATACTGAACGCATGAATTGAACCCAAGACTGTCTTGGGTTGGTTTGGTTAGGTTTTTCAGGTTTTCGGATTTTTTTGAACATGAATCTCGTGGTCTCTTTAACTTTTCTCACTTCCTAACATTTTTTCTCTTTCTCTAACTAATATTATCTCTCTTACATATAACTCTCGCTTTTCTAACTTCTCTCTAACATTTCTTTCTCTTCCTCTAACTTTATCTCTCTAAACTTTTTGTCTATCTATCTAAAATTATTCTCTATCTTTTCTCTTATCTAAAAACTTTCTCTCTATGAAATTTCGTTTTTCTGCCCCCCATATATTTTGCTTTCCAAACTTTTCTCTCCCCCTCATAACCTTTTAAAAACCATAAATCAAAAATAATTATCATACATATTTGGTTCTATTTTTTAAAGAAAGAAAACAAAAACAGTTATCATACATATTTGATTTTTATTATTTAAAAATAGAAAATCAAAAATCAAAAACTAAAATAGTTATCAAACTTAGATCCTATTGGATAATCATTTAGTTTTTGAAAATTAAGTTTAGAAATACCACTTCCATGTGTGAATTTCTTTGTTTTGTTCTCTATTTTTCATAAATTATTCTCAAAATACAAGAAAAATTTTGAAAAAGTAAAAAAGTGTTTTTGTTTTTAGAATTTTTAAGATGAAAAAACCTCTACAATGAAATTGTTAAAATAAAAGCACAATTTTAAAATTGTAAAAAAAAAAAAAAGCACAGATTAAAGATTAAAAATTCAAAAACCAAAAACCAAAAACCAACTTAAGGCCCCGTTTGATAATCATTTGGTTTTTGAAATTTAAGCTTATAAACACTACTTCCACCTACAAGTTTCTTTGTTTTTCTAATACATTCTTTCCATGTTTTCAAAAACCGAGCCAAAATTTTGAAAACTAAGCCCCTGTTTGATAACAATTTAGGCCCTGTTTGATAACCTACAAGTTTCTTTGTTTTTCTAATACATTCTTTCCATGTTTTCAAAAACCAAGCCAAAATTTTGAAAACTAAGCCCCCGTTTGATAACCATTTAGGCCTCATTTGATAACCATTTGGTTTTTTGTTTTTGGTTTTTGAAAATTAAGCCTATACAAACCTACTTCCACTATAAGTTTCTTTGTTGTAGTATCAATCTTCTTCTCTGTTTTCAAAAAACCAAGTCCAATTTTGAAAAAAAAAAAAAAAGTAGTTTTCAAAAACTCGTTTTTGTTTTTAGAATTTGGTTAGGAATTCAAATGGATCCTTAACAAGGATGGAAATCATGGTAGGAAATTTAGAGAAAAACAAGCATAATTTTCAAAAACCAAAAACCAAAAACCAAATGGTTATCAAACGGGACTTTAGTTTTTGGTTTTTGGTTTTTGAAAATTAAGCTTATTTTCTATGAATTTCCTTACCATGGTTTTCATCTTTGTTGATGACACATTTGAAATCCTAGCCAAATTTTAAAAACAAAAACAAGTTTTTGAAAACTATTTTTGTTAGTTTTCAAAACTTGACTTAATTTTTGAAAACATGGGAACAAGGTATAACAAAAACAAGGAACTTAATGGTGGGAGTAGTATTTTTAAACTTAATTCTCAAAAACTAAAAACCAAAAACCAAATGGTTATCAAACGGGGTCTTAAAAAAAGTAGCTTTCAAAAACTTGTTTTTGTTTTTGGAATTTGGTTAGGAATTCAAATGTGTCATTGACAAAGATGAAAATCATGATAAAGAAATTGGAGAAAAACAAGCATAAGTTTTAAAAACCAAATGATTATCAAACGGATGTTAATATTTTGATTCTCTTCCTTCCACAATTCAAAATAACTTGGTTATGAGAAAATTTTGGATGGTAGTGGACTTTAGAAGTAAATTGACTTCAAAGTATGTCATGTCCTTTTCTTCTTTTGATCTCATGAATGATGTAAACGAAAAGGAACTTGTGGGATCTATAGAATCTATAGTTCCTCTTGCAATATATAAATAATAATAATTAATAATATGAGTAAATAAAAAACAGGAGGAAATAGAAACCGCACCAATAATTTATATAAATTTCCCTTTATTTAAAGTGGGCTACATCATGTCCCCACGGGTTTCAATCCAACTTTAAATAGGCTTAGGCAAAGTCTTTCTAAACATAACCCAACTCTACTTGTTGTTTAGACGTATTTAGTTTTGCTTTCCTCTTAAATTTAAATTTAGTTTTTTTTTTAACAAAAATAATCATGTCACAAAAATGTTCTAAGATAAATAGTTTAGAACTTTAAAAATAATTCTTTGATTTTTTTTTTTAAAAAGTTTTAAAATAGTAAGAAGTTACAATTTACACAACCTCAAAATTCAAAAGCAAAGCATAACTTAACGATAATTAACATGCAATCCTTCCATCGAGTAGAAGGTTCTAATTTTAATCACAAATGAATATTTAAAATCTAAAAAAGTAATTTTTAATTTTTTTACAATAGTAACAAGAAACAACCAAAAAATTTCAAGGTTGATTTTGAAAAAATAAAAGAAAGGTAATTAAACAGAAATTTGACTATTATGGTAAAATAAAAATGTAAAAAGATTTAGAGAAAGAGAATTTGTGCAGTGTGTTGTGCACAAGCACATAGGTTGGGTTTTGGAATGGACGGAGAAGGCGCGGTCCACACTTCCGAAAGTAACTGACATCGTTATCCTCAAGATGCCGACATGCCCACTTCCGCACAATGCTCAACTCTCATTTTTTTTTTTTTAATCTGTATTTTCAAAGTGTTGTAACAACCAACAATATCCAATGTTTCAAATGTAATTTTATGAAAAGATGGATGTCATGAATATTTTTGAAAAATATTTAACACAAAATATGGATAACAATTTTCAAATTAACAAATAAACATTTTCAATAAATTTAATTTTTTTATTATTATTAATATTAAGTCATAATAGTGATATTTTGTTGACATTTTAGTCATATTTCATCGATTTTATTACTGATATAATAAAAATGTCAATTTACCCTTTATGTTAATGTTGAATTCATGAACATGTGAAAATATTGATGGAAATTTTGAAAAAAGTTTAAAATCTTATACTGTGGACCCTCCTATATTCTCTCACAACTCATCTCCTTGATTACTTATATTCTACTATTCTAAATTTGGACATACATTTTCTTCCTATGATTTCAAGAATGGCCATGAATATTTTTTTTATGACATGATCTATATGTTGAGATTGATGTAAATGATCACATTTAATGTAATATCTATTTGTAAAAAGTTTAATTTACTTTTTGGACTTTGTATAGAAGAAAGATTGGGTCATTGCTTAAAGAGAAGGCACGAGTTTGAAAATGGTCAAATTTAAGATGATTGGAATTGGAAACATAAAGGATATTATTGCGTCATTGCTGAGATTACAGCGGATGACTTCCCACTTCCAACAGAGTCCAAACAAAACGACAAGCATTTAGGCAGCTGGCACGACACTGACACTGACAAATCACCACCCTGTCCAATTCAAATGCCCCTTTACTTTTCAAAATTATCAATTTTCATTCAATTTTAAATTTATTTCACACGTGTTTAAAATTAAATACTACTTTTGGTATCTATAATCCCCACTATTCTTCATTTTATTTACTTAATTTATTCTCAAAATGTTTATTTTCGACTTTCCAAAATACGACAACACGGTTTTAACTTATTGGTTTTTTTATTTTTCATTTTTTGAAATTATGCTTGGTTTTTTACTAATTTTTTTTATCATAGTTTTCATCTTTGTTAAGGATGCATTTGAATTTCAAGCAAAATTCAAATTTTTTTTTTTTTTAAAACTACGGTCTCATTTGATAACCATTTGGTTTTTGAAATTTATGCTTGTTTTCTTCCAATTTTCATACTATGGTTTTCATTTTTGTTAAACACACACTTGAGTTCTTAGCCAAATTTCAAAAACAAAAACAAGTTTTTGAAAACTATTTTTTTTTAGTTTTTGAAAATATGGAAAGATGGTAGATGACGAAACAAGTAACTGGACTTATGGGTTGTAATAGTGTTTATAGGCTTAATTTTCAAAAACCAAAAACAAAAAATCAAATGGGTTATCAAACGAGACCTACTTTTTTAGTTTTTAAAAATTGGCTTGGTTTTTGAAAACATAGGAAAAAAGTATTTAAAAAAAGGGAACTTGTAGGTGGAAGTAATTTTATAAGTTTAATTTTAAAAAACCAAATAGCTAATAAACAAAGTCTAGTTTATTCTTTTTTAATCTCATTTATTCAATACAATCTTAGCTTAACATTATATTAGATCATTTATTTATTTTTAAATAAATTCATAATTTATATTAAACAAATTTTAATATCGTATATAAAATTTGTCTTAGAATTTTGTGAACATTAATCAAAATAACTACTTTTTAAGAGTTCAAAAATTAAAATCAACCTTTTACAGAGTAGAGGACTAAACTAAATATTTTAAAAATAGAAGAAACAAAATAAAGGGCCGGTTGCAAATATAGCAAACCGGCCCAAAATATTTACGGATTTAGCAGCACGCAGAAAATTTTGCAAAAGTGGCAAAATTTTAAGTTTTGGAATGTGTATTTACTAAAATGCCCTTTCTATCAGTGATTGAAGCTTTCTATCACTAATAGAAATAGATTCTATCAGATAGAAAGACTTTCTATCAGTGTGTTCTTTTTTATAAGGTGTTTGGTTGGTGTTGTTTCGTTTCTCATATTTTCTATCACTGATAGAATCTATCAGTGATAGAAAGACTTTCTATCTGATAGAAATAGAAGCTTTCTATCACTAATAGAGATAGATTCTATCTAATAGAAAGTATTTCTATCAGTGATATAAAGTCTTTCTATCAGATAGAATCTCTTTCTATTAGTGATAGAAAGTCTTTCTATCACTAATAGAGATAGATTCTATCATTCTATCCTATTTCTATCAGTGTTTGGTCGTTATATCCTATTTCTATCACAGATAGAAAAACTTTCTGTCACAAATAGAAAGTCTTTCTATCACCGATAGAAAGCTTCTATCAGTGATAGAAATCTTCTATCATTGAATTGGTTTCCGTTTTGCACGCGCCTCTCGTTTGATTCTGAATTGATTTCTCGTTTCCGTGGTAGAAAAATTTCTATCACTGATAGATTCTATCAGTGGTAGAAAAATTTTCTATCAGTGATAGAAAGTTTTTATCACTTTTCTATCACTGATAGATTCTATCAGTGGTAGAAAAAATTTCTATCAGTGATAGAGAGTTTCTATCACTGATAGAAAAGCTTTCTATCATTGATAGAAACTTTTTCTATCACAGATAGAATCTATCAGTGATAGAAAAACTGATTGACGCGCATCTTCTTCTTCCTCGTCAATTTTTTTTATATATATGTATATATTGATAAAAATCTTCTATGATAGAAAATTTTTCTATCACTGATAGATTCTATCAGTGGTAGAAAAATTTTCTATCACTGATAGAAAAATTTTTCTATCAAAAGTTTTTCTATCACTGATAGAAAAAGTTTCTATTGATTTCTATCACCGATAGATTCTATCAGTGATAGAAAAACTTTCTATCACCAATAGAAAAATTTTCTATCGGTGATAGAAAATCTTTCTATAGGTGATAGAAAAACTTTCTATCACCGATAGAAAATCAACATTTCTATCAGTGATAGAAAATCTTTCTCACTGATAGAATCTAACACCGATAGAAATAGAAAATTTTCTATCACAGTAAGAAATCTTTCTGAATAAAAGTTAAAAAAAAAATCTCCAGTGACCATCATTATCAAATAATCGTTGTTGGAAGCCACTCTCAATTGCACAGAAGGAGCGGCACCCCTTCCATTCTCTCTAAGCGTTACGGCACGATTCCGCCAGACGAGGTCGTCGCCGTCGCTCGAGGTATCGAGGAGGAGGTGTATGCCACTACCGATGGCTCTCCGGCCATCGAGGACGTCAGCATCGAGATTCTTCAAGTCTACTCCAAGGAGATCAGTGAGCGGATGCTTGAGGCGGTGAAGGGTAGAGCGATTCCGGCGGCTCCGGCGGAGAATGGTGAGGATGGAGTAAGATCGCTTGTTGTTGCACCTAGTGATGAAAGCCCAACATTGGAAACTGAAGCTTGAATTTCTACGTTTTTGGTCTTAATGTTATTGAATTTGGGGGTATTATTGTCGTTGTTGCCCTGTTTCAGCTTCTTTTACTGGAGAAAGTTGCAGACAAGAGAAAGGGAAATGGGTTTTTGAGTGGGGAGGAGGAAAGAAAAATAAAAAGAAGAAAAAGAAAAGAAAACCAACGGAAGGGCAAATCGGGAATATGAAAGTTTGATTTAAAAACTTTGGCATATTTGCAATTATTTTAAAGAGTTGCTAATTTTGCCATTAAACACCCTAATTTTGCCACCCATTACAATTATCCCAAAATAAACTATAGTGGAGGAATCGGAGTATTTAAACTTGCTTTTTTTCTTTTTAATCATTATTGGATTTATATAAGAAGGATTGAATTACCATAATTTAATCAAAATAATCATAAAACACAGTTCAACTCTACTAATCTGTTGTACTTCCTTGCATTTTTTTTTTCCTGGAAAGGACTTCCTTACTTTAATTAACTGCATGTTTTTTTTTTTTTTGAAATAAATTAACCGCATGTTTTTATTGCGGTGTTGAATGTTTTTATCGTGGTGTTGAGTTTAATTTGGGACAATGGTCGGCTAAATATCAATCACAACTTTCGGAAACAATAAATAAAATATAATCACGTGCCACAGCGCAGCCACTCCCATTTCTGTTCTATATCTTTTTTTTTTTTTGTTTTGTTTTTGAGAATCATTTCTGTTCTATATCTAAAACCACAAAAAGTTGTTTTGCGTTATTGGGACTTTATTTTATTTATTTATCTTTTAAAATTATCTTTCTCCAAACTTATTTTAAGAATAGGGAAAAATACACTTTTAGTCCCTGAGGTTTGGATTAGGTTTCATTTTGGTCTCTGAGTTTTCAAACTCGACAATTTAGTCCCTGAGGTTTGATTTTAGTTTCATTTTAGTCCCTCCATCCATTTTTCTATTAAAAAGTAACGGATTGCTAACGTGACAATATTTTTTTATTTAAAAAAATTATTTTTTAATTTTTAAAATAAAATATATTAAAATAATAAATATATTAATTTTTTAAAAATTTATTTCTTCTCTCTCCACTTCTTCCTCCTCCCTCTTCTCTTCACACCTAACAGCCAGCCAACCTTCTTCTTCTTCACATCTGCTGGCGGCCGACGACCACCACTTTTTTTTTTTCTTTCTCTACATTTTCTTTTTTTTTTTAATAGAAAAGGAAAAAAGAATCCCTCCTGTCGCCGTCGACCTCGTGCCCTCGTGTCGCCTCGTCGCTCCGATCTCACGTCTCCTCGTCACCGTCGACCTCGTGCCTCCTCATCACCGTCGATCTCGCGCTGCCAAGGAAAAGGAAAAAGGGGTTTCCCCCTTCGAACCCAGTTGGAACGAAGGGGAAAACCCTTTCGTTCCAGATCTGGAACGAGCCAGACTTCGTTGTTTAATTTTTTTTTTTAAAAAACGGCGAGAGAGACGACGAGAGGGTCCGAAGGAGATGGTGAGGGAGAGAGAAAGAAAGCAGAAAAAAAAGAGAGAAAAAACTGGAGAGAGGGGAGCTCGCGGCGCACGAAGGAGAGGGGAAGAGATCAGAGGGAGAGGGAGAAGAGAGTTCCTCATCCCTCTCCCTCTATTTTATTAAAAAAAAAATGTAGAGAAAGGGGAAAAAGAAGAAAGAAAAAAAAAAGCTGCCGATGAGTGGTGGTCGCCGGTCGCCGGCAGATGTGAAGAAGAAGGTTGGCTATTAGGTGTGAAGAGAAATAGGAGAAGGAGGAAGTGGAGAGAGAAGAAATAAAATTTAAAAATTTTAATATATTTATTATTTTAAAAAATTAACAAATAATTTTTTTAAATAAAAAAATATTGCCACGTCAACAAATCCATTACTTTTTAACGGAAAAATGGATGGAGGGACCAAAATGAAACTAGAATCAAACCTCAGGGACTAAATTGTCGAGTTTGAAAACTCAGAGACCAAAATGAAACCTAAGCCAAATCTCTGGGACTAAAAGTGTATTTTTCCCTTAAGAATATTATATGAAAAATTGGAGCGAAACCGAAGTTGTCCCTTGAAGAACAAAAGTCGTTTTGCGAAACTTTTAAAGAGAAAAAATAAATTTATACTTTTAAACTTTCTAGGTTGAATAAATTATAAACGCCCACATGAACATAGATTAAGTGGTATAAAATTTGTATTAATAATCAAAAGGTCTTTGATTCAAATCTCTCCATTCCAAATATTCTAAAAATAAATAAATAAATAAAACTCTAAACAAATAATGTATCTATTTAAATCTAATGCTTTTGTAAGTGAATCATCAAATTAGATTCTCTATTAAGATTCTATTTTAAAATTGTTAATTCATAATTCTCATACTTGTGTTAAACTTTTTTTAAAGGTAGAGATTAATTCAATATTAGAGGGAGATGTTGGAATCAAGTGGATAGTAACTAAATTTCATGAGTATGGATAGTTTAGAATTACATGATAATTTTTCTTGTTACTTTGGCAGGATTATGAGAGAAGAATAGTTTTATTTAGATAATTTTAGAGTTTCTTTAAATGGAACTAAGTGAAAATAGTTATGAATCACAAGTGTAAATTAACTTGTTTAAGATTTATTTTTTAATATTAAAGAATAATAAAATGTAAACTTAAATCTAATATACTAATTAAATATTGGTAGAATTACACTTTTGGTTTTTGAGATTTGAGTTTAATTGTATTTAAATTCATGACTTTTCAAACTTGACATTTTAACCTCTTGAGAAATGATTTATTTGTCCATGCCATTAATACTTTGGATCATTCTGTTAATTTTTTTTTGTTAGGTAAGGTTGACTAGACATTTTTCTAATTTGTTTACTGATGTGGCATTGCATAAATATATTAATTCTATTATCCTTTTAATATTAAAAAATAAATATTAAAAACTTATATTTCTTTTCTTTTTTCTTATATTTTTTTTCTTTTTTTCTTTCTTCATTTTCTTTCCTTCACACCTTCACCACCACCGCAACTTCTATCTTGTACTTGAACCGGTGGCTCACTTTTTCTAAGTAATGGGGAAGAGGATTGAAACACATGTCACTGAAAGACTCTACTGAGACAAAGATGGATGGTTAAGAACGTAGAAGAGGTAGGATGGACAGTTGGTCAGATTTAGTATGGGTCATACATGGACGATAGTTGGAGTCGCGACGGCTTTCTTAGGGTTCCCTCATATGGGATTCTTGGGGAAGAGGATCAAGTTGGCCCTTGCGAACAACTTGATGTACTATCTCCCTAACCCTTTGAGCGAAATGCAGCAAAAGGAAGGAAAATCCATAGACCGACCCTATCGTCTCGACCCTGTAGGAACTACGAGATTACTCCAAGGATGCCTTTGGTGTTCAGGAGTCACAGACTGACCATATATAAAAGTCTGTTCAATAAGTGGAATGCATTAGCTATTTGCCGATCGTCATTTGTCCTTTTTTTTCCCTCTCCTTCTCCCTCTCTCTTCCATTTTTTCTTCTTCTTCTTGTTTCTTTTTCTCTTTTATTTTCTTTCTCTCTTCTACCACCGACCATTCTGATATGAAACGAAGGGATTTTCACCTTCGATTTAGACTAAAATGCAAATTTGGAATGAATCCAAATCGAGTTCGTTCCATTTTTTTTTTTTTTTTCCTTCTTCTTCTTCTCTTTTAAATACTAATGTGGGGAAGGATAGAAAGGAGGAGGATGATGAAAGAGAAAGAAGAAGAGGAGAAAAGGAAAGGAAGAAATAAGAAGAAGACATCGCGGACAGTGACCACATATATGGGGGGAAGGAGAAGGAGAAGGATGGGAAGGGAGAAAGAAGAGGGAGGACAAAGAAAGAAAAAAGAGGAAAAAACAAATCAAAATTTTTTATTTTTATTTTCATTTTGAAAATTAAAAAAATAATAATTAGAAAAAGTGTCATGTCGACTTTCGTTAGCTATAGTAGCGAAAAACTAATGATAGAGACCAAATAAACTATTATTCCAAACCTTTGATATTAAAATATCGAGTTTGAAAACTCAAGAACCTAAATACAACCAAACTCAAACTTTAGAAACCAAAAGTATATTTTTTCCTTAAATCTTCAATAATCAATTGAAAATTTTTAATCGAAAAAAGAGTAAATACACTTACAACATGGCCAAATAACAAATAATTCAACATAAACCTATAAAATTCGGTAAAACATAAAAGTTTAAATTATTAAAAATACCTCTCAAACTATGGGGTTAGTTTCTATTATACCTTTGAATTTTCAAAAGTTTTATTTTAGCCTTTGAATTTGGAAGTTCGGTTCAAAACTACCCTTGAAGGTTTTTTTTCGTTAAATTCATGGACAGAAAATGACGTGTTTATATATATTATTGTTTATATGAATTGATTCGAACACATACATTGAAAAACCTATAAAAACACCTACATAAACACATCATTTTTCATCCATAAATTTAACGGAAAACGTCTCCAAGAGTGGTTTTAAAACAAACTTCAAACTTCAAAGATTAAAGTAAAATTTTTGAAAGTTGAAGGGTATAAATGAAACCAACCCAATAATTCAAGATTTGTCGATAACTTAACCAACATGAAAACCTAGGAAAAAAAAAGGAAGAAATCATAACAACCTCAACAAATAAGAAAGGGCCTTACACAAGTCCGACAAAAGTGCAGTGGTCCTCTCTCATGTTCCTTAGTTTGTGAAGATACTTTCCTAATTACTTGCATAAATGGCGATGGTATGGTAGATACAGAATGAACAACAACCAACCATCAATTGGGCTGTGTGTCAGCGTCTGCGTCTGCGTCTGCGTCGGTGGTGGCTACAAAAAACAGCAGCACCGACCCTGTTTATCTAATTATCCAGCACAGATATAATTTTAAATTTTATACAATATTTTCTTTAGAACCGATGTATGTAATCAATACACATATATTCTTTCTATCATATTTTTCCATCGGAAATTAATTAGTGTGGATGGCTAAGGTCCCGTTTGTTAAAGATCCATTTGAATTCCTAGCCAAATTCTAAAAACAAAAACAAGTTTTTGAAAACTTTTTTTTTTCTCTTTCAAAATTGGACTTGGTTTTTGAAAACAAAGAAAAAGATTGATACTAAAACAAAGAAACTTATAGGTGAAAGTAGGTGTGTATAGGCTTAATTTTTCAAAAACCAAAAACCAAATAGTTATCAAACGGGACATAAGATTTCTACCTTCCAATTAAAATATTTTTAACATATATATAACCTTCCCCTCATTTTACAATTACCATTTTCCGAAGGTTTTATTTCCACATGAGTATGTATTTTACTCTTTTCACTTTCATTATATAATTTACCTCACTATTACTATTTACTAGGAATTTTTTATAATGTACTATTAATTGATTTCTCAACCTTTTCAATTTTATACCTTCTCATACACCTCACTTTTTTTCTGTTTACCCCTACCCCTACATTTTGCAAGATTTGCCCTATAAAATCTATAAACTACATTAGCCCTATTTTGATTTTTTTTCCTTTTATTTTTTAAATTAAGATTTTTAACTATTTTCTTTTTTTTTTAAAGAAAAAAAAAAACCCACAATTTTTAACCACTTATATTTTTTTGGGTGAGATTTAATTCTTTTTCATGATTTTATTTTTTCTAGATTATTTAGTTAGAATACATTATACTTTTGAATTTTGAACTACATAATATTAGAATTCCTTTAGATTATGTATTTCGTCACATTAAAATAATGAAATACTCCACCTTATATGAATGACGACCATATTTGCAACATATAAAAACTTTGGCCATTCATCATAACACACTATTAAATTCGAGCTATTCTCGTTTCCCCCTTTTTCAATCGATCATGGTTGTTAATGGTAAGCATTCAAATGTTTAACTAAGAATTGTTAAGGGCTTGGGCTAGCTTGTACATTAGGAGTTTAAAAGACATGCATGGTTCCATTATTAGATTTTTAGCACATTGGTATAAACAACATAAATAACTTACTCTTGCATGTTGTGAGCAGTTTTGAAAGAAAAAAATAATAATAATAAACAAAAAAAGTGATGAACTTACATTCCCAAATGGATGGACCAATGATTGTTGGAAGCTAGGAGCAAGTAAAAAAGAAAAATGTAAAGGAACTTGGAAACGTTGGAGTTCAAATTTCATGGTAGGCCGACTACTTGTGATATTCACATGTCCTAAGACCTAAGACTAAGCCCAAAACTTCAATTTTAACGGACCCAACTAGGTTGGCCCATCAGTTATTTGGATTGAGTACAAATCATTTGGGTTAACACTCAACCCTAACTTTGTTGGGTCACTTTATAATTAAGGCTTAGCCCACAAGGTACATTTTGACTGTTACAAATGTTTTTTTTTTTTTTTTTCCTTCCTTCTTTCTTTCCTTTTTCCAATTTGAGCATAGTTTAGACATTACCATCTTAAGGACGAATGGTTCGATCACCCACCCTTACAAGTTGAACTTTGAAAAAAAAAATTCTTCTTAAAGAAATCCCATATATATATATATAAACGGAATTTTTCTAGAAAACATGTGAGTGAAGGCAAAGCTTGCTAAGAAGATCCATATTTTTCGAGGAGAAGCTGGAAATTTCCATGACACTGATTACATAGCCCCAATTGGTGAGTTAATGGCAATTCAGGAAGGGTTTCAGATGGCAGTGGGGGATGGGATGCAATTCTCTGATGGTGGAGTCTGACTGTGTATTAGCTATAAACCTGATATTAAAAAAATCAGAGTATGCAGGGGAAGTGGAGGCAATTTTAGAATATATTTGGGTATTAAGCCATTCTTTTAGAGAATTTAATTTTGCCTATATTCCAAGAGCGTGTAATGTAATTGCAGATTTTATCGTTAAAAGAGTTAGAGAGTCTAAGATCAGTGAATCTTGGGTAGTCAATATCCCAAGTTGGTATGTAAGTTTGGTCAATGGTGATAAAGAAGTAATAATATTTTTCTTTCTAAAAAAAAAAAAAAAAAAGATCCATATTGGTCTATAAAGATAGTCTTCATTCTTAGAAGCCATGTAAGACAAATATGGTAATGTGTCTACATTGCAGAAGAATGCCAAGGTTGTTGGCTGTTGAATCTGAATTTCAAATCCTAATCCAAAATCCTGAGCCTAGGACGTCATAGATGGTATTAGAGTGGAACCTCTCTCATTACTATATGGTTCAAGGATGAACCAATACAGAAGCTAGTGGGCAAGTGACATCTGAATATAAGAGGGGTACACGAATGAACTGAAATTACGTCTAAATAAGAGAGATCCTAATGATATAAGAATATGGTCAAGATAAGCTTAAAAGAATTTGATAGTAACAATTTATACCAACAAAGTGAACCTTCCTTTTCGATGACTCAATCCTATGAATTTCAAAGTTAAACGTGCTTAGCTTGGTGAAGTTATATATTAGATGACCTCTTGAGAAGTTTTGCTAAAAGAACTTATATTAATGTCTAGGAACAAAGAAGACAAATATGACAATGTAACCAAATCACAGAAGATGTAGTAGAATGCCAAATCCCTAGATCTAGAACGTTTTTTTTTTTTTTTTTACAATATTGAGATGGAAGAATTCGAACCACAGACTGTCTTAGACCAGTTGAGTTATACTCATGTTGACCCTAAATCTAGAGGGTTACACTATAAATCTGAACCTTTCAACACTATGAACTCAAACCTATTAACTTCCAACCAATAAATGTAACTCCTATTATCTTAGGAAACTCTTATTCTCACTAATTCTAAATTATCTTATCATGTTTATCCTCTATTACTCTGCCTGCTTTCAAATTTAAAGGTATATGATTTTACTTCTAAATTGTGGGAAATAGAGTTAGATACTCTCTGCATCCCATGAAAGGAACAAGAAAAGGTATGAAAAATAGATGTTCTTCTGAAACATTGCAAATTAAAGATTTTTAAGTCAAGAGATGGACACCCATTTACCTTTGATCTCCACCCTTGCATCTTCTCTCTAGAAACTACCCATTTTTACATTAAACCCCACATATCAATCCAATCTTTTTTTTATTATTACATTTCCTAATATCTTTCTCCCTCTTATCTTATATTTAAATTTAAATTTAAAAAACCTTTGCTATATAGAACGCTTCCACGAACCGAGTCCCTTTGAACTCTCTAGAAACTACTTTATATTATAACTTCTACGAAACGGCGTCGTCTCATTCCGCTGGTGTTTGCCATGCACGCGCTCGGTCGTCAGTTGCAGAGATTGCTGCTCGTCATCAACGGCGCGTGCATCTCAACCGACTTCATCGCTTTCGCATGTGGTGCGTTACCGCACCCCATTTTCTCGTCTCGCCCCCTTTTCATCTTCTTCTCCTTCTTCCCTTTCAACCAAACCCCAAACAGTTTCAGAGTTTCGCCGCCGTTATCTACATCGTCGTCGTCGTCGTCGTCTTCTTCGTCGTCGTCGTCGACCATCTTACCGTCGCCTTCCAGATCTGCGCCCTCGCAACATTGAGTGGAACCGCGATTGTTCCCTTGCTTCAATATGCGGTTGATCTGATCCGGCGCCACCTTCAAATAGTCCGTCAGAAAAGCCACGAGCTCGTCGCACTGCTTCTTCGTCTGCACTAATTCAGTGTTCAGCATCTCGTTATCCTTCCTTAATTTCTCGTTCTCCTCCGTCAGATCGGCGAATTGCGCCATGGTTCCTATCTCCACCGATCCCGGATTCTTCGAATCCGGCGACGAAGTCGAAGTGGATCCGATGTCCTCGCCGGAGTTTGACGGCGAAGAGTTGCCTCCTCCGCTGGATTTGGCCAGATGAGGAGTCTGCGACGGCGGCGACATCATCACCGTCTTTCGGCGACGGATTTTGGAGAGAAGCTCCTTCTGACCCCGTCGGAAATTGTCGTTGGCGAATTCCCATTTGTCAGGTACGATCTTCCGAAATCCCTGATTTCGAATAAAGCAAGATTAATTAATTTCTAAAGATTCCGTATACGGACGAACCTTGTGGTTAATCGTGTCGGTTAAAAAAAAAAAAAGGAAAAAGAAGCGTCTATGCATGACCCAACACGTGGCTTTTTTTGAAAAAAAAAAGTGCGTGAAGAAGTCGCTAGATGCATCTGCACGGTGTGAAATTGACGACTTTTCTACGCATCTAAATTCGTGGGGCCCTATTATTGGTAGGTTACGACGTACCGCTCACCGCATGGTTTAAAAAATGAAAACAAAAAAATTATCAAACATGCAAAAAGACCTTTATAGCCCTCAACCACTCCAGATTTCACACGGTACACGCACAAGAATGAAAGAAACATAGACGCCGGTAGGTGAGGCAAATAGTAGGACCTATGATCTATTTCAGCATTGCTGGATGGAAAAAAAAAACCACATATTTCCTATATTTATAGGACACGTCACTGAATGATATATTATAAAGTCATATATTATTTTATCTTCTGGGTATGTCAGTACCATTCTAGAATATGAAATTTTCCTATGTAATAAGAAAAATTCTCTCTTTTCAAGATCATCCCACCCAAAGTGAAGCCACAAGGTAAATAAGAAATTAATGGAGACAACGATAATAATATCCACCAATTTCTCGTCTCCACAACAGTAAAACTTATAGTTATTATTTTATTTAATAAATTTGAAGAAGAGGCGACGGCAGTAGAAGAAATGGATAGTTTGTGGTAATAATAATATTAATGATATGGGTTTGTACCTAGTGGGCAAAACTGATAGACGACTCCGGATGGAAAAGCAAATAATTAGGAGATGAAATAATTGCAGAGAGGGGCGGAATTAAGCTTACGTAAGTATTAAGCTGACGGACGAAGCTAGAGAAATTGTTGTGTTTGAAGTAATTGGGAAGCAAATCTCTAGCGAAATCGGCAGTCTTCCACACGACAAAAGTGGAGCCAGTTTCGTTCCAGGAAACGACGTCGTCGGTGGCAGGATCGTCGACCAGTTGGTAGGTTTTGGTCAGAAACGGTGCCGGAAGCGACCTCTGTGCCATTGGTGAAATCTGAAAAGGCGTAAGAGAAGGTAGAAGAGGAGGAGGAGGATGATGATTGATTGTGAAGAGATTCTCAGATGAGAGAGCTGAAGAGAAGAAGAGCAGTGAGGAATTCCCAATCCCAGCAGTAGAAACCGGAGAGAAAGCACATAGAACCAGAACGAACGGGGTTAGGGAGAGGAGGCCTGTAAAATTCCATGGTGGAATGGAGAGAAGAAATGGACCATAACTACAAATCGGAGGAGACGATGGATGAGTAGCGTTGAGGTGGGAATTGGATTAGACCGGACGGTACTAATAATAATAATAATCCTCTTCCAAGTTCCTGTAAGAATTCCTTTTAAAGAAGAAGGGGAAAGGAAAAACAGAAAGTGACGTGGGCTTCCTTCTAGAAGTCTTGAGAAACCGCATCGTAGATTAATAATTAATTTCTTTTTTTTTTTTTAATTTAAAAAAAAAAAAAAAAAAGAAAAGAAAAGAAAAGAAGGTGTTTTGTTTCGTACTGGGCAATAAAGCAAAACAACAGAAAGAACCAGTCCGCCCTCCTCCACTAAAGCCCTCTAATTCTAAAGCATTGAAATATATACACAAAAATATCAGAAGATAGAGATAGAAAGGGCCACCTTTTTGAAAATTGAGGATTTCTGATTATTTTAATAATGAGAGTTCTCGAAACAACCTAAGCTTCCAAGCTGGATCTGCCTCATATACCGCGAAGCTTCTAATACGCTCTTTTATTTATTTATTTATTTATTTATTATTATTATTATTATTTATATTTATATTGTAATGCAAGTTTTTCATTTTTGGAAATTCAAGTGTGAACGCGTTGCCTTCTTTTGTTTCTTCTTTTTCAGCGTTTTCCAATTAGAAAAATAAAAGAGAATGACCTCCAACGCCTTGCCGTGGGAGGAGAGGAACGTTACATCTTTTTTATTTTTATTTTTCTTCATCTCTCTCACCTAACCTAACTCCATCTCCATCTCGGCTTTCTTCACATGAGTCTTTACACGGCAAAAATGTAAACGTAAAAGTAAAATATAAGAGATAAATCTAACAATTTTCGTCTGAATTTCCATAATTCTAAATATATTAATAATATTCTTATGAATTATATTATTGTCACGAAAGATCTAATAAAGTTCGGGTAAATATAATTCTAATTCTATGGTGATCATAAAATTGAAATATACATTTTTAAAAAAAATGAAAGAAAAAACCCAAGGAGGTGTGTGTTATATTCCATAGGGTAGGTAAAGATTCAATTTAGTGAGGGAGATATTTAACTAAACCATATAGAAAAACAAAACAGAAGTTTAGGATAATCACAATCTTGAGAACCAAACTTGATGGGGGGTGGGGTATTGCTTAATCCGTGTCTAAACTGTCCAAAAGCATGAAACGGATCCTGTTTTTGTTTTTATAAACAACTATGGAAATCGAAACGGTTGAAGATAAGACTCAAGAGATTGTATAAAAAAATAATTAAAGAATGTACTAAAATAATAATAATAATAATAATAATAATAATAATAATAATAATAAAAAAGATTGGAATATTATCGTAGTTGGGAAAATGATAATAGTTGCGTAATTTGATGGGTATTGCATTAGTGCGTAGTAAGTAGACGTACGTTTCATTTGTCCTGTCCTTACATTTTACAAACATGCCGATGCCGAAGCTGAAGAGAGTGGTTTTTCCAAAAGTAGGTGCTTCCTAAAACGATTAGATAAGGATCCTGTTTGGCCTATTTCCGGCTTCACACTTGTCAAACAGGGCGTCCCGTAACCGTCTAAATACATCATTTGGTTACCATACCCATACCGTCAGGAAAAAAAAAAAAAATGTCCCTTACATACATGCACTTTTTTTCTTTTCATCAATTTCATATTCTTTGTATTCCATTCTCTGGTTCAACTTTTTATTTAGTTGAGTCGGGATTCAAATTTTTTACCTCTTAATCAAGGATAATTACTAATCTATACTCATTTTACCATCTTAACTAGTTGAACTATGTTGAAAGGAATAGTATTGATATTTTTTTGTATGCACTCTCTTTGTTTATTTATTTTTAATTTCATATTCTTAAAAGCTTCCATAATGAGAAATTTTCTAATATATTAGTACTATTCTTTACATTCAACATTAGACATGCCATTAAATGATATATTATTTTATATAATAGGTCTTACACTTTTCTTAAATGCTTCTTTTGTATTGAAAACAATAAAATATGGATGCAAATTTTTTCATACTATTGTAGTACTATAATTTTTTCCCATATGAAAGCCTTTAACAAATTTTCCCTCTCAACTAATGGAGTTATGTTCAAATTGGTTGCTTCAATCCATTTTTATATGTCAAATATTTTTTTTAACTTTATGTAATGTGATCAATGACTTATCCAACCGATAAATCTATCATTTATTGGATAGATAAATGAATTGATACCGTATTGAAATGAGAGAGATCTTGAGACAAATTGGTAAAGAAAAAAAGTAAATTGATAAATACTATTTATACTAACAAATTAGACCGTACTTCCTTATTTTTAGTAACGGCCCATTCGTTAGAAACTTCTTAGTTGAGCATGCTTTGACTTGGAGAAATTTAATGACATGATGCGGCATCTAGATCCCGATCGGAATCTAAGTTTGAAACGTCTTTTGAGATACGGATAGCATCTTGTCGTTATTGTGTTGATTATGAGACACGTGACTTGGTAGTATTAGGTAATCGTTTGAGTTTTATGAACTCTCATATCATATTAGATATCATGAAGTTGCATCTCAAAACCAATTGACAATGAAAGGTTCTTTTAAAAAAAAAAAAAAAAATTGACAATGAAAGGAGTAACTCATGTATCTTAAAAATTACGAGGTTCCCACTCATCTTTTCAATGTGGGATCCTCAACAGCTAAGGTAGGTTTGCATCGTGGCTAGTGTGTTCTTTAATTCTAATTTTTTAAAGTGATTTTGTACATATATTTAATAAATTTCTTTATTAAATTAATAATAAAATAATTATTTTAACAAGTAAATAATAAAAACATTAAATTTGGCATACGAATATACATGAAATAATTTATTTAAAACGATAATTAGACGTTTTCGTAAGAAACTCTCTTGAATTGATTTCTTAATCAAACACTTGTTTTTATTAATATCATCATAGCTAAAGCATATTTTTGGGCTCTATATTCTAATTTGAACAACATTTCGGTCTCTATAAATGTTCATTAAACCAATGAAATTTCTATCCTCTAAAACAAGTAATTATTTCTTAATAAATCTTTTGAGATTATCTTTCAACCCAAGAAATTAATCTAAATTATGTAATGTGTTTACAAAGGTTGGGTTAATTATTGGAAACAGTTTCAAATATGAAAATGTTAAGAAGAAGAAGAAGAAGAAAGAAAGAATATATTTGAAGGCATTAATTAATAATTATGTGTATTTGTATAAAGTAGTAATAGAAAATGTTAGGAGGAGAGAAACTTTATGGACGGTGAAAATGAAAATACGAGAGAGAGCATTGGGTGAATGTGGGATTTGGAAAGCACGTTGTTTTGGCGATGTGTTTGGTCGTAGTTTTGACTAACCCCTCAAAGGAAATATCGGAGGAAACAGCCAAAGCCGAGCCGAGTGGAATTACGTTTTTAATTATTATATATAAGGTCAATGGGATGGGCATCAAATTCCAACTCAAACTCAACCACACCCACGCTGCCCTTTCTTCTGTGGAATTGAATGCCCAGAGGCTGCCTCTCTCTCTCTCTCTCTCTCTTTGACCATTTTTCCTTTTCCACTGTACTTTCTGCCTAACCTTTTGACAAGTATACAACCAACATCCTTCAATTTCTAATCCACCTACCACTCTCAAAATCCACCTTTTTCTTTTTATTTTATCTTTTATCAACTTATTTAATATATAATACATCAAGGTATGCCGGCCCGGGTATGTCTTGCTTAGAGTAATTAAGGTAAACTCAAGCTTCTACAATAAGGAACCACCTTGCTTTGCTTACATAGAGATAGAATGAACCTACCTCTTTTTTAGGTGAGTGAGAACCTCCATCTTAGTACGATATGCAACTCAAAAGATCTTTCTCGAGAGATTATCGATTGATATTGGTTTTAAAATTAGAGAGTGATTCTATGAGAGACAGACTACTAATTATATCTCTTTAGAAATTGAAGATTTCAAATAAGAATGAATGAATTTTAATTATATACACACGGAGTTATAAATGGGCAAAGAAGATTCGGAAGAAATGTACATAAGAGTAATTTTGTGTATGTAATTGTATGGTTTGGAGGAGTATGTGGAAGGGAAAAATCCAAATGATGAATTGGGTGAAGAGAAGAGAAGATTTTTTCGGTGAATGTTTGCGAATTGGTCCAAAGAAAAGACATTATTCAATATAAATGATATAAAGTGACTGTTACCAAAAGGAATTAAAAAATAATTTGAAACTTTATTATATATAAAACAATAAAGAGAGCAACAAACGATGTTTATCCTAATGAAAATGAAACTAAAAAAGAAAATTCAATGTAGCAACGCCGTAGAATGTTTGCTACGCGTAGAGGAAGGGAGAGCCATTGAATAAATGGAAATGAAGAAAGATTGACCAAACAATTAATTCACGTCTTTGTAGACATATACACAATAATATCCCAAATGGGGTTGGGGGAACAAGGTATATTTTACTTTTTACCATTTAATATTTTTCTAGTCAACGATTTAGCACATATGTATTTTTATTACGAAACTTAATAATGTTGGGTGTGATTTTAAATATTTTTCTACGTAAATATATGTTCATCCAAAAACAATTTACAGTCCCTAGAGTTTTCAATAAGTCATCCATAAACACTAATGACAAACTAATTTGAATTTTACTTTATAAAATTAAATAAAGATGAACACCAAATAGCTTCTAAGATTACGAAGCTTAATTGTGCATCACTCTGAAAAGTACTTCAATCAATTTGAAGCTCCTAACATCAAAGATAATTTAATTTAAGAATACAAAATTATTGCAATGCAATGGTTGAGATTTTTTTTTTTTCTTTTTGAGTTCAATAATTATGGAGTGATGGATTGAACTCTCGACTTTTAGGATGCTAAGTAATATATTATCTAATGAGCTATGCTTGAATTGATCTTTGAGTTAGTTTAAAAGTTGAGACTAGAGATGTCTACAGGACAGGGCGGGGACAAGGATGACTTCTCCGTCCCTGCCTCCCATTTCAATTCCCATAGCCGCAAAATTTCTCGTTAAATTTCGCAAGAAATGGATCAGGGATCATGTTCCACATGAGAGATTATTCTCCATTTATTTATTTATTTTTTGTCTTCATTGAATCAAATAATTCTTTTGATAAATTTTAAAAAAAATTAACTTTTTATAAGAAATATTAATTAATTTTTAATTAGATAGTTAATTATTCACATAAAATCTTCATTTAAATAATTAATTTCTTTTAAAAAATCTATTTTTAAAGAAAAAATTCTTAAATCTCCTATTAAAAACAAAATAATATTTCATATCAAACTATCTAATTATCTATATACATATGATTCAAATGTTTAAACCATATAATTCAAGCATATCCATTTTTTTTTTAAAGAAAACATATCCAATTTTCTAAATTATTACCAATAAAACTTTAAATTTATATATAGAGAAATAATAATAATAATAATAAAAATAATAAAATAGTATCAGAATACTAAATAATATAGAAATTCATTATTATCCATCTAAACACAGTTAATAGTTCAGTTGACTATAATATTAACAACCTTTTTTTTTATATAATTTTTTTTTGTTTGACAACATTAATAATGTATAAGGGTATATTCTGCTGTTAGTTCAAGATTAGTTTAGAGGTTGTTAATTAACCTCCTTATGTTGTATTCGTTATCTTCCCTCTTGTATAAATATCTCTTCTCATTCTCTTAATAAAGTGTGGAGAATGTTCATCAAACTCTGAAGTTCTTTATGGTATCAGAGCAACATTGACTCTCGTCGTTTTTTTTTTCTCCACATTGCTTCTTTTCTTCTTCTTCTGTAATGATGCAACAGTCCACTGATCAAGCCCTAATTGCTGGTTCTTCAGTCAGTACGCTAGTTTCGCTACTCAATAATATCTGTAATTTGGTATCCGTAAGGCTTGACTCATCCAACTATGTGCTATGGCGATTCCAGATTTCTCCCCTTCTCCGATCACATAAATTGTTCAAGTACCTTGATGGCACAATTAAGGCGCCGACTGAAGTAATTCACATCGAAGGACAACCCGATCAAGCTAATCCTGAGTATGAAAAGTGGTACGAGAAAGATCAGGCTCTCTTTACATTGCTTAATGCGATTCTGTCACCCACTGCCTTGTCCTATGTAATCGGCTGCAAGACCTCCAAAGAAGCCTGAGACAAACTTGAGCAGCATTTTTCCTCTTCGTCAAGAATGCACATCGTCGGACTGAAGACTGAACTGCAGAGTATTGCCAAGAAAGCGACTGAATCAATCGATCAGTATGTCAAGCGAATCAAGGAGATCGTCAATCGGTTGTTAGCAGTATCTGTTGTCATCGATTCTGAGGATCTTGTAATATACACGGTAAATGGCTTGCCGCAAACATACAATGTCTTCAAGACATCTCTGCGAACTAGGGCTCAGAATCCATCATTCGATGAGCTTCGTGTCCTCATGAAGACTGAAGAGACATCCCTTGAAAAGCAGATGAAATTAGAAGAGGCAAACTCTGCCCCACGACTTGCTATGACAACTAATTTTGATTCGCAAGGGAGAGGTAATTGGCGTGGACAAGGCAGAGGAGGCCGTAATGGCGGACGATCCGACTCTGGTCGTAATGGAGGGCATGGCCGCTGTAATTTCTTCCCTTCCAATTCTATGCCACCTATTAATCAGTTCTCCTCTGCTTCATCTTCCTCAGGGCAGTTTTCCAGCAAAGTAAATTGTCAAATTTGTCAAAAGTTCGGGCATAACGCATTAGATTGCTACAACCGCATGAACTATTCCTATCAAGGGCGTCATCCACCAGCCAAGCTTACTGCAATGGTTGCTGCTGTTCCAAATTCTTCCTCTTCTACCACTGGTCTTCCTCAAGACTCTCAAGTGTGGCTAACTGATACCGGCTGCAATGCCCATCTCACAAGCGACCTGTCTAATCTCAGCGTTTCGACTGCATATAATGGGGAAGACAACATCACAGTAGGCAATGGTCAGTCTCTCTCTATTTCTCACCTTGGTACTAGCCAAATTTCCTTGTCTGACTCAACCTTCACCTTGTCCAAACTTTTCCGTGTTCCTAACATCTCCACTAATCTACTCTCGGTGCATCAATTTTGTATAGATAACAACTATTGCTTCATTTTTTATTCTAACTCCTTTACCATTCAGGACAAAGCTTTGGGCAAAATTCTGTTCCACGGACCTAGCATAAATGGTCTCTACCCGCTTCCTGTTTCGTCTGCACAAGTAAGTCTCACGACCAACATGGTAACCAAGAATTCATCACATGTGTGGCATGATAGGTTAGGGCATCCTTCTGTTCCAATACTTCGGTCTTTGTTAAAAACTTTTGGCATTTCTGTATCCCCTGGTAATCATGTTTGTACTCATTGTCTTGATGGGAAAATGTCTAAACTTCATTTCCCTTTATCACATACTAAGTCTACTAAACCTTTAGAAATATTACATACCGATGTATGGGGTCCTGCCCCGGAGTTATCAATGAATAATCATAGATATTATGTTTCGTTTGTCGATGATTTCTCACGGTATACTTGGCTATTTCCGTTATCTCTTAAGTCTGAAGTCTTTCCTACATTCATAAAATTCTTACCGTTTGTTGAAAACCTTCTATCCACCAAACTAAAAACACTTAGAAGTGATGGGGGGGTGAATATTTTAGTCATTCTTTTCAATCTTTTCTATCCAGTAAGGGTATTTTACACCAAAAGTCCTGCCCTTACACTCCCGAACAAAATGGTGTTGTTGAACGCAAACATCGGCACATTGTAGACATGGCCCTTTCATTGCTTTCCAAATCCTCTGTTCCTTTGAGTTTTTGGCATTTTGCATTCTCCACTGCAGTCTTCCTAATAAATAGACTTCCTTCCCCAACACTTAATAACAAAACTCCTTTTGAACTCCTTTTTCATAAAACTCCCGATTACTCATTTCTTCGAGTATTTGGATGTGCATGTTATCCTCTTCTTCGACCCTACAATCGTACTAAACTGCAATCTCGCACCACACAATGTGTTTTTCTTGGTTACCCTCTTGGTTACAAAGGCTACTTGTGTTACGATATATCCCATGATAAGTTCTACATATCTCGCCATGTTATCTTTGATGAGTCCCTTTTTCCTTTTGCCTCCTCTACACCTCAATCTACCTTGTCCACCGTCTTTTTGTCACCCTTACCTATCCTGCTAGTACTTCTTTTGCCTCGTGTGACCTTCCTACACCTCCTCTTTCACAGCCTTCATCTCTTGTCCTCACTAGTTTGTCCTCACCACCTTTGTCTCAACCTTTGGCCCAACCTAATACTATTCTACCATATGCTACTCCTACCTTGTCTCCGTCTGTGTCCTCCCATAATCCAATTCCACCTGCTCCAAATTCTCCACCATCTGATAATCCCCAAAATGACCAACCTACTGCTGATTCCAGCCATACATCACTACAAGATTTTCGGTCTACGCCGACGCATCAATGCGTCGGCGTAGACCCCCTTCGCGTCGGCATAGACAACTCCCCAACGCAAAGATTGCGTCGGCATGGTCGTCGGTATAGATACGTCGGCGTAGAGGTCTACGCCGACGCACACATCTTGTGTCGGCGTAGAATGTCTACGCCGACGCATCTTTGCGTTGGCATTGATAAAACGAAATTGTTATATGTGTGATCTACGTCGGCGCAATGTGCGTCGGCGTAGATAACGTACCGACGCAAGCTTGCGTCGGCATAGAGTATGACTCCATTGTCTACGCCGACGCAAGTTGCGTCGGCATAGACCGCATTTTTTTTTTTAAATTAGTTTTTAGTGTCAATTGTTGAATATGGGTAAGTTTTTGAACTAGAATTTGGCGATCATGAGATGAACTATATCATTCGTTTCTCATTGCATTAACCACAGTAATAGTTTAGACCTAATAATAAACATACTGTAGCCTGACCTAATAATAAGCAAGCAAAAATGAGAAGAACATAATGTTAATCAAGAGAAGAGATAGAAAAAGTATCTACACGTTGAACTTGTACTACAGCATTAGAATCCACAAGTCTATGTATAAAGTGTGTTTAGGTTTATGATATGCTTTCATATATGGGTATAAAGTGTGTTTAAGTTTTGCATATCATAAACTCATTAATCATACAAAATCTTTCCATCCAAGAGTATAAAGTGTGTTTAAGGTTCCATACAAATCCTTATATGTCCAACTACAGGTTGTTAGCTCCTTCAAAAGTGAAGTTCACGAATAGTGATTGAACTGATGACCTGAATAAAAAGAAAGTTGTATTAATACATAAGCATATAGGTTAAATACAACAAATTTGAAGAAAAAAACTAAAAAATTCAAAACTTTAGAAGAACAACATCAACACTTATGATGAGCAAACAAATGAACTAAGTCTTCATTGCATACCCAAAGATTCAAAAAGAACAACATCAACACTTATGATGAGCAAGCAAAATGATGAAATCCCCCTCCCTTAACAAAGTTCTAAGCATATATATGACCTAGCTCAACATGCAAAACTAATGAAACCCAAACTCTAACTACTTAGAAAAGTAACTCATCCCTCAGCTTTCAAAGACTAAACAATAAACAAGCAAATGAACTAAAACAATCAAGTGCAACACGAAATTTATAACCGACATACGTAAGAAGTAACAAACTATTAAGTAAATCATCCATCAACTAACAAAACCAAACAACGTAACTAGTAAACATGCATAACAAAACCAAACAAGAACTACTTCATATTTGAACATAAAAGTAACCCACCCCTCATGCTCATAAAACAAAACCAAATAAACAACAAAATGAATCGTCAAACTCTAACTAGCTCAACATGCAAAACTAATGAAACTCTAACTCTAACTACTTAGAAAAGCAACTCATCCCTCAAGTTTCAAAAGTTAAACACTAAACAGGCAAAGGAACTAGAACAATCGAAGATAGAAGTGTAACACCAAACTTATGACCAACATACATAAGATATATATAACAAACTATATTAAGTAAATCATCCCTCAACTCACGAAACCAAACAACTAATGGACATGCATAACCGAACCAAGTTGCACACATAAGAACTAGTTCAAAAAAAGTTACACTCACATGTTCAAAAGCTTTAACAAGTGAACTGGGAAGCTAACAAAACCAAAGATTTAAAAGAACAACATCAACACTTATACAGCGCACATAAACGACCAACTTTGAAAAAAAACGGCCAACATCAACACTTATACAACCCTAGTTCATATATCATAAGAAATTCAATATAATGTCTAAGAGCCTGTCTAACATAACAAAATACAATTAAATACACAAAACAAGAATTCGATAATATGGCAGAACAAAAAAAAAAAATACCCTAGTTTATGGATTTGTAATCTGTAAAAGTAAATATGTAAAGTGAGAGGAGGTTCCAAAGGTTTAGTTTATGTAATCCATGAGTTAGCAAACTTATAGCCTGATATAAATAAACCTATACACCAAACCCAAACCCAATTTGACACTTTCATACTACCTAACCCATGAACCAAGTAAGAACAACTGGATGTTAAAAACAATCAAGAAATCAAGCAGCACAGTTTCTTTGGTGGGCATTTTAAACAATTATCAGGGTGGTGGAATAGGAGATCGAATTACAAGATTGTAGGACATAAAATAGTCAGCCTAATGCGTTACCATCATTCTAGCACACACTTTGAATAAATCCATGGAAAAGTATACAAACTAAGAATCAAGTGAGAAGTAATCTAAGGAAACAATTCAGGTTGAACAAAAAATGAAATTGTCTTCTAAACACAAGCATCAAACAATATCATCATAGAAGCATAGTCATCCAATTCGATCCAAAAACCAACCAGATATAAAAAACATCAATTTTTTACAGAGGGAAAACTTCAAACTCTTAAACTCATTTAAACAACTTTTTGCATCTAAACAAACTAAGAGTAGGCAATTTAATTCTTCTTCCTTCTTCGCTCAAGCCCTATAAACAACAATGCACTAAAAAACTAGAGTACTTTAACAAATTATTACTTATACCATAAGCACAATGAATAAACACTGGCTTCTTCAGCTCCCATTTAAGTTTGACTGCACTTTAACTGAAAGCATTTATTGAAAGCATGCCAGAAAAGAAGCTAATTAACAAAGATAAATAGAACATTGCCTAACCATAAAGAGATCATCTTATTTATTAGAACATTAACTCCTCTGGAATAAAAGCATGCCAGAAAAGGAGCTAATTAAAACCAACTCCCATTTAAGTACAAAAACAAACAATAAGGAATACATCAAGCAAATTACTCCCATTTCAAATCTCCCTATGAGAGGTGTAAACCTCTTATGATCCAAAGAAGGTACAAGTCTCGAAGCTAAAAAGGTTGAAAAAAATGTCCAAGTGTATATAAGTGACCACGACCCACACCCCTTAGTGACTTCAAAAGATCCTAAAATGTTCAAAATAACCTAGAAGGTTAAAAAAAAGTGTCTAAATGACCCCCAACCTGTCCCTCGATGACTTCAAAAGGTCCTGAAACGTTCAAAATGATCGAGAATGTTAAAAAAAGTGTCTAAGTGACTATGAATGACCCCAACCCACCCCTCGATGACTTCAAAGGGTCCTATAAAACATTCAAAATGACCTAGAAGGTTAAAAAAAAGTGTCTAAGTGATTATCAACGACCCCAACTCGCCCCTCAATGACTTCAAAGTGACTTAGAAGGTTGAAAAAAGTGTCCAAGTGTGTATAAGTGCATAAGTGTGTATAAGTGACCCCTACCTACCCCTAAGTTGACTTCAAAAGTATGAAATGGCTATCATAATGTAGGATAGCCACATAGACATAAATCAACTATAGTAAGTCACTTTAACCTTAAATCACTATAGGCATAAAGTGGCTACCATAACTGCAGGATAGCCATATACACACAAATTAATTATAGCTAGTCATGCACTTTAACCTATCTCTAACATATATTACATAAATCACGTAAACTCAGTACATACCTAAGGGTTCGAAGACCCTCCTCCCTAGTGTAGTCTCCTGCTTAGTTGAGGAACCTATCATTGATCCTAGAATCTCCAACAACATAGGAAAAATGAATCATGAAAACTATAAGAGATTCTATTATATAATATGAAATTCAAATGCATAGATTAAACAAGTCTAAACCTAAATTTTTTCATTTTGGCATAACTTAATAATTAAACTATTGCAACAAGTTTTAGCATATTAATCCAGTGAAAAAACACAAATTAAATCATCCACTAAAAAATGTTTACTTTTAAACATATCACAAACACATGTAAACATACCACAAAGACATAATTAAAAACAAAAAACAATCCAACAATAGAACAATGAACACATAATTTAAAAGAAAAAAAAAACAATCTAACAATGTAATTTGAGAGACATCTTAACTTGGATACTTTTATTTCAAAACCAAATCCAAATTTATACATTTTATTTAATTAATACATCAGTCTCAACAAATTAATCCAATGAACAAACACATAATGTTAAAAAAAAAAAAAACTAATAATGATTAATCCAATAGCTCACTTTTTACAAACTTTGCAATCAAATTAAAACCTAACTTTGAAACCACGCATACATTGAAATTAAAGACCAGAAACAAATTAAACTTTAAAACACAAAACAAGGACAAATCGAGCATAAAACAACATTGTTAAGCAACTTAAACCCACAAAACTTACCTATGATCAAAAGCCCACACCACCACGATAACAACTCTAGCCCGAATCGACAAATATGAAGCGAAAAGGTCACTGTATTGGCGTTGGTGAGGAAAAAACAGCAATGTTAAACACAAAATAAAGTCAAACCGAGCATAAAGCAACAATCTAAGCAACTAAAACCCACAAACCTGCCTATAATCGAAAGCTTGTACCACAACAGCAAGAAATCTAGCACAAATCGACGAAACCAAAGCGAAATGACCACTACATCGACGTTGGAGAGAAAAAACAGTAGATAAACGGTTTTAAACTCAAAAGAATGAAAAATCGACCATAAAAATACAATCTAAGCAACTTAAACCATTAAAACTTACCTAAAACCAAAAGTCCACACCAAAATGGAGCAAAAACACAGTGTATTGGCGTTGGAGAAGAAAAACCAGCAAAAAAACCTATTTTGCGGCGCGAAGAACTGATCTGGAGAGGAAAAGAGAGGGTTTTATTAAAAGGTCTATGCCGACGCAAGCTTGCGTCGGCGTATACCCTAAACCCTCGTCGGCATATTCCATCAAACGCGCGCTTTTAGTGAAAATTTTTAAGTTATCTACGCCGACGCGATTGCGTCGGCGAAGACCATTATACGCCGACGAAAATCCTTGCGTCGGCATAGATAACGTCGGCGTATTTAAAAATTCTTGTAGTGCATCAATTAACCAAACTGACCAAGCCACTGTGCATAACTTAAAGGATTGGAATTCCATAATTCCGTAAAGCGGAAGCGTGATTGGGACCGATTCGTAATTAATTTTCTTTAATCTAAAATACCAATACATTGGCAATAATATTAGAACTATTCTAAATATATATTAAGGCTAAGCATACAAAAATATTAGATCTAAATCTAATTTATAAAGTAACAAATTACTTACTCTCGTTGACGACTCAGATTAAATTCACCAACTACTTGTGAATTAATCACGAACTATGTGAACACCACCACTATGGCTACACCGGTATGACTCTGAGACTTCTAGAGGCAGGAGACTTGTGGGAGCCTTTGGGAGAATTCTCTGAGAGTAGGAGAATGAATGAGATACCTTTCACCCCACCCCAGGGGTCCTATATATAGTAAAGGCCAAGACCTTTTTCCTAATAGGAAAAGGTCAGGGAGACCTTTTCCTAATAGGAAAAAGTCTCTAATTTTAATAAATAATTAATTAATTCCATAATTAATTAATTTCCCAATTAAATATCATATATTTAATCTTAGGGATTTTATTAAAATTAAAATTAATATGAATCCAATTCATATTAAATTTATTTGAACTCTTTCAAATATTTTCTTTCCTAATAGGAAAAGGTCTCTAATTTTAATAAATAATTAATTAATTCCATAATTAATTAATTTACCCAATTAAATATCATATATTTAATCTTAGGGATTTTATTAAAATTAAAATTAATATGAATCCAATTCATATTAAATTTATTTGAACTCTTTCAAATACTTTCTCTCAAGAATTATTATTTTTTTTAATTTAATTCAAAAATTATATTATAAAGTTTCATAAACTTTATATTATAATGCATCAATATACATTATACGATTCCCCAAATAAATTGAACACTTTCAATTTACAATTTATACTTAATTGCCTCAAGTCTCTTTACGAGCTACCAGTGGGACCTAATGGACCTACAGATCAGAAGCTCCAACGATACGAGACTAATTGGCCAAACTCATTGACCAAGTTTAGTCAACATTTGTTAACTGTGGGTCACTCCACTAAAGACCCACAGTTGCACTCTTCTCACTATAGAATATTTCTGTGTCCACGGATATCGACCAAGCAGTAAGTCAATCCTTCACGTGTGTTTATAACACCAGCTGGGTCAAATTACCGTTTTACCCCTGGGTTACCTCTGGTTCCTTAAGTACCACTGATTCCTCTAATGAACAAGTTGTTTAGGATCCAACCACTAAACAGGAGTTCCTCTCAGGCTAGGAGAGGACGGCGCGCCTTTGTTCAAGCCCTAGAATCAGCCCTTAAGGGAACACACATCTACTTACCCCAATAGGGGAAGGAGTGAATTCCATCTTGTACTGTTATGTTCCCAGCCCCCATTCGGTCTTGCCCCTAAAATGGTAGGCTTATTGAGTCGGCGAACTGGCCACTCTCACCCATACAAATCTAAGGACAGTCCCTCCTGAAAGGGGTTCATAACAGACTCAGGATTGAGATTGAGTTACCTAGGTCATCCTATTGAAATAGAAACCTAAACTAGTTAACGGCGTTACATCTAGTGGTTACTATTTCGCGGTCCAGTCTTATGCAAACTCATTGCATAGGATACCCCCACCCGCATGTCTCCTACATGGATGCTTTGGATCATTGCATCTGTATAGAATACAAGGTGGGCCGTATCACATAGTGTCACCAGGATAAGGTACCCAGCCTTATCCCTATACTATAGACCATTTAGGTTGTTACTTGGACACTGATCCCCGTATGTCCCCACATACTAGTCCAAGTTTCATTTAAACAACCTTGGATCTTAGTTTATTGGATTTAGAGTTTATTAATGCAAACTCGATTATTCAATAACCAAATTACTGAATTACTCAAATAACACTTTATTGAGATTGATTAATTTGTTTCATTTACTATCTACGAGTTTTAGGGCATAAAACCCAACATAACTCTCACCCAATGCAGACTCGGTCAAAATCGGCCATTTCCAAGAAAAAAGTGTTTCTGGCTAATGTTTCTTCTTCCTCTTTAAATGAAGAACCAACCTCTTTCACTCAGGCATCCAAGCACTCCAACTGGAATGCGGCTATGCAGGAGGAATTTGACTCTCTAGTTAAACAGAATACTTGGTCCCTTACACCTTTACCTCATACTAAGAGAGCTATTGGTTGTAAGTGGGTCTATCGTATCAAGAGACATCCTGATGGAAGTGTAGCTCGGTATAAGGCGCGTCTAGTTGCGAAAGGTTTTCATCAAACAGAAGGAGTTGACTATTTCGAAACGTTTAGCCCGGTTGTAAAGAAACCTACAGTTCGCATTGTCCTATCTCTTGCTGCCACTTATAATTGGCCTCTAAGACAGCTAGATGTCAAGAACGCATTTCTACACGGGGAGTTAGAGGAAGAAGTGTATATGACCCAACCTCAAGGGTTTGTTAGCAAACAGTTTCCTACCTATGTGTGTAAACTTAACAAATCCCTCTGTGGTTTGAAGCAAGCCCCTAGAGCATGGTTTCATCGTTTTACTTCACAACTGTTGACATATGGATTTGTTGCCTCTCAAGCAGATCCTTCACTCTTTGTTCGGAATGATCAAGGTTCTATTACATATCTTCTACTGTATGTAGATGATATTATCTTAACAGGCAATGATAGCTCCTACATTGATAAACTTGTTTCTCAATTGAAAGCAGTATTTGATATGACCGATTTGGGGGTGTTGTCCTATTTTCTTGGGCTAGAGGTACAGTGGCATTGTTGTTTCTCAAACAAAATATGCTTCTGATATTCTCAAGCGTTTTGGAATGGTTGGTGCCAAAGCCTGTGCTACTCCTTGTTCTGTAAATGATTTGGCAGCTGAGTCTTCTTTATGCAATCCTGAGGATGCAAAGGCTTACAGAAGTATGGTAGGAGCCTTGCACTATCTCACTTTCACTCGCCCGAACATATCTTTTGCAGTCAGCAGAGTATCCCAGTTTATGCACGCACCAACTCTTGTTCACCTAGCTGCTGTTAAAAGAATATTACGGTACATCTCTGGTTCTTTAACTGCTGGTCTACATTTTAAACGCAGCTCCTTGTCTCTCCTAGCCTTCTCTGATTCCGACTGGGCTGGCAGTAGACTTGATCGTCGCTCTACTCTCGGTTTTGTGATCTATCTGGGAAGCAATCCTATTTCTTGGATGTCAAAGAAGCAGTCCACAGTCTCTAGAAGCTCCACTGAAGCTGAGTATAGGGCATTGGCTGCTACGGTTGCTGAACTATCCTGGGTTCGGCAAATTATGAAGGATCTGTTTGTCTATCTTCCAGCTGCACCTATACTCTTTTGTGATAATCAATCTGCGTTACAACTAGCACGCAACCCAGTGTTTCATGGCCGCACCAAGCACGTAGAAGTTGATTTTCATTTTGTCAGGAAAAAAGTTGCCTCTCGAGATGTTGAGTTGCGGTCCATTTCTACACTTAATCAACTAGCAGACATCTTTACCAAGTCTTTAACAACAGATCGCTTGCATTTTTTAAGAACCAAACTCATGCCTCATTCGACATTTGTTTGAGGGGGGATAATAATGTATAAGGGTATATTCTGCTGTTAGTTCAAGATTAGTTTAGAGGTTGTTAATTAACCTCCTTCTGTTGTATTCGTTATCTTCCCTATTGTATAAATATCTCTTCTCATTCTCTTAATAAAGTGTGGAGAATGTTCATCAAACTCTGAAGTTCTTTAAACATGTTGGGTGAGATATTTGGAACAATAAGACCTCTGAGTCGTTAATACAAGTTTTATATCAAGTTGAGTTGCGTTCATCATGACACCTTTTTTATAAATTGAAAGCTCAGAATCTTACGTCACAATTATAAGGTCATATTTTTAAAAAGAAAAACAAAAAAAAAAAAAATCCGAGCAAGAAACTTGAGAACAAAAATATAAAAAATAGGAAATTGACTTTTGAAAGATGATGGTGTAGAATAAAAAAGAAAACCATTTTGGCAGAAAAAGAAAATTAAAGAGAGGTGTGCTTGTTTTTTCTGCGAAGGAGAGGCGCGCATTTAATTCGATAATTTTTTTTCCAAAATAGAAATTGCTTACAAACATATGAAGCAGTCTTGAGAGGCTGACATTTGAGTTTGATTGTTAGATATTTTTGCAGATTCAAATTCTCTCTCTCTTCAATTTCAAAAATCAAAACCAAAACTTTTGATCCAAATGTGAAACATATGTGCAATAATTTATATTCGCTGTTTTGACTTTAAACCAACATCTTTTTATTCTTCTTTTCCCATTCTTTTTTTATTCAAATCATTGAAATTTGCAACATAGAATTCTTTTAACTATTCTTGCTTCAACTTGCGCACTGGAATTTTGGCTTTGAATGGATCTTCAGGCCCATATGACTGAAGAATTCAAGATCATTATTATTTTTTTTTTTTTAAGAAAGAAAATCAACTACTAGTTAAATCAATGTCACTTCCAATGGGATTTTTTCCCGAAGCTTTCTTTTAATGAAATGTATACGATTAAGAATAAATAAAAATATAAATACAAAGATTCAAAATAAGAATTAACCAATAAAGATAAAATAATATTTATACATATAAAAAAAAAAAAAAAAAAAAAAGTCCCAGCCATTTTATATAAGAACGTCATTCCTTTCAAAAATGAATCTGAAATTAACTCTAGGAATAAAAATGAGAAGGAACCTTTTTTTTTTTTTTTTTTTGGGAGAAAACTTCTACTCTCACTTATAAGCATATGAATACATTATGATTTATGTGAATTTAATTAATCCGATGGTCACAGAAGTAAAGTTGACGTTGATTGATTAAAAAAAGTCTGATATGAAATCTACAGAAGTAAAGTTGACTTTAGACAGATTCAACCTTTTTTTTAAGCAACAGTTTCCAGCTTGTTTACTATATTTATTCATACAGAAAATTGGGTATCTCAACTTGACTGAATTTAGTTTAATCATTATGATGGAAGGTTTTCAACTTGATTGTTCTTCTTCTCGGAGTCATTCTATGGTTAATTTTGAGGAACACTTTTTTTTTTTAGCTGATTTTTTTAATTAAATTTTAATTAATTTATTTATTATCAGGTTTTTAAGCTTTTGTTCCGGTTAACAACATGATAAAGAGTATATAACGGTACTTTTATGAAATCTATATTTATTTACTGTTATTGACAAAATTTTGTGAAGCTAAATTAATTTACTAATTTTTTTTTTCTCAAAAAAAAATTTACTAAAATTTGAGAGGCAAATGGAAGGTTCACAGTTTAAAAGGTCCAATTGCACATCTACCAATTTAATCCAAAATAATACTTTTTCTTTTTAATGAATCCAAAATAATAGTTAATTTAGCACCTAATTTAGCACAAGATAGAAATATCGAAAAATATGACACAATTGTACCTCCATCTAATTAAATTGTCAAAGTGATAGTGAATATATAGTTTAACTAATTGAGATGTACTTTTGACGAGATTAGAGATTCGAATTCCACCCTCCAAATTTTGTTTGAATAAAAAAAAATCCATCTTAAATTAAAACATATGAAAATTCGAAAATATCCAATAACATATTTCTAATTAATATTACAAATAGTTGATGTCTATAAATCAGATTATATCTGGGTGAACCATTAATTTACCTAGTCAATAATTTTAGTAGAATATTAAATTGAACTAACAATAATCAACTCTAATAATATTTAACCAAATTGTTTTATATGCAATCACTCATTTTCTCTGGTTGTATGTTTATTAAAGAGTCACTGATTTTCTATTTTAATTTATGATATGAATATATGATGAGTTCAATAACATTGGGTGGGGGATTTGAACTTCTGACCTCTTGATCGAGGGTCTATATCAATTACCGCTAAGCTATACTCACTTTGACATGTGATGCAATAAACTAGTGATCACTTATATATATATTAACCAATGATACATGTAAATAACTGTTAGATGTAAATCATTGATTGTTTTGATCCATGCAAATATTATTTTATGATTTTTCGTCCGAAAAAAAGACTAGTCAAGTCAAGTTTTATTTTTTTACATTCTTTTGTATTAAACATATTATTGTAATATGTGAGGTGTAAAAATAAACTATTGTGATATGTGATTTTATTTTCTAGTGATTATTATTTGCATACTCATTTGCTCGTTTATTAATGGTTATTAGTGGTATTTTGTTTATAAAATTTTGTTTTCTATGGCAATATGATGACATAAAGTTTCTAAATGAATGACGAAGAGATCTGTAATTTGAATCTTCCAGCCTCAAATGCAGTAAAAAAGATGTTCAAATGATAATCATGTCTAAAGATCACTGATATAATATTTTAAATAGGGAAGCAAATGATTTTTAAAAAATGTCATATTTGCAAAATTATTTCTTGAGAACAATTTTTGCCACCCATTAAAAATTTCCATGTAAATATGTGACCCATAAAGAATTAATGTAAAAGATGGCTTCGATAACACTTCCTCTAATCTCCTTTCTGTGAAGTCTAACCACTGTGTTAGGAGCTCCAACACGGCAGTCTACTGTGTTGCTCATCTTGCTTGTAAATTCTCTTTTGATCAGTTTCAGAGGACCTCCCCTACGTGGGAGAAGGGCAGCGTTTTTTGGACCCTCGGAATTCCCCTTTCAATTCTCTCTCTTATTGAAGAGAGTAGTTGTATTTCCGGTTAGTTGCTTTAATGAAGTATCTTTTCAAAAGAAAAAAAAATGTACAAGATGGCTGTTTATTGTCAATCGCCGAAAATTCAATCCAACTGGGCTTTCCATCCAGGCCCATTAACAGTCTGGCAACCATTTCCTAACGTGCTCTAAAAATAGAGAGAAGAAATGGTAGTGAGTGGTCTTCTTACTTTCAAAATCATAATATTCACATCAATCAGTTAAAACTATAGTGAACTATTTATTTAAAATATTTTCAATATAATTAAAAATAACATAATAATTATAAAAGTATATGAGATAAAATATATTACAAACATGCCAAACAAAAAAGTATCAATTATTAATATATAGCCAACAAGAAGATAGCTTAACTGCATAAAGCTTGTACCTTTGAACAAGAAGTTCGAAGTTCAAATTTTCACCCCACATGTTGTAAAAAAAAACTACTAATATATAACAAAAACAAAAAGATAGATATTATTTATTTCTTCTTGCTCATTTCTCATTCCACATTACCTTATATTTCCTTTTTCTTCTAATTTAAGAGAGAAAAGAAATGACATATTACAATAAGAGAAAAATTTAAGAGAGTAATAAAGTAAGAGAGGAAAAAATTTGGAGAAAAACTTAGAACGACAAAAAAATTCGAGAGAACAAGTTTTAGAACTACAAACAAAATTGTTGGTGAGAAAAAATCTAAAAAGAGCCAGGAACAAAAAGTTAGAGAAAATATTAAAGAGAAACAAAAGTTAGTGATATTTAAAAAAAAACACTTAAATAAGAGAAATTTAGAAAAGGAAAAAGTTAGAGGATGATCGGAAATATCTTTGTGAATAAAATCATTAGAAAGAAAGGGAAAATTTTAAGAGAAAAAAAAATGGTTCAAGAGCATTTTCAAAGTAAGAGAAATTTGTGAAGAACGAGAATCTTTTAAGAAAAAACTACTTTATTTTCAAAAACAAATTTTGAATAGTAAGTGTTAATGCCAAAATTTGAATAGTAATTGTTTGAGAGGGGAAGATGTGACCTGCAAGACAAAAAAAAAACTTGTACACCGATGTAATGCTTGTCACATCGCCTCCGATATTTAAGTCAGAAAGCATAAGGGAAGATGAGCAAGACCAAAGAGTTAAAGGAAGAAAAGGGAGAGATCAGAGAGTAGAGTTCGGAATCCCCTCCTCAATGATGAAGAAGGGTTTATATACATTTTCCTGCTTTAGGGTTTCTAGGCATTTGGAGGCGATTCAGGGTTGAACCAAGTCGAATCAAGCTGACCCAGGACACCAGAAACCGTATGGAAGGGGGGAAGACTCGGCCTATGCAAGGACGAGCGTGGCCCATGGGGGTTAGGTCGAGCTTAGCCCAACCCCTTCGGTTCGCCTTTCCTTCGGGGCTCGCATCCTGATCGTGTCTTTGGATTGGTATTGTGTTGTCATGCTTAGTCCTTGAATTTTGGAATTTTGGAGTGGTCCAAAATTACTTATAATAGTAAGTATATTTTTTAAAAAAAATAAGAAAGAGTTACAAGAAAAAAGTTTTAGAGTGACAGACGGAAAAAAAAAAGTTTAGAGAGAAAACAAGTCTATTGAAAAATAAAAAATTTGGAGAGAAAAAAAAGGTAAGAAGGGATGAAAAAAAATAAGAGGAAAACTTAGAAAACGAAAGAAGGGTAAAAAAGAAAAATTAAGAGAGAAATAAAGTTAAAATGCGCAAAATTTTAGGAGAGGAATAGAAAGGGACTTTTTTTTTATTAAAATTGTACTTTTTAAAACTTATTACAATAATAGGATTATTTGGAAACTTATTATTACAATATTGTAGTTTTTTTTCCACGTCAATAGGTCGTCTCTTGAAGAGACGACCTGATGACGTGGCACGCCATCTGCCCAATAAATTAAAAAAAAAAAAAAAAATCAGTAGGTCGTCTCTTGAAGAGACGACCTACATTCAAATTTTAAAAAAAAAATGCGCCGAAAATAGATCGTCTCTTGAAGAGACGATCTATTAACTCGGGTTAACGCAGGTCGTCTCTTTAAGAGACGACCTGTACACTTTTTACCATTATTTCATTTCTGGCAAGTTGGTGAGTCTCTCACCCAGTCATGTGAGAGGTCCTTGGTTCGAGCTTGGTCATTGGTTTTTTCTTTTCTTTTATTTTTTTTTCAATCGTTTTTTTTTTTCCGTTTTTCTCTCAGTTTTTTCCCTTCCCATTTCATTTTTTTTTCAAAAAATAAAATAAACGAGCCTCCTAACCTTTTTTTTCTTCTTATTTTCTTATTTTCTTTTTGTTTCCAATTGTTTTTTTTCGTTTTTCTTTCAATTTTTCAAAAAATAAAATAAACTTCGATCATTTTCTTTTTATATGTTGTTTTTTAAATGTTTTTATTTTTTGTTTCTTTTTTCAATTTAACGGTACCTATGGTTTGCTTAAATTTATATTTAATCGACGGACGACAACTAGTGGTTGGACTCGAAAAAGAAATAAGAAAAGAAATAATAAAAAAAAAACAAATAAAAAGAAAAGGATCGAAAAAATTGAGAGAAAAACGAAAAAAAAAAAAACGATTGGAAACAATAAGAAAATAAGAAGAAAAAAAAGGTTAGCAGGTTTATTTTATTTTTTGAAAAAAAATAAAATGGGAAGGAAAAAAACTGAGAGAAAAACGGAAAAAAAAAAAAGAAAAGAAAAAACCAAACGGAAAAAAAAAAAAAAGAAAAGATAAAACCAAACAACAAGCTCGAACCTAGGACCTCTCACATGACTGGGTGGCTCACTCACCAACTTGCCATAAATGAAATGATGGTAAAATGTGTGCAGGTCGTCTCTTAAAGAGACGACCTGCGTTAACCCAAGTTAATAGATCGTCTCTTCAAGAGACGATCTATTTTTGACGCTTTTTTTTTTAAAATTTTAATGTAGGTCGTCTCTTCAAGAGACGACCTACTGATTTTTTTTTTTTTTTTTAATTTATTGGGCAGATGGCGTGTCACGTCATCAGGTCGTCTCTTCAAGAGACGACCTATTGACGTGGAAAAAAAACTACAATATTGTAATAATAAGTTTCCAAATAATCCTATTATTGTAATAAGTTTTAAAAAGTACAATTTTAATAAAAAAAGTCCGAATAGAAAGAGATAAATAATTTAAAGAGAGAAAAAAGTAAAGGTCGAAAAAAATATATATGAAAAGAAAAACGGGTAAAAAATTTAGAAAAATTACTATGGACAAAAATTTTCGTGAGAAGGGATCAAAATTTTAGAGAAAAAGAAAGGGAGTTAAAAGAGAAAATATTAGGTAGAGGAAAAGGTTAGAGATAAAAGAGAGAAATGTGATAGAGAAAATGTTAGGGGAAGACAGACAGAAGAAAATATGAAGATTAAATAAAAGGTTAGAGAACCAAAGATTTAGAAATGAATAAAGGTTGAAAGAGAGAGAGGTGCGTCAATTTTAGGAGAAAAAGTAAGAGAGAAGAAATGAGAAGAGAAAAAGTTAGAGAGGGATAAAAAGTTTGGAGAAGAGATAAATTTGTATGGTAAAAAGTATAATTATTTTCTTTCAGGCTCTGACTAAATTTATTGGAACAATGATAATACAAGAAAAAGACACGAGAGAAATATATACATCATTCACAGTTTTCCTTTGTAGTCAATTCAATTCACCCATTGAAAAGAATTGTGCACATGGCTTTGAGCTCAATGCGAAATCAAAGGCAACTACTCGTACTAAAAGTTGGAGAACAAATCTGGAGATATGGTAATAATGCATATTGTAAGCTATTTTCAAAATTTATATATATTATTATTTTGAATGATTAATTGATCATCTAACCCATATATTTGTATCTTTAATGCTTGTTTTTTAAATAAAATAAATCTACATCTGAATCTAAATTGTTTGTGTAGAATCATGGTTTTAACACAATTCAAGAAATTAGTGAAGAAGAGATGAGATTACTCTACTTTCTATTCTATATTCTTGATTAAGCCACCTATAAACTAAAAGAGAGAAAATGATTGCTCCAAATACTTGCTTACTTTTGCCATGGTGGAAGAGTAGATGTAAGAACTTTGGAATGTGATTGATTGATTTTTTGTTTTTTTAGTTCAACAAGATGCTTTTCACTTTTTGGTTGAACATATATAATATTTTAACTAATTGAGCTAACTATGCTATAGTTGGTATTGAAAGAATAAATTTAACCATTGAAAATATTTAAATTTTAATTTCTAAAAATTTTTAGATGTCAACATGAGTTGGACATTCATCAAATATCAAAACATAGTAAATTTTTTGGTTGTTCGATTCTAAAGTGCTTACTAAAATTAATATAAGTGGTCAACCCTACTTTAATGAACCTCTCAATTCCTTTACGGTTTGTTACTAAAGTATGTACCGTAACTAACGTTAAACAATCAACACTCAAGTCATCTACTTCAACGAATCTCATTCACACATTTAAATCAATTTTAATCTTTATGATTCAAGGTAAACAAGCTTACAAAAGTTGCTAAAGTGAGCATATCTCAAAGATAATAAGTATGTACTTTGACCAAGAAACCCGATGTTTGAATTTCCACACTCCAGATATTGTTGAACTAAAAAAAAATACTCCTCTTAACATGTGGACCTTAATAAGTCTTCCTCATAAGAACATTTGTCCGGATTCATATGCTCATTCTCTAGCTAAGCTACGTAGCTCTTCTTAATTAGAATATGTACAGTCTACTATTGTGATCATTATATCAATTTGAGCAAATTAAAATTGGTCAAATAATAACAATCTTCATTGTTCAGTTTAACATTTTATTTTCTTATGGGAGACAAGTAATTCTTTAAGAATTTTACTCACAATGATAACAAATTACAATTTTGTATTCAAAAAAATTTTTGACACAGCACAAACATCACAAATAAATCTCATCAAAGAGGATTCCGTGAACGCTTTATTTATTACACAAATTTCCAAAATACTATTTTTCAAACCTTATTTATGCCCCCCCCCCCCCCCCCCCCCAAAAAAAAAAAACCTTGATATGCATATAATAGATCTTCTTGGAAAGTTGAGGCAATATTGGAAAAAAGAAAAGGAAATCATGAATGACAAACCATCAATAATATCCATTTGCAAATTACTACCATCGAATACCGTCAAACTTCTCATCCTCAAATTCAAAATCCACAACTAGAGATTTACAATCTCGTTCCCACATTGAATTGAAAAACAAGCAATTCCAACAGATAATGTGAAAAGGATGCGTGTGGAAGATGCTGTCAAAGCCAGCTGCCTCCACATTCTTCCGATTCCAATTGTTCGCGGAATATAATATAGATTTCACAACACAATTTCGGAAACAGAGAATTCAAGCAAAAATTTGGCTAACTGAGGATTAAATGTGTAGTGTATGTATTGATTAGAAGAATTTGTAGTCTAAGTCAAAAAAAAAAAAAAAAAAAAAGAAAGTCTAAGCAAAAACTTAATACAAATTTGGTGATGAAACTGATTAGGAAGAATCAATACTGCCGTACTGAACAAGCAACCACCTGCGCCCATTGTTTCAGCCTTGCTTTCACCGTCTGCGGATTCTCCCCTGAAAATCCAGTTCGCGATTTCCCAACGCCCAAACAGACAAGAGCAAAATCAGAACCGTGAGATTCCTTCAAATTTTCACCATTCAATTTCACAAGAGGTTGTAGACAAAGTAACATACCGTGACTGATTATGGCGGCGGGACTGCTTTGGGCAGACGGAGAAACAGAGCCGGAAACAGGGGAAGAACAGAGAGACGCCGACGAGTTCGAGAGAGAGTGATTGTAGTGCTTGTTGACGGCGTGGTAAAAGCTCAACGCCGGAAAAGTTTCGCAAAGTCGAGGGTCCACCTCCGGCGAGTTGAATCCGAAACCCAACTCGACGCAGGCTTTGAGTTCTTCGAGGTCGTCGTCGGTCACGCTCTTGCTCCGGCGCATCTTGCTTTGGGTTTTGCGGCGGAGCCAGGCCTCTTCGCGGTCGGCGTCCGGCGACCACGAGAGTTGCTTGTAGAGTGGGAAAGGCCGAGCCTGGGAAGGGGGTGGTGGGCGGCGATCGGCGGGTTCCAACATGGGTGCACCGCCGGGGGTCCGGAGACCTCGCCGGAGAGAGCAATTGGATAAGCGATATGGTAATGGGGGAATTTCTTAAGGGAGTGGACCACAAGGAGGAATATAGGGAGCGTGGGCTTGAGGGTGGTGGTGGTGGTGGGCCAGAGGGGAAAGACTTCAACTTTGGTTGGTCCTCGTCATGCTGACCTGTCGCCGTTCTGCCTTTTTTTCCAAGTTTGCTTCGTCATTTTTCCGGGAAAGTAAGAATATTGGAATTCCATTTGTTTGCTAAGGAAATTTGAGTTTGAATGTGATCAACTTTTGCATAAATCATCTGCGAAAATTTTGCACAATCCAACAACAACAACGATTCGAGGAATTTGCTAACAATTAATGCTCATAATATGCTTTCCATTTTTGTTTGGGTTTGCTTCAGCAGCGTTCTTGTTTTGTAACGGAATTTATTTTTGGTGTGCGCGTTTATTTATTACCATTTTTCTAAAATTCGGGAAATTTTCATGAAATTCCATGTTTGTGTTTTTCAGTAGTTTTATAGGTGTTTGTATTAGATCAATAATCAAGTTTATGTTGCGTATTGGTTTGATATGTATGATTAATAGTTTATTTTAATAGTTTGTTCGGTATAACTGAATCATTATTGAAAATAATAAAGTGGTTTTTATTATTTTGATATTTTATGGGAAATAATGCTGTAATAAACTATCATATATTAATCTTGTCATTTCTATATAACTGGACTTGGTCTTTTCACTATAAGACAGACTGCCTCAAAAGTCCAATGTATATAAGCTTAAAAAAAGAAATTATTTGACCGTTTACTTTTACATGGTTTAAAAAACATCACTATTTTACTATTCAAAAAAAAAGAAAAAAACATCACTATTTTATAAATGATCCATTGGTTTTTTTTGTTTGAGTGTTAAATTAGGGGTAAAAATATTCTCTTCAACCCCTTATTAAATTAGGTTAGATATATAGATATGTGAGCGCGTGTTGGAATATTTAGAATCATAGGCCCAAATAACAACAAATAGGCAATCTTTTTTTTTTTTTTTTTTGAGTACATCAACATTTGTGTGGGGGATTCGAATCTCTAACTCATGGTCGAGGGTACATGTCAATTAGCGTTGAACTTAAGCTCGATTTGGCAACAAACAAGCAATCAAGATGTGCAAGGTTGGCCACCAAATTGTAGGAAAATATAGGGGAAATTCGCCAACATATAATTTCCTTGTATTAATAAAATTACTTTATATTATAATTTAATAATAGCAAAAATTTGTTGCGTCAATGGAAAAAGAAATTGAATACGACGCAAATGAGAAAAAGGGGATTATTGCCAGGGAAAAAAAATTCTAAAAAATGGTGGCCCATTTGAAGCCGCCTTGACTGACGGCAGTTCAAGGCCATTTCGGTCAATTTACGTTTGAAATTGAGCCATCTATTCTTCCTAATTCCGTATAAATTCCTTTATGGAACGAAAAATATTATTGGGATAGATTTTCTAACAACAACAAGTTGGAACTTTTTCTAAAGAAGAAAAAGAAGAGCCTTTCATTGAATTTCAAAGCAGAAGAGGATTTGAAATGCTCAAAAGAAAAGTCTAAAGTCAAGGAAGTGAAGGCCATGTTAGTAAAGATAGAAATGGTAACTGAAACAACCAACTCCCCAATCGTTGTCAAAAAACCAAAAAAAAAAAAAAAAAAAAAAACGAAAATTACGAAATCATCAACACATGTCTTCCCTTTTTTAGTGGCTTGAGTATGTGGATAAAGATAGACACATACGCATGCATAATCAGCCCAACTCAGTCGACCTAACAAAGCAACAACATAATATTTTTTGGGGAAGAACCACAACACAAAGTTGTAAGAAATTATTCAACAATTTATAAGCTTTATTATGGAGCTTGATCAAATTTGTTTAATTTCATTCAAGTCGGATGGTTTATAAATTTTTATAATGAGTTTAGTTTAGGTTGAACAAGGCTTCTCTAAATTTATGATTAAAAAAGTCTCTTCTACGTTTTGGACTTAACCGAGCTGATGAATCAATATAACCAATTAACCACTCTTTGAACTTGATCACCATTGAAGTCTCTCTATCCAAGTTTGGATTCATCGGTTAGTGGATCACTGGTTTTCGTTAACGATATAATTTTAAGGGTAGTGGTTTAATTAGTCGGTTAGTGGTTGATTTTTTATTTTCCTATAAATATGGGAAACAATTTTCATTTCATTCATTAGAATTTAGAAGTTTCTTTATACAAATTTTCTTTTATTTCCACTTTTGTTGTTGTTTTTTTTTTTTTTTTTTTGGACAATGGTTGGTTCTCTTTGTTTACAGTAGTTCCTGCTATATGATGGAATATCTATTGTTGACATGTAAATTGACCAAGTAGACATTAGTACTGTCATTAGAGTTCAAATGGTATAATACTAAACAAAATAATAATGACGTGCAATAATTTAAATTGATGTGTTTTCCCCAAAAATGAAACACCAACTTTATCTTGCAAAAAGATTATAGCCCAAAATCAAGCCCATAATAAAACATGAAATCCAAATCCATAGTTGTCTCGAGAACTGTGGATGTGCCGGCAAAAGAGCATTATACATTGAAACATCAAAACAAAAATATGGAGAAGTATATAGCTTAACTAACATAAAACATGTACCAAAGACCAATCTATGGTTCAAATCTCCACCCCACATGTTGTAAAAAAGAAGAGAGATGTGATTGCACAAAGCTGGCATTATACCAAAGTTAAAGGCATAGTTCTCTAGCAAATTCTTTCTTCATCCATAAACAAATCTAAATTAGATACCCATAACCTTAATTTTTCCCATTAAACAAACCTTATTTAGGCCCACAGATAATGCCTACAGATAAGACCACATTGTGATTAATTTTGAGTGTCATTTGTTGCATGTTTGTTGTGTGTGAACTCCAAAGAAAGCCTCTATTATGCCCTTTCTTTCATTCAATGAAATTAGACTCAAATTTTTCATGAACTACTTTTCCATATGATTGATATGCACGAAAAATGCTTTTTATATATGTTACAACACATGAAATATTATTATTATTGTTTCTGCAGCAAAGTCAAGTGATGATGCCAAATCACAAGCTTTAGTTTCTTGCATTAGATTCCCTTAAATCCTTCAAAAGAAATGTAATTTTTTAAAAAAGATTCTGTTTTAAGTTAAATTATGATATTTCAGATTATTTCTGCAAGATACATGACTTGAGTGGCCAACAGAGAATCAGCTTTTTGAGAGCTTTTATCCACCTTTTCTCTCTCTCTCTCTCTCTCTCTCTCTCTCTCTCTCTCTCTCTCTCTCTCTCTCTCTCTCTCTCTCTCTCTCTCCCAGATAGTCTCAAGATTTAACTCAATTTTCGAATAAGAAAATCCTCGTACATATTACCATGCTTAGCTTTATCTTGGATATGTGTGTATAATATGAAACATTGTAGTGCTTCATTACTTGGATTCCATTGAAGTTTAAAATAAAAAGACTCAGTTAAACAAATCATTATACTTAGCTTGAAAAGTAAATTATTCCAATTACTTTCTTTTTTTTTTTTTTTTTTTGAAAAGTAAACAGTTATTTCAATGTAGCTTGGTCAAAACTAAAGTTGTAGTTTTGTACTTGGGTAAGGTAAGTTTGTAACTGAAAAGGGGAAAAGGAAAATGATAAGTAAAGAGAAAGAGAGGGCAGATGGGACGTGCAGTAAGGGGGTGTTGAGGGTGATGGTACAACTTAAACAGCATCGTTTTGACAGCCAAACCATTGAGCTTTTTGAATTGGTACTTTTGCTGTCACTTTCCCTTTGAATTTTGAAACTCTCTTCTGCATGGAATGTTCCTTCGATTGTTTTTCCACTTCTTGTTGGAGTAATTTTCTAATAACACACACATACCCATATCCCACACTCATGCCTGTCCGATCCCTAAAACTAACCTAGCTCTCTATATATTGACCACTAATATAATCGTTGTTGTACCTACTTTATGAAATCGGTTGGCCAGTGAAATTGAAGCATGTCAAAAAATTAAAAAGAATGTCACACCAAACTCTATTATTGGCCACACCCACTTTTTAAAGTATTAAAATCTTACCATCAAATTTTCAAATAAACTATGTATTGGATGGTGCAAATGAGCTAGTTTAGATAATCACAAATGTCAAAACAAAAATGAGTTTCTAAAGACATTTTATTGCCTAGAATTAATATTGGTCCGAAATAAAAATGGATGATGAAAATTAATGATTAACCAACAAGAAGAAGATGTTTTGGAAGGTGATGAATATATATATATATATGATGATAATTAAAATTATTTAATACAAAAAGGTGCTGCTTCTAAAACTGTTCAAATATGGGACTTTTGAAAACTGATAAGACCATTGATATAACTAATTAACTTTTTTGTTCCACGACACGACGTGCATATTTTTTTAAAAAAAGTTTTTTTAATATAAAAACGAAAGGAGTATTTTGGGATTCAAATTGGAAGGGCAAAGACAGTCATTTTGTAAAGTGTGTTTTGGGGGAAATGAAAAGGGAGAGAGTGGGAGGGGAGGGGGGACCTCCAATTTCATGGGCATCTCAGATTTTGGATTTTCCATAAATTTCACACCTTTCACTAATGTTTTTCATATGTTTAAATATTAAAATTATTTGGATGAACACATGCTTTGGTTCCTGATATTCGAGTATTTTCTCCATCTAGTTCCATTATTTATAAGTTTCAATTTTGGTTACTTATATTTTAAAATTTTTTAATAGAACTCTTTATCAATGAGTGTTGGAAATTAACTAATGATAAACATACGTGTCAAGATATATTTAGCAAGTTGGCAGAAATAATTCAACGAATGAATTCTCAACTCATGAAAAGCATATCATGCCAATTAAAATATAGAGAGATTAAATTAAAACTTTTTTTAAACATGACGTATGTATTTAGCTAATGAAAAATTAGTATACATGACTTAATATTGTATCGAAGTAAAAAGCCTCATGGTCGAATCATCTTTATGTGGTCTTGTAATTAATTTTTGACCCTACATGTGCTGAGGAGTGTTAATTGCAATGTTTTTTAATTTTTTTTTTTTAAAAAAGCATAATTATGTAAGTGAGCAACCTTAACTTTTGCTTTGGGTTTTACATGCCTTGAACTTGAAGCAGGCTGTGTGTAAAGCAAAGTGCACTCTTTTATTTAAAAATAAATAAATAAATAAACTTTAACCTTTTTTTTTTTTTTTTTTTTTTTTTCATCTTTAATGACACGCATGAAGAGATGCGTACTCAATCCCTATCTGGTATTCGGCCTCTCACATAGATTAATTTATAGGCTTTAACAGTGCGTGCGCATAACATTTTATGATTGGCTTTGGTAAAAGTCGGTACCAACCCCAAAGGCCAAAGTAATCACCGCACACGAGTGCCCCAACTTTTCACTTTTATATTTCTTATTTATCCCTCCTTCATACCTTTAAAAACAATATTCAAAAGTTCAAACTATTTACAATTTAATTTCTACATAATTATTAATGTCAACATCCTTAAATTCATCATTCAAGTTACTTTTCTTCATTACAAAGAGTTGGTCTCTCTTCTTTTTCATTATTATTATTATTATTATTATTCAAGTTACCTTATTATTATAGCTCTAGCCTCTATACTGATTAGTTATATTATATTTCAATTAAAGTTTTAAGCAAGTTAAAAGTTGGTGTTTAAGTATCATTTCACACATGATATCAAGGCACCTAGCTATGGAATAATTGTCAAATAAGTTATTTAGTGAAGCACATGGGATAGTAGTCTGTGTTCCTTGCAACAATTTAAACTTTATTTTTAATAAGCGTTATTTTATTAATTATCTATAATATAATGTGTTTTAACTTCTAAAGAAATCATTAGTAACTTTGTTTGAAGTTTGGAGGTTTGAATATCTACTTCTTCCCATAATTGAATTGTGATATTAAAAATAGATGTACATTAAATGAGAGGAATAGATGACATTTGTTATAGGTAATTTTGGACCACTCTAATGTACAAGGAGCTGACGAGGACAACCGGGCAGAAATAGGGTTGGAAGATGGACCCCAAAGGCGAAACGAGCCAATGGGTTGGGCCAAGACCGAAGGGGTCGGGAGGCTGAGCTCGGTCGCCTCTGTTTCGTCCATGCTGCCTCTGGCCGCCCCCGTTCCGCTTGGTTTGTCCCGAAACGCCTCAAAATTCCTAAAAACCCTAGGAACCTGAGCAGGTATTTAAACCCCTCTTCGCCACTGAAGAAGGGACTCAAACTCTATTCTCTAACTCTCCTCTTACTCTTACTTTCTTGCTTCCTATCGTTCTGTTTGTTGACTTAAGCATCGGAGGTGGTGTGGCAAGTACCACACCGGTGTGCAGTTTTTTTGTCTTGTAGGCCACGTCTTTTCCCGTCACAAACAAATTTACCGTTGATGGTACGTGAAGGTCAGGTGAGTTCCTCCCGACCAAATTTGACCATCAACAACACTAAAAATAAAATTAAAAGTAAGATAAGATTGTAATTTAGTTAATATTTTATTATGCATAATTGAAAATTATTTTCATATACACCTTATGATTGAAAAAGATAACATATTGAGAAAAGAAATTTGAGTGAAAGTGGTATGAAAATAGAAGTCATTTGTGTTGAGGTTTGTGTCAAAACGGTCATTGTTAAGGCAAACAAAACAACTTCTTTCGGAAACAGGCGAGGCTGAAAAAAATGGAGGTTTGTGGAGGAGAATTTCAGTGGAATGGGATTTTCTTGAGTGGAGGACAAGCACAATCGTATCTATCTCTTTCATAACATTGCATGAAAGCGATAATGCAAATGAAAATAACTTGCATACAGTAACCAACACAAAACTTGATTGCTGATTTAATCTACTTGTCGTGTGAGACAAGAATAAAAGAAAAACAAGAAAATCAAAGAAGGGGAAAGTACATTTCTTTGTTAGAGAATTCATTGGGTGGATCCATTATTCAAGAACATTAAATTTTCTTTATTGAAAAAACAATTACGAGAAATATTGATGAAGGTAAGAAAACTAAAAATAAATGCAATTTAATTCGAAATATTTGGATCTCAAATTTACAAGGGAGAACTAAATTGATTCTTCATCTTCTTCAACAATGAATAATTATCACTATCTATGACTAAAGAGACAGTATATTTTGGATCCTAACGAATTGAATTAAATGATGATGCTATAATTTCTCAAATCCCTCTAAGTCTAATGAGTTGATATTTGTTATTTTTCTTTTTAATAAAAAGTCTATAGGTTCATAATTAAGATTACTTAATATGGCTATTAGAAAATTCCTCAGATAATATAATTATGTCCTTTAATTTGTGGATTTAATTTTTAAATAAATTAAAAAAAATTCGAATTTTGTATTGAGTCTTAATGTGTTAATTAATTTGTAGTATAAAATTTTAATTCCATCCAACTATTTGTACTCTAAACTTGAATCGGTGGTGAAACTAATATTCCCTTTAAAAAAAAATCAAAATATTAACAAACTAGAATAAAACCAATTAATAATGACTGAAACCTAACCAACAAAATATTCTAACCAATTTTTTTTTAATAAAAATCAACAAACTTAGCAATAAGAACACTGAACTTCATCTCTCCAAAAAAAAAAAATACCTACACATTTAGCCATAAAAATTCATCAACAGAAACTCAGCTAACCAAGGATCAAATTCAAAGTTCTATAAAACTAAAACTTCAAAGTTAAAATTGACTCACCCAAAAAAAACATGAAACAGGTTTTTCCTTTAAAATAGAAAAGAAGAAGAAAGAAGAAAGAAAATAGAGAGTATCTAAGTGCATGTTTGGGAGTGATTTTGAAAGTGTTAAAATCACTTTTGTCACGTTCAAAATCACCTCAAAACATACATTCAATCACTCAAAATCAATTTCAAGTTTGATTTTACACTTTTAAACGTGATTTTCATATCATAAAAATTGATTTTGAATGATTAAAGACATGTTTTGACCCTTTCAAAATTACTCCCAATCATGGACTAAATGTTATGTGGCAATAAGATGACAGTGGACCATAGTAGATATGAATGTTGACTATTTGTAATAAGAAAATAAATTTTGGTTGGAAAATTCAAAGTCCTACTACACTAGCCACTCCCTCTTTCAGTATAAGCCAATGTGTCTAACTCAAGATCAGTGTTTGTGTACGTGTGGTGAGTGGTGAGGCTTCCTTTACTTAGCAACTCAATTGAATTTATTGCGAAAACTCACTACTCATAATAACACACACGACCTTTCAAGCTCAGCCCTGTGGTCCTTTGCTTTGCCCTTTGCATTTGAAGCAACCATTCCCACTGACTCCTTCACTCATCACAAACAAACCAGACAACATTATGCATCCATGTCTCCCCATTCTCCAAACACTTCACTTCAATCACCCCCACTAAAATCAATGCTGTATATATAATCCACTTTTAATGGTGTATCAAGTATGAATTAGAGGAAGGATGTGAAATTTTCTTGAATTTACTTGTCTGCTCATCTTCGGGATCCTTTTGTGACGTTTTTCGTATGGTGTCGAGTTAATGAAGTTTTTGATGAAACGTGATGACCACATATTGCATTTCAATTAAGAACAATGATAACTGTATATTGTTGTTTTGGGGCGGAAAAAAAATGGACCCAAATCTCATCTGATTTGGCTAGAAAAACCTATTGGATAAAGACATGTGAGAGCATACCATAGTCCAAAGCATGGGTTTTAGAGTGGACATATGGTTCCACTTTAGCAAAACAATGGTGACTTTTCATTAGACTTTTGTAGCTTCATAAAATGGTTGGTGACCTTTGTATTTATTAAACACATTTGGTCCATATGCTAAAAGCCCCCTACAAATCTAATTCATCTTACTTTCTTTCCATAGACACCCTAAGTTTGGATCTATTCTATGTAACTTATTGCTCCATGCATCTTTTTCCTCTTCCTTGTTCAACTTGCAATAGGAACACATATATTTTGCAATACAAAAGGTTTAAAATCACCTATTTATCTAGACTACTAAAAGCTAAATTTTTAGTAAGTAAGATCAATTTATAACCAATAAATATCATTAAAAATCAACAACATATTAAATATTTTTTTTTAAAAAAATTGTCATAGTTAGATGATAACTTGTGGTTTTTTATTCACCTGTTAAAGAATAGTTACCAATGGTTTGTGTTATTTGTTGAAAGCTTTTTTGATTCAACACTTATTTGTTTCTTTCCTTCCACATGCATGTTGTTTGTTTTTGCTCTAAATCATGGTTAATTCAAAAGATAGAAAACAAATCTCTTATCATGATCACTCCATCCCTATGTTAATGCTAAAACCTATTGATGGTGACAAGTTTTCAACGACATTATGCTAGTGAATGAATGTAATTATCAAATCAAGTTTGGTTTTAGTCTTATTGATTTAAAAGGATACTTTTTAAATAGTTAAAGTGTCTAAAACTTATTGTAGTCTAATTTTTTTTGTGGAAACGTTTTAGTCTAAATGAATTAATTCAACATGTTTTAGCTTTTAGTTCATACATCTCCAAAAGAAGAAGAGGATAGAAAGAAAAAAGCAAAAAAGGAAGAAGAAAAAGAATATTTTCAGAAGTCAAAACAATGGATTTGCTCGTTTGTCGATTCTAATGCGGAATAGAGAAGAGAAACCCTATCTTAATTTTTAAAAATTCATAATTTATTAAGTAATTTTGGTTAATCATTTTTTAATATCTGAATTAATTAATTAATTTCATGCACCCTTTTCTAAAGTTTAGTTAATAATTGCATTATTTTCAAATTAATTCATCAATTTAACTTCATTTTATTTTGCTACTTATTAGTATTAACAAAATAATTAATAATTAACATTTTAAAGTAACAATTTTTTTTATGCAAAAATGTGTATTCTGGTGTGATTTAATGATAAAGATACATCCAACCACTTAGAGTTGAATACCTTTTAGTTTAAGGGTCCGTTTGAAATACATTTTAATTTAAATGTTTTTCAAGAATGTATTTTTTAAAAAACATTTTGTATAAAAATTGTTTAAAATTTAAATACTCATATGTTTGGTTACATTTTCTCATAAGTGTTTGTACACACAAGTTATTGTATACTTAAAAGGTCTTTTTAAAAAAGTTGGTTTTAAGTGTTTCTTTCATAATGGTTTATTTATCAATCTCATTCTCCACTAAGTAATTTTTAGTGGTGCCAAACAATATAATTTTTTTCAAAATGATTTTTTTTTTTAATTAAACACTTAAAAAGTTAAACCAAACACTTTAAGAATACATTTTTTTTCTAAACATCTTGTATAAAAATTGTTTAAAAATTTTCTTTCCAGCGTTTTTCTCAAAATTGTTTATTTCTCAATCTCATTTTTTGACAAGTCATTTTTAGTGGTGGCCAAACACAAGATTTTTTTTTCATATTCAAGTGAAACAGTAAATAATTATAACATTCGGTCTGTGACTATTGGGTCTCTAGTTCTTTTTTAGATGTATAATAGGCCGTCCTCAAAATTTAAAAATGTTTTAATATATTTATAAACTTTCAATTTTTATGTATAATAATTTTGTCAACTTTTAATTTATGCTTAATAAGTTATTGACCTATTTAAATAAATCTTTCGATTTTAAAAAATGTTGAATGTGTCAAGGATCTAATATACACAAAATTGAACATTGAGAGCTCTATTAGATGCAAACCTAAGAGTTTGGGACTAAGGTTATAAATTAGCCTAAATTATTTAAAATCTTTAAAATTATTTTTAAATTGTACAAATATTTCTAAAAAGAAAAAGAGTTAAATAAATAAAAATTTTAGTTCAATTAAAAATCAAGAAATAATTTTTTCATAATATATTTTATGCAAGGTATATGTCAATTAGTTTTTTTAATTAATTATAAATAAAAAGATTCGAATTTTGATATTGTTGTCTACCCTATTTTTTTTTTTCAATAAATCATTCTTTTTTTTTTTTGAAGAGTCAATAAATCATTCTTAAGATTTTTCAAAAAAAAAAAAAAAAAAAAAAAATCATTCTTAAGAAACTATTAAGTAAAATTTATATTCATGAAATTTTCGTTATTTATCTATAATCATTTTATAAAGTTATTCATTTTTTCTTTTATTTGGAAAGGTTAATTTTCAAAACCCAATAACCATATTGTTTATCAAATAAACATATCTTCTTGTAGTTATGTGTGAAAATGACATAATTCCGCCTTCCTTTATAGGACGACTTCACGTGCTAATCACATGTTTCTTGTTCGTTTAGTTTGTGCTTCACGTAGAAGTGTTCTTCTGTTGTTTTTTTTTCTTTTTGAAATGTCGTACTTAGAAAAGAAAGGTTTTGGTAGTACGAAAATATTGATTTTATGTAAATAAACAAAACATCTTTCAAGAAACATGTGATTGTGCATAAAAAAAGAAAAACTCCAATTTTTACCTTATAAGAAGTAAAATGGCATAAATTATATATAAAATACCAATTTCCATGAAAAATAATTGATATGTTAATTTTAAAATGTGGTTTTTATTTTATCTTATAAGTTGATATTTATAGGTTCAATTTCGATAGGTAAAAACAAATATTTGAATATTCTCAATCCAAAGATATATATTTTACAACATGTTGAGTGAGGGAATTTGAAGCTAGACTTGTTAGATTATTATTACAACTGTAGTTATGATGGAAAAAATATATACTTTTAACTAACTCAACTATACTAAAATTGGTGCATCTTGCCTACCTATTCAAATAAAAGACTGTCTATTGCTGTGCAATATATATGAGAAAATAGAATATCCTACATGCACACTCCTCAAAAAAAAAAAAATAAATAAATAAAAAAGCACGGTGTGCGGTGGGAAAGAAGTGAAATTACTGCGGTGGACTTGGGAATATAAAAAATTTCATATTAGTCATTATCGTAAGTCGCAACAACCATATTAACAAGAAGTACTCAAAAAAAAAAAAAAAAAAAAAAAAAAAAAACCATATTAACAAGAAGTGCCATTAGTAAAAAAGAAAAGGAAAAAGAAGACAGCTTAAAATCTGAGGTGGGGTCCACTCCATTAACACACCTCGCCTCTATAAGTAGTTCATTTTCTTTTACATTCTAAATTCTTCCCTTCTTCCACTACCTTCACACCCTTTCCTCTCATCCCTCTTTCTTCTTCTATTCATCACTGCTTCATTTTCTTCTGCCCGCCAATGGTGGACGTCGACCGCAGGATGGCCGGTCTCAATCCGGCTCATATCGCCGGACTCCGACGCCTCTCCGCCCGCGCCGCCGCCGTCACTCCTTCTCACCCTGCACGCGCCGGCCTTCTCTCCTTCTCTTCTCTCGCTGAGAAGGTCATTACCCATCTGCGCAACACCGGCGTGGAGGTGCAACCGGGGCTCTCCGTCGCCGAGTTCGCTCGAGCTGAGGCCGAGTTTGGGTTTGCTTTCCCACCGGATCTCCGAGCTGTACTGTCCTCTGGTTTGCCGGTGGGCCCTGGGTTCCCCGATTGGCGGGCTTCCGGCGCCAGGCAGCATCTTAGAGCGACGCTCGATCTTCCAATTGCGGCCATCAGTTTCCAAATCGCCAAGAATACCTTCTGGTCCAAGTCTTGGGGTCCGAGGCCCTTAGACCCGGAAAAGGCCGTACGGGTCGCGAGAAATGCTCTGAAGAGAGCCCCCCTTCTGATTCCCCTCTTCAATCATTGCTACATTCCCTGCAACCCTTCTCTTGCGGGGAACCCAATATTCTCAGTCGATGAGAATCGGATCTCCTTTTGCGGTTTGGATCTATCCGATTTCTTCGAGCGGGAATTCCTATTTCGGAGCTCCGAATCTGATACCCACCTTCTCAAAAAGCAAAGGTCCATTAGTGAAAAATCTGCCGGCTCCTCCTCTAACTTCTCCCGGCGGAGCCTCGACACTGGAGCAAGAACGCCGAGGTGGGTGGAGTTCTGGAGCGACGCCGTCGTGGATCGCCGCCGGAGAAATTCGTCTTTCTCGTCGTCTTCGTCGCCGGATAGGGTATTCGAGATGCCGAAGTCGGAAATTCCGAAATGGGTAAACGAATACATCGAACAAATGGGATCGACTTTGAGGGAAGGCGGATGGAGCGAAACGGACATCTCAGACATCGTAGAGGTCTCAGCGTCCGGATTCTTCGAAGGAGCGATGGTATTAGTGGACAACCAGGCGGTTCTAGACGCTCTGCTTCTAAAAACGGATCGGTTTTCGGACCTTCTACGAAAAGCCGGATGGAGCTCCGAAGAAGTATCGTACGCTCTGGGGTTCGATCATCGACCCGAAAAGGAACGAAAACCGGCAAAGAAGCTGTCCCCAGAACTGGTGGAAAGAATCGGGAAACTGGCGGAGTCGGTTACTCGGTCATAGTACGGGATTCCTCATTATGTTTCTTTTAAAATTTCAAGGTCTCGGGTTTGCATTTTCTCCCCTCCAGTCATTACTATTATTTTTTTATATATAAAAAGGATGTTATTAGGGAAAAGTAAAACCAATCAAACGGTCAAAGTTAGATTACATAAAATCCCGTTGATGTATTATGTATATGAATAATGATGTTGATAAATGAGAAAAGAAGATATATTATATGAAATTATATTGTGAATTATTATATAATGAAAATGAAAATGAAAATGAAAATAGAAATAGGGGGGGGTGGGTGTACGGTGTAGCTGAACTGTATCAGGTTTGTAAAGGAAGGTGGAACGGAACACACGTGTGAGGGAAATAATTGAATTTTGAAATGGAAAAAGACGTTAAGGAATGGGTCCCGGCCCTTCCCTGTTGGCTCGAATGTAATTCGAAAATGGGAACAGAAATAGAAGCAGAGAAAATGAATGAAAAAGTTGATAGGAGTAAGGTGTAAGGGGTTGGGGGTGGCGTGGGACAGCAAATCATATGATATTCCATGCAACCAAAAGGGGGTCCGTCGTTTAGCGAATGGAAATTAAAAGGAAAAATCTTATATTTTGGATTATGTGTTTAGTTTTGTGCTGTGGTTGGCGTCTGGGAAAATGAGCCAACTTTCTTTCTTCATTGTGCCTTCGCTCTCGTTTCCTTTTTTGTGTGTTTTTTTTTCTTTTTCCTTTTCTTTTTCTGGGTAAAATTTTCCCCAGAAAATCTCAGATTTTGGGTTTGCATCCCACTTCCTACTGCAAAATCAGATGGTTTTGAGAAATGGAAACAAAAAAGCTGTCTCTGATTGTATTTATTGGCATGCGGTGGTCACAATTTCGCGGATTACATATTTTAATCTTCTTCCACAATACCAAGTTTCTTATTCCTACCTACATTTTAATCATTGTTAGCTAATTCAATTGAATTAATTAGTTTTAGTTCCACTTTCTTAGAGCTGAATGCTGGAGGCTGGATCTTCTACAAAAGGGGCACACACACACGACTTTAAAAACTGTTGTTAAAAAATAAACAATTAAGTTTTATCATAATTAATTATAATTTTTTTTAATAAAAATGAATACAGAATACATTATATGTCAACATGAGCATAGCTCAAGTGACATAAAATGTGTAGTGATGACAAAGAGGTCTATGATTCAATTTTCAACCCCTCTATATATATATATATATATATATATATATATATATATATATTTGACATTTGGAGTGGCTACTTTTTTTTTACAACAATTTTGTTAGCTACTTTAACCATCTAATTCTTTGTTTCTTTTTGTTATAATCTAATTATAGGTTGTTATGGTTAATATCGCCTCGTTGATGAATATCATGATCAATGTTGTATAACTTGTTATTGAAATTTGTGAGAATGGCCTTGCATACGTCGTCGTTTCACTAAGGCCTGAACGGTGTCATTCTTATTCTTGTATATTTTGTTATTCTGTTATTTTGTATTTGGTACGTGGCTCATTATTATTTGAAGGGAATCTTTCCTCATTCCCTCAGTTGGTCTATATATTCTTTCTTTTCGTTGTAATAAATCATCGAGTGAGTAATAATATCTCAAAAGAAATTTCCAGCTTTTATCTTCTTTTCTGAATTGTATCTAAATTACATTATGAAATACTGTAAAATTAAAAACAAAAAAGAACTGATCTTATAAATCAATGGAAAAGGGAAGTCTGTGCAATCCTCTTTCAAAGAGTTGAAAGTATAAACAGAGGGAGAGAGAAAATAAGAGGAAATTAGTTGCTGAACGTATTAAAATTACTCATTATCATTAAGTGGTCCAAAATGAATAATTCCTTAGAACTGGACCAATCAAGTTCAATTATTGCATTATATTCTACAAATTATTGAATAAAAATAATTAAATATGACCAAATATAATGTTTTTCTAACGAATTAAAACCATTACGAATATCTTATTCTTTTAATGTTAAATATCACCTAAACAGTAAAACTAATGCACAAGATGCGGTAGTAATTTGATTTTTTGAAAAAGAAAGAGAGATGCCAGTAATTTGATATGTAAGTTGTTTTAGTTGTATTATAAACGTATGAATATAGTTGAACTAACATAAAATAAAATTTGTTGAAGGAGACCCGAATTAAAATAGTTATGCAACAACATAAATAATGATTCCAGTTGTAGTTGCAGTTGCAGAACCTAATGAAAATTGGTCCATTTTATTATTCAAAAAGTTTTTTTCACAAATAATTAAAGGATAGGCCACGCCATTAATTCATGTATTGATGCCATGTAAGCAATTATTCGAAATAGGATGTGGTCAGAACGACGACGTCCACAACCTTCAACAGTGGCAGAACACCACCTGCTTTTGCGGAGTACTCTTTGATTTTTCCAGCCACGTGGTTGGAGTTTTTGAAGTCTGCCCTTTTAAATCACATTCAAATTAACTTTTCCTTTCCCCTTTCAGAGTATACAGCATTATTCAAATTACTATTTGGGCCTGCCACCCCCACATATTATATGGTTAACACAGAGAAAAATTCATCAATTGTTTAATGTTTTAGTAGGCAGGTGGGTCTAATAAAAAAATAATAATAATAAACATATGAGTTTTTTTTTTTTTTTTTTTTTTTTTTTTTTTTTTTTAATAAAGTCGGATGTTTTTACAAGCAGATAAGCTTGGAGAGGCCATTTCAAAAGCGAATTGAAATAGTTGGAAATCATTATTTCGCCACCTCCAATTCATATCAACTTCCTATGTTCCTTCCCTTTCATAAATAGTCAACTTATTATTAATCTTTTTATAATTGTTTCCATTATTTTAAGCAATTCAATTATTATTCCCATGCAATGCAAAAGAAAAAAAGAGCCTCAGCTGGCCGGTGGGTCGTCGTGCTTTCTTTCCAAGTTGGACGGATGAATCAGATCCCATTATTTTATTCTTAATCTGTTAATTAATATCAAATAAAATGAGGTCAAGCGAGCCAAACAGCCCCTTATAAGGAAGTGGTATTTAATTTTCCAACGGTCGTTTCCCAATTTCCACCACCACCACTTGACCCGACCGTTACTCATCACGTGCCAGGACACCACCGCCCAATTTCTTACTTCTCCTCCACGTGATCGCCACTGTCCTCTTCTATTAATTGCAGTCAAGGACGAAGATACATAGAAATTTTTTTGGCATGCACAGACAAATATTAATATTCAATAACATTTTTTATATGTTAACATTATTAAATCTATAGTTCAATTTTGAAATGGTACTTTGTAGTCGTCGTTTACTCATAATTTGAATCAAAAAGTCTTCCTATATTGACAATAATACACACATTCAATTCTCCCATTTCTACCTGAAACTATTTAGAATATTTTTATATAACTTCTTTTTCTATGTCACGTAACATTGCTTTCTTTTCAAAAAAAATATAAAAAATAAAATAACAATATCTAATTTTAGCTGATTTTTTTATTCCTCTCAATCTCCCACCTTGTTTAATGAGAAGGATGTAATAATAGGGAAAAAAAAACATAAAAGATTGAATTATAACTTAAATTAGAGAATTTCCCTAGTTTGAGTTTGATATGAAGGGAGCCCTAAGGAATGTGGGAGAATGAAGAATTATAGGTGATAGGAGGCGACATGGTATGGCCCAATGGGCCTGCCTTGTGGGCTGACCTCCTATTGTGATCCAGATCAAGTTTGTCTTGTTAGGTCAGATCCGGGTAATAGAGTGTAGTGATAGATCAGCCTGTGTTGTGTTGGGATTTTGCTTCAAATCCTTGGTATCACACTTTAAGGTACAGGAAAAGACCTTAACTTTATATCTAAATATTAGATATCAAATCCCTGATTTTCTGTCAAATTCATTTATTTGAATGAATCAAATTCAGATGAGCCAATCATAAATCATAATCCAGTCTTCACAGTTTGTCAGCAGGGATGGAGTCAAGAAGACCAATAATTATAATGAAAGTAAAATTTTAATTTGATAAACCATGTAATTAATTTTCAAGAAAGTATGTAATTATACAAATTTCAACTTGATCCTCCAATAGAGTAAGTTAACTCATAGTCAACAAAACAACAATAATAACAATAAAATTATTTTTAGAAAATAAAAGACTAGAGAAAGAGAAAAGCAAACAAACCTCTCAAAACATCACTCAACATAAATGATAACTTAATTTAGAAATGAAAATCTTTTTCTTTCTAATTTTACAGATTGGATTGGGGGGCAGTTGTATAAATTGATTGATACAATAAATGAAATATTTAAACAATAAAAATTGTGGGAAGGAATGGCTATTATCTCTTAAGTGGCATCGTCCCTACTTGCCAGCATGCGTTTTTTGGGATTATTATGAATATTGCACGTACAAATGTTAATTATAGAGGATCATGTTTCATAATAGATGAACAATTGTTTTCTTAAGGGGGCATGCTTATTGATTAATGTTTTTTTCTTTAAAAAAAAAAAAACATAAAGGTATTGGGTGGAAATTGGAATTGTCGGATGCTTTTGTACGATGTTAGGATAATTAATGTGTTTTTGTTTTTATTATCATTTTATTTGCCAGATAATGTGTATTTAATTATAGTATAGTTTAATCAATTGTTAATTTATTATTGTCATTCTAATTAATATGAAAAGGTCATACTTCCAAGTGTTCAATAATTATGATGGGACTGGGAGGGGACTTGGGCCAGAGCTTCCAGTCTGTTGAAGGCTTGGATCGGGCCCAATCTACAAGCAAGCTTGAGAATCTCCAGACAGAAATGCCTTTTCCTTTTTTCCTTTTCGTTTCCTTTTGGGTTGAGTTTAAAAGTGCTCCTAATAAAGCGATTTTTGTTGAAAGTACTTCTATTGGTTATTTGTAGAAAGAAACAAGTACGAGAAGTTGTGAAAATTTAAAGAGAGAGATAAGTTTAAATAAAAATGTAGAAAATAAATTTATGGAATTAGCACGGAGGATTAGAAAACAATGAAACATCATACTGTAGCATTGGAGTCAATGATTTTCTAAAAAAGAAACTAATCAACAGACTACATAGAAGTACAACTTATGATTAAAGTAAAACATCTTTTCAAAAAGAGTGGATAATGTGAAAAAGTGGATATGATTCACAAAATTATAATAACCCCTTGAATGCTTTGTACAAATGATTGAACAAAAAAGTAAAAGTTAAAGATGAAGAAGAAAGAAAGCCCTAATATAATGAAGTTTGTAACAAAAAATAAAAAAGTTGGAGAGAGAAAATGGCCCAAAAAAAAAAAAAAAAAGAAATATATAAATATAGAGTTAGACAAAGGAGGGGCATTGGCATTTGGAAGGGTGGGGATGTTTGTAAAATGAAATAATAATTGAAGTCATATGATTTTTGTTTCTTATAGAGAACAGAGAATAGACATTGCACATGTACCAAACCCCTTCCCAAGGGATGCATGAATCTTACCTATCATCTCCTTGGATCCATGTCCTCTTTTATGTTTTTTCCCCTTCAAAAACACACTACTTTATTAAAATAATAATAAGAAGAAGAAAAAAGGAAAAAGCTCAAACACCAGATGAACCATTAAGGCCCCGTTTGATAACCATTTCAGTTTTTGGTTTTTGGTTTTTCTGTTTTTGGTTTTTGGTTTTTGGTTTTCTGTTTTTTAAAAACAAAAACCATATATGTTTGATAACTGTTTTTTGTTTTCTGTTTTTAAAAAACAGAAAACCAAACTTGTTTGATAACTGTTTTTGGTTTTCAGTTTTTAAAAAATTAGAGAGATGAAAAGATGTTTTTAGAGAGAGAAAGATGTGTAGAGACATTGAAACAAAAATTTAGAGACACAAATATAATATTTTCGAGAGAAAAGTTAAACATACAAAAGTTGGAGACGTGAAAAAAAATGTTTAGAGAGAGAATATTAGTTAGACTCCATAAAAGATATTAGTTATAGAAAAAAAGAAAAAAAGAAAAAAAGTTAGGGTAGAAGAGATAAATTTTAGATAGAAAAATTAAGTAAAAAATAGAAATTTTAGAGAGATAGCAAGGTTAAGAGTAAAAGATATGCTAGAAAAAATAACGATAAATAAGAAAAATAAAGAAAAGTTGTAGCGAGAGAAACATTTGGGAGATTTTTTTTTATAAAAAATGTAGAATATGTTTATTAGGAATAGAAAAGTTATATATGGATAAATTCTTAGAAATAGATGAGTTATAGAGGAAAAAAAGTTTTGAGAGAAAAAAAAATTTAGAGAGAGAAAAAGAAATTTTGTTGAGAGAAAAATGTTTTAGAGAGAAAAAAAATATAAAAAAGAATTTGTCAAAAAGAAATAGATAAAAGAGGAAAAAATAATAAGCATTAGAAAAAAAATGAGTTTTTGAAAAACAGAAATCTGTTTTTAAAAACTACTTTTTTTGGTTTTTGAAATTTGTTTATAATTTCAAAAACGTTTTTAAAAAACAGAAAACCAAAAACAAAAATGGTTATCAAACAACCCTGTTTTTAAAAAATGAAAAACAAAAACAGAAAACGAAAAACGAAATGGTTATCAAACGGCCCCTAAATTATTCTTCCATGGAAACTATATGTTAATTAGAATCAACCAAGTTGAATTATTTATTTTTTTTCCTAAGGAAGCTCATTGGAAAGTGAATATATATTAATGGTGTCTACTAGTATGGATTCTAGTATCTTTTGGTAGCACGATGTTTAAATTGTACACATGATAGAAGGATAATTCAAAAGGTACATGTGCTAGTATTATTAGTGTTAGTAAGAAATATTGTAGGATTAATTTTAGGAACCAACAAGAAGTTAAAAAGTTACGAGTGTTTTTTCAATTATACCTTTCACTCCATAGTAGTCTCCTTTAATTTTTAGTTTTTAGTGGAATAATCTTGAGAATTCAAATCTATTAATGGAATATTCTCACCATTTCTGTTGTCCAAGTTTGTTCTAAAAAACATGTGGGTGTTAAATGTTAACAATCCTGTTTTCATGGTTTTTAAACTTTTTTAAGTACTTGAGAGCTCTCTAGGAAAAAAAAAAATCCTTTGACTTGGATCAGTATGAATATTAAATATTTGAGAGTTAAAAACTTAGGATATAAATGTTTGTGTTTGGATATATGTCCTCCTAGCATTCCTCTGCGTCTCGAGTGATTTGGCCACAGTCTTTAGTTGCTTGCCAGTGTGATCACAATATATGGCTTTAATTAGTTCAGCGCTCTGCTCAAGTTAGTGTTTTTTAGGTAGTTTTTGTTGCTTTATTATCTTTGCATCATTTTATCCCAAAACCTTTATGATTTAGTCCTAGATTTTTTTTTTTTTAATACAATAGGTGGAGATGGGAGATTCGAACCACAAACCTCTTGGTCATTAGTATAAGTTTTATGTCAATTCAGCTATGCTCTCTTGTTGGCCTAACTAGTCCTAGTTTGTTTAGAACTATCTTAATTATTGTATAATACTAGCATGATATTAGCAAGGCTTTGAAATCATGGATCTTGATGTGTTCATGACTGGATTAAAGAGGAAAATTGAGGACCCGTTAAGAATACCTTTTAGTTCAAGTATTTTTCAAGAATAATTTTTTAAAAAAACATTTTGTATAAAAAATGTTTAGAATCTAAACACTCATACATTTTGTTACACATTTCCTCATAAGTGTTTTTATACACAAGTTATTATATACTTAAAAATTCTTTTTTAAAAATTTGCTTTCAAGGGTTTTTTCTCAAAATGATTTATTTCTTAATCTCATATTTTTCAATAAGTCATTTTCAGTGGTTGTCAAATACTAGAAATTTTTTTAAAATGGTTTTTTTTTTTCAAAATTAAACACTTGAAAAGTTAAATCAAACATATCCTGGAGGTAACTAGTGTCATACTATAACTTCCCTAATATTATTTCGGCTGTTTTTTTTTTTTTGGTCCTTTATATAGTTAAATTATACAAAATATTCATGTTATTTAGTGTAGGCTATTTTAATTATGTTCTTGTTGTTATAAAGTTACTTTTTTCCCCTTAACCTTTAAAATCATTTTAAAACAACCATTTCAGTCGACTTTTCTGTTTTTTTTTTTTTTTTTTTTTTTTTTTTTTTTTTTTTTTTTGATAACAGTCGACTTTTCTGTTAAAATATATGAAGAGGACGATAATATGGTATAGTACCATGAGTAATAAAAATAGAGGTACAAATGAGCATATTTGACATGTGTTCAATTATGTCTAATTTTGGAGTAGATTTTAGTTGTGTCTCTTTTGTTTTAATAGTTTCATTTTAACTCTAAACTTGAGAATTGTAAAGTTGTTTCAAAACAACCCTTTTATAAGTTACTTCCTTAAAATGAAAAGGAAAATATAATGTGAGAGTGAGTTCTTAAAATACATTACATTTATGTGACTATGAGTGATAAGAGAATCAAATTGTTTTAAACACACTTTAAAATTGCGTCCTTTAGGAGGGAAAAGTCGTGCATATGAGAAAATTGGCATGCAACGGCAAAAATCAACGACTTCATTGACTTTGAAAAGCCAAAGGAATGAGGCAAGAGAGAAAAAGCTTTACAAAATAAATATTTGTTCGTGAGAGGAAGATATTGTGGAAGAGTGGAGATAGTGAAAAATATGGGTCATGGAAGCTAGAAGAGCAATAAAGACATTTTTTATTCTCAAATTTATGAAATTTATCCAACAATATTGGACCATAGGTTTAATTGTCTTGCGTTTCTTTCGTTTATCTCATCTACTATAATTAAATCTTATCCTTAATTTTTACCCCTTGAAAAATTGGTTTCCCCCAAGTCTTTTAAACATGAGAGGGTGAAAACAATATTTTACTCTTACCTAAAAATATCTATTTCTCTCTCAAACGATGTCATTTTGAATATGATTAAGACTCTTTGATTTTTTTTTTTAACTCACCAACCATGTCACATTTAATTTGCATATTTGTTTTAACATGGAAATTAATAGCTAGAATGGTTGTTTTGGAACTATTTTAAAGGAGTAGAGTTTTTTTTTTTTTTTTTTTTTTTTTTAAATAAAAAAGGAGTAGAGTTAAAATGTAACTTTTGGAACAACATGAGTATAATTGAAAAACTTTCTCCAAAGTTTAGGAGCATAATTAAACCTACCACTTAACCCGCATGTATGATATACCTTCTATTTTACAGCTCTGTGTCATGTCACATCTTAATCTTCATTTTACTAGAGATGTTGACAAAATGGTTGTTTTTGAATGATTTTAAAGGCATAAGTAAGAATAATTTTTTTTAACTGATACGACATAATTGAATCTTACTTTAAATTCAATGGCATTTAATTTTGTAAAATTTAACCTTTTTTCTAATGAAGATCTCCCCTATGAGTTAGCACATGGTTTCAATAGGCTAGCCCTTCCAATTATGTCTTTGACAATTTTAGAAGTTTATTTGTGCAAAATTTCTCTCAGGAGTTTTTTTTTTTTTTTTCCTTTTCTTTTTTCTTTCTTTCTTTCTTTTTGGACGAGTTTGGCAATCACATACAAGAAACAATAGTACAAAATTGAGTCATCAATTAGATAAGACCAATGAACGAATATTAGTAAGCTTCACAAGATTGTCTACCTATATTTGTTGATAATTGCTACAACGTTAAAAGGACTATTTGCTAAAGTATATTCCATGATATTTACCTACTTACCAATATTCTTATAGGTAACATAGACAACAATATTCTTGTAGGTAACATAGACAACATTGATGGAGATTGATGATAGTATATGTTGAGTGGTCATGACAAGTTAGCTCTATTACTTTATGTCTTTACTTGCACATGGAAATCAGTCCATTTTAAATTAATTTTTTAAAATATTTTTATAAATTTTCTAGTGTTGTTTTTTATATTCATTCTAATTACTTCCATTGTAAAATTTAAACTTTATTTAAAATTATTTCATGTCACATACTTGCTAACCACACAATAATGATCAAATAAGCTTCAACTTTTTCGATTATCTTCTAAAGATAACTTATTCACATGTTATTGTTTAATGCGTAAAAATCTTGACAACGAAAAGAAAGAAAGATAAAAAATGAGAAAAAATTATCTATCTTAGTTGTCAACATTTTAATGTTTGTGTATAGGAAGATATCTACATACTAAATAAAGTCTATTCAAGTGCCACAGTTAATAAGAAGTCAACAAACCATCTAATCAAGTCAAAACAAAATAACTTGTAAGTTCTAGTAAGTATTTAATTACATTTATATTAAATTTAAAATGTCTACTTTGTAAGCTTCCTTAAGAACAAAAGAAGAAAAGAAGAAAATTTGTGTCCTCGAGTACTGCCAGCATATGAATGTACAGTAAGAAGAAAAATAAGAACAATGGCATGTGAATCAGGCAACCGAAGCCATATTTGAAGGCTCTTTTACTATTTTAATAATTCATTTTTATCTGCACCGAAAGCATCAGCAGAGTTGCCATTTCAGAGAACAAAAAACAAAAAAACCAAAAAAACAAATCTTTCTTTGTATCAATTGAATCTTCCCACTTTATCCGAAATTCAATGACCCATTGTCTTTTTCCTTTACCAAAGCACCTTCTAATTTGGCTTAACTCCAACAATTAGATATTAGCACTTGTACATCCTAACTTTAAATCTCTAAAAAGTTATTTATAAAATAAAATTACCATTGTTTCTAAAAAAATGTCGATGAAAACAAAAAATAAAAAGTATCACGATTTACAATCAAATTGATCTTCTTAAAGTTATAAAAAAAATTGCTATCGAAAAATTGCCATCTCTTGAACTCAGCCAGAGGTAGAGGACCGTTGATCAATCAACCCGTCAGGCAAAGATGAAGGACAACAAAAAAAGCATCTCAAAATTCGTAAAAGTGCTTTTCAAGCTTGCCATTGCCATCATCTTGAATGCGAAGTTCGTCGACTTTCATACATTCTAATAAATCTGATGTGATTCTGAATTTGGCTGTGTCCTTGCTCGACGACCCTTTATTCCAAAGGCTCGAATTTATAGTAACCAAAGGAAAGCTAGGCTCGCTGCGGTATATCTAGCCTCCCGCCAAAAGGAAGGAAGGAAAGAGAAAAAGTTTCCGAAACCCCCTACAGACCACAGCTGTATTTGACAAAAATGGACGGAAGAATAGTGTCAAAAGCAAAATTCTTTCGATAGGGACGTCGGGAAAAAGCAATACGCAAAGACCCTTGTTACTGTTACTGTATTGTACTGTTCATAATGAGGGAAAAAAGTTGCAGTTCTTCCCACAATTTCAGTGCGTTTCCAAGCCCTGCACTCCCAAATTACTGGGAAATCAATGTCATGAACCAAAGGGGTTGGAGCTCCGAGCGAATACCTCAGCCTAATAGCAACACACGCCGGAGGAATGCCTCTGTCGCCGCCTTGACGCCCTTTTACGGCAGGACACTGCCCTCCAAATGGGAGGACGCCGAGCGATGGATTAGTAGCCCTGTTATGGGCAACGGCTTCAGCAGGAGTTTGCAGTCTCACCTACAGAGAAGACCCAAGTCCAAGAGTGGCCCTATTGGGTCGCCTGGAGTTTCTAATTACTCCAATTATTCACCCGCAATTCCAACTCCCGAGAATGGGGCTTTCGCCACTTCCAAATTAGGCTCTGCTCTTTCCACTGGAGTGTTGGTGGCTGATGGGGTTTCTATCTGCTATGGCGGTAGCATCGATAGGGGACAATCTTATCCAGAGTGTACCATTCAACGATTAGCCTCTGCTCCCAGATGGTCAGATATACTGAACGAATCGCCACTGCCCAGCTCTCAAGGTATCTCTTTATTCTTCTCCCTTTGTTTTCCGGGTAGTCTTGAAGTAGTCTGTTTAACTTGGGCTGAGATGAAGTTTGTTGTCTTTAGTATTAAATGATACTCAGGTTGGATGCTGGTATTAATTGTTGATGTCAAGTACTGCAAAGTTTCTATGCGACAGTGATTGAGTGTAAAATCAAGTCTCTCTTACTTTCACATCCGTTTAAATCATAATAATGTTAGATTGTTTGGTTGGGATTAAGTTGTCTCTTCATGTTCATTCTTGAAGAGTTGAATATTGGAGATCCATTTTGTTGAGACATTGAAGATAGTTTGATTACACCTTGTTTTTGAGTTGGAGATTGGTGGTTTTTAAGATGTTCTTTGTGGCATTTGAATCATATCTACAGATGAAAAGTATGGTGGTTCCGATGAGGCAATGGATTCAGGCGTTGTTTCACAACGAAATGTGGCTACCCAAATGAGCCCTGAAGATTTCACACCTTCATCTCCTCAGGGGAATGGTTCACTTTCCCCTTCATCTCCTTCAACACACCAATCTATGGTTGGAAAGGAGAGCGACCATTGTTCTAAACAAGAAGTGAGAGATGTTGAGGTAGACAAGAGAGCCACGGTGATACAGAGATTCAAAGGGAATAAACTCAGATTGACCAAAGAAGACTTTCCACACCCTGGAAACTCGGATGAAAATGCTACGGAGGCTGCAGCTTCAACTTTGGATATTGCAGAGGCAGCTATTCAGGTTTCCAAGTAAGTATTATTTTCGTCGTTCTTTCAGTGGTGGAGTTGATTTTAGAGAAAAATTTGTGTTTCACTCTTGTTCTTGTTTGAATGAATAAAATTTAATTTTGAAGTTTTAATTTCATTGAACTGATCTTGGACTTAAATAAATGGTAAAATGAATACTCTTTATTAAATGATTTAGTTCTACTTTTGTGAGTGCTAGTTTTGTAATCGTGTAGGACGTTTATTTTGCTTGCTTTGAGTGCTTTGGTGTTGTTTGAGGCTAATTTTAGCCGTTTGATTCCAAGACTCAGGTTGATTGTTTTTATGGTTGGATTTAGGCATTTTAACTGGGTTTTAGTTGTTGTATTGGTTGGACTTTAAGTGATTTATTGGTTAGTTTTTTAGAGGAAAATATTGATTTCACTAATCATTCAAGTTCAAGATTCAATTCAATAGAACTAAAGCTTTACATTTAACTCACTCCACTACGTACATGAATAAAAGAACGAACTTTTTCTTTACAAGGTTTAAACTTCCAGCATTGCTTGATCTTGGATCTCCGATCTCTTTTAGATTGATATTTATCTACATACCTAAAAGATTTTACGCATCCCATGTCTGGTATAATTGATTAGCTATTATACATCCTTGGCTCAGAATGCCTGGTTTTCATAGGAAATAATTTTGTCTTTGTCCACTCTTATTTGAAAAGTTTTGGAATCTGTAGTACATATCAAGATATTGTCATGACCTGGAATTGTCAACAATCTCTTGACAATGTCAAAGAAGTTTCTGCTAACTTGAAATGTAATGTTTAGGTTGCAGAGAGAAGAAGCCAAGATAACAGCATGGGAGAATTTGCAGAAGGCAAAAGCTGAAGCTGCGATACGCAAACTCGAGGTTAGGGCCGCTTTTAGCATCAAAATCTGCAACTTTCACTCTGTTTTATTGGGAAAAATAGAGAGAAAACATAGAAAAATCCTAGAATAGTATGGTCCTGGTTAAAGGTTAAAGCAGCTTCGTTTATTTGTGGATTTCTTTTCCCCAACATTTCATTCGAATTCAAAAAAATACAGTCATTTATGTTGGTCCTGGTCAAATTAGAATAGCAATGTACTCGAACTAGAAGAAGCTATGTGGTTCACTGACGATGAAGCTTGTTGATTCAGATGAAACTTGAAAAGGCAAGATCATCATCAATGGATAAGATATTGAAGAAGCTGAGGAAGGCACAGATGAAAGCACACAAAATGAGGAACTCGTCTCCAGGCGATCGAAACCAGAGAATTCGCAACACTAACAACTTTCTCCCGTTCCACAAGCACGTGTGGATCGGTTCCCTCAAGCGTTGGTTCATCTGCCATGCTTCCTGATTTCACAAGGTAGCATCTAGTAGTTTCGTCGTCTGTCTTAGAAATTTACACTAGCTTAGCTTGATTGGTTCTGTATCATCCAGGATCTTGCACTGTAGAATTGTTGTAGAATAAGAAATTATAGCTGGCTTATGGTTTTTGAGCAGGACATGTTGTGAATTGCCACCCAATGTGATATCAGGTTTAATTGACAGTTCATATGTAGGTAGAAAAGGCTGAAAGAGAGTTGTGTCCAGCACTGTCTGAGACAGTTCATATGTTTTCTTTTTACTAATATATATAGGAGGGGAAGGGATCTTTAATCTAAGAATTTTAGAAGTCAGTGCTCAAACCAGAGTAGCCACAGTTATTAGAAATGTTGTAAGATGATGAATCGTTTGATAAGATTAGAAAGATTAGTTACGCAAAGTAATTCCATCACTCACACAGATTAAGAGAGTGGTTGATAATTAAACTTTGCAAATCAAAAGAATTGGGCAAACAATTCCAATGGACAAGATATGAGAATTTTTGCATTGGATCATACTGCTTTAAAGGCCTATATCTCTGGTCGGATACAGACCTCGTGGTCTTCAGCTTTTCCCTTTTAATTTCTAAACCCCACTTCACCAGAACAGGAATTGAGTTTCATTGTACTTTGTAAAAACTTTTTACTAGTATTTTCTCGCAAAAGATATTTATCGAAATCATATTAAATTAAAATATAGGGACTAAATTAATACAAATTTGAAAGTATAGGAACAAATTTGATTTTTAATCTATATTTAAAATTAAGAGAATTGATTTGATTATTCTTTTTTAATAATATGTGGGGAGAGGGATTCGATCCACATACCTTGTGGTTATCAGTACAAGGTTATGTCAGTTGAGTTAAGTTCTTGTTTGCAGATTGATTTGATTATTAAAGTACTTCTGGTTCATTATTTTAATAATAAATTTTTTACTTATTCGAATAAATCTGACCCCAATATCATATCATTGGATTGGATTTTATTTTAATTCACATTAATTAATAAGATGGACAAATCTAGAAACTCGACTATCATACAACAGATCTTTTATCAACTCAACCCATCAAAGATTATTCTTGGATTTTTTCTTTTTTTTACCGAACACATCTTTAAATTTGTTCATTGTACATGGAAACATAATTGCAACTTCTTTAGCTCGATATATTCAGTTGGGCTCGATATAGGTTGAAGATAAGCTTTACTTTCCTTTTATGTGTATAAATATATCCCATAATTTTCCAAAGAACAAAACTTGGTTGCATATGGGTATGTAGGGATCTTCCTGCATATCCCATTAAAATCTTGACAACTAAGAAAGAGGAAGAGAGGAAATGAGAACTTTTTTTTTTTATCTCTCCTAATTGTCACCATTTTAATGGTGGTATGTAGGAAAATCTACCTATATGTAGGAAGTTTTTTTCTCAAATATTGCTTCATTTATTGCTTACTAGGGGTGAGCAAAAAAATCCGAAAAACGAGCTGATCGATCGAAACCGACCGAACCGACGTCGGTCGGTCGGTTTTCTAATATTTTCGATCGGGGTCGGTTTTACACCAAGGAAAACCGACCTTTCGGTCGGTCGGCCCGCCTAAAATGGCGAAAACCGACCGAAAGAAAAAAAAATATTACGCAGATGCGATCTGCGAGGCACTGCCTGCACCTTGGGAAGACCATCAACCGATGGTCTTCCCAAGGATTTGAAATTATATATTTTTTTTGTTTTTTTATTTTTTACTTTTTTTTCATCTCTTTCTCTTGTTTCTCTCTCATTTTTTTCTCATTCTTTCTTCATCTTCTCTAAATTCTTCTTCTCTTTGGGGCTGTTTGTGGCGCTGAATTGGTTATAATATCTTGTGCTTATAATAATCTGGTGATTATAATAGTCTGGGGGTTATAATAATATGTGTTTGGGGTGCAAATTATTATAATCTGGGATAAAATAATCTGTGTTTGGGGTGCAGATTATTTTAGTTTGGGATAAAATAATCTGTGTTTGGGATGCAAATTATTTTAGTATGGGTTAAAATAGTCTGTGTTTGGGGTGCTGATCTGTTTAACATGAGATTTTGAATCAAAGGTTCAAGTTGACTGTTTTTTTCGTAACTTTTTTTTTTTTTTTTTTTTGTTTATTTTCCTCATACAACTTTGTATGTCAAATATTATATTTTGCAAATATCAATAAAAATTGTTTGGATTCAGTTGTAAAAAAATAAAGTATTGGGTATACGGGTTAAATGATGTGTTTAACTTGAAACAAAAATAACCTAAGGTAAGAGTTGATTTTCTTTGTTTTAGGGTCATGATTTTTTCACAAAAGAAGTCATTTTATGATTTCATATTGGAAAACCATATTTGTTTCATTTTTGTATTTTCAACGTAAAAATGGTAAATGCTTATGTACAAAGAAATTATGTAATAAAACTCCATATTTATATATGTAAAAAGACAACCTAGTATTTAATTCCCTAAAGTTGCACAAGAAAAATACATCTGGAAGGTAATGTTGCCTTCTATGGGCCACGACCATGGTGGCACAAAAATATTTTTTCCTAGAAATATATGAGTACAGATAGAAAATTCTTGAAAGCAAAGATAATTGTGAAGCAGCACATTGGTCGAGGAGTGGTGGGTCAACTGTGTTCGTCCATAAGGTATTAAATCAACTCAACCTAGTATTTCTTTTTTTCTTTTTTCTTTTTTCCTTCTTTTTCATTTTCTTCCTCCATCTTTATCTTCTTCCTCCATCTCCATCATCTTCATCTTATTCCTCCATTTCCATCTTCATCTTCATCATCTTCTTCCTCCATTTCCATCATCATCTCCATCTTCTTCCTCAATCTCAAACTCCATCTTCTTCCTCAATCTCAAACTCCATCTTCTTCCTCAATCTCAAACTCCATCTTCATCATTTTCTTCTTCCTCCAACCCTAATGTCGGCGACGTTTTCAACGACTTTTCCGGCGGTTGCTGACAAATTTTTTGACAACCAAATATTTTTTCCTCGTTTTCTTTCTTTTCTTCTTTTTTTTTTTCTTTGTTTTCATTTTTTATATTTTTCAAATGAAAATGAGAAGAAATATGAAAAAAAAAAATGGAGAAAAAAAGGGAAAAAAAAACGGTTGCCGAAAAGTCGTTGGCGATCGCCGAAAAAGTCGTCGGAAAAGTAGTTGGCGGCCGTCGAAAAAGTCGCCGGAAACTTCGCCGGCCGACGGCGACCGGCAGTCGTCGAAAAAGTCAAGGAGTCACATGGAAGAAGAAAGGAGAGAGTTACTGTAGAAAATGGATAGAATAATCGGGTGGGTTGAATGATGGTTACGGTAGAGAATGAATAAAATAATTGGGGATAAAAATAACTCACCTCACCATTTATTTTTGTTGTTGTCCCAAACACTGAATAGGTTATAATAAAGGGGGTTATTATAACCTATTCAGTGCCCCAAACAACCCCTTTATGTTTTCATTTTTTCTTCCTTTCTATTCTCTTGCCTCTTTGTATTCTCCTTCTTCTTATTTCTTTTTCCCTTTCATTTTTTTTTTGTTCTTCTTCTTTCCTTTTCTTCATCTTCTTCTTCTTCTTACTTTTTATTTCTTTCCTTTTTCTGTTTTCTTCCCATTGTTCTTATTTCTCTTTTTCTTTCCTTTATTCTTTGTTGATCTTCTTCATTTACTTCGTGGGATTCTTGAAACATTCATTTTTTTTAATCTTCTTCTAATATTCTTCATTCACCTTGCCGGATTGTTGAAACCAACCCTAACCGACCGACCGTTGGTGTAGTCGGTCGGTCGGCGTCACCAACTCATCAAGAACCGACGACCACGGACCGCTTGAAACCGAATGGTCGGTTTTCGACGTCGGTTTTGACCAAAAACCGACTCCGACCGACCGCTGCTCACCCCTATTGCTTACCATTCAGTTTCCATATCTCTTGAAACCGTTTGGTGGACGTGGACCATTCATCATTAATTATTGTCGAATTTTGTTTACATATAAGGTATTTTATAAATGAATCTATATTTCCTTTTCAAAAAATGAAAAAAAAAAACTATATTTATCAATTTTAATTTTTTAGGAAAGAATATATATTTATCAATTCATTCACTCTGTCATATATTTATATATGATTTTTTTTTTAACTCAACAACCTTTGGAGTGGGAGATTCGAAACTCTGACCGGACGGTCAAAGGTATATGTCAATTACCGCTGAACTATGCCCACTTTGGCATATATGAATTTTTATGTAATTGTAAAACAAGCAGTTACATGATATTAATCAGAACATATCTTTACCAAAAAAAAAAAAAAAAAAAGAAATCTAAACATATTTTTAGGATGAACATTTTCATATTTTCAAAAAAAAAAAAAAGATGAACATTTTCATTTTAGGGTGGTGGATTATTAGATCATTGACACTTGAAATTGTAATTGATGTCTTATTCTCTTAACTATACTTGGATTGACATTTAGTATATTGTTATAAGGTTAAGTTTGGCTGATTAATGCATTGTGAACTAAAAAAAATCAAACAATTTAATGACAGAAAAACCAACTATAGGAGAAAGAAGAAATTCATTGAGTGAGTTGGAAGAAAGAATTCATAAATATCCATGATACTTCTATACACACCACTATTAAAATGTTGACAACTAGAAGAGATACATTTTCTTTTTTCCATTTTCTACCTCTCTTAATTGTGAAGATTTTAACGAGGTGTGTATGTTTGAGATTCCTACCGCCTATCATGCATAGTATCGTTGAATACTTTTTGGCAATGATTACAGTCCTTAGTTGGTACATGCCATTGAAAGAGGAAAATTTTTCTAGTACTATGGTAGTACATACTCTCTACATTCAACATTTGACACGTCATTTAATGAGTATTAATAATATAATATTTTATTGTATGAGTCACACATCATTCTTAAATATTTCTTTCATGGCAAAAAAAATGAATGAAGATAGTATGAAAAATTTTCCAGACTACCGTAGTAATAGAAATTTTCCAATGACTTCCAGAACATCCATTGGAGCAATTTTCTCAGCTCTAAACTCAAAGATTAAAAAAAAAAAAAAAAAAAAAGACCATAAACATGTTCATCACAAACCAACAAGTACATTTAATCATACTTTCATATTATACAAGTACATTTTAATCAGTCACTTCCTTTTTTTTTTTTGGAGAATATTCAATTCATCACATTACATTTAAACCATCATCTAACACAACAATTATTACTTTTATTTATTTTTTTTTTTTTAAAAAGGAAACTAGTGAATCTTGACGTCGTACTCACTGTGAATTCGACCTTTGGGAGGAGAAAAGAAGATGTCTGTGGAAGCCAAGCGAGTTGAATTAACATAATCTTGAGGACAATGAGCAGGAATTCCAGGCAATAACAATCCAAACAACCTCATAATTCTCAACATCACCCTTTCCTCGTACTCCTTTCCCCTTCTCCACGCAATTGTGAAGCTTCTTCCTATCTCCATACATGCTTGGATTCTCATCAGTACAGCTCCCACTATCGAGAAATGGTTCTTGAATGGCTCTTCTTCAAGAATCTGCACACACCCACAAAAATTACCACTAAAGTAATAAAACCCACTGAATTATTCAATATGTATGTATAAAAATGTTAGCTTTTACCTGCGCAACATAGTTCCGGTCGAAATAAATGCAAGGTCCGAAGTGTTTGAACATCAAGGCCTTGTCATCAAGGGGCAGCCGAGGGACCATGTCGAAACCGTAAACGAATCTATAGTAACGAATCTTGTACTGCGAGAGTGATTTCACCATGAATTCTCCGAATTTGCCGTCTCCAACACGAGGTTGTCCAAAAGTGTACACTCCCTCTAATCTTTCCAGCAGTAACTTTTCCTCATGGAAGGCCAAAATAGAAGGAAATAGGATGGCCAAAGCGCCGCCCAGGCTGTGCCCAGTCACTACGAACCTCGTTCGCTCATTTTCTTTGAGAAGTTCTCTAAGCCTTTCTCTCAGGGTATAGTAAGCCAAAGGCCGTCTTCTATCTTGTCGCTCTATTTCTTTGGGCCATCCAATGGATTTTTGTAAGCCAAGAGCTTTCATGAATCCGCCATGGATTTTTCCAATGCCTTGGATCTCGTAACAGGAGATGTCGAAGTCGGAGCTCCAGTCATCGGCGTTGAAGGGCTCTGTGCCTCTGAAGGACACGATGATGGTGTCGTGATCAACATTCTTATCGCGCATCATGAATGCTTGTGTTGAGAATTTTTCTTGATAATCTAGTAAATACCATTTAAAACATCATCGTCGTCAACCAGATATTGGTTGCCCCCAAGAGAGAAATTATACTATCTATGCACTTAAAGTGGACAAGCAAGGAATATGTTCTTACTATTGAGATGTAGAGACTTGAACTTGCATATCATATTATTAAGATATGAGGGCTTTATATATAGCCAATAATACACCAGATAAAGTATAATTGAAATTGTTGGGTTTTATGCCCTAAAAATAGTGAATGTAAACAAATTGTATACTTATTTTAATAAAATGTTATTGAGTTTTTGCAATAAAATGTTATTGTTAAATATTGCACAATTTGACCCAAATCCAATAAACTAAGATCCAAGGTTGTTTGTATGTAACTTGAACTAGCATGTGGGGACATATCAAGTAACAACCTAAAAGGTCTATAGTACAAGGATAAGACTGAGTACCCTTATCCTGGTAACACTATGTGATACGACCCGCTTTGTATTTGATACAAACGTATTGATCCAAAGCGTCCATGTAGTAGACATGCGAGTGAGGGTATCCTATATGCAATGAGTTTGCATAAGACCGGACCGCGAAATAGTAACCGCTAGCTGTAACACCGTTAACTAGTTAGGTTTCTATTTCACTAGGATGACGTAAGCAACTTAGTCTGAATCCTGGGTGGATTATGGACTCCTGTTCACGATGGATTGTCCTTTGATTTGTATGGGTGAGAGTGGCCAGTACGCCGACTCAATAAGCCTACCATTTTAGGGACAAGACCGAGTGGGGAACTGGGAACATAATCACACAAGATGGTATTCACTGCTTCCCGACTTTTGAGGAAGTAGATGAGTGTTCCCTTAAGTGGTGTCTCCAGGTCTTGAACAAAGGGCCCTACCCTCTCACTGGCCCGAGAGAGGTTTCTGTTTGATGGTTGGACCACAAATAAGTTGTTCATTAGAGGAGCACCGATACTTAAGGAACTAGAGGTAACTCAGGGGTAAAACGGTAATTTGACCCAACTGGAGTTACGAACACTCGTGAAGGACTAACTTGTCGTTATTGGTCGACATTCGTGGACACAGAAATATTCTGCAATGAGAAGAGTGCAGCTGTGGGTCTTTAGTGGAGTGACCCACAGTTAACGAATGGAGACTAACTTGGTTAATGAGTTTAGCCAATTAGTCTCGTATCGTTGGAGCTTCTGATCTGTAGGTCCATTAGGTCCCACTGGTAGCTCGTAAAGAGACTTGAGGCAATTAAGTATAAATTGTAAATTGAAAGTGTTCAATTTATTTAGGGGATTCATATAATGTATGTTGATACATTATAATATAAAGTTTATGAAACTTTATAATATAATTTTTGAATTAATTTCAAAAATTAATTCTTGAGAGAAAATATTTGAAAGAGTTCAAATAAATTTAATATAAATCTAATATGAATTGGATTCATATTCATTTAAATTTTAATAAAATCCCTAAGATTAAATATGTGATATTTAATTGGGTAATTAATTAATTATGGAATTAATTATTTATTTATTAAAATTAGATATGAATAAGATAATAGATTTGATCTTATTCATGATCTTTTCCTATTAGGAAAATGTCTTGACCTTTACCTATAGGACCCTGGGGTGGGGTGAAAGGTATCTCATTGATTCTTTTTCTCTCAGAGATCTCTCCTAAAAGACTCCCACCAGTCTCCTACTTCAAGAAGTCTTAGAGATATACCGGTGTAACCAATTGATGGTGTTCGCACAAGAGAATGTTGCCGGAATTTTCTGCAAGATCGTGAAAAAGTCAGTTTTTCGGTCAAGGCTTCTTCCAAGTATTCTTGAACTTTGATCATTAGGATAATCTAGATTAGATCTAGGCTATTATTAAGCATGTTTATAGCCGCTGTACAACACTTTAAACATAGTTTTATTGTTGTAATCTTTTGCAAATTATATTGGTATTTCAAATAAAAATCAAAGATTATGAGTAGGTTCGGTGATTCTTTCCACTGCGTAGGGCTTTTATCCCTTCAGAAATAATTAACAAAATAACCAACTAACTCATTCTTTACAATTAATCTAATACTCCCCTCAAGATGGACTTAATATATTTTTTACACCCATCTTGGATAGTAACATCGAGAAAGAGGAATAAGGCAGAGCTTTAGTAAAGAATGTCTGCTAGTTGATGATGAGTCCGAATGGGAAGAAGCTTCACTTCACCACTAACAATTCTGTCCCGTACAAAATGACAGTCTAATTTAATATGTTTGGTGTGTTCGTGAAACACCGGGTTCGTGGCAATATGAATTGCAGTAGTGTTATCACAAAAAACTAGAAAAATCAGTCAACAATTGCTTCAACCAAATAAACTCACTCGTTGTAAGCTGCAAGTGCTCGATATTCTGCTTCAGCCAAAGACCAAGAGACTTTCATTTGTTTCTTTGCTTTTCCAGGAGATTAAAGATTCCCCTAAAAAGATACAGAATCCTATGGTGGACTTTCGAGAGTCTAAGCATGATGCCCAATTGGCATCAGTGAAGGCTCAAATTTGGAAGGAGGAAGACTTCTGTAGAAAAACACCGTTTCCAGGACATCCTTTCAGATATTTCAGTAGCATGTGAGCAGCGAAAAGATGTGTTTGTCGTGGTTGAGCAACGAATTGGCTCAATTTATGTACTACAAAAGTGATATCAAGACGTGATACCGTGAGATAAAGAAGACGACCAATGAGGCACCTATATTCAGTGGGATCTGTTAATAACGATCCTTCATTAGCATGTAACTTTAAATTTGGATCCATTGGCAATGTTGTAGATTTTGAAGCCAATAAACCAACATCTTCAACTAACTGCAGTGCATAATTTCGTTGGGAAAGAAAAATTCCCTTTGAAGACCGAGCAAGCTCCAAACCTAAAAACATATCTAAGAGAACCAAGATCTTTCAACTTAAAAACATAATCTAGATGTCTCTTGAGTTTCTCAATTTCACAACGCAGAGGATCCAGTGATGATTATATCATCGACGTAAACAAAGAGAGCAATGAAGGAGGAATTAGAACCACGTACAAACAAGGAGTAGTCTTATTTTGATTGTTTAAAACCAAGCTTCAACAAGGCACTCGAGAACTTGTCAAACCACTGTCTAGGAGCTTGTTTCAAGCCATATATTGACTTGTGAAGCTTACATACCAAACGCTCCTCCTGAGAAGAAGAATTAAAAAGTTTATATCCAAGAGGTAAGTTCATATATACCTCTTCAAAAAGGTCTTCGTGCAAAAAGGCGTTATTGACGTCAAGTTGGACAAGAGGCCAATCTTTGAATATGGCAATGGTTAATAACACTTTAACAGTTACTAATTTTGCCACCAGAGAAAAAGTTTCAACATAATCTTGTAAGGGATTACCGGACACTACACATATCTCCACAATCGTATGATATTGTCCACTTTGGGTATAACCCTCATGGCTTTGCTTTTGGTTCACTCCAAAAGGCCTTATACTAGTGGAGATAGCTGTCCTCCCCTATAAACCCATGGTCATCCCCTCATCTAGCCAATGTGGGACTTTGGTCGCACTCCCAACAAATCTAATCCTTCTTGTTGAGTATAACTCTTGGCAACAAGGCGCGCTTTATAACGCTCAATACTTCCATCAGCTTTGTGTTTTACCTTATATACCCACTTACACCCAAATGAAGTGTTGTCCTAGAGGAAGAGGAACAACATACCAGGCATAATTGGACTCCATCACCTGTAATTCAGCCTTCATAGAATCTCTCCAATGCTGAAAAGGGACAGCTTGGTGATAGAATTGGAGTTCATATGTGGATGATAGATTTAAGGCAAAAGCTTTAAAAGTTGGAGACAACTTTTCGTATGAAAGATAATTTTGCAAAGGAAACTTGGTCGTAAGTATTTCAGTACTTCTGTTATGAAGAAGATTACAATGATAATCTCGAAGGTAAGAAGGCTGCTTGATTGACCTTGAAGAACGTCGTGGAGCAACAACTTGTTCACAAGATTCCTCTTGTGTTATTGGCTCGACTGAGGCAACTGGTTCTACTGTGAGAGACTCATTGTTTATAGGAGAATCAATAATATTATCATTAGACAAAGACTCAGCTAAGGTCTCTAGTAAAACAAAAACTCCAAAAGATTGCTGTTGAAAATCTCCTATATGAGTTTGAGGTTGAAAATCAAAAGATTTAGGCAAAACTAAATCGGGAAATGGATCAATAACCTCATTTTGCAAAGTTATTTTATGAAAAGGGAAGACTTATTCATGAAACACAACGTCCCTTGAAATGAAAACTACCCTTTTTCTTTACATCATATAATCATCATATAATCGGTAGCCTTTAACTCCTGGAGGATATCCAACAAAAATAGATAAAACTACCCTTGGATGAAACTTTGACCGATGAGAGGACAAGGTTGAAGCAAAGCAAAGACACCCAAAAACTCTTAAAAGAGAATAATCAGCTTACTTGTCGTGTAATTTGAAAAAAGGAGTTTGCCAATTCAAGATAGAATAAGGAGTTTTGTTGATAAAAAAGGTTGTCGTTAAAACACAATCTCCCCAGAATTGTACAGGACGCCGAGACTGAAAGAAAAGTGCTCGAGTGACATTCAACAAGTGTTGATGTTTTCTCTCGACTACCGAGTTCTGTTCAGGAGATTCTACACAAGAAACTGGTGGACAACTCCTTTAGACAAGAAAAAATCAATAAAAGACAACTCTGGAGCATTATCTGATCTAAACTTCTTAATTTGAACACCATACTGAGTCTCGACGTATTTGAAAAAATGAGGCACGATGGTTAGAACATCAGATTTATTCTTCATTAAGAAAAGCCACATACCGGGAAAACTCATCGACCACGATTAAGAAATACTTATGTCCAGAGTGTGTTGCAGAACTATACGGGCTCCAAATGTCACAATGGACAAGGTCAAACATATGATCAACAAGAGAATTATGAGACTTGAAAGATAAGCGATGTTGTTTAGCTAAAGGACATACTAAACAGGGTATCATCCACGAAACCAACCTTATTTTTCCCTGTTAACCAAGAAGCATCGCATGACTCCATAGCGTGTAGTTCGATTCGGTCAGAAAAGCTCGGAGACGAGAACCAAACTAGTACTATTAGAGTGATGGAGAAAATATGGGTTAGCATATTGCTCAACAATAGAGGGATTTATTGGCTGAAAATTCGTAGGTATGGTAATAGGAGAAGAAACTGAAAGAATCGAAGGAAGCTCAATTTCGTCAACCATAGAAAAGGGAAAGAAAATGACGCGCAAGAAGGAGAAAAAGTCTCTTCAAGAAAAGATTAAAAGATCTCTCATACCATATCATATTATTCAAATATGGGGCTTTATATAGCCAATAATACACAAGATAAAGCATAACTGAAATAACAAAATAACCAACTAACTCATTCTTTACGATTAATCTAATACTTACCATTCCAAAAGTTGAAAAATCCCAAGAACTCCATCTACATGTTTAAAAGAAAACAAATTAATCAATCAATGAGAGAGAAAATAACATTGTTCTGCCTATATTAGACTAAATATTTTTCTTTTTAAGGTTGCCTTGAATGGTTCAGACATTATTATTATCTTTTAGCAGCCAGCTCATTCAAATTTTTTTTCAAATTTTCAAAATGTGGCAAGTGGTGGATCCTAATTTACCTTCCAGACATCCTGAACAGTTTGTATAACGTGAGCTTGATTCTCATAGGCCACTTTAGAAGCCATCATGCAGAGAGCCCCGAAGTAGTTGACATCGCCAGGCTTTATATTTTTGTCTAACATTACTCTGCTATCCAGATGACCAATCATCGACAGGTACTCCGCCGATGTGCTGTCCGGTATTTTCACCCTCACTGCATAACAAAACAAAAAATATATATATATATATATTTCAATCCTTTCCTTAAGGAGTTAATCAATTGTGTAGCTTCTAAAGTAATTGTTGTCGAAGGTGCTTTTAAGGAAATCAACTATACTCGAGAATACATTAGTGTTTGGTAAATTTTAACTATGGATAAAAAAACAAAAGGCTCTGTTTGGAATTGTTGTAGCTTTTAAAATAATTGCTAGTAGTTGTGCTTAAAATCAGCTGTTATATGAAGCAGATTAGGGTTTCGTAAATTTCAATTTTAAACATAAAAAGGCAGTTTATAACGTTTGGTAAATTCAAACGAAAGTGGTGTGATTTAGTAATAATGACCAAAGTAGACCTATATATTATTTTAGTTATTTACATTCTAATTTTCAATATATGAATTTTAATAAGTTAATTATTTAGGTCTCGTTTGATAACGTTTTTGGTTTTTAGTTTTTGAAATTATGCTTGTTTTCCTCCAATTTCTCTAACATGATTTTCATCGAGGGCACATTTGAATTCCTAGCAAAATTCCAAAAACAAAAACAAGTTTTTGAAAACTACTTTTTTTAAGTTTTCAAAATTTGGTTTGGATTATGAAAACATGGAAAGAATGTATTAGAAAAACAAAGAAATTTGTAGGTGGAAGTAGTGTTTATAAGTTTAAATTTCAAAAACCAAAAACCAAAAACCAAATAGTTATCGAACGGAACCTTAGAATTTGTAGTTTAAATTACAAATTATATTTTCTTATTACTTTAAATTATACAATAAAAGACTAAAGAGAATAGTTATTCTATACTATTATAATGAACAAATGTTATTCCAATTTAAGTACAAACAAAATGTAAGACAAAAATAAAAATAATATTATCTATTTTGTTCTCATAAAACTTGTAGATGTATTGTACCTTAGAGCATACAATTCTTGAACGTTAAATAATTATTTATATATGACTAAAGTAGACATTATTTTAATTATTGATATGTTGATATTCAATATGAATTGTAATAAGTTAATTCGTTAAGCCCCGTTTGATAACCATTTGGTTTTTGGTTTTTAAGCTTATAAGCACCACTCCCAACTCTAAGTTTCTTTGGCTTTTCACCTACCTTCTTTTCATGTTTTCAAAAACCAAGTCAATGTTTGAAAAAAAAAAGTAGTTTTCAAAAACTTGTTTTTGTTTTTAGAATTTGGTTAGAAATTCAAGTGTGTCCTTAAACAAGAATGAAAACAATGGTGAGGAAATTTAAAGAAAATAAGTCTAATTTTCAAAAACCAAAAACCAAATGATTATCAAACGGGACTTAGTTTTTTATAGTTCAACTTATAAATTATATTTTCTAATTTTTAATATTTTCGGTTGAATTTGGTTCAAGTTCAATGGCGGTGAAATTGTACCTACTCCCTCCATTCAGCATTTGACACGTCATTTACTGAGCATTTAATGATATAATATTTTATTCTATAGGTCCCCATCATTCTTAAATACTCCTTACATGACAAAACAATGAATAGAGGTAGTATGGAAAATTTTCCATACTATCGCATAAATTTTCCCTCTTTGATACTAAGCTTTGAAATGTGACTAGGCTAGAGATTGAAAAAAAAAAAATCCATTGAAGAAGTTTCAATACGTTAAAGAGGAAATGAAAAAAAATATACGGAAGGATCTAATGGGTATTTTGCGAAATCACGCCTGTTTGGGAAGTTAAAATCAGAAGCTACTCCTAAGAGATTTTAGAAATCAAAGGATTTAAAAAGTGATTTTCTATAAATTTTTTAAAAAAACTTGTATTGCCAAACACATAAAACGGTTAGGATTTCTTCAAAATAGATTATACGTGTTCCAACCACAATCCCTTAAAATGTTTGGTAAATTAATATTCTTTTTTAAAAAAAAAAAAGAATTAATATTCTAAATTGTTGCAGCTTAATTATATAATAACCAAAATAGGTATAATTATTCAAATGATATATAATTTGAAAGTTTTTATAAGATAATTTCAAAATTATTGTAGGATAACTATTTTAAATTTCATATGATTTAAAATATAATATTGTGTTTAATCTAGGATATTTTTATATTTTGATTTTTTTTTTTTCTATATAAACAAGTCATATTGAGAAAAAATGTTATTTCAATTTAAATAAAAAATAAAGACAAATAAATTCAATTCAATATAACATAATAGAACAAAAGAAATAGACTTAAAAAAAATGGATGGTGAATCATGTCTCAACAACTGTAGCCTGAGAAGATAAATAGTTAGTTATAAACCAAATTTTTAGGAAAGCTAAAAATCTACCATTATTAGGTTTTGCAAATCAAGGGTTGAAAAAGTATTTTTATTAAGTTTCAAAAAAAGAAAAAGTATTTTTATCAAAATTAATAAAAACGGTTAACATCCTTTTTCTAATCACATCTATCACCTTTAAAATCAATCTCAAAATAATTTAGGCCCGTTTGATAATCATTTGATTTTTTATTTTTGAAAATTAAGCTTGGTTGAAGTAGTGTTTTTAAGTTTAATTTAAAAAAAAAAAATGATTATCTAGGATCTTGCTTTTTCAACTTTCAACGTCTATATCCCGTAATTTTCAAAATTCAAATATGCTTAACTCTAAAGATTGTGTATATAGAAGTCTAGTATAACTTGAACCAAGAAAAGAACCTCATATTTTTTTTAATTAAAAAGCACAAACATAAAAAAGTGAGAGATTCGTACGTCTGATCTCTCGAACTAACAACATAAGATAGGTCTTCAATTAAAGTAAGTTAAGATTGGTAAGAAAAAAAAAAGAGATGAAAGGGGACTTACATCGTAAGATACTGAGAAGGAGGCCGGAAAAGCCGTGGTTGAGGGACAAGAGGTTGAGGCAGGACTCGAGGTAGAAGCCAAACAAGGCGAGTGGGGTGGCGAAGAATCGGAGGAGATTTAGGACGACAATGGAGAGAAAGATGAAGAACCTGTGCCAGAAATTGTACTCTCTCAGTTGGCTCGAATCGACGAATTTTCTTTTCTTGAGGTTACTGGAAAACAAGAGGCGCAGCAGGTCGAAGAACTTGACTTCTTCCGGCTTCAGAAGCAAATAGCTGTTGGAGAAGCCCTTGTTACAGTTAAAAGCAGGAGCAGCAGCCATGCCTGATGACCAAGATCTCAGATCTCTTGGGGGCTGCGACAAATGGAGCAACTAAATCTTCCCACGAATTCGCTGGGTTTTTAGTTTTAAACTTCCAGGTTGTACGAATAAATAATTAATAATCTTGTGGTGTACGTGTTACTGTTATATAACAAAAAATCATGTGTTACATGTTTTGTTTTTGCATAGGGAACGCTGGAATAAAACAATAGTTGGCTGAAGTAAAAGAAAAATAGTTGGGAATCTTCCTCCACAATCCATTAAAAACTTGACAACTAAAAAAAGCAAAAAAAAAAAAGAAAAAAATTGTTTATATCTCTTTATTATCAACATTGTTAGAATGGTGGTGTGTAAAGAGATACCTACCAACTAACACCTAGAGTCCGCTCTTGATTTTTTTAGTATAGCCTAGGGTTGTTCCTTGGTATTTTAAAACTCTCATGGAAGCTCAAATTATTGGAAGCGGGAGCTACCCGTTCTTGAGAGCTAGCTTTTTTTTTTTTTGTGATATTTATTTTGTTAAATTATAAGTTTAATAATAGATTTCTAAGTTTATGTCTAAAAGTCCCCAAACTTTAAAAGAAATATGTTTAATAGGTTCACCCGAAAAAATCAAAATATTTTTATTTTGTTTCTTTTTTAACATAAAAATTTAAAATACAAATATTTTGATAACTACGTTTTTTTTTGTTATTAGATTTGTATTTTACTGTTTTGAGAGATTAAAAATCAGTTAAAAAACACAATTATTGGATTTAAAAATGGATGAAAAGAAATATATCATTATATGAAATCAAAATTTTAAAAATTGAGAAAATTAAAAATCTAAATCTAAAATAAAAAAAAATATTACAAAAATGGAGTGATATAAAAAAAAAAAATCCGAATTTTTTAAATTTTTAATTAAAATTAAAAAATATATATATTTTTAATTTTTTTTGTTACTTCTTTAAAAAAACCCATAAATAATGAGGACATTTTTTTTTTATTAATATTGTATTTTTTAAAACTTTTTATTAAAATATAGTTATTTTAAAACTTATTATTAAAATATTGTTGTTTTAAATTTCCGGTCAAAGGTCTCTTGACGACCTTTAACCACGCGTCTATATGTCGTCTCTTGAAGAGACGACATGCAGACGTGGAGAAAATTAAAAAAAAAAAAAAATCGTGGAGGTCGTCTCTTCAAGAGACGACCTCCGCATTATATTACTACATATTTGGGGTTGCCAATGTGGTGAATGCGTGCATTTATTTTCCTCCGTGCCTGAATTCGAATCTCAACAGCTGCACATTTCAAATATTTATTTCCTTTTTCTTCCGTTTTTAGTTTATTTTCAATTTTTTTTTTTTTTTTCGTTTTTAGTTTAGTTTCCTTTCTTTTTTTTCGTTTTTAGTTTTTTACTTTCAAAAAATACAAGCAACTTTTTATCTTCTTTTTATCTTTTTTCACTTTTTCTATGAAATTTGAAATTTATATGGGTAAATATCAAGAATTTAATTTAATGTATAAAATACACATTTTCTTTATATTTTTTTTTTTTATCTTGAATTATAAAATTGTTATAATACACTTTTTATTTTAGGTCACACATTTTTTTAGAAAATTTTGTTTGTTCTTTCTTTTAATTTAAAATTTTTATCTTTTTTAAAATTTAGTACAGATTTAAAAAAAAAAATTGTTTTTTCTTTTCCTTTTAAATTATTATTTTTTAAATAAATAAAGATAACAACAGTTAGATTTATTTGCCGTATTCCTTCTTTTTAATTTTCTTTTATCACAATTAGCTAAATATTTTCCTTTATTTCTATCTTTCTTATTTTTTATTAGTTAATAAAAAAAAAATCTTTCTTATTTGTTATTCTTACTAGTGGTATCTTTATTTCTTTTTTAGAAAAATAAAAGTTTAAAAGTAAAAGAAATATCAAACAATACTTTTTAAAAATGTGTGTACTAAATTAAACAAAATTACTGTTATCTTTATTTTATTTAAAACTAACAAAAAAAAAGAATATTTTTAAAAATGTGTGACCTAAATTAAAAAGTTTATTATATCAATTTTATAATTAAAAAACATATACAGAAAATGTGTATTTTATACATTAAATTAAATTGTTGGTATTTATCTCTATAAATTTCAAATTTCAAAGAAAATAAGAAAATAAAAGGTTGTTTGTATTGTTTGAAAATAAAAAACTAAAAACGAAAAAAATGAAAATAAACTAAAAACAAAAAAAAAAATTGAAAATAAACTAAAAATTAAAAAAAAAAAGAAATTTAAAATAAACTAAAAACGAAAAAAAAAAGAAATTGAAAATAAAATAAAAACGAAAAAAAAGGAAATTGAAAATAAACTAAAAACGAAAAAAAAGGAAATTGAAAATAAACTAAAAACGAAAAAAAAGGAAATTGAAAATAAACTAAAAACGAAAAAAAAAAAAGAAATTGAAAATAAACTAAAAACGGAAGAAAAAGAAAATATATTTGAAATGTATAGTCGCTGAGATTCGAACTCAGGCACGGAAGGAAACAAATACACGCCTTAACCACATTGGCAACCCTGAATATGTTGTATTATTGTGTGGAGGTCGTCTCTTGAAAAGAGGACCTCCACGATTTTTTTTTTTTTTAATTTTCTCCACGTCTGCATGTCGTCCGTTCAAAGGACGATGTGTAGACGAGAGACCTTTGACCTGAAATTTAAAACAACAATATTTTAATAATAAGTTTCAAAATAACTATATTTTAATAAAAAGTTTAAAAAAATACAATATTAATAAAAAATGTCCTAAATAATGATGCTATAGATAAACTTAATTTTTATATGTATATATGAAATATGAGAGGCTTGAAACAATATCTCCGATTTTCTAATTGTTGCCTCATTGCTTACACCATTCCGTATTTCAAACAATAATCTTTTGTGGGTGTGTCGTGTTAGAAATACCCACGTGTAAGTGTAACAAACAAAAAAGGTTTATTATATGTATATGGCATTTGTGCAGACGTGTCTCTCCCTCGCATCTCTCCCTTTCAATCAACACCACCATGAAAAACACAACAACAGTGACAGAAGAAAGAAAACCAACCTTGCGATCGAGATCGACCAACTTAAGAACCTCAATCGGAACGTCGTGGTACTTATTGTACTAAGGAGGGCCCAACGACGGACTTCACAATGCCCTCGACGGTCTCAACGGCCAACGCCACGCTTCAGCGGATCGGACCTCGACTGGTTCCTCCCTTTCAATCACCCTCTCGTCACCACCCTTCGCATCACTCTACTCTCCTCTGTTTTTCTTTTTTTTCGTTTCCTCCTCTCAAGTTAGGGCTTTATCTTCAACTTTCTCCTCCGCACACACAAAGTGGTATTCTCTTCGATTCTTTTTTCGATTTTGCACTCTACTTCTTGTGCATTTATTCTTCAAACACGTTTTTTCAAATTTCTTCAAGTATTTTGATTCTTTAGCTGTAAATTCTCTTTGATTTCGGGTTTGGATCTCTCTGATTTTGAGTTTGGGTTTGTGTTCTGTGAATTTGGTGGTTGATTCGGACTCTTTTCTATGTATTCTTCAGCTTTAAATTATCTTTGTTTATGTGTTCTATGTATTGATGCTGAAAATGGAGAGAGAGGAAGGAAAGAAGTTGAGAGCATTGGAGAAGGTACAATGTGTTCGAACAAATGTCAGTGGAAATTTTGGAAGAGAAAATGCATATTGGTTCATGATTTGTATTAAAAGGACAGGGTTAAGGATGGAATGTGTTGGTTGTCGGGCTTGGACTTGTAGTCTCTTTCTAACAATTGAATTATGTTTGAGAGTCTGGAGTCCCTTTCCAACAATTTGACGACAAGTTCTTGTTTCATAAGGCCGGTTACATAGACATTACCATTATCAGAAGGCTGAAGAAAAATTAACTAAGCAGAATGATTTGATTTATTATGTTACTAGTTGTTATCTTCTTAGGATGCTCATTTGAATGTTTCATTTTGTGCATGCTGTGTTACTAATTTGGAATGTTGGATATTACAATGGGTGGTATGATTTGAAAAAAAAACAATGAGACTTATGAGGTTATAACTTAGGGTTCATATTGTGTTTGAGGTGCTGCTACATGAATGCTTTTAAATGCTATGTAAGGAGTTGTTATTTCTGTAAAATGTAATTTTAAATTATAAAGTTTTATAGAATCACTACATAGAGAAACATTCTCTTCAAGATTATCTCTTTGTGACTTCTTGGGATCTTGTCAGATGATAGTAAAATTCTAAGACAACCTCATCTTGGATAGTAGCACAAGGTCAAATTCTCATGGTTTATACTTTTTGTTAGCAATCATCAAAGGGGAAAAGTGTCATGGTTTGATGTAGTTATCATTGTACTTTGTGCTGCAGAACCACATGCTGGAAACTTGGCTGCTAATTGAAAGTTTTAGGGAATGTCCTGGAAAATATTTGGTTAACATTTTTGCACATTTAAGTTACTTGATGTTTAGATATAGAGACAGAAATATGTAGTCTCAGGAAAAATGCCATCATCGAGGCAATGTTCCTTTATCCACGTTTAAGATAACTAAATCATCGATGTGGTCTAGCTCAGTGTTTTAAAAGGCTCAAGGCGCAATGGCCTCCTAGGGCCTAGGCGCAAGGCGCACAAAAAGGTGCAGGCTTTTTTCTTTAAGGCGCACTATATAGAAAAAAAATTTACAAAAATATATACATGTATATAAAACACTTTCATGGCAAGTAATGAAGTTTTTAACCAAGATAAATAGATAAAAGATAAATTAGGTTCAAATATTAGTCTTCCAACATAAAGTCAAATGTCATTACTTCACAAAAAACAGTGAGTTTAGTATTGTTAATATGCCTTCTGACACTCCGAATGACCAAGTATGATGATGTCAATACTCCACAAAAAATGTATGCCTTGAATATGATATTTGACACTCCGAACGACCAAGTACGGGGGTCTCACTTCATAACAAGTATTTAGGTTTAAAAAAATTTAAAATTTAAAATTAGCTTCATAACAAGTATTTAGGTTTAAAAAAATTTAAAACATATATAAAAATGTGAAGCCCTAGAGGCACCTAAGGCGCGGCCTCGGGGGCTTCGAGGAAGGCCCACGCCTTGGCCGCGCCTTCCTCACTGCGCCTCACTTCGTACCTTGCGCCTAGGCGTGCCTTTTAAAACACTGGTCTTGCTGGATTTTGTAAAATGGTTCTTCAATTCTGAAAAACCAGCACCTAAACAAAAAGTTCGGAGTTAATTTTCTTGTAGATTTGGCTTTCTTTCTTAAGTGTCCTGGCAAGCAACTATATACTTGGAATGGAATATATTAAATCAAAACTCAATTAAGTCGAATTATCTTGTTAGTTTGAAGTCTCTAGTTTTTTCTTCATTTTGGGGTACCACTTCTCTGATTGGGATTTAAATAGTGAATAAGCTCAATGCCCATTCTTTCCATCTAATGTTTGAAAATGATCTATTCTTGACCTTGCCAGAAGATGGTCATGGATCTTTCTATGGTTTTTTCTTACCTTCGTTCATTTTATGGTGTTCTTATGCTAATAAAATTAAACTTTTACTTTGGCTGTTTATTTACAAGTCTCCCAGCTTCGCATTATGACAATTTGAGACTGATTCAACTGTTAAAGGACATTGACAATCTGATTCTTCATAGTTGTTTCCTTCCTTCTAGTTTTTAATATAATTTGTGTAACTTTATTTGTTATTTGCACAACACTAGATTTATTGTAACTTTTCCATTGTAGGTAGATGAACTTCTAAGAATGAGAGATAGCATTCACTCTTCTTTTACTGTTTCGAGGCTAGCAAAGAATAACAATTTTCCTCGTGGTTTAAGTAAAGGAAAACATGATGATTCAAAAGTTTACACTTCTAGAGAAGATGAGAGCTCAAATGAAACAAAACTTACCAAAAGGAAATGATTTTTAAGGACATTGGATTGGGCTTGGTATTTTTTTTTTTTTCTTGATCACTGCTTTGAGTTTAACTGTTTAAGGACATTGTATATTCTCTCTTGGAGCTTTTTTTTCCGTTTTTCTTTCTAACATGGGAGAGGGTGGTTGTCTATTTTTACAATTCTTGTACCTTCTCCCTGAAATTCATTTGGTATTTCTCTCTCTCAATTATAGTACTCTAGCTAATAGTTATCTTCGTGTGCTTGGCAAAAGGCAGTGTGTTACTTGAATAGTTATGGAGTAAATTTTGGAGGTGGGCTGTTTCACTTTCAGGACAAAGAACCAAAAACCATCTCACCTTTTTCTGGAGTAAGTTGTTAGATAAAAGTTGTTTATGGCTTTAATTTATCTTCTTATTTAGTATTGACAATACATATGTCACTTTATCTTATCAAAAATGGTACATATGCTGCCATGAACTCTGAAGGATGTGCTTGTGCTCTTTTGAGCAGAGCAGTCTGCAATACTTTTTGGTAATAAAAGTAAGCAAAGTTAAATCCTTCACAATTTGAATTAATGCCCATGTTTCATTGCTCTTCTTGTAGTTCACTTTCTAATTGTTTTAGTAATTATACTTATTTATAAATCATAATCAATTCTAATTGTGGGGATATTCTATAAGAACGGTTGAGTTTCTTCTTTGATCTAAATATAGATGAGTAATGCGGAAAAGGGCATGTTCGCTGAATTGTTGAAAATGCTACGGAGGCTGGAGCTTCAACTTTGGATATTGCAGAGGCAGCTATTCAGGTTTCCATGTAAGTATTCTTTTCATTGTTCCTTCAGCGGGAAAGTTAGCTTTAGAGAAAAATTTGTGTTTCACTCTTGTTCTTGTTTGAATGAATAAAATTTAATTTTGAAGTTTTAATTTCACTGAACTGATCTTGAACTTAAATAAATGGTAAAATTAATACTCTTTATTAACTGATTTGGTTCTACTTTTGTGAGTGCTAGTTTTGTAGTCGTGTTGGACATTTATTTTGTTTGCTTTTGAGTGCTTTGGTGTTGTTTGAGGCTAGTTTTTAGCTGTTTGATTCCAGGACAAGACTCAGGTTGATTGTTTTTATGGTTGGATTTAGGCTCTAGTCGTTGTATTGGTTGGACTTTAAGTGATTTATTGGTTAGTTTTTTATTAGCACTTTACTAGCTTGGTTTTGAGAGGAAAATATTGATTTCAGTCATCATTCAAGTTCAAGATTCAATTCAATAGAATTAAAGCTTTACATTTAACTCACTCCACTAAGTACATGAATAAAAGAACGAACTTTTTCTTTACAAGGTTTAAACTTCCAACATTGCTTGATCTTGGATCTACGTTCTCTTTTAGATTGATATTTATGTACATACCTAAAAGATTTTAAGCATCCGATGACTTGTAAAATTGATTAGCTATCATACATCCTTGGCTCAGAATGCCTGGTTTTTCATAGGAAATAATTTTGTCTTTGACAACAGAATCCACTCTTATTTGAAAAGTTTTGGAATCTGTAGTACATATCAAGATATTGTCATGACCTGGAATTGTCAACAATCTCTTGACAATGTCAAAGAAGTTTCTGCTAACTTGAAATGTAATGTTTAGGTTGCAGAGAGAAGAAGCCAAGATAACAGCATGGGAGAATTTGCAGAAGGCAAAAGCTGAAGCTGCGATACACAAACTTGAGGTTAGGGCCTCTTTTAGCATCAAAATCTGCAACTTTCACTCTGTTTTATTGGGAAAAATGGAGAGAAAACATAGAAAATTCCTAGAATAGTATGTGGTCCTGGTTAAAGGTTAAAGCAGCTTGCTTTATTTGTGGATTTCTTTTCCCCAACATTTCATTTGAATTAAAAAAAATACAGTCATTTATGTTGGTCCTAGTCAAATTAGAATGGCAATGTACTAGAACTAGAGGAAGCTATGTGGTTCACTGATGATGAAGCTTGTTGATTCAGATGAAACTTGAAAAGGCAAGATCATCATCAATGGATAAGATATTGAAGAAGCTGAGGAAGGCACAGATGAAAGCACACAAAATGAGGAACTCGTCTGCAGGCGATCGAAACCAGAGAGTTCGCAACACCAACAACTTTCTCCCGTTCCACAAGCATGTGTATCCGGTTCCCTCAAGCGTTGGTTCATCTGCCATGCTTCCTGATTTCGCAAGGTAGCATCTAGTAGTTTCGTCGTATGTCTTAGAAATTTACACTAGCTTAGCTTGATTGGTTCTGTATCATTCAGGATCTTGCACTGTAGAATTGTTGTAGAAGAAGAAATTATAGCTGGCTTATGGTTTCTGAGCAGGACATGTTGTGAATTGCCGCCCAATGTGATATCAGGTTTAATTGACAGTTCATATGTTGGTAGAAAAGGCTGAAAGAGAGTTATGTCCAGCACTGGCTGAGACAGTTCATATATTTTCTTTTTACTAATATATGTAGGAGGGGAAGAGATTTTTAATCTAGGAACAAACTAGAGTAGCTACATTTATTAGAAATGTTGTAAGATGATGAATCATAACAATTTCAATGGACAAGATATGAGAATTTTTGCATTGGATCATACTGCTTCTTTAAAGGCCTATATCTCTGGTCGGACACAGACCCCGTGGTCTTCAGCTTTCCAACCCCACTTCACCAGAACAGGAATTGAGTTTCATTGTACTTTGTAAAAACTTTTACTAGTATTTTCTCGCAAAAAATATTTATCAAAATCATATTAAATTAAAATATAAACTAGTTTTGATGGTGTTTAAGAGACTTTTACCAAAGAGAAAAGTTGGAACATAATCTCAATAAAAAGAACCCATGCTTCTCATATATAGAAAATAAATTAGTAATATTTATCTCACACGTTATTTTGTAAATTGATTTTATTTTTTATTTCTCTCCCTCTCTCATTGAAATTACATTCACAATGATGTATGATGTCACTATAACTATAAATATATAAATATGATTTAGGTTTATGGATGTAAGTAATAAAAATAATAAAATTACGGACTTTTTGAAGAACAAGTAAAAATTCATTTATTCAATTCACACACAAAAAAATTTAAAATTTAAAATTTTGTGTTTTTCTTAAGATTTTTAACATTCAATATTTCAATAAATCAAACTTTGAAATTTTCGTCAGCAATCAATATTTCCTTTTTTCTTTTTTAAGCAATTTGGCATTTCCTTTCTTAATCCTTGTATATGTATATACAATATGTAAATTCGTAAGCCGATCATTGAACTTTTTTTTTTTTTTTTTTTGAACATGAACATTTTACTCTTATATACCCTAAATAATATACCTAGGCATGCAACATTCTAAATAATGAAAATTTGAGACTAGCTCTTTTTAAGTAATATTATTATTTTTTCCTCAAAAAAAAAAAAAAAAGTAATATTATTATTATTTTTTTTAAAAAAAGTAATATTATTATGTTTTTTTTTAAGTAATATTATTATTTTGGGAAAAATACACTTTTGGTCCCTGAGGTTTGGGTTAGGTTGCACTTTGGTCATTGAGTTTTAAAACTCAACAAAATTACTCCTGAGATTTGGATTTCGTTACATTTTTGGTCCCTCCATCCAATTTTCTGTTAAACCCTAACAGTTTGCTGACGTGACACTATTATTTTAATAAAAAAATTACTTTTAAATTTTTTTAAATAAAAATATTATTATTTTTTTAAATTCTTTCTCCCTCTCTCTCTTATTCTTCTTCTTTTCTTCAACCTTCTTCAACCTTTTCTTCTTCATGCTTCTTCTTCAGCATGTTGCTGGCGATCGACGGCTGGCTTGTTTTCTTCTTCTTCTTCTTTCCTCCTTTTTTTTCTTCTTTTTCTCCTTTTCTCCAACCTTTTTTTTTTTAACTTGGCTTCCGGCAGCTCCTCGGTTTCGCCAGAAGTCAAGTTAAAAGAAAAAAAGTTTGAGAAAAAGAAGAAGCAAAAGGATAAAATAAAAAATAAAAAAGTCGCCGGCGGCAACATGCTGAAGAAGAAACATGAAGAAGAAAAGGTTGAAGAATGTTGAAGAAAAGAAGAAGAATAGAGGGAGAAAGAATTAAAACTAATAATAAAATAATAATATTTTTATTATTTTAATATATTTTTATTTAGAAAAATAAAAAAATAATTTTTTTATTAAAATAACAGTGTCATGTCAGCACTATAAATTAATTATAATTTTGGTTCTAATTAACCATCAAAATTAAATTGAAATAAATTATTAAAATAATAAAAATTTAAATTTAAAACAAGTGTTTGCACTTTGCATGTATGTGCTAATGCTTGATGATTGTTTTAAATTAACCATCAATCATTATTAAAATATTACAAAATTGAAAAAGTAAATGGCAAGTGTCAGTCCAATAATCCATCCTCTATAGTCCAAACTTTCTCACCTTCTCCCCTTCCCATTTGTAATTCACACTCCATGCAAGGATTTTTTTTTTTTTTTTTAGAAGCACTCCATGCAAGTTTTACATTTAAAACATAATGGTATTTTATGTTTTTAGTATTTTTGAATATGTGTGTTTGATAACAAATTTTAAAACTTGTCTCAATTTTAAAAATTATTCAAAATGTATTCGATGATATATTTATAAACCATAAAATAGTTATAGTTAGAGTCATCAACTAAATATTAGGTTGAATTCCAAATATTATAAATTAATTTATGAACATGTTATATATTATAAATTTTGTTTAATTATTATCTTACAATGTCATTAATTTATAATATATTATATTATACATATTTTAATTTAACAAAACTAAAATAAGCCGGTAAACTTTTAACATGAAATACTATATTTATGAAAGTTTTTATTTTTTCTAATGCAAATCTGCATTTTAAAATTTAAAATTTGGATACACTCAAAACATAAATATATGTTGTTTCAAAATTTTCACTATTTGGATTACATAATTCAAAAACTGTTTTAAAAAAAATAAAATTTTCAAATAGATATTCATTTAATCCTTTAGACTAAAAAAGATCTCTATTTGTCTTTCTTCTCTCATTCAATCGATTAGAATCCAACGGACTGAAAAACTCACAACTTGTTTGATAAAATAAAGGGAAAAGTACATAGATAGCCTAAATTTGGACCCTATATTTCATAAATGTCCAAATTTCCCACTTTTTACAGAAAAGGCCTAATGGCTCAACTTTTTTTCATAAAAATCATAGTCCTTTTACGATTAAGCCCTCATATCCACTACTAACTATTTAAAAAAATAAAATAAATAAAATAAAACCAAAAAAAGGAAACACAAACCGTGGGTGAGAGATAGTGAACGGAAAAGGAAAGAGATTTTTGTAATTACTCTCCAAATTTGAAAGATCCCTAAAATCACCCCCAATTTTTCAAAAAAAAAAATCCCTAAAACCACTCACTATTTTTCCCAATTCACACACGGTTTCTCCCTCCCTTCATTCCTCCCTCATGATCTTTCTCCCTCATGGTCTCTCGACCACTCTTTCCCTCTTCATCTCCGATCCTTTTCTTGCCGCCGACGACCAACCACCACCGGAAGCGTCGCCGCCATCCAACCATCGTCATTGCAAACTCGAATAAGCAGCACCCATGCATCAATGGATACCACCAGCCCAATTGTTGCCCTCAAATTGTCGTTGTTTTATCGTGGGTATCGTTGAATTTCATCACCGTCGTGGTATATTTAATATATACATATGTATATATTATTTAAAAAATAAGGTTTTTTTATAGTTATATACAGACTTTTTTTTCCCAATATCTATATTTCTCCTAAATGCATACATACATACATGTATATATATATAATATATATTGGCAAATAACTAAATATACAAGTGTATATATTTAATACTATAGTAATGAGACAAGAAAAAAACTCGATATACGTGGCAACAATAATGAGTAAAAAAAGGAAAACTTATGTACATAGTATATATAAGTTGGTATATATGAAGTTATATATGAATATAAATGTTTTTCTGTAAAATGCAAAAATCTAAAAAAAAAAAAAGTACGTAGACTATGGGACATATATACTAAACTATTATATATTGAATATTAACCAGAATATATAATAATCAATGCAATATATGCATAGATTATAAACGGTATATTACTGGGAATATATAATAATCAATGCAATATATGCATAGATTATAAACGGTATATTACCGGGAATATATATATATATATAATAACTGAAATAGTTATGTCAGTAAAATGAATATTAATCGAAATATATACACATTTTTTAGATATTCCAGCGAATATGTTATATATACTGCTATCGGGAAGAAAAAACGGGAAGAAAAAAATCGATTAGCTTTTGTTCGGTTAATGAAGAAAATAGAAAACTACTGTCACGAAGAAAAAAAACGTGAAGGAATAAATCGATAAAGAAGGAAAAAAAAAAGAGAGAAAAAAATAGATCAACCGAAAATTACCAAACAAGAGAACGAAAATGGATGAAATAAAGGGAAAATAAGTTGGAATCATTATGACAAGAAATCAAATCTCAAGAATCATATTTTCAAAATATTAAGGATTTAGTTAAGATAATATCTTATAAAATCTTATAAAATATGACAAGGGTAAAATGGTAAGGAAAAAATGCTGGAAATCTAATCTTGGAAATCTACAAAACTATGGACATTTATGAAAATATGTATATAAAACAGCCTATCTACCAAAATTTCTCTAAAATAAATGAGTTGCTGGATTGACATAACAACCTCAAAATATTTATATATAACTATAGATTATAGTTGGTTTTGATTAGTTTTTGAATTTACAATTATGAGAACGAGGAAGACAATGAGCTTTTGGAAATTTTAAGTTCTTTGAGTGTTCTTCCTTGTGAAGTCCATATGCATGGTATTGTATGTGATTTTAATTCATGTCATTTAAAAAGTACTACAAAAACAATCACGATAAAGTTAAAGGACAAAATATACCTATATAAAAATAGATGGAATAATAAATATCGAAAATTTGTTATTGTTAACATGGATATATTTAATTAGGCGAATTGATTTGATTATTAAAATACTCCTCGTTCATTATTTTAACAATAAAATTTTAACTTATTCGAATAAACCTGACCCCAATATCATATGATTGGATAGGATTTGATTTTTCACATTAATTAATAAGATGGACAAATCTAGAAACTCGACAATCATACAACAGATCTTTTATCAAATATCAACTCAACCCATTAAAGATTATTCTTGGATTTTTTTTTTCTTTTTTATTTTCACTGACCATATATCTAAATTTGTTCATTGCACATGGATACATAATTGCATCTTCTTTAGCTCGATATATTCATCTGGGGTCCATGTATTTTATTTTTTATTTTTTATTTATTTTTTATTTATTTTTTATTTTTTTTTGAAAAGGGGTCCATGTATTTGAACTATAATAATATAATTCACACAAATAGATTAGGTTGAAAATAAGCTTGCTTTCCTTTTGTGTATAAATATCTCCCATAATTTACTGGAAGCAGCGCTCTCGAGAGGATTGACTAAAATGGGGGATCGAAATACTAAATGGTTTCATTCCAAGGCAACCCAAAGACGGCAGAAAAATAAAATTCAGTTTATAAAGGACTCAAAAGGGCATTGTTTTGATAAAAGGGAGGATATAGAACGCGTTTTCCTATCTTATTATACTGAACTTTTTAATTCCTCTCCTCTGAATGTGCAGGCTATAGAAGAAATTTTACAAGCTACCATACCTAGAGTGACTGCTGACATGAATAAAAACCTAGACAGGGTGTTTGTAGCGGCAGAAGTAGATGAAGCCCTAAAACAAATGCATCCAACCAAAGCTCCTGGACCAGATGGGTTGCCAGCTCTCTTCTATAAAAAATACTGGCATATCATGGGAGAAAAGGTCACCAACACATGTCTTCGTTGTCTTAATGAGGGGACCATTCCTGATCAACTTAATAAGACAACAATAGTGCTCATTCCCAAGAAGAAAAATCCAAGCATGGTGAACGATTTCCGTCCTATTAGCTTATGTAATGTGTGTTATAAAATCATAGCTAAAGTGCTTGCTAATAGACTAAAGCCGATTCTCCAATCAGTTATCTCTGAAAATCAAAGTGCTTTTGTCCCTGGTAGGCTTATTGCGGACAATATATTTGTTGGATATGAATGTTTGCATTTTATGCGAGGGACTAAATCTAAGAAAAATAATTACGCTTCTATTAAGCTGGACATGAGTAAAGCGTATGATAGAGTGGAATGGATTTTTCTTAGGAAAATGATGGCTAAAATGGGTTTTAGTTCTTCTTGGATAGATAGAATTGGCATGTGTTTTGAATCAGTTTCTTTCTCACTTCTCATTAATGGATCATGCACTGAAACATTTACGCCCAATCGGGGCCTTAGACAGGGCGACCCTTTATCTCCTTACTTGTTTCTCTTATGTGCTGAAGGTCTATCCAACATTCTTCAGAATGCTGAGATTTCAGGCAAAATTACTGGTCTTCGTATTGCTCGAATGGCTCCTGCTATTACTCACCTCTTTTTTGCAGATGATAGCTTGCTTTTCCTAAAAGCCAAAAGAGAGGAGTTCAGTGAGATGCAGAGACTTTTAAAAGTCTATGAGGAAGCCACTGGACAAATTGTCAACTTCGATAAATCAGCAATTGTGTTTGGAGCAAACACCAACAACGATGAACAGGTTCTTTTGGCTGACATTCTGAAAGTCAAGATAGTTACAGACCATGGGAAATATCTTGGTTGTCCATCCTCTTTATCAAAAAATAAGAAGGCCACAATGAACTATATAAAGACCAAAGTCCAAAAGGTCCTGCAAGGTTGGAAAGGTCATTTGTTCTCATCAGCTGGGAAGGAGGTGCTCTTAAAAGCAGTGGCTCAGGCGATTCCCACATATACTCTTTCCTGTTTTAAGCTTCCCCAAGGGTGTTGCCATGATCTGAATAGAATGATGGCTAATTTTTGGTGGGGAAGTTCTGATCAGGGCAGAAAAATTCATTGGGTAAAGTGGAGCGTTATGACCAAACCAAAAGACAAAGGAGGCATGGGTTTCAGAGATATAGGCATCTTCAATCAAGCACTCTTGGCTAAGCATACATGGAGAATTTTGCAAAATCCCCAATCATTACTTGCTAAAACTTTAAAGGCAAAATATTTTCCTAGCGGGAATTTTTTACATGCTAAGTTGGGGAATCGACCTTCATATACATGGCGTGGAATTCTTTGGGGTAGAGATTTAGCCACGAAAGGGGGTAGATGGAGAATTGGAAATGGAGAAACCATAGATATTTTTTAGGATCAATGGATTCCGAGGGAGAAAACTTTCAAGCTGCTCTCTTTACCACGACCTGTGACTGACTACAGAGTTAAAAGCCTCTTCTCAAGTAGTCAAACTTGGAATATGAATTTACTAATAGATCTTTTTGTTCAGGAAGATGTGCAGGAAATAAAAAATATCCCAATTGCTGGTACAAATCACCTGGATTGTTTTTTTTGGCATTACGATAAACGGGGGAGATACACAGTAAAAAGTGGATATAAGCTAGCCTTGGAGGATATCCATGCGGCGTCTCCATCATCTGACTCATCAATTTTAAGCTGGTGGAAGGCCTTATGGAAATTCAACCTTCCAAACAAAATAAAAATCTTTTTGTGGAGAGTCAGCCTCAACATTTTGCCTGTCAGAATGAATATCTTTAAACACCATGTTCCATGTGATCCAATATGCCCTCTGTGTGGGAAAGAGAATGAAACAACATTCCACGCGTTATGGGAGTGTAAGAAGGTAAAAAAGCACTGGGCTCATTGGAGCTCAGTGCAAGCCTTAGTCAATGGTCGTTTTACTAATCCTATTGACCTTTTTTGTAGGGCACAGGAGTTTCTCTCTTCTGCAGATATGACGATCTTTGTGACTGTTTTGTGGGCCTTGTGGAATAGACGAAACAAAGTGGTGTTTCAGGGTACTAAATTTCAACATTGGCAGGAAGAAGATCCGATTGACTGGGCTTCAAACTTCATTATGGAATATAGCGAGGCCCAAACACCGAGCCACATTAGTAGGGAAAAATCAAGGCGTGCAGATAATGCCCCTTCCACTGTTTGGACTTCTCCACCTATCAACCAGTTCAAGCTAAATGTAGATGCAGCAGTCATAGACGGGAACGTGGGTTCGGGAATGATCATTCGAAATCATAAAGGAGAGACGATGGCAGCAGCAGAGTGTTACAGGAAATTAAAATGCTCAGTTGAATGGGCAGAAGCAAAGGCGCTTGTAGATGGTGTTCACCTAGCTCTTGATGCAAGCATATTTCCAATATAGGCAGAAACAGATTCACAAATTGTATGGAATCTTCTGAGCGACCGGGATCAACATTTCAACGAGATTGCTCCTCTTATTCAACACCTAAAGCAATTACAGCTTTCCCACCATATTAGGGGTTTCATGTTAACGCCTAGGGAGGAAAACAGAGTAGCACATACGCTGGCCGTTCATGCTCGCACCACCAAACATGACGAGGTTTGGTTAGAAGATTGTCCTCCATGGGCTCATGGCATCCTTGCTCAAGAGATGCCAACCACAGTTGTCTTACATTAGTTTTCGTTTTTTTGTTGGTCTGTACCTCTTCAAAAAAAAAAAAAAATATCTCCCATAATTTTCCAAATATTGCTTACCATTCAGTCTTCCATATCTTTTGAAACCGTTTGGTGGACGTGGACCATCCATCATTAATTTTGTTGATTTTTTTTTTTTTTTATACATATAAGGTATTTTATAAATGAATCTATATTTCCTTTTCGAAAAAAAAACTATATTTATCAATTTTAATTTTTAGAAAAGAATATATATTTATCAAGTCATTCACTCTGTCATACAGTATATACGAATTTTTATGTTGTAAACAAGAAGCAATTACATGATATTAATCTGAACATGTCTTATTTAAAAACATTAAAAAAAAAAAACATATCTTTGAGGATGAAGCATTCATTATCTTTTCATTTTTATTTTTTGTTTCTGAGTTCAACAATTGTTGGGTGGAGGATTAGACCATCGACCCTTGAAATTGTAATTGGTGTATTATCCTCTATGAACTATACAATACATTTTTATAAGGTTAAGTTTGTCTAATTCATGCATTTATTGAACTAAAAAGAATCAAGCAATAATGTGACAAGAAAACAAATGATGGGAGAAAGAAAGAAACTCATCGAGGTGTGTTTGGAGTAACGAGGTGGAGTTCTGAAGTCTGGAGTTGTGAAGTCTGTGTTTGGAGTGCAGGGTTATAATGTCTGGAGTTAGGATGTTTGTGTTTGAAGGACAGAGTTTTGTGAATTTTGAATCTATGCTAGCTATTTTTTTTATATAATTTTTCCAAATTAAATTAAAATTGGTTACATTCTACTTTTAAAAAAAAAAACTAAGCCAAACTTTGAAAAGATGTTCTTTTTTCCAAATGAACCATTTCTTTGAAAATTACTGACACTCATTTCAATTTTTAATTATCTAACTGAGAAGACTAGATTTCTTCAAAATTGATTAAATTCATTTTTTTTTCTTTTAATTAACTCTAGGTTCTAAAACGGTGATTAAGTCCAATGTTTACAAATTGGCATATAAAATCACACATGTTTCCCTTCTCCTTCTTTCTCCCTTTTTCCTGTCCCTTTATTTATATTTTCTAAAAAAAAAATCTAAAACTCAGATTTCGAACAAGCCCAGAATTGTTCTTCACTCTTTCTCTCAATTTCTTTCTTTCTCTTCCCTCTCTCTTGATTTCTTTCTTTCTCTTCCCTTTCTCTCCCTCTCGATTTCTTCTTGCGCGAAAGCCCCACGCAGGCAACCGCACGAAACAAGTCATTGTTGAACTCGAGTTTCATAAGTCAGGGAAGTAACGAAGAGCCAGAGAGAAACGAAGAGGCAGAGAGAAACAATCAGAGAGAAAGGAGAGAGAAATGCAGAAACGAAGAACCAAGAGAGAAATGGTCTGAGAGAAAGGAGAGAGAAACGATGCGACTTCAACCGTGCGCCATTGTTGAACTCGGGTTTCATAAGTCGGGGTTTCGAAAAATTGAGGCCCAAACGCCGAATTTAGTGGGCTTCCCAACTTGGTGCCTCAAACGCACCCTAAATAAGTTGGATGAAAGAACTCATAAATATCCATGTACCTCCCACACACCACTATCAAAATGTTGACAATTAGAAAATATATTTTTTTTTCTCATTTTTTACCCCTTTCTTACTCGCCAAGATTTTAAGGAGGTGGGTTAGAGATTCCTACCACCCTTCATGCATGGAGCCAAGTATTGTTGAATACATATTGGCAATGATTATAGTCCTTAGTTGGTACAAGCCATTGAAAGACGACTTCCAGACCATCCAATGGAGAAATTTTCTCAGATCTAAACTCAAGATCAAAAAAGATATGACCAGAAACATGTTCATCACAAACCAACAAGTAAATTTAGTCACACTTTCGTAATATACAAGTACATTTTAATCAGTCACTTCCCTTTTTGGAGAATATTCAATTCATCACATTACATTTAAACCATCATCTAACACAACAATTATTACTTTTATTTTTTTAAATTAAAATAAAGAAACTAGTGAATCTTGACATCGTACTCGCTGTGAAAACGACCTTTGGGAGGAGAAAAGAAGATGTCTGTGGAAGCCAAGCGAGTTGAATTAACATAATCTTGAGGACAATGTGCAGGAATTCCAGGCAATAACAATCCAAACAACCTCATAATTCTCAACATCACTCTTTCCTCGTACTCCTTTCCCCTTCTCCATGAAATCGTGAAGCTTCTTCCTATCTCGAAACATGCATGGATTCTCATCAGAACGGCTCCCACTATCGAGAAATAGTTCTTGAATGGCTCTTCTTCAAGAATCTGCCAACACCCAAAAAATTTAATTACCACCCACTAAATTATTAAAAGGGTTTCATTCAAATAAAAACGTTTCTTCAATAGATATGTATATATAAAAATGTTAGCTTTTACCTGCGCAACATAGTTCCAGTCGAAATAAATACAAGGTCCGAAGTGTTTGAACATCAAGGCCTTGTCGTCAAGGGGCAGCCGAGGGACCATGTCGAAACCGTAAACAAATCTGTAGTAACGAATCTTGTACTGCGAGAGTGATTTCACCATGAATTCTCCAAATTTTCCGTCTCCAACACGAGGTTGTCCAAAAGTGTACACTCCCTCTAATCTTTCCAGCAGTAACTTTTCCTCATGGAAGGCCAGAATAGAAGGAAATAGGATGGCCAAAGCGCCGCCCAGGCTGTGCCCAGTCACTACGAACCTCGTTCGCTCATTTTCTTTGAGAAGTTCTCTAAGCCTTTCTCTGAGGGTGTAGTAAGCCAAAGGTCGTCTTCTATCTTGTCGCGCTATTTCTTTGGGCCATCCGAAGGTTTTCTGCAAGCCAAGTGCTTTCATGAATCCGCCATGGATCTTTCCGATGCCTTGGATCTCGTACCAAGAAATGTCGAAGTCAGAGCTCCAGTCGTCGGCATTGAAGGGCTCTGTGCCTCTGAAGGACACGATGATGGTGTCGTGATCAGTTTTTTTATCCCGCATCATGAACGCTTGTGTAGAGCATGTTTCTTGATAATCTAGTTTATACAATTAAAAGTATCATTATATTACTTATGCACTTCTGACTAGCAAAATGGAAAAGGAAAAATTACCGTTCCAAAAGTTGAAAAATCCCAAGAACTCCATCTAGAAAACATTAAAAGGAAAAATTAGTTAATAAGTGAGAAAATAATTTAAATATAAAAGTGGTAATTAGTGGTGGAGTGTAGTGTACCTTCCAGACATCCTTAACAATTTGAGTAACGTGAGCTTCATTCTCATAGACCACTTTAGAAGCCATCATGCAGAGAGCCCCAAAGTAGTTGACATCGCCAGGCTTTATATTTTTGTCTAACATTACTCTGCTATCCAAATGACCAATCATCGACAGGTACTCCGCCGATGTGCTGTCCGGTTTTTTCACCCTCACTGCATAACAAAACAAGGATATATATTTATTTATTTCAATCCTTTCTTCAGGGTGTTAATTTATTATGCCGTTCGGTAGCTTCTAAAGTTATTGTTGTCAAATGTGTTTTTAAGAAAATCAACTTATTAGAAAATACATTAGTGTTTGATAAATTTTAGTTTTATAGATGAAAAAAACAAGTTAAGATGTTTGGTAAATTAATATTCTAAATTGTTGTAGCTCAATTATAATAATCAAAATAGGTATAATTATTCCATTCATATTTAATTCAAATTTTTATAAGATAATTTCAAAATTACTATAAGATAATTATTTTAAATTTCATATGATTTAAAATTTAATATTGTGTTTAATCTAGGATATTTTTATAGTTCGATACAAGTCATGTTGAAAAAAAATGTTATTTCAATTTAAATAAAAAAATAAAGACAAATAAATTCAATTCAATATAACATAATAGAAAAAAATAAATTAACTTCAAATAAAAAAATGATTGATGGTGAATTATGTCTCAAGTGTAATTTTTAGAAAAGCTAGAAAGCTGCCATTATTAGATTTTGCAAATCAACCGTTGAAAAGTATCTTTATTAAAATTAATTTATAATCTATTTTACCAAATGCATAAAACTGTTAAAATTCTTTTCTAATCACATCTATCTCTTTTAATTAAAATCAACCCCGAGCACAACTTAAATCAGAAATAATTTACTTTTTAAACTTTCACCACTATATCCCGTAATTTTCAAAATTCAAATATGTCTAACTTTTAAAGATTGTGTTTATAGAAGTTTAGTATTTTAAGAAGTTTTTAATACATCTTTAATATATCTTTGATATCAAAGAAAAAAAAAAGAATCTTTAACATATAGTTCATTGTGTTAACTCATAACTATGTTCATTGTGTTTGAACATGTTCAAAATTAACCTGCCATGCAATCCTTAAATAATATACGGTAAGTATGAAGATATTTCTCTGCTGACTAGTCAAGTAATAAGAAATTATTTTATCAGTACTTTTAAACAAATAATATTTTACTTATTGATTGGTTAAGCCAGAGATGCCAACAATTTTTGTTGGCAACATTAATATTTTGACAAGTTGGAGAGAGAAAGGGAGATATTTTTAAAAGTAAATAAATAAATAAAATTAGAAAAAAAAATACATTTTTAGTATCTGAGTTTTGAGGAATGGATGCATTTTGTCCATGAATTTTTAAAATAGACCTTTGTAGTTCTTGAGTTTCGAGAAATATGTTTAAAAGGTCTCCAAGTTTTCAAAATGGGTCTTTTTAATTAGTCTGCGAATCTTGAGAAATAAGTTTAAATTGTCGGTCGTATTATTTTTATTTTTTTAAATTAATACTTTTAAAATTTTTTAATTTAAAAAACCATTCAATATAAAAAAATAAAAATATATATTATTTTAAAAATTTTGAAAAAATAATATGAGGAACATTTTAAACATATTTCTCAAAACTCAAAAACTAAGGGTCCGTTTGATAACCATTTCAGTTTTTGGTTTTTGGTTTTTCTGTTTTTGGTTTTTGGTTTTTGGTTTCCTGTTTTTTAAAAACAAAAACCACATATGTTTGATAACTGTTTTTTGTTTTTTGTTTTTAAAAAACAGAAAACCAACCTTGTTTGATAACTGTTTTTGGTTTTCAGTTTTTTAAAAATTAGAAAGATGAAAAGATATTTTAGAGAGAGAAAAATGTGTAAAGACGTTGAAACAAAAATTTAGAGACACAAATATAAATGTTTTCAATAGAATTTTTTTTTTTTAAAAGATGAGAGAAAAGTTAAACATAGAAAATTTAGAGAGATGAAAAAAAATGTTTAGAGAAAGAATATTAGTTAGACTCGAGAAAAGATATTAGTTAGAGAAAAAATAGAAAACAAGTTAGAGTAAAAACGATAAATTTTAGATTAAAAAAATTAAATGAAAAAATAAAATTTAGAGAGATAGTAAAATTAAGAGTAAAAGATATGCTAAAAAACTAACGATAAATTAGAAAAATAAAGAAAAGTTGTAGCGATAGAAAATCTTGGTGACTTTTTTTTTTCAAAAGAAAAATTAGAACATGTTTATTGAGGAGAGAAAAGATATTGACAAGTTTTTAGAAATAGACAAGTTATAGAGAAAAAAAAAGTTTTGAGAGAGAATTTTAGAGAGAGAAAAATAAATTTTAGAGAGAGAAAAAAAAAAGTTTTGAGAGAGAATTTTAGAGAGAGAAAAATAAATTTTAGAGAGAGAAAAAAAAATAGAGAAAGAAATTTGTTGGAGAGAGAGGTAAAAGAGGAGAAAAGTAAGCATTAGAAGAAAAATGAGTTTTTGAAAAACAGAAATCTGTTTTTAAAAACTACTTTTTTTGGTTTTTGAAATTTACTTATAATTTCAAAAACGTTTTTAAAAAACAGAAAACAGAAAACAGAAATGGTTATCAAACACTCCTGTTTTTTAAAAATGAAAAACAAAAACAGAAAACAGAAAACGAAATGGTTATCAAACGGGCCCTAAAAGATTCATTTTGAAAATTTAGGGACATTTTAAATCTATTTCTCAAAACTTATAGACTAAAAAAATCTATTTTGAAAATTTAGATACCAAATGCACCTATTCTTCAAAACTTATGAACCAAAAATGTATTTTTCTCAATAAAATTTGTCAATTTTTTTTTAATGATAATACAAAAAAGGTTCAAGATACGGAGTACTTTTTTTTTTTTTTTTTTTTTGAAGATAGTACATTTTTCTACTTTGACGAACTGCAACTTGAACAAAGAAAAGAACATCATTTAAAAAAAAAAAATTAAAAAACACATAAACACGAAGAAGTGAGAGATTCGATCGAAGTTAATTGAAGTATGTAAGAAAAAATATGAGATGAAAGGGGACTTACATCTTAAGATATTGAGGAGGAGGCCGGAAAAGCCGTGGTTGAGGGACAAGAGGTTGAGGCAGGACTCGAGGTAGAAGCCAAACAAGGCGAGTGGGGTGGCGAAGAATCGGAGGAGCTTTAGGACGACAATAGACAGAAAGATGAAGAATCTGTGCCAGAAATTGTATTCTCTCGTATGGCTCGAATCGACGAATTTTCTTTTCTTGAGGTTACTGGAAAACAAGAGGCGCAGCAGGTCCAACAACTTCACTTCTTCCGGCTTCAGAAGCAAATAGCTGTTGGAGAAGCCCTTGTTACAGTTACAGGCACTAGCAGCAGCCATGCCTGATGACCAAGATCTCAGATCTCTCTTGGGGGCTGCCACAAATGGAGCAACAAGTCTTCCCACGATTCGCTGTACGAATAAATAATTAATAATCGTGTGGTGCGTGTTACTGTTATCCTCAATATAACAAAAAATCATGTGTTACATGCTTTTTTTTGCATCGGGAACGTTGGAATAGATAAATAATAGTTGGCTGAAGTAAAAGAAAAATAGTTGGCATAATACCATTTAGTAATCTTCTTATTCATACCATTAAAAATTTGACAACTAATTAAAAAAAAGTTTATTAAAAAAAATTAAAAAAAGCAAAAAATAAAAAAATATTTATATTTCCTTATTTAATAACCCTAGAGTGAGCTTTTGTTTTTTTAGTATACCCTACCCTAGGGTGGTCCTTGGTATTTTAAAACTCTCACGAAAGCTCAAATTATTGGAAGCTTGGGCCTACCCGTTCTTGACAGCTAGCTTGCTTTATATATATATATATATATATATATATATATATTTTTTTTTTATTTTGTTAAATTATAAGTTTAATAATCGATTTCTAAGTTTATGTCTAAAAGTCCCCTAAACTTTAAAAGAAATATGTTTAATAGGTTCATGAAATTTTAATTTTATATATATAATAGGTTCCTAAACTTCAAACATGTCTCAAATGTTTCTAAACTTTCAATTTTTAAATCTAATATAGGTCCTTGAACTTTTAATTTTGTGTCAATAGGGGGTTTTGACATATTCAAAATCTTTTAAAATTAATTGATTTATTTTAGATATAAAATTGAACTTTAGGTCAAAACCCTAAAATTTCAATTTCATGTCTAGTATATTTGTGATAATCTTAAAAATGTCAAGTAAGCAAAAACTTATTAGATGTAAAATTAGAAATTCAAAAACCTATGGGACACAAAATTGAAGTTTAAGGACGTAGTAGACATTTAAGTTCAATGACCTATTAAACACAAAATTAAAAGTTTAGGCCCCGTTTGATAACCATTAGGTTTTTGGTTTTTGAAAATTAAGCCTACAAACATTATTTTCACCCATAAGTTTCTTTGTCTTTTTATATATCTTCTTCCCATGTTTTCAAAAACCAACTCAAGTTTTGAAAACTAAAAAAAGTAGTTTTCAAAAACTTGTTTTTGTTTTTGGAATTTGGCTAGGAATGCAAATATAACCTCACCAAAGATGATCAAAACCATTCTTAGGAAATTAGGAAAAAACAAGCTTAATTTTAAAAATCCAAAAACAAAAAAACTAAATGGTTATCAAACAAGGTCTTAAAGACTGATTGAACACAAATTGGAAGTTTGAAAACTTATTCAAAGTTGAGGGACAACCTATTTCACGAAATCTCTCTCTCTCGACTCTCCCCCCCATTTCACGAAAAAAAAAACTCTCTCCTCTGGTTTTCTTCCTACCGTCGATCCCTCTCTCTCCTCTTCTTCATTGTCGACAACCACCACCACCCTTCTCATTTTCTTCTTCCTCAACAAACTCTCCCCCCACCCCTCCCATCTTCCTCTTCCTCAACAAACCCTCCCCCACCCCCATTTTTTCCATCCCCTTTTCTTCTTCTTCGTCGTCGCCGCCCCCATTTTCCCCGCCTAGAAAACAAAAAAAAATCCACCCAGTAGAAAACTAGAAAAACTCATCCCTTCTCTTCTTCAAAACTGAATCTGATAAAAAAAAAAAAAAAAAAAAAAAAAAAAAAAAAAAAAAAACTCCACACCCCAAATCTGAAGACCTGGCGTGAGGATGGAAACAAAAAAATGAGAAAAACAAAGAGGGAGAGAGATGCGTGAAACCAGAGAAATGAGGTGGGAAAGAGAAGCGTGAAAATGAGGGTTACTATTCGACTTCAAGTTGAAGTCGGGTGTAGGAAATCCGAGCTTTAATTTGGAAAATGACAGCCCAAACGGAAACTTGAGGGGGTTTAAGAAGTCAGGCTTCGAAAATTGGCAGCCCAAACACGCCCTTAGAAATTTTTTAAAGTCAAGGAACTATATAATTTTTCAATTATTTGTTCCTTCTATTAAATAGGCTCACAACCTTTTTCCTAGAAACCATTTGGTTTTTTAGAGAATCTTTAGCGTTTAGGCTTGAGAGATTTTACAAAGAATGTGATTTCTTAGTTAAATTAATATCTTTGAATTAAAAATAAATTATTTTTAAAATTTTTAATTAACCTTAATCACCGGTTGTCATCCATCGAACAAACCTTTTATGTTTCTTTCTTTTTTTTTTTTTTTTTTTGAAATTATAATACTAAATTTCGGTTAAAAAGAAAAGTTAGACAAAAAACAGACTTTTGTTTTTTAAAAATCCCACATGCTCATTTTTTTTCTCTCTAACATATATGTCTCCAACAAATCACTTTCTACTTTTGTCTTCCAAGTTTTGTTTCCAGTCTAAATTTCTCGAATTCTCCTTAAAGTTTTATCTCTCTTAAATTTTCATCTTTATATAACTTTAATTCTCTCTCTTCTAAAATATTTCTCTCACTTTTCTCTCTCAAAAAATTCAATATTTTTCCAAACTTTTTTTCTCTCCAAAAGTTCACTTTTCCTTTTTTTTTTTTTTTAGAAAAAAAGTTTACTTTCTAAACTTCTCTCTTCTCTAACAAATATCTATCTCTTTTTTTTTTTTTTTTGAAAAAATACCTCAAATTTATAACGCCACATGGGCAATAAATGAACGATCGAACTTGACCAACGGACTGAGCCAACTCGGAAAATTTCTAACCCAAGTCTCAACAAATATCTATCTCTAAGGTGTCATTATTGCAACTCTAGAAATCTTGTATAATTTTGAAACATTAACGATAATCTAACACAAAATAAATATAAGCAAGCGAAAGAAGGTGATTTGGTTAAAAAAAAAAAAAAGTTGTTTTTTTGTTGTTTTGAGTTAATATAAATTCATTATATTGTTTCTAAATAATTAACTATTAATTGAATTAAATAATTAACTATAATTATTTTTTTTAATTATTAATATAAAAAAAGTTGAATTAATGTTGTTTTGGTTATAATATAAATTAATTATATTGATTCTAAATAATTAATTATTAATTTAATTAAATAATTAACTATAATTAAATTAATTATTATAGTTTTTTTTATATAATTAACTATAATTATTTTTTTAAAAAAATCAATAATCTCATTAAATTATTTAATTGAAAATTTGTAATGCTTTTTATTGATTCTAAATAATTAACTATAACGATTGAGAAAATGAATACTCCTTCTAAATTATTAACTATATTTATTAAAAATTCTCTCAAAAAAAAAAAAAAACTATATTTATTAAAAATTGACTTTGTGTGGTCCTCTCTTAACTCCTCTCGAGACTCAAGCTGGGGGTGATACTTTTTTGGGAAAAAAATCATTTTTAACCCTAAACTTTGGGGATTGTATCAATTTTAACCTTGAACTTTCAATTTCATCAAATTGAACCCTCAACTTAACAAGTTGTATCAATTTTAACCTTGAACTTTCAATTTCATCAAATTGAACCTCAAACTTATCAGATCGTATTAATTTTAACCTTAAACTTGCGTAAGTGTTACAATGCATACCTTTGGTTAACTTTCCGTTTGAATCACCGTACGTAATTGATTATTTCTTCCTTTTTTTTTTTAAATTCACATTGTACTTGAATTGGTTTCTTATAAATAAAATATTGGAGAAACTTTATTTTAGATGACTTTTTTTCTTGTTGTTGATAACTTTAATAGTGAGGGTCTTTTCGTTGCTATTTAAGAGTACGAAAGCAAAGAAACTTTGAAGATTTTTTTATTGTTGCTAAGAACTTCGTGAGATTTTTTTTCTTCTTTTACGATTTTTTTCTTGCAAATTAGAAAAATGTACAAATGTAGGAAACGAAAATAAAGAAATTCCGAGTTTTTTATTTCTCTTATTTGTTGGAATTTTCTTGTTGCCAATAACTTTGTGATTCTTTTTTGAATAATAATGAGAAAAATAGTATGAGATATTTGATTTCTTCTGGTTTTTCCAAAAAATTTTTTACAAAACACTAACTCAGGTGCTATGTGAATTTAAAAAAGGAAAAGAAAATTGTCAATTACATGGTTTTAATAGAAATTCAAATGAAAAGTTGACCAAAGGTCTACATTGCAACATTTATGCAAGTTGGAGGTTCAAATTGATACAATTTGTTAAGTTTAGGGTTCAATTTGATGAAATTGAAAGTTTAGGGTTAAAATTGATACAACATGCTAAGTTTAGGGGTCAAAATTGTTTTTTTCCCTACTTTTTTCTTTATGTTTTAAGATGTGACACTTAATACTACTCGAACCCCATGGACCCAACGTAAATCCACCGTTAACAGATAAACTAGTGTGTCTGAATATCTTTTGAAAAAAAAAGTTAAAGCAAAATATATATTTTTTTTCTAAAAGTACTATTAAAATATTAATAATTTAAAACGTGTGTTTAGTATAACTTCTTGAATTATTTTATATGATCAAAAGTGCATTTTAAAAAAAAAACCTTAATAAATAAAAAGGTACTTAAAAAACTGATTAATTTAAAATCTATTTTGAAGAAACTCTTGGGCATATATTATCGAAAAATGAATTTAAGTGCATGTTTGGGAGTGATTTTGAAATGGTTAAAATCACTTTTATCTTATTCGAAATCATCTCGAAACATACTTTTAATTATTCAAAATCAATTTCATGTTTAATTTTACACTTTTAAAGGTAATTTTCATATCATCAAAATTGATTTTGAATTATTAAAAGCATATTTCGGAGTGATTTTAAATTTGACAGAAGTGATTTTAATCATTTCAAAATCACTCCCAAACATGCACTAAAGCGATGAATAAAAATCTTTTTGTAATTAATCACTGTTTGAATGTAGTGCAACTTTAGAAAATGTTATTTATAGTATTTTGAAAAATTGTAAGATATAAAAGTATTTTATTGAATGGAGTTTTTAAACAAGTGGTTAAACTAGGAGGGTATTCAGATTTTGAAAGCCAATTTTTTGCAATATACAGTCAAAGTTTTCTATCCTTGCTTTCTTGGAACAAGATATATATCAAAATCAAATCTACTCTCCACATGTTACAAAAATATTAAATAACCAAATAATTAAAGTTAACGAACAAAAACGTTCTCTCTAGGTCTCCATGAGAGTTCGTCTCAAAATATCAGAGGTTATGATATCGATTGATGGTGAAGATAAGCTTAAATTTGATGTATATATGATGTTGATGGTCGATTTTGGTCAGAGGAAACTCACCTGACCTTCACGTGCCACCAACGGTAAATTTGTAGATGAGGGGGAAGACGTGGCTTGCGAAAGAGAAAACCTGCACACCGGTGTGGTGCTAGCCACACCGCCTCCGATGCTTAAGTCAGAAAACGGAAGGGAGAGCTAGAGAGCAAGAGAAAGAGAGTAGAGAATAGAGTTCGGGTCCCCTTCTTCAGTGGCGAAGTGGGGTATAAATACCTGCTCGTGCTCCTAGGGTTTTTAGGAATTCGGAGGCGTTTCGGGACAAACCAGGCGAAACCGGAGCGGCTAGAGGCATCAGGGACCTAGAGGAGGTGATCGAGCTCGACCCGCGCAAGCGGGCCGAATGGTCGGCCTCGGCCTTGGGCAGAGGCCGACCATATGGGTCGGGCCAAGTTGGCCCGGCCCTTTGGTCGGCTCTTCCTCTAGGTCGGTCTCCCAGCCCTATTTTCGCCCGGACGTCCTCGTCAGTCCCTTGTGCGTCGGGTGGTCCAAAATTGCCTATAACATATGAAATATCAGAGGCTTCAAACAATATCTCCGATTTTCCAATTGTTGCTTCATTGCTTACGCCATTTCGTATTTCAAATAATAATCTTTTGTGGGTGTGGACCATCTTTTTTTTTTTTTTTTTTGAAACAGTGGACCATCTTTTTTCAGAAAAAGGCTGGATGAACCATGTTTTTTTTTTTTTTTTTTCTTTTAAAAGGCCGTGTGGACCATTCATCGTTCAATATTTCTGGATTCTTTTATATAGAAATACCCATATGTAACAAACAAAAATGGTTTATTATATGCATATAGCATTTGTGCAGACGTGACATACCATATAAATTTTTGGGAAAAAAATCATTTTTAACCCTAAACTTTGAGGGTTGTATCAATTTTAATCCTGAACTTTCAATTTCATCAAATTGAACTCTAAACTTGACTAGTTGTATCAATTTTAACCCTGAACTTTCAATTTCATCAAATTAAACCTCAAACTTATCAGATTGTATCGATTTTAACCCTAAATTTGCATAAGTGTTACAATGTACACCTTACTTTCCGTTTGAACCACCGTACGTAATTGATTATTTGTTCTTTTTTTTTTTCTTAATTCACATTGCACCTGAATTGATTTCTTATAAATAAAATATTGAAGAAACTTTATTTTAGATACTTTTTCTTGTTGTTGAGAACTTTGTGAGACATTTTTTTTGCTGCTATCTAAGATTATGAAAGCAAAGAAACTTTGGAGGTTTTTTATCTTCAAATATTTGCTGGTTTTTTTTTTTTTTTTTTTTTTTGCTAAGAACTTTGTGAGATTTTTTTTTCCTTCTTTTACTGTTTTTTTTTCTTGCTAATTAGAAGAATGTACAAATGTAGGAAATGGAAATAAAGAAATTTCGAGTTTTTTATTTCTCATATTTGCTGGATTTTTCTTGTTGCCAGTAACTTTGTGATTCTTTTTTTTTTTTTATAATAATGAGAAGAATAGTATGGGATAATTGATTTCTTAAAGAATTTTTTCCAACACATTTCTTACAAAACACTAACTCAGGTGCAATATGAATTAAAAAAAAAAAAGAAAAGGAAATTGTCAATTGCGTGTTTTAATAGCAATTCTAATGAAAAGTTGACCAAAGGTCTACATTGCAACATTTATACAATTTCGAGGTTCAAATTGATACAATTTGTTAAGTTTGGGGTTCAATTTGATAAAATTGAAAGCTTAGGGTTAAAATTGATACAATCTGCTAAGTTCAGGGCTCAAAATTGATTTTTTCCCTAAATCTTTTTTTGCAAATAAACTAGTGTTTATCCAATTACATATCTTGAGAAAAGTTTAATTGGATAAATCTTTATAACCTTTGATTCAATGATTCAGAGGTTTAAATCCTTGTCTCACGTATTGTTGAACTAAAAAATGAATATATTTTAGTGGGTAAATTGCTTTTTACTTTTTAATACCACTTTGCATTCATTGAATTAAAATATATATATATATATATATATATATACACCCTTGAACTATGAAATTTGTTTAAAAAATGCTCATGAACTTTAAAAACTTTCTAAAAGACTTCATAGTTCAAGCAATTTTTAAAGGGTAATTTTAAATTTTTTTTTGAAAGTTCAAGGCTATTTTTGAAACCGAAACTTTAACGGTTTTCATCCAAAAGTTAACAGCAAAGGTATTTTTGAAACATTTTTTAAAGTTTAGGAGCATTTTTTAAACAAACCTCATAGTTCAGGGTATTTTATATAATTTAGCTCAAAAAAACCGAGTAACTATATGGTAGAAAACCAAATAATAATATGAATGTTTAAATAATATGATTGAAAAGATTAATTCTACTATGTTTGGAGTGGTTATAAGTTTGCCCAAGCAGAAGTAAATGAAGCATCCTCTTCTATAGAACTTAGAGCTTGGAATTGTGGAAGAATCTTTGAAGGTTGAACGTTCCTTCAAAAACAAAAATTTGTCTATGGCGTGCTTGCAATGGAGCTCTACCCACAAAGGAAAATTTAAAAAGGCAGGATATATGGTTGAAAGCGAGGCTTGCACATCTTGTGAAGAATGAGGAGGGGGTCTCATTGCACCAAGAACATCTAATAATTTCTCCATCTTCGTGGGCATGCGAATGAAACTGAAATTCATGTTCTTTGAGATTGCAAAAACATCCAACGAAATAAATAAATAAGTGGAAAAGTTGACCGGACCTTGTGGTTTTGAACACCATTTACACTTATTTTGCTTCTCTTTTTTTTCGGACTACTCAGGATTAGGATAAAATGGAAATGCACATTTTTTCACATGTGTATTAGTGGGAATTTGGAAACAGCGAAATATCAAGCTGTTCGAGAAGAATATGAAGCAGAATCATGACCCTATCGAACGGATTTTGGAGTTCATTTACGAAATGGATGCTTATGTGAATCAAGAAAGTTCACGATTGAAACAACCTTTTCGACCAATTCCTGTAGATCCTTTAACAAGACTTTAATTTTGAATGCCCACAACAGCGATCGATGGATGCCTCCTAACGGTGACTCTTTCTTGCTAAATTTGGATGCCTCGCTATCTCTTGGCATTGCGGGATTTGTTGCATGCGATTGTCAGAAATTCTATCGATGTGAAACCTTGTTAGAAGCTCAACATGTCCAAAAGCTTACTGAACCCATGGAGCTCATTGAGGCCATTGCTTTACTAAGAGATATTAAGACGGCTCTTGAGGCGGGGCTTTGATCACTCTGAGCTGAAATCGATTCATTAATTCTTTAGAAACTCTTCGAAGAGAGAGACCATTTTAACAATAAAGTACAACCTATAGTGGATGAAATTCACACTTATTATCGACGGGAGCTTGTGAGAGGATTCGTTTTTGCTCTAGAAGCTACATAGTCACTCATAATATATCGCTTAACCATGCAAAGACGACCAACTTCTATGGGTGTTTTTGGGTAGAAGAACAGCCTCTGGGAGTGTCTGAAGCTATTTTAAGGATCTTTCCCTCCTTTAATTTCTTCTATTTTCTTGTGTATTAAAAAAAATAAATAATATGAAGAAGAAGAAAAATGTCAAGAAATGAGCAGAGAGGAGAAGTGGAGAACTACCATCCTAATTGCTCAACTTTCGCTTTTCTCACTTTAAATACCTATCAGCAATTATTATTCCGTAACCGTACTTGTACTAACCATTGAAAGACAACTTTAAGAACATCCATTTGCATCAATTTTCTCAGTTCTAGTACTCACAGATCAGAAAAGCTGACCAGAAACATGTCGATTACAAACCAACGAAAGTACACCTCTTTGAAAAGATAATTTCGTAATAAAAAGTACATTAAATCAGTCACTCTTTTTTCTTTTTTCTTTCGGGAGTGTTCAATTCCCTCACATATAAACCATCATCTAACACAACAATTATTTCTTTAATTAAAAAAAAGACCTACTGAATTTGGACATCGTACTCGCTGTGAAGACCATCTGTTGAACCCAAGCGAGTTGAATTAACATAATCTTGGGGACAATGAGCAGGAATTCCAGGCAATAACAATCCAAACAACCTCACGATTCTCAAAAACACTTTCTCCTCGTACTCCTTTCCCCTTCTCCACGAAATCGTGAAGCTTCTTCCTATCTCGAAACATGCATGGATTCTCATCAGAACGGCTCCCACTATCGAGAAATAGTTCTTGAATGGCTCTTCTTCAAGAATCTGCCAACACCCACAAAATTTAATTACCACCCACTAAATTATTAAAAGGGTTTCATTCAAATAAAAACGTTTCTTCAATAGATATGTATATATAAAAATGTTAGCTTTTACCTGCGCAACATAGTTCCAGTCGAAATAAATACAAGGTCCGAAGTGTTTGAACATCAAGGCCTTGTCGTCAAGGGGCAGCCGAGGGACCATGTCGAAACCGTAAACGAATCTGTAGTAACGAATCTTGTACTGCGAGAGTGATTTCACCATGAATTCTCCAAATTTGCCGTCTCCAACACGAGGTTGTCCAAAAGTGTACACTCCCTCTAATCTTTCCAGCAGTAACTTTTCCTCATGGAAGGCCAAAATAGAAGGAAATAGGATGGCCAAAGCGCCGCCCAGGCTGTGCCCAGTCACTACGAACCTCGTTCGCTCATTTTCTTTGAGAAGTTCTCTAAGCCTTTCTCTGAGGGTGTAGTAAGCCAAAGGTCGTCTTCTATCTTGTCGCGCTATTTCTTTGGGCCATCCGAAGGTTTTCTGCAAGCCAAGTGCTTTCATGAATCCGCCATGGATCTTTCCGATGCCTTGGATCTCGTACCAAGAAATGTCGAAGTCAGAGCTCCAGTCGTCGGCATTGAAGGGCTCTGTGCCTCTGAAGGACACGATGATGGTGTCGTGATCAGTTTTTTTATCCCGCATCATGAACGCTTGTGTAGAGCATGTTTCTTGATAATCTAGTTTATACAATTAAAAGTATCATTATATTACTTATGCACTTCTGACTAGCAAAATGGAAAAGGAAAAATTACCGTTCCAAAAGTTGAAAAATCCCAAGAACTCCATCTAGAAAACATTAAAAGGAAAAATTAGTTAATAAGTGAGAAAATAATTTAAATATAAAAGTGGTAATTAGTGGTGGAGTGTAGTGTACCTTCCAGACATCCTTAACAATTTGAGTAACGTGAGCTTCATTCTCATAGACCACTTTAGAAGCCATCATGCAGAGAGCCCCAAAGTAGTTGACATCGCCAGGCTTTATATTTTTGTCTAACATTACTCTGCTATCCAAATGACCAATCATCGACAGGTACTCCGCCGATGTGCTGTCCGGTATTATCAACTTCACTGCATATAAAAAGGACACATACATATTTAAGGTTAAACAGTTAAATAGCAATATTTATGCTACGTAGAAATTCCTACATATCCGATTAAAATCTTGACAAGAGAAAGACAGAAAATAAAAAACTTTTCTATCTTTCCTAATTGTCAACATTTTAATGGTAGTATATACACTCCTACATACCGATATTTTCCAATCGTTAATATTTTAATTTCTAAACTTTTAGGATAATATCTACCACTCTAAAAATGTTCAAATACGTCCCTTTACCTTTCGATCTTATAATTTTTAAAAGTGTGTAATACATCTCCATTTTTTTTAATAGGTCTTGTGTCAACTCTATTAGAGTTTAATGACTACGCCTCCAAATTCAACTTCATTTGAAATTAGCATACTAAGTAATCTTTAAATTTAGTGTCGTGAAAGAATTAGTTAATGTTAAAGAACTTAATAATATGTCAAGGGCATAGCTCAACTGGCATAAAACTTATATTCTCAATCAAGAGGTTAGATGTTCAAATCCCCCACCAAAGTTAATGTTTTTTTTCATATAAAAAATAGACAGATAGAGAGTTTTGTTAGGGAGAGAAAAATACGTGGAAGTAGAAAAATAAAAGTTAGAGAGAGGAATTTTGTAGAGAAAAAACTGAGTAAGAGAAACTTCATACGTAAACTTTAGAGAGAGATTTAGAGAAATGAAATAGATTAAATGAGTGGCATACATGTTAGAGAGAAAACAAACAAGGAAGTGGGAAGATTCAAATATTTAATATTTAAAGAGGTAAGTGAATTTTTAAATAGTTGAGTTAGGTTCATATAGATAGAGAAAATATTAGTCATATAATGTTAGAGAGAGAATATTAATTAGAAAAAAAAATAAGTCACATAAAAATAAATGTCAGGGAGAGAAATAAAGAAATTTTAGAGATTAAAATAACTGAGAGAAAAGGATCAATTGAGGAACTTATTGAAAAAATATTGAAATTTTAGTATGAGAAAATTTAAAAAGAAAATTAAGAAATAAATGACAGAGAGGAAATAAACTAGAGAGAAAGAAAGAAAACCACGGAGGGAGAAATTTTAGAGACATATGGTGAAGAGATAAGTTTTAGAAAAAATAATCTTCTCTTAAAAAAAATTAGAAAAATAAACTTTTTGAAAAAAAATATATTGAAACTAAAGAGAGAGAAGTGAAAAATGAAAGAGGGAAACATTTAAGTGTTAAAAGAAGAGAGTTTGATTAAAAAAAAAAAAAAAAAAAAAAAGAAAAGAAAGGGATCTAGGAAAACAAAAACCTATTTTTAAAAAGGACTCTTTTTAGTTATTGAAAATTGAAATTTACTAACAATTTGAAGAGTATTTGAAAAAAAGAAAAAGGAAAAAACAAAATACAGAAAATGAAATAGTTATGAAATAGCATCTTTATATTTTATTTACTAATAGGTACAAGTACAATCAAACCTTGGGTTTTTTGGAAAAGTAAAAAAAAAAAAAGAAAAAAATTAGACAAAACGAGCCCTTTTCAAAGTATTTAGAAAAACACATGTGTCGCGCCTCTTCCAGAGACGCGACATTTTATCATTTTTCGGGTCGTGCCTCTTGAAGAGACGCGACATTTGCAAACCAACCACACCAGACAGTAATGAGATGCGGACGAACGACGAAGAGGCGCGATTGCTTAGCACATGTTGCGCCCGAAAATGGGACATTAAATTAAACCTTATTAATCAACCTGGTTTATCTCTTTTCTTTTTCTTTTTTAATTATCCATTATCAATTTGTTTTTTCTTTTTCTTTTTCTTGAATTTTAATATTCTTCTTTTCTTTTTTTTCCGTTTGCAATTCGAAATAAGAAAACAATAACAATAATAATAACAATAATAATAATAATAATTTTGGAAGGCAGGAACGAAAAATTGAGATTCTAAAAATAAATAAATTTACAAAAGTTTGTTATAGAATAAATTCTACTTAGGTTGGACAAATTGTGTTAAACGTCCCTTTGAGTATTAATTAGTTAGATAATTTTGATTTTATCGTTAGATGTTGATTGCTTGATTTTTCACATGTGTAGCTAAAGATGTTAGGATTTATCATAAATAGTTGGCTACCATAAAATTCAAGCTACTCCATAGCCATCCATGCCTCGATGTTATTGGACCAGCCTATGTGATTGAGGTGATATCTATTTTATTTTTATTTAAATGTTCGGTTTTTTTTAATTAATTTAACCTTTAACCTTTTATTTTTTTTATTGAATTAAATATTAAGATTAAGAAACATTTTTATTTCTAAACTTTCATGAAAGTAAAGTCACTGTTAAAAAATTGAAAGTGCAATGACTAAATGGTTACGAACTAAAGTTGAAAGACTAAATTGTTATCTAAATTACTTATGTAGTGTACTAAAATTACTAATCAGTACTGGGTTTTTCTTTTTAAAAAAATAGTTGTTCTTGTAGAAATTGATAACCTAATTATTGAGATGAAGTTAAAATGTTTTAAAATATATTTAATAATTCTTTCTAACAATAATAAATTTCAAATAAAAGATCTCAATTTGGTTTGCAATTATTTTTTAAAATATCACAAGTATGTTTAACTTCATAATAATATTGCTAAAAGACTTATGACAACTCAATAGTAAATTATAGAGAGTTATTTAAAAAAAATGTAAACTTCAAAATTTAAGGAAAAATCAATCATTAAAAAAAAAAAAAACACAATCATTAAAAAAAAACATTATCATTAAAAAAACTTAATTATTATGTTGTCATTAATAATTTATAATAATTATTAAACAAAATAAAATAAATTTTTAAAAATGGGTTGAACACACCAGTTGATTTGACGGAGATTTGACAAATAATTAAAAATTAAAAAAAAAGGGGGTGAAAAGGCGTGACACATGATTTTTCTAAATACTTTGAAAAGGGCTCGTTTTGCCTAATTTTTTCCTTTTTTTTTTTTACTATTCCAAAAAACTCATCAAACGCATTTACTAATAACTTAAAATTTTTGAATTTCTTAAAGTAATTGAAAATATTAAGATATAAACATAATATACATTAAGGAAGAGAGAGAAAGTATAATTTTTGTAAACCTAGTCAACCCATCTGTCTCAATCAGTTGAGGAAGTGGATCAAAATCATTTTAACAAACTTTATTATTTAATGTCAAAATGAGTCTAGCTATAATTGACATGTACTATCAATCAAGAGGTCAGGAGTTCGAAGATTAGCTGTCTTACAATTTTAAAACATGTTCTACCGTTATTCCAAAATTTAATTGTTGGTTACACTAATATGAGTATAGCTCAACTGACATAAAATTTATATCAATGATTAAGAGATTTAAGGTCCAAATCTCCACTCCATATATTGCAAAACCCTTCCAGAGTAGTTTTAAGATTTGGCTTTCATAAAAATTAGGTATAACAAACAAATATTTGTTTTAAAAAAATATATATTTAAAATTATTTTTTATCCTTCCATATCTTATTGGTTTTCAAATATTATTATTACTTTTCACAATTTATCTCACCTCACCTTTTTATTTTTAAATTTAATTGGTTGCTTCTAATATATATAAATTACTTTTTCTTTATTTTTATTTAAACTAAAATTAGATCGGTTTGAAAGAAGTTTTTCTCTTGATATTTTTATTAATTTATTCAAAGTAAATAAAATATGATTTGCAATATAAATGATATAAAATTTACATAATTATCTTATGAAAATTTTGAAGTTAAATATTAAACTAATCTCATGTTTAATTGAAATATATGTTTGTTATGTGGGTCATTATAACTATTTCATAACAATTTAATATTAATTTACCAAACACTACTTCACATTGCATTTTTAAATCTGAAATTTACCAAACATTAAGTTACAACTGATTTTTTTTTTAAGAGAATGACAACAATTATTTCAAAAACTACAACAATCTCAAACTAAATCTAAGTTAGGTTTAGATTGGTTACTCCTTTCATTTATGAACTTGAAAATTTGTTCAAAGTCAAAGGAGGGATAAAAAAATATTATCCTCTAATACACACCCTATTAACTACTAAATTCAGAAAGTTTAAACCCAGGGGCATGAAAAGGATATTACACAGCCTACTCTTCGGTCTTCTCTAAGACCATCAAGTGTGTGACGTGCGTGGGTATTTTTATTTGTCAACACTACACAGCAACTTGATCCAAGAAAAATAAATTAAAACGGGAAGTCAGCGATGGAAAACACAACGGTGATTAAACAATTCTTACCAACAATAAAAATAAATAAATAAAGATGAGTGGAGACTTACATCGTAGGATATTGAGGAGGATGCCGGAAAAGCCGCCGTTGGCCGAGAGAAAGTTGAGCCACAACTCGAGGTAGAAGCCAAAGAAGGCAAGCGGTTTGTCAAAGAATCGGAGGAGCTTTAGGACGATAATAGAGAGACAGATGAAGAATCTGTGGCGGAAATTATACTCTCTGGCGTTACTGGAATCTACGAATTTCCTTTTCTTGAGGTTACTGGAAAATAAGAGGCGCAACAGGTCCAAGAACTTCACTTTTTCAGGCTCCAGCAGCATGTAGCTGTTGGAGAAGCCCCTATTACAGTTGGAAGCCGGAGCAGCCATGGCTCAGAATCAAGATCTCGGATCCCTTTGTCCATAATAAATAGATGACAATCCTTTGATTCTGTTTTAATTTCCACAATAAAAAAAGAAAATCATGTGTACAATGCTTTCTACTATTAATTATTAAATGCTTTCCACTGTCGAATGTTTTTTTTTTTTTTTTTTTTTTTAATTTTAATTTCCATTTTTGATCTATTTGGTATTTCTTTTTTAAATTCGTAAATATATTGAGTAAAAATATTAAAAGTTTAAGATTTTATTAGGCACAAAATTCAATTTTATATTTGATAAGTTCTTAACATTTCCATTCATGGTCTAATATGTTGTTGAACTTTTAATTTCGAATTTTATCGGTATTTGATCTATTTGACATTTTATTTAAATTCATAGATGTATTGTATAAAAAAAATTAAAAGTTGAGAATTTTATTAGACACAAAGATTTAATTTTATGTCTAAAATAATATATTTGTTAATTTTATAAAATGGTGAATAATATATTAGGAACCTACCAAATACAATAATAAAAATTATAATGTTTATGACGTTTTTAAAGTTTAAGAGTATAGTAAAAAAGATTTTTTTCAAGACCGAGTTTTCCGGTTCTTGGTGAAATCCTCTGAGAAGTTGAGGAACCAATTCAGCGAAGGGCTGGGTTACAATTCGGTTTCAAGCGAGTGACAGAGACAAAGGCTGCACACAATCCTGTCTTCAAGCGAGTGACTGAGGGAAGGGGCTGGGAAAGTATGGAAATGGAAGAGTTGATTAACGAATGGAAGAGGTTCAAATTGATGGATGAAGAAAAAGATAGAATCTTTACGCTGGACACAGAAGAAGCAAATGAAATTGGGGGGCAGGCGAGTCAATCCTTGGTTGGCAAGCTGATATCGACCAGATTCATATCCAAATTGGCCATGAAGAATTCCATGATCGGTGCCTGGAAGACAAGGAAGGACTTTAATGTTGAGATCATTGGAAACAATATCTTCCTATTCATTTTTGAAAGTCAAGAGGACAGAGATTGGATAATTACAAATGGACCTTGGTTTTTCGACAGAAGCCTTCTTGTTCTTGAAGCGCCAAACTCAAAACAGAGAACCATGGACTTGGAGTTTAAATTTGTTGATGTCTGGCTTCGCGTCTTCAACCTGCCAATCTGTTATCGAAATGAGAAAATAGCAAAAAAAATTGGCAGTGGCATAGGGGAATTCCTGGAGCAAGACAACAACAAAAATTATGCTCAACTAGGCAATAGCATCAGACTTCGTGTAAGACTGAATATCACAAAACCATTACGCAGGGGCTTCATGATTAGATTAGATGATTCTAGTGAAATTTGGGTAACCATCAGGTACGAACGATTACCTGAGTTTTGTTTTAATTGTGGAGTAATCGGTCACATTGTTAAAGATTGCCCGCATAGAAGAAATGAAACGGATGGAGGGGAAGAAGAGTTCGAATTTGGAATGTGGATGAAGTTCCAAGGCTACACTGGGAAAACAAAGAATCAAGGGTCTCCAAGAAAGGAAAATAATAAAACAGACAATCAAGTTTTAAGAGGGACATATATCTCTGAAACGGATGGCAAAAGCTCTGAGGGTCTGGATGTGGATCTTAATTTAGTTAGTCCAATTGCTGAAGAAACGGAAGATCCAGAAACAACTGAGGAAGGAAGAGTTAGACAAATGATTATGGAAGGCAATAGAAATCCTGATGAAGAAGGGAGTCGCTGGGATATTCTTCAAATGATGGAGGATGAATCACAGGTTAACTACAACAATGTGAGTCCTATCGAGGTGGAAGAAAGTCAGATTGTAAAAGAAACCCCCTTGCAGAAAAAGAGGAGTTGGAAACGAAGGGAAAGGATTAATCAGTCAGATAACACTCATCAAGATAGCTCGGGTTCCAAGAAGAGGAAAGGAATAGGAACAGATGGGATCCAGAGGAAGAAGGCAAAAGGGTTAGGGACAGATGGAGTGACTTCTGATGATGCAAAAAAGAACAACGCTACTATTAGCAGTGAAATGGAATTTGGTGACTATGCGGATCAATTGGCAGTGGCTGGGAACCAGTCCTGCCTAGGGCCATGATCATCCTATGTTGGAATGCTCGGGGTTTGGGGAACCCGAGAGCATTCCGAGCCCTTAAATCCCTGATAAATGCAAGGAACCCTCAGATCTTATTTTTGTCTGAAACTAAATGTGATGACAAAGTTACAAATAAAATCAAAATGAGTTGTGGTTTTGATGGTTGCTTCACAGTCAATAGTGTTGGAGCTAGGGGTGGTTTATGCCTCTTATGGAAAAATCAGAACATGCTATCTATTAACTCATTTTCCAACAATCATATTGATTCCACGATCTGTTGGATGGGAAATACATGGAGATTTTCAGGAATTTATGGATATCCTGACTCAAGGAGGAAGCATTTAACTTGGAACCTGTTACGAAATTTAAAAGGATTATATAACTTGTCTTGGCTGATAGGTGGGGATTTAAATGAGATCATAGATAATTCAGAAAAGATGGGTGGTCCTAGGAGAGACAGAAAAGTTATGGAGGATTTCAAAGAGGCGTTTGATGACTGCGAACTAAGAGATCTTAAACCTCAAGGGGATGGCTTCACTTGGCATGGAAATAGACACGGGAACCATGTGTGGGAAAGGTTGGATCGATTTTTGTGTAATAATGATTTTGATTCTTTGTTTGGTTTTGCAGGTACTACCAATCTTGACTGGCTGTTTTCAGACCATAGACCGATTGAACTCCGATTGGATGGCCGAAAATCAAACAAGAAGAGGAGCTCAAAGAGATCCTTCAAGTTCGAAGAATACTGGACAAGACATGAGGAGTGTGGTGCCATCATAACAAGAAACGGAAACTGGAAGGGAAGTTCATCCTTATCTTCTTCTCTTTCTATGGATTTATATAATTGTTCTACTGCACTGTCAAAATGGGGGATAGATTTAAATTCTAAAAGAAAGTTGGGCATTTCTGCTTGTAAGAAGGCTCTTAGAGATGCTTATAGTAACCGGTCCCAAATAAATTTTGATGTAATTCATGGAATTGAGTTTGAATTAAATAATCTTTTAGAGGAGGAGGAGATTTATTGGAAGCAAAGGTCTAGGGAAAATTGGCTTAGATGGGGGGATCGGAACACCAAATGGTTCCACAAGAAAGCTTCTTTAAGGAGGAAAAATAATGAAATAAAGGGCATTTTGGATAGTTCTGGGTGTTGGACTGAGGATGATATAGATATAGAAAACACTTTCATTTCCTATTTTGAAAATCTGTTTAAATCTTCAAACCCGGAGATGAATAATATTAATGAAGCCTTGCTGATATTCAATCTAGAGTTAGCCAGAATATGAATTCTAGATTGTTGGCTCCTTTTACCAAAGCTGAGATAGAAAAATCTATATCCCAAATGTTCCCCACAAAGGCACCTGGGCCTGATGGATTCCCTGCTATCTTTTATCAAAATTATTGGGACACTGTGGGTTTAAAAACTTCAGAGGAATGTCTTAAAATTTTAAATGGAGAAATGGATATTAACAACTGGAATAAAACTAATATTGTCCTTATTCCCAAGAACTCTAATCCTAAAAATGTAAGTGACTATAGGCCTATTAGTTTGTGCAACGTAAACTATAAAATTGTTACCAAGACTATAGCTAATAGGTTAAATTGGGTTTTAAAAGACATTATATCCGAGAATCAATCAGCCTTTATCAAAGGTAGATTGATTACGGATAATATCATCATTGGCCATGAGTGCATCCATGCTTTAAGGAATAATAAATCAATAAAAGGAAATATGGCTGCCCTTAAAATTGACCTTAGTAAAGCTTACGATAGGGTTGAGTGGATTTTCTTAAAGGAAATTATGCTCAGGTTGGGTTTTGACAGCAAATGGGTCAATCTTATCATGAATTGTATTTCTTCTCCTAGCTTTTCAATATTGATTAATGGGGAGCAAAAAGATAGCTTCATTTCTAGTAGAGGGTTGCGTCAAGGAGATCCTCTCTCTCCTTATCTTTTTCTCTTAGTTGCTGAAGGTCTCTCACATCTTATTTCTTCTGCTAATAGGAAAGGTTTGCTATCGAGTTTAGTTTGTGCCGAGGGTCCCCCTATATCTCATCTCCTATTTGCGGATGATAGTCTCATTTTTTGTAGGGCTGAGGAAAGAGAACTTTTAAATCTAAAACATTTACTTAAAACCTATGAGTTAGCCTCAGGAGAAAGCATAAATTTAACCAAATCAGAAATTCTGTTTTCTCAGAGGGTGAATAAAGACAGAGGTGATTTCCTTAGTAGTATCCTGGGGATTAACCATGTTACTGACTTTGGGAAGTATCTTGGTGTTCCATCAGTCTTTTCTAGGAGTAAGTCTAAGGATTTTGGGTTCATTTTGGAAAGGATATGGAAGTCTGTTCAAGGTTGGAAAGGTTCTTTGTTTTCGGTGGCTGGGAAGGAGATTTTAATTAAGAGTGTTGGGCAGGCCATTCCCTCTTATGCCATGAGCATTTTTCGTTTCCCTAATGGTTTATGCAATGACATTACTAGATGTTTTGCTAGGTTTTGGTGGGGCTCAAAAGAAAATAAAAGGAAAATGCATTGGTGTAGTTGGGATAAGATGTGCCTTCCTAAGTGTCTTGGGGGTTTAAACTTTAGGGACATTGAAGGTTTTAACCAAGCACTCATTGCTAAGCAAGTGTGGAGACTGTTATCTTTCCCAAATTCTTTGGCAGCTAAGTTCATTAAGAACATTTATCACAAAGAATGCAGTATCCTTGATGCTAGTTTAGGTAGATCCTCATCTTATCTTTGGAAGAGCTTGCTTTGGGGGAGAGACCTCTTAGTAAAAGGTATTCGGTTTAGGTTAGGAGATGGTCGGAAGATTGGGATGTTTAAAGATCCTTGGATTCCAAAAGTCAATACTTTTAAGCCAGTTTGTTTAGATAGATCATTATGGGAGAGTAAAGTCTGTGATTTTTTTTCTCCTAGTGGAGGGTGGGACATTCCAAAGTTACAGAACAGTGTGCTTAGTTGTGCATTGAATCTATTAGGAAATGTTCCATCAATAAAAGTTTAGAAGATAAGCTTATCTGGCATTTTGACAAAACCGACAATTATACAGTCAAAAGTGGATACAAGGTATTTTTAAACTCCAAAATTGATGGCATAGCTTCCAGTTCTAATTCTATGGAAAAAGTTTGGAATTCTTTATGGAAGCTAAAAATCCCATCTAAAATTAAACTTTTTTGCTGGAAGGCTCTTAATAATACCCTACCAACTAAGCTAAATCTTCTTAAAAGAGGCATTGCATCTGACCTATACTGTCCTATATGTGGAAATGAGGTTGAATCTACTGATCATATTTTGTTTCAGTGTTGCAGAGCTAAAGAAATTTGGGAGATTACCTTCAATAGAGTTTTCTTGGAAACAAACTTTAACGGGAGCTTCGTGGATAGATGGTTGAAAATTGTTGAATCCTGTTCGTCGTCTGAATTGGGGCTTGTAGCGGTGACGTGCTGGTCCATTTGGAATGACAGAAACAAGACCTGCCATGAAGAATCAATTCCATCAATCTCAATCAGAAGCCAGTGGATTATTGAATTTTTGAGGAAATACTTGGAAGCAAACCTTAATCCTGCTGTAAAAGGTCCTAGAAATCGAGTGTCGAAGCAACATGCAACCCTTGATGTTTGGTCTCCTCCCCCTGATGGATTCTGGAAATTTAATGTCGACGCGGCCTGGCTTCATCTTGTCCAGCGACAGGCATTGGCATCATTGGAAGGAAATCGGATGGCGATATTGGAGTGATTGCATCGAAATCGCTGGCGGTGTGTTTTGATGGCCCTGGAGCTGAGGTGATTGCAATAAAAGAAGGTGTTGAGTTGGCTCTGAGGATGGGATGTAGCAAAATTATTGTGGAGTCAGATTCGGAGTTGGCCATCAAATTCATTAAGAAAGAAGCTGAAGTCTGGAGCTCAGTGGAGTGTGATGTGGCTAGTATTTGGAAGCTTATCCCTTACTTTGCTGATATTAGATTTGTTTATATCCCAAGGAAGATTAATTTTGTGGCAGATAGTATTGCTAAAGGGGCTAAAATGTTAGATTATGATGTTATCTGGGTTGAGAATTTCCCAGCTTGGATTGTTTCTTTGGTCGAGAATGACCGTGTTCATATTGCCCATGTGGCGTTTTAATAAATTTCCTTTTGTTTCAAAAAAAAAAGAGTATAGTAAAAAAGATATTTAAAAAAAAAAAAAAAAACTATTCGAAACCAAATTAAAAGTTGAAATTTTTATTAGATCATTTTTAAAGTGAAAATCTAATTTAACAGAATATTAAAATTAAGAGTTTTTTTTTTTTGAAAGATTTTTTTTATTTATTTTATTTTTTATAGTTGAACTACAATCACCTCGGTGAGAAATTATAGACATAATGATATGTGTCGTCTTTTTATGTCTCGACAGATTAAATTATTGGAAATTAGGGCCTACCCGTCCTTGACAGCTAGCTGGCTTGTTTCAGACTATTGATATATTTGCTTAGGACGTGAAGTTTGATTAAACAATAAAAAAAATTAGGGAAAAATGCACTTTTGGTCCCTGAGATTTAGGTTAAGTTACACTTTGATTCCTGAGTTTTCAAACTCAACAAAAATACCCCTCAGGTTTGAGATAAGGAGCACTTTGGTTCCTACCGTCTATTTTTCTATTAAATACTAACAGTTGCTGACGTGACACTATTATTTTAATAAAACAAATTATTTTTTCATTTTTTTAAATAAAAACATATTAAAATAATAAAATTTTATTATTTTATTATTTTTTTAAATTCTTTCTCTCTCTCTTCCTTTCTTCTCCATCTATCTTCTATCTCCTCTCCATCTTCTTCCCTCCCCAACTCCTTCTTCTTCAGCTTCGGTGGCCAGCCGCCGCCGGCTGCCGGCGAACGGCAGCGGCGACCGGAAATTTCTTTTTTTTTTTTTCCTAATTCTAGCAACATCTAGGAGTACCCCGTCAAAATCCTTTACAAAAACAACTCATATTCTGTAATTAATTCCAGTGAACCCTTTTGCCACTATGAAAAAAAACCCAAATAAAAACAACTACAGCCATAAAATTCAATTAGCAACGATGTAAGAAACTCCAAGCAGCTGAACCCCATGACCCAAAATGAGAAAACCTTCTTTATCGTGTAAAATTAAGCAAGCTCGCAAAACCTAGGCGCACTAAAAAACTTAAGATCCAGAGAAATCAAGAAACTCCATGGGCTCTCCTACTCTTCTCCTTTTCTTGGGCTCGTTCCAGATCTGGAACGAAGGGGCTTTTTCCTTCGTTCCGGTTCGAAGGGTCTTTCGGAATAGCTTGGGTGTCGCGCAGAGGAGAAGAGAAACGACCGTGGGTTTCGTGGGTGAGGGCTGTTGTGCGCTGATTACAGGAGAAAAGGGAAACGTCGTCGCTGCTGCGAGTAGTTCTGCCGGAGAAAGTCCAGAGAGGGGCTAGGATTTTGGCCGGAAGAAGAAAACGGAAAGAGGGCAAGCTCTTGCAGAGAAGAAGAAAAACCCTCTTGCGGCTTTCAGTTTTTGAGAAAAAAAAAAAAGAAAAGGGTTTTCGATTCCGCAGCCGTAGCCGGTGCCGTACGGGTACTTGATGGTGTTCCGGCAGGGAGGGGTGGCAGATGCGGCGGTTCGGTGGCCGGAGATGGAGGTGGAAACGAAGAAACTCCATTGTTGAGAGCTCTGAGGTTCCTCCTCCCCGTTTCCCCCTATTTTCTTTAAAAAAAAACAAAAAGAAAATGAAAAGAAAGGAGAAGAAGAGAAAGAAAGGAAGAAAAAGAGGGGAGAAAAAAAAATTAAAGTTGAAGCTTTGAGGAAGGAAAAAAAAAAAAAGTCGGTCGCTGCCGGCGAGCGGCGGCCAGGGACGACCAGTGGAGTGGGGTAGGGCTTGGTTGGAGAAGGAAGATGAGAAGAAGATAATGAAGAAGAGAAAGAAAGGGTAATGGGGAAGAAGAAGAGAATAAATAATAATAAAAAAAATATTCTTATTAATTTAATTTATTATTATTTTATTTTAAAAATCAAGAAAATAATTTTTTTAATAAAAAAAATGATGCCACGTCAGCATTCCGTGAGAATTTAACAGAAAATTTGAGGGAGGGACCAAAAGTGTAACGAAATCCAAAACTCAGAGGCTAAATTGTTGAGTTTGAAAACTCAGGGACCAAACTGTAACTTAACCCAAACCTCAGGGACTAAAAGTGTATTTTTCCCAAAAAATTAATTATTAATTAAATTTTTAATTAAAAAACATTTTTAATTTCTAAGCTTTCGTGAAAATAATAAATTTTAATTTGTCACAATTTAGTTCTTATACTTTTTAATTTATAATAATTTAATCTTTACCATGCGAAATCCGGTCAAAATTAAGAATCAATCTTTTATTTTGTAACGATTTTCGTTGATGTAGTTTATAAACATATTTGGTTCCTAATAAATATATTGATCTATTTAAGAAAATCTATTAAATCTTAATAATATTTTGTATGATAGGATATAAATTGTTACAAATTTTAAGTACCGACAACTAAATAGTTACACATTAAGGGTCACGAAAAATTTATTACAAAATTGAAAGTATATAAACTAAATTGTTACAAACTTTTTTCAAAAAAAAAAAAAAAAATTGTTACAAACTAATTAAAATTTAAGAACTAAATTGTTACTTTTACAAAAGTTCAGGGTCCAAAAATATTTTTTAACCTAATGTTGATTTAATACACATTAGTTTCAACCATGTTTGAACCTTTTTTTATTAGATGTTTGAACTATTTTGATGCATGCCTTCACCTTTGGTTAATGATTTGATATTCGAGATGATCTTTTGGTGCATTTTCAATTTTAAATCAAAGAGAGATAGAGAGGAAAAAAGATTAAATATAAGTCTTAAAGTTTTAATGTTTAGATAATTATTAAAATATTATAATGATTATATTAACTTAAGCACGACTCAACTTGTTAAGACATTAATTATGTCTTAAATTAAAAAATTAGATACTTTGAGGTTGTTAAACTGAAGAAAAAAAAAAGAATCGTTAGTATCATTATTGTTTTTTTTTTTTTTTAAAAAAAAGTTTTTGTAGCTATTATTATTTTTGGTTATTGCTTTCACAATACATTTACATTTTTCCAGAGCTAATTGGAGAAAAAATACATTTAAAAAAAAAAATTGGTGAAACCACGGTCTTTTAAAAAAAAAAAATTGGCGAAAACGAACATATTTTTTTATCTTTATTGCATTCCGCATGTTGAAGATGCGGAAGCAGACTTGAATCCGTGACTTGAAGTCACGGATTCATCTCATTTGACTGGTCAACTTGACCAGTGAGTCAGGATTGTCTGAATACGTGGCTTCAAGCCACGAATTCAGCTTTTTTTTTCTGTTTTTTTTTTATTTTTTATTTTTTATTTCAACTTTTATGTTTCAGCTTTTTGTTTAAAAATTTTCATTTAGTTTTTTTAATCGTGGCTTCCTTCCATCTATATTTTCTGGTGGAATCTGATAATAGTCTGGCTATACATTTTATTTCAAGGAAAGTCAACCTATGGACAGAAGTGGAGTGTTTGTTAGTGTAACGCCCCAGGCCCAGGATTCGGAATCCGGATTCGGCACCTAAGGCCTCGACATTCCCCTGCGACCTGGCCACGTTACCATACTCGTCTTAAACTGCTTCCAGCTTCCAAGAGTGAAGACTATCCCCACAAACCAACACGGGGTCCTTTTAGCATGCTTTGTCCTCACTCACATGTTTCCTAGAAAAATTCCTAGGAGGTCACCCAACATAGAACTTCTCCAAGCCAAGCACGCTTAACTTCAAAGTTCCTATGATTGAGCCACCGAAAAGGAAGGTGCACCTTGTCGGTATAGGTAGTATCTATCAATTCTTTTAAGCTTATCTTGACCATACTTTCATGTCCTCAGGATCCCTCTCATTCGGATGTGGCCTCGGTTCATTCATGTACCCCTCCTAATTCGGGTGTTACAGTTAGAATCGATTTGGGATTTAATTCCATCTTTTAGGGAAATCTCTTTTGTGTATTCTCCTAGAGGATGTAATAATGTAGCAGACAAAATTGCAAAATTTGCTAGACTTTCGGGTTCGTGCTCTACCTGGATGGACACGATCTCGGATTGGATTTGTCATTTCGTCGATTATGACCGCTTTATCTCTTGTCTGTGTGGCGTTATAAAATTGTCTTTAATTTAAAAAAAAAAATAAAAAAAAATAAAAAAATAAAAATAAAAAGGGTGTGCTTGTATTAAAGTTGAAAGTTGAATTTCTATTCACAGTCTCTAAGCTTGAGAGGAAAATAGCTTTAAAAAAAATGTAAATTAGTTCTGATTTCATCGCCCCCTTTGTTGAACTGAAAGTTATCGAAGAAGGGCTCAAAATGGCAAAAAGCCTTGGTTTTGACCGCGTGGTGATTAATTCTGATTGTAGCCAAGTTGTCAAGTTTGTGTCCAAAATTACCCACCCGTGGAGTGACGTGGAAGCCATATTGGAAGAGGTTTTGGCCCTAGAAGCCCAATTTAGCAATGTTCTATATAAATATATTCCAAGGAAAGAAAATATGATAGTTGATTCTATTGCTAAGGAAGCTAGGAGTCTAGGCTTAAATGAGAGTTGGATAAGCTTTATCCCGGAGTGGATAGTCTATGAGGTCGAGTATGACCGATCCGTTTCTGTCCAAGTGGCGTAATAAATATATTTTCTTCTAAAAAAAATGTAAATTAAATCTAATAATTTATAATTTAAAACCATTTATCCATGCTTCGGCTTGCGGGCCACTTTGTGGTTCTTCTCTTTAACTTTTCCTTGAGTTGATAGGCGAAGGTCATTTTCTGTATATATTCTTTTCTTTTTTTTTTTTGTGAGAAAGACCATTTTCTATATTTGATTAACAAAATAACTTCAAATATAAATCTGATATTATTTTGTTAAAAAATAAATACTATTAAGTCATCTTTATAATTATATAAGAAATAAATAAAATGTGAAATATGTAGTAAAAAAAATTAATTGAATTTTCTTTTACTAAAAGTTTAAAATAATATATATTTGTATTAGATAACATTTTAAAAAATAGTGGGCTAAATTAAATTAAAATATCATTGAATTTTGTACCTCGTATCATTGATACTGTTGACCTTTAAAAAAAATTCAAAAATAGAATACGTTAAATTTTAGATGGAAAATGTTAAAGTTTTATTAATACCCTTGACCTTTTAAAAATAAATCAAGAAGATCCTTATTAGAAAATGTTTTTTCTTCTTCCCCTCTAGTCTTGCTATTGCTTAATTTTATTTATTTATCTTTTTAGAAAACATATTGCTTAATAAATGCTCTATATATATGCTGACAATGATAAATAGTATCCACAGAATCTTTTTATGATATCAATGAAGATTTTATGATGTAACATGGACAGTTTATATATTTAATTTGATTCCAATGTTTTCAATTTTTTTATTAGTGTATATTTTCCATTTAAATTTATTATTATTTTTTTTTTACAGTTCATTTAAATTTAGGCTAAATTATAAAAAAATGCCCCTGAACTATGGGGTTTGTTTCAAAAATGCCCCTGAACTTTCAAAAGTTTCAAAAATACCCCTGAACTTTGAAGAATGTTTCAAAAATACCCTTGCTGTTAATTTTGGATGGAAACCGTTAAAGTTTGAGTTTCAAAAATACCCTTGAACTTTCAAAAAAAATTTCAAAAATACCCTTATTGAAAAATGATTCTTCTTTTTTCCTCCTCTCTCACCGAAAATTCTTTCTCCATGAAAATTAATGCAAAACTTTGCTTATAAAGGTTGTGTGCAACTCAATCCCAAATAAAAAAATACTTTGAAATCAAGTTTTCTCTTTTAAGAAGCGTAAAGAAGATAAGTGTGAGAAAACAACATATATATGTATATATATTATTTCATTTTTTGTTCTCTCTTTGTTTGTGTATCTTAATGATAAGACGAAGAAATGTTTATAAGACGGTGAGTTTGGTCCAATTTATAAGATTAATCAATCAAAAGTTTTATATATGATTTTGTTCTTATTGATATTTAAAAATTGTTAGAATCCTTATACAACAATAGTTTCATTTATTTTTCGTAATAGGAATATAGAGAAAGCTACGAAATAATATTGAAAAGACTACCAACACAGTAGAATTTCAAGAACAAAACAAAAGTCATCTTGAAGATTCGATACGAAAATCTAGCCAAGTGCTTTGGATGTGTTGAAAGAGAAAGAAAGCTCCTAGATTATGAATACATGACAAATAAGTAAAGTTTCTCATTAATTTTTGGAAGAAGAGTTAATTTAAGGTGGGAGAAGGAAAAAAAAAAAGAAGCATTTTTCAATAAGGGTATTTTTGAATTTTTTTGAAAGTTCAAGGGTATTTTTGAAACTCAAACTTTAACGGTTTCCATCCAAAATTAACGGCAAGGGTATTTTTGAAACATTTTTCAAAGTTCAGGGGTATTTTTGAAACTTTTGAAAGTTCAGGGGCATTTTTGAAACAAACCCCATAGTTCAGGGTATTTTTTATAATTTAGCTTTAAATTTATTACTGTACACTTTTTGGTCTATACTCTTCGTCGAGGTTAAAATTCAAATCCCACATTTCCATTTCTTCTACTAAAAATTTTATCATACCTCTTTATTAGTATGGACCCAAAAATTGATATTAGAAGAAACCTGATTTTATTGGTCCATACTTATCCCTTTTGGGTCGGGTCTTACCCGATTTTATTAATGGTGTATTTGGTTTAACTTTTCAAGTGTTTAATTTGAAAAAAAATCATTTTGAAAAAAATTCTAGTGTTTGGCAACCACTAAAAATGACTTATTAAAAAATGAGATTGAGAAATAATCCATTTGGAGAGAAACACTTGAAAGCAACTTTTTAAAAAAAAAATTGTTAAGCATATAGTAACTTGGGTATAAAAACACTTATGAACAAGTGTAACCAAACATATGAGTGTTTAAATTTTAAACCATTTTTATGCAAAATGTTTATAATAAAATGCATTCTTTAAAAACACTTAAATTAAAAGGTATTCCAAACGCACCCTAATTCTCTTCCTTGGGAGGTTGTTGAACCGTCTGTTTTCTTTTAATGAAGTGTTTATTTTTTTTAAAAAAAAATTATCATGCCTCTTTATTAGTAACAAAGAGCTATGGAAATTAATTCAGATTCTTTTATTTAAATTTTATAAAATCAAATCCAACTTATTGTTAAGGATAAGATATTGCTACTAATTTAGAAAAAAATGGCTAAATATACTAAATTATATTTTAGATAATTCTTCTCTTGGTTCTTAGTCTTTTAAAATTTTCAATCTAACCCTAATTAAATATATTGGTTTTTTTTTTGGCAACTTAAAAATTTTAGGAAAAAAATACACTTTTAGTCCTTGAGGTTTGAGTTAGGTTTCATTTTGGTCCCTGAGTTTTCAAACTCAACAATTTAGCCCATGAGGTTTGGTTTTAGTTTCATTTTCGTTCCTCCATTCATTTTTCCATTAAAAATTAACAGTTTGTTGACGTGGCACTATTTTTTTTTATTGAAAAAAAAACTAATTTTTATTTTTTTCTTCCTCTCTCCTCATCCTCCTTCTCCTTCTTCTTCTTCAACACCGGCAGACGGCGGCCGGCTGTCGGCGAGATTTTTTTTTTCCTTTCTCTCTTCTTTTCTTCCCCTTCATTTACATTTTTTTAATAAAAAAGAGGTATGCGTGCCAACAACCTTCATTGTGTAGAAGCTCAAAACGACGCGCGACGACATTTTTTCCCCAAAAATGGCGTGAGCGACCCTCGATCTCCGAACAACATTCACTGTGCAGGAGCTCTGAGCTCTAAACGACCCTCAATCAGCAATACCCACAACTTGACGGCTTTGGGTCTGGAACGCCTGTGGCAACCACACACTCGTCTTCGCTCAAATCTGGAAGCCCTGCTCACCCAGATCTAGAATGCTCGTCGCTCACAGCTCGCGTCGAACACGACTCAAAGCCCTGCTCGCCCACACACCTTCGTCCGTCGCTGATGCGCAAATTGCTAATCGCAAGTGTACAAGTCAAATAATAATATAGTGATATGAAATCAAATGTCGTCCTCTGGATTGGTTTTATAGTTAAACTAATTATCGTGAACACTTTTGCCCAATTTTATTAAGAGATAAAAAAGGAATGATATTATGGAATCAAAGTTAATGCAATCTAAATGTTGGAAATTCAATTGGAAGAATTCTTAGGGAATTGATTTTGTCAATTTAGATTATGATTAATTAAAGGGAATGAATTTTTAACGTGCAATTAATTTATAAGTCTAAGAACCGTAAATCACAACTATCTCTCCCGAGCACAATTGATTCTCGTGCAAACAATAAACTTGATATCCTTATCTAAGTGTTAGGCGATAAAATAGTCTCAATCTAAATTCGATCAACCAAATTCAGACAATATATATTTATCGCAATTCCCAAATCAGGTTATAGTTCCAAATATAATGCGGAATAAACAATTTGAAACCAAGAGCTTAGAAGAATAGATAAACCAACCTAAGTTCTAAGCAACAAGAACAATAATGAATAAAAGATAAGGGAAGAGAAATTGACACCGAGTTTTATACTGGTTCACCCAATGTGGGCTACGTCCAGTTCTCTGCTACCAATGCAGGTTCTACTAAAACTCCAGGGAGATTATAAGAAGCCTTCAAGAACAACACTTCAACCTATCCCTCAATAGCCCAACAATAGCTATTGACTACCAAGTATCACAATCCGATAGTGTGGGATAAACAACAAGAAAAGACCCTCAACCCGAGAAGAGAAACACTCTTATCTCTCTTTCTCCCACTCTACAAAGGAAGAAAATATCACTCTCTTTTTCTTGATCTCTCCAAAAGACAAACACACATATATATAGGCAATGAGCCTTAATGGCCAAGGCTCCATCTTCATTCTTCCTTGTGCACCAAGGTTGGTGAGATTCATCTTTGCACACCAAGTTTGGTGAGTTTCTTCCTTGCACACCAAGTACTTCTTACTTGTGCTCCAAGAGGTTAGAGTGAAGTCTTCAAGATTTGTCTCCACACAAGACACATTTCTTAACACTAAGTTCATTAGCATGCAAGGCTTTGTGTTTAGTTCTTTTAACAACTTCTAAAGTTATTCTAAATCTCCCGATCTTAGAATTCTACTTTAGTCATGCAATTAGTAAAGTCTAAGTTAAATCCTCTCTTGCGAGCAAGATTCAACACTTCAATCATTCAATTAGTGGCCAATTAAGTGAAAACATTTAAACATAATTGCATAAATAGAATAATAGCACAAAACATCCCAATAATTAATTCATAATCATAAACAACTACATCAATTCCTAAGAAACATGTCTAGCTACTCATACATGGCATTACGATATAAGCTTGATATGAAAAGGCCATCAAAACTAACTAGAGTGGAAAAGATAAGGAAAAACTCACTTCCACCGAAAACCGCACGTCGTCGTCACGATCTCCACACGTTCTTGAGTAATTCCCGCTCCTTGGCCTTGCTTCAACTCCCACAGAAGGTCTCCAATCGATTTTAGGTCTAAAATCTCTCAAATTCAACTCCCCTTTGGTCGTGCAAGAATAAGATGTATTTGTAGAAAACTTTCGACGGTGTCGAAACGCTAGGGACAACGTCGCCTCTTGGCCACTCTAATCAGAAAAGGAAATTAACTCAATTGATAGCCTCCAATTTGATTCTTTTTTGCTTCTTTTGTTCTTCTTTAGGTCTCGAGCACCCGATCAACGCCAATTTCCTTATTTTATCTTCAAAACTCAATTTCCTACAAAATAAACATTAAAGTGCATAATTCGGCCAACTAGTACTTAAAGACTATCTATAATTAACCAGAAAAAATAGCTCACTATGCGTGCTATCAGTCGCTCACAGATCTAGGAAGGGAAAACCCTTCAAATCCTGGGGTTTCCTCCTTCTTTCAATTTTTTTTTTAAAAAATAAAACTAGTGAAAGAAGAAAGGGAAGAGAAGAAGAGGGAAGAAGAAGAAGAAAAAGGGATGAGAAGGAAGAAGAAGAGGACAAAAAATTGTCGCTGGCGGCGAGCGGCGATCGTCGGCAACAGTGGGTTGGTGGTGATGGTGGTTGAGGAAAAGAAGAGGAAGAAGGGAGAGAGAAGAAGAAAGAAATAAAATTAATATAAAATAATAATAATTTTATTATTTTAATATATTTACATTTTAAAAAATTAAAAAATAACTTTTTTAATAAAAAAAAACAAAAGCCATGTCAGCAATCCGTTAAATACTAACGGAAAATTGGATGGAGGGACTAAAATGAAACGAAATCCAAATCTCAGGAACTAAGGCCCCGTTTGATAACCATTTAGTTTTTGGTTTTTGGTTTTTGAAAATTAAGCTTATACACACATACTTCCACCTATAAGTTTCTTGGTTTTAGTATCAATCTTCTATCTTGTTTAAAAAAACCAAGTTAAATTTTGGAAACAAAAAAAAAAAAATAGTTTTCAAAAACTTGTTTTTGTGTTTAAAATTTGGCTAGGAATTCAAATGCAACCCTAACTAGGATGAAAGCCATGGTAGGGAATTTAGGAGAAAACAAGCATAATTTTAAAAAACCAAAAACAAAAAACCAAATGGTTATCAAACGGGGCCTAAATTGTAGAGTTTAAAAACTCAGGGACCAAAATGAAACCTAACCCAAACCTCGGGGACCAAAAGTGTAATTTTCCCAAAATTTTAAATTAGGTCATTAATTAAAAAAGATGCTACAATTTGTTAACACAAACCTTACTGTCTCATTAAATTATTACTTTATCGATATATATATTTGGCCACTTGAAAAAACAATGATTTTAAATGTAGTTGGATGAGTTAACTTTTAAGGATAAACAAGTTGGATAGATGTGTCAAATAGCGTCTAAAATTCATGTCTATATGTAAAAAAATGTTACTAAAACAATAATGTAATAATTAATCAACTATTTCTTTTACTTCCTAACAAATTGTAACAAAAATTTTACCGAAGGACCTAATTGAGAATTTTTAAAATATTAAGAACAACATCGAAAATTGTAAATGTTTGAGAAACCAAGTTGGAAGTTACCCAAAAAAATTAAAGACTATTGTGTTAACTTGTAATTATTCTATTGATTTAATTCCTAAGTTTATTGGTTTTCTAATTATTTTGGATTGCTCTAATAACCTTTTAAAATATTTTTAATAAATAGTAGAAAATGAAATAAAATTGATAGTAGATAAATAAAAAAATCATTCCAAATTTAGTTAGAGTGATGCATCATATAAATAAACTTAAATTTCGGTCAATTATGAGGCAAAAGACAAAATATGGATAAAAAAATAAAAAGGAAAATAAAAAAAAAATTATAATACTACAATGGTATGGAATATGATGTGAGACTTAGATCCATGAAATAAAATATTATATGATGATTGAATGACGTGTTAAATGCTGAATAGAGCAAATATGTATCGGGTAGTACTAAAAAAATTTCTCAAGAAGAGGTGCAGAAGTAGGAGGGCCCTATGGATTAACCAAGTCAAATTCGAACTTGCGAATATGATGTTCCAAATATGGGTTGGGCTTAGGGAGCCAGCCCACCCACAACGTCGCTCGCAAGCATTTGTAAATTTGTAATGCATGCTTCATTCTCATGGAGGATTAAAATATCGATATCGGAATTTTAATATCTTAGGCCCCGTTTGATAATTATTTGGGTCTCGTTTGATAACCATTTGGTTTTTTAAAATTAAACTTGTTTTCTCCCAAATTTCTTACCATTGTTTTCATCTTTGTCAATGACACATTTAAATTCCTAGTCAAATTCCAAAAACAAAAACAAGTTTTTGGAAACTATTTCTTTTAGTTTTCAAAACTTGAGTTGGTTTTTGAAAACATGAGAAGATGGTAGAAAACAAAACAAAGAAACTTATTAGTGGGAGTAGTGTTTATAGGCTTAATTTTAAAAAACAAAAAACCAAAAACAAAATGGTTATCAAAAGGGGCCCGGTTTTTGGTTTTTAGTTTTTGAAAAGGGGCAGTTGCATAGATGGCAAATTGGACCAAATTAATAGCAAATATAGCACAGTTTCAAACTAATTGCAAATATAGCAAAATTAATTGTACAAGACCAAAAAGCTGTTGTCGGATTCTATCCGTGTCTATCACTGATAGACTTTGATTATTCAAAGTATATAAGTGTCTATCGCTGATAGACTTCGATTAATCAAAGTCTATCAGTGATAGTCACTGATAGACATTGATAGACACTAATAGATTTTGATTAACCAGAGTTTATCAGCGATAGACACTGATAAACTCTGATAATCGAAGTCTATCAGATAGACTCCGATAGATTTTGCTATATTTGCAATTTTTTTTACATGGTGCTATATTTGCTATTAATTTGGTCCAATTTGCCACCCACTGCAATTTTCTTTTTGAAAATTAAGCTTATACACACCCACACCTTATAAGTTTCTTTGTTTTAGTATCAATCTTCTCCCTTGTTTTCAAAAACTAAGTCCAATTTTGAAAAGAAAAAAATAGTTTTAAAAAACTTATTTTTGTTTTTAGAATTTGGCTGGGAATTCAAATGGATCCTTAACAAGGATGAAAGTTATGGTAGGAAATTTAGGAGAAAACAAGCATATTTTTCAAAAACCAAAAACAAAAAACCAAATGGTTATCAAACAGGACCTTAATTTTTGAGTTTGGAATTTTAATATCTATAAACATTGATATTGATAGATATTTTTATAAATAAAAAAATTTATAAAATTATTTAAATTAATAATTGAGTTCTTTTGACTTTAAAGGTATAGATCTTACTTTTGATACATATATATAAATTCATACTAATAAATCCAAATTATCAATTTACCAAAGTACCCTCAATCAATAAAATAACAAATTTGTTAGATATACACCGTATCTTTAACATATTACATGATTTAAATTAAATACAATCAATTTCAAATATAGTAAGTTAGAATAAAGAAATTCAAATTTAACTTAAATCTAAGCATAAAATAAAACAAATGATAGTTGTAGGGCTCTATAGTCAAATTATCTATTCACATCCTTGCTAGAAGCCTAGAACACAAAAGGCCCAACATGTCAAACAGGTCCAATCAAGAGCCGAGGAGGATTATCTCCGTCAAGTCTTTCAACAAACTCGCAAGGGCTCACTAAAAATGGCCGACTATCTACGAGTTATGAAGTCCCACGCCGACAACTTAGGCCAAGCTGGAAATCCAATTAACACTCGATCCCTGGTTTCACAAGTTCTATTAGGACTTGATGAAGAATACAATCCGGTTGTTGTCATGGCACAAAGTCGAACCGGAATGACGTGGTCTGAACTGCAAGGTGAGTTACTTGCTTTTGAAAAACGTTTAGAACCCCAAAATTCACAAAAATCAAATTCCTTGCTTAGTCACAACGATTCTGCAAATATGGTTAACAAAAGTGGCAATAGTTCAAATAGTCCACGACCACAGCATATGGTGAATACCAATCGCCAACAACCAAACAACAGTCAAAGGGAACTGGAAGTAGCAATTTTGTTGGTCGAGGACGTGGACGAGGCAGAGGATATTCAAATAGCAAACCTACTTGCCAGGTATGTGGTAAAATAGGACATACAGCTTTAATATGTTATCACCGATATAACAAGGAGTATTCAGGATCTGGTCAAGGACAGATCAGAGGTAATTTTTCAGGGGGGACTTCACAGAAAAGATTTTCACCCTCACCAACAGTGTTTGCTGCAACTCAAAACTCAAATCCATTTGTAGCTAATCCTGAGACAGTGGTTAATCCTCAATGGTATGCAGACAGTGGTGCATCAAGTCATGTGACTGCTGATTATTCCAACATGGTTAATCCGGCTGAATGTGGAGGTAAAAGAAAAGTTACAGTAGGGAATGGTAGTGAATTACAAATATCTCATATTGGCAATGCAAGTTTAGCAACAAAGAATGGTGTTTTGAATTTGAAAAATGTGTTATGTGTGCCTAACATAGCTAAAAACTTAGTAAGTGTGTCTAAATTAGCCCGTGACAATAATGTTTTTGTTGAATTCTATGTTCACTCTTGTCTTGTAAAGGACATTTCTACGGGCAAGGTGGTGATGAAGGGAACACTTAAGGATGGATTATACGAGCTTAATAATGTGGATGCTGCAAACCACCCGACCTTTTTGTGTGCTGGAACAAAGAATTTGCTGCAACCACTTGAATTGAAGGATGTTAATTCATCTATTTTTGTTTTGTCCAACGTAGACGTACAAATGGCTGTGTCCAAGAATGTATGGCATAGAAGATTAGGCCATCCATCCATTAAAGTAGTTGAAGGTGTAATAAAACGTTTTAACTTATCAGTGAAGGCTAATGAAAATTTTCATTTTTGTGAGGCATGTCAATTTGGCAAATCCAGTGCTTTACCTTTTCCACTCTCCAATTCTCGTGCAACATCTTTATTTGATTTGGTTCATACGGATTTATGGGGGCCGGCTCCTCTTGCTTCCTCTGAAGGTTATAGATATTATATTCATTTTCTTGATGATTATAGTCGGTTTGTCTAGATCTATCCACTTAAGTTGAAGAGTGATAGTTTAGCTGCATTTAATCATTTTTTATCTGTGGTTCAGAATCAATTTGATGGAACGGTAAAAGCAGTACAATCTGATAATGGTGGAGAATATATGCGCATACATCAGTTGTGTCATCAAAAGGGAATTAAATCTCGATTTTCCTGTCCATACACGTCTGCCCAAAATGGGAGAGCTGAGAGGAAGCATCGTCACATTGTCGAGACCGGTTTAACACTCCTCGCTCAAGCCTCCATGCCATTAGTGTTTTGGTGGGATGCATTTCTTACAACAACCATGTTGATAAATGGTCTACCAACGAGGGTGCTCAATGGTAAGTCTCCTTTAGAATTATTGACTCACAAATCACTCGATTTTTCTGGTCTCAGAATCTTTGGGAGTGCCTGTTATCCATGCCTTCGACACTATCACAAACATAAGTTCCAATTTCACACCGAAAAATGTGTCTATCTTGGTCCTAGCCCATCCCATAAGGGTCACAAATGTCTTAACTCAAATGGTCGTATTTACATATCGCGCCATGTGAGGTTTAATGAACTTGAGTTTCCCTTCGCAAATGGTTTTCTTCACCATACAACCAAATCTCAACCACTTGACTCATCTTTACCAATTTTACCACCTAATATCATTAATTGGTTGCCACCTCCTGCTGAGTTAACATCACCATCCACCTCATGTCCATCACCCATCCCAAATTCTGTACAGCCGTCAACTACCTCCTCCCAACCCGTGGCCACACCTATCTCAAGTGATATTTCACCAACCCTCTTATCTTCTCCAACAATAGCCCCTCCTTCCTTTGGACAAAACTCTATCATGTCTTCTCCCACATCGTCTTCCTCTCCTGCACAAGATTCCTCTGTATCACCCATAGATCCATCTCCCCCCTCCCCTATGGCTCCTATTCTAGGTAATCATCCAATGATCACAAGGTGAAAAGCAGGTGTGTTCAAACCAAAGGCATGGATAGCTCGGGCTCCTATTGATTGGCGGGTCACTGAACCAACTAGAGTCTCAGATGCTCTGCAACAACCTCATTGGAAAGCTGCTATGGACTGTGAGTATCAAGCTTTAGTAAATAACAGAACTGGGAGTCTGGTACCTTATTCTTCTTCAATGAATGTGGTGGGAAACAAATGGATCTTTCGTATAAAGAGAAATTCGGATGGTACAGTTCAAAGGTACAAAGCTCGTTTAGTGGCAAAAGGATTTCATCAAAATCCAGGTATTGATTTTTTTGAAACATTTAGTCCGGTAGTAAAGGCCTCGACAATTCGAGTGGTACTTAGTCTTGCAGTCACATTTGGGTGGAAGTTACGACAACTTGATTTTAATAATGTGTTTTTGAATGACACTCTTAACGAAGATGTTTACATGCAGCAACCTTCGGGGTATGTTGATCCACATAATCCTCAGTTTGTGTGCAAGCTCCATAAGGCAATATATGGCCTCAAACAGGCACCTCGGGCTTGGAACAACACACTGCGGGCAACACTACTTTCTTGGGGTTTTCGAAACTCAAAGTCGGACACCTCCTTATTTATCTTGAACTCTGGTACTTCTGTTGTTCTCTTACTTGTCTATGTAGACGATGCGGTAGTTACTGGGAACAACAATCAATTAATTGAAAGGTTAATCCATACCTTAGACACAACTTTTGCTTTAAAGGATCTTGGAGATCTACATTATTTTTTGGGATTGCATGTCCATTATCTACCATCTGGAATATTGTTAAATCAAACCAAATATGTAGAAGATTTACTTCACAAGTTGAAACTTGAAGGCTTGAATCCGGCACCTTCTCCATGTGTGTTAGGCAAGAAGTTATCTATCACCGATGGGCAGCCTCTTAGTGATCCATTTGTGTATAGAAGTACCATTGGTGCGCTACAATATCTAACACATACTCGACCTGATATTGCATTTATTGTCAATCATCTGAGTCAGTTTCTAAAGTGTCCTACAGATGTTCATTGGCAAGCGGTTAAGAGGGTTCTTCGATACCTTATTGGCACAAAATCCTTTGGGTTGTTAGTGCAGCGTGGTGACGATGTTAACATCTCAGCATATTCTGATGCTGATTGGGCATCGAACATTGATGATAGAAAGTCTGTGGCAGCTTATTGTGTATTTCTGGGTAATAATCTTGTATCGTGGTCGTCCAAGAAGCAAAATGTTGTTGCACGATCAAGCACGGAGTCTGAGTATCGTGCATTAGCGCATGCCTCGGCAGAAATCATATGGTTGAAGCAACTTTTGTCTGAAATAGGATATTGTTCTCGTACAACTCCAATATTGTGGTGTGACAATCTGAGTGCTAATGTTCTTGTCGTCAACCCGGTATTTCATGCTAGAACAAAGCATATTGAAATTGATGTGCACTTTGTTCGAGATCAAGTCCTTAAGGGATTACTTGAGGTTCTTATGTGCCGTCTTCTGACCAACTAGCGGATTGTCTAACTAAACCTCTCACTCATTCTCAGTTTCAATGCTTGCGTTCCAAACTCGGACTCATTGAACTCCCCACTCGTTTGAGGGGGATATTAAGGAGAAAAATCAAGGTGTGGTGGCAGCCAAGTCAGCAAAGGAATCAACTAGTCAGCAAGGCCAACCAGATACGTTCCAGAAGCTTCTCTAAACAAGTTGGCCAGAAAATATTTTACTGTTATTATTTTGTATCATTTGTTAGTATAATTCTGTTATATGGGATCTTTTATATTTCATTTTTTTATTATTCTTTGTCAAATCAAGGGCACAAAAGGTGTATAAATCTGGGGCAATTGCACCCTTTGCCGCAAGAGAAAATTACAGAAGATTTTCCTCATACTCTCTAAATATTATTCTCAGTTTGGTATCAGAGCCCATTAAACCCAAACGGGTATTCGGTCCAATAAAAGAAATTGGGATCCGATCCAAGAATGGTGAACCCAAAGAGGCACCATCTTGAGAGGGCATGTTGAGGATCCCACATTGAAAAGATTAGTGGAGACTCACAATATATAAGCTACAAGGGTCACTCCACTCATTGCCAATTGGTTTTGAGATGGAAGTCCATATAATCTAATAATTCTGCTCAATTCAATTGCATGTAGTTGTTGTAAGGGACGAGAATACGACACAAATCTTCACATTGGTATGATATTGTTCACTTTAGGCATAAGCCCTCGAGGCTTTGCTTTTGGTTCCACCCAAAAGTCCTCATACCAATAGACCAAAAGTCTTCATATCAATAGAAATACTTGTCTTCCAACCTATGATCATTCCCTTATTTAACCAATGTGAGACTTTGGTCGACTTCTCAATTCCCAACAGTTGTTAGAGAACCACCCTTTGTGACAATTACAAGTAACCAGGGCTCGACATTGAGCAAAATTGTTTGATGACTTGGTGGCGTTCGTGAACACATGTATGGAAATGGAAGCATAATGTCGCCAATAATCATGCCTGAGAATTTTTCAAAAATGAAAGTCACCTCCAAAATAATTGAAGTGAACTAAGCTTAAGTAATTAACGTCTTAGTTAAGCATATATGAATTCCATTATAACTGTAACTATGATGAGTTGCAAGTTCAAATCTTTTCCCGTTTATATTTTAAAAACTAATTATGACAAGTTCAAATTGTATAGAATTTCTTGCATATCGTTGTTACTAATGGGATGTGAATTCGCACAAACACAGAGCTAAGTTTAATTTAGTTGTATTATAATATAAAACTAAAATTAACTAAATCTCGTCCCAATTTATCCATAATAATGGATCATTTTAATATTTTATGTAAAGAGTATAATTCAACCTGAACATAATTTAGTAGATAAAACACCGATTAACATTTTCATCGGTCGATGGTTCAATCTCTCACTCCGAAAGTATTGAACTAAAAAAAGAATATAAAATTTTGAAATATATATATATATATATATATATATATATATATATTGATATTGATTGTTTAGTATAATAAAAATAATATGAATTTCCAGTCAGTAAGATTGGTTATAATTTCTCATTATCAATTTGAACATAGATTATTGGATAAAACATCAATTACCATTCCAAAGTTTGATGGTTTGATCTCTCACTCCCGTAATGTTTAGCTAAAAAAATTAAATAAACCATAATTTTACTATATTCTATTATCAACCCTCTAGCAACCTATATAAACGAAAGTCAAATAAAAGCCAAATCAAGAAGGGGCATTTTTCAAAGCTATTTCAACAATCAAGTCTAAGTCAACGTAGTTGCGGGCAAGGAAGAGAAAAAACAACAGTTCTATGGATTGCTTTTTTTGTTCAATAACATTTAGATTTTAGAGGGATTGAAACCTTGGACCTTTTGGTATATACATTAATTAATTACTGCTGAACTGACATGGTTACCTATTTATTATCTAATTTTGTCTTTTCACGTTGAGAGAGAATCGTGCATATGGTTGATTCAAACCTTAGTGTACCTCATGTTTTTGTGCTCATTTTCTGGTTTTATTCCCATAGTTTTTCTGATTTTGTTCATCATTTAGTAATGAATGCTTTAGTTGTGTTCTGGAGAAGGAAAAAAAGAAGAAGAAGAAGAAAGATAGATTTATTTATTTATTTAAAACAAAAACAAAACATAAGATAAATGCTGGTGATTAATTGGGTATCCTTTACAGGACGATGGGCTTTTAGCGGATGGGCCGGTGCCCAAAGATGAAGACGACGCACACGCTGTCACGGACCACTATTAAGGCCACGTGACCCAGAAACACGAGGGCAAATCTTATGTTATTATCTTACACCTCAACTTCATTCCCTCCATAATATAAAAAGAAGGCTAAATTATAAGAAATACTCCTGAACTTTGGGGTTTGTTTCAAAAATGCCCCTGAACTTTAAAAAGTTTCAAAAATACCCCTGAACTTTCAAAAATGTTTCAAAAATGCTCTTGCCGTTAATTTTGGATGGAAACCGTTAAAGTTTTAGTTTCAAAAATACCCTTGAACTTTCAAAAAAATTTCAAAAATACCCTTATTGAAAAATGTTTCTTTTTTTTTTTTTTTTCCTTCTCCCACCGTAAATTAATCTTTTTTTCATGAAAATTAACGAGAAACTTTACTTATTTATCATGTATTCATAATCTAGGAGCTTTAATTATTTTCTCTTTCAACACGTCCCAAGAACTTGACAAGATTTTCGTATCGAAACTTTAAGATGACTTTTGTTTTGTTCTTGAAATTATACATGTGTGAACTTATTTTCAATATTATTTTCTCACCAACTATTACCCATTAGTTTTCTTTATATTCATGTTATGAAAAATAAATGAAACTATTGTTGTATACGAGTTTTAACAATTTTTAAATATCAATAATAACAAAATCATATATAAAACTTTTGATTAATTAATCTTATAAATTGGACCAAATCCATAGTCTTATAAACTTTTTCTTATCACTAACATACACAAACAAAGAGAGGAAAAAGGAAATAATTTTTTTTAGGAAACAAAAAGGAAATAATATATATACATATATATATATATATATATATATATATATATATATATGTTGTTTTTTCACACTTATCTACGCTCTTTAAAAGAGAAAACTCGATTTCAAAATCTGTTTTTATCTGGTATTGTGTTGCACACAACCTTTATAAGCAAAGTTTTGCATTAATTTTCATGGAGAGAATTTACGGTGAGAAGAGGAAAAAAGAAGAAACATTTTTCAATAAGGGTATTTTTGAAAATTTTTTGAAAGTTCAAAGGTATTTTTGAAACTAAAACTTTAACAGTTTCCATCCAAAATTAACGGCAAGGGCATTTTTGAAACATTTTTCAAAGTTCAAGGGTATTTTTGAAACTTTTTAAAGTTCAGGGGCATTTTTGAAACAAACCCCAAAATTCAGGGGTATATCTTATAATTTAGCCTAAAAAGAAAATGGAATCTCACGTATCTTAATTACTGCGTGAAACATGTGGAACAAACTCCAACATTTGTGCACTAATTCTTAATGGAGTCTCGTTTCAAAAAGATAATAATAACTACACGTTCTACTTCAAAAATAAATAAACAAATAACTACGATTCCGTTTGATAACCATTTGATTTTTTGTTTTTTATTTTTGAAAATTATACTTGTTTTCTTTCAATTTCCTTATGATGGATTTCATTTTTGTTAAGGACACATTTAAATTCCTTTTCAAATTTCAAAAACAAAAACAATTTTTTGAAAACAATTTTTTTTAGTTTCCAAAAATTGGCTTGGTTTTTAAAAATATGGAAAGAAAATAGATAAGTATAAGCTTAACCTTCAAAAACTAAAAACCAAAAACCAAATGGTTATCAAACGGCTAAAGAACTTAATCGTCCAAAACTGAATTTTAAGTGATTAACGAAAAGTGATCAAAATATTTAGTAAGAAAAAAAAACAGATTTATAATTAATAGAATGATTTTTTTTAATACAGTGCAAAAAAAAAAAAAAACGTTTACAACACTTTAAAAAATGTAAGATAAAAATATATTTTCCTTGAAAGTATTTTTTTGAAAAAGGTTTAAACCAGTAGATATTTCAAATAGACGGTTCGATCTCTTTAAATATAATTTCTTCTCCATTAAGTCACGTGCGCTATATAGATAAAAGAAGTGTGAGAGTGAGGGGTTTGTTCACACATGTGGCAGCAAAGTTTTTAGCATTGTTATGGGTAATTTTGGACCACTCCGATGTACAAGGAGCTGACGAGGACAACCGGGCAGAAATAGGACTGGGAGATGGACCCCAGAGGCGAAACCGACAGGTGGGACTAGCCAAGACCGAAGGGGTCGGGCTTTTAGCCCGACCCCATGCTCGGGCCGAGTCCCTCCGACTCCGTTCGGTTCCTGTAGCCTCTAGCCGCCCCGGTTCTGCCTGGTCTGTCCCGAAACGCCTCCGAAATCCTAAAAATCCTAGGAGCATGAGCAGGTATTTATACCTCTCTTCGCCATTAAAGAAGGGGACCCGAACCCTATTCTCAACTCTCTCTCTCTTGCTCTCTAGCCCTCCTACTTCCGTTTTCTGACTTAAGCATCAGAAGCAGTGTGGCTAGCACCACACCGGTGTGCAGGTTTACTCTTTTGCAGGCCATGTCTTCCCCTTCATCTACAAATTTACCGTTGGTGGCACGTGAAGGTCAGGTGAGTCCCTCCGACCAAATTTGACCATCAACAAGCATCAATAAAGAGTTTTCTAAGGCTTTTGTAGCAAGGGTTTCTCTTCACTTACGTCTTTCATCTTAGACCAATTGGAATTCTTGCCTTGATTTTGTATTTTTTTTTTTGGGAGACTTTCGTTTCTTGAAAAGCAAAGAAACGAAGTATGGTCTCTCATTCTTTGATTGAGGCTCTGTAACGGACACTTGTAGCGATCGCTAATGACTTAGTGCATGTTTAGGAGTGACTTTAAAATTGTTAAAATCACTTTTTATAGTATTAAAAATCATTCCGAATCAATTTTGATGATAAGAAATCATGTTTAAAAGAGTAAAATAACACATGAAATTGATGATGAATAATTAAATGTATGTTTCGGAGTGATTTCGAACATGACAAAAGTGATTTTAGTCATTTCAAAATCACTCCGAAATATGCATTTATTTGATTGCTTCAATTGATTTAGGAGTTAGCAAATTTCTTCATCCGCACCCGTTTTACTCTACTGTGCCAACCAATTGGCTATACACAATATATTTTCTTAAAAAAATCCATATCGTTAATGATTTCCTATTCCTGGATTATATACAATTGTTACAAAATTCAAGGCAATAAGATTGCTCTTTTTTTATTTTTTTTTCCTAAGTAGTTAAAAAAAGTTGTTGCTGTTTTAAAAATGTGCCAAAAGTTTCCAGCCTTAGAAAATATATGGTGGAAAATGAAAATATGGAAAGACAAAGGGGCAGAGCAGCAGCACACATACGAGATTTAGGTCAGCGTTGACGTCATCTTAATATGGTGGAAAAGTTGTTGTCTTAAATATACCACACTTGCAAACAAATAAAAGTCAATTACAAAATTGTACGAATATTAGAAGTTGACCAGCCGCCCTAATTTTATTTTTCTTTTATTTTGTGGTTTTGGTGAACTACAAATAAACTACTTGAATCAATTGGTAATTGAAAAAATATTAATTTACATCCCCCGCCACTCTCACTTATTCCTCATACCACATTGTCCCAACTAGAAATATCAATAATCTCCCATAAATAAATATAGTTAATTCATTTTTTTTTCCTCCCAAAGGAAAAAAAGAAACATACAGTTTATGAATTATTTTCAATAAATTCCCAAAAGTTTTTATGAGCGATCTCGAAAGAAATTACAGTACATCTGTGAATGTAAATAATATAAAAATAAAACATGAGACGGCGGAGGGAATCTGGCGAGAAGAGGAAGAGCGACGTGGACGGCGGGTATGGAGGGAGTCAAAATCAAACACGGCTGGCGGAGGGACGGTGGGACCCAGCCATGGCCACGGTGGCAGAGTCGCCGGCAGGGCCCCACCCACCGAAGGAAACTTGTGCGAAACGGACTTATGTGGGTCACACCAATTGGGTTAGGAGATGTGAATGTGGACCGTCGGCTCACAAATCGGTTAGGTCAATAACGAAATTGACTGGTGCCGCCCTGTGCAGTCACGCACCGGCGGCTCCGGAAATAGGTTCTTTGCATCTGATTTGGATGAATCAAGTGGATCTCCCAGACCCAACAAATCTATCCGTCACCGAACAATATATATATTTTTTTTTCCTTCAAACACATTTTCCACCTAATTTTATGATATATTAATTTTATTCGATTTTATCGTATTGAATTTTGAATTTTGAATTTTGATAAATTTTATTTGAAAAAAATACACTTTTAGTCCCTGAGGTTTGGGTTAAGTTTCATTTTGGTTCTTGAGTTTTCAAATTCAACAATTTAGTAACTGAGATTTGGATTTCGTTACGTTCTTAGTCCATCCATCCAATTTTCGGTTAATTACTAATAGAGTGCTGACGTGACAACATTTTTTTAATAAAAAATTATTTTTTAATTTTTAAAATTAAAATAATGTTAAATTTATAAAATAAAAAAATTATTATTTTCTATTATTTTTATTTCTTTCTCCTTCTATCTTCTTCCTAACCTACCACCATCACCACCATCATTCCAATGTTGCCACCGACAACCACCAGCCGTCGGCGATCGCCGTTCGCCGGCGACAACTTTTTTTTTTTTTTCCTTTTTCTTTTCCTCTTCTTTCCTTTTCTTCTTCTCCATCCTTGTTTTCTTCAATTTCTTTTCGTTTTCGGGCATTCCCATGGATGGGGTTTCAGATCTAGGCTCATTCAATGGGGTTTTCAGATCTGGCCAGAAAGCATGAGTCTTTCGATTCCGGCAGTCGTGGGTCTTGTGTGTTGCAGCCGAAAACGAGGAAGAGAGGGATGTAATGGCGGCGGCGATTAACGAACGAAAATGTGCTGCAGTCGAAAACAAGGAAGAGAGGGACGATTTTTTCTTCGCAAAACCCAGAACAAAGAGATCTCACAATTAACGAACGAACAAAAAAACTCGAGCGGCGAACGAACAGACGGCAGCGACGAACAAACAAAACCATCACGAACGAACAGGCGGCGCGAGATCTCACGGCGGCGAGAGAGATCGGTTTGCGAGCGATGGTTTGAGAGAGAGAGACCAGTTTGCGAGCGAGAGAGAAATGAAAAGGCCAACGAACGAACACACGACGATTTCCGTTTCAGATCGACGGTTTGATGTCGAAAAGGCCAGCGATTTTCGTTTCAGATCTGCGGAAAACATGGAGATCTATTTCAGATCTGTTTCAGATCTATGGCTTCCGGCAAGTCCGTGACCCACGGCGGTCCTCTGACTTCGACCCTACCTTTTCCGCTTCGTAAAAAAAAAAAAAAAAAAAAAAAAAAGTGGCCGGCAACCGCCGCTCGCTGCCGCCGGCGGCCTTTGTTGAAGGAGAAGAATGAAGATGAAGAAGATGAGGAGGAGAGAGAGGGAAAAAGAAATAATCAAAAGAATATAAAATAATTTTATTTTTATAAATTTAATATATTTCTATTTTAAAAAATTAAAAATATATATATATTTTTAATTAAAAAAATGTCACGTCAGCAATCGGTTAACTTTTAACTGAAAATTGGATGGAGAGACCAAAATGAAACTAAAACCAAACCTCAGGGACTAAATTGTTGAGTTTGAAAACTCAGAGACCAAAATGAAACCTAACCCAAACGTGAGAGACTAAAAGTGTATTTTTCCCATTTTATTTTAAACTTGAATAAGTGTTTAACTTTTAGCATTTAATATATTTTTATTTTAAAAATTATTTAAAAAAATCTTATGTGTATTTCATGTGTATCATAAAAAATCAATTTGATAATTCTTTTTCAAGAAAAACAATGTTATAGCTGTGTTTTGTGTTTTGTGTTTGTTTTATTATGATTATTATTATTTTCTTAGATTTACTCTGTCCTAAATCTTATACATCAATCAAGGTTAATTTTATAATTTTTTATGTAAGATTTGATTTTTCTTTTGTTGTTAAAATTAGTGAGTTTTATGAGTTGTTTATCTTCTTTTTTTAAGCTAGTGGTTGAATTAAGTAGAAATGAAATGAAGGATAAAATTGCAACACTTGTCTATGTGTATGATGCAGTTTGATAAATTTTGAATATTTTTTTCTTTTATTTTTCTGTTTGACAACAATATTATTTTGCTGTGAATGTTATGATGAAGGCTTTATTTGTTTTTTGTGCACGAGTTAATCGCGTGGCCCATCAAAACAAACCAATTTTTTATATTTATTCGAAGCAGATCTCAACAAATTCAGCGATCACTGCCATTTGTATAACGTGTAAAACATTAGAGTATTAATTTATGCTGTGAATCATAAATTAAGCACAAAATAGTTATGTATAGTTTATGTCAAAATCCAACACATTTTTCGTTTAAAATTGATTTGTCAAGATCAAGTTCTTAATTAAGATAACGATTATAACGTGGATCCATTATATATTTGATATTCTTGTAGGTGAAGAGACGTGTAACTAAATAGATTATAGAAACTGGGACCTTCTAGTCTTCTTCTACTCAAATACGTACACACTAGAAATTAATCTTAGGATCCTTCTTGTCTCTCTCTCTCTGCATATTAGCACAGAAAGCTTCAGATTTTTCAATTCCTTTTCTAACTGGAATGAAGGTTGAGAATTTAACTTTTGGTTAAATTATAATTTGTCTCTAAACTTTTAATAGTTATATATGTTTATTTAGTCGTCTCTTATGTTTACAAATTTATAATTAATTTTGTATCTAATAGAGATTTATGTAATTGACTCCATCCATGGAATGTTTGGGTGACCAAATTTCTTTTTCAGGTATATTCCAAGTCCAGCCGCATCTTTCTAATCAGTAACATTTAATTTTTATTTTATAATAACCATAGTCAGCCCGAGCTCATCACTTGTCTCAAACCCCATAGTTTCAAATCTTAAGAAATTGACCCTGGGTCAACGGTTAATTCAGGTCAACATCAATATTTTGCAATTTCAGGTGTACCCTTCTTTTTTTCCCGGATTTCACCGTAAGTATGAAGCTAGCCAAGTTTGACATTGTGATGTTGAATTGTATATTTTTCATAATTTTGTAAAGAATAGATAGGCTTGGACATTCATGATTATATTTTAGCGCAAAAAAAGAAAAACCAACAGAAATATGGTTGGTTCATTTCCCATCTACGAAGCAGAAACTTCAACTCTTCCACCCAATCATCTTCAATTGACATCATAAAATTAAAAAGAAGCTTCACAGAAACGCAATGCACCATAAACTAAAAAGCCCACCAAAATTGGACATGGATAGTGTGAAACCAATGGGACGAACGACTAGAGAGAACTAGCAGGATTTCAATTTTGACTTGAGCTATAAAATAAATAAATTAATTGGTTAATCACAAAGTTTAATTCACCATTGAAATGAGTTAATTAATTTAATTGGGGTTATAAAAACGACGGTGATGATGTGGGAAGAAGAAGCTTCGCTGCTTCAACACTCAAAATAATTATAATTATAATTATAATAGCGAAGGGAAGGTTGGTATGTCGTCTCCCCACCCCACGTGTTGTGAAAATATCTGCCTCTGCTGGGTGGCCCTCCCCTTTTAATTTCCCCTCCCTCAACTTTAAATATTCATATAGGCATTTCTAATTATTAGGGGAACTTCCTGTACTTATAACTCACAAGAGTACCCTACAGAAGTTAAAAGGGATAGTACCCCGTGTTGGATAGCTGTACTAATTAATTATTGGGGCATTCTTCAACTTTCAGACTATGTATAGATTCCCTAGCTAATAATAGATAAACTATTAACAACGTAGACATATAACCAAACCACAACACCTATATATATTGTTCGTTCGTTACACACTGCGTCGTGATTAAAAAAAAGTCAAAACTAACGAGTCGCAGGTGGTGGAAGGAGTTTCAAAAATCACACATTCACACATTATTATTATATTTGCGTATTGTTTTATGAACTTTTGGGATTGAATTGGGGATTTGATTGTGAAAGGGAAGAAGAAGGGATGATACTTGAAGAAAAAGAAAAGGAAAGAAGGTGAGATATTGCCAAGAAGGGAAGGGAAGGGAGGGAGAAAATTAAGAATGAAAATGCGTGGAGTATAGTAGAGAGTAAATGATGGGTGAGGCATTTTGTCAAACAGGTTGTGTGTAGAGAGTGAAAGAGTGAGTAGCGCGATTAAAGTAGAGTACTGTAGCTGTCAATGGACCCATTAACGAAGAAGGCAAGGCGTGTCCATATCCTTATGATGCGAATCATGTGATTATGTCATTCACCAATCTTCCGCGCCGACAAAACTCAACTTACTCTTCGCTCTCATCATTTTTTTAAATGCTTCATTCGTGGGCCGGTAAATTCAGCCATTTTTCTCTTGTCAAACTGTTGTTTTTTTAATCAAGTCTAATTCATTTTAGTATCCTATATGGTCTAATTCATTCTAAAATTTTACTATTACAATACTCATCTTTTAAAAAGTGTGTTATGATTATGAATATGTTTTCCATCATTAATATAGAATTTTATAAGAAAAAATTAGGCTCTTTGAAGCCAAGAAATCAGTAACAATAAAACTGTATTTCACTATATACAAAGAAGGGAAATGCCAAGAATAGAGGAGAGACAACTATATATACATGGAATTTGTCTTGAATTGAAAACATATATGGATTGTATTCCACGAATGTACATGTAAATGGAGATGTAGGAAAACAAATCTTCTGTAAATTTCTATCCAAAAGTCAAAAGTATATAATTATGTTCCGATGAAATTTTATGACTATCTCATTGTCAAACATGGTAAAACATACATAAAATGGTTTCAAGATAGAACATCAACCAAAAATTTGTGCAGAATTAATCAACATCAATAGCAACTATTTAAGTAAGTTTTATGAATGTAACCAAAAAAGAACAAGAACAAAGATGGCCTTCCTTCATTAAGAATGAAAATATCATTAGTAATTTACAAAAATCAGGCTGCCAGAGCTTCTTCATCCACTTATCCCTTCTTTGACGAATCAGTGATGGAGAATCTGAGATACTAAACAAATAGGAAAGTTAACATATTATAATATTATTATGTTCCCAAAAAAAAAAAAAAAAAAAACATATGACATTATATCAATAAATAAAATATTTGGAAAAGTGACCTATGCATGATTGATATTTCTTTATTTTCATGGGTTGAATTTTTTTTTTTTTCAATTCACCCTCAACTTTAAAGAAGGTTGTGGAATGGATGTCTCATTCACTAAACTATATTCAAATCAACCTCTTTAGGACGTCACTGATTTCTTCCTTTCAAGTTTCAATTACAAATTTACAAGTTGAATTTGTATATATGGTGGGAAAACTTTAAAAATGTTAACTTATGCCCCGTTTGATAACCATTTGGTTTTTGAAAAATATACTTGTTTTCTCCTAAATTTCCTACCATAACTTTCATCATTGTTAAGGATCCATTTGAATTTCTAGTCAAATTCTAAAAACAAAAACAAAATTTTGAAATTTTTTTTTTATTTTGTTTTCAAAATTAGACTTGGTTTTTGAAAACAAAGAAGAAGATTGATACTAAAATAAGTGTGTATAAACTTAATTTTCAAAAACCAAAAACCAAAAATCAAATGGTTATCAAACAAGACCTTAATTATAGATTTAATTCTTCTATTTCTTGTAGTATGATGTTAAGTTGACAAACTTTTAAAGTATTTTCCTCACATTTTCTAATTTCGAGTAATATACTTTTATATTTAGTTTTTGCTATTAATACCATCACACACGTCACTTCAATATATGGTGATGGTGATGGCTATATTTGATGGGGGAGTTGGTGCATCCAAATCATCATATTCTAAACATTTTTCATTTCTACTTATTCATCAATTTACTATCTTAGATTCTTAATCAATAAAATAATATGTAATGGGACAAAAGAAAAATTACAATAAAATATATTACTCTTTTGTCACCTCAATGTGCAAAGCACCTGCAACCAATAATTGATGGCATGCATAGCGATGATTTTGTAAAAGGAAAGGCGAAAAGAAAAAAGAAAAAAAAAAAAGAATGAGTATAAAGTAGATTTATGTGGTGGGGCTGCTATTATTTTTCTTTTTGAATACTCAAACTCAATCAATAAGGCTTTTTAATGGAGACCTCCCTTTGCACTTTCGTTCTAAGCTATTGGCATTACATGTATGTCACAATTCCCACCTTCATTTCCTTATTTCTTTTTACTCTATGTCAAAGTATGTGCAACTATAATAGTTCAAGAAGCAAGTAATTTTAATTTGATTATAAATCAATTGCTAACTAATTCTTAATGACATCGAGTTGTTATTCATCATAACTATTGATTAATCTTTAGAAAAATTTAAAGTTCTACTTTGCAAATTTTAAAAGAACCAACCTTAATATGCAAAGTATTAAAAGGATCGGAGTGCCAATGCAAAGGGAAAGTTTTTCAATAATAACGAGTTTGGTTGATGATTTTTTTTTTTTTTTTTTTTTTTTTTTTTTGGGTAGATCTCACATTATTGTGCATGATCTTGTCAAATCAATTTTTATATTATAACTCATTTCACATTAAGAAGTTACCTAAGTTTTTTGCTTTTGTTTTATTTTACTTTCATTTTTCTTGAGCTAAAACCTTTATCTTTAGTCTTTTTTAAAAGTGTGGTATGCAATTAAAGATTCATAAATGAAAGGGAAAAGAAAATAATGGGACTTCATTCTTTAAAGTATTTAAAGATATATACAAATAATTACAAAAATGAAAAAAAAAACAATTAATTATTACAAAAACATAATCGAGCATCAATTGTAGATAAAGACTAAATTAAATAAGAACATTAATTAGAAAAAGAAAAAATATATAATGGTGTTAGCCTAACAGGCATAGGGATAGGACAAAGTGGTACCCATAAATGAATTATAATTTATAAATCTAATGCACCTAACAAATCCGGTGGCAGTTTAGTCATTTAATCTAAATAATAATAATAATAATAAAAATAAAATAAATAGAGAAACACACACGAGCCGAGGCATCGCTTTTAAAATCCGCGTGGGGTTGAGTAAAAATCTTGGACGGTCCACCATATCAACCACGTTTCTAAAATACTGCCTTACGTTTAACAAGTTCTCTCTAGATGTGAAAACAACTTCCCGTCCGCATGCAATTTCTAAGCTAATCAGTTAATATCACGTGCTCTAATTTTTCTCCTCCTTTTTTCCAATTCAATCGCCCTATTTTTTTCCTATAAAAGAGCGCCCTTGACAACACTCCAACCAAACTATTTTGTTGCAAACTACGATTCTTTTTTCCCACAGCCGCCGACGAATTCCATGGAGTGGATTCGAGGAGATGAAATTGGACATGGCAGTTTTGCGACGATCAGTTTAGCGATGCCTTCCAAGACCTGTGGGGCTCAGTTTCCTCCATTAATGGCGGTTAAATCGTCTGGAGCTCTCTGCTCTGCCTCGCTTAAGAACGAGAAGCAAGTTTTGGATCTTTTGGGCGATTGCCCACAAATTATTCGCTGTTTTGGAGAGAGCTGCAGCGTCGAGAACGGCCAGGAGTTTTACAATTTGTTTCTTGACTATGCCAGTGGTGGGAGTCTAGCCGACAGGATACAGAGCCGCGGTGGTCGGCTGCCGGAATTTGAGGTTCGGCGGTACACCAGGACGATTCTCGAAGGGCTTCGGTATATTCACGGGAAAGGATTTGTCCACTGCGATGTAAAGCCTCGGAATATTCTCGTGTTTGGTGATGGCGATGCTAAGATTGCTGATTTCGGATTGTCGAAGAAGGCGGGAGAAAACAGAGCAGAAACAGAGGAAGAGGGGAGATTTCAATTGAGAGGCTCTCCTCTGTACATGTCGCCGGAATCGGTCAACGACAACGAGTACGAGTCGCCGTGTGACATATGGGCCGTCGGATGCGCGGTGGTGGAGATGTTTACCGGAAAACCCGCCTGGAATTGCCGGCCGGAATCCAACATCTATTCTCTGTTACTCAAAATTGGGATCGGAGAGGAATTGCCGGAAATTCCTAAAGATCTATCCGAGGAAGGGAAAGATTTTCTGGGTAAATGCTTGATTAAGGATCCTGCAAAGAGATGGACGGCTGAGATGCTTTTAAATCACCCGTTCATGGCAGACTCCGGCAGGTCTGTTCCATTGACGGACAAGGACGAAGCATCAACGTCGCCGAGATGCCCTTTCGATTTCGAAGATTGGGCATCGATTGAGTCACAAGAGGTGGATCATAGATTTGAAGAGGAATCAGAATTTTGGTTGGATTCGTCGTGTTCGTGGTCGTCTTCCCCGACGGAGCGGCTGCTGGAGCTAGTGGACAATGGGGCAGCTGATTGGTCCGTCAGTGACAGTTGGGTCACCGTCAGATGATTGGTAATCAGTAATCAGGGTTCGATTGGGCAATGGACAAAAAAGACGGAGGGATATTTTGGGGTTGAAGAAATTAATTTTTGGAAGATCTTCAATCAAAATGAACGGTGGAAGATTCATTTGATTTGTTGATTAATTTTGATTTCTATAAATAGGAGATTTGGTGAAGATAGATAGGTGCACATACGGTTGAGTTGATGGATGAATACACACCAAATGTGGTGTGGTCCACTGTACATAAAAACCAATTTTTTTCGTTCATATATGAAATAATATATAATCATTACTTTCCAATCAAAATCATAAACGTGAAAAGTTTTATTATTTTCATTCATTTTGAGGGTAAGAATCTAAGATTTTATCAAATATCATTCTTGGATCAAATATCTTTAGAAGATCTTTCTGAAAAAATATTAATTAAACTGACCAATCTAGCCAATTGTGATCCGTCTACTCAATTTATATGAAGTCAGTCGAAATTAGATTTAAAGAATATAAATGGAAGGTACATCAATTGAGTCGGTTTTCTTTTTCCAATTATTCCGTTTAATGAATTTGCTTTTTTTTTTAAAAAAAAAATGACTAGTTTATTAATCGAGTATAATTTATTTGTTATAATAATCATAACGTCTAGATAATAAATTATAAAGATAAAAATTAAGATAGACTACAAATTAGTCTCTATATCATTTGAGCTTAATTTCAATTTGATCTTTAATAGTTCTAAAAGTTTCCATTTGACCTTATAATTTGGAGAAATTTTATAAATTGTTTACCCCTTTACACAACATGGGAGAGGGGGAGAAATCGAACCAAGACCTTGTGGTCATTAGTACAACTAGTGACTAAAATCATTGTGACTAATTGAAACTTTTAAAACGAAAGAAACCAAATTAAAACTAAGTCAAATCCTATGGACTAAAATAACAATTCAACCTTAAGGATATGTAACTTAAAAATCAATATTCTCAAATTCACACTTTCATAAGAACAAAGAAACTGATCAATTCCTTTAAGAATCAATGGTTTAAATAAACACAAGTCGCTGAATAATATATTCCAAGCAATCCCTATTTTGTTTGAAGTGATAGGGTAAATAAATTAAAAGTCCACATGTTGATTAAAAAAGGAAAAATTCAAATGGTTAAGGTGTGAAAGTAAAACTAATTGGGCTTTGGATAACTACCGAGAAACATTGACAAAAAGCAACTCTCTGTAATAATGAATTCATATATATTTGGAATGAAGTGAAGAGAATGTTATTTCAAAAAAAAAAAAAAAAAAAAAAAGTGAAGAGAATGAGACAACTTGCTACCACCAAACCAACCAACACTCAAAAAGAAAAAAAATAAAAATGGATCATTCGATTAATCTAAATATAAGCGAGCCAGGAAGCTTCATTGTGCTGAAGAGTTCAATTCAAAGAGGGTGGATTTCCAAAAGCCTTTTCCATTTCATTCAACATTCAAAGTAAGCCATACGAGAACATGGAGGGTCAAAATGGGGATATCACCCAATCCAATCCCCTTCTCTTCCAAAATCCAAACAGATAATAACCAAAAAAAAATCATAAAATATATATTAAGTGTGAATTAACACCAATCATATGTGAATATAACTAAGATATTTTTGTGAAAATTTTTTTAACCTGATGAGCGGTACGTGCATTTATTCTTGAGGGGGATGGGCTTGTTCATGTTGCTGGGGTCCATCACCACACTGCAATCCACGCTCTTGTAGAATTTGGGCTTCACTAATTTCCCCAACACGTTGGCTCTGGACCGGACCGTGAATTGAAGGTTCAGGGGAACCGGTTCGATCGGCTTTCCGTTCATGCTGCTCAGGCTGGACCCCCCTCCGTACAACGGAATGCCGCTTCCTTTTACCGTTACCGTTATGGCTCTCTGGCTCTTTCTCGCTTGGTGGAACTTTTGCATCTGCATTTCCAACGATTTTCCTTTATTAATATTCTATTCTTTTCAATAAATTATCACTGATTCATTTCCCCACCTTTAGTTGCTTAACAAGAAATGAATTTTATTTTATTTGCTTGTTAAACACGTTTGATATTATTTTCTTACATCTCATTTCATAACAAGTTTTTTTTTTAAAAATTTATAACTTCTTTAGAGTGTTATTAAAAAAAAAAAAAACACACTTCTTTAGAGAAAGTAAATATATATATATATATATCTAAAAAGTACTCCATATTAGAATAAAATATTTTATGAAAACAAGTTTCAACAACTTCTCTAATTATTTTTTCTTTAAAGAAAAAATTGGTTATGTATTTTTCTAATAATTGAAGTGATTCTCTATAAACCATATAATAAGCATAACATTTATAATTTGTCTTATTATAGTTTTTAAAATTTTAACAACATTTTAAAAGAGGCTTATTGCATAAAGGGGAAAACTGGAAGTAAACAAAGTCACAATTTTTTAAAATAAAAAAATAATAATAGAGTATCAAATGGTCTTAATTATTCGAATAAAATAGTAACAAATAAGCCTGAATTTAATGTTTGTATTCATGAAATAGATCCACTGAATCCAAAGCATATATCTTAATTATATTTTAAAAGCCAGACAATGTCTCCTTGTCTGGTTGATCAACGCAAGGGACAAAGAGATGGATCACAATTCACAAAGCGCATCAGAAAAACGGTGCAAGTTAATCAAAGAGTTTGAGAATGATAGCGATTTCATACAGTTCCAGAGGCGAGCGTGAGCTGGGAATACGAAAGCTGAAGCGGAGTGGAAGTGACATGAACTCCAAAAAACGTCGCCGTATTTCGAAATACGAACTTCACCGTCGCATTCATCGTCACCAAATCCGTGGCCACCCCTGAAAAATCTGCCCCCGCTTGGATCACGAACTTGTCAAACAAAATGCTCTGCCAAGCCAACAAAATGTAAAATCCAAACCAAATCCCCCCATTAATGATCAATCCAATTCCCTCAGTAGTCAGTACCCTTTTAAATCAAAATGCACTTACTTTCATGCGAATGGTGGGTTTCTGAGGCCGGCTCGCACCCCACAAAATCAGAGAAAACAGAGAGAAAAGAACCACAAAACTAATAACGAAAGCAAGGAAGTAGCATCGGCGGCTGAACCCATCGGAGGCGCCGTCGTCCTCGAGGAGGCGCTCTTCTTCAATGGCGTCGAAGCGCTTCCACGGCTTGGGAATCTTGTGATTGCCGGCCTTGCGAGATCCGGGCTTGACGGAGGCGGAGAATCGGGTGGAGGACGAGTCACGTGAGTGGGGGCCCAACGAGGAGTTGGAGTGTGAGTGAGGGGGGGACCCCATTGGGCTCAGCACTGGGCTCGAGTGGAACGAGTTCGTGGTCTTTTCCCCATCGTGCGAATCCCGTGATGGGCTCTGCACGTAGTACACCGGGCGCCGCGAGCTCGGCGACCGTGTCGGCGACGACGGCGTCAGACTGCTCACCTCCGAGTCGGTCTTGGCGAGCACCACCGACATTGTGGACTAAACTAACGAAATTAGGTTTAGCGAGTGGCTCAAGTAAGAGATCAATGGGAAAGAAAGTGAAAGAATCTGCAGAGAAGAAGCAAAGAAGAAGAAGGGTGGGAATTTTAATGGGATGGCTGATGGCTGATGGCTGATGGCTCAGGCTCACTAAAATCTAAATATATATATATATATATATATATATATTAGGAATCTTGCAGAAGCGTACGTATTGGGAAAGCACGTTGGTGTGTGGATTTGTTTACTGTGATCAAAGCATTTTGTTGGAAATGAAGGGCTCTAATTAAGAAGGTAACTTGGGAGGGGCAGAGTTAGAAGCACAGATCTGGCGATGAGTAATTAGAGACAGACAAGTGCAAGATTTTGTGAGATTTATGGGCCTTGCTTGAGGTGGGCCTTTTTCTAACCAATCGTCCTTTCTTTGTGGTACGTTCATGATTTAATATGAATATGATCTGATTGATTGATAATGGGGGGTTTTGTGATTTGTGTCTGCTTATGTATCCAACCAACCTAATTTCTATGCAACTGCTTTTAAGTATCGTCTCTTCCTTCTATTCTGCTTCCTTTTCCCAAATCTTGATTTTGATTTATTTAACATATAATGCATGTTTTATATTAAAATCATCTAACATTATAGATCTCATTTAAGTTGTGGAAAAGACATACTTCAATGTTTGGATGATTTAGGTTTCAAAAAAAAAAAAAAATGTTTGGATGATTTGACTATTTATGGTTGTTTTTTTAGAATATGAAAATGTGAATTTGAATTTTTAGACTTTACAACAAATGTATAATGTTTTAATAGTTGAGTTATACTTGATTTGTCTTAAAAAAAAACAAATCTCTATTTGACCTGGATCAATTAATTGGGGAGGAATTGGTTTGGGTTTGACTAAATGTTGAGGTGGTTCTTTTTGTTGTTAATGATAATTGCATTAGTTTGCAATAGTCTAAGTACAAAAAGATGATGAATGTCGGAGAATCAAATGCTTTATGATATATTTTGTTTACAATTTTAGTAAAACTGGATTTTGAAGTTTGGTATTGTGTAGTAATATGTGTCTAAATTGTGTCAAGGAATCATCAACTAGATAAATTTGGGTTTGGGTACATGCCACCTATGATTATTTAAGGGCATGACTTTGGGTTGGTTTGTAAAATTTATGTAAAAATTAGTATTAAATATAAAAAAATGTGGTTGCATAAATTTGAGTCCTGAACCCTAAATTTAGGCAAACGATTAAATTATCAAACTCATAATTTAAAATAAACAAATTCATATATATCTAATATAGGCTCACTTTTTTTTTTAATTAAACTTAGGGTGTGTTTGGTTTAACTTTTCAAATGTTTAATTTTGAAAAAAATAACCATTTTGAAAAAATTTATAGTATTTGGCAACCACTAAAAATGACTTATTAGAAAATGCAATTGATAAATAAACCATTTTGAGAGAAACACTTGAAACCAACTTTTTTGAAAAGAGTATTTAGTATACAATAACATGTGTATAAAAACACCTATAAGGAAATGCAACCAAACATATGAGTGTTTAAATTCTAAAAAGTTTATGTACAAAATATTTTTTAAAAAATGTATTCTTAAAAAACATTTAAATTAAAATGTATTCTAAACGGATCATTGAAAACAGGTGTCTCTCAAACTTAACATGCGTGCAAAATGCTTCCATAAGAGGTAAATAACACCACACCGACCTAAAAATATGTGTAGATTTCTTTTCTTTTCTAGAGTTGACAAATATATGTAGATTTTAATATTTATTGCCTTTTTTCCTTCATATTATTTATTGATTGTTATTTTCATCATTATTTTTATTTTTGCAGGAAACAGGTAGATCGCATCTAGATCTCTAGCCTCAGGGTCTGGACCTAGTTGCGCTTGGGCTGCCATTCTTAAAAGTGGGTCAGCCCAATAATAGCTTGGAAATTTTTGTTTCACTTAATTTTTGTCAATTTATGCCTTGTTTGGTCGTCTAATTTTAGTTCCATTTTACCTGGGTTAAATAAATAATAAGTTTAATCATTGTGTTCATCACTTCTAATCTCATCATCTATATATCACGATTCTCATTTATTTTATTTTAGTCAACTCACATTTATAATACATAAATACATCGATTTAGTCTTTGATGTTAATGGTTGAATTAATTACAAACGAAATTGACATGATAGAGTGTAGAGAGTTGACATTATACCTACAAATATTATATGGTTACATATATATAAAAACTTATGTCACACCATATAAGCATCCAAAAAAATATAAATATATAAATAAGGGTGCGACTCAGAAATTTTCAAGTGGGAGAAAATACGTAATTCTCCGTGGACAAAAAAAAAATAGAGAATTTGTGAATATAAAAGGATTTATGACCAATTTTAGTGGTAACAATTATTATTTTTTACTGTTAAAAAAACACAATTATAATTTTTTACTCGAGTTTAATGAGATGTTTTTTTTTCCTTTACTCTACAAATTATGTTTTTCTTCAATTCAACGGTTAGAGTTACAAATTCAAATATCTAATCTTTAAGATTATTAATATATAATGTCTCAACCAATTGAAATATATTTAAGTTGAAAAAAGTCGGGTACAGAATCTCCACAATGGTTTATAATTTTATTTGAATATCAAATATGTTCCTTATGTAATATGTTTGTAACCTTTTTCTTGATTATACATGATATGACTTCAAAATAGCATCAATTTTCAATTGTCCCCTTCAGTATGTCTTAATTGATAAAAGTCATTCATCCGCACGAATGGGACGTTGGTTCCAATAAATTTTTATATTAGCAAATGTGTAAGTAATTCAAATTAAGCAGCACTAATATTTGAAAGTCCCCTCCTAGCTATTAAATCATATCTTGAAAATGCCCTAGTTCCCTACCATCTATCTCACAAATACTGATATATCATAAATTACAGAGTTTTATGTTGTTAAAGAAACAAGCATCATTAAGTTGTTGATGATCTCAAGCCATTAGTGAGATTAGCAACAAAATAGGTAGTCAGAATCATGGGATAGACGTGTCGAGCAACCAAAAACCCTCGACAAACTCTCCCTACAAATAGAAGATGAGACCTTTTTTCTTTTTGAAAAAGTAGAAGATGAGACCTTACTCGTGAGGTACACTGCAATCCTAATTTTTGTTTGGAAAAGTTCGAAACTCTCACCCCTACACATTGGAAAAAAAAAAAAAAAACATGGTTAAATTACATGTTTAGTCCCTAAACTTTCGGGGTTGTGTTAATTTAGTCCCTAAATTTTAAAAAGCTTATAATAGATTCTCGAACTTTCAATTTTGTTCTCAATAGGTCTATGAACTTTAAAAAGTGAATAGGTCCTCAAGCTTTCACTTTTGTGTCCAATAGGTCCATCAACTCTTAATTTTCTGTCTAACAAGTCCTTGACTTATTCTAACATTTTTTTAAAATTCATAAGCCTACTAGATACAAAAAATTGGAAGTTTAGAGTCTTAATAAGCATAAAATTCAATTTTATATATAGTAGATTGATTAATTTTTTAAAAAAATATCGAATACAATAGGGACTTATTAGACACACAATTGAAAATATAGGAACCTATTAGACATTTTTAAAGTTTAGAGACTTATTAGAAACAAAATTGAAAGTTTAAAGACCTATTAGAAACTTTTTAAAGTTCAGATACCTGATATAACTGTCAAAGTTCAAGGGCTAAGTTTATAATAAAACAAAAAAGACATTCACTTGTAATAAGGGTAAAATTGGAATACAGAAATCCACTATTTCATAGATGTAAAATTATGGCTCAAGGTTACAATTTCTATATATAATTTATTTGTATATGTAGCCTTAGCCAGGTCAGTTGTGAAAACTCTGTAGTTAACGACGGCGGTAATATAGCGATACTGTCAGTTATCTTTTTATATTTCCTTCCAAAATGCAGCCCTAATTTTCTCAATTTCAGTTCAGCCCTCCCGTTTTCTATATCACTCGCGATCCCCTCCCCCTCCATCTCAGATTCGAGCTTCAGCCCTCTTAAATCCACCACCCGTCGCCGACGACCAACCGACCAACCGCCACCTGTTCACGGCCTCCTCCCCGCTCTTTCTCCCTTTCGGTCGATCGATTTTGCGGCTCGCAGACTCAAGGCCCTAGCCTCCCATCCCTTATTTCCTTTCTCTTCCTCGGTAAGGTTGAATTTTTAATCACATTCTCTTTCTTTTCGGTTTCTTTGATTTATGCCCTCTCAATGCTCACCTTCCTCCCCCTTTTGGGCTTCCTGTTTCTGCCGCCCCCCATCCCCTTGATTTCTTTTAAAGTGGAAGTTACTTGTTGATTCTTTTAACGATTTATTATTGTTCAAATTTGGGTACTTCCAGCTTGGCTTTGGTCGCCTTCTAGTTTTTATTCTGTTCGAATTTACAAATTGAATATAATTGGCAGTGAGGCATTCGGGCAACGAGTCCTCTTCTTGTTATCAATTTCTTTTTACTTAATGAGAATGACAGTGAGGGAGATCTAGAATGAAAATCTATTGGAGAGGTGTTATATGATTGATTTTGTATACTAACATGTGAATTCTCAAGGTAAATCAAGTGCGGGACTCATAAGAAATATACAGATAGAAAGATAATGTTAAAGGAAAACTTGAGTCGAATCAGACTAACATCCCTTGCGTTTTTAGGACAAACAATATGACAATGAGGTATAATGATTTTCGCTCTTGAAGCATAAACGTGCCCGTCAGAGATCGGTTGCCTACCACTTTAAAAAATAAAGATTTTTATGACCAAATAGGTACAGGTAATTTTATTTTTATTTCTTGAAAAACGTTCATAACCGTAGTTTTGCAAATCTTTTTCTTCTTTTACCTAAATCTTAAACTAGAATGTCTATAATTTATCCAAGTAAAATAGTTTGTATTGAGAGTGATTTTTTTTTTTTTTTTGAGAATAGTATTGAGAGTGAATTATTTTGCTTATGATAGGAAAATCATATGATTTTAGACATTCTCCCAAAAGATAATAATAATAAAGAAAATCAAAACTACTTAAAGTTATTACTTAGAAACTTGTTAAAGAAAATTATACTTAGTATGGATGTAATGAAATCCCTTTTCTTTTCTGAATTCAACAATGTAGGGATAGTGATTCGAATATTTAACCTTAAGGACAGATATGTAATGTCTTACCTAGTTGAGCTCTGCTTAGATTGAAATGAGTTAAACGACTAAGGTCTACTTAAAAATGAGTTTGTTCACTAATAATCTTTTTGTACGTATTCTGCTATAAATAATTGTTAAGGTCTCCACTGCATGGGATTTAGTCATTAGTTGCTATTAATTGTTAAGCTCATTGTCTACAAGCTTGAATTGCATTGCATAAGGATTTTATTGCAGGTTTTAACCTTGTCTTAGAGTGATGATTATCTATTTTGAGAAGTGAAAGAAAAATGGGAAGGAACTCAGAGTTTTTCCGGATTTAAAAGAGAGAGGTGAGAAGATAGGAAGAAGATGATGGAAATGATAAAAGGAGAAGAAGGGGGAAGGAGTCAAGTTGGAAGAGAGAACAACTAAAAAAGCCATGTCAATAAAAAATCTGCAACATTAGTACTTGTGACGGGGCTTAGTCATTTAATGATAGAGACTAAAAGCGAGTATTTAATAAACTATAGGAAACTATAGGAATTAATTTTGAGATTCGAAATTATGGAGAAAAAAGGGCAGAAAGCTAATCCAAATTACCGAGGCTACACACACACATAATTTATTAATTTGGAAAATGTAGTTTGCTGGAATGTATTGCAATCGTTAATTTTTCTGATTAGATATTTATTAATCTAACTTATAAGTTATACCCATGAACTTTTGTGCAAGCAACTGCCTATCTAAACCCAACATTTCTTGTTATCAAATTTTAGTTATTATTAATTGTTTGTTTAATATCAAATTTTAGTTATTGTATATTCTGCTAAAGTGATTTTAATAACTGCAGATATTTGATGTTGGGGAACATAAGGAAGGCAGTGCGTTCACTTCATACAATCCACAGACTTAGACATTTAGAAGTGAGGAACAGCGGGACAATTGTTACAGTAGAGCCTCTCTTTCACAATAAATTGTTCTCACATCATAGATTTTTAGCCAGAGGACATGCTTCCTCCACGTTGTACTGCAGAACAAGAAGTTTAAGCTGGACTAGGAATTCTAGAAATTTTTGTATCTGGACAACCAGTAATGTCGTTAAACATCATGCTCAATTTGTTTGGAAAAGGCTTTCCTGCAAATTCTCTTCCAATGGCCGTAGTTTTCCCACCTTAAACGAAGTTGCTCGAGCATTCTGCTTGGCCATGTCTCGTTCTCACCTGATAGTTCCTGGTATATTTGCTTTTACATGCGGAGAGATAGCATGTGCCCAAAGAACATTCTCAAACATAGACCACTATCCATCTCACAATTCTTTCTACATCCGTGCACAAGATGGACATGCCTATTTGATTTCACTACTATTTTCTACTTTAGAAGGCATTATATTACTATTTAGAGCCCTTTATTTGGCAATCTTGTTCTCACCTAGCATATTGATGGCTCCGTTTGCGGATGTTTTTGGATTTCGCTTCAGGAGACTCTGGCTTCAGGTTATTCATCGTTCACTGGAAAAAGGTGGTCCTGCATTCATTAAATGGGGTCAGTGGGCAGCAACACGGCCAGATCTCTTCCCTAGAGATTTGTGCATAGAGTTATCAAAACTTCATACTAAAGCTCCAGAGCACAGCTTTGCATACTCGAGGAAAACTATAGAACGGGCATTTGGTAGGAAGCTTTCTGAGATATTTGAGAATTTTGAAGAGCAACCTGTTGCATCTGGAAGTATTGCTCAAGTACATCGAGCTTCTTTGAAATTTCGATACCCTGGTCAACAAATGGAGCCCATGGTGGTTGCTGTAAAAGTCAGACATCCTGGCGTTGGGGAATTGATTAGGAGAGATTTCATTATAATTGATTTTGTAGCAAAAATCTCAAAGTTCATTCCTACTCTCAAGTGGTTGAGACTGGATGAAAGTGTGCAACAATTTGCTGTTTTTATGATGTCTCAAGTCGACCTTGCTAGGGAAGCTGCACACTTGAGCCGCTTTATTTATAATTTTAGACAGTGGAAAGATGTTTCATTTCCTAAACCCGTGTATCCACTTGTTCATCCTGCTGTTTTAGTGGAAACTTATGAACAAGGGGAAAGTGTTTCGCACTATGTTGATGAGCTTGAAGGATATGAAAGACTCAAGTCAGCATTGGCACACATCGGGACACATGCTCTTCTAAAAATGCTTCTGGTAATATAACTTCTATATTATTACAGTAGCCATCCTGACTGTTTTTCCTTCTTTTAAATGATTTTCATTTATTTGCTAAAAAACCATTCTGTCCTATCTTTACCTCCACGTGCACTCGTCTAATGTCAGAAATTGTAATTTCTTCGATGTGTTTGCATTTTAAATTACTATCCAATTCCGAGATGGCTTCTTTAGTTATTTGAGTGTTGCACTTTCTGGATTCCAAGGAGATCAATCTTCTTTGTTTCAGGTGGACAACTTTATACATGCAGACATGCATCCTGGAAATATCCTTGTCAGAGTGTCTAATGAAAAGTCCCGTCGGAAGCGACTCTTCAAATCAAAGCCTCATGTTGTCTTCCTTGATGTAGGAATGACTGCTGAACTTTCTGGAAATGATAGAGTAAATTTACTGGAATTTTTTAAGGCAGTAGCTCGTAGAGATGGCCGTACTGTTGCCGAACGTGCCCTTAAATTAGCAAAACAACAAAATTGCCCTGATCCAGAGGCATTTATTGAGGTAAGCAATGGGTGACATTATTACTTTCTATAAGCTTTTAGAATAATTGTGGTTTAGGTTGTGGAATTCGGAGTTGGGCTCTTAAGGGTTGTTTGGTGCACTTGTTTCTTGTTTCCAGTTTTTTAGAAACATTTGTTTTGGTAGTGGTTCTTTATCTCTTCTTTCTCAGTTTTAAGGAACTTTAAAATTGTATTCTAATTTTTGGAACATAAAATTTTGGTTTCTTGCTTGTAAATTTTTTAAGCATTAAAACTGGTTTTTGGTTCTTACTTATAAAATAAAAAAAATATATATATCAATTGAAAGTAAAATGACATAATGATTTTTGAATTAGTTGTTTTTAAATATTTGATTTTCAAGTAGAACTTCCTATTTTTGTATTCTTAGAATTTTTAATATAAGAGGTTACCAAGGAAAAAAAAAGTACAAGAAATAAGAAATGATTCTCAAACTTATTTTTGTGTTTTTAATAAAGAAAGAAGAAACAATTATTGATCATGTTTTTGTTTTCCTTTAAAAGAAAATAGACAATAATAAACAATAAATAAAAAAAACAAGAAAGGGAAACGTTACTATGCGTGCTGTTAGTTTATTGGTGGCTCCTATGTGAATCTGAGATTAGCTTACCTCATTAATTTCTTCTGTAGGTTGATTCTATTTTTTGTGAGAGTATTTCTGATCATCTGCTTGCAGGAAGTGACCAAGGCGTTTGCTTTCTGGGCTACTCCAGAAGGTGATCTAGTTCATCCTGCTGAAGCCATGCAGCAATTACTGGAGAAAGTGAGGCGTTACAGAGTAAACATCGATGGAAATGTCTGCACTGTGATGGTGACGACATTGGTTCTTGAGGTAACTTCAGTCTGCTTTTTCTATATCGACAAGATTGCATTTTACTATGAATTTTCCCCCTTCCTTTTAGGATGTATTTTAAAGTTTGCGAGAATTATTTTATGGTCAAATGACTGTACCCAATTGGCAAGCACTGACTGATACTTTTCTGTGATTACTTGTATTTGTCATTTGGATAGGGTTGGCAGCGGAAACTTGATCCTGCTTATAATGTGATGGAAACACTACAAACTCTATTACTAAGAGCTGATTGGGCTAAATCTCTTTCCTACACAATTGAAGGATTGATGGCCCCATAGAATGATGTTTTTGGCTGTCTGATCTGCTCCAACAAAACAATTTTGACGATGTAAAGGAGAAGTTACAAATATTAAGCTTAATATGTTAACTTTAAGTTCAAATCTTGTATTCACATCATTTTTTCCACTAAGCTTTCAATTCAATATTTTTTTTTAGCTCAAATACCAGGCAGACGCGGTAGATAAAAGTATAAAGCAAATAATGTGGAAGACAACCCAAGATTCTTTTGATTTTACTGTACTTGTCAATGTAAAGTTAGCATCTTCTGCTCCTGGTAAACAGAAGCAACTGGGAAAAACATAACCTTTTGAACTGTCTCTCATTTGTATTTGAATGAAATATAATAAACCATTCTCTAGACTAGTTTTTTTTTTTTTTTTTTTTTTTGAGAAAGTTTCTAGACCGTAGTTGAGTATAGATATGTTTCAATAGATACGTTGGCTTCCAATTTTCTGGATGTACGAAGCAACACAGGAGAGAACGGGCTCATTATATGACATGGCTGTTTGTCTGAGGCATTTCTTTCTCGGGAAGAAGCACGATTTTAAATGTTCTGGTTCATACAGAGGTTTCACATGTAAATATTAGATATTAAACACCCATTAGACTTTGTGTCTGAAATAGGGAGTACTACTTAGATTTCCATACTTGTCCCAACAAAGGAACATCTTTTTGGATGGTCAATGTTTGGTTTTTTTTCTCGAATTTCAGCAATCCCAGATATTGATGTAAAATTGACTAATTCCAACAAGAAGCCTATTATTATACTGAATATAATAATTAGCCAATTCATCGTGGTCTCTCCATTCAAATAAAGAAAACGGGACTTCTAGAAAAAAAAAAAAGAAAGAAAGAAAAAAAAAACGATTATTCTTGGCGAGATTTATAAAGTACTATTACCCTTAGATGGTACTATTTTGGTCAATGTTTTGGCATTACTAAATTAAGCCACATGAGACCACCATTTCTTGATATTGAAAGATGAAGGATCTATATGTTCGATTTTTCTTTTATTCACATTGATATAAAATATTTAATGAGAATATTTTATAGAAGTCGGTGATGAAAATTTCCCCTCTCTTTTCCTTCTTATATTAGGATTGTTAAGATCTTTTTCATTTGAAGAGTAAGAACTCTTCAAATTAGGATAACTTCTTCAAATGGCAAGAGGTTTTAATATTGATACACTTGTTACGTTTTTACGAATTTTTAAATAGATGACAAATTTATTGTAATTTGTAATTCAGTTTATACAAATTTGTTGTAAGTGTGCTATAACTTCTTAAGTTACACAATTCACATTTTCTAGTATGTTTTTCACATACTCAAAGTAAGATTACATTGAACTCGAATTGTGCTAATAATTGATATTAGTAAACACATCAAATGTGGGATGTACTTTGTTAAATAAATAAATTGATTATATTATTCAAGTGTTTCCTTTTCTTGACAATATGTAGGGTGGAGATGTGAACTTCAAATCTTTTGATCATTAATACAAATTTTATGTCAGTTGAGTTATACTCATGTTGACCATTTTTCAAGTGTTTTCAGACTTAGTTATACAACTTTTTTTATTAACCCATGTGCAATCTTAAGATTGGAAAAAAATGTCAAAACATTAATGAACTAAAATAGGATGAATATAAACGTATACTTAATAAGGAGCCTCTAATTTACCTCTTACCTAATGCTTCAAAACGTTGCCTTAAAGTTTATTAGATTCTCTTGCCATCATAACAATCTTTTATTTTAAGAGAATTATATTTAGAACTTATTGAAGAATCTATATATAAGAAATATGTTTAATAGTAAAATTAGAAAATAGAGATTATTTAAAGGCATTGGATAAAATTAGAAAGAGCGGCGAAGATAGATTCCAGTTTCTACCGAACGCGCTGCTCTTCTAGAGCGACATAAAATTCAACCACCCACGAGACAATAAAAATAAATTAGGGGAAAAAAAAAAAAAAGAAAAAAGAACAGCCTCTGTGATTTATTTACGAAATCAAAGAGAAAAAGGCTATTGCAGAAACCCGATACGCTACGTAATAGGGACTCCCTCCATTGAAGGCTTCCCAGAAATGCAGGCATGGCTATCTCTTCATTATCTCTGTTTCTCTCTCGAATTTCTCTTACATTCCAATTAAACTTGTTCTTCAATGGCAGGGATTCAAGGCAGCCATTAGTTTCCAATTTCAAGTTGTGGTTATTTCACTCTGTTTCTTCACCTTCTCTTCCACTCTCAAGGTTTTCGAGTTCGTTCTCGATTTTTGTCGATTGCTACAAATCTCGTCTCTCTTCCGTCATTGACCTAACCTTCTGCTCCCTTTCAGATCGGAGAAACTTGCTCCTCCGGCGACAAATGCGATTCCGGTCTGCTTTGTAGTACTTGCCCTGCGAATGGAAATACGCGCCCTAGATGTACTCGCATCCAGCCTATTAGCCCAACATCGAAGGTCAGTCTCGACGATCGCCTCCGATTTTGAGTTTCGCCTCTTTGATTGGAGAATTTAGCGGTGTGTTTTGTTTGTTTTGTTTCGTTCAGGTGAAAGGGCTGCCATTCAATCGTTACTCATGGCTTACGACTCACAACTCGTTCGCTCGTTCCGGCGAGAAATCGGCGACGGGATCGATCCTACTGACGCCCACCAATCAGGAAGATACGGTCACCAGTCAACTAAATGTGAGTTCTCATTCATTACCCTCTCCTTGAAGCTCTTCCGCTTTTGGCGGTTTCATTCGTGTCTTTTGCCTTTACAACGATTTTCCATTTTTATATACCGCTGTTCTTTTTACCTTTTTTATTCTTTAAAATAGAAAGTTAGATCTTTAGATTTATCTCCAAATAAAAAGATTTTTGTTTGTTGACTTATTTAGACTCTACCCTTTTCTTAAGCCTAAATATATGTTTTCTTTTTCCCATTATATTTGGAATATTTTCAATTGAGTCTTTATTAACACAAAAAGTAAAATTAGTTAACAAAATAATGATATAATGTTATCAATATATACTTTCATAATTGAGTTAATTGTAGTATATTTTTTAAATTTTTAATTGACTCAATAAATTGACGTGTTACAGAAATTTAACCATGATTCACGATAGAATTACTATTTTTAAATTCATATATCATGTTTTTTTTTTTTAAAAAATATTTAGTGATTACAGAAATTTACTTTTTTAAATTAAACACATAAAGAATGCAGTTGAAACTTTAAAGACATCATGAACAAATTTAAAAAACACTCAATATTAGGACTAAAACATTTTCTTTTAAAGTAAACTTTAAAAAATTTAAAAATCAAAAGTAATGGTTTTCGATGGGATTGCTTTTAGTAATTTGGAATGTAGCTAAAAAGATATATATTAATGGAATCGGCAAAGAAATTTAATTTCAAGAACTCTAATCAAATGGAATAATCTTACATTATTGATGTGAGTAATCTTTTTTAAAGTGGAAAAGCGACAGTAGGTGGACTGTCCCAAACAGCAAATCTCTGTGGTCGATAAGATAAAGAAATTGGTGGCTGTCACATGCTTAAATTATTCCATTTGTTCTTTGGCTTAAGATCAAAGCATCATCCCTCATTTCTTCTCAAAAAAAAAAAAAAAGAAAAATGCATCATCCCTCATTTATTCCTAGTAACCGACAATCATATTCCAACAAACCCAACCAAATCTTTACCATTTTCCATATATATTTTTGTTCAATATTAATTTTGATGCAGAATTTGTGGTTTGATTTTTCTTACGGTTAATTATGAATTTGTAGAATGGAGTTCGTGGGCTAATGTTGGATATGTACGACTTTCAGAATGACATTTGGTTGTGCCACTCCTTCGGTGGCCATTGTATGAATGCCACTTCATTTGTAAGGGCTCTGCTTAATTCTTCATTATTATCTATTTTTTTAAATTCATAATTGTTAAACTAACGAACCAATTTAATGGAAGGTAAACTAATGATAAGGTAATAAATAAGTTTGTATAAGTGATTTTTTTTTTTTTTTTTGAGTTCAATTATCTGGTTAACAAAAACAAAAATAAAGTAGTTCTTTTAAGAAAGTGATATTGTTGATTTCTTTCCAGCAACCGGCGATCAATGTGTTGAAAGAAATTGAAACTTTTTTGGGAGCAAACCCAGACGAGATCGTCACAATCTTCATAGAAGACTACGTGAAATCTCCACAAGGCTTGATCAAGGTGTTCAATGCTTCTGGGCTGAACAAGTATTGGTTTCCAATTTCCAGAATGCCCCAAAAGGGTGGGAATTGGCCAACCGTCGATGATATGGTGAAGCAAAACCAGAGACTGGTTGTTTTCACCTCTAAAGAATCGAAAGAGGCCTCGGATGGCATCGCTTATCAATGGCGCCATGTCGTCGAAAGCCAGTGTAAGTTCATTCCTATGTTCATTATACTTGTGTTGGTATGAGTCTTATGACACTTAACAAGCGAAAGCGTGGGGATGCATTCTCAGATGGGGATGAAGGAATGAAGCCTGGATCTTGTCCGAACAGAGCAGAGTCGCCTCCAATGGATACAACAACCATATCCTTGATCCTCATGAACTATTTTTCTACTAATCCCAACACTACAGCTGTTTGCTCGGATAATTCAGCCTCATTAATTAGCATGATGAATACTTGCCATCAAGCAGCCGGCAAACGGTGGCCAAATTTCATTGCTGTAGATTTCTATCAGGTATCATTTTCCTGCGAGCTTACAGTATCGCAGCTCTAAATTTGCATTTCATTTGCTCAGGATAGATTTTGAACAATGTGATTTAAATCTCTTCTATATATTATTGGTACTTCTCTACTTGTGCTTGTAGAAAAGCGATGGTGGAGGTGCTCCAGAAGCTGTGGATGTAGCCAATGGCCATCTCACTTGCGGGTGTAACAATATTGCCTATTGCAAGGTTTGTAACCTATTTTATATCCTCATTATAACACGTACTAACGTGTTGACCATTTTCACGGTGGTGTGTAAGAAGACACCTACACATCGGTATGCAACCAAGTTTTGTTGTTTGAAAATAGATGGTTGGCTAATGAAAAATTGAATGGATATGCAGGGAAATACAACAGGCGTATGTGATAACCCACCGATTTCTCCCCCTCCACCAGCCGCCTTGGAAAGTCCAGTGCAAGGCGACTCCAGTGACACACACTCTTACGGCAGACCAGTCGAGCTCAGGTGGTTGGTTGGAGCAATTTTGGCCATGACACTGTTATTACGCCTCAATTAGTCATTATTCTGATAGTCTCCCTTACCTCCGACGATATTGACAACCAGTTTGTTGGAACCAATCTCCTTACTACGTATGCAGATTGTAATGTTCAAATCAAATACATTTAAGAATGATTCTGGAAAGTGGTTATTTTTTATACAAGATACTTTTTCTTACTCGCACTTTTATCAATCTTGATATCTGTTAAAAAGAAAGAACAAAACTTGACTGCCCATTAAAATCTTGAGTCTTGACAAAGGGAGGAAATGAGAAATAACAGCAATGTCCAATGATGCATACAGCTGGATAATGGATAAGTGGCATGGCATTTAATGATTTAGTTATAAATGCATTAAAATCATCATCAATGAGAAGGGTCCAAATCCGTCAAAAGGGATGCTCAAAAATTCATTTCGATGTAGAAACAGTCCACTTTTTATCACCCACAGCCCACAGGTTTTTAGAGAGAGACTACATCATAGCTGTCAAGTAACATCAAGCTAAAGCACAGTAACATCAAGCTAAAGCTGTGCTACCCTATCCTGGGAGAAAATGATGGAAAATTCATGTTACATGGAGCAGAAGGGACCCCTTAATTTATTAGGCCCAATCAGGAAACTGTTATCACATTCATACATTACAATAAACTGGATACAACTTTATAAGCTATGAATTGAAATTAATGTTTATAAATGAAGTGTGGATGCTCTAGTTGAACTTTTTCCTATTATTTTCGAATTTCTGATTTTGAACAGTAAGGGAATGGAGCAGCCAATGTAAGAAAATAACAATATACCTTATGCTCGAAGACCATCTTTGGAGGGGCATTGACAGAGACATTAATTGATTTTATCTTCAATGGTATAAGGACTGCAATGGAAGCTATGGACAGCAAAAATGAACTATACATATTGGGATTGACATTGGTGTGGCCGTGTAGGACAGCTCCTAAACGAAGGACCTGGCATTACAGTTTGCGGATGACTTTTCGGGTGTCCCGAGCTGGAAAAGTTGACTGCTACTTGCCCAGATGCTAACGACTTTTCTCATTGTCGAGTATCGAGTTCATCCCCATTGCTTCCACCTAATTCTGTCGCCTGCCTCTCATTTAAACCATCCTTCACATTGTCTGAATGTGAGTTCTCTGGGTCCTTTCCAGCTTTGCGATCCTAAAGCAAAATTTCAGGCTTGGTTTAATGATCAACATGAAACAAACTTCGAGAGGTTGGAAATGATAAATGGAGCATTCAATGAATTAAAGGTTCTGTGATTCCCGACTGAAGCATATTTTTTATTTCCCAGTTGCAGTCTCACTAGAAATCACAAGAAGCAAGGAGCGATCATATAGAAATTTACTTGTGATCTAAAGAATTCTTATGAGGGAAAAACAATTTACAGTACGATGACTAGCATGAAAAGGTGAGTTAAATGACTACTAGATTTGTATTTTGACAAATTAGAACTAAGAGTTCCTTAGCATATTAGTGATGCTTTGCTAAAATTAATTACATGCCACCTCAGAGTTATCTTTTCATTCATTATTTGAAACTGACAATTGCTGGATCCATTGATTACATGTGGGAATTGTGCAACTCCTAACATCCCAAGAATTAATAAAACGATTCAAGATATGCATAAAACAATAAATGAACTTCAAGTAGAGTTTGTTTCATACCCCTTTAAAGGTAGCCTCTTCAGCTTCAAGCATATGAATAATGTGTCCCATTTTTGGCCGCTTTTGAGCATTTGGGTCCACACAACGCAATGCAACAAGAAGAGCCCGCTTTAATGCTCTTGAAGTAGGCTTCTCAGAGAGCTTTGGATCCAATACGCCTTCTGGATTCCGGTTACTGACCATTCTCTTAAGCCAATCAATCAAGTTCACCTGAAAATTTTAACCTCTGCAAAACTCATAACCAAATAGAAGGAAAAGGGAGATCTGAAGAATAGTTTATCCAGCACTTTATCATGAATTTTCTTCAGTGTGTGGAGCATACCTCATCTGGAGGACGACTATAGTCAACAGGGTTCCTTCCTGAGATTATTTCCATAACAAGTATTCCAAAACTATACACATCACTTCTTTCATTTAGCATGCCTGTACTTGCATACTCTGGTGCTACATAGCTGGAAAGTAATATAAATCCCGTTACAAACGCTACATTTATAAATGAGATACTCACAATAAAGTATAAATAGACACAACCAAAGATATGTGTACGTACCCAAATGTCCCCATCACTCGTGTTGTAATGTAGCTGTTATCAGAGCATAGTAGCTTTGCAAGCCCAAAATCTGAAACCTTGGAATTCCATTGCTTATCGAGTAAGATGTTGCTTGATTTAATATCCCGGTGAACAACCTTTGGTTCCAAACCTTCGTGAAGGTAAGCTAGCCTACATATGCAAGTGATAAAACATTAATGCCAAGAATGTAATTCAGGCCGGCCCGCAGGATGGAGAAGCTCAAACTTCTTGAATTGAGTTGAAGCTAGAAAATACCCTTTTGCGGTTCCAAGAATGATATTCATTCTAATCTCCCAGGTAAGAGGACTGAAAGATCCTACATCCCCATGAAGCCATTGTTCCAAGTTTCCATTATTAATGTACTCATATACAAGCATCCTATCACATCATATGGAGAAGAAAAGGCAGATTTTAGGACTCAACTTTCAACAATCAACATAAAAGATTGAATGCAAGCAAACAAGGAAAATGAATAGTCTCGTCTTTAGAAACATAGGCAAGCTTAAAAAAGAAGGCAGCAAAGGCATTTGGGCAAAAAACAGAGTACCTATGAGCACCTTCAGCACAGTATCCGAGCAATCTAACCAAGTTCTTATGTCTGACTCGTCCAATTGCTTCAACTTCAACTTTAAACTCCTTCTCGGCTTGTCCCCTACAAAACAAATGATTCATTAATGCAAGTCCCAATCCACAAACTAAGACAGGAAATTAAAGTTGAAGAAATAAATGCATAAAGACTGAAAAAAAGAGTACCTGTTGTTTAGCAAATTCTTAACAGCAACCTGAGTTCCATCCTCTAAAATGCCATGGTAAACAATTCCATACCCACCTTCACCGATTACGTTATCAGGGGCAAAACCATTAGTCGAAGCTTCGAGCTCCCTGAGAGTGTACCAATGCCCCCAACCCAAATGCGAAACTTCAGGCACCACCATAGGCAACTGATCGCCACCACATCGGCCCTCTCCACTGCCCTGTGAGGAAGACGACCGACCAAGTCGCTCAGGATATGAAATCCTATGATCCTTCCCTATCTCAATATGAATCCTATTCACTCGCTCTTCCTCCTGAGGCAACGAAAGCAGCGCTTGCCGCTCAATTCCGGGGATTGGCTCCGGTTCCGGAAGAGGGTCGACCTGAAAATGGGCTCTACTAGGCTTATGTTCATGGTTCTGAGCGAGGGCATGATCGATTCTGATCTCCTGGATTTCTTTGGAGACGATTGGAATTGTGGGTCTGTGAGAAATCTTCCTGCGAGAGCGTTTGGAGGCAATCCAAAGAGAAATTAGAAACAGAAAAAGCACAAAAGCGGCTCCAACACAAACCCCAAGAACAACCCACAAGCGTAGGCCAAAAATAGAGGTCTGCTTGGAGAGCTGGTCGGTCATGGAGCCTGATTTGTGATCAGACATTCATTCAATCTGTCCGACTTGTTATCGCCAGGAACACAGAGCAGAGCTCCTTCTGCACATCCGCCCTAGACGAAAAGAATCGAAGGGATAAATTTATAGTCGGTGGTCACATCAGAGCTGCAAGAGACGAGAGGCAGTGAAAGAGAAAGATGAGTAAAGGGATAGAGAGAGAGAGAGTGGGGGAGTAAGAAGCAGCTGGCATGATGGGACCTTTTGGAATCCATAAAATAAAATGGCAATCCGAAACTGGTTTATTCTTGGGCTTCCCACTAAATTTACGCGGGTAAGACTTAAGACAGAGAGAGAGAGAGAGGTATTTACAAACACTTGATGAAATTCTGTCCTGCCATGTGAGAGAAATGGCACTCATTAAATTCATAATTTTCTGACTGAACCTCCACGGCAGGAATATTGATTTCACAACTTACAAACAGTCAGAGAGCGGATCCAATTTCCCCTAAATAGTAAACTAAAGATTCACAGAGTTGCTAACTATGGATCGCCATCATCATTAGATTGGACTGGTCCAGCCCACTTCAATCGACCCAATTCAAAAAAAAATTGAGTTTTTGAGTCTTTGACCAATCTTTGGATGATGTTTTTAAATTAATATTTCAATTTTCAACAAAAATATTATATTCTTGAATTAGGTTTTGTTGAGATTTGATAACGGATTAAGATTTTTCGTTCAATTTATTTTGATGTCTTCTTCTGAATTTTATTATTGTCAGAATATAATTTATATATATATATATATATATATATATATATATATATATAATTTTCTAACATATCAATTTGTTTTTTCTCTTTCGTAAAGAAGACATGGTCTTCTATTTTATCATTATTAGTAACCTGTCCTTTTTAGTTTCTCAATTGTTCTTCTAGTTAATAAAAGATTCTGGAAAAGACAGGTAGAAAGATTAATGTAAAAGAAATATGAAAGTTTTGACTCATTTACACTAGATGGGATATACTTTTAGAAGAAGACATGCTACTCTAGAGAAGAAGACGTGAAAGAAATATTATAGTTGAAGTGAACATAACTCAACGATAATTGGTAAACAATTATGCTCCTTTACGATTTTAAATTCTAACCCGTAACAAGTTTGTGTGACAAGTTCCTATATTTTTCATTTGTCTCTAACTTTCTAAGAATAAAAGTAGCATATAATTTCGTAATCATATTACCTTGAGCATCACCAAAGACGTGTTATTACGTGCAATAATTCATAAAGTACACTAAGAAGTAGAGCCTCAGCCTGCCAATGCCATGACAAAAGGTTGCTACCTTGAATGCTCTAAAAATTTATGACATGCCCATGCTATGAAGCAAAGACTTTGAATTGTTCTTACTGTGAAGTTCAAAGTTTCTTTTAAATTTTAATAATTATTTTGAATTGTTCTAAAATCAAAATCTTTAATAATCGATCCAAGATAATATTGTTTATCAAAGGCAGATTCCATTCTTAACTTGACTGAGTGTAAAAAGTATTTTCTCAATCGCAGAAATTGATTGGGGCAAAAGAGGCTAATGGGGATAGAAAATCAGTGAAGAAAACGAAAAGTGGAATCAGCTACAGGTTGTGTCCCTTCCTTTACATGTTGATTAAACAGTTGGTTGTCTTTTTTATCAAAATAAAGGGGCTGGAATGAAAATCTGTTGAAGAAGCACTTTTTCGAGGATGATTTCAAACAAATCATGAGCATCAGTATGGGTACAACAGTAATGGGTAGACAAGATAATATGGCATTTTGATGTTGATAACAAAAAAAAGTGGGCTTTATTCTGTCAAGAATAGCTTGGGCAAATTGGTTCTGATAGGTGTGCTTAAAAAAATTCTTTTTGAGGGCTTTGCACTGGCTTTCTCCCTACAAACCTTAATTTATGGAAAAGAAGAATGAGGATTGAAAGACCAGTAACTCTTTAGAGTGGAATTGTTGTTCTTTTGGGACAATGAAGGGAATCCAATGGCCTGATCTCTCTCAATAATTATCATCCAAGTACTATACATATTCAGAACAAAAATTCTAGCATTAAGCATGAATTTTCATAAATTGAGAATATTATTTTTCCTTTCTATACAAGAACAACTATTTGGGACATTTCTATTTCTCTATTATATGAATGAGACATTTTTCTGAAAATGATAAATGGAATTACATTTTTCTCCTAACATATAATAAATTATTTAGGAGACAACTTGTTTCTCTCCTCTTGCAGAACCAAACCCATACTTGGCACACATTATTAAAAGCCCATTCAGTGAATTTTGCAATCCTACTCCAACTTATCAATTCACAAACAAAACAATCTTCAAAATCTTATCGGGAGACTTAACTCTTTGATCTTTTGATTGAGAGTATATTTGCTCAAGTCGGCTATTTTTAGCTTAGGTTTAAAAACTAAGTTTGTATGTCAATTGTCCACAACTTATTTCCTTTGTTTCTTAAACAGATTTAAAATTTTAGTTAAATTATTAAAAAAAATGCAAACTACTTTTTAAATAATTTTCATGATTGGACTAAAACTTTAAAAATGCTTTTAAAAGCCTATTACAAAACAAAGAAACTATAACTATGCTTTTTAAAAATAGAGAACTAATAAAAAAAGAATATATTACCCTAAAATAAACGGCTCAAAGTAGTATTATCATATGTAATCTAAAGACCAAATCCAATATATATATTAGAAATAGGAAACGTGGCTAAACCCAGAAGATGGATGAGAAAAACGATTAAACCCATAAAATAATAATGGAGAAAAATCACTGAGTACTTGAATGCAGATTTGTACAAGAGGAGAAAACTGTGCAGATCCTCTCCGTAATTAACCAGCTCAATGCAACAACTTTTCCCCATTTTCAGAGTAATTTTGCCAATGCTTGTGAATAATTTGAAGAGAATAAAGAGGGTGACAGAAAAAGTCAACAATCTTTGTCATTGCAGCTCTGTTGTTTCAGTTGGTCTTCCTGTGTCAATGCTGGAAAAACATGTGAACCAAAAGTAAAGAAAATGATATAAAAACAAAAACCAACCAAGTTGAATTAATTTCAGTAAACTTACCCATTCAAAAGGCTGTGCTCTGGAGTGTTTAGAAGCACACCTGACCGATTTCCTTGAATGATGCACGGTTCTATTGAGACGCCATTCTGTAATTCTTCTAAATCTGGCGCTGCTATGTTATAGGAGCGTGACACTGCAACTAACAAAATAAAAACAATCAAATTTTGTTGAGTCTTATGAAATCGATGGAACAAATCATGGAAATGGAGTACTGTGGGACGTTGATCGATCAGATTACGCACCGAAGGGAGTCGTCTCCAATTGGCTCACATTCACTTGGGGATCTCGCAGCACATCTCTGCAAATCTCCTTCAAATCCAACATGGAAAGTTCAAGCATTGTCAGTTCGAGTTTTTATTGAGAGAGGATTTGAAAATAGATTTCTATTGCTTAGACTTCACTTTTCAACGTATCAAGTATGGTAAAGTTTTACCTTGGAAGGTTCACTCAAGTAAAATGGGACTAGGTGAGCCTGGACGGGCGGGACCAATTCAAATGGAGTTTCTACATTAGTTCTTCCAATGTCTGACATGAAAGGATGGATGGAGGCAGCCTTTTGGTCAGGCAAACTCAGAAAAATCTGGTTTGGTCTCTCTCGGTCAGAAGGAAGTGACCTGTTTTCTTCACCAAAGTCCATTCTCATGTGGGAAAGTTGGAGATATTGCAAACTTCCAGGTAAGTTCATGGGATGTAAATTCAAGCCATGTCTCATCGACAGCATCTGATTGATGTGAATGAAACCAGATATGAACTTGGAGAATGTAATTATTTATGTGTAATTAGAAAAGACACCCACCCACCTGAACTTGAAGTTGAAGCTGCTTCAGATATTCAATTGCTTCGTCCAGCATCGAGGCCTTGTCTGTCTGTTCCCCGCAATGCGATGAAGAACAAAACTCAAAAGAAGGGGGAAGAAATCAAAACCAAACGACAGCCAAATTTGGAATTCAATGGTGTTACCTTGTTAGAATTGGGGATCAGATTTTGCAGGGCCTTCATTTTCTCATTAATTCTGCTCCTTCTTCTCTGCTCGGGAAAGCAATCAAAACCAAACAATGATTATAATGTTTGAAACTGAAAGCAAAACAAAAGGAAAAGGAAGTACCTTTTCAGAGAGATTATGAACTTCGGCGGCTCTGCTTCTCTTGGAAGAACTGCGAGGATTAGGCTTTGTAGGCTGGTCTTCAACCAATGGCTCCAGACCCTCCTACACATTTACACAAACACAAGGACTGCATAACAAGAACTCCACTCCCACAACCTCAACTTTCAAGAACAGGCCACAGCATAAAGCAAAACAAGAAAGGGAAGAAGAGACCCAGAAGTGGAATGAAGTAGATACCTCACTTTCGCAGTCGAACTCATCGTTTTCGTTGTGATCATTGGCTCCAACCGACGTAGAAGACGCATTAGGAGCAGTGGGCGTGGGACAAGAGCGCAACGGATCATACAGTACACTGGATGACGAGGAATTTGCAAATTGTTCCGAAGAATCGACGGCAGAGATCTCGTCGGGTACTGCATTAGGCGGCCCATAAGAAGGGGGAATGTTATGAGACAGGGGGGTGAAGGCTCTAATGTTGCAGGTGAGTTCGGAGAAGATGGAGGGAGAGGAAGAGAGGAGAGAGGAGTGGGGAGTAGCGGAAGAGGAACGTAGCAAAATCTGTTGCAGAAACAGAGAGATTTCGTCTGGAGGGGAGGAGACGGCGGCGGCGGCGGCGGGGGGAGTCCACGTTGAAGAAGTACATGCATTTTGATCGCACTTGTTGGAAATGGAATGGTCCATTCTACAGGGAGAGGATAGGAGGCGAAGCAGAGCAATGTAATTTTCTTCTAAGTTGTGGATTTAAGTTAGTTCTGATATGTTACAGTAATGGCTATTGGCGATTGGCTTTGTTGAGCTTGAGCATCGTCTGCTCCGTTGCTCGGCGCTGTATCGCTGTAATCTCTCCGCGACACTACTGTCTTCGGAAATTGTGGGCGGGTTACGCCCTTGTTTTTTGTTTTTTCCTTCCTTTTTTCTTTAAATCATACTTTCAACTCTCTAAAATAGTTTTTCAAAAGTATATTATAACTTCCTAAACTTTCTATAAAAACAACCATTTTGTTGAGGATCTCACATCGAAAAGATTAGTGGAGACCTTCCAATTCATAAGATAGATGGGCTATTTCACTCATTGTGGTTTTGAGATGGAACTCCATGTAATCTAATACATTTTACTTCTAATTATATTATTATTTACACCCAAAATTTGGGTATCCCATGCTCGTTTTTAATTCACATAGTTTGAATACATGCTCACATTAATACATGTACTCAAGACATTAATGTATTAAAATAAAAATTAAGATAAGAACTAAAATGGTCTAAAATAGAATAAACTAAAAATTTCATACATATAATTTGACATTTTGAAAGTTTGGGGACTAAATGAACTTTTAACTTAAAAAAAATGTTTTATTACAAGTTTAGTCACTGAACTTTCAAGGTTGTATCAATTTGATCATAGTTTTAAAAAGTTTCTAATAGGTTCCTGAACTTACAATTTTGTTTCTAATAGGCCCCTGAACCTTAAAAATGTCTAATAAGTCTCTAAACTTTCAATTTTATGTCTAATACTTCGCTTGTATATTTGATATTTTTAAAAATAAACCAATCTACTATATATAAAATTGAAATTTATACCTATTGAGACTTTAAACTTTTAATTTTGTATCTAGTAGGCTTGCGGATTTTTAAAAATGTTGAATAGGTCAATGACTTATTAGACACATAATTAAAAGTTGGGGGGCCTATTTGACGCAAAAGTGAAAGTTTAAAGACCTATTTGATACTTTTAAAAGTTTAAGGATCTATTGGAAACAAAATTGAAAGTTCGATGACCTATTTAAAAATTTTTAAAGTTCAAGAACTAAATTGACACAATCCTAAAAATTAAAGGGCTAAAAATGTAATTTAACAAAAAAAAAAAGTTAAATTACGAGTTTAGATCCTTTACCCCATCAACTAGAAATGTTGATATTGTATTAGATATAAAATTTAGGTTCATGCATTTTAAAAAAATATTGAATAAGTCTAAATCGAAAGTTTTTGAAAATTTGGTATCATTTTTTAAGTACATCTAGTTGGTAAACTTTTTTAATAATAATAATTGGAGTCTTGGAAGTCTGCTATTTACATTAAGCTCACAACGTGCACCATTTATTCACCTCAGTTGAATAGATAACGTGTTAAAACATTTATAGTTTGTGTTGGGAATTAGAGAGTACAACCAAAGTCCCACGTTGGCTAGACAAGGGAATGATCATGGGTACATAAGGGAGGACAAATATCTCCATTGGTATGAGGCCTTTTGGGTGAATCAAATGTAAAGTCATGAGAGCTTATGCCCAAAATGGCCAATACTCCACATATTTTATGCAGTTGTTTAGAGTTGTACTCCCAAATATTAATATTTCAACTTTGAGAAGTTTGGAGGTTAAATTTGTAATTAATTAATCCTAATTAAATAACGAGTTGGAGAGATTTTCAAAAAAAAAAAAAAAATAAATAAATAAATAAATAACGAGTTGGAGAGGGTGCGTGCATAAAAGGTGGAGGAGACGCGCGGAGATAGCGAGTAGAAGAGAGAGAAGGGGAGGGAGATGAGGTTTGGAGCAGCGTGGTCTGAAAATTGTCAGTAAGTGAATTATAATTGGACCGTCAATGATAGTACACTAATCCCATTTTCATTCATTATTCTAATCTTTCCTTTCCAAACACCCTCTGCTTCTGTCTTCTGTCACCTCACTCCCAACTTCCACTTCTCACCCTTCGCACGTGTCCCCCACCATCTAATTCACAATTAATTAACCCTACTACACCTCCACGTTTCTGTTTTCTTTTCTTTTTATATCTCTTCTCCATAATCTTTGTTTCCCATTTTGTTCATCTACAAATCATGTCTACAATTGCCACAACATTCCACAATATTCTTTTGAATTTTCACCTTCATTTTTGTATTATTCTTCGATATATGCTTATACATTTCGTTTCTCTCTTAAAACAAGGCTGGCTCAGTTTAATCATGTTTAAGAACTAATAAACTTGTCAGTGATTTTTCTTCTTCTTGCTGATCAAATGTATTTGATTTATAAGGTTAATTAAGAGAATATATATTAGAGCAAGAGATCAGTAATATAGAGAAATATGCAAAATTTAGTGGGTCGAGTATTTATTTCTTAATCCTGGTAGATAAACCCTTGCACCAACTCCTCCAACGAGGAAGGTTACATATTATCCCCACGTGCTGGCTTTCCAGGGCTGTTGATTTTTAGATAACACCCCCATCAATTGTCCTTGCAATTTTTATCAACAACTGCCCCACCCCACCAAACATTTCAAATATTTTTTCTAAACAGATCATCAGCACCTTTTTTTTCCTCACTCAAAGTTTTATTTAATTTTTATGTATGTTGTCGTAAAGAAATTATAAAAAAAAAAAAAAAAAACTATATTATATTAAAATTTAGATTATGCAGCTGTTATATATATTTTTCTTTCGAATCGAATTATCTATTAAAATCAATAGAAAAATTAACGGGCCAGCATATTAGAATAATTGCAGATCCTGCCTCTATATCTTATCTCGCGTATAAATATTATTCACTTGACATCAAATATTCAGTTAGTATACTGTATAAATAAGAAAATTTTAAAATAAGCTTCATGATTCATTGTACAAATTTCATGAAAACTTTGGTGGTTGTGATATTGTTGGGAATTGGGAGTGCAACCAAAGTCCCACATTGGCTAAATAAGGGGATGATCATGGGTTTATAAGGGAGGACAAGTATCTCCATTGGTATGAGGCCTTTTGGGTGGAACCAAAAGCAAAGCCATGAGGGCTTATGCCCAAAGTGGACAATATCATACCATTGTGGAGATCTGTGTCGTGTCCTCGTCCTTAACAGATATGAATGGGAATGAAGAGATTAGAAGTGTCTAGAGTAGATAGAGCCACAGACGGTGGTGTGTGGTGACGGTGCTGAAATCAAATGGTGGTAGCTATTAGATGCACTTTGTAAATGAAAGAGAGATACAATGAATTTAGATTTGAATTTAATCGATTTCAAAATTCCCCATTTTTTCTTCCTGTCTCTTGTCTTCATAGCAAGGACAAGTACACATTTCCTTCCATGCCTGCAATTTCTACCCTTCATCAACTTTGAAAACAATTGAACCCACAACACTTATCCGGACCCATCCCCATGGGGTATGGTATCATGAGTACCATAGTCCTTAATACAACTAATGTTCTCGATACTACTATTACAATGTCTAGCAAAATGTAGATGAGACAACTCGTATAAAGTACAATGCTATACTCGTGTATATTCATGTGAAGAAGCTAGTAATTCTTTTTAAAACAATAACTCGCTTAGGTGTCTAGAATTTTTTCCATCCTAATAATTCAGGTAAAATATCATCTGCACACCTTCCAATATGATCGCTCACCTTTAACTAACTAGCAAACGACATGTATCCTCTAGCATCATGTTATTAGTAGTAGTAGACTGGCATTGTAGTGATGGTAGAGTGATCATTACTGCCTTCTTTGAATAAGGAATTTGAAATTATTGTCGCATACCTTTTTCCTACTAAGCATAAATTTGAAATTTATTGTCGCATACCTTTTTCTTACTAAGCTCTACTTGACTATAAACTGAGACACTAGTTAAATGCGACATTAACTTTGAACAATATCAACAATCTAAATAGTTGAGCAACTTTTAAACAAAAAATCAACGATAATAATATCCATATTAAAAACATTATAGTCTCTATATATTTGGACTTTGTCAATTTTGTCTTAATAATTTTTATATTTTCCAATTTATAGTCCTTTACACAGTTGGTGATTGTTAAAATTGGTCGATGGTAGATTTTCCTAACATATAGTAGCATATTATTGACCAGAAAAAGAGGAAGAACCTCTCCGATGAAGAAAGAAAATTTTGTTAAAAAAATAAAGAAATAAGGGATGTGGTGTTTACAATGCTATGATATCATAACAAAACTTACAAATAGAAATGAAATTTGTATAATCTTGTCCACTAATAAAGATAATTATTGTTCTCACCTATAAATCTACTTGAGTCACTCTTCTTCCTAGTCAAAGTATAACTTTATTTGCACTTCTCTTCTTCCTAGTCGAAGTGGGACTTTATTTGTACTCCTGACATTTTTTTATAGATTAAACAAGATCAAAGAGCCTAATATATTGACATAACAAACAATAATTAACAATGTAGTGTTACAAAAAAAAAATTGTATAATCTTTTTTTTCTTCAATGATTAAACAATATCAAAGAGTCCAATATAGGCATAACAAACTATCAATGTAGTGACTCCTCAAAAAAAAAAAAAAAAAAAAAAACTATCAATGTAGTGTTACAACAAAACTCTGCTAATTTTTACGCCATGCACAACAACTAATGAGTATGTGTATACTAATATATCTTGGTTGACAATATATACCTTAACTAACTGAACTAGGTTGAGAGTATATGTACCTTGAATAATTGAGCTATGCTCAAGTAGCAATAAAAAAGTTCTTAATTTAAAATTAATTGACAGTATAGAGTCATCAAAAGATTGATAAAATTCAAATCCTTGCTCAAAGTAGTTGAAAGATTGTATCGTATTTTAACTTCATGTTTAACATCTACCTAAACATACTGCCAAAGAAGATTTTGTATGTCTGCAATTCTAATTATTAACATAATATATGTTTTTTAAATTAGGTTATTTTGAACCTACTATTTATGTTTAAATATCATAAAAGGAGGTTTATTTTACCTGAAAGAAGAAAAGGCATAAAACAATGGGACGACACTGACACGTGGAATTAAATACCTTGGGAACATACCATTTTGTAAAAGTGAAGGTCCACCAATCAAATCAGATACCGAAAGTGATGAAAATTGGAGTCCCGGAACATGGAGGGCCGTCGGATGAAATAGTAGATGCAAATCTCGAGGGTTCAATCATTCTATCCTCTGGACACGTGTCCACATCCAAATCACAGAGTAATGATACCGGGAAGACTGGCCTCTGTTTAGACGTTGATCCGATGTGTGATGACGTCACTTGATAGAGACGTTGATACTCCTGTGGTCCCGACGCCACGATATCCTTTTGCCTAATAATATCTTGCCACGTTTTATTATTTTTGTTTCTGTGCCTTGAAAAAGATATTGCTAAAATAACAATTTCGTTAGATACTGCTGCTGTGACGTCGTTTCAATTCTATTCAATTTTCCATCGTCCACACCCTTTTTCTTTAAAATAATAATAATAATAATAATAATTTTATCAACTTCTTTTATTTACTTACGACCTCTATAACTACTACTTTTTGTTTAAAACTTTAAATAGATAAACAAATAAGTAAATTGATATTTAAGTACTCTCCTTTTATATTCTTTAGTTCAATAATTACAGGGTCGGAAATTGAATTTTAATTGGTCTCTTTTTTTTTTTTTTTTTTTTTTTTGAAATAGAATTTTAATTGGTCTCTTATTTATAATAACAGAAAGTTTTATTAGATAATTGTTTACTCTAAAATATTTATAATGATGTATTTTTATTTTTACAAACACAATTGTAAATATAATTGCAAAAATAGATTTTTCTTTTTTTTTTTTAAAAAAAATCATTAATAGTGAATTAAGTTCAGAATAATTAATTTATTTCTACAATTTTACAATACTTTTTATTCACACAGTTGATAATTGATATAGATATGTAATCATTATTTTAAAAAAATGATTCCAAACTCTGTAATTAACAACTTTCCATTTACATTTATTCACTTCTTCATTTTGGATTGAAAAATGAAAGAGTTGCAATTGCAAATCAATCCAAGGGAGGTTCATGGGTAAAGGATAAAAATGTTTGGGTAAAAGTTATATTGAAATTTACTTATTGTGTAGTTGTGTTTGAAAAATGAAACCAATGTTAATAGGAAATCAATCTTGATGTTGCTCTAAAACATTTCAATTGGGCTTTAACCATTGGATTTTCAGTTGTAGTTTCCATTGTGATTTTTTTTTTTTTTTTTTTTTTAATACATTTCCATTGTGAGTTTTGGATTCATATCCCAATCTATAACTTACACCCACATGGATTTCAATCTATACCTAAATATGTAACTCATGGTTGGGTTTAATACGGATACGGTTTGGATCTAAATTCAAATCCATGACACATGGATGGATGAGTTTTCATCACTAATTAATATATTTTTATAAGATAACAATCCGTATAATTTAAAAAGTTAAGACAATGATTTAAATATTGACGTGGAGAGAAATTTCAATGTTTTAGCTTTATAAAAGTGTTAATTAGATACTGGCTTCTAAATATCTTTTTAAAACAATATAAAAATAAAGAAATTCACATATAAACATTTCACCGTTTGTAAATAAGTTAAATATTATTATTATTAATATTACCTTCGTATTTGGTTGATTTTTTAGATATATTTTTTGCTTTTGAAATATCAATTTACCCCTAATATATTGGTATCAAACTCACCAACCTATATATAGAAATGTTGGCATGTGAATGCAAATTTGATATCCCATTTAATATTATATGCTAAAATCAATTATTAACAACAAAAAACAAGTTTTTGAACCAAATACTAGCAGGTAGCAAGAGTTTAAAAAAGAAAAAGAAGAGTATTATGTTTGTATGGGTGTTAATGTGTTCATCTTCCTTTGATCAAAAATTTGATTGACATAATATATTATAAAACACGTCTATAAATAAATTAATAAAAGTTGAGATTCAACATAATATTTAGTGGTTAACTGCCACTATTATCCAACATTTGAAATGATAGATTTGAATCTCTAACCTATTGATCAAAGGTATATATCAATTACGATTGAACTATACTCCCTTTAATGAAAAGTCAAAACATATATTGTCATATTATATGACATTTTTTATCTGTATATTCTATTATTGCATTATTTTTGTTTTTGTTCGTTTTTTTTTTTAAGGTATGATTATACACAAAGTCTAATTGTACAGGATTCTTTTAAAAAGTTTCATTAAGGATGTGGGAAATTTTGAATATTCTATCCATAGAATCACTAATAATACCTAAACCCAACTAGGCTAAAATTGCCCCAATAGAACTTTTTTTTTCTTGAGATTTTTTTTTTCTTCTTCTTTTTACTATGGATTATACAAATTTGATTCTCTTTCTATATTTTATTTGTTCAATTGGTTTATATAAAATCACACGAAAATACTTGCAAACTTAATAAAAAGAATATTAAAAATATAAATTGAATCAAAGAAGGTGTGAGATTCATAAAATTTAGGCCATTTAACTTACATGGAATATAACTTCATTGGTTGTCAAACTTAGTATTTTTTTTTTCTTATGGATTACAAGTTTGAATCTTCAACTCCACTCATAACCTAAAAAAAACAATATTCAAACTTTGGAGAGATGAATTGGTCTCAACTATCCATTACTGACATTATTCTAATTCTTTATTTATTTACGAAAACCAAAAATCATTCCCACTTGTTTCTATATTTGTTGTTGATCTATTTTTATCAAATCCTAAAAAAATACTTATTGATTTAGGGGATACCATTTTATTAAAAGGACTAGAAATTTTATCTCTATCCCCATTTTATCTCCCAACAGATCCATTGTATCGATATTTGGTGGCAACTCTCGTATAAATTTAAATAAGTTTTTTTTTTAAAGAGTTTTAATTTTAAAATTCATGAATAATAAAATCAACAATAAGGCTCTTTATTCCAAATTTGACTTCAAATCTCATATTTATCCCATCAATTTTTAAAATAACATTCTTATTTCTCACAATCTACTTTTCACTCCCATCCCTCCTCTAAACTCATCTGATGAAGTCCGAAATTCCAAACATTTCTCATTTCTACACACATCTTGATATTGAATACCCACAATCATAAAAAAGAAAGCCATATATATATATATATATATATATATTTTTTAAAAAAATTGTGGTTGGGTAAAGGATCCCCACAACTTGGAACGTACAACATGCAAAAAAAATATATAGAAAAAGTAGAAAAGATGGTAGATAATAAAATCAATTCAAATTGCCTTATCAGTTATCATGCCAAGATTTGTTTTATATTGATCAAGTGGCTAGTTTCAAAAATAATAATAATAATAAATAAATAATAATAATAATAATATTGATCAAGTGGCTAAGGTTGGTTCGTCTCCCCTTCTTTTTATGTAAAATTTCTCTTCTCTAAGATTTATTGATGCCTAGAATTTAGATACAGTTAGGTTTATATACGAAGAGCAAAAGTCAGCCATGAAAATTAAATGTTGGCTAAATTATAAAAATTATCCTTCAACCATCAGATTTGTTTCAAAATACCCTTGAACTTTCAAAAAATTTCAAAAATACCCTCATTAGAAAATGCTTATTTTTTTTCCACTCTCTAAATTCTTCCTCCATGAAAATTAATGCAAAACTTTGCTTATAAAGCTATGTGCAACACAACACCATGGGAAAGAGTTTGAAATCAAGTTTTCCCATATTAAAAGTGTGAAGAAGAAAAGTAGAAGAAAAAAAAACATAGTTTATTTTCCTTTTTGTTCTCTTTGTTTGTGTATGTAGTGATAAGTAGGAAGAAGTTTTGAAGACTATGGCCGGGTTTGGTTCAGTTTACAAGATTAATTAATCAAAAGCTTTATACAGGATTTTGTTGTTATTAATATTTAAGAAGTGTGAGAACCACTATATGATAGTATTTTCATTTATTTTTCCTAAAATGAATATAGAGAAAGCTGATGGGTAGTGGCTAATGAGGAAATAACATTGAAAAGACCATTAACAAAATTAAATCAATGACATGAAGAATTCAAGAAATAAGCAAAAGTCATCTTGAAACTTCAACACAAGACTCTAGTCAAACTTTTGGGATGATATGTTGAAAGAGAAGAAAGACTTCTGGTCTATAAATACATGACAAATAAGTAAAGTTTCTAACCAATTTTCATGGAGAAATAATTTGCAGATGGAGGAAGAAAAAAGAAGAAATGTTTTTCAACAAGGGTATTTTTTTTTTTTTTTGAAAGTTCAAGGATATTAATGAAACTGAAACTTTAACGTTTCCATCCAAAACTTAACAATAAGAGTATTTTTTTTTAACATTTTTAAAAGTTAAGAGGTATTTTTAAAAAAAATCCCATAGTTTTTTTTTTTTTTTTTTTTTTTTTTTTTTTTTTTTAATTTAGCCTTAAATATTTGACCGTTTATGGGTCAACTCTCATGCTGGCACCACCAAGTAAATCTTGTAGATCAAGCAACATATCATTTAATAACCTTTGTCATTTAATTAATTAAGGCAATTGCTAAAAAATAACATTCCCAAAATAATGATACAAAATGAAGGGAGGAGGCCTAGACAAAGAGTTAACTTTCTAAATTCATCCGCTCTCACCAACCTCAAACCCTTTATATAAATACATGGCATTGGCAATTCTCAATGCAAGCTAAAACGTGCAGCCTTCAATTCGCTTAATTTCATTTGCCCACAAAATGGGTGATTCAAATGGTCAGCCCCAAGTTAATGAACATGGGCAAAGCGGGCATAAGTCTCTCTTACAGAGCGATGCTCTTTATCAAGTAAATTTGCATTGTATATATATATATATTATACGTTCCTGTCCCTGAATTATCTTTTCATTAAATTCTCTAATCTTTTGATATGCATTTTGTATTTATCAGTACATACTTCGAACCAGCGTATATCCCAGAGAGCCCGAAGCTCTGAAAGAACTCCGAGAATTAACCGCCAAACACCCATGGTCAGAAGAAGAGCTTCTTAATTAAATGGGATTTTCCTGTTGTAATCAAAAGTAGGATTAATATGGAGTTCGTAATAAATTATTGATGAAACAGGAACGTCATGACAACGAGTGCAGATGAAGCGCAGCTGCTCAGCATGCTTCTTAAGCTCATGAACGCCAAGAACACGATGGAGATTGGCGTTTTCACTGGCTACTCTCTGCTTGCAACTGCTCTCTCCCTTCCCCATGATGGCAAGGTTGGTGGGCGTGGGCGTGGGCTAATTAATCATGAAGAACTAAACTTTATATTAATCAAACCGTTACGCTACAATTATTTAATTTAATCATATTTGTTTTTGTTCGGCAGATATTGGCTATGGATACCAATCGTGAAAACTACGAACTGGGTCTCCCTATAATTCAAAAGGCCGGAGTTGCTCGTAAGATTGATTTCAAAGAAGGCCCTGCCATGACCGTTCTCGACCAAATGATCCAACAGGTAATTAAATCGAGTTAAACTTAATTATGTAACAAATTCTCTACTATATCATTCATTTGATTAATGAAATAATTGTGTTTGTGGTAAAATGTTGCAGGGAACATATCACGGGACGTTTGACTTTATCTTTGTGGATGCTGACAAGGATAATTACTTGAATTACCACAAGAGGGCTATTGATCTTGTGAAGATTGGTGGCTTGATCGGGTATGACAACACTCTGTGGGCGGGGTCTGTGGCGGCGCCGCCCGATGCCCCTCTTAAAGAGTACATCAAGTATTCCAGAGACTTTCTCTTGGAGTTCAACGAAGCATTGGCGGCTGATTGTAGGATTGAGATTTGCCAACTTGCAGTGGGAGATGGGATTACTTTGTGTCGTCGTGTCAGTTGATCCAAACTTAGGGAAAATTTCTAGTACTATTGGAGTACTTTCATTCAACATTTGACACGTCGTTTAATGAGTAGTTAATGATATAATATTTTATTTTATGGATTCCCCACAATTCTTAAATACTTCTTTTATAACAAACAATGAATAGAGGTAGTATGAAAAACGTAGTACTAGAAATTTTCCCACAAACTCATCACCAATCTCGTTCCTTTACCCTAAAATTTGGAGCCAATGACGTGTAAAAGTTGAGATTTGAACATTTGAAATTTAGGTTTTAATCAATTGAGTTATACATTGATAATTTGTCTGAAATTTGATGTGATTTGACGTAATTGAATTAAAGTTGAGTTATTTGTTGTGTACTCACTTCATTTTGTATATACTCTATATTTTGTTCTTGAATTAAGATAAATGTGATCGGATAGATTCAAAGTCAATAATTCAATATGCAATGAAGTTAAAAAGTTGGATTTACCGTGAGGAAAATAGTAAATACTATTAAAAGACGTTAAATATGTTTAAAATTGGACCAAATAAATAGGATGAAGATAACCATTTCGTTACAGGGTCAAGTTTCCACGATGGACAATTTTGTAAGAAAATGGATTATACAACGACAAGGTTAGTTGTAGAAAAGATGGAAGGAGTATATATAGAGAAGTTCTCAAGGACCTTCTCGTGAATTATGAAATGTATTTCTCTCCAAATAGTTTGTTTAATTTTCGTTGAAATATTGCATTTCTTTCAATTTTTCCAAATGTTTGTTATGTAAAGTAAATAACAATACTAATAATTAAGGTAATACAAATTGAGTGTAAACACCGCATTGCAAGGGGAGTCCAAATGGCTGACACAATGAAAGAAAGTAGGTTCAATTTTAGAATCGAGAGAATATATGGAAAGAAACCTCTTTGATTGAGTATAATCAATATTGGAACTTGATTACACAATTTGTAGAGAACACCTCTTTTTTTTTTTTTTTTTTTTTTGACACAAGAAAAGCATCAGTCACCCAAAGAATAAGACCCAATACTAAGCAAAACAGACCGCTGGACTCCCCTAAACTGGCTCATACTCACCCACAAACGCCACACACTCATAAACACAGATCCCTCCAGAGCTTTTGTAGGCATGGCAAAACAAAATCACACTATATCCAGCTTGCCATCAGCCGAAACAGGTCCTCGAAATACTGTTTGAAGGAGCACACCACGCGAGACTTGGCACCACCGTACCACCAGCCTAATGATAACGCTAGCCGGAAGCCCCCACTCGGTCATGGATCAAACTAGTCACCAACTCCGCTTTAGGCCCGCTCAAACCAACATGAAGGAGATTGCAAGCCCCTAGAAACAACCTGCAAATTACCCACAGAATGAAGCAACTAGCACATATAAATCATCAACCAATCTAGAAAGGGAAAGACAGAGACAATCTAGGACAATCTTTCACATCCAACCCAAGTTAGTAAACCATGAGCAACTCAAGCAGCATAATGCGCCCCAAAAGCAGGATCAGAAGATGGACACTTGTCATGACAAAGCCCTGTACAACAAAAGCTACGCATTTGCCTAGGAGAAGCAGACTGCATTATAACAGAAATGAAGCAAGTCAAGGTTTACCGGAAAACTCTCGCGTGAGTGTGTGATAAAGCCTCCCCTAGAGCCGCCCTACTTGCCCTGGCAAGAATTATAAGCCCCCTCCACCCATCTTGCCCCTACACTGGAACAAAGGCTTCACTCAAACGACTGAAGGAATCAAACAGGTTGCTAACACACCACCCATAAACCCACCAAGAAAATCATTCTCTTTTCTTTCCCCTCTTTTCTTCCATTTTCATTTTCAGACTCATTTTCTTTTCCACACTTTCTTTCTTTCTCAAAATTTCTTTTCTTTCTCAATCTTTCCTTTCTTTCTCAAAACATTCTTTCATTCTCACTCTTTCTTTTCTTTCTCAATCCTTCCTTTTATTCACACACCCCAGGCAGGGAACTAGCTTTCGCACTGCATAGTAGGGACCCCTAACCCGAGTTTAACTCTTGGTTGGCCTAATTGAACACCCTGCAGGCAGCTCTTTTTACCCCTTATTTTGCGCCTCGTGCAAACAACTCTAATCTGCATCCCAAACAGACTTCCCAGATCCACCCTATATCCTATCGAGGTGACAACAGACTTAAGGAGCCCATAATGCAAACCTAAGCTTTCGAGACTAGCTAAAAGAAAGGCCAAGTGCATAAGAGTGCAAGAATAGACCAGAAACACTCAAAACCAGATTCAGAATATGCCACCTGCAACCACCTCAATCCCAGGCAAAAGATAAAGCACAACTGCATATACAGGGCTTATTCCCAACAAGTCCCGCCACCAACCCCACCACTAGGCGTCAAACCCAGACCTGATCCAAAAGAAGGACCACTACACGGCCGCATGCCCTCAAAACCAGTTCTAACAGAGAGGAATCAAAACAGAATCATGCAAGTAAACAATCTGACGCATAGAAACATCAATACTTGGACCAAGGTCCACTAGCATGCATAAATTACCACCCCCAACCAACATCATACAATGCCCCTATTACATACCCTAACATGCAGCCATAAGAACAAAGTACAAATACAACAAGTGAAAGGGAAACAGAAACCTTCCCTGATTAAGCACAGCGGTTGGGAGAGACTGCAGTTGCCTAGATCGAGCACCTTTATCGCACAGAAGACTTCCTTACAGGGAAGACACAACATCACACCTTAGAACATCAGAAATTTTGCTAGGCCCTTCTTCAAGCCAAACACGGTCAACATAAGAAAAGGCCAAGCTAGCCAGAGCATGCGCCACCCTGTTTCCCCGGCGTGGCGAAAACAAAACCTTGTTGTTGTCCTAAGGTTGGAGGATCATTCGGACATCATCCATCAGCCGCCCTACTTCCGAAACATCCTGGATACCACCATGAAGAATTTTGACCAACCTTAGAGAGTCGGTTTCCAGCACAAAATCAGCAAACCCCAGCTGTCGAGCAAGCTGGACCCCTTTATACACAGCCCAACCCTCAGCCAAATCCACGCTCCAACACCTCTGCAAGCCCAAACAGGCCGCCATAAAGACCTCCCCGTCAGCCCCCCGCAGTACACAGCCACCCCCAGCATCCCCTGTATCAGGCCTGACAGAGGCATCAACATTCAGCTTCAACTCCCCAGCAGGGGGCGGCCTCCACGCACAGCGTTCCTCCTGGTCCCCTAGCCGGGCCTGTAAGCTGTCCCCCGTCAGGCAACGCCTCCCACCAACATGGAAGGCACTGAGATAGTCGTTTGAAAAGGCCCATAGATCTCGACCATCTGGCTGACCACCCCAACTCAGATTGTTCCGGAGATTCCACAAAGACTACCAGAAGATGACCACCAGTTCAAAATCCGACCCTGAAAGATTATCCTTCATCGCCCCAATGATTTCCTCAAACCTGAACTGAGAGAAGGACCGACGGAGTGGGGCAAACTTGGAGCACAACCACATACTTTCAACCACAGGGCAGTTCCAGAATAAATGGAGACGATCCTCAACATAATCATTGCACAAGACACACAGGCTAGAAACATTAAGGTTACGTTTGAGCAGGTTTACCTTGGTGGGCAGCCGATCATGGAACAACCGCCATCGGAAAAACTTGTGCTTACCAGGCACATTCAGCCTCCACATGCCAGACCACCACGCACGAATCCTGTCCAAGTTCGACGTAGAAGGTCGGTCCTGCACAGCCAGCATATGAGCAAGCCGATACCCACCCTTCACAGAAAAGGCCCCATGCTTCTCAAAGTGCCAAATTAAGCGATCCTCCCCCAGACCATGCCGTAATGGGATTCTCAAGATGGCCTCGCAGTCCGATTCATTGAAATGGGCTCTAAGCATACCCTCGTTCCAACCACCAGATGCAGCAAATAGGTTACTAACCGTGCAAGTAGCAGGAAGCGACGGGACCGACTGTATTTGAAGGGAGAACTCATTCGGCAGCCAGTTTGATCCATAAATAGGCGTAGACCGCCCGTTACCTATCCTCCATCGACAACCCCGAGCCAAGAGCTCCCGCCCCCATAACAAACTACGCCAGACAAATGACGGTCGCGATCCAAGGCCTGCCTCCAAGAACCCTGACTGAGGAAAATACCGTCCCCTGAGCACAGAACACAACAGAGAGGACGGATCCTGGAGAATACGCCAGCACTGATTGGCCAACAAGGCTTGGTTAAAGAGTTCCATGTCGCGAAACCCTAACCCACCCATGCACTTGGGGCGACACAGCGACTCCCAACTCATCCAATGAATTCGCCTTGTATCCTCAGACCCATTCCACCAAAATTTAGCCATAGTACTGTGTATCTCTTTGATCAAACCCCTGGGCAGCCTGAAGCAGTTCATCGTATAGCAAGGAATAGCCTGGACTATAGATTTAAGCAAAACCTCCTTTCCCGCTATCGAGAAGAATTTTCCCTTCCACCCCTGAATCTGCTCCAGATACGGTCTTTAATAAATTTCAACGTCCCTGACCGATTCCGAGGCATGAATGAAGGCAAGCCTAGGTACTCCTGATGGCACGGGCAATGGGACACGGACAGGATCTGGCTAATAAACTGTTGCGCCCCTTCCTCCGTATTTGGGCTAAAAGCAACAACAGACTTCTCATAGTTGATAGTCTGCCCTGAGTCTCTCTCATACCATATCAATAGATCCCGAATGACCGCCGCTTCACTGCCATTGGCCCTAAAAAAAAGGAGACTATCATCCGCAAAAAAGAGGTGTGAGATCGCTGGGCTAGAGCGCCCGATCCGAAAGCCAGAAATCTGAGATCTCCGCTCGGCCCCACGCAACAAACTGGACAGTCCCTCTGCACATAACAGAAACAGATATAGAGACAGTGGATCCCCCTGCCGAAGACCCCGAGACGGCATCACCTGGCCCACCTTTTCCCCATTCAGATTAAAGGAAAAGGACACCGAGCAGACACATCGGAGGATCAGATCAACCCACTGCTGGGCAAACCCCAATCGTAACATAACCTCTCGGAGGAAAGTCCACTCCACCCTGTCATATGCCTTGCTCATATCAAGCTTCAGCGCAGCCCATTTAGCCCTTCCTCTGCTTCTTTTACGGAGCTCATGGATACACTCGAACCCCAGGATGACATTATCCACCACACATCTCCCTGGAATAAACGCACTCTGGTTCTGTGAAATCAGCTGTGGCAGGATATTCTTCATACGATTAACCAAGGCCTTTGAGATCAGCTTGTAACTCACATTACAAAGGGAAATAGGCCTAAAATCTGCAACCCGTCGGGGCGCCTTGGTTTTCGGAATGAGCACAATCAAGGTGTCATTAACTGGACCTGGAGAACAACCGTGATTCAGTACTGCCAAACAGCTCTGTGTGATATCCGACCCAACAATACCCCAGTGGTTCTTATAGAAACTTCCCGACAACCCATCTGGACTAGGGGCTTTACTAGGGTGCGTCTGTCTTAATGCCAACAGAACCTCTTCCTCGGTAAACGGACGCAGCAGTGCCTGATTCATGACATCACTCACAGAAGGCTTTAGATCTCACAAAGCCACATCAAAATCCTGAACACTCGGCCCCGATGAAGCAAACAGGTGCTGGAAGTAGTCAACCATCACCTGGACAACTGCCGCCTTCTCCTGCTGCCATAATCCCTGGCTGTCTTCCAGCCCTCCAATACGATTTACCCTCCGACGGTAAGAGGCCCGACAATGGAACCACCGAGTATTACGATCCCCTTCTCGAAGCCACAGCTCCCTAGACCTCTGCTTCCAATATATCTCCTCCTCCTGAAGCACCTCTTCCAACTGTGCCTCTGCCTGGATAAGCAAATCACGAGAGTCAGTTGTTCTAAGACCAGCGATGGCCGACTGAACCTTTTGGTTGGCAATTCTTATGCGCCTCGGGAAGTTCTCGGACTTTGATCGACCCCAACCAACCATCGAGTGCATACATCTCTTAGCCTTATCAGCAATAGCCAAAGGCGTTATACCACCAGGTTCACCTGGCCCTGCACCCCACGAAATATCAACCAACTGTCGCAAATCCGGCTGCCTAAGCCAAGTTTCCTCGAAACGATTAATTCGTTGACCACTCCGAGACCCACCCAGTGGAGGGGGGCAAAGTATCAGTTCCACCGGCCTATGGTCGGACTGGCTGTAGTCAAGATGTTTCACCACATATCCCGGATAAAGGTCCGTCCAAGCTGCAGTACCAAAAACCCGATCCAACCGTTCATAAATCGTCTCACCCCCTGGCCGTCTATTACACCAAGTGAAGCGATCACCAACGAATCCCAAATCCAGCAGGCCACATGCATCCATCACACTCTGAAAAGCAGACAGTTCTGACAACGACTTATCCCTGCCCCGTCTTTCTCATCCTGACATAAGATGGCGTTAAAATCACCACCAATCAGCCATGGCGTATCAGTACAACCTCTCAGCCTGGACAGAAGTGACCAAGTCTGAGAGTGCTGGTCCGTTTCAGGGAAGCCATAGAAGCCAGTAAACCGCCACCTACAGTCATCCCATGAAATCCATCCGTCAATATGATTCCTAGAGAAAGATAGTAGACTGAAAGATACCGAGGCAGCCCACATAAGGGCCAATCCACCACTTCGACCATGGCAATCAACACAGAAACAGTTATCAAAACCCAGCATACGTTTCGCAGAAGACATCCTACTGGCTGACACCTTCGTTTCGGATAAGAAGAGCACCCGGGGTCGTTTCTCCTGAACCAGTTTGTTCAGGCGCCTGAACGTTCGGGGTGACCCCGACCCCCGAACATTCCAAAATATCAGACTCATAACCCCAGGCGGGGCTGGGACCCAGCCACCGCCAATACAGTCGGACCAGCTACACCTGGCCCCGCTCCCTCCTCCTCCCCTCCTTTCGACCTCTTCCCCCCCAGCTCTACACCCTCCACCCTCCCTGCCTTCCTTTTACCATTGACAGACACTGAGGAAGCATCTCGATTCGTCACGTCAGACAAGATATCCCTTGCCTGTCTCTTCCAACTTCTACTGATACTCCCTTTCCCCATCAATTCCCCCTCTTTGCCCTGCCCCATAGCATCCACCAGCATCATATCATCACCCCCCTCCGCGACCCCACTCGCAAACACGACATCTCCAACCTTCTGCTTCCCCTTCTCCCTATCAGCTAACCCCTCCCCACTCACAGCTACCTCTGCGCAACCCCCCTCTCTGCTCCCCTTGCCCACCAGTCTGAGCTCCCACAACCTCCCCTGAGACACTAGCAGCCCCCTCCCCAACCTTCTCAGGAACAGCATCACGGGTCACCAGACCCTCAGAAGAAGCCTTTGGAGCCTCAGGTTGGCGACTCACTACGCTATCCACCCCTCCCTCCTGCATCCTTCTCCCAGATTCACCAAAACCCACCCCTGCCCTCAGCCAGTCCCCATACTGCTCCCCCTGCTGACCCGATACACCTTCACCAACAGCCCCGCACTCCTTTCTCGAGTGCCCCAAACAACCACATTCATAACAGAAGTCTGGAAGTCGCTCATACAGAACCGGGCACCGAAATTCTTTACCCTCTTCATCCTGCGACCGAAACCCCCTCCTTAGCGGTCGATCCATCTTCAAAAGAACTCGTATTCGAAGGATCGGACCCGTCCAGTCACCATCCCTCGAACCCCCAACTTCTTCCACAGAGCCAATCTTACCGCCCAAATGTTGAGCCATCTCTCTCGTCTGCCAGCGCATAGGCACATTGTGAATCTGGACCCAAAAGGCACAGTCATTAAACTCCACATCCAACACTGACCCTGCAGACCTCGGCTCCTATAAGACCACAAGAGATCAATCAAAGGCCCACGGCCCCGTAGACATCACTCGCAACTTTTCCCCCTTGGATCTGAATTGAATAGCAAATAAATTTTCCCCTGCAGATTCAATACGCGTTGCCCCATGAGCTCTCCACGCTGCCCTCATAACATTCCGGAAAGCCTCCACATTCACACGCTTTGAGGAGAACACTTTCCCTACCACGCACAAATCCAGCGATCCCACCGACAAAACCGATGCACCCTCCCCTGGCCGAACCATCTCTGCCTCCTCATCCGTCAACTTCCAAGAATTCCACCTGCTGACAAGATCCTCCATTATCACCTGGCCTTCAACCACTACCCAAACCTCACCCCCCAGACACACAATCGCACACACCACCAGCGCACACCCACCCTACTAACAGCTGCAAAAAAACACAAACACACACAACAACACCACCTAAACAACAAACTGAAACACACAAAGCACACACATGCACTTCCCGAACAGCAACCACACGGAACACCACACTCGCTACTCGCAAACCAACGTGTCCCACAGCAAACTGAAGACCCAACACCACACTAACAACACGAAACAAACCAGCAGTGAGATGACAAGCTCAAACCACCGCATACGCATCCACACGAGCCCCGTCAACACTGTCACAACCACCCACTCACTTCACTAAAACAGCCCAGCACATTCAAACCAGTCACACACTCCACCACACCACCGCACTTCTTTGCCGATGGCCTAAGACCCCCTCCAGCCGCCGCCCTTACCAGATGACGCCCGAGTCAGAAACCCCGCCGCACAGCCCCAACCGCAACCACCAGCGCCCGCGTACCTCTCCCCAAACCAGCCTCAGACCACGAACCAGACCTGCAACTCACACCTACCCCATCCCCGCCGCAGACCAGATCGCACCGCCGACCTCCTCTTACCGAAGTCGAACAAGAACGACAATGTACAGAAGCTGAAACGCCGCCCCAGTCAGACCACTTCCAACCCACCTCACAGCCGCGTCGCCGTCGCAGACCAGCCGCGCCGTCCCACCTCCGCCACGAAAACACCGAAACCCTAAAACCCCATATTGGGGGAAACCCTCATATCGAGGGAAGGCTCTCAAGTTGAGAGAAGACCAAAAAAATATATATATTTTTTGTAGAGAACACCTCTATTTATAGGTGTTTGAAGAAGATTCTAGAGATGCCAACCTAATTAATGTCCTAGGAAGTAACAATTTAGGAAACTACATGAAATTTAATAAACTCTTACACATTTAATTGAAATTTCTAGAATAACACAAGGTCATCGTCTCATTGACAGTCACATGTTCCTATTCACTTGACTTAGAAAATTACAAATTAACTATAATACAAACAAGTCAAGCAGCTCAGGTGAAACTTTTTTATCCTCTTTATCCAACATCTTAAAAACAAGTATATAACCTTGCAATAACTTGAGTATAGATCAACTGGTTTAAGGAATAATAATCTCAATCTAATTGTTAGAGGTTTGAATCACTACTCTCACATATCGTCGTACTAAAAAAAACTAACAATGTATTGGGAAATGTGATACAATAAATTTAAGTAGAAGAAAGTTAAAATAAAACACTTTAAAGTCTTTAATTATTGTGTCAAATTTTGTTATATTCCCATCCTTGTGATCATTCATTTAAGTTTTTAAGCATGGAATGAGTGTACTATGTGCGCAAGAGCAATCTTCCGAAGATCCAATTTGCGTGCCAAACTTTAATTTAGTCCTCACCATGCTACTATTTGAAAATATACATAAATATTAAATGTCAACAAAATACATACTAATGTTAAAAGAAATTAAATTAAACTATAGGAAAATCTCATGAAAATAATGAATTGTAATGCTTTTATTTTTTTATTTTTTTTAGCCTAAAGGAAAACCAAGCTTAACAGACAAGGCATCTGTTCTCATCCTAAGGATTGAGAGTTAAATCACCATCCTTGCACAATAGTTGAACTAAGAAATTAATGATAATGTTTCTAAAAAAAAGAAATTAAAGATATTAATTTGAGTATTGTTTGACTAGTTAAGACACCAATGACCTTCTAGATAGGTTAAATATATGTTCTAATCTTTAATGTTTTGGTATTTTTCAATTTAGTCTATATTGCTTACAAAAATTTAATTTAATCCTGTTTTAACATTTTTCAATTTAGTTTTTCACCGTTGGTGAATGTTAAATTGGTTGATGGTACATAATACTTGGTGAATTGACAAAAAAAAAAAAAAAAAAAATATTAAAGAATGAAAAGATCATTTATGAAAGGAAAGTTTTTATTTCCTCTTCCAAAATTCTAAGACATTGGTAGAAATTTTGAATTTTATTTTTTTAGATGACATTTTCCCTTAGTTTGAATTTCTTCCATTTCACCAATTATTATACTGTGTAAGTTTATCATTAACGAATTTTAACATTCACCAATGGTGAGAGACTAAATTGAAAAGATATTTGCATTGGGACTAAATCATATATTTAGCCTAAAATGAAAATATTTTTATTGATGTTAGCATAACTTGAAGTGCAAACACACCCTCACAATTAGGGAGAAACAAGAAATAAATAAAATCACCCAAAAAAAAAAAAAGACTTATTTGGTATGCAATTCAAATTCTGTTTTTTGTTTTCAAATTAATTAAATCAAATTGATAACATTCGTTTTATAGATTTATTTTTAAAAACATTTTTGGATTATGTGATCCAACATTTCAAATCCAATATTTTATGTTTTTAATATATTCATATTCAAATTTTAAATGTGGATTTACACTGAAAAAATAAAACATGTATACCATAATATATTATAATTAAACTATATAATATTACAAAATAATAATCGTACAAAATTTATAACATAAAATATTTTCATAAAATAATCTATAATAGTTGAGGAACCAATCAAATATTTAGTCGGTTGCTACAACCATTTTTATTCCCATTTTGAACGATTTTAAGTTTAAGAAAATATAATTGATGCCTTATCTACCATGGTTTGGATTTACTTCTAAATCTAATACCCAATACATAATCGAAAAGATCCAATCTTGTTTTTGAACGGAGTGTTCAAATAACTGATTAAGGCAGCTTTATATTTCAAAATTCGCAGTAGTTTTCATTTTTCAAACCGCCCCTAATCTTGGAGGTAAACATCCCAAAATCGCACGATAATATAATAATATGTTCTGAGTTCTGGCATTGTAGAGAAGAATTTTTAGAAACGGGAGGGATCGGGCCATTTCCGTTGAACAGCGGCGCGCCTAAGTCAGTAACCAAGAATTGTTGGCCAAGTCTCTTGGAATCCAACAGACACAGCACTTGCTGCCAGTCATCAAGCCGCGGAAAGCGTCGTTCCAGATTTGGTGGGAATGGTTAAAACCAAGCACCAAAAATCCAACTCTAAGCGTCACCCACAAGTAATTCCTTCTGTCTCTCATTTCCCAACTTTACGCTTTCTTTCACAGTCAAGAACAAGAACCCTGATTTTCTTCTTTAACCTCTTAGCTGAGCTCTATTCTATTTCTAATGCAAGCTTACACGGATTCGTTAATCAGTGCCCAGTTATGTGCTTCTGCTGGCTCATCCGAACTTATGATTCGGGTTGAATTTACCCCAATATTTCTGAACTAGCTTGATCATAATTGTGCAAGATATCAGTTTTATCATGGTTAATCCTTGTTGTTTAGATCAGTGATTGTTAAATAATATGTTTGAAAGATTAAATATGTCATAACTTTTCATTTGGGTTTGGTGATACTTTAATGTAGTGTCAGAGCAAGGACTTTTGAATTCAAATATCCTATAATATCATTCTTTTCTTATTTGATATTAATAGTGAGTTTTGTTAGTTTGTGGAGTGTTAAGAAAAAATTTATAAACATTAAAAATACTCTAATTTATAGGTTAGAACTTTTAGCTTTCGTGGTAGTTTAGCAATGATGATTGTTTGCGGTTGGTTAGTGGTACTGGTAGCTTTTAGGTTTAGCCAAATGATCCCAACTGAATAGTTAAGTCACCGGTATTTTCTAAATGTCGAAGGTTTGAATCTCCATCCTTGTAATTGCAATGCTATAGTCACACACACACAAAAAAAAGATTGTTGTTTAGGAAGAAGTTTGAGGTTAGTTAAAGGGAAGAATACTCCTTTGCGAGATGCTTCTGAGATAACCGGTAACATTAGTTGATGGCTGAAGACTAGCCAAATTCCATTCCTTCGGAAAGATCCAATTCTTGACGTAATAACAAATAAGTAAGCTTCAATGCACCAAAATGGCAGATCAATATGTTCCCTTTGTACATTACAGTCTCTACCAATGCATGCCTCGAGATTGATGTTAAGCTGGATGGTCATAATTTCCTCTAATACTGGTTTTTCCATGAAAACATTTTTTATTGGCAGAACAAAAAGCCTGGAAAGTCACCTGACATTTCTCAGTTTCGTACCCAGCTTGACTTATTGGGCCTCCAAATTGTTCAAGTGACTGCAGATGGTAATTGTTTTTTCAGGTCAGGAATAATTAGATGAATGCATCTTATTCCTGTTGAGAATCATATATTACTAGTAATTGCCTGAGGATAGGTTTAGCTAGGGACATGTCATATCTCCTTGGTCGTTGCATTTGTACCTTCGTTCAATGAATGTATATATATTCAGCATAATGCATAGAACTCTGAACTTCTGAGAATTTCATTCATTTTTGTTGCATATGGTTTGCATGCTTATCATTTGACTTGTCTAATGCTCATGTTTTCAAGAGATTTTCAATTTCACTCATGTTCTATTTAAAGTTCCTCTTGTATAATCTCAATAAGTTGCAGGGCTCTTGCAGATCAGTTAGATGGGGATCAAGAGGAACATGGAAAGTATCGGAAGATGGTTGTGCAATATATTTTGGTATGTATCAGGAATTAATTTCTCATACGAACTCTGGCATTGTACATGTGCTTAACCATAACTGTTCCTAGTAGACATTATTTTTTAACCTCTAATAGTAACTATGATGTGTTAGTATTCCTTATGCACTGCTCATTACAATATCTGCTTAGAAATAAAAATATGTGGAATTTCTTTTGGTCTACCATCCATGATTTTGTTGTTAATCCCTTGCAAAATTTCCGTGGATTAATTCTGTCTGCACCCCCCCCCCCCCCTCTTTTATCCTAATATGAATTATAAAATTTCATTAACAGAAGAATCGTGAAATGTTTGAGCCATTTATTGAGGATGATGTCCCATTTGATGAATATTGCGAGTCCATGGAAAACGATGGTACCTGGGCTGGACATCTAGAATTGCAGGCTGCTTCTCTTGTTACTCATAGTAATATATGCATTCATCGGGTGAGTCTTTGCATCCATTGTTTCTTTCCCAAACTTATCCATGTTATCTTCCAAATTGAATAACGAACGCCATATTCTATTCTTTGGGCAAGTATGATGACGAGTGTAGTGCTAACTGCTAACTATGTTGAAATGCAAATCAAAAGGGTCCTTTTCATGCTGTAACTACTATGAATTGTTTAAGAGGATCTGTATTTGGGTATCTATCCTGGAATTCATTACGGCTGGGTACTATGTTTAGTATTTTTATTTGTGATACCATAAAAAATTAGGATAAAAATGAGACATCAACTACAAATTCCTGTAGGTTTTCTTCATCTAATATGTGTGTGTAAATTCGTATTACTTGAATTTAATTATTATAACTATGCATGTCCGTCCCTCATCAACTTACATTCTAGATTTGTCACTGGCTATTACATAGATATCATGAATTAATATTAGTTGGCCAGGACCATTGTTTACTGATTGCTTGTAAATGTGTAGATGTCATCACCACGGTGGTACATACGTAATTTCGAGGATCGAGAAGCTTGTATGGTCCATTTGTAAGTGTTGGATGGTTTCTATTGTACATTTGCCGATAAATTTTCCTCTAAATTATTGAATAGGTATAAAGTAATTTGAATATGTAGCTAATTAGGTGCAATGTGTTTGTTTCTGTATTTATGTGAATGGTAAGAGAAGTCCTTCAAATAGATGCTATAGCTTCTTATGTAAACTTAAAGTATATGATATTTGGAAACATATGCATTGAAGTAATTAATTACAAAATACAATCGTAAATTTGTAGTTCTACTGAGCAGTTTATGATAAGACCAGTAATTTATAATTAGTTAAATCTCAGGACCTGCTGTTGGCGAAATGAGATGGAAATGCGAATGATACAAGAAACTTTGTTTTTAGATATTAAAATAAGTAAGAAAGAGAAAGTTAACGTGACTGAAAAAGATTCTGAAATGGGAGTTCGTAGGGTTCTAGTTTATTTTATCATCACAGCGTATCTAAGCTTGAGAACACCAATGTCTAGGCTGGTATCTGAAATCATCTTTTTATGATCATGTTGGTTGCATTTATCATTGATGTTGTATGTATCATCATAGTGTGGGATAGTATGACTATGAACCGTCAATATTATCTGTGTTTCATCTAGCTGTGCATCTTTTTTTTTTTCTTTTTTTTTTTTTTTGAAAAGAGCTGTGCATCTGGTTGTTAGTGTTCTAAAATCTACCAATATCTCTAAATGATTTGGCGTGCATGACCAACTTCCGATTGAAAATTTTGCCAAGATCTTATCATGATGAGGAACATTACAATAGTGTGCGGTTGAAGGAAGACACATGTGCCGGCCCAGCCAGGCCGATCATAATCAAAGTCAGTTTCTGTTTTTCTTTTTTCCCCCGAATATAATTTGTTTACGGAAATTATGCCTATTTTAACTGAAAAATTAAAAGCAATGTATTAATAGCCCAATTACTTGTTTTTCTGTGGAAGCGAAGGGTGATGCTGTTCCTTCAGCAAGTTCACTTCAAGCAAAAGTTATGGCTACTAATTCTCAAAAGAGAGGTGGAAGTGCTATTACTCCTGGAAATGTCAAATTAGTTATGGCAGGCAGTGGTTGTCAAAATCCTAAAAAAGTTGAAAAGGTGATTAGATAGTGCTAATTGTTGGTTTCCCATGTCCATCTAATCAATTTTCTTACAATGTATTTACTATTTAGTTAGGAGTTGTTGCTCCTTTCATATGGTGGCAGGTTTTGGTCCAAGTCGATGGTGATGTTGATGCTGCAATAGAGTTTCTCGTGGCAGAACAAGCAGCAGAAGAAAATGAAGAGCCAACTGAATCAACTCTGTGTCATATTGATTCTTCTTTTGGTAATGTTGGATCGTCGATTTTCCTCCTTTCTAGAAAAATTTAAAACTTAGCAGACAGAATACTAAATGTTATTTTGTTGAAATATTTTAATCACTTGTGCTCCAATGCCACATAAAAAATGGAAGAGAGTGTTTTTTCCTAAGCTAGTGGAGAGACTGATATGCACTTTGAGAAAACTGTGGTTATCTACTCTATAATAACATGGAATTTGTGACGAAAAACTTGGAATGCAGATAGCGTTAATGCTTCCGTGAGAATGAGTGATGATTCTTGGTTTGGAGTTATGCCCTCTTATGCTTCGTATTCTTTATATTTTTTATTGGGTTGAATTGGTTCTGTTTGGTCTTGGTTTCAGAAAACTTCAATTTGTTACTTCCAATAGATGTAGTAGTTGACTTTTGTCTATCACATAAATGAAGGTGGATAAATTTACGTCTTATTTGTCCTTTCACCTAGCACTCACTCCCCTGTAGTAAAATGCCAGAAAAGGAATTGCGTTTTTTGGGAGACAACGCTTTTGCTCAATATTCCTGTTATCATTGGATTCCATTATTTCCTTGAAATTTATCAAAATTTCTGCAAATGTTCAGGTGTTGATGTAAAAAAAGGTTATGAGCAATTGGAAGACCAAACAGAAGAGGAATACGACAAAGTTGATTCATCTAATCATAACACTAAACATTCTAACTGTAGCAGCTCTCAATCCGATGACAAGGTCTTCTTTTAGAGTCTTAGACCATAATGCAACTAATTTTGTCTTCGATAAATATGATGTCCTCCAACCCTCTTGCTCTGAGTACAGCAGTCGTATTTGCTTATATTTCTCCCCTTCCCTTATCAGAGGATCCCAAGGAATAAAGTCTGCCAATGCGGTTCAAAAAAGAAACATAAAGCTTGCTGTGGATCAGTTGCTGCAAGTTCGTCTGGCAAGTATATAGTGTATGTATGATTCTCGATCTTTTTTTGTTTTTCTAAGATTTCTAAGATTTCAGTGCTAGTATATTTACTACCTTTTGCCTTTAATTAATGAAAAGAAACATCCTATATCAATCTTGGGTTTATAGAACTTCCATATGAAGTAAAGAAAGAGTTCAAAGGAGATATATATTGCCTTCCAATTTGGAAGGCAGTGAATAAAATTGAAGGCAACCAGGAATTCTCTGGTTTGCCATTGGGTCTATAGACTTATCATTACTAGACTACTTGTCATCTCCTCCTCCTGATGCATCAAAAGAGAAGACATGAAATTGAGTTATTAAAAGGGAATTTATGTATAATATGAAGCTGCTCTTGTAACAGGAACAAAACTATCGACTCTAAGAAGACTAGAAAGGAAAGGAAGATGGGCAAGAAAGGTGGACCTGCTAAAGTTGAAGTGTCCTCCGCATCTGATGGACTGCCACATGACTTGGGAGCTCTTTGTATTTGATCTTCATCTGGCCGTATGAAAGCCATCTAATTGATTAATGTTCTGTCTCATCTATTTCTCAGTAACTTTGTAATGAGAACATCACTCTATTTTGTTTCAGCAGGAGGCATTTTAGCTGCAGCTTAAAGAGAGTTTGGAATCACAGGTTAGTCACAAATAAAAGAGTCTACCTCTTTTTCAATGTTTCTTTTATGGGATTTCGTTTTGTGATTGATATGTCAATAATCTTGCTTGTTTGGAGGGATTTTTTCCCTCCGTTGTGGTTTTGGATAAAGGATACAACTATATTTGGAAAAAGTGGGTACAGTACAATCGAAAACGTGATGACGGAGCATTCCCAAAAGGGAGAACAAAGACTAATTACTAGAAAGAACAGTAAGACTATTATATTTGTTATTAACCTTCATTTCCAAACTAGTGATTTGAATGTCGGTGCTTCGTAAACAACTTGAGTCTAGTTCCAGCTGACTCAAGATCGTCGAACTTATCTCAAAATGTTATCTTATTTCTCTACCACTACACAGGCATAGAATACGCTTCATCCAGAAGTTTGGAGTTTTTCATACCATTTTTTTTTTCTTTGTTCAAACCTCAAGTATTGTGAAACAAATAAAAACGAAATCCCAAACAATTCAATATAGATGTTTTTATATCGTGAATCTGTTGTTTTTTATACTTTATTTCACTTTCCCATAATTCTGGGGCATTGTGCATGTCCATATATGGATGACCCAATTTTCTTCGCAGGGTTTCCTCATTATGTTTTAAGGAGTTGCTCTTACATTACCATACTTTATACCAAACTGATGTCTTCAAGTTCGGGATAGATGATGGTGTAACCTATCACTCATTGGTGGTTGAATTTTCCCATTAGAATATGCCAGTGGTTATTGGAAAAATGAAGAGTGATGGTTTCCCCCTCGTACGTCTATGTAAGGCCAGATTTTTGTAGAAGCCAACTGGACTCGAAGTGTTTATAGAAGAAGTAAGCTCACAAAGATGAACTTGTGCTGCCAATCTTTGCCAAAATTCAAATTGTTGACCATCCTCCTGGGATTAGTGTTACATTAGTAACCGCACTATATATGAAGTTATATTATGGTTAATCTGTCAACATGTCTATGATCAATGATTTTAGTTAATAGTAGTGTAAAATGGAACTAGTGAAATTACGCACTCACTTTATACACACAAAATAGTTTTCCTGTAGAAGATTCATGGAATTGGCAGCTTTGAGAAAATGTGAAGAATGATTATATCAATCAAGAAAAGATTGATGAGATGTAGCTAAGGTGATATGCTTTCACTTGTGTCTTGGACGATTAAGGAAGACTAGCATTTCAAAAACTTATTGCAGGCAATGGAGACAGGCTTAAGATCGAGCATGTCGGAGCAATCAAGCTACCCTACAATAAATTTGTTCTAAAGAATGTAGTGCATGTACATGTCCCTTAGAAAGAAGCTCATTAATGTTGCTAAGTTTACACACAAGAAAAAGATGTCTCTATCTTAATAGACAAAACACTTGTTGCAGGGCACATGGTGAATGGTCCTCCTCTGCAAGGACAACCTCTCAACCACGAGCTAATAAATCGTCCCTTCCCTAGTACCTTTGTATCTGGTCATTTCGTATTCGATCATAATTGAATCATGGAAATGTTTTATTTCATATTTTTTCTCTTGGCATACTTTCCAAACTATTCAGTAAACTGTAGGACTTTTGTCCAGACGTCAACTTGTTGGTTAAAAGTCGATTCTGGCTTGCCACATTGAACACGTCTCTTCAATATCTTAACAGTTACATATATATTTTCGTGTCAAAATAGATCAAAATTCAAACTCCAGAAAAAGAAAAAAAAGGATAGAAATTCATTTTTATAAAGTATTTATTAGTTTAAATTAAATAATCAATTTTATAGGTCTGACCTTTTACTAATAAATTGTTAATCTAGATATATGTAATAGTAATAATTAAATACTAAAGGAAATTTTAGAGAGAGTTATATTGAAAACTTCTCATTATTCCATCACTAGTGCTAATTCCATTTCAAAAGGGTATCTCATTAGTCAAATGATTTCTTTGTCGTCACTAAAAAGAGAAAGTTGAGAAAAGAAAACTTGCTATATAAAAGAGCAAGTTAGGAAAAAAAGAGAAAATAAGACGTCAAAACCATTCTATTTTTATTATTAATTAATTCTCATGACAAGTATTTGAGAATCGAATAATTAAATGAATTTCTTTTTATCCTATTATCTTGTTCAAAGCTAAAGTTATCTTGTTTTAGTTTTTCCATGGTATATCAGTCACTAATCTCATGGTTTTTCCATAATAGAAAAGGATGGGAATTGAAGAACCTTCCTTCTTTAGAGGAAAATAAAGGAATCAAACAAATTGGATTACATCAAAACATTGACGGGGAAATTTGTCCATAACCTCAAATAGCAAACGATGAGTATGAAAAAAAAAAAAATGCATTTCTTTCCAAAATTACAAACACGTAATGCACCCTCTCACCCTCGCTGCCTTAATTTGGAAAACTCAAGTTTTATTTTATTTGGGCAAAAATATCTTTTTGAAGAATAGGAAAAAATAATATGATGAACCTTTTAAACTTATTTTTCAAAACTCAGTGACTAAAAATGTCTATTTTAAAAACTCATGACCAAACACACGCATTCCTCAAGACTCAAGGACAAAAAGGTATTTTTCCTTTTTATTTGATTAAGAAAATTATGGCAAGCAACCAATTGACAACAAACAATTCGGTCTTTTATTTTCTTGTTTTGTGCCTTTAAAGTCACGTTTTTAACCTCTCATCTCTGATTACCAAGTTTTAATTATTATTATTAATTGTTATTTTTAGTATTTTTAACTTAAGTTTTAATTAAAAAAACAAAAACTTGAGTTTTAACAGCATAGTAAATGAAAGGATTCGAAGCTCTAATCTCTTGATTGATAACATATGCCTTAATTTGAGTCATGCTTAGATTTATGACAACCAAAAGAAACTCATTGTTATTCTGGACAATGTTTAAGTTTGATTTGATAACAACTTAGAAGTACATAATTTACGAGGTGATTCAAAATATGTACATGCTATGTTGAAATATTTAATATATCTGATATATGAGATTTTTTTTCCTATTTATCCATTGTATGAATTTTAAAACATGTCTAGTGTGTGTATGTTAGATTTTATTTTTCTGTGAACTCAAAAAAAAAAAAAAAAAAAAAAGATTTTCTTTTTGTGTATGGGCTTTTGTATTTTGGGCCTCCAAGTGGAGAACCACCACTTGAAATTGAACACACCTATATTGACCGAATTTTATGAGATTTATTATACGAAACTAATGATGTAATGATTGTCCACTAATAATTTGATAACTACATTGAATAAGAACTCATTGATAAACTTTTAATTTATCATTATCCCTTGAATGGCAAGCCATTCAATCTGAAATAATGTTAAAATTGACCGATTAATTTTATGACCGATCAAGCTTAATATTGATTGTTGGGTGGAAATTTGGCAAAACTACATTGTGAATATTTTTGTAGTAAATACAAAAAAAAAAAAAAATGATTTGATTGGTACTTTTACAACAAATTATTGTTGACATTTCAATAAATATGATATTTTTGTAATCTTAATAATGTTGAAATGGTATGTCAAAAAGTTAACTTAATCATAGTTCAATTGGTCAAGGAATTATATATTTATCCTTATGATTAAGGTTTGAAACTCGAATTCTCATTCCAAACAAAAAGAAAAACTAATAACGTGTAATTATTAGAAATCACATGGCTTGTTTGACAAATAATTTTCTATCTTTGTGTTTTAGAATTATATATATTTTTTTCCTAAAATTGTTTAGAAAAATTGTAATTGGATGGCACATGCGTGAAGACTTATCATTCAAAAACCCCCCATAAGTCTGGAAAAAAGAAATAGCTTCATTTATTTAAAAATTAGGTCATCCACGGAAACACACGAAATAAAACAAGGTTTTTTTAAAAAAAAAAAAAAAAAATTATTCAACCATGTTATCATTGAGCTTTTATATTTTAAAAACAAACCCTTTTTTTTTCGAAGTTTTGAAAGTTTGGCTACTAATTAAAAAAGAAAAAAAGAAAAAAAGAAAATTGTCAGGTGTAAAGAGACATAATTTGAAAAAAAAAAAAAAATGAAAGGAGAAAAAGAAATGGTTAATGAAATGGAATCCCAGTGTTTAGATGCCGAAAAATCATAAAGGAAAGTAATAGGTGCAGATGTTTATATTTAGACAAGGAAAAAGGTCAATTCAATTTTTGTGACTTGAATGCACAATGAAATCTAGCCAGTTTCCTCATTTGAGGTAAACAATTGACAGCTTTAATCCAATACAACAGATGTACCATCTACCTTCCTGCACTCCTTATATGACACAAACTTACTTTCATTCACACACCAACACAAAAAAAAAAAAAAACAAAGAAAATTCCTATTTCCATCTAATCAAATCAAGGGTAGAAAATTTTCAAATTTTTTAATTTACACCAAATTAGTCTTAATCAAGCTATACTCAATGGGAAAGTAAGATGATCTTTAATGTTGACAATAAAAAAGCAATTTTGATGACAACACAGGTAATGAAATAAATTAAATTAAATAGGAAAGTAGAATTAATTGGAAAGGCAAAAGAGGATAAAAATGAAGCTAATTGTGCAATTGGTTACATAAAAACTTTTTGTACTGCTTTTTGGGCATTAAAGGATGTAATTAAATTAAAGGAGGAAACAATTGGTTGGTCCAGACTCAGAGCTAATTTAAAATCTCAACAAACCCACTCTGCCAAACTTTCCAAAACAGGAAAGTCTTCAGTTGGGAAACTCAAATATAATGGAAATCATATCAAGGGATTGTGTTTTGTGTATAATGGAATAGCCCTTCTCTTTCTGCCTCTCAAGCAATAATAATACCATGTGCCATATACCCTAGCTACTGTCACTATACTTCACTACAACATTTATTTTTATTCAATTTTCACTGCCATATTCAATTTTATTACACATGCAACTCCAACACACACATACACACACAAACACATCTATCTTTCTATTCAAATTGCTATTGGCCGACTTTCTATGTCAATTATTATATCTTCATTATCAATTACAGGGTGATTGAACATATATATCGTGTTGATTACAAGTGAAATTTCACCACTATATGATCATTTCGTGTGAATTGCTTAGTAAAAACAAGATCACTATATGTATCGATCGAGTTAATGTTCTTTTACCCACTTTTAGCTCTTTGTATCTAAAATGGTGATAAATGTCATTTTCTATCCATTTTCTTCTGTCATCTTGTTCTAGTTATATCGAGAAAGAGCATCTGTGAAAGACAATGCATCTCATGTCCATCTTCTTTTGGACTTGCCTTAGGCATCTTTAGATTCATGGAACCCAACTTTTAAATTGAGGAAAACCTGTTTTTAAAGATGCGTTACTATCCTCCTTTACAAACTTTACATTCTAAAAAGGGAAAATATCCTCTTTTTTCCCTTGAAGGAGGAAATTGTAATTAAACATACTTCAAAATAACTAAATAAAATTTAGCTGTCTTTCATTTGCTTTAATTTGTTTACTTGTGCCTGTTTTTCTTTACTTTCTTTTTCTCTTTTCTCTTTTGTTTGTTTAAGTCAAATATTACTTCCAAAAAACTTTCAATATTCTCATTGAGATGGTTATGGACTGGTCTGTAAGTCTTTCTTTTTTCTTCTTCTTTTTTTTTAAGGGAGTTTTATCTACTTTTAAAAATATACAAGATAATTTTTTATGTATATAACATTTTTTTTTAGTACATCAACATTTGGAGGTGGGGAATTTGAACCTCTGATCTCATGGTCGAGGGTATATGTCAATTACCGCTGAGCTATGCTCGCTTTGGCATGTATATAACATTTTTTACATGAATGAAAAAGAAATAGAATACATATTTTTTTTATATTCATTTGTTTATATATTACTCCCTAAATCAAAACTATTAACATATAATCATGAATTAATTGTTTTTAACCATTTACTCTGAAGAATTAGTATCTTCTTTAAAAAAAAAAAATTATTTTAGTATTTAATCTTTCAAATTATCTATTTAGTCTATAAACTTTCAAGTCTATTCCATTTTGGTCTTTGAACTTCCAAAATACCAATTTTAATCTCTAAAATTTTTACAATAACTAATTTGGTCCTCGATATTTAGTTTGTTGACAATTATTTAAACAAATAGATGGCATTATTCCGAATATGTGTGTACTATTGTGTGACATTCACACGTCTTGATTTAATTTCATAGGTTTATGGCTTAGACGTGTAGTGGGTGGATACATTTAACCAAAATAGTAATTTTTGAAAACTCAAAAGACTAAAATAGATATCTTAAAAGTTTAGATGAAAATAATTATTTATTTTTGAAAAAAGGTCTATAGGTTGGGCTAAAATAATGTTATTTTTTAAAGATTACAAACTAAAAGGTAATAAATGCATAAATTAATGGACTAAAATTGAATTTAAAGAAAAAGAGCAAAAAATTTGCCTTGCAGTCCAACAGATATGTAATAAAGTGTATGTTATAAATGAATAGAGAAGTTGAAAATGACTTGTAGATGACTTTTGACATCAGGCAAATGTAAACATAAAGAATGGGAAAGATAGATAGATGGGTTAATTTTGTTCACCATCTTCTTCTTGTGGTCCTAACTCCCAATTCATATGTATATAAGATGACACCCATTGACTTTACCATAAAAATTTTCTAAATCTTTCCAACACATGATCATTTCCTTTACTGTTAATAATATGCCCAAAACCATTCCACAAAATCTATTGTTTTATTGTTTTATTGCACAACTTTAGAATTCAATATTTCAGACTAGGCTATGAAAAATTTAAAAGGAGACCATTCAAACAACCTGAAGATTACATTGTATTTGCATAGATTCAAACACACACATACCAAATTTATCCATCCATCCTGGTTTTGCTCTCTTTTTCCCCCAAATGTTATCCCTTTTATAGCATTTCAAAGTATTTAGTTTAAAAAAAAAACTGTATTTTGACCAAGAAACAAAAATTAAGAAAAACAGAAAGATACAATTTTTTTTTTTTTTTTTTTTTTAGCAAAAAAACTCATGAATTATGCAAAAAGAAAAAAATCACTGTCAAATGGGACCTTAATTATTTAGGGTAGAAAAGGACGGGTTTCATTAATATATGAAAAGAAAAAAAAATCATAGAAGAAACCTAATAATGTGGTCCAGTGGGTGCAATATTATTGAATGCAAGGTTTCCTTTTTTGGAGTTAGTGGTGATATATCTTTGCTTATAATGTACACATATAATTGCATAATTTGGGCTATTAATCTAATGAGTTTGGTCAACAAGTGGTTATTAATTATAAGGTAAGATTGAGAGAGAAAGAGATTTTTGAATGATATATATAAATGTATACATATTATGTGTATATAATGAATGAAAGATAGCTATGAGAAGCAATCCTTTTCCAAGAGAACTTATCTCCTTTACACAAAGTGGGTGGAGAACCCACCTAGATTACCTACATACCTACACCCTTCAATTTATACATACTTACTTTTCATTTTTTTGTGGTCCTAAACTCCCTTTTTTTCCCTTCACTTTAAGATGCCCCTCTCTCATTTATACTCTCTCTAACTTGTTGGTTAGGTTTTTTCATGTCCAAACATACTTTCTCCTTTTTATTTTTTCTCATTCTTAAAATCAACAAAATCTGGAAATTTTAATAATGTCTTTTTGTTTGTGACTCTATTTGTCGTCTTGGATACATTATAACAAAAAGTTAAATCAATCCATTGTCTAATTTACTTGATGATGATTTTGATTTTTGTTTTAGGTTTTTTTAAGCGAAGCTTTGCACCTATATGTAGCACGTTAGTTAACACAGTAATTCAAATGTGTTTTTTTTTTTTTCAAAATTATTTTTTCTATGAAAAAGATAAATATTAGTAAGTCATATTGTTTTTACAACAATAGATTACAAATAAGTAAAAGAGAGGGAATTGAATATATGTGTTTTTAATTCAACAATTGTGTATTTTTGAGATGGTAATTGATGTATGGAAATTGAAAAGATTATGGGTATAGTGGGGATAATAAAATTGGTGGGCAATTGGGTTTTGTTAGAGTGAAGAATTAGGGGAGTGAGTAGTTGAGGAATGAAGAGAATTATGAGTAAAAGAAATTACATGAGAAAGTGAAATAATGAAAGGAAACATGAATAAAAATATAATAATAATAATAATAATAATAATAATAATAAGAGAGGAGATAAAATGAAAAGAAAAAAAAAAAAAAAAAAAGAAAGGGAAGAGAGGTCAGAGAAAGGGACTGGGCGAAGGGAAAGAAGAAAAAGGAAAAGCAGAGTGAATTAGTGAGTAGACGACGGGGAAGCGGAAGGGGTATGAAATGCCATAAATGGAAATACACTCTCCTAAATTATCCAACCCTCCGTCTAACGGAAACCATGAAAGCGATCTAACACAATCCCCACTCTTCCCTACACTAATTCCACAATTCTTTTCTTTTCTTTTCTTTTTTTTTTCTTTTCTTTTTTTTTACACCAAATTATGCAAATACACAAACCCAGTAATTCCTATTCCTATTCCTATTCCTATTCCTATTCCTATTCCTCACCTAAATAAATAAAATCAAGATTCCAACTGTCCAAAAACATCCCATTTATGGAAACCCCTTCTTCTCTCAAATTTTTTAAATATAAATAACCAGCATTTTCCCAACTCCCAACAGAACAGACTCTTTTTTTTTTTTTTTATTTTTTTTAATTTTCAACTTTTCCCCAATGGGGATTGTCTTTCTCTTTCAGATATATATGCAGCGCTTGTTACGTTATCCTCTGCTCTGTTACCGCTTGGCTGTGGCTGTGGCTGTGGCTGTGGGACAATAATTTTCAACGGTAAAACCTAGCTAACTCATAGGCCCATAGGTAGAGTGAGATTTTTGAATCTGTGTACATCTGAGCAAATTCAGTGTTTCGTAGATTCGATGCAAATGCAAACTCAAAAAAAAAAATAAAAAAAAAAAAAATGTAAGAGAGAGAAAACTGGGCATGTTATGTTATGTTATTGTGTGGAATGTAGAGAGAGAAAAAGAGTCCAGTTTGTTCCCTAGCATTTGATAAATATCAGAGAGAAAGAGAAAGAGAAAGAGTGGGCTAATAAGCTAAGTCTCTTCTGAACCCCTTGAATGAAAGACGCGTGGAATATGCTACTCTGGACCAGTCCTTCTATTTTAAGCTACCTCTCTTTAATTATTTCCATCCCCTTCAAAATTCCCCAAAAAAATTAAAATTAAAATAAAAAATCTACTTCTTTTAATTAGTTTAGTATTAAGTAATAACCAACCCCCAACCTCTTCCCTTTTCTTCTTTCGTCCACACACACACAACATTAACTCCTCATTTCTGTTCTAATTAATTAATTATCTTTCACTAATTTAATTATCACTCATCTCTCTCTCTTTTATTTAAATAAATAAATCAAAAGACACAATCATATCTCAAATCCATTGGTTGACTACCTATTTAATCATTTTTTATCATTAAAAAAATCTCCCCCACAAATGACAGGATGTGGTGCTACCCTTTTCAGACTTTATATTATACTAATCACACAATGGATTAAAATAATGAGTGATGACGGACCGAGTGACGAAATTTGCAACCAATATTATATCCATTATTTCTACCAAACTTTACAAACAAATTAAATTATATATCCCAACAGGGTTTGCTTTGCTTTGAATAATCCCACTCTCATCGAACTAATCAAATTGAGTTGAATCGAATACAATTGGATTTTTTATTTTTTTTTTTCCGTTTTAAATTAACTATTCATTCATATATCGATCGTATTGTATTATTTGACAAGGTGTTGTTTCCTCGTATGCTCGCTCTCTCGCTCCTAGGTTCTTGCTTCACATGCATGTTCTGTAATCTGTACAGCCCCTCTCACTCTCTGATTCAACTGGAAGTCTGAGCCTTGTGCAAACATTATTATTATTATTATTATTATTACTTCCCAAATGCACATCCAACTTTCTCCCCTTTTTTACCCAATGGGGAAAACACCACAAAAAAATATTCTACAAAATCAGTCTTCTCAATCTCATCCATCCTCAAAACGCCCATTTCTTATTTTTTTTTCCCCCTTTCTCGAGATCATAATTATCATTCATTCAATCAAAGTTGAAAGTTGAAACCCAGTGAAATTTGAAAACAAGAGAACGACCCATTTTTTTAAGAATAATGTTGAAAAAGTGAGTGTGTTTGTTTGATCGAACAAATTAATATTAAAAAATGGTAGTGGTACTGTAAAGAGAAGAGAGAGAGAGAGAGTGAAAAAAAAAAAGGTTAGATTTTTGGTTTTTGGTTTTTAATTAATAGTTTAGTTTAGAAGGGGGTGGTAAATATTAGAAGGGCGGGGGTGGTGGGTTTGGGCTAGGATGAAAGGAACCAGTCGTCATAATAGCAGTGTCTGACTGCTTTTGGCTGAGGGAGAATTGATTCAAAGGACACCATGATGGTGACTATTCATCGCCATTCAGTGACATTTCCAAGACACTCCTTTAAACTTCAAACACACACAAATATATATATATATATATATAAATAAATAATATACTCATATATATTTTCTATAACCCTCGCTCTTATTTTTTGTGTCTCCCACACCCCACCATTCCTACAAAAACTAACCCCAAATACACCTTTTTCTTTGTTTTCTTTTTCTAATTTTAAAAACGGAATCTCTCCCAATAAAAAGAAAATGACAATCGTTGGAAATTGATCATTCAATTTGATGAGCTACAACTACAACTACAAGTGTAGGCAAGCAGCAAATAACGCCACACTACTGGAGACTACCACACTACCCCTTCCAACCAAAAAATAAAAATTAAAAATTAAAAATTACTCAAAAAGAGAGTTGGAATATAGGGTAAATGTAGAGTAGGTAGGCAAAACAAAGCAAATGTCTAAGGAATTGGGAATTGCTAATGCACATTGAATTCTCGGTCAGAAAAATTCTAGCTTTTTCTCCACCCATTACGTTAAATTTTTACTACACTTTTTTTTTTTCTTTTGGGAGGGGGCTTCATTTTTTTCCTTTCTTTCTAGATTCTCATCGGGAAGTGGAGAAAGAAAAATTAAAAATAAAAAGTAACAAAATTAAGCTTTGATGATTTTTTTTTTTCTTTTTCTTTTGGGAAGGGAAGAGGGGGGGGATTGTTGCTGATGGCAAGGCAAGGCATTTGAGGGGGAAAAAAAAATATATTGTCGATGTCAGGAGGGTCTCATGAGACAGTGAAACCCATTCTTCTGCAGCCAATTTTTGGAAGGTCTAATCTGGGGTGCGAATCCTGATGATGCTGCAGCAGTTGCAAGAACTTGAGATGGCCCCGATTGAAGAAGTTGATTATGATCACTTAGAGACAGTGATAGATCACTTCCTATTCGGCTTCCATTACTGCTGCTCGAAAACTGAATCTTCAAAAAAAAAAAAAAAAAAAACAAACAAACTTGAGATGGCCCCTTTTCTCTTGCCAAACAAACGCATGCATTATTTATATTATGTATACCCACTTGATAATTGAGGCTTGGGTGTTGATTCTGAAGCAATATTTGAGAGTGGGGCTGATCTCCACCAGCCGCCGCCCGGCTGAATTGCCCGTGTCTTTGCATTTCAAACGAAGCTGGAGATTGAATGTGCGTTTGGCTCAGCAGCTGCATGGTTTCACTCTCCAGGTACCTACTATTTCTTCTCTGTGCAAGTGCATTATTGTAATTTTTGTTTTCACCTCCTCCTCCTCCTCCACTTGACTCTTGCAGCAAATTTAGCTATATATGTATATATATGCCACAAATTCATTAAATTGGGAGAAACAAAAAGGACCCATAAGCTTAATTTGGAAATTTGAAAGAACCTGAGGAGGCCTAAATCCTTGATTGCGTTGCCAGTCAGGTTCCATGGATAGAGAAGCTGAAGAAGAATGGTGTGGATCTATGGAGGCATTTGGGCTGTCGTTTTGCTTTGAGCTTGAATTTCCCAAACTCAAATCAAGACTGTGATCCCCCAAACTGCCAATTGAATCTGTGTAATGTGAATTTCAAAAAATAAATTTTGACTACAGTTATATCATTCAGAACCAATGTGTTAACAATAGTCTGTCTGTGTTTTTTCTTTTAAATTTTTACCAGTTGTCGGATTCAGTTCATTGTCGTAGATGCTGGGATCAAAATTGGTGACAGCTTCTTTGCCATTACACTTGATTGCAGCTTTATCATAAGCCCTATCGTTACCATCAACATGTGCACCGTATTAAAATTTTTATTCAAAACATAATAATAATAAATGACATGAATGGCAGCTTCTAGTCTGCTTCGTTGTCCAACTTAAACCAGAAAGAAGAAAATAAAAAAAAAACTGACCTTGCGGCTTCAATCTCCGTATCAAACAAACCCAAATAGACATACCTGTAAAATCGAGGCAAAAATAAAATTTGGGGATGGGTTTTTTATTGGTTATTAAAAAAAAAAAAGAAAAGGAAAATGGAGGTAGGAAGATGAAGAAGAGGAAGGGGAGAATACTTTTTGCCAAGAAATTGGCCCATTCGAGCCTCCCATCTTCCACACTTGTGAAGCGTTACACCTCTATACTTGGAGCTTCCTCTGGGAAACCCAGTGCTTTGTCGGCGAAGTACATGCACAAATTCCTCCTTCGTTAGATTTCCCATCTGTTCATCATCGTAATAACATTTAATTTTAATTAATATATATTTATGGAAAACCAAGCAAATAGGATGTATAATTATAATTAACATTTTTTTTAAAAAAAAAAAAAAAAAAAAAAAGAAGCCAAATCCAAAAATTGAAGACCTGTTTTAAATCCTCCTCGTAATCTTCGATGCTGAAGTTTATGTCCGCTTCAACTCCTCGGAATTTAATGGCCGCTCTATCGTAAGCACTGGACAACAACAAAATAACAAAAAAATTTCCATTTCAATTTTCAATTCGCGTTAAGGGAAAGAGAAAGAGAGAGAGAGAGAGAGAGAGAGTGCTCACCGAGCAGCTGCATGTGCCGTATCGAATCCACCTGTAACCAATTCATTCGAGGCGGAGGAGAAAAATCCCATCTCTTTGTTAGAAGACGAGAAATGAATGATACCCAAAAAAAAAAAAAAAAAAAAAGGGACATTAAAGAAAAAAAGCAACCAATACCAGACCAAACATACCGAGATAAACTTGCTTTCCACAATCCCTGCACAAAAGAAAGAAAATTAAAATTCAATCCAATTCAATTGCTTGCAGAATTCCAAAAGCAGAAGTGGGTTGGTTTTTGGGGGAACAGAAATTGCAGAGGAGAGAGAGAGAGAGAGAGAGAGAGAGAGAAAGGAAAAAAAACCAAATATGCGACTCCCAGCGGCCGGTCCTCCGGTAGAAAGTGACGCCGCGGTACTGAGAGCTACGGGACCTTGGTCCGCGGCGGCTCTTCTTAATGGGGTGGGAGAGGTCGGTGGGCTTGATGGAATTATTGGGGGCGAGGGGATCGGGATGGGCAAATTTGACCCCAACCCAGTGAGCTGGAGGGAAGGCGGAAGTGGTAGTAGTAGATGGAAAGGGAGCAGAAAGTTGAGGTTGGTCGAGTGGGAAAAACTGGCGAGTGACGACGGGGGTGGGAGTAGTGTCAATTTGCATGAGCATATCCATATGGTTGGGGCTGGGGCTGGGTTGGTCGTCGTCATCGGATCCATCCTCCACAACCACGGCGGAGGAACTGGAATTAGAAACCGATCCCACCCTTTTCCCTTTCTCGTCTCCCGAACACGCTTCCGATTCCTCGTCTTCCCTCTCCTCAGGACAATCGTTCAGATCCCACATTTTTTCCTTTTCCTTTTTCTTTTTCCTTGGTTTACAGCATAGGAGAACCCCCCCGGCCCCGAGTTTTCTTTTTTCCTTTTTTCTTTTTTTTTTCTCGTGTGTTTCCTTTTGGTGGGCTTACCCCAAAGCCTCACACCCCCATCCAACCTTAATACCCTTCTTCTTTCAAATCCCTCATAATTCACTCTCTCTCTCTCTCTTCTTTTTTTTTTTAAAAAGAAAAAATAATTAATAGAATAGGGGGTGGGGAATTAAAATGAATCGTCAGAAAAATGGGAGGGTGGATTGTGTAAAGTGTGTAAACCTAAACCAATTTATTTATTTCTGTGTTTCCCGGCTGGGTTATCTTTGTAGCTTTGCATCTACCAGCTTGTTTCTTTTTTCTTATTGGTGGGTTCAGAGGAAAACATCAGGTACAAATTTGAGTTAAAAAAAAAAAAAAAAAAGAACCATCTCTTTCTTACACAACTTTCCCACGTTAGCCAAATCGAAAAGCTTTTCTCTCTCTTCTCTCTCTCATACTCCATTTGTGTTACCCAATAATGGAAATAGACAGCGGAAGGACTAAGAAAGATAGCTAATTACTCAATTTCCTAAAATATCTACTTAATCATTCATCATTCACGTCAAAGTCACTTCCTATAACACTCTTCCAATTTTAAAACACACACCATTTTTCTATCTCTCTCTCTATTTCTTTTTCTTTTTTTTTACCCTAACCGGGATATACTTCCTGGACGGTTTTTTGGAATTCCTCTATAATTATTATTTTAAATGAACAAAAAATCAAATTCTTTTTTTTTTTTTTTTTTGGGAAAAATTCATTTTTAACCTTAAACTTTAGGGATTGTATCAATTTTAACCCTGAACTTTCAATTTCATCAAATTGAATCCTAAACTTAATGAGTTGTATCAATTTCAACCTTGAACTTTCAATTTCATCAAATTAAACCTCAAATTTATCAAATCGTATCGATTTTAACCCTAAACTTGCATAAGTGTTACAATGTATACCTTTGGTTAACTTTTTTTTTGAACCACCGTACGTAATTGATTATTTCTTTTTTTTTTTTTCTTAATTTACATTGCATCTGAATTGGTTTCTTATAAATAAAATATTGAAGAAACTTTATTTTAGATGACTTTTTCTCGTTGTTGAGGATTTTATGAGAGTTTTTTGCTGCTATTTAAGATTACTAAAGCAAAGAAATTTTGGAGGTTTTTTATCTTCAAATATTCGCTGGTCTTTTCTTGTTGCTAAGAACTTTGTGGGATTTTTTTCCTTCTTTTAATGTTTTTTTTCTTGCTAATTAGAAGAATGTACAAATCTAGGAAACGAAAATAAAGAAATTTCGAGTTTTTTTATTTCTCATATTTGCTAGATTTTTCTTGTTGCCAATAACTCTGTGACTTTTTTTTTTATAATAATGAGAAGAATTGTCTGAGATATTTGATTTCTTAAAGAGTTTTTCCAACAAATTTCTTACAAAACACTAACTCAGGTGCAATGTGAATTAAAAAAAATAAAAGAAAATTGTCAATTACATATTTTAATAGCAATTCAAATGAAAAGTTGACAAAAGGTCTACATTGCAACATTTATGCAAGTTGGAGGTTCAAATTGATACAATTTGTTAAGTTTGGGGTTCAATTTGCTAAAATTGAAAGTTTAGGGTTAAAATTGCTACAACCTGCAAAGTTTAAGGGTCAAAATTGATTTTTTCCCTTTTTTTTTTTTTTTATAATAGGTGTCAATGTGACTAAACTATGTTCACTTCCACATATATTTTAGTTTTTTGAAAAGTAAATCTAACAAAAATGTTTTTAAAAAAATATCAATGATTTGACTTCACAGTAAAAACAAGTTGCTTTTTATTTTTTAATAATTAATAATGGTTGATTAACGTATTTATGATGGTCGGAAATTTAATTGGCATTATTGTAATAATTGTTTGTCAATATTTTACATAAATTTTTACTTTGTATATTTTCAAAAAAATCTCAAAATATTTTGCATTCAGCTCCTACCAGTTATTTTGGATTGCATTTTTAAAACTCTCATTAATTTTTTTTTTTTAACTATTTGTATTGATTTAAACCTTTTCTTCTCTACAACGTTGTTGGTAGAAGATTTAAACTTTTAACTTTAAAAGAATAAATAAATACATTAAATGCTAGGCTATTGTCATTTTGACTATTAATTTATTATATAAAGAGAAGACTTTGTTTGGTAGAGTTTTGATTTTTAATGACTAACTTTATTGTTTTAATTTATAAATATCATCGTAACTATTGCAACGCTAGTCCTTGTGCTATATTAATTTTATTAGTCCTAACTAGGCTGTAAAATTTAATGGATAGTTAAATTTTAGGTGAGATTACAAATTTGGTCTCTATAATTTAGAGAAAATTATAATTTAGGTCTTATAGTTTTAAAACTAGAATTTTGTCTCTATTACTTAATAAAACCATAGTCTATCGAGTACTCAATCTATTAGAATTTCGTCTCTGCGATTTAATAAGGTTAAATTACGAGTTTAGTTTCTGAACTTTGAAATTTTAGTCTATTTGATCTCTAAATAACTTTCAAAAATGTCAAATATGTCGCTAAACTTTTAATTTGTATCTAATACATTCTTGCCAAGTTAAAAAAAAAAATTAAAAATTAAGACATCGTTTGATAACCATTTTGTTTTTGGTTTTTGGTTTTTGAAAATTAAGCTTATACACACATACTTCCACCTATAGGTTTCTTGGTTTTTAGTATCAATCTTCTACCTTGTTTCCAAAAACCAAGTCCAATTTTGAAAAAAAAAAAAAAAATGTTTTCAAAAACTTGTTTTTGTTTTTAAAGTTTGGCTAGGAATTCAAATGCAACCTTAACTAGGACGAAAGCCATGGTAGGGAATTTTTAAAAAACCAAATGGTTATCAAACATGGTCTAAAATTTCAATTTTATGTCTAGTAGGTTCATGAGTTTTAAAAAATTTGAAAGCTCAATGACTAAATTTGTAATTTTTAAAGTTTAAAGACTAAATGACACAAACTTCAAAGTTCAAAGACTAAATTTGTAATTCGACCAATCAATAAACAACCATGATGGTAAAGTGCAATGCAGATATGAAATGTTATTGTTCGATGCTTCAAGATCACGCTCATTGTGAAGGATTATATTTTTTTTCTTAAGAATTTAGGGCTTGGTTGGAATGATTTTTTTAAGTGCTTATTAAAAAGTTATTCCAAACAAACTCTTACTTACTTATTTGAATGAAGAGCTTGAAACAAATAACGAACATGGTTGTGTTGAATGGGCAAGCTGGAATGTATTAAATTGTTTTTATTCAAGAAAAATGTTAACAATTGTTTATATTTTATGTTAAAAAATTATTGGAAAACTATTGGATTTGGAGATTCAAACTCCTAACTTTTGAATCAAACCTATAATACCTTAACCAATTGAATTGGATTCGAGTTGATAATTCGTTTTGAAATTCCATTATGGATGCAGTGCCCTAAAATTCTCTTTCAAATCATTAGGATAGTCATTACCCCTATCACTTTTTCACTTTCATTAAACCTTTTGACTTCAATACTATTTATTTAATTTCTTAAAAAGTTAAAACTTATAATTATATCTCGCAATAATGAAAATCGAAATATAGTTCACTACGAGTAAAAAAAAAAAAAGATTAGAAAATGTTAAGAGTTTGATCACCAGCAATAAGGGCATTTTGGTAAATTCATAATATCTATTTTATATTTAAATAATGCAAAAATCTTCTACTAGTTTTAAGTAATTAATTTGAGCTTAACGTGGAGAGTTTATTCTCTGTAGAAACGTTGTGAGTGAAAATTAAATTACTTCAATAATGAACTGGAAGAAAAAAAAAAAAGCTTCAATAATGGAGCCACGTGGCACTTGGCAGAGATGAATTTAACTGAAAATAGGCATTACATCTCAATTCTAAAAAAAAAAAAAAAAAAAAAAAAAAGAATTAACTAAGGATTGTAATTCCAATCTTAACCCTAACTAAAATAGTTACTAATTAAGGTTATGAAACCAATCAATGAATTAGCAAGTTAAGATAGTTTTGGATAGTCTTCATGGTTGCATATTAATTTAATTTCTCACTTTTTTTACTCTCGACCAACCTTAAATTTCTAATTAACATAGAGAGGTTTTCTATTTACACAAATCCATACTGTCCCTTTAAGAAGTTCTGTTTTAAAAGTAGGCCGTTATAAATTAAAAAAAAATAACTATCTTGAAATTTCTTTAAAAGGAAATTGAGAAGAAGAAAATATCTGATGATTATTGTAGCACATTATTATTTTTGAAAAAAATCCTGAACCGTAGGTTGTCTGAAATCAAAACTGGAAGATTGTCTTCAAATAGAGATGGACAGATCGAATGGGAAAAGGTTGTCTGCATATAATTTGGGCACAAACTCCTTTCTTTTTTCCTTTTCAACATTAAAGCAACATTTAAATTTGTCTTTTTACAGTATATGTTTTTTTGTCATAATTATCTACTTAATAACTATTCTTCACTATTGATTTATTCAACATTGTCACACTCCTAATGGTTACAATAAACTTCCTTATTCAATCAATCATACACTATTCTTTAAAAATCATAAATTATATGTATTACATTCAAAAGTTTCATGTCCATAAACTATATAAATTTGAATTAGTAATATATAAAACACAACTATGTCAAATTTATTTATTATTATTATTATTATTTTTTTTTGCCTTTTACCTTCATTAAAGTAATGATTCAGTCTCTCAACTTAAGTATGTAACAATTTAGTTTTTTTTTTTTTTTTTCCTTTTGTTTTTAGTTTATTGGATATTAACTAGAGTTAAATTAGTTTAGTTAATTTGTTTCTCAGTAGTTAATATTCAGTTATTCTACTGATTGTATATATTTGGAGGTTAATCCTTTATTCAATGAAAGATAGAGAATTAATATTTTCTCTCAGTTAATATGGTTCAACAATTTAATCTCTAGACTTTAATATGTAACAATTTAGTGTATGTAATCTTCTTTTTTTTTTTTTAAATCTAGTCCGCTACACACACACATATATATAAAATATTGATATTTCATCTTCGCTTTAAACACTACTACCAAAAGGCCCTGTTTGATAACCATTTGGTTTTTGGTTTTTGAAAATCAAGCCTATAAACACTACTATCAAAAAACCAAGGTCGCGTTTGATAATCATTTGGTTTTTGAAAATTAAGCTTATAAATCTTATTTCCACCTACAAGCTTCTTTGTTTTTCTAATACTTTTCTTTCCTTGTTTTTAAAAAACAATCAAATTTTGAAAACTAAAAAAAGTAGTTTTCAAAAACTTGTTTTTGTTTGTAGAATTTGGCTAGGAATTCAAATGTGTCATTGGCAAAAATGAAAACCATGGTAGGGAAATTGGGAGAAAACAAGTCTAATTTTCAAAAACCAAAAACAAAAAACCAGATGGTTATCAAACGGGGCCTAAATATTTATTAAACGGTGCTTTAGTGATCAAAGTAAAATCTTTTTGGCTCGTAATGTATTCCAATTCAATACATGGACTATCATAGAAAATAGATAGAAAAAGAAAACAATATGTTGAAGGCTTAAACTTAAAGTCTTCTCCTTTGTTACATTAAAAAAAAAAAAAACAATAATAAGTAAATAGATAAGTTTAAGAATTTAGTATATGCTTTTATTTTGAATTTCACATTGTTACCCTTTTCTGTTTGTCCAATTTTTAATTTTTATTTTATATAATTGGTTTTAAAATTCTCAAACGAGTCTATAAAAAAGAAGAAGAAAAAATTAATCTGGGATTCTCTAATATTTTAAGGGCCAGGCATATTGAATTTGTTGGCCAAAATGTTGAATCCAATTTTAGGTGCCAAACATGTGCCCAAATTTAAAGTTCAATGTATAGTACCAATGAAACAAGTGTTTGAATTCAAAATAATAATAATAAAAAAAAGTAAGGAATGTAATATAACATCGGAAAACTTGCAAAGATGGATTTTTTTTTCCTATATTTTTTTAGTATATGTTAGCAATTTGTTTGTTAGATTAACTATGTGAGAGTAGGAATTATGAAAAATGTAAAAAAAAAAAAAAAAAAAAAGGAATTATGACAATTGCCTTTTACGATGAATATATAATGTTTTAATATATTTTTTTAAAAAAATTATAATTTTTAACTATTTGAGTTAGACTTGACCTTTTTTTTTGGGATAAAAGTTGGCTTGACAATTTTTTTTTTTTTTGACAACATGTGGGGTGAAAAATTTGAAACTCTGACCTCTCGGTCATAAATATATCTTTATACTCTAACGTAATTTAATCATGAGATTTTATTCTTTTTATTTACAAATTTCCGTGATCAGTAAAAATCTACAGTGAGAACTTATCGACTCAGATGAAATCAAATTTTAGTACTAGTAATTTCAAACCTATGTTTTTTTAAAGAAAAAATTATAGGAAAAAAAAAAAAAAACCATTGAGACTGATTTCTTTGATGTGGGGGCCTTTCAATTGAAATTGCACCTATTTTTCTTTAAGAATGACAATAGAATAGAATAGGGGAAGATCACAAATGTCATCTTGTTCCAATTTTGAAAAGAATTCTGAACCGCTTGCCTAATTTTCTACAATTGAGGAATCAGATTGAAATCCTAATTAAGTCCCTTCACGAGGATTGAGTTTCTCATTCAAAGTTTCTTTAATTTTTTTTATTTATAGATTTAATTATATTATATTAAAAATAAATACATATGGCAAACAATTAGAGAAAATTAATTTTCTATTAGATTAAACTGTTAGTTTTTTTTTTAAAAAAATATTTTATACTTTCTATTATTATATAAAATATATTAATAATATTTAAAATTTAAAGTTTTGATATAGAAGATGGGAAGAGACTGAACCAAAAAATATATTCCCTTCCCTATTGATCAAAAGGTTAAAATATATCAATAAAAAAAAAATCCCAATCTATTTTCATTTCAAATGAAAAATCTCCACCCTATTCAAATAAATCCTTTTAGGTATGTTCGAGACTCTATTTGAAATTTTACATCTTTTAATTGGGAGAGAATTTCACCTCAAAAGAGTCGGTTAACAAGAGGACCATTTTTTTTCTTTTTGAGTTCAACAATTGTAGAAGTAAAAGATCAAACCTTCGAGTTCAAAAAAAGCAATTAGTGTTTTATCTACTTAAATTGGCAAAATTAAACATATTAGTTCACGTTAATTACATCACCCCATAACTAAGTTTGCATAATACTAAATAAATCATTTTTCATGAAAATGAATTTAGAAGAAAAGATAGGGTAGAATAAATAATATATAATAGATGCCCCATTAAAGTGAATTGTTATTTGTATTAAGTTTCATTAATAAACATAAACTCATGGGCGGATCTAAGGGGATTAGGAGGGGCCATTCCCACACCCCCAATGACCTCTATTTCTTTTTTCCCAAAATATATATAGAGTGGATTTGATTTTATATGCATTCTTGTAGTTGGGTTAGTTCTAAATATGGCTAATAGGCTTTTAACATAAGTATAAGTATGTATTTTGGGAACTTGAAATATTTTAAATATGTCATTATGAATATAGCTTTTTAAAAAATAATTACAAAATAGTATTTAAAAATTTGTAAATTAACATTTAACTTAAATAATGATAACTGATACTTTTTTATTTTACGTGAAAGTCATTCCATTAACATCAATTTCTAATTAACTTAAATATTGATTAAGTATAATCATAATTAAAAATTATTAATTAATTTAAATAGTGATTCACTTTAATTATTGTTTTATATATTCTAACTTTTACTATATTTACACTTATTTTTTCTGTATTTTTTTTTTCAAATCTAAATTGGGCTAGATTTGTAACTTCTCCAACTTCTTAAGATTTTTATATAATAAATATTATTATCAAAAGTTAAATATGATAGTTTTCCACATTTAGTTAGGTATAAAAAGATACCAATTAGTTGCCAAAGTGAGGCTCAACGGTAATTGGCATGTACCCTCTAACCAAGTTCTGAATCCCCCACCCCAAATGTTGTTGAACTCAAAAAAAAAAGAAAAAAAAAAAGTTGGATATTTCATGTCTTTGATTCAATATTTCTATTATCAATAATTTTGATGATCGCTGGCTCCTGATTTGCTTAGGCAATACATTAACTCTAGTTCAACCAACAAATTAGATTGTTAAGTGTTAATTTTTTCTCAATCCATAAAATTAAATATAGAGAAAATTTTGCATTTCTATCTCATTCTCAATAAAAAAAAATTTCAAAATCTCGAGATAAATCCAATTTATCTTGAAATTTTGTATTCTTATGTGATATAAATTTTGACAAATGTCACAAAAAAAATTATGATCAAGAGAAAGTATCTAAAGTACTAAATGTACTTATTTTGAAACTTATGTTACATCATCGTTTTCGAGGTTATGTAATTTAACCATTGATCTTTTATAGTTTAACAATTGAATATGAGGGATCAAACATTGACTTATTAGATGATAATAAGTGTTTTATACACTAAACAATGTTCAAGTTGACAAGTCAAAGCTAATATTTGAAAATTAAAAAAGTATTATTTCTTCTTCTCTGTTTTTTTTTTTTTTTTTTTTTTTTGAAATGGTAAGAAGTCAAATGTGCCTTTTATTTTATATATGTATATTTATTGAGACACTTTTAAAAATGTGAAAAGCATAAAAAAATGGTTAGGGTTTTTCATAATTTATCAAAGCCGAAAACGTTTACAACGACCTACATTTTGTAAAGAAAGGGGAAAAAGGGAAGAGTATAAATTTTGATGGGGGAGGGATTTGGAATGAGAATAAGAAAAAAAAAATAATAAATGGGAATATGGGTAAAAAAAAAAAAAAAAAGTCCCGTCCTATTTTCTTTCCCTCCCATCAATGCCCTCCTCCTCTCTCTTTTCTTCCTCGTATTTCTTTCCCACGCGCCTCTCTCTATCTTTTTTTCTCCTTTTTTTTTTTGGTTTATTTTATTTTATTTATTATTATTATTAAATATTAATTTATTTTTCCTCTTTTAATCTCTGTGTTGTATTTTTGTTCTTTCCTATTTGGCAACTCGGCCACTACATATATCCAACTCGACACTTGTACATTTCTTGCTTTTATGCAATCATTGAATTCCTCAATCTTGCAATCCCATCTCACCTCTCTTTCTTTTCTTTTCTTTTACTTTTTTTCTCATTTCTTATTCTCAACCTTTAATCATTACCTTAACTACCATATCATAATTCATTTTACTTCTTAATTGCATTGTAAGCCACACCCATTTTATTTTATATACATATATATTGAGATATAAATTATAAGAGTAGAAGTTTAATCCCCCTCCCAAATTTTAATGGATGTCAAAGTTTTACATATTTAATCAACATTTTCCTAAATATCTAAAACCCATAGATATGAACAATCTAACAAAAGATGCCACATTTTAAAGTTAAACTAGTTTTCGGAATAGGGATGCAAAATTTCTAAATTCATTTTGTGTCCCCACCCTTAACTTAATTAAAAATAAATAAAAAAATTATTCGAGTACGAATTAAATCTCATGGCGAGATTTTGACTATGATATATTTTTCAATAAAAAAAATTATTAGATCTTATCTCATCCCTGGTTCTAATATGCACCTATTTGAAGTTTAGGGAGATGGTAATTACAAACAAATAACATGTTAAGAGAGAGTGAAATGACATATTGCTCCCACATCCCACTAAACAAGAAAAAAAAATATAAATATACATGTACTAAAAGTAATATGTCCATATTCTTTTGAAAGTCTCCCATGAACCCAAATGAATAAAATATATTAAATTCATTTGGAAGAAAGCATTAAAATAAAAGTTGACTCACTTGATAAAGAAACACAACCATTCTAAAAAATAAATAGAAAAAAGTTTCTTTATATTGTTTCACTAAAAATAGATAAGACAGGTGTTAGGTAATAAAAAATTATTATTTAAAAAAACAAAAGACAGGAGCATAGTAAGCACCCAACAAAAGTCGCGTAAACATAACCCTTGACTCAAAATCCCTGAAAGGTAGCTCGACCATACGATAAAACTAAATAATATATTTGTAAGATTTAGAGAGATAACATCATCCTTGACATCATCCACAAATATTATATTCCATTTCTTTAATTGTTTTCTCGTGAATTATTACTCATAATCACAATAATTTTCCAATATTCTATGAACCAAAAAAAAAATTATAATATAAAATATAGTGAATGAGTTGGGACTAGATGCTCCATCTATAAATTTATATCAATCAATTATAGTACTATCTTTTTGGCGCATAAGTTTTTTAAAAGAGGGAAGAACCAATTTGGATTAACAATAATATAAAAAAATGAAGAAGTTGATTAGAAAGGTAGAGGGAATTAATTATTATTTGAAATGAAGAAGAGAGCGTATAAAAAACCTAAGTCAGCCAAAAGAAGACGCCACGTCATCAGTAGCCGACAACGAAAAATTCGAACCCAAATACCTCAATTCTAAGTCACGTGAGAAACGTGTGAGAGACCTTCCCGTAATGGAATGGGGACGAGGCTAAGAGATTGGAGGGTGGATTCTGCAACTGGAAACACTGCCTCCAAGTGGGCCCCCCTCCTCAAGCCCAGGCCCACCTCTCACTTTCTTGGGGTTGCCCACCAGGCCCACAACATTATTCCTCTCTCTTATCCTAATTTTAACCTAAACTCTTTGTTTGCTTAGATGTTCAGGTTCACATTTATCTTGATTTTCTTTTCATATTAAACAATTTTTTTACTTGACGGTCTTCGCAAGCAAACATGTCGTATTTTTATTGGATCAGGGTCATCGATGTATAATTATGATGGATTTAATGGAATTGAAAAATAGTTTGATCATTGAACGAAGTATACCTGCTTTTCAAATAAAATACTAACTTTTAGTTTAATTGGAAAGTCATTAGTCGTGGGTGAATAAAATACATCAAGCTAGCAAGTTGGAAGGATTTCTTTCTGATCAATGAACATGTTAGATTAACTCATACGAAAAGAAACTTCTCTTTAATGATCGAAAATTGAAGTATTTTCTTTTTTTAATCTAAACTAAAAGAAGGCTTATAACACAAATATTGTATTAATGAAAGAAGATATAAAACTTAACTAAAAATCAAACTAATTGAAGATTACTTGTTGATGCATTTACTCAAAGGAATATATTTGGACAAAAATAATCTACAAAAGGAAAATGTGTGAGAAAATTGTTGGATTGGATATATAAGTATAAATGTATGTATGTATGTCACAAAAGGGACTTGGCTGTGACCAAAAGTAAAATGTAAAGACAAGTCAAATTTAGTAAAAGCGTAAGGTATGGTTTAATTAGATGAAAATTTGATCACATCAATTTCTAAATGAGTTAAATAAGGTGGTATGCATGTCCACACATTTGTCTTTCCTAAAGTTGGATGATTATTGTACTTAATTTCTTAGCTCAATGCATCGAAAAATGTGTCAATCATGGTAATATCGTAAAAATTGGGGAAAAAATCAATTTTGACCCATGAACTTAACATGTTATATCAATTTTAACACTAAAATTTCAATTTCATCAAATAACCTCAAACTTAACAAATTGTATCAATTTAAACCTCAAACTTGCATAAGTGTTATAATGTAGACCTTTGGTCTCTTTATCAAAAGAAATCAAATATCCCAAACTATTCTTCTCATTGTTATAAAAAAAATCACAAAGTTATCGACAACAAGAAAAATCCAGAAAATATGAGAAATAAAAAACTAAAAAATTTCTTTGTTTTTTGTTTTCTACATTTGTACATTCTTCTAATTAGCAAGGAAAAAAACAGTAAAAGAAGAAAAAAAAAACTATTAAATATTTGAAGATAAAAAACTTCCAAAGTTTCTTTGCTTTTCGTAATCTTAGATAGTAGCCCAACAAAATTTTCACAAAGTTGTCAACAACAAGAAAAAATCATCTAAAAATAAAATTTCTCCAATATTTTATTTTTAAGAAACCAATTCGGGTGCAATGAGAATTAAGAAAAAAATGAGGAAATAATCAATTGTGTACGGTAGTTCAAATGGAAAGTTAACCAAAGATATACATTGTAATACTTATGCAAGTTTGAGGTTAAAATCGATATGATCCGATAAGTTTGGGGTTCAATTTGTTGAAATTGAAAGTTTAAGGTTAAAATTGATATAACTTGCAAAGTTTAGGGTTCAATTTGATGAAATTGAAAATTCGGGATTAAAATTGATACAACCCCCAAAGTTTAGGGTTAAAAATGATTTTTTTCCTTAAAAATTGGTACCCTTGACCTACCTTTCAATTCTGGTACAAATTACCTTGCTTCATATAAAAAAATGTTCATAATTAATCTAAAAGAATTTGTGGAGCTAATAAAGATTTGATATTATAGATATAACAACTAAAATTAGTTACAAATACAATAAAATGTAGAATAATGTAGAAAACACATCAATCAATCAAGGGTTATTATGATTCCCTTGATTAACATTTAAGTTAATCATTAGTTACTAAAAAAAAGTTTTTAAAGCTTAATTTGTGTGATTAGTTTTTCTATGAAAAAAGTTTAAATAATAAACTTGTAATTAGGTCTTAATCCATGTTATATAATTTCAAAATAATATTTGACAATTTCGTTTCTTGGTTTCAAATCTCAGCTCCATTTCATTAAAAATAAAACCTAGTTTTGTGTTTGAGACGTAATTAGAATTTTTTAACTTTCGTTAAAATGCAATGATTTAGAAATATGATAACACCAAATATTGTAGTAGATTGTTAATCTAATATGTAATTATTGCTGTAAATTTGAGAATGAATTACCACAATTGTGATATACGGATTTTTTCGTAAATGGTTATAGTTGCTTCTCGTTTGAGACTTATGTTTGGAGGGAGAATTACGTTTTTGCACAAATAAAGAAGGAAGAATGAGTGATCCCCATTGGAGAGGAGGGATCCAAAGGAGGAAATTAAGGGGAAAAATGAAGAATCCACCAACCCAAAATACATATTACATATATGAAAGAAAGAAGTTTAATAAAGATGGGTTGATTGTGTAAAGGAAAAGGACAATTCTTTTGTTTTCAAACTCTATGAATAACAAGACCTGTCTTTTTATTTCAAAAAAAAAAAAAAAAAAAAAAACAAGACCTGTCTTTCATGTGTGCCTCTCAAAAGTTTTGGTTTAGGATAAGAACGCAACCTTTGCAATAATGACACTTGTCCTCATTTTCGAATAAATAAAGGGGATAAAAACCCCCAACTTTTAGTCAACCTCATTTACGAGAATTAACCTTTTTTTTTTTTTTTTTTTTTTTTCCTTCTTTTTTCTTTTCTTTTCTTTTCTTTTTTCCTTCTTTTTGATGGTTTTAAAATTTTAATAAATTTAGATATAGATTGAGATATGAGTTTACTTTTGACCAAAAGAAAACATATCTTTTATATTGGCTATTAAGTCAGTATGATCTTTATCTGAATTCTACTAAAAATCCTTATGCTAATGTTAGTAAAATTGTGGTTTTTTTTTTTTTTTTTTTTTTTTTTTTTTTTTTTTTTTTTTTTTTTTTTTTGAGAAAGTTAGTAAAATTGTGGTTCTTACTTATAGAAAGATTTTAAAAATCCTTATGCTAATGTTAGTAAGATTTTAAAAAAACCTTTTATGCTAATGTTAGTAAGATTTTAAAAAATAACCCCATAGTTTAGGGGCATTTTTTTTTATAATTTTATGCTATATAATACTTTGTTTTCATCTCCAATACTAATAGCAATCCCAATTTTTCAATAAATTATTTCATTTAGTTGTGAAATTTTCAATTTTATAGATATATCATATCTATTTTAATTTTATTTAACTCAATATTTTTTTTTCCAATTTTTTCATACAATTTCAAGAAAATAATATTTTATTTAATTAGGCCTCAGATTATATTTATATATATAAAAAGAAAACATAAAACTATTTTTCTTTTTAATTCCATGTTTGAAAATAGATTAGCAAAGGACAACATAGTTTTTTTTTCTTTTTCCTTCCTTCTGGGTGAGTGGGGTGGGGATAATTAAGGTTGGAAAAATTAGCAATTCAAATAGTTAGGTTGGGTCCCAAATTTCTATTAACCCAACCCAACCACTTATGAATACCATTGATATCAATTAGTTAGCTATTTCTAAAATATCAAATCAACAAGGAAAATAAATTAAGATCTAGTCTAGGACGAGCTAGAGAAATTATAAATGATCGTTTATATAAATTAGAAGTATCATTTAAAACAAATCTATTAAATCAGTTCTAATAACAGTTTTGTTGTTGATTCATAAATGAAAGTTGCCAAAAATTTTGATGTTAGATTTAAATAGAAACCTGTTGCTATTTATGAAAATATATAGAATGGGTGTAAGAATATTGGACTAAAAGATATAGTGAATTTTTCTTGGAATTGTTTGAGATTTTCCTTCCTTCCAAACAAGATGTGAAAAAGAAATGATGGATGTGCCTTGGATTTAGTGAAATATTTTCATTAGGACATGGGTTATATTGTTGGTGTTGCATAATAATTCTTGGGTCTTTTCAAATGGACACCAGCTAAGTGTTATATACAGGAATAGTATGCATATCCAATTCAAGAAATTACTTGCATTATTGGAGAGGCCAGTTGTGTTTAATTTAATGCACAATGACAATCACGTGCCTATCCCTTTTTTCTTTTTCCTTTTTGGGGAAAATACATTTTTGGTCTTCTAAAACTTGAGATTGATGTCTATCTTTCACTATTTGTTTCTTGAGGTATCAAAAGAGACATTTTTACTTGATTAATAGTAAGAGTTGATTTAGTGATAAATTGCTAGCTGTACTAGGTGATTTAGCAAAAATATATTAATTTAATTATACCTTTTTGGTAATTCAACGTGTGAGTTGATAATTTCCTTTCTTTCTTTATCTTCTTTTCATTTTTCTCCTCTTGGCCGACGACAACAACAAGATCGCCATCCACTCTTCTCTCTCCTTCTCAACAAACGTGCGACATTGTCATTGTCACAGGAAGTCATCGACAATGAATCCCATAGCCCAAATTTGAAACAAAGGGAAAGAACATATTTGATCACCATATCTAGAAGTTTTCCTCTTCGTTTCAAATCAAATATAGAAGGGGAACTCCCCTTCGTTTTTTAAAGATTTGGACTACAACAAGAGGAAAAAGAAGAGTGGACGCTAGCAGCTGGAGAAGAAGAGAGGAAGGAAAAAGAAGAGAGAAGAAAGAGGGAAAAAGAAAATTGTCAACTCACATATCCACTCACCAAGAAGATTTTATCATATTAATATATTATTTTCAAATCACTCTCTACCGTCAACAATTTAGTCGTCAAATTATCTTAATTATCGTTAGTCAAGTAAGGGTCAAAATAGCTTATGGACTATTTCAAACCATTTTCTAAACTTTAGAGAGTAAAGATGTCCCTCTTGAAATCTAGAGACCTAAGACACCAACTCCAAACATTAGGAACCAAAAATGTATTTTGCTTTTTTTTTTTCTTGCAAAAAAAAAAACTAAAATTTATACATAAATCTTATTACATAATTATATTGGACCAACTAAAATTATTTACTCAATATTCCATTACAAATAGAAGATGTTGTAATTATATTTGATATTAAATAATAAAAAAAATAATTTATTATTTCATATCTGATCGATTGGCTTACATAAATTTCTCCTACGAGTGAAAATTTGCAAAAACAAAAATTGATATTGAATTCTTCTGCATAATCAAATATGGCATATTTAATATGTATACCTGCTAAATAAAACCCATGATTCAAAGGAGTTGGAAAAGGTTTTTTCAATTACTTCTATAATATCTATTATTTTGGATAAGATAAATAATGGAGAAATCATCCAATAGGATATTCAAGTCCATGAAGAATAGTACAAATGTTTGAGTACTTTCATAGTACCACTATTATGAATGTCTCTTTATGTCATGTTCCTACTTTTCTGATTTCAAATCAAATTCAATGTAAGATTTATTAAGTTCTGCAGTTCTCAATTGCTTGCATAAATTTAGTTAAGAGAATTTGTTTCCAAGGAAAGCTTTTTTTGAATATCATTGGTTCTAAATTAATGTTGAAAGGGTTAGTTCCTTTAAGCTCAAATCTTAATTGTCAAAGATCATAATTTAGTCAGATTTATTGTCTTCCAATTGTAGTTCCAATTGTAGTTTCAAGCCTACCAAATTTCAGGCTGGAGAGCTTACGGAATCACGATCAATGGACCCCTCCCCCCTCGAGCTGTCTGAAATTGAACTCAGATGCCTCTTGGAATGATGACCTTAGTATTGGCGGCGTTGGCTGGATTGTGCGTGATTCCACAGGATCTCTTGTGCGGGCGGGCTGTAAACGTGTGAACAGGAAGTGGCAAGTTAAATCGCTTGAAGCTCTAGCGATTAAAGAAGGTCTGAAAGATCTCCTTTTGAGTGACCGGAGCAATTCCTTACCGGTGATTGTGGAATCAGACGTGTTGGAGATAGTGAGATCTTTGAATCACGAAATCACTGATATCTCAAGCACCTCTCTAATCTTAAATGAAATTGAATCCCTTGCACCTGAAGCAGGGGTAATCTCTTTTGCTAAGTGCCCTAGAGCGGGCAATTTCGTTGCTCATTCTCTCGCGCGAGCAGCGGCTGGTTATCTGCCGATGCACCCTCTGTTGTCCGTTGTCGTCGGCAGCAACAACCGAATCCCTGAGATTTCTGATTTTGAGTCGTTTTCTGGGATTAGTTTTGGAGTATCTTCCACGCTGGAAGACGAATTTTTTTGTACAAGGGATAACCCCCTTCCATGGCTGGCCTCATTAATTGAGGAAGATTCTGTTGTAACTACCTCTTCTTGATTTCTAATGAAGTATTTATTAAAAAAAAAAAAAAAAAAAAAAGTCTCTTTTCCTCTTTATTTAAATTTTTTTTTTAAATTTTTAATTTTTTAATCCAAATCTTAATAAGAAAACAATAGTTTCTTCTTACTTTGAAAAAAATGTGTTTTAGTCGTTTATCAATTTTTTTTTTTTTTTGAAAAATAGTTGTTTTCAAGTTTAAATGAGTATTAATTGATCACTAAAATACAACAAGTCTTAAAGTGGGGCCCTTTAAATTATTGAGGTAGTTTTTTTTTTTTTTTTTTTTTTTTTTTTTTTTTTTTTTGAGGAGGTAGTAAAAATATATAGTTTATTAATATACATATAAAAAAATATATAAAATATCAATAATTTTTAATATTTTTTGGGATTTAAGCTGAGAAATCATACTTTCTTATCTTCCTTAAAAAAATTCTCATCCTTAAATTTGGTCTCAATTTTAAGTGAAAATTTTGCATTCCCTTTTGCTTTTGAGGTGAATTGGTAGAGTCTCCAACTTTATATGTAACTTTGACATCCTTGCCGACAAAATACTTGTCTAATATTAGCATTTAATATTACTTGTGGCAATATCTCTCTCTTTATAATTTTTTTTTTTTTTTTTTTTGAGAACATCTCTCTCTTTATAATTTAATATAATCAAACATAATTTGTAATAAAACTCAATTGGAGGTTAAATAAAATAAGTAAAATAATTTTTAAATTCAAAAACTAGAAGTGAAAATTCAAATCTTTAATCTATCACTCGAAAATATATGTTTTAACTAGTTAAGTTATTCAAAATTATAAAAACTATTACGATGAAATTAGCATTTTAAGTATTCCTAAAAAAAAAGTGAGCATTTTAAGTATGAAATTTTGCATACACATTCATAATAATTATTCAGTATTATTTATTACGAACCAATATAAGTTAATGAGTTAATGTTTTATCATAATGACTTGCAATTTTAGAAGGGAATTTATTGCAAAAAGAAAAAATGAATATGTTATAAAAAAAAAAAAAAAAGAGTGAGAAATAACTTTGATAAATATAATTAAACCTAACCTACCAAATGCATTTAATACTTCTTGTACACTTCTTATTTTAAAAATATGTAAAAAGAAATCAACACTATTTATATTAAATAGTTCACACAAAACCTCACATAGACCTAGACCAGGTTTAGATGTCAATATTCAACTTACAACTTAAAAAATAAATCTCCTCTCACGTTCAAAACAAAATAAAATAAAAACATTACCAAATTGGTCTCTAGAATACTACTTCTAAATTTGATATATATACACTCGATAGAAAAGAGACTATTTATAAGTAAATACAAATGTTAAAATGTTGAAGATGCGAACATAGTCTCACATCGATAAGAAGAGAAAAAATCCATGATATATGAATAAAGACAATAACTCTATTACTATGAGGTATTTCTAAAAAAACAAGAAATAAATTCATGATAACTTAAATTGAAAGTAGACAATTTATGAAGATTCGGAGAGACGGGAGGGATTAAAGAAGAAAGGAGAGGGAGGCAAGGAAGTGAAGGGGGTGTGGTTTGGGAAAAGGCAATCAATAAGAGGTTGGTTTGTTTTTAGATTGAATTTTGTCATTGTTTTGTGAAACTTACAAAAAAAAAGGTGGAAGAAGAGGCAGGGAAGGGACCACCCATTTTGCATCATTAAAATTTAAAAGGAAAACCCCTCCAAAGCCCAAGGCTTTTGGCCTTTGCCATTTGCCTCTGTGCTGAAATTAGGCAACACCTTTTGTTTGCTCTTAATTTCACATGCCCTTTAGCTTCCATTTCCTTTAGCTCTCATAATTGAACAACAGAAACAGAAACAGAAACAAAAAGAAAAACAAGAACAAAACCTCTTTCACTTCTCTTGATTCATACGAGGAAATAAGGCATTTCCTAGAACAACAATTACATGGTGGGGATCTAATGTCTCCCCCACTTTTTCACACTAATTGCTACCTTTCCCTTTCCCTTTCCCTATTCTCCACTATAATCCAATCCTATTCAACTCTTTTTTTCACCCACACCGTTTTCTTAGCTTTAATTTTACTGCTATTCAAATTTAATTTACTCCGGTTTAGGTTTCTAAACACAATCAATGCGCTTACATGTATTTTTTTTTTTTTTAAGGAGGGTATATTTCAATATGTTGGTAAGTCAAATTTAAACAAATCAAGTTGTACCATTTTAAACTTGTTTTTTTTTTTCAATGACCTAAAGTTACTTTTTATTTAACCAATTAAAAAGTACTTTAACAACAATTACTTTTAAAGATGCTTCTCAAAATATTTGCAAAGTTTTTTAACTTTATCTTTTACATTTGTTGTTGAAATTGATTATGACCAACAAAATATATATATATATATATATATATATATATATATATGAACAATACTTGGTTGTTACCACCACCATCATTAAAATGTTAACAATTAGGAGAGATAAAAAAAAATTCTCATTGTTACAAACAATACTTGGTCTTAATCGTTAAGACCAAGCATTGTTTTCAATACATACATACATATCACAAGGCTTACTTTCTAAAATGTCTATGGTATGTTGTAACTATAAATATGATATTGTCAACAAGAGAATAGTTGGATTGGTATAAAACTTATACTCTCGACCAAGAGGTTAAAGGTTCAAATCTCTTACCACACATGTTAGAAAAAAATTGTAATTATGATATTGGAATTAGTAATGAGTGATTTTTTTTTAAAATTTACCATTGATACATATAACAAAATATCTTTAAAATTTTGAAAAAAGCATGGCCGTTCTCCTAAAGTATTATATAAAGAATTTTTAATTTAGGGTCCGTTTGGAATACATTTTAATTTAAATGTTTTTCAAGAATGCATTCTTTAAAAAGCATTTTGTATAAAAATTGTTTAGAATTTAAACACTCATATGATTGGTTACATTTCCTCATAAATGTTTTTATACACAAGTTATTGTATACTTACAAACTCTTTTTAAAAAAGTTGATTTCAAGTGTTTTGCTCAAAATAATTTATTTCTCAATCTCATTTTCTTATAAGTCGTTTTTAGTGGTTGTCAAACCCTACAAATTTTTTCAAAATGATTTTTCTTCAAAATTAAACACTTGAAAAGTTAAACCCAAACACACCCTTAATTTCAAAGTATTTCTTTTGAAATTCTTTTTAATAAATTGGATCTTTTCATAATTTTTGGTCTAATAAATGACAAATTATTCAATGAGACCGCCACAATATAACCTCCTTAAAACTGTTGGATGTAAATCTTCACTTTTTTTTTTTTTGACAATATGTGGGGATGAGATATCGAACCACAGACCTCTTAGTTGTTAGTAGAAAAATTATGTCAGTTGAGCTATGCTCATGTTGGCAATCTTCACATTTGTTTGCCCCATATAACCGTTAGATACAAAGTCGAGGTGCTTTTACAATTTCTCTCTCTTACATCCAACAGTGCAAAACTATCATCCTCATTGTACCGGACTCGCCAAATAATTTCTCCTAATAAACACATTTGCTACGGTATGAATTCATAGAAATTAAGAATTGCACGACCATAAGGAAGTTTTATTTTTTCATTTACACATTTGTTATTACTGCATTATTTAGTTAAGAACTTTGAGATTAGTATCCCTTGAAGGCTTGAATTTTTCAAGAAAACCTTTCAAATGATCGGAACATAAACTCCAAAATAAAGAAACGTTTTCGTTAATTGCCGTAACAATGGTATGCTTCTTTAAAACATAATTTACATTCATTTTTCATTATATTGATATTACATTTACTTTAACTTTCAATTTTTTAAAAAAATCCCAAAATGTTAATGAATATAAAGATCAAAATAATATAATAGTTCGAGGATTAAGGAATAAAAATCAAGAAGACTACGGAAAGCCTTTAGTTTCCATATCTTTTTTTATAATCAATTACATATATGGTTATTATTATTTTGGTTAATGTAGTTACTATTTTGGCAATCAAATCAAAAGGGTTAAAAAGGTTACTTTCAAACCAAGTGCGTATACAACAACCTGAGCATAGCACAACTACTACTTAAACGTTCAAATTTTCCGCCCATATGTTGTTTGAACTAAAAAAAAGTGACGTGTATACTGACTAGACAGGTATTGATTGTAACTTGGAAGTGGACTGGACTTGAAATTGAGTTATAAGACTAGTTGTCTAAACATAAAGCCCACCATATCAAGCCCACAGCACTAAGCCCACCATAAAACGCACATCTACCAACTTGTACTAAATTTTGAAGAACTAAAACTACATATTAATATAAAATTAAAAAAAAAAAAAAAAAAAACTACATATTAATATTAAATAGATTTAAACCTATTTTCTTCTGTGTGTTTTTTTTTTTCACTTTTAGCAAAGGTTATGTAAATAAAATTAGTGTGCCAACCTCCATTTTGTTTACTCTAGGGTTTAAATGTAATAGTAAATTTTAATCTATATTTGTGTAGGACTAACTTATGCATACCTAATCTAATCTCACAATCAACCGATATTTATTGCTGAAGATTTTATAAAATATTTGATATTTTGGAGTAAGTGGGGACCATAGTTGAACCTATGATCTTATAAACATCTAGCTTGGTGACAAGAGGACGAAGTCTAGTTATCCACAAATATTTCTTTACCTATATTTATTAATGTTTGGAAGATAATTGAAAATAAAATTCCCTATGGTTTTACTAAATTGCAAAGCGTACCTATTATTCATAAACTAATTCTAACAAAAGAAAAAAAAAAGTCCAAGATCTCGAGATAAACTTGTCATCATCTTGATCTTGTAGTAGAAGCAAAACCAATTGTAACAATCTTTAATTCTAAGTAACCAAGGGTATAACAAGAAATATTTTGTTACGAGTTAATACAGCTCTTTTCTTTTTTTGTTATGCTATGCTTCTCAACTTATTTGCGGCCACGATGTTATATACCAAATTTACCCTTGCAGCTATAAACTACTAGTAGCCTTGGCACTGGCAGGGTACATCGCTCCAAAGCATTGCTTGATTAAGAGCCTGGTTTGTTTTGGACGTACATGTTGAAAGATTAAATCAAGATTAAATTGAATTTCACCAAATTGAAAGAAAAGAAAAGGCCCATTACTTTTTTGTATACCAAATTTTGATGTGTCGGTTGGAAAATTTCCATATTCAGCTAATTTTGCAATTTTTGGATCAGCCCTAAACCTTGAATGATGATCTGGAACGAGGGGGACAACACAACACAAGAAACATTTCAATCCCCATTCTATGATCATTTCTTTTTTGGGATTTGCCCTTTATTTTAAATATATTTTCTTTAAGTACTCTTTTTTAACTCATCTTTGTCTCCATTAACACCCATTAACAGACTTATTTATTCTCATTTAAGTAACTACGTGCATTGCACGTGTTATTTAATTTAAAGATAAGAAATTTGAAAATTTCAATAATTTAACTTTAAGTTATTTAATTTACCTTTCTCGTAGTTGATCTCTTTCCGGCAATTGAGGTTCAATGGTAATATGAATGATGAAGGTGGTAGAAATACTTATTTCTCCTAGGATTAAAATTAGGATTAAAATGCAGTACAAATATAATAAATACTTATTATATATATATATAATAAAATAAAAATAAATCAATATACCTTCATATAGTGATGTTTTAAGATTTGAAGCAATAATGATCGGATAATCATGGATATTGTCCTCTAGCTCTTGTCCTTCAAATTCAGCAAGATCTCCCCATAATGTCATTTTAATGGTTTGTATTCTACATTATTTTACAAATATATATAAGAATATGAAAAATATTGATATTATTTTACAAATCTATGTATATATAAGAAAAGGAAAAGTTTTGTTCATGCAAAAATAGTAATTAGGTAAAACATACCTACTATTGATTAGAATAACATCTCTTTTCTACAAAAACTTGGTTGATTGCCTTTGTTTGATCTGTAAAGTAAATTTTACTGAAATAACCATCCCAATTAAGGGCTAATAAAAGTAATAGGGATTCAATATCAATGCATATAAATAATTCTAAAAAAAAGGGTAAGATACATTACCTAACATGTTCTTTTCTTCTTTGACAGGAAATTCACTCAAACTTCGAATCATTGACACAATAGGAATTGAATCATCAATTTCAGTAACTTCAGTGGCAGTAGATAATGTTAGTTCTAATTTATCATGCACATTAACAAATTGATTGTTGACTGACTTTATATTACCATTTGTTATAATATAAGTCTTATCTTTTTTAAGCATGTGACCTAATTTTTCAATGGTATTGTTGAACAATACTGCCTGAATCTTTGTACCCTGAAAAGTTAGAAAGTAAATGATTATTATAAATAAAATTGGTATATGAAAAATAAATAAATAATCAGAAATATTTATAATTCATGTTCATCTAATAAGATGATCTTTAAAATGTGAAGGTCATCACCGCCACGTTTCTGAAATTGTTCAACTTTTCCTTTTCTTAGAATGAGGACTTTAATCGCTCATTCTCTTTGACCAAGTTGAAGATGGTTGATTGGGATCACCTTGGAAGACATTATTTCAGATGGAAATGGTTTGAAGAGAAGTATGGAAGTATGGAAAAAAAAATTGTATGAGGACTATATATAGACCGATGGAAATGGTTTAAAAACTAATATCTTTTTTATTTATTTGAATTTTACTTCGAATAATTTAAGAGATAAGATCTTTTTTTTTAAAAAAAAAAAAGCAATACAAATGTGGGGAAGTAAAAATTATTAAAAACTATTATCTTTTTTATTTATTTGAAATTTACTTCGAATAATTTAAGAGATAAGATTTTTTTTTTAAAAAAAAAAAAGCAATACAAACGTGGAAAAGGAAAAATTATTAAAAACTATTATCTTTTTTATTTATTTGAAAGATGATACTTTTTTTAAAAAAAAGAACACAACCTAAACGTGATAAATGAGATTTTTTTTTAACAATATTATTTTTTTTTTAAAAAAAAACAATACCTAATCGTGAGAATGAGTTTTTTTAACCAATATTATTTTTTTAAAAAAAAAAAACAATATCTAAACGTAAATGAGATTTAACCAATTCTTAATCATGAGATTTTTTTTTTAAAAAAAAAAACAAAACCTACACGTGATAATGAACTTTTTTTTTTTTTAAAAAAAACAATACCTAATCGTGAGAATGAGATTTTTTTTAACCAATATTATTTTTTTAAAAAAAAAACGATACCTAATCGTCAAAATGAGATTTTTTTTTTAAAAAAAAAAAGCAATACAAACTTGGAAAAAGAAAAATTATTAAAAACTATTATCTTTTTTACTTATTTGAAATTTACTTCGAATAATTTAAAAAACGTGATTAAAAAATAGAAAGCTAATAATTAAATTAGTTATAAAAAATCAATTCTTAATCTTATGAAAGATGATTCTTTTTTTTTAAAAAAAAAAACACAACGTGATAAATGGGATTTTTTTAACCAATATTATTTTAAAAAAAAAATACCTAATCGTGAGAATGAGTTTTTTTAAACCAATATTATTTTTAAAAAAAAAAAACAATATCTAAACGTAAATGAGATTTAACCAATTCTTAATCATGAGATTTTTTTAAAAAAAAACAAAAAAACAAAACCTACACGTGATAATTAACTTTTTTTTTTTAAAAAAAAAAAGAGATTTAACCAATTCTTAATCATGAGATTTTTTTTTTTAAAAAAAAAACAATACATAATCGTGAAAATGAGATTTTTTTTAACCAATATTATTTTTTTTAAAAAAAACAATACAAACTTGGAAAAGGAAAAATTATTAAAAACTATTATCTTTTTTATTTATTTGAAATTTACTTCGAATAATTTAAAAAACGTGATTAAAAAATAGAAAGCTAATAATTAAATTAGTTATAAAAAATCAATTCTTAATCTTATGAAAGATGATTTTTTTTTTTTTTTAAAAAAAAAACACAACGTGATAAATGAGATTTTTTTAACCAATATTATTTTAAAAAAAAAATACCTAATCGTGAGAATGAGTTTTTTTAAACCAATATTATTTTTTTAAAAAAAAAAACAATATCTAAACGTAAATGAGATTTAACCAATTCTTAATCATGAGATTTTTTTTTTTTAAAAAAAAAAAACAAAACCTACCCGTGATAATGAACTTTTTTTTTTTTTTTTAAAAAAAAAGAGATTTAACCAATTCTTAATCATGAGATTTTTTTTTTTTATAAAAAAAACAATACATAATCGTGAAAAATGAGATTTTTTTTTAACCAATATTATTTTTTAAAAAAAAAAAACAATACCTAATCGTGAAAATGAGATTTTTTTAACCTATTTTTTTTTAAAAAAAAAAACAATATCTAAACGTAAATGAGATTTAACCAATTCTTAATCATGAGATTTTTTTTTTTAAAAAAAAAACAATACTTCGGGTGATAATGGACTTTTTGTTAAAAACAATTCTAATAAAATATTGAATAATTAAATAGGAAGGACAAATAAGGAATTTGAAGATTAAAAAGGGGCTTAAAAGGAAATCAAAAGTTTCTCCCCTTAAGCACCTTTTAATATAGTATAGATATAGATATAGATATAGATATAGATTTGTTTGGACCAACATGAATATATTATATAACGCAAGAGTGGAAAGTTCAAATCTACGGTTCTATTGGTTTAAAAAATAAAAAATAAAAATAAATAAATTGTTGGGATATTTTTGTGTAAATGTAATGCCTTAAAGTTTCTCATATTATTCCACCACTAATTATATGAATACGAAATCACTAAATTTTTATCTTAAAAAAAAACACTAAATTTTTAATGGCTTGACATATGTTTTAGTCTTTAATACTTGAATGTTTCGTTTCTTCAATTCAGTCCCATGTTATTTTTAAAGTTTCAATTTAGTATCTCCCTATTAGTGAATATTAAAATTGGTTGATGCCAAACTTACCTTGAGTTTCTCCTCAAAATTTCTCTTAATGCATAATGCATTGAATATGGTGTCATGGCATGTAAGTTTATTAATACATAATTGAACAAATGTTTTAAAAAAACGAAAGTAGAGTGGGTATAGAAATTGGTGTAAGCAAAGCAAGGGTATGAAACTACAAAGGCTGGGACCAGGCACACAACCCACCTACCGACTGTACTGGCGCTTCTTTTTAGCGTCCGGCTGGAGCTGGACCCTTGTCTCCAGTTCCATTCAATCAAACAATCAGATTCTCAAAAATAAAAATAAAAATAAAATAAAGCCTACGAATTATTGAAATAATTGAGCCAAACAACATCCCAACCCCAACAAGGACAAATTTTTTAATATTATACAAAGTTAAAGTTATCACTCCGGCATTTCTGGACCAAACATTGTCCTCTACTCAAATAACATCGCTAAAGTTGTTGCAAACAAAAAACATTCAATTCCTGTTTTTCTAAACACAGCAGATATGGAGAACAGCTAAGATTTAAAAACAACCAAAACCCAAGCTCCATTTCTATTCGTTCGTTGAGTACTCCAACCAAATTTTTGAATTTTGACCACCTTCGCTAATTACAACACTAATTCATCGAAAACTCAACTCAACCACTTGGGAACAAAACAAACACAATACATTATTACAAATTTACAATAATCCACCAACCCCACGCTATTACTTCTTTATTATTCTCTACTAATTTTATCAACTTGTCCCTACCATTCTAATAATATTTTGACTTGTAAAATTTAAATTTTTGTGGCATATTTAATATTTCAGATACATATAACCATCATCATTTGAAAGCATAGAATTCCATTTTCATCAATTCCACAACCCCACACTATTTCTCGTCATGTCATCTCCCATCTCAAGTTGCACTCTTTTTTGGTACATTTCTAAATCAATTGTCCAAACTTACCTACATTTTATGGCTATTACTATGTTTGAATTTACGGTTGATCTTAGTAAAACCCGAGATAGAGGTACCAAACACGACGAAGATATTGGAATGACATTAATAATCATGATGAAGAAACAGTAGACAACCAGAAAATACCTAACTTCTCCAAAATCTTATCGCTTTAGTGGTTAGTGAGTGAGGGTGGAAGGGAGCCCCAACTGGTTGCTTTTTGTAGGCCCCTGCTGCCCCCTCCCTCTTCTAAAATAGTTGCAAATACTTTTTCTTTTTCCATCCCTTTCTCGAGAAAATCAATTCTTCATTCTCCTCTCCTATAAATTCCTCCTTGATTTCTCACGCCCATCCATCCTTCATAATTTGTCAACAAAGTGGAGGAAAAAAGTCCTCCTTTTTATTTTTATTTTTATTTTTTCGGCTTTCTAAACTTGATTCCCAATTAAACAAAGGAAGAAATTGAATATCATCATCATCATAACTGGGTTCCTAAGTTAATGTACATTCATTCATAATATTTCTACATGGGCCAAAATTTCTTTTTGGTAAAAGAAAAGAAAAGAAAAAAAAAAAAAAAAAAAACTCATAAGATAAAAAGAAACAAAAAGAAAAACAAAAAAGAAAAACCCTAGATGGAATGGAGGCGGCCTAAACAGAGAGAGCCAAATGATCAGACCACAAAGGGCATGATCATCGGCCGTCACATACCTCGGCGGCGCGTGTTGGCTTGGCGCGCCTCTCTTTGAGAGAAATCCCCACTTGCACTTTCAGTGTCTCTCCCACTCGAACTCCCCATCGGCTTCTTCATCTTCTTCTTCCGGGTCGGGTAATTTGTTCAAATCCACCCGATCCAAAAACCCGCTGCACCCTTTCATCTCTGGCGGAGACGCCGATGCGTTTGGATGGTGATGGCTCCGATTGTTGTGACTGTGTTGGTGTTGTTGGTTTTGGTGATGACCCAACGAACTCTCCAGAGCATCCACTCGAGCCCCCACCTCCGTCGCTTTCTTCCGTATGGAAGCCGCCGACATGTCGACGCCGCCGCCGCCGCCGCCGCCGGCGCTAATTCCGCGGCCTTCCCCAGCCAACAACTCTGGAAAATTAAGCCTGGCGGAGGGGCCTCTGAGGTAAAAGACAGCCGTATCGTAGGCCCTGGCGGCGGCGACAGGAGAAGAGTAAGAGCCGAGCCAAATCCTGGAGCGCTTATTGGGCTCTCGAATCTCAGCCACCCACTTCCCCCACTTCCTCATCCTTATCCCTTTGTAAGGCCTGTGATTGTCGACGCCTCTCTTTCTGGTGCCGTCCCGCACTGGCTCTCCTCCGCCGTCCATGGCCGCCGAATCCGAAATCTGAGCTCTCCGTTTGGCTAAGCCGAAATCAGAATCTTCATGAAAAAGGGGAATAATCAGATTGAGGTTCTATGGGTTTGAATTTTGAGGAATAAGAGAAAGGGGTTTGGGTTTGGGTTTGGGTTTTGCAGTCTCCATTTGCCTTGTTTGCTCTACTACTACTACTTTGCCACCGAGTTTGTCATCTCAATTAGCCTCCACGTTGATTTTTTTTTCTTTTCCGTATCTGAACAAATTAGAAATAAAAGGTTTATATTTATGTGCGCCCAAAGTGAAATTCACCGACACAATCTCACCTTCTTATCCGTAATTTTCCCTTTTTTTTTTTTTTTAAATTTCTAATGTTATTTATTTTAGATATTTAATTCTAACCTACTTTTTCTTATTATTTTGTATCATAAGGTCAGATGTACAAAACAACGTGAATAAAAATGAATATACATTACATTGGCCCTGTGCTACTTTAAATGTATCCACAGCTTTATTTTTAAAATTATTGTTCGTATTTGGATGGTTTCAATCATCGATAAAACATTCATTTTTTCTTAAAAAAAAAAAAAATAAACTTTTTGTTACTGTGGAATGTCACGTGACGTTTCAGTCGACTCTCACCTCACTGCTTTGCTTTTTGGTTAAATATATAATTTATTTGGTATTTCTTTTTTCTAATTTCGTCTCCAAATTGTTTAGTTTGGATGAAAAACTTTATTGACATGAAAGGTTAAATTTTAATTTTATGTCTATCAATTTTGTATTTGATAGATCCTTGATACATCATTTTCAAAAAAAAAAAAAAAAGAAGTAATTCTTAGCATATCTAATGTTTTTTTAAAACTAACCTTTGACATAAAACTGAATTTTTTTTCTAATTGTTCATAAATTTAAAAAAAAAAAAAATTTGAATAAGTCAATTACCTACTAAACTCAAAATTTAAAGTTTCAGAATTTATTCTCCCACCCCTACATGTTGTAAAAAAAAAAAATCAAAAATTTATTAGATCTAAAATTGAAAATTTATGAACATAATAGATACAAAATTAAAAGTTTATAAATTTATTGCTTTAGTGATCATATGTTAACCAAACTATAACTTAGTAAATAAAACACTCGTTACTATCTCAAAGGTGAATAATTTAGTTCTCCAGTTTACAATGTTTTGAATTATAAAATAAAAATAAAAGATATTGTAAAGGACCAAATAATTGACATGTACTCACGACCAGGAGGTTAAAGGTTCAAATTCCCTCACTTTGAAAATGTTGTTGAATTAAAAAAAGAAAAAAAACGACATTGTAAAGGTAAATAATAATAATGTAAAAGGAAAAATAAAGTATTCGGTTAATTATTGAGGATCCAACTAATAATAATTTCGCCCCCCCCCCCCCCCCCCCAATTTTTCATTGGTTTAGAATTTCGTTTTTATCTTTATAATTTTCTCTATTTTTAAATTTTTAAGATTTTATATCCACTATCTATTTTTTATCTTTCAAGAATTTTAGTGCTTCAATTTTCACTAAACTTCATACAGTCTCTGTCAAAAGAATCAATTTAAATTTATTGAAAATATGATGTGAACTGTTCATTCTTCATTGTTTAGACTTCTAACCACTATTTTTTTTATCAGGACTAAATGTGAAGAAGTAAAAGTTAGAAAACTACTTTTTGTATTTAGTTTATAATGTTTGATTGAGATTTTAAATATATATCTTTAAATTTAAATTTTATTGAAGTCATTTTTCTAGATTTATCTCAATTTACTCCCTAAAAACTTTAAAATGTCTATTTTAAAGCATAAATATTTAGACAATCTTGTTATTTTGTCATCCATGTGCAATAAATAGATAATGTGTTCAAATGTATGTATTAATGTATTGATATATGCATATACTAAAGTTACATAAGTTTTTTTTTTTTTTCTTTTTTTGAGAAACTAAAGTTACATAAGTTGGTTGGGGTCTTATAAATGATCCCTTTTTTTTTTTTTTTTTGAAGAGTAATGATCCAATTGTTACTAAAACCATACTCATGTCAATGCATTATCATATTTGAGCTTACTTCATTCCTTTTGTTATCAATTGATGGCAAATTAATAACGATGTCTGAATTAGTTATTAATAGAGATTTGAAGACAATGGATTAAATGAAAATAAGGTTATATATTTTATGTTTTCAAATATGTTTTTGATAGAAAATTTAGAAATTGGATCCTAATTTAAACAATGTTTCAAAATGTGTTTGATACTATATTAACCTTAAAACTAGTTGTAGTTACCAACTAAATATCAGGTTGAATATAAATTATTATTAATTAATATATGAACATGTTATAAATTTTGTATATTTATTATTTTAAAATATCATATAATTTATAATATTTTATATTATACATATTTTAATTTAACAAATATGAATTTAATTTGTAACAAAAAAAAAAATACTATATATTTGTTAAATATTTTTGTCTTTTTTAATACAATTTTGCATTTTAAAATTTCAAATTCAAAATCTGGAGATGAAGATCAAAGGAAGTCGAACTAACTATGATAAGCAGGTTCATTTTACCATAAAAGCATAAAGAAGGAAAGAAAATTGATTCGATGTTCGCCCAATGGAAGCGAGTGACTTTTGGCATGCCAAACCACTGAAGACTGTTAAACTCATTCTGGTGTTGCCTTTTCTATCTATTGCCTTCAATGTCTTAGTAAGTCCGAGTGTTTTCTACCTATTTCTTCTCCAGAAACAATGTTCATTACCTTTTTATGTCCATTGTCACTACTATACCCACTAGTCTCATTGGTCTAGTGATGAACAACTTCTCTTTAAATAATGGATTTATCCGCACACTGACACATAAAATTTTGTTGTTTTCAAAATTTCTACCATTTGGATCACAGAATCCAAAAACAATTTTCATTAAACATATTTGCTAAATGTATATCCACATAAAACAAGATTCAACTTGTATACCAAACATGTGTTAAAAAAACCCATATAAACTATTAATGTGAGCATAGCTCAACTAGTTTAGACATATATTTTCGACCACAATATTAGAAGTTTTGAATCTCTCCGTCCCACATAAAATATGATCATATTCTTTTAGAAGGTACGAAGCAAAGAATTTATCATTAAATTAAATGTTTATTTAAAAAGTAGAAAATTAGAAATAATATCACAAGCAACTATTTTTCTTCAAGCTCAACCATTCTAACATAAATATTCATTTTTTAATTATCTAAGATGATAAGAGTATACGTTGAGATTATCTCATTAAATATTCAAATTTTCAACATGAATTTAGTTGATTTGATTATCTTTTCAAAAGATTTGTGCTGTTCAATAAAATTATGTAATCTATTGTTTTCCTATTGATATGATTTTTTATGAAGAAAATAGTGTATTTAAACACAATTTATAATAAAATGTTGAGAGTCAAAGCATACTCAGATTTTATCATTTAATATATGATGTACATTAAAGAAAACCATAGTCAGATTCAAAAATTGTATGTATTTAGTATGAACTTTTGTTTTATTCAATTATTTAATGTAATTGGTGGTAGTGGCGGTGGTGGAGGGGTGGTGGAACTGTCATTTTGTATGGAAGGTGAAGTGGACTTCAAAAAATATTTATTACTTTACACTTTCATTGTTAAAGTTGATGGTACACATATTTTCAAAAAAAAAAAAAAAAAGTTGATGGTACACCTAAGATTGTTATTATTTTAGTAATTACATCAAAGGGTTAAATATGGGATTTTTTTTTTTTTTATTAAAATTGTAACTTTTTCAACTTATTAGTTTTTTTTCTACATGGATTTGGAGATTTGAACTCCCGACTTTTTGATTCGAGATGAAAGTTTTATGTCAGTTGTGTTATATTTTATTGACTTTTTAATTCATTAGTAAAATATATTATTTAAAAACTTTATTAGTTGAATATTATTGTTTTGAATTCACGTTTGAATATTATTTTAATTTAAAAAATCTGTTAAATATGGCTTTTACCTATTTTAAAATTCAGGCCTTATTCACAATTTTTATTCACCCTTTTACCTTAGTTTTTTAAAAGTTCATTTGACGGAGATTTAAAATTTTTATTCTCTGTCTTTTAAAATATTGCAGAAATAAAGTTTTGTTTTTTTTAATTTACTTTAAAAGATATTCTAAAGATTCTAAGTACCTCTTAAAAGCTAAAAAAAAAAAAAGTAAAAATAAATAAAAATTAAAACATATATTTTATTAGTGTTAAATTACCATTCAAACTAAAAGTTTGATGAACAGTATGTAGATGAATGGTGGTAAACTTAATCTTCTATTTATATTGTTAACATCTATTTATTGACACTATTTTTCTTTTTTTACTAAAACCTCAAAGTATTTCTATAAAGTGAAAGTTCAAACAAAGGGAATTGATTGGGAAATAATCTTGAAAAACATAAAGAAAGAACCTCAATTTTAGGACCCGTTTGGTAACGTTCTCGTTTCTTGTTTCCGTTTCTTCATTTTTAATAAAGAAAAATAGAATTTCATGATCCGAACACCTATACATTCAATAATAATAAACCTATATTCTTACTTATGTTTGGAAAAAATTGGAAACAAGAACAAAAAATGAGAAACTAGTTTTAGTTGTTTCCAAAAGTTCTATACAAATTTTGGGAGTGTTTCTAAAAAATGAAAAACAAGAAACATACATAGTTATTAAATGCTTAGATTTCTTAATAAAATTGGAAACAAGAAACAAGAAACGAGAACGTTACCAAACGGGCACTTAGTTTTTCAACTACTACTAAATTTTAAGTTCCATTTTAAGTGTCAAATTGAGCTTGCCTTGATTAATAAAACAACTATTATCATTCTAAAGATCGATGCATGGTTTACTACCTTGTCCCTGTAATGGTTGATTTAAAAGCACTTTTAGTTTCTGAACATTCATGGAAGTGACAACTTAGTCACTAAACTTTAATTTGCAACTATTTAGTTCCTACATCTTCAATTTTTTAATAGTTTAGTATTTTTTTTTATTTTTATTTTTTTGAAGAAAATAACTGCTCATTAAATTAAACGAAGATTAGGTACAACAGTTTAGTATTTGTACTTTAAAGCTTACAAGTCTATATTGTGAAAAAAGTATTGTTAAGATTTGATTGGTTTTCTTACGTATATAAATCCATAAACTAATTAGAGGTCAAATGTGTTTATAAACTATAAAAAGTAAGTCGTTAACATAACAAAAATTATCACTTAATTTTGATGGGATTTCTTACCTAGATATTAAATTGTTGTAATTTTTAAAACACATAAACTAAATTGTTACATATTAAAGTTTAGAGATTAAATTGTTACAAATTTAAAATTACAAAGATTAAATTGTTACAAACTAAAATTGAGTGAAAATTTTAAGACCAAAAAATTGTTTTTTAAATTTTAACTTAGTAATTTTTTTTTTTTTTGGATAAATTAGTAATTTTCATTATAAACCATAGATTTGAATCCAGACTCATATTTAATTATAAAACACTAAGAAAGATGTGATTGAAATTGTGTTACGTTTTTTTTTTTTTTACAACATGTGGGATAGGAGGATTCGAATCACAGACTTATTGGTCATCGATACAACTTTATGTCAATTGAGTTATGCTCTTGTTGACGATTGAAATTGAAATTGTGTTCTGACATCACTTCTTATCAATATGTCATATATGCTTTTTCATAATATTAAATTTATGTATTATAGGAAATGTAAATTATAATAAAAATTAGAAGAAAATATTGAAACGTAAAGAAATCCACGATGGTAAATAGGTAAAAGGGTGAGAATGAAAAACATATTCAAAAATATTCTTTAAAAAAGAGAAAAAAAAAAAAAAAAAAAAAAAAAGCGAGAGAGAGAGTAGTGTGTAGAAAAATAAATAAAAAAATAGAAAGAAGCGGGGAAGGTCGGTCGGTGGTCGGTGGGGGGAAACCGTTGGGAGGCGCGATTGACTTTTCATCCACACGATAACGATATCTGTGGAAGGACATGTTTGTTCTTCCAATCCCTGCTTCTGTTGTCCATAATTGAGGGCCATTTTGGGTATTTCACTTTCTGATGTCACCAAAATTCCAAGAATTTCATAAAACATATCTTATTTTATTAAGGGTAAATTTAAATTTTAGCTCTTTACAACTTCAATAGATCTTTTTGTTACTTGATTTGAGTCTTCTCTTAGTTGAATCTATATGATTTATTAGTTTATTTCTTTGTAATATTTAAATTTAGTTTTGAAAATGTGTAGATTTTGCCATCAATTCAAATTTATGATTCAATTGGATGAGATTAGAACCACTCAATATGAAAATAAAGCTGAAATTTTCCCTTATTTTTATTAATTTGAAGCTCTATTAAGTTTTATTCCAATAAGAGTATAGGAGGTAATGTAAACATTGATCTCATTCAATTTGTTTGGCTTTTTTTAATGTCTAATCTAATTTAATGAGTGTCCTTTTTCTAATATTTTCACGGGTCTTTGTGTGATTTGTTTTTATTAAAAGATACGAAATCAATTATAATATTATATGACGTATTGTTGTTGTTATTTTGAAAAGCTATATGATGTATTATTATTCAATGATATTTTAACTTCTAAAGTTTTGACCATAAATTTTAGTTTGGTTTTTTAGCTCAACAACATTTGAGAGTGAGAGATTCAAACCTCCGATTTCTTGATCGAGATGTTGATGGTTCCACATTGAGAAGATGAAAAAACCTCTACATGGATTACTCTTCTCATTATCAATTGGTTCTGAAATAGAAACCTATGTTTATTTAATATGGTATCAGAACCGATAAAACCTAAATATGTATTCAATCTAAGAAAATAAAATCTGACCCAAGATTGGTGAACCTAGAGAGGCACCATCTTGAGAGGTCACGTTGATGATCACACATTGAAAAGATGAGAAGATCTCACAATCTTTTTATCTTGAGCTGATAGAAGATACTTTTAGTTTGACTTTTTTTTAGTACTACTTTTTTTAGTTATAGAAGTTGTACTTAGTTGAGTTAGTTCTACATTCTGTTATTTACTCAACTTCTTGACATCGGTACACTTTTGCTATTTATAACTCTTGACTCAATGAATAAAGTGAGCAAGATATTATTTACTCTCTAAGTCTATTATGGTATCAGAAGTTTCAATCGTTTTCTGAGAGAGTATCTTTCTTGCCCCTTTTCCTTTTTCCTACCCTCCCATGGCTGACGATAATGTTGAGAATCCCTCTCACCCTACTTCTTCGTCTAGCACGACCCAGCCTACTCAACAGTCCATAATTGATCAATATGAGAACCCTTATTTTCTCCACCATTCTGACAGTACAAACCTCGTCTTGGTATCTGATCTTCTTATAGAGTCAAATTATACTTCTTGGAGCCAGGCGATGTTTCTCGGCCTCACGGTTAAGAACAAAGTGGGTTTTATTGATGGAACCATCCTTCCCCAGATTGGTGAACATTCTGTTATTTACTCAACTTCTTGACATCTGTACACTTTTGCTATTTATAGCTCTTGACTCGATCAATAAAGTGAGCAAGATATTATTTACTCTCTGAGTCTATTAACTTTTAGTTTGACTTAAAGTTTAGAGTCTTTTGGACATATAATCAGTTAATTTCACAAAAAGATAGAAAGAGCAGCAAGTAGAGAATTTTCTATGAAATCTTATTCTCCAGGATAATTCTTACAATGAATCAGCAATGCTTTTATAGAACAACAATGGTGAGGGAATAATATTCTCAGCCTCAGACATATTGCCACGTACACACCGTACATAACAGACTCAACAATATATAAAATACAAAAAGCAATACGACACCGTTTCTGGAATTATTCTGACGACACCGTTTCAGTAGGCATCCTCACATCCCCCCTCAAACGAGAGGGTGATGGTATCACACTGAGTTTGGCACGCAGGGCTTCAAATTGAACTTCAGAGAGTGGCTTCGTAAGCGCATCAGCCAATTGATCCGAGGAAGGGACATAGCGAACTTCAAGCTCCTTGGCAAGGACTTTGTCCCGAACAAAGTAAAGGTCTAATTCAACATGCTTACTCCTAGAGTGAAAAACGGGATTTTGAGCAAGAGAGAGTGCACTAATATTATCGCACCAGATAATTGGAGGAACAGACGTCTGAAGATGTAACTCTTTAAGCAGTGACTGAATCCACGATATCTCTGCTGCAGTATTAGCTAATGACCGATACTCAGACTCTGTACTCGAGCGCGCCACAACGTTCTGCTTTTTAGAGGACCACGAAACTGGAGCATGGCCAAGGAATATACAATTGGCAGCTATAGATTTCCTATCATCAATGTTACACGCCCAGTCTGCATCCGTAAAAGCAACAATATCCAACTGAGACGTTGAAGACGGCAAGAAGAGACCATACTTAGCTGTACCTTTCAAGTAACGAAGAACTCTCTTTACAGCCTGCCAATGGACCACAGACGGACGTTGAAGAGACGGACGTTGAAGAAACTGACTCAAGGAGTTGACTATAAATGAAATGTCCGGTCTTGTATGCGTCAGATATTGAAGAGCGCCTAAAACACTCCTATACAGAGTCGGGTTATTCATTGGATCACCTTCATTGGCAGAAAACCGTTTCCCAGTGGCAGCAGACGTTGAGCAAGGCTTTAAGTTGTTCAAACCAGTTCTGTCAAGCAAATCTCGAATGTACTTTGTCTGGAGGAGATGAATTCCACCAGGTGAACGATACACCTCAACGCCTAAATAATAGCTGAGAGAACCAATATCCTTCAAGGCAAAAACAGAGTTTAAACGATGCACAAAACAGTCAATAAACGAGGCACTATCCCCTGTAATAAGTATATCATCAACGTAGATGAGCACCAGAATAATCATGGATTTAGACACAAAATAAAACACTGAATTGTCAGCCCTTGAGTTCAGAAAGCCCCATTCAAGTAGTGTAGCTTTGAACCTGTCATACCAAGCCCTTGGCGCTTGACGAAGGCCATAGAGAGCTTTTTCCAATTTGCACACAAACTAAGGATTGGTTTGATCTACATAACCTACTGGCTGCTTCATATAAACCGCTTCCTTTAGATCACCATTTAAAAACGCGTTATTGACATCTAACTGCCTTATAGGCCAATTTTTCACAACAGCAACAGCTAATATGATACGGATGGTCGGAGCTTTCACCACCGGACTAAAGGTTTCGTGAAAATCAATCCCGAAATTTGGTTGAACCCTTGAGCAACCAAACGTGCCTTGCACCGGTCAAAGGAACCATCTGGCTTACGCTTAACCTTGAATATCCACTTGGAACCAATCAAATTCAAATTAGGTGGAGGAGAAACCAGCTTCCAAGTCTTGTTACGAATTAATGCTGCCATCTCACTGTCCATCGCAGACTTCCAATGACTTGACAAAAGAGCTTCCTTAACTGAAGAAGGCTCAACTTCAGGATTAGATGACCCAGACACCAAAAAGGCACCCCAATCCTTCGGTTTAAACACACCACTTTTAGCATGAGTTTGCATTGGGTGAATATTTGCACCCACAGTTGAACTGACCACATTAGAAGGCTGGGAATCAATATCTGTATTATCCACAATCGGAGAAGACAGCATAGGCAAGCTACTCACTGGCAAATCTCCAGTAGCAGAAGAAGAGCTAGCAGGGGAATAATTCTGAAGTGGTTGAGAGCCATGCTGATCTAGAGGAGGCAACTGCTGAGAAGGTGAAGATGAAGATGCACGGAAATCATTGACAACAGGAGAATGAGACACAGGAGAAGAAGGGGCAGTAGGTAAAACAGGTGAAGCAGAAGGCAAAGAGCAAGAAGGAGAAGGCCGTGGAAAGGGAATATGATGAGACACAACTCCAGAAGGATTGGAACCAGAAGACTCAAAGAAACCATGTTTGAAAGGAAACTCATTCTCATTGAAAACAACATGGCGTGAGATGAACAAGCGACCACTTGAGCTTAGACATTTATAACCTTTGTGAGCAAAGTTGTATCCTAAGAAGACACATTTAGTACTGTGAAACTGAAACTTATTGGACTGATAGGGTCTAAGGCATGGAAAACACGCACACCCAAAGGTACGAAGAAAACCAAGATCAGGAGGGTAATGAAAAGCTTGTTCCCAAGGGGAAACATTACCAAGAACCGGAGTTGGGAGTCTATTTATAATATATACAGCAGAAGAAAATGCCTCCCACCAATAGGATAAAGGCATAGATGCATGAGCTAAAAGAGTTAATCCCATTTCAACAATATGCCTATGTTTACGCTCGACGACACCATTTTGTTGACTCGTGTGTGGACAAGAATGACGAAATTCAATACCATTATCTCTCAGAAAGGAAGTGAAGGAACGAAACTCTCCCCCCCAATCAGTTTGAAGAGCTTTGATTTTCTTCTCAAAACGATTTTCAACCAACAATTTGTATTGACAAAAAGATGCAAAGGCCTCACACTTAGATTTGAGAGGATATATATGTGTTAATCGAGTAAAATCATCTACAAAACTAATGTAATACTTATAACCAGCTGTTGAGACAATAGGGGAGGGACCCCAAAGGTCACAATGAACAAGCTCAAATGGTTGCCAAGAATGAGAAACAGCACGAGAGAATGGTAAACGATGGGACTTTCCTTTTTGACAAGCATCACAGAAGTTAAAATTCTCATTCCAAGAAGATGTTGACACATTACAAGACTTCAAAACATTCTTAACAACACTAGAAGAAGCATGACCTAACCGATTGTGCCACAATTGAGAAGACACATTACATGACTTAGACTTTGAAACTTGAAAAACAGAAGACTCAACATGACTAGTAGGATTATTTGATGAAGACCTGACACCAGCAAAGGAAGAACACTTGACAGCAGAAGATGGAGTTTGAATTGAAGGTAGCTCGATTTGATAAAGGCCATTTTTAAGGATTCCGTGCATCATCACCTTCTTTGTAGCCTTGTCCTTCACAACACAATAGTTAGCATGAAACTCAACCACAACATTATTATCAGCAGTAAGACTAGCGATGCTAATTAAATTCTTCTTAATACCCGGAACATGAAGAATATTATTCAAGACCAAAGCAGAATCAGGTAAGTTTGAAGAAACAGTACTCACACCAGTATGAGAAATATGGAGTTTAGTTCCATTACCAACAATGAGAGATTCCTTACCATGATAATCCATCTTCACCGCAAGATTTCCTGCATCAGCTGTTACATGATTGGTTGCACCACTGTCAGCCAGCCATTTTGGGTCATTAAGAATTTCCGGAGTCGCAATATAAGCTGACGAGCCGTTGCCAGAACTGTTGCCTTGAGAAGAACCACCATTGTTCGCATGTGGATTGTTAAAGTGTTCTTCAAACCTCATAAAACAGGCTGGAGCAGAATGACCATACTTGCCACAAAGCTGACAAGTTGGTTTGTTATTTCCTTGCTGATAGATGTTACGCCCTCTGCCTCTACCCCCTCGGTTGCCTCTATTAAAACCACAAGAGTAGGATTGCTGTCCATTTTGCCCATTGCCAGAACCATAGTAACCACCAGAATTATTACCATTTCCACGATTTCCATTATTAGGGCTAAATTGTCTCTGATTATCAAACCTACCCTGTCTATTCATGGCCAAATGAGCAGAAAAATCAGGTAAATCAGATTGAACATTAGGTGGTGCAGAATACCTAGCTAATGTCCCTTCAAAAGTGACTAAAGTCGAGCTGAGTTCTTGCCAAGTTTTTATATCCTTATCCTCTATTGTGCACACTATTGGAATATAATCAGAGTCCAGACCTGCGAGTACATAAGAGATTAGATCACTAAGGGAAACAGGGTTACCCGCAAGCTTCAAATTCTCGGATGCTTGTTTCATGACGGCCAAGTAGTCAATCATCTTCATTGAACCCTTCTTTGTATTTTGAAGAATGCCTCTGAGCTGATTCACTCGAGCTTTACTAGTAGCACCATAAACCTCTTCCAATGCTTTCCAAATTTCCCTCGATGTTTTAAAATTCACCACATCAGCAGCAATGGCCGGAGACATCGACCCAAATAACCATCCAGAAAGGGCCTGATCGACTGTCATCCACTCCTCATAAAGTGGATTTTCGACAAGTTTCTTACCTGAATCAGTCGTAGTTTCAATCAACTCTGAGGGCTGGGTTTTTGTCCCTAAGACATACCCGTCCACTTTCTGACCTCGAAGAATGGCCAGAACCATACCTCTCCAAAGGAGGTAGTTCTTTTCATCAAGCTTCACGGTAAGCACTGTGCTCAACGGATGCCCAAAAGAAGAACTAATGATACTTGCTGCTGTAGTTGACGATGCAATTGCTGCTGTTGCAGCTGACGAGGAAGATGATGAATTCTCGTCTCCCATGGCGTTTGCCTAGGGCTCTGATACCAAGTTAATTTCACAAAAAGATAGAAAGAGCAGCAAGTAGAGAATTTTCTATGAAATCTTATTCTCCAGGATAATTCTTACAATGAATCAGCAATGCTTTTATAGAACAACAATGGTGAGGGAATAATATTCTCAGCCTCAGACATATTGCCACGTACACACCGTACATAACAGACTCAACAATATATAAAATACAAAAAGCAATACGACATCGTTTCTGGAATTATTCTAACGACACCGTTTCAGTAGGCATCCTCACATAATCCAAGCACATGGGTATTAAAATGTACATCACCAATGATATAGTTGAATAGATTTTTGACAAAAAAAATCTAGTGTTTGACCGCTACTAAAAATGAGTTTATAAAAAATGAGATTGAGAAATAAACCATTTTGAGAGAAACAGTTGCAAATTTTTTAAAAAATAGTTTTTAAGTATACAATAACTTGGGTATAAAAACACTTGTAAGGAAATGTAACCAATCATATGGGTGTTTAAATTCTAAACAATTTTTATACAAAATGTTTTTTAAAAAATGCATTATTGATAAACATTTAAAGTAAAAGGCATTCCAAACGGACCCTGAATTTCGACATTTGAAAATATAAAAATCAATATCCAACAAAACCCCAACATTGGATGATTTTTTTTTTTTTTTTTTTTTTTTTTTTTATGAGTTGAAAAGTTACCCAAACCATTGAAATGAAATGACTAAACCCAAGAAAGCTGATATGATTAGAGGCTTTAATAACAAAGGCTTAGTAACTCTACTCAACAGCCCATGTCATTTGTTCTTTTAAGCTAACAAGACACTTTGATAGACAATTTTGTTACGTGACGAAAGGAGAATTCATAATTGAGTAGCATAAATTATGGTAAGAATTGTGGAAACTTTTGGCATGTGCCTACATTGCTTCAACTCACAACCTTGCTTATAAATAACATTTTCAATTATTTTCTAAGGAGACACATCCTAGTAAGTAGTAACCTAAAATTGTTAGAAATAAGAAAATAGTTATCCATCCATTAAAAATGAGGAACATCCTAAACATGCATATAAATGACATCCTCCCTACTACTACTACAGAGACTTTTTAAGTAGAGAACAAAACAAAACTATGCATATTATTTAAATTTAAGGTTTGCTTGGAATGACTTTTCGTGTGCTTAAAAAGTGCTTGTAAGTGCAAAACAAATGTATTTTTTATAATTCGTGAGTGTCCAAGTGAGTTTGCGAGCACCTCGACCCTATTACATTTAGTTACCAGGAAACTCATATGATATTAAATCCTAGGTAGGTGATCATCATGACAAAAAGAAAAAAAAATATTGCTTTTAAGCACTTAAAATGTCATTGCTTAAGGTGAAAGTATCATATCATGTAAGAAATATGAAATGACTTAGTCGTCCTAGTAATGTTGGTGATAAAAAAAGCCTACTTCTTTGTTTCTATATTTTTGTAATTCTCCCTAAAATTAAAGTTTTTGTCATGTGTGTGAAAGTGACTATAACAAGAAATCTCAACAATACAAATGTCAAGTTATTTATGGTCTGTTTTTTGTTTGTAAAGTAAAGGGAGTTGAATTGTAGGAATGGTAGCTGCATTACAATAAGATTCAAACTTAAGAGACAAACAGAGAGATGGAGCAGTAGGGCAGGGCAATTAAACTAGTATAGTGGTAAGTGAGAAAATAAAGGTAACCTTTGTGAGAAATGTAGAACAAGTACATACATATTTATCATGTGATTCCTTAAAGTGAAAATATGACAAACTGTGATATGAAAGTTTTTTTTTTTCTTTCTCATTTTTAAGCAGTTGACATTTTTATAATTTAATTCCACTTTTTTTTAACTCAAAACAAAAATAAGTAAAATATAATTTATTTTTTCTGGGTCTTTTTGTTTTTGAAAAATAAGCTTGGTTATTAACTATTTTAATTTTATATTCATTAAGATTTTTTTTTCTTCAGTAAAAAAATGGTCTTATTAAAAACAAATATTTTAAATAAAAAAAACACGTGCACACACACACACAAAATCCCCGTTGATTATCTATTTTATTTCTTTATAAATCAAGTGTTGTAACTACAATAGGTAGGTATGTTTTTTAATTTAAAAAAAAAAATGAATTTTTTTATTTAAAAATTGGAAACAAAAAAGAAATCTGAAAGCTACTTTCTTTTAATATACTTTTGGAATTTTTTATAATTTCAGAAAAAAAAAATTGCCTTCAAAAGGATCGACATGAAATTTATTTATTTTCGAAAAATAGAAAGCAATAAATAAAGTAGTTATGGGTTGGATTTTAAAGAAATTGCTTTCAAAAGGGCCCTCAATTATGAAAGCTTCAATGTATTTGACTTTGAACTTTCAAATTTGGGAAGATTTACATTTCAAGGTTATCACCCTGGCCTCAAATTTTTCAAAATTGTTAATCTTTGGTTAACAATTTGAAAAAGCTTAAAAGTATTTAGTAGCATTTTATTGAAGCACTTAAAAATGTTTGACATAAAAATATTGTTAAAAGTATCATTTGAGAAAATCATTTCAAATTGAATCCATGTCTAAAAATTATAATATCCCTTAGGTTTTTTTTTTAATGAAAATTAATATCTCTTAGGTTAATATAAGCAGAGTTTTCACATTAAATTTGTGTAAGTGTCATGTTTTAAGCTTTGAAGCCTTAACAACAAAAGTAAATTAAGATGCTAATAGTGTAAAACCCGTTGTGAAATTTCCAAGAACTTATCAGACATGAAATATAAATTACGTAAGAAGTAGATAAAGAAGTGAAAAAGTCATAATTATGGTGAAAAAGGTCAAATATTTGGTGAAGAATATTACATTCTGAATTCAATGCTTTTGACTCATCCCACTGCTATTCAAATCTTGTCTCTCAATGGACTTAACCACTAAAAAGTCTCAGCCATTGACTTTTATACTTTTGTCTTCCAAACACAACCTCACCCTTCCCATGAAACATTAGATATTTCTCTCAATTTCAATTAAAAAAAATGAAAAAAAAATATTTTCAGATGACTGATAATTGGAATTGCTATTTCTAAGAAAAAATAATCTATATTTGAAAAGTGATGTCAAATTGATAATAACTTTAATTTTCAGAAGCTAATCAATCACAATATTCTTTAATTTTTGTTTATAAAAAAAATGTGTTAGAAATCTCGTAGACAAGTCGTTCAGTTCAATGAATTTTGCTTATAAAACACATGTGTGAAACATAAAGTGCACAAGTTTTGAAAAGTTGAGACAATGGGTGTCAAATGTCAAAGCTAGCTCAGTTGATCTACATTATACCTTTTTTTATTTTTTTAAAAAAATCATCTCCCTGCTTGATTTAGTCAATTTCGATTTTGAATTTTTGATTTCATTGAACTTCAACCTATAAAGGGTGAAATCAATATTCCATTCAAAATGAAGCTACAAAGTTAGAAAATAACCAACAAATAAATTAATCAGTGTTCAACCACAATAAAATTATAAGCGACAAACAAGTTCGATACCAAGACAAAACATCTAACACCCTAAAAAATCATTGATTTGCCATTGTTTGAGTTCCAAATATAGTTAGCCCCTAACTTGAGCAGTACTATTGTCCGGGTCCATTTCAATTACCTATTTACCGACTTTAAATTACTATCTGTCAGTAACATGCCAATGTCCGAGAATTTCTAGTGTTTTCTTTAACACCTACTCCCTCTATTCACATTATGAATTTTGTGGCTTCCAATAAATGATAGTACTCATGCCATCTTAGTATAGGAAATTTTATCTCCTACAAATCCCCTGCACACATAAATCACCGTAGACGTATATATTGAAGTTTGGATAGATTATCGAAGCCACCCCTTAATTATAGGAATTGTAATAATTACATTCTCCTAATTGTTAAAATAACCCTCAGACGTATATATTGAACTAGACTCTTCCATTAACTTTCCGTTAAGCCTCCAGACTCTTACATTTGAAACTCAAAGGATCATTTAATTTTGTGGAAGATAACATTCATTGGATTCCTTTTTACGTAATGAACACTTGAACAGGGACGACAAAAGGGAAGAGGAGATGGAGAAAGGTGTAACCTAATTTGAGCAATAATTTTCTACAATTAGATTGAGAAAATGAAAAGACTGAAATTTCACATGTTATTATATTCATTAATTGCTTGAGCTTGTCATCTTTGACAATGGCGACCCAATAAATATTAAAGAATGGCTAAAGGCAGCAGATGGGATAGAAAGTAGCAGGCACTCTGGCTGAGAATCCAAGGAAGCTCCAGAAATTATGGGTGAAGAAGTTGATCACCAGAGAATCCAAATCAGTGGAATCTGGATGCACGCAACAAACCAAGAACGAGGCTTCTTGTTCTTTTTGTGCTCGTATAATTCAAATTTCAAAAGTGGTTTGCACAAATTGCCCATCAATTTTATTTTTTAAACTGAACCAACTTATCCTCCAACCAGCCACACCTAAGTAAGAATATCTCAACTTTATTTACCAAAAAATTTTACTTGGCAATTTGCCATCGGGTGGACAGACCATAATATCACAGTACATATTCGAACAGCTTTTTCTACGTCGAGTTCCAGCAGGACATGACTCCTATCCTTTCTCTGGACATCAAGTTGAAAAATGCTTTCTTATCAATAATGAATATATCCAATGGGACCCTCCTGAAGATATAAAAGAAATTTAAAGAGTTCATGACTGAGAAGGGAAGCATTTGATACAAGGAAAAAAAAATGGGCATGGCATATGTTGCTAGTTTACTCATCTACATAGAGTACAAATAATGCACTTCCTCTGGCCATAAATTCATGTGGGAACATGGCCTGAGGGTCTCTCTTTTCTTTCTTCTATCCTTTTTGGCTCCAGTTGTGTCCACGAGTATTGTATTTTCATTTCAATTTCTTTCGCATACCCATTCGTGATTTTGCGTACCTAAATTTTGGGTTAAGCAAAACATTTGAAGACATGATGTAGCAGAACAATTGAAAAGAATAACAATCTTGTATAGAAGGATACTCCAATCGCATGCCCTCTCCAGGAGGTGATGAGTACAAAATTGTGCCTTGCAGATGGCTCAGTGCACCGGTTGAACAGGCAGTATCCTGCACACATTGCAAGTGCACACAAGATAACAATGGAATACGCAGATACCTTTTCCATCTAAAAAAACTTATGGCTTTAAATCTCTACTATCTAAAAGATTTGATGTGCTGGACATGAAAAAATTTAAGCAATAGACCAAAAGGCAACTTCCAAATTTTTCCTCGAGTTTTTTTTCTTGCTATTTATAGGAGTTTTCTTTTAGTTTATCACTGTTTGTTGGGTTGCTTTCTTGTTCCTTTTGTTTCCTTTTGATTTTTGGTTCTTATTTCACTCCCTTGTGGAGTTTGTATCCTTGAGTACCGGTCTCTTTCAAATAAAAAAGAATAGTTCTCTGGAATATCAAAAAAGCAACACTTCTTGTGAGTGGTCAGGGATATAAAAATCCGTAAGAATTCGAAGTCATAAGGGTGATAATGTCGGTAGTGCAGAGAGTCTGCACATAATTAACGCAAATAAAAACAGAATGGAATATCTGATTCATAAATTTCATTACTATGTAGGAAAAGATTTATCATCAACTACAGAAATAATATTCAGAGGAAGGACTCTTCTAACCTGAAAATCAACAAAAGCCACCGGGGCCCCATACGTGCTCTGCATCTTCAGTTTTAAAAACCCCGGGCATCTGGGAAGGAATAATCAAATAAATAGATAGTGCAAGTTCTTAGATGTTCAGAGAACATCACCCAAATAATGTGCAGTAAAATTACCAACCTTGAAAAAATTTGAATAAGCTCTTGCTCTGTGCAACTTGGCCCTAGATTTGCCACAAAAAGTGTTGGACATGGAGGATTTTGAGGAGTCTGGAAATAAAGCATAATTCAGCCAAACTTAACAGGATTCACCAATTACATTGTGCTACAAAAGGTCATTCAAGCATAACTCAGATGTTTTCGCCTAAACACAACTGACTTTATTATCCCCTGACCCCTATTCCCATACTTCCCCAACCACCCCCCCCCCCCAACCCCCCAAAAAAGAGTTAACAAAAAACCAAAGGAGTACGTGCATATATTATTGTAAAATGCATAGTCAATTTCAAGTGGATAGAAAATGAACATTAAAACAATTTTAGATAATACTCTGAAATGTTATCCCAATTTGCTATATTCAGGCATGATATTTACTTGCTACTTTTATTAGGATAGTAATTCAGTTATTGATCATATAATGCTTTTGGGACAGAAAAGAGAGAATGAAAGTAGCTTATATGGACTGAAGAATCACAGATTGTAACAAAAAGTGACCTTACCACATTTGCAGCCACGGCATCATTTACAGTTTTGTTATCAAAGCTTCCATGGCTGATGATAGAAAGTAAAAAATAGTTAGAACTCAGAAGAAACAACATAATGAACCAAGTAAACAAAAGGTAAAAACCTAACACAGGCGTCAGGGCGTATAGTAAGAGCTTTTTACTGAAGCCCTTGGACTTTCTGCTAGTGATTACTGTTATACAATAATGTATAAGCTTCACATAAGCTTGTAATTAACCATTTCAGTAATAAAGATGTGCTAAGTAGTGCAGATGACCTTTGTGCAGATGGATAACCAATCGTGCTGTAAGCAGAATTACCCATTCCAGACATGTGAGTGCTGCCAAGACCTGCTAGTGCCCAAGCGTGCAAAACATGTGCGAAGTGAGCTTTTAGAATAATGTGTCCTCAGCGTGACTAATTAATTACTTCTTACTCCAAGAGGTTATACAAGCAGCACATAATCATCCTCAAATAAATCAGAGGGGACAGATTTATACATTAAAATAAATCATAATAATAGTTACCATAAGGGCCATCAAGAGGACAGGAAATTCAATAAATTAATTAATTAGTTAACTAAAAAAAGCTTCTATAAGAAATAGTTTACAGGCATAAATAATGCCAAGCAATCATCTTACCAGGATCAGGAGTGCTCCTTGAAAACATAGATACTTTAGCTTTCTTATCTGATCCATATCTTTCATCCTCTAATCATGTGATGAACGCATCAACAAGAAAATTTTCAAACTAGTTATGCCACTAAATAAAATAAAAAAATATAAATTCATAAGAATACAGCCATCAAGATATATACCTGTCCTTGTCCTTTTAGATCTTGAATTGGATTTAGCTAAATCAACATATAGAACTGACTGCTTCTCAAGATCAAACACCATGCCCTGCAACAAAGAGCAACCAATTGTTTTAATGTGATACATTACTTGGAGTATAAATCTTTTGATACCATGGCTAGGTTATCTCAAGTAGTCCACTATTTTTTTTTTCTTGATAAAGAACCAAACTTTCATTGAAAATAAATGAAAGAATACAAGGGCATACCAAAAAAAAAAAAAAAAAAAAAAATTCCCAACAGGAAATCCCCTTGAATAAAGGGACTCCAATTCAACAAAATAAGACCTATGAAATAATTACAAAACAGGCGCGTCACCACAACGATCTCAAGTAGTCCACTATTAGAACACATTTTCTATAGAGGAATAAGTAGTTAGAGAGTGAGGAGGTTTAAGAAGCATATCTTAAGATGTTACGTCGAGCATTTCTTCATCCTTTCAATTTCTAATCTTACAAGCTGTGAGGAGACCGGAAACACTTTCTAACCCCTTGTTATAATTCTTACTAGCAGCTTAAAAAGAACGATCAGTTGAAAGCAAAGATTCAGAAGAAAGAAAAATGAATTGGATAAAAGAGGTCTCTCTAAAACGAAATAGATAAAAGATTTGGAGGGAAGAAAAATGAACGACCATTTAGTGTTATAGCTGTAACAATAGCTGTCCACCTTATTTTAAGGTTAATGAATGACCAGTAATGCTTAAGGTAAAAATAACAAATCAAACTCAGAGTTCAGGGTTTCAAAGAAAGTAAGTGTATGTCAAGAGTTCCCTGAAGTTGTAACTTCATTACTTCATTGAATTGATAACAATTTAGTGCTAAAGTAGCAACAATAACTGTCCACCTTATTTATAAGGTCAACGAATGACAAGCAAAGTGTAAGGTAAAAGCAGTACATCAAACTCAGGGTTCAGGACTTCAAACAAATTTGGTGTAAGGCAAGAGTTCCCTGATGTTGTAACTTAATTACTTCAATGAATTTATTTGGAGGAATAGATTACAAGAGGAGGAGAATGTTTTGATCGTACATGCTTGGCTTTGTTTCCGCAACTCCGTTCAGAGAGAGAAAGTTTGAAGAACTTCATTCAATAAAACTCTGAATTCTGTCTGGGCTGCCAATTAGAAGGAAAAGAGGAATAAATCTTTTTCTATATTGCATGAGAGTTCCTAATCTCATAATGTATTGTGGTCACTATTATGAAGTGGTTCCGCTTTCCTAGCTGTTTTGATTTAAGATGAAGTGTAGTATCCTCCAAGGTAGGGCTAAATTCTTCTTTCACGTTCCTTTTGCGTACTTCCTTTGATCGTTGATATGATTTTTTAACCAAAGAACTTAGAAAATACAGAAGCAGGAACAAGTACTTACATTTACTGCATGCATTGCACCAATGGCAGACTGCTGGTCCGAGAATACAGCAAATGCAAATGGCTGTAACCACACCAAAAAAAAAAAAATTGTAAGAAAATCCACGCATTATGCTAATGAATAAAATATAAGGTCTACCATCAACATAACTGGGTAAGGTATACTGTTACATATGATATTTCATTAGAGAGTGGAAAAAGAATGCTTCAAGCTTTTAGTAGTTACAGTGACAGTCATAGGCTTAGTACATGTGTCTGAAGGATACTTGCATAAAACTATTACAATTTATTGCAGCAATGGCAGATTGTTGGTCAGAGAATTGTGTAACGCTTGTAAATTTCCTTTACAAGCAAAGGTCCCCAACCTTTCAATGTTAACTGGATCTGAAGCTGGAGATTACAGCATAGTATTTGTCAATAAAACATGAGATATTAATCTCCCAGTTTATGGTCTCCATAGCTCATAACTTAGTCAAAATCCAGAGCTGTTACATATTACCACTATGACTATCCCAGGACCTAAGATTACATTGACACCATAAGAACCCTTAAACAAGGATACTAATAACATAATGCAAGCCTGTTTAGGCATTGCCAACAAAGGTTTCTGTTTGCTGTCCTGACAATAAAATACATAAGCCTAAAGTACAAGTCACTATCATCCAATTAAATGGTACAAAATAAAGTAATAGTATATTATTGCATGTAACGATGTGATCAAAATGTGCATTTGAAGTTTGTGGATAATTATTTTTTACCACAAAATTCTAGCAAAAAGATTCAGATTGATCAATGTTGAATTTGAATTTCAAAGGCTACGGAATTTTCATCCATAAAAATGACACTGACCGAGTCATATTTGTTGTCCACGACATGAAAAACTCTCTGATACTTCTTGGCTAAGGCAGATAAGTAGAAGCACACTGCTCTCCTTGTCATTGACAGGTAAAGAGGTTTCATTGAAGAAGGGTCCACGATGCTTGTGAAAGGAGCAAAAGCTATAGTACCAAACATGACGAAGGTCTCCAACTTGGTAGGCATCAAGGTTCTTTTATTGTTTGGATTGTACCGGAGCATGACTCTTAAGGAAGGGGTGACCTACACTTCCGCCACCATTTTTATGGTCGTGGGAAGCTAAATTCACTTGTGATGGGGAGCAAAGGTGCAAAGTTAGTGGATCGCCTTGGAATCAAAGAAGGGGATTAGAAATTGGATACTAACTTGCATTTAATGGTGCGGGTATTATAAATCCTACTATTGAGGTGCTCGTGCTCCATACCATTATGGAATAATGATGGATGAAAGAAGTTGTTGAGGAAAACTTTTTCAATGCCATTTGCATTGCATCCGAACTTAGTAGGCCAATCAAGTCGCATTAAGTGCTAGATTTCTCATTGGCGTTGGTATTACTTTTTTTTTTTTTTTTTGTCAATATGTGGGGAGGGGTTGGTATTACTTATTAGCATTACCATTAGCATTAGAATTGGCATCAATATTGACATTGACATTAGTATCAAAACAAGCATAGCATCTTGCTTCCATTGGAATTTGACACACCACATTCATCGTTTATTTAACAATCTCATATTAGGCATTGGGTGAGTTTGATGGCCTGTTAAAGTATGTTTTGTGAATTAGGTTTTTTTCGTTTTTTTTTTCATCTGAATTGTGGTTTGCCTTTTCATGATTTGATTAATAACTCTCGAGAGAGTAAATTAGTTTTTTTTACTTATGTTTATTAATATAAACAGAATACCATGATGTATTACTAGATTAAGCAAGATATTCGCTGTGTTCTCTTGCCTTCTCTCTCAATTTTCCTTTCTCAAAATTAACATTTAAGAATCTGATCAAGACGAATTTTAAATGAACCACAATAAACCAGGTTGAAGTTAATTTTGTTCATTGACGATCTTCTATAAAAGGCAAATACGTACAGTAACCTAACCAAAATCGTCTATGAACCGGTGTTAATCCCATCTTCGATACTAAAGTAACTAAACGGCCACGAGTTAACTCAGACGTCAGACTCTAGAAGCCTAAGAGCATTCACATGTGTGAGCATCCAGACACCCAAATTAGAGACTATTCACATTCAGAATAAAAAGAAAAATGGCACAAGAAGCAACAATTTTTGAAAATACAACACCTGCGTCGTCTGCGTGGGGCTCCGTAGATGAGAGGACTCGTATCCTGGAAACTCCCGGAAGAGATTGTAAATTTCTCGGGGCTTGACATCTTCGGGAAGGCCAGCTATGAATAGGGTTCGGACCTCGTTGATGGACGCTGCGTGAGGTAAAAAAGGTAAGGCATAGGAAGCGAAGGTGGGAGGCTGTTGAGCGAGGTAATGCTGAGACGGCGGTGCTGAAGAAGGAGGAGGAGGCACCTGGTAGTCCTGGTAATAGGGATAGTGAGGAGCTTCAAGACCAGAAGGCTGCGGCGGTGGCGGTTGCGGTGGAGGAGGATAGTAGCTGGCCATGTCGTCCATCGGAGTGCTGTTCTCTCTGACGAAGTAGAGAGAGAGCTAGAAGCCCTGCATTTTGGGTCGGATTGCTTCGATTGCGATAAAGCATTGAGCTCAAATGGGCTCAGATTAGACGCTGAACTCCAAACGGCCCAATTTCATGGCCCATTATATTCTATAGATATTTACAAGGAGACAGTTGCATAGATGCCAAATTGAACCAAATTAATAGCAAATATAGCACAATTGCAAATTAATTGCATATATAGAAAAATTAATTGTAAAGATCAGTCTATCAGATAGATTCTAATTAACCAACCAGTGTCTATCAAGAATATACTCTGATAAATTTTGTTATATTTGCAATTTTTTTTACATTGTACTATATTTATAATTATATAATTCGTATTTGTCACCCACTGCAAATTTCTCTATTAACAATTTTGTTCACCATTTCAAGGTCGAGTTACAAGTGCCTATCTTTTTTATTTGTGTCTATGTAGTTACCATTTCCTTTTTAGAGGGCCACTCACTTTTTGAAAACTTTGGTGATGAAATGTGTTTTCTAATTTCTTTTATGATTTATTGCATGGACATGAAATCGATTCCGTTTCTTTTTTTCTTCTTTTGAGAAAATGGTTACAATTTTACCCAGAAAAATGAAGCATTTCTCGCCCAAATCATCCCTCGTATTCATACTCATTTCAACGTTTACCATATTCTTGAGTGTGAACTTTTGACCATACAACACATTATTTGTCTTTTCAAACTCTGACAAGATAGATAATCATGCATCTCTCCCCAAAAAAGATTCCTTTTAACAACTTATTATTGTATCATTTGAAAATTGAAACTGAAAACAAAAGGCTTTTTATATATATATATCTCAAATTAAATTGAAGCATCCCCGAGCTCATTTTCATACAAATTTAGGCTTCTCAATTTTTGAAACTTTTAAGATTTTAAATTTAAAATGAATTTTTGGCTTTCAGCCCTGTAAAATGCCGTTTGGAGTGAGCATGGGAACAGAGGATGAACATTTCCTAATCAACCATATTCATGATTTGGACAATTTCTGTACAATTACTTTTTGACTTTAGCACCAACTTCTGTAATGTAAGAATGTGATTTTAAAAGTTAATTAAAAAAAAAAAAAAGTGTACCATATTTATCTGCTGATTGATTGAAAATCTAGAAACCATTACAGAGATGCTCTTAAACCCTAAGTCATGTCAACTTTAGGCCCTCATGGATAGGCTGATAGCTTGCCTCAATATAAATACATAAAGCATTTTTTTTTTCCTTTTACAACAGTGGGGTGGAGGATTTAAACCTTTGTACCTCTTGGTTAATTATACAACTTTATGCCAGTTGAATTATGTTTTTGTTAACAACATAAAACATTGATATGACTAACAAAAAATGAATGAGAGAATACATTGCGAAAACAATAGAAAAATTGTACGAAAGATCAAGTGTTTCTATTATATTCTATAAAGAGAACTAAGAAATATTATATGTATTTAATTTATAGAAAAATAAATAACTAGCCTCATAAGTTTATATAAGGATCTTCTCAAAAAAAAAAAAAAAAAAAAAGTTTATATAAGGATAAAACTTCCTGCATAACGGTAAGCAGGAATTCCTGCTTACCACCACTATTCTTTTAACATGTGTCATTTTATTAACTTTTATTTACTTTTATTAAATGTCAAAATCTCAACAAAACCTCATCTGACATATTTTACTTTTTTTTATTAGTTTTTTTTTTTTGTTAAACACGCCTTTTCATTTTAACGCTTCAAATTCCTCTTCCCTCTTTTTTTTTTTTCTTTTTAATTTATTGTATCTTTACAATACACACCTCACCATCTCTCCCCATTCTCTCCCCATTCTCTCCCTATTTTATTTTTAATTTATTATAGTGTCTTTTCAATACACATATGAGAGCTCATACAATCTTTTTTTTTTTTAATTTATTATATCTCTTCAATCTACAACCATACTCATTTTTCATATACGGTAAAAACAAAAAATAAACTTGTTTTTCTAATTATGAATCCAATAATTCAAAATCAAATATTGGGTCACTTCGTTAAAAAAAAATTAAGGTTACATGAATATATCTGAGAATAAAAAAATGAATATTGATAAAAGTATAAATAAATGAAATAAAATAACAAACTCACTTGTTTCAAGCTAGTTGTTTATTCTGAATTATGAGATGTCTTTCTCACATGATTCCTTTAGTCCTCCCAATTTAGTTGAACTATTGAAAATGGGTGATATTATTTCATTTAAAAGATAATATAAAACACACAATATATTAAAAAAAAAACAAAAGAGTTTAACTTAGATTACCTTTAGCTTGTGCAAAATCATACTGAATTTTTTTGTGGAATGATAGAGGAAGGAATGAGAAATGCAATTGAAGGTGTTCATATAACACATGCAGAAGCAATTGAAGATCGAAAGCACTTAAGACATTCAATTTTACTCCTAAAGCATGCATGTTCTAGAAAGGGTAAAAAAGAGAGTAAATGAGTACCAACCTCTTTGATGCTCACTTGTAAGGAACTCTTTGTGATATTATCTTTCTCCAACTTCTCTTGGACAACCTTTAGTGTCTTCCCTACTATTCTCTTGAGCCTAGAAAGACTTGTGGGAGTCTATAGAAGTAAGAAATAGGAAGGGAATGCTTGATGGTACAAGCTTTTGGAAGGAGATGAAATGAGAGAGAATTTGAGGGAGAAAATTTGCAGCATAACACTAAATGAAAGCTTGCTCCTCTTGAATCTAATTCAAGCCCCTTTTATAGACCTCTCCCATGCAAAGACAAGCTTCATGACACTTAGCCACATGGTCAAGATGCAACTCAAAGTGGATTCTAGGTGTCTACTTCACAACACATGCATCTAAAGCATGTTTGTGTTGTTTTCCACTATGTATCATTATGCAAGAGTGGAAAAACCACTAAATCCACTATGAATTGAATCCTAATTGTGAATTTTCAGCTTTCAATTCATTTCAAATTCAATTCAAAATTGAAATTGATTTCTAGGCAATTAATTGGGACATTTCCAAGTAATTTTGATATGATTGATCCAATCAATCTTTATCACCTAATGCCATGCATTATATATGATTCCTAATACATATATATGGTATTTAAAACACTTTTAAATACCTCATCTCTCAATTCCTAATTTAATTCATAATTAAATCATTGTGTCGAACATGTTTTACGATAAAACCCTATTTCCCGTTTTTGAACGATTCAAAGATTCCTATCAATATGTTCTAGGCTTTAATCCGATATGAGCTAGTAGAGGGACCTAATGGACCTATAGATCATGGGCTCCAACGATTCAAGGCTAACCGACTAATCTCATTATCTAAGCTAGCCAACATTCGTTAACTACCGGGACACTCCACTATAGCCCGATAGTTGCACTCCCCTCACTATAGATATATTTTCGTCCACTTGATTTAACCATGTTTAGTAAGTCGTTCCTTCACAGGTTGTTCGTAGCTATAGCTAGGTCAAATAACCGTTTCACCTCTATAGTACTTCTTGTTCCTTAAGTTCCACTAATCCTCTAATGAACAATCGGTTTGTGCTCCAACCATCAAACCTAAGTCCCTCTCGATCTAACAAGAGGGTGGGGCCCCTTGTTCAAGTCCTGGAGTTCGTACTTAAGGGAACAACCTATCTACTAACCCTGAAAAGGGTAGGAGTGAATTCCGTCTTGCGAAACTATGTCCCTAGCTATCTATTCGATCTTATCCCCAAAATGGTAGGCTTGTCGAGTCGACGATGCTGGTCACTCTCACCCATGCAGATCAAAGGATAATCTCGCATAAACAGGAGTTCATAGATAGCTCAGGATTAAGAACGAGTTACCTAGGTCATCTATGAGAAATAGTCAGTTTCTTCAGTAAACGGCGTTATAAAGAGAAAGTGACTTATTTCGTGGTCCAGTCTTATGCAAACTCATTGCATAGGACACCCCCACTCGCATGTCACCACATGAACGATTTAGGATCTCATCGTTTGTACTTAATACAAAGTGGGTCGCGTCCATAGTGTCTCCAGGATAAGGCACCCAACCGTATCCTTATACTATAGACTATTTTAACTATAAACTTGAACTTGATCCTACGATATGTCCCTACATATAGTTCGAGTATTCATTTTATAGTCAAGGATCTTAGTTTATTGGATTTAGGTTAATCATTCGCAATTTACATATTCAATAACATCTTTTACTGAATAACCTCAATAACGTCTTTATTGGAAATAGAATATGTTTAATGATTTACAAACTACGAGTTTATAGGATATTAAACCCAACAAACTCCCACTTGGACTAGAAACTCTAGTGGGGTACATGAAGTTAGGTGTGAGAAAAGTATAAAGACAATAAACTAGGGCATCATCCATACCCTAACATTTCTCCCACTTGCCCTAGTCAAACAAAGCTCGTAATCCTAGATTAACTAGGTGACCCTCAAAAACTTTAGCCGTGAGGGGTTTTGTAAACGGGTCAGCCATGTTGTGCTCCGAAGCAATCTGCGTGACGATCACATCTCCTCGTTGCACGATCTCCCTGATGAGATGGTATTTGCGCTCAATATGCTTTCCTCGCTTGTGACTTCGAGGTTCCTTAGAGTTTGCAACTGCACCACTGTTATCACAATAGAGGGTGACAGAAGATTAGAGATGATGAGGTGTATGGTGGAAGGATACAATAAATTCAAAAGAAAATGAGAGAAGGAGATTTGAAGCGTTCAAAATGAAGGAAGAGAAGAACGTGTTTTAAATTAAAAAAATGGAATAAAAAGTAAAATCTGTTATATGAGATTTTGATGAGATTTTGTTGAGATTTTGACGTTTAATAAAAAGTAAATAAAAAATAAGAAAGTGACACATGTTAAAAGAATAGTGGTGGTAAGCAGGAAATTCTTGCTCACCAGGGAAGTTTCATCCTTTATATAATCAAAGTCATTTAGCGACATCTTTTCTAAATAAATGTCACTAACATCTATTTCTAATCCATAAAAAAAAATAACCAAGTCAAATTACTTACCCAATAAATTTTCACTAATTTTTTAACAATGATCAGCAAGAAGAGTGGCTTCTGCTATCAACGCTTTGACATTTTTAACTTTATAAAATATTAAGTATAAATTTTAAATTGATGAGAAGGTAATTAAATTGCTTGGACAACAATATAGTAATTAAATTGCTTGGCCTTTTCAAAAAAAAAAAAATTAAATTAAATTAAATTGCTTGGACAACAATATAGTATAAATTCCTTCACACCATCCATTTTAAAGTTTTACATTAGAATTTTGCCATTATCATAAAACTGAAGCCTGCAAATGTCTGTTGGATTTGCATCAATGACGGTTGAATTTAGGAGGGATGAGAAATAACACCCAGTTGTCGGTCACTGACACTACATTTTAAGTTTCAAACTGGTCATACCATTTTCTTACATCTAGTCCACACAACACAACCAACTTCCAGTTCCCTCCTAAAGGACATTAATGAGCAAAACCCTACTCCACAAAACAATAAAAATCTTGTTTCATTGCAATAAAAACTTGTAGATACTGATTACAATTTCCTTGTTTCCGTTATTCTGAGATCACAAGGCCATTTCTAAATCCTACATATTAATTAGCTCCAGTTCTCTCTGATATTGCCCAGTCTATCTTCAAGTCGAAGACATTGCATCCTAAATGGTCGGATAAAGTTTTCTGTAATCTGGGATTCCTGAAAAACTCATGTAGTATCCTTGTACTCAAGCCTAGACATAGATTGTTCAGACCGAGCTGTCGAAAAACTTGACCGAGTGAGTTCGATCGAAATATACAGTTGATAAGTTCCTCTTCTTCTTCTGTTTTTGTCAAAGAACTGTTAAAAGCCACTAGATTCACTGTCCTCTATCATTACACTCTCTTTAATCTCCAGTATCATTTTCAAAACTTGCCACATGGGGGGCCTCTGTTCAGGGGATGTAGTACTACAGATGCTAGCCACCTCAGTAAGCATTCCAAGTTGGTTACTATCCCCACCATCATCTTCCCTAACTGCCCTTACCCATTCTGGCATATCAGTTGGCTCAAGAAATGGATGATGTGAAGGATGTCTTCCTGTCAAAAGCTCCAGCAAGAGCACGCCAAAGGCATAGACATCGCTCTTGTGGGTGGCGTTGCGGCTGGACTTGCGAGTTTCAGGAGCTTGGTAGCGTGAAGAATCTGGATCTTCAGGGGACTCTGCCAGAACGGAAAGGCCATAGTCTGTGAGACAAGCCTCAAAGTCTGCTCCGAGGAGAACATTAGTAGACTTCAAGTTGCCATGGATTAACTTAGAAGCTTGATGTATATAAGCAATGCCCTGAGCTAAATCTTCGGCAATCTTCAAGCATGATGTCCAGTGCAGAGGCTTGGCCCTTGCTGATCTTGAACCTACGCACCAATACAATCGGTTATTACTTATAAGTAATGAAACTAAATGGACAAAAGCGCAATTTACAAATAGAAGAGCTTGCGCAACTATTCAATTGGAGCATGAATCACAAGTTTACCCCCCCCCCCCCCTCCTCCCAAGCTTCACAATGACGACTAGATTAACATTCCTACAAAGTGCTAGATATAATAATATGAGTGATCATAAAGAATTCAAATGCCAAAGGAAAGGGGCAGTGATGCATCAAAATAGAAATGAACTCAAACTAAAATATGGCCCAATCAAAAACCATCGCATTGAAAGTAACCAACCAAACATGAGGTCAGAAGTGGAATGCTGGAATTATTCACAGACAAATATTCCGAAATGTCATTTGGACACTTCCCAGATGCAACGTTCTAGCAGCAATTCGTATTCTGCAATGCAAGACAATTTTGCAACTTTTTGGATGAGGGTAAAAAGGGGCCATGAACGTGTACACCCGCTATTATCCACCAATATACTGAAATCTGGATTGAATTTACAGCCAGGCAAGGATTTGGTCCATTCTTTGGCGTCATTGCCAGCATTGGCAAAATCGCACATACAGCCGGGAAGGCCATTATTAAAAAAACCAGAGCTGTTGCTGCAACAGTTTGGCAGAACCAGCATCACCGACTCATCCAATGGCAGACAGAGATCTACTATACCATAAATAATCGTGTAATCACAAATCGAAGAATAAAAAACAAAATAACTCCATTTATTTTTTACCCCAATTGGACCCACCGACGTCGAACATTTCTTAATTCGACTCGTGAACCTTGAACGCACTCGTGAATTGATCAAGACCCAGAAAGAAAATTCAACAGTAAATGCTTAATAAGCTTACTCACCGTGAATGAGGTTGTAAAGACTGCCGTTAGGTTGGTAATCGTAGACCACTAATCTCTCTCCCCTGGCTTGAAAGTAGGCCCTAACTGGCACCAAATTGGGATGACGAAGCGCACCCACTGCGGCCAAATGCCGGTCGAACACTTCGCTGCTCGTCACGGCGGTCTTAGTAGCATCAAGACGCTTCACCGTTACGATTAGCTGGTTGCAGAGCACTGCCTTGTACGTAGTTCCCATTGTGCCTCTACCGAGCAGCTCGGCCGAAGCCCTCATCAACTGCTCTAAGCTGAATAACTCTGCCTCTCCTTCACAAAATATAAGATTACCACTTTTCTGGGCTTTTGGAATTTCTTCAATTTCTTTCAATTTCGCTTGAAATTCGCCCTTTCCTTCGACTCGCTCGTCGATTGCGGAAGCTGTGGAATAAGCAATTTCGGGTTCAAACTGCGCCATTGCTGGCTTCGATACAGTTTGTCTTCTTTGGGTTCTGGCTGCTACGTAGAAACATAAAAGACCTGCAACTAAAACTGCGGCCCCGACTGAAAGCCCCAAAATCATACCGGTTTCCTTGTGCTTAACATGAGAGACTGGAGAGAGAACTACGTCCTGTGACTCTGCATTTTGGATGGAAGGGATAGATGGTGCAGTGGCATTGGAAGCTTCAAAGAATGGCGCGGGTGAATGGCATGCCTTGTTGACGATCTCGCCACAGAGATCTGGGTTCCAGAAAAACGATGACGTGTTGAAACGCGACAGAGTGGGAGTCACCGGAATTTGCCCGGTTAGGTTGTTCCCCGTGACATTGAAGACCTCAAGAAACGACTGATTTAACGGCGGAATACTTCCATTGAAACCATTCCATTCGAGCCGGAGCGTAATGAGCCGGTCCAACGAGGAAAGCCTCGCCGGAAGCGGACCGGTGAAGTTGTTATTAGAAAGATCAAGAGTCTGAAGCCGGTGAAGAGTAAGAATCGACGGCGGAAAAGTCCCAAAGAAGGAGTTTCGGCCAAGGAACAGAGATTTAAGATTGAAGAGTCCGGATAGGTCAGGAATGGGTCCCTCGAGCGAGTTATTGTGCAGGCTGAGGATCCGAAGCTGGTCGAGCTTAGACACTGTGTTAGGAGCCAATATCCCACGGAGACCAAACGACTGAAGAACCAGTCGAACAACACGACCCTGGACGCACTTCACGCCCTGCCATTGACAGTAATCAAACCGCTCATTGAGAGTGTAAAGAAGCTTGTTGTCCAAGTCGGCTTTAGACTTGAACGAAAGAAGAGCGACGGCGTCGGACGGCAACAGCAAGTCTTCCGGTGGGACAAGCGCCGGCGGCGGAATTTGAAAGGCAAATCCAGAGGCGGCAAAAGCGAAGAAAGAAAAGAGAAGTGGAAGGGACGGGAGAAATGTGGAGGGATTGGGGTTCATTGTCTCGACCGGAGCTCCCAGCCAAGACGGCGGCGGGGAGGGAGGGGAGCGGCGGAGAGAAAGAAGGAAGTGGTGGAGAGAAAAGAGAGTAATGCGGAGCAGCTGGCCCTTTTTGTAAGAGGCACTTTCTGGAGGTAATCACGTGAGGTGGGTCGTAGGGATGGACGAAAATTGTTGGCAAGCGTTTGACCCCAATGACTTCAACGGAAATTCCATTTGTATGAATTATTTTACTATTTTTTCTTTTTCAATACATATCTTTTTTAAAAAAATAAATAAATAAATAAACCTTCAATACATATCTTTTTAAATTTATGGATGTGCAAAAACTTATTTTTCCTTCATAAATTCATATCAAATAAAATAATAAATTTTCTTAGTAGGGTTATTATAAGTTATAGTTTCAAATTTTTGTCTTCATTAACAATCTAGTGGATTACTTATAAGTTAAGTTGCTTTGAATTTTAGGATGATAAAGGTTTTTTCCATAAAAACACACTAGAAAAAAGGAGAAAAGAAACACACTAGAAAAAAGGAGAAAAGAAAGTGATCAAAGAATAAATTGAATCAAAATAGTGAGCCACCAATACATTCTATCAAGAAGAGTAAAAAAGTTGCAAATTGATTTTGTTTTGTTATTTTTTTTATAATAAAAAACTTGATATAAGAACAAAATTTTTACTAACAAGTTATTCTAATTTGAGACATTATTTCTGTTTGTTGCTAGACGTTGTACTAAATAGTTAATTATTTATACAGTTGCATATAATTTAAGCAAAAAATGATAAAGTTTGCTGCGAATATACTAAAGAAATACTCATTGCCAAGGTAGTTATGTCTTAATAGATATTAATAATGTACCAAATATACGTGATAAGTAAACTCAAACTACCAAATCATTTTTTCAGCTCAAAAAAGAAAACTGCCAAATCATTTTTATATCATTTAAATGTACTCACACTTCAAAAAGGAAAAGTAATTTTATTTTATTTTTTTAGTTCAAAAGGAAAAGTAATATACTCTTTACATTAAAAGAAAAAATATTAAAAAATTTAAAGGCACCTTAAATAAACACTAGTAGAACTTAGACCTCGTTTGAAACACTAGTAGAACTTAGACCCCGTTTGATAACCATTTTGTTTTTAGTTTTTAGCTTATGAAAATTGTTTTTGTGTTTCCCATGATTTTTTACAATTGTTTTCATCTTTATTAATGAAACATTTGAATTATTGGTTAAAATATTCTTTTTAGCATTAAAACTTTGGTTTGGATTTTAAAAATATTTGTAAAAGGTAGATTTAAAAAAAAAAAAAAAAAACTAGAGATAGGAGCAACGATTATAAGCTTGATTTTAAAAACAAAATATTTATCAAACACATCTAACGAGTTTGAAATTAAAAAGAAAATCTAAATACTTCACCCATCAAATTATTATAAATTTTTTTTAATAAATGTATAAAAACAAAACTTGACTGCATACCAGTAGGAATCTCCTTACATATCCTATTAAATTTTTGACAACTAAGAAAAAGAATGAGATAAAATGAGAAAATATTTTTATCTCTCCTAGTTGTCAAGATTTTAATTGTGGTATGTAGGGAGATCCCTACATACATATCAGTATCCAGCCAAATTTTTTCCAATATATAAAATATATCATTATATTTGAAAATCTTCCTAGATGATTTTAATTTCTAAATAAGCATTTCTTTAACTAACATTACAATAAATGTGGGGCGAAAATTTATGTTGGCAAAAGTATTAAATGAACACATGTGTGAGTAAAAAGATTCTTTTTTTTTTTTTTGAAAAATGCCTCAATACCATTAAATTGGATCAATTGCTCCCGAAGGAGAATCACTAATGGGACAGGAACCCCATTAGTGGAGTAAAAAGGTCTGATCATCTAACTTTTTGATGGGACAGGAACCCCATTAGTGGAGTAAAAATAGACAACAAAAATACTATTATGTCAAAGTGAGTTAGTTAACATTCATCAACTAAGAAGTCGAAAGTTTGAATTTCTCACGAGTTGAACTCAAAAAAAGAAAAAAAGAACAAAAAAAAAACACTATTTTATTCTCTCAGGTCACGTTATAACTATTTCAAGATCTTGAAATAATGGTTAAAAAAATCGTAAAATAATGTTTCTAAGGAAGCCTGTTTTTTTCTCCCAAAAATTTAATTAATTTAGAATAGTTCAAAAAACCCCCAAAATACGGGGAGCCGTTCCCTTTCCATTTGGACGCCCTCTTACGATTCCAAATTAGTATTTTACTATATACATAATTCTTAAAATTTTCGAAATTCAATCCGATCACTCGTAATCGTGACGCGTAGAGGGACGCGCGCGTGCTTCAAAGTGCCAATGTTTTTTTTTTTTTTTTTTTTTTCACAATATGTGGGACAGGGATTTAAACCACATATCTCGTAATAATCAGTAAAACTTTATGCCAGTTGAACTATGTTCTTGTTGGCTTCAAATGAAAACAACACATTTTATCATTATTTGCAAATCTTGTGCGCCTTCAAAAGAAAAAATGATGGTTCCAAAAAACAAATAACTATTAATAACATTAATCTAATTTTTACTCACAAATCTGTCACTATGTATTAATTTTTACTTTAAAATTTTAATTTCTCCAATTCAACCTTTATTTAAATAAGTGTGGTAATTTTTCTTACATTCGATTTTCACTAAATACACCTATTAATTAAAAAACAACAGTTAATAATCTCTAAAAATTCACCAATTTTATCCCAAATAATGTGATGTTCTCTTCAACAATTTTACTAGACTTACAAATTTCCATAAAAGTCGGACTCTCAATTTCATTATAAACAAGTTATATAAGTCATTAAAACACACGTATAAAATAATTTTTAAAAATTAAGATGAATGTTTATAAGAATGTAAAAATTAAACTACTGTTACGCTCATCAATTTGAGGTTCAATAGGATGAAATTGATAGTTTATAGTATAAATTAGTATTATTTATTAGGCTTGGAGTAAAAATTGACTATATCCCAAAAAAAAAAGTTTTTCTATTCTTTAAATTGACAATAAGTAGTTAACATAAACATAACTTGATTGGTTAAGACATGTATCATTAATTAAAAAGTAATATGTACCAACTACAAATCTTCACCCCAGATGTCGTTGGACTAAAAAAAGAAAAATAAAAAGTTAGACATTAAATATATCTTTTATTATATTATACATTGTTTTGAATTTTCTGAACGAGTATTTTCAAATGTTATTTCTAATAAGTTCAAAATTTTCAAATCAAATTTCAACTACATTTGTTGTAATTGAGCAATCGAATGATTACATATTACTTTTAAAAATATTTTCATGAGTTAGCATCTACAAATTTCTTGTGTATCGTAATTTTTAACTGCAATTTCATGGGAAGGAGGGTTTACGTATTTTGTCCGAAGGTAGTTTCTTTCTTTCTTTAGTCCCAGCATTTGGAAATATGGATTCAAGCTCAAAATTGGTCCTTATTGATTTATTGTTAACTTTTTTAAAATAAAATAATTTTCTATTAGCTTTTCCTCTATAAATTTTGGAAATATATTCACATTATGTCTTTTATTGTATGAAAATTATTATCATTATTAATCATTTAAAAAAATTAACTTCAAATTAATAATATAGAACAATTTTAAGCTTTATTACAAATACATGGACTAAAATTAGATATTCAAGAGTAAAAAGATTGAAATGGAATGAAATTAAAAGTAATGACTTTTTTTTTTTTTTTTTTTGAAACAAGTGGTGACCTTTTTTAAATAACCAAAAATAAAATATATCCACTTACAAGAAAATATAAACGAGACATCCACGTCGGATGCGTCCACTACACTCACTAAAGCCTCGAGTTTGTTTTCTTTTTTCTTCTTCTTCTTCTTTTTTTTTTTTTTTTTTTTTTTTTTGAACAATCTCGAGTATTTTTTTTTTCTTTAGTTCGAAAAAGAAATGATATTTTTCTGCCAATAAAGAGGAAAAAATGATTCTATACTACTTTCCAAATTTCAAAAAAAAATTTCCCCATATTTTTTTTTGTTCCTGTCTCTCAATTTACATTAATAAGACACTGCTTAAGAAAATGAAATAAAATTTAACTAATCATATATACCGAATTTGGGATTACCTAACAGTTAATATACAAATTAGATTGGGAGTTGAGTGCATCTAATTAGTAAATATTAATTAACTTTTGAACATGTTTTAGGTTAGATATGTTATAGGTAATTTTGGACAACTCTGATGTACAAGAAGCTGACGAGGACAACCGGACAGAAATAGGACTGAAAAGTGGACTCTGGAGGCGAAATCGGTCAAAAGGTCGGGCCAAGGTCAGAGGGATCGGGCCTTGGCCCGACCCATATGGTCGGCCTCGACGCGGGTCGAGTCCTTTCCGCCTCCGTTCGGTCCTTGCTACATCTGCCCGACCTGTTTCCACCTGGTTCAGCTCGAAACGCCTCCGAATTCCTAAAAACCCTAGGGAAGAATAGGTATTTAAACTCTTCTTCATCACTAAAGAAAGGATCCCCCGAACTCTATTCTTGACTCTTTCCTCTTGCTCTCTGGCTCTCCTCCTTCCGCTTTTTGACTTAAGCATCGGAGGCAGTGTGGCAAGCACTACACCGGTGTGCAGGCTTTTTTGTTTTGCAGGTCACATCTTTCGCCCTCACAAACAAATTAACCGTTGGTGGCACGTGAAGGTCAGGTGAGTTTCTCCTGACCAAATTTGACCATCAACATTAGAAATATTATTTTTCAATATTATATAAACTATATTATATATATTTTAATTTCAAAACAAATTAAACGAGTTTATAACTCGAAATCCATTGATAAATTTTTGGTATGATTTTGTATTTTAAAATGTAAAATATATAAAACATACAAAACATAATTTAAATTGCATATCAATTAAGTTTTTAAATTTTGAGATTTACTCACACTCACCTCTCTTAGAGTGAATTTACTTTTTTTAGCCCTCTCAATAATAGAGAATTATTTGAGGCATACTTTAAGAGCACACATACCCAAGTAGAGAATTGCCTATGGATTTAACTTTCTAATATATTTCACCTCTTTGGAATTATTCTTCTGTTCAAATAAACTCTTTCTTGGATTATTCAATTGTTCAATTAAAGTATGATCTATAGATTTAGTAGCTATATGGATGCTAAAACTATTTCCAAAACAGGACAATATGGTTATTTTTTAAATTTTGCAAGTTTCATTCTCTTTATGATATTAAAATATCTTTATCTTTACTTTCTCATGTGGTTAAGCTCTATATTTTCATAAGTTTGAGAGAGACCGTTTTCCATTTTCATTCAAATTCTTGTCAATAGGAGAGACGATGATAGAAATTTGCCTACGAAATTTGTTGGATGAATATGTTACTTAAAAAGATAATTTTTTTTATACGTAGTAATAATGGAATATTATTTAATTGAAAAAATTCACATAATTTCTAATTTCTAACGTTAACAATTACGTAAGATCACTAAAAATATTAATTAATTAAAGTATTGGATTTTAAGTATCACGATGAGAGGTTAGGAAAGTTTGGGTTGAATTATTGGTACAAAGAATATATTCCTTCATTCTTGTTTCTAATGTTCAAATAAATAATAGATAATAGATTATTGTTTGTGTTTTTTTCTTTTTTCTTTTTTCTTTTTGAAAATTTGTGTCTTTTCCTATTTGAAATAGGGACCAGATGTTTTCTCATCTCTTTGCATGAGATTTTAGCATTCCTATAGTCAAGATCTCATCCATAATTTTGACATTCCCAACAACCAAAAGGGATAGCAATCGTCCTTTACAATAATGTTTACTTGACTACTTCTCCCGTATACTTTGGATCAAAAACCAACAAAAGATCAATTTTGTATAAATATTAATAAAATAAATACATAAAATACTTTAAAAAATAGTCTTAAAAGAATGCCCAATATAATGTATAAGTAACTTGATGGATATACAGTTTATAATCACGTGAGAACATAGCAACATAGGGGTATTATCACAATAATCAACCAACAAAAGGATAGTTCAATTAACATAAAACTTGTACTCTCAATCAAGATGTCAAAAAATCAAATCCCGCGTCTCAGATATTAAAAAAAGAAAAATTACAAAATCCAATAAATTGAGAAGTTTCTAGGTTAAATCCTTCCATCTCCAACTGATCTGCCATTGAAAAATACGCCAAGATCTCTCTCTCTTGGTAATCTTTTTGGGGATGGGTAATCAACTAATTGACAAAGTGTGACTAATAACAATCAAGACATGGAAAAGGAAAACTTTAATAAGAAGAAAGGACACGACAATGAGGAAGTAAATATATTAAATAATTGGTTGGTCGTTATGGAAAAATTATGGAAAAAATTTCCTATATCTAGGTTGCTACCACATGCTTTGCCCAAAACCCTCCATCCTCTTCTTTTAAATAATGATAATTTTACCATACCCATAACTCATCCCACAAAAATTCATTGAAGTAAAACAATTCATTACAAAATTCATATTACAATAATCTTATTTTATGTTGTCTTGAATTTGTCAAAAGAAAAAATATTTAAAATAGTTTAAGAATTAATTATTTCATATTTATTCTCTAATCATCCTTTCTACAATGTAAATTTAATTTATTCTCTTAGATTTTCTTGTTTTCTTTCTCCTTACGATTAGATGAATATGTGCACAGTCAATTCAAATACAACACAAAGTACACAGCCACTTTCTAAAAGTTGATTTTGTGTATCCCATTTTTTTAAGCTAAATAATTTTAAAATGTATTTTTATAATTATCAATATAACATTAATTTGTACAACTAATTCAATTACAATTCTTAAACATAAAAAAAAATAAAGTAGGACTAAAAAAATAGATCGGCATAATTTTTAAAAGCTATAATTTAGATGATTGATACATATTAAAATCTATCTTACTCATGAGTCTTTACTATTGATTTTATTCACGCAACCAAAAATCAAAGTTATAATAAGATAATCATATTAAAAGTGACAAAATTTACTTATGAAAATATTAGACTCAAAATGAGAACCAAACTTATAATTTACCCATAATAAAAACTTTAATTATATAAAAGAATAACAGTTAAGAAAAATTAGAAGATGAAATATGTTGCCAAAACTTTAGGGTTTGGAAACATGAAAGTAGGCGCCTGCCTAGAGATCCCTTTAGCTTTCTCTCCGCCCAATCCAATCCCAAAAGTCACACATGCCTTCGGCTGCCCGTTGACTCCCTAAACCAAAATCTTTTGGAAATATAATATATAATATAAATATATAACTCATATTAACTTTTATTTAAAAATTCAAAGAAAATGGGATGACTGTTTAATTTAATATTGCTAACTTTAATAGAAACTAGTGTTTTACACGTGCATTGCACGTGTATATTTTTCCAAATAATGTTTTTTTTTGTGTACGCCCGTGTGTGCGCGCGAGCGTGTAAAAAAGATAAAACTACGTCTTAACGGTATTTTGTAAAATTCAGATGGTATACATTCTTAATAATCACTCCCAACTTTGCTTCTCAAGTCTTATTTCACCTTTACATTCTCTCTCTACTGTCAGTGTTGACAAATGCCCAACTCTCCTCCATCGGCGTCTCTCTCATCTTGTTACTTCAATCTTTCATGTCCATTGTCTGTCGTTACCATTCATCGTTGATTGATACTAAACTTCTTTCATTTTATTTACTTGTTAGTTGTCATACTACACATGTTCTCTCTACATTTAAGTCGCTTACTAACACTCATTCCTCGATCTCTCTCTATAATGCATCATGTTAATCTACTCCTTTCTCCCACACGTGCCACTTGAAATTACCTTATTTCGCCAGTCTCATTCTTTCTAGAACTTTGTCAAGTACAACTAATCTAACAAATCAAAATTAGTCAATTTGATTTCCTCTTTATTGGTCAATATGATTTGGTCTAAAACAACAATATTGAACTTGTATATATCATTCAATAGTATAAAGATTGATGTTCTTTAGTTGAGAGGTGTGAGCGGTGAATTTAAAAAAAAGTGAATAATGACTAGAGAAAAAAAAATTGTTTCCAATACGGCGTTTTTGTATAATTTTTTGGGGAAATTTAAAGGTTTTTTAGTAAGAATTTTAAAGGTCATGTATTATTATTTTAATAATAGTGATAGTTAGTAGTAAATTTGTAACCACCATTATTTAGTCTAATGGGTTATGATGTTGCAATTAGTTTTTCAATTATAAATAATTTTATTATTTTTTAATGAAATTTAATGTATTTTATAGATAAATTAAGAATAAAAGATAATAAAAGTGTAGGATGATTAAATAAAAATGATATGGGCATGTTTATGTTTTTCAATTTGTACAATTTAAAAATAAATAAATTTTATTATATTCTTTAAAAAGAAAAAGTATGTGACAAAGTTGGTATATATATTTTAGGTTTATAATCAATTTTTTTTTTATGTATGATAAAATGAAAATTTTATTTCATTTTAAATCATTTTTACCACAATTTAAATGATTTCTAAATATAAATATGGATCACATTAGTTATTGATTAATGTGACATAATTTATATTTTATTTTAAGTTATTACTAATAGATGTATTTTTACTTTAAAATAAAATTTCAATATTTGAATAATTAATTTGAAATAAAGTTTATATATATATATATATATATATATATTAATAAAACTGAAATAAAGTTTATGTGTATAAACATGGAAGAAAAAAAAACATAATCTAACGAAAAATTTAAAAGTTTAACTAAGAAAAAATAAAAATAAAATATACAAATTTTAAGCATGTATAAACATTTAAAATATCAAACATAATAATCTTAAGATTAATTATAAACTAATCACTAAACAATATTACTCAATAAAACTTTCAAAAAAAACTACAAATGCTAGTATTATAATATAAATTTAAATTTAGAAGCCTTAAAGATAAAATGTAAAGATTTCTCAAAATTAAAAAAAAAAAAAGAAAAAAAAGAAAGAAAAAAAAAAAAAGAAAAAATGTAAAGAGAGAGGAGATTATGAATAGTCGACTAAGGATATCATTTTGTAATTATTAGGGAATGAAGAAGTTACAAAACTATAATTAAAAATTAATTAAGAGGAATAACCACACAACTTTTGATACTCTATTCTTTTACATTCCATGCATTCATCAATTTTGTGGGAGCATTTAAATTCCATTCATTCAAACCAACCTTTTAATAGAATTATATATTTTTATATTAAAAAATCATGTAGTATTATTTTTTTTTCTAACCTCAATTAAAATTAGAACTATAAAATGCAAAGGTCTTAGCATACAAAATTTTAGTAATTATTTTTTTAAGAATACAATTTTAGTAAATAATAACCTCAATTTTAGAATTAGTTTATAATATTGAAGGCTAATTTTTTCATATCTCTTCATTTATCATCTTGATGTACTTAAATTTTATTTATCTAAATTAATATTTCTACAGGTCTAATTTGTTTATTGTAAATATTTATAAACTTTAAACTAATTTGAAATTTATAAAAGGAAAATTAATTTTAATCTCTTACTCTAAAAATATATAAGTCATCATGCTTTCATTTTTTAAAGATTATTTTGTTAGTTTTTACCTTTTATTATATTTATTTGCTAATTAAAATTTACTCTTTTATTAATTTACTATCAAATAACATTTTATTTTACCATAGACTCAAGAGAATATTTTAATTTTGTGTTATAGTTTAAATTAATAAATAATAAATTGACAAAAAGAATAGAGTATATAATTTCCTAACCTGCTAAATTTCTTATGAAATATGAACCTACGAAAAATTGAATTAACAAATCCAAAGATATGCGCACAACATTTTTAACAACAAACAATGAACTAATTATCAAATTACAATAAAAAAAAGTAGTAAAATATCTCATACGGTATCCATATACACATACTTTAAAATAGATATACTCACTTAGTAATTGCAACATCATTATATGTTCATTACATGCATCTCTTGCGACTTGAATATACCAAGTAAAAAATAGAGTCGATTTCAAGATTTGAAGAGACCCTTGAGAGTAAGGAATTGAGAGATCTTGATGAAAAAAATGGTAGAAGAATATCTCATTTTATAGTGGTAGAGAATTAAAAGTTGCAAAACTTTTAGAATTCCAAAACATTTTAAATTCTAATATTAATTATAATTAAAAATTTAATTAATGAAAAACTAACCTTTCGTATTCAACCTCTCATATTAACATGCAGTTATTATTAATAATAATTAGTCAATAATTTATTATTGATAACTAATTAAAGAATTTACTATTTAAAATTTAGTTTTCAAAAACATAATATATAAATAAAGAAATTAAAGAAGAACGTCATGTACTTTTTAAATATTTCATATTTCCATAAAAAATACTAATTTTGATGCACCATACACTAAATAATAAAAAATGTTAAAAAAAAAAATTAAACTTATTATTTGATTTTTCATTTTTTTTTTCTAAAAATTAGATAATAATTTTGATGCGCTATCCATTAAATAGTAAAAAAAATTAAAAAGCTAAACTTATTATTTGATTTATTGTAGTGAAATCTTATTCATTTATTAAATAATAGTTAAAATTCATTATATTAATTTTAATAAATTTGTAATTAATTAGAGAAATAATTACACTTTTAGCATATAAAAATAATAAATAAATAATTCCTTCACTATTAATAATTAATAACTAATGAAAATGGCATGTTCGTAAATATATCAATTAAATAAGGGACATAATTGTCCAAAAAAGTTATTCAAAGATTGTAGCTTTTTAATATAGTATAGATAATCATTTCACGTATTAAAACCTACAAAATTATTTCCAAATTATTAGAAATTATGGTGACGCCATCCAGAGAAAAGAAAATAATTCATCAATAATCAATTATTGCTTTTGATTAAAAAAATTGACACTTTGATGTTTTCTTTTTTGTTTCTTTTTTCCCTTGCACTCTCAAACCAGTTTCCTTCCCTCTCTCTCATGCTTTTTGGTTGCAAAGATACTCTTGCATTATCTTATTGTTCAAATTTAAATAAAGATATATTAATGTATTGTCCCACTATACTAGGGTCTCATTATAATCTAGTTGGGCTACTCCAAAAATTTTTAAGTTCAAACAAAGTAGAAAAAAAAAGAGAAACAACGATCATCTTTAGAATAATATGAATTTCGTTGCAGTTATATATATATATATATATATATATATATATATATAAATGTTTTGAAGATTATAGGAAGAATCTCCATTTCTATCTCATTCGATCAAATATTTTTAAAACGAAAAGGCAACCTCGTCCATCATCACTTATGTTTGTAGAAGAAATGTTTGAAGCTCTGCAAAATAAAGAGTGAAAGAGCTTATAAAAAGCAATGAATGATGTCATCTTTACAATTTTGAGTCCTCGATATTTGGAATGAACAAGCTTCTCTAATTCTTTTGTGTTTTAAGATGAAGAATCATGTTGTTTACTAAAGGGTCCCCTCTTTAGTCTTTCATTTTGTCTCAGGTTCAAGGTGGTCCTATTTTTGCAACTGGAAGTTTCTCTCCAGCCTTTAAAATATTATATTACGATCTTTTTTTTTTTTTAAAAAAAATATATATATATTAGGTGGTCCTATTTAAATTTGACTATAATATATTTTTTTATAAAAGGTTATTTTTTCCTTCGTATTTTAACGCACGTAAAAAATAAGATAGAAATGTGTAACATAAGAGTAGAAATGTAGAATTCAGCAAAATTTTGTTAATTAGCTGAAAAGTTGAAATGCTATATATTTTCTAAAATTATGCTAAATATCATTTGAATCCTGTTAGATGCTTTACAGCCCAATGGACTTCTGCTAGTATTTGTATTTGTAGGCCCAAAATTTTTCACCGTTTTCACTGAAAGATATAAATATAGATCGATCTATTTTCAATTTTTATATACATACATTTTTTTTTTTATCATTTAACATTAGAAAAAAATTATTGAATGAGACTGACATAATGTGGCCATCTCATAATAACTATTGGATATAAATCTAAAAATTTATATGTTTGATAATAATCACGAGATACAAATTCAAAATACGTGTAGTTTCTTCATACATCCAACTATATAAAATTGTCAACTACAAATTTTTAAAAGTAACTATATTGGAAAAGTGGAAGGGTCGAGCACCCCCAATTATGACCCGTGCCCTATGATAGGACAAGTTGAGTTATATGTGTTAAGATACGAACTAATGGTATGACAATGGTGATGCCTTGTGAATATCGGAAGCTACCAACCATCTCGGTATAAATGTTAATTTAAGTAACGGAGTGTATTAGACACAACACCATCATGGTGTAAGTTCTTTTGCAGCTTATATTGATCTTTTAAGTTGACTTACCAGTTACCTCCATCTTAGATTCCATATCAACAAATAGCTATGTCAAAATGTTGTATCAACTGTCTTTATTTATTCATACTGATATTCGTCCATAATAATTCAATTGTTTAAAAAAACCAAACTAGTTTAATTTAATTTGGGCTATCAATTTAGTTCAGTTTTAAACCCTCTCAAAATGAAAATGGACACTAGTCATGTTTTGAGTCTCTGCTAGTTCGTTTAATTAATAAACACATAGATGCAATTAATAAGTTTTAGTCAATAATAGTAAACCACATAAAAAAAAGTTGGTTCTAAAGAATAATATTTGGTTGAATACCTTAGTCGTCAAGATTTTAATGGAGTATGTAAGGAGATTCCTACCTATCAGTATGCAACCAAATATTGTTTTTTCTAAATTAGAAAAAAAAAAAACAACCGTCTTTTAATAATTTAACAAGAGAAAAATTATTCAACGTGACTGTCACTCTTATCATCTCATAACTATGAAACGTACCATTAAAAAGAATATACATCTTTCAAAATTTCCTCTCCAGCTAATATACAAACATAACATTTACGTTATCATAGACACGTCAATTTCTTTTTTCAAAAAAAAAAAAAAAAAAAGCCACAGTCATTTCTAATTGAGGTTAGAATATAAGAAACGTGCACAATGAGATGAACCGATGAGATGAGATGGAAGAGCTACGATACAGGTGGTTGGTCCCCTGAAAAGAACAAAAAACAAAAGAAAAACAGGTGGTTGGTCCCCTGAAAAGAAGATAAATATATTGCTTAGATTGTGATTCTTTCCATTGAGGTTCCTTGAGAAGTAAAAAACTGCATGCAATAAGCTAAAGCGACTTCTGAATTGTAATTAGTTATTCTGTCCTTTCATCATTCCTCATTTTCCCTCACCCACCTCTCCATCTCTAACCCTTCTCAACCAATTAACCCTCTAAATCTACCTTAAACAATTAACATTAATTTACTCCCAACTCATAAAGTAAACCATCATTCCTTCAATTAAAAAAAGGTTTCGGTTGGATTAGGATGTGCTGATTGTAAAGCCTAGCCAAGCCCCTGCCCTGCCCTGCCCTGCCCCTCTTTGCTTAAAGCAACACTTGCTTAATGCTTATAATCCAACCCCAAATTTCTCAACACACCAATCCAATTCTCAATATCCAAATCTTTCTCCTCTCTCAAACAAAAATGAAACCCAATCCCAATAACACCAGGCTCATTCTCCTCCACCCTTACATCCAAAAACAGGGCACCTCCTCCAAGATTTGGCTTCTCGCCTTCCTCTCCCTCTTCACTCTCGCCTTCCTCCTCCTCCTCCTCGTCTACACTCGCGCCGCCTCCACTCCCATTTCGGCCTCCACCGCCGCCTCCCTCGTCTCCTCCTCCTCCCCCGCCACCTCTCTCCCCACCACCGTCATCAACACCCTTCTCTACTACGCCTCCAAGTCCAACGACTCCTTCCACATGACCCACTCCGAGCTCAAACCCATCTCCGACGTCCTCCGCAAATGCTCCACTCCCTGCAATTTCCTCATCTTCGGACTCACCCAAGAGACCCTTCTCTGGAAGGCCCTCAACCACAACGGCCGCACCGTCTTCATCGACGAGAACCGCTACTACGCCGCCTTCATCGAGGAAAAACACCCCGAAATCGACGCCTACGACGTCCAGTACACCACCAAGATAAGCGAACTCAACGAACTCATCACCACCGTCCGAGAACAGATACGCAACGAGTGCCGTCCCGTCCAGAATCTTCTCTTCTCCGAGTGCAGGCTCGGCCTCAACGACCTTCCCAACCACGTCTACGAAGTCGACTGGGACGTGATTCTCGTGGATGGCCCACGCGGCGACTGGCCCGACGCGCCCGGCCGGATGTCCGCCATCTACACGGCCGGGGTTCTGGCCAGGAGCAAAAAGGGAGGGAACCCGAAAACGCACGTCTTCGTGCACGATTTTTACGGCGAAGTGGAGAGGGTTTGCAGTGAGGAATTTTTGTGCAGTGAAAATTTGGTGGAGGCGAGCGATACGCTTGGACATTATGTTGTGGAGAGGATGGATGAGAACTGTTTCCAGTTTTGTCATAATACGACGGCGTCGAGGGCGTAGGGGTTTCTCCGTTTGCTAATAACACTGGACAGTGGCGTTGTTATTGTTTAGTAATTGAACAAGTTACGTTGGTTAAAACAAAATGGTGGGACGTGGGAGAGAGAGGTAAATGATGTGGGCTGGGACTTGGGTAATTCTATTTATGTTATCAAAAACATCGTTTTCATTGTTATTTTCAAATTAGTTTTTTCTTTTCTTTTTCCTTTTTGAAAATTTGGAATTGGGGTTGGATATATGTTGGAGAATGAGAATGGGACTTGTAAAAATAATTCTTTCTTCAAATGCAAAACAAGAATTTCAATTCGGTTTAATTTTGTGCTTTGAATGATCTAGCACTGTAATTTAACTAGTGAACAATCTCTTGGTTTAAAATATGGTTTGAATTTGTTAAACAAAAAGGTTTAAATCTTTTCTATCTCTGACTAATTTGCATAAGAAAAATTCAGTTTATTATGTGGAGTTGATTGATTGTTTTGATTTGATCAAGTTGTATGAAAATATGTACTATACTTAGATTTTTTTTATTAATAAAAAAATTATTCAATTCACTCCAACAACTTATGAAAGAAAATGTTACATCAATACGTTGTTGTTTCATTTTCACATTTTTTTTTTTTTTTCTGAGAAAGTGTTTCATTTTCACATTTAGTCCATTTGAATATAGTAGTTAAGGATGATGTTTCACTACATATTTGTAAAATTAATTTTAATATCCATTAGGCACACAAATAAAGTCAAATATTAAGACAGGACTTCAAGTCTTTTGTGAAAATTTATATTTATCTTTATTTTTTAAAAAAACAAAATTTTGAATTTATTAATTTAATGTTATGTCTCTTAAGCCAAAAACAATATTTATTTCGATTTTATTGTGAAACTTTCGGCAATTTTATTATGTATAATGGAACCCTCAAAATAATAAAATGAGCCTAGCTAAATGGTAATTAACATATATCATCGACCAAGAGATCAGAGATTCGAATCTCACACTCTCAAATGTTATTGAACTAAAAAAAATGGCATTCTAAAAAAGTCATGAGAGACATAAGAGAATCACCTCATTTTTTTTTTTTTTTTTTTTTTTTTTTTTTATTTGAAAAGGAGAATCACCTCATTTGTTCATACTTGGAACCATCATTATTATACTTAGCCTTAAATTTTCAAACTAGGTCAAGTATTGTTCTCTAATTAATGCTCTGGCATCAATGATGTACTATTGCTAATCTTCTTGTTCATGTATAGTTGCAATAATTATAATTTCTATGTAAAGTCATCATTTTATCATTTATTTCATTTCATTCACATTTTTTAAAATAAATTTATTTGATAATTAAAATATGTCTACCATCTCTAATTAATATATGAATAGTAGTTAGTAATTAAATAATGAGACAAGATGTGTCAAATTGTTTTTTCTAAAGAAAATACTTCGTTAAAGCATAAAAGAGTTTGGTGAAACCACCTCATTTAATACAGAAAAAAACCTTTGGGGGAGGCCCAAACCATTGACCCACACCCTCTTCGGGGGGATGCGCCAAGTGATGAGCAGCTTCGTTGGATGATCTGGGGTAGAATTCGAACAAGATTTCTTCAAAAGAAGAAGCCAGACGATGAATCTCCTCCACGAGGAACGAAATTTCCTAAAGATCTTCATCCTTGTTGTTGAGAATCTTCACAACTTTGATGACATCTGATTCAATCATGATTGGAGGGATGATCAAATCTAGATGAATTGCTCAAATGGAAGGTATGCAATTTAAACCTTCCTAAATGGCTTTCATCTCTAATTGGTTGACAGACCGACTTGCATTGGTCTTCTTGAAGTCCATGTAGATTGCAGACCCTGATGAGTCACGAAGGATCCATCCGACGCCTCCACGATTTTGGCGATCGCAATTTAAACCTTCTTGAATAGCTTTATGTCAATTAAGTTATGCTCTGATTAATTTTCGAATTTGTTTGTGTGTACAATAACCTTTTTGACTTCTGTGTAATAATAGTAACTACTATTTAAAATTGTCTTTATGTAATTACGTATCCACATTCATATTACTTTGATCCCATCCACTCACATTTTGAAGAAGTTCCATACGTTTTCATTATAGGCATGCAAATGAAATAATTGGATGAGTTTATAAAATTCATGTTTACTTTATAACTCTTATTATCTAAGCAATTTGATGACATCCATTTATAAAAAGATTAATTTCAGGTTTTGAATTCTATATTTCTATTTCAGTCATTAACTTTTATATATTTTTAATTTATTTGAACGAGTAACCTTAAATTTAAAGATATGTTCCTAATATGTTTTAGACCCAATGTTTGAATATTTTTTTTCAAGTTAGTTTCTGTCCATTAAAAAGTTTTAAATTTTAGTATCTTATGTATGTATAAATTTGTTTTTCAATTTAGTTATCCTCATTATTGGTGACTATTAAAATTGGTCAATAATAAATTTATACAACATAATACTTAGTTAAATAGGAGAAAATTTAAAGGATAAAAAATGTAATCATCCAAAAGAAGAAAACTCAAAATTTCTATCATCTCTTACACATCACAGTACCTTAAGTGAATGAGGAATTAGAAACTTTCTTCTGTCAAAAATTTTGTTTTTCATCTAAATTTCCAACAATTTACTTTTAAAAAAATTAATTTATGTCATATAAGTTTAATAGCTTATTTACAACCAATTTTAACATTTATTTACAGTAAAAAATTAAATTGAAAAATGTTAAGACATAAAAGATTAAATTATATTTAAAAAAAAATCAAAACATTAGGATCTAAAACATATATTTAGCCTTTGAAATATTCAATTTAGTCCTTGTTGATGATCAAATTTCGCTAGGTAAATTACCTTCGCTCCACGTGATAATCGACAGTGAATTTGTTTGAGAGCGAGGGAAGACGTGGCCTGCAAAAGGGTAAACCTGCACACCGATGTGGTGCTAGCCACACCGCCTCCGATACTTAAGTCAGAAAACGGAAGAGGAGAGCAAGAGAATAAGAGAATAGAGGATTCGGGTCCCCTTCTTCAGTGGCGAAGAGGGGTATAAATACCTGCTCGTGCTCCTAGGGTTTTTAGGAATTTGGAGGCGTTTTGGGACAAACTAGGCGAAACCGAGGCGGCTAGAAGCATCAGGGACAGAGAGGAGGTGACCGAGCTCGGCCCGCGAATGGTCGGCCTCGGCCTTGGGCTGAGGCCGACCCTATGGGTCGGGCCAAGTTGGCCCGGCCCTTTGGTCGGTTCTTCCTCTGGGTCGGTCTCCCAACCCTATTTTTGCCCGGATGTCCTCGTCTGCTCCTTGTGCTTCAGGTGGTCCAAAATTGCCTATAACAATTCTTTTTTTTTTTTTTTTGAAAAAATTCAATTTAGTCCTTATATGCTTTAAAATATTTTGAAGATCGAATATTACCGAAAGAGGAAGCAGTATTGTGCACTAGAGTATCATAAAAATCTCAAATATCAAAAATAATATCCAAATGCTCAAAAGATGAGCATTTTAGATTCCCAAAAATAAACATTGACCAAAGTTATTAATTATAAGATTGTTTAATGTAGGAGGGGATCCTTTTGTATAAAGTTTTCTTAAATAAAATTGTTTAATTTAATTATTTTGTTAAAAAAAAAAAAAAAAGAATGGTTTCGGTCCCATACAATTTTGATTTTTGATAACAAAACGCCACACATTTCATTAGAAACAAGGAGACAATTGCACAACAAATAAGCAAAAATAATTGTTGATTTGACTCTCAATTCCTTTGGCTCAAGCCTCAGTTTCACAAATAATTAATCATAATGCAATTTGAAAATTGAAACATCACAAAAAATGTGAAAATTTAAAAAGTTTTAATTTTTTTCCTGCTGGAGAAAAACGAACACAGAATTCAAATTCATTGGGTGGGAATTCAAAGACATTTGGAAGTATATATATTCATAATCAAAACAAGTTCTAATGAGAATTCGTTAATCTCATTCTTAAAAGTTAGAAGCAATTTTGTCAAAATTGGATGACAATAGAAATTCATACTTCTTCATAGATGGTCTTAAAATTGGAATCATATAGTTTCTTAAAAACAACAAATTAGATTTGAAACCAAGTCCACAAACATATATTTATTCAAAATTTGAGAATAGACAATTCATTTTTGAGACAAAAGCTCACAATCATGAAATAGGAAAAAGTTTCATTGTTATAGTTGAGGCTAGGACAAAAACGAGAAAGAGAAAAAATATCATTTGACTTCATACAAATAATTGAATCAATTGGAAAAACTTTAAATCCTTAAAGAAAAAGATAAGGTAGAGGTCGTTAGAATTGTATATTGCGGATTGAGTCCACCCATTATCATTTAGATTCAAATCACACTAACTTTTCACCAATTTATCATGTATACCAAATTATATTGGTTTGAAACAAAAGGCAAATTCATACCGAAATCATAGGATTAATTTGTAGAAATAAAATTCGTTCAAAGCAAGCAAACACAATGTATTGGGTGTGTAGAAGCTATCTTAGTTTAAGGTTAGATTACAACTTAGTCTCCAAATTTTAAAAAGTGTGTGTAATAAGTTTATGAACTTTCAATTTTGTGTCTAAGAGGTCTCTAAATTTTAAAGAGCGTCTAATGAATCCCTAAGCTTTTGATTTTGTTTCTAATAAAGCTCTAAGCTTTCATTTTTGTGTCTAATTGACCATTGATCTATTCAACATTCTCTTAAATTCACGAATCTATTGGACACAAAATTGAAAATTTAATGTCCTATTAAACACAAAATTCAATTATATGTCTAATAGATTCATTAATTTTTTTAGAAAAATGTTGAGTATGTCAAAGACCTATTGTATATAAAATTGAAAGTTTTAAAGTTTAAAGTTTAGAGATATATTAGACACAAAATTGAAAGTTTATGAATCAAATAGATTCTTTTAAGGTTCATAGACCTTTTAGACACAAACGTAAAAGTCCACGAACTAAACTTGTAATTTAACCTAATTTTGATATGTTATTATATATATCATTAAAATTTAAAAGCTTAAGTTAGTGAATTCGATAATTTCATCTCTCTAATATATACATTCTCAACATCTTTCTTTCTAGAGGTGACAACAAAAATTCTTAAGAAAAGACAAAAATCAGTAGTAGTTTTCAAACCTAGAATTCGTTAATTTTTGAGATAGATGGTTAACTGTATAATTTTTGTTTTTATTTTTACAATATGTGGGGTAGAGGATTCGAATCACAGATCTATTGGTCATTAGTATAGATTTTGTTTTAATATCATATATTTGGTTAGGTGCAAAAACCTCCTCTCATAGATTATAGTCTCAAATCATTACTCTCATGAAGGTAGAGAAGTGTGATTTTATGTTGGTGGAGGGGAGGGGTTTTAATGATGGAGTGTGGAAGGAAAAATGAAAAAAAGAGAGAAAGAAAGAAAGGGGACCAAAATTCAGAGAAAAGTTGACGTTGAGACAAAGGCAAGGTAAAGCTCAATTAAACAAACCCATCAAATGGAGGCCCCACTTTTCCTAATACTTATCAATTCCCTCACCCACCCATTTTGACTTTTCTCTCCCTTTCTTTTTCCACTATACTATTACTTCCCTCTATTTCATTTCTTCATCCTCATATTTATAATTTTATAATTTAATATAATGAATCAATTAAACTAATTTATACATATATTTTGAAATGTTTTTTTAGATTTACAACAAGTATTTGATATTTTTTAAATATGGGAGAAATTTATATGATAAAAGATATGAAATCTTAGTCAAATTGACCATAGCTGAACTAACGTACGTGTACCTCAACTAAGAGGGATGAAGTTTAAAATTTTCATACTACTTTTATATATATAATTTTATTAACGACAGCTCATGGCTAGTAAAATACTAAAGTTCGAGGGATTCAATATTACATTATTAAACTTAACCGTACTTTTTCGAAGAACACAAAAGAAAAAAGAAAAGAAATTCAAACAATTTGATTTGTAGTCTGAGGAAATCTTGAAAAGTGAATTAGATGTGCATTAATTTTTAATTCGAATAAAGGGGAAAAACGGGTCAAATATTAAAGTTTCCCTCTCTCTCTCTCTCTTAATGTCACCAATGACCAAACCAACAAAATTTCATTTAAATCTCTCTCTCTCTAGGTGAGAGTAAAAAAAAAAAAGGGGTCCCATATTAAGCCAGCTCTATCGTTTTAGTCAACCTTCTGAAATGAAGGACGACATTATGGTCCACTTGTTTCAAATTCTTTGACCCATCCTCTTTTACTTTTCTCTCTCTTCTTTATTTTATTGCCTACAACACCCATAGCTCATACTTTAATTAAATCTCACATCTTCTACATATATTATTTTCCTTATAAAAATTTTAGTTAGTCAACAAAATAAAACAAAACAAAACAAAATAATTTATTAGGTACACATACAAGTTAATGAATTACATATCACGCTACATTAATAATATACTATAAATTTTCACCGTATTCCACACAAGAAAATTATGATAGTAAATGATAGACAACAAAAATAAGAATTCCAAAGAAATAACTAATATCCATGTTTGAATCTTGCAATCCCTAAGCCTTTTTTTTTTTTTTTTTTGTTAAGAAATGGAGAGAGAGAAAAGGAAGTTGTCATGAAAAATTAGAAATTAGAAGAACTGGAAAGGGAAAAAGAATAACAAAAATCCAAATCGAGGAAAAGGAAAAAGGCATCCTACTCCAACTAATACCAAATCCACAATCTTTACCTTCCTTTTTTTTTCTTTTCTTTTTTAATATTAATAATAATAGACAAATTCACATCGTTCAAGAAAAGAGAGAAAGAGAGAGAGGGAGAGAACACATTAATATATATATTGATAAACAACGTGGAAAAAAACTGACCCTCGGATCTCCTTCGAGATTAAGATGAAGGCGACGATCACGATGTTCTACGAGGACTCGAGGATGAGATTGGAGGTTTCGGGTACACTGAGGGTGTGATTGTGTTCTCCTTCGTAGGTCACCACTAGCATCGCCGGATCGTCTACGGCCCGTTCTACGTGTTTCCGGGCTGGGCATCCTCTCACGCTGCTACACTTGTAATATCCCCTGTTTTAATTTAAAAAAATATATAAGTAGTTAAAGAAAACAGCGAGTCATGGTGTGATTACTCAGTGAGTTGAAAATAGCGAGTGGAGTTTGAAAAAGTCAACAAAATGGGGAAACGTACCTGGGATGTGGAGAGCCTTTAATTGGCTTTTGACCATATTTTCTCCATGAGTAATCGTCCGGTGGGATATCCGCCATTTTCAAGCTGATCGCCGGAACTCTCACCACCCTCTTCACTCTTAGTTTTCTGTCATCCAAAATTTATTAATCTTTATCATCTTTTTTTCTTTTTTCCTTAAATTAAATTTCTAATAATTAAATCTACGACTACGAGAAAGAGAGAGAAAAGAGAGAAACCTCTTCTTGGAACAGTGGCATCGGCCGGAGGAAGAAGCAGCGCCGCACTTGCCGGATCCCAAGTTATCGGAGCTACACTTCCTCTTGAGGGAAGAAGTAGAGAGAGGGGGTTTTCCGGCGGAGGAGACCTGGGAGAGGTTGGTAATCTGAAAGGCGGAGGAGGAGGAAGGCTGCTTGCTGTCGCCGTCGCCGGTCAACGACGAGATGAAGGAGTTATGGGCGGAGGAATAGGAGAAATTAACGCTGGTGGTCAGAGGCTCCTTCTTATCGAGGTCGCCGGGGGGGTGGTGGCGATGGGGCGGGATCTGCTGGATCGGAGTGGCGTAGTGGACTTGGGGGGTTTGGGGGAGAGGGAGAGGAGCTCTTCGGAAGCGGGCATGGCCGACCCGGCTCCGGCCGAGGAGAGAAATGACCTTCTTGAACTTGGAGACGGCTGCATCGGCGGCGGCGCGGCAGTCGGTGGGGAAATCGAGAGCGGAATTGGAATTGGAATTGGGGGATTGAATAGAAGGCAAGGAGTGGTGTTGTTGGTGGGCATTGGAGAGCAATCGGATGAGCTTCTCGACGCTTTCGAGGCCGGAGGCGGCTTCTTGAACGGCGTTGGCTTCCATGTTGTGGGTGGAGGAGAGTGGATGGGCGTGGGGCAGGAGCTCCACGGCCATATCTACAGACCCATCAAACACTTGGGCCTGAGAAAGAAAAAAGGGCAAAAAAGATAAAGAAGAGTTGGCAAAAGTAAACAATTAAGCAGACTAACGTTTGATTGATAAAGGAGGAGAAACAGAGTCTCTCTGGTCAAAATGGTTTCTCAATTTCCCCCATTAAAGTCTAAATACACCCACTGCCTCACTCACCCCTCTCACGCTACTGACTTTCTTTTTTCTGTTTTTTATTTGTTTTCTTTTATCAAATTACAAAATTAGCCATTCAACTCCCACATGTCTCTCTAATATATCATTTTAATTTTAATTTTTTTTTTAAAAAAAATGTTTAATTTTCAAATTCATATCAAAACCAATATAATAGTCTCAAAACATTTAACCTTGTGTCTAAAATTCTTTTTTATTGTTAATTACATTAGAGAGGTAGGTGAATGTGAATCGTGGATGGATGATAAAGGGAGAAATTAGTAATTTTGGTTAGTGAGCTCAGTTCCCCATTAGACATGCATCGTCGGCTGTTGACTAATGGACAGCAAAAAATTAGATAGAATCGGATCCTTGTAGGCTCTTTATTTTGAATTCTAGTCGGGACGAAGAAAACACTTTCACTTAATGCTTTTTTAGATGTGAACTCAAATTACTTGTCCTCATTCCAATCTCCTCCTCATCTTTCTAAAAAAAACAAAACCTTCAATCCTTTTTCCTTCACAAACCTAATTCAATTAACCCGGACAAAAAATTCTAACAACATCCAACACAACAATTACAATATTATTTGTTATCTCTATCTTTAATTTATTTACTTGATTGTCATCTATATTGTCAATACTCAATTATTTTTCTCAACAATATATAATATTTGAATCTACATCTATATACTTAGTTAGGACAAGAATATATTTGATTATATGGAATCCATCTTAAAATCAATTGACAATGAGTGGAGTAACTCACTTTCTTATAACTTGTGAGGTCTCCACTCATGTTTTTAATGTGGGATCCTCAATAGAATATACTTAAAGACTTTTTAAATAGATAAAACCTTCCAAATTTATAATTTTATAAGACAAATAATATAACCAAAATGGTGTCTGAGTGAGAAACCCGATTAACAACAGATGAACCTTGGCGTTTTGTAACTATCCTGTTCTTAAAAGATAAATTTATCTGCTCTCGATTTTCATTTTCTAGTATAATTCAAAATTAAAAAAAAATAAAAATGAAAGAAGCAGTTTAAAAAACGAAAGTGCCAAAATTATGGATGAATGTGCAGAAAAATAAAATTGAAAGGAGGAAAAAAGAAACTCGGAATCCGATGCTTGATGTCGAGAACCTTGACCTGCAGTTAAAGTGGGGACCACAAAAGTTAATCTGGTCTAGAATCTAGATGGGAAAGAACAAAAGGACAAAGATGGTGATTAGGTCAAAGATGTGATCCTAGCCGTTTGATCTTTGACTACTTATAAATTTGGCCACGTGTGATCGATCCATGCCAACTCACTCCCTGTCAAATACAGCACCCTTCAGTTGACTTTCTTGTTCCCCTGCTCTTGTACTATTTTTAATTTATCATTTTTCTGTATATTTGTATTTTTAAAATCAATTTTACAACCGTGTATCATAATCAGGTTAGAATAAATAATTTAATAAAGTATGAAAGTAAGGATGTGAACCTAGGAATATTTAGAAGAGGTAGAAATAACTCTTCTTTTATGGTTGGTTGTGGTAGAAAATGTGAATGACAGGGTTGAATTATCAGATTTTTTTTCTATTTGAAATTCCTTGTTAAGATTTATCTTGACTCGAGAATAAACTGTAAAGTTACGGGATATACATTCAAATAAATACTAGCAGAGACCTATTTTGACCAAATATTGTTAGTTATCTAAACAATGGATCTCTTTGTTATTTTAGAGTAATTAATAAGTGTGATTTTTGTCCAATTAGTCATCTTCTTAATGGTGGCTATGTTATAAAGTTGATAAATTTAACCAATACAACTGTTTGTATTTGAATATGGTTTTACTCACTTTTGTGTTTTTTTTTTCATAAAACAAAATTAGTTTTTATATCCACCCTCTAAAATAAATACAATAGATTCAACGACTTTTAAGATTATTTTTAGTTCAATAATAAATGAAGATGGAGAAATTCAAATTTTTGATCAAATAAATATCTTAACTATTTCAACTATGTCTAAGCTGATTTTTAAAGTAATTATCAATATACAATGAGATTTTAAATTGATAGAAGTGGCTTACATTACTAAGAAACAAATAATTGCATAACATTTAATTTGTTCAAAATTAAAATATTAAATAAATTTAATAAATGTAGAGCGCATTAAAGTAAATCGAGTCAAAATTGAAATAGGAAACTACGGGCCCGTTTGATAACGTTCTCGTTTATTGTTTCTTGTTTCCAATTTTATTAAGAAATCTAAACATTTAATAACTATGTATGTTTTTTGTTTCTCATTTTTTAGAAACACTCTCAAAATTTGTATAGAACTTTTGGGAACAACTAAAACTAGTTTCTCCTTTTTTGTTCTTGTTTCCAATTTTTTCCAAACATAAATAAGAATATAGGTTTATTATTATTGAATGTATAGGTGTTAGGGTCATGAAATTCTATTTTTCTTTATTAAAAATGAAGAAACGGAAACAAAAAACGAGAACGTTACCAAACGGACCCTACACTAATTGCGTGGACCATCGGGTAGTGGTTGTAACATCAAGCGGTAAAAAGTTGACAAACTATTAAATTCACTTCCAAATTTTGCCTATTTTATTTACAATAATTTCTGTATAATTTTCCTTTCTGCAAAAATAATTAGCAAAGGGCCTAACAACAGCATACCGTATTAGATTATATGGGCTTCCATCTCAAAACCAATTGGCAATGAGTGGGGTGACCCTTTGACTTGTGAGGTCTCCACTAATCTTTTCAATGTGGGATCCTCAACATACCGGAGACTAAAAATATGTTTGGTTGATCATCTCAAAATAGAAATTTAAAAATAAAGGATTCATTTCAAAACAAAGTTGTATTTTATGTTTCTGATAGAAGATTTAGAAATTGAATTTCAATTTAAATAATTGTTTAAAATGGATTTGATAATAATCATAGTTGGATGATTCAAGACAAAAAAAATAAAAAAAAAATAGAATAAAAAAAACCCTTGGGAATCATAGTTGTTTCCCCCGTATTATATGAAAAACATACTTAATGTTGATATAAAATTGAGAATCTTATGAGCCAAAATAATTATGTGACGGAGTTAATGATTCTATTTGACTTGCACAAGTCACATATAGTAGTGAAATGCCGATTTAAAAAGATACATAATTCATACTTTTTTTTTTAGTACATCAATATTTGGGGGTGGGGGATTCGAACCTCTGACCTCATAGTCGAGGATACGTGCCAATGTACTTAGTTTTATAGCTATATTCACTTTGTCATGAATTTCTTTTTGAATCCGAATCTACGTTTATGTGTGTGATTTTTTCCATGAATTAGTTGTTGTTTACTTCCAATCCTATTAAAGTATACTTTGGAGTTTTTTTCTCTCTATTTGTTTTCTTTTGGTGCTTTCTCAATTCTATTTTTTTTTCTCTATGTCCAACTAGGGTATTTCCATCTATATATATAAATAAAGAAAGACTAGCAATATAATTATTGCTTACTTATGTATCACATGTTTAAGAGAGTAAATTGACATTATTCATTTTAAATTTTAATCACGACAATAAACTTTATAATACATATTCACTAAATCACGAAGCATATATTATTTTTTTTAATAAAAAAAGCATATTATTATTATTGTTAGTATATGAAGAAAACGAATTATATTATGTTGGTCATATTCAATAATTTATGGTGAGAGTAAGGAAAAAAAAAGAGATACAAGGATTTTTTCAAAAAAAAAAAAAAAGAAAAAAAAGAAAAGAGATACAAGGAAGGTTGCACTAGAATCAAATATTAAAACTAGATGTCCGAATTTGGCATTGTCCTCAAAACCAAGCATGTGATTTTGAATAACTTGATCTTTCTTTGACTACTAGTCTTCCATATACTCTGCATTTATTTTTTCAATTAAATTTTTCTTTCCAAGACATGGAGTGCATAAGGTCACTGAAATATTATTTTAATATGTTATTTTCAAAGTATTACGATTCAAATTAACAAACCTATTTTTCTTATACGATATAATAAATATGGAAGGTGAAGATTTAAACCTTGAACTTGATAATAGTAGATATCTTAACTTTCAAAAATTATGTTTATGTTGACAATTTATTGGCTAATTTAACTATACTCAAGTGTAATATAATGTGTTGGTTAAAAAAAAGTGTAATATTATATGTATTCAATACTATAATTATTGAGACACCTGTTATAAGCTTTTTATTTTCAGCAAGGTTAGTTCCTCTTTTTATCCCTATGATTTGGACACAATTGACACAAAAGTAAAAGTTAAAAGAAAAAAAAAAAATCAGAGTAATTAGCGTGTATTCCTTTCTTAGAGTTGGAGGTTCTTCAAATAATAAAAAAGAAAAATTATATATTACATTTTTTAAAATATAAATATTATTAATAAAACGCCACAAGGGCAAAAAGCAGCCAATGGTCAACTGAACTGACCAACGTTAAAATCCAGTTAGGGAATACATCTTTCCAGATTTCACTTATCTCAGATTCTCATTTCTTCTTGCATGCCTTGCAATTCCATCAGCAGCTGTATTTCTCTCTCTGGGAACACGATCGAAAGATAAGCTCTCAAAAGATTCAGCCATTTGCCAAATTTCTTTGATCAAATAGTATATTTCATTTAACCCAAATAGTTAATAATTAATATAATATTCTTAATCACTGTATGAGTTGATTAGTTTATTCTTCGAAACTTTTTCAAGAATTGAAATAACTTAAAATAGTTTTGTAACTTTGGTACTAGTTTCCTAATTTTGATAATTCAACTTAAAAATTAGATGTGTTGTAATTTTTTTCCCTTAATTTTTATCTGAACATTTAGTACAATTTTGCTATATATATATAATAAATATAATGTAGATATTTAAAGTATAAGGAAATCATTGTTTAGGAGAGAGAGAGGGAAAAAAACTACAACAACAATTCTATAAATTATTTTTCTTTTTATTGAGAACTTTTTTTTTAAAGTAAACATTTTTTTTTAACTTTTTAAGTAAAAACTCTTTTTGGTTGTTGACATGTCATGTCAATTAACTTACGTACTAGTGTAATCTAATTAAACTCGCTTTATTTTCCAACTAAATAATCACAATTATTTGACCAATAATGAATATGTGTTCTTAAATGAGAGGAAGATTCTTCATTAACATAAAAAATGTATGTGACTACATGTGATTGTTGTGGTGGCGTATACTTTCTTATCAAAGAAAAATTTAATGTGTATCAAATAATTAATTAATAAATTGAATGTTTCAATATCTCCCTTTTTAATGTGAAAAAAAACTAAAGCATGAGTAAATGATTTTTCGTATCTAGGCAACGAAGATAAAATTAGAGAAATCAGATCCCAACTTTCATATACACTACCTAAGAAAGTTACCTTCGAATGAGTCTATTAGCTATTGAATTTCAATCTCTTATGTGTATTGGAATGAGGTCACCCATAAAGTATTTGTCATGCTCCATATCTCCCTAACTTTCAAGAGATTTTTGTTGTCTTGATTTAGTCATTTGAAGATTGAGAGCAAGTTTGACTTGATTTGGAGGGAGAGTCGATATCTTCTTTGTGATGCTATCGCCTATCAGTAGTCCATTGGAGTCTCTCTACTATCATCTATGCCTCCAAAACTTTAATAAGTCATTTCTTAGTGATGCAATGGGTGACGGCTACAACAAGGATGTCGTATATGTATATGTCGCTGATAATCTCTCCCATTTGAGTTAGTCCATGAAGTGTATGTGTATTGATCTTCCAATGATTTGCAAGTGAAGGAATCTAGTGTCCAACGAGCTTGATTGGTTGCTATGTCCTTACTCCTTCACCTTCTAAGTTTGAGTATTCGGTACTTGAAGTTTTAATGTCTTGAATGTCACCATAGCTCTAATCGCCTTTGAATCTTTGTCTTTCATTCTGAAAAGAATACAATTTAATAATTTATATAGTTCCAAAGCATTATGATCATCTTTCCTGCTTTCAATAACTCATCAATTCATTAATTTAAAAGATCATTATAAATTATTGATGGTAAAGATGATTTTGATACAATACCTCATACAAGTCAATTCAAAAGTCATTTCAACCATAAATGAAATATATATATATATATATATTTATATATATATATATATATATTTTGACTTGACGGGTTTTAACATTAGTATTAATTGACACATTCGATGATGTTACTTTTCAGGAGCAAATTAAAATATGTGGGGTCGAGTAACATTTTTGTAATTGTTGCAACAATTTTCACTAATTTGTTATGGATATTTATTTAGAGTCAAGGAAAGAATTTATTTGGTGGAAAGTTATAGTATGGTAGGCATGTCCAACCATGGACTTTCAACCTCCTTACCAAATACCCATTGATGGAACTTCAATTCGGTCAACTTTCTTACTTCAAATTATTACCTCGTGTTGTGGTGAATTATTTCAACTCTTAAGGACAGAAATGACTTGTTACGCTTTTTTTTTTCTTTTGAGTTTAAAAATATGGGATTTTTTTAGTTTATTCTTATTTTTAATTTAATTACTATAATTTAAAAGGTTCTATTTTCATCCTTCAAAATTTAGTTAGATTTATTTTATATATAAAAACAAATAGTTTAATTCTACGAAATCAAGGGTGTGGGGGTATAATTGAAAGAAAAATTCGGGAGGAAATAAGTTAAAAAAGCGATTTAGCCATTTTTCATTGAAAAAATCTGTTTGACCATTTGTAAGGATTTCCCAAAATAAAAACAATTCTAAAAGTTAAAAGATAGCTGTTCTCAAAACAATCCCAAACAATTCTCCAATCTTTCCAACTCTGTCCGTTAAGTTCCTATAATGGTGGAACTATGTTAATTTGGACTTTGCCCTCCAATTATGGGTTGGGCCGACCTTAGAGGCCCATATAAATTGGTAGCCCGAGATCCTGAAAACCGGGCTTGGCCCACGTTCGGACTTACTTATCAATATCTACCCGACACTTTTTTTTTTTTTTTTTTTTTTTTTGGGTAAGTATCTAAAAAAAAATGGCAATACATTTTGAGATATAGGATTTTTTTATTTAAGTATTGAATAAAGAGAAATAAAAATAAAAATCTATATCATTTCTTTTCGAGAAAAAAAATCTATATTATTTTTCTTTCTTTTGTTTTTCTTTTCTCTCTGCATACACGCTCCAAATCCATGTTCTTTCTCCAATTTTGTTTTCCTTTGTTTTCTAAATTATATCGGATAAATTAGTGTTCTTTTAGTTCATCGATACGTGAGAATGAAAATTTGAAACTCTAACCTTTTGGTCAAAGTTATGATGCATGCAATTATTTAGATTTTTTTAATCATTTTTGGAATATAATATAAGATTTCTTACTTTTTTTTTTTTTTAAATAAGGTTTTCTCACTATAGAGTGTATTGATTATTTATAATGTATCAATCACGCACAATTGAAAAATATTAATTATATCAAATATATATAATTGCTTTTTCAAAATATGTATACAATCGAAAGGATATATATATTTTATACAATACAATTGAAAGAATGATTTATGGTATATACATTATTAATACAATTTGAAAGGACACTGATTTATAAGGTATATCCTTTTTTTTTTTTTTTTAAATAAGGTATATCAATTATTTATACAATTGAAATGATATTTAATTTGTAAGGCATGGCAATCATTTATGGTCAGAGGCGGAGGTAGATTGGGCCCAGGGGGGGCTCGAGCCCCCCCTCAACTTCTATATATATTATATTTATATTATAAATCGGAAACTAAAATATGGTTATTGAAACGCTCTGGTGGTTTAAGCCCCTCCTGGTTAACTCTAACTCCCGTGTTCGAGCCCCCACGCCCGCAATTCTGGAATTTTTTATCTTCTTTTCCTTTTACTTTTTTTTTTTTTTCCGTTTGTTTTTCGCTTGTCTTTGTTTTTGTGTTTTTCTTTTTCGTTTTATTTTTCTCCGTTTCTTTTTTCTTGCATTTTTTGTTTTTGTTTTTTCTCTTTTTTTTTCTGTACTCTTTTTCGTTTTTTCTCTTCATATTTTTGTTTTTTCTTTCTCCGTTTTCTCAGTTTTTTTTTATATGTTTAAAATAATTTAAATTAAAATTTAATTTTTGTATTTACAAATATAAAATAATATCAAACATATGTCACTATAATTCTTTTTTCAACTTTATTTTTAAATTTTCTTTATCATTTTTGAGTCAAATAAAGATGGAATAATACAAATATTTTTTAATTTTAGTAATAGGCTTTTGATTTTTTTTTAAGTGTTATTCTCTTTTAAACTTTCAATTGTGTATCTAGGCTTCCAAGTTTCCAATTTAATGTCTAATAAATCTGTGATCTAATAAACTAATAATCCATGTATTTTTTTTTAGTTCAAAATTCTGTTAGATACAAAATTAAAAATTAAAAACCTATTAGATAGAAAAGTGAGTTTAGGGACTTAGTAGAAACTTTTTAAAGTCAGTGATTTATTGAGCATAATCTTGAAAACTTAATAACTAAATTTATAATTTAACAAATTTAATATCAAAATATACGAATTGATATTAACATATATCAATGTGTTCAAAATATCGTCATTTTGGTTGTTGTACTTTGGGTTTTGTTTCATTTTAGTTATTGTACTTTGAAATGTCCAATTTTAGTCTATATTTTAAATAAAGTTTAAAATTGGTCTCTATAGTGAGTTTATTGTTAATTTTTCTGAAAAAATTGGTCTCTATTAATATGTTTTCTATAAAGTTTAGAAATATGTTCACATCGTGTATTTTATTGTATGAAAATTTTATTTAACAAATTTTGATGAAAATTAACTTAAATTTACGGTAAGGACCAATTTTAAGCACAGACTAAAATTTTCTATATAGCCCCCCTCACATAAAGTTCTGGATCCGCCACTGTTTATGGTATATATTGATTTTTATAGTTAATTTTTTTTTTTTAAAAAAAAAAACAAGGGTTTTAAGTTTGGATGTTTGGAAAATTGGAAACTTAATAGTATGTTGATAAAGTATGTTTATTATTTATAGTGCAACATTATGTTAATAAAAAGTGAAAAAAGTTTGAAGGGGTATGTAATAATCTTGTAATTTTTTTTACGTATAGGACATATGAGTTTTTTTTTTTTTTTTTAAATATATAAAAAAAAAAAGAGGATATATGAGTTGTCCATAGACTATATACAGTTGAATTGTATTTATAGAATATATTAATTGTTTATAATAACAAGGAAGTTTAAGTTTGACCTTTTATTAAAAAAAATGAAAAAAATGGAATGCATTTAAAAAACTGAAAGGAATAATCAGGAAATATATATAACAGAGAGAGAAAGGAAATAGAGCAGTTAAAAAAATAAAGATACAAGAATGAAGATTCAACCATGCAAACAAAAAATAGAAGGAAAAAGTAAAAAATAAAGAAAGCAGAAGGAGATTTGGCAATGTAAAAGAAATAGGTTAAATTACAAGTTTAGTCCCAATTTTTTTATCTATGAATTTTAAAAAATGTGTACTAGGTCTTGAACTTTTAAGTTTGTATCTATTTAATACCCGAACCTTAAAAAGTGTTTAATGGATTCTTAAATTTTCAATATAATCTTGTGTCCAATAGGTTCATGAATTTTCATTTTTGTATATATTAGGTCGTTGACCTATTTGACATTTTCTAAAATTCATGTATCTACTATGCATGAACGAACTTGAAAGTTTAGGGTCTTATTATACATCAAATTCAATTTTATATATAATAGATCAGTTGATTTTTAAAAGTTTTAAATAGTCCAAAATTTATTAGGCACAAATTTAGGAGTGTAATAACCTATTAGACATAACATTAAAAATTCAAAGACTTAATAGAAATTTCTTAAAATTTAGCAACCAAATAGACACAGATTAAACTTTGTAATGCTAGGAAAAAAAAAAGTCATAAAGAGTAAAGAAGATAGAGATTCAAATAAAGAGGAAAAAGGTGAGAAAGATATTTAAATAAATAGACTAGGAAATAAGTTAAAATACCCAAAACCTAGCAAATTACCACAAAGTTAAATTAGGGACAAATCATTAAAGAAAATATTAGTAAATTAATAAGATTAATAAAAACAGGTATATATTTGTAAATATTTGATTGTGACCAATATTTCGTAAAGATTCGTGTTTCTTGGATACATATATTTATTAATTAGGTATATACAATAACTTTTTTTTTTTTTTTTTTAATTCAATAGCATATGATAAGATGAGAATTCGTATATTTGATATTTTAGTCGAGAGTATATGTTTAGTCAGTTGAGATATGTACAAGTTGGTAAATCTACCCAACAATTTCTTTGCTTCGTTCACTGGTTTCAAACTTGATAAAAATGAACCATATGTAATATAACTCGTATAGATATAAAATAAAACATAATTATTTTTTCAATACTGTGCTATTCATTTACTTGAAAAACCATCATTCTAATATACTTAGCTTACATAATAATAGATCATTTAATATAACATTTTTTTTTTCTAATTTCATATATTTTTTTAAGAAAAAAAAAAACCACGGTCAAATATATATGGTAAACTGATAAAGTTTAGACCGATTTAGGCGAAGATTTCCATAATGATTTTTCATTTTCTTTATGGCAATGAATTTGAAAGTCTTATAATAACAATATAAGATATCAAGAGCATTTAAGAAAAAGAGTAATATAAACGGTTATAATCTCACATTAAAAAAAGAGTAATAGAGTTGTTGATGAACTTGTTATATAACCTAAAAAGAGAAAACTTCCTCTCCATTTATCTAGAAAACAATGATGGTTTGAACTTGATTTTTATTTCTTCTTTTGTTCTTCCAACTCTAAAAAAAAACATGGTAAAAGGTAATAAATGAAAAATAAATTGCATGGATATTGGTTGCCTTACTTCAAAGGAAACAAAAGGCAAATAAATTGATGTAATGGTTTTACCAAAACCTTTTGTTTATTTTGGGAACTTTTTAATATTGGTGGGTTTGTGATTTTGGATCTCTCACATTGATCACAATTGTCCAAGTCTCCTAATTTTTAAGAAATTGCTTAAAAAATCAGCAAAATGATTTATGATTGGTTGCTTGTAATTTTTGCAAATTCCATTTTTTGGTTGGTTTATTTTGAGATTATAATCTTTATGGAGCCTACAACATCATTCCTCAACTTGACTAACAAATTTCTTACTACTTTCTCCCTCTGTCTATTTATCATTTACTTGTATGCCTCTCCAACTTCTCATAATAGAATTCTATAGAAATATTTAGCACCTACATGTGCGTTTCATTTATATTTTAAAAATCTCATTTTGTTTGTATAATTTATATTTGAAATATGAATTGGGTAAGAAAATGGTTTCTAGAAACTTGAGTCAATGTATCTTGTGTTTGATTTGTAAGTCTACCTCTTTATGTGCATAGCTCGATAGGTAAGTTTCAGTTTGCATAATTTTGTTCTTTCATTTCGTGCGAGTATCAAATTAGTATATCACAAAATAAACTAGTTTGGCTCGACTTTATGACTATTAGAGCAAACAAACCAAACTTGTGAAAACTAAATACCTTAAAAAGAATTTAGTAGTTTGGAAACTAAGTTAAAAAAAACAGCTTCTTTTTTATGGAAACAAAGAAATGATCCTTTGAAGTACAAAATATAGTACATTTTGTGAGGTTGAGGATCCCACATTGAAAAAATTAGTGGAGACCTCCCAATTCATAAGATAGATGAGCTACTTCACTCCTTGCCAATTGGTTTTGAGATGAAAGCCTATTCGGTCCAAAGAAAAAATATTGGGATCCCATCCAAGAATGGTGATCTTGGTGAACCCAAAGAGGCACCATCTTGAGGGGGCATGTTGAGGTATACTTTATATTGGCATATTGACATGTACTCTTGACAATAGATTAGAGTACTTTATTAATGATACAAAAACGATACATTAGTGATATACTTCATATTGATATATTAGTGTTAATCTTTAGATTAGGTTTATGAGTGATGTATTTGATCATATTAATGGTATATTAAAAAAAAGGGGTCATATTTAATATTTATATATGATATTTTCATGTAATTATAGTTTGAGTTGGTCTAAAATTATTTATCCATGAGACTTTAGTCCAAAACTATTTGTGTAAAAAGTCTATTTTTTTTTCTGTGTAAATAGTCTTTTTTTTTTTTGTTTTTTGTTTTTTGAAACAATGTGTAAATAGTCTATTTAAATTAAATAACTCCAATATTGTAATTTGTTTCTATTCTGTAAACCATCTGTTTAGTATAATCAATACAATCATAGTTAACTTGTCCATATAGAACAGTGACGGCAAATCATTCCTTTGTGTCATAAAAATGAATTAAAAATATCTGCGAATTATTCTACTCTTCTACTACAGTGAATTTAGCAATAATTAATTAATGAATAAAACGAGGTATTACGAAGAATAAAGCAAGCTAAAAACTATTTCAAAAGGAGAAAAACCTGTGATTAATTTTGAGGATTTGCAATGCATGGTTGAGCAATGATTTAATTGGTGAAATTTGGTGAAGCTGGGAAGAGCTAAAAAATTCAATTCTTTACTCCCACCACTTTGATTGGTTAGTAGGTGAAAAGAGATTTAAAATTCTTAGATGGGTGGGTATAAGGAAAAAAAGAAGTCTCAACCTGTCAACCACTGGTTGGAAGCTTATGCGTTGAATTCTACTTTTGTAGTGTCCGAATCCGGCGTCAACCAAACCAACTGCAGCCAGCCAAACTCCAAAGCCATTGATGATGATCTAGGCTTGCGTTTGAAGCTAAGCTGCCTGTTTCTGTATTTAATTTCGTCTCGTTTTCTTACTGATCTATTCGATATTTGTATTGCTGTCCCTTTCGGGCATTTCGTCGAGCATCTGGGGCCCTTTCATATTGGCCTAATATCGCCTTCTTCACCGCGTTTGTGTGTGCGCCAAAGAAGACTCAGACAAAGACATTTCCCAAAGCTTTTCATCCTTAAACTCAAAGTAATTCACCTCTAATCAATCCCTTAAGCTCTCTCCTCCAACCCACTACCGCACCTCCATTCCCATTCTCCATCTCTTGCTATCTTTGCAAGCCAATTCCAATCTCGGCTTTAAAGCAACTTCAGAAATAGACCCTTTTGCGCGATTTCTCTAATTCCTTCTTCTGCTGGAGCCACGGGAGGGTTAGTCGGGGCCAACCCAGAATATGAAGCTTTCTGCATTGCAGCAGACCTATGCTGCCCGTCGGGCTAATAGCTTCAGAGGATCGCCGTTGGATTCCTCGGCGGATAGTCCAATCAAGTCGCCGGCCGGGATTTTCTGGCTGATTCTTCATGGGCTTTGTTGCCTCATCAGTCTTGTGCTTGGATTTCGCTTCTCTCGTCTTGTGTTTTTCCTTTTCTTCTCTACTTCCACCACTACTAACCTCTACTTGACTCCTTTTCGATCCGCCACTGACCTGAACATTCACTCTACTTCGCTTCCAAATCCCACTGTAAATCTTGAAATTCCTGTGAATAAGACGACGCCTACGGCCATTGCCGCTTCGAGTAGCCGCGTGGTCGTGGGGAGGCATGGGATCCGAATCCGGCCGTGGCCGCATCCAAACCCTACGGAAGTCATGAAGGCTCACCAAATTATTGAGACGGTACAGAGGGAACAGAGGCGTCAATTTGGGGTCAAGAATCCTCGAAAGATCATTGCTATAACGCCAACTTATGTGCGGACTTTCCAGGCGCTCCACATGACTGGTGTTATGCACTCGCTGATGTTGGTCCCTCACGAGCTTGTTTGGATCGTGGTGGAGGCCGGTGGAATCACCAACGAAACTGCTTCAATTCTTGCCAAGTCTGGGCTGGAGACTATCCACGTTGGGTTCAATCAGCGGATGCCGAGTTCTTGGGAGGGTAGGCATCGAATGGAGGCTCAGATGAGGCTTCATGCCTTGAGGTTATTTCCCCATACCTGCTTTTTTCGATTAATTGCTTGATGTTTGCTTGTTTTTCGAAGAATTAAGAAGTTAGTTAGATGCTCCTGTTTCTTTCTAAACAAAGCTGAGTGCTCGAGTACGATTTGACTGTATATGATTTAGTTAGTAAGCTATTAATGGTGGGGCAAAAAAGGTAAAAAGATCAAAGATTGTGCGTGATGATGATATTGTATTTCTTAGCCACCGTTTTCTCTTAATATGACTGAGCATTTTAGGTTGCTTTTAGAATATGAATTTGATTCTGTAGGTATGAAATGATGCAGAATTGTGAGCAAAAGGATGCTGGATGGAACTGTGATATTTGTGGATGACAGTAATATGCATAGTATGGAGTTTTTTGATGAGATCCAGAACGTGAAGTGGTTCGGTGCTCTGTCTGTTGGAATTATTGTTCAGTCTGATAAACAAGATGAATCATCAGAGGAGGTGGAGAACTCACCAATCCCTGTCCAGGGTCCTGCTTGCAATTCTTCCAATAAGTTGGTTGGTTGGCACACCTTCAATGCGCTTCCATATGCTGGAAAGAGTGCTAAATTCATTGGTGACAAGACGTCAGTTCTTCCTAGGAAGCTTGAGTGGTCTGGGTTTGTGTTGAATTCCAAGTTGCTATGGAAAGATGCAGAAGATAAGCCAGAATGGGTCAATGAGTTTGATACATTGGAGGTTGGTGATGATGCTTTAGAAAGTCCACTATTTCTTTTGAAGGATACATCGATGGTTGAGCCGCTTGGAAGTTGTGGCCGCCAAGTTTTGCTCTGGTGGCTCAGAGTTGAAGCTCGTTTCGATAGCAAATTTCCTCACGGGTTAGTATTTTCTTCCTCCATCTTTTGTTTGATGCCTTCCTCCCTATTACTTACATGAAATTCATCAAACTGTTAGATATATGCCTAAATATGTATGGAAACAATATGCATTTTTTGGGTCAATTTGTTTTGAATGTGGGTTGAAATTTTAATAACATTAAAAACACCTAAGAATCACTTGATATCGTGTTACTGAATTGGGAGATGTAATTATCAAACAGGCATCTCCGTTAAACAAAACATGCATGTTGAGATTGTTCATATCCGATCTGATCCTCTAACTTAATGTGTTCGATAGCCTCTAAGGATGCCTTGACCACCTCTTCCTTTTCATGATTTAGCATCTCAAGTGGTTTTGACATTTTGACTGGTCATGATGCGTTTCATTTTTTCTTTTCATAATGTAACTTTCATTTTTTCTAGATTTGAAGGCTTATCTATGTTTTATCTCTAGTTTTAGCTTCTACATGATACTTTCTTTTTTGCTATGAAAATTACAACTGTTTGGCGTTTACTAGTAATACTTCTTATAAATGGCCAACTTACTCGTATATTTGAAGATCCTTAGAAGGCCACTTCATTTGAATGTTGGAGGCAATAGATTTTGATGTTAGGTGGTTGATCTGTTTTTTAGTTTGATGCAATTGTTAATGATATTGTATGCTGCTAAATATAGGTACTAGATCATACAAATTCTTGTGTGCAAAATTGTAAATTGATCAGTCCATCTAACATGTAAATTATATCGCGTCACCACAATTAATTTTTGTATTGGATCAGTGATACTAAATGGTTTTGAGGACATTAAAACAAATCAGTGTTGGAGAGTCAAAAGGTTTTGAGGGCTCTTTGGATTCTTTTTTTTTTTTGGAGGGGGGGGGGGGGATTTTGTGCCTATGCAGCCTAGCTGATTAGTTCCACCTCTATCCAAAACCATATTAGTCTTACAGGCAGAAAACTTCCGCCATTTTTGCCTTCTCTTTTTCTTTTACTAATTTCCATAATTAATTTATAAAATGTATCTTCAATCTTCTTTTATACCATTTATTTAACAGAGTATACATTTCTCAGATGTTCATATTATTAAATAAATTTCTTACAAATAAAAGATTAATCTATTTATTTAAAATAGTAGAGAATTTTTACACGTTCATATTATTGTGTAAATATCCAACAAAATATAAGATTATTCTGTTACTATATTTACGTTCAGTAGTTTTATTTTAGATTTTCATAGTATTTTAAGATTATTCTTGTTGTAGAAAAAAATTCTTTTTTCTCAAACAATTATTTCAATGTTCCTCTGAGAAATAGACACGGCTATCAGGGTTTCTAAGATATCATAACCTTCGCCCTCAGTTTCCCAGCAAACTTTGGACATTTAAGAACGTGTCCGACATGGCCCTAGTGTTCGAAGAAACCATGAAGACAATCTTTCTTATAGATCTTTTTATCGTTCTATTGAAAGCAAGGTTATAGACTCCTCTTTTAAATCTATCATAGATTAAGCTCGTATTCATACAAATGTTGGTCTGTTTAACATTTTGCATTCCGAAAACGTTTTGAAAATTAGAATCACTAGCACTCACCTAGAAATTCTTCTTACCTTGTAAACATTTTCTTCCCATTTTGTCCTCTCTCTTTTTATTTTGAGTTTTGACAACCATTTCTAGCACCTATTTGAACAAAAACCACGACCACTTTCTTATTCCTGCCTTTATCTTTTCCATGAACGGTTTCTCATCATTATGGCCACATTCTGGTGACCTAAATACATTTTCTTCCATTTGGTTTTGCTCATTCTCTCTCACGAGACATTTTTCCTATATCCCAGGCCCCAGGGTACCTCATGGCCGGCCCACTCCACTAATTCCGGAGAGGCTTTGCCCCACCCCTACTAATTCCCAGGGAGGTTTCGTCCACTCTCCCTAAGTTCACCCATGTGAGTCAACGAGAGATTTAAATGATCAAGTTTTTCACCTTAGAGTTGAACCTATGACCTTAGAGGGGGTATCTACAAACATCTCAAAACTGGTAAAATGGACATGTTTTTTCACTTCTGTCTTTCTTTTTTTCTTTAAGAATTCGATCCCTAGGATCCAAAATCTCATAATTTTTTCCGAAAATACCATTTTTGTTCTATCCAATTCATGGTAGGTGTAATTTCACCAAAACAAGATAATTTTGCAATATTTTCGGTTTGTGCGGTCTCTTAGTAATTTAATAAGCAGTCCCTTCAGATTTCTGTTTTTCTTTCTGAATTTCCTTTACAAAACTATACTATACTCTATAGTACAAGAATCCACTTCTTTCTAGGAGATTCCAATGCTCATGTGGATTCAGGGAACCTCGTATTTTTTCTGTTTTTCAACAGTCTAGGAAGCTAGGGTCATCCGGGATTTGAGATTCGGTTGCAATACAAAGTTTCCATTTGAGATATTTTGACTTACTTCCAAACTTCCCCCAATGTTTCAACAACTTGGATGCTCACCCTGCTGCCTTAAGGATGATTCTTTACTCTGTTCCCACTAAAAGGTCTTAGTCATAAAATGATCATCCTGTCTGTATGCGCTCTGACTATGAAATGTGGTGATTCCGTGCTGTTCGGCAGCCTAATCCACTTTAACCTACCTTGTTTCATCTTCATTTTCACTATAATCTTAAACAAACACCCAAATTCACTATAATTTAGCTGGTACAAGGAGTTCTAGTACATTCATGTACAAAGAAAGTTTCGGGTTATTACCTGGATAGTTTATTTATGCTGGCACTATCCACTCTTATCTTTGTTTCTAATTTCCCCTTTCTCTTCTGTGTTTTCATTTGCATATATGTCTATGATATCTTCACATAGATTTTTTGCTTGGATTCTAAAGTTAATAGTAGTATTGGCCATTTCACTGGGATGTCGGATCCTCCCCTTAGACATCCTTCGTTTATCCTCGATGTTGAATGTTAGCTTTTATGTTACTTAACGCTTCCATTTTTACTTCATATAGGTGGTTAATTGACCCTCCTTTGGAGATTACTGTGCCTGCAAAACGAACACCATGGCCGGATGTTCCTCCCGAACTCCCTACTGATGAAAAAGCTGTGACGGGCAACCATGAGGAAACAACCAAGCTTCCTGCAAAGCCCCATTCATCCAGATCCAGAAGAAGTTCTCGAAGCAAGAGAAAGCGGCACGAACAAAAAGTTGTCGATACTCAAAGCTCAGTGAGACATTCTGAGAACTGAAGAAAATCAGCACATAACACGTCCGTGATCTTTCTGCTGTTTAAAGATTAGATGATAAGAATTCAGGGAAGAAATGGTTTTTGAAGCAGATAAAGGTTTCAATGGGAATATCAATCAGGACAGGCAGGTTTCATAACAGGCCCATGTATACAAAGAATTCAGTTTTGATTTCAGACTCAGTTACAATTTTTTTCTTCTTTTAAAATTTTTATATTTTTTTTTCTTTATGGGGTGATTGATGTTCTAATGTCATGGAGAAGGGAATTTCTACCTGCTACTGGCAGGAAAGCTTGTATTCAATATCTTTCAAAATTTTATACATGATGCTCTCAATAGGAGTTGTGAGTTCTTTTGCCTACTTCATATCATAAACAAAACACAAAGACAAGTTGCTGAAAAGTCTTCCAATTTGAATTGACCATATTATGCTAAGCTAAATACCCTGCCAATTTTGATGCTTCGTCCAATGTAATTAGATTCGTAATTCTCATTTGAATTTAGTTAATTACTACTTTAAGAAGGCAATCTTTATACCTTACCACAGACAACTTCGGTAATCACATATTGAGATTAAAAAATCATTCCGTATTATTTAATAAATCCAGGCATAATAAAAACATTCCCTACTAATAATAAACATGGGTTAACCATATTCCTAATAATAACTTTATCTTCATGAGTGTGTTATTCAATGTGGTCAGAAGTAAGAAAGGCAGTCATTTTCTCCTTTGCTTCCAAATTATTCAATGTGACCATAAATTCATAATAGACCACAATAGACATCGGTCATTACTGATGTGCAACCAGACTGCGTTCTTTATTCATGGAACAACTTCAACTTGCAATACACAAAAATGTTGTAACAAATGAGAAAAAAAAAAAAGGAAGACAGAGGAATGCACATGAAATTCCAATTGGTAATATGATATGATATGATATGACAAAAAGATTTAGAGAGAGAATGAATGAGGAATGATATTTTGGAGAGAAGAGGATGGGTGATCCAGAAGCAGCTTCAAATTTGTATTCCCAAGACAGGATGCCTATAATAATAATAATTTATAAAATGCATTCAAAGAAACTTTATCGATGTTTTTTCGGTTCAAGGAATGGTCACTGCCTGCTTCTCTCAGCGTCTTGGGAATAGGAGTCACGAATCCACCCAACCCTTTCTTTTCTTTTTCTTTTCAAATTATCAAACTCTTCGCCCATCTTTTAATTTTCAATGTTTAATCATATTTCCGCCTTTGTATACTTTCATTTTTTCTTACCTTTTACTTTAAACTTAAGCAAATCTTGACTTTTTTTTTCCTCCTTTCTTCTTTTCGATCTCTAAAACGATACTAAGTGTAATATTTTATTAAGTTCCATTCAAATGTGTGTAAATATCATTGTTGATGGTCAAATTTGGTCGGGAGGAACTCACCTGACCTTCACGTGCCACCAACGGTAATTTGTTTCAAAGAGAGAAGACGTGGCTATAAGATAGAAAACCTGCAGGTGTGGTGCTTGCCACACCGCCTCCGATGCTTAAATTAGAAAATGGAAAGAGAAGAGCAAGGGAGCAAGAGGAGAGGGTAGAGAATAGAGTTTGGTATCCTTTCTATTTAAATACATGTTCTTGCTCTAGGGTTTTTAGGGATTTGGAGGCGTTTCGGGCTGAACCAGGTGGAATCGGGACGACCAGGAGCAGCAGGGACCGAATGGAGGCGGACGGACTCGGCCCACGCAAGGAGGCCGACCATTTGGGTCTGGCTAAGGCCTGGTCCCTCCTACCTTGGCCCGACCTTTTAGCCCGTTTCGCCTCCGAGATCCATCTTCCGGTCCTATTTCTGGACTCGTGTCAGGTTGCCCTCATCACATCGGAATGGTCCAAAATTACCTATAACAATCATTGTTATTAAAGTAATACAAAAATTCAATAGAATAGATAAGTATCATAAGAAGATATAGTAAATCGCACTTTTTTTTTATGAAAAAAAAAAAAAACAAACCACATAATTTTGGACATGAAAGGTAGTAAATAATTGTTTTTATGAATTATTAACTTCCACAAGAAAAAAACATAGATTGATTAAAATGCAAACCATATAAATTTAGATATTAAGAATGGAAAACTGAAAACTTATTAAAAGGGTAATAGAAGTAGATAATGAATATGGGAATTAAAAAAGGGAGGGAAGGGAAGGGAATCGTGATCTGAGCTCCTCGTGTATGGGAAATGGCAGTGAAGTCATGTTGTCCGGTGGCACATTCTCCCACACTCTCATCTCATTCAATCGGTTGCAAAATATAGTTCTTTAACCACCAAAATCTACCGCCCTCATCCTCAACTTGGAATTTGGAATCTCATTTTCCATTTTCCAATTCAACTTTCAAATCCACTTATTTTCAAATACTATTTTTTTAAAAAAATATATATAGCTCCTTTCTCTAATTTACTATCCCTTCTATTCTCTTTCTCCATATTCTCAATTTATTCATCACAACTATTTAGAAAAAAATATTACGATTCTCCTTTAAATTCAATACAATCTTTTATAATAAATAGTAAATGAAGTAGTCAACTTGAGTATAACTCAACCAGTTAAAGAATATACTATTGATCAAAAAGTCAAAGATTCGAATCTCTCCACCTTTATAAGTTTGATCTAAAAAAAAAAAGATAGTGATGAAGTATAAATTGATATATAATGTGTGTAGTACTTTGATTTAATTAAATAAATGTTTGCACACACACATAGAACAAAAAAAGAGAAAAGGAGAACTTGGGCATTAAGAATATGGAGAAAGGAGGGGTGATATTGACAATACACTTAGAAGTTAAACTTGCAGTTGAAGTTCCATTATTAATGGAGGTTGTCCTGACTTGAGGTTCAGCAATGGACAAACAAACACAAACCCCTGATTCAGCCATCCCATTGCTTCCACTTGCCCTTCCACTTCCTAATCTCATGTCACCTTTTACTTTCTATTCACTGTGTTCTTTTTAAAAAAAAAAAAAAAAAAAATCAAATCAAATCATATTGTAATTAAATTAGCCAAGTTTGTTTATTTTTATATCATACTAATGTAATTTAGATAAACACTATGATTTGTGAATCTGTAGATCATACCCTTGGGTTGAATTGGTAATATATGCATGATAAAAGTAAATTTGTACTGATTCCGTTAAAATTTAACTAATAGAAAGATGATAATTTGAAGAATTACCAAAATGATGGGTGTTCGAAATTAGTTATTCGACCGACATTTTCATAAATGGAAAGTTATTCAACATTAATATATTTTAGTTTTTTTTTCAAAATGTCAGAGAAAGTATTGAATATTAATAAAATATCAAAATATTAATCAAATGAGTGTATAAATTTATGGTGATGACTTGCCATTTAAATTAGAAATATTAAATTCTTATTTATTAGTTCAAACCATTTTTTAATAAATTTCTATAATTTTTCTATCAGCTTTATAATTTGAATTCCCTATATTTTGTCCAATCTCTATGAGATTCCATACAATTAGATAATCACGAATCATCACTCCAAACACAAAGAATATATTTCCTTTTCCTTAGTTTTTTTTTTTTTTTTTTTTTCCCTGTCACTTTCTATTTTTAAACTATTCCACACTCGGATTCCATAAAACTTAATACTCGCCCTTCATCCCTCAAAAGAAAGAATAATCGAAACAAAACTTTCTGGCAAGGATTTTTAAAAAAATATTTTTAACGTTTTTATTATTATTATTTCAATTAAAAGTGTTTTTATAGGAATATGTTTAAGCTCTTATTTTTACTAAAATTGTAGGTAAAAGTTAAAAGCAATAATCTTACAAATATCAAAATTTAAAATTTACCCTTCCTTAAAATTATTCGAAAGAAGAAGAAAAATATATAGAGTGTAAAAATCGAAACATCATTTTCACAGCATAGAAAAAATAACTTTCGGTGAAGAATTGATTAATCTTTTTCTGACACAGCACTAACCCCATTTATTTATCATTAATTAAACCCATTTCACTTTTCAGCTCCTATAAATACCCATCGCCACTTCCCCACTTTCTTCACAACTCGGAATCAACAATCTTCCCTGTTCTTCAAGCAACCTTCGCCATGGCCGCTGCCACCACTTTGCTCGCCGTCCTCTCCTTCTTCCTGCTTTCCATTTCCGCCCTCTCCTCCGCCTCCGCCCTCAGCAGGCGGAGCGACGGCGAGGTGAGAGAAATCTACGACCTGTGGCTGGCGAAGCACGGCAAGGCCTACAATGGAATCGAAGAACGGGAGAAGAGGTTTCAGATCTTCAAGGACAATCTCAACTTCATCGATGAACATAATTCCGAGAATCGGACGTATAAGGTTGGATTGAACAAGTTCGCCGATTTGACCAACGATGAGTATCGGGCCGTGTATTTGGGGACCAGGTCGCACCCTGCTCGCAGAGTCATGAAGGCCAAGAGCGCCAGCCGCCGGTACGCCGTCAACGACGGCGATCGGTTGCCGGAGTCCGTCGATTGGAGGGCTAAAGGTGCCGTTGCCCCAATCAAAAATCAAGGAAGTTGCGGTGAGTTTTTTTAAATATCAACTGCTGTTGGGAATATAAATAGTTTTTCAAAATAAATGCAGTTATAAATATATTTTTATATCTTATTATGTTGGAAATTGGAATTGATATTTACTAGAAAAATAATATATTACTTTAAAAAAAAATTGAAGAAAAATATATTGCTTATTAGTAACAAGAAGAACAAGGGTCCCTCAAAAAAAAAAAAAAAAAAAACAAAGATTATGATGGTCAGGGCGTACATCAATTAATACACCTGAAAAAAAACATATATTAATCTATTTTCTGTTTTTTTTTTTTTAATATTGAAAGCGAATAGAATGTTTTCAAAAAAAAAAAAAAAAAAAAAAAAAAAAAGCGAATAGAAAAGTACGTCGATCTAATACACCACCCTCAAATAATTTCTTATATTATTAGTTTGATGAGTACTAAAAAAAAATAGTTTAATAGAGACTATAAAATATTAACATTGTTGATAGGCTTTTTTTTTTTTTTTTTTTTTCTTTTGCAATAATTTTATTTTAAATAGTGAAAGCTTCTTAAATAGATATTATATATATATATATATATACATACACACAAAGAGGGGCAAAATGTATCTTGCACGTCTGATGCGTGGACTTCTTTGTTTATATGAAATTCAATTCATGATAATAAAAAAAAAAACATAAAAAGGCTGAAAAAATTAGATAACGTAAAAAGCTTATTTAGAATTCAAACTTCAAAAAAGAGTAATTAACTGTGTTTTCCATTTAATGAATCAACTTGTTTTTAATGCTTTTAGAACTTCACTGTTCAGATATTTTAGTAACTAATATTTGATAATTTAATTTTAGTACACGTTTGTTTCATGCTTATATATCTTTCATCCACCAGAAATTTTCAAAAATTATAAATAATCGTATTAATTTCAGGCTACCAACTTAATTAAAAGGTGGAAAAATAAATAAATCCCCTCTCATAATAATTTGAGTTAATTATTTAAATTATAAAATGTTGTACAAAAGATATAAGTTGCATGAATCAAAATATTTGATTATAACAAGATAAAACTTGTTTTTCCTTGAGTCATACTGATTTTTTTATACTAAACGTCAATTGTTGAGTGAAGGATCAAATCATCCACTTTTGAAATGGTTATAAATGTTTATCTACCAAACCATGCTCGAATTAACTCTTATTTATTCATGGATGTTTTTTTCTTTTTTTATAATATGCTGAGTGGGGGATTTGAACCATAGATTTCTTGATCATTAATACGCTTTATGCCTGTTGAGATTGATGGGTGTTATGAGAATGTATTGCACTAAAAATGCATTATAATATAAATCAATATGGAACCTAATGTAATTAATGCGGACCTTAGCATATGTTAATGATCTACAAAGCCCAATTACTGCTTGAAACCATTGAGCCCATTAATGCGAAATGTTTGACCTTTATGTTTGGGGAAAACAGGAAGCTGCTGGGCATTCTCGACCATAGCAGCTGTGGAAGGCATAAACCAAATCGCCACCGGAGACCTCATCTCTCTCTCAGAACAAGAGCTTGTTAGCTGTGACGTTAAATACAATTCAGGCTGCAATGGAGGTCTTATGGACTATGCCTTCCAGTTCATCATCGACAATGGCGGCTTGGACACCGAGGAAGATTACCCTTATCAGGCCTCCGATGGACAATGCGATCCTACCAGGGTAAGAATCTCATCCCATTTATATGCTTTTCTTTCAACATTTACTTGGCCAGATGTTAATTTCCTTCCTGGCATTGGATCACATCTTTCTCAGAAAAATTCCAAGGTTGTTAGCATTGACGGCTACGAGGATGTCCCTGCTAACGACGAGGAAGCATTGAAGAAGGCCGTTGCTCATCAGCCAGTGAGCGTTGCCATTGAAGCTAGTGGCTTGGCTATGCAACTCTACCAATCGGTGAGGATCATTTCTTACTCACAAAGACTTTATGCGAATGGAGATATTTGTGATTGATCATATTTAATTTAACTTTTCAGGGTGTATTTACTGGTAAATGTGGCTCGGCTCTCGACCATGGCGTGGTTGCCGTTGGATATGGCACGGAGAACGGAGTTGATTATTGGCTTGTAAGGAACTCATGGGGCACAGGATGGGGTGAGGATGGCTACTTCAAGCTAGAGCGCAATGTAAAGCACACTACCAATGGCAAGTGTGGGATTGCAATGGAGGCTTCTTACCCTGTTAAGAATGGCAGCAACCCAACAGGATCATATTTAGGTTTGGAAAGTGCTGAGGACAAGAACAAGATCAGCAGTGCTTGAATGTAAACTTCATGGGTAGTTTGGAGGAGAACAAAAACAGGTGAAATGGAAAGAGGGTTTGGGACATGTGTTACTTACTAGTTTGATGGAAGTTGATTATGTCTGGATGTTTTAATTCCTGTTGGTCTGAAGTTTGGCCTATTGCTTGCTATAACTACAAATCTAAATGTGCTTCTTGTAAATGATTCGGTTCAACATCAATGTTCCTTTACAGTTTAATGATATTTGTGGCATTTAAGATGGAGCTGTCTCTTTGTGTTGTCACAAAAACAAAAACAATTATGATAATGAAGTAAGTTTCCTATCATGATTTTGGCCATTGCTTCCACCTAATGCTATCATTGGGGTCAACTGTGGATCCGCAAGATGGTGGCAATATTAAATAATTGAATTCCAGGGAAAGCTTCATTTCTGCATATGATATTATAATAATACAAGGTAAAAGGAGAGAGAGAGAGAGAGGAAGAATCGTGCACTTCCTGTTAAAACATCACAAGGAAGAACAGAGTTGGAATTTAAAAAATGGCAATTGGCAACTTGATTTTCCTATGAAAATCACATTTACACCAAACATCTACTTCAAATTAATTGTTCCAAGTAAATGGGTCCATTTCGTTTTGATGAACTCTATTGCTTCACGTCTATTGGAAACCTATAAATAATTTGGATATTTCCCTTCTAGAATTGACGTTTCGCTTTTGCACATTACCTTCTCTCTTAATTATTATGTCCTGGTTGTCTTTGAAGAAATACAGTGTTTTCATTTGCTGGGGGGGATAAGAGTTGTTCAAAAGCCGGTCAAAGTTTAAGAATTTCAGTTTTGTGGTAAAAATGGTGGCTGTGTTCAACAAAGAGCTGTTGAGTTGGTACCTGATCACCCTCAAGCTCAGAGAAACCGTAGAATCTGGACTTCCCAGAAACTCAAATTCAGCCAACTCTGTTGATTCTCATGGAAGACCAGAACTCCAGCTTCAGGAGCATAGGCAGATTCAATCAGAATCCCATCATGTTATAATAGAAGATGAAGATCAGACGCTTGAAGAAGACCTCGAATCACCTGAGTCAGAATGGGTTATCTCCATCAAGGAAAAGCTTGACCAAGCCCATCAAGATGAAGTTGAAAGCTCATGGGCAAAGCTCTGCATTTACAAGGTCCCCCACTACCTGAAAGATGGAGACGACAAAGCTGTTGTTCCTCAGATTGTCTCTTTAGGACCTTACCACCATGGAAAGCGGCGGCTCCGGCAAATGGAACGCCATAAATGGCGGTCGCTTTACCACATCCTTGAGAGAACAAAACACGACATAAACCTTTATCTGGATGCCATGAAAGAACTTGAAGAAAAAGCCCGTAGTTGTTACGAAGGACCCTTCAGTTTTAGCAGCAACGAATTTGTGGAAATGATGGTGCTCGATGGTTGCTTTGTGCTTGAACTCTTCAGAGGAGCTGCGGAAGGATTCACAAAACTTGGGTATCCTCGAAACGATCCGATCTTCGCAATGCGCGGCTCAATGCATTCGATTCAGAGGGATATGATAATGCTTGAAAATCAGCTTCCCCTGTTTGTACTGGATCGGCTGCTAGGGCTTCAACTTGGTGAGAACTACCAGAAAGCGCTCGTAGCGGAATTGGCACTCAGATTCTTCGATCCATTAACCCCAAACGATGAGCCCTTAACCAAAAGTAGCTTGAACAAATTAGAATCATCAATCGGAAATGCAACCGCCTTTGACCCGCTTGGCTATCAAGGCGGACTTCATTGCCTCGACGTTTTCCGGCGAAGTCTGCTGCGGTCAGGCCCGAAATTAGCGCCGAAAGTTTGGATCAAACGGCGGTCTCATGCGAATCGGGTGGCCGATAAACGGAGGCAGCAATTGATACACTGCGTGAAAGAGCTGAAAGAGGCAGGGATCAGATTCCAGAAGAAGAAAACCGATCGATTTTGGGACATAAATTTCAATAATGGAGTTATGCAAATTCCACGGCTATTGATTCACGACGGAACTAGGTCATTGTTTCTTAATCTAATAGCGTTCGAGCAGTGTCATCTTGATTGCAGCAATGACATAACCTCCTATGTGGTTTTCATGGATAATCTAATCGATTCTCATGAAGATGTCGCTTACCTCCATTACTGTGGAATAATCGAGCATTGGCTTGGCAGTGATGAGGAGGTTGCTGAGCTCTTCAATCGTCTCTGTCAAGAGGTAGTTTACGACATCAATGATAGCTATCTCTCCCAATTGTCCGAGGATGTGAATCGCTACTACAACCATAAATGGAATGCTTGGAGAGCAACTTTGAAACACAATTACTTCAGCAATCCATGGGCCATTATCTCCTTGGTTGCAGCTGTGGTTCTTCTGTTGCTAACCTTTGCACAGGCCTTCTATGGAGTTTACGCCTACTACAGGCCCCCAAATTAACACAGAACTCAGAAGCTACCCTCACTTTCTCTCTCTCTCATACAAAGTTTCTGTTTTTCTATTGTTTCTTCTTCTTCTCTCTGTTTTTTGATTGGGTTTCCTATTTCTTTCAAAAGTTCAAATTGCTGACGGAAATGTATCATTGGTTTTGTAATACGAAAGTTTTCATTTTGATTATGTTGTGGATGGAGCTGCCTTTATGAGAAGAAGGATTTGTTGGTGGTTTTTTCATGGTCCCACTAATTGAACTGATGGCGTAAATTTTATTTCAGATCCACTCGTTCATAGGTACTCTATATTGGCCATGATATTTTCAATTCTAGTTTTTTTATTAGTCTTTGTTCTTAAATTTATGTATTGCATTAAACCATGATATTACTTAACTTCGGATGTCCAGAAAAGTTGCTTATTTTTGCTTCTTTACACGAGAACTCGTATAGGAGCCCCTGTGATCAAGTTTTTGGAAATCTGGAACTGGAAGAGCATATAAAATTCCAGAACCTGAAATCAAAGTTACTAATTGCACCCATAAATTCTAGACTAATTTTATGCAAGAGTTGCAGCACTAATTTCAGTACTGACTCCTGAGCCATTGACAAATTAAATTAACAATTGGTTCCACCAACTCAGACGTTGGCAATGAGATGTACTAATGAATAGTGCCAGATTATGATGTAATAACTCTTGTTTTATAGCCACTGTCAGAACATAAATATACTGAAATTAGAGGGAGAGATGTAGCAGGCAAATCTGCAAAAATCTTTATGGAAAATCTCAGATTGTTCATCTGCTAACAAAACCAGTGGCTTTTATCCCCTATTTTTTCCTTCTTCCCCATGCAAAATGTTAAAAGAACTTAGATGGTCTTAAATTAGCATTTCCCACAGATGATGGGATTATAGTAATTTTTCCATCTTTACAACTGGAACATCTCTGGCACGGAGAGAAGGGGAAAATTCAGCAACCATACCATCTTCCCGAAACTTGATTTTCCATAGGAACATCCAAAGAAGTACAAAGATCGGGGAAATGAAGAACCAGCAGATGATCAGCCTAACTTATCTTCATTACAATTATCTCTTACGGCCTTCTCCTCATGTAGAACTAACTGTGAACAAGAATACAGCAGAATAAATAAAGTTTACTAGTTCTTCTACTTAACAGAAATAATTACTACTATTAATCTACCCAAAGAGTTTAGTCCTTCAGGAGGCTCTTGGTGTCGCTTGAAGCTGCACCCTTTCCATCATATCGCTATTAAGAAATAAAGAAAATCCTTAGTTTATAATTGCATGGACATGAACATGATGGATGGAAGAAGACCAAGAAAACTGAGAAAACAGAGACTATGAAAAAAAAATTTACCTGTTTGCCAAAGGAGAACGGGACATATTTATATTTGATCATGTGTGATATCTGCCTCCTCATGGTGAGAGTGAACAGCACCACCCAGTAAAATAGAAGGATAGGCCAAAATACAGGTACATCAAATGCACTGAAGAATGTCATCAGAAAAGCAATACAGAAGGCTTTTGTGATAGAGTACCTTCAAAGAGGAAAGGGAACGTTAACAAAAATTAGCCTTGTTTTCTATACTTATTTGGATCTATAAGCTTAAAGAGGAAAAATTATTGAATAAGGTTGGTTAAAATGTAGCTATCCTAATAATTGTTACATACAAATTCAAAAATCTGTATGTCCCTAGTAACCATTTAATACCGATTCAAAATATTTTTGTAATTTCTCTCACATACATCCAATGGTATAAAGCTGCTATCTACATTACAGCGATCTCTTCCAATAATTTCTCTTTAAATAGCTCCATATTAAGGATAAAGCCCAATCCAAGTCTATGGAATCTTCTTTTTATTTAATTAAATTTGATGTAAGATATTCTTCTTGATAAAGAAATTTTAGTAGATTAGGCATTCAGTTGAGTAAAAACTAAACCTTTAAATACAGGCCATCCATATGCGAATAAACAGAGGATTTGACTGCTAACATTGCATTATGGGAAACTTTCTTCCAAGTGTTTTTGTTTTTTGGTATAAAATTCAAGGTTAACAGCTAAAAGATGGATCCCATCCAATAGCTGCAATGCTGATGGAAATTGTATATATGTGGAAGATGAGTCGATGACGGTTGAGAACAAAGTTAAGAAAATTGTAAACAGTTACAAGCATTGTAAAAGAAACATCAGAATCCCGAGGTTCTATTTCTATCACTAATATGTTCAATAATTGAGACAATATATTTAACAGGAAACATCATACATCTTAAGCTTTAGGAATCTTTTAGGTGTTTACCATAAGTATCAAACAACTTGGTTAAAGTTACAAAGAATGTCACCAAGGTTTTCTTTTCATTTTTGGTTTTCCTTGCAAAGAAATTGTCCAACTAGTTGTCAATCTTCCATTAAATACATGGTTAAAAAGTTTTTTTTTTTAATTTCTCCCTCTTCCATTCAAAGATATACAAGTGACAGCCATATTTATCAAACAACTTCTTGGGCGGAGGTTCGAGGGAGCAAAGAAGGTCCTCTTAAATGAACCAAAGCTAGCTAGGGCTAGGAGTCTAGGACCCAAAGCGCAAACCTTTAACATATACGAAGTTCAAATAAATGTAAGAATATTCACTAACTTCTGATTGCACCACCACACGACTTTAATCTCGTTTAACAAGTCAGATTTTGAAAGGGTCGAAATTCTGGGCTGAAAGCTAAATGAGATCAAACTTAGCAAACATATGAACTACCAAACGCGAAAATCGTCTAGAAATCCAGCAACAATCCTAATCAAATCCACATCCTATAGGTGAAAAGTTGAAAGAATTCCGACCCCCAATTATTAACAAATGATTTACGGAGAACTATACGAGCTCGTGACTCCAATCCAACAATTACCCATATCCTAAAGCTTAAGCAAACCTCGACAGTTCATAATTGCACTACCAATTCCCGATCGCATCGTACAGATATATATCAGAAAGTATTCAATCGAAAGACACTGCGAAGGCTCAAATTGAAAATGGAATAAAGAAAAAATGCAAGCAATAAAAAAGCTGGACGCACCAGAACTTGAACTCCGGAAGCCTACGAACGAAAGGGCGGAATTCATCGGATTCCCTGACGGGAAGCGCAGGGCCGTCCTGGAGATCCATAATCTCAGGATCCACTTGGGGCGAGAGAAACCCGATTAGAAGATTGAGGATGTAAATTCCGAGACCGTAAGAGACGATGTAGAATCCTTCGATGAGGTAAACACGAAGGACATAGATAGAGGCGATGAAAAAGCAGGCGATCCAACGGTAGAAGATGTATGGGGTACATCTATCGAGGAGGTGCTGATACCGCCGGGAAACGGCATGGCTCCACCGTGAAAAGAGAGTGGTAGAAGAGGCATCTTCGGCGGCGCCGAGACCAACGCCAGCCGCTACACTTTCCATCAGGACCCACGAGTATCGGCAACCGTCGTCCTCCAATTTATATGCTTAGATTTGATGATTTTCCCCTTCCTATCTTTCTCTCTGTAATTATCTCTCTTCTGCCATTTGCCAATGTAGGGTTGACGAACTGGCCGTTGTTCTCGGCCTCATTCCCCTCGATTTTTTTTTTTTTCTTTTTTCCCTTGCTACCCGGTTCAATCAAACCGATCCTTGACCTCACGCTTCAAGTCAATATTCTTTTTTTAATGTATAAAAGATAGTGAAAAGCTGTTTCATGAGTATAGTTCAAGTGACATAAAATTTAAAAAAAAAAAACATAAAATAAGAATGGAATCTCTATTCTCAACCTAAATATTGTCTGATATTAAAAAAATAGTTTAAGGTTGATTAAAAAATAAAATGAAATAAGTAGATTTTGTTAATTAATATATAAAAGATAGTTTAATGACGATTTTTGGAAGAAATAAATAAATAAATAAATTTTGGGACTAAATTTAAACTTTTATAAAGATCAAATAAAAAGAAAAATGATTCAATACTTTTGAAGCATGATTTTGTTACTTCTTTTGTTTTTATTTTTTTGGAGTATTATGTTTGTTTGAACGAAATTCATTTCAAAATTAGAGAGGAGTGAACCATTGAATTATCCTCAAGATTAACGGACAAATTTTAGTTCTAAAACACAATCATAATTTTGTTTAATTAAATATTAATTATTAAATAGTTATTCAATAAAAAGTGAAATATTCAAATAACAACTATTTTTTTTAGTACAACAACATTCGGGGGATTGGTATGCTAATTGCCGCTAAACCATGTTTACTTCGCCCAAATAACAGCTGTTTAAAACATTATTCTCTAAAAAAAATTATTGAAAACGTTATGGTTCCAATAAAAGGTCTCCTCAAAAAAAAAAAAAAAATCCGATAAAAGGTTAAAAAGTTTAAATTCAAACAGTTATAATTATAAAATATACTAATTAAAGGGGAAAATTTTTGGGTTCTTAGTTTCTTACTATGGTTTTACAACCTGTCTCGGAATTCAAATTGTCAATTTACCAAATACGACGTGTCGTAATAATGTAGAGATGAAAAAACTCAGTTGGAAATTGGAATTGAATTAAATCATCCATTTCCATCCAAACAGATTAAACGAAGCTGAAATAACCCATCGATCTGCAATTTTGTGAAAGTTGTTTACCTGTAAATTGTAATCATTCGTTCGTCCTCTCCAGTAACAATTTCTAGTTCCCTCGTATCCATTTTCGAACTTTGAACAGAAACGACCTCGCGGAGATCTTAATTGGACGCCTCATCTTCTTCGGTTCCTTCCCAATCATTTCTTTGATGAGATCGAACCGAAATTTTTAATTCGTCTCTGTAAGTTGGCCTGCGTTTTCCTTTTGAATTCATCATTTGCGTATGTAATGTAATGTGTGTACACATCCTGCATGATTTGTTACTCACGCGATTAGATTTGTGTTTCATCGTGCCAATTTCCCGTGTATACTTGCAGATCTGTATCTCTCTCTTGACATGGTGCTTTATTGAATATCTGGTTGCTGAATCTTACTTCGAGCTCGGCACCTTTTTCCTTGGAGCATGTGTAATTAATTGTAGCGAAAGGTTTTACTGGAGGTATGAATAAAATGTAGCTATTAATGGAGAACGGTTATTTGAGCAATATCATGTTTGAGTTGCCAATATTCAAAAAGTCATGCTATTTTTCTTTGAATGCACAAAAAAGATTATGCATAGCTAGAAAATGAAGGGGTGCTCATGATAGAAAAAATATTCTTTTATGGCCTATTTAGTTAGCTATTAAAAAAGAAGAAGAAGTTCATTATTCACCCCAACGGTCGATATGGATGGTGGATTTCAGTAGCTTGATCCAAAACAAATGTTTCAGTGAATAAACATAATCGTGTGTATTCATGCTGGTCCACTGTTCAGCAGTGGTCGATACAGAAACAGAATGCATACCCATGCCGTTGAGTACAGGGCTATATAATTAATTGTTTTATGAGATTTCTTAATCATTTTTTCTTATGTCATATCATGAATCACAATTGTTCCTTAAATCTCAATTTAGCATCTGGCATGAGCAAAAATATCGAGTGTGTTCATAGGAGTTATATGTATTGCAGCTTGGATGTAAAGACTAACTGCGAACAACTTCAACTTGATTGTGGATATCTCTACTGGTGATCATGGTTTCTATTTGAGAAGTTGAGATCCACATAGTTCAGTTTCATCCAGGATAGTAGATCAGCATTTGATCCTGATTTATTCGTATGATAAAATGGATAATGGAACTTCTAATAGTTCAACACAATCTGCAGTCAACAATTCAGCTCCAACTGTCCAAAGGCAAAATAGTAAAGGAGACCATTTGACATCTATTTTATCTCCGTCTGGAATCTCATCTTGGGCTAAGAGTTTTAGAAATCCACAACCACCTGAAGCAGCAGAAGATGATTCCAAGGCAGGAAATGCTGGGATGTCAGCAATTGCTCGTTTCAGTAGTGGCTTTGGATTGCGGATACCTTCAATGTCTCCTGTACGAAATGATGGTGTAGCAGATACCACATCAGCAACACAATCTGGTGTTTTCGAATCATTCACAAAAGGTTTAGTTGACACATCTCAGAATGCAGTAAAGGCTATGCAGGTAAAGGCACGCCATATTGTCTCCCAAAACAAACGAAGATATCAGGTAGTTCATGTGTTCTATATTTTCTTCCATTTTATTGTTCTTGTTGTATTTGTTTTATGCTCTGTTCATATTTCTTTTTTTTACTCAAGTTATAAACTACAATACTACATTACTTTCAAACCAGTGTTAATGCATCTTGGATATGGTAAATGAGCATTTTATAGATAATTAAATGAATGAATATGTTTAGAATTTTTGTAACTGGATGGTTTTCAAAAGAGTAAAAAAAAAATGGTTTTCCAACTTTACTCTTTTTTCATATACTGAATATGTTAATAAACCTATTGCCCAAACAGGAAGGAGAATTTGATTTGGATATGACATATATCACTGAAAATATAATTGCTATGGGGTTTCCTGCTGGTCACATGAGCTCTGGTTTTTTTGGATTCCTTGAGGTAAGAGAAAAATATTCAGATAAATTTAGATCATTTGCATTTATGTTTTTAGTGAAAGAGATCATTCTTTGCATCTTGAATTCGTATAATTGGAAATTTTGTTGTAGGGATTTTATAGAAATCATATGGAAGAAGTGATCAAGTTTTTTGAAACTCATCATAAGGTAAAATTTAGTTACACTTATTTTCTGGTATTTTATGATCCCACACAGCAGGAGACTCTACAGGAACAAAAGAGTTACGATCAGCATTATTACATACTGTGCCTGTCTACATCTTGCTCATCTTGCTCTCTTCCTATTCTCTTAACCCGTTAATTGGATATGTCCACAAGTTAAGTCATCATTTATTTGCAGGGAAAATACAAAGTTTACAATCTTTGCTCAGAGCGTTTGTATGACGCCTCATTATTTGAGGGGAAGGTAAGATTTTACTTTTCAGGTCCTCAATTGAGCATTCTCGCTAGTTTCAATTATAATAAATGGTACAACAAAAACTGTATAAGCTACGTTTCCCTCTGGTTGTTCTGAAGAACTTATATTTGGCATTGTTTGTGTATCTAATAACAGTCAATTGTTCCAACATATTTCGGTTTGGGGGATGTATAAGATCCACTGAACCAAAATAGTTTATTCTGTAGAATATAGGAAGGATAACAGAACTTTCTTTGAGTAACAAATATTTACTGCAAATCTCATTTTCTGGGTGGTTTTGAATAATGGACAGACAGAAAAATGATGGATGCTTACTTATCAAGGCAGGAAAAAGTAACGAAACTGTTCCAATTAATTATTTATTCAACTTGCAAAATTTGGATATTTCAGGTTGCACATTTCCCGTTTGATGATCATAATTGTCCTCCTATCCATCTCATAAAATTATTTTGTCAAAGTGCATATGCATGGTTAAAGGAGGATATCGAGAATGTGGTTGTTGTTCATTGTAAAGCTGGTATGGCAAGAACAGGGCTAATGATTTGCAGCCTCCTTTTATTCCTAAAGGTTAGGTTATACTCATATAGTCTATTCCTCATAAGATTGGTAGATTTGTTTTCAATTTTACCTCATCTTTGGGCTTGTTTATGACTATCTTCTTTTTCCATCTGGATGCAGTTCTTCCAAACATCAGCAGAGGCAATCGACTATTATAATCAGAAAAGATGCGTGGATGGAAAGGCTTTGGTTCTTCCTAGCCAGATTGTTAGTCATTCAATTCCATAGAGATTCCTTTTTTTTTTTTTTGCTTTCTTTTTTTTTTTTTTTTTTGGTTAACTTTATTCTGATGCCACTTGATACAGAGATATGTCAAGTATTTTGAGCGCATTCTAACACATTTCAACGGAAATACTCCTCCTGGACGGAGGTGTGTTGTTGATACTTATCACGGGGAACATAATTATGATCCACCTAGAGTTTACTCATGTTAAAATTTTACAGGTGCATGCTGAGAGGTTTCCGGCTTCACAAGTGCCCGTATTGGGTCAGGCCTTCCATTACAATATCAAATCACAGTGGTACTTTTGGAAATTTCCGCTGTTTTCCTTATATTATAAATCTTCTTTTTACAAGTTTATGCAATATTAGTTAACCTCTCGTTTCTCCTTAGCAAGGCTATTTTTGTCAGTCTTTTGCAATTATTCTGTTCTAGATATAGTTTATTATGATATAAATTGTTTCCTTATGGTCAAGTATTAAGTGTAAAGAGAAAGAGATTTAAAGAACATCTCTCCACAAGTGTATGTCATTACATGAATCTGCAGTCTTTTCCATTTTTTTGTCTGAATACAGCCTCTGCTTTTTTATAGAGATGTAATGGATTGTCTGTATATCTATTTGATGAATGTTTGTAATCATTTGTTTTCTTTCACTGATAACTTTGATAATGCCAAGTTGGCAAGCTATGTTGTTTCAAAAATACCTTTTTGGTTTGATGGCTATGGATTTCAAAGATACCTTATGATTAATACTATATCGATATATTATATATAATTCTTACCAAAGTTTTTTGATGATAATCTACAGAGATTTTATTCTCAACAAGAAAGCATCCAAAGACAAAGGATTTAATGGTAGCGTTCTTGAAGTTCAACCCTTTGGTTTAGTTCCCTTATGACATATTAGGATGATTTGAATCTCTAATCTGAGCTCTCCAACTTATGCTGCAGCCAGAAGATTTCTGGATTAGGGCGCCAAAGAAAGGATTTGTGGTCTTTGCACTGCCAGGTGAGCCTGGTTTAACAGAGTTGTCTGGGGACTTCAAGATTCATTTTCATGACCGGCATGGAGATTTTTACTGGTTAGTTAATTTCCTTTTCACTTCAATCTTGCTTATTAGTTATGAAAATCTCTTGAAAAAAGTCCATGCTCATGAATTTCTTTCATACCATTGTCTTGTTCCACTAGTACTCCATAGAGAGTAAATCGTGTCGTGTCTTGTGAAGATCTTTTAACCTTGTTTTCCCCTTTACTATTGCCAGCTGGCTAAATACAACAATGACAGAAAACAAAGTTTTATTGAGTGACACAGATCTTGATGGCTTTGACAAGGTATTCAACACAATCTACCAGTACTTTCTTTATGCTTCAAGTACTTCGACACTGCTCGTAGTATCTTTTAACATAATCCATTACTGAATTATACACCCTTTGTTTTTGCGCTATGTGGTGTCATCATTTGCAGAGAAAACTCCCTACTCCTGGATTCCAGGTTGAAGTTGTGATGATTGACTATGATGGTACTTTGCCAACACGATTGAAAACTAATTCTGCTGGCAAAGGATCTGATCGTCGCTCTATTCACGATCGGGCATCAGGTCATGAAGCCCAATCTAGCAAAAATAAAATTCCCGAGGTTGAAGAAAATGATGACAATGTATTCTCTGATAGTGATGAAGAAAATAGTGACCCGAAGACCAGTCTAACTCAATCAACTTCTGGAACTGGAACTGCAAAAGCTGACCATTCATCAACAGCAATTGCTTCTGAAAAAATTGGAAGTTTAGCGCATGAAACTAGTCATTTGTCACTCGGGAATGAAAAAAACACACAAACTAATGCTCCAAAAGAACCAAACTTTGATAGCGTGATACAATCGTCAAGCCTTGAGACCCCGAATTTGGATTCAGTAAGGGCAAGTGACTTCAAGGCAATAGCAGCTGATGCGTCAGTTTTCACTTTTGGGGATGAAGAAGACTTTGATAGTGAATGAAGCATGAGTTGACCATTGCTTAGAACCACTTACTTCAGGAAACGTTGAGTTACCAGAAGCTGAAATTTAAGGTAACGACAGCTTTCAATTGGTTGTTTTTCCCTTTTCTCATGATACACCCATGTTTTAAACCGCCCCCTCTCAAGGTGGAGAGAAAATGGACCTGAAATTACTTGTATTGTTCAAATCATTGTGCTGCTTAATGCGATTCTCTCTCTCTCTCTCTCTCTCTCTCTTTTAACCAGAAGTTAATTTTATAGTTGCCAAAATAAGTGCTCACTCGCATTTTAACTTTAATGGTTATCAAAAGTTGCCCGTCCATCGAATCCCAAAAAAAATTTGCCTATCTATCATTTCATAAAAAAAATTTGCCTATCTATCATTTCATTCGGTGTCTTCACTCTTCACAATAGCTTTTTCACGGAGATTTCAAAGCAGGAAATTAGTACATCTAATTAAATTGAATAATCTCACATGTAAAATATGATATAGCCATATAGAACAGTCAAATCATCTAGAACATTCGCTTTCCATGATGCAATTCAGCTAAGACAGATTGTGTCGATAAAAGTGTATATATATCGAGCACGAATTAGACAACCGAGACATCAAGGAAAAGTTTTAACTAATAAAAAGAAAAGTTGAAAAATAAATGTGCCGCGCAAAAAGAAACAAAATTAACCTCTCGGGCCATTGAGGCACTTGGGGGAAACCTACACAACATGAAACCATTCTTCAGTAACAACACAAGGAAGTCGATGCTCTTTTCCTCTTGCCCCCAGGAGATTGGTATAATGTAACAATCTACAACACCAAAACCGATAAATTAGGTGAGATTATTCGCTCCATGGCAGGGAATTAGTTTATCGGCTGGTCCCAATGACTCTTAGCTTAATAAAAGGATGGAAGTTGTTTGTGCTGATCTGGTAATCTCACCATAAGCCCTCTCAAATTTCACTGCAAGAACGGGGCACCGGTGCCTTTGAAATAAAAATCAGATGAGGAATACGAGCAGAACCAAGGCTAGAGATGGCAAGGGAAGTCGATTCAAAGCAAAATTTACTTCTTCTTTCCTTTTCTCTTTTTGTTTTCCTTCTTCACAATACTGATAGCCTTACGCAGGATACTAAGTTCATAGTCCTTCCTTCTCAATTCTTCCTTCAGGCTCTCGACCTCTTTCAAGTGATCACAAAAGTGACTCGAATCCTCCTTTTGTTTCATTTCTTGCTTCAATCTTTCAAGCTCCTCCACATGTTCGCAACATATACTTGAGTTTGAAATAGTCTCCATTTCAATTTTCTGGTCAGTCTTCTGTTTTTTGGACATGACTAGGTTTTCAATCACCTCCAGATCTCTCTTTCTAGAAGAGAACTTCTCAGCAAAATCCTTTTGTCCCATTTTGCGGACGTAGATACTAACAATGGACCCAGAACGTTGAAATCTGATGAGCTTTTGTGGCCGTCCAGATGAGTCCTGATTGTATGGAAGGATAGGAGAATTTAATCAGTAAAAACAAGCGGGCAATTTACATGCTAAAATTCTCCCCAGGACATCAATTACCCAGTATTGAAATATGATTAACTAATTTGGTAAGGATATGGCATAGTATGAGAGAAATGTGTGTCAGTACTTAAGGGAATACAGAATGCATGACGAATGAAGAAAATAAATCATATCTCATAAAAATAGAGAAAATGTTCTTTCTTTGTTACCTCATCTGGGCTACCTTCAATCTGTTCGAATGCTTGCTGTGCCTCTTTGGGATTCTTAAAAACGGCAAATGCTGAGTATATATCCCCACCTTGACCCTTCTTAGGTGGCTGTTGGAAGATCAATCATCAAAACATCAAATTCATTGGTAAAAGATAGTAGGTGGAGAAGAATATAGACACTGCATAATGGACACATTTTTAAACAATTGTAGCTAGAATAACAGGAAGAGGATCGTGCAGTCAAACATCCTAGACATCTGGTAGACTTGTTAAACTGATTGGTCCAGTTACTAGAAAATTGAAGCTTATCTTAAAAAAAATGATAAATCAAGTAGTTCAAAACGGTGCAACATCCAAATTCAGGATTCATCCAGAGGCAATACTAATCCACTACGTGCTAACTCATCCGCTCAACTTATATTTCCAATCTCAACCCCCACCACAGCCGCTCAACTTTCTTAATCCACAAAGAATTCATTCAATATGAGGTCATCAAAAGTGAATTGGATCCTCAACCTACAGTAATGAACTATGTGCATGATATTTTTATTGGATCCATCATATATCAAAATTATCGACTATGTATATGACATGGAAATTATCATAAAAAATTAATCGTAACGCATATCTACAGATTGCATACAAATTGAACAGAACATAGTCAACCTTGAGTTCAATTGTGAAGTCGCCACGAATAACTCTAGCTAATTCTTCACTTGGTACATTAACTGGTATTCTATGAAGAAGTAACTTCTCCATACCAATTTGAGGTGTCTGCAGTATTCAAAGAAAAATCAACATTACTCTATGAGCATATCACATACAACATAAGCTTTACTGTGATTGGGTTGGAAAATCCCTATTCTTACATCCTCATTAGCTTCAGTAATCACATCATCAACTTTGCTCTCTAGCTTTGCGAGAACAAGTTTCATGGCAGCCCGAGCATCATCTAGACAATTATGTGGAGCACCCTCCTTCCGAAGGTCATAGCCCAAGACAGACTGTCAAAACGAAAAAGAAAAAACATAATGACATCTAAAGAGACAAATGCTTTTAATTAGGCACATAGAAGCCCTCGCAGAAACAAAAATACATTGTGCAAGAGTGAAAATAACATGAACTATAAAAAACATTTATCTCACACATGCCTTACACAGCTTATTCAGAGACGGCCTTCTATAGATAGATCCATTGGAATACTTGAAGATGAATGAGGTGTCGATCACCCTCGAGTGATCTAATTTAAGTGCTGTAGCAATAAAAGAACAAAGGACAAAAAATAAACAAATGTCAGGGAGAAGCAATATGCACAATTTTCAACAGGCCATTTGTCTGCAAGGAACTTGGATGCTTAACATGGGAATCTATATGCTTGTGCATTCCAATAGCATCCCATACATGGCTGACTTTGTTTTGTTGAAATACCCTTGTACAATCTCTAAGTTTAACTTATTTTGATTACTTGATATTTTATTTTATCCATTTGATTTTTTCTGGATTTATGCCAAACATCAATTTAATGTTCAGAAATTAACACATTCGTTTGGTATAGAATAAAATGATAATTCAATTTCACATAATTAATTTTTTATGTAAGAATCTTTTATTTTTTTGGTATAAAGAACAACCGGGGGGAATATAAGTTCAATTTTGTCCTAACATCGTCAACTTACAAATAATTTATTATGTCTAGTCACATTAAGAAGTTGATTCAAAAAACTTAACACATAAATTTTAATGAAATTGAAACTTTTGAAGAAGTTACGATGAAACTGAAATAAAAATGTGGCCCTCAAAGAATTAAAGGAAAACAAACACCAATGATCATTTTACGATTACCTTGCAGGTCATTGTTCAGACTATGGCCTACCAAAATAGTTCCACGTGACAGCAATTTCATAATGGATTTCTACAATTTGCACAAATAATATCAGATCATACACGTTCAAGGAAGAAAAAACCGTCCTCATAAGGAACAAACTACAAATACCTGTACATCAACCAAAGAACAAGCAACTCCATCCAAATCCCCAGGAGAAATTCCAGTTATATCAGATCTGTAGTCCTTAATTGCTTTCCTAGGATTTACAAGTTCATCAACTTTCACCTGCAGAGAGAACTCTAAACTCACCATAAAAATTGAGCAAGAGGGGGCCTCATAAGAGGTCGGATAAAAGCTATGAGATCATATGTATACTGCCCTACTGTGCCACCGGCAAATAAATGGAACCATTGTTTTTCTATGTGTGTGTGTATGTGAACTATAAAGGGAGGTTTGCATAGAGGCTACAAGAAGACAGAAAGGTCAAGAGCATACTTGTAAGTCACGATCCACCACGCAAACCCTCACCAAGTTCTCAGTTCCATCTTCACAGAGAACCATCTCACAATCAATGGCATACATTGAATTTGATTTCAGTGCTTTAGACTTTTGACTGAATTTTGTAACAACCCATCCCTTCAAAATCAAATCCAGAAGTCAAACACAAATGCACCAGACAGATAGGCAATCAATTGGTAACTAAATAAAAAATATGACATATTGAAATGGCAAACTTTTTTTAAGTCAATTAAAAAAACAAAGCAACCGCGGAAGTTGACATCCTACCTTATCATAGGATGGGAATGAATATTCCAATGGATACTGTGGGTGTTCAAGTGTAAGCCGAACCAGCCTCTGCACAACCAATATCATGGGTTAAAAAGACTTACAATAGAATAAACAAAATACAAGGAAAGTCGACTCAATTAAACACAAATAAGTTGATTGGTAAGTATGGAAATTCGAAACAATGGACTTGCATAACAATTACTGGAACCATTAAACCGAATCCAATCAATGAGCATGGTAATACTAATAACCCGAGACAAACAGATTATGGTTTCGTTTATACATTTGACAGAGCTCAAACTCAAAAATCAACTGTCACAAGTTTTGCACGTTGCAAAAGTAGCATGATGAATATGAAAGGAAAAATAGCTATTAAGAAAAACATTCAAAGGAAGTGGTGAAATCAAGAAAACATGTTGACTACTTTCAGAAATATGAAAGGAAAAACATATAAATAACCAAATTAAAAAAAAAAAAAATCCGTCACTGTAGGTATTGATCCTCCACCAAAAAGAACCCCACCTGCTCAGGTGATTCATTGTCTGAAGTTTTCTGCGATACTTGCTTCACAAAATTGCGCTTCTCGTTACACTGGAGTATTTTGTCCAAAAACTGGTAACAAAAACATACACGTGATTTTTGAAACTCTTAGTTTGGTAATCAGTAAACACAAACATCACATGGCGTTTGTGATAGACAGAGAAACGATTCATTACCATCAAATCATCCTCTTTACTAAACGTCTTGAGAAAAGCAATCAACAAATCATTGGGCCTCTTAGACGGGTCGCTCATGCTAGCCCCAAACTTAGGGTCATGACTATTAAGAAACTCCTTCCAGTCTCCTTGACTACCTTTCATTCCTCGCTTTTGGGTCAACCGCACCATCTCCACAAGCACCTACAAAGCAAACAAGGGGGAAATAGCTGTTTATACAAATTCAAGACACTTCCACTGATATTTCCTAGGTTGTTCCTTCAACCAACAGAAGCCCCGAGACTATGTGAAGTTTTGACGGATTCTACGTCTAGAAGTAACAAAATACAAAGTGTCTACTCTGCGAAACAATTGAAGAACAGCATATAAGTGATAAAGGTGACTTGAAGAACAGGGAGATTACCTTCTTCTCTGCTGTAGCGATCTTGTCCTCCATTGGAAACGCCTTCGGAATCGAAGTACGACTGCAACTGCGAAGAGAGTGAGGATTTGGAACAATGGGTGCGTTCCCGCCGCGGTGTCTGTCTGTGTCTGCAAGAGTTGTTTATTGTGAATGCAACCGGAACTAGGGTCGGGTTTTTGGGTTCGTTAAATGTAAACCTAAATTTTAAAAATAGTTTTGCATTTATATTGACTTAAAAAAATTTTGACTTTTTTTTAATAATTTGTTTATGGTATTTGATGGTCTCAAATATGGAAAATTATTAGGTGTTTTCGGTGCAAGACTCCCTTATTAAAACCATCGGATGTAAATCTTTAAATTTGTCTGCCCTTTAATAACCATTGGATACAAAATCGAGGTACTTTTGTTATTTCTCTCTTACATCCAACAGTACAAAGTTACAAAATTACGAGCCTCATTGCACCGAGAGCACCTAAAAAATTTCCCACAAATAAGCTACATATGTGGTTTTAATTCTGAATGGTTGGATCTTTTTTTTTCATTTGATCTTTGTCATATAATAGGTTTTGACTTATGTTATGATGTTTTTGTTTAAACGTTTTATGTTAGAGGGTTTTCAATTTAGCCCACTATCAATAATGAATGTACTTACCCAATATCATACTTATTACTTAATGAATACCAAAACGAGCAGCGATAATTGACATGTATGCTCGCCAAAAGATTAGAAATTCAAATCCCACAACCCAAAATGTTGATGAACTTAAAAAAAAAACATCGTAATTAATGAATTGGTAAAAGTTTTTCATTTGCTCTTCAAATTTATATTAAAAAAAAAAAACATAAACAATAAAATTAATTATACATTTTGATTTTTGTTGTCTTAAATGATTTTTTTTTTTCAATTCATTGAATTTGACGCCATATAAATTATCATCAATAAATTTTGAATGATTTGTTAAAAAAATAAAATAAAAAATAAAGTGAATGACTAAATTTAAAAATGTAAATATATGAGAGAGTATGTTTAAACTTTTCGATTGTTGTAAATAATTTAAAAAAAAAAAAAAATTAACAATATGGATTAAATTTAAAAATACCTAAAACATTAGGAACAAACTCTCCTCCCTTTCTTTTTTTTTTTTTTCCTTCTTTTTCTTTTCCAGGAGTAGATTAGGAAAAAACTATCATATATAAACTAAAAGTTTTGTTGATGGTTGTCGGGGAGAAGAAGCTTTAACCTTAATCGAGCTAGCGTTTTTCACAATGGGGAAGGGTTTTTTATGGTCATTGGGTGGAGACTCGTCAGGGGAAGATTGTAGGTAATGGAGTACACCACTTACCTGCTAATGGACGAGAAACAACTTTAGGACTTAATCGGCGGAGGGGCCTGAAATTCAAAATGCGAAGGGTGGGTTTTAGGGCTGAAGCTCAAAATGTGGAAGAATGAAGCGAAGCAGAAAGGTTTTGAGGTGTTGGAACGCATGCAATGGGGAAGATAGGGGGTTTTAGGGATTTTTTAGACGGGTTGTTAGGGGCAATTTTGTCTAGTTTAATTAGGAAGTTATTAATTAAAATCACTAAGTCAGTTAGTTAATTTCTAAACTTTTTTAGCCATTTTTCAATGTCCACCTATTAAATCTAGTCATTTTTCACGTTGCCCCTAAATCATATTCGATTGTTTTATAAGGCAATGCTTCTCGGCCCATTTTGATCCTGACGAACAATCTCCACGTATGTTGACCCAACCCAATTTCCAACCATCCAAAGGTGCGTCCAGTTTTGAAAATCGACCCACCATTCCTTCCAGAAAAACGGACCAAATACATTGACAAATTTGCAATAATACTTACTTATTTTTATATAGCATGTTTTGAAAATCTTAATTTATAAAACATGATTTAACCATTCCCATATAAATAGGAATCATAATCAGTGACTTATCATCAAGCTTTCACTTACTTTGAAAGTTTTTTCACCCTAAATTATTTTGTATCTTTCTCTAGCTTTACATCTCTATCTTTGAATTTTTCTTCCTTTATTAAAATCTTCTCTCTTTAATTTTGTTCGTCTCCAACCTACTTTCTTTTATGAGCCTCTTCCTTAGCCTTCAATTTTTATCTCTTTTAAATGTTTGTTTCTCTGTCGTCGTTTCATCTCTTTAGAACCTTTGCTTACACTTTGGAGGTGCTTGGTGGATGATTTTGAATTCCAAACCCGAAACCATGTTTGGCCGCTTTAATCACAACCCTAAGATTGCAACACAACCCCATGATTTACACTCTCCATAATCAACTACAATATTATAACCTCTCGAAACATGGGAAAAAACAAAAAGACTTAAAAATAAAATAAAATATCTTATGATGAATATCAAACCAATTTCATCCCATAAATTGGAAGGTTTTTTTTTTTAAAGAGAAGCCAAAATATGAAAATAAATTATAATTAAATATTTGTACAAAAATAACTATGATTTAAGCTTAAAACATTTATTCTCAAGTGAAAAGTCCAAACATATTCTCAATCATTCAAAAATCACTTTTGACGGTGGATAACTAAACATTAAAAATTAAAATGATTAGTCAATAAGAACATAACTCAACCGACATAAAGGTGTACTAATGACCACGAGGTCTATGATTCAAATCACTCATCTCACGTATTGTAAAAAAAAACCATTAACATAATTATATCAATTCTAATAATTTACTTATAAGTAATATTTGTCAAAATCAATAATTTAAATTCCCTTACAAACATGTCTTTAAGTTATTCAAGGTTGAACATGAGTTCGTATGAACAGAAAGGTGAGCGGACTGAAAGAGAAAATAATGTCCAATTGTAATCATTTTGTCATGTGTTTGGATTATGTATTGGTTTAACATTTTTGTTTTTTTTCTTTTTGAAAATGTATTGGTCTAACTTATGAATCCAATACATAGGCTATTAATATGTGATGATTATTGCCTAACTATGACAAATTGAAAATTTTGCCTTCAATTTTGTTGGTTATTTTAATTATTTGTTATATTCAAAAGGTTAAATTACAAGTTATTTCTTAAACTTTTAGATTTGTGTATTTTTATCTATGAATTTTAAAAAGTGTCTCATATGTTCTATTTGATACAAAATTGAAAGTTCAAGAACCTATTTGACATTAAATTGAGAGTTCAAATACCTATTTGACATTTTTTTTAAAGTTCAGGAACTGAATAGACATAACCTTCAAAGTTTAGAGATCAAACTTATAATTTAACCTATCTAAAATAACAACACCAACAATATAATTAGATGTTGTTTAATCGTATGTAAATATTTTATTTGATGAATAAACATAGTTTAATTAAAACCCAACATGCATGAGTTAACGTAACACGATAACAAGCTCCTTTTTTAATTCAACAACGTGGGTAAGAAAAGGATTAGAAGCTGTCATATGCTTAAGTCGTATTTAGGTTGGTAGATAGTGAACTTAGTGCATGTTTGGGAGTGATTTTAAAATAGCTAAAATCCCTTTTGTGATATTTGAAATCACCTCGAAACATACCTCTAATTATTCAAAATCAATTTCATGTTTGATTTTATACTTTCAAACATGATTTTCATATCGTTAAAATTGATTTTGAATTATCAAATACGTGTTTTAGAGTGATTTTGAATATGAAAAAAGTGATTTTAACAATTTCAAAATCACTCACAAACATGCACTTATTATACTTAATAAAAGTAGTTATTATTATTATTTAAAAAAAAAAAAAACAAACAATTAGTTATTATTATTCAAGGGGAAAGTAGAAGAATAAATTAATCTTATTCTTCTTCTTCTTTAATAAAAAAAAAAAAAAAAAAAAAAATTAATCCAAAAGGAAAAAATGAATGATGGGAAAGGGTGTGTATATAAGGCAAATATTGGGAGAGGAGAATGGTTGGTTTGGGCCCTTGGTCGCTTTTGGCATGGGGGTGACAGTAAAGAGGATTTAATGGCCAACAAAATAAAAAGAATAAAAAGGAGTTGTATTTTGGGAAGGTGCAGAGTGGTAGAGTGGATGGTAACACAGAGGATTACAACTCACAGAGAAAGCCGTACGCCGTCTGTGCTCACCCGACAAGACGGCACATTTATTATGCAGATTTTTTTCCCTCTTTCAAAGGAGCCTCCCTCTCCTCTCCTCTTCGCCTCTTCCTCTTCCTTAAACTGCCAACTGCCTTATTAGTTGTAGTTCTTCTTCCTTCTTTTTTCGTCGTTTAAATCACTTTCACTTTCATCTTTTTTTACTTTTACATTAGTCAAACTATGCCTGCCTCCTACTTTTTCATTTTCTAATTTTGTCTTTAGATGAGTTTAAATTATAATTTTAGGGTCGTTTGAAATACATTTTGATTTAAATGTTTTTTTAAGAATGCATTTTTTCAAAAACATTTTGTACAAAAATTGTTTAGAATTTAAACACAAACATGTTTGGTTGCATTTTCTCATAGGTGTTTTTATACACAATTTATTATATACTTAAAAGACTCTTTTAAAAAAAGTTGGTTTCAAGTGTTTTTCTCAAAATTTGTTTATTTCTCAATCTCATTTTCTAATAAGTCATTTTTAGTGTTTGTCAAACCAAGTTTTTTCAAAATGATTTTTTTTTTTTCAAAACTAAACACTTGAAAATTTAAACCAAACACACCCTTAATCTTTAAACTTTGATTTTTGTTAGTTCGTTTCATTTTAATTTATAGAATTTTTGTTTAAAAAAACTTATGAAATTGAAAATGTTTGTCTTCATCCTCAAACTTAAACAAATGAGTTATCTTGATGGTTGTATTTATTTTGTTTATGACTTGTGGATGATGAGATTTTGAATGTGTGTAATTATCGCGTTGACATGTACATGCATTGGAAGAGAAAAATTTTAGTACTGCTCATTATTGACCGACCAACATTATTTATAATGGTGTGGGATATGCAACACAAAATCATTATTTGTGAAGAGAATTTCACTGTGTAAACAAAGGAAATGAGTACTATGAGAGTATTGTTATACGTTTTCTATATTTGAGCCACATTGATTGGTTCCACAAGTATTGAGCAAACAAATATTATGGAATAAAATAAAAGCAAGTATAATGAGATGAACCTTTGTTTTAGAGTTCAAAAGTTAAAATATATATTTTGAAAGTTAGATGACTAAAATTGAATAGAAATAAAAGCTAATAGAATTGAATTCGGTTTAAACACAAAATCCAAGTCTAACGTCTTTCAAAAAAATAAAATAAGATCGAAGCCTAACATTTTAAAAGATCTGGCGGAATTGAAAAATATAAATTGTATACTTAGTCATTTCAAATAAAGTCTGGATTAAATAAAAAAAATATTTATTCATATTGGGAAAATACTTTGATTTTTAATATAAAAGTAAAAACACACACTGTTTATTAAAAAAAAAAAAAAAAAAAAAACCGTACGTAATCACTATTCACTCCGACACAAAAGTTAAGACAATACATTTGTAACTTCTTTTATTGGTCAAAATTTTATACCATTTATAATTTCTATTCTAAAAAGAAAAAGTGGGAAATGTCTCACTTTAAATTCCAATAAAGTTCAAATGTTATAATAATATATAACCCACATGGGATGATGCATAGGACCCATTAGAATAAAATAATATATCAAAGTTGTGACGTAGGTAAGTATTGGCTTATGATTTCACCCGATGAACTGTTTTCAGAAGAAGTTTTATCATTTATGATATTTGAATAAAAGTTCAGGTAATAATTTGTCAATATTGAACTAAAATAAATAAATCACAATAATAATAATTTGTCAACATTGTTTCAGGTAGTTTGCTACTTTGCTTTCAGTGTGTTCTACTTTTTAGAATAATTATATTTATCCTTCAATTAAAAATCCCGAACTTAAAAATATTGATTTCAAGTGGACTATGATGTTATTTACAAACAATCAATCACAGCTAGACAAGAAAAATTTTGAAAACAAAACCATATAAAACAATATTTAAAACAACACTGCAAACAAATTAAGCTCTTAGGAGCATATTCAACACATTCAAGGTAGCACTCAAAACTTTTCTAAAGAGGAGCAAGAATTTACATTCTATTGTATATTTTTTATATGCATAATATTTAAATTTTGAAAATTTATGAAAGAAAGTTGGATGTTTTGTATGAGATTTTATAACTGGGATGATGGTATATGGATGATAAGTGAACTTCCTTTATTTCTTCTTATCTTTGTCATTACTTCATGATTATACAAACTTAAATTGATTTGATGTGTTTCAATTGTATAGAAAAAGTATATTTTTTTTTAAAATTAAGTCTGTATAAATTGAATTTTTGAATTTTGTCAGCAGATCTTCATTCGCTAGAGAATGTTGATACAAGAATCTGACTGCAAATCCATGTAGCTTTGAGTCGCAAGGTGTATGATCACATATCCGAGTAGACCTCTAAAGAAAATACTCACACTAGTGTAAATGTTATTCTCGACACCCTTCGATGCATGTAAGTCGTCAATGCTTGGATCAAAGAGATGTCGAGTTGGAGCTAGGGTAGTTTGCATACTCCTAAAGTGAGATCCCTTCTATTTATGTCTTACCTCACCACATCCTATTTGTCATGGTCGTATTGGACATCACATAAAAAATTTAGGAGAGGAACGATGCATGTCTCGATCAACTCAATCTATACCATGCTCAATACTCAGTATGTTGTTTGCCCTGTCTCTATTTGGTTGCACTTCTTGAACCCGATCCTCCCTAGAGGCCTCAATGGAGGTAATTTAGTTGCTCGTGTGATCCATGTGGCACCAAAAGGTTTAAGTGGGATGTGGACCCATAGACATTGGATCCTACCTAGCTATTATAAAAATTTTGTTTTAGACGACGTTCAAAATCATGTAACTTTTATGGGTGTACACATGAATTTGCTATCATCAGAAAACTACAGGTAAAACTGAAGTAAACATGAGTTAAGAGCAAACGTTAACCCGAATGTAGCTCAATTGGTCTACCCAAAAAGTCTCGTATTTGTTAGGGACAATGGATCCTCCACATATCTACAAGATATTCTTTTTAAATTATCTAGTCAATGTGAGATTTTATTTACATTGCTAATATATCTTAATGACAATCTACGCCTAAAAAAGTTGCCGATAGCCAATCATGAGTCTATTTCTCTTCGGAAACACAGAAAATGAATATTGTCGTTTTGAATTGTTACGACTGCCCTAATCTTCAAATGCAACATCTTCTTCTTTTGTTTTGGCAAAATCAACAAATTAGTAGACTAAGATAGACATATAAATTGGCATAACCTACTAGGGTTGCATTTTGCCAATAATAGTAAACCAAAATGAAAAACTATTGGTGGGTTTCTTCTTCCATCTCATCTGTCTGTGAGCAGTCGCTATAGGATACAAAGGCCGGTGGGCCGCAAGCTAAAGCTACCCTTATGATGCAGTCTGCTACGTGCTTCTCGTGAATTACATTACCATTTCCTTAAAAGCTTCCCATTTCTTCTATTTCTATTCCATTCCCTATTCCCTTCCCTACCCATCTTTTGCTTGCCCCACTCTAACTTAATATTTTTTTTTTTTGGAGAAGCTAACTTAATATGTTTTTAAATGCTAAAAGTGTTCAATAGATATTTTAATATTCAATTTTTGTCCAATAGGTGGTTCTTAACATTTTCAACATTTTTTTAAAGCTATCAAATTTATTAGACTTAAAATTAAAATTTATGTCTAATAAGGACCTAAACTTTTAATCACGACTCTCATAGATCTCTATGATCAGACACAAAATTGAATGCTTGAAACTTATTGAACACAAAATTAAAAGTTCGAAAATCCATTATACACTTAAGTCCATATATCTATCAGGTTAATTCATTTAAATTCAAACTTATCGAGTGTATGACATTGACTATCGTTTTTTTTCTTGATCAAGCATACAAGTTAATAGCCTTATAAATGTTTTTTTTTTTTAACGAGTTTGAATTTTATTTTGATTTTTTAACTTTCAAAACATCCACTTTAATGGCTAATTATTTTTTAAAATGGATGAGTATGGTCCCAAAATATTGGTTTTGATGTATGAATTGAACATTATTCAAAGAACAACTCATGCCCTAATATCTCTCACCCGGGAAATTCCTCCTTGATGAAGCTCGTCCTTTTCCTCAAATTGAGGTCGAGTCGAATTTCTGCAGAGGTGGTAAAGCTGTTGGATAGAGATGCGGAGGATTTGACCGAAATTTATTTTTTGATTGAGGAAGCTCAGATGTTGGCGGAGCAATCACGGATTGCCTCCTTTTGGCGCACAAGCTTGCACGCACATCAGCGTCCTTTGGGGACTTCGTCTTTTTTGTAAATCCCCCAAATTTGGGTTTGAGTTATGTTGAGGAGGGGAGTGTTTTGTGCCCCTGTTGGTTTCACTCGATTTTGAGTGAAAGTTTAGTTGTATCTAACTTTATTCTTCTTTAATGTCGTTTGTTTTTCTTAAAAAAAATAAAAAATAAAAAAATCATGCCCTAATATCTACTCACACAAGACATGTTTTAGCTAATCTATGCAGTTCCAACAAGTGTCCACAACAACACATTTTGAAAAGTCCATTATTCATGGATTAGCGAAATGAAATAAAAAGAAATGTAAAAGTAAAAGTGAAGAAAGGAAAAATGAGTGGTTAATAATAATGAAAAAAAGAATGATGAGTGAGAAGATGAAAGTGGTTGACCTATTTTAGGGGTTAACTTTAGACAGTTGGAAGCAGGAGCGTATCCTTGTGTACAATACAAAGCATGGTACACACAACACAACACAACACAACACAACACAAGGATTCTCAATCTCAACCTCATCACTATACTGCACCCGACACCACTGTCGCCACTTCTCAACCTTCGCGCGTGGCCCGTATCCTAACGTCTGCTTTCTTTTTTCCAACACGGTCAACGCTTCCTCGCGTGTGATTCACTCGCCCCTCAACCAATCGGATATTTTACGCACTAAAAAACTGCCACGTTACATCAACGGATCACTTAAACCGGTAGCTAAAAGTGTAAAATACTATTTCCTTAAAAATATACTTTTACTTTTTTAATTTTTTTTTTTTTTACTAAATTACAAGTTTAATCTAGAAAATAAATTTGAAAAGGCTATAAATATAATGATCCCATTGAGTTCTCTTCTTCCTTTTTAAGCGTAGGATGGATTTTTTTTTAAACAATATGTAGAGTGGAGGATAAACAAATTCTTAGTTCATTTTCTTTTCTTTTTTTCTCAATTAATCAAGAAACAAAGATAAACAAATAAACTAAAAACTATTGATGATCCCATGGCTATCAATTTTTTTTGACAAAAAAATCAGCAATATGGAAGGACGTGGAAGCATTGGTGGAGTTCCATTTGGAGCTTGATAGTTTCTTTTAGTGATATTTCTTTTCATTTTATCCCTAGGCATTGTAATAGAGTTGCTCATGAGTTATCTAGATATGCCATATCATCAAAGTTGAGTGAAACTTGGGTCGAGAGGACCCCAAGATGGATTTGTAGTTGGGTCGAGCTAGACCGTTTAGTTTTAGCACAAGTAGCATAATAATATGTTTATTATATTTTCAGAAAAAACAAAAAAAGAAAACAATCCACTATCGCAAAAAACTATAGAATTTAGTTTAAACAGTTTGTTTTTTTGGGCTAAAGAGTTTATACTTTTCATACGTTCATCAATAATGAATCAAATTTTATTTAAGGTAGTTTTTTTTTTTTTTTTTTACAACATGTGGGGTAGGGAGATTCGAACCAGCTTTCGGTCATTAGGACAAGCCTTATGAATCAAATTTTATTTAAGATAATTAAGATCAGAGAAAACAAAACGATAGCTATATAATTTTCTTAAGGCCAACCTAATCCAGTCACACGAGGATATTTTTCAAGTATGTCTCGAATTTTTGAAAATAGAAATCGCATATGTAGAAAGTAAAGAACTGTCGGGTAACATTTTCTTTTTCCCCAATTTTCTCACGTTTCATTTATTCATGTTTCTCGAGATTAACGAAAAAAAAAATTTAAAAATTGGTGAAAACTTTTTGTGTTACATTGTCGTGCTTATTTTTAGGAGTTATGCTTAGTCCCACAGTAGTGAGTGGATGTACAGTAAGTGGGTTAGTGGAGCCAGGAGGTTAGAGAATTTGTAGACATCCAGGGTTTGAGGTTTTTAGTTTGAGATTTTTCAAGATAGTGGTGTTAGTTAGTGGTGAGTGATTCGATATTTATTTTCTTATAAATAAACAATCCTAACAATTTTGATTTCAAAATTCTGTACTTGGTAAATTATCAAAAAATGTCCCTATGAACTTTCAAAAGTTTTATTTTAACATTTGAAATTTGAATTTTGTTTCAAAACAACCCTAGAAGATATTTTCCATCAAACATATGTACGAAAAATGAATGTGTTTGCATGTGTTTTTATTTTCTTTCCATATATAAGTTCAAATATGTTTACATAAACAATAATACATGTGCAAACATGTCATTTTTCGTACATAGATTTACGAAAACAATGCTTTCAAGAGTTGTTTTAAAATAAAATTCAAATTTCAATGACCAAAATAAAACTTTTGAAAGTTTATGGTATAATTGAAACCAACCCCATAGTTCGGGTATCTTTGATAATTTAACCTTTTTTTTTCTTCACTTCATTGGTACTTCCTCTTTTTTACAACAAACTTTAAACACACCTCGTAACACAATAAAAAAATATTTTCAAAAGTATTGTGTGTTTCTAATTTCCAGCTATCCTATATTTCTAGAAAATGTAATAATGTGGTGGATTGTGTAGCCAACAGAGCTAGAACATTCAAAATCAATGAGTCCTGGTCGGATGATATATCGGGATGACTTGTACCAAAGGTCGAAGTTGACCGTTCCTCTATTGTCCAAGTGGTGTTATAAAAAATATTTTTAATTAAAAAATTCATTACACACTTAAAAAACAACGAAAGGTAACATTAAAAAAAAAGAAAAGGAAAAAAAGAAAAATCAAGGGACAGATTGTGTGTATATATATGAGTTAGAAAAGAAAAGAAAATAGAAATTTGCGAGGCAGTGAGGCATCGTTAAGCTTAGGTCAGTGGAGTAGTGTGCAGTCTACCGTTACGTTTCATTATCGGCGCCAAACTCCAAAAAGTCTTTTCTTTGTTTTCTTTCTCTTTGCTGTGTTATGTTTTCCTTTTCCCCTTCGCTTATTTTAAATCTCGAAAGCCAAAGCCAAAGCCAAACCCCCAAGAAATAAAAAGTGAAAAGACGACAGGCGTGCAACCTTCTCGCCATAAAACCTCTTTGTTTGTTAGCTTCATTCTGGGACTGTCTCTCTTTCCCTCTTCCTCTCTCCTCTGCTCAATCTCAATCTAATCGGACTAACGGATACGCCTATGGATATGCCTTTGACCACTCCCTTTTCTTCTTTCCTCTTCCCCTTCTTCAAATGAAATACCCTTTTCTGCTTTCTCCAACTCCAACAACCCCATGGCTCTCCACGATGAACCCCAACTTCAGGAGATTGGAACCCAGTCCTTAGTTCTCGATGCCCTTTTCTGTGAAGAACTCTGCTGCGAGGAGGATTTCGATGGAAATGGGACCGATCAAGATACTGAATACTGGGAAACTCTGAGAAAAGACCAGCCTTTTCTCCCGTTGAATTTGGTGGAAAACGACCCACTTTGGGATGATAACGAGCTGCGCTCTCTAATTTCAAAAGAAGAGCAAACCCATGTCTGTTATGCTTCTGTGAGCTCTGATGGGTATCTAATTGAGGCTCGGAATGAGGCATTGTCCTGGATTTTTACAGTCAAACATCACTACGCTTTCTCTGCTTTGACTTCTCTTCTTGCTGTTAACTACTTCGATAGATTCGTTTCGAATGTGAGGTTTCAGAGGGACAAGCCATGGATGAGTCAGCTTGCGGCTGTTGCTTGCCTCTCGCTGGCTGCCAAGGTGGAGGAGACCGAGGTCCCCCTTCTCCTGGACCTTCAAGTATGTGTGAAGTCTTCGGTTACAAATTTCATCTTCCAAGTATTTGATTAAATGCCACAGTGAACTTGTTTCTTGGTCTTTTGCTCTGTAAACCCATTTTAAAACTTGGCATTGTTGTATTCTGTTTTAGGTGGTAGAATCCAAGTTTGCATTTCTTGAACCCAAGACCATCCAAAGAATGGAGCTGCTGGTGTTGTCAGCCCTTCAATGGAAGATGCATCCAGTAACCCCCTTTTGCTTCTTTCATCACATTATCAGGAGGTTGCCTCTGAAGAACCATATGCTTTGGGAAGTTCTTGGGAGGTTTCAGTGCCTTATCCTCTCTATCATAGCTGGTAAATGGCTAAAATATCTCTTATTTTTAGTGCTTAACCTTTGGTTCTTTGCTTATCTCACAGAAATATTTCATAATGAAATGATTGGGTTCTTAGTAGCATTAATTTTTTCGATGCCAGATCATAGATTCTTGTGCTACCTGCCTTCCGTCTTGGCCACTGCAACAATATTGCATATCATTAGTGAGATTGAGCCATATAATTTCTTGGAATACCAGAATGTGCTCCTCAGTGTACTTAAAATTAACAAGGTATTGAAAAACATGGGTGAATGTCTGAATGTATGAATGTTTCTGTTCTCAAGTTATTTGAATTGTTTTGATACTGCAGTCTATTGCTAAATTCTTGCCAGCTGAAACTTGTTGATATTTTTACAGAATCACCTAGATGAATGCTATAAGTTCATCCTTAATACACTGGGCAGTCATGGCAATTTACAAAATCCAAGTGACAAAAGCAAGCAAATGTGTGGACCATGCAGCCCATGTGATGTTATGGACGGATACTTCATCTCCGATTCCTCGAATGATTCATGGCAAATGGTACCATCTATCTCACCCTAGCCTGAAACTCCTGGTTGAGAGATCGCGCCATCGGCCTATGAAATTGTGCTTGTTTAGCCAAATCTCTCTTGATGTTCCTACTTCCTACCAGCCTTCTGCTGAAGCAATACTCTTGAAATTGTTCTAGGACTCTCTCTTCACACAGTAACTGTATCTTCACATGCATTTTGTAATATGATGTCCAATGTTGTTTGTTGTCACAGCCTTTCGGGAAAGAAAAGAAAAAACTGATGAGACTAGTAATCAATGCTCTGAAGAAGCTTATTAATTCTTTCACTGGTGAGTAGGGAGAAAGAAGTGGGGGGTTGAGAAGGGAAGATCTTGGTTGGTTTCTATGTTGAGTTATGAATAGTCTTTTCATGTACTCCACCTGGGATATAGTACTTCAATCTGATATGATATTATTGTAAATTCAAATCTAGTTGTCTCTTTTCCACTCCCTCCTATATTTGGATTTTTGCTTCTATATTTTATTTTAGTCTTCATACTATAGTATCAATTTGGACCTTGATGTTCATTGTATTGTTAAATAATAAATGGAAAGTAAACTAAAAACTGATTTGTAAAATAGTTGCACATATGAACATCTAACGTGGTAGTAAGTAGATACATTAAAAAAGACAAACTAAAATGAATTGAAAGAAAGTTCAGAACTTTAAAAGCGACAAAGTTCGAGGACTGAAATTATAAACTTTTTAAGTCTCCACCTATTTGATCTCACATTTATTTTTTTAATTGCAGCCTAATTGTTAAAAGGATATAACTGTTGTAGACTGGCCAGAGATGTTGTTTGGTTCTCCAATAAACAGTTTGATGACAGTGAAGCTTCAGGGAGTCAAAATCATGCTGTAAAAACTGACAGCTGAAACTTGACTGCTCAGTTCTTCGGGTCATGGGGAATTCTTCAAAGCTGTAAATCCAGAAACCAGAGGTTGGTCTGCACGTTTTGAATTCTTAACATAGTAAAATGGGAATCAAAACCACAGTAGCAAATTGGAATGGAAATTGAGAATTAAGAATCGGAACTAGGAATTGAATTTTGTCACCAAAACCTTGGAAGTTTTCATTGTGTCATCTACATATGCTTTCAAACAGAACCTGCTTATCAAAGTCCCATAATTGAAGAAAATTTTGATGGGGCTTTTTAGTATGAGGTAAATTCAGGTAAATTTAAACTCCAAGGAGATACGAGCAGTTCATTTTTTTTCTCTCATTGTTGAGTTAGACAACTCGAAAACATCAAAACAAATAGTACTGTGTTGTCAATGTTTTTTTCGGTCTAAATTATTCATTTTTTCTTGGAGTTCCTAATTCTTCTGACCCCATTCTTTTTGGCATACTTGTATTGATTGAGTTTCCCATGATGGTTCGTAAGATTAATAACAATATTCTTCCAAGAATACATGGGGCACCAATCTCGGTTATAAGAAACAGGAACAAAACCTTTAACAGTGAAAGAACACAAAAGGGTGGACAAGGAATCCTTCTGAGCCAACGAAGATTACAGAAAACTCTGATAAATCGTAATGGATTTCACGTTACAACAAGATCCACATTTATAAATTACATTTATTTGTGAATTTTTCTTTATTATCGTTCACATGGTCTAGTTTTCATCACTGCGTTTTGTAAATATCTTTCTTGGATCTCAAACCAAAACTTTACATAAAAACATGAGAATTCAATCACTGCAGATCAGAGAGCACAGGTATTTCAGTTACATATTTAGGTTCCTTCTGACTTCATTTAAAGAGCTTTCCCCCAAGATGTTCATTCAAACAACTGGGATTAGGCCTGCAGCAAAAGCTTAAAAAACATCCATTAGTTTTGAGTATATATATATATATATTCTGTTTCATCATCCAGTCCAACAAAAAATCAAGTTTAAATTTAAAGGAAACAAAGAGGAAACCAGATAAGTTATGGAACTTGCCTTGTTTGAGATATTGCTAGACAGCCAATCAAGACCTTCATACAGTCCTTGGCCTGAAGTGGCACAAGTAGCCTGGATGTACCTGCATCACTCATCTCTCTATGTTTCAATAAAATTCAAAATGGTAAAAAGATTTAAAAAAGAATAATCTACCCAAGTCTTTGAGTTGGTCTATCTTTATTGAATAAAAATACGAGTAATATCTACGTATATAGTGAACAAGATAACAAAAAAGTAACAATGAACACAAACCAGGTAAGAAAGTAAGAAGAAACTCTTTCTACCTTGGCTATAGTTAGGTTTCTGTTCAAAAAATTATCAAGGTGCCATCATAATGAATAAGGTCTTGAAATGATCACAATTTTAAGAGACTAATGATAGTATTTTCGAGAGAAATATGTACCAGCGACGATGTCGGAGTGAGTGAAGACCGAGTTTATCAGTGATTTCGGCAACAGTCATGGCATTTGGAAGGTCTTGCTTATTAGCAAACACAAGCACAGTTGCATCAACGAGTTCATGCTTGAAGGAGAAGAAAAAGAAAAGTTAAGTGTAAAAGCCAAGTGAAATGTGAGAGAGCATGAAAGAAGCATATAGAATTAAGCACCTCACTGAGCATCCTGTGAAGCTCATCTCTGGCTTCTGATATTCTATCTTTGTCATTGCTATCCACCACAAAGATAAGACCTTGTGTGTTCTGAAAATAGTGCCTCCATAGAGGTCTGATCTGCATAGCATCAACAAGAGAGCAATGAATCAAAGCTGTCTATTGGGTTTATGGAATATGTAAAGAGCATATTCATGAAATGATCAAACTAAGAGAGTACCTTGTCTTGGCCTCCAACATCCCACACTGTAAAGCTAACATTTTTGTACTCAACTGTTTCAACGTTAAAACCTGATCGATAAGAAAGAAGTATTAGAAGTATGTTCGGAAGTGCTTTTAGTTATAGCAAAGCTGCTTTTAAATGTTTAAAAGCATTTCCTAACCATCTCAATAACTATTTACCCCCTGTATTTGAAAATTTTTACAATTAAGTTTGGAACATTAAAAGGTATAGAATAATCACGAGATCAAACTATAATCTTTGGGTAATACAAAGGTGAGATTTGAACCTTCGACCTTACGAGAAAGATAATAAATGTCTTAACCATTGAGTTCCTTTCATATTGACAAAAGATTAACTGTTTAACTACTGACTCGTTAAATAATATTTGTTTTAACATCAAGACTCAGTCATTCCACGTTTCTCAGATTAGAAACACAAAATGAAAGGCAGAAATATGTTAGTCCCAAAAAATATTATCGAAGATTAAGAAAGATCTAATCTTTATTCATTTACAAATAAGAGCAGATGATCAAAACATGGCAAGAACAGAAGAAAAGCACCATAGAAATATAGAAAAAAAAGGGGGGGGGGGGGGTTAGAAAAAGCAGATACCGATGGTGGGTATGGTGGTGACAATCTCTCCAAGCTTCAACTTATACAGAATGGTCGTTTTTCCAGCAGCATCAAGACCCACCATTAAAATCCTCATTTCTTTCTTCGCAAACAGCATCCTCACAAGCCGAGATATGGCCACTCCCATGGCTGCCGATCAAGATTTCAAACCACAAAATCAACTGATTGATATGAACCACCTCGACAAATTCTTGTGCTTCGCAAGTGAGAAGAGGAAGAAGAGCGAACCCAAATGAAAGTTGAGTCGTCGCGTGGCTTCACCGTCAAAGGAACATTACAGAAGATGATAAAGTCATTAAAAGGCGAAGGGAATTGGATTCTGATAAGACTTCAGGAATAAAGGGCCTGAGTTTTCTATGACTATTGGTGGTTTTGCCAGAGCCATTCGTTTGTGGGATTCTTCAATTGCCAAGTAGCAATGGAATAGGCATCGTTTGGATCTCAAATGTAAGTTCGTGCCTCTTATTCCAACGCACAAAGTATAATCAAATGATACTACTACTTTCTGGAGCTACTTTTTTACCACTCATTATATTTTGCCAGTGAAAGATAAAGAAAACCAACAAAATCAACCAAACTAAACAGATTCAGTCAGTTTGAACTATACTGGGCATAGGTCGATCAATTTGGTTAGGATAAATATTATTGATTCCAATTGATTTGATTCGAATTTAGCTAGTTATTGGTCAATTTCGTTGGTTTTGATCGGTTCGATTGTTTCAACATGCTTAAGAATCTTCTTTCCATGAACCAACATATCGATTGGTCAAAACCCGACTCAAATAGACCCACCAGTTACCCCAAAATATCTCATGATTATTGCAAGCTGAAGAAAACCAAAAGAAGTAGAAGCATAACATAGAAATTGACGAGCAAAACATTCTCAGTATATTATATCCAAAGGGAGCACAATTCTTCCACATAAAAAGAAAAAACTACATGAAGAAACATCTGAAAAAGCAGGAGCTTAGAATTACATCAGAGCTACTCTAGATATATAACACGGTGGCCAGCCAACTGTGGTAAACCATACTAGTTGAATTGTACGGTTACAAAAGAATGTTCTGGGGTTAGTAGGTCATAAGGGGTGACCCACTGCAATGAACATCAGAAGCATCAGATACCCTCTGCCTGGGAGACAAAGTTATTATGCCAGCAACATCTACATCAAGATTGACGATATTTTTTCTCTTCTGGGATTCTATACTTAGCTTCTCATCAGAAGAAACTTCAGCAATTGGACTCAAGAGGCTTATTGTTTCCTTCTGGTGAGCGGACACCATAGCTTGAGCTTCCGCCACCACTGATGCATCATCATCTACAGCATACAGTATCTTCCTTATAGCTCCTACAACCTGTAAAACGAATGTAAATGGAAATGCTCACTTCTTGGGCTTGAAATTCTAGTATACTTAAGAGAATGCAGATAGAAAGTAGAGCGAAGATTTTGGAAAAAAGTACAGGCAAATTTTCAATCTCTGGACTCTGGCAGAGTATCTCAATATCCCTTAGTTTTGCAAAGTAAAAATCCCTTTCTTTCTCCAGGCTGTCGATCGACAGTTTCAATGTTGTGATCTGCATTTTATATCAGTAAGTATATACTCTCAAGTTGTTAGTGTGCCAAGAATCAAATTCATGCAGCATCAATTTACCTGTTCATCATATGCAGTTACAGTTAATCCATTAGATGAAGGTTTTGAAACATTTGCTGTCTGATTTCCAGAAATTACGGACGCATCATTTTTCCGTGCATTCTGAGAGGTCTGAGGCCTGGATGCAGCTGTTGAGCCTTTTGCAGAAGAATGTGATGTGGTACTTTTTTTGCTTGCCTCCTTTCCTCCTTTGGAAGCTTCTCTCCTTTCCAAAGCATTATAACTAACAGGAATAACAAAAATTGAACAATCAACATAAGAACTACTGTTGTGCAATTCAACAATCCAGATTAACATTAATATACCAACTTCTCCTTTATGAGCATCTCTTTTCTGACAGTTAACCATTGTGAATTTACATTGTTTAAACCATCAAATTTTGCATGTTTGACCCAAAAGAGGTCAGATTCAGAGTATCTCAAGGCCTAGCGCAATTAGAGCGAATTATGAATCATAATTGAAATTGTAGCAGGCAACAGGCAAAGTTACCTCTGTAGAACGCCTCCATTAACGGAATCACAATAACGTTTCATCCACTGCATGAATTCCAGATTATCAAGGGGCCTTCCTTTCACAAGCTTACTCACCTCGATATGCTACAACATTTCAATGAAAACAGTAACCAAATACAGATCAAGTACACAGCACATGCAAAGAATCCAAGAGAAAATTCCTAATCAGTCAGAACATTTCTTCAAGAAACAGAATCAATCTGTGTAGTATACATAAGGATTTATAGATACAGCCGGGGGGGGGGGGGGGGAATAAAAAAGATACCTTGGTGATCTTTAGTTTGTTGAAGACATCTTGGAGGACCTTATAATTCTGGATCATTTCGTACTCGCTCTTCGCATCGAAGTTGACCTTGTGCATCGGCACCATCCCTGGGTGAGCCGCATCCATCAATTGGCAATGAACCGCACCAGAGCATGCCTGCAATTCAAGAACCCATAATAAGGGTCAAATAGACAAGATTTCCAAAAAGCTCGAAACAATTACGAATTAAAGAAGGATCGAAATTAGGGGTTGTGGAAGAAACCTCCTCGACTTTGGAAAGATTAAGGTGAAGAGTGGAGTTGATCCACGCGAGGATCTCCGATCTTCCAACGAAATAAGCAGAATCCATCATCCCAATGTTCGTCGCCATTTCTTAGGGCTCTGAATTTCTCCCTCGGAATCTGTCGCCGGCTCTTGAGTTTGAAACAATTTCTCTGTCCGGAGTTGCAGCGTGAAGACGATCGAATTGGGGTCGGTTGCCAACGGCTCTCTGTGCAGAGGAATTTAAAATGGGAGGGGGAGCGGGATTTCCAATAATTCAAAAATGAAACGTCACGTCGTCCGGAACGCCCGCCCCACCTTTACATGGGCTATTGGGCCCCTCAATCCACCAGAAGCAGAAACATTTTTGGGCCTAAGCCCATTAACATGTATTCTATATACTATTTGTTTATTTATTATTATTTTATAAATATGAAGTAATGTATATATAAAATAACATAACTAACTAAATAAGGGCCTTTTTTTTAGTTTTACAATGTGTGAAGATGAGTATTCATATCTCTAACTTTTTTTAGTAGAGTTAAGAGGATTAAGAAGAAATTGAAGCACGAGAGGGGAAAAAGAGGGGAAATGGGAAAAGTATTAGACCATATATTGAAGCAGAGGAAATGGAAGAGGGAGGTGATGGATGGGGCGTAAATTAAAGGTTTCCATCCATATACTAATGGCAAGAGCTTTTTTTTTTTTAACTTTTTTTTTGAAGGTCAAACGTTTTAATGCAACTTTTTAGAATTCGCAGATATTACTGAAATAAGGTATAAAGTGCGAGAGTATTTTTTGTTTAGAAGAACGACATATTTCATTACGCCACAAGGGCAAAGACTAACGGTCCAAATCAACCAAAGACAATAACCAACCTGGAAAATTATCCACCGAGGTTTCACTCAAGCCTATCCTTCTAGCTCTTTTGGCAATACAATCAGCCACCCCATTAATATTTCTAGGAATATAGACAAATTTAACTTCAGAGAAACAAGACATAAAAAGATCTAGTGGCTTCCACCCAAGCTTCTACCTCACCCCAAACTTCATTTTCTTTTGACACAAGTCTGATAGCTTGGGAACGACCAACTTCCACAATAATCTTTCCAAAGCCTAGTGATTTAGTCATTTTAATTCCCTCCCAGATCCCCATTAACTCAACTAAAGGAGCTTTGAAGTCAAAATTTACATAGGAAGACATCAAGTGCAAGAGTATTTTCTATACCTTAATTTTAAAAAACTTCATAAGTCAATGTAATCCATTATTCTTTTTAGAGCGAGTCAAATCATTAATTTCTTGATTTAGTTTCAAATTCTAAGTATAAAAAAATTAATTTTAAATTTGGTGAAAAGAAATTAGTTTTACTTATACAATGAGAAAAGTAATAAGTGACTCATGCTTGGATTAATGAAATAAATTTTTACATTGATAAATATAGATTTGAGTTTAAAGGCTACTTTATTCCTAAATTTATGAACTCAAAAAAATAAAAAATTTCTAAATTTACATATCAATTTCACTTTCAATTTCAAAACTTCAAAACCAAAACCAATATGAATATAGTTCAACTCATAAAATAAATATGTACCTTTGGTCAAGAGATTCAAATCTTCGAACCTACCTATTGTAAAATAAATAAATAATTTTTTTCTTTTAAGGATTTTTTCCGATCACCTTCCTGTGACCGAAAAGATTATAAAAACTATTTTTTTTTAAAAAAAAAAGTGTCAAACTTATTTTTCCGCAAAGGATTTTGTTACACCTGACAAGTTTTTAACTACATCAACTAAAGCTTTACTGAAGTCAAAGATTAAATAAATGGTTGCTTACCAAAAGTGTTTTATGAATGAAAATACACAAACACAGAGCCATTCCTAGAAACTGCACGAATGGACTATACAAAGGAATTTGCCTTCCATGAAACTTGAAAAAAAGAAAAGCTTCACAGAGATTCAGGAATGGAAGAAAGCGAGTGGAACAATCCCACGCCATATTCATCACACTCTCAAACCAAACCTCAATCCATTTTATCAACGGTTCCTTCTTCTTCCTCCCACAAACCTGGCGGGACTAAACCGACTAAGATCGACAATGGCGGATTCTCCGTCCAAAACAAGTTCAGCAACGGCCGCCCCAGTTGCAGGCCCATTCAAAATTCCCCAACAACTGTGACCAGTCGCTACATAACACCCACTCACCCCCGGAAGCTCGCCGATTACCGGCAAATCATCATCCGTACACGGCAAGAAGCAAGCCTGCTCCGCCTTCACTTCCGCCTCCCCTTCCCCCAATCGGCTCGACACAGTCTTCGCAACTCTCTTTAGAACGCTTATCGATTCAGGATTGGGTGCAATTTCCTCTGGATCCTCCGGCACTTCGTCCACCGCCGACATCCCGCACAAATACACCTCCCCTGCCCATCACAACCCCATTCACATTCAAAATCAGAATCCCAAAAAAACTGTAAGAAAAATTCGAAATCCGAAAACAAGCTCACCAGTGGGACGAGGATACACCTCTGGGTCTATGGGTTTTCCTCCCTGAGCCGGATAGTAACCTAGAAACAGAGCATGCGGCGTTATGGCTTCGGGCTCTTTAGGTTCCAAAACTATGCTGTGCGCTTTGAGGCTGTACACTCTGAACAGCGACGACAGCGTCTCGAACTTCCCAGACCATGGTCCCAAGGCCAGAACCACCGCATCAGCGTTAATTACACGGCCGTCCTCAAGCACCGCCGATTCAACTCTGCCGCCCTCCGACGTAACCCTCTCCAATTTCCCGGTCACAACCTCCACGCCGTAATTTTCGACTGCATTCGATATGAGAGTCCGAGTGAAGAGCTGCGGGTGCACTTGTGCGGTCGTTTCCGTGTTTCCGATCGTTCTCGTATTCCGAGCAGGGCCATCGACCCACGGAGGTACGACGGAATCGCCGGTGGATTTGGAAGTGGAGGTAGAGGGAGTGGGAGGGTTTTGCGATTCGGAAATCGTAAGGCTGAGAGTGGTTAGGGCTCTGTAGCCATACGATTTAGGGCCATCGAGTTCCTGTGAAAGCGAGCGGTGGAGATTAAAGCTCGCGCGAGCGAGGGAAGATAGGGGTCCGCCGTCGCACCAGTCAAGAGCCAGGAAGCCACCAGCCTTGCCTGAAGCAGCGCATGCGACAGCGGATTTCTCGACGAGAGTAACTGCCGCCCCTTTCTTGGCTAAGAAGTAAGCCGTGCAGACTCCGATCACTCCGCCGCCGCAAACGACTACTCTTTTCGCTTCCCGATGAGTGTCCATGGACGACGGCGATGCTGCCGGAGAAGAGGAGGATCGAATCAACGTGACGGTGGAAGGTCTAGAATTTGGGATCGATCGAAGAAACGGAGAGAACAATGAAACTGATACTGTCACTGCCATTTCTGCCGATACTTGTCTCCCAAATTCTTTTCTTGGGCCGTTTCATTAAAGAAGGGTTTAGAACTTGGGCCAGGTTTTGGCCCAAAAAGGGATCCAGTTAGAAACTCTTCTCGTAGGCCCAAAACAAGCCCAAACATTCCAATTTGAAAATCAAATATGTTTTTAAACGATGATTTTTTTTTTAATATTTAAACGATGATGTTTTCCATTACTTTTCTTGGCTTCAAATTATTGTTTGGTCAATTTGAAACAAAAAATATAAACTAGATGAAGGATTATCAATCAAATCAGAGGTTTTTTACGGATAAAAAGGGAAGGCAACAAAGCGGCGCACCAGCTGGCTACTCATGCTCGCACAACAAAGCTTTCAGAAGTTTGGGTAGAAGATCACCCTTCTTGGGTTAACAACATTGTTGCTCAAGAAATGCATCGTGTAGACGTTTCGACCTTTTATTCTGTTTCTTTGTAATCTTTTTGTTTCCTCTGTTGTTTTCTTCTCAAAAGATGAAGGATTATCAATAAAGTTGTCATCGACATGAAGTTAATTTTAAGAAAAAAAAAGAAGGTATATACGACAATAATCAAGAGGGATTTACATGTATAGTATGAAAGTCCATAAATGTTCATTCGCTATTTGATTGATTGATTTATTTATTTATTAGCGTATATTTGAAATTGAGCACAAGAAAATGTATAGATTAACATCTACAATTTATGGCATAAATATTCATAAAATTATAAAATATATAAAAGAAAAAAAAAGAACGTAATGTTATTTTTTTTTTCGTACAGAACGTAATGTTATTTGAATAAGACAAAGGCAGCACTGTAAAGGAACATACGGACTTCTCTTGAAAAAGACAAATGTATATGTATATATATTTATATGAATAAAAATTCATCAAAATACCTTTTTTTTTTTTCTTCTGTTTTTAGGATTAATGAATATCATTGAAATCACCCTTTTTTTTTTTTTGACAACTGAAATCACCTACTCTTAAAGGACTTTGGATTTTTATAGAATGATGATTGTTGGATTTTTTTAGGATTAATTAATATATTTTTTTTTTAAAAAAAAATTCTCAAAACTATACTAGAATTTTTCTAATTAGTTTGAAAAGAACCCTATTTTAAAATTACATTATGTTTGGACAAAACCCCAATACATTGTATCATGTGCTTTAAAATTGGAAAAGAAAGAATAAAAGACTTTGTAACCCCATGGTACTATATCTAAAAGCTATACTTTAAAGACTGCCAAAGGAAATAGAGAATGGACATAATTTTCAAATTCAAATTCAACACTCAACTATGAAGGTTGTGAGAAATTTCACAGATATGGTCAATTGTGCATTTGAATCTTCAAATAGGCAAAAATTCACTGTATTTTATTTTCAAATGAAAAATACTTTTTAGTCTTAAAATCCACTTTGAATTTGTTAGCATAAGAACTCTTCCTGTCCAAATGGGGAATTAGTGGTGAGTGGGATGCTTTCCCCACACAATCATATCTCTTATTTTCTCTATTTTCAAAAGGTTTCTTTTAGTAGTTGTTGTGAAAATTTGTTTTCCATTCTTGTTTTGAAATGATTTTTAAAAAGTTCAAAAAGGTGAATTTGTACTTTGAAATATTAATTTCATTATTCTAAAAAAGAACCAAGGTCATTTATAAAATGAATCTATAGCTCCCTCTTTAAAATAGTTTTTTTTTTTTTTTTTTTTTGACAACATGTGGAGGTGGAGACTCGAACCACATACCTCTTAGTCGTTAGTACAAAAGTTATGTCAGTTGAGCTATGTTCATGTTAGTGTTTTTGTTTATTTTATTAGTTGTAAAGAAAAGATGCCATATAATATATTCCATACATGATTTTCATTTAACATAAAGCTTTATTTTTATTTATTTTTATAACCATGATGATTGATTTAACATTAGTCAACCACTTGGCAAAAGTTGTAGAAATTCCAATTGCACTCTTTGGTTGTGTTGGGAGATCATTTTAAAACACTAAAAAGATTAATAATATACTTAATGAGTTAGGGTTCAATTACTTTCACAAGAAAATGTTGGCCCATGACTGATTAAAGAACTTAATATATTATAGTCAGAATACTTTGTTATTTATAATCATTCCATCTTTATAATTTTTATTTCTTTAATTTTAATTATTATATTTTTATAAATACGTCAATTTAGTCTTCTATACCAACAAAAGAATTGATATGACATGTCCTAAAAGTAGATGTGACGTTGTACCGAAACTCTTGATATATCCTAATGTTGTATTTGTTATAATTACTAAAAAAAAAGGTTGAAATATCATGAAAAATATCAACTTGTACTTGGTAACATGTAATTTTTCCTGCTATTTTTTTTTTTGAAAATAAATACTTCATTGAAATCCCCGTTTTGAGAACAAATATTCAAAGAGGACAAAACATGAGTAGAAAAAATAACGCAACTTTGAAAAAACCGATTTGAATCCCTGACCTCTTAGTTGAAGGTACAAATTTTTTATACCCGTTGAACCATGCTCATGTTGGCACATTAAACTAAATCTATATAAAAAAAATTATGAGAGATTGATTAAATAGGGTCGGAAAGTTCAAAAAAACTTAGTAAAATTTTATTTAAAGAAGTAGATAATAAGAACGTTAAAACTCTCAAAAACTGGGATTGGAAAGGGAATGAGAAATGAGAAAGAATAATTAAAAACAAAGGGAACAAAAGCTAACAAAAAGTGAAGAGACCCAGTAGAGGAGTGAGAATAGAAGACGACAAAGGATGGACAGTTGGAAGGCAGAGCCGAATTCTTTGCTTCCATTCACACATACACACAGCCATAGCCCATAGCCATTTCATTCACCCAAACTCATCCGTTATTAATATTATTCTCTTTTTGCCTCTTTCCTTCCCCAGAAAAATTTAATGTACACATTTTGTAATTCGAAATCAGATCTGTGGGGTTGAAGTGAACACATCACTTGGAAAAGAAAATGGTTAAAAAAACACTTTTAGACCCTTGATTCTTCTTCGGTATCAATTTAGTTTTTGAATTCCAGTCCGTGATGATTTAGTTCTTTAACAATTTTGTCAATGAATTTTAATATGTAACAATTTAATCCATAAGAGATTACTCATTGTATGGACTAAATTAAATTTTTATATATTTCAAAGTAGAGGGAGAGAATAGATTGAAATGTTAGAAATTTGAAAATTACAAAAATGGGGGATGTGGTTTTGGGAGTATGAAATTAGATAGTGACTTGTTACCTAACAAGTGGGCATGAGAGAAGAGAAGAGAAGGGGACATTGGGGAATCACTCTTTTTGACAATTCCAATGTCACTTCTCAATGCGTATTGGATGGGTTGGGGGAGTTAATGAGTGAAAGCTTTGTTTTTTTAGGCCGAAGACCTAGTTTTTTTTTTTTCTTTTTCTTTTTTTTTTTTAATACCTTTTCATGGGGTTTTTTTGCATGCAATAAATCATAAATTAAAAAGGAAAAAGATAAAGTAACAGATTGAAATGGAGTCAATTTTTATTCCTATTTTGAATTAAATTGTCAAATGAATATTATCTATTCGTTTGAACTTTAGCTGTTTTGGAGATTCTGTTGTTAGATTGTGACTGTTATTATGATTGGACAAAAAAAAAAAAAAATTATTCTGATTTTCTTGGTTAGTTTGATTTTAGTTGTTTCATTTTTTTTTTTAATAATAGTTTTAGGTTAATTTTCTAATTTTATTGGGATGAGATAACTAATTTTACCACTTATTCAAATTTAGGATTTATAATGAAATTCAAATTTATCTAATCCAACTAAATTTTGAGTCAATAATATGAACTTTTCTCTAATTTGCTGAAACGTTCTTCGTCTTCTTCTTGTTTTTTTTTTTTCCAAATGTTATAAAGTACATGTCATATTTTAGGACTTTTAGCTTCTTTGAATGAGACTTAAATGTGATGGAAATAGATATCGTAGGACCTATTAAAAGATTCTCAATAAAGCATTGCCTAATCCAAGTCCAATTTCTCAACTCTCTTTATTGTGTAGCCTTGGTTGAGAATATATTCTAAACAATTAAATTTTTTCTCTTTTTTTAGTTCAATTAAATTTATTCTTAACCTTATATAATTTTTTTTTTTACTTTAACCATAGATAGGGTGAGAGGTTTGAACCTCTAATCTCTTGATAGAGAGTATATGTCTTAGCCAAATTGTGTTATGCTTAGGTTGAAGTTTGGATAAATCTTATTGAAGTTACCGTCTCTTCCATTTATACAAATAATCCCAGTGCTAGATCTAATGGATAAAAAAATTACAAGGTCTTGGACCAATGAACAACTTTGCATGTTACATTTATACAATTTTCAAAAAATTGTATAGAAAAATAACGACAACCAAATTTCGTCAACAAGATCAGCATAGCTCAACTGACATAAAGCTTATACTAATGACCTAGGGGTCTATGGTTCAAATCCCTCACCCTCACATGTTGTCAAAAAAAAAAAAAAAAAAAAAGACAGTCAAATTTCAAAGAGAGAGAGAAATTAAAAGAAACCAGCAAAACAAACCTTGTTGGAAAAATTATATTAGGCCTTAATGTATAATTATTCAAGAATATTTAACATTCTTATTCAAGAACAATATCACAGAAGAACTTGCAAGATTACCTCGATCATAGATTATAGATTAAAGTGGAACTTGCAAGATGGGGAAACACAAGCATGACTCGACTGGCATAAGGTCGTGATCTTCCTCAAATCTATTAGTTGATTTCGATTTAGTAAACTACACCACCGAATAAGAAATATATATGAGTCCATAATTATGAATATCACTAAATATGTTTTTTAAAATGTTAAATGCAATTGTCGTTTATTTGTTATGTATAAATAGGTCATACAATGAACCTGTCTGTTTAGCTAACTAAGTTATATTTTCAAAGAGGAAATTAGGAAGCAAATGTTGGTTGGATTGTAGCTAACACAACCTTGATTGTATTGATGATGGAAAAAAGCCCCCATGTTTGGAGGTGAGTTGAGGCAAAAAGAAAGCAACACAATTGCCAAATAAAACCCCATCCTCCTATCCTTCAACTTTCATCTTCATATATATTCTAATTAATCATAAGCTTAGACTTTGCTTTATAAAAGTGCGTTTTCATCAAACTTTTACCTAAAATTAAATTATTAAGCGTGATCTCCAATTAGCAACCGTACTTACCCCTACTTATCAATTACTAATTCATAACCGATATTCATTTTAAATCTTTTGAAAGAAAAAAAAAAAGCCACAAAAAAGTAGAAAATATTACTTAATTACTGACCCACCCACAAACTCTTTTAAAAAATAAGATTTAAAGTTATGTGTTGAATAATATTAAAAAAAAAATGTTAAAGTAACTTAAGGAAAAATATTATATGTATATATGTGACAAAATAATAATGCCTTACAACTCCAAAGTTTGTAATAATAAAAGGGAAGATTTCCAAAATGCATGCATATATGGATATATTTAGTTGAATTTAACACCAAGTTGGGTTTGCTAGTGGGAGACTTATTGATTAGGTTCTTATAGCAATCAATTAATGAACCCTCTTAATGAAAAGGAAATTGCATTAGTGGAGATTGTCTAAATTGAATATTTTTCTTATGTTTTGCATTATATTTGGAAGGATTTTTCTTTAAGTACAATGAGAGATTTGTGTAGTCAATAATGGAGATGTCAATGTCTCCTTTTAATCAAAGTTTTAAATATAAACAAAATTTCAGGTATTTTCTCACAAAGGGGAAGAAATTTAAACTTCTTTAACTACCCACTTAGTTAATGACCGTTATTGTTGATTAATTGTTGAATTTATTAATGTTGTTGGATTAATTTCAAAGGATTGACTCTACTCTGCAAATAAACAATATAATTCAAAATTTCTAATTATCCAAGTCTATAGGTTTTATTATAACAATCACTGTAACCTAGAAGTAAGCCTTTTATTTTGAAAAAGTTATGTAAATTTAAAATCAATTTAATAATGTTTGTGTTTTGATACTACTAGTCCAACAAAATAAAAAGAAAAAAGAAAGCTAAACTTGCTTATATTATATATATTTTTTTTGAAGAAAAAAAAATGAAACTTACAAAAATAAATCTATAGAGATTTGTGCATAAACATATAAAATTATGAAAATGAACACTAATTAATAGGTCCATTATGGCTCCTCCTACTCCTAGCCTCTTACCCAATCACATATGACTTAATCACCAAAAGTAAATGCGTTACAGCTAGCGAATCACATGACGTGGCCTTCCCATGCTTATCCCTTTCACTATTTTCCTTAAATATATAAATTTGTTTTTGATAATATTAAGCCATCTTTTAATTTTTGTTGTTTAGAATACCTTTAAAAAAAATAAAAAACTACTAGAAACTTTTGAAATTTGAAAATTATTCCTTATGCATTCAAATTTCTCGAATATATATCTTTATTGGGAGTAAATGTTAAAAGAATGTTCATGTAAAAAGCTTTAAGATTTAAGGTGCTAGTGAGAGATTTTTTAGAAGTTGTTCCTATTCAATTGTGTTTTTTACTAAAAAAAAGTTAGAACGTTATCGTTTTGGAATATAAAATTATAAATATGGGATGAATATTTAAATATTCAAGTTATTTATAAAAAAAAAAAGGAAAAACTAATATTTCAATTCATTGGAGTTAGAAATTAAGGGCCCGTTTGGTAACGTTTTTCGTTTCTTCATTTTTAATAAAGAAAAATAGAATTTCATGACTCTAACACCTATACATTCAATAATAATAAACCTATATTCTTATTTATGTTTGGAAAAAATTGGAAACAAGAACAAAAAATGAGAAAGTAGTTTTAGTTGTTCCCAAAAATTCTATACAAATTTTGGGAGTGTTTCTAAAAAATGAGAAACAAGAAACATACATAGTTATTAAATACTTAGATTTCTTAATAAAATTGTAAACAAGAAACAAGAAACGAGAATGTTATCAAACGGGCCCTAAGTTAACAATTTTTATTACAAGTTTTTTTTTTTTTTTTTTTCTTTTTGAGACTACAATTTTTATTACAAGTTAAATGATGTGGAGTAAGAAATTTTATATTGGAGTATATGACTAATATAAACTATTGCATTAAAAAATAAATCATTCTAAGTCAATTTATATAAAAAAAAAATATTTTAGCGGCACAAATATATATACACACACATACATTGAGTACATAGTGGAACAAATCTTTACACATATATAACGAAAGAAAAAGTGTTTCTTTTCAACATTTTCTCCACCAACAAGAGTACAATTCAATTAGCATAAACTTGTATTAATGACCAAAAAGTTTGTGATTCAAATCTCTCCACCCCACGTTTTCAAAAAGAAAAAGAAAGAAAGAAAGAAATTCCTCTCTTTAGTTGTAAAAAGTTTATAGTGTTTCGTTGTGCTAGTAGACAAATTTTCAAGCACTCTCACATGGACAATTTTTCAATAGTACAAAAGGATGAACATTGCTCTTATTTATTGTCAGTCACATCAACATTATTTAAAAATGATACAAAGTCTAATTGTATTAAATAATTATTTATGAAAATTATACAAAATATCTCTAAACTTTAGGATATGTGTCAATTATGCTTTTAGATTTTGAAAAGTTTCATTTTTACTCTTGAACTTTAAGGGGGTGTTTGGGCCACTGAATAGGTTATAATAACCCCCTTTATTATAACCTATTCAGTGTTTGGGGCATCAACAAAAATAAATGGTGAGGTGGGATATTTTTACCCCCGATTATTTTATCCATTCTCTACAGTAACCATCATTCAACCCACCCGATTATTCTATCCATTTTCTATAGTAACTCTCTCATCTCTTCTTCCATGCGACTCATTGACTTTTCCGACGACCGCCGGCCGCCGTCAGCCGGCGAAGTTTCCGGCGACTTTTCCGACGGCCGCCGACGACTTTTCTGGCCACTGATTTTTTTTTTCTTTTTTTCGTATTTCTTCTCATTTTCATTTTGAAAAATATAAAAAATGAAAATAACGAAAAAAAACATCGAAGGTTGCCGGAAAAGTCGTTAACAACATCGAAGATTAACCAACTTAAAAAAAAAAAAAAAAAAAAAAAAACATTCAAACGAAATTGTATTTACCACGCTCAAGTTTATTTCAAATGATTTTATTGATTAAAAAAAAACTAATATGATTTTTGAACTAAACATTTACAATTTTTATTTTGGCAATACTAAAAGTTAACTAATATGATTTTTCTATACCAAATCCTAAACTTTTTTGTTTTGTAAAAAAAAAAAAAACACAACCCTAAATCAAAGTGAATCGTATATCATATAAAAAAAAAAAAAAACTAGAAAAAGAAAACAGTCAGTTTGAACATTTGATTCAGAACCCCATGTTAAAACAGATCAGCACTCCAAACACAGACTATTTTATCCCAGACTAAAATAATCTGCATCCCAAACACAGATTATTTTATCCCAGACTAAAATAATTTGCACCCCAAACACAGATTATTATAACCCCCAGACTATTATAATCCCCAGATTATTATAACCACCAGATATTATAACCAATTGAGCGTCCCAAACAGCCCCTAAATTTTGTTCCAAAGATACCTTTGAACTTTGAAATGTTCTAAAAATATCTTTTATGTCAAAATAAATGATGAAAATTGGTGTGTCAACTGATATAGATATTATTTAAAAGATTAAGATCCTTGTTATAATTTACTTCATCTAAAAAAATATATGCCAACAAGAGGATATCTCAATTGGCATAAGGTTGTATTCATGACCACAAGGTTTGTGGTTCAAATCCCCATCCCCACATATTATCATCTAAAAAAATATATAGTTAAAATTATTTACATAATCAATTTATACATATCAGCTGTCATGTATGTATGTAAATGTTGTCCTGAATGTCTCTTTATTTTTAGACATCAGTTGTCACATCAAATTTCATTTTATTTTAATGAAAAACTCTCTTAAGATATTTTTTAAAACAAATTTCAAAGTTTAACAAATTAGAAATAGTTTCAAAAAAAAAAAAAAAACAAATTAGAAATATAATTAAAACTTATTTAAAAAATCAGAGGTATTTTGTATAATCTAACAAAAATTCATGGTATGAATATAAGGAGTAGGCACTCATAGTACTATAAAATTTCACTTTTAAATTTTAACATAGCCATGTATTTTTCCGCAGTTATAATTATGAAGTTGCATTAATTATTTATCAAAATAGTGGACTTAGTTATCGTTGCATCGGATAGAACCGACAAGAACGTGGGGTCCACTTTGGAAAAATGTGATGACGTGGCGGATAAATGGAAACATCCGACATGACTACGCTCTGGGACTCCTCTGTCTGAGGTTGAGCAATCCAGTCATAGAAGACGTGGTGGTTTCTATGTACGACACGTGTTGCATAAGCTTTTACAATACAACTGTCAAATTTGTCCGTTATAGGCCGGGGTAGATAGGAAGGAATCCTCGTTTCGCACGTGTCCACTACTATAATAATGTCATATAATACCATTTGAGAGTGCATCATGGGATAATTTTAACTTTTCCAAATAATTAAAAATTACTTTCATAATTTCTGCTTTATATAATTTGGTGGTGTATGTATACCAAAAATGTTTTTCTTTTAGTCAAAGCGAGCTTAGCTCAGCGGTAATTGATATGTATTCTCGACGAAAAGATCAGAGGTTCGAATCCCCCCACTTCCAAATGTTGATGTATTAAAAAAAAAATGTTTTTCTTTTATCTTCTCAAAAAAAAATGTTTTTCTTTTTTTCCTTCCCCTTTTTTTAACCGTAGGAAAATAAATATAATATTTTCAAAGTTGGATGGAGTCGTGTAATTGCATAGGCCCAGAAACACTCAACACTATTTACATCCGTTTCGAATACATTTAAGTTTAAGTGTTTTTCAAAAATGTATTTTCTTTTAAATATTTTGCATAAAAGTTGTTTAGAATTTAAACACTCATATGTTTGGTTAGATTTACTCATGGGTGTTTTTATACACAAGTTACTATATACTTACAAACTCTTTTTTAAAAATTTGCTCTAAAGTGTTTCTCACATAATGATTTATTTCTTAATTTCATTTTTTTAATAAGTCATTTTTAGTGGTTGTTAAATATTATAATTTTTTTCAAAATATTTTTTTTTTTCAAAATTAAACACTTGAAAAGTTAAGTCAAACACACTAATGAAATTGAAACTATGTAATGGGAAATTATCATCACCGTTGCTTGATTTTTGGTTTTAATTAATTGGGTGTTTGGTTTATGACTTGGACGTTATAGGCAAAATAAAAAATAAACAAAAGTAATAATTATGTCTAAATATAGTCTGTCTTAGATTCAATTTTATATGATTGATATTTTTCTTCTCTAAATTTTAAAACTAAAAAATATATAAAATCTTTTTAGATATAAAGTTAAAATGTAAAATTCGTCCCTTTTGTGACATGTATAATATTTAGCTCCGTTGTTTTAAAAATATATATATAGCTCCATATTTTCTACCTTCCAAGTTTATAATCCGTCATAAAATCTTATCTTTTGTATACATTTTAATTTGTATAAATTGTTCAAATTTTTAATTTGTTTGTACAATTTAAAATTAAATTAATTCAAATTCAACCTTTTCAATGTGATAATTTATATATCCATACACATTAAGATGCGAACTAAATATTTCAAAAATTTCTACACATCTAAACTTATCAAGATCGTGAGTCAAATTAAATATTCTTAGAATTTTTTTAAAAAAACTACCCATTAAGATCCTACTTCTAAGATTGAATAAATGAAGAGAAAAGTGATAGGAAAAGTACGAAAGAGTTATGCAAAGATGGATCAAGCTTGATCAAATGAAAAAGATATATATGTATCGATGAAAATAACGTACATCAAACTACAAAACCTCAACACTTTGGTCTCGAGTTTTAGCAAGTTTGAGATCATTTTCATTAAAAAAGTATATGCACAAATGATTAAAGGAAGCTCTAGAAAGATGGAGGCCTACGTCTCATTCTCACCTATTGAAGAAAAATGTATTCCACATGGTAAATATGATGGGATCATATAAATATTATTTTTATAAAAGTAAATTGTGAATGTGTCATGTTTTTATAATATTTTAATATTATGAATATGATGAAGTGGTTGTAATTTTCTCGTTAGAATAAATGTTGTCAAAGAAAATATTTTGTCCAAAGGACATCATTGAATGCCTTTTCTTTTTGCAAATTATAAAATTGCGTTGCCTTTAACGGGTTAATCTTTAAACCCAATGAGAAAGCTTCTATATTAAATTGGCCTCCTTTTCTTTGATGGTTTGGGTTCTTAGAATATTGTAGGAATTTACAAGCAACTATAAATGAATCTTAATTGTATATTATTTGGAACAAAATTTTATGAGTGCGTTTTTTTTTTAACAACACGTGAGTGGAGAATTTGAACCATATAACTCTTGGTCATCAGTACAAAATTTATGTTTTGCTCATGTTCGCACATCATTATTTTTTTTTTCGATGGATGAAAAGATAATACTCAATTATATTAAATAGTATTTAGATAAATGATAAAATAAAATTTAAATACATTTATAGACTTGGTAGTATATTATATTATTTACTTTTTAGAATTTCATGTGAGCGAAGATTTGAACCTACAATCATATAGAAAAAGTGGGATATATTTAATCACTACAATCAAAGGCAAATATTCTACTACTTTATTTTTATCTTAAATTCACAATTCTTGTACCATAATCATGGTTATATATATTTCGCGCTAACATGCATGTTTCATTATACTTTTATATTTTAATTTTTCATAAACAATTTAGTTGATTGCAAGTGTTAAGGACAATTGAACGTATATTTCTACAATGGTATAATATTGACTTTATTTTTTGTTTCATTCAAAAGATCATCTCATACAATGGAAATATCGTCCTTCACTCATATATCTATGATCTTTCCATTCTCTAGTTGATGTGAGATTTTGGTCACACTCCCAACAATAAGTTTAATAATATTCACGTGAAGTTTAATTGGTTGAAATTTTTGACTTTTAAAGATTTTCTTAAGATTTGCAATAAAAAAAAACTATTAAATTTCTAATCATCTTGTCAATTATACCATAGACTTTTCTATCTTAACCAATCAGTAACAGTAGCATATGTAGAATGATTGATAAATCTCTCTCGATCAAAAAAAATATGTTGACTATGAGACAACAGTCAAGTTTTTAGAAGAGCTAGCATAATCTATATTATCAATATTCCAAGGGACACAAACTACAAGTTTTAGTGTAAACTACATTTTATTTCAGATAATTAGGTTGTATAGTTTTGTTTTATCCAAATCGTTGGCTTTCAATTGATGTTATACTACCTTAATCAGCTCAGACATGTTCCATTTGATGCTAAGTAGATCATAGTGGTTCAAAAAATTGTTGTTTAAAGTGATGATAATTAATTGTAATGTTATAATCTAAATGATTGATGTTGAGATAATCATCTATGTATAGTTTTTCATCTACCCATTGGTATGTTATATATTTAAGGCTGAAACATATCATATAGCATCAGGACCATAGATTTGCATACAAAAATGGTTAGTAGAATAATAACAATTCAATTCAGTGAGTTAAATTCAACTTTGGAATGATTATGTATATGGTCAAATATAAAAGATGTTATTTAAACTCATGTTTTAAATATTATTTATTTATTTATTTTTTTTTTAAGTTAATTCAATGTGTTTAGTTCAACTTTCAATGATTGTGTAGTTGGACAAAAAATAAAAAGGGCTATTTTACTTTTTAAAAAAATTAATATTGATTTATTTTATCTTTGAAAAAGTTTTTTTTTTTTTTTGAAAATTTCTCTTTGAAAAAGTTTTGCCTAGCATTTTCACTTCTGTCGTTTTGTTTGGTCGATAATTTGTTACTATTTGACATTTTTCCAAAGAAGTTGAGAATTGTATGCAATGGATACACATTTCTTTTGAAAGGGTTGCGAGATTTAATTCTTCGCATATCTTTTACCAAAAAATAAAAAATCTTCGCATATCTTTTCAGACCAACAGAAAGTCTATTAGAAAATCAATCTATTGAATAATTTCTTATTTGATATGGAAAAAAGTAAAACATCTTTTGTTAGGAAGAGAAAAATAGAGAAGAAAAGAAACAAGATTTTTCAATCGCATAGTACTTATCATTTAATTTTCTTTAATTTACTTTTTATACATAGAACTCAGTTCAAACAAAACTCGAAATGACTTTTTGATTTACATCCAAAACAAGGATAGTAACTAAATATTAGATAGACAATTCTTTTAGTTCTATAACATGTGAGGATGTGAATTAGAATCTTTTACTTTTTAGTTGATGATATATGTTGTGGGTGATTCTGGACCACTCCAGAATCCAAGGACTAAGCAGGACAACGCAACACCAACACGAAAGCTTGACGAACCCCGGAGGAGAGCAAGCCGAAGGGATTGGGTCGTCGACCCAATCCCATGCTCGGCCTTGGGCCGAGGCCGACCACTCGGCCCACTCGTGTGGGCCGAGTTCCCTCCCCTCCGTTCGGTCCCTGGTGTCTCTGGCCGCCCCAGTTTCACCTGGTTCAGCCTGAATCGCCTTTGAGTGCCTAAAAATCCTAGAAGAGGAACAAGTATTTAAACTCTTCTTCGTCATTGAAGAAGGGGATCCCGAACTCTAATCTTTGAACTCTTCTCTTACTTTTGCTCTCTTGCTTCTCCTCATTCTGCTTGCTGACTTAAGCATCGGAGGCGTTGTGGCAAGCACCACACTGGTGTGCAGGTTTACGTTGTCTTGCAGGCCAGGTCTTTCTCATATCGTACAAATTTACCGTTGGTGGCACGTGAATGTCATGTGAGTTCTTCCCGTCCAAATTTGACCATCAACAATATATGTTTTACTTTTAACAAATTGAACTATATGTAGTTCAATAAACCTGCTATTCGTTCATATATGAGAAATAATAATAAAAACAAAAATGTCAAATATATATAACTCAACAACACTTTGTATTTTAACAAAAATATACACATATTAATATTTGTTTAGAATGTCTTATTAAATGAAATTAACCTTTGAAACCCAATGCCAGATTTTTTTTTTAAAGAAAAAAGAAATATATGTATATCCATTTAAAGATGGAAGAGATATATGTTTATAAAACAATATGGTTCATGAATTTAGCGAGGGCGAAATGTGTGGTGGTCTTAAAAGGTGAAACGCACCGCTGAAGAATGAAGATTATGTTTGAAACGTCTAACAGAACAGAACAGACAGGGTAAGGGAGTAAAATTTGGTCGGAAAGTTAATATTTCATATTATTTTAATCATTTCAGAAAAGCCAAAATCAAATAAACGTGCTACATTTCTGGTCCCCTACAGAATTTTTTACGTCATCTTATTGGAAGATGTGGAAATACAATGGACCCACCACCGTCTTTATATTAAATATATTTTTTTAAAAAAAAAAAAAAACAACAGGTCAAACGGTTTTGCTTCCCATACCGACCTCCGTACATGTGCGACGAAACCTCCTCGACCGTTCCTTTCCCACGTGCCATCTCTCTCTCTCTCTCTCTTATTTTTGAAATATATTCTCTTACCGACCAAATATTCCAAATTTTGAACGTATTAAAAAAGCTTAATCTTAAAAAAATAAAAACCCAAATCTATATAGGTTTTTTAAAAAAAACATATCTATATATGTCACAACAGGGCTTGTGTTATCCATACAACTTTATGTCAGTTATGTTAAGTTTTTGTTGGCAAGAATTATGTCATTATTAATCAATTATTTAAAATTTTTATGGTAGAATCTTCTAATTACTTGTCAACCTATTAATATTATTTAATTGTTTGGTTAGTTTAGAAGCAAAGAAATATTTGACCATGATTTTGATGAAAGTTTGAATTTAGGTAATTACAAGAATCTCTGTCGTATAATCTGTGTTATGGGCAATTTTGGACCACCCGACGCACAAGGAACTAACGAGGACGTCCGGGCGAAAATAGGGCTGGGAAACCGACCCAGAGGAGGAACAGACCAAAGGGCCGGGCCAACTTGGCCCGACCCAAATGGTCGGCCCGCTTGCGCGGGCCGAGCTCGGTCACCTCCTCTCGGTCCCCAATGTCGCTAGCCGCCCCGGTTTCGCCTGGTTTGTCCCGAAACGCCTCCGAATTCCTAAAAACCCTAGGAGCACGAGCAGGTATTTATACCCCTCTTCGCCACGGAAGAAGGGGACCCGAACTCAATTCTCGACTCTATTCTCTTGCTCTCTTGCTCTCTAGCTCTCCCTTCCGATTTTTGACTTAAGCATCGGAGGCGGTGTGGCTAGCACCACACCGGTGTGCAGGTTTTCCCTTTTGCAGGCCACGTCTTCCCCCTCATCTAAAAATTTACCGTTGGTGGCACGTGAAGGTCAGGCGAGTTTCCTCTGACCAAAATCGACCATCAACAATCTGTATTTGATTTTTTAGTTTGTAATTCATAAAAAGGGTAGTCTAATAAGTAAATTTTAGAAGTACACCCATCCATATATAAAATTTATAAAATCAATGAATTTATAGTTTGAGATAAACAAAGGTTGAAGAATTTGTAATAAATGGAATATACAGAAATTTAATAACAAGAATAAAAACAGATTTCTAAAAAGAATTCAAAACTAAAATGGAATGTTTATCAAGGTCCAAATGAAGTAAATTTAAGAAATAAAATAGGAAGCACATGTGTGGTGATGGTGGTTGATGGCTGCTAGCTTGAGTTTAGATCCGAGGGAGATAATTACACAATTTCTTATATTTGATTATAAAAAAAGAATATTACCAAAAAAAAAAAAATAAAAAAAATTGCGGTGCCAAATGGCAAATAGATCCCTGGTGGTTGGAATTACTTTAATGTCCTCGTGGGCAAAGAAAAATGGCAAGCGTGTTGCTGTGCCGCCTGAGAGGGCGCAAAGCCGCACGTGGGTGTCCTGTACGGCTGAGCAGAACACGTGAGAGAGTTGTTAAGAAGCACGTGTCAAAGGCAATAGATAACGATAAAAATAAATAAAACCGTAAAGAGAAAGTGCGGGTTCAGTAGTTAGGACGATTTCCAGCTGTCTTGCCCCCTTATTACCATTACAAAACTAATTACTTGGATTCTCCGCATCTCTTTTTTGCCTTTGTACCTTACCGGTCCTCTTTTTTTTTTTTTCCCCCCCAAAATTATTCTTATTATTTTTTAGGACACATCCTTTTTATATTTCATTTTTGCAACGTTTACTGGATAATTTAGAAAACATATCACCTACTTTACGCATTTATAAATACACTATTTTCTTACAAAAGTAAACTGTGTATCTTTATTTAAATGAAAATTTAGGCTTTTGTCAATCTTAATAATATGGTGGACCCTATGTTTTTTTTTTTTTTATTAGTACCCTATGTTTTCATTTGTTTCATTAGTTTAATTTTTTTTAATGTCTTTTTCCTGCCAATTGGTTCATCTTAAATGCTAACTATTTAGTTAATTAGTAATAAAAATTGATGTGTGACACTAACACAATGTACCATGTCTTATATACTCTTCCTTTACAATTGAATTGAATGGTTAACTCGATGGACCACATAAATATATTTTTAATTTCGTTGGTAATCATAATGTGAAAGAGTGAAAAAGTGTGAGCACTAAAATGAAATATAGCTTTTATACACATACTTAATGAGTTATGACTGTTTTTTTTTCTTTCTTCTTTTAATGTGGTATCATAAATGTAAGTGTAAAAATTCAAACTTTTTAATAATCTATAAGTGAGACAACTGATGGTTTGACAAGTTAAGACATATCATATTGGTTAAAATTAAATTAATAAAATACATTCGAGATTTTCTTACTTAATACCCAACTAGAGTGGTTGTTCAACATTTGTAATTCTTTTAAAGATTGTAAATTTGAATCTTTTTCATTTTACATGTGATGTGATATTTAGGAAAAAGACTTTTTAAATTTTATACCACGATAGTAATTCAAATAATAATCATTCAATTGTATAAATGGCCTTGGTGACCCAATCAAATGGGCTTATAAAAAAATATTGATGTTAAAATGAAAAAAAATACAAACCATGATGGTTATGTCAAAAAAATAATAATAATAACAGAGAATACAGTGAACTTAAAAAAAAAATAGAAAAGAAAAGGAAAAACAGAATACTGGACAAAATTTATAATTTAATAATGAACATTATGAATAGATATTTATTTAAGGTCGTACTCTTATCTTGAAGGTCCCATTATCTAGATTACTTGTAACATATATTACCTAAAATATATGATTGCATATCTTGTTCAATGAGAGTTTAAACCAAGCTGCTGTCGTTCCTCTCACTTGGGTGCAATCGGCACATAATCTCAATTCTCAACGACAAATCGACCTCTAGTCAAAGATATCCGCAAAATCAAATTATATCTTTTTTTTTTTGAATCAATCAAATTATATCTTTTTAAAATATCAACTTGCTAATATTTTATTTATATTTATAATGATATTTGTATATAAACGAGGCTATTAGTGGATAGAGTTTCTCTATACTTTTTTTCCGTATTTATTTTCGTTTAATTCTATAATTGTTTAAAATAATAATAAAAAAAAAAATCTATAATTGTTTTGTCATTTTCTTCACTCGTTTACTTTCATATTTTTTAATATAAAGAATTATATATATACACCACACAACCAAACTAACGAGTAAAAGGTGGACCATTGGTTGAGAAGGCTAAAAAGATGCTTAAAGTGGTTTGAAATTCAACCAAAACATATCTTGTGGATGTTTTATTTGATTTTTTCTCCATTTTAAATATTTATCCTTCAACCTGATATACATACATGTCATTGATATGTCGATTACTTATTTGCTATACTTAAACTCTAACATTAGTTCAAGTGATAATTGAGAACATTAATGTTCAATATCATCAACTATGTAAATAGTAAAATTTAAAATTTAACAAAATAATTATCAAAAACTATAGGTCAAATTTGACATCTTTGAAGATTGATTTTATAAAATCAACCTAAATGGTTAAATAAAACATCTATTCATTAAAAAAAAAAAACATGGGGATGAAATTTGAAAAGAGAGAGATGAGTGGAGGAAACAGTACCGTACAAGAGGAGTAAAGGGTAAAGGGTAAAGAGAGGCAGTGGAAAGATATTATGATGACCGGCGGGTGTCGGTGGGATAAAAAGTGGCGAAAGTTAGTTAAGTACGTGGAGGGCGGAGAGTGGTGGAGGTGATGATATTGGCACTGGCAGGGCTTACAGCCTGTACTGACACAAATGCAGCAATAATTATTCGCTCCCCGATTCGGCGTCCGTAATTGTCGTTTTCTGCCACATCATCATATCTTTTTTTCCTTTTAAACTTCACAAATATTAAATAATAAAGACTTGTCAAGAAATATTATTTATTATTATTATTATTTTCTAAAATAAATAAATAAATAAATAAAGGGAATTGGGTGGAAGAGGAAAATGGTAGACAGGCTGGCGAAATCAGTCAAAGTGGGCGAGTGGGAGTCAGAGACCTTCTTTTCACCCACCCCTTACTGTTCCCTTCCCTTCCCTTCCCTTCCTCCTCAGTCCTTATCTCTCTCCATTTTTCCTTCGCTCCCAAGTTCTCTCCTATCTTATTCAATTCCATTCATCTTATTTTATATTCCATTTCAATAAACTAATCACCATTTAACAAATATATATATATATATATATATATATTTTTAGCATTCTACTTCACTTAGCTAATCAATTTTAATATTCAAATTTTGTTCAATACATCAACTAATAAGTTGTATAAATAACACTAACTCACCTAATATAGTATTTGCAACAGCAGTGTAGCGTTTCGACATGTAAAAGGTGCTTATGATCAATCTCACAACCATTTTAGAAAAATAGGAATTCAACTAATTAAAAAAATGTTAAATTACAAGTTTAATCTCTCAATTTTTCATATTATAGATTCTCAAACTTCTAACAAGTTTTTGAATTTTCAATTTGTATTTAATAAATCTATAAACTTTAAAAAGTTGGGAACCTATTAAAGCTTAGAGATCTATTTGATATTTTCAAAGTGTATTGAATTTATTAGATAATTTTTTAAAGTTGAATAAATTTGTAATTTAAGTTTAAAATTATTAATTTTGTTTTTTTACTGTTTTTTTGAATTTAAAATTGAATTGATTTAAATCTATATTATAGACTTGAGACTAATAAAAAGAAAACAAAGACATGTATTTTTTTTTTTTATTTTTTGAATGAATAGTTTATCCAATAGAGAAACCCAAGGGCATGGGGTTTCACTGTTTGGTTGTGTAAGTCAAAGTGGGAGAGCGAATTGTCCTGTGTCCCCCCCTCCCATCACTGCTACTGCTTTGGCTCATACTCTTTATTTGAGAATGTTTCATTCAATATTATTTTTCTTTTAGTCCATCAAAATAATATGTGGTTTTCGTTTTACTACTTGCTTTATTTTTTCGGAATAACTTTATGAAATGCCCAGATATTTCTACATTTATGAATAACATCCCACATATATCATAAAATCATTCAAGATAACGTCGTCAAAGTGATCACCGTTAACCTTTTCAAGTTGTTTCTATTCACATCTAATGCATAGGAATTATTGATCACTCATTTAAGTATAGCTCAACTAGCAACGAGACATTATACATTTGTCTTAAAAATTAGAATCATGTTTCCACTCTCACGTTATCGAACTTAAAAAATGCATTATTTATTAGTATATCTACCACACTCTGAAGAGTGAATGAAAGGGAGAGATTTATCTTAAGAATTGGGTTCCCTTAATTGTCTAATCAGTGAGGTAACTTATAAAATCGATGGATGCAATTTAGAAAGCTTTTATAATTACTCAACTCTTTTCTTAAGCTAAAATCTCTGAGAGTGTGTACTAAACTATCCATTTTTTTAATGGTAATTATATAAGTATTTTATCTACCTATGATTGAATCGACACTGAACTCTTCTATACTGAGTAATATATTTAAATAATTACTACATACAATTCAGACGGCTATGATTTTTCCCCCCCAAATGAATATACTACACTACTTTGAACATTATTGATGTAATACTTGAATCAAAAAAATGTTTTTTTTACTGACAAATTGTATATTAAATTTAAGAAACCAAATTTTTGATGTAATGATTTTCTGGTTTAAATTTTATGTTTGTCTATTTTGGTTTATCTACTTTCCAAACATCACAATATCCAACCATTTAAGATTACTTTTGACCCTCTGTATAAAATCCTAACACAAATTATATACACAACAAAAACCTTTTAATGCAAAGTCATGATAATATTTCATGTAAATTATCGAGGGTAGTATTATGCTACAATTATGATTGAAAAATATGTTAAAATATATGTTTAGTCTCTATACTTTTAAAATTTTGTATAATAAGTTCATGAAATTAATTTTAATTGGTGTCTAATATATCATAAAATTACATGTGTATAATAAGTTTTTGAAATTTTAAGTGTTGTGTCTTATAACTTCTTACTATTTTCAACCATTGTAAAAAATTCAGAAACCTATTAAATACAAAATTGATTTTTTTTTTTTGTTTTATAAGACCCATGACTTATCAATTTTATGTCTAATATGTTAGTCAACATTTTTTGAAAGGTTGAATGTGACAAAAATCTAATATATGTAAAATTAAAAAATTAAGAATTTATTAGACATTTAAAAACTAACTTTGTAATTTAACTAAAAAATCATGACAAAAAGAAAAAATGGAGAAGAAAGCGGCAATGGCTGGTGACGAAGATAGGATTAAATTCTTTTTCCCGAATTAAAAGAAAATGAAGGTGAAACGATTGAAGACGTGGCAAGCGGGATTACGTACACGTGGAAATGAAAAAAGAGGGAAAAAATGAAAAGTGGACGGCAAGGATAGAAGGTAGAAAGGTGTTAATAATTGGAGGGCGGAGGCACAGAAAGACTTGCAGCACAAGGTGTGTGCTGCAGAGCGTACCGCTCACGCTCCTTCAACTAGCGTTATCTTTTCAAATTTCAAATTTCATTTTCTCCAGAAACATAGAAAGTAACTGAAAAACAAAAAAAAAAAAAAAAAAAGAGAGAGAGAGAGATTTAAAAAGAAGTGTTTTTCTTAAAAATTTAATGCAGGTAAAAACGCGACGCGTGTTCGTTGCCAGCTGTATCGCAACCGCAACGCCCAACCGCTTAGTGGGGAGAAGCGGTGCCACTTACCGGACCGTTTCTCACTTCCTTTAAAACGAGCTTACCAGCTCAGTCGGTTGCCCGTCTCATCCCTTTTATAAGAACCCCACCCTCCTTCTTCCCCCTGCTTCATTAACCCTACAGAACCAGAGAGAGCGAGCCAACACAAGCAGGCCTCAGCTCGACGCCATTAAAACCCAAATTTCAATTTTCAAATCAAACCTTTACCTTTATTCCCCAACTTTCATGTTCTTTTAAACCCTTCTGTTGCTAATCGTTCATGGCGGTTACCCGTAAAGAGATGGATCGGATCAAAGGTCCATGGAGCCCTGAGGAAGACGACGCTCTTCAGAGACTGGTCCAGAAGCATGGCCCACGCAACTGGTCCCTCATCAGCAAATCGATTCCCGGTCGTTCCGGCAAATCCTGCCGGCTCCGGTGGTGCAATCAGCTCTCGCCGCAGGTGGAACACCGCCCCTTCTCGCCGGAGGAGGACGAGACCATTATCAGAGCTCACGCTAACTTCGGCAACAGATGGGCTACTATTGCTCGGCTTCTCTCCGGCCGGACGGATAACGCCGTCAAGAATCACTGGAATTCGACGCTGAAGCGAAAGTGTTCATCGATGATGAATGAGGGGTTTGAAGGGGATCTCAACTGCCAGCCGTTAAAGAAATCGGTCAGCGCCGGCGCCGCCGTTGACGTCTCCAACGGGCTCTACGTGAACCCCGGTAGTCCATCGGGATCTGACATAAGCGACTCTAGTGTTCCTGTCGTATCCCCGACCGTCTACCGCCCCGTAGCCAGAACTGGCGGCGTTATACCTCCGGGAGAATCGGTACCGTCCTCCGCCACCGACCCGCCGACATCCCTGTCGTTATCCCTCCCTGGAGTCGGCGACGGTACGAACCGAAGCGGAAGTGGGTCAGCGGCGCAGGTGCCACTGATGGCGGCATTCGCTCAAATACAGAGCATGGCGGCATCAGAGCAGGCAAGGGCGCAGCCAGATAGCAGAGGCGGTACGGCGGGCGATAAAATGAATGGGTTTGGATTTTTCAGTGCAGATTTAATGGCGGTGATGCAAGAAATGATAAAATCGGAGGTGAAAAGCTATATGGAAGGGTTGTCGGAGCAGAGAGAAAGAGGATGTTTTCAGCAGGCGAAAGCCGGTGGGATTAGAAACGTTGGTTTTTAAGTTCCAACTGCAATTTATCATCCAAGATTTGAACTCTTAAAACGAAAAATTGTGGATTAGCATTTGGATTTGGAGGGAAGATTAGAGTGATAATTGCAGTTAGTTTCCATCTCGGACTTCGAGCGGGAATGTTGGAGAGAAAGAATGAGAAACATAGTAAGAAAATGTGTTGTGGCTGTGGGGGAAGAAGAAAATCTGGGAGTTTGGTTTCTTTCCAATTTTCAACTCTTTTTAATTGTTGTTGGTTTTTTTTTTTTTTTTGAAGGAAATAATATTTAGTCAATGTACAGAGAAGGGAATGAAAGAAAAAGAAAAGGGGAAATTCCCACTTCCATTACAGACAGGAAAACGAAGAGAGGTAGTAAAGTGAAGTTAGATGATGGACCTTAAAACTGAAAAAAGTTGGGATTTTTAAATTTGGGAGTTATCAGAACTTAGCTTTCATTCTTGACGATATTTGTCTCTCATCTAAAGACCACATAATCTAAAAACACACAAAAACCAAATCCAAATCAATTGATTTCGATCTGAATGTTCTGAGCTTCTTCCGTTTTAAGTTTAATGGTGGAGAAATTATGTTCATAATTTCTATGTATGTACATTTTTCTTCTACTCGTGTTCTTTGTCTGGAAATGGAGAATGGTCACAACGGATTTTTTGAGCCATGGACTAGAAGCAATTGCATTGAGGGAATTTTTGAATGGATATTCGTTTTTTTATTTTTTATTTTTTATTTTTTATTTTTTTTAACAAATGGATATTCTTTTTGGAGTTTATTTGGATATAAGATGGTGTGGAATCTTCTTTTTTAGTTGAAGGCAATCCTGTGGGGGATAATATATATTTAAAAACAAAATCATTAAAATCCCACTTTGAGAGATGTGTGTGATTATGAAATTGCTTGCTGAGAAGACCATTCCAAAAATTAACAATATTTTTTGGATAAGTTTGTGAAGTAATGTGTTTGTTAAATACTCTTTTCGAATAAATCCCACTGAGAATTTGGAATACAATTTCTTGCAAAAATATGACTTCTTGTTTGTCAGATCCATTATTAAGTCCATTGGCATCTACCCTTAGTACCCTTGGCCATTCTTTAGAAATAAGAAGATTGATTTATTATTATTATTATTTTTTTTTAAAATCAATTTTTAACACTTGAGATTGAATCAGAGAGGGATTATAATATAAATCTTCAAACTTCATTCTTTCAAAAAAAATCAAACTTCCATCTGACAAAAAGGAATTTAGTGATAAAGAATCAGAGAGGGATTGCAATATTTTTGTGTTTCATTTGAATATTCATACTTTTGAAGACATGGATTTAATCTCCTATATTTGGCATATAGACAAGTAATGTTCAACACCAAGTTAACTTTTGCCTCACAACAACCTCCTAATACTATTTAATTAAATAAAAACTAAAGTAAAAGTAATTAAGAGGCCAACATTATAATATATGAACTAGAATTGCAACAAAGAAAATGACAACTCCACCGAGATCAAGAATCTAGTTGAAGCCATCAATGGCTTGGCTTCAAAGCTAGGAGTGCTCTCTTTCAAACACTGTCCTAGATCTCAGAATGGAGTGGCTCACTCTATCGCTCGCGAAGGCACATTTCACAGTTCTGTGTCGAATTTTTCTGTTGAGGAGCGTGGAAGTCCACGCTGGCAAGTCTTTGTGTATTTGGGTCCTCTGATCTTCCAAGTTGGTTATCTTCCTTGATCATTAAGGAGATGCTTGTTCCGACTCTGATTTTTTTGTTGGTTAATGAATCGTTGCTTTTTTCCAAAAAAAAAAAAAAAAAAAAAACTAGAATTGCAACAAGTAAAATTCAACCTTGCAATTCATATCAACCATCTCCCACATTGAAAAGATGAATTGACCTCACAATTTATAAGATATATGGGAGTCGATTGGTTTTGAGATGAAATCTTTATCTAATATCATCCAAATATCTTTATCAAAAAAAAAAATAATAATAATAAAGAAAAATAATAATAAAGTGCTTGCAGAATGCATTCTAGTTTTGTCGCTGAGAGCCAGTTGGTCACATTAATGACCTTTTCGAACATAATGTTTGTACCTAACAAATTCTAGAAAAAATGACAACGTATATACTAAATTTGCTAAATTAGCTTACATCATTTCTTCAATCGCACACAGTTTTCCAAAGTTGAGAACTAATACAATTTTGATAAAAATAATCTTACCACTTAAAAACAACATGGCCTTGTGTGATCCATCCTTCATGTTCACCTTTATAGCACCATTTAGGGAAGCCGATCTTATGGTAGTGTAGAAATTAATCTCATTCATTATCGGTCATATCAACATTATTTAAGAATGATGTATAATCTACAATATTAAAAAAATTAATTATAAAAAAGAATTCAAAGAGTAATCCTCAAGGACCTGTGAGAGTAGTGAAAACTTTCTTATATGTGCTCAGGTCATTAGTCACTTATAAGTCTATTTTGTTCAAAGCATAGTAATCTAACCAGAGTATAATACTTGGATCGAATACCCGTTTGAGTTTAATGGACTCTAATACCATATTAGATTACATGGGGTTCCATCTCAAAACCAATTGACTATGAGTAAGGTGACCCTTGTATTTTATAAATTGTGAGTTCTCCACTTTATCTTTTCAATGTGGGATCCTCAACATTACTATATAACATGTGGAATATGTGACTTTCTAAGTGGGGTTTAGTTACACACAACTTGCTTATATATAAGCAAATTCAAGCATAGTTCAATGAATAAAGATACCTATTATCGTTCTTAAGAATGAGAGTGAGATTTCAATCCCTTATGCTAAAAGAAACATAAAATCTTTTTTATTTACCAGTCATTGAACTTTCACCAATGCCTACACGCAAGAAATTATCTGATAGAACCATTGGATTATTAATATATAACCAACCAATCAAGCATATGATGGTAACTATTCTCATTTCTAAAAAGTTTTTTGGAAACATCTTGAAACCCAAGGAGTTCGATAACCACTTGGTTTTTTTTTTTTTTTTTTTTTTTTTTTTTTTTTTTTTTTTAATTTTATTTAATTTTATTTTATTATTATTATTATTATTATTATTTATTTTAAATAAGTCTATAAACACTACTTCCACCTATAAGTTTCTTTGTCTTTTTATCTACTTCTCATATTTTCAAAAACCAAGCCAAGTTTTGAAAACTAAAAAAAGTAGTTTTCAAAAACTTGTTTTTGCTTTTAGAATTTGGCTAAGAATCCAAACGTGTTCTTAAAAAGATAAAAACCAACGAAAGGAAATTGAGAGAAAACCAGTGTAATTTCAAAAAACAAAAAATCAAATCATTATCAAACAAGACGACTTTAAAGCATCGTTATAACTGTTTCATCGATACAATCAATTATACAGTGTATAAAGGCCTCAACCGAAGGTCGGTGTTGGAATTTCTTATTCACAGACAAGTCAAGTGGGTTTAGGATGGATGCAATAACACAAATCCGATTGACTCGCAGCTAGCAATTAGCATCATTATGTATCGAAAATGACACAAATCTAATTGACTCACAGTGTGAGACCACAGGCATAGAATATTTATGCATGATTTGCAAACTATTCTCTCCCCATGAAACACGACAAGAACTTGAAACTTTATGAAACTGATTCCACTATGAATTGTGGGTTCTCTACATAGTACTTACTCTTTCTTTATCCCATTGAACTTTTCGATCATCTTACCATTTGCGTAATGTAACTACATATCCAACTATGAAACTGACCACATTCTCAGTCTACAACTCATAAATGCAAACAATTATGTAGTGTTTGTGTAAACAACCGACCTTAAATTGGAAATAAATGATGTCTCAGTAAACAAAGAAAAGTTTTTTTTTTCTTTTTTTTTTTTTTTTTTAAAAAAAGCGAGTACATAATTGAAGAAGCCCAACCGGATTGAATATCAAACACATACATTCAGGAGTATTTGATTATAGAACTCAAAAAAAAAAAAAAAAAGAAGTATTTAATTATTAAAATTAAACTAAAGAGTTAAAACTAAAACCCCATACATCAACACACATTGAAAGGAAACTAGGGTATAAGAACCAAATTATGTTTATATTTCAAATTAAAAAAAAAAAGTATTATATTCGGTGACCAAGTAAAAATTCACAGTGAATAATAGCATAGATAGATTGAAAAGGTACAAGAAATGATTCACAAAATAGTTTGAGTGAATTTCGATACAGTTTTAGCGTTCATTTCGACATCTTCGCATAAGCTCTCAGTTGGAACTACTTACTCACCTAAAAAGTATAGTGGACACTGGACAGCACTTGAGCCACTCAACAAGTAGAACTCTTGAATAGACAGTGCATGCACCAAATCAATATCAATTACAAATGAACAGATCATTCGTTAATGTGTGAGAGAGAGAGAGAGGTAATAAAAATAAAAAAAGAAAGAGAGAAAAAATGGCTTGTACAATTACAACAAGAGGATTGGTTTGACAATGTAAGACAGCATGCATCATGAAAATCTGCTACGTCCATGCCAGACTATGAATTGCAAGCATGAAGGAGTACATGCCATGTAACAAGGATTCGCTGTCAGTCATTTTTGCCCTTACCCTTTCCCTCAGTACCTTTACTGCCCTCATATGCCGAGACGAAGAAAGTACTCTGATTCTTCTGTAGAAATCTACATCCAAGATAAAAGTTAATCAAGCATCACCAGGCTAATAAAGAACCGAAATTAATTCAATTTATTAGTACCTAACATTCCTTTCAATGGAATATGAGACAGAGGTCTAGAAAAATTGGTATATGGCCATAAAAGTTAATAATGAAGATGATATAACTTATAAGGATTTCCTTCCCTAGCCCTTATTTCTAAATGAATAATTATGCGGTAAATACATGTTGGAAATGAGAGGAATACATCTACGATTTGTGAGCATGCCTGTGCCAGTGTAGTTTCTCACTGTTCTAACACATTCCAAAAAGTAAATACAGTGTCAACATTTGTAAGGTTTGAGACGATACTTCAGAAAGTCAAGCAACTTCTGGTGTAGCCGGGTCTGTGTCTCATCTTCAATATTTACATATGCCAAAAGCTCTGGCAACTTAACTGTAAGGACAATAAATAAACTGAACGAATCAGAAATCATATAAAAAAATGTGTTCAGAATGAACATTATGGAAAATTGGAAACTGATGAAGATGAGGATGAGGAAGTGCAATCCTCGACGTACCAAAGAGTCGTAGCAGATGTTCTGCACCATATATGGTTGATGGAGAGACATTATCTACTACTACTTCATGATACTGTTCACGCTCTTTATTGTACAAGAGCAGTACAGGCAATGCTTTATCAAAATAACATCGTATTCCTTTCAAGACTTCTCCCAGCGAGTCAGTAATTCTATACCAATGAAGAATAAAAAGTTAAAGTCAAGTCTTGTAAGCATGAGTAATTGCTCAGATTTCATCTGAACGACAGGATAGGATAGAAATGCTCGGGCCTATCCAGACAAATTAATTTTGAGTGTTACACTAGAACTAATATGAAAAAATGATGAATTTTATGAATTACGAACCATTTTAGATTAGATCTCTATTAAGTGATATAACAGGGATAATAAAAATAATAAGAATCCAGCTTCTCCTGTCATCCTTCTAAAGAACAACCTCCAAAAAATGTGAAAGTTTATAAAATTCACTCGCTCCTTTTCTTCCTAAAGATTTCTCCTTATAGTGAATCTCCAAGGGCTAGGGTCTTCTTCCTAGAGAAAATTTGCCATCATACAGCACCAAAGATGCTACAAATAGTCCAGTTCCAAACATTTCTACGAACAGTTTGGATTAATGTGATTAAGAAAATATAAGAAAATAAAACTATTACCAATGATCCAGGGAGTTTCCCATGTCAACTTCCGGCACCATTCAGCAGTCAAGCATTTAACAAAATTATTAAGCAGTTTAAAATACGTAGTTATCAATACAAGACTAGTACAAAATTCATAGACGCTCGTAAGGAAGAAAATTAAATCCAAAGCACTCAATTATGAATTTATGATCAGATTCATGTCATTTTGTAGTCTTAGTAAGGTATAAGCCAACTTACGTGCCATCCCTCTTGGATCTGTATTCCAAGTACTTCGTCAAAATATCATCAACTGTAGGTGAGCGTGGAAGTTTGACTAGCTGGCAGAATCATCTGAAAAATCAATATGCTAACTAGACAGATGCATGGATAACTTAAGGAGTAAGCCTCTAATGCATTCATGGGACAAGACAAATGCTTGAAAGATTCAATTTATCAAACTAAACATCAAGTTAAAATTGGATAGTTGATAAATAAGTTGTTAAAGACCATTTAATTTGCATGAAAGTAAAATGTCAACTATATTAATTTTGCGACAAAAAGAGCCTGATTTAATGCAAAAGTAAAAAGGAAAAATGGAGGAAATTGAACTGGATTAGAAGATATCTGTGAACTGCCGTGTCAAATAGAAGGAAAAAAAAAGGTATCCACATAGCATGGAATTTTCAGAAGTGAACTTGAAGAATGCCTGGTATAATGACAATTGTTGACCGTAAGTAATAGGAACATTTCCTAATCATTTCATCAGATGTACAAATTTCACCTATCAGAACCTTCTGACAACCAAGTACTACACTGTAATAAGAGTCCTATTCCATAAGATAATATAAATAGAAAGAGAACAAACAATTGATATGTACCTTATCCTGCTGTGTAACAAATTCCCAATCATCAACAAGTTGCTTTCTTAGTGTTGAAGGTATTTGAATCTTGATAACTTTTTCTACGGATTGATTGTCCTTCCAAATACCATGGAACCATATTTAATCAAATATAATGGCAAGATAAGTGACAAGAAAATTGAGAACAATTGAAGATATGATATACTGAAACGAGTGACAAGATATAATATACTACAGAAAAGTACACACACAAGCACAATGACAATACTGAATCAACATAGAAATATAAAAGTTCAGCATAATTCCATCATTTATGAAGGAAAGGGAGAAAGTAAACCTGAACTCCTTTTTGTTCAAGTTTATGAAAATGATAAATGTACTCCATTGCACAAATGGATAAAAGTCTTCACCTAATTACTTTGATTTCTATTTTCCAAAACCACAACTCAAGTTTCTTGGTTTTCAATCCATAGAAAGATGAAGCTAAAAGTAAGCCCTTTACATACATATAGCTTGAACAAAGTTATATTGAAACATTTGCTTACATAATTAGAACAATTTTGGAGCACTATTCATGACATAAAACCAACCTTGGTGCTTGAGTCATTCTTTCGTTTCTTTCCCTTTGGTGCTGCAACAAGTATCAAAAGAACAATAAAAGTATTACAAGCACATATTTATAGTCACAAAAACAGGAAAAAAAAGAAAAAAAGATAATTGTAATTTATCGTACAAATTGTATGCACATTCCTATGTGCAGAAACAGAGAAGAGAAACTTTGTCGGGGAGGGGGGACAAAAATTTAATAAGGCCAGTTCTAACAAATAATTTTCAGGGTGATTGCCCCTCCACTCAGTGTGTGAACAATAAAGGAAAATGGCTCCAAATGATGCTCTTTTCAATTTGTGGACTTGAAAGGCTGTTGGTAGTTCAAAAGTCTTGAGATGAGAAAATACATTCATCTTCAACATTGATAAGTGACTCTAAAGTTTTAAGAGATGTTTTGATCGAAATTCAGCTGTCCAAACTTCCATTTCAAATGTGTCCCTCAATCAAGGTACTGAAGCAGGTAAAGTTTTCAGGTCATGCCAGTGTGATCTTCTAAAAAAGTTTCCAAGATCCAGCCTAAATCTACCATTCAATATACTTTTTGTACAAAGTGGCACCTTTGAGGTCAACTAAAAAATAATGATACTTCATTGTTTGAGCAACAAGGTGAAAGGTAGTTGAACTCAAACTAAGAACGATTTAGAAAGAGTTCAAGAAAAGCGTAAAAATAAATAATACCATTGTTCTTGTGGTCTTCTTTCTCCACTTTTGCATCTACAAGGAAACAAAATTCATTAATTAGGAAATGAAGAAAAATATTAATATAACCATTAATGATTCATGATCAAAGCTTTAGCCGACTCACAAGAAAAATCTCAAAAGTAACAATATTTCATATTAAAGTTTTCTAACAGAAATGCTCCATTGGAATATGGTTCTCTGGATCAGTGTTTTAAAAGGCTCAAGGCGCACTAAGGCGCAATGGCCTCCTGGGGCCTAGGCGCAAGGCGCACAAAAAGGCGCGGGCTTTATTATGTAAGGCGCACTATATAGAAAAAAAATTTACAAAAATATATACATGTATATAAAACACTTTCATGGCAAGTAATGAAGTTTTTAACCAAGAAAAATAGATAAAAGATAAATAAGGTTCAAATATCAGTCTTCCAACATAGAGTCAAATGTCAATACTCCACAAAAAACAGTGAGTTTAGTATTGTTAATATGCCTTCCTTGTTGTTTGCTCATCTGTTTATTCACTCATGTATGTACAACATAAGAGCTGGTATTCTTGAATATGATAATTGTGAAGCCCCAGAGGCGCCTAAGGCGCGCGCCTCGGGGGCTTCGAGGAAGGCGCGGCCAAGGCGCGCTCCTTCCTCACTGCGCCTCGCTTCTTCGAAGCGAGGTGCTAAGGTTGCGCCTTGCGCCTAGGCGCGCCCGGGCGCGCGCCTTTTAAAACACTGCTCTGGATAATTTCCAGAATGTTCTGGTCCTCTGCTATCACCTTGAATAAATCTCAGGCACAATGACTAATAATATAAACGCAACAAATGTTGAAAGGCTATGTCCCCCCTCCACCAGCACAACAAACAACAACATAACCAAAAGAAGAAAATGCGATAGATTGAGATTTATGAGGTTTATGCAAGTTCACCCTTTTAACTGGACTACATTCTGCCACTTCGCCTTCATTTACAAGTCATACAAAAAAGATTACCCTTTCTATATTTTATCTCAAACACAAGCCCCAACCCTCAGAAGATGCTCTCTGCCATAGGCTACAATGCTACGACACATTTCTCCAAAAAAAAAAAAAATCTCTAAAATGACATAGATTCCATTGAGTTTGCCCCGCAGCACAAACCAACTCCCACTGTGACAGGGTGCATCCGCATTACTGAGGAACCAGTTTGGTGCTGCAAAGCTACCCTCTGCTTCTGGCAAATGTTGTTAATATCCTCAATTATAGACATTGTTATTATTTCTAACATTACTATCACATCCATATGTGAATTTTTGTGATATGTCATTATAACTGATGATATTGATGATACCTTCATTGTTGACTATAATACACCAAGTTCCTATGCGTACCAATATGTACCAGAGTCTAGTTCTCCTCCCGAAAAAAAGTTGCCATTATCATCATTGGTCTAAAAGCCTTAAAAAAAAAGGAAAAAAAAAAAGAAAAACAGAAATTTTCTTTGTAGACAATTTTGTATAATGCTACTCATATAAGACAAAAAAAAAATGGCAAGGATAGGAACTACTCATATTCATTTGATCTTATTTTGTATAATGCAGCCAATTGGTGCAATCTTGGGATTTTTTTTTTTTTTTTTTTTTGTAATTACTCTCCTAGTGAAATCTGTACTAATTGGGAGGGATGTTTGCAACCCCCATTTGTTTTAAAGGACTTCATCAGACCTTAAATTCCATCCTAGTGCAGTAGTGCTCAAACCCAAATCTTAGAGATACAATGCACAAAAACAAATAATTAAATGTTTTCATGCAGTGAAGGAAAAAATACAAAATAATTATTATGAACAAAAAGATTGGTACAGGTAAAATATGTGCATGCAAACCAACAAGTGACAAGGGGAGTAACTCGTTTCATGAGCTGGTGCCTCATTATCCAAATTGGAAGGAAAAAATGAAAAACAGATATCTTCTTTGTAGACAATTTTAATCATAATTAGAATCATAGGCAAGTCTAGTGAAGTAAGAGATGCATAAAAAGATAATACAAAGTCAAAGATGTTGATTTTGGACTCATAATTTGGTACAACCAAGAATTCGAAAACTACCAATCGAGTTTTTTGGCTTTGCTTGGGCAGATCGTCCAGACTTTGAGCACTTTTCTACGTACCCTTTCTCAAGGGCTCGCTGCTTCAAACGGTTCTCGTCAGTACATTTCATCAACCGGTCTACGCTTACCCATTCGTCCCAACTGTTAGCAAGATGTCCATTGTAATCACTTTTGTATTGCTTTTATAAAAATGATATTAACTATCATAAAAAGATGCTAGACATCCAGTCAAAGCTAATAATTTCTCTATTGCTTTTTGAAAAGAAAAATGAAACAAACTGAAAGGAAAATTCTAAAGCATTCTCGGCAGATGATTTCTTAGAGGTTACCATCAGTATTGCAATGGGTAAGAACACAACTTCAACGTTTTTCCAAACAGGGGGATCAAGAAAAGGCTTTAAAATGTGAAGGTGGGAGATCAAGTAACCAATACAGGAAGAACTTGAAAGCTTGAGACTTCCATTTTCAAATATTTTTTATAAAAATCTGGAAACAGAAACAAAAGTAAAACCCTGCACCCAAATTTATCAATTGGGTCTGAAAATCCAACCCTTCAGGAATCAAAATCACAATGCCATGCTAAGTAAAACAGATACAGATGTAAAATGTTGGAAACGCTGAAATTAAATAATGGAAACTAATAACATCAGATTTAGAAACTAATCACTATTATATATTCATAAAGCACAAGCTTCCTCTGCGCTTAAAATTATTTCATGCAGATAAAATCATGCAACCAATATGCAGTGCAAAAAAGAATTATTTTTGAAAGGCCTTCATTCTTCATACGAATTTATGCTGTTATATGAAGCATGTTACCAACAATTCCATGGAGATATATCTACGAAATAAATATTAGGATAGTAACAACCCAAGTGGGTGTAAAACAAATCTATAAAGATAAAACAAAAAAGGATAGACAGAGACAAGTGGGTGAAACTCTAGCAAAGTATCTGCCAGATAATACATCCATACATCTCATTTTCCACATCTCATAATTGAAGTTGGCCTAAGGCTCATCATTCCAACCTTGTCCAGTAAAGCCCAAGCCAAAATGAGCCAGAAAAGCTAACAAAAAACCAAAAACCCTAGAGAAACAAACAAAACAAACTTAACGAAAGAGGATCTAATTTCAAAGAACGTGAGCTAAAGGATTATCACTAAAAATTTTAGTAATAGAAGCCCAAAGGGAGAAATTGAACCTAGCCAAGGCCCAAGCCTCCTCTCAAGAACTTTCCTTATCACTAAAGAAGATCCTCCTATTTCTCTCAAGCCAAATATTCCAAAAAATCGCAAATAAATTAGTCTGCAAGAACTATTGCAAGCCATATGCTGATATGCATACAAAAAGCCCTTGAAAAAAAAATCCTAAATCACTGATGCATATTGACAACCCCACCCAACATGCTCAAACATTTAAAGGGCTTGTAACTTATGTTAAGGAAGATATGTGTGAATAGATATGGAGTATAAGAACTGTATAAGACAGGAGTTAGAGAAGAAAGGTGGCTATCATTTTGTGTTTTCTAGAGAGAAAATACCTTTTGAATATTTGTAACTATCCTTTCTCTATGAACTAGCACCAAATAAAGAGAAATTATTCCAATTGTCAATCGGTCACCCTAAAACCTCCTACCAAAACCCTTTACTTGAAGATTCTCTTCCAAATGATGGTGAGAAGGAACATTGATTGGAGAAGCCAAATTCTCTTGCACCATTGCGGACCCAGAATTATAGGCAAAGATCTTTAAACAAAGTCCATCATGGTATTAATCCCCCTCAAAGAGAGCTTCAGCCTTAATTTGAGGGGGAATTTGAGGGAGAAGGAGGAATGTCTTAACCTGATTCAACCTTCAATGGATTGGACTTTTGCCTTCTTTAGGTGTGGACAAGAGATTAGGCTTCGTCATACTTTTGGTGTTTCACAGTAAAATCCCTCTTCAAGGTCCTCAATTTGGGGATGCTGCTAGACAATCTAACAATAGCATGACTTCCTTCTGAGCTTCAAAGATCTTCAAAAATGATGAGGGGAATGAGCACTGTAAGACCTGCAAAGTGTTTCTTTGATCTTTATGCTTGTGGGAATTTCAGCCAGTGATATCGTCAAAGATGGAATACATGGTTCTCTCTCCTAACATGTCTTGTACAATCAAAAATCAGAATCAGCTTACCACATTGTTCTTACATAAAGGAAAAGCCCCAAGCAATTGAAAGTTGCATGAACCTTCCATTAGCTAAAAAGATCAACTAGTCTATAATTTGCAAAGGAATAGTAAAATTTACACCAATTTGAAGCATTTAGAGGACTGTATTGTTGAATCTATCCAAAGAGAAAGATATGCCATTGAAAGGTGTGGTTGTTTATCCCGATGCATAAACTCCAAAAAGAAAGCTCTGTTGATCTGTAGCCATAAGATTTCCTTTTCTTTCTTAAAAGGGTGGCCCATCAGGATATTCAATAGAAGAGCAGTCAGATTGTTGGGGAGAGGGGCTTGCCAACCAAAGGAAAAGAACATCATTCCCCAAAAACTATAAGCAAAGCTGCAAGGTGATGGAAAAATAGACCTTCTGTCTCCCCAATCCTTTTATAATTCTATCATTCTTAAGGAAGTTTTACATTTCATTTAAAATAATATTGTGAAAGTTAGTAATTAAAAAAAAGGAAAGAAAAGCAGAAGGTCAAGCATAATTGCTCGAATATAAAGCCTAATTAGAAGAAGTCACACGATGGATGGGAAAAAAAGGCAACTTACTGCACAGTAGATGGAGTGAGTGAAATAATAGAGGATTCTAATATAAAATAGAAAGAGATACTCACTTTTTATTCCAGCCCTGCAAAATGACAAATCGGAAGTGGTCAATAACATGAGAAGGAACTTTTAATTTAAACAAACATACTCGAGATTTGAATTATATCTAACACATCCAGTCACTTCAGCTTTTTATGCTGGCAGCACAAATTCCTCTAGAGATTTTATTAAGATTGTAACTCAAAATCAGAAGAACTTAAGCAAGGAAAACTGCAAGACATGGAAGAAAAACTTACTAGATAGTGCAGAAAGTATCTCCATTCCTTCTTCCTAAGCTCAACTCTTTGAACCTGAAAAGTAAAAGCATAAACTGGATGGTTATTTGTTTGATCACTATGGATATGGAATAATACGGTATCAATTTCCTTTTCAAGTGAGAAAATACAAAATGGGAATCCTGGTGAAGAATCAAGTTAGTGCAACTTGCTCCCTTTTGTTTTGTAGAAATCAGTCATAATTTTTAGTTTTATATGATAGTTGTTCATGTGCTTTTTGTTCAATTTAGATGCATGTTGAGTTAGTCGAGAGATTTTAGGAGAGTGATGTTACCACGTTGTTATGCATTATATATATTTCTCTTCTATGACTTTTGCAGTAGGCAGTGCACACTGTTTTTTTTCCCCCTTTCCTCTGCTTTTGTCTAGTTAGCGTACACTAAGCAAGTAAGTAGTATACAATCTCCAAAAAGAAATTGTCATACTTGAGAGAATATTTACTCAAAAGGAGGGGTTTTCAGTCTTAAGAACAAGAACTGGTTATGATGGCTTAAGATAACCTGAAAATTTGGGATTATTTTCTGAAAGAAAAAGTATAGGAAACAAAATATTTCATTGGTACGATGAAATATTACAAGAAGGGGTATTTTCAGAAAGTTCAGCCTTTGTGGGCTGAAATTTCAGAACTATAAAGGGAGAACTCTGTGTTTGATGCACGATCGGATGTTCTCTTACTTCTGGTTTGCAAAAACAGCCTACATCCTCTATTTCTTCATTACAAGGGTGGGCAACCCAACCATCTATTATTGAGTCAGAAAACTTGTTATCAAATACAGTGTTTTAAAAGGCACACTCAGGCAAGTCTAGGTGCAAGGCGCACGTAAGAAGGTGTGCATTAAGCTCGCACCTTCCTATGAATCCCTAAGGTGTTAGCCTTGCGCCTTAGAGCTTCTTCATTGATTAACAGGAAAGTAAAAAAAATAAAAATAAAAATAATAACTAACCCTAAACCTAAAAAACCTTACATATTGCGTTTAGGGTTTTGTTTCTTCTATTGCGCCTTGAGCTTTTAAAAATACGGATCAAATCATAAAGCATTAGTGAAACAAAACCATCATGGGTTGGCCCTAATGGTCAATAAGGGCCATAGAAAAAATAAAGGGCTTAGAGGGAATGAGTTCAATCCATGGTGGCCACCTACCTAGGATATTTAATATCCTACGAGTTTCCTTGGCAACCAAATGTAATAGGGTCAGGCGGTTGTCCCGTGAGATTAGTCGAGGTGCAGGTAAGCTGGCCCGGACACTCACGGATATAAAAAAAAAAAAAAAAAAAAAAAAGCATTAGTGAAACAAATCATCTGCCAGCAGGTACATTAGTTTTGGCCTAATGAGGTCCAAATTCTCTCTAATGTTACTAACTTTAAGGAAATTCACCTTGATGCAGTATGTCCAGGTTTTCAATATGGAAAATCTCATTATGTGCAACATTACAATAGCTTTGTTCAAATCTTACAAGGCCAAGAAAAACACCTAGTTGCGGGGGCTTCCACTATGTGCTGTTTATTGTGGATGACTTTTCTAAATTCATTTATATTGTAGCAAAAGTGGAACACATCATTAGTAGAACACAAACGTTAACACACTTTTCTTTTGCAATGTGTTAGTCGTCTTTAGACCACCTAACTCCTCATATTCCTTCAATTTGTAAAAGTACCTTTCTCAGCATTAGAAAGATAGTCATATACTAGGTAAGAAGGTTCGTGCATATTGCATTACACAAAGTCACACCCCCTTTCACAAACAATTTTTTCATCAATCAACTTTTCCCATAATTTTCTCCACGATGGGACTCGGAAACTCCAATTGTTTCAAGATACCTCCCAAGGGCATCCTTAGACTTTTGCTCTATTTTTTACATTCTCATGTTTTTTTTATATAAAAAACAAATATTTCTTTGATATATGATGAAATATACAAAAAGAGGAAAAACCCAAGTTAAAAAAATATCAATTTAACAAAAGGTTGTTTAAGCTATAATCTGGGGAAGGGGAGAAAAAACATTTCACCGGCCCACAGCCTAAACAAAAACATTATCAAATCTACCTAAGGGAGAAATTTGTCGTTCAAGGTCCCATTGTTCCACCAAAAGAAGGCTCTAATCAATTTTTTGAGAATATTACAACACATGTGAGGGCAATAATTTGAACCTACGACCTCTTAGAAGAAGTAAGGATGCCTTTGTCATTGAGTTATGCTCATTTTCCCACCAGAAAAGCATGTAAGAGGGAGCTAGATGTTGTTGTTGTACATAAGAGGGAGCTAGATGTTGTTGTTGTACATAGAGGTCTACCAACCGAAGGTAACTATGAGCATGTTCCAAAATTTGAGAGAAAACTCAAAATTTGCTAGTGACTCATAGGGTCTCCTTTATTGAGGTTCACAAGTTGAATCCAAAGGCTAGGCATTGTAGTTTTGTTGGTTATGACACTCACAAGCAAGGACAGGGTGTATGGAGAAGAAAGAAGAAAGTTCATAGGAGTACAACTAATATTGCACCTTTTTCTAGAGATGTTGCATCCAATGAGAGGAGAAGCTAAGAAGCACGGACACGGACACGGACACGGGACACGGACACGACAGGACACGGCGATACGTCAAATTCTAAAAAACTAAGATACGGACACGTTGAAGATACGTTGTTTTTTTTATATATATATAAATATATTTTTTTAAAAAAAAAATAAATTAGTATATATATAGATTTTTTTTTTAAAAAAAAAATAGTATATGTATAAAATTTTATGAGTAGTTTAATAATCATTCATTCTTTTTTAATTTAAAAACAGTTTTTTATTGGGCTGGGCCTTTTATCTTAACTTTAAAAAGGAGGGTTTATTGGGCTGGGCCTTTTATCTAGGTTAACTTTAAAAAGAAGGGTTTAAAAGATAAAAAAGAAGAAGATGAACCTGAAAAAGAAGAAGATGAACCTGAGGGGAGATTTTGAAGAAGCGGCAGCATCTCTGAGGGTTTTGTTCTCTCTCTCTCTCGGCCTAGACTCTCCAGGGCGTGTCCAGCCGTGTCCCCGCGTGTCCGAAATTAAAAAAAAAAAAAAAAAAAAAAAAAATAGGACACGCAAAATTGCGTGTCGGACACGTGTCCGGAGCGTGTCCGGACGAATCCGTGTCCGACACGTGTCCGACACAGATCCTCCCCCCATTTTGGCGTGTCCGTGCTTCATAGGGAAAAGTAATATCTCTCCCCCAACGAACACATTAAGCAAGATGGGAGTGAGGCAACTGGAGCTATGATTCTGTTTGGGACCAAGGCAGTATGGGATGCCTTTGTCCCACATTGGAAAGATATGGACTTCTAATGGGGTATACAAGTGGTTGGTTCTCCCTCCCCAATCGCTTTTGGGGTGTGGCTCTCCAACTACTTAGATACCTAACAATTGGTATCAGAGTCGGTGGTCGACGACTCTGGAGAGGAGGGGCAGGCCGGCGGCAGAGGGGTTGACCGGAACCAGTCGAGTGAAGCGTCGCCGTGCATAGCCGCCGAGACGTCGGCTTTCCGAGGAGGGACAATTGTTAGGGACCAAGTTAGGGACCAAGGCAGTATGAGATGTCTTTGTCCCACATTGGAAAGATATGGGCTCCTAATGGGGTATATAAGTGGTTGGTTCTCCCTCCCCAATCGTATGGCTTTTGGGGTGTGGCTCTCCAACGACTTAGATACCTAACAGATTCCAAGATCGTCCAGAAAGAGGATGCTACCTAATTATCTAACTGATTATGAAGTTGAGGTAAATTATTCTTATTCCTCTATTTTTTCTATCTTGCTATCTTACGACCAATCCATGAAAAATTAGAACACTTCTAATAGTGAAGCTAAGGTATTTCTAAATGAGAAAAGGCAATGCAAGGAAGAGTTTCTCTAAAAATTGTACAAGAAAACTTGTTCCATTTCCAAAGTCAAAGGATGGTTGATTTAGTCACCTGCATGTACTGTATATGTTATATGTTGAAGAAGAGGCTGATCGTATCGTAGACATGTGCAAAGCTTGGCCTATTGCATGTAATTATCTCAAACGATCCCAGTGCAACAATTATCTCTTTAGCAACAAATAAAAATCGTAACTCGATGAAAAGTACATTTCCCTAGGTGAGTTTAAATATGATATTTTTGTATGACCTATATAACCTCAAGCAAGCTCCAGGTGCAGTATGGTAAGCTCACTATCTTTAATATCCGTGATTTCGAGTCTTTAAATTTATATTGAAGTATATTCTTTAAGAAAGCCTCTGCAATGTGCATAATGCTTTTCTTTCTCGTTTAGGTGGATAATATGATAATCATGGGGGATAAAAATTATGAAATAACTCATTTCGTGACCTTCTGTCCATTTGTTTTGAAATGAAGAGTTCAAGTGATCCTAGTTGTTTAGCTAGGCTTGATATTGAAAGTTCAAGCAGATATTTCACCTCTCAAAAAGATATACAACAAGTCTATTTCACCCCTCAAAAAATATATAAGAAACCCCATTAGAATACTTTTTACATGAAGGGGACAACTGATAAGATAAATGATCACTCCTATGAAACCAATAGACCTCAGATGGCATGTCTGCTTATGATTAACTCATAGAAAATTCCTTCAAAAACCCTCTGCTCTTCAATAGGCCGAGGAACTCCCCCCCCCCCCAAAAAAAAAATTACCCCTTCCTCACAACCTAGTGTCGTGACCACGTACTAATTTTACTGTATGTTACTCTCTTCTTTTGCCTTCCTTCTTCCTTGTGTAAATGGTTTGAACAGTTGTCCTCCCATTCCCATAAAATATATGGTCAAGTTAACTCATAGAAAATTCCCTCAAAAGCCCACCACAGGATGCTACGCCTTATCAGCAACTTATTGAGATTTTATTTTATTTAGTTATTACAAGACCTTATTTTGCATATCAGTTTATGGAAAACGTGTGCATGGTTTATTTGATTACAGCAAAGAGAGTTCTGCGCATAAAAGGAACCCTCTATAATGATTTATTGTACAAGAATAATAAACCATTTCAATGAGTGGTTTTACAGAAGCAGATGAGCTAGAGATGTGAATGATAGGGACTCCAAAACAAGGTATTGTTTTAATACAAGTTCAGTAGTAATTTCATTGTGCAGTAAAATGCAAGCTGCTATAGCTCTTTCAAGTTGTTGGCTAAATATGTAGCAACCAATGTGGCTACTCAAGAATGTGTTTTGGCTCAAGAGACCCGTTAAAGAAGTGTTTTCTTTTAAAGAGAAACAAAATTTCATTGATAAATGAAATAGGGGGAAAACTCAACACCTATAGGTGGATTACATGACAGGTTTCTATTGTTACTATGGAAGGTGCTGACTCAAGGGATTAAATAACAGATTACAGAAGTGTCCTATTTGCCGATATCTTCACTAAAGCACTTGCCAAAAGTAAACTTGAAGTTTTTCAAGGGTGTTATTGACAGTAATTTTTGCAGCAAGGGGACTGTGACTAATTAGTGCAACTTACTGCTATCTTCTCTTTCCTGAAAGTCCGTTGTAAGTTTCAGTTTAATGTGAAAGTTGGTTACTTTCTCCTTGTTCAGTTTAGATGCAAGTTCAGCATCGGTTGCTTGAGAGACTTTAGGAGAATTCTAATAGCTCGAATAAATTGTGTGGGTTTTCCCATCATCTATACTTGATCCAAATCCTTTTCTTTCTTTGATAAAGTTAGAAATTATGTTCTAATACACAAATATCATTTTTCATAGCCCTCGTATCCCCATAACACCGGCCTCAGCTAATTGAACCTTCGTACGGATTTCTCTTTCTCCAGGCTCATAAGCGACCAAACAAGCATAAGAAATCCAATAACCAAACGCAGAGGACAGAACTGATACGATTGAATTAGGTTACGCAATCATTATTCCTCTCTTATAATTATCCTCTCTAAACCAGATACGCCAACCGAAAGGGGAGCTACCAATTCAATGCTTCAGAGAAGTTTAGATAAAAAAGAGAGATAAATCGAAAGGCGAATTGGTAAGAAAGAGCGAAGAAGGAAAGGTACCTTGGCTTCATAGATGCGTGGGCCGTGATAGGCAAGGACCTTCTCGCCTTCGGAGTAGAGGCTGGAATTGGAGGGTGGAGAATCGCCGCTGGACATGTCGCCGTCGGTGGCTGCGTCGTCCTTGGAGGAGTTTACCATTCTCGAGCACTCAGAGATAGCAAGCGAACCAGCCAGACTCCAGCCTCGGGTCCTTCCTCGTGAGCTCGCGTGGCGCTCTGACGAGTGCGGAATAGAGCGGGAACTGCCATCGCCGCTGTTTTTTTTTTTTTTTTTTCCTTTTTTTTCCCTCACTCTCTTAGTTTTACTTTACCACTTTACTTAATATTTGATAATTAAGTTTCTTTTTTTTTAGATTAAAAATAATAAAATAATTTGTTTTTTTTTTTTAGTTTAACAATGTTTGATATTTTTTGGTTCAAATAAGGGGGAATGGAAACTCAGATATTTGTTTTTTAGAAGAGGACCGAGAGGTTTACAATGCTTTAACTAATAGAGTACTAGGTTGTTCAAAAAATAAATAAAATAAAAAGAAATATAGTATACTAGGTTGATTGATCGAGTTAGATATTAATGGACTGTAATGTAATAATCTTTTTTTTTTTCATAAAAGTTAGACTTTGTTTGATAACCATTTGATTTTTCATTTTTGAAAATTATGTTTGTTTTTCCTCAAATTCATTACAATAATTTTTATCTTTGTTAATGACACATTTGAATTCCTAATTAAATTTTAAAAACAAAAACAAATTTTTAAAGCTATTCTTTGTATTTTTCAAAACTTAACTTGGTTTTTTAAAACAAGAGAAGACTGGAAAACTGGAAGTTGAAGTAATATTTATAAGCTTAATTTTCAAGAACCAAAAACCAAAAGGTAATCAAATTGGATCTTAATGTTCTTTTTTTTTTTTTTTTTATGCTAAAATATATATATATATATATATATATATATATATATATTTAGCTGCTCAATTTGTAATGTTTTCTTTCAATTATGTTAGGTTTGCAGCTATTCTGATGTGAAATTAGCCGAATACGAGGAGGATGGCTCGTGGAATGTTGTAAGCCCAACAAAACGTATAGGCCCATTACTTAGACGTGGGTCAGAAGCCCAATTGACAAAACGAACTACGTGGCTTGCTTCCCAAAAAATGTCTATATTTTCTTGGGATATCCTCAGAAATGGCAAAAAATGTAGTTTTGAAAAATGACCACCATTATTTTTGACCTATTTTTGTGCAATTCAATCTTCCATTTTTACCCTTGAGTACTTTTCCATGTTTCCCCTGTATTTGTGCTGCCTGTATCTAATGAAATTTAAAAAAAAAAAAAATCGTTAACTTCCAATCCCATGAATCAAGGAAATGATCGTTACAGAATCAATCATCTCTCTCTTCCCATTTGCAATTTGGGAAACTATCCAAAATATATGTCTTTTGCTTTGGTTTTCGAGTAGATTTTTACAGCGATCCTCTCTATCTGGATCATCTTTTGGGAGAAGGTTGATCGATTTGTTGGTTCACAGTTTCTTCCAACACCGTAGGCGGATCATAGGTATGGTTTGCATGATTGTATTCATTTTTGTAAAATCACATTCATTTTTTTGTTCATTAATGTAATCCTAACTAGATGTCTTCTATTCTCCTTTTTATATGGTACGATGGGTTGTGGGATAATTGCAATCAATACACTGGATTCAAGGTGTTAACAGTGTGTGTGGATTCAAATTGTTCATTCGAACAACTCATCGACTGCATAAAATAGTGAGTAATGATTTCTTCTCGTTTTTTTAGATGATTTGATGTTTACCCTACTGAAATTATTTGCATGTTGTCTAGTAGGTTAGTTAACTTATATACACTGTATTTGCAAAATTTATTTACTGAATACACTGTATTTGCATAATTTTTCTTTTTATAAACTTAATCTTTTTTATTGTTCTAGTAACATTTGTGAGTAATGATTTTTTCTCCCTTTTCAGGATGATTGAAATTATCTGCAAATTTACTAAATACACTTTGAAGTTAGGTTATTGAATACTTAACGAGACAATATCTAGTAAAAGTTTGGAAAATAAAATAGAGTTTTGTGTGTAAATGAATTTAGTAATGTAAATACACACCAAGTTAACAAATTTTTTTTTAACTCTACAACTCTCCCCTTGATTCATGCTAGTTTGGTTGATTTTTGTTATCAATCAACCCTCTCCCTTGATTCATGTTATTTTTAAGGTAAAAGTTCAACAATTTTTTTTTTTTAATTCTACAATTATCTCCCTATGATTAATTTATACATTTAAGCTATTTATTTGTTATGTTTGTTAAATTTGAATTTGACTGATTTTCAATGTTCACTTAAATTAAGTGTAAACCTTAGATTTCCTCCTACATTTACGCTGTATTTGAATTTACGTTAACAGATTTTTTTTACCCTACAACTCTCCCCCTTGATTCATGCTATTTTGGTGGATTTTTGTTATCAATCAACCCTCTCCCTTGATTCATGTTATTTTTAAGGTAAAAGTTCAACAATTTTTTTTTTTTTAATTCTACAACTATCTCCCTATTATTAATTTATACAGCTATTTATTTGTTATATTTGTTAAATTTGCTGTATTTGAATTTATAGTTCACTGGATTTACGTTGTATTTGAATTTATCGGTTCATTGGATTTAGATTTCGTTCAGGGGTATTTTTGTCCGATTCGTTGTAAAAAAAACCTACTAAAAATAGTAATTGGCCATTTTTCAAATGAAAAAAACATATGGTCATTTTTCAAAATGCTCAATTAAAAATGGTCATTTATCTAGTTGCCCCTATTTTCTTTCCAAAATGTGTGTGTGTGTTTTTTCCTGAATTGAATTCCCTCCAAAATGTAACAAAACCACAAGCCAGCTAAAAGATAAAGATATCTAGACTACAATCTTTTTCTTTTTCGTGAAGGAGTTTTCCTTATTCCGATGATTTATGCTTGACTAATAAGTAATAACATAACAGATTAATAGCAAGGAAATAGAAAACAAATTGAAACAAGTTTTAAAAATTATTGAGGTAAAAGTATAATTTTCAAATTTGATTCCAAAATCGTTATAGGGAAATTATTTGTGCATCAAAATATTGTATTTCTATTGTTATTTTTGTCTAAACAAAGAAGGAAAGAAAAGGAAAGAAAGATGATGATGTCAATAGTGAAAGAGGAAGGAGAATAATCAGTACGAGTACATGATATGATTCTCCAACTATCGATAATGAAAAAGATCAAGAAGATAAAGAAAGAAATAATGAAAAAAAGGAAAATTTGAAAGTTATAAAGCAATCATCTAAAGTTGAACCAAATTTGTGATTGATACAATGAGAATCAAAAGCATATTATTGAGCACCACAAAAGGAAAGGATATAATATGAGAGATAATAAAGAGTCAACAAGAAAAAACAAGTCATTGTCAATTGAAAATATATAAATTATGTTTATTATATTTTAGTTATTATACTAACATCAATTAGAATTAGATGTAACAACATACAAACTTGCATATAATGTCATTTGAAAATTATTATTATTATTACATATTTTAATGTTAAGTATTGGTCTTATTCTTACCTAACTCAAGAACTCGTCCAACCTAATTATTAAAAGAAATAAACGTACCCAACATGATATCATAATGCTCAATAGAGTTTTAGCTTAACTAGGGAAAAGATTAATCTAATTTATGAACCTAACTTGAAGTGGTGATAAAGAGTATAATCCTAAAAATGAATAATATAATATATTCACTTAATTTCAACATTGCAAGATACAGATATTGATTATTGACCAATTGTTTATAGACACCGCCAATAAGAGAGTTAATTACTTACTGAAAGAGGAAATGAACAATTATCAATACGAGAGTTAATTACTTACTGAAAGAGGAAATGAACAATTATCAATACGAGAGTAATTACTTACTGAAAGAGGAAATGAACAATTATCAACACGAGAGTTAATTACTTACTTAAAGAGGAAATTACAATTATCAATACGAGAGTTAATTACTTATTGAAAGAGGAAATGAACAATTATCAATACTAGAGTTAATTACTTACTGAAAGAGGAAATGAACCATTATCAATTCAAAATATCATATGAAGATCTAACAATTTTTAGAACGACAACAATAAGCGAAAGAGATAAATTAGAGTGAAGATTTTGTAGTACAATGTTACAATAGTTTTGTTATTCAATTTAAATGGTATTCTAGGATATATTTAATAGAAAAATCGTCAAAAATTAAAGATGAAATTCAAGCTTTTAAAATATAAAAAACGGAAGGTTAAAATATTGATTTGGTCCATGGATTTGGGATTTCATTCTTTTTTTCCATGTATGAAAAAGATTGAAAATACATAAACTAAAATGAAATGAGATATAAAGTACAAGACCTTTGATGTTTTTTTATTCGGGGATTTGAACCTCTAAACTATGATCACTCTAACGATTGAATGATATTTGAACTTTGTTATGATGAAACTATAAATGTAAATTTACGGTTAATTATAATTTTGGAACTTAAAAAAAATTAGTTTCCTGAATGAAAAATTATGCGAGGTAGTAAGAAACATTTTGTATATTATTATATAATCTAAATTTTAAAAGTATTTTAAATATCCTAGTTAAACTCCAGGGAGAGGGGGAAGAAAACGTAGGTCTGGGAAATTTCTCTTAAAATTGGCTAAAACTGCAAAACTAATTACCATTATTGGGAACTGGGAAGAACATACCTTCAAATATCCTTAAAACAAAAGAGGAAAAAAATCGAGGAAAAAAATCAATAAATATTTCCATATCAGCTTTTATCATTTCTAATTTAGATAATTAAAGATTAGAACAAATTGTCCCATCGTTTTATCAAGAGTCACAGCAAACACACACACAGAGAAAGATTGAATCATTCGTACAAGAAATGAAAGACCCCATATATCAAATTAGATTTTGAAACAATTGTGAGGGAAAAATTTGATCCTTTCTAATGGAGAAGGCGGAAGTTGATAATCAGTGAGACAAACACAGTGACAGAGAAGAGAGAGAGAGAGAGAATAATTGGGATGAGCACATGTAAGAGAGAGAAAGAGAGAATAATTGGGATGAGCACATGAAAGACAGGAAATCCAACAAGGTTGAACCTCAAAAAAATATGTAAATTTGGGTTGGAAGTTGGGAACCCTTGAAAGGAAACACAATGCAGAGCAGGCCACCGAAGCAAAGGAGCTAGGTGTTATGGGCATGGCCGGCCACAAAACTCCAACCTGTCCTAATCAGTCTACTTTCAGAGTTGTTATCATCTTACGTTAGCACTTTGGTAACAAAGTGCTGCTGCTGCTGCTACACATCCATTTTAATGGCCTTTTGGTTCCTCTTCTTCCATCATTTTCATATGTAAAGTACTCATACAGACCTCACCTGAACTGACACTCTCCAGACCTACCCTCGTGGGTTTTCCCAATGATCCTTAAATTCTCAAAGTGGGTCCCTTCCATTTCCATTTTCTATCGGAATTTCCAAGGACAATCAACCTCCCCCACTCCCATTCCCACTCCCACTAGCGCTCATAATAAGGACCTCTCAGTCAATACCCACCTCTTCAAGATCTATTCATATTCACCTTTCAAAATCAACTCCAAAAGGCCTTCTTCACTTTTCTGTTTCGGGTGGAAAAGGGCAAACCCTTTACCACTGTCGAGATAACACCTCATCTTTCGCATTCCAACTTGTATGGATATTAAATCACACACTCCGCCTGGCCTAGTTTTAGAATTAAATCTCCACCTAATACAGTTTTCAGCAATTCCCATTTTAACGAAGTCCAAAATGTTTTCTGATAAGAGGACTCTGGAATAATCAAATCATGACAACAATAACCTCATCACTATTATATTGTCAAACCTAATTATCAGTGCCACAAAATTACCCTAAAATGAAAGACAGCTAAACAGAAGACCAAAACAAGTTGTAAATTACGATCAAATCAACAATTAAAGCCAAATATAAATGCTCAATCCACAAGTATAGTCTGATTGATCTCCATCAAATATATAATGTTGGTGGGCATCTAAGGAGTCTTTAATTATATATTAGAAGCATTTAGCTTGACCCCATATAAACATCAAATCCATATATCACAATCATAATTATAAAAGAAAGTGATTGGTCATTTTGTCCACTATATGATAAATATATTCTATCGGAAAACAACATAATAGACCCCAACTTGAATTGAAGATTAAACACGGTTGGATATCATATAATGTGTCCTTTTTCTGGTATGAATCTTTCCATTCTCATGCCTAAGCATCCAAGGATATACATTGGCCACCATTTAAATATATACCAAATCTTATCTTGTTGAAGACTTTGGTCATTCCTCCCTATATTTATATATTGAAGCATATTGGAAGAGTAATCCCACCACATTGGAACCATTCATTGTCTTCATCAATAGTCAATAGAGTTTGTTGGTGAAAATTGAAGATGCTGTGGAAGGAAGAACTTGTGTTCTTCGCTCAAAATTATTTTGACACTGCAGTGGCGGCAGTTCTTTCCATAGCTATTCTAGTGTTAACTTCGAAAGTTTGCTGGAGGTTGAGGAGCAAGAATGTTGGAGGAATTCCTGGTCACTTGGGGTTACCTTTTGTAGGGGAAACCTTCTCTTTTCTTTCTGCCAATAACAGTACCAAAGGGTGTTACCACTTTGTCAGGCTCCGCCGGTTATGGTTAGTGGTTCCTTCCCCCATGGTGATTATGGATATTCTTTACATAAGTACTATTGTCAGTATGACTTCTAATATTCCTTAAGTATGATTCCAATTCTTCCTCATTCGAGATCAAGGATCATTTTTCTGAATTTTTTGACTTTTAAACGTTTGGCTACAAAACTAGACTTTGCCTATCATCGTATATGAGTCAACTCCATTGAATTTTTACACCTTGACTACTGATATGAGTTGCATGTATTTGGGAAGGTACATGAATACACATGCATACATACATGTATACATACGTACATACATATAAACAAACATTACAATATACCTCCCGGACAGTTTAGAACATGGAACTGATGACTGTGATGAAACTAACCAGGCATGGTAGGTGGTTCAAGACAAGGCTATTTGGAAAGGTCCACGTGTTTGTTCCAAGTACAGAAGGGGCAAAAGCAATATTTGCCAATGATTTTGTCCAATTCAACAAGGGGTATGTGAAATCCATGGCAGATGCTGTTGGAGAGAAGAGTTTACTTTGCGTTTCCCATGAGAACCACAAGAGGATTAGGCGTCTTCTAGCTGATCCTTTCTCCATGACTTCTTTGTCCAAGTTTGTTAAAGAATTTGACGACATGCTCTCCAAAAGGCTAAAGAAACTAGTAAAAGATGGGAAAAGTTTTGTACTTCTTGATTTTAGCATGAAGGTTATAGAAAATAAAAATATAGTCATCTTTCTCAAACTTTTCTGTTTGACATGGGTGAGTGACCAACATATCTTATCTTGTGTGATTTGCAGATAACATTCGATGCCATGTGCAATATGCTAATGAGTCTAAGAGATGAATCTACGCTCAGACAGATTGAAAAAGACTGTATAGCAGTCTCTGATGCCATGTTATCTTTCCCATTCATGATTCCAGGAACTAGGTACTACAAAGGCATCAAGGTACAGTCAGCAACTTCAAGATATAGGCACCCAACTTAAGTGTATAATACAATTTAACGAGGTTTCATTCTACTTTAGTAACATATATACTAATTACCAATAAGTTGAGCAGGCACGAAACCGACTCATGGAAAGGTTTAGAGAGATAATTTCCAGGCGGCGGAGGGGAGAGGAGTCACCAGAAGACTTTCTGCAATCAATGTTGCAGAAAGATTCATATCCTCCTGATGAAAAGCTGGATGACTCAGAGATAATGGATAACCTTTTAACACTCATAATTGCAGGCCAAACCACTACTGCTGCTGCTATGATGTGGAGTATTAAGTTCCTGGACGAGAACAGAGAGGCCCAAGAAAGACTGCGGGTAAGATCCAAAACCTGTCAAGTTACTTTGAAAGAATGCTAATAAATGCTACCCATAATCCACGACTCTTCAAACTTTTCCTGTGAGGTGAATATTAAAACCCATTTTAAATCTCCAGGAAGAACAATTGTCAATTCTACGAAAGAAGGAAGATGGAGAATTGCTTTCCCTTGAAGATCTTAACAAAATGTACTATGGTTCAAAGGTTATAAGCAACCTAAATTTCTTCTCATTTATAAGAAGTATATAGAGTGCTTCGGATTGCAAACAATTCCATGTACAGTGTATGAAGTGGCCATTGACAGCTTAATTCATGTATATTGCAGGTCGTCAAAGAGACGTTGAGAATGTCCAATGTTTTGGTGTGGTTTCCTCGTGTAGCACTAAGGGATTGCAGATTAGAAGGCACGTTTCTCCTATTATATTCATTCTCTCTCTTTTTGATATTTCACTAATGGAAGCAAATGAGTAAGGTTTTCTACTGTAGACAAGGAAGACGATTCCTGTAGAATTTTTAGAAATATACGCATATACGTTATAAAGAAAAACATTATATTCTATTGGTAAATAGATAGAAGGGATGTCATGTGAACTTGAAGTGCAGTATCTGAATAAATTGATTCGACAGAGGGAACCAGGAACCCCATCCAACTCATTTTGCACGTGATATGCAGGTTTTGAAATAAAGAAAGGATGGCATGTGAACATCGATGCAACATGCATTCATTATGACCCAGATTTGAACAAGGACCCCATGCAATTCAACCCTTCCAGATTTGATGTATCTACCTACAATCAATCATTGTTTGTTCTTTTTTCCTTATCTTCGGTGACTAAACATATATCGTTCATGCACTTATGGTGAATAACTCCAGGAAATTCAAAAGCCATACAGTTTCATACCTTTTGGATCTGGACCCAGGACCTGCCTAGGAATTAACATGGCCAAATTAACAATGTTGGTCTTCTTGCATAGAATGACTGGAGAGTACAAGTGAGTCCCTACATTCCTAAAGGCAGACATTTCATAATGTTCCATGGTATATCATTCAGGATTCTTCTTCTTCTTATCCTTATCATAATTATTTTGCTATTGTATTGTTTAGGTGGACGGTTGATGATCCAGATCCTTGCCTTGAAAAGAAGGCACATATCCCTAGGTTGAGAAGCGGCTGTCCCATTACTTTGAAGACCTTGTAAGATAGGACATACGCATAGATGTGAGACCTCTATCTCAGATATAGGTAGGAGAAGTGACACGATTCTAAAGCATGATAATAGGATAGGTTAAATGTCTTAAAATTTGAGGAAGCAGGTGATTATATGTATCGTCATGGCCTCTAATTACCCACCCTTTATGCTTCATTTAAAAGCAAACCAGAAAAGAAAAAAGAAAAAAAATGAAGTTTGTAATGCAGTGGGAACTCCTTACTCTATGATGTATACTATCTTCTTTGATAAAGAACTATTATTGGAGTCTATACACTTTTCAAAAAAAAAAAAATTATTGGAGTCTATACAGAATTCAATATAATTTGAAGAGGAAAAAAAATCTCACTCTATAAGGTAAGTAAGAGTTCCTACTTGGCATGCACTCCATAAGATCTGGTTTTGCACACCCATAAAGTAGAATTCTAGATTCTCCATCTGTCTGACTCTACGGTTTATTTTTGCTAAACATCGAAGTATATTTCTTTTTAAATATTTTAATCTCTATGATTAATGTGTTATGCTTGATAATGTTAAATTTTCAATAATATATGGTGTAGAAAATCAAGCTCTAAATTAGGGCTTTATTTTGTGAGATTGTTTCCTTAGGTGTGTTGATTGATATTTCCTCGTATATGTTTATAGCTGTACTTTTCTTTTCCATATAGGTTTAGATTGTCAGCAAATTTTCTGCTTATTTGATTGAGAGTCTCTTTGTATAAAGCTCTTAATATTTTATACATAGCTTTATCGTATCAGAGCTTTGAAGCTATTCAAACCGTAGCCGTCATTTGTTGGAACCCTAGCTGCCTTCATTGCCGGAACCCTAATCATTCGCCGGAACCCTAATCGTTCGTCGTCATTGCCGGAACCCTAATCATTCGCCGGAACCCTAATCGTTCGCCGTCGTTGCCCTAGTACTCAGACGCCGCCGCCGCTGTTCTGGCATTCAGACGACGCCTACGCCGCCGTTCTAGCACTCGGACGACGCCGTCGCCGCCGTTCTAGCACTCAGACGCCGCCGCCGCCGTTGCCCTAGCACTCAGACGCCGCCGCCGCCGCTTCCCTAGCACTCAGACGACACCGCCGCCGCTACCCTAGAGTCCAGACGATCTTTCCTCGCACACAGACAGTGCCGCGCTCGCATCCCCGCGCCGCCACCTTCGCACGTCATCGCCGTCAGCTTCGCTCGTTGCCACCATCACCTCCGCCGCTGTCTTCTTTCCCAAACGCAGGACCTTCTCCATTTGATTTCCATCTGTATAACCTCTGTTTTTTTTTTCTCCCCTCAAAATGTCAGGATCAGATCTTCAAATTGCCATTCCTTCCTCCCATGAGAGCAACAACACTCAAATCACATGTCACAAACTCAACGGCCACAATTATCTTCAGTGGTCTCAATCTGTGATGATGTTCATGTATGGTCGTGGACGGGAAGACTATATCACTGGAAAAGCCACTGCACCCAAACTTGAGGATCCAAAATTTCGAATATGGAGAGCTGAAAATAATCAAGTCATGAGTTGGTTGATCAATTCCATGACTACTGAAATTGGAGAGAATTTTCTCCTATATTCAACTGCCAAGGAAATTTGGGAGGCCGCTCGTGATACATTCTCCAATCAAGAAAATACGGCTGAACTCTTCCAAATAGAGACTACTCTCCAAGATCTGAAACAAGGTGAATTAACTGTTACCACTTATTTCACCACTTTATCACGCTATTGGCAACAATTGGACTTGTTTGAAACACATGACTGGAAATGTTCTGAGGATGGTTCTCTGTTCCATAAATTTGTGGAGACAGAGAATTTTCAAATTTCTTATGGGTCTCAATAAATCTCTTGATAAAGTTCGTGGTCGAATCCTTGGTACTAAACCATTACCTAGTCTTCGTGAAGTTTTTTCTGAGGTTCGCAGGGAAGAAAGTTGAAAACAAGTAATGTTGGGACCAAATTGAACAAAATGGACCTGCTGCACTCATTGCCCACCAAGATCATCCTAGTGATTCACTAGCTCTTGCAGCTCGTGGAAGTTCTCATGGAGATGGTAGATCACGCAAAGGAAGACCATGGTGAGATCATTGCCACAAACTTGGACATGTAAAAGAAACTTGTTGGAAAATCCATGGAAAGCCAGCAAATTGGAAGCCAAATAATGCCAAATCTGATCGAAAAACTAGGGGAAATGTTGTCGTCTCTGAAACTTCTAATTCGCCGGTCACCAAAGATATTTTGGATATGCTACAACAATTGTTGAACAAATCAAATCCAACAACTGTAAGTGGTTCTGGAAGTTTGCAACAAGGTAACCAAAATCCCCTTGCTTTTCATACTCAAACTGTTCCATCTGAATGGATAGTGGACTCTGGAGCGTCCGATCATATGACAGGTGATAAATCCTTATTCTCGTCAATTTTTCCTTTACGGGTAATCTTTCTATTCGAATTGCTGACGACACACCTACTAAAGTAATTGGAAATGGTAGTATTCAGATATCAAGTTCCTTGACTCTTGAGTCTGTATTGTTTGTACCAAAGCTAGAATATAATCTACTATCCGTGAGTAAGTTGAATAAGGATATGAATTGGGAAACTAAGTTTCTTGCAAACTCTTGTATTTTTTAGGACTTGGGATCGGGAAAGACGATTGGCAATGCTGAGTTATGTGCAGGGTTGTATCTTCTCAAAGTAGAGAATCCTCCAACAACAAAGGGATGCAATAAACTTGTAGTTCATTCTGGTTGTGAGTCAGCTTATGTTTCAAAGTCTTTAGATCATTCCGATAAAGATAACCTAGTCATGATGTGGCATTATCGTCTTGGTCATCCAAATTTTGCCTATCTTGAGCGTTTGTTCCCTTCTCTATTTATCAATAAAAAGAGTAAATTCTTCCAATGTGAGATTTGTCAACTTTCCAAACACACTTGTGCACAGTTTTCACCTCATTCTTATATTCCATCTCAACCGTTCTCTCTTATCCATGGGGTCATTTGGGGTCCTTCAAGAATAAAAAATGTGAATGGGGCACGTTGGTTTCTTCTATTAGTTGATGATCACACCCGTTTGAGTTGGACATTTCTTATGAAAGATAAGTCTGAAACTAGCCAACTATTCACAATCTTTCATAAAATGATCCAAAATCAATTTCAAGCCAATATCAAAGTTCTTAAAACTGATAATGCTCGTGATTTCTTCAACTCTACCCTTGGATCCTATCTTCAATCTCATGGCATTGTTCACCAAAGTTCTTGTGTGGATACACCCCAACAAAATGGGGTAGTTGAACGCAAAAATCGTCATCTCCTTGATGTAGCCCGATCCCTCATGCTCACTTCAAATGTTTCAAAAACTTTTTGGGGTGAAGCAGTTTTAACTGCTACATATCTTATAAACCGCATGTCATCTCGTATCCTCAAATTCAAAACACCTTTACAAAGTTTGCTTACTCTACATCCTACATCCCATCTCGTGTCTAAACTACCACTAAAATTATTTGGGTGTACTGCATTTGTCCATATATACCCTCAACACCGTAGTAAGCTTGATGCCAGATCCATGAAATGTATCTTTCTAGGATACTCGCCAAATAAGAAAGGATATAAATGCTTTTATCTTCCAACTCATCAATTCTTTCATACCATGGATGTAACCTTCTTTGAAAATCAGCCATATTTTCCCAATTCTGCACTTCAGGGGGAGCATTATGACCTTGAATCACAAAATTGGGACTGTGTACCAAATTTTCCTCCTAAACCATTTGAGAGTCTGTCTGAACCCTCCTCTGAGCCAATGTCCAAATCTATCCCTGGGGCTGAATTGCAAGTTTATTCACGAAGAACAAAGCAACATAATGAAGTGCAACCCTCGCATGTTCAGCAAAGCCAAGATCTAACCCAAAATCCTAATGTCCCTGAAATAGTACACGAGTCGACAGAGGAGGATATGGATAGACCCATTGCAGTAAGAAAAGGTGTTCGCTCATGTACTCAACACCCTATACGGTATCACTTATCTTACACTAATTTGTCGCCATTATTTAGAGCATTTGTAACTTCACTCGATCAAATACAAACGCCGAATACAAACGCCGAATACAGTACAGGAAGCCTTACAAAGATCTGAATGGAAAGCAGCCACTCTAGAAGAATTGCGAGCACTTGAAAAAAATGGGACATGGATTCTTACAGATTTGCCTCCAGGCAAACGCACAGTTGGATGTAGATGGATTTTTTCTACCAAATATAAACCAGATGACAGTATAGAACGATTCAAAGCTCGTCTTGTGGCTAAAGGATTCACCCAAGCTTATGGGATTGACTATCAGGAAACGTTTGCTCCAGTCGCCAAGTTGAATACCATTTGAGTACTCCTCTCTATTGCAACTAATCTAGATTGGTCGTTGTTCCAACTCGATGTAAAAAACGCTTTTCTGAATGGTGACCTAGCAGAGGAAGTACACATGGACATACCTCCTGGATTTGAAGATCGATATACTAGAGGAAAGGTATGTAAACTCAAGAAATCTCTTTATGGGCTGAAACAGTCACCCCGAGCTTGGTTTGAAAAGTTTACAAATGTGTTAAAGCAAGATGGCTATACTCAGTGTCAATCTGATCACACCTTATTCATCAAACATTTCTCACCAAGTAATATTACTGTGTTAATAGTTTATGTCGATGATATTATTCTCACAGGAAATGTTTCGGAAGAAATGGTTCGACTCAAGCAACTTCTCTCAAGGAAATTTGAAATAAAAGACTTGGGGGATTTAAGATATTTCCTAGGAATGGAAGTTGCAAGATCCAGCACAGGGATTTCTGTAACTCAACGAATATACACTTTAGATCTCTTAAAAGAGACTGGGATGAGTGGTTGTAAACCTGTTGATACACCTATGGATGCAAATACAAAACTTGGGGTTAACCTTGAAGATGAAGTAGTCGATCGAGGTAGGTATCAACGACTAGTTGGAAAGCTAATATACTTAACTCATACTCAACCAGACATGAGCTTTGCTGTTAGTGTGGTAAGTCAATTCCTGAACAAACCTTCTAAAGAACATATGGAAGCTGTGTATAGAATATTAAGATATCTCAAACATGATCCTAGTAAGGGCCTTATGTTTAGGAAGACCACAAATCGATCTTTAGAAGTTTACACTGATGCAGATTGGGCTGGATCTCCTATTGACCGTAAGTCAACATCAGGATATTGTTCTTATGTATGGGGAAACTTAGTTACCTGGCGCAACAAGAAACAACAGGTTGTAGCTCGAAGCAGTGCTGAAGCTGAGTTTCGATCACTAGCACATGGGATTTGCGAAGGAATTTGGTTAAAACGTCTTCTCACTGAACTCAAGGTCAAGACAGAAGGTACCATAGAAGTACGGTGTGATAATCAATCTGCCATAGCTATTGCAAAGAATCCAATACATCATGACCGAATGAAGCATGCCGAGATAGATCGTCTGTAACGCCTACTTTCATAAGGTAACTCTTTGATTGGGTTAATGAGTTCATCTTTTTATTATTGAGGACTGAAAGAGTTTTTTTATTTTTGAATAGTCTTGGAGGGCAGTTTCGTAAATAAAGGGAGTTGTGGTCAAGACCTAACCCTAAGAAATTTATATTTTTTCAGCCTCCACTTCCCTTCTTCACGTGTTTGCAGCAGCCGAAATCCCCCTTCCTTTTTTTTTTTTCTATTTTTGCGTCTTCTTCTTCTTTTCTTTTCAACCCACCGAGAGCCTCCCCCTTGTTGTCGTGAGCACCAGCCAGCTACGCCCATCTCCCCTTCCTCTCGAAGCTCCGACGCCGGCGACAGGTACCACCGGTGAGGCATGATTCCGGCGGCGTCTCTCCAGCGCAGTGGGCGGCGATGGCGGCTTCGTTATTCGGTTTAGGTGAGCTCTTTTCGTTGTTTCTCTCGCGAAATCTCTTTTCCTCGTCGACCTCTCACTCCCAGCCCCTTCTCGCCTCTGTTCTGAGTGTTGTAGCAGCATGGGTGGGCGTGATTAGTGTCGTTTTTCCGGCAGCAGTACCATAGGCGCAGACATCAGTGACTGGTAGCCGTTTTCTGCATTTTCCCGGTGTTTTTAGGTGAGTTCTCGCAGTGGGTAAGTTGGTTTGAGGCTTATGTGGGTTAGTTCTTGCATTTAAACATTTACCCACTCATAGTTCTGTTCGTTCAGCAGGCGTTCATTTCATAACCGGCGTTTCTAGTAGCGGTCTCCAAGTTTCTGTGTAGTTGGGCACTATCGGCAGTGGGTAAGTGTTCTAAGCTTGGGCTTTGGTTGGTTTTATGGTGCTAGAGGCTTACCCATTAATTGTGACAATTGTTTCCAAGGTTTCGTGGCATTCGGGATTATATTTGTCGTTTTGGAGCATAATTTGAGGGCTTGGACAGCAAGCTTAGTTTCTGTTTAGGTAAGTAGCTTTTGGACATGAAGTTGTTGCTTTTGGAATCATTGTATGCTTATTAGTAGTGAATTGAAGTTTGGATAAGTTTTCATGCTTTGGTCAAATATTCATTGGTATGTTGTATGCTTACTTGAATGTGGTTTAAGTGTTGTTTACTTGGACATGACTTAAGTGTTGCTATGCTTGTAGGATTTAGTAAGTAGGTTTGGAATGTTAATTCATGATTGTTATGGATTGTATTGTGTTATTGGAGGATGGGTTAATGTTCAATGGAGCTATGATTGGAGTTGGTTGTGAATTCTGACTCAGTTGTGCTTATAGAAGTGCAACATTATTGTTTCCAGGTGTAGAAAATTTTGGGTTCCCTATATGTATGCCGTTATGCTGCCGAATTTTCGGTAGCCTCATAGTAGTTTGGGGATCATAATTACCTTTGAGGAAAGGCTTAGAATAGGGACCTCGACCACGTTTTAGGGCCTCAGGTAGACTTATTAAATTCCTTAAGTCTTACATAGCTAGGGTGTGTTCCTTCCCCATCTCAGAACTGATAGAACTTAGTTACCAGGCACGTTTACGTGTGTTCTATTAGTTGACTGTTAGAGCTCAGTTTCAGGCACGCTAGCGTGCGCTCTCTCAGTTCAGGACGGTGTTGAGCTTATGATCAGGCACGTTGTTCGTGCGCCATTTGGCACCAGGCATGTTTACATGCGTCAGTTGCTCCACCGTATTTTTATCTTTACATTCAGGGGTGTTGTGTTGGGATAGGTGTAGTTCTGCTAGAGGTGGCCAGCTAGTCTCTAGTTTACTTACCTTAACCGACTGACCCACACAACACTCTAGTTGGCACAGGTTGGGGATAGGTTAACGCCCTAGTCAGAGCATGTTTATGTGATCAGTTGTGGCCCTAGGGTTAGAAACCCGAATGTTCATTCCAGTTAGGTCCCTATGTCGCTAAGACCCAGAAATTCAGAAACTCAGTTTCAAGTTACTAGATCTCATGTTTTCAGTTTCGGCTCTTAAGTGGGCTACTTACTGAGTATATTCTTATATACTCACCCATGCTACATGTCTTTCCTTTTCAGGTGGTACTTGAGAGCGTTGGCAATTGGCGAGAGTCGTGGCTTGACTGGCTATGGGACTGCAGCTGCAAATTATGTCGTTTTCCTTAGGAACTCACTTCCTCTCATTTTAATATTAGTTTCATGTTGAACCTTAGTTTTAAACGATTGTTTTGTTTTCATTCGAGATTCATTCAGATGTTTTCATTTCATTATTTGATTGAGGAACTTATTCACGTTTTGGGCCCTATTTGAATTAAATAAAAGACATTGTTATTTTCCGCTTTAAAGTTGCAAAGTTTTTCGCACTCATGCATGTGGTAGCGACCCCCTTTTTGTATGTTTTTTACCCCCTCTTTAGTCGGGTCGTTACATCGTCACTTCATGAGTGAGAAAATTGAGACAAACACTATTAACTTGAGATTTGTGCCTTCCCAACAACAAGTTGCAGATATACTAACTAAGGCTTTACATCGAACCAGTCTCGGTGGTTTAATTTCCAAGCTTGGCATGACAAGTATATACCATCCAGCTTGAGGGGGAGTGTAGAAAATCAAGCTGTAAATTAGGGCTTTATTTTGTGAGATTGTTTCCTTAGGTGTGTTGATTGATATTTCCTTGTATATGTTTATAGCTGTATTTTTCTTTTCCATATAGGTTTAGATTGTCAGCAGATTTTCTGCTTATTTGATTGAGAGTCTCTTTGTATAAAGCTCTTCTTCCTCACTCAATGAATAATAAGAAGAAATATTATAATTTATACATAGCTTCATATGGTATACATGTCACTTCAAACACGCCCCTTGCACCAAGAAACTGTATAAGAATGATACTTTTATTACATTATATCCATTTCAATATAAAACTTCCCGTGTAAATAACCACAAAACTAGTATTAATAAAAATTAAACATGAAATTGCCCATTCATCTGCTAAATATATAATTGAAAGTAAAAATAATAGAATATATATGTTTGTATATATCTATTTATACATGTAATTTTTGGGTTTCATATCATGTATAATCATTGGAATCTGATTATTTTTTTGTAATTTAACCTGAATACAGATGATTTTCCCAAGAATTAAAATTCTAGACCTATTTCAGTTTAACACATAAATAACATATAGCTTCCCAGTGATGTTAAATTTTTAGTATATTGATTGTTTCTGTTAAAATTTAGTAACACATCAGAAAGAAAACTTTACATGAGGCCTAATATAAAAATAGGAAAGAAAAAAATAATAGTTTAAACTTAGCATCATTTTAATAATTAACGTGCACATTATCTTTTTTCATGAAATTCAAGTGAATAGTAAAATAATTGACCATACATCATCAAGTTACAATGAAATTGCTAACGAATTCTGTTGGTTATCGTATTCGGTTAAATAACAATTTTAGGTTCATATGTCAGAATACAATCACTAGGAAAAGTACATCTTTTCTTTAATGTTCTTCCAAAGTACTATAATAAAATATCTTAGTGGATTATCCACCTTAGAAGTATTTCTAAACTGACTAAGGCCAAGAGTGAAGCATGAAATTTCCTATCAAATGATAGGAAGATGTAGAACATACCTTATAATCAACGATTCAGTAACATCATTCAAAGCGAGATCTTCATCTACACTTGCGTCGTTCTTACATGAGTAGAAGATTGAGAGGAAGCTGCACAGATTAAGCACGTTAACAAAAAGAGACAGTTTCATATAAGCAAATATATAAGAAACTTTCTCCCATACTCATAGATGACGAAGAATACTAGAGAAACCTAAGCATCAAAACCTCAAAGGCGAAAACATCTTGCTCCGTCTTGGTTAAGGTCAGAATAACATGTGCAATGGCAAGAGACGGTTAGCACTTCAAAGAAACAGCATTTTTTTTATCTTGAAAGAGAAATAATGTGCAATTGAATAGGACGGTTCTTCCAGTCCAAGTTTGAATGTACACTATCTAAGATAATGTAGGACGGTCTTTCCCAAATTGATACTTATAAAGTAGTGAACAAAAAAAAAAAAAAAAAAAAAAATCCGAAACAAATCAAAGGTAAAAGATACGATTTGCTACAATTTTCCCCATCACAAGCATAGAAGTCGGTACTAGATATAATATACATTCCAAGTATCAAGCTCGTCAAGGACCGCACTCAAATTTTATCTCATTGAAATTGATTTGTACTCTTGGATGGTGCTAGTTATTGCTTGTTCGACTGGTAGTCTCTCCATGCTCGATGCACCATAAAATCCATGAACTCCCCTGGTTCTCTTCAGAATGAATGCTGCTTCAGTAGGGCCTGATATAGGACCTGAGAGTACCATTGGGTAATTTTAATATTGAAGTAATTGTACATCTTTTCATTTGGATGCATTTGCAGTTTAACATAAAAGGCAACCGTCCAATATTTACAGTCCTAAGAGGATTGAGAGGAATTATCTCAAAATGAATACAATCAATATAAATACAGAAGTTAATAGGAGAAAAATTAGCCAACTATTGGCTTCACTGTACCCCTGACTTCTTGGAATTAATTATGCCAAAGATGTCATAGTATTCTGCATGTATTGCCAAGCTGTTTAACACTCTACATTTATTACCAAATGATCCGAACTCTAAATACTTGGTATTATGATCTTCTACACTGCCTTAGTGTTGGTTGCTTGCATTAGGATGAGACTCAGACTTTCGCAGACTTTATGTTAGGATATCTGAAGATTGTCTTTCCACGGGGGAATGAAAAGAGTCCAGATCAAAAGATATCCAATTTTCTTCCTTTAAATTAAGATCAATCTCAACATAAGTTGTCCAATTTTGTTGAATTGAATTGTGAGTTAGAGTAATTACAATATTATTATCGTAATACAGTTTATTGGCTGTTCAATCAGTATTTGCAACTCTATTATATGATAGTACCTTGGGCAATAGATCTGACGTCTAAACTCATCAAGGTTTTCTCCAAACAAGCAATACTGCAATAGCCTGCCTATGCTAAGACTTCTATCTACAAGATTCTCCCCAATCATTATCAGTGTATCCTTCAATTGTTGATGACCATTCTTGGTAAACAAAAGTCCTCTACTTTGGGTTTTCTTCAAATATGAAACATCTCAATCTAGAGTTGGCAGAGGAGACAAAACTCTTTTTTGGGAAGATTTATGGCTTGGCACATCTCCTCTTATGACCAAATACCCCTCTCTGTATCATTTGTCCCTTAAAAAAGATGCTTTCATTGCTGATTTATGGAATCCGTCCACCGGGTCATGGAATCTTCACTTGAGAAGAAACTTGAATGAGGCTGAAATTCTTGAATGGGCCATTTTATCTCATCACCTCTCGAGCTTCACCTTCAAGGATGAGGAAGATTCTTGGAAATGGCAGCTTGGAAACCTTGACTTCTTCACCACGAGCTCTCTCACTAAAAGATTGGCCTCCCCCTCGTGCACCGATAAAGAGGTTTTTTATGACCAATTATGGAAAGGTTCTATGCCAAAAAAAGTTAAATTTTTTATGTGGGAGCTTAGCCATGGGTGTATTAACACAGCAGATATTTTACAAAGAAGAAACCCTGGATCATATCTCTCTCCCAGCTGCTGCTGCCTATGCTACAAAGCCTATGAATCTCAAGCCCATTTGTTCAGCAGCTGTGACTTTGCTGCCTCTATATGGAATCATCTCCAACACGCTTTTGGGTGGCAATTTGCTCGTCCGGGTGATATCTTCTCCCTTCTCTCATACACTATTCTTGGTCATCCCTTCAGAAAAGACAAGATGATGGTTTGGCATAATTTTTTGTATGCATTTTTATGGAACCTTTGGTTGGAAAGAAATGCTAGGGTCTTCACTGGTAAGCAACAAAGTCTTTGCTCTTTTATTGAATCCACTACTCATATGGCCCTCTTTTGGAGTAGACACTTTCCCCTTTTTTGTAATTACTCCCTATCCTCCCTTATGACTAATTGGAGAAGTCTCATGTAATTATCTTGATAGGTCTTTTGTATCTATTTCATATATCAATGAAATACTCTTTGTTTCCTATCAAAAAAAAAGTTATTGCTTGTAGATGCATTTTATGCATGAATCGTTATATTTAAAGAAAAAGCAGTATCTAAGATTCTAAATCTAGTGTGAATCAAATAAATGAGTTTTTCCACCAACCTCCCATATCTCTTTCCTTTAGTAGATCAAACACATACTTCCTTTGAAGAGGTACTTGAGTTTCTCTAAATCGTTACTTTCAAACTGTCATGTAGGCTTCTACAGATTATCTACAATTTTTCTTGCTATTAATTATCATCTCTAGTAGTTCACCACACAAAATAGCCCAAATGACAAAAGGTCAAGGTGTCCCTTTTCCTAGAGGGAAGGGTCACACAAAGGTCAAGTAGAGTTAGAGTTGTTACAAAAAATAGAACTATGTTATATTATTGAATATGGTGTGATCCTTTCCATGCATAAAGAATATGGTGTGATCTCCTAACTCTACCTGCAACCAGTCTCAATACAGAATTTGTGAAAGGTGATTGGTTAAGCCCATAAAACGACTTCTTTAATTTACACAGATTCTTTGTCCTCAAGTTTCTTTCAAAGCCAAGTGGTAAGCCCATCTGCACTTCCTCATCTACATTTTTGTTGGCCCTAGGTATGCCTAGGGCTGTTACATTTTAGTCAAGACTCGAGAGGGCATAAGATTTCTTAGATGTGTTGTTATTTAGAATGTATCAGCATAGAAGGTTTTTGGAACACTCGGTTAAATATAAAAAGAACGTGCATGCCACCCCATTTTCCTGGGGGGTAACGCTAGAACTTTAGTGAACAATACCATTTTCAAGGAGATATAGCCTAAACTTCGAGGCATCATTATCTGTTTGAAGATGAAAATCCTCTTTTGGAATTAAGAATGTAGACATTGCTTAAAAATTTTTAAACCATCAGATTTATACCTAACAAGATATTAAGCCAACATGTATGGGTGTCATCATCAATGCAAGTGATAAACCTTCTACACTTATGAAAAAAAATTATAGGAGATGGTCCCCATATGTCAATATGGATAAGAGTGAAGGGGTTGTTGATTTATCGTGCACATTAGGATAACAGACCAATCTATGGGACTTGGACAACTCAAATTCACATGGAAATTTAAAGCTTTTATAAGGAATGCATTGTGGAACCAATAACCATTGGCTTGAAATAAGAAATGCTAGGCTGCCCCAGTCCGTAATACCATAGGTTTACTTTTCCTCTCCAACAATTCTGCTATGTTTACTCACACACACAACCATTCACTGCTTTTCTACACAATCTCTCTCATCTAAGATATATATACATATAGTCCATTTATCATTTTAGCACTGCCAAATGCCAACCCTCCCCAAAGATGTGGTCCTGAAACTCACCCAAAGGAGAGAGCTTTCAGCAATTATTACCAAACTGTGGTACATAATCCCAGCATATAATATATTCTCTCTAATTGCTGAGTGTTGGTGCGAGGGATAGGATTGTGGAACTTCGTTCATAAATTTCAGAGCAGTAAACAAGTTAGCCAAATTATAAAATCAAATCAATCAACAATGTAGTTCATAAATAATACCTCCATGACAGAGCACTAAGACGTTAGGATTGATCCTGTGAGCAGCATCTGCTATAGCCTGTACACGGAGTACACTTTCCTCCATTGATAGGGCAGTTTTGGCTCCAATAGATCCAGAGGTAGTTAGCCCCATGTGGGCAACTATAATATCTGAACCCGCTTTTGCCATTTCCAAGGCTTCATCTTTGTTAAATGCGTATGGGGTTGTCAAGAGACCCATTTTGTGTGCCCTCTCAATCATCTTGACCTCCAATCTGATAAAAATAAAATCCAAACATGTAATAAAAAGATTGTAACATGAAATATTGAAGAAATATTTGGAAATCATGTTTGGTTTCATAACCTACAGCCTACCCATATCCCATTCCTGTTTCTTCAAGGTTTTGTCTGAAGTTACCATCAAACAATCCAACAGTTGGAAAATTCTGCACTCCAGAGAATCCAATTGACTCCACCTGCTTTAGAAAGTAATCCATTTGACGAAATGGATCAGAAGCACATACTCCAGCAAGCACGGGAACTGTCTTCACCACCTATACATATTTATATATGCTTGATTAATCATATCAAGTCATTTTTCGACTTCAAAGCTATTCCAACTTTATCAATATACCGAATTCACTTCTAGACAACAAAACATTATTTCCAATAGTCATGCATATGGAATTATAGTAATACAATTTATTCTTTAACATCGAAGTAATGCTTGTAAAACAAAATTTTGTAGATATCAATTCCTTAAATTAATTTTGTGAATGCAGCAGGTAGATAGAACTTACAGGCAATACTTCATTGGCCATTTCAAGCACTATGGCATTGGCATCGGCAAAAGGCAGTAAACCTGCTAAAGAACCCCTCCCAGCCATGCGAAAGCGCCCTGAATTGTAGACTACTATCAGATCAACACCACCAGCTTCTTCAAACTTGGCAGATATGCCAGTCCCTGCACCAGCCCCTATTATGGGCACTCCTTTGACTATTTGAGCTTTCAGGTTCTCCAATATCATACGTGTTCTTTGCAGAGTTTCTGTTTAACAATTGCAAGACATGTGTCCACATCAACATAAGTCAGACTAAGCTGCCCTGAAATGCTAAATACCGAAATTGAGTGTGCTTTCTTACAGTAAAAGGTCAAGCGAATGACATCGGTGATAACCTGGTCTTGCCTCTGGGAAGTCACTAGGACTGTATATAATGTTTTGATGAGCAGATGAATTGGACTCAGAAATGGAGTCATTTTGACGGTCTTGACTATTTTCAGCTAAAACAATTTTTAGGCCACACGAGTCCTTGTTATCTTTTGAAGTAATTTCCAAGAATGAGTCAACCAAGACCTCTGCAAACTCAGGATCATTAATATGATAAGGATACACCTTCACCTGTATCATAAATAGCTTTAAATTTTACAACGCACTGTTGGGGATCAGTCAACAACGATGGGAACTTGATTATAATAACTTTATAAGTACCTGCCTATCATCATTTGGCTGAATAACCCTCTGAAGTTCATCTATAAGAGTACCAGTAGCCTCGGGATCATAAAATGGCTTCCCTGGTGCATCCAGAGCAGATACACCATTCTGTGGCAGGCACACACGAACCTTTGCCGATGAATTGTTCATCTTATCAGCTATAAAACGAGCAATTTTTCTGTTCTCATCCGCTGTTGTTCGCATCAGAGAAACCTGAAAAATAAGCAGTTTCCTTGTTGAGTGTGGATGAAGAGAAACATGAAGAAAATGAAAGAAACTAGTTCCAGGCTTCCAGCTAGCATGGGGACAGTGTCAGGCCCCCAATAACCCGAACATACAGTAGGAGGGGCAGATTGGGAAATTCATCCAATGAAGTTAGTTAGTTGCCGTTGTAACGGCTAGTTCTCATTTTTTGGGCTGTATTTATTATGCTTTTATGTCTTTGTCTGGTTTATGTTAGTTTTGGAATGTCTTTGGTTGTATAAGGAGAGCTACAGCCCTCTCGAAAGGCTGCTGAATCTGTAATTTGCCCATCTTGGGATCTTTTGTGACTTAATATATATATCAATTGTAAGGAGATACCTTACAGACAGTTATGAAAAACTTTTAAAAATCTGATCATAAGAGTGGTGGATGCTAATTTACTTCCGAAATTGAATAATAATGAGACAGACAGTTAATTTGAGATACTATTATGCGAAAGTCAATTAAAAAAATTGTCAAAGAACAAATAAGCAAAATAGAGTCGCATAGAAGAACCACCTGTTTATTATGTTCATATATATTCCTTCCGTGAAAACTAGAAGGTACTGTATCTTTGGATCCAAAGTTTACCATATCCAGTGCTCCTACAGTTAGAACTAATGGGATTCTCTTCTCTATAATGGCATCAAAGCGGGAACTGTCACAAGCCATGACACCTCCCATTAAATAGTCTGCAACCTCTGTTGTTGTGATGTCCAAGACTCCCTAGGTGATATTGAAGAAAATGGTCAGCAATAAAAACAAATAAACAAAGAAACCTACTCGTGATCGAATTATCTCCAATTGGTTGGGGGGAGGGGGGGCAGAGGAGAGAGAGAGAGGAATAAAAAACATCCTACGAATCGTCACGTTTTTCTTACATTCAATAATAATATTAAAGAAATCCATGCCTCGACAGATTAAGAGAAATACAAGTAAACATTATCGGGAGCAATGTAAGCCCACCCAAGTCTACTATATTTTTTTACCGACAGCCAAGTTTTTTTTTTTTTTTTCCTTCTACGAAATTTATAATTTTTATAATTAAGAAAACAATTCCCAATGGTTTTTTCTAATTTTATAATGGCCTGTAAGTTACAACGCAACCAAATCAGTAGCCGATGCCTGACAGTCAGAGACAAGCCCATCTCTTTTGGGATCCTAAACATGCATTATGTTTTCCTAGTTGGCACTCGGATTATATCATGCTGCTACTTCAAATAAATCATGTTCTTCATAAAGCACCTGGATAAATTCCTCTCTGACCAGAGATTCCATTGCCTTGCCCCCTACCCCAGTAGCATGAAAAACAAGGCTCTCGTAGCCTTCTTTAAGCAATCTTTCTTTGACAGCATTGACACAAGGAGTTGTAACCCCAAACATTGTTAAACCCACTGTTGGTTTTTCATTGAAATTAGGCGAATCTTTAGACTTTTCAAGTCTTCCAACCACCATACCAGCAAATGCAGCACCAGCATTCGATAAAACCACCCTACTGACACTATTAATCCCACACACATCCACTATAGACGGGAAAAGTATCAGATCGGATGTCCCGATGTAAGATTCTGTTTGACCACTAGCAACGGTTGAGACGATAAGCTTAGGTATTCCAATTTGAAGAGATTTTAACCCAGAGGATATGAGAGACGTCCCTCCACTGCCTCCAAGTCCTATAGCTCCAGCAATAACCCCATCCTCCTGGGCTTTACTAAGGAAAGATTCGAGCGCTTTACTCATTACAGAGATTGCTTTTCCCCGGTCATCGGGAAGATGATTTCCAGCGAGAACGTCCTCCCTCGACACGAATATAAAATCATCCAAACTCTTGATCCCATTCTGATGGCCGGTAGAAACATCAACAACCGCCACTTCTACCTGCCATTTCCATAACCACACACAGTCAACACAAAGCAAAACGATGAGAATGGTTAATCGACAACGACTTCGCTTAGAACCTTAGATGAGTAAGAATTACTTCCTTCTTCTCTCTTTTTGTTCCCTTCTGTTTCAGTTTACAGAATTACGATAAACGCAAATTTGGAGATCGAATAAACTTCGTTTACCTCCGATAGTTTAGGTAATCGAAGTTGAAACCATAATCTCCATCGAATTCACGAAAGACGAAACAATGCATGAGAAAATTTATGACAAAGATGTGCACAACACATACATTGAAAACAATAGTGCGAGAACTGTAACCTTAAAAGAAGAACCTCTAGAGAAGCAATTGAGGTTGGATCGAACAGCATCGGAAATGAATTGGAGCTCCTCAAGCTTCGTATCGGCCGTAGCGATACAAAAAACTCGGAGCGTTTTGCTTTCACCTCGTGTCGCCATTTTCCTGCTCTTTTTCTCCGAGCTCCCAACTTCTAACTCAGGGCGTATGTCTTAAATGATAAAAGTCAAAAGCAACTGTAAAAAAATGGATAATCGGAAATGGACAAAGATTCATTTTGAAAAAAAAAAAAACTATTTTTAAAAAAATTTATAATGTTTGACCACCACTAAAAATGACTTATTAGAAAATGAGATGGATAAATAAATCATTTTGAGACAAACACTTGAAACCAACTCTTTTTAAAAGACTTTTTAAGTATACAATAGCTTGTGACTTTTTCCAGAAACATTATTTTTCGTTTTTCTCCCAGGAATAGTAATAAGGGGGCCCACGAGATAGCTAGAATGGCAAAACTGATGAAATGTAATGAAACTTGGGTTGAACAGTTCCCAATTTGGTTGTGTACCAAGATTGATTTAGACCGGTCTTTCTTTGCCCATATGGCGTAATATGAAGTATTATTTTTCAAAAAAAAAAATATACATATACAATAGCTTGTGTATAAAAACAATTGTGAGAAAATGCAACCAAATATATGGGTGTTTAAATTCTAAACAAATTTTATACAAAATATTTTTTTAAAAAAGCATTCTTGAAAAATATTTAAATTGGAATGTATTCCAAACGGACCCTAAGAAGATCATTTGACATTTCAAAAAAAGAAAAGGAAAAAAAAGATCATTTGAATATCGTAAAGGCTAAATCATAGAAAACACTTCAAATTTGTAACTATGTTTCAATAACATCTTAGAACTTTAAAACATCGTATTAATACTTTTTACCTTTCAAAAAGTTTCAAATTACCTTTAAATTTAAAGTTAAGTTTGGGATGAAAAATATATATTCATCTTCTTTATCTTTCTATAGATTTTTTCGTCATAAAATTAATGAAAGACTTTGCTTATAAAAAGCTATATGTAACAAAACTAGTGAAAACAACTTGAAATCAAAATTGAATTCTCTCTTCTTTGCCTATTAATGTCCTTGATTATCCCATCTATGTCCTATCCTATTAAAACAAATTGTATACTTTTTTCAAAAAAACAAACAAACAAACAAAAACACAAACAAAATTGTTTACTCAAAAGAAACAAAGCATCTAAAAATTGTAGAAATTTTTTCCAACCCATCCATCTACTTGATGACAAATAATGATATGTTTATTATATATAGTTGATGACATTACGGACATTATATATTGCCCACCTTAAAAGTTGAAAATAAATAAAACTAAAATGTGTATGGTGAAGATTTGATTGTCACAAGTTTTTATTTGAGTGATTAGGGGTGAACATCGGTCGGTCGGGGTCGATTTTGGCCCCAAACCGACCAAAATCGGTTTCTAAAATTGAAACCGATTTTTTTTTTTTAAAACCTATTTTCGCCGACCAACCGACTGTCAGTCGGTTTAGTCGGTTTAAACCGACTTCCATTTAAAAAAAAAAAATCGAAGACAAAAGAAATCGAAGACGCGGCAGCGGGTGGCGATGGCGAGCGGCAAGTTTCAGACGAAGCACTGCAACGAGTTTCAGAAGACGAAGAACAAAAAGAAGTCGAAAGAGAGGGCCACGATTTCCTTTCAGACGAGAAAGAAAAAAACGATGTCGAGGCTACCTGTCGAGGAAGAAGAAAAGGGATTCGAGGAGACGAGGACGAGGAGGTTGCCCTGTCGATTCGCCAACTGTCGAATGTCGAGGGACGAGAGTTTCCTTCAGCCTTCAAGCGCGGAAGGAAAAAAAAAAGAAAAGAAAGAATTGGAACAGGCTGACAGAGAGAAAGGAAGAAAAAAAAGAGGAAGAAAGAAGGTGAAACGAAAATGGAAAAAGGGAAGCCATGGCTGAAAGTTTAAAATTTGAAAAAAAAAATATATATATTTTGTTTTTAATAAATCTTGGGAAGACCGACGGTCTTCCCATCTTCCCAAGCATCAAAAGGCTGCCAGCATTAATGCTGGCAGCAGCGTGCATTGATGGTATGCATTAATTTTTTTTTTTTTAATATTCTGTCGGTCGGTTTAATCGGTTTTCGCCCATTTTGGGTGAACCGACCGACCGACTGGTCGGTTTTACCATGGGTAAGACCGACTGGTCGGTTTTACCATGGGTAAAACCGACCCCGACCGACGTCGGTTCGGTCGGTTTTGGTCGGTCGGCTCAGTTTTCGGGTTTCTTTGCTCACCCCTATGAGTGATTATTGACATATATATGAATCTAACCTTTTAAAAATTAAAAAATGTAGGTCTACAATTTTTACGCTAGAACTTGGTAATCTATATCAAATTTAAATTATTGATAGAGATGGATAGATTTGAGATTTTTTTTTTGAATTAAAGGAGTTGGAGTTCAATTTTTTTTTCTTTTCTTTTTTCTTTTTTACAATATGTGGAGTACAAGCTTATGAAAGTTGAGATATAAGGCAGTTGTATTTTTTTGTTTACAACACGTGGAGATGGGGGATTCGAACCATAGACCTTTCGATCATTAGTACACTTGAGCTATATTCTCATGTTGGCAGACAGTTATAATTTTTAAACATAGTTACAGAAGACTCATTTTAAATATTAAAACACGTTCAAATCCTTGAATCATATTTATTTATTATAATGATTTTTCAAAACTTATATTTTCATTTTGGTTTTTTGTCCATAAATCATTCTATGATCTAGAATTTTAAATTAGTACCAAAATTTACATTTCCTTTTTATTTATTTTAGTAAATAACGTTTCTTTTAAAGAAAATATAGATTTTAAACATTTATAAGAAACGTCAAAAAAAAAAAACGATAATACATCAAATAACACCATTATAATTTAAAAAATTATAAACACGTGAGAATTTACTAGTAATACAAATGGGTAAGAGCTTGTATCATCATCATATGGTCAACTTTTTATTTTTATTATTATTTTTTAATCCCAATTCTTTTTTAGGTCATCGGTTATTTCATTGTCACATTATATTCAAAATAGTATTTTTAACCATGGTGTGCAATATTTTATTTTAAGTATTGAAACCTTGCACAATTTTTTTTTCATTATATTGTAAAATAATCCTTACATTCACAAATTTTTTGTATGAACTGTTTGAAATGATTTTTTTAAGTATTTGAAAACATTTTTTACTTAGAAAATCATCCCAAACATACACTCTCACTCCTTTCCAAACATTCAAGAATAGCTTTTTTTTAACCTCACGGATGTGGCTTATTGACGCAATGTTCTTTATTAAACACAAACAAATATATCAAAACAATGAGATAAAAACAAAACTATTAAACGAAATTAAATGTTTAAATTAGAACTTTTATAAGAATTAAAATAATCCCCACCAGACAATATTTTCCAACAGATCAACTTTAGATTAATAGAAGCACCCCCCCCCCCACCCCCCAAAAAATAATAATAATAATAACCCACAGAAATGTGTATAAAATGATACAAAATCAACAAAAGAACAAAATAAATAAAGTGAACAAATTATAAGACGATGAACTTTCCGCCCACTTTGAAATTTTTATTTAATCTACACTCGGCGCGAACCTGGCTCGATCTCCACCGTCCATCCTCAGTGGTGCGAGGAGGTGACGTGGCTGTGTCCATCGCCAGGAGTGGGGCCAGAGTCCTTGATACCTCCAAACGTGTCAAAGTTGACGAATTTGTGGCCGTCGCCGCCGGGGCTCGGGCCCGACTGCTTGATGGCTCCGAGAGAAAGCCCCTCAAAGAAATCCCCGGCGATGGTCGCCGAGCCCATCACATTCAGAGGCCTGGCTTCCGTCACAACGAAACCGCCATTGCCCAACAGCGCAGCCAGCAGAATGAAGCCGATCAAGATCTTCCCCACGCTCCTCATAATGGCAAAACCCACAAAAACCAAAGCTAGAGAGATAATAGAAGGAAAAGTTTGTAAACAAATAATGCAATGTGTTGTGAAATAATGGGGCAAGTTCCATTGGTATTTATAGGGAGGAGGGATAAAATGAGAAAGATCGAGGGAGGTTCTTGCCAATGCCATGCATGTTTAGAAAAAAGGAAGTGAGAGTTTTCCAAGTTTCCATTTTCTTCGGCGTTGAATGAGAAAAAAAAAATATGGGAAGGTTGCGAGTCCAAGTTGGAAGTGAGACATTTGGAAAAAGTTGGTGGGGTTGATCGTGGGTTTTTTTTTTTTTTTTTTTTTTTTTTTTTTTTTTTTTTTTTTTTTTTTTTGTTTTCTTGAACTAATTTAGAGGCTGCAGGGTCGGTCAGCAAGTTTGGCCGTGCCAACTCGATGGCTACGTCATGCTTGACTTCCAAATATTTCTCTCCAATCGCAGCCTCTCCTCTTGTTTGACTGGAATTTTATGGACAGTGAGAGAGGAGAATTGCATTTAGAATATTGAAATGTTTGTTCGAGTACACACACTGGTTTTAAAGTTAAATTATACGTTTTTATTTATTTATTTATTTTTAGATATTTTTTAAAGTTTAATTCGTTCCCGTACCAAAAGAAAATAATAACGAGTTTTCTGGATTTTCCAATTTTGTGTCTAGTGTGTATTTGTTTGTAAGTTTAATGTTTAGGCCGTCAATGTTTGAACCTATTGAAATTTAGACAATCATGTAATTTTTAAATAATATAATTCGTGTGTGTCATATCAACAAAATTAATAACATGGATCTATTTGGTACAAAATTGAAAATTTGAGAATTTATTAAAAATCACCAGACTTGTACACGTTGAAACATTTTAAAGATTTATGAGTTATTTATTATTATTATTATTATTATTTTTTAAGTATAGAATGTATAACTGATTATAGAGTTAGGGATTTTTAAAATTATATTTTTATTATCATTAATTAAAAATGTCTCCATTATTGACCTTAATCACGTAGTCTAATGATGAGCATATTCTCATTTAAGAGTTCAAGACCGCCTTTCCGATTCTTGGGGACATCCTCTGCAAAGTTGAGGAGCTATATCAGCGGAGTGCTGGGTTACCGTCTTTTTTCAAGGCAGTGAGAGTGGGAAGAGCTGTACAACAATGGAAATGGAAGAGCTGATTAATGAATGGAAGCGTTTCAAGTTGATGGAGGAAGAAAAAGAAAGGATCTTTACCTTGGATGGGGCAGAAACAAGTGAAATTGGTGGGCAGGCGAGCCATTCCTTGGTTGGCAAACTGATATCTCACAGATTCATCTCCAAAGGGGCCATGAAGAACTCCATGAGTAGCGCCTGGAAAACAAGGAAGGACTTTAATATTGAGATCATTGGGAACCATATTTTCTTATTCATTTTTGAAAGTAAAGAGGACAGGGACTGGATAATCACAAACGGCCCTTGGTTCTTCGACAAGAGCCTTCTTGTTCTTGAAGCGCCAAACACCAAACAGAGAACCATGGATTTAGATTTTAATTGTGTTGATTTCTGGCTCCGTATTTTCAACAAACCAATTTGTTATCGGAATGAGAAAATAGCCAAAAAGATTGGAAACGGAATAGGGGAGTTCCTGGAGCAAGACACAAACAAGAACTATGCCCATCTGGGCAACAACATCAGAATCCGTGTAAGATTGAACATCACTAAACCGCTGCGCAGAGGATTCATGATCAGACTTGAAGACTCTAGTGAAATATGGGTGACAATCAGGTATGAAAGAATACCCGAATTTTGTTTTCGCTGTGGAGTGATTGGCCATATTGTTAAAGATTGCTCGAGGAGGATGAATGTAGAAGATGACGAAGAGGAAGAATTTGAGTTTGGAATGTGGATGAAATTCCAAGGCTACACGGGAAAGACAAAGAGCCAAGGATCTCCAAGAAAGGAAACTGACAATACAAACAACCAAGTCTTTGACGGGAAAACTATCTTTGATAAGGAGGATAGAAATAATGAGGGCTTAGATGTGGATCTCAATTTAGTAAGCCCAATCGCTGAAGAGACAGAGGATCCAGAAAGAGTCGAGGAAGGGAGGGATAGAAATATGAACATGGAAGTAAACAGAACTTTTGATGAAGAAGGAAGCAGCTGGGATATGCTTCAATTGATGGAGAAAGAATCCCAGCTTCAACAAGAAAATGAAAGTTTGTTTGAGGTAGAGGACAGTCAGGTTGTAAAGGAGACTCCTTTGCCAAAAAAGAAGAGCTGGAAAAGAAGGGATAGAATTGATCAGACAGATTATTTTCAGCAAGACAGTTCGGGGTCTAAGAAAAGGAAAGGAATAGGTACTGAAGGGAAACAGAGGAAGAAGGTCAAGGGACTGGAAATAGATGGCGTGGATTCTGATGATGCTTCTCAAGAATTGGCAGCGGCTGTTAATCAACCCTGCCAAGGATTATGAAAATCTTATCTTGGAATGCTCGGGGTTTGGGGAACCCGAGAGCATTCCGTGCAATCAAGTCCCTAGTTTCATCTAGGAATCCCCAAGTCATGTTCATTTCAGAAACTAAATGTGGTGAAGCAATAATAAACAAAATAAAGTCTCAATGCAAGTTTGATGGTTGCTTAACCATCCAAAGTGTGGGAGCCAAGGGAGGTATCTGTCTTCTGTGGAAAGGGAAGGATGTAGTTTCTATTAAGTCTTTTTCTAAGAATCACATTGATTCTCAAGTGGAATGGGCTGGGAAAAAAATGGCAATTTACAGGCGTCTATGGTTTTCCTGAAACTCACAAAAAGGAGCAGACTTGACAATTAATTCGAAGCCTTCAAAGCCCATCAGATCAGCCTTGGCTACTTGCAGGAGATTTCAATGAGATATTAAACATAAATGAGAAGCTTGGAGGTCCTCCTCGAAATCGTAGGCCTATTGAAGAATTTCGAAAACTTCTGGATGACTGTGGATTAAGAGATATGAAGCCAAGAAGTGATCTTTTCACATGGCATGGCAATCGGAGAGGGACTCATGTGTGGGAAAGACTTGATCGTTTTATGTGTAATACAGAATTTGATGATCTTTTTAACCATGTGGAAGTTCTTAATCTGGACTGGCTCTTTTCAGACCACCGTCCTATTGAAATCAGTCTTGATGACCGAAAAAGCAAGGCTGGGAGGAGATAAGGAATATCCTTTAAATTTGAAGAACTTTGGACTCAGCACAAAGAATGCAAGGAGCTTATTTCAAAACATGGAAATTGGACTGGTAATAATTTTTTCTCATCTTCATTGTCTGGCGATTTAATGAATTGTTCTTTGGCTCTTAACGGGTGGGGTAAAAGGTTGAATATGACCAGAAAAAATAAGATCAAGGAATGTAAGGAAAATCTCAAAATTGCTTTTGATAATATTCATAATATAAATTTTGATCATGTTCATGCTATTGAGTTCGAGTTAGATAAGCTTTTAGAGGAAGAAGAAATTTACTGGAAACAAAGGTCCCGTGAGGATTGGTTGAAATGGGGGGATAGAAATTCTAGATGGTTTCACAAGAAATCGTCTATTAGGAGGAAAACTAACGAAATTTCTGGAATTTGTTCTAAAAATGGGATTTGGACAGAAGATTTCACAGAAATTGGAGATAGTTTTGTATCCTATTTTAAAGACCTGTTTGAATCCTCTAATCCAAGCAAAAATAATATAGAACTCGGGCTTAGGAATATCAAAAGGAAAATCCCACAGAACATTAACAACAGACTTTTATTACCTTTCTCTAAGGCTGAAATAGAAAGAGCTATTGACCAAATGTTTCCAACCAAAGCCCCGGGGCCAGATGGATTTCCCGCTTTATTTTACCAAAAATATTGGAACCTTGTTGGGGAAAAAACAGAGATGGAATGCCTAGATATTCTGAATAATAGAAAGGATATTTCTCATTGGAATAAAACAAATATAGTCTTAATCCCTAAAATCCCTAATCCTAAAGAAGTTAGTGACTATAGGCCCATTAGCCTTTGTAATGTAAACTACAAAATTATATCCAAAACCATTGCAAATAGGTTAAAGGGGGTCCTAAATGACATTATTTCTGAGTCTCAGTCTGCTTTCATTCAAGGAAGATTAATTTCAGATAATGTTTTAATTGGTCATGAGTGTATATATGCTATTAAAAATCATAGGTACATTTCTAAAAACAAAGCGGCATTAAAAATTGATCTTAGTAAAGCCTATGATAGGGTTGAATGGCCTTATTTAAAGGAGCTCATGCTGAAATTAGGGTTTGATTCGTCCTGGGTTGAGCTTATTCTTAACTGTATAACTACAACAAATTTTTCTACTATGATCAATGGTGAGCAGATTGGGAATTTTAAATCTGGGAGAGGTTTGCGGCAGGGGGACCCTATCTCCCCTTACTTATTTTTGCTTGTGGCTGAAGGTTTATCTAGTTTGATTCAAGAGGCTAATGATAATGGGATGTTATCAGGGATTGTTTGTTCTAATGGACCCTTAATTTCACATCTATTATTTGCCGATGACAGTATTATATTCTGTGATGCTAATGAAAGAGAGTTAGTTCACCTAAAACATATTTTAAACACATATGAGCTGGCCTCGGGGGAAAAAATCAACTTCTCAAAATCTTCTATTATGTTTTCTAAAAAAGTTCATAAAGATAGGAGAGTTTTTCTTAGTAGCATCCTAGGGGTTAGTAATGTTGATGATTTTGGTAAGTATTTAGGTGTTCCATCAGTTTTCTCTAAGAACAAATCTAAGGACTTTAGTTATATCTTAGAAAAAATTTGGAAATCTGTTCAGGGGTGGAAAAACTCTCTTTTTTCGGTAGCTGGGAAGGAAATTTTAATAAAAAGCATTGGTCAAGCTATACCCACTTATGCTATGAGTGTGTTTAGGCTTCCTAAGAGTCTTTGTGAGGAGATCACTAGGAGCTTTGCTCGATTTTGGTGGGGCTCTAGTGATTCCAAAAGGAAAATTCATTGGGTCAAATGGGAAAAGTTATGCTTGCCTAAAAGTCTAGGAGGCCTCAATTTTAGGGATGTGGAAGGTTTTAATAAAGCCCTCTTAGCCAAGCAAGTTTGGCGAATTCTGAAATTTCCAGATTCTTTAGTGTCTAGATTTCTTAAACACATTTATTTTCCCAATCAGTCTATTTTGAATGCGGAAGTGGGGAGGAAGCCATCCTATATCTGGAAAAGCCTAATCTGGGGTTGTGAGCTTCTGAATAGTGGAGTCAGATTTCGATTAGGGATTGGAAAAGAAATTGATATGTTCAAAGATCCCTGGTTGCCTAAGATTTCAACTTTTAAACCTATATGTCGAAATATGAATGCTTGGAATTGTAAAGTTTCTGAATGCATAGACTCTTCTGGGAATTGGGACTCTATGAAGCTTTTGAA